>OZ014438.1:8019853-10594815 GCA_963966035.1 Acleris laterana
ATAGTTTTCTACAAACAACTCTAACGACCGATAACTCGGTATATCCTCCGCGGTTACCATCATCTCGAATTCTTTTCGAACGGACGGCTCCAGTTTAAATAACAGAGTATAGAACAGTACAAAGTCCCATTCACCGACGGGCAATTCTAGCGACTTTAAAATAGCTACATTTTCTTGAAACGTGTCTAACAAATCGCGATAGGCCTGCGCAGTATTATTCTGCACTTTAACAGTAACAATAGACTGCCAAGCTAAAAAAGCCAATTGACGCTTATTCTGATATCGCTTCACTAAAATATCATACGCTGTGTCATAATTATCCGAAGAAATCGGAAACGCCTTTAAAAGGTTTAAAGGTTCCCCTTTTAATGATGAATTTAAGTATTGAAATTTTTCAATTTTAGATAGTTCACTATTTTCGTGAACTAAAGTCTTAAACAAATCATAAAAAGTAATCCAATTCTTATAACCACCTTCGAAAGATGGGATGGTTATACGCGGTAGACGTACATGTGATTTCGACGAGGAAGTATTCTGATTGTCGACCGACGGTTTACATTCTGCTCCATCGGGTTTACCACCGAACACAGATATTTGCAATTCTAAGATATCTATAAAAGTGTCATCAAAGTTTTTTCTGATTTCCTCTGCTTCAGAAATCTGCTGTTCATCTGTTAAGGATGAGGTTATTTTAACATGATTCTCATAAAAACATTTCTTTAACTCACTTACTCGATCTAAATGCACTTGAAAACGGCCTTTCAAATTTGCATCTTCTAAACATCTTTTTCCAACAAGATAAGCGTCATTAACGCGCTTAAACGCTAAGCTACGTTTACTTTGTTCTAATTGAAACATGCTCTAAAGCAACAATTAACTATGTTTAATAATATTACACTGAAAATAGTATAGAACTGCAACAAAACTTAATTACAATGAAAAACGTTTGCAAACTTGTCACTCGTACCAGAATACGGACGCGAGTTTATAACGTAGTATAAGAGAACACCGGCCGGCGGCGGCGCCTCGCTCGGAATTCGCAACGGCGAGGATCTACCCGCGGATTTGATGCAAACGCTAACGCTGCGGCCAGTACCCTCTGACAAATTATAGAAAAGATTATTGAATATTACTAACTGCGTAGTAACTTACTAATTACATATGGCAAATTGAATAGAATTGACTAGAGTTACGTCTAGTACCAAACTTACTTTAATGTAACTAGTTTTTAAACAAAGAATTTACGCAAATACTTAATAAGTCTTTTTAAACGTACTTATACTAAGAAAGAATGCTATCTAACATACCTTATCTGTTTTCCATATAAACTAATACGAATTAATGAATCCGGTATCAAAGAACCACAACAATATGTATAGAAAAGGGTTGATAAGAGTGGAGAAAGGCTAGATAGCATTAGAGGGATTATACAAAACCCAAATTATGTAGGCAACAATCAGTTACTAGGCAATTCGCTCACCTGATGAGATCCGATGGCCCGGCTTACTCCTGGGGTGGCGTCCAGCGCCTGAATCGGGCTTGCATAGGTCTTGCAGCACAGCACACACACACAAGTCCCGTAGAGAAGGGAAAGTAACGAAAGTTCACACCAAAGCACAGTGTTTTATCGCTGCAGATATTAGAAAGATGCGCACGCGACGACAGCCATTTTCGTTCTCCCAGGTGCCCGCGGGGAGTAGACCCGCGCGCGGGCGGAGGGGGCGGGGGAGGTCCAGCCCGAGTACATGAGAAGTCATTCGGCGAGGAATTAACCTAGATTTTCCTGAAAGTTGCCTATGTATAACAGGAATACTAAACAGTGTCCAAATTGTGTTTTGTGGTGTCATAAAAATTAACAAACATTATCTAATGACACTTATTATTTTCCAGTCTTATATATAACTAGCTTCTACTGCTACTTCGTCCGCGTAGATTTCGATTATCTTTCCCTCGGAATAAAAACTATTTTATTCCTAGGTTAACGTGACATCAAAAAATACAGAGAAATAGGTACATTAGTTCTAAATAAAGTTTATTTTAAAGGGCGCCACCGCTACTGGACCGACCCCGCCATTTTGGTACAAAAGCTAAAAGTGACTCTCACTGACGCGACAGATGGCGCTGACTGTAGATTAGATCGCGCAATCGTTTTGTCCCCCGCGTTTAATAAGGACTCCGTAGTACGTCGGACTTTTTACTTAGGTTGCACTGGGGGGTTATTATGACATAGCTGTGCAATTTTGTTTACGCTGAGTGTAAAGGACAGAGCTATATAACTGCTATAGCTCCGTCAATTACACTCATCGTAAAATGAACTGCATAGTTATGTCATAATATCCCCTCCGTTAATTTTTGAATGGTCCGCCTGTTTACGCGGAGTGGGCCTGATAAGATAGTACTTAGATATTGTTATTTCTAAAAACAGAAATACATCATCTGTGAAAATTTCTGGCTATAGAAATACAGTAATAATATAAAAGGGGGGCTCCATGTACTCGTAATAAACGTTATTGCCGTTTCTTGCTCGATATTAATAACGGCGACTTTAGACCAACTAAAGATAATTAATTGTTAAAGTATGTAGCGTCAATGGTACTGATTCTATTTCGTCTACGCTGGCAGTCACTAGAGGCGTTCCTCAAGGGTCGATTTTGGGACCGATTCTCTTTATCCTATATAGTTCTGATATCATTAATAGCATTAAGCATTGTAACTACCATATCTATGCAGACGACATTCAGCTTCATACATCTTTTAAACCGACTGAGTGTAATCCTGCTACGCATGCACTCAACGCAGATTTGGACCGTATAGCCGATTGGTGTCAACAAAATAATTTGGTACTCAATCCTACCAAATCTAAGTTTATGTTGTTGGGATCAAAAAAACTAATTAATGACATTACAGCCCTTAACCCAAAAATCGCAATAAAGGGTGACCAATTAGAATGTGTCTCAGAAGCGCGAAACTTGGGCTTAATATTTGACGGACGACTGCGGTTCGAAAGCCATGTCCTGGAAACGATGCGGAGTTGTTTTTATAGGTTAAAGGTTTTGTACCGAATCCGCGAGTACTTAACAGTAGATATGCGTGTCAGACTTTGTGATGCGCTGATTCTCTCGAAGTTGAGCTACGCAGATACAGTGATTGGTGGTTGTTTGTTAGCGAGGACAAAAAAAGTGATCCAGCGTATCCAAAATGCTTGTGCGCGCTTTTGCTTTCCCATCCCTCGTCGATCGCACGTCAGTCCATTTTTAAATACAAATAAACTTATGAATATGACTTCTAGACATAATTTACACCTGGCTTCACTACTTTTTGGTTTAATGAAATGCAAAGAACCTCGTTACTTGTACAACAAACTTAAAATCTCACAGCGCGAGATCCGTCTGGCCACACGCTTACTTTACACACAACACCGTACGACTGCTTTTCGTGGCAGCTTTCGTTTTGCTGCCACGAAATGCTGGAATGATATACCACCACCCATTAGGAATTTAAAATCAGTAGCTAACTTTAAAAATCATTTCAAGAATTATTTATTAACTTCCCAAATATCTGGATCGTAAGTAGTTGTACACACTCACACAAACACACAGACGCGCACACACGCACACACAAACACAGACGCACACACACACACGCACACAAACATACACACACTCGTGAATAGTATAAGATATGTTTTTATTTTTGTGTGTATACATACACAATAAATCTCTGTATGATCTCAAAATGTTATTGATATTATTGTAGTTATTTAATTTTTTTATTATTTATTTTTGACACCTTCGATTGCCATTCTCTCCCTGGTCTCACTGAAAACCAGTGTCTCTGAATGTGTTTATCACATTCAGAGGCATAAAGCTGAGCTGAGACCATTTTGGCCTTAAAGAAAAATGTATTTAGGTTAAGACTTTTTTTATAATTGCAAACTGTTTTTTTTATGTGCCAAATAAATTATTTTTCATTTCATTCATTTTTCATTTCATAATTAATAAAATGCCATGTATCTATATGTGACAACATCGTTGCCCAGATTATCAAGCTGGCAATTGGGAAAAGTTTCCTATTCAAAATATTACACCCATACAGGAAACGTTATATTTTTGTCTTTTCTTGCTCTATATTAATATCAGAAACAGGTATACGCTTGAAATATTCTCAGAATATTAAGTTGTAAGTTAACATTAAAAGTATATAATTAAAATAAAATAATATAATTATATAAGGGGGCTCAAGTAAAACAAACGTGTTTTTTTTTGGATAATACGGCGGGGGGGGGGGGGGGGGTTTCGGGCGCGAGAGTACGTTAAATACACGAATTTAGTGAGAATATAACATTGAAAAAAACGAAACTCAGACTCGTTAGGGAATCGAACCCCCGCTCTGGTGAAAGGGTTTATGGTGTTATAAACGCAAGCGCTCTATCCAACTGACCTAAGGAGCCTGGTGCCCAGGACGGCAAAACTTGCAGTCGCTGTGAGAAGAATGACGTCACAGCTACACCACGTGGTCAGGTATACTATCTAGGATTACGGCCTAAGCATACACGTAAGTACGGGGCGTTTTTGCTAAAACATGTACGCCAATTAAAAACCTTTAACTTGTTAGCTTCGTGAAGAAAATAAGCTTTACATTGCATTTCCAACAAAAATCGTGTAATAAAAAAACCAATCAAGTTTAAAACAATACGCTATTTGACAAAAGTCAAATCAGTTTCTTTTTATTAAACATCAAAAACGCTCCGTTACTATGGAATTTATAGGGATTACTATCTTGTGACGTCACAATCAAACAGCGACCTTATTGTTGGATTTTGTGATTTTAAAAATCTTAAAATAGCGAACGTAAATGAAACATTGATATTTTCCTAGTATTTTTATAATGTTTATTTGTTGTTAATGAAAAACAATTTAATTTCACTTTTGTCAAATAACCTATTGTAATGTTTCATACCGTTTACCACAATTTCGTATTTACTATCCGATTCATATTAAGAACAACTCCTTATAACTTACAGTCTTACACCCGTATTTATAGTCAAGAAAAGTAATTACTTGAGTATTAGTAGTGTCAAAAGTCAGATAAAAATCGTTACTTTAGTCATTACTTTTACTCAAGTAATTACTTTTCTTGACTATAAAATATACGGGTGTTAATTTATCAAACATCCCGCTAATAGACGTTTTGCCTTACTTACGCCGATTCGTGAACCTTGTAAGCGTCGCCCTCGATCATCTCGATTGTAGCGAACTTGTTATCTGGTTAACCTTTTGCTGCGGTAATACAGTTGATATTCAAATAAATACACCAGAATTCAGATCGACTCCATGCATCTATGCGCTCCTGGTGCCCGCGCTATATGTATTATTATGCCTCGACGCTGAGACCGAGTCATACTTTTGTGCAAGGAAGCGTTTTTGTATTTAAAACTAAAGCACATCCGCGACTTACTGCGTAGGTTTCGTTTCTCGAGGAATAAACGTGTCAGTCAAAAATATTGTAAACAGAGCTTTTCAATCTAAGCAAAGAGAGTTTGTTAATCAATATGATTTATAATACTTTATTTTGCTGCAAGCTCTTTTAAAATACCTAATTGTTTTATGTCTTTTTTGTCAAATGAGGACAGCAATATCGATAACAGCCTCATCTAAAGTATATCCAAATAACTTATTAAAGGATACACTCCAATACAACATTTTACGCTGAATCTTTCCTGATCCTAGTAACCCAATAAAGAACGGTTATTTATAAAAAAACATTGTTTTAAATAGGAAATAACAATATTTAATTTGTTTCGGCAACTAGGCGATATCGAACAGGCGAATTCTGAAGAATCGTGTACTCAAGAATAAAAATGAAAAAGGTAATTATATACGGTCCGTTAAAATTGATACTATGTAATTACTATATCCCATTCTTTTGTTTACGTAACGTGACCGTATTATACGCGCCGGTGTGGCCGGTCCTTAAATTAAGGAAAATTTCTGTAAGACACGTCCTTTGGCGGTTACCCAATCATTTCCCAGGTAAGTATTTTTAATTCATACAAATTTATTATGTAAACAATCGATAAAAAATGGTAAGCTCTGTACTTAATTAGTCATCCACGCCCTTATAAATAAAAATGAAAAAAAAACCCACTGCATTACTGTCATAATGAAAAATAATGGTTAAGTTTGTAAACCTTAAAGCAGTTTTTCTGTACTTGGCTTTGTTAATGGAACTCCTGAATAATTTGAAGGCGGTTCATTGTTTATGTAAAATACATTGATATAACGAAGGTTTTCTATTAAATGGCTTTCATGATTTATGTGTTTCTTGTCAGCACTACCAGTTTCGTAAAATCGCTTGGGCTCCTTATTTGCCTACCATCGTAATAATGTCAGTTGTTCTCTGAACTTGGTGCGGTACGGACGCTCGTGGTTGAGGTGAAACTGTATGGAGTTGATACGACCCTTTACTTGGTTGATGTCTTGGTTCGATCTGAAATTTCGCATACGTTTCAAAAAATGTACCTACCGAGTTATTATCGGATGACAGCACTTCACTTGGTTTTAGATTGTCAAATTTTTCGTAGAATCTCTTTCATTTATTTTGAGGTGCAAGATAATTTAATAGCAAAAATGACCATGTGTTTTACTCGTCCTTAAAAACCTAAAAACAAAATAAATAGTATCATCAATTCTTTATAATTCCACGTCGACCGCGAGCGTCCGTACCGTAACCGTTTACCGAGACTTGGTACGGACGGAAAACTAGGACTTTATGAAACCCAAGAGCTGCTGTTACACTTCGTTTGCGCATGCGAACTGGAAGCCGTGTAGATCCAGTCACCCTTTACACTCAGCGCGGAGTTGATACTACTCTTTATATGGTTAATATTTCGCCGTTGTTAACCTCAACTAAAGTTATAAGGATAACTAAGGCCTAAGGATAGAGAAGTGACGTCTACTTAAAATTTGACACATTTGGCAAATGTAAATTTTGTACAGGAACGCACCATTGTTTGACAAACATTTCGATGCATCCCTTTCATGAAGTATGTTCTTGCTAACTTTATTAGCGTTATGCATTTGGTCTATTCCCTAGGGCCTCTGTTCTACTCGCTACAACCATATTCACTAGTCATGTTACTATCGTATTTGCAACGGTTCGATAGCTCTTACCTAATTCAAAATCATGGCGGCTAAGTTACATGTGGTTATATACAATACGATAACATGTCAAAGGCAGTTATGGTTTTACCTAGCTGCAAAAAATACCCTGGTACTCGGCTGCCTAACGATGCGTATATTACGGTGCGTCTTTTGTTTACGCAACGACGCCGTATTTTATGCAGCGGTGGGGTTGCACCTTTATACGTACTATCAGACCATTGGAACCCTGACCCACCATAGAACGGTGTCACAGTGACATTATAAAACAATTTGTTTGACACTTCTTATGACTTGAATCATAACGTCTCTGTGACACAGTTCTATGGTGGGTCAAGGTTCCAATGGTCTGATAGTACATGGAAACGTTTATTAAGTAAAAGCCATTCGTGGAACATTTTATGAGAAAATGTATACAATGGAACATAGAACCTTCTCCTTTTTTGAAGTTGGTTAAGAAAGTGAAGAGAATAGATGTCTATAAATTCAGTAATAAGAAGAATCAATTTGAATACCGTTTTTAAAAGTATGTTAAAGAAAAGCCAGGCCATGTGCGACGAAGGGTTCCGTACCACCATACAATTAATATGGAACAAGAAACACGTGTTTTCTGTGGCGTATCTTTACCTATAATTTAAAAAAAATGGTGTTAGAGTGGTCATACATATTTATATACAGCGTTCCCTAAAAGTAACCTTTAAAACACTTTACTTATCGGTGCGGAATATTTTGTTTTTAACTTTTTAATCTTGTATTAAGTTTATGATTGATTTAAGTTTTGAAAATGATACTTGTAAAGTTAACTACATTGCGATAAACCTTCGCCTCCCTGAGCTAAAAATATCACACGGTAATTTCAAGATATTAACGCATTCAAAATAAATCCAATCCAAGAAAGTATGGATTTATTTTGAATACGAGCTACTGAAGTTATTCCTTGTTTTTCATACAACAATTTTGACACCAAGGTTAATCAAATTTGAAAACTACAAATGTTTGCTAGGTGTTAAATTTAACTTTTTGCGTTTACGCTTTTTAGCGCTGAAGTTAAAATATAAAAAACTAATTGAAAAGTTTAAAGAAGTTTTTCGAGGTCCTTCTAAATTACACTAGGCACGCGCGGTGCAACTAAATGCCTACTAAAAATACCAGGACAGCAAAACTTCTTAAGAGATTTTTTGCACTGTGCAATACGGGAAGCAGTACAAACACGGATTGTGAAATTTGTTATCATTATGATATTATTATGTCCTGTTTTTTTGCCTGAATGTTATTTGCAATGTCGATAAAACATTATTCATTTATCAAACATCATTTATAAAAGTGCCAATATTTTCAAAACTATGATGTTTTAATTAAGGTTCAATGCTTTATCTTATAGTTCATAAGTCTCTCTTTAAAATCGTTAAGTTTAGGCGCTTGTGTGAGGGCACCCTAGCTGTATATAAACAAAACAGGTTATAACGAAGGGGGGCTTAAGTCCCCACGACCTTCACCTACTCGCGAGCGACGTCCGCGCTGCTGGCGCTCCACTGCCATTGAAAACGTTAAATCAATTAACAACGATTTTACTTAAATTCACTACTAAATTTACTATGTCGTAAGAAGGCAGGCAGTTATTAATGAAGAAGATTTAAAAAACCCAGGTATAATACTAGTAAAACTATTTTAGGAAATATTATAATGATAACATATTGATTTATTTACGTCAACACACCCGTAACAAAATTATATATTTATATTGTACATCCTTTTTACCTGTAATAAAAAACAATCTTACACAAACTGACCAAGTACCAAAGAAAGTCTACTAATATTTAAAAATAAGCGTTTGGCTACAAAAGAAGCTATATACCATCACTTAATACAAAACGTATAAAGGGGTTTGGGTAAAATTGTTGTTACTTATAAAAGTCATACATTTTCAAGAGGCGAGGCCATTAGTAAAAGTGGTAAATTTTAGTAAAATTATTTAAATTAAACAAATGTTTTATTATGTAAAGTAATACTCTTAAGTGCATCGGAGCCAAGGTATTTAATATTATTACCTAGGCGTAGTTTTAGTACCAAAAACTGAACACCATCAACATCTTAAATATCTCGGCTTCGATATTATTAAACGCTTTAAATTATGTATGTCTTTGTGTATTTTAAGGTCCTTTAAATAACAAAATATAAGTATTTATTGTAAAATTCAAGTAAGGATAATTAATCAGAAAACAAACAAACGAAAGAACTTACAAAAACACTTAAAACTACACTAATCTAACAAACCGCTACCAGTGGGCATTGTTCCTAAAATGCTGGCAGCATTGCCACGTTGAATGGCAATGCTTAATCTTTGTGCCAAGTACAGACCAGCATTTTTGTCACGTGATGCGTCGATCAGGCGCTTTGATAAATCTTTAAAAATACGGTGTGCTCCTGGTCCCTAAATAAATAACTATGTAAAAATCATCCGCCGCCACTGAAAAAAAAATTACAATATTCTTCAAACAAGTTTACCCAATGCCCTTTATTACCTTCACAGTAGTAAGGGTAAACCCACACATATATACACATGATACATATTTTTAGTGAAACTGAATGTCTGAGGATTGATTGACTCTTTCAACTTATGGTATGACACAAACGTTGGAAAAGGACAGCGCTTGTTTTATAGACTCCAAACCAAACTAGTTCCGTTTTAGTGAACTACTAAATCTAGGCGCACGTTACGCGGTTTGTCTCTTGTAACATATGAACTCCTGATACTAAGTAGGTAAACTTTCAGACTGTATTTTTAAAAAGTTCGTTTTAGCAAAACAAAATAAAAGTAGTAAAACATACTCGCCTCGTAGTTTTTCAATTGTTACATATTTTGACAAGTAAAGTTTTCACCACTGCAAACTTGGATTGTAAAGACGCAAATTACTCAAATGCTTTTTGATTCTTGACTTTTTTCCCTGGATTTTTTCGCACTGATTATATAAGGCAAACATAACGCACAAAGCGCTTTGCCTTCATAGAGACACTAACGCCGTAGCAGCAGCTGCACCTCTTTTCTAGGTGGTAGACTCCAAATCGTACGTGACCTGTTATAGTATTATTTTTAACCTCTTGACCGCCACTCTAATGAAGTATCGTGCTCTGTTCGCCACGGAGAAAATGTTTTGTAGATAAAATTAACTTGAAATTCCATTGTAATCCATCCAATATTGGCCATGTATGTAGATGACTAGCCTTGTCATTGAATGGAATTTCAGACATACTAGACGTCAGGCTCGTTAGATCAGTTCGTGAGAGCGGCGATGAGTGGAGATATTCACCCGTGACGTGGGTTCGAATCCTGCACGAGTCCCCCTTTATTACTGTTTTTATCGAGTTGGTTTAAAAAGGATAACATGGATTTATGTACCAATTCGTTATAAAGCCGATATTCTTACAGTTTTAAGATGAAAAAGTAACAAGTAACAAAGTTAGCAATACAAGGTCTTCAGCAAAAACGATGACGATACGAAGGATCAAACTTAAATAAGCTTTAAGTCACTCGATATCATTGAAAACATATTTTACTATTAGTTTTTAGACAGACCTTATCTTAAATTAAGAAATTCCCCAAAACATTAAATTTATTTGTTAGCCAATACAAAATGTTAAAATTAACAATCAAACAAAACACAAAGCAAACAGATACCTACTTTTTTTTGAAAAGAAGGATAGACATTACAAAGCCAGCAAGCCTGGCCTTCAAGTTGGCCAATTAAACTTCCAATAACTTATGATCTCCTGGTAGACACCGCAGAGAAGTTGTTTACGTCGATGTTTACAAACAAACCGATGATTTTTAAGCCCGTGATTTAAAAATGATGTAAATAAGTATCTCATTAGTATTTGATGTATCTGTGTAAACGTGTCCGTATATCTGTATCATCGTGTAGCATCGCAGGTCCTAAGCGGATAGACGCATTTTTTTTAAATAAATGCTTATTAGTCGAGAGGGTTTTTGTTAGGTTTCATTATAAATTGGTTGCACTGTACAAAAGATAACTTATCAGCTCTGGATGTACAGTGACCTGTACATCGTTGCGTAGTGACCTACGCAACGAATAAAGCTTGTGCAAGAGATGCTGATTTGCGCATGCGTTGTTCAACCCCGTCACGGCCAAGGACAGGACTGAAGGCCGACTCGGTGAAAAAGCTACTAGGATTGCATGTTCTGGTGAGAATTATCTTCGGCATTGACAGCCAAATATACTCGTATCGATAGCAAGCAGCAATACAACAATGCGATTAACGTATTAACGAGCGCATAGACAAACCTTGTGTGCAGTTGAAGAATACGGCTGTAACACAAGTGCGGAAGGGTTTATTTTTTAATTAAGGGTATTTTAAACATAAACGCGTATTTGAAAATGAATAAACCTAGCTTTAGTCATTGTTTTATGCATATTGATATAAATAAAGTAAAGCAATTGAATTTCGCATTATGCCATCTTCATTTTTTATTTTGTTTCGATTTAAATATTACGCTTTTACCGTATGTATTGTAATGTATTGAGGCGCATATTATATTGTACACTAAAAGTCATACCTCATCACTTTTGCTAACTAAATTTCACAGTCGGGTCCAAAAATATGGTAACGGTATACGTGAATGCTTATGAACAACTTTAAGTACTTTAAAATAAATCAATTTAATTTTTTATCTAAGTGCCAAAGAATGAGGGCAATGTTTTTTCATTAGCATGGCTGAACGTAATGTCCAAGAAAATCAACATTATAACGCCATCTGTCTGAAGATATGGACATTATTAAGCGGCTCATGCTAGCAACAAGTTCACCCGATGTCTATCCAGACAAGAGAGGGCCGTTTTGTCCATACGAGTCACTTGAATATATTAATTAACTCCTACAGTTGGTTCATGTTTTCCTAGTACGTTTCATTGCTTACGTCAAACGCTTCCACACGATTTTTTTCAAAATATTTAAAAAAACTTTAAGTGCAATCGATTCCTTATTCATCTCCGATACTTTATCACTGTCTAACACTTAATTCGAAAGAACTTTTCATTCAAAAATCATTGAAAAACCTGTTGTTATCGTCGTTTCTCTAGCATGAAATAACAAATACCAAGTTGAATCAATGTGTTTACGGCTCTCAATAAACATCACAGTTAGAAGTAAGTTAAGTTTACAATATAATAGTATCAATAAAAATGTGTCCCATTACCAATAATTTTAGAAGTTGAATCCTTCAATACGCACCAATCTAAGAAGTGTTACAAACGTAGACCTTCA
Organism: Acleris laterana; assembly: GCA_963966035.1. Taxonomy (NCBI): domain Eukaryota; kingdom Metazoa; phylum Arthropoda; class Insecta; order Lepidoptera; family Tortricidae; genus Acleris; species Acleris laterana. The sequence continues at coordinate 8,032,294 of OZ014438.1, forward strand.
CGTCTCTACGCGCTACGGTGCTGCTACGAAGATTAAAAATATTTCATTCATTTGACGTACTTGACGGCTCAAAAAGTTTGGTAGAGTATTTTAGGTGTCAGAAAACGGCATGACGGATTTTAATAATAGGAATCGTTGGATTGTTTTTTCATGTTTTTATCCTTCGAATGTCACAGGCAAGGGTAGTGGTTAAGTTAAATCATATTTATTTAATTAAAATTGTTACTGCCTTCCTGATTTGCGGCCGCTATCCATATAGACCGTGTCACGTCGAGAATTAATATTCTATAACATTGCTGCTAAGTCAAAGTAATAACCACTAAGCCTTAGTTTCACGGTATGATGAATTTTTTAAAATTGAAATGAAAAAATGAATTTTTTTTTTCAAAGAAATGAGGGGTTATTTTTTACACTATAAAAATATGGGTAAAATACATAGTTGTTAAAAACAATACGCTTTATGACCACAATTTAGATATGCAAGTAAAATAACCTTAAACCTAAACAGAGACTCTTATTCTACTCGGAAAAACCATATTGTTTTTGACATGCTATCGTATTGTCAACGTTGTAACTATTCTTATTTACTTTACAGTAACGGTAGCCGAGTTAAAACAATACGATAGCATGCCAAAAGCAATATGGTTTTACCAATTTAACTAAGAGCCACTAACTTTCGTTGATGCAACGTTTGCCTGACTAAGCTTACCTTAAAATTTAATGAAACATACTAGGAGCTCATGACAACGCAGATGTAGTGATCTACTAAAATCACAGGTAAACTAGAATATTGGTAAAACGCAACCTCTACGATAGATATGTGGAGGCGGGACTTGCATGCTGAAAAGAGAAACTCGGTTGCACCGTTCCCGCAAATCAATACGTGACTCCCGGCTCTGGTGCAGTCTATAAACAATGCACCACTTTCTACGTCATGCGTTCCTAGTGAAGCCTGGCATTTTTCAATACCACGTGCGTTGCGTGGCAACCGACTCACGTTCTCTTAGAATTTGCTCAAAAACATCATTAAGTTATTTCGCTACAAGGGCAAGTACAACTATTGCAAAAGTAGAAATCAAATAACGTTATTCAATGAATTTACCAAGTAAATAAAAGCAATTTCACCCTTTTAATAATTAAATGTTTTAACTCAATGACCATACTTTAAGAAATAAAGTACTAATGGTAACTTGGCATGGATCTCGTAACCAGATCGTGATGAAATTTAAGATTATAGTTACTTTCTAGTACATACACCAAACAATTAATACCTTAATATCCAAAATTGCGCTCAAAAACATATGACATTCATTATGATGCTTCTGGTAATAAATGAGAGATGTGTCATTTATTATTGAATCAAATGTGTTTAAATATAAAGCGTCTTGATATTTTACAAACCTTACGTTACAAATTTTCCATCATGTTTTTTTCATTTACACTGACAACGCGGAGGAAAAGCTGGTTAAGTAATAAAATCTTTAATGTAATACAATCTTGAAGATGGCACTTTAGAAGTCCTGAATCTGTGTTATGATTTAATAAACCTTTAGTAATAACAATGCAATAGTAAGCTTGATGGTTTGTCCCTCTGTAACGCATCTACAAGTCGCCATCAATTTTGATAAACTGATTATTTTTTCATTAGCCGTGTGGTTGTTGGCTTAGAATAATATTTACCACTCCATATCCTACCGTGGAAGTCGCTAGAGGCGACTAAGGGAATAAAGGCTTGTGGTATTGTTATGCGACGGGCTTGCCATTTGACTTTAATATACACTGGTAAACCTCTTAACCGGTTTGTGCAAAATGTGGTTACAGAATTTATCAACCAGTTTTAGAGTTGTTGGTGATTCAGTGTCTGTGGCTCTGCTTACTCCTCTCTGGGAATGAAGGTGTGAGTTTTATGTGTGTATGTAAGTAGGTATTTTATTTCCCTTTAATTCTTTTTGACACTGAAAACGATGCATAAAACACTTACAACATGGGAGTCAAACTAGCCGTTCAGGCTTTACGATCAAACAAACAACCTTATATACAATATTATAGGTAGTAATAGGGTAGTATCACTGAAACTCACACGGAGAATTAGCATTGGAGTTAATAATAAATTGTTTTTGGTTTGGAAAAGAAAGCATGAAAACATTTAACGAGTTGTCAACCGCTTCAAGGTTGGAAAAGAAAGTATGACCTAAGGCTTATTTAAGGAGTTGTCAGCCGCTCCAGGGTTAAATAAGATAATGTGACTTTAGGCTTTTTTAAGGAGTTGTCTGCCGCTCCTGGGTTAGAATAGAAAAAGTAAAAAAATATGGAAATGGAATGAATGGGGAAAAAATGAGATTATTTTGAGAAGAGTAAAATGATAATTTTTTCCTGTTCAAAAAGTTGATTTTGTAATTTTGAGAAAAGAGTGTCCATGGCTGTAAAATAATTTATGATTCTCTCGTTTTTATACTGTTTTCGGCCGTCAATAGTTTTCTTTAATTTGTAGTCATAGTCGTTAATTTTGAAGTTCTGATTCAAAGTTGTCCATTCTGGTAGTTGATTTTTTTGTTTGAAATCATTCTAATGCAGTATTTTGAAATATGTCAAAGATATTATAATTATAAAGGCGAATTATAAAATTCTTCGACTTCTGTGAAAAAATCTCTTGGACAATTTTTAATTTTGGTCTGTATATTTATTTATATAAACCAAAATTTTGATGTCCTTTTGGTCTACTTTCTACCAAATTGGTCAATTTTCCAGAAAAGAGGTCTAAATGTGTTTAATGGCTTAACAGACATATATGACCGTATATATGATCTGAAATATTTTGAAATGTATGCCAATCATCCAATGTACAGATATTTTAGTGCATTCGGTTGAAATATCGACTCTATTTATTCTATGTTGTAAATGGATCAAGTATGTTGCTATTTTTTATTGCCATCTCCTACGGTATAGCATTTATCTGAAAATGGATGTTTACTTGCGTTAGTAGCTTGCACAAGTGGTGTATTATTATATTACTTAAATTGAAGTTTCTCATGAATCATTATTTGACTCAAAATGAAACAAGGAATAGGTACGATATTCGTCGTAAAATGCGTAAACATCAAATATTAGAAAATATTTAAAATATGTTTAAATATACACCTGGTGCCGATTGCATAACAGGGTACAACCAAGGAGTATTTATTAGTGGTTTTGTATGGGTTTTTACTAATAGTATGAGCTTTTTCTTTATAATGCAGTAGGACCCATATCATAGCATTTAATTATTTGTAATAAACTAAAAATATTGCTGAATTATTGAGTAGTCCAATGGTAATATCATACATTGCTTCTGTTTTTAAAAATATCCGCAAGTAAACACCAACGCTCACAGTTTAAAAAAAATATTTTTCTGCTACAATCTCGTAAGCGTTACGCCTTAGATAAATAAGTTGGTATTTAATTAATGGTTATATTATTATCGTACTATCTTTTGTTTTTTGAGCTTTTAATTATATGTGTTTTTGTCTTGTAAACAGTGTTTTAATATGCGCTCAACTTATGAGCTTAATTATTAACATAATTTATAGTATATAATATTAACTTTTTACTTTAGGCAATATGGCCCTAAATTACAAATACCTAACACTAAAGTCGGGTACTCACAAGCAAGCTGTAATTGTAACCGTAGCAGTTATAGTACCGAGCTACCTGAGTACCCGGCGTAAGGCAAGTACCATAAAGCAAGCTCTAGAATATCTAGTTATATGGGGGTGGAGCTCGCAGGCTGAAAGTGAAACTTGTTCCACCAATTGCTCAAATCCAAGTGCAACCAAGAACGTCATGATGCACCGTTCTCCGTTTTATGCGACCCTAGTGACTCCTAGCGGTTTTCTAGAACCCGGTCAATACTTTCGCGTTGCGTACCATTTATACTTGCACCTAGCATTTGCGTGATGAATCTAAAATTTTAAAAGTGCAAAAGGACAAGGATGCGTCGTAAGGAAAAATAATCAATGTGTGTTTTTTTTGCATTTATAGGGTTCCGCACCTCGAAAGGAAAAAGCGGACCCCTTATAGGATCACTTTGTTGTCCGTCCGTCTGTCTGACAAGACGCTTTTTCTCAGGAACGCGTGGAGGTATCAAGGTTTACTGTCCTGTTAAAACCTAAAGGGTACTTTCCGTGAACTCAGAATCTTGAAATTTGGCACAAAAGAACGTCTCATAACACAGATAAAGAAAAAAATACGAAAACCGTAAGTTTTTTGTTACATCATATAGTAAAAAAATCCTTACCTCATGAACGCGTAGACGTATTATTAAAATTCATATTTAGGTTTGTACGGAACCCTCGGTGCGTGAGGGTATTGAAATCGGTTAATATCTTTGACGTGTTATGGTATTGTTCTTAACTCGGCCTCTAATCAAGTCAAGTCAAGTTAGTAAGATTAGAGCTATCAAATGTTGATAATACGGAGACACGTCAAAAACAATGAGGTTGATGTTGACCGTGTAGTTTCTCAGCCCTTTTGTGTATAAACTATATTTTTTTTACAAAAAGTAAGCTTTACATTCCTGACCGCATATTTTGAAATAGTTGTCTTTACACTTAGAGGAATGTTTATGAGCATTTATTTAAATTTTAATCGTGAACGCTTTTAAATTGAAATTACGTAGCATCTTATTTATAAAATTATTTATTAAAAATGGCTACTTACTTACTTACATTATTAGTAAAGCAACAATGATGTAAGATTTAATTTAATGTCAAATAGGAACTTAAAAGTCTCACAAAACAGAGCGATTGTAGCGAACTTTTTTATTTTTCATTATAACAAACACAAAGTTTACATGTTATGCATTGTTCCAGAAAACTGTTTAAAATAGTTATCTGGTTAACCTTTTGCTGCGGTAATACGGTTGATATTCAAATAAATACACCAGAATTCAGATCGACTCCATGCATCTATGCGCTCCTGGTGCCCGCACTATATGTTGGAGCGCCTCGACGCTGAGACCGAGTCATAGTTTTGTGCAAGGTTAACAGCGGTCTTCCCTCGGGATGTGAAGGCGCCTAAATGGCTTAATTACATAGAGTACTTACATATTAAGTTTTATTTTCAAAATAAAAATGCGACTTCTATAGAATCAACCTAATATTGCATGCATTTCTAGGCAAAGGGTAATTTTGCCGAAATAGTAAAAAAATCTGCTGTTACAATTTTTAATGGACCATATAAGCTAAGCGGTGCGTTGGTAGACCACTCACCTGCCCGATGTAGTCTGATGATCTGGTGAGGCTATCAGCTAGAAGCTGTACCCTGCAGTGGGTTTCCACTTATTTCACATGATTCGTTCGAGCATTTTGTATCAAAATTTTGGACCACTGCACTGGTTAATTATTCGAAATGAAATTAGGTACAGTCACGAGCAATAATATAGTATAGCGTGGTAAATTATTTTATATAAGGATATTAATGCAATATTAGAGCTAGTTCTATAAGGGTTAAGATATTATTATGTTGTGTCAAAGTAATAAGGACTATCATAAAGTTAATAATACGATAACAAGTAAAGACAATCTAGAATATGAGCTTAAAAGTTCAGCGTGACCTTTACAAGCGGGTGCAACAAGTGTTGGGTCGGGGCGGGAGGGACGGGTTATTTTTAGATTGGATACACCAGGAGAGCATAAAGCTGAGAGGTTTGACGGAAATTTACAGATTGAAATATTGGAAACGTGAGATGATAGTAAATAACATTGTTATGACTTTGTAGGCGTATGATTCTTTTTCCCATTTAATAACTGAGAGGATGGCCAGATCTGATGAATGATTATGAATAAGTTTAAGCCCCGGTGTACTATTAGCCCAATGGAACCCTGACCCACCATAGAATGATGTCACAGGGACTGTTAAACAATTTATTGAGACCTCTTACGACTTGAATCATAACGTCACTGTGACACCGTTCTAAGGTGGGTCAGGGATCCCCTGGGCTGATAATACGTAGTAATACATGATTCCTAACCCAGAGAAGGAAAGGAGTGTGGTGCATGTGTTTAGTTTCCATAGTTTGTAACTATATCTATTAGATTCTCCAAACGAATGTTCAACGCAAGCTTCTTATAACCTCTGCACCCTTCGTACGGTGCGTTGCTTGCCGTTGTTGTTGCGGGAGTTTGTTGACCCTTCAGGTATTTTATTTACCTGAATATGCGCAGAAAAAAAAGGAATATAATGTGGTTATTTAGGTAGAAGTCCTCTCACAGGTACTATTAAAAATGTAAGTTAAAGATTTTGAGCAGAGAAAGCAAAAAAATATTATTTTTAAATGACGCCTCAACGTTGCGTGATCATTTTTCAAGTTTTCGAAGTTAAAATTGAAATATTCTAATAAATAAGAAAGTAAAAATACGAGTGGTGAAAACAAGATTGGTTCCGCTTACGAGGCCACAAGTCACACTCATCAAATGCAATGACACTAAATTAATTGTAGGTTAGGGTTATAGTTTGCAAAAACCCTTCTGGTTTTTTATTTGAGGGTTTATATAGTTGTGCACTGAATACAGTTATGGATGTAATTTTTGATTTGGGCTTTCATACCTCTCCAATTGGGATTGTACATATTTTTACAATACTCCAATTCGAAACCATTTCGAGGAATAGGGTTTTAAAGCCGTTCGGCATTACTAAGTTTTTGAAATATTTATCTATTTTGTATATATCGGCAAAAGTATATTTAACCTAGGTGTATCTTACGGGTTAGGCGAAAACGGCTTGAAATTGTAAGTTATAATACACTATTACAATCACTTTTTTTAATTAGATATCATTGAATTGTTGTAATTTATTAGAAAATGTCAACCCAAATTTAAATCAATTATGTCATCCATAAAATGTCTGCTAAATAAATAAAGATATTAAAACAAAACTATTGGGTCAAATACAAAATTAATGAAATAGGTGTCTTAAAATTTCCTATTCTTTCGAGTTAGAAAGTAAAAACCGTGAGTTATTTTTTTTGGTCAATCTCAATTATAACGTCTGGCAATACGTTCAATAGTTTTCTCGGTACCGTAATGTGCAGCTGAGCAGTGGGGTCGTCATGATGAGCAGCAATGACCTGTGACTGTTCTTGCTTGGGCACAGCTAGTTGACTTTCCTCAGAGTCAGTCTTGATGGTACCTGTATAGAAGCTCATAATATTCATGACAATATCCCTTACGACTCCAATAAAATTTGATTGGGGTTGTAATCAATAAAATGCGTTTATATTTTTTACAATTATGATCATCCTTCCATTGATTTTTCCGTATTGATTTCCTTCGTCCCGCGATGTATTTAATATTAATATCGCAGGGCTGTACCTGAAGAGCCCACTTTGCCAAGCGACCTGTTGGAGATTTTAACTCATAAAGTTGAAATATAACAAAATTGGCATGTAGCTTTAAAAACTTGCTTATTTCAAAGTGATTCTACTCATGCAAGAAAACACTGTTTTTTTTTTTAATATTACTTGAATTAAGGGGTTTTTTGTATCACGGACGTAACGAAAATTTACAAAAAATCCTATTAAAATGATCAATATCCGTGAAACTTAGCATAATAGTAAATGTGGTCAAAAATGTTCAGAATGACCCTTACTATCATCCCGTAAAACGCCTACACACGAGTGCCAAACACCCTGTAGAATGCTGGAGCGTTTCCAAAATAAATTTTATTCGGTTTTTGAATTAGAAGTGCCTACCTTTTTTACTCGTTAATGTATCCTGCATTGTTTGTGTAAAGAAAAGTGGGATACTGTTAACTGGAGATTAGAAGGGAATCGGCTCTGTATTTATATGGGGTAGCTTGAGTCATTTAGCGGTGAGTGGCTGTACCATGTTGGTGGGTACTGGAGTGTACATATAGATGGCGTATGTAAGCAATATTAAAGTACCTATTAAGTTAGATATTATTATTACAAAGAAAATGAGTTAGACATGCGGTCATAATATGTTAATTACCTTTTGCAACATCTGTCAATTAGTAGCGGTAAACTTAAAGCGGGAATATGTGGGTAGCTGGAGTCATCTAGCGGTGAGTGGCTGTACCATGTTGGTGGGTACACTGGAGTGTACATATAGATGGCGTATGTAAGCAATATTAAAGTACCTGTTAAGTTAGATATTACAAAGAAAAAGAGTTTGACATGCGGTCATAATATGTTAATTACCTTTTTGCGACATCTGTCAATTAGTAGCGGTAAACTTAAAGTGAGAATATGTGGGGTAGCTGGAGTCATCTAGCGGTGAGTGGCTGTACCATGTTGGTGGGTACTGGAGTGTACATATAGATGGCGTATGTAAGCAATATTAAAGTACCTATTAGGTTCGATATTACAATTAAAAAGAGTAAGACATGCGGTCATAATATGTTAATTACCTTTTTGCGAAATCTGTCAATTAGTAGCGATAAATTTAAAGTGAGAATATGTGGGGTAGCTGGAGTCATCTAGCGGTGGGTGGCTACTGGACTGTATATGGCGAATGTAAGCAATATTACAGTACCTATTTAGTTAGATATTACAAAGAAGAAGAGTTAGACAAGTGGTCATATGTTGATAAAAGAAAGTTGTCATAATATTAACCATGATATTATAATACATAATATAGTATAATAATGGTTGGTAAGTTATATTTATGTGGTTGAAATTAATATTTAGGGAGGTCAGTTTCAATGCAGCTTGTGTCGAGCCTTAAAGTAGTATGTTATTGCAATATTTAGTTGCTAGTATAATAACGGAATGTTCCTCGAAAAGCAGTTAAAGCATGTCGCGGTGACAACAGCTGGATTCCACATTGACGAGCCCTACTGAGCCTGTGACTAGACGGTTTCTTAAGGAGACCATAATATGATAGTGCTTTGTGGCGTAGTACTCCGAAAAGCAGACAAGCCAGCAGCAGTCTTGCCTGTCAGTCACTAGAGTCTATTGATTCTACGCTAACCGAATCAGCGGCACAACCTAGCGTTAAAATAAGATATAGAGGTAAAAAACGTCCACGTTATGTCTAAATGGGAAGCCAATGAAAGAAAAAGATTAAAAAACCTTGTAAACAATATTGCAGTATAAAAGGACGCACCGTTAATAAAAAAAAACATAGGCCCCCCCTATGTAGCTGTAAATGGCATTGTCCCACAAAGTTTTCTCAAGCAAAATGACACGAAATTTTTACAAAGTTTTGGGACCTTGGTAACAGGGAAAAGCAATGGTTGTAGGTGGCTCACTTTACGACGAAACAGAACAAAATTAGAACGTTGCAAAGAGAACTCAAACACAATCGACAGTTCACATATAAATATTTCTTACCATGTGAAGCTACAGAATTAGATGATTGTATAACAAAAGTTAACGTTTGCAAAACTACGTTTTTAAATACGTTGGGCATAAGTGAACGCATGACCAGAACTGCGTGGCAAAAATTTGATGGGAGTACGTCGACCGTTGAGAAAGATATGAGGGGGCGGCATAACAATCACACTAAAGTTATTAACGAGGAAATGATAAAGTCAGTATCACTCGAAAATCATCAAAATGTCTTTATTTAAATGGAAGTCTGAGTGTTGCTCGAATGTTCGTTTTGTACAAACGGATTTAGAGAAATACTCAAATAAAACTACTACGCTGCGGCAGTATAGGGACATTATCAATAGCAACTTTAACTTGTCTTTTCATGTACCTAAGAAAGATACGTGCGATCAGTGTCACATATTTAAAAATAAAGAAAACCAATCTAAACAGGAGAAGAACGATTATGCTATCCACCAAAACAACAAAAAAATAGCTAGACATTGAAAACAAATTGATAAAGAAGAAGCGACGACATCCAAAATGGCATAATTCTTTCTGCAACGTTTTTCAACAACACTTTTACCCAAACCCCTTTGAAACTTATATGTTAATCCATTAAATGCAGACTGAATTCTTTAATGTGCCGTACTGTAAAGTTGCCAATTTGCAGATCCGTCGTTGTTTAATGATCGTGACGATTTGAAATATTATTTTCTCTGCTACAACCTCGTAGCTCTACGCCGTAGACAACTTGTTATTAAATGTTGGTATTATTATCGTGCCGTTTTACGTTTTTTGATATCTTAATGATACTCGTAAACAGTGATATGATAAATTGCAACGCGCGTACCTATGAGCTTAGTTAAAAATATATTTTTTATTTTATAATATTTACCTTTTACTTCAGGCAGTATGGCCCAAAATTACAAATACTTAACAGACACACTTACATAGTAATACGCAGCTTAGAACTAACATTAAGGCAAGTAATGCAAGCAGCGAACACATCACGAATTTACGTGCGACAGTAACAGTTGCGGCTCGCCAGCGAGTACCGGCATAAGGCGAGTAATGTAAAGCAAGCTCCAGAATATCTTGTAATATGGAGGAGGAGCTCGCAGGCGGAAAGTGAAACTTGTTCCATCAAAGTGCAACCAACACGTCACGATGCACCGCTCTGTTTTATGCGTCCCTAGTGACTCCCGGCGGTTTTCTCTGTCCCGGTCAATACTATCGCGTTGCGTACCATCAATACTTGCGTGATAGATTTTAAATTTGAAGTGCAGTTGGTACATTAACAACCTTTTTTTTTACGAAAAATTCACTAAGTAATTGAAATAATTGATTTCAATTGAAAGTAATAAATAATATAAGGCGGACTTCATTTTCAATGACCATGAACGTAATAAAAACATACCGCATATAACTATTTACAATGGGTGACGAGGTATTGGCGGGAATAATACAGTAAAGATGAGTTGAAATACGGCGAAAAATTAACATTTGTTAAAAAAAACCTTACAGCGTTAGGTTTTCCTGGTAATATCAATAAAAACTTACCTCATACGTTGTTTTGGAAATTACCTCAATTTCAAGCTTTTTGCGAAGTCATGCGAAAAAATTATACATACAAGGGTGAGTTAAAACGTAGCATTCGTTGAATGTTCTTGAGGTATTATACTAAATATCACATCAAAATTCAATAAATACGCACACACGGCATCTGCAACGCAAACTAGAAAAAGAGTAAAATTTACAACACACCCTGAATACTAAGCTGAGATGGGGACTTCTTTGGGTAGCCGTATTATAACCAAAAATAAAAAGGTTATTATAACTTAAGAATAAAATTACTTTACTTTTTGTCATATTAAATAACAAGAATGAAACGTTATGAAAATTTAAACATGTACTCGTAATTCTGTAACTCTGCCTATCTAACCCTGGGATAACAGGCGTCAAGGTGTGTATCTGAGTATGATGAGAAGTTATCCAGAAAGCTTATTTCTCTAAATGATTTAAAAATATAATGCCTTTTTTTTTAAATATAAAAATAAAATTGTAACAAAAGAAATCCCGTTATTTCCGCCATGACTGTAGTACAGCTTTGATCTCCTGGTGCATTTAGTTTAAAAATAGCCCGTGCCTCCCCCTGAGAAACCAATACTTGTTGCACCCGTACAGGTCACTGAACTTTAATCCTTAGATTTGTTTATATTGCATTTTTATTCCATTTAAATGCAATTAGGAATTTAAAAAGTTGTACAATTTTTTTTCTGCAGAAAGACACACATAGCAAACAACTAAAAGGCCGCGACCGTAAGAAATACTTTCGCGTCTTTACATTGCTAGGAACGTTACCTATGTATACATTTCGTGGTAAAAGCAGCCTGGAAGATCGAACATCGCTCAAAGGATGACAACTTGACAGATCGATTTCTCGCCCTGTAAAGCTGCATAATATGATATTTTATCCACTAGTTTAGGACCGTTTACAAAACGTGATTACAAACAAATATTGCTTGTTTAATAACATTCATATTTCTAAGGACTTTAATGCACACGTGCCAAGCGCACGTGGGTCGGTTGCCACGCAACGAACACGTGGTATTGACGTAAATATACAAAAATTTCAGGATGCACTCAGGAGGCATAAATGGACAGCGGTTCATTGTTTAGTGGTTGCATCTGAGCTGGGAGTTACTGAACAAAACCATTGAAGATAGAAATTTGGAATCTAGAGGGGGGGTTGATTTTGTAGTATGGTTATTGTTTAAGAATCTTTGAAGTGTGGAAACGTATCTTTGCTTTTCGTTAGTAATGGATAAGGGCAGTTTAAAAAAAAACTAATGAGGTGAAATTAAGTTTGACAGAGAGTTCGGTAATTTATAAATAAAAATATGACTGAGCAATCTCGAAAAAAAAGTTCCTAAGTGGATGAGTTACGGGGTTTGTGCATGAGACTTCGCTTTTCTTTTTCTTAGATTAATAAAACTTTATGAGAGATTTTTTAGAACGTCTTTTAAACTTATAAAACACCTAAATTCAAGATTTATTAATAAAAGTGCCCTTATCCTGGCTGTGTTAATCAAAAATGCTAAAAATCCGTATAAAAAAAACACGCTTACCTTGGAAATAGTAAACTTTTTTTTTATTGTTTTAATTAAGCCTATTATTCTACTTGTACAATAAAGAGAAACAATTCAAAACTGGTTAATGTCTGGCTAAAGTGAGTATTAAATATATCGATACATATCGTATTAGCAATTTGTAAGTATTTAGTTGCTCCTAATAAGGATGCGTGTTATAATGATAAATGGGTAAGGACCAAAAAGTTGGACCAAAGTTAAGCGCAGTTAACCATACAAACAACGAAGACGAAAAAAGTTACGTTGTGCGACGATAAGTATCCGTACAATAAAATTGTATGGCTAATTATCGTGACACAACGGAAAAGTTTCATAGAAAATTTAATTGGTTGAGTTAGCGTGGCCAACTTTTTGGTCCTTACCCAAATGCCTCTTATAGATAATGTACTAGACTAACAGTCTCGTTATTAAACGTGGAGTACTTAACCGTAAAGTAGCTTAGCTGTGCTATGTCTTTATCTGTAACTGCGACATTCAAAATCCATTTTTAATCCACGGTTATTCCTCGTCCATTGATAAGAGCATAAAATATTACCTCTGGCAAGTCAGTGAACTTTCAAATCCCTTTAAGACTCACTTGAATAGCTAACCCAACTGCGCAAGTACCTTTATTTAACACTGTGGCCACATATGCTAACTACGAAGAAGATTTGTTTTGCATTTCTTTTCATTTGTATGTAAAAGAAAGAGACGCTGAAATAAACCTTTGCCGAAGCCTGCTGGTGTGGCCACACAAAGAAAGACTACATTCTCTCCTTGTTTAGTATGCGCTCCTGGTACCGATTTGACCGGGCATACTTTGTTGACCCCCGAAACTTGACCCGGCGTGTGTATCATCTGTGTAATCTGTCTGGGGCAACGTAACTTGTAAACGAATGGACTAATTTAGACGATTTCTTGTAAAATAGAAAGTTAATTTAACTGGTATAGTTTTTATTTAGTCTTAATAAAAATCTGTAAAGCCGTCAAAGATAAATCAGCTTCAAATTAGGTGCGTTATTGCGATAAATCTAAAAATAGATGTTGTTTTTAACGTCATTACCTACATGTTGTGTGTGTCTGTCTGTGTATTTTTTTGCATCGTAGCTCCCAACTGGATGAACCAATTACAACAAGTTTTTTTTAAAGCAATCTAACCATTCTCACCAATAATGTTCTGCCTTTAAGATTATTCCTTTCCTTATCTAGCCATGACTAAGGGCAAACTTTGGCTTTGCATGTCTTTTACGGTATCGAATATAGAGCCTTGACTGCACCCCGTTCAGGTTTGTATCAAATGCGGAGTTTTTAGCTGACTGTTTTGTATAGTACACAGTGGTTATATTTTAAATTGACGTGTTCTCGGTGACTGTTATTACTGATTGATGCTTTAGCAACACGATTACGTATCATTATGACGATTTGTATTGTTTATTTGTGATTGTTATTTAATCCGACGACGCGCTGGCCTAGTTGGTAGTGACCCTGCCTACGAAGCTAGCGGTCCTGGGTTCAAATCCCGGTAAGATATTGGTGTGACAAGCGCTAATGTTTTTTTCTGAGTCGTAGATGTTTTCTATGTATTTAAGTACATATTTCTCTATGTAAGTATTTATATCGTTGTCTAGTACCCATAGTACAAGAATAGAACTTAGTTTGGGACTAGGCCAAATTGGTGTGACATTGTCCCCTGATATCGTGCAGCCTATCGCTAGTTTCATAGCGCTACTCTTCACCTACTAGGCCCTACCCTAATATTATAATAAAACATATTTTTAAAGCAGTCAAAACAAACGTACCATTCTAAGCATTTTGGTTTTTGAATATTATCAATGTTATAAAAATTAACGGTTTAGTACGGAATTAGAAAGAAAGTGTCAACCTATGATGATATCAATCAAGGTAGAGACGAGACTTTTTTACTCATAATATATCATACTTATCGTATCTTGGCATCCTTTTTTTTCTTTCTGAAAATAGTTTTAGTTATTCAAAATTGGTTAGGTTTATTTTAATGATAATAATGTAAGTAGTAAGTAGATCTGGCCGCATGAAGTTACTCTATGGTCAGAGCAGCTCTCATTAGATAGGCTTTAAACATAATGTATTTATCTATGTAGATTGTTTTCTCCGTCAGCTTGAGAACCCATCGATAAACAAATTAAAAAAAAAAAGACGGATACAAAGTTATCTAATAAAATACGATGCCGTATGATTATGAAAAGGATGCATAATTATGTTGTAATGAAAACAAAATAAAAAATCGGCATTTGTCATTATAAAGTAAAAATACCTTCTTACTCACACCTATCAAGACCCTTCTTACGTACACGAAGCACACAGAGAGCGAATGCCTACTCAATACCAGGATAGCAGAACTTCCAATGAGTATATCGTGCTCAATACAAGAAGCAGTATTAAAACGGTTGATGAAAGTTGTTAACATATTTCTGTCCTGCTTTTGTCCAAAATTTTGCAATGGGGTTAAAGGAGAGCAGTCGTAAGTAAACTGTTACTAATGTAAACGTTCAAAGGAAGTCGTCTGAACGCCTCGCGACCTTTACCTACATTAAAGGCAATGTCCGCTGGCTGACCAACTGACATTAAAAAAAGTTTTGTGACAATATACGACGTTACCTTGGGTACTGAAACTGTTTTTCTCCCCTAAAAATTACTAGCAACTACGAGTACTTATTAAAAACGTAACCCGCATATATTAACAAAATTATTCATTAATATAACATTATACAATCCATTTTTCTTATGCAATAACACTACAGTCAGCAATGTCAAAATAACTTAAGAACTTAAAACAAAAACATCTCAAACATTTCTTCAAGCAAAACCGCCCGTCTTCAAAACGATCTGCGATTTTTTCGGAAAAGCATACTAAAACCATAATATTTTATTACTTAATAGTTTGTAGGTAGTAGTAAATATGACATGTAAACTAAAGGGGTTCGGTTCAGGAGGACCGAGTTGTATTTTGCCCTGGTAAGCTAAATGTCTCAGTTGTAAAATGACTAAGTAAGCAAAATAACTTGTTTGTATAAAGGCATGCTTAGAAAATGGTCTTTAATTATAAAGACTTACATAGCAAAACGTCTAAGTCGTTAAATGAACATACAAGCAGGCAGAATGATCAAATTGTATAAGGTCTCGGTTGTACGGTCAGCTGCAGAGAAAAGTAACCCCCCCTGCATACAAGTTTCCTAGCAAATGGGGTTAGATTTCTCTGCAGCTGACTGTACAACGACCGAGTTAGCAGTGTGTGACTACGGGTGGTAATGACCATAGGTCAAAATATTGGTATCGAATTTCGAATAAAATATCATCTCGACTGATATTAGAATTAAATAAAATAGCTTTGTTTTTAGAGATGTTCAAAATTTGAATGTTATATTAAAATCGAATTTGATGTTATAAGAAATTTGTACTACTAAAACAGTTTATCTTTATGCTAGTTTTTTTTAGTAAATTCTGACATTTTCCGTACCCTAACAAATAAGCTTTACTACTTTAGGAATCTTCTTAACAAACTCTCTGATTATTAAGTTTTTTATGTTTGCTGGTTATTTTCAAAAGTAATCACTTGCTGTATTGAACGATCTATTATACCGTAATATAAATACTGTTTTCTAGTTAATGTTCTACAATGTTAAGACGTTTTCATCTTGACTTGACATCTCTGCCCCCTGTATTAAAAGATCATAAAATTTCAAAACAGCAAACAGAGAAGTATGTATTGTAGTATTTGAATTCACCTTCCGTTTAGAAGTATCTCAAGCATTAAATACGAGTACTTGGTTGATAGAGAACTGAACTATTTGATTTTATACTACCTACCAGGCTAACATAACTTACAGAGAGCTCTGCAATAAAAACGAAAGTAAATGTAGCTGTAGGTGTAAAGTGAAGCTAAGCGGTGTTAAACTTTAAATTTAAAAAGGAAAAATGTTAACTGACAAAAAATTAAATGTATCTTGTAAAAAAGATGATAATCAAAAGTTAATTTCTTTCAGACGAGGGCCAGGGAGGCAGCGGTCACGCGTCCACGCTAAGCGAGTCCACGTCTAGCGGCCAGCAGGATTCGTCGGCGGTGTGGGAGTGCTTTGGGTGTCTTCATCGGCTGCTATCCACGCTGGCTGTCGGATCTTCTAAGAGCATGAAGGTTAGTTTTTTTTTAATATGCGTTTCATTTTTATGGTGTTATTTTTTCCTTTTTGATTTTAACTAAAGGATTTCAAAACCTTGATGACGCACCCCGGCCTGCCAAAGTGATGGAGCTTGGAAGCGGAATAGTTTTACGCATGCGAACAGCTTTGAGAAACCGCGAAATAACTGGCGCGAAGTCTGTTTTGATCATATTTTAAAATACTTTGACAATTTACGTAGCACGTTTCGAGTAGTTTATGTACAATATTTTAAGATTATATTTTGAAAAAAATACAATCATTAGGTTATTCTTTTTAGAAATGGTGACATTGATTGGCTCCGAAAATATCTGGATTTAACAGCTTGTCACGTTTTCCTATGGGGTTATACAAAAGGGACGTGTTTATACTAACAGGGCAAAAAGTTTTTTGTACAACGTATTTTTATTATTGCCCTAATGTTTAAAACGGAAAAGCACAATCTTCAAATTTGTTGTTCTTGTTACATTTCTAATCAATCCAATTTCATTATGGATAATTCTAAATTTACTGAAATTCTCTATGAAATTCCTTTCTCTTTATTTTCACTGCTATTAACCTTACGTAAACGTTTGCATTTTGCCTTTATAGTCTGTGTCAATTGAAATTGTGAACAAACCCCATGTTGGGCGCCATTTTCATATTTCAACACCCACTGAAGACCCAATCTTTAAGGTAAATCAAATACGAGTAATTTGAATGTAAACACAGCAGCGAGTAACGAAATAAAGTTGGTACGCAGGTTCAATTCTAGGAACCTGCGTACTGTGACCTCTGAGTCCAGCCACGCACTAGTAAACCATCAACGTATTTAATTTAAGTTGAAAAATAGACCACTGCCTTTTTTTTTTATGGCATAGAGAAGGCAAACGAGCACACAGGCCACCTGATGGTAAGTGGAAACTGTGACCCATAGACATTCGCATTCACAAGACTGCAATGCAATCCTAAGACTGCAAATGCGTTGCCAACCCTGAGGACTAAGATGGAATGCCTCTATGCCTTCTTCACAGTGTTATGTTATCCCACATTGCATATAAAGCGGATATAATTAAAAAATGTACGATAAGTAGAAATATTTTTTTTCCTCTACCCGATTTAATTTATGTCACGGTACTTCGATGAAAACTAGTTTTAATCTTACCAACTTTATGTACCCACTTTATCATTACATGGCAAGATTCAAACGAAAAAACTCACCAATCTACCATTATCACTCGATAAAGTACTCCTAAAAAACTATTGTATGTAATGCAACATAATGGTACGAGTATTATTAAACACTTGATGAATACGTGAGGCTAGGTGTCAAACCATACTAATTTGTTAAGCAGACTGTAATTAAAATTGCCATCGCAGTATTGCAGTCTTGAGATTGTCATCTTCAGATTTCAGTCTTAAGATTGCCATAGTAAGATTTCAGTCTTGAGATTGACATCGTAAGATTGCACAGTTTTGAGATTGCCATCTTCAGATTTCAGTCTTAAGATTGCCATAGTAAGATTTCAGTCTTAAGATTGCCATAGTAAGATTTCAGTCTTGAGATTGACATCGTAAGATTGCCATCTTAAGATTTCAGTCTTGAGATTGCCATCATAAGATTGCACAGTTTTGAGATTGCCACGGTAAGATTGCACAGTCTTCAGATTGCGATCGAAAGATTGCACAGTCTTCAGATTGCCATCGTAACATTGCATGGTCTTGAGATGGCCATCGTTAGATTGCACAGTGTTGAGATTGCCATCGTAAGATTGCAGTCTTAAGATTTCAGTCTTGTAATTTCGATCGTAAGATTACGTCATAGGGTTAAAACCAAAACAGGTAGAGGTTAACTAAAATATGTTATTGATAGCTCATCAAATATCCAATTAAACGTGCATAGTCAAATTCTATTCATCAATCTAGAAATAATGGGAAAAAATAAGGTTTGAAATTTAAACTGATATTATTTTGGCTGCCAAGTCATACCACCTAAACTAAACGAGGTAGAGATATTCTAAAATCTGTTTTCGATAGCTTATCAAACTTCCAATTATTAAACGTGCATAGTCACTTCCCATTCACCGATCTACAAATAACGAAAAAAAAAGTTTTGAATCTTAACCTGATAATTATTATTATTTTGGCTACCATATCACACCGTCAAAACCAGACAACGTAGAGGTTTACTAAAACCTGTTTTAGAAAGCTTATCAAACATTTAATAAAACGTGCATAAACACATTATTTTCATCAATCTAGAAATAATGGGAAAAAAATAAGTTTTGAAACTTAACCAGATATTATTTTGGCTGCCAAGTCATACCGTCAAAACCAAACGAGGTGGAGGTTTACTAAAACCTGTTTTTGAGCTTATCAATTATCATATATCTAATAAATTTGTGTAGTCATATTTCATTAATCAATCTAGAAATAATGGGAAAAAAATAAGGTTTGAAACTTAAATTGATATTATTTAGGCTGCCAAGCCATACCACCTAAACTACACGAGGCAGAGATATTCAAAAACCTGTTTTGATAGCTTATCTAATAACCAATTAAACGTGCATAGTCATTTCCTATTCACCGATTTGAGATGATATTATTTTAGCCGCTAAGTCATACTGCCTAAACTAAACGAGGTAGAGGTTTACTAAAATAATATGTTTTTGATCGCACCCCATTCATCGATCTAGAAATAATGAAAAAAAAATACGTTTTGTAACTTAACCTGATACATTATTATGGCTGCTAAGTCATACCATCTAAACTAAACGAAGTAAAGGTTTTCTAAAATCTGTTTCTGATGGTCCCAGGTTTATTTAATACTAATACAAATTATTGTTTTAATTTATTTATGTTTCTTACAGTTGAACAATAATTTATAAAATAGAACGTCAATGACAGACATGCGAAAGAAGCAAATTAAAAGTTTACAATATTATCTTAATATTATCTCAATATTACAACACTTCCTTACTGATATGTATTTTTATTCTACTACAACACGTCTTCATTAAAAGTTAAATTACCAATGTAATATTAATGTAGGATTTGTAGAACTATTGTAATAAAATATGTATAAGCAAAAAAAAAGAAAAACACAAAAATAATTTCCCCATCCGGGATTTGAACTCTGGTTGACAGAACAAACGGCAAAATTATAGCTTTGAAGCTTCGCAGCCACAAAGCTATGTATACGGAGTCGACGAAAATAAGGATCCTATTCAGCCGGGAGGATGCATTTCCTTGATGCTCACTGTACTAGGAATTCATTTAACATAAAATCCGTTTACCTGCGAGTAAGTAAGTATTCTAAGTGTTGAATAAAATGGTAAATTAGTAATATTTTAAGAATATTTTTCATTTAGCAGCGCTTTTCTGAATTCCTCTATGTACCCACGCCCCGCGGTGCTCAGTTGCCGCCCGGCATTTGCGCAGGGCGGACGGTTAAAGCAAGGTATGGGTCGATTTCGACGATTTCGATGGATCGAGTCATGTACCAAAGTGCGAGGTTATCAAAACGCAGTTAAAGGTAGACTGTCCAGTTTTGATGGTTATGGCATGTTGAAGCACGTATGTATTATATCAGTTGACTTTGACACATAATGGAGAAAAGTATTTTTTAACAACTTCGACACAAAACAGAGTTTCTCTATCTAAGTTTTATCGCGTGCGTCAGTGACCGTCAAATATTTTTCTGGAAATAGTTTGAAGCCATTTTAACTGTTATGGATGATTAATTACTGCGATATTTTATGATAAATGATTAAAAACCCTTCGAATTATTAAAATCGTTTCCCAAACAAGCATGGCATAACTAACTCCTTGGTTATTTCGAGTATTAGTAATTTACGATTCTAAATAACGAAATATCAATAAAAAATAAAGTTAAAATCGGAAAGTTTCTCATTCCTTAAATGGGTACGAAAAATTTTAAAAGGGGGTGTTTATTTATTTTTTCTGGTCTTTTGGTCTATGTATCAAAATTCTACAGATTTCAATTATTTAAATATAACCGTTTTTAAACAAAACAAACTGTTATGACAGTTCTTTTGGGTTTTACGGCATTATACATATATATGCGTTACCTGAGCCTATAAGGTATAAAAAAAGAAATACAACAGCTCATTTTTTATGTGAAACTTGTCAAACGAATGCGCCTATTGCCTAACGGACTCGCAATCGCAGTCGACCTCAAATTTAGGCCAATTGTTTTCATTTAGTATGCAGACAAGCCTTCGATTTTCAAAATAAAAACGATTACGATTGCAAGTGAGTTAGGCACTAGTCCCTCTGTTCTCGTTTTAGTTGCTGACCTGCATAAGTAAAACATAAAAAGCTGCAGATTATTTATTAATAGACAAAGTACTGTCAGAAAATACTATAACGAACACCTCTTTAAAAAACTTTACATAACCAATAGGGAAAATTCATTGACCCACTTCCTGGTCTACGATGAAGCTGAAAATTTGCATACGCCTTTAGTTCTAATGACAATACTGTAATATAATACATCGAGCTGTCCTGATGATGGAGACTCAGAGTGGCCATAGGAACTCCAAAATAAAACATGATAAATGTCCATCGTTTAATGGGTTGTTAGAATTGTCTTGACAAGTTCAGTAGATGATGACTGTGCAAAAAAAAGTACAGTCGGCAATAAAAGCTTGACCAAACAATGAAATTTTTGACAGAAACATTTTTGTAGCTAAGATCACTAAAGAGCGACATCAAGTTAGGGTGAAGCGCCCAGCAGCAGAAATTACGCAACTCACAACTAGCGAACTAATGCTCGTGTGGCTTCACCCTAAAGGAAACAAAGTCTGACAGTCAGAACAACCACAATACGGGAATTTTCATAACAGATGTAGAATAATTTTAAGTACTAATGTCGTTATTTTATTGTTAGTGCCAGCATGGTTTTAACTTAATTCTGACTGCTGAAGAAGGACAGTAATGTTTTTAGAGCTAAATGTCTTAGTAATGTATCATCATAGTGCCATCTATTGGAAAACTCGCAAATTAATTCCTGGGCAATTCAGACTGTCAGTCAGTTAACGCAATGTCTATCTAACTAGATAATAGAGGGCGTTATGTCAACAAAAGTTACTATAAATAACTCCTCCAGTTGTTCATGTTTTCCTAGTAGGTTTCGTTGCTTACGTTGCGGGCTCCCATACAAAAAAAATGATAATATTTTCCCAAAATGTAAGTTGCATTAGATTCCATATTTATTCACAATCATTTATCACTAGCTGAAACTAAATTTTATTCAACTTTTCATTCATAAATCATTGAAAAACTCCTTCAATTATTGCCATTGTTCCTCAAGCGTGGTATATTAACTAGTCCCAAGCTAAATCTAGTGATTAATGGAATTACGTATAAAAAAAACTTTAAAAAAGACGTCAATAGTATTGATTTTTTATATATATTGTTAGGCAATCGATTAAAAAGAATCTGTGATTATCCGGCGCAATCTTACACGAGCTGCGAATACAGACCTACGCCACGCAACGAATCTGCTACGAAACTCTGGTGGTATAATGGCTAAATAAAATATATCGCTAATTTATTTGTTACCCGCCTGCCGAGTCCGGGATTGGGTTCTTATTATTAAATTGATAAGTATTTGAACCTCTGTAAACCGAAAGGACCAATTTTAAATAAGGGGAATGATTGGATTGGTTTTTAATCTTTTAATTCATAAATTTAATTTTATACTACCGGGCCTCTTTTCCTATTACTGATAATGACATAAAATGAGTTAAAAACATTAGGATTAGAGTACAATTTGTTTAAAAAGAATACGGTACTGAAAATGATACGAAATCTACTAGAATCTCATGACAGTGAAGATGCAGTGGACTACTTAAATCACAGTTACACTAGAATATTAGTATATCGCAATTTCTACGGTTTATTTTGAAGCTATGAACTGTATTTGTAAGACATCATGTACAACATTAAGCAATAAATGAATAATGATTATGACTACATTACCCGATGCTTTTACGGTACTTAAAGAAAAAACATCGTAAGGAAATCTGCACATTCCAACCGCTGAGTGTGTAAAAAACTGATTGCACACAAGATCCTAAGGGGGTCGAAGTTAGCGAATGCAAATAATCGGTTATAACAGGTTTGAACCGGTCAGTTTCATACAAAACCAGTTAATAACCGGTTAAATTGCATTCCCTAGTCGAAGTGTATCCGAGAAGCCCATATGTAAGATAAGATAAGATAAAATAATGCTCTGGGCATTAAGCAGAATGTTTTAACGGAACTATTTAATTATTTATTTGACGTAGAGACATAAAACGACCTAAATTTTATTACTTATATGTGATCCCAGAATAATATGTGTTTAAGTCCCGTTTAAGTAGAATAAAGTACTAAAAATAGTACTATTTGAAGTATTTTGCATGGTGGAAAGAGAAACTCGATCGCACCGTTCCCGGAAATCAATATGTAACGTCCAGCTCTGGTGCATCCTATAAACAATCCATCGCTTTCCGTGTTATGCGCCCCTAGTAAGTCTTGGCATTTTGGTTTACATCTAACCACGTGCGTTGCGTGGCAACCGACCCACGTGCGCTTAGCACTAGTGCAATAATAAACTGCAAGTGCAAGACGACTCGATTGGTTCACCGAATAAATGAATGCAGTGTCACTATTACAAAAAAAAAGGGTTTTACATGCCTTTCGGATTAAAGATCGTTCAGATTAGAGGAACTGGGTCAAAATAGACCTGCAAGAAAGTTGTATAAAGAGTTATGACCTCCAATTATTAATATCGTATGCCCCCGGTATGACGAAGGTGTAACGCAGTACAATGTCATCTTTATAAACATCTCCATTAGGCCATATCATTATCCAGTCACATACGGGAAGCAGACATACAATTTTGTCATTTAGTCTCTTTCTTCCTTTCCTTTCCTTGGCAAAGCAAGAAAAGAATAGAACATAACAGTTTTTCTAATGAAACCGCAAATTTAATTTCTGCTAAAATTGGCGCCTCTAACAAAAATCCAACAGGGTTTGGTACTTTGGAAGTAAGACTTCTGCGTTTGTCCGTGAACATTTAATATATATAACGATAGGTTTTGATATTCTAGGGTTTTACTGTACTAAGTATCGCAGTTTTTACAAGCAGTTACTTGATTTTATTAATTTATTTTATTCGACAGTAATGACGGCGGACTTAAAAACGATTCTACTCAAAAACAATATTATAGTTTCACCGTAATGCATAGAGGCCCTGAATAAAAAAACACAAAAATAAAATACTTATTTAAGATTGCAAACCCTTTGTTAAGAATCGTTTCAGGTTGTCAAGGCAACTCACGTGGCACGCGTTAATGTTAGGGTTCACCCGGGACGCAGAACATAGAGAAGGAAGGTTGAATGTTGATATGAGGGAACGGTGCGACCTACGTGTATTCGTGTCTCATTCAGCCCGCTCGACCCACCAACGTATAGCAGGCATCCTACAGCTTGCGTCCCACAGAAGATTCAAATAAAAAAAATTTAAGACTTAAAACTAATACCGATCGGATGTGTTCAGGTGACAAATTTTCAATAGTAATTTTTGGTGAAAATTTGTTTCAGTCCATTTCAGACGTAGCTATCACTATAACATCAACATTTAAATCGCCTTGCCGTTTTATTCAGGCTCATGAAAAATATTCTTAGTATGTTTCAGACCACCCCCTATCAGATTAGGCCATAACCTGAAAACCCATTTCATAACAGGTTTTGAGAACCTTCATGAAGCAATAGTAAGAGATGACACGATTAGAAATGAGGCAGCAATAAGTGGAACACTCCAGACCCATGAGCCAAGGACATCGCGATTGTAGAACAAGGTGAAAGTTGTTGAACAAGGTCGCAATATTCCACCAATGAATAGTCTCGGTCGTCCTCGGAAATATAAGTCAAATCGGAGAATAAGTGGAAAAGGGCAGAATCTTAAGTACCCGAAACCGACGTGCGTGCATGACTCGATGTATGAATGTGGAAGAAGCGAAAGAAATTTGTCAAGATCGTAGCAAGTGGAAAGAAGTGGTCTCTGCCTACCGCTCTGGGAAACAGGCGTGATTTAATGTATGTATGTATGTATGTATGTCCTCGGCGTGTCAAAGTACATCGATCATTCCGGCGGGCGGTCGGACACTGGGACTATAAAAGTTGGAAAGATGGCGTCGGCGAGTCATTCTTTACTTGGACTGCGGACATTGCGAACAAGGGCGAGACGAGCGATTATCTAAGTATTCGTTTTTTTTTACGATAACTGTGCTTAACAGTTTAAGTAAGTGCGTTAATAAAGTGAAGCTGGCAGGAGCGCTAGCTTCGTAGTAACTTGGTATAGACTCTTCGCTATAAGACCGTTTGTCAAAACACCTATCGGGACAATGATCGTCGAGTCAACATCCCACATTATTAAAGTATTTATACAGAATAAAAATGTCTAACACAATAATAAAAACTAATAGGTACCTAGAAAATTATTTTGAACTTGGAAGTTTTTTTTTTTGTGTTTGTACTAATATTTTACACTAGCATGGGCCAACATGCTTTTGCCGCGATTTTTTCCATTCACACGCACTGGTCGTAACTGTTCTGTTGTTATTGATTTCTGGAGCTAATTGACTCTTCTGTGTCATAAACTCCTGGTTATTTATCGTTTAGTGACGTCACCCGATGACGCAGCGTCGCGTCATCACTTATAAAATACGTGGTTTTTTAGGGCGTATTGCATATTTTTACTCGTTTGTTTATGGCTAGGATATTGATTCAAATAAAGTCAAAATTCCTTACTCACTTTTTTTATTGTGGTAATGTTTTGCCCCTTACCTTTAAAAAAACAATTGAATGATATTGACAATAAAGTGCCGTCTTAGAAGTTAACAGTTTACGTTTGAGACAATCCTTGAAACTAAAGCTATTTTAATTTGAATATGTGAAGAAGTTTCAGTTTCTTAACAGCGAGCGTTCGGTAGGCTATCATTATCACATTAACTATGGTTACAGTCGAAAGCACTATATATTTTTGCACAAAACAAGTTGGATACTACACATACAAATACTTTTTGAATCCCAGTTTCACCACTTGGCGTTTAGAGTTTTACTATAACGCCATCTTTTGTTGCGCTAGATATTGCATACACTCACAGACATACACCCATCCACAACCTCACACCTTCAATTTTTTTTTTTTTTAAGATAAACTATGTACGATATGAAAAAATATCCGTATTTTTTGCATATACTACATGTTTACATGTTTACGTCTAAGTTACCGCTAATAATCGCACTAGTTGAGATTACAGCGCGTTTTCAACCTTAAGTCAACGGATTAGTAACCATCTTATTTAATGACTGTGTAGTGTTACCCTCAATTATTTAAAAAAAAAAAGTTAATGCTATGAAGCTCTTTTTATTATATTACTGGTTAACCTGATAGTTTACTTAAATTGTTACTGTTAAGTACTTTTATACTTACTCATTATTGTTTTACTTCTTGCACTCAATACTGGTTTGTCATATCTAATTGTATGCAGGACGAATCTTACTCCACCGTGATACAGTTTTTAACTAGTACGGGGAGTAAAGGACATCATTGTACTCTTAGAATGTAACTTACAACTGATAGAAACATTGTGCTAGTTGATAGAAGTGTTTTAGTAATTAAGTTATCTTACCTACTAAAATTGTATTAGTTAGTTGTTTGTTGATTAAAGTTATTATTATTATTATTTTAAGTATTTATTTAATTTTCTGTAAATTAGGTTTTTTACAATAAATATTCAATTATAAAAGTAAAATAACAATACTAATATAAAAAATAAACATTATAAAAAACCTAACCTACGAATGCCGCCGGCAGCGGGGCAGGGCTCAAGCTACCGGTGGTTAGGGCTGCAGAGAGAGGAACCTCCTCACAATACGTGCCGTGTTGAGAAGTACTGCCTTCTGTATCTGGCCCTTGATCCAGCTATCTAGCGAGAGTCTCTTGAGGTGTTGGTCGAGACTCTTCGCTATAAGACCGTTTGCCGAAACAACTATTGGGACAATGATCGTCGAGTCAACATCCCACATGGCGGTCACCTCGTGAGCCAAGTCAAGGTACTTGCTGAGCTTGTCCTTCTCAGCCTTCACGAGGTTCTCATCATGCGGGATGGTGACGTCAACGAGCACTGCCCGGCGTTGAGATCGATCTGTCAAAACGATATCAGGCTTATTGGCGACAATAGTCCTGTCCGTGATGACAGATCGATCCCAATAGAGCGTAGCACGTAGACCATTTTCGAGAACTGGCGTCGGTGTGTACTTATAGTACGGCACTTCAGACTCAACAAGACCATATTGAAGAGCAAGTTGCTGATGGATGATCCTGGCCACAAGGTTATGTCTGTGCAAGTACTCGCTGTTGGCCAAATGCGAACAACCGGAAATTATATGTCTGAGGGACTCGCCGGGGCAACGGCATGCTCGACAAATATCAACCGTGCCATCCCTCAGAATATATTTCCGGTAATTATTTGTCATTATGACCTCGTCAGCAATTGCACAGACAAAACCTTCGGTTTCCCCAAAGAGGTCACCAAACCTTAGCCAGTTCACGGACGCTAAAAAGTCTACCTCGGGCCTTGTCAAGGCCCGGTAGAAGCGTCCGTGCAGCTCCTTGCTCTTCCATATGTTCTTGCGGTCTTCAGTGCTCAACACCGCTGGTCTGCGCCAGTTCTCGTTTGCCAAGGAGAGAGGCGTGAGGCTTCTGTCTACTGCAACCACATCACGATGCATCCCACACTCATTGTGAAGGAAATAATCCCTGAGATTGCACACCTCGTGGTTGTGAAGATTCTTAGCATTTAAAATGCCTCGACCTCCACATTTCCTCGGGATGTACAATCTCATAACAGATGAGCGTGGGTGCAACATGCGATGTGATTTAAGCAGTAGACGGACCCTCCTATCCAGGGCGTCCAGCTCAGTCTGAGTCCACCTTAGTATGCCAAAGGAGTATGTGAGCAGCGGTATCACCCAGCCATTGAAGGCGCGCACCTTATTGCCACCCGACAAAAGACTGTTAAGAACTTTTGTCAAGCGACAGAAGAAACGTTCCTTCACTGACTGCTTGATATCGCTGTCCACAATACCCAAAGACTGTGACATACCAAGATATTTGTAGGTTTCAACTTCGGAGAGAGATTTGAGAGTCATTGTCTCAGAAAGCTGCAAATTCGATGAATTTACAACTTTCCCTCGTTGAACATGCATGACCGCACACTTATCTACACCGAATTCCATCTTGATCGCACTACTAAAGTCTTGTGTGATTTTTAATAGTGCGATAAGATCTTGGCGCTTAGATGCAAACAGTTTGAGGTCATCCATGAACAATAAGTGGGAAATGACTTCAGCCTCTCTACGAAGTCGATAGCCAAGCCCGGAATCCTTCAGCAAAGAGCTAAGAGGATTCAAGGCTAGGCAAAACCACAAAGGACTCAGACTGTCACACTGGAAAATGCCTCTTTCAATCCTTATCAAGTTAGGCGAATCAGAAGGGACATCTCGACCATCTGGTTGACGAAGGACTGTGACCCACTGCCTCATACACACACCTAAAAGGGATCTCAAAGTTGCATCAACTTTATACAACTCTAAGATCCTTTCGAGCCATGAGTGAGGCACCGAGTCATAAGCCTTCTTGTAGTCAATCCAGGCAGCCGAAAGGGCCGCCCTGTTTCGCCTGACTTGCTGACAAATGGTCATGTCTATGAGGAGGAGCTCCTTAGTACCGCGAGACCCAACCTTACATCCATTTTGAGCGAGAGCCATAACGTTGTTTGCAACAAAATGTGCGTTTAATTTTGTGCTCAAAATTGATGTAAGGAGCTTGTAGATGGTAGGTAAGCATGTTCGGTCGGTAGTTCTTTGGGTCCGCGGTATTACCGGACTTGTAGAGCAGGAAGGTAACACCAGTTGTTAATAAAGGTGGCAAGGAACCGATCTCAAGAGCATTTTGGAGTTGCGCTGCTAAACTGCATGTGAGGCTTTGAACCATTTAATCCAGAAGTTGTGTAACCCGTCCGGTCCAGGACTTTTCCAGTTCTGAGTCATTCGGATTGCACAACTTACGTCTTCGAGGCAGATGGTAATAGGCCCCATTGGCTCAATAGCCTCACACGCATGTTCAACAGCACGTATCCAGTCTCCTTCTGTGTGCACAACAGGCACCGACCAGATGCTGCGCCAGAAATTAATCATAGCAGCAGGATCCGGTAGGTGTCCGTCGCTCACACCTTGATCGGTTCCTTCCCACTTTCGGTACATCTTCCTCTGATCACTTTGGAAGAGGCGATTTTGCTGGTATCTATCCACACGTTCTCTATAACGACGAATACGGCTTGCCCACGCGCAAACTTTCTGCTTCAGGAAGTCGATACGTTCCGTGACACAGGCTATATAATGTTGGGGCCTTATTCCGGTCCCAGCAAAAGCCTGGTTCACGAAACGCATGACTCGGGGGCGTTCATTGCCCTCCCTGAAGCAGATTAGCTTTCCTATGAGAGTCCTAAACTTATCAATACGTCGCTCAATTCGCACTTGCCAAGTGGGGACAGATCCGCGTGCGCGCGGAGTTCGGTCAGTGTCCGAAAACTTGATTCGAGCTACGCGGCACGCAGCTATGGCCCCGCAGTACAAAATTGAGTGGGTATCAATAATATCCTCGCTGGCTTGTAGATAAGGCGCCAGCAAGGCGTTTAGGGCTGCCATAAGTGCCAAATTTCGTTTACTGGTAGGCAAGCGTGGTAGACGAGGCCTAGAGTTGGGTGTGGAGAGATATTGCGCGATCGCGTCTTCCAAAGCCCTCCTCAATTGCTCATTTACCTGGCTAGTTACGCTCATATTCGCACAATCCTCAACGTCGCTAACGGGATCATCCTGCACTGACGACAGTGCGTGTTGGGCGACTGGCATTGAAGCCTATACGCAGCAGGAAGATCCCGTGACGAAGCGGAGGTTGTACGAATAGGTAGCGATTCCAGGCGTAGCCGATCAAGTACAGACGGATCCAGCCGCCGTAGCCGCTGAATGGCCCGCACTTGATCCGATAGTCGTTGAGCGGTAACGGTGAAGGCTGGTTCAAGAGTCTGAAACAGGAGCAGCATACGATCACGGTACGCAGTGAGGTTAGTTCCTCCCTCTGTAGCCCCGTAGTATGCTCCCATGCAATTTTCATTGTTTGATTGTGACCATCGCATGCGGCGCACTAAACCACCGGTAGCGGGAGCCGTGCGCGGAGCAGGATGCCCCGCAGGCCCCAAGCGTGCCGGCAGCGGTGGTCGCCCACGTCGCGCAGGTGGTCGCGGAGGCGGCGGCCCGCGCTCGTCGCTCGACTCGCTGGTGTCGGGCGCAGTGGCGAACTCATCACCCGACGACGATTGCGAGGAGCTGGACGAAGCGGGCTGAGGTGGAGGGCGTGCGTTTGTAGTATCCGCTTCATTTCTTTTTGATAAAGATCTTGTTATCATTTTATTTTATGCTATAATGTATGACATGACATGACATGTCATGTCAACATTGTTTTAACGTTATTTAATTTCACGTTATGGTATATATATTCGTATTATATATGATGTATATATAATATATTTTTGATATACATGATGTTATGATGTTAATACCACGTAAAAAAAAGTTAAAACGCAAAAGGTAAATAAACTAATAAAGATAACGAAAAAGAACATGACGTGACAGCGTCAGCGGTTAGTTTTTATTTTTTTATTATTATTATTATTATTGCGTACACTAGCTGAAAGCTATGATTGCTTGATACCGTCCTCATTGGCCAACAGATGGCGTAGGAATTAATGTAGGTGTACTGTTTTCTCGGGTTTACGAGTAAATTTTTGTAAAAGCGAATAAACAAAATGCCTTCTTTTTTAAATAAACTTTACTATATTCCAAAAGAAAAAGAACAAAAACAAAAAAAAACCCCATCAGGGATTTGAACTCGGGTTCAAAACAAATTTTCGAAAAATTTAGCATTAGGTACTGTCTACGCGATAGCATTGCTAAATATAACGGAGTGGGCGAAAATATGGATCCTATTCGCCCGGGAGGAAACGTTTCTTTCATGCTTACTGTATGAGAAATTCATTTAAAATAAGATCCAATTACTTGCGGTTACTCGCGCTAGGTTTCGAAGACCCAACCCAGAGCAAAATCAGTAATATTTATAAAATATTTATGAGTCCCCCCGCCTCGCGGCGTTTAGTTCCCGCTCGGCATTTGCGCAAGACAGGCGTGTAAAGTATTAAAGCTATTTTAATTTTTTTTAGTATATGTAGACAAAAATTAGCGCTGTAAAGCTTAATATTTCATAAACGGATCCCTTAATCGAAAAGCTGTTTTTGCATACCCGCAATATTTTTAAAATACCTATCCAACGACACTCAACACTTTGGGGTAGACGAGAAAAAAAAACACGTTACGTGTAGGGGAGGTAAACTAAATATTTTAATATGTACTCGTAATGTGTTATTTTACGAGTTTGTTTTTTTACCAGCTTTCTAGCTCTAAGGGTCTCTGAGCTAGGCTGCGGATGGACGGACGGACACGGCGAAACTGCAAGGGTTCGTAATTTGTTTCCGGAACCCTAAAAAAGGAACCAAAATATTATGTCGGAATTAGGACAGGTTTCATAGGTCAAATCAAAGTCTTCCCTTTATTTTAATATCATTAATTTATTGTAACTTTTTAGTAGAAAGAGATCCATTAATACCAACAATTTATTGTATTATGTATATTTTTGTGCAGTGAAGACTTGACATACATGATGGCCCTTCCAGTAAAAAGTTCTGTCCCTAAAGTTTAGTGAAACTAATTTATGGATACTTTTTTACAATAACGTATATTTTAATTAAAAGCCTATAATAAAAGTATATAGCCAAAAATAAACATTAAAAATATAATTTTTTAAGAAATATCTTTAATTTCAAATAGTTGCCTCAATATTTGAAACGATTGTTTTAAATTAACGGAAGCTATCGTCAGAAACACGCAAGATTTTTCTGCTAATTTCGGTTTTTGATAGTGGTTAAAAGTAAATCTAATTCAAATAGGAAATTTGGGTACCCATATATTGAAACCTCTTTACTCAGGCCTTATTAAAGACTAGCATTAGCGTTGAAACGGTTCTCAATATCAAGTTATAAAGAAAGAGAATACGGAAAGATTTCGAATTTCTATAATCGATAAGAGCACCATCTTGTGTTGTTTACCATGCTCAACCAACCTATTGCAATAATTTAGCATGAATTATATTTTTTAGTAAGTCTTTATCAATTAAAGTTTTGATCTTTGCAGAGATTTATAAAAATATTTCTGTATCTTAACTTTAAATTAAAATAAATCTCAGCGTCAGAACTTACGGCAGGACTACATACGGGCGTTTTAAAAAAAAAATGTAGGTACATTGTCATAATCTTTTTTTCCCGAATTCATTTTTTTTTTGTTTTCCTTAATCAGTATCGTTGATACTATTGATCTTCATACAAGAACAAAAGTGTCCTAGATTTTACTACGTAAGTTTTTTCATCCGTCCATAAAAATAAAAAAAAGACTGCATACAAAAATGTGACGATCTGGAAAGGAATATTTGGGACACTTTTGTCTTGTATGAAGATCGATAGTGTTAACGATTTTGAATAAGTAAAACCAAAAAAAAACTGTAAAAAAAGTTAATGTACACCATACTGAGGTGCTATCCTATTGTTTTTAACTCCGCCGCCTTAAAGTATTGACTAAACTTGGCTGCGGCTGAGGAAAATAACTGTCCCCCCGCGACCCTCGAGTAAAAGAGAGGTCCGTAATAATTTCCCTCTCGCTTGAACGAAGCTACGCAAAATATTTTCTACTTGCTTCCACGTTGCCCTAGTACAATGTATGTTGTTAAGTATTTCTTGACACGTGGTCATTAGGGGCTAGGGATGGGGTGGCGTAGGCCTCCTACTTGGTATCCTTTTGACCAAATCATCATTTCACAAACTATAATCATTTTAGAAACTTTCTTTTTACAAAAGGGTGTTTGTGCAAAAAAAAACAATGCGGCGGGAAGTATCGCTTTGCGAAATGAAAGTTTGTAAAATTATAAAGTTTTGTCAAATAATAATTTTGTAAAACATAATTGATCCCTCCTACTTATTTTACACATCAATACAATAAATAGCAAGCTTAAAGTCTTTCTGTCATAAATGACAGTACGTAAATTTCATGTCAAAAATATTGATCCTGATATAACGAGTAATAAGTATTACTAAAAACCTGCTACCGTGGTGCCCCTTGGAAATATAATAGGTCCATTTGACACCATGTTGACCTTAATTATGCGTAAAGTTTATCTTTAAAAGAAGACGGGTCGCTTTATCTCTTACGTAATTGTTATAAATTTCAACTTAATAATTTTGTAAGCATCATCTACTAATTAAATTTCAATCGTTCAATAAAATACTATTACATATTCTAGTAAATTTCTATATTAGTTAGCCTAACACCATCGCCAGTTTTCGACTTCAAGGTCTATTTTTTTTTAACTTTGATGAAACCTTTATGCTATTTTATTAAAATTAGATATTATTATTTCATAGAAGCTCTAGTTCCGCGTTAAGCATCCGCACAAAGGATCTTCCCGCAGTTGTACCAGGTTGACATAAATACACATAGTTCAGGCGGAGAATTGAAGCGCCCCAGCGGTGCCGGAAAATGAACTTACAAGTATTTCACACGCTTAAAAATCATAACAAATTGAGTGATATTAACAATGAAGTGGCATCTAAAATTATTTTGATTTGTTGTGCGTAAAAAAAATTAGTTGGATACTACAAATACAACTTCAGTGCCAAAGTAGGATGTTTTTGCAGTTATCGTAAGAAACAATATTTTTAATCCCAGTTTCATCACTTCGCGCTTAGAATTTCATTATAACATCGTCGTCGTTTCGCTTGATATTGCGTAGACTAGCTGAAAACTATGATTACTTGGTAACGTCCGCATTGGCCAGCAGATGGCGAAGGAATTAAAATTTTCCTTGGATTCTCGTTGTTTTATCGGGTCTACGAGTAGTGTTTTGTAAAAGCAAATAAACTAAAAATGCCTTTTTATATGAATTAACTTTTCTAAATACTAAAATCATAAGTACAAAAACAAACAAAAAAGTATTTTTTCTATACAGAATTTGAGCTATTACTATCTAAGCAACAGAAATGCTGATCCAACGTAGTAAGTGAAAATAAGGATACTAATAACCCGGGAGGATACGTTTGTTTGATGCTTAGTATACTAGGGATTCATTTAACATCAGAACCATTTACCCGCGAGTACTAGCGCTAGGTTTTAAAGACCCAACCCAGTACAAATAAAATATTATAGGTACTTATAATTTAACGGCGCCATTCTGGATGTCTTTGAGGCCCTACGCCCCGCGGCGTTCAGTTTCCACTCGGCATTTACGCGGGACAGACGTGTAAAGTAAGTATGGATCGATTAAAGTCACATGCGACCGAGTGTGAGGTAACAAGAATGCAGTCATAGATATACTGTTCAGTTTTGATTATTATGCTATGTGAATGGGTCATAAGTGGGTATTTAATTTAAAAGGGTATTTGAATCATGTGACGTAATGATAAAGTGGGTACATAAAGTTGCTAAGATTATAAGATAGTCTTCATCGAAATACCACGGCATAAATTATTTATTATCTCGGGTAAGTCTCTAGCAAATAATTACTTTCTATCTTAGATTATAATAATTATACGAGTATCCACGTTATTTACAATCTGGGTTGGCATAAGACTGCGAAGAAGCCGGTCGCCTATTTTGCAACTCAAATTAAATGTGTTTATATGGTTTATTGGCGCGTGGCTGGACTCGGAAATCACAGTACGCAGGTTCAATTCCAGTCTAATTTTATTTTGATACTTGATGCTGCGTCTTCATTAAAATTAACCGTATTTGATTTATCTTAAAGATTGGGTCTTAAGTGGCAAACAATATACTTCAACGGCATGCCTTAAGGACACACATTCTGCACTAGTAACGTGAAGTCACTATTAAAATAATTTTGTCATTCTATGTTAGAAGGGTGTTTAGGACACTTGTTTATTTTTTTACAGTCATAATTTGAACTTAAACCGTGTTTTCATCGTTACCCTGTCTACCGTCCCGTATTAAATGGCGCCCAACATGGGGCTAATTAACAATTTCAATTGACACAGACCATAATTAATGAAATAAACCATTTCACTTTAAGTAATAGGTGCTTAGTCAAAAAAAAATCTTCTTGTTAGGCTTTCCAAGAGGTGCCAGAATACGACAGCTCAAACATTATTATTTTGCAAGTATAGAACCCCTTATTAATGAAGGATATTGCTCATTCTTGCAAAGGCAAAGTGCAAACGTTTACGTAAGGTAATTTAAAGACTGAAAATAAAGAAATTTCTGTGAATTATAGAGTAATTAGAAATGTAACAAAAACAACAAATTTGACGTTTGTATGTTTTACCATTATAAAAATGAACAAAAAACTTTTGTCTGACGACGTATCTGGCTAGAATCCACTCGGATAAATTTGACGATACAGTAAAGTGAACATTAAGTACAGGGTTGACAAATAACAGGTATATATTTTAATAAAAAAAACTGTAACATCTAAAAATATAAGTATTTTTTTAAATATGTTATTTAAGGCCGGAAATTAAATAGGTATAGAAAGTTATGTCAGACAAATTAAAGTCAGGCAGGAGCTGTTAAATCCGGGGAACTTGGGGGCCGATCAATGTCACCGTTTCTCTAAATTAATCAACCCAGAAACGTTCTTTTCAATGTCTCTATTATGGCTCCTGCCGTAAAGGTACTAGGTACAGACCTAAAGTTAA
Source organism: Acleris laterana (assembly GCA_963966035.1). Lineage (NCBI taxonomy): Eukaryota > Metazoa > Arthropoda > Insecta > Lepidoptera > Tortricidae > Acleris > Acleris laterana. The sequence goes on from OZ014438.1 coordinate 8,067,851, forward strand.
ATATTTTCTGTGAGAGAGAGAGCAAGGTTGAATGGAAAGAAAAGGACAGAAATAGTAAATCAGGGTCAGGTTATTTATTTAACACCACCTTCTTCACAAAAAATAAAGTCGTTAATATCACCAGGGTTAAGTACAAGATTATGGTATTATGGATGAAAGAAGTTCCTACGAGACTTCATTTATTTGAGGTTCCAGAATCACCATAACAGGAATACCGTTTGCGCTGCACGGTGTAGCGTCGGGGACAGCACCCTGTGGTACACGACAGTTGATGGGACTGAATTGGGACCCGAAAGAACGAATACAGGGCCTTTGAAGAAAATTGCGTAAGAAGGAAGGTTCCTTGAGGTGTAGGGCCCGACTTGGCCCCACTCAAAGTCGACTTTTAGTCTAAAAAATAGAGGCTTCTCGGGGTGTAACTTGACCGCACGTAGCGCAGCAAGGAACAAAATAAAATTGAGCTGGAATTAAACCTACTGTGAGTTGAGAGTCCGGCCACGCACCAATAAATCATCAACCTATTTAATCCGAGTTGAAAAATGAGCACTGGCTTATTCACAGAGTGCAGCGTTATGCCAACCCGCATTGCCGCGTGGATATAATTTTTAATATTTTTTTAAAATCTAGGAATGAAAGTATTTTTTGCTCTGTCTGAGATAATTTATGTCGTGGCACTTCGATGAAAATTGACTTATTATCTTACTAAATATATAAACCCAATTTATCATAACATCACAAGATTCAGACAAAAAACTAACCAATCTACCATTATCACTCGATAATCATTATACTCTTAAAAAACTTTTTTATGTTATGTAACATAATGTATTCTTAAATGCTTGATGAAGACTAGCATTTGATTGTGTCAAACCATAATAATTTGTTGACAATATACTTATTATTGTTTGATTAAAAAATTACCAATAATTTGTATAAATTTTATATCACAACATTGGTGGCAACTTACTGTCTAAAATTGTTCTTATAAAGTAAAATGTTGGGGAGATATTACATAAAAAAAGTATCAAAATATGTTGCAATTTAGACGGGTGTCATTGGTCATCGTGGTCGTTTATTAATTCTAGTATCATTTGACACTTGTAACTTTTTAGTTTTCAAATGGAAAAGATTTTACTTTAAAATACAAGCGTTTCCCAACTGGTTATTACGTAGGCAATATCATAAAAAAAAACATTTTAATAATTAAAAACAAAATAATTCGTTTTTTTTTTTAGAGTTTTGGTCGAGCTTTGAACCCAGGAACCCAGCAGGACCGCTATGTTTCAACTGCTCCATCAAAACCCCACAAAAGTGGACGAATTTCGCTATCCCTTGATAAAAATCAGTGGCGAATTTGCAGTATATAGATGAATACGAATTCAATCACATACAAAATTCCGAAACTTCAATCACATACATTTCTAGCTAGGTTTTTTGTGTAAATAATTATATAAAACTAGGCAATTGATGATGAAATAATTAAATAACAGGATATTCTGGCGTGCTTGATGTTACATTCGTGAGCGCCATCTGTGGGCTGGGAGGCACATCACTTGCCCCGGATGAATCCCATTCCGCATACAACTTGGCAAAAAGAGTTAAGGGTAGAAGGGGGCGCTGTTCGGAGATTAGTCGCAACGTTTTAATTTATATTATTCTAGGAATGTGGTCTTCCCGAACTGAAACTAAAGTTTTACAAGTAAAAATAAACAATGTACAGAACACACAATGTTTTTACCTTTTGACGTATAACAATTATGTTTTGAAATTACTATTAAAAACAACAAAAACAAGGTAAAAATAATTCCCCCATCCCAAGGGTTCCCAAACCAAAAGTTTAAATTGCAAAAGTAGCATTTCGTGGCCGGATCACGACTACCATGCCAAGGGCAGACGAGACGAAAATGTTGATGTTATTTATAATTCGATCTCACTGCGCAGGACCGACACGTCAGGCGAGTAAGGATTCATGCCGCTCACGTGCTACTGTATTATTTGAGATTTTATTGAAATGATGTCACAAAAACGAAGGTGATATTTCTTGGCGGCAGGTGATATTTCGGAACAAAGTTTTTTGGCGAAACAAGTGAACCATGCAAGGTAGCTAGTTGAAAAAAAAACAGAAAAGAAAACACCTTGCCAGTATTTGCAGGTTACCAAAATGCCGTGAATAAATAAGATTTGTTTGTACAAGCTGTGAGGAAGACAACAGTAATAACTTCTGATAGTTCTTATACGTTTAAGTTATAAAAAAGTCATTTTTTATTTCAGTTTAGTCAAAGATATAGTTTGATTACATTACAATACAATACAAAATATTCTTAACCAAATAAACAAAACACGGACAAGAAGCAAAGATTAAAATTTATTTAAACACTAAATAGAAGGTACTATTTTGTATTTTAATTAATATAAGAGTGATTTGGCAATGTTTATAATGCAAAATAGATGTTGATTAAAATTTAGTTGTTTAAGTATCTACTGTCAAAAATAAGTAAAATTCCAGGTTCAGATAAACAGGATTTCTGTTATACATGTGTGCGTCTATAAATCTAAATATAAAAAGAAGGAACTGATGAACATATCATCGCACAGCCCATACCACTGGGAATAGAGATTCCAAGTTTGACAGGTAAGTAGGTTCCTTATGAGATTTGGGTGCACTAAGAAAGGACCTTCCCAAAATCGACACCCAACGGGAAAACAACAGGGGGAGTAGCTTGAAACTAATTTTACTCGTACGAAGTCGCAGGCATCCTCTACGCGGCTACGATTCAAAATAATTTTAAATGGCAACATTTCATTTTGTATTTTTAAGTTTCATCCGACATCAAGATTGACAATATTGACATTAAATATCATATTTTGATTTTGTGTATGAACATGATCGGATGTTGGATGCTCATAGTGTATAAGGTTAGGTTATATTTTGAGGTAGTTATTTTGTGATTGAAGTAACGGTTTCGGAACCCTACACTGATCATGGTCTGACATGCGCCTGCACGATTTTTAGGGTTCTGTACCGTAGGGTACTAACGGGACCCTATTAATAAAACTCTACTGTCCGAAGATTCTTTATTCCACCACAATTTTGAACGCCTGAGCCGCCTTAGATGTGTGTGGTATCGTTCACCATCACGGGTGACATAGGATACCTACACTATTACCCCCTTACTTATAAACATGGAATAAGCTTGGAATAGTTTATGCCATGCTTTGTCACTTTCTGTCAGATGCAAAAGTCACAATTACAGATAAGGACAAAGCATGGCACAAACTATTCCAAGCTTATTCCACGTTTATAAGTAAGGAGGTTAAAATGAAAATAACAACAATAGCAAAATGTGAATTATTAATACTCGTATAGGTAGGGTATATCGACGACAGTATATAAATATGCAGTAGGGTTTTTAAAGCTGGCTTTTCATTTACTTTATACGTCTTGGTACTAACGTAAAACAATCTCGTTTTGCGCAATGGACATTTATAAATAAACCTATGGCGGCTTTAGTCCAAAATGCAGCTGTTTTTACTAGGTTTTTTTATTGTTAATAAATAATAAAAACCCAAAATAAATATATGTGTGTATTTTGGGTTTTCATCTTATATGTATGAAAATAAAAAAATAATTATAGTGATAAACTGCAACATAATAAAATAATTTGCTGAAATTTTCTTCATTTATTAACCAGTCATCACAAACGAGTAGTTTCATCACACAATTTGTATATTTATATATGCCAAAATATTTGCACTTTATTTAGTAGCAATTCTGCATTTCTTGCAATCCCTGTGCTTACAGTTTAAATAAGAGCCCTCCCTAGTATAGATCTAAACTGCGTCCCGTAATCATGAGAGGGAAGACTGCTGTTCCGTTCTAACGTCACTCTTGCTTTCAATGGAAAGCTCTTTGTGAGTTATGTTTGCCTAGTACTATCATTGCGAATAGTTCGCCGCTTTCTGTACCGAGTTGCAATCGGACACAGAATTTTGCGCTCATCCACATACGGACCTCGTTACACGCATTTATTAAATTACGAAATAAATAACTTAATGCTGGCATGTTAACATTGTGTGATTTGATTAGCAAATATTGTACCTTTCTACCTGAATATACATTTTCATAAAAACCGACTCAAATACCCTTATCTGTTTATAAGAATTGAAAAATTATAATTCAAACATGGTTATTGATAGCACGTGGTTATTTTTTTATGCTCGTTAATAATTGTTCCATTTTCAAACTTGTCTATAAAAAAATGGTCATTAAGGAACGAATGTAAACGTCATTCATTTGCCTTCAATAATAATTTGGTGGTAAATTTTCGTTTCAGCTGTCTAAGTTTAAAGGACACCCGGGTCATACCGGAAATTTTAAAAAAAATCCTGAATTCTTACTTACTTTACCAGGGTAATCGCTAAATACCTATTATTATTATCCAAGTTTTCGACATTTAGCAGCAAACGCAAAAAGTAAAGACCCGAAAGGACTAGTTTTCAGTATTAAGTATGAATATTACTAGTACTTTTAAGAAAATGTAAATTTAACACAATTTCCAACTTTCAGTGACCGTATTATCTATCTATATGTTTCCTCAATAGGACTCTTTGTGTCTCAAAAGAGACCGTTGTAGCTCGTAAAGGCCCTCTTTATAAGTTAAAATCGACGTGACTACAAAAGTCTACTTAACTTAGTGTAATGTTCGGGTTAAAGCGTTCATTAACACAGAGTAAAAAAAAGTAGTGATATTTAATAAACATACGCCTTTTTCAAGTTTTAATTTAATTTTATAATTATAGTACGCTTCTAAGTTTTTCCTTTCCGTCACCAATTTGTGAACCTCGTTATCGTCTCCTTCGATCCTTCTTACGAGAATTGACAGAAAACTTGTAGGCTGGTCAACCTTTTGCAGTGGTAAAAAGGTTGATATTTTAATAAATTCACTAGAATTCGGATTAACTGCGTGCGTCTATGCACTCCTGGTAACCGCACTATGCGTCAGGGCGCCTCGACGGAGAGACCGAGTTATACTTTGGTGAAAGTGTTTTTTGTGATTTAATCACATAGCTAGTTATCTTATACAAAGATAATGTGATGGGTATATTCATTAACGATAATAGTTTCCGTTATGGGAATGAGTTTAATTAAGAATTCGTATAAATATCCAACGATAATGCAATATAATGGTTTCTCAATAAGAGCTGATAATAATATACTCGTATGATGATGGAGACACAAGGTGGCAACAGGATCTCTGCTATTTATTACGTAGAATATCCAAGTTTGTCTTCGTTAGTTTGGTCATAGTTGTGCGGTAAAAAATAAAACCACCGTTAAAAGCTTGTCTTAAAACATACACAGCACACATACTAGACAAGGTTACTGAGTGAAGTGCAAGTTGATAAATTGGTACTTCACACGTTTAAACTATTATTGTGGTGAGTTTGTTTATAAATGAAAGATCTTTTTTTAGATTTACCAAGTTTTTTCACGAAATTGATATATTAAACAAGTTTTGTGACTCAATAAGATTTAAAATTATCGTTGAATAAGTACATAAAACATCCATTAACAGGTCCGTTTATGTGCTCCTAGTAGAGTTCGAGCAAATCCTTTGTTGAGAGCTCGATGAACCAGTGTGGTGGGCGTGTCCAAGCTACGGGAAGAAGGCGTGGTTTGAGTAGCAGCTCTTTCTAAGTTATGTTACCCTAGTACTGATGCGGTAAAGTCTGTGACGTGTACAATGTGACGTCGTTCTTCTTCTTGTTAGTGTGTCGACGGCGTGTTAGATGTGAGCTGACTAGGTTTGAATCACTGTGACTGTGTGTGAATTGATGATGGACAACCGATTATACAGGAATCTCGACCACGTAATATGAATCACTGTGACGTCACTTTCCTCCAAGCGACGGCGATTTTAGCCGTACCAGTCGTAAGGCTCGTTAGCTCAGTGGTGAGAGCACCGATAGGAGGACACATCCATCGGAGACGTTGGTTCGAATCCTTCACGAGTCCCTCTTTTGCTAACTTTTTATTTATTTAGATGACTTAAGAAGGTAAACATGAAACTACGTTTTCGTTTTGAGTCTTAAGATTTAGTTTTTAAACCGATTTTGTTACATTTTTAAGAAAAAAGTTAGAGTATCAACATTGCAAGATCTTCAGCAAAAACGATAACAGTACGAATTGTCACACGTAAATAAGTAAGAAATTTTATTACTAGATTTTGAACAGACCTTATTTTAAGCTGTAAAAATGTCCAAAACTTTAAATTTATTTGTTAACTAATACAAAATGTTTAAAAAAGAATCAAACGAAACACGAAGTAAACGGATAATTAAAAATCGTACTTTTGTAAGGCTTATAACGCCATCTAATTTTAGACATTACAAACCCAGTAACCTGGTTTACGAGTAAATAATTTAAGCATCTGTCAGCTCATGATCTCCTGGTAGCCACCGTAGCGGAGTTGTTTACGTCGATGTTTACAAACAAACTGATGTTTTTTTTAACCATGATGTTAAAAGCATGTCAATAAGTATCACATTCGTATTCTGTGTATAATATGTGTATCCGTGTATCTATATCATCGTGTAGGACCGCAGGTCCAAAACTAATAGACTAAAAACAAAAAATAATGTGTTTAATGTATATATTAATCTTGGATGGTTTTGCTACAAATCGGTTGCGCTGTATAAAAGATAAATTAACAGCTCGAGATGTACAGGTCACTAATTATAACGGTTTATTTTATTGTACGTTTTATTGTTATAACTGACTGCCTTTTACTCCGCTAGTGGTTGAATATTCATTTTTTGCTACGTCGCCGAAGACAAGTCTAGCGGGATAAAAGGGAAAGTAGGTTGCGCCGTTCTCTTGAATCAATGCACTACTACATGTACTGCACCCCTCACCGAGTGATGCACCCCTAGTAAATCCTGGCATTTGCGCATGCTCCGTGGTTTAAAAGGCTAATAAAAAGTTTTAAAACCTGGAACAGTGTGGTTTGATATTGTCATCTTTATAATGTAAAAAACATAAAATTATAAATCACCATTTTAGTATTAATTCACACCTCCTTTGTCAAAATCGGACTACCCGATCAGTCTCTTTGAGGGAGTATAGAACCATGTTTATACATACTGGTCAAAAGCATTAAACTTCTTAATATTTTATTGCACACATATTTTATTTTGACGTCTTTATGTTTTAATGTGTTAGTGTTTATTAGGGTACAAACGGTAAAATATGGCTGATACAATAAAAATCTTAATTTATACATCATCTTACTAGGTTACCACAATTAAACTTTATTCGTACCTTCAATGGAACAAGGGCACAATATTGCACTTGTGTCGTTATTGTACATTGTGGCCTTGCTCTACCGAATGTGCGATATGTTGATAACCATGTACTATCAGCCCAATGAAACCCTGATCCACAAAATAACTGTGTCACAATGACGTTATGATTCAAGTCGTATGAAGTGTAAACATATTGTTTATAATATCACTGAGACACCGTTCTATGGTGGGTCAGGGTTTCAATTTACTGAGGGTTCTAATAAAGCAAGTAAACATACAATTATGCTATTAGTCGGTATAGTTCGTGTTTATTTTGCTTTCTCGGCCACCTAAGGTACTCATCAATAAGTTGTTTAAAAAAGCAAGACGAAAACGAACTAATCTGACGATAAAGTATCGTACGACTATGCGCTACGTGTAAGGGTGTGCCGGGGTCAAGTGCGAGGAAAAATGACGCACTGAAGGTTCCATACTGCCGGAATACTAATTAGCCTGTTTCAATTATGCTTTTGTTTTCCTTAAGGGTTTTCATTATACGTTATGATAAAAAAAAGCTTAAAGAAATCTGCCGCTATACTTAATAATGTCATATTAAGAAATACAATCCACCGGCTAAAGAAAAAAAAGACTCTTTGAAATAAGGATGCACAAACATTGACAGACAACAAATAATGCTTGTGCGAGAGAAGCTGGTTTACGCATGCCTTCGGCCTCGTCACGGCCAAGGACAGGGCTGAAGGCCGACTTAGTGCGAATAGTACTAGGATTGCATAATATTTCAGTAAGGTTTATCTTTGGCATCCACAGCCACACAGATTGACAGCGATTAGTTTTTCTATGATAGACGAGTGACAAATATACTGTCTGTTTTCAGTGAACGCGTGATAGCGATAGCCAGCCGAAAACTTTTAAAAAGCTGGGTGTAATTTACCAATGTGTACCTTAGAACGATATAAAAGCTTTATAATAAGTTAAGGAATGATTTTTTTATTAAGTGTATTTTAATCAAACGTGTATTTAAATTTATGAACCTAGCTAAAAAACATGTTGCTTTTGACATGCTATCGTATTGTCAACGTTGTTATTTCTTTTATTTATTTCACAGTAACGGTTGCCGAGTTAAAGCAAATACCTATCATGCCAAAAGTAATACGGATTTACCGACTTAAGTAAGAACCATTAAAATAACGTTTTTGCCTAACGAAGCTCACCCTAAATAATAACGAAATGTACTAGGAGCTCATGACAACGAAGAAGTAGAGAACTACTAAAATCACAGTTAAACTAGAATATTGGTAAAACGCAATCTCTACGATAGTTATGTGGAGGCGGGACCTGAATGCTGAAACGAAAAACTCGGTTGCACCGTTCCTGCAAATAAATCCCGGCTCTGGTGCAATTCATAAACAATGCACCGTGCACCGCTTTGTATGTTATAAGTTCCTAGTGAATCCTGGCGTGGCAACCGCCCCACGTGCTCTTAGCCCGTGCGGAATTAATAATTGTAACCTATGAATTTGAATTTGTAACAGACTAATATAGTTATTTTCGCTTTAAGATCAAGAACAACTACACTCGGCGTCAAAAATATCGCCCCTCCGCGAAAATCGGATTCAAGCTAATCTAGACCTTAGCGAAATTATGTTACATAATTAATATTAGTATCCATTAAAAGCACGTTTTATGTGTTTTAAATTAATAATGTTTAATTTAAACCAAACGTAATGGCTTGTGAATCAGAGCGTTTCGAAAAAAAAGTGCACAAATACTCGTTTGAATGGTCGCGAGTTGTGCCCGTTTCCAGGGGTATAAAATGCTTGTACAAGGTCAAATGTCAATCATTCACTATCCAAACGTCGAAGAGAACACATCTAAGGAACTCAAGCAAGAAAACAACCCTCGAACATGGAGACCACCGCTGCTGAATCAGCTCAAGTGGTTGCACTACTGCAAGCAGGAGTTCGGCAGTGTAATGTCGCTCGGCAACTCAATTTAAGCCGTTATGCTGTCCGCCGAGTATTTCAACGGTTCCAGGAGACTGGGGGCTACATCAGAAGACATGGGGCTGGTCGGCGACGCTGCACATCCGAAAGAGATGATCGCTTCATCGTGACATCATCTCTACGCAATCGCTTCGCTAGTGCTGTTGAGGTGCAACAACGCCTCAGAGAAGCTCGGACAACATCAGTTAGCATCTCTACGGTTAGAAGAAGACTGCGGGAGAAGGATATCGTGGCTCACAGGGCTGCTACAGGCCCAATGTTGACCGCACAGCATCGCAGAGATCGCTTGCAATTTACCCGCGACCACGTCAATTGGACGTTTGAGCAATGAAGGCAGGTTATCTTTACCGATGAGACGAGAGTCTGTCTTTATTGCAACGACAGGCGGGCCAGAGTCCACAGAAGGTAAGGCAAATGATTTGCTCAAGCCTGTATTGAAGAGACAGTGGGCTACGGAGGTGGCTCTTGCATGTTCTGGGGGGGCATGTCTATAGACGGCAAAACCGACCTTGTATGCGTCTCCAGGACTGGAAGCACTCGCGGCCAAGGGTCCCTGAATGCTCGCCGATACATTGCCGAGATCCTGGAAGAGCATGTGATGCCCTATGCGGGTTACGTCGGCTCTGGGTTCACATTAATGCACGACAACGCTCGCTCCCACACTGTATTAATTGTTCGGGATTATCTGGAGGAGGTCGGGATCCCCGTTTTGCCGTGGCCAGCCAGGAGTACTGACTTAAACCCGATTGAACACCTTTTGGACGAGCTGAAGCGACGGGTTCGGTCACGAGATGCCGCCCCTACCACCCTGCAAGATCTTCAGGACGCAGTCATCGAAGAATAGGGCAACATTCCACAAGAGGACATCGTAAAGTTGGTGTGATCAATGAAAGACCGTTTAGAGGCAGTGATAAGGGCAAGGGGGGGTAACACTAGGTTTTAAGTAAATTTTAAGCAATTCTTGGAAATTTTTGTTATCCATTTATTGTTGTAAATTTAAACTTGAATAAGCATTTTTCAACTGTTCGCATTGTTATTTCCCTTTTTTTTTAATTTTCCTAAAAGAACACTTTATTACCTTTCAAATGATACCTGACAATCATATTGTTATCCTTGATCAAATAGGGTTTAAAGTCGGTTGAAATTATTTTCCGAGGAGGGGCGATATTTTTGACGCCGAGTGTATATGAGTAAATGAAAGGAATTCCACAAATGTAATAGTTAAATGATTAAAAGAAAATGACCACACTCCAAATTAATAACGACTACTATTACTAAAAACTAATTACTAAAGATATAATTATACGAAATTAAAAAGTATAATTATATTTAAGTACAGTGAATAACATATTTATTTTCAAAATGAAGCTTACAAAAATATGAGATTTCTTTTGATCATATTGTTAAATCCAATGTTGGAGTTTGTTCCAATGACTGTACATTTACGAGCCCCAATGCATAATAGATCGTCTAGTTGCACTTCAAAATACAATATTTAATTGTAAGACAGATATTTAATCTCGGATTGACTTTGATGATTAATGGAATACGCTACACACGAGGTCATTACACCTAGTTTAATCTTGTGTTGTACAAAGTGTGATCATTTTAACGATCTTAATGTAATTCTATCATAAAGTTATCATCTTGTAAGCAAAAAATTACGTCTAGTTCATATTTGACGCAAAACAGGTCGTCTATTTAAAATAAAAACGGCTTTTTAAGTGGTATGATGTAAAATAATAGTTCAAATTGAATAAAGAATATTCTCTGTCATCTAATATGTCAACGGGCTATATAAAAAGCCAAATTACAAGCAAATTATCATTACTTCTTAATCATTATTTTATAAAAATGGCACGAGGTAAACCAGTCCCCGAAGAAGTGTGGAAAATTATAATTTCTCATAACAATAAGGGCAAATCGACGTACTAAATATCCAAGGACCTGTCGTTGCCACGATCTACAATTCAAACGATCATCGAGCATCATCGAAAACACGGAACACTCTCCTGTTTAAAGAAAACGGGCCATCCACGAATAACTAGCAAAGCAGAAAACAGGATTCTGAGGAAGATCATAAAGAAAAATCGTCGTGCAAGAGCAGGAGAACTTACCGTACTATGGCGTGACGCTATTAAAAAGAATATATCAGTCGACACCTGCAAGAGAGTGCTGAAGAAAATGGGCTACGGTTTTTACACAGCTAAAGAGAAACCGTTACTTACTCAAAAACAGAAAAACAACAGGTTGAAATTCGCTAAAGAACACAGAAACTGGACTGCCGATCAGTGGCGAAGAATAATATGGAGCGACGAATCGAAATTCGACGTCACAGTTGGCGACGAACGAAGTAAAGTCATTCGAGAAAAAGGAGAGGCATTTCATAATGACTGTCTTAAGCGAAAGGTGAAGTTTCCGGCATCTTTGATGATTTGGGGCTGTATGTCGGCACAGGGTGTAGGCCGTCTGCAATTTATAGATGGAACCGTCAATGCCGAGAAATACAAAAGCATCTTGGAAGAGAGTTTGCTGCCGTCTATACCGAAGTTGAAACTTAGAAATGCATTTACTTTTCAACAAGACGGTGCCTCATGCCATACCGCCAAGACAACGATGGCGTGGCTGAAGTCCAAAAAAATCCCTACCATGTCATGGCCGTCCAGCAGCCCAGACTTATCTCCCATAGAAACTTTGTGGTGGAAAATGAAGAAGAAGTTGCGAAAGGACCCTTCTAGGTCAAAAGCTGATCTTAAAGAGAAACTACGCTGTGTCTGGAATGGAATAACTCCTGAAGAGTGTCGAGAGTTAGTAGATTCAATGCCGTTCAGGATCAAAGCCGTTTTAGATGCAAAAGGTGACGCCACCAAATGGTAGACGTTCTATTCTGCGTCGGTTGAACTGAAGACGAACTTTTTTGCGGGTGTTACATTTTGCGAAATAATGTTTTTTTTTTTATTACCGTGGAATGTTATATTTTTTTTTGTTGGAAAATAAAATATTATTTATAATCTATATGGTTTTTATGTTAGATTTTCTACTAAACATCTAGGTCTCCCTGAATTTTATGTTGAAGTTAGGTTAATATTTTTTTTTCTGGCGGACGAACTCATTTGCATTGGGGCTCGTATTTAGGAAGGTGTTTTAAATAAAATGTCTATGGGTCACAGTTTCCACTTACCATCAGGTGGCCTGTGTGCTCGTTTGTCTTCTCTATGCTATAAAAAAAATAAAAAAAAAAATAAAAAAAAAAATAAAAAAGAAAAAAAAAAAAAACTTAGGTGAAATGCTCCTAATTTTCCGTCATATTTATTTTGTTGACACTGTAACACAGATCAAAAGCTGAGTAACTATTAAGTCTTTAATGTTATACCATCCTGAAAGTGGCATTGGTAGTCCTTATTCCGTGTTATTATTTAATAATCCTTTATTATACTCCATGTCTTCCCGTGGACGTCGACTAAGGGAATAAAGGCTTAGTTCTGTTAGGCGACGGGCTTGCAACCTGTCACTAATACGCTTGTACCTCTAAACATCTTAGCCTATTTGTGCAAAATGCGGTTACAGAATGATCAAAAAAATATTTAATTTGTAGGTAATTCTGTAGGTCTGCCTACCCCACTCTGGGATTACAGGCGTCAAGGTATGTGTGAGTGTGTTATACTTCAACAGTAAGCTTGTTGGTTTATATCCCTCTGTAACGCAGCAATAAATCACCATACTTTTTGATAAAGAAAGAGTTAAAGAATGTTGTAGGCTAAGTTCTTATTATTGAGAATAAGTTAGTATTATAAAAATGCCAAAAAGTATGAAAGAATAATCACTTAACTTGATTGTACAGTCGAAGTCAAAATTATGTTAACACTTTAGTACCTTGCCTATTTAACGTCGTGTTTAAACTGTCGTTTGAAATTGTCACAGCGATTAAAGTGACAAGGTACTAGAGTGTAAATATATTAATGACTTCGACTGTACCAAATTTCAATTTGAAGTCCTTAAGACTGCGCCGAGCGTACGCCGGATGTACAGTGACGCCCTCATTACTATTAATTCTGTTTTCTAATAAACTAAAGTATTTTCTTCAAATTAGTCGATAGGTTTTGGTAACAGGTACAAATAAAAACACAACTTATTTATAGGGTATATCACATAGTTTAATTACAATTCATCTTTGAGTTATCAACTTAACGAAAAAAAGTGGCCACCTTGTCCCGTTAAGCCGACTACTCAAAGGGTAATTGTTATTAAAGTTTGTTACGTATCCCATATATTGTGTTTTTACTTGCACTACAAAAATGTATTGTCTGATTGCAAGGAAATTTTTTAGTTAATTAGAAAACACAATAATAGTAACGAGAACTAGACGCTCGACGTTTGCTCGGTGCAGTCTTAAACCAAATAAATGTACTGTCATCCAGTTGACAGTTCTCGTGAATGTAAAAAGTTGTATTATATTCATAGCCATATTTCAAGTTAAGAGATAACTGAAATACTTTAGCCAGCATAAGTTTCACTGCTGCAACCCTTAACTTATTATCATGCGACGATATGAAACTAAATATGAGGAGCAGGGAGACCGTGGTAAAGCCAAGGCTTAAACTTAAAAGCTTCAAATAAATAATTTCCGAACACAGTTATATTACATTATTGTAATAATGTTTTGCAAAAATCTTTTACAAAACTTTATTTAAATTTAACTTACTACAAGAGTGCAGTACAACGGATAGCGACGGTATTACAAAAAGTGCAGCAGAGGTCGAAAGTGTTGGTTTAACGACAGGCGAAACCGAAGTTGATGGTTCTGGATCAACGAGAGACACAGCCGTATAGGTACCCAGTAATTTAAGGGTCATTTTGTTGTATCTTAGCTGCCGCGCAAGTATTAATGGTACGCAACGCGATAGTATTGACCGGGTTCGAGAAAACCGCAAGGAGTCACTAGGGTTGCATAAAAGGTGAGTGGTGCATCGTGACGTTCCTCGTTGCACTTTGATTTGAGGGAGGGGTGGAACAAATTTCACTTTCAGCCTTTGAGCTCCTCCTTCATGTAACGAGACATTCTAGAGCTTGCTTTGCTTTACTTGCATATGTGTTCGTTTTAAGTTGCATTTTGTTACATTTGTCTGTAACTTAATTTTGTAATTATGGCCTTATTCCCTGAAAAAGCATAATTATAATAATATTGTACGATATCCTCATAATTAAGCTCATACGGGCGTTGCATTTTATTATTAAACTATTGACGATACACACACAACACACAAAACGATAAATAATTAGGAGCTCATAAAACAAAATATTGAACGATATTCATACCAACATATTATAAACAAGGTGAAATCGAAGACGTGATCAGAAAACAGTTTTTCAGACTCGGTGATTGATGGCCATTTCCAAGCAATATTAGTTACAACAAACAAACGCAACGATTTTTTGTTTTTCCTTATTTAAAATCATGGTTACCCTATGTCTAGAATCATACCCTCTATGGATCCTAAATATTTAGACTATTTTTATCTTAACGAAACTTCAGTTACTACGACAATTGAAGTCCACCATTGTCAATTATCTGTTTTTTATTTTGAGGTAATTTGAAAATGTATTTCTGTCAAGGAGAGTAACCATACCGTTTGTAATAAATGGTTTAATTTTGATCACTGCGTGATTAAATCTGAATACTTCATTTAAACACCTATACGAGTATACTTATCCTATTATTAGGATCACATTTACATGCTTCATTAAGTCATATGTTATAAATTATTTTAACAAAGTGTCTATGGCGTAGCGCTACGAGGTTGTAGCCGATAAATTAACATTTTTACTGGAACTCTTTTCAATACGGAAAATGCCATATCGTTTTTGATCCGTTATCGCACTGTCAACGTTTTTGTAGCACGTTTATACTTGACAGTAATGGTGGCGGAGTTAAAAACAATACCATAATGCCCACTTGCGTGGACCAGAGTTAGCGTCTTAACCCGAGGTTAGGCGGCAAACCACGTACAAAAGTAGAGGCTTAACTCTGGGTTAAGTGCTAACTCTAGTCCGCGCAAGTCCGCCTAACAGTTCAAATACGATTTGGATTTCACCGCTGGTTGCGTAGGGGTTGTTTCCAGTTATTTTCGACACATTTAAAATAGCTAAATACTTTACAAATATAAATAACAAACATATAAATTTTAAATTATTTGACAGGTATATGCACGCATATCACCACAAATACCGCATTCATACATTCATACATAAACTCACGCCTTTGTTTTCAGTGAGGCGGGCAAAGCTAAAGAATTACCAACGATTACCATTTCTTGTGTTGTTTTGTATGCAATCATTAATCACAAGAAACTTTAATTTAATTAAATGAGTAAAACTCAACCTCTACAAGCTACTAACGCAGGCTTTTGCCTTCAAAAATGTGCTTCAGATGGATCCGAAAGAAAAATCCGTTTCAGCTTCTCGAAGTTGCATTGCTTTGTTCAAGAGAAACCAAGAGCACTTCAGCAGCGCAGCCTGCATCATTGGGGCAAAATCAATTAAGTTCGCTTAAATTCAGTTTCATTTAAATTAAAAGAAATAGATTCATCTCTTTTCTACATTTAGCATAAGTACAATTCCATTATACTTGCACCTCAAAAGCGAGCGTCTGTACCGTAGTTAGGAAGCAAGTTCAGATCGCCGGCACCGACAAGGTTTGCTCGGTAGTTTTCGCTACGGACGGAGTACTAGGACTTTATAAATCCCAAGAGCTGCTGTAACACTTCGTTTGCGCATGCGAACTAGGAGCCGTGTAGACTCAGTCAACCTTTACACTTAGTTGCGGTACGGACGCTCGCGCGGTCGAAATCAGAACTTTGTTTGCATGGATTTCAAACTCAAAAACCCAGACCCATTATTATTTTTGTGGTTTTTGATAGCTATTAAAATCAGCATAGGAATTTAGATACAAGATGGCGGATGTAACTTTTATGTCAAACTAACTTCTTTCCGCGACATCTTCCTTTCTTTAACAACAATTCCCAATGCAATCACGTCATATTATCCCATTATTGATAAAAAAAAAATACTGTGACAAACGCTCTTAATAATGGTTTCGGTTCATAAAAGCATTATAATTTAAAATTCCTACTTTAGACAAAATTCCAAACTAGATTAATTGAATTCATGAGATTAATAATAATAGCGTCGCTATGCTAAGTAATGCGTCATACTTAAATTCAATCCTTCCTAATTTATTAACCGCTAATAGTTATTAATCACCCATTAACCTTTTTAACTTGAATAGTCGATACGTTAATCAAATTTAGTAAAAACTTTGTCAAAGAGCGACGATAATTATGTTAATAACTTTAAGTACACAAATCTAGAGGATGACTGAAAGGCGCTCGGTTATTCATCGTATTTCAAACGGGTCGATAGCTCTTACGCACTTGACAATACGGGCGGTCGAGTTACAAACATTTCGATAAAATGTCAAAAGCAATAATGGTTTATCCCAATTTAAAAAATACAAAAATGGCCCTAATATTTTGTCGGGAGGAACATTGAAAGTGACAGTGTTAACCGGTCTAAAGGTCGATTTTCGACAAGAACTTCCTTAACTGAAATACACGAATATTACTTTTAAGACTAAAGTACTTTTTAAGAAATGCACCGGATTTTAATTATGTGACGGTGAAACTTCAATTGGTTATGATATTCAAAAAATATTTCATTGCATACCTTCTATTAAAAATGAAAAATGTAAGAGATGCAGATGAGACCTTGCCTTAAAAACATTAAAATCAAATAAATAGTAGTATCAACTGTATACTTCCACCTTTACTACGAGCGTCCGTACTGTACCAAGTTCGGAGGGTGACTAATTGGCCGGCGCCAACAAGGTCTCTTTCAGTTTCTGATACCAAAAAGTACTAGGACTTTATGAAACCCAGGAGTTCGCTTGTTTTTCTTTTTCTAATTTTATTTATAAGTAGCGGTTTTCCAGTGGTTTTTCACATGTCTAGTGGGCACTTATTTAAACAGATTTCAGTATGTTTCAAGCCTTTGAATACTCATTTCTTTCGCGTACAATGGCATCTAATTTGAGATCATTGTAGTAACAGCCGTATTAATAAACTTTTCTATAAACAGAAATGCGCGCGTCAAGACCCGTCGAAGTAATCGTCAAGTCATACAAAAGTGTGTCATTTGTGACGCGTCTCGAGATTGGCACCTTAACCTAGGTCAGATTAATAATACGGCTCTAACACAGCCCCACGCCACCCCTACTTCGAAACGTCATTTGAATTTTAAACATTAAGCTAGTTTTTGTTTACTTACTGTTGAAATAATCGAGGCAGCTCTTATAGAAAAACAGGTCAAGTGCAAATCAGACATTGCACATTTAAATTAAATTGTTTAATTTTTATATAGTCTGTTGGTTAGTACGTATAATTATGTTAATAAAGTTATGAACTTAACGATTCCGTGTGCATGTTTTACTATGGGAAAGTTAATATTTAATATTGGAATTTCTTAAGGATTGCCATTATAATTAGTCCCGAACTACCGCATATTGCGGATATGCAACTTTTACCAGGAGGTCGATGACTAATCTCACTAATGAGGAATAAGTTTAATTAAAGCTTTTTTGATAAGCCCTAGTTACTGGAAAAGATTCATCATTGAGTCCCAAGGCGAATTTGTAACTTTGGGAATGTCTAATATTCCTAACAAATTGTGATAAATTTTCTACCTATACAAGCCTCAACCGGGAAGGGCAGTTGCTGGACTCGCACATAGCGTAGCCTCTACTGCATCTCGGCCACGCTAACTCATAGTCGACCTGCAACAGCATTTTTCCCGGTCTTTGCAGTAATGATGAATGCTATTGTTCTACTTTATTTTGTCAGTATTATTTATTTATTTATTTATTTATTTAAGTACACATACAGTCGTACATTAAAATATATACAGGTAATTAAGTAAAAATATAAAGACCTAGAAGTTTATTACAGTAATAGGTACAACAGGTTATTTAAAACTAATGATACTTACACTTTCATTGCCGCCGACCCGCTTGGCGGGTCCATTTTGTATGAAAATCAGATACCTTGGCAATGAAAAGTATAAGGAGATTAATGTATTAAATGTTATACTTATGTTTGTTATGTTATTATACTTATCTCATAAGTTCAATTTATTTATGCACCATGTTGTAATAGAACGAGCTGTGCAGAGAGCGGCCGGAGTTGCATAAACAAACTACCTTGCCGACGCGTGCGCGAGCGCGACCAGTGTGCAGCGCTCGGCGCCGAGATCTACCCGCGAGTCGTCGCCTTGAGTACATTGTATAATGGCTCTTAATCTCTTGTATGTACATACGTAACGCGTGAAAAAACTAGCGCTGCCCTTCAAAATCAGTGAGTGGTATACAGCTAAATTTTATAATTAAACTTTTAAATACATTTTTTATCATACCTTATCTTATTATTATTGTATTATCTTCGAAGTCACATAAGTATGCAAAATAACAAGTCAAACCAAAAATAAACCTGTAAGTACGTTAAAACCGATTTTCAAAATCTGATTTTGAGTATAAATGAAGCTTATATATACATTGCGTTAAAGATGATTTAACACATAAAAAAATACAAAAAGGGGGCCCTCGTGAAGGAATCGAACCTTCGTCTCCGGCGCATGGCTTTACGATGTTATAACCAACCGGTGCTCTATCCAATTGAGCTAACGAGTACTGTACACGACCTGGCGAAAATTGCAATCACTTGATGGAAAATGACGTCATAACAATCGATACCCACCACACTGTTAAATTATACAATCTACGTATACGGTGTAGGCATCTCATTGAATAGAAAGAGAAGTCCCTGATGCAGTATCAAACGCACCTATACTTAAATAAGACGAGACATAACGGAAACCCATCTATCGGAAAGGGATAACACTATTTCTAACAATTCGACGTGAAAGTCAATATGTATTACACGGCGGTATAGAATAGTTACGATGTGTGTTGTACGGCGACATTTAAAGGCTGTTTCTCACGTGCTGAAATGCAAAAACTTATTTATTTAATTCTTTTAAGGACCCGTATGAGTGCTCAGTTTATTTTTAAACAAATTTATACTGTATGAATGGTAACAGACTATGTCTGGTCATGTAATAAATAATAATATTTAAATCTACATCTAGACTAATAATGTTATAAAGAACAAAAATTAGATTTTTAGGGTTCCGCACTTCGACAGAAAAAAGCGGAACCCTTAAAAGACCACTCTATTGTCTGTCCGCCCATCGGTCCGTCCGTCTGTCAAGACCCTTTTTCTCAAGAACACGTGGAGGTATCAAGCTGAAATTTACACTAATGACCCTTGGAGCTGTGAAAAAAACAAACTTCTAAGCCAACGTAATTACTAGTATAAAACCTAAAACTGAATGCAAAATAATTGAATTTTTATTCAGTAGCAATAATCATGAAAACGGTAATATTGGTACTGAATCCGTGGTAGTTTTTTTAGATAGAACAAAGGCCTGTCGTCCACATACATAACAGGTTGATTATAAACCCCTAAATACAATACCATAAAGAAAGAGCGTAATATTTAATTGTGAACTAGCAAAATTCAAAACTCCATTGCCTAACTTGATATGTATGTATGTATGTATGTATGTATGTAAACACTTTTTTGTACAAACAAAAGAGGTACTAACCAATTAAAAAATAGACAAAAATATAAGAAGGATGTATAAAGGCAAACTTGACCCTTTTGAGCGATTGAGAAATAATTACTTTACCACGAATAGCCAAATAAGTACAAAACTAAAAGTAATTTCTATAAATATCAATAAATAAAATACATAAACATAAACATAATTATACATAATATAAACATATTAAATATATACAATATAATAAATAAACAAACATAATAAGTAGGAAAAAAAAGTTAAAGAGCAAGTTATTAGAGTTAGTTGTTATTCTTACGAGACTTAATTATATTAAGATTTAGTTTATTTATGTCAATATGTATACAACTATCAGTATTTAAATAACTAAATATTTTTTTTTAAATATTTAAGTATGCCATTACGTTTGAAGATGATAAATAAAATACAAGTTCCAAACTTGTGCTACAGCCTTAATATGCAACTGCACACATTGGACGTCTCTACGCTCGTTACTACGTTAACCGCACAGGTGTGCAACTTGTCGTCGATGTGTGCGGATGCTCCCTCTAAAGATACCTCTTACCGGATATGGGTGATTCTTCGAGGTCGTGATTTTTGTCTTATTCCTCTGTCGTATTTTTTTTTGCATATTTAAGTAATAAATATATTCTCCCACGAAAGTAGATTTATTTAGAAACATGAATATGGTTTTGACACTCATTTTTATGAATTCTTAAAGAAAATAATTAACTTTTTAACTTTTGTGCCCAGAGGAATAAGAAATTGACGACAGAGAAGTAAGAATAGGTTTAAAATATTAAAAATTATGTAATTTTCTCGGTATTTAAATTACATAAAAATAAAACATGTGCAATTATTATTGAAGTACCTAGGTATACAATAATTTATTATTTGTATTAATAAGCATCATAGAAAACTAATTTTAGGCGTGCTTAAGCAGTGTTATAGTTTTATTTTAAAAAATATACTTTTATACATAAAAAATACGAAATTGAAATTTCTTGAAATTGTACTGAGCGGTTTTTGATGAAACTTGCACTGTTCAACACTGTTCCCAATGTTGAAGTAAATTTAAGCTAATAAAAAATAATGGTCACAGTCCAACTGATAGTTTCGGGGAAATGCTTGAAAAAACACATAGGTACATACAAATTTACAAACAAACATACAAACATCAGCTATATTTTTTTGTTTAGTTGTTTGGGAGCCCTAATAGATTAACATATCGTCGGTGATACTGCAAAACAGCGCAGCTAACAAATTCAATAAGTTGTAAAATGTACCTTACTGACTTACATGATAAGGTGTATTTTGCATTTTATCTAAATTGTTCGTTACGCGGTATTGCAGTATCACCGACGATATGTGAATTAATTGCTTACCTAAATACGTGTCGGATTGATAACATAAGTTTTTGAAGCAGGTTAAAACGGCTGCATGAGTCTCTAATTAATAAATCACAACATCGAAAGTGAAAAAAAACTATGAAAACTGACGATTTTCTTATTCCGCTGTCCATAACTCCGAAGCAATAAGGGACAGAAGAGTAAGAAAAATATGAAAACAAGCTGATGGTTCATAATACAAACATATTGGAAGGCTACCGTTAATGCTACGGTAAGATAGCACGTAAAGCAGTTAAACAAGCACAAGTATTTTTTTTTAAATATTACACACTTATTAAAAAAACTAACAGAGTGATAAGAATATTACGTAAACCAAGGACAGAGTAATGATATATTTGCCTTCGTAACTCCGGAGCGATGAGCATCAGCCGACACGTCCACCACCTGGCACGTTCGGAACGCGACTAAAAACCGGCCCACGTGGGAGTTTTCGCTAGGTTTTTAAATGTCTTTATGATACAGCTGATTGAAGCCCGCTCCAGAGTAATAAGAATTTTACGGCGGACAAATGTTAAATCCTCAGTTATAAGAATAATATTGCATGTAAAAAATATTTGTTGTTTTTTTTTAATTTAACAACTAATCTTCTTTTTATGTGGTCACTCAAGATATTGATAAAGTTGACTAAATTTAAGTTATTATCATATGATTTCAAGAAAATGGAGGACGGACACGACAGAGTAATAAGAATAATGGGTTTTTTTATTTTTTTTATCTATGTTTAGAATCAGTTACACGAAAATCGACCGGTGTCCCAGTTAAACATGAATATCAGTCACCTCTGAAAAAAAAAACAACCTTCTAAACTAAGAGTTCATTGGACTAAGCCCTCGGACGTCAAAAATCAGGGCCCCGAAGAATCACCCATATGCAATCCTAGTACTCTGGGCACCAAGTTGGCTTCCAGTCCGTCCTTGGCCGTGAAGAGCTTGAACAACGCATGCGCAAACCAGCTTCTCTCGCACAAGCATTATTCGTTGTCTTTCTTTAGACTTCGTAGTCTGTCAATCTGTTCATTCTTCCAAACTTCAAAAGGTGTTATCGTTGGTGTCTCTAGGCGGTGGATTTTAATCTTATAACATGATTCTAACGGCAGATTTAAAACATTATTAAGAAAAACAATAACTAATTCCAGAAAGTTTTTTTATTGAAATAGTGAAAACTTGCGTGAAGCAAAAAACTGTTTCAACTGGATAAGTGGTTTTCGAGCCGTGCAGAACCCCCATTACGTCGAATAATTTCTTTTTCGTCCCATAAACCCCCTCCTCCATTGAAGTCGCCAACTTCGCCATACGGATCATTTAAAATTTTGACCAGTCATATTTTTAAGTTTAGAAATAAGGAAGTCCTGTAGTAATCCTCCTAAGTCTTATTTCTTTATTTTTGCATACGCAAATCATTTTTAATTGTAATCAGGAGGCTATATACTAATTTTCATACTGCTAAGTCCAGAAATGAGAAAATTTCCAGACAAACTTGACACCCGCCCCCCCATTTTACCGCTTACCACACTTTATTCGCATTAAAAAGTAGCCTATGTCCTTTCTGACGCTCTAGACTGTCGGTGTACCAAATTGCATTTCACTCGGTTTAGTAGTTTTGGCGAGAAAGCGCGATAGACAGACAGACAGATATAGTTAGTTTTGCATTTATAGTATTAGTAAGGAAGTAAGGATTAGACGAGAAATAATAAAAAGAATAGATTGTATGTAACAATTTCAGATGAGTATATTTTTGGGTTTATACTGTTTCAATAGTCGGATTTTAGTTATTGAACTTTTTTTTTTACACAACTGGTAAGCGTATCCTATCGTAAATACTCATCTTGCTTTTGAACTTTACATGGCTTTCTGGATTACGGTTTTATTCCCTATATCTCGTCTATTATTATTAGGTTAATAAAGAAAGTAACTTCTATTGTTTATTACGCTTAACCGATGAAAGTCAAAAAAAAAATTACACTTAAATTTCAAGACAAAGAATGCTTTTTATCATGGAGTTAATGGACGTACTTCGCGATAAACGACATTGAATTTTAACAACGTCACTCTTTGCACTTGCATAATTTTATTACTATTTTAGCTTAAAAAAACTAAATTATGTACAATTTTTAATTTAACCTCAACCTAAATTAACTTTTATCTGCTTGAATTTGGTAGCTATCATTATAATAATATTCGTCATTATACAGTGTGTAAATGGTATACGGGCGTTTATTAAAACTGGACATAGATTAAGACTCTACTAATCATTAACAGAAATAATTATTTTGATTACTCTAACGTATACACCGTTATTTATTTTTGAACATACTATCGACCCGCAATGTACATCGAAGTCCATCTGTCAGGTAAGTACGTAATGTTTAATTAATTGCATTTTTCGTTATACATTGCGTGTTTAATTATTTTGATGGTTTTTTTTTTTTATTTAATTTTAACAAAAGCTGCCTTAATGTGCTCAGTAGGGGTTATACTAACCACAGTTAAAAGGAACGCCCGTATACCATTTACACACTGTATAATTTTCAAAGAAACTTTTAACAAGTGCTACGGATTCTATAGTGCTACGAGCTACGACCTTGTGCTGCTACGACTCTTATTTATTTTTTTGTAACACAAAAGATAAGTTCGTTTTGTCTTGTTTTACTTGTAGGTCATAAATACAATTTAAAAAAAACATATTATAATTATGATTAAATTATAGTCGGCGCTGATATAATTTTCACAAGCACACGCCTTACTACCTTCTTCAAATATAGATGAGCATACTTTTTTGAAGTGGAATACCTCTCCTGGTGTTGCAGTAATCCGAGAGCTCGCTTTCCCCCTCTTATATATCATAACGAATATTATACATTAATTACAAAAACAACATAAATGAAAAAAGATAAAACTTTCTCCACAGATATAGACTAGAAATAATGGTGTAGTTAAAAATCTGACACGAAATACACAAATCAACATCAAACCAGATAAATCAAAGGCTCGTCTGTTAAAATAACTGTTGATTGCTGGACTGCTAAATTTGTGACCGTGCAGTAAAGGCTCCGTTTATTAGAACTTGTTTTAAAAAACAATCATTATCATGTTATAACTGTACTGTACATGTAAAAACATCTATTTTAGTAAGGCTAATGACTTCACACTCGAATTAATAAGTCATTTATAAAATAATAAAAACGATGTTGTAGTACAATTGAGAATTCATTCAAAGCTATTTTATTATCTAATACAAGCTGTAGTTCCGAATTCCGCATAAAACACCCGCAGAAAGAATCTTCCCGCATTTATACCAGGTTGACATAAAATCACAGAGTTCCGACGGAGCGTTGATAGTAAAAGAAGGCTACTTTAGCGCCATCTATGTTAACTAGTCTGCACTAAATAAAAGCATTCGGTGGTGGCCAGGAATTTTCTACATGCTTAAGGTTCAACACAAAGGCATAAGTTGAGTTTCTGGTGCAGGCAGAATTTATTATCATTTAAAATCCTTTAAAGTATCATAAATGCAAAATATCATATCCTTGTGTGTCGATTATGGAGCATTAATGTTATTCTGTCTTTGCTGTATATAGCAAAAAACTCAGCCCACATAAACAGGACAAGGTCGTATAGAGCAAACCCCTCCAAAATTGTACAGCTTACATTGTTTTTTTATATTAATTGTTGCGTAGGAAAGTTAATGTACAGTCGACGCCATAAATATGTTTACACTTTAGTACCTCGTCACTTTACCCGCTATGACAATTTTAAATGGCTGTTTAAACATGACGCTAAATAGACAAGGTACTAAAGTGTAAACATATTTATGACGTCGACTGTACATTAAGCCATACAGATATTAGATGAATTGGGATTGCTCATATTTTTACAATAAATCAAATTCGAAAACCATTTCGAGGAATAGGGTTTTAAAGCCGTTCTGCATTATTAAGTTTTTGAAATATTTATCTATTTTGGATATTTCGACAAAAGTATATTTAACCTTTGTTTGACTTTCGTTTTCGGCTTGAAACCTGCTTGAAATATTATGTTTTAATACACTATTACCATCACTTTTTTCATTAGATATCATTTAATCGTTGTAAGTTATTAGAAAATGCCAACACAAATTTAAAATAATCATGTCATCCATAAAATGTCTGCTAAATAAATAAAGATATTAAAACAAAACTATTGGGTAAAATACAAAATTCATGAAATTGGTGTCTTAAAATTTCCTATTCTTTCGAATGAGAAAGTGAAAACCGTGAGTAATTTTTTTTGGTCAATTGCGAGAGTTAAGATATATCTTGGTGCAGGGTCGTTTTTTTACAATGTCACTTGGTAGGGAGTGGACGGGAATGCATTTACCAGGGTTGCATTAACTATCAGGAGTTTTACGCAAGTCTTTATTGATTTACGGGATGCGTATGCAGTATTAACGTTTTATATGTGGATGAGTGTAGGTTTGGGTGCCGATGATGTAACGTTACTAATAGGTGAATGAATAAAAATGAAGCATTAGTCTTGATTTAGTAAAAATTGGCAGAAAACAGACAGTAGTGGCAATTACTGTTTAATTCAATGATGATGATAAGTATTATAATACCAGGACACCAATATTGCGGCTACTCACTTTTTTTTAAGGTTGTAAAATATATGTTTTTTTTGGATATTTGGATTATTAATGCAACGTAAAATTATAAAAGCTTGACTTGAACGGTTTTTTTTAAATCCTCGGGTGGTCGTTAGGTCGTGGGGTAAAAAGGTCATATTTACGAGTAGCTGTGTTCAGTATGATTTCAACATCGATCGCTGACGTTCACCATGTAGCATGACCTTCATCGTTTACCAGTGCGCTTTAGCGATCCATGCCTCTCCTAGTATATATGCACTCCTGGTAAAACTAAATTGCCGGAATTCTAATCCGGTTTAATTCGTTGGCAAGTAAGCATGGTACGTGTTTATATTTTTACCTCGCCCACCTTGATAGATAATTTAAAACAGAATTAAGTAAATATTAGAAAAAGAAAAATCATAAAAAGTTATAAACATAAACAAACACGGTCACACCACATCAATATTGTCCAAGGATGAAACCTTATTTTGATATTTTGAAAAGTACTGCGTTGCGATATATTGCAAATTTGGTTTAATATAACCCCTGAATTAATTTGAAATAATTGTGAAAATAAATGTTATAATTATATTTTGTGGAGCAGGACTTTGTGTAGGGTCCGTGTGGAAGAAGGGCTAATTTTACGTACTTATCTTGTCCTTGCTCCAACTGTTCAAAAATAGGTATGTTTTGCTATCGTAATAATATTATTAAAGTTTTAATAAATAAGACAGGTTTTCCAATAGAATATTTATCGCATATTTGTTTAGCTATTCATATTTATTTCACAAAGCAAAAAGCTTAAATATGTGACTTGCTGCAAGTCTGATTTCCTTGGGCGGTGACGCTCTGGGGACCGATTTTTGAGTTTTTAGCGTTCGAAAGTTTCAATCAAAAGTGACAAAAAACAATAAAATGGTAATTTTGACTTGCGAGCGAAAGAAAATATGAACACGAGTGGTCCGTGTCATTCGTTTTGAATTCTATCAATAGAAAGTATAATTTGACATCTTTCAAACCTGTTAAAACTAGAACATAAGACAAACCTAGCAACGCCATAGACATCCACAGACGAGAAAGCGTTTCATTTCGTTCCCAAACATATAACCAGTCAAGAATTTGTGAAATAAGTGTAAAAAATCTCATTAGCAAATAAATAATAAAATACTTGTTATATTTCAAGTTTTATTAGCTTCATACATTTATTCGCATTTAAAATATGAATTACAAAAAACCGGTAAAACACCGACTTTCTGCGTATAATGAAACACGTTCTGACTTAACAATACTATTAAGTCATTCCTTTAGATTGGAGTGAGAATCTCAAAAATATGGAATTACGGACCAGTCGAAAATAAAGCGTGAAAGATTGAAGATTTGCGCGAATATTTTCTACCTCTCGGTTTTGAAATCGAACGCTCGAAAGTCAAAAATCGGTCGCCTGATCTTGTGGCTTTATTCTGTGTGCCATTACACCACCCTTTGCTTCGTTACGCAATTTACAATAATTAATAATGTTCCACCTTGAACCTCAAGATTACTTTGTCTATTACTATAATCCAAATAATTTGTCAGACAGTGCTAGTGACATTACGTCATAGGATGACATCACTTGACTATAGATCATGAGGGTGCTCCTGACACAAAACGGTCAGCTATTATTGATTGTTTCTTTTTTTCTTGCCAATTTGTTGATCGGCTTGCTACGATTTCTGCTGGATGCCTAGTTATACGTTTTGTCTGGGCCTCTGAAGCTCTGTTCCTGTAGTCTGTGTGTCCGTTTGACTTAAGCATGTAATAAAAAAATCTTGCCAGCCTGACTGAATCATTCACAACGGATGCTTTTAATAATGCTATTTTGTTCTTCTAGGAACGCTTGCGCGAAAAAGACTGATGGCTGAGGTGGTTGGGGAAGAAAGCTCATGAGAAAAGCGGCGCAGCACTATATAAATAAGAATTATTGAGATTTACATAAATAAAGACATTCAAACAAATACATATAATTATTCGTCCTAAAATTACATACCTATTAAAATATATTGAGTCCCTACTGATCTAAATTATTTGAATTATTACTGGATCAGCGTCTCTATTCTAGGTGGTAAAGTCCGAATTGTATTTTACCTGTTATGATACTGTTTTTAACCCTTCCGCTATTACTGTCAAGTAAATAAGAGTAATCAACACGTTGACAATACGACAACACGTCAAATGCAATAGGATTTTCAACACGTTAAATGCAATACGATTTTTAGAATAGAGAGTAAATAGAATAACGCATTTGCAGTCTTAGAATTGCATGGCAGTCTTGTGAATGCAAATGTCTATGGGTCACAGTTTCCACTTACCATCAGGTGGCCTGTGTGCCCGTTTGTCTTCACTATGCCATAAAAAAAAAAAAAAAAAAGTTTTTACCATGCATTCATAACATACATAATGTACAGTCAGCTGCAGAGATAAGTATACCCCCCTGCATAGGAAACTTGTATGCAGGAGGGTATACTTATCTCTGAAGCTGACTGTACATACGGGGCTCAATTGCATCATAAAGTACAACCCAAAAAAATACATGGTAAAATCCATAAGCACGACACCACTACCACACTTTACTTAGCTTCACTTATCTTGTTAGCTTGTGCTTTATTGTGCAATCGGCCCCGGAGGGGCTATTGCTTTTCGCACTAGCAATCGCAATTGTTTTCATTTTGAAAATGGAAGGCTTGTTTGCATACGAAACGAAAACAATTGTTCCGCTTTGAAGCCAATTGAGATTGCGCCCTCCTCCTTCGGCAATCAGGTAAAAATTAAATAGCCCCTTTAGAAGTTATCAGCTCTGAAAGGAGACGTCACAAGAAAGTCGGGGACGATTATCTATTCAATATAGGTAGTTATTGCAGTACGCGAGCTTCCTAGATAACCTACAATGCGGTTCCTTAGGCTAAAATACAGCAGCAAAAACAGTGGCAGTAGGAGCGCGTCCACGCGAATTAAAAAACATGCTAGCGTTCAATGTGCTGAATTTCTCATAATATTAATTTTAGTCGCTATTAAAAAAACTGCCTGTTTTTGATATAACTATAAATTGTCGTCTTTGTATGTTAAATTCGTTATTTATTTATTCGTTATCAAGAAACGAGTGGAAACGGATGACCGGATTTCAATGAACGTAATGCCATATTTTTGAGATTTTTTTAAGCGTCAACAAATCAAGGATAAACATGATTAATGATTATAACCAATTTCCCCAGACTACAACGTGACGGCGCGGTTCGCTTTGTTACTAGTGACCCTCCCTTCAAAGCTAACGGACCTAGGTTCAATTCCCGGTGTTGACAAAACATTTAGTGCTAAGCGATTGATTTATTTTTATGTTTCTCTTTGTAATTATGTTTTTTGTTTTAAGTAAGTATCCATAATTTAAAGCTAAGCGCTGAGTTTCGAACAAGACCAATTCATGTGAGATTGCCCCTCGTCTTTTTGTTAGTTGTTATAATATAAGCAAGCAGTTAGTTTTCATAATTTTTCAAAGGCTAACGCCATCTATTGGGATTGCCGAACATCACAAATCAGGCTTGTCTAGGTCAGAGCTAATAAGATAGCCAACGTACTCAGAAGTTAAACCAATAATTTATGCTGTCCTAGTAGACACTGCAGTGCAACGGCTATTTTAATCAATAACGGAGCAGACGGTTGACCCTGACTCGCTGTCATATCGATTGCCATCTCATAACCTCAAAGAGCTCAAATTAATAACATTTCTGCACCAATTAGCTTACACGGTTTACTGCTTTGGAAGTATTTTTGGCTGAAATAACATTTAAATTGAATGGCACAAGTCAGTTTAAATCCACAGTAAAGGTCGTCAACCCCCATGAGCCGCTAAAAGATAAAGCGCATGCGTCCAGATATTCGTGACGTCATCGCACGCTGGCAACATGAAGTATATGAATGAAAATGAAGATTGCGAGTGTGAGCATAGGTTTGGTGGTGAAGGGTTTAGCTCCAGTGTACCGATGAGTTTTTATATTTTAATCTCATTTGGTTACGGTAAAGAAAAGAAAAGAAAGTTGAAGGGATTTATTTGTTATCTTGAAAAATAAGGATTAAACCTAAATAAGACTCGCTTTAAGTCACCCGATATATTTTAATCAACTTTAAAATAAGTTATAAGACAGAACTCAGTTTATTTTTGTAAGACTTACCCTTTATTAGAGTTGATAAATTTAAACTTTCAATAACTTATGATAAACGCCGTAGCAGAATTATTTACGTCGATGTTTACCGCCGTTTTTCGTTATTGAAACGTGACCATAGCAAACCTTTTGTAACGACCAATTAAGACTGAGTTCAGTTTGAACCAATAGTGACTGTTGTTTAAAAAAACGTGGCATCAGTAACCATCAAAACAATACCATACACATACACAACTACAGGTCAAAAGCTTTAAAATCAATTTTATTTGGATACCTGTTCCCGTGTCCACTTCGTTGGGCAATAGTAATTTTTTGATTTATGTAAATATATCCTATGACACTCAATGGCTATCAATTGGTAAAAGATTTTTTAAAGTTTCAAAATTGATAAATATATAATAATATAGAAGTAAAAAAGTTAAATAGTATAACAATATAGATATAGATAGATGACGCACATATTTTATCTAGTCGTCTATGTATGTTAATAATCCTTAACTCTGTAAAAAGTAATTTTGTATGTCTGTCTGTCACGCTTTCTCGCCAAAACTACTGAACTGATTTAAACGAAATTTGGTACACAGATAGCCTAGAGCTTAAAAAAGGACAGAGGATATTTTTTATTGCGAAAAAAGGGTTGTAAGGGGTAAAATGGAGGGGGTAGTAAAGTTTGTATGGAAATTTTCTCATCTATGGACTTAGGAGTATGAAAATTGGTAAATAGGCTCCTGATTACAATTAAAAAGGATCGGTGTAAATTTTAGGACGAAATTCTCCCCTACATAAACGGCAGTATATTTTTTTTACGCTAACATTGAAGTTTGATTTTTTCACAGCTTTAAGGGACTGTAAACCTGAGTATGGTTTTAATTTTAACTCGATATTTACGGGTCTTAACAGACAGAAGGATGGACAGACGGACGAATGGACGGACAGACAACAAAGTGATCCTGCTTACAGCTTGCAACACTTAGGTTCCGTTTTTTACTTTTAGGGTACGGATTCCTTATAATATGTCTCACGCAGAAGACGATGTTCTGGAGTATGTCATGGTAGGCCATTTCATAAATACCGAGCAAGTCACGTTCTACCCTTAGAGTTCCTGGACTCTTGGGAGCTATTGGGAGTACCCTCCCATAAGTTCATGCTTAAAGTTGGTGTCGGTGTGTTGATTATTTCGGTCGGATTAAGTCGAAATATCGTAAGAGCAATAATTATGTCTGGAATTCCTATAATTCCGACAGATTTCGCATTTTTCTTTAAAAATTGCAGTGACCTTTAAAAACAGCTTTTACCATGACCATAAACAATGCGCAAGGAGAAACACTAAAAGTAGTCGGTGTACATTTAGAAGCAAACCGTTTTTTCCATGGACTACTATATATTGTAGCATGCTCACAAGTATCAGCCCACTAAATCATCTTAACCAATATTTTTTTTATACTTAAATA
Source organism: Acleris laterana (assembly GCA_963966035.1). Classification (NCBI taxonomy): domain Eukaryota; kingdom Metazoa; phylum Arthropoda; class Insecta; order Lepidoptera; family Tortricidae; genus Acleris; species Acleris laterana. Next base: position 8,099,503 of record OZ014438.1, read on the forward strand.
TAAATATATATTAACGATGATCTCATCCACTTTTTTAACTTCGAGCTCAATATAATATGTATTTAAAAGATCATTCTGGTCAGGGATGACGTCAAACTATAAAATTACTTAAAACTATTAATGTTCTTCATTGCGATAAACGAGATCTACGCGGACGTAGTCGCGGGCAAAAACTAGTTATTAATAAAGCCTAGGTACGTGTCTTACATAAATACGAGGACTTGGATGTGCGTTATGAACACTCACAGACACGTTAAAGGCAAACGCGTGTGTGAGTATCCATCCGGATTAGTAAACTCTCCTAGTCGGTATGCACTCCTGGTACAATTTCTTGTTAGGTGTTTTAGATTGAGTCTCCTCGGTTTTCGACACAGGTGACATCTAGCAACAAGTAGATAACATTGCCAGTGAACGCAACCAAATGCACAGAGATGGCGCAATATACATAAAATTAACCTATTAATAATAGACGAGATTATAGGGAATAAAACCGTAATCCAGAAAGCCATGTAAAGCTCAAAAGCAAAACGAGTATTTACGATAGGATACATTTCCCAGTTGTGTCAAAAAAAAGTTCATTAACTAAAATCCGACTATTGAAACAGTATAAACTCAAAAATATTCTCATCTGAAATTGTTACGTACAATCTATTCTTTTTATTATTTCTCGTCTATTCCTTACTTCCTTACTAATACTATAAATGCAAAAGTAACTATGTCTGTCTGTCTGTCTGTCTGTCGCGCTTTCTCGCCAAAACTACTGAACCGATTAAAATGAAATTTGGTGCACAGATAATCTAGAGCCTCAGAAACGACATAGGCTACTTTTTAATGCGATAAAAGTGTTGTAAGCGTTAAAATGGGGGGGGGCGGGTGTAAAGTTTGTACGGAAATTTTCTCATTTCTGGACTTAGCAGTATGAAAATTATTATTAGCTTCCTGATTACCATTAAAAATTATCTGTGTAGGTGAAATGGACAAAATTCCCTCTTGAAGGTGTAAAATGGGGGGTAAAGTTTCTTTGGAAATTTTCTCATTTCTGGATTTAGCAGTATGAAAATTGGTATAAAGAGTTCTGATTACAATTAAAAATGATAAGCGTAGGCAAAGATAAAGAAAAAAGATTTAGGAGGATTACTATAGGACTTCTTTATTTCTGGACTTAAAAATATGACTGGTCATAAAATGATCCGTATGGCGAAGTTGGCGACTTCAATGGAGGAGGGGGTTTTTGGGACGAAAACGAACTTATTCGACATTACCGAAGGTGTACCTGACCCAGCGATCTACTGTGAGAGAAACTGACATAATGGCGGTTCTGCACGGCTCAAAAACCACTTATCCAGTTGAAATAGTTTGTTGCTTCACGCAAGTTTTCACTATTTCAATAAAAAATCTTTCTGGAATTACTTGTTGTTTTTCTTAATAATGTTCTTAATCTGCCGTTAAAATCATGTTATGTTAAGATTAGAATCCACCGCCTAGAGACACCAACGATAACACCCTTTGAAGTTTGAAAGAACGAACAGATTGACCGACAACGAAGTCTAAAGAAAGACAACGAATAATGCTTGTGCGAGAGAAGCTGGTTTGCGCATGCGTCGTCCAAGCTCTTTACGGCCGAGGACAGGACTGGAAGCCAACTTGGTGCACAGAGTACTAGGATTGCATATCCGGTAAGAGGTATCTTTAAAAGGAAGCATCCGCACACATCGACGGCAAGTTGCACACCTGTGCGGTTAACGTAGTAACGAGCGTAGAGACGTCCAATGTGTGCAGTTGCATATTAAGGCTGTAGCACAAGTTTGGAACTTGTATTTTTTTTATCATCTTCAAACTTACACGGATACTTAAATATTTGTGAAAATTTCTTTAGTTATTAAAATACTGATAGTTGTATACATATTGACATAAATAAAGTAAATCTAAATATTATTAAGTCTCGTAAGAATAACAACTAACTCTAACAAATAACTTGCTCTTTAACTTTTTTTCCTGCTTGGTTTGTTTGTTTATTTATTATATCGTATATATTTTATATATTTATATATATATATATATATATATTATGTATATGTTTATGTTCATGTATTTTATTTATTGATATTTCTAGAAATTACTTTTAGTGTTGTACTTATTTGGCTATTCGTGGTAAATTAATTATTTCTCAATCGCTCAAATGGGTCAAGGTTGCCTTTATACATCCTTCTTATTTTTTTTTTATTGTTTAGTTCCTCTTTTGTTTGTACAAAAAAGTGTTTACATACATAAATATCAAGTTAGGCAATGGCGTTTTGAATTTGGCTTGTTTACAATTAAATATTACGCTCTTTCTTTATGGTACTAAATATATTTAGGGGTTTATAATCAACCTGTTATGTATGTGGACGACAAGCCTTTGTTCTATTTATAGAAACTACCACGGATTCAGTACCAATCTTACCGTTTTCATGATTATTGCTACTAAATAAACATTCAATTATTTTGCATCCAGTTTTAGGTTTTTTACTACTGATTACGTTGGCTTAGAAGTTTGATTTTTTTCACAGCTCCATGGGTCAGTAGTATCAATTTCAGCTTGATATCTCCACGTGTTCTTGAGAAAAAGGATCTTGACAGATGGACGGAGCGACGGGCGGAGGGACAACAGAGTGGTCCTAGAAGGGTTCCGCTTTTTCCTGTCGAAGTGCGGAACCCTAAAAATCTAATTTTTCTTCTTTATAACATTATTAGTCTAGATGTAGATTTAAATACGCTTCGCTGCAAATTCCCGACCTTCCCGTTGGATTTTTCTATTTTTTCTTACATATAAACCTTACCCTGACAATAACGAACACAACAAAAAATACTCTCGAGTTATGCGCTTACCAACACATTTTGCGATTAATTTTTATATTATAGAAGATTACATGAAAAGACATAGTCTGTTACCATTCATACAGTATAAATTTGTTTAAAAATAAACTGAGTACTCATACGGGTCCTTAAAAGAATTAAATAAATAAACTTTTGCATTTGAGCCCGTGAGTAACAGCCTTTAAATGTCGCCATACACACACATCGTAACTATTCTATACCGCCGTGTTATATTGACTTTCACATCGGATGGTTAGAAATGGTCTTATCCCTTTCCGATAGATGGGTTTCCGTTATGTCTTGCCTTATTTAAGTAAGGGTGCAATATAGGTGCGTTTGATACTGCATCAGGGACTTCTCTTTCTATTCAATGAGATGCCTACACCGTATACGTAGATTGTATACCTTAACCGTGGGGTGGGTATTGATTGCTATGACGTCATTTTCCATCAAGTGATTGCAATTTTCGCCAGGTCGTATACAGTACTCGTTAGCTCAATTGGATAGAGCACCGGTTGGTTATAACATTGTAAAGCCATGCGCCGGAGACGAAGGTTCGATTCCTTCACGAGGGCCCCCTTTTTGTATTTTTTTAATGTGTTAAATCGTGTCCGATTACGTTATGACTTTAACACAAAGTATATAATTATATGTTTCATTTTTAACTCAAAATAAGATTTTGAAAATCGGTTTTAACTAGTTTATTTTTGGTTTGACTTGTTATTTTGCATATTTATGTCACTTCGATGATAATACAATAATAATAAGATAAGGTATGATAAAAAATCTATTTCAAAGGTAAATAATAAAATTTAACTGTATACCACTGATTTTGAAGGGCAGCGCTAGTTTTTTCACGCGTTACGTATGTACATACAAGAGATTAAGAGCCATTATACAATGTACTCAAGGCGACGACTCGCGGGTAGATCTCGGCGCCGAGCGCTGCACACTGGTCGCGCTCGCGCACGCGTCGGCAAGGTAGTTTGTTTATGCAACTCTGGCCGCTCTCTGTACAGCGCGTTCTATTATAACATGGTGCATAAATAAAATGAACTTATGAAATAAGTATAACATAACAAACACAAGTATAACATAGTAGTATTGTTTCATTTTTAATCTCCTTATACTTTTCATTGCCAAGGTATCTTATTTTTATTCAAAATGAACCCTCCAAGCGGGTCGGCGGCAATGAAAGTGTAAGTATTATTAGTTTTAAATAACCTTTTATGAACCTCTAGGTTTTTTTATTGTTACTTAATTACCTGTATTATATTTTAATGTACGTCTGTATGTGTACTTAAATAAATAAATAACACTGACAAAATAAAGTAAAACAATAGCGTTCATCATTACTGCATAGACCGGGAAAAATGCTGTTGCAGGACGACTATGAGTGAGCGTGGCCGAGATGCAGTAGAGGCCACGCTATGTGCGAGTCCAGCAACTGCCCTTCCCGGCTGAGGCTTGTTTAATGCTTTTCTCTAACAATGCGAGAAAATTAATCACAATTTATTAGGAATATCAAACATTCCCAAGAGTAATTAAAAAAAAAGAACATTGTCGCTTCATCGACATTAATAGTCAGCCTTACAGCCAAAACAACAAATACTAAAACTCTAAAAAATATCTTAAATGAAAGCACATAGTTAACTCATTTAAAAAAAGACTATGGATTTGGTTCCTGTGTTTATTTATACCTATTATAATTACTTAACAGAGTACCAAATAACGTTAAATAGAGATTTTTTTTTTTTTTTTTTATCTGCAATCACTGTATTCACGTTTAGCAGGTGTGTTACATGCTTCTCTCATTCAGAGTGTGTCCTCCAGCGAGAACATCTACTCGTAATTCAGAACATCTACTCGTAATTCAGAACATCTACTCGTAATTCAGAACATCTACTCGTAAAATAGAGAATTAGTTAAGTTTTTTTAGTTGTTTTTTGGATTTTGGAACCCTACACTGATTATGGTCAGACATGCCCTTGCCCGGGTTTTTCAACTTAAAACCAATCGCAAGTAGGTGTATACATAAAAATTAAACTTAGATTAACATGTATAATCGCCAATTTAAATATTTCTCACGGTTATTGAGGCTGCCCGCTACACAAAATCGTTGTACACAAAAAAGGATATCCGATTATACAGTTCTTACTGTTATTGGTTTCTAGGCCAGTGTTCATATATTTCTGCCCATTCTTCTTTAACCAATTCGTTTTTTACCGCTTTGACTTAATTAAATATGAAAAATATTATAATTTGCCATGAATATACAAATTACTCATGGCGATAAATAAATGAAATAAATCGTTAAAAAACTTTTTTTAGACTCTCGGTCGTAAACGTAAAACAGTTTTTTTGGCATAATTACATTTTCAATCAAGAGTGTTTTTAAAAAGCTTTTATAAAAATAGTCGGGGTACTTATTAGTAAGAACATTTTTCGTAACTGTTTAGGAAATGTTGAACTCTAAATAAAAAACCTCATCACTTGCTCTATCGAATCCCTTTGTATAAATAATAAATTTAGCAGTTAGACCAAAAAAATTGGGAAAGGAATACGGGAAAAATAATTAACAACGTTGAGAACTTTCAAACGTATCCATTTTACTTTTTATCTAACCATCAAAGAAGGGTTGCAATACATTATCACTTGAATTAATGTTACGTCTAAGAAAATTAACATTATAACGCCATCTGTTTGAAAATATGGACATTACAAAGCAATTCATGCTAACAGCCAGTTTACCCAATATCAATCCTGCCACGAGAGGGCCGTTATGTCCATAATGACTTACTTTAATATAACTCCTACAGTTGGTTCATGTTTTCCTAGTACCCTTCATTGCTTACGTCGAACGCTTCCATACATATTTTTTTTAAATATTTTCAAAAAACTTTATGTGCAATCGATACCTTGTTAATCTGCGATACTTTATCACTGTTAAATACTTAATTATGTAGAACTTTTCATTCATAAATCATTGAAAAACCTCTGAAATTGTTCGTTCTCGTTTCTCTTGTATGGCATATCAAATAGTTAGTTCAGTAAAGTTATTTACGGCTCCTAATAAAAAAGATAAATTAACAGAATTAAAGGTAAGTACATATGTTTACTATAAACCTAATAGTTGTAATAAAAATGTGTTCCATTACCATTAAGTTTAGCAGTAAAATCCCTAAATGCGGACCAAACTAACAGTGTAACAGCACGTAGACCTACCACGTCTCTACGCGCTACGGTGCTGCTACGAACCTCTAACTGCTGTTAACGCTGAAAAAATGTTTCTTTCGACCAAAAAATAATGGTTAATGTTTATCTAACCTAACCTAACCTAACGTAACGAGTTCTATACAATCGCCTTTTGAAAATACTGAAAAGTTAACGGTTTGAGAAAAAACCCTTTAGGTACTCGTATTATGAAATTTAAGGGATAACGATAAAATAAGTCGGCTTATTTAATTTAGGCGTTCTTATATGGAACTCACGGCTTATTTATGTATAACGTTATACTTACAAACATTCAAAGCCGTATTTTAATGGTATAACAAGTTCTTAATAAAACGTCAACAAAAAAAAAAGTTGGAAACTAAAACATGTTTTTGCTGTACCAATGTGGGTACCTATGTATATAAAGCCCCGTATGACCACTATTGTATATGAAAGTAAAATTTATTTAAGCTGAATGGCTCTAATTGTACTAAAAGTGGCTCTTATTCTATTCGACGTCCTATCGCATTGTCAATTATTATTATTGCTTTTATTCACCTTACAGTAACGGCGGCTGAGTTAAATTAATACATGCGAAAAGTAATATGGTTTTACCGATTTAACAAAGAGCCACTAACTGTCGTTGATGCAACGTTTGCCTGACTAAGCTCACCTTAAAATTTAACGAAAGCTACTAGGAGCTCATGACAACGAAGATGTAGTGAACAACTAAAAGCACAGTTAAACTAGAATATTGGGAAAACGCAACCTCTACGATAGTTATGTGGAGGCGGGACTTGCATGCTGAAAAGAGAATCTCGGTTGCACCGTTCCCGCAAATCAATACGTTACTCCCGGCTCTGGAGCAATTCATAACAAATGCACCGCTTTTTACGTCATGCGTCCCTAGTGAACCTTGGCATTTTTCAACACCACGTGCGTTGCGTGGCAACCGGCCCACGTGCTCTTAGCCCGTGCCCAGTAACCTTGCAAATGTGAATTCATTTGAAAGCACAATATTAAAGTTATTTTCCACACAAAACCAAAAAAAAATATAAAAAAACAAACAAACATTATTCAATTTATAAGTGAGTAAATTTACACACTTCACAGAGGAAAAGCTGGTTAAGTAATAAAATCTTTAATGTAATACAATCGTGAAGGTGGCATTTGGTTTTCCTTAATCCTAGTTATCCCACTTATGTAATAAATGCGAAAGCTTGTTCGACTAATATTATAAACGCGAAAGTTTGTGTGAGTGTGTATTTTTTTGAAACACCTTCACGCTGCAACGGCTGAATGGATTTTGATGATGGGATGAACACATTAACACATAGGCTATAACTCATCCTGCAGAATTAAAAAGTTCCCGAGGCGCCAGACAGTCATTTAATAAACGTGTGTTACAATCAAATGTATTAAATCATTGTTTTACTGAGGCAGCTTCATAAGGAAAGTAAAATACTCAATATTTACCTTTTTTTTTTACAAAACCTTGACGTTATGTTTCATATTATAAACTACATACATTTATTTTAATTGTACCTTAGCTTCTATAAATTTATATTTTCAAACAAAGTTTAGATTAAGACTGCGCCGAGCTAACGCCGAGCGTCCAGTGGCGCCCTCGTTACTATTATTGTGTTTTTTAATTAACTAAAGAATTTCCTTGGAATCTGTCGATGCGGTTTCGTAGCTCAAGTAAAAACACAATTTATTGGATACGTAACCAACTTCATTAACAACCTTGGAGTATTCAGCTTAACGGGAAAAGGTGGCAATTTTTTTCCGTTAAGTTGATAACTCGAAGGTGAATTATTATTAACTTATTAAACTATGTGATATACCCTATAAGTTGTGTTTTCTTTTTTGTAGTACAAAAACGTACCGTCCAATTTTAAGAAAATACTTTAGTTTATTAGAAAACACAATAAAAGTAATGAGGGGGCCACTGTACATCCGGCGTACGCTCGGCGAAGTCTTAACTATATTATATCCCGTACAATACCCCCTTGTACCCTTTGTAATACGTAGTAATGTTTTTATTGAGAATACAATCCACCTTCTATATCATTTTTAAAACTAAAATTTTGGTTACTTATTTTAATTACCTATACATGGTAAATTCATCAAAAAATTCAGGCTGTTAATGTACCGATAAGTAATCATTTTTGCACTTTTCTAATTTAAAATTTATCACGCAGTGCTAGGCGCAAGACTTAGTGCAGGTGATACGCAACGCGATAGTATTGACCGGGTTTGAGAAAACCGCCAGCATCCACCAGGGATGCATAGCCCGGAGAGCGGTGCAACGTTATGTTCTTGTATGCATCAGAAAGTGCATTGGTTGCGTAGTAGTGAAAGTGGTACTGTAGTAGTAATAACATTCCCGAGGCAAAAATCAAAAATCCCCGCAATATGGTATGGCCGAATTATTAATTCAACATGAACAAAGTGGAGAGAATACCTATTACGTTGATTACCTATTTATTTCCTAATTATTGTGCCTCATCCATAGTTGGGCCATTCTACTTTTCGATGTACATAACTTTTAGCCACGTTCTCACTAAACTATTTTTATTTAAAAAAACGGTGAAGTGGTGCGTTTTTTAACTTGAAATTCGAAAAGGGACGTAAATAAGCTTATATTTAGAATTGATCTAATTCATAAAAAGTTATTTGTAATAACTATAAAGTTAGTAACGCAGTGGACGTTGATGTCCCCGCCTTTTCTATGGAAAAAGTGCAATTTACCACTGAGTTACCAAGATTATTCAGCGATAAATTGAGTAATTTAAAGTTTTTTTTTTGAAAACCGTTAAGCTTAAACATTCTAAGTTCAAGTTATTTATTTATTCGCGGATTCATAATTTGGTATACTTTTTATCGGACGATAACAAAAATGTACACTGAAAAGTAGAATGGCCCAGTTAGTATAACCATACATCTAATACAGATATTTCACATAACTAAACTAAGAATGCGAACACTTGATCCCCAGAATTCGTCTATTTAGTCATGTCATTTCGCAACTCTCGAACGCATGAAACAAAATCAATGATTTTTATTGAAAGCCTTGTAGTCTGGTTCTCAGGGAAAGTTATTCTTTTTTTTGAGATAGTTTAGTAGAGAATAACGGCCATCTTACATCATCACACAATCGCCTTTGATTTTCCAAGTAAAATGGCAAGAAAAATTACTGTATGCCTAGAGAAATTATGTTTCACTTCATATTTAATTATCGCTTTAGCATAAGAGAAGTCATTATTAGTCTTGTTCTTTTCAAAATTAAGTCATTCTAAAACATTCCTTATTTTATTTATTACATTAATCTAATAGGTTTTCCAAGAAAGACATGTCGAACAAAATATTCATATTATTTACTTTAGATAAATGAAAAAAGTTTTCTTTACAAGTTTTATAGGTTCTCAAAGCACGAGGCTCTCGTAAATGTCAGGGTTTACTAGGGACGCAGAACATAGAAGTGGTTCATTCTTTATACCTGCATATTGATTTGAGGGAGCGGAGCAAGCTAGTTCCCTTTCAGCCCGCTCGACTCACCAACGGATAACTAGGCCCAGCTTCCGTCAGACAGTGGATCTACATCACATAAGGAGGACATACTTAATAGCATAACTGGGTGTTAAGGGATGTTTTTTTAATTTTAAAAAGCTTAGCTAGCCGATCGAATTTTAACAGACAAAATCACCTGCAGAAGCATTTCAGAAAAAAAAATTGTCAGGAGAGAAAATTAAATTGAGTTTTATTTCACAGCGAGCGAGCCTAGTATGGCTGCGTGTATGTCGCGTGTCAACTGTGGATAAAGCATCCGTCACTTTTTGACACGACACGTGACCTTATTTACCTGTTGTGATGAAAATAGCAATTTTACCTCGAAAAGTTTATGAAACAGATAATAATAATACGAACATAATATTGTAATGTTTTAGTTTTCCAATGTCCACCTTTATATCCATTTTTACCTGTTATGTTATGATCCACTGTGCGTGACTATTCTGTTGTTATGATTTTCCGAACCTCCTGCGTCATGAGCTCCTGGTAGGTTATACGTCACTCGATGACGTCGTGACGTGCCAGCCGGGTGCGGCAAGCGCGGGAAGCGGGAATCCCTGCAGCTGCACGTCGCGCCTTATTGCATTCTATAGGTGCCCAAAGACAAATAAATATACTTACTGTATATGAATAGAACTTTGGCCCTTTGAAAGATTTCTTTACTCCTAAGCTTGTATGATTTGTTTTTTGCAAATGTTTTATAAAATCAAAACACAAGTTGTCATGACAGAAAACTAATTTATATAAACAACTTTGAAAATTTCAAAATGTTAGGCAATTTATTAAATTGCAAAAATAAATCAAATTAATATCAAAGGACACTGTCACATAATTTGACCTAGTCCCAAACTAAGTCCTAGTAGATTTGGACTATGGTACGAATAAATAAAGCGGTTTTTTAAATATAATTACAGTTTTCAACACATTTTACATAGACGACAATATTAAAACATGCAGATGGGCTTTTATAGCTTTTTTTTGTTCATACTTTTGGGGACATTATTTTTTGCATAGTTTGTGACGCCATCGATTACATAATATTTGAACATAATTTACAAGTGTAGTCTAGATATAGGCTGGCGTGCGAACAAAAATCTTACATAATACGCTATACGCTAAGGAGTAGAATCGACCTATACTCACTTTAGAAGTCTGTCCTGTGTAAATGCCTGGGGGCGTGGGTACGAGTAGGTACTCAAAGGTATCTGGAATAGCGCCGCTAAATAAAAAGGATTTTGAAATAAATAAATATTGATTTGTGTATTTAAAACCTAGCGTGAGCACTGGCAGGCTCTTATAATTTATAAATTTCTAGGAAAGAAAGAATAAAATGATGCATGATTCCAGATTAGTAAGATCAATATTTTCATCCCCTTTTGTTAGTAGTATCGTAGTCGAGGGGGACTACGATACTACTTTTTTCTATTGAAAGTTTGTTTTGTGAACCTGAGTTCAAACCCCGGATAGGGAAATTCTTTTTGTTTGGTTTTTGTAACTTTTTTTGGTTTTTGGTCAAGTTAAATTATTATATTTAAAAAGTTAATAAATAACAGGGCCTCTATTCTAAACGGTAAAAAAGATAATGTTATCGTTATCGTGTTTGACGTGGTTTGGTTTTGTTTCATTTTTAATCGGCCACCACTACTGTCAAGTAAATAAGAACTATCAAAACGTTGACAAATACGATAACAGGTCAAAGAGAATAATATTATGGTTTTACAATCTAGAATAGTGGCCCCTACCTGGGGGGTTATTATGACATAACTATGAAGTTCAGTTTACGCTGCGAGAAAAGGGCAGAGCTATATAATTGCTATAGCGCTGTCCTTTACGCTCACCGTAAAATGAACTGCAAAGCCATGGATTAATAATAATTTAGCTTTAAATTTAATATGCTCGTAGATGTTGCTATGGTATAGTTACTGTTGGGACCTTTTCTTTTCCGTCTGTATTTAAAACATTTATAATTTTAGTAGGATATAAAAGCACAGCGCACCCCAGCGCCATCTTTCGTCGGAGAAACTCAACTCATGTCCTTATGTTGAACCTTAAGCATTATAGACAACTTGGTAATTCAATTTTCAGCCACCAACGGAGTGCTTGTCTTTAGTGCAGACTACTTCATAAAGATGACGTTAAAGAACATAAATTCTGTGGCTATCAACTTTTCCGTCTGAACTCTGCGATTTCATGTCAACCTGGTATAACTGCGGAAATATTCTTACTGCGGGTGTTTAATGCGGGACTAGAACTTGTATGAAATGAAAAATAACTTTGAATAAAAACGTTCCTACTTCGACTGGCACCCCGCAATGGCTATTTGCCTCACTGATACATATTTTTACTTATATACTTATTCAATGATTTTTGTTCAATTTATTTTTCAAAGGCACGTATTTATACAATTAAATCAATTAATAGGTTACTCGCCAAACTGCTTACGCAGTTTGTTGGCGAGACAGCGCTCATTCTTTTGTTCTTAAAGTTACAAAAAAACGTTTTTCGTAGTCGCCTTTAATTTTATTTTTATTTTTTTTATCCACTAAATCATCATCAGCATCAATAAAGTGGTTTTTTGGTTTGATATACCTGTATAACACTAAGTATCATTTTTCTCTAATAGGGTACTATGATTGTTTGTACTCAAAAAGGTACTTTTAATTCATAATAGTCACTAGTCACTGCACATTTGCACAAGTCTTTTCTCTTTTAAGTTGTTGCGTGTGTTTATTTACCGTCAATGGGTCCCATTTCTATCAAGGACATGTAGGAAAGTACTCCTTGAGATCAACTAAGGTTAGAGTTCTAGAACACCCACAAATCAAAGAAAACTTTCCATACATTACGTACCTATTTTTACAAATTGAAATTTCCTTTAGTTTAAAGATTACTAAATTGTGGAGACAACTACAATTAGGATATTAGAAATGAGAAAAATCGGTGTTATAAAAAAAAAACAACGAGTCTGTGCGGAAAGAGAACTCTAAATACGATCATTTTTGCTATACAGTTAAAGCTGGCCGTCACGAATGAAACAGGTTAATCATTAAAAAGAATGTAAATACTGAATTTAAATTTTGAAATTAGAACGCAGTAAGTTATCTTCTTTGCAGGCCCAAAGTAACCCTAAAGTCTTCGAGAACTCATTACTACTGAGATTTATCAACCGTCGTTACTGTTTTCGGTTAATATTTTGTTAATTATATGGGGTTGATTTGAGTGCCATTTTCGTAGATAAAGTTGGGCTTTTTTAAGTTGTTCTGTCACACCCTTAAAAATGTTTACGAGTTCCTTTTCAGATGACGCCCCAGTAATGAGATCGTCCACGTAGAAGTCGTGCTGAGTCACCTCGGAAATCGAATTGTCAGGGTTCTACGCCTAGTTGTTTTAAGCACCGAGTTGCAACATAAGGGGCGGACGCGGCACCATAAGTAACGGTTTTAAGTTTGTAGAGCTTAAGGCTTTCATGAGGTTCAAATCGCCACAATATCTGCTGCAACTGATGTTGGTTATGGTTTATGTTTACCATGCGGTAAATTTTTTCAACGTCCGCGGTTGCTACTAATTTATGTTGTCGCATTCTAATTAAAATGCTTATGAGGTCATCCTGCACGATCGGGCCAACCATTTGAATATTGTTGAATGACAGGCCCGTCGTCGTGACCGCAGAAGCATCGAAAACGACGCGCAACTTAGTCGATAGGCTAGTTTCACGAACAACCCCGTGATGGGGTAGTACATACATATGTGTGCCTTAGGATCTGTATTTTCAGACATGTGGCCTAGGTCGAAGTATTCTTGAATTAATTCGCAATATTGTTTTTTAAATGATGGGTCCGTATTAAATCTGCGCTCCAATGACACAAACCTAGCCACAGCTCGCTCGTATGAGTTACCTAACTTATCAGGAGACTGTTTCAATGGAATAGTAACATTGAACCTTCCATCAAACTCACGAATAATATTTTATAATTTTTTTTTTTTTAATTGTTGCTCTTCCATTGAGACTAAATAACTTTCGAAGAGTGTAATTTTAGTTTTAAAGGTTGCTCGTGGTTTAATGAGATTTTTTTAATCCATTTTGTATTACGTAACCTAGGTATGTACTCATTCACAAATAATTTAGCTGTAAATTTAATGATTAGTTAAAACAATAATGTACTTATTAAAAAAAAGAAAAGTAAAGGTAATACTTAAATTTATTTTGTGGGTCGCAGGGAGAACGCCGTAAGATAAAGTCCAAGGTCAGCAGCGCTAGGACTAGCCGGCCGGCCACCCGGTCGCCAAGTAAGGAAGCGCCCAAGGTCACGGTCACGCGCATACAATGCAATCAGCTGTGATATGCACCGAACACTTAAGTTAACACTTAACAAATACGTTATGGCACAGAATGTTGGACCGTGAACTTCAAACTTTAGAAGAATAAGCACTAGAAATTAAAAAAGTACTAGGGTATAAGCGGGACTTAGCTACTAGAAGAAAAAAAATGATTGTTAGATCAAATATAATATGAATATTATTCACTTTTAAAGTGTGAAATAGGGATTGGAAAGACAGAAATTATGTATAAGTGGTAAGTTGGTTCGCTTTTAAAGTGAGAAAATAAATAAGTAGGATTTTTTATAAGAATACGTAGGGGAATAAGCTTAATATATACTTAATTGGAACGAACTCACGGTAACGCTACTCTCTCAGGTACTTATCACAATAATGTCCAGTCGAAGTAGGCGTGATTCTTGACTTCCAATGCGTAATGATGCGCCGGCAATCGGGACGACGTGGAGCTTCTCTTCAAAATCATCCACGTAGCGGTCCGCCATGCTCGCGCTTTCCTTGGTTCTTGGCAGGTTCGATAGTATCCAAAAAATGGACAATCCGGTTCAAAGGACCAAAATGAAGAACAGGTGCGTCTTTTAGCTTGGTGAACGGTGGAGATGTTGAAGTGATGAAGAAGTCCTTATGATTTTTTACAAAATTTTATACATTTTATTATAAATTACATGAAGCCGAGAGCAGGTAAAAATGTGTGGTGGGGTCGTCGCTACGTCATCCGAGGTCCGTTGCTGGCTCGCTGCGTGGGCATGTGTGTGTGTCACACATAATATACCGTGCGTTAACATTTCGACGCCCCCGGACGATAAGTCGGTAATAGCAAAATGTAAATTTTACAGGAAAAAATATTTAGTGGTTTTGTTGAATATCTTTGCAACCGGTTGAAGTACTAAAGGCATTGATATATCAAATGATAGCATTATTTTTAAGGAATATAATTTATATAATAAAACTTTATAATACGTGTTCAGTATTAAGCAATGAGAGAAAATGCATCTTACAGACAATGAGTAAAAATTTATTCCCAGTGATAGTGACTTACTGGGTTATTGTGGTAAATCTTTTAAAAGTGTGGTTTTGTAACTGTATAATATGGACATTTATAACGATATTTTTTGTTTGATGGGCTAAACGTAATATGTCATTACCAAGGTTTTTATAGTAATTTAAAACCAGGCAAATAACTGCATTGTATGATAGCTTTGTTGTTCTCGGGAATATAATAACAACATATTCAAGTAACCGTGCAATACTAAATGACATAGAAATAATAAAATAACATAGTATTAAAGAAAACCATCATATACCATTATTATAATAAGATTTATTAAATAAAATAATCAAAAATAATCAATTTTGCTTTATTACCCGTAACAAATTAGGCATAAAGTATAGAAAATAAAAAATCTTCAGTCATTAAGTATTATCACGAGATCAACATTTTCGTACAGTTTTAGGTGCTTATCACTTGTTTAATATCTTGCACAGAAGATTTGCCCGAAGTAGAACATTCATTGTTAGTATTCGAAATTGTATCTAAGTTCGGACTTCCATCTGAGAAAAAAAACAACAAAATATTTTTTCTGCTATAATAATTATACACCGTGCCCGGGAATAACCCGAAAGATTTAACCATCGATTCTAGATCCTATTTGTAGTATATAATGTGGTATAACATTTAGTTCAATAACGCATAGTTTCCGAGATTCATATTATAAAAAAAACAATTCTATAGTTAATTTAATGTGAACTCTGTCACCTTAACCTAAAGCATTATTTACTAAGAAAGATTCATGTTGTAAGTAGCAATATCATCAAGGTATAACATAAATTAATTTAATCAATTTCTTAGTAAATAATGCTTTAAGTTAAGGTGACAGAGTTCAAATTAAACTAACTATGGAATCGTATTTTAAATAATATGAATCTCGGAAATTATGCGTTATTGAACTACGTGTTATACAACATTTTATACTTCAAATAGGGTCTAGAATCGATGGTTAAAATCCTTCGGGTTATTCCCGGGCACGGTGTATAGATAAAAAAATTATTAAATGATCAACTAAAACCATTGAATACAAACCTTGTATAATATGAGTAACATGCCCGCTAGTTACTTGGGTTGTCCAAATGTGTACCTGATTGTCAATTTTCACCAAATCATAATAATTATAGGTATAGGTAAGTACTACCGGCCATCTATATAGATATCATAAAAAAACATATACAACTTAATAAGCTCGATACTAACTTCGTAACTCGTACGTTAACACATCTCGCATTAAAGAATCACCTAAATTAGAACATGGATTGTCAGTAATCCCAAATGAATCCAATTCCGGGTTTCCATCTGAAATAGGTAAAAAGGCCTTTTAGAAACAATATCCAGATACCTACAACAACATAAAATAATATCATCAACGTTATACAGAATAGGTACAAACCTTGTAAAAAAACATGATACTTCTTCGCTTGTTCTTACACTATTCAAATGTGTATCAGATTGTGCATTTTCATCTGAAATAATACAAGCAATTAGTTTTTAATTCACCTTGATTCAATAATGATTTATCTATCATATAAAAAATATATTATAGGTACTTAAACTCGTTACTAACTTCGTTACTCTTATCTTAACACATGTCGCATAATTATATTCACCTGAATTAGAATATGGGTTGTCCGTATCCCCAAATGAATCTGATTTCGGGTTTCCATCTGAAATAGCTATAAAAAAAAGTCCTTAAGTAGCAATATCCAGGTACAATAATATAAAACAATATTATGACTAGATACAGAATACAAACCTTGTGAAAAAACCTGACCGCATGTTACTTTTTTGCTTGAGCTTACACTATTTAAATGTGTATCAGATTTCGCACTTTCATCTGAAATTATAACTACAAGCGGTAAGAATCAGCTCCCCCTGATTCAATAAATTTATCTTGTATAAAACATAAAATACTGTCTTAATACTTTCAAACAAGAACTCATAGTTTTGCAGCTAAGCACCTATTTATATATGCACATTATCATTTTATTATCTACACAAAATCATTGATAACTTAAGTACTTACTGTGGGCATTATCAACCATAAGCAGCATCCGTTTTACACGAGCATTTTTTAAAACTGTGTGTCTACTCAGTTCCATAGTACTTAATTATTAACTATTTACACCTATTGGTACGTAACATAGGGTAAGCGTACCAGGGAATGGACCCTTAGGGAGAATTTCCTCTTTAAATTATTATTTTTATAAAATGGAAGTAGTTACCAATAAATATAAATGTCGTTATCAATGAAGCAAGTGTACTAGTTTGCTTCTGTAACGTTTGTTTTACAATAACATTGCAAATTTTTAAGTTATAGCTATTTTAAGCCGCAAACACCCCAAAACACCAGTGATTGAACATAGAAATACCAGTAAATGGACAAATGAAAACAGTGAATGAACAATGTTTTATTGTTGATTTTGTTTTATCCTTCTTTTTAATAAAAATGTTTAGTTTACTACTTAGTGTTGAATGACGTGCAACTTTCCCGCCTGAAAACGCTGTAGGTGTAATAAGTTATTTTAAAATAACGATGGTCCAATAACTGGCTCTTAAATAGTATGCGAAACCAATAAATGAACAAGTCACATTGGTGGTAGTTTATTTACTGGAAATAATAAACCAGAAAATGAACGAACATTTTAAGCATTTAAGAGTTTGTTCGAATACTGGCCACATGAAGGACAATCCACTAACAGCTATGTTTCTGAAAGAGAAACTTTAATACAACAACGAAAACTCACAATATTGTAAAATAAGTAATTCACACGGTTTTAGTAAATGAACACCGTCGTTCATTCATTGGTTTTAGCGGTTTCTGTGATCCAGTTATAAAACATTTGCTTAAAAATAGCAATTTGAAAGAAAAACACTTGATATGGCTTGTAAATAGAAAAAATATATACTTAACGGGTATCGGGTAACGGTTCGTGACATGATCTGAGTTGGCATTAAATAGTACGCAAGTAATTGTTACCAATATTTACGAACGAAATATTTCCCTTTAAAACTTTGTTAGTAACGAATGCCGTGTTATGTTTGTTAAATTAAATACAGTAATATCTTTTACCAAAAACTTCATAAAAATATTTACGCCAATAAACCGGTAATCGCATGATACCAAATATCAAAGTAATAAATACATTTGTATTAATGTGTAATGACACTTTTCTCGTCGCATTTTGAATTTGCAGTTTCCCTACAATAAACACGTCATTCTTAATATCTTATACAATTGCTTTAAAAAAAATCTGAAAAAAATATACATGATGTATTCTAACCCGCTGATTCCGAATTTCACATAACAGTAAAATGTCCATAATATCACATTGCCGACTTATTGTTCGGGGGCGTCGATTTATAAAATCGGTGTTTTTTTTTCAGATAATGACTTCGAACGATTACGTCTATATAAACGTATGATGACAGAAGCTATAGGTAGGGTTAACAAAATAAACGTCAAAACTCGGAGGCGGTCAAAACCAAACTGCTTTATTAAACTCTCTGCGCGACATTTGTTTACATTAAGGGCTGTGTCGTCAGGGCGGCTATCATTGTTTAAGTAAAATAAGCGCAAAAGGGCTGGGAGGGGTCTCGCTAGTCTATCTAGAAATAATGGAAAAAAAATAAGTTTTGAAACTTAAGCCGGTATTATTTTAGCCGCTAAGTCATATCACCTAAACTAAATGAGGTAGAGATTTACTAAAACTCGTTTTTGATAACTTATCAAATATCCAATTAAACGTGCAAAGCCACATTACATTCATCGATCTAGAAATAATAGAAAAAACAATAAGTTATGGAATTTAACCTGATATTATTTTAGCCGCTAAGTCATTCACCTAATCTAAACGACGTAGAAATTTATAAAAACCCGGTTTTGATAGCTTATCAAATATCCAATAAAGCGTGCATAGTCACATTCCATTTATCGATCTAGAAATAATGGAAACTTTCGGCCGTTAACTTCACACAGGGGCAGTCATAAGTAAGCTGTTCAATGGGATTCCCATGTAAAAGTATATATTATAATATAAAAAAGCTATAGCGTAGGGTAGACTAAACGCTATGACCGTGTTGAAGGCAATGCCTGCTAATGTCTTATTGTCATTAAATATGTTAAATCGATGTACTTAAACCGATGTTACTCGTAAATATAGTTTAGCTTTTAGATGTGTCGGCGGTATAGAACTGTAAGTATTAAATATGGTTAAACTAAGACTGGATTTAACTATTCGTTGCAAATGACCATAAATAAATACCAACATGAGTAATTACTCCGCAAACTTTGGCTCAGAGCAACTTCGGGTTTGTTCTGCTTTTTCGTTCTCTCTTATGTAGTTCAAGGGTTGTTTAAATACATTGACACTTTCAGTACCACCAACCCGCACGGCTCGCTATTCGTAGGCAGTTTATGCTAAAATGCGGAAAAATGCTGTAAAGATAAAGATTTTTTATTTGTATAACACAGGTAGGTACAATACATACATACATACATTAAATCACGCCTGTTTCCCAGAGGGGTAGGCAGAGACCACTTCTTTTCACTTGCTACGATCTTCTCGAAATTTCTTTTGCTTCTTCCACATTCATTCACACTACACTAGCGACAATTGAAATACTGCAGATGCATGGAAACAGTAAAACGGCAAGTTATGATTGCAAAATGAAAGTAATAATAAATATAATCGGCACAAAAAATACGGATGAAAATATGGATACCATTTGACACACTTTTTTATTCTTGACGTCGTCATTAGTTTAATTAAATTAGGTCATGTCTTCTGGCTACAATTGAATGTTTGCATAAGTTTCTTGGCAGTATGACATGTAAGATGCGATACCTACCAATTCTGTAGGCCTGGCCGAGTAACCCTATGCTGATAATATATTGTATGAGATAATGTATGTCGCTTTCGCTTAGCTTCGCTAGAAGTTATTTATTTTAAACTTACAACGTTGTTTGGTGCTACCTGATTAGGGTAATAATTGCTTATTTATGCACACACTTTATCTGTACATCACAAAATGTAAACAAACCGAACGAACCAATTACCATGGCACTGATCAAGATCAAATAAAGTCTGCAATAATTTATAGTATTTTGTTTACTTGAGCGAATCGATCATATTAACTTTAAAATTAAAGGATTATTCATAATCATACGTTTTTTTCAATAAATCACGCTTTGGATATGTGCCAAACAGTACAAATTTTTTCACGTCTTTCTCAATTGACACAGATTAATATTTAATAATAAGAAATATTGTTCCATTTGTAAACAAGTTAATTTAACATGATAACGTTGGTGGAAAAAGGCCGTCTTAATTATTGTACTAGTAAGGTAAAATATTGGAGAGGTTTTATAGAGAACATTAAAGATTGATATAATAATGTACAGTATATCGCCTTGATTTCTTACTATTTAGTTTTCAAATGATAAAGACTTAAAAAAAATAGTACATTTAAGGAGAAAAAAGAAAAAAACGAGAGTTTAGGTCGAGCTTTGATCCTGGGACCTCCTGTACCGCAGGAGCCCTTCTTATCAACTGATCCACCGAAGCTCTACAAAAGCTCACGAATTTCCCTATGCCTTGATAAGTATTAGTAGCAAATATGTAGTATATAGATGTACCTATCAAAATAACATCCCGCAATGAATGACCTAAATAAAGCTTATCCAAATAAACAATGGCTTTTCCAAGTACTCAAAATAATTATAGTCCTTCAAACTAAATATAAGAGTCGCGAGCGCCATCTGCGGGCTAGGAGGCACAACAGTTGCCCGCAGTTGTTGCAGTTGTTCCGCATACAGCTTGGCGAAAAGAGTAAAGGGTAGAAGGGGGCGCTGTTCGGAGATTAGAAGCAACGTTTTATTTACCAAATGGACCGTTGTTATTACTTTTATTATAATGTAGATATATAGTTATATACCGTTACCCTACCACCAATCAAGAGAAAACAGTTCTTTATTTCCTTGTTGAATTTGCTTTGAAACATTTATTTCAATTTACTCTAATCAGGCCTTAAGACCCCTTGTAAATGCAAATTTTGCTTTTCTTCAAGGTTTATACTATAATCATTATAAATTTGACGTTTGTGTAGTTTACCGCTTTTACGATACCAAAAAAATAAAAATACGTTGAAAAAAAATGTTACTTGGAAGAGGTATGGGTCACATCTTTATAATGTCACGTTTTAACGTTACCCACCACTGAAGACCTCCGAGATGTCAACTGGCATCGACTCAACCGTTACCAAATGGTGGAGAAGATGAGGGAACATTTTTGGGAGCGTTGGGCCAGAGAATACGTCTCTGAACTACAGGAGCGATCTAAATGGAGAACCAGTACGGAAGACCTGCAACCTGACCCATTCGTCGTCATAAAGGACGACCACTTCTCCCTTTAAAGTGAAACCTAGGGTGCATCGTCAAAGGTATTCCCGGTGAGGACGGCGGCGGCGTGTCAAGAGTCGGAGAAATTAAAACCGCAACTGGCAACGTGAGTGTGTGTTTATTTTAGTTAAAAGCACAGTAAAGTTACAGAACTACTCTTACATTGTCAGTAATACACTTATTAATATTAATTACGGCCACATAAATCACAGTCTAATTTATACATAAATATATGATTAATTCCAATACACTCAAATTTCTACAAATACCATTTTACATATTAGCCTACTTTTCTGTATATCCTACTTAGAGCAAGACCCAGTGCTCAAGGTCGATTCAAATTGTATACCAAATAAAATAAATGTTATAAAAAACAGAAAAACGCCTTCAAAAACACCAAAAATTGTTACTTCGAAAATGATAGGTACCTATAGGTCAGTCCAACTGAAGTCGGCTTTTGGGCAAAGATATTGTGAGTCGCCGACTTCAGTTAAATTCACGTATACCTACCATTTTTAAAGATGTTATTTTGGAAATTGGTTTTAAGGCTACCTACAGACATTTTACCTATAAATAAAAATTAGACTGAAACTCGTTACCAACACCATAATAAATTAAATAAAAAAAGTTTTATAAAAAACCCTTAACAGTGTAAGTAAGTTGTATATGAGTTTGTTTTTTTTAACCAGGTAGGTAGGAACATTAAAGCAAGTCAAAAAGTTAGACAAGAAAGAGCAACCCCATTATCAGTAAAAAATAACTAAATGAAAAACTTGGGACCTAAGACTGCTGACTGTAAAGTTTGTATCGAAATTAAACAATTTTCAAAGTTACATGCCTGCAATATAAATAATGATGAAAATGGGCATTGAGACTAATATGACCGAAAGAAAATATTAAGCTTTGGTGTTTTTCGATAATCTTCTGCTGAGAGGGTTAATTGTTTCAATAAAATTTAATAATTAGACAACTAAATTATCTCTCTATTTTATCTAGGGTCGTGTTTTTATACCTGTAATAGTGAATAAGGGGCAGTTAATTTATTTTGTATGTACGCTTTTGTTATAAAGATTGGAAAAAACCCTTTGAAGGTGATGTAAACTACATCTGTACTTTTAGCAGAAGTTCTTACTATCCGCAGACGAAGTCGCGCGCGCAAAGCTAGTATATGTATATACACATATTCGCGTTGACTTGAGAACCCCTCTCCTTTTTCTTTAAGTTGGTTGAAAATAACTCTTATTTTTACTATACAATGTTTGTGTAGGTAAATTAAAATTCCACTAATCTGAAAATTATCATAGAAACAGTACTGCTTCTTTAATCATTGTAAACTTAATTATTTTACGAACTAAAGTTATTGACTACACACACACAACACACGCACACTCTACAGTATAATGTTAATTTAGGTATTCATTCACCGTACAATGTTAACTGCATTTTCGCCTTACAATATAAAACTATAAATATTAATCAATACAAGAAAAACTTATGTAATATGCTTGAATTTTTTAATATTCACTTGGATTGGAGCACAAGTTTGAGTAGTGAACTTTAATAATTCGTTTTCTTTAATACAACTACGAGTAGATTAATATTTTTAATACTTTATGTTATTTACAATGAACAATGCAGTCACGCTCACCATGGATGTCTTCATGATGGTTAAGGTGCACTAGCAGTTATAAATGTTATAGTTATAACGTTAAAACATTTATTATAATTTCTTAATGTTATAATAACAAATTACAACACGGTAACGGTGTTACATTTTTTTACCAGTGTAAGAGCGTTTGAACAACTAACAAGTTGTTGTTATGAAGTGTAACTAGTGGATGTTATCCTGTTTTATAACGTTATGTAACATTTATAACAGCTAGTGAGGGAGCACCATCAATCCATAAAAAATGCGGGAGTTGATAATGTTTGTATCCACTGGATTTCCGTTTAGAGTATCCGCGTGTGTCATCCGAGGACCGGGTCAGTATTCGATCGTGCATTCATATTTTTGCACATGATCCTGCTACCTAACAATGCTTATCAGATTCCTTTTCGTCGGGGGGTAAATCTAAAAGCGTTTCAAGTTTTTTTTAAAGGGGTACCCACGAGGTGAACTCTACCAGTTTAAACACAAGTTAAAGCTTTAACGCATAATTTTTTACATACCTACTATGATCTACTTAGTAGTGACTGAAACAAAGTCATAATACACTTAGGTATAACATAATATTAAGTCTAGTAGATAGATCAAAAGGTAACGCAGTAAATTCGTAAAGAGCTCGAATCGTTTCTATAATAAAGAAGGCTAATCTTCTTTAAGGATCGACATTGATCTACTAAGGATTCATATTGGTGGGTGACCAGTCGGAGGACGCAGAGCCTGCACCTTGCACCGCGCTAGTGGGGCAGTGGCTGGGGGTGCTCGGTTCCTCCTCTGGTATGGTGTTCTCTGTTCCCCGACTTAACTGTGGTAAGAGTAATGTCCATGAGAATCCCATTGTAACGTGGGTTTCACCAGCGCGGTCAGCAAATAAAGCCGGTGCTGGTTCCAGATGACCTGGAAAGTGCAAAAATACAGTGAGCAAAAAAACGCTCGTGTGGGTAAATAGATGTATAGGTACTTAAATATTAATTTTTAGCCTTTAAGGCTGCATACAATCCTTTGTTTTTTTTTATCGCGATAAAAAGCAAAATGGCAGACAGTCCACCTGATGGCACGCCACCAGAAACTAGAGGCACGTAGTCGTGGTTTAACAGTGAACTCTTTTAAATTTCGTTTAAACGAGGAGTGGTCGGAGTTCTGAAGAAACACTGAGGAGATCGAGGGTATATTCCATAGGTTTGTTTGACGGTGGGTGACTGTACTTCTTACTTTTAAGCGCCGTGTAAAATGGATCCAGGTTAATAAGTATATCATCGATGAATGTACATAGAAATCTTTTCTGTCACTGACTGACAGATAATGCACAGCCTAATATGCTAAACAAAAGGGACTTGAAATCATTGAATGTATTGAATTGAGCGAATATATTTGGGGTTACTGAGAAGCGCTTATTGGAAAATCGTCCCCCACAAATACTCGTAGAGGGAATAGCGCGTAACTTGTTCTATGCATACAAAGTTGCGATCGTCATCTAATATTGTTAAAACTTGGAGCATAGTTTCGAATAATAAATCATATTGATGTCAAAAACAAAGTGTTTACTTGCTATGCTCAAATTCACACACCTTCATTTATATCATTCCCCTCGTTACTTGAATTAACGATTCTATTCAGAAACTTACTGCGTATTTCATTTCCCGTTACCATCTTTCTTGTTTCTCCCGTTTCGTAACTCTTACTTTTCGTCATCTGGAAAAACAGAAAATTACCGATGAATATTAATCTTACAAAGTTTCAATAATGATGTACCTACGGTGTGAGCGGAAACTCAGCGCACAAGGAAACCATAATGAGATGATTTTTGTGGCAAAGTCTGAGGTAAGGTCGTGCCCCAGAGCAGGGACAAGCCACCATTCCATCAGCGCTTAAAATCCTGGTACGGGGATTTGCTTTTAAAACATGAATACGCGCAACTCATCTATTATTCGACGACAAAAACAAGAAAGTTATTTTGATATAGTTTTTCAAAAGCTACACTGCCTCGTCATAACATATTTACCGGCTACCAGTGTGTGGCATTCATACGAACATAAATTTTGACAACAGTTAAATTTGCATCCTAATTTACATAAAACATGTGTGTTGTTGACATAACTTGAACTTTTTTTTCATTCTAACTAATTTACTTGCAATTAACTTAGAATTAATTTTAAACATTGCTGCTCGATGGACCCTTTAAAAATAAATTACACTAAAATTATAGGAGCTATTAATTTAATTCCTCTATCGTCACTTAAAATGTATGTTCTTATGGATGTCACACACTGTATAAGAGTTTTTACTTTCGTATCGGAGCTAATATCTGACCTCGGTCAATAACGGCTTATAAATAGTTCTACATTTAAACACGGCTTAATCTATAAACACCGGGATATGTAGATGCTGGAGTTCCGTTGAGCCGTATTTAGTCTTGCATTGCACTGACATAATGTTATTGCCGACCGGTGCAACTCACCGTTCGACAGCTCAGTTCATTTGCATTGTCAATACCTTTAGTGAAACTTTACCTAGTGTTATTCGAAGGACCACTTGTAGAAGCCGTTGAGGTTGGTTCAAAAACAAATCATTGTTGCTAAATAAACTCCTTTTTCCACCAAAGTGACGCCAATCTATCCTTCTAAACTGGGCCGAGACGGCTTGAACAGCGCATGTGCAAAAAGCGTTTCGTTTCACTGGCAAACGGCAAACAAAAACAGTTTGCGTTATACTCTACTACTTACGAAATATAATTTAATTATAGAAGGAGCTGCAGAATGAAATGTGTTTCACAAAGCTGTCATTATTATAAAAATGGCAAAAACATGCTTATAAAAACCATTTAAAAAAAAGGGTCAGGCCTGTGTACGTGTTCGCTGTATAAAGGAAAGATAATTCTTTAGGACCATAGCCCATAAAAGGATTTATTTTAAATTAGTTATTTGAAAACTGGTATCTAAAATACCTGGTCCAGTACTTCTTGGAAATATCTACCTCTTGAAGGTGATGGAAATGGTTTGAGTACACTTTAATGAAATTACTGACTCTCTTCATACGAAGTTTCGGAAGAAAAGCTGGTATTCATAAATAATGAGCTACAAGGTTTTTGAATTATTAAAGAGCCTCTTTCCTACTCGGTGAAACTATGTTGCCTTTGACTTGTTATCGTATTTTCAACGTTACCATAGCTCCTATTTGATGATGATGATGAGTGGGGACATCCGGCCGGATCAGGGGGTGGTCGATCGGTCTTCCGGTCATAGCTCTTTTACTTGACAGTAATGGCGGCCGAGGTAAAAACAATACGATTAAAATATCATTTGCAATTGGGCTTTTACCAAGTACAATAAAAACCCTGTATTCTTAATAAGTTCTGAGACACGAGACTATTACCTATGGGCAGTTAGCACTATTTAATAGCACACAAACAGTATTAGTTGTACTATTTGGGGGTTATCCAATACTAAGAACCTTTACGAGCTGCGTAACCAATTATATGTAAAGGCAGGTTCGTAAAATACGTTTAACTTGGCCATTGTTACTAATTGAAGGTTCTGCACGCTTTCATTTACTAAAATACCAATTACTTACCGAAATGACTGGGAATCGATTAAGACCCTACTGAGTATGGTTAACGCGGTTTTTCTACCCTAAAAACGATTATGGAACCAGTTTCAGAAACATTTTTTTTGTTCATAGCGTTCGGCTGCAAAATGTTGTACAAATGCTTGTGGGTGCATTAATTTGAGATTCCAATCTGGAGCTGGTCCCTTATGGTTCCCGAAGAGACCGCGTTGACCTCTTTTTCAGCCCGATTTATTAGGATACTTGTGAATTCCTAACCATTTTAGTATTTACTTAGTGGTAATAATAAAGTAATCGTATATTAAAGCGTGTCAAATTTGAGTTGGTGGCAACCAAGAACAGTTAAATTTATTTTTGAGCTAGCGTTGAAAAGTAATGTGCAATGTAGTTTGTTTAAATTTTAAACGGCTGGGCTACTGCAACTAATAATCGTTCGTTTTTTTTTACAGTTAACCAATTGCTCTTACTTGGAAATATTGTAGTGTATTTAGTTTTGTTAATTAATTCCCTAAATCCTATTTCTAGTACTAAACTAATGTTCTGGCGGCAGTGTTGTATTCGTACAGTACTTATCGAAATTATATTAAAGTAATCCAGAAACATAATACGTATCGTCCTAATAACAAAAGCATAAGAGCTTCAAAGCAGAGCATTCTCTTCTGTTAATTAAATTTAACTTCCTCTGACTATTTAACTTCTTCCCAAGATTTTTTCGTTGTGTCGATACAAAATAAGTTATTAAAACCAATTCAAACATTGGCTTAGATTCGAATCTATTTAATTCTTAATTTGGCACTGTCCAGAATACTGTACATACCATGTACACTTGTTTTCATAGTCATAGTCATATTCATTTATTGCTTTATGTTGTACAATGAGATCTTAAAAATACAGTAGGTAGCTTCAACATAAACCCTGCAAGGGCACTGCAACAAGACACAATAATATACTTACATGTCTATTTGTTTGGATTGTGTGTTTATTTTTTTGCTGATTGAAAGTCAAAAGGGTTTGACTTCCCGACTTTTTTATTTTTGCCTAATTAAGGGTTAAGAACAACTAAATATTATAGTAACTATGTATTTTATAGTTTTTATATTAAATATATGTATTCAAGAGTTCATCGGCCCAACGCGCTGAAGGCACGCGAGCCAATGAAAGGCAGCCTGTGGTTCAAAATGAACTGTATTAGTTCTAATGTGGGAATTCTACATACATTGTGGGGCAATTCGGAACCTACTGGAATAATTTAAAATATGCGATTGAGGGGAAATGTCATTTGAAGAATCGCTACAAGGAAAGGAAAATTCGAATCAGTAATCTATTTTTTAAATATCGGTTCTAAACTAAAGTTCTACCCTAAGGGGTTGGCTCATTGATAGAATCTTCTACAATATGAATGAGTTTTATAATAGATAATAAATTGTGCATGAATTAATAAATTCGGTCTAGTAATAAGCGACTTAATATTGTATGTCGGTGATGGATAAACTGTTGGTTCTAGTTATATACTTATTAACATCTCTGTACACGGTTAAACTAATATTAACGTTATTCTATTCTATTCTATTCTGTTCATTAATTTAATTTATGAACTTTAGACTAGAATCTGGTTATAAGGTTATAAATGTGAACTGAATTTCCGTACAGACATTTAATAACGACATTTAAGATATTACATTTAATTTACGTTTCGACATTCAATTACGACATTTTAAGACATTACGTTTAATTTACGTTTAGATATTCAATTACGACATTTAAGATAATTATTATATTTAATTAACGTTGAGATATAAAAAATTTGAAGACACCGATACATAATTGGTTTGTCAATTTCAATATTTCTTGAAAAAGGGCCTTCTGGTATTCCTTTCTTGTAGCCTTTCTGGAATACACAGCTGCTAGGACGCGGTGATGGTGGAGGCGGTTGATTTATCTGAAAAGAGATGATAAATAGAATTAATTTGGGGGCCAATATAATTTGAAAAGGAGTACAGTCGACTACAAAGAGATGTATATATTGTTTCACCTTATTGCATTGTAATAAAGGCTTAAAGTGCATACATCTTTTTGTAGTCAACTGTACCAGAATTATATAGGTCAGCTGTTAGTTTGATGTCAATTTTATTTCAAACTTAATAAGGAACAGTCGAAATGGTGAAAAATCATAAAAAGCTGTGGCTCTAGAGAAAACGGATACAAGATTTAGCTATTAATTAGAAAGGGTAAACGTCACATACAGAGTATTAACTTATAAAATGTTTGACCTAAACCTCGGAAGACTTGTATCGTATTTAACTAGAGTCACAGATTATTTCTAGATAGATGATGATACAAATCAAATTCAGGTCTGTGAACGTTTCTTGCAATTATTATTTTGATGTAAAAGATGTTTACCGTTTAAATAGTGGCCACTAAAACTATTAAGAGTAAAAAACATCAATAAAGGCTTGGGAACCAAACGCGGCGATGGAGCGGCGGCGACTGAGCCGGGTCGGTGCGGCCGGTGGTGTGTGTTGGTAGCGGCTCGCGGGCGCACCGGCCAGCACGCACTCTTGCGAGCCGCGCGATATACTTACCTATCTTTGTTTAAAGACGAGCTTTGACTATCTTTATTTTTGTTAACATTTTAGGGACAAACTAAATCGGACCAGTGCAGTTCGAATAAAGTATAAACGTACACGTACTTACTATACATAATAATATACGCGTCTTTAAAATCGATATTTCATAATTTAATAGTACTTTGTTACGAGTTTGGTAAACGTCCTAATATAATGTTCTGTTGAAACATGTTTATTTAATTTTTGAAGTTAAATATGAATCGCTCTATTTTACCGTAATTTTAAACTAAAATAAATAAATCAGAGATTGGACTGGATCAGGAAAATACGTCGGTTTATTGATTTTATTTATCATATTTTTTAGTTTACGCTTCAATAACAAAGACAGTCTTCGAGAATGGTTTGGTTTTCATAATTATTGTAAGTATGAAAGTGTATTTATTTGATTGCTTGTGTGTTTGTTCCGTCTTCACGAATTAAAGCTTTAACTAATTGACATGAGACATGTCATAATGATAATTTACCTATAGCCCATACACGGCCATAGCTTTAGGTTTTTATCACTGCAAATTGGATATAGTTCCCGAGGGTAAAGCGGTAAATGATATCTAAGCGGATGAAGTCACGGGGAAAAGGTTTGCTAAAAATAAATTAGCTATTGGTTATGACTTTTATCAAGTCTCAAAAATATTACAAGTATGTACCTGAGAATTTGTGTTGGTCCCGGGGCGGCGGCATCTGCGCCTGAGGTCAGTGGGGTGGGTCAGGGCAGGAGCTCGAGTCCTGGTCTGGTATGCTGTATTCTGCGCTTCGCCTCGGCAGGAGTACATGTGGTTGCTTCGAGGACCACGCGGGCAGAACGATCGACCCCCCAATTTAATAGTAAAGCTTGATGCACTGACAGTTCTTGGGGCACTTCCTCGGTTGGAGTGCTTGCCCTGTGGACGGTGCAGGCTCGACTTTAGGCATAGTGGGTCTAAAATATAGCTTGATGCAACCGCCGTCTTTTGTGCACTGCTTCGGTGGTTCAGGTTTGGGTGCTTGCCCCGAGGGCGACGCGGGTTTGACTTTGGGCCCATTCGGTTTAAAGTAGAGCTTGATGCAGCCGCCATTCTCTTCGTGCTGCGTTGGCTGGGGTACAGGTGGCTGCGTCGAGGACGACGCGGGCTCGACATTGGGCTCTATGGGATCAAAGTAAATCTTCATGCAGCCACAGTTGTTTGTTCTTCGGTTCGATTTGGATTTGCGTACACGCTTCGAATTCGCGGTGGGCTCGAATCTGTTCTTTTTGGGCTTAAATTTGGGCTTGCTGCAGCCGCTGTCCGTCACACTCTGCCTCGGCCGGGATTCACGTTTCCGCTTTAAGTATGAGGCCGGCGCATTATTGTGCTCATTGATGCAGTCGCTATTAATTTCGCGCTTCCTCGGCCGGAATTTATGCGGTCGCCTCGAGGACGAGACGGACGGGACAATGAACCCTTCCAGTTTGAAGTGGACCTTGACGCGCGGTTATTATTTGCGTACCACCTCAGCCGGGGTACGCGTGGTCGCCTCGAAGACTACGCGGGCGGGACTGCGGGAACTGCGTCGACGTCGCGTTGATCAATGAACCGCTAGAAACGACGGCTGTCTGTCTCGTAGAAACCGCCGTCTGAAATTAATTTCTCAGTGCGGAAAACTGAAGTGCTGGTGTGTTCTGGAATCTCAGATCCCATCAAAAACATAACTACAATCATGGCCAAGTTCACTTGTGCTACCCAAATTAGTTATATATGAAAAGGCGCCAAGTTAGGTACCAGATTGTTGATGGTTAACAATTTATTGTTACTTAATGCATTTTGAGCTATAACTTGGCAGTTTTCCCAACAGAATTTCACAACAATATCATGTAATATAATGAGTGTTTAGTAAAAGTCACAAATTAGGCCTCAAAATGCATTTACTGGTAACCAGACATTTGGTAGCAAAATTGAATGACAGGTACAGAGTTCTACAAACGAAGCTATGTGTGATAACTAGTATAGCAACGATAAGACGTGAGTTTATCGATACTGGAACCTGTCATTCAATTTTGAACTTGCTATCTTATTAGATATTACTAGTTTTGGTGGCAATTGTGGCAATCGAGAAATTGGCCTTATTTTGATTTATGTTTATAATAAGATATCAGTTTTTTATGAAAGATAGTTGAAATCAATCTATTGAAAATACAGCGTGGTGAGGGACTACTGCCCCACCAGAAAAAATAAGATTATATATATGTTTAGTACTTGGTTTTTCTTCGTGAAACTATTTTTTATAACTGTTACCGTTTTTGAGTAACCTCTTGTTGAAGTTTAAACTGAACGATTCTTAAGTACCCGAAACCGACGTGCGTGCATGACTCGATGTATGAATGTCGAAGAAGCAAAAGAAATTTGTCAAGATCGTAGCAAGTGAAAAGAAGTGGTCTCTGCCTACCCCTCTGGGAAACAGGCGTGATTTAATGTATGTATGTATGTATCGGACCTACCTGTGTTATACAAATAAACAATCTTTGTCTTTACAGCATTTTTCCGCATTTTAGCTTAAACTGCCTACGAATAGCGAGCCGTGCGGGTTGGTGGTACTGAAAGTGTCAATGTATTTACAACCATTGAGTTAGGTATTATATAAGAGAGAATGAAAAAGCAGAACAAACCCGAACTTGCTCTGAGCCAAAGTTTGCGGAGTAATTACTCATGTTGGTATTTATTTATGGTCATTTGCAACGAATAGTTAAATCCAGTCTTAGTTTAACCATATTTAATACTTACAGCTCTTTACCGCCGACACATCTAAAAGCTAAACTATATTTACGAGTAACATCGGTTTAAGTACATCGATTTAACATATTTAATGACAGTAAGACATTAGCAGGCATTGCCTTTTCAACACGGTCATAGTGTCTAGACTACCCTCCGCTGTAGCTTTTTTATATTATAATTTATAATAATATACTTTTACATGGGAATCCCATTGAACAGCTTACTTATGACTACGCTCTTCTAAACCCATTGCAAAAGTTCAGGCAAAAACAGGGCAGATATGGTAACAGGTTAAGACCCGCCATACACGGACTGCTTTTTGTATTGCACACTGTAGTTATTTGTCTTCGGAGGTTATGCTTTCCTGGTAACGAGTGGGCATTTGCCCTGCGCGCGCCTCTTGTAAGTTTTATGGGCCTTGTAAAACATCTTTTAACTTGTAAACTACGTAATTAACCGTCTTTGTTTTTGTTATATGTAGTTAGTAATAGTAATCGTTTTTTTACCTAATACATATTTCAAATGGTAATGCAAATACTTCATTTCAAAAATTCTTAGATGATTTTACGGATGTCCGATGATTATTTGAATACCCCTCAAATTAAAACTGTCTATCTATGCCACACTCACTTTCCTTAAAATACAATTAATCACAAGCTGTTTTTTAAACCATTAATAAAATAGGTCAAAAATACGTCCAGATTTATCCCGTACATGTAAAGCAAGGCTAGTAATAGGGAATATGCATAAAATTGAAATCTGACTGTGTTTTTTTCTGTTTATTCATTAGCAACAAACTTGGTCTAAAAGATAGTTTAATTAATTTTAGCATTTTTAAATCACTTAAAATTAATAAATAAACGTGCAAATTTAGCGAGCTAATTTCAAATGTGTGAAACGCAACGCCATTGGTTAAAACGAAACGTGACGTCAAATACTATGACAACAAGTTCGTGTTGCCTATATTTTGTACGGAAATCGGAGTATTAGTCTGATAAAATAGTAATATTGTGTGTGTTGTGTATTCTTGTCGTAATAATAGTATCTTCATAAAATTAGAAATTATTGGATTTGTAAAAGCACACTCAGATAATCTACCGAGAATATGATGTCGTCTTATTTGGCGTCAAATTTAGATTTTACGTCCGTTGAGGTGAAAAGAGTGAAAGCTGTGAGGTAATCATTCTATTATAATGCATTATTTAACCAATATAATCTAAGCCCGAAGGTTAAACCTTGACCTTGCTAAAAAAATATTTTTTTTAATGAACGTTTCTATCCATTAAGTATTAAATTTCTTCGTTTCCTCTCACCCTGTATTTCTAATAATGTTACTGTGTTAATAATGTAAGAAATAAAATACAAATACAAACATTCTGAGATATATTATATAAAATATAAGGATATACAGTTAAAGTCAATAATATAATATAGTACACGTTCTCTGTCATCAAGGCAGTATTCGTGAGAAATTGAAGGAATTTCTCAAATATTATAAGCATAATACACATGTCATTAAGATTTTGATATTTTCAGTACCAAGTTTAGTATTCGCATTCAGACTGTTTCATTTGGTGAAGTGGAACTGATGACGAAGACAACAGACGACGGCCACCGGAAATCCTCAATGGTACATTTTAAGGGTGGCGACATGTGTGTACATACGTAAACACTTTATTTTACAAAACACAGAAATTCATATGGAATATTTACAGAACTAGAAAGTGCTAAGGCGAACCTATCCCTTTAAGGCATCTCTTCCAGGCAGAGCAGGCAGGCAGAACTACATAAAAAATTACCAACAACTCTAAAAATTTGTTGATAATTCTGTAAGATATACCAGTGTTTTAGTGACGGGTAGCACGCCCATCGCCTAAAATAAAAAATTAAATGTTAAAAAAACAACAAACCGCTTTCAAAAACGCCTAAAATAAATTATTTTAATATGGCAATAGGACGTTCAAACTGAAGTCAGTGTCCTATTTCCATACTAATATTATAAATGCGAAAGCACTGGCCTCAAAAGCTTTCTGTATAACAAACTTAAAAGGAAAACATGACTAAGTACACTTAATTGGTTCTTGAGATATATGAATCTATAGTGTTTCTACCAAAAATCATCTAAAGAAAATTCGGCTATAGGAAAAACACAATTTAAGGTTAACGTCTTTCCTGTGGACATACCCGAGGTTACGTTTTTAATGCGTAACCCATATCCGCATAAATGGCGTCAGGTCTACTTTTAGTCCTATCAGGTAGTACATAACTGATATACTCACAAGCCTTTAACTATTGACCACAAATAATGACGACTTTTGTTTTTCCAGTCTGTTTGACCCTTTAATAGGTGTTATAATTCGATATAGAGTTTTTTGTTTGTAATAACGGCGTCGTAATTCCACACTGAGTCTGATCCGACCTTGCTGCTCTTGCCCGGTTTTTTCAAAAGACTTGTCAAAAGCATTTCCCTACAGTGAGAGAGCTTATTTCTGTTTTTGTAATTTTTGGTCAGCCTTGCGGCCAAGCCTTTAGAGTTGTAGATTTTGCGTAAGGTACGCTTCGAGGGAGCAAGTACTTTTTTGTTTTATTGAGTCCTTTAGGATATTATAATAATATTTGAAAATATCTAAGCAAGTTTTTAGAGTTGTTGGTAATTCTGTAGCTCTGCCTACCCCACTCTGGGAATAAAGGCGTGAGATTATGTATGTATGTATGTATGTATCTAAGCAAGTTCATTTAAATTGGCTGACTCTGCTTGTAATTTACCAAGGGCTCGTAAAAGTTCTGGAT
The DNA here is from genome assembly GCA_963966035.1 of Acleris laterana. Lineage (NCBI taxonomy): Eukaryota > Metazoa > Arthropoda > Insecta > Lepidoptera > Tortricidae > Acleris > Acleris laterana. The sequence continues at coordinate 8,134,298 of OZ014438.1, forward strand.
CAGAGCAATCTGCATCGGCCAGGATACTTTTAACGTTACTGAGTAGTACCGCGCCAATACTCCTGCCGTTTTCGGAATGCCGTGAGTAGGTAGTACACTAGAATTCCAAAAGCTGAAGGGATATCGGCGGTGGTAACGACAGCATTGATGACGGAGGTCATAGTGCCACCTCTGCTGACGGTAGCGGCACTGCAGTGCTCTGTTCGGTAGCGTTCGTGATGTGCGCACCCGTGGAAAGATAAATACTAATTTTCGTAGTTTAAATACTATTTTCATGAGATTTAATGCTACAAAGTTGAATTTATATTATTTAAATTATTATAATTATTATTTGGCTTCGTAAATAATCTTTTCTTCGATTTGTAGCATAATAACTCATTTTATAGTATATTTAAACAAGTTGCAAAAGTTGAAATTGTTACTCATCTTTCCATGGGGATGCATAAACGAATTTGTTATGTAACCTGCACGCTCAGCAAATATGAAGCCGACGCTGATCCCAGATCATCTGAAAAATTCATAAGAGAGCGTGAGCAAAATAAAAGTAGGAACATTTAAATATTTTAATTGGTTTAGAAGACAGTGTTTATCATTTACAATTTAAAAGCAGTAGATAAAAAATGCTTTTTTTAAGTACCTACTGTGTCAGAGAACGCAATATGGTCGCCCTTATCGCGGTGGATAAAGCATCCGTCACTCTCGTACTTACACACTAGAAAGTGACAGATGTTTCGTCCACGTTTATCCACATCCATAAACGCAAGCGCTCTGACTCCGGCTACAACACTTCATGCTGAGCAGAGTCATGTTTGACCTCAAACTACAGCGCAACACCCTCTAAATTGGATTCTTATATTTTTTAGGTAAACCATATTTTTTATCGAATTTTACTTTATCGATGTTTACGTAGTTTAGGCTAGACTTGTAACTGCCAGAAAGAAATCATTCGACGAGAAATGCCTTTCGACAAATTCTGAATAACGATATACTTGTTGAAAAGTATTTCGATTAATTAATACGTACCCATTTTTTACTTTTTAGTTATTATTTATTTAAAATTTTATTAATTTCTGTCAAAGTGTTTGTTTGTTTGTTGTTACCACAACGAAGACCAAATTAAATTTAAGACAGCTAAGTAAGCTTTTATGGTTAGGTAAGGAGAAATAGTCGACCAGCTCACGAAAGTAAAAGATCTAGAAAATTTGACGACATTTAACAAATTAATTAAAATTAATTAAAATTAGAAAGAGCTCTAAACGAGCGTGACTAGCCCATTGCTGCCGGATAAAAAACAAAAGGAATTTCGTGCAAAACGGTTATCCGGCGAAAAACATCCCAATGTGCTCTCCTTATGAAAAGTTCAACTGGACAATTGGCTTTTGGGCATTTCAATCAATAATCTTCAAATATTCAAAAAGTCTCAGCTAGCAACAAATAATTTTTCTACAATAATAGCTTAGACGCTACATCTATAATGCAATATTTGTCATTAAAGAAGTCATTTATGATATAATTTGCCCTAACATATGGTTCCAACGGAGACCAGCGTTGGCTTTAATGCCAGTATAACGCAGAGTTGGAACCGTTCCGTGACAGCTGGAACAATTCTTTTTTCTGTGTCAGTATTTTGTTCCTATTGTATGTCTGATTGTCTCTTCTTTTTTTATATGAGACTTACATTTATTAATCGTCATATTAGAGATATCAGCCGTAACCAGGTACTTATTCAGTACAAACGATTAACCGTACGGAGGTAAGCGACGCTCTCCCTATTTTTCGTATTGATTTTTTGATGTCAAGGTCATGGCTGAACTCAGAGACGATTCTAGACGAGGCGTATCGATTTTTCAAGAGCTTTAATGTCTTGTCATAAAACAAATCAACTAATGGTTTTCCTGCGAAGATAATCAATGTAAAATATATTATGTTACTTACTCGTAGTCGTATCGTATTTAGTCACGTTATCACTCTGACACAGCTGCTAACCGCGGGAGTTCCGTCGCGCCTTATGCCGCCTTCCATTAAACTGCTATTATTAATGAGGGGCCGGCACAACACGTCGAAGCGATGGATACCTCTGTTGATATGCGCAGTTAATACTTGTTGTTAATAATAACGCTTTACTTGTACAAAGTGAGAATTTAGTGAAGTGATTACTGACCAGATGTTAGTACACACACAACAGGTCGAATCTGATTAAAGGCAGACTCCGTAATGATTTTTACCGGCGCGGCGTGGCGTCTAGCGCCCCTCGTACACCGGCACGGGCGGGCATGAACGGCGCATGTGCAACTTTTTTTTTTATAAATCCGTTCCGTTTTTGCTGGCGTCAATAAATTGTTAACAAGAATGTTTCATAAACACATTTGATAAATGCTTTTATATGCATGTATGTTTTTACATCGGCTGTTATTTTAAAACAACCTTTTTGAAGGATTGAACACAAACCACCACCATATACATTTCAGAGACAGTTTACTCGTTTCATTTTCAAACTTTTGTATGAAAAATAGTCAAAAGAATTCGGCATATTAGTTTATTTAATAGTTTAGGACTATGGTTTTATTTAAGTAAGTTTAGAGAAATGTAAAGTCAGTAAATAGTAGTGCAAGAAAATAGTAACAGGAACGCATCCTCAACTAACTAGGGGACATGCGGTATAGAACGGTTATCTAAATATCAATATTCCTCGAGTAAGCATGCGCGTAGCCGAATACACCTCACCTCACAATGATTATGTTGAAGTTTATAGTGTTGTGTCATCTGTACGAGACTGCCAATTGGAAAACCGTAGTTTAAAGTATTAATCGGCAAATAAGAAAGAAACCATCAGTGGGCGTTTATCGATCACAGCGGGAGAGTCTGTAAGTAAATATTTACTTTTTAAAGTAGTTAAAAAAACATGTCTGCATTAAACCGAAGCAAGTTTAAGAAGACCTACTGTAATATGTTAGTGATTGTTATTAGTCACTCGCGGTTAATGCCTGGTGTTAGCAAAACGGTCGTAGTATGAAAATAATTAGCTTTAGGACCAACCCAGTCGTAATACTACTCAGTGCTACTACTGTCCATCGAGTTATCAATTTATTTACAGTAAATATAACAAAGTTCGTACTATGAAGTCTAAACTTATACTACTGTCCATCGAGTTAACTTACTTACAGTAAATAAATCTAAGTGCGTTATATGACCTTCTAACTTGTTTTACTGTCCAGTGAGCCTTTTAGAAAGAAAGAAGAAACAAATAATTATTTGAATGTTTTAAAAAACAATGGTCTTGCTACATAATAATTATTTTATACTTTTGTGTAGTCAGTTATTTGTTTTTTAAACAATTAAATTATTTACACTTATAGCATGTGTAAAAAAGTCTTAGTTCAAAACAATATACTTGCATGTGTACTTTTTTATCTTTATCATCTTTAAAAAGGCAATGCCTTTATGGAGGGGAACGAAGATGATAGTTGGAGGGGCGTGTTTGTGCGTGATTAACTTATTAATTAAAATCATGTTTTTTCCAGATACTTAATAAAAAGGATGCAACATGAACACAAAGGTGCAGAGAACAGGTTCCAATTTAGAACATCTTATAGTGGCTATACGCGTTGTAGATTAAATTACATCAATAAGTGAGATTTGGTAGAAGTTATGAAATATATAGTAATAGCGTTAAGGTGGGCGAGTGTGTGCTCTTTCAAATATTTCAAGTAAATTTTAAACTAGTTTCCCGTATTGGAACTAAAAATAATTTGGTAAGGACATATTGTAATCTTGATAAAATTATAATAATATGTGGTGATGTAACACTCCATACCCGAGGCTTAACAGAATCAAATAAATTTCCTATGTTGTGTAAATAATTGAATTGGCCAAAATTTAAAACGTGTGATCGTCTAGAGTTTTAAAATATAATAACTAAATTAGGACCCTCTACGTTGTGTAAAAAAGAATGTTATAACCAGAATTAACCTTAACTATTTTAATCAATAAACAAGCTATAAACACAGAAACAATACAATCAAGATAACACAAAATAAACAAACGGAAGTTATAAAATGGAAACGACTCACCGAGAATCTGCCTAGACACCTGTACACCCACGAATTGGAGTATCGAATACCCCACCGCTACTGCTCGTGAGGCCTCCGTATGCGTATTATTTAATGCACTTTCAAATAGTTATAAAATAAAATAATATTCCCTACCTGTATGTGTAAGTAATACAATATAATATTTGTCTACCTAACCCCAACCGGGTTACGAGATCGTATAAAGCAAGAACTTCAATGACCTTAACTTCAAATTTACTTCTTTAAGTAATTGGAATAATTAATTGAACAAGAAAATTAAAATCAAATTGGAACACTTTGGATGGGGTCTGATCTCACTAACACTACCGGTCATGCTATCGCTACCTAAATTCCTAAGTAAATTACCCAGTATAAATATATTTAAGCACGCTCATGCAATTATGTTTATACTATGCTCTTAAAACTATGATTTTACGCGTCCCTAATCCGAATTACGCAGCCGCGGTTTGTGACGACGACTAGGGGGTGTTGTCGGCGTGTTCAAGATAGTCTGAATATCATTGAGATGAGTTTAACAATTACTGAAGTTAACCCCATAACAAAGGTTACAATATTGACCAAACTTCACACTAGGCAGTTAGCCCGGGAATTGTTTATAGCCTGTACCTCAGGGCTACTCGTAAAGGTTATAAACACCTAAATGACCCAGGTCTTGAGTGAATACCTAGTGCCCGTGTAGTGGTGTGACGTTATCAGTGTGTTAGCTAATGCAAGTGGATTGAATTTAAATAGTGGTAAAGAAATGAAATGGCAAAAGATGAATTCCTAGAGCTTGCAGTGGAATTAGACAACCAGACTCGCAAGACGTTCAAGCCGCTATCTGGGCTGATCCCACGTGTGATGCTTGTAAGGGTTTAGATTAAATGAATGTATAGTTAACCACAAAAATAGTTTTTTTGTTAATAATCCTTAGCTCGTCACAAACATGGAACAAGAACTTATTTAATAAAGCGCTACATCACACTCAATAAAACAAAGGTAAAGCAGATTAAAGATAATGAGTGAGATAGGACTGCTCTTCCCTCTATTTCATAAAGTCTGAAATAACAAAGCTCATAATAAATTAAGCAAGCATAAAAAAAGTTAGTAATACCTATTCTATTTACCTAATCTAATTTATCCACAAGATGAGATTAAATGATACCTAACGTAAACCTTCCCTTGATAACTAATTGTTTAGACGACTTGTAGAAACTACTGACCCTACAAGTAATATCAAAAGACACAAAATACTAAAAAAAATCATTCGCCCCTAATACTGTAAATACATAAAATTAAAACTTACATAGACACAATTAACTAATGACATTAATGAAACTAAATCGAAATACTTATCTATCTCGACTAAATAAAATATTCTAACCACAAACACAAATTGTCTTTAAACTTAAATGTCCATAAGTCACAAATTCACAAAACTAAACACTGAATTTAGTTTTAAACATTTAACAAAAAAAAGTGAGACTTAGGTTTAACCGTATGCGTTACGATACAACTCTCGATGTCTCAGGTTCGCGTCCCGGGGATAACTACTCAGTCTATTACCTCTATCTTTTCCAAAACCCAAATCATCCCTACTTTTCACAACTGACGCTATCCTAATTAACCAATCAGAGTTAAGTCCAGTCAAACACTCTTTTCACACGCAACTTTGAGCACAAAAAATATGCACACGCCTTGCGGGTGATAAACTAAAAAAACATCTGCGTCATTTCTTCGTAACAGAAAGGCAATTAAGCAGTTAAAAACAAAACTATCTTGGACCACCGTCCCATGTGCCGTACCTAGACTACGTTTCAAGATAATTTCTCAACATCTGTGTCATTTGTTCGCAATAGAAAGGAAAAATGTAGACAAAAACAACATTGTCTTGGACCTCGTCCATATGCTCCCTTAGATTGTGCTTCAAGGAATTTGTTAGTTTATTTTTTTATTTTCCACAAAGCGGGTCGTAAGTTACACAATTTATGCTGACATAATAAGTGGTGTTCAAGTGATTTTTTACGAAAGTTGTCTCGCTAAGATTTGTTTAGGCGTCACTACTAAAAAAAAAATATAGATAGGTATTATTTATTTTATTAACGGTTGATAAAAGCGTGTTACAGTGATCTAATAACGGCGGTTTAAGGATATCCGTTATTTCTAATGTAGAGATCTGCGAATTAGTTCGATCTTGTTAAATTGGTTGAAATAATTTTCTCGTTACTCCTACATTATAGTCGTCATCTGCTCATAAAGGTAAATTTAACAAGATCTACATAGCATTAAGGGCCTGTTGTTTGATCAGTAGTTAAACTAACTAATTATTAAAATTTGAAAAAGGAATCGAAAATTTGAAGTAATCTCAAGATGTGTCAGAATTTCATTCCTTTTTAAAATTTTAACAATTAGTTAGTTTAACTACTGATCAAACAACAGGGTCTTAGGAGTAATTTAAGTAAGTACCATAGTAAGTTTTATTTAATTTTACACAGGTTTTACCTTAAAAATAACCCTTAAGTCAGTAACTTGGGTTATAAATTATTGTTTTTCGCATGGTCCAGAGAACTAAATAAAATTAAATTTGTATAAAATATTTATTGTTAGTTATCACAGTTTTTGAAATAGTTAGTAGAAAAAAACGCTATGTAAACTTTATTGACTCAAGACATGACATAGAGCTTAAGTAGGTTTTTTGAATATTGTTCATGATAATTTTTTACTAAAACTGACACGCTTTGTGACCATAAATTAAACTTTATACTCATGGATTAAGTACAGAACAAAATGTATAAATTGTAGTCTTCTATCGACCAGATTCGTTGCATCCTCGAATCACGTTACTCCCGTTTAATTAGACCTTGTTCGTCCCACTCCAATAAATAACGTAATGGATCAGATAAAAAATGTATTTGGGAAATATCTTACAAAAATAAGTACATGAACTACGACAAACTAATACGAACTATGTCGGGGATAGTTACTCATGCGCTCATTTTTTTCCATTGTATCTTACATTGACGAAGATCTCTTCCAATAATATTTAAGTAATGTACCATTACACTTTGTAAAAGCTAAGCATTCATTGTATATATTTGGGAACGAGCATATTGATATTTTTTAAATGTTTGTTAATGTAATTTTATCAATGCACCTGGGATGGTTAAAAAAAGCTGTACGCTAAATGTAAATAGTGTAAATTAGATTTATTTTATGCAGAGCGAATTTATGTACCATAATTGCAAAGCGAGTTTGTAATTTCACTGAGCTCTGCATTAAAATAACGTTTTTTTAGTATTAGGCTAATTATGCACTGTTTGCATCGTTAAGGCAATTTTGTTTGTTTACACAAAGTGATATCATGTGGTGCGGTAGGATTTATTAGTTCTTTAATCGATGTAATCATTGTAAGCTTAAAAAACTGCAATAATAGTAATTATGATTGAAAAAAAATGATCTATCCTAATAGTAGTTTAAGTAACTGGTGAATCGCATAATACATAACTTTATCTACATGCATATCATAAGTTTTCACAATGTGAGAAACCTGTACCTGTGGTTTTCTTGTATCTTAATGTACCAAACATTTATATCAAAAAATATTCTATAAAAATAGTATAAGGTGGGTACAAATGGTTTTTTGGTTTATTTGTATCTTTGGGGTAATTTTTGGAATAGCAAAACCGATTTAATAAATTGTTGACTTAATAAAGCTGCACTTGCTGTGTAGATTCCAAATTGTCATTGCCGAATGGACTGTTTATTAGTGATTTTTATTTAGCAAATTGTAATGCATACGTAAAGTTAATGATCGGTTTTCAAGCTCAAAGCCTACTTTCAAAGTCTCAAACTAAAACGGATAAAAATACTACACATTTAGTTTGCCGGTTAAAAGGTAGTTATGATTAATGCGTCATTTAAGGTTTATGAACTTTTTTAATAAATGATGACTATTTAAAATGCATTTTTAGTACTTTTTGTGTATATGTATGCAAAATACTTTACTGTGTAATAAAAACAATAAAAACAACAAAACCGACTAATTGGGATTGTTCATATTTTTACAATTACTCCAATTCGAAAACCATTTCGAAGAATAGAGTTTTAAAGCCGTTCTGCATTATTAAGTTTTTGAAATATTTATTTATTTTGGATATTTCTACAAAAGTATTTTTAACCTTTGTTAGACTTTCGTTTTCGGCTTGAAGCCGTCCTAGGTGTATCTTACGGGTTAGGCGAAAACAGTGTGAAATAGTATGTTTTAATCCTTTATTACAATCACTTTTTTTCATTGGATATCCTTTAATTGGTGTAATTTATTAAAAAATGCCATCCCAAATTTAAAATACTCATGTCATTCATAAAATGTCTGCTAAATAAATAAAGATATTAAAACAAAACTATTAGGCCAAATACAAAATTTATGAAATTGGTGTCTTAAAATTTCCTATTCTTTCGAATTAGAAAGTAAAAACTTCGAGTTATTTTTTTTGGTCAATCCCAATTGGTCAGCCATTATTGAAATATAAAAATTTACTGTTGATTTGCTGTAACAATCGAAGTTGCTGCATTTCTTTCTACAAATTAAGAACGTTTTTTTTGTTTATTTAATGCGAAAATTTATACTCGTATTACCTAGGCATAAGTAGGGCATTAATATATATTTAGATGTCACTTTGGGAACATTAAATTATATCAAAGAATTTACATGTGTTGAGTTTCATCATATACTTACATGTTTGGCCCTGTTTCAGTTTCACTAATAAAACTTGCAACAAGAAAAAAACTAAAAAAATCGTATTTAACCTGACCATTGTTCTTAACTCGGCCGCCATTGCTGTCAAGTAAATAAGAGCTATGAAAACGTTGACAATACGATAACATTTCTAAGACGATATCGCTTTCACTGCGTAGAATCTCGGCCCTATTGATTGATGATGATTATTGATTGAGTGTTGGTTGTAATATTTTGTAAATACATTTTTGTTTATTTTTTTTATTTAAAAATTGGCCGTAAATGTATAATACACAAGACACAATTTACAAGACAAGATTTTTTACAAGACAATTCCACTAGGTATTCAGTCCGTCATCTTTTAGTTTTTTTGTACATTTAAGATTAAAATAAAATGAATGAATAAATATATTAGTTATTGCAATTTATTTCTTATCTATAGTATTTAGGTATAACGTTTTTAATTTTATAGTTTATTTGGTAATTCATCTCTTTTAATGATTTTTAATTCAATTTTAAATTGCTAATATACGCCTTATATTCTTCAAACTCCGAACCGTACAACAAAATTTAGAAATGCAGAATGAATCTACAAACAATATATCTGAGTTGCAATTCTATTGGTAACGTAATTCATAAAATACAAAAAAATCATACATTGAAAAAAAATTACTTGACAGAAAATACTAGCCAATATCATAAGAATAAATATTAACTACGCAGAAGCAAAACTCCTTTGCCCGGGGCCCCAAATGCCGCGCTTTAAATACCTACTTACCCTTCAACTCCTCTACGTCCCTCTCTGTCTTGAGTTTTTTACCTGATATTTTTTTAAGATTATCTCCAAAACATTACATGGCTTATGTGGCTATTACTCATTTATAACACACGGAAGCGAGTCTATAGAGAACCTTCAAAAGCTTTGAAAAGTATGTGTGGAGTTTTAGGATCATAATTAGATTTAGAAATAGCGAGATCCAAGAACAATGTGGATTAAAAGAAGATGTAGTGACAAAGATCGAAAAGGGTATCCTAACAATAAGATGATTTGGTCATTTAGAGAGGATGGTTGAGTGGAGATGTCCTAGACGCACATACAGTGATCAGATTGTTCTGAATAAGGACCAAATCAAAAGCATCTGAAACCAACGAACGTGTATGAAGAGGGTGAGGAATATAGAAGAAGCGAAAGTTGTATGTTTAGAAGGTATGTATGAATATGTATGTAAAAAGGACCGTTTTCGGGCTGTAAACTATTTCTGTACTTACCATAATTTCTTGTCAACACGTTTAGGCGTTTCACCGTAATAATAGAACAAGCAAACTAACACTGCTTCGCATTTAGTAGCCACCCGTGACTTCATCTGCGTAAATTTATAAATAATGATGGCCTAGTTTGTAAGAATCAGTATAAAATAAGTTATTAGGTTGCTCTCCTTACAGAATTCTATAGTTCAGGTATTATGAATTCACCGTCTGAAATCTTCACTAAGATCTATTTGTTAATATCAAACAATAGGCTATCGTAAAACTGCCCTCGTTCTTCAAACAGCACAGTGGATTGAAAGGTTAAGGTTAAGGTAAGGTCCAGTAAGTCTAAACGCAGAAAAAAGATTACAAAATTAATAACATGGCCAAATTAAATGTCCTGAACTATACACTCCTATATTTAATTGCAATAACATCTATGTATTACGCTTTCTTTTTAAATATTCAGTTGATAGATTAATAAATAATAATAAACATGATTAAAAACTTCTCTCGTCCTCGGTGTCTCGAATTGAACTTTTTATACATGTTTCAACCAATTGTGATTTTATCACATTTTGTAGGATACTTACTTCAATTAAATATTTTTACATTCTTACTTTTCTTGGGTTATTACATTTCACTTTAGGTATATTTTACAAATAATAATTCAACCGTATCATATCTGGAGGGGCCCAAACTTGATGTTTTGAAAATGATTTTTAATTTAATTTAAAACAAGTGACTGAACTACAATTATATTTTTAGAATTGGCTAGTAAGCCCTTTCAATAAATACCACACACAATAGGTTCCAGAAAATTTTTTTCCCATACAGAAACAATATGACGTCATAACTCCTGTCCCTTTTTGTTTCTTTTTTTTATGCTACGGGTCAAATTGATTCTTCTGGCCTATAGATCAATCGTTCCGATTTTCATGCTTTCAAAACCATTTGCAGCTATTTTTGACGAATCTCTAGGACTAAATAAAATACAGGAACGTGCCCCAAGATTTTCTTAAAAACCCATGCCATTGAGTTTGTTGACTTAGTACGAGTAAGACACAGCTCATTATTAGTTGATGGTTTTCTAAGTAACACATTAACCCGGACTTGCGCGGACCAGAGTTAGCCCTTAACCCAGAGTTAAGCGTCTACTTTTGTACGTGGTTTGCCTCCTAACCTCGGGTTAAGACGCTAACTCTGGTCCACGCAAGTGGGCGTAAGTGCATAAACGCTGGATTATTGGTTCTATGAAAGTTAAAGCCGATTAATCTTATTGTACTAAGGCTTTGTCAACGGATATACAGCTCTTGTAATGCCAAAAGAGGCCCTAAATTACCCAGCCATGAGTTTTTTAATGTCTGCACAGGTTTTAGAAATATTCGGTATAGAGCTGCATTAAGACTTAAACAGCTTGATTGTGCAACTTACTTTCTATTCTATTCTTTCAGCGCTTAAAATGCTTTTATTCAGGTTTAAGAATTATTTAGTAAGGATAAAGGTAAAACAAAAAATAATGTGCATTTAATGTCAAATTATAATTCTCAAACATAATGGATCATGGTGGACTACGATCAAGTGAAGTGTTTATTTTGGACGGCTGCAAAATAAGTTGAACATTTGATATATAGTATATTTTGAGTGCGGTAGTATCTTTACTGTGAATGTGCATATAAATTTACGGTTAATTTTTTACGCGTATTTGAATAAGAAAGGATAAAAAAAATAATGGAATCAAAATTAGATATGAGTAATGTTCAATAAAAACATTTCTTTAAAACATGATGTCTGCAACTTCTCTAAATTTATGTTATTGATGGCAGATTCAATGATGGCGGAGCTCAGTGCGAGTAATAAGCCAGAACAGGGTAGAAAATTATACCATTCGAGTAATAAGAGCTATAGCGAAATCTGGTGCAAAACCTAAATCTGTATTAAAGCTTACAAAGGCCCTTTTAGCATTAAGCATTGAATCAGAATTCATCTAAACTACTATAACATATCCAAAAACAATTTTATTACTCACCTGTACAAGTTGTTTAAAGAAATCTCATACCGACCGTTGTCAAGCTTAATTAAATGGCATTATAAAAGGATAAATCTACTAAAACAAACAGCCAGCAGTAACATAGTCTCCTGTACACTCGGCATCTGCATAAAACCTTATAATTTACCTTATGAACAAACCTTACACAAGCCGAAAGTTTCTTTACTTGCTATGAGGATAAATTGCGTCTGAAAGTTCAACAATAACTTCCGATTTAACTGATATAATGCTTCGAGTTTACTTTGCAGTCGATATCTGCACAAGAGCTTATAATTCACCTCATAAACCAACCTTACAAAAGCCGAAGGTTTTCTAACCTGCTATGAGCATAATTTACGACTGAAAGCTCAATAATAAGAACCGAAATAAGTAATTTAATGCTCAGAGACTTCTGTGCAGTCGATTTCTGCAACAGAGCTTATAATTTTCCTCATAAACCAACCTTACACAAACCGAAGGTTTCTTAGCCAGCTATGAGCACAATTTGCGACTAAAAGCTGAAAAATAACATCCGTTTAACTGATTTAATGCTAAGAGACTCCTGTGCAGTCGATATCTACACAAGAGCTTATGATTTACCTCATAAACAAACCTTACTCAAGCCGAAGGTTTCTTAGCCAGCTATGAGCACAATTTGCGACTGAAGGCTGAAAAATAACATCCGATTAACTGATTTAATGCTAAGAGACTCCTGTGCGGTCGATATCTGCACAAGAGCTTATGATTTACCTCATAAACAAACCTTACTCAAGCCGAAGGTTTCTTAGCCTGCTATGAGTATAATTTGCGACTGAAGGCTCAACAATAACATCCGAATTAACTGATATAATGCTAAAAGACTCCTGTGCAGTCGATATCAGCTGCCCAAGAGCTTATAATTCACCTCATAAACCAACCTTACACATGCTGAAGGTTTCTTAGCCAGCTATGAGCACAATTTGCGACTAAAAGCTGAAAAATAACATCCGTTTAACTGATTTAATGCTAAGAGACTCCTGTGCAGTCGATATCTACACAAGAGCTTATGATTTACCTCATAAACAAACCTTACTCAAGCCGAAGGTTTCTTAGCCTGCTATGAGCATAATTTGCGACCTTATGATTTACCTCATAAACCAACCTTACACAGGCTGAAGGTTTCTTAGCCAGCTATGAGCACAATTTGCGACTGAAGGCTGAAAAATAACATCCGATTAACTGATTTAATGCTAAGAGACTCCTGTGCAGTCGATATCTACACAAGAGCTTATGATTTACCTCATAAACAAACCTTACTCAAGCCGAAGGTTTCTTAGCCTGCTATGAGCATAATTTGCGACCTTATGATTTACCTCATAAACCAACCTTACACAGGCTGAAGGTTTCTTAGCCAGCTATGAGCACAATTTGCGACTGAAGGCTGAAAAATAACATCCGTTTAACTGATTTAATGCTAAGAGACTCCTGTGCAGTCGATATCTACACAAGAGCTTATGATTTACCTCATAAACAAACCTTACTCAAGCCGAAGGTTTCTTAGCCTGCTATGAGCATAATTTGCGACCTTATGATTTACCTCATAAACCAACCTTACACAGGCTGATAAAAAAGATAAAAGATAAAAGATAAAAGATGTTTATTCAGTAAGTAGGCCGCACGGGCACTTTTACACGTCAAAAATCTACCAGCGCTTCGCAAGAGACCACTGCTGAGAAGAAACGCCGCAAGAAACTCAACAGTTAGTCGTTTTTTAAATATACAATTTTAAAACTTAACCTAACATTATATAAAACAATGAATATAACGTACGATAAGAAATAAATGTATTCACGCGTAGTTGAGCAGGAAAATGTGTCAAAACTCTGAATTTTCTCCAGAACTAATTAGTAGTAAGTAATAGAAAATAATTATGAAAATTATACTTAATTATGATGGTGTAATACAACTACATAAAAGGTTTCGACACATTCTCCTACAGAAACCGTGTCCCCTAGACAATATACAATGTTTAAGTACATATTTCTTACGATTAAGTTATTATTAAGTTATTTGGGTGTTTAGTTTAGGCCAAGCACTTTTATCTGATAGATAGTCCTCGACCCTATAGTAAGCTTTAGACATCAGCGACTTTTTCAAGTAAGTTTTAAGTACTGGAAATGGTAAGTTTAAAACTTCGTCAGGTAATTTATTATAGAAATGGATGCATTGACCTACAAATGATTTAAAAACCTTACGAACACGAAATTTTTTAATAGCTATTTTATTTTTATTTCTTGTATTAAAATTATGTATATCACAATTCTTAATAAAAGAGTCCTGATTTTTAATGACATTTTTAAGTAAATAAAATGCAGAGTTTCGTGGAGTGCAAGAAGATATAATCATTGATAGCAAAAAAGGTAAAAGATCAGACAGACATTCAGATGACAATAAGACAATTTTAAAAATAGAATATAAATTGCCAGGGTGTGCATTATTGTAAAAGAAGGTTTAACACCCCCTCGTAATAAAAGCACCCTGTACATACGTACATACAAGTATAACATAATATCCAAGTAAACTGTACACACTAAATACTATCACAAAAAAAAAACATCCTATATTTACATCATTAAATTACACACCCTATACCTGCCTATTTACAATGAAAAACCTTAATCTACCGTAAACCTAAAGAATTTACACATTTAAAATGTTTAATCTTCGGTAAAGCTTTGGTAAGAATATCGGCGATCATGTCATAAGTAGGTATGAACTGAAGGGAAAGTTGATGGTGTGTTAGAGACTCGCGTATGAAATGATGTTTGATATCGATGTGCTTTGTGCGGGCGTGATAAGTGCTGTTGTGTGCTAATTTAATGGAACTTTGATTATCTGTGTGGATAACCATGGGATGAGTGACAGCGAAGATTTCCATTATGAGGGTTTTTAGGTATATAGCTTCTTTACACGCTTCGGCCAGGGCCATATACTCTGCTTCGGTAGTCGAAAGGGCGACCGTGCGCTGCTTTCGAGACTCCCACGAGACAGGTGCACCGCTCATAATGAAAACATATCCTGTAAATGATCGCCTGTCCATTATGTTATTACCATAGTCAGCGTATGCGTAACCAATGGGTTGAATTTCACTCTTGTGAAATTGAAGTTTGAGGTCCTTGGTACCTTTAAGATACCGAAGGACCCTTTTTGCGGCCTTCCAGTGTACCTCCCCGTAATGTGCATTGAATTGAGAGAGATACGACACGGTGTGAGAAATATCTGGCCTAGTTCCAATAGCAATGTACATTAACGAGCCGATAAGTTCACAATACGGTACTTCAACTTCGTTTTCTTTTTCAGGTAGAGTTAATTTAAGTCCAGGTTCCATTGGTGTAGTGACAGATATAGCTTCATTCATATTATATCGGTCAATTAGTTTTTCGATATAATGCGTCTGGTCGAGAGTTATAGAGTTCAGACTTTGTATTACTCTCATACCGAGACAGTCCTTGACAGGACCCAGATCTTTAATTATAAAGATCTTTTTAAGTTCTTTTTTGAACTGTGTTTTTAAATCGTCACTATTGGACATTATAAAAAAGTCATCGACGAAAACTGCTACGACTAGTATGTCGTTGCCGTTCCTTTTGTGATAGAGACAGTGCTCCGTTGAAGCTTGTTTCAATGATAAGGCAGCCATTGCTTCGCACACCTTTTTATTCCACTGGCGTGGAGCTTGCTTCAAACCATAGAGTGACTTCTTAAGTAAGCACACTTTGTGTTTTGGATCAGTTGAAAAACCTTCTGGTTGTTCCATGAAGATTTCTTCTTCTAAATCACCATTTAAGAAGGCTGTTTCCACATCGAGATGATCAATTTGGCAGTTAAGATTGACGGCAAATGCCATCAAAAGTCGAACTGATGATAGCCTCGCAACAGGTGAAAAAGTTTCACCGTAGTCCACTCCTGGTATTTGAGTGAATCCTTTAGCTACAAGTCTAGCTTTATACTTGACTACATTTCCACTCGTGTCTATTTTTATTCTAAAGACCCATTTACATTTGGTTGTTTTGCGATCTTTAGGTCTGTCGACTAGAGTCCAAGTTCCATGTTTCATCAACGAATTATATTCAGCCTGCATGGCTTCCAGCCACTGACCCTTTTGAGGATGATCTGTAACCTCCTTGTAAGTTTCTGGTTCCAGGTCTGTTGTCATTTGAACTGCACAGACATACCTTTCAGGAGGACGCCTCTCTCGATTAGGGTATCTCCGTTCAGGTAAGAGCTCAGGAATGACTTCAGCTTCCAAGATACCAGATGTTACTTGCGGGGTAGCTGATTCGGATTGGTCCGATGGTAATGCTTCCGGTTGAATATCAGTTGGTGATTGACTAAGTGACGACACTGGAACTTGTTGAATAGGTTCTTCTTCTAAAATCGGCAGAAAGACTTGTGGAGATTCAGGCGAAGTTTCTGGTATCTCACTGTAAGGGAGATATTGATTAGAATCTAAGCGTGTTTGTTCTTCCATAAAAACAACATCTCTTGCGACTATTAAAACTCGAGGGTTTTGGCGATCTAAGAGACGATAGCCTTTGCTTTCTGTCGCATAACCTACAAAGATACAAGTTTGGGTCTTCGCGTCAAGCTTCGTTCGTTTTTCTTTCGGTATGAGAACATGCGCTTCACAACCAAAGACTTTCAGATGAGAAAGGTTCACTTTTCTCCCTGTCCAAATTTCTTCAGGAATCTTATTATTTAAAGCTTGCGTAGGTGTACGGTTCTTCAAATAAATAGCCGTATTGACCGCTTCTCCCCAGTATGCTTTTGGTAGTTTAGAGTCTTGAAGCATAGATCTCGCCTTCTCAATAATAGTTCGGTTGGCACGCTCAGAGACTCCGTTTTGCTGAGGAGTATAAGGAATGGTAGTTTGATGAACAATACCGTTTTCCTTCAAGAAGGTAGACAGCCCGTGGTTAACGTACTCACGACCGTTATCAGAGCGTAGAACTTTGATTTGGCGACCCGTTTGGTTTTCGACTAAGTGCTTAAACTCTACGAATTTAGTGAAAACCTCATCCTTTGATTTTAGGAGATATCCAAAAGATTTTCGACTAAAGTCATCTGTAAAAGTAAGTAAATATAGGGCTCCGCCCCACGAGTGCGTGCTCATTGGACCACATAGATCCGAATGAATTAGTTGAAGAACGCAACTCGATTTACTTGTAGAGCTCAGAAAAGGTTTCTTTGCAAGTTTTCCCTGTAAACATGGAATACATTTAACATTCAAACCTCTATAAGCATAATCTATGCCAACGTTATTATTTTTTAAAATATTCAAAGTCTTATGGTTTAAATGACCAAGGCGTCTATGCCATAGCATAGCAGACTCTTTACTGACAGAGCACATGGCCTGTGAACTAGTCGAACAAACGTCTAGTTTATACATACCTTTATGTACAGAACCTGTGGCAATGACAGAGCCCGTCAAGTGACATCCTCCACTTGGGACGATGCTTGCGCCTTTTGACGTAAACAACACATCGAAGCCATTTTCATTTAATTTGCTTACTGACAAAAGATTAGTTGCTAAGCCAGGAATATACAAGACGTTACTTATTTTATTTACACTGTCGGAAATTTCAATATTTACAGTACCTTTTCCATGGCTCAGTAATTGTTCCTTGTTAGCAACAGTAATAGGGGTGATGTGGGATGAAATGTTTGTAAACCAATCTCTCCTATTACTCATATGGGATGTTGCGCCGGAATCGATGTACCAATGATGTTGACCTGAGGGAGATATATTAGAGAAACAAGACGACAGGGTGAATTCGGATGTATTGTATGACTTGATCGCCGAATCATTCTTAGTGGTTTTGTTTTTTAAACTCCTACACTTCGAAACTACAGACCTGACTTTTTACAATAAGTACAGAACAATTTCTTCGGTGCACTGCCGACATGTAGCACGGTGTTCGTAATCCCCCGGGTACTGGAAGTGGCCGGTACAGCTCGCGATTCTTCCTTTAAAAGAGCTGTCACTACGTTTTCCGATGTGATCTTCATAGTGGAGTGCTCCAGCGTCATAACGAGTGGCTTGAATCTATCGGGTAGACCAGCAAGCATTATTATTGCCAGGAACTCGTCATCAACTCCTGCTCCGATTCCCTGCAGTTCTTGCTGCGTAGCCAGTGAGTTATTGACATACTCGTGAAGGTTTCCCTTAAACTCATTATTTAGGAGTTTTTTAATAAGGCCTAGCCTTCTTATCAGACCACTGTCAGCATAGGCTTTCTTGAGACTGCTTAATGTTTGATGGGCCGTAGTAGCTGACCTAATGACTGGATAAACTGATTCTTCACAGGTCAAGCAAATTTTAGCCCGTGCCTTTTGATCTTTTCTGGCTTCCATAGGGTCTGCGATGTTAACAGGGTTGATGCAGACACTCCATAAGTCTAAATCAGTTAGGTAACATTCTAGGCTAAAAATCCATGTGTTGAAATTCTTGCCTGTTAGTTTACTGAAGCTAGCGCCTGTTGACGTCGTAGACTGATTCAGGCTTAGTGCCGACGTTGATGTCGATGGACAGTTATCCATAGCACAAATTTTTCACTCTAATTATTCTTCACATATATAAACCATTTATTATATTATATATATAGCACTGCTGCAAATAGGCCCATAACCTTTTAAGTAAATAAAATGCAGAGTTTCGTGGAGTGCAAGAAGATATAATCATTGATAGCAAAAAAGGTAAAAGATCAGACAGACATTCAGATGACAATAAGACAATTTTAAAAATAGAATATAAATTGCCAGGGTGTGCATTATTGTAAAAGAAGGTTTAACAGACATAAATAATATTCTCATAAATAAATTGTGACGCTACTGTCAAAATACTAATTTCTTTAAATAGTAATCTTAAAGAATCACGGGAGTTTAGATTATATATAGAACGGATGGCTCTTTTTTGTAACACGAATATAGTCTGTATGTCAGCAGCTTTTCCCCAAACCAGAATACCGTATGACATAACACTATGAAAATAACTATAATAAACTAAGCGAGCTGTCTCAACATTCGTAAGTTGCCTGATTTTCCTAACAGCATAAGCTGCAGAACTTAATTTACCTGCTAGTACTGCTATGTGGGGACTCCATTGCAAGTTTTTGTCGATAGTTATTAATAAAACAAATATTCTTAGAACCTTATGTTATATTTTATTGAGTAGAAGTCTGTCACAATTACAAAGGAATGTCATCAAGAACACATTATCTGATGGCCAGTAAAATGAGGTTTCAACACTCCCCCTACATCAGATCAGCCATATTCACCATACCTAGTGAAGATCGTGCTCTGAGAAAGCCTTAAATTCCTTTGGCAGGGCTTTCGTAAACGTATCCGCTACTTGTTCTTTAGAGGGTACGTAGAGAACGTTGACCTTTTTGTCCTGATGGAGCTCTCGCAAAAACTTATAGCGCGTGTCTATGTGCTTTGTCTTAAAATGAAACACTGGGTTCTTGACGAGCTTGATAGCGCTTTGGTTATCGACGTAAACCGTGGGTATAACCTCAGTTCCTCGAACTTCCTTGTAGAGGCGATTGAGCCATATAACCGTTTGGGCTGCAAGACTGGCCGCCACGTATTCTGCCTCAGTTGTTGAAAGGGTCACACATCTCTGTGTTTTTGAAGACCACGACACTGCTCCCCCTGCGGCCAGACATACGTAACCAGAAGTCGATCTTCTCGTATCTTTATCTCCGGCGTAGTCTGCATCACTATATGCCACGAAAGAATTTTCTTCAATTGACGAAGTCTTGAACAGTATACCAAGGCATTGAGTTCCTTTTAAATATCTCAAGACTCGTTTAGCGATCGCATAGTGGCGTTTGTCAGGTTTCTCTACATGTTTCGATAAAACATTTACCGCAAAACAAATATCCGGTCTACTCACAACCGACAGAAATAATAATTTTCCAACTAATTCTCTGTAGTGAAAATCATTAACACTCGTGTCATTGTCATAGTTCAAATTATCCGTCATTAGATTTTTGTCTATAGGAATGACTACCGAGTTTGCATCGCTCATGTCATAATATTTCAAAATAGTTTTTATGTAGGCTTCTTGGTTTATAAAAATCGACCCATTACTCAGGCGATTTATTTGCAAGCCAAGGTAGCAGCCGACTTCGGAGGTGCGAACTTGGAATTCTGCGGTCAGGGCACTCAGAAATTCTTCCACACATGTCTTGTTTGGCGATAGGATCAATCCATCATCGACGTAAATCATGACGATAAGTTGCCGATCTTGGCTTATGAACAGGCATGGATCCGAGTCACTTTGCGTTAATTTGTACTTTGACAAAAAATAACAGAATTTCTTGTTCCAGCACCGTGGCGCCTGTTTCAAGCCGTATAAACTTTTGATAAGCTTGCAGACACGGCCTGATCCATCATCGAATCCCACAGGTTGCTTCATGTAAATAACCTCGTCGATGTCACCGTATAAAAAAGCGGTCTTTACATCGAATTGAGTCATGTGCATTTTTCTAACAGCTGCTTCGCTCAACATAGTGCGTATTGTATCCCAACGAACAACAGGGATGAAAGTCTCGTGGTAGTCGATGCCATGCTCTTGACTGTATCCTCTGACAACCAGTCGAGCTTTGAAACGTTCTATAGAACCATCAACTTTCCTTTTTATCTTGTAAACCCATTTGTTGCTAAGGGCCTCTCTGTTTTCAGGTAAATTTACAAGAATCCAGGTGTTATTTTCGTTGAGAGAATCCATTTCCTCTTTCATGGCAGTAGACCATTCTTTATTATTCTCTGACTCCATAGCTTGTTTGTAAGTCTGAGGTTGATCTTCAGAAAAGCAGACACAACAGCTAGTCTTGGAGCTGTGAGGAATGCATTTTTTGTCTCTTAAATTATAAGGAATTGACTGAGCTTCATCTTGGATATTCTCACTAGGAAGATCGTTTTGTATTTCAGTAGCCTTAGATATTTCATGATCTTCATGCTCCCCAAAAATAAGAGGTAGCTTACAGAAGTCAGAAGAAACTGTCTCAGATCTAAACAATACATCTCTTGAAATGATAACATCATTTTTCTCAGGTATCCAGATACGATAACCGTCGTTATCTCCGCAATAGCCAACTAAATATCCTTTCATAGCCTTTTTATCGAGTTTCTTACGTTTCTGGCTTGGAGTATGCACAAAGCATTCTGTGCCAAAGACACGTAGATGTTCGATGTAAGCCGGCTTATTGTACCACAGCTCATATGGTGTCTTCCCATCAATTTGTGTTGGTCCAGTTCTGTTAAGTACGTAACTCGCAGTATTGATAGCTTCGGCCCACAGCTTTTTCGGAAGGTCTTTATTGTATAGCATGCTTCTCGCTGCCTCAACAAGAATCCTGTTCTCTCGTTCTGCCCCACCATTCTGTTCTGGAGTGTACGGCATACTCATTCGGTGGTGTAAGCCAACTGCTTCTGTAATATGATGTACTTCGGCATTGTTGAATTCTTTACCGCCATCTGTGAGTAGCTCCTTAACAACGTGACCAGCTGTTTTGATTTCAGCAAGAAACTTGGGTAGTACACTGGCTACTTCGGACTTTAGTTTTAAGAAGTATACTTTTCTGAACTTTGTGTAATCATCCTTGAATACAACGAAGTTTTTTTTCTTACCGACTGACAATTCAGACATAGGACCACAGACGTCAGCATTAATTTGATCGCCGGGTTTTGTGCCTCGATGTTGTCTAGTACCAAATGACAATCTGGTCATTTTTCCGTATACACATCCATCACAGTCGGATTGATCAGGTGAAAAATGTATACCATTGCGTTTCAGGATTTCTTTTGTATGTCTTTTGTTTTGATGACAAAGTCTTTCATGCCAAATTTGCAGGCTAATCCCTTCTTTGACTACACAGATATTAACAGTCCTTACTCTCATCAAAAGTTTGTAAAGACTACCATCTCTGATACTGACAGCTTTAACTTGACCAATCTTATCTTTGAAGACACGCTTATCCTTATCAGCTATCTCTATATATCCATGGTCTAAAGCTGAGCCAGCTGAGAATAGATTTTGTCCAGCTTGAGGTACATACCACACGTTATTCAAATAAGCACGTTTCCATTTACCATGTACGGACATTTCAACATCAATAATTCCTTGACCATATGCATACATAGTTCGATCATCTCCCAGTCGCAAAGCTCTTGGGTTATCGAAAGGCGAGTAGCTTCTGAACCAATTGGCGCTTGATCTGACGTGGTGGGATGCTCCTGAGTCAACTATCCAGTTTGAGTTTTTGTCACCAAGTCGAGATAGGAATGCATCACCTTCATCCTGAATGGATTCGTTACCCTTATTTCGCTTTTTGTTTTGTTTCTTAAGCAAAAAACATTGTTTGTTAGTATGTCCAATTTTATTGCAATGTAAGCATTTTATTTTGTCTTTCTTTTTATTTGATAGAAAAGCATTGTCAGACGTAAAAGTGGAAGTAGAAGGTTTGATATCCAGGTCTCCGAGACGCTGTTCGTGAAGACGCAGACGCTCTATAAGAGTGGAAATACTTCTATTTTCCTTAGGCACGGACTCCCAAGCATTCTTGAACTCAAGGTAGGCTGAAGGTAAAGTATTCAGTATCCTGTTCATTAACAATGATTGAGGGAGAGATCCTTCTTCCTTTAATTCGTCATTGAGTTGTTGCCATAATGTCTGCAGCTTAGAGACGTGCGTAGCGATGTCATCAGCTTCATCTTTCGTGTAAGTGAACAGCTGGCAATACAACAAGTCTAATCTTCTATCATTCTTCTGCTCATATACTGAGTGAAGTATATCCCACATTTCCTTACCGGATTTAGCTGTGAGTATATGCCGTTTAGGTTCTTCGGAGACGCTACAACCGATGATACATTGGAGTAATGCGTCGCGTTCTTCATATTGGGTAAGCTTCTTCTGATAATTTGCAGTTTCTTCAGCTGACACGTCTCTTTTTTTAAGCGGTACAGGAAAAATTTCGACGCCTTTCACAATATCTTGCAGTTTGTGCATGGTAAGTTGAAGGTTAATATCGAATTTCCATACCAACCAATTGTCAGATCCGCGTAGCTTTTCAATATTAAAGCGAACCAATTTTTGGAGACTCATATTTTAATTAGAAACACAAATTAAAATGTAAAAAGAAAACTGGTTCCAAAATAGAAGAATATTTAGGAAATATTCGTAATTTTCCCATAACCTAATAAAACAAATATTCTTAGAACCTTATGTTATATTTTATTGAGTAGAAGTCTGTCACAATTACAAAGGAATGTCATCAAGAACACATTATCTGATGGCCAGTAAAATGAGGTTTCAACAGTTATCCCTAAGAAAAGCGCCTTATCTACCATTTCCAAACACTCGCCATTTAGAAATATACTAGATTCTACCGGTCTAACATTAGGCAAAGCGAACCTAACACATTTAGTTTTCCTAGCATTGAGTAGCAAATTGTTACTAGTAAACCAATTAAGTACTTTACCTAGCGTGGCGTTTATCCTAGTGTAATTGACGGATTTTCGGTCTACCTTGAAAATCAATGATGTATCATCAGCAAATAGCACAATATCACAAAGATTCTCTATCATGGGTGGTAAGTCATTAATGTAAACCAAAAATAAGAAAGGACCTAATATGGAGCCCTGAGGCACACTTAATTTAACAGCTGCTCCAATGGACTGTGTTCTGTTTACAACAACCGTTTGTGTCCTATCACTAAGATATGAGGACATGAGATTTAGAGAATTATTAGTCAGACCATAATGTTCTAATTTTAATATAAGAGTCGCATGATCTACGCAATCGAAAGCTTTGGAAAGGTCACAAAAAATTCCTATGGCATCACAAGATTTCTCCCAAATATTGTATATATATTTAATGAGTACAGATGCTGCATCAGTTGTGGATCGTCCTCTGGTGAAGCCGAACTGATTACTGTTAAGCAGTTTATTTCTATTGAAGTGACCTAACATATCATTTAACATTAACTTCTCAAAAACTTTACTTAAAACAGGTAGAATAGAAATGGGACGGAAATTCGTTAAATCACTCATCTCACCTGATTTAAAAAGTGGTATGACTTTACTATATTTCATAAGATTTGGAAAGACCCCCTCTGAAATGCAATTATTGTAGATTAAAGCTAAGTGAGGTGCAATTATATCTATGACATGATGGATGACTTTAACTGAAGTTCCCCATAAATCCTCAGTTTTTTTTAAACTGAGCGATTTAAATACCTTAACAATAGTAGCTGAATCTACATAGCTAAAATCAAAGCTAACATTACATTTAGTAACATTAGCACAAAGTGATTTTTGAGCTTCAATCGCAGATGATTGAAGACATTTCGTGGTATTAATGGCTATGGTGGAGAAATAATCTTCGAACGCTAAGGCCACGTCTTTGTTTGAGGTGATTTGTTTGTCACCATTGTTTAGAGCGATTTTATTATCACGAGTTTATGATTTACCTGTTTCTCTATTTATTATCTTCCACACAGTTTTTACCTTATTGTCAGAAGTTTTGAGTTTAAGACTTAGAAAGTTTGACTTAGCAGTCAAGCAAACTTGCTTGAAGGTCTTTGAATAATTCTTAACGTAAACTAAGAAGTCAGCGTTCTTGTTCTCTTCCCTCTCTCTGTAAAGTTCGTAAAGCCTATTTCTACTTTTATGAATGCCTACAGTAGCCCATTCACTAAACTTAGTTTTTGACCTAGAAATAGTTTTCATCTTAAAATGATTATTAAATTGATGAAGAATTACACCAAACAAATCTTTATAAATACTATTAGAATCATTATGCGAAAAGGATAACCCACAGAGATTACTCTGAACTTTATTTTTAAATAGTTCTAAACGATTGCAAGTTATGTGTCTGTATGTTATTGTCTGTGGTTCCTGATTAAAATCATTTAGAAAAGAAGCCTTTTGACCACTATGATCTGAATTAAAGCAGTTAAATATTTCCTTATCCAAACATTCACAATTACAAAAAATATTGTCTAAGCAGGTAGCACTTGTAACACCTATCCGTGTAGGTTCAAAGAACAAATTACCTAAATTAAAAGATTTAAATAAACTTAAGATCTTAATAGTATTATTTGACGTTTCTAGTAAGTTAACATTAAAGTCTCCACAGACAACAACATGCTTTTGAGTTTTACATGCTAATTTTAACACATTTTCCATAGTAGATTCAAATGTGCTGAAATCAGCTGATGGTGGTCTATAAACAAAAAGGTTTCTTAGCCTGCTATGAGCATAAATTGCGACTTAAGGCTGAAAAATAACATCCGATTAACTGATTTAATGCTAATAGACTCCTGTGCAGTCGATATCTGCACAAGAGCTTATGATTTACCTCATAAACAAACCTTACTCAAGCCGAAGGTTTCTTAGCCTGCTATGAGCATAAATTGCGACTAAAGGCTGCAACATAACAACCGAATTAACTGATTTAATGCTAAGAGTACATTTTTGCCCTCTTTTACAACGCCAAATTAGCAAGGCTGTACAAGACTTGAAAATATCTCCCATTGTGCAGTCTTGAATCTTACCTAGAACTCTTATATATATTTAGTAAAACTGAATACTTACTAAAGGCTGACTTACGAGTATTACTGAACATTAAGCCTGTGTGCCACTTGGGTTATACTTCACTTCCTCATTTCGCAAATTTACTAATTTCTAGGTGTAATGTTAATTTGTGACTTGAAAGTGGTTAGGTTTGTAAGAAAAAACAGTTCTTTAATGATTTATTTATTTACTACGGACACAGCATAATATGGCAAGTACATATACAAGTGATGTTACTTAACAATAAACTAAACTTGAGATTTTTACAGAGTTAGCAACAACATTAACTGGGGTGATACTACAAATTTCCATACAATAACATTAATTTAAACCCCCACTAACCTAGTGCAATTTAAAGATCGTTTTATTTCGTAGAAAAAACGGTAAGTTAAGTTTTAATATAAAATAAATTGCAAATCTTGTTTATGAAGTGAGCTAATGAGACCAAATTTGTCTCAATTCATGGTTTATGGAGGGTGGAACCAGTTCTCCAAGGACGGAGGCATTTCAAAATTCGGGAATAGGTATGAAATACATTATAATATGTTTTGTCTTTTCTTCTTGAAACCTTTATTTTTAGGATGAAATATTAAATTACTACAGATATTTATGACTAATGAAATGATAAATGAAGAAGATTACAAAATAAAGCTAGTTATTTAAACTCTGTAGTGAATATGTTAACAAATGAAGTTACACTCATAACTGTTTAACCGTTGTTAAAAGGGTCCGGTTAGATACATCAAAATAATTTAAAAGCTCACTTATCTAATGCGTATACCTAATTTTCCAGCCTTCTTATCCGAAACGTCATTCACCGCGGAATCTCCTCGAACAGTTCCCCCGCGCTGCCCGCGGCCGCAGCGCGGGGCCAAGCCCAGACGGCACAAATAATGTAGCCCTGGGTTGATCAATTTTTTATTCTATAAATGACTGTATAAAATTTAAAACACTTTTACCATTTTAATTTAAAATTATTTTTTTAAATAACAAAAAATTAAAGTTTAAATGATATCACAGGTTGGTTGCTATTTCAGTCAACAAATCTGTAGAAATCTCGTCACGTGATTTTAATTTGTAACAACTCATCCTAGTTCTAAATCTGTGACTATGTTAAGAATTCACTGAATATAATATGATAATACGAGTATTAATATGATAACCTTAATGTGAAGACATGAAACAACTACAATAAATCGTTAATAGTTTATTCAACCAAATAAGGTTAAATACTTCATTACGTTGGTCGAAACAGCTTTGCAATTACCCTCCTTTTTTCCTTTCTTAATAGTTTCTAAAACTTGTAAAGATTTTTGTAGTAAATATAAGGGGTAATTTTTTCCCCGTACTTACATAACATCAACTTTACTATACAATATATAAACTTAATAAGAATGTATAATTTTTAGACATCAACTTTTAGGGAGAAGTTTTCTAAAAATGTATCTATTTATATAGATATTTTTTATTTAACAGAATAAATCCACTTCACAAAATAACGAGCGGAGTTGAAAAGAACTAAGCAAACAAACAGATGGCAGTGACATAATTTGCCGGATTTTTTATTTTATTAATGGCTATACGTTGTGCCTAATTCCGTTCTCTTAAGAACTTATTCTAGCAAGAAGAGTCACATGCAAGGAAAAGTTTAATCCAGATTTAAGCTTAATTCTGGATTTAAAAATGACACTTCTATAAAATTTAGCACAAATTAAGCTCAGTTTAAGCATAAATATAGATTTAACGTTTTAATATAAATATAACAGGGTAATGTAGATTAAAGATTGATAGTCCAGTCAGTTCGGTACACACACTATCACAGAAGACATCAATTTTGCTAATTTCATTCGTCATAAAGAGAATACCACTTGTGAACAATAATATGTTTCACTAAACACATTTTAGACATTTAAACGTTAGCAAGTAACGTGGAATTGAACATTTAATGTTGGTTAGCCCTGAATGCCTGGAGCAGCGCGCAGTGGGGCTTGTTGCAGATCCTCTCGATGATCTCGTACGGCAGCTGCACCCCGGCCAGGCGGCACGCCGCGATGGCCCCGCAGTACAGCACGGCCATGGTGCGGCTCGGGTCGTTGAAGTCTAAGTATGGCTCCAGGTAGGTGCCGAGAACCCCGATGATCTCGATGGAAACTTTGTTTAACGGAAAGCGCGGCAAAGGCGGCCTCGTTTCCGGCAACAGGTCAGCAAAATGTGCAAGCGTATGCTCGAGCGTTTCACGTACAATAACATAATAAGCGTCGTCGATCACATCGTTCTCGTCAAGCATGTCACCTGGCGCCAGAGTATGTTGCGTTAGTGTCCAAGGAGCCGGCTCTTCACCTTGACCCTCCATAGTTGGCGTTGGTGGAGAGAAGTGCCTCACAGGCCCCGTTGGCACGAAGTCCGCACAGGCCCGCAAGTGCCCGGGGTCGCGGCCGCGTTGGCGCGGAGCTAGACGCACGCGGAGGGCGTTCGGAGAACAATGCGGGTGAGCCGCCGGCGATCGTGACTGTATATACCTCTAATAAATATTAATGAGGGCTCGAGCAAAATGCGAGGTCCTTTCTCAACTGAAACTCACTTATGACGCGATGTTGCTGAATCAATAATATCTTAGCACATGCGCAGTTGAAGCTAGGTGAGCTACGAGAGGCAAATATCGTTCGTCGGTGGGAAAATGCGTTTCATTGTTGTAACTTAAATTCGTTTATACTTTTAATAATGCACTCTAAGTACTCGTCCACTAGTACTAGGTCGTTTGCAAATTTTAGGTGTGTCAGTTTGACCCCATTTATATTATTTCTGTAACCATCCTATTTTAGAAAATAAATAAGCAACATAATTATGAAACCTAATTATAAATATGTTATTACCACGTATGGAATTTATTTCATCTTGCTCTTCTAGTCTATGAGACATTATTAAAATCTTATGTCTCGCAAATGCATTTGACGGTCGGCTGTAAGTTTGTTTGTACTGTAATAGAAATATATCTTTAGAAAATCAATTTAAATGAAATGTTAAGGGTAGTTACTGCACCATACTGTCTAATAATTAATGTGTGGCTATAATATAGACGTGTTACGGAAAAACTTGCACCAGAAATACCAGAATACATTTTTAACAGCTTTTGCCGTGAGGCTCGTTTTTTCATGCATTTTAAAAACTATAGTGTTTCAGTTTACACAATTTACTTTATTAATTTAATTGTGTTGTAACTAGTCATATAATTTTTTTTAGCTTTTCCTTATGACAAATAGTATAGTCACACAAATACCTCGCATCGGGTGTCTCACTCAGACCGTTGTTTAATAATTGAGTTCACATTTCCATGCAAGTAGTTAGTACTGCCATGACGAAGACGTTATGGATATTATAGGTATTTGTTCATGCGCATTACGCGGGTGAGTAATGGCTTGAGAAAACGAAGTTGCATTTTGGGTTAAGCAAGGTACAATACAATTTACTTCAGATCATCAACTAAGTTTTATTAAACTGGTGTACACGGAACTACTCTCAAAAACGGACCTTATATTTTAAAGGGGTTTAAAAATGTATTGCTGACGTGTCCATCAAAGTTGTATAACTTGGTATGAACGCCATACATTATTTTTTTGCAAAGGCTATTGCCGTGTTCGTGAATAAAAATGCCCCTGACGATATTAGCCAGTGAATTTATCCTATGTGTTGGTCATGATGCTCGTTATTAATCTGCCAAGTTTTATCTCATTATTATTGACAGTTCTCTATAAATGTCACTTCAAAGTTTTTTTTACTTTTCAAAATATTTCAAAAACTGCTGGTCCGTTTCTTTTGCAATTAACGTATGTTGTTAATGATTTGAAGAGGTATCATTTTGCAAAAAACCAGACGTCTCTAGGTCAACATTAACTTGGTGCTTTTTGATGTCAAATATTTCAAACATTTTTATTTGACACTTGTGAGTCAAATGCCAACCACCTACTATTTCTTTTAAACTAATGTGACATGTCTTTCCATACTAATATAATGTATGTCTCAAATGAATCGGGTTGGGGCAGCATGGTGTTTTTTTTGTTTTGATTATACCTACTAGTACATCATCAACTTATACGTGTAAACTACGAGTGTATTGATATTTGACATAAAATCAACATTATACTGCGGTTTATTTAAGAAGCCTTTGTTAAGCATACTCGTACCTATAGTCCGTAAAAACAAAGGTTGGTGTCAAAGAAAACTTTCGTTTCAATGTTTTTCATCTAATGCCATCCAAGATTTCCCGGAACTGAGCGTAACTGAATTAAAAGTATTGTTTACAGGAACATGTTAGGACAGGCTATTTCTTATTTAGCAGAGGTTCTCAATGAAGACGGTACCTTAAATATAGCTTTTGTTAATGTTCCTTAACAAAAGCTATATTTAAGGTACTTTGAAGTGACATTTTTACAGAACTGTCAATAATTAATGAGATAAAACTTGGCAGATTAATAACGAGCATCATGACCAACACATAGGATAAATTCACTGGCTAATATCGTCAGGGGCATTTTTTGTTCCCGTACCCGGCTATAGCCTTTCATTTGTACAGAGATCAATTTTATTGTTCATTATTTAAACCTTAGTTAATAAGTTATCGAAAATGTATCCAAAATAAAATTGGTACAGGACTTTTTGATTGGTGGTTTAAATTGAAGTCATATTTGTATGCAATTGTATGGTGAAATCGCAAGCGTCCCTTATTACGTTACCATGACTGTTTATTATTATGTATACACACACGCCATCTCCACGTAGGTTAACCTTGCCGTGTGCAGGTCCTGGGAGACTCACCAAGTCCGCGGATCAGTGCCAGCATGGACTCAAATAAACTACTTATATCGAATTCACGATTATTTGTGTCATCCTGGCGTTATCAAAATGTATCAGTGGGTTAAAGCAAGGAATTTGCCTAACTCAGAAAGTGACGTACAAGCTAACTAATTGTCCGATTTGTGACGAGATAAAACCACGATTTCATGAAGCCAGAGGGAACCTATAACAGCTTTTTCACCATTTGAAATGTTGAGGATAAATTATAAAGGTCCATTGCCATGTAAAACTAAAAATAAACGTTTTCTCACAGTAATGGATGAATTTTCGAGGTTTCCGTTAGTTTATCCGTGCAAAAATTTATCTAATTCCACCGTCATCGATTGCCTTAAAGATTTGTTCTGTGTATTTGGCACACCACAATTTATTCATTCTGACATATCGGCATTTATGTCTGTAGAGCTAAAGCGTTTTCCGGTTTCGCTTGGTATTGCGCCTTACGATTCACAAGGCAACGGGCGACCTCAGCACCTCAATGAGACCTTGTGGAGAGCCATTCAGCTTAGTCTACGATCAAAAAACCTTCATACTGAGGATTGGGAACAAGTTTTACCGGTCGCTTTACATTCCATTTGCGCCCTTATTTGCACTTCCACCAACACAACTCCCCATGAAAGACTCTTTAATTACCCGCGAAGAACTGCTCATAGTGAGTCTCGACCTACTTGAATACTGACACCGGGACCAGCGTTAGTCAAGAAACCTGTTAGATTCTCCAAATCCGACCCCTTCGTAGAAGAAGTGGAGCTCCTCGAAGCTAACCTTTCTAACTCTCATCATACTAAGATGCCTGAAGACACCTCAGAAAGTGAATACTTTACTCCTGATGAGGAGGATCCAGGCCAGATAGGAGGGACCGAGCCTAGCAACGTCGAAGCGCCTGAGCAGGAAACCACTCAGGTATCTGAAGAGAGTGAGAAAGGGGAATTGCGTCGTTTCTGCTCTTCCGTCGCGCCCCTATGTATCTTTGCTACTATACCAAGGATTAAACAAATGTAATGCGTCTATGATATTTTGTCAATTTATCTTAGGTCAATATATGTCTTCTTTCTTTTGTTGTGTAATGTATCACTCACATCCACTATACCCTGAGGTGTGTAGCGTTTATGTTCAGCTATAAGTATGAATGTGATATAGATATGAAGGTTCGTGCCCGAACCAGTAAATGAGTTTAGTCTTATTTTAACCGAATTACGTGGCAGAGTCAAATAACGATTAGTAATTATTAGGAGACTTCAAAAAATATTATTAAATTAAATTAATTCAGAATTTGGACCAAATGATGGTATTTAAATTAAAGTGCTAAATGAACTAAATTAGAAAAAGCAGGACTAGTGACGAGATACGTAATCCCTTTTGGAGTTTTTACTGCTGGGAGATAAGTTGTGGGAGTGTTGCTGCGTGAGAATTAGTGGGGTCAATGAGGACGGAGTTAATGATGAAGGACGGAGCGTTCAAGAAGAAGGAATGCCAGTTAAGAGGAGAAAAAGATGTCAACATTCATCTGCAGAGTGAAAGTGAAATAAAGTTATGGTGAAGTGTAGTTCAAGTCCGATATACGATAAGTTAGAAAAAATAAGAGAAGTTTTACAAAAGTTTGGCCTCACAAAAAGGGAACAAAGTTAAGGATACAATTAAATAGATGATGCTTAGTTAGTAGGTATGTATAAAAGGAGTATGAGCTATTAATAGCTTCGGCTAATACCTCTGATTTCACAGACCAAGGGTCATGATTTGTATCGGAATGACTAAGCGATAAAAAAGAATAAGTGTACACTAAGATAATAAAATATAGTAAAGAGGGACAGAAACTAATTAAAATGGCGAAATTTTTCGATCTCCAAGAAGCCGGAAGATTCTTTCCTGTATTCGATGATAAGGAAGAAACTATTATCTGGTATTGAAATGTTGGGAGTAGGTAAATTGAATAATAGGTAGTGACGAATTTAACAGAATGCAATTTTTAATTTAATATACTTATTCTCTTCTCGTGTAGTTCGTAGGTTATGGCAAAGTAAATATCAGGGGACCATGAGCTAGAGCAAGGTGTCCCTTCAGTTGCTTCCTGGGTCAAGTAACTCTTCCCATCGCCCACATGTATCTCGACTTCATTGAGCGCCATCTATCGCGGTAGGTAACTAAAACTGCAGAGCGCCATTTAACTGCCATTTACTTTGGTTAGACAGTCTATTTATGCGATACAAAAAATATCTGTTTTTGTTAATAACGCTATACTCTTCTTTTTAACGCACGGTTTTTCATCAATTGCTTGGACCAGATAGTTCCAGGCATTGTCGAGACGTCTCTACTTCCATGTCTTGCCTGTTCGTAAAAGAGACTAGCTGACCCTCACAACGAGCCCTTTCATTTGATATATATGACAGAGTAAGGTATGCAAAATCTTTTTTTTAATTTCCTACTTGGTCCCCTGATAACGGGATTTATTTAAATAAACATTAACTTTGCACATCTGTATTTGAGTCATCAATTTATGTAAGTTTACCAAATTTCAACTCAATCGTTCCAGTAGTTTCAGAGCAAATTGGCTGTGACAGACAGATGGACAGACAGATGGACAGATAGGCGCACGAGTCATCCTATAAGGGTTCCGTTTTTGATAAAACTCGTACTGTTCCCTAAATTGAAGTAAATATAAGCCAGTAAAAAAACACATTTCAATTAATAGTTCGGAGAAAATCATGTGTTGACAGAGACTATAAACAAACATACATACGTCTTAAAAAAATGTATGTCGTCACTATTTATTGTCGTCTTTAAATCGTTTGTGAATGGGTTTGATGAATGTTATCCGCTGTGAGAGTTTAGTATTGCTCGCCGTCATAACGGGAGTGTTGATTAGATGCTGATCAAATAATTATAATCCTTCTAATGTGAAAGTTTGTATATGTGTGTGTATGTATTAGTTTGTTACTCCTTCACACTGCAACGGCTAGACGAATATGGACACTTCTTCTTCCTCTTTTAGACTACGCTGACGTTTCTTATATGGACCTCTCAGAACAGCTTCTTGATAAACTTGAGTGACTCCAAAACGTGTGCATTCGATACGTACATTTTCGGCCTACGTAAATACGATCATGTCTCTCACTTCCATGCACAGCTAAACTGGTTACCTATTCGTTTTCGCCGAAACGTTCACATCCTGTCGCTGCTTTTAATACTATTTTTATCCTCGTGCTACCTTTCTGAGCGATTTAGGTTCATGGCCACCGGCTCCCAAAACCGGTTGCGCTCAAAGGCTAATCTAACCCTCGCATTCCCATACCACAAATCCAAATCTTATTCCAAATCCTTCTCGGTACATTCTGTCAGATTGTGGAATCGGCTACCAACTGGCATTAGGCAATCACTAACGGTAGGTTCCCTAAAAGGCTAATTAAAGAAGTTCTCGCTTGACTTCATCTCCTAAATATCAATTATCCTCTAGGTACGTAAAATGTAGTTTATGTATGTATATTTAAGTATTAAAATGTATATTTCTGTATCTATTTATGTAGGTATTTGAATGTAGTTTTATTTTAATTTTATTTATGTAAGTTTAATCGGTCACTTAATGTGTTATATTCTTCTTCTTGTACACTTGTTTACTCGTTGCACAACCTTTCACTCTTCTCAATCTCTCAAGGGTTAGCTGGAAGAGATCCCTTAAAGAGCGACTGACTCGTGGACCCACTACTTTTGCCCCACTGCTAATCGCTTTCGTCAGAAATCCATCAGAAACCATTTTGATTCCGCAAAAGTAAGTAGGTTAGGTTCGTTAGGTATCTTTAAACGCCCGAAGGGCAAACTGCCCAGAAATAGGAGCCCTGCCGCAAGGCAGGGCTCCGTCGAAAAGAGCAGTGGGACGAAGTAGTGGGTCCACGAGTCATGTGCGCCCTTAAAGGGATAAGTTCGCCTTTGTACATATTTTTATATTAATTGTATTGTAATGGTTTTTCTTTTGTACAATAAAGTGTTTACATACACACATACATGCTGGCTACTTTTTTTTCTTAGGAATAACGGTAATCGAAATTTACGCCGACGAAGTCGCAGGCAAGCTAGTCATAAATAAAACTTTCTTAGATACATATTTAATAGTTTATTTCACTTTTTATTCTAAGTGGTCACACAGACCACGTACATGTTGGTTGTTTATTTTTTCCTTTAATATTAATTGAACAGTTTTAATACAATTAAGATACACCTATTTTTAACAATGTATGAAAATTTAAAAACCGTTACGAGAAATAGGATACTCAAATCCCTCAAGTTAGATTAAAGAAAATATTACAAAGGATTATTTATGATAAAATTTATAAACGATCTTCATTAGACCCGTAAATTCGGTCCGAATTGCGCTATATCAACCTCTTTTGTGGTTTTACATAAAACATTATAAAACCTCTACAATATTTTAACAACTTACAAATCTAGCTGACACCTAGGTACGTTCGAAGACAGCGGTTGTCATAACATATTTTATTTGTTCACAAATTGACTGTAATTTTTATAATGGAATTAGTACTCTTTTGAGTTATGTGTAGTAAATATTCACAATATGTGTGGAGTGCTTTTCCAAGAGATTCAAAACGACGGCTACAACAATTACTATAGAAACTCATGATTGAAAGCATGGAATCCCTTTTCAACAAATGTAATGTTAGCGTTAAGTAAATCTAGTCTAGAAATAAGGATCATGCAGGAAGTGCTGCGTTAACTGGAGTCGAGGTGATCAGCGATGGTCGAATGCTTATAATACTCTTAAATAATAAATGTATCGTATTGCGATTGTTTTTTTACATTTTGTTTGAATGACTTTCATATTTTATGAAATTATGATTTATGACTTTGAAAACAGATCACAGATAATAAAAAATCGTGTTTCTAAATAGTTCCGCCATTTTGTCATTGTAAGTAGGCGAGTAGGCGATAATGACGTGCTTTAAACAAGATCCTCATAAAAAAACTATGCTGTCAAATAAAAATGACAAAGCGGTAGTGCAAATAAAGATTGAATTTAGACTCGTTTTATGTAGGACTTAAACCTTTTTTTAAGACAATAATATAAATATTCACCTTAATTAAGTGTTCAAGACATCCTATAAGTCAATATTAAATAAAAAGTCTTGATGTAAAATGTATCTGGAATACTTTTACAAAATATAATGATTAAATTATAAAGAATTATTGTTCTAAACAAGAGACTATTGTGAAGCTACGTTCACTCCGCGACCTTAGCTACTAGTCATACAGATAAAAGACAGCGAGGACATGAAATGTTACATTCTTGAAAAAGAAATAATGACTTTAGTTTCTTATTTCATTATCAGTATAGTAGGTAATAGAATATAAATTACAATAACATTAATAAAAGTTTAATCTAAAATACGGCAATAAAAAAGTTATTGTTAATAAATTGATCTTATAAATTTTCTAACAAATCATTTAACATAAACATAGGAAGGGTGTCCTGAAAGTTAACATTAATGTGGAAGTATAAAAAAGTCCATTAGTACCTGCCAAGTACAAAGAATTAACTTTTCACCGAGTGAGATAGTATTTTGTTAGCCGAGGGATGCAAAGGTATACCGCATGCAGGGCAGCGTTCTTTACCAGTATCACAAAACCTTAATAACTTCCAAACTAACCAACATGTTAACAGTTAAACCTATGTTCTGGACCGGTACACAAGAGGATCTTAGCGAGGGCACTACCATGTAAAGTATTATGTAGGAGTATTTTAAAATAATACACAATATAAAAGGCCATTTATATAATGTTGACCCAGTATGACAACATTGAAAATAATTAAGTGCTAAAATGTTTACTTGTTTTACATTTAATGGATTTTTTCCTGATATAAGTGTTATTTAATCATCGATAGCATATTTACTTACAGAATCTCTAAGATAGTTAAGGCGATACCATTTGTAAGTTTAAACATTAAACTAACAAGTGGTATCGTTGTGTTAATGTGACTTCGCGCGTGGTTTGGTGGAACCAGCGAGTATAAACTAAAGCCAATAATTATAACTATTATTACGATTATTTCCATCTCCAGTTTTTTTCGCTTTGTATAGAGAAGTGCCTACGAACAGAGAACCCGCCGAGCGGGTTACTATTAGTACTTAATTAAGTCTAACAGCAGTTAACTCTATCAGCTTCCCGGATTTTCTGTCACGAGATGCACCTGGAAAATAATATATTCCAAGTTAAATGGTGGATATGCCGGCTTTGTTCCATACAACTAGTCATTTTGCATCAAAATGTAGACCTATGAAGCGGTATAGAAGTTCCATTCGAGAGCAAATGACGCCCTGTCTTTTCGCGTATGTTGTCCATCAGCTGCTGACGGAACAGGTTTATATGCATCATAGCATCATCATCATTTTGTGATTAAAATGTAACAAAGACTGAACTTAAAAATAATTCATTAAAAAGTGCGTAACGAGAAGTAGGTACTCTGTCGTATTGAATAGATTATTTCATAGGATTTATGATTTTTCATATTTATATCATCAGAAGTTTATGAAATAAAGGGGATACAGTGTGTTTTCCTTCTCGTTTCACGTTAAAAACCAAATATCTCAAAACTCATAAGTATGTTTATAAATCAAAAGAGCTTTCAGATTATCTATCATAATATGACAGGGAAAAACAACAAAGTCATCTTATAAGAGTTCCATTTTTTATATTGAATACGGCACCCTATAAATGGAAAATACCCACTTCAATATCCGATTCCGCGGTCCATACACATACAAGGTGATTTATCCGACGACCATGTATTTTGTACGGTACATTTAAATCCATGAAATAAAACATACCTTCTAGGAACAACCCGTGAACCAAGAGTTTTCCGCTGGGCCGTCGGGGATGCCTTCCCGGTTTGAGTTCTGGCACAGAGTTCGTAACTGCGAGTCATTTCCTGAAAAAAAAAAAGGAATAATAGTATAGCGTGAGTTAGACGATGAACAGAATTATAATAGGGATTCAGTGCAGACAGCTTTTTAGATTTGTCCGTACCATATGAATAAAATTTTAACTGTCAAAACTTTGAATTATTCTGGACCGGTATATTATAGGGTTCTTATCCTGTCATGTTAACGATCAGCTCTGCGTTACCCTATCTTATGTTGTTACAAACCAGTAAGTTTTTTTTTTTAAATAAACAATACCCTGTTAGAATTGTCTGCCTGTAAGCGTCCTTCGCCATTATTATTTATTGCGCCGTTTAAATTATTAAACACACACGCAAGTCTAGCAAAAATTAATTTATTGGAGTAAAATATTTCCTAATAAACAGTGGCCCAAATCTACAAAAATATAGTTACATAAACGAACAAATGATTTAAGAGGTATCTAATGACACTAGATAAAAAAAACTTTGATTTACATTATATGAGGTACATTTTACCTCTATCTGTATTTTTTTTATTTAAGTATAATTTTATTACGCCTAATGACAGCTTTGTAGTACCAAGAGTTTTAAAGTTAAACCACGTTCAGATTGTTGGTTTGACGGACTTGCCCCGTAGACGCACTAGCACCGTGGGGTAAGAGCGAAAACAGAGTGAATTGTGCATCTACTCTACTCATAACGCCGATTGAACCTATCAATATGGGATTTATCTTATAACCTTACCTTATAATTAGAGTCAAATTATATTCTGTGCTGGTAAAGTAACTAATAGTCGTAGTAGTTATAATTACGATATTTGGCTCATTACCTTTATAATAAGAGCTTATAATATTGTCATAGATGATACGGATGAAAGTAACTGCCATTGGTAATGTTGGAATAGACTTGTTGAGATAGACTTCATCTTGTCTACCAAACGCCACATATTCAATGATGTCTCTGTGATCCGATCCGACAGACGGATAGACGGACATGATGAAATTATAAGGGTAAGGTTTCTAGTTTGATTTCGGAACCCTAACAAGATATCTTACTCATCTAGTAAAGCTCTAAATTAAAAATATTGTTTTAAGGATAAAATGATATTCCAAAAATAAAATAAAAATAATAATCTTCATTACAACGTCACAAGTACATATTATTATGTGACTAGCACGTATGGGTCCCTTCCTGACCCGTTTCTATATTTTTATAATAGAAAGCAGTCTCATTAGGTGCAGCTGACAAACTCAAATCCCAAACTAAAAATCGTTTAGCAAATATCCAGAAAGGAATACAAAACAATAGCCATTCTTATATATATTAACAGTCCCCATTTCACACTTTTGAGTATTTCCAAAAAAAAAAATTGATATTTTTCGTTAAAAAGAGACAGATCAAAAAAAAACATTTCTCTACAATACCTTTAAAATCTTGTAACTTTCTGTGGTTGCATTTTTAAACCCCTGAATGGGTCGGATCCAGAAGACAGTAAGTATGCCGATTTGTGGCGTCTGAAACTCCAACTTATATAAAGTCATTTTCGGTTGTGAAAACAGCCTTCGCTGTCAGTACTCAGGCCCTAACGTATTCAATAAAATGTTCAAGACTTTCATCATAATTATGATGGTAAAAAAAATAAGTATCCAAAAATATAGAAATTAAATATTATTCTGTAGAAATTGAAAGATTCTAAACATTTGCCTGCAAATACCTAACGCATGTACACATACGTACAAACACCGAAACCAAAGGAACAACTAAAACTTCACCTGACTAAGGACATTCGATCTTTGAAGAAAACGGAAAGACAGGTGGAAATGTACTAGCCTGACTAGAGCATGACAGGGATTTAGGCATGTTTTTTTTTAAATAATGGGCGTACTCGTATTTAGAATATTTACCGACGATAGTACTTCCTCCTGCATGACACGGTGCGATCAGGACTCCATGGATAAATAGAAGTTTGCCAAACGCGTCAAGACTCTTGTACCAAGACGTTGGGTGTTCTCGTAGATCACACGCCACTCTTTCTCGATTGACGTAATCTGAAATACCAGAGTTCAAAATGAAAGTTTTGTGTTATGTATAAGATTTGTTTTTTAAAAGGCATGAGGCATGTTCAAAAATAAAACACTGATAAGGTATTACCTAAACATGATCTTTTAGCACTTTACTTTTCTTCTTGATGATTTTTAACCAGAATAAGTAAATTGTCGTTAAAAACCTTATTTAGAAAATTAACTAACATTTCTATATCTTTAAACTTTAATTTATAAATATCATAATCTATTCTTGACGTTTCAAATATGGTTTTATAAATATAAAAAAAATACACTTCATCCTGGATTGGATCCAGTTACCATGTTACTCGTAAATAATGACGATGCAAAATATGTGAAATAAATCATTGGCACCACCTGTAACTCACAATCATTACCATATTATGATGATAGCAACAATGTATGCTTTATAATTAATACTCACATGACTTATTTTTAAATTCATTGCTTCGGAAAATGTTTGCTTGTCGATTGACTCTTTGGTTGGATTTGCTCATTCATTTGGACGAAGTTCCATCAACGCATGTCATTGCTCTCCTCAAGGCTTCATGGGTAATGACTGTAGTTTTACAAATGGAATAAAATAATTAAAAAGTTTTTTTACTAATTGAATCCAACATTACATGTACAGAACTAAATAATGTCAAAATTAGTATAGTAGAAAAGATAAAAAGGGTACTTATCTTAAAGTCAGGATGCGCTGCTGCACAGCGTGGTAGTCTCGACGTTCCACCGCCCGAAGCTAGGCTCCAAACCTGTATGATGGTATCTCCATCAACTCCTTGTACACGGGCTTCAAAACTGTTTACGCGCCAATATTACAGTGTTGAATAAGCCGGAGACGTTCGTAATTGTTAGGCGTTCACATAATTCTATTGATAAGTGTCGCTTTATCACTTATTTGTCTTTACGTACAAAATGTGCCTTTTATTTAAAAATAAGTATATGAAGTTAGGACTACAGTTACTGCAGTCAGTACTAGTGTCCTCTAATAAGAAGCAGAAACACAAAAAATGACAGGAATTGGTTGTTTAACCCGTTATCGTCTAGCCAGGTGTACGATCAACATGACCGCCGCAATACTCGTACCACCCGCGTGACCCATTGCCGGATTGACATTGTCAGTCAGTCACTGTCGATCTCAGTCTGATGTAAATCGATAGATGGCGCTTCAGAATGCGCCGTCAAATAAAATCGTCTCAACGAGAGTACTAAAAGTAAGAGGTGGGACAAATACTAGACGCTGTATGAGTTACATTAACTGTACTCAGGCCCTTGCGAATCTTAAAATTTATTCAGGGAATTCTAACATTTCGTGTATATTTAATTCACGTTCAGTAAACGTGTGATAGCAAACATTTGTTGAAAGTTGCGCATGAAAAACTAATCAACAAACCAGTTTATACAACCTTATTCCTTGTTAAAAAATAATTTCTAAAGATATTTAATTTCTAACGAAAATATAATAAATGTGGAAAAGTACAGGTTAGAGACAGGAGTGTGTAAGGGATTTAGGCGCGTTTTCTTAATACCTAGTAGTGAGCGTTTGTTTCATATTTACCAACTTAATACGACCTCCCTCGTGGCAAGGCGCGAGCGGGACTCCGTGAGCAAACAAGTACGAGTACAAGTTGGCCGAACGCGTCAAACTCTCGTAGAAGCCGCTTAACTTACTCGTAGATCACACGTCACACCTTTTCGTTTTACAGTCACAAAACTATTCAGATATTATTCTGGTATAATTCAAGATACTAGATTAATGAATAGTAATTAATTTATTTGGATAAAAATAGTATGTACCTATTTGTGTAGCATTTCAAAAATGCCCAAATAGTAAAAAATATAATAATTTTGAAATAGTTAATTGTTCTTTATCTTTGGGCGGGCCGATTTGTTGTTGTAGTAGCAATAAAAAGCACACTGCTTAAAAGTGGACAAATAAATTGTCTACATACTACGGTTCATGAGATACAGCCCGCTGGCAGATAGACGGAAGGTAAATTTAGGCATAGTTATAGTCCCATTGGCACCCTTTGAATATGGGATCCTAAAAATAAAATTGGTCTTTTGCCATTAAAATCATGTACTTAACTGTGATTCCCATAAACAAACTCTTGTCGATATCCGTCGCTGCAGGAGACGTGGGAGGCTCATCCATTGGTGGGGCCTGAAACAAACGTTCATATTAAGTACTTTTAAAAGTACAAGTCAATATATGACATCAATAATTTCATATTAGTGTTAGTTAAATAGGTATTATGGTGTTGCTTACTGACGATTTATTTTGACTTTTCAATAATACTTACGAGGATACCTTTTATCTTGAGGCCAGGCTGCGCTGCTTGGCGTGCTACCCTCGACGTTGTTTCATCTGTTCATATCAAACCTGTACTGTGGAAGCTTCATCCCCTCCTCGGACATGATCTTGAAACCTGCATACGCGCCATCTCGATGGTGTATATACTAATGTATATACTAATATAGTGTATATACTAATGTATATACTAATATAGTGTATATACCAATAGCCTACATTTGCATTTTTGAGATTGTCATCGTAATATTGCAATCGTGACAGTAATATAACGATGATAATCTCGAAAATACAAATGCTTTGCTAAATCTGTGGATAGAACATGCTTTGCAAGTAAGATGAGGACATTCGCGCTGTGGCATGTGCCATTCAGCCCTGCACCGAGCATCCATTATCGACTTTTGTAATAAACTAAACATGGTCTTTATATCAAAGAGTGGGTTTAGTTATTCAATTTAATGCAAAATATATAGGGTATAGGACATAATTTATTATTAATTGGATCTATGAGTAAGGGAAAATGCCATGCTCGGTGCATACTTAAAATATCAAATAGCGTAAAAATACTCTATTTTTATAATCAATTGGTTTTATATGGTCAACTGGTTTATTATCAACTTTTTTATAATCAACAAGTTTTTTATTATTAACAGATTTTATATACTCAAGTGGTATTTTAATATCAACAGGTTTATTATCAACTATTCTGGAAATTTGTTCAGGACCCTCGTTAGAATTCTGCCAATTTGTTCTTCCTCACTCGGAGCAGGCTGCCGTCAGGACTCCTTCAGCTGATGTGCAGAAGTTTGCAACATTCATCAGGACTGCCGTTTCCGCCATTTAGCATTCTGATACTTACATCACACGCCGCTTCTTCCCGTTTGATCTAGTCTGAAATACCAAA
The DNA here is from genome assembly GCA_963966035.1 of Acleris laterana. NCBI lineage: Eukaryota > Metazoa > Arthropoda > Insecta > Lepidoptera > Tortricidae > Acleris > Acleris laterana. The sequence goes on from OZ014438.1 coordinate 8,177,036, forward strand.
GTTAAAAAAACTCATATATTTTTTATTCTGTTATTTATAGTTAACTATATAATTTCAAAAACATAAAAAAGTATGTGAAAGGTATCTTTCTTAATAAAGGAAGAACTTTTTACGTAATATATATTTTTAGGATTCCATGGCTGAAGTGTAGCCCAATGGGCAACTATTCATATGCAAACGCCCGCCCGTCCGTCCATATTTACTTTAAAGAGATGTATCTTTTGAACCATAGTAGATAGCGGGTTGATATTTAGGTTCCCGTTACCAAAATGTCAAAAACGGAACCCCCATAGTAGTTGTTGTCAAGTCCGTCAATCCGTCCGTCCGTATGTCACAGACATTTTACTCAAAAACTACAAGAGTTACATATTGCTGAAAGTTAGAGCATGGTGTCTTGTAGAAGCCGCTACTAAAGTAGTTTGATAGAAAAGTAAAATAATAAATATTTCTAGGGAGGGCAGTTCATACATGTAACAGAACTCCACACAAGTCGTGTAATTTTGACAGTTCATTTAAAAACGCTTTAACATCCGTAATCAGTTTTTTTGATTAGATTAAATAATGGTTTCAGAAATAATCGCTCCGATAGGTTTGCATAACTTGTGCCCCCTCCCTTTATCTATTAATTTGTATGTCAAAAAAATATGACAAAATCACAAAGGAAAATTTCGACATGAGCGCATATACCGCCTTTGAGTTATTGCCGAAAAACTACGCATCTTGACAAAAGGACGAAAGTGCCGTGAAGATACGCTCTTTTGCAGTGCGCTTTTTCATTCAAATCGTGTTTTTACATTTTGAAACTGTAACAAGTGTGTTAAAATGATTACTGTCATTCTCAATCATTCTAGGTAAATAAACATACTTACTGACGCGTTTCTCTACCCGACGATGGCGAAGCAAAGAAAGGGTAATGAGTGAATTTGAATAAGTCATTTGTTCTTAGATTACAAGGTTAGAGTTTGTTTCTGTCACCCTAGTTTGAGATAGGTTTTGTGTAACGGCTTTGGACGGAACCCTACACTGATTATGACCAGACATGCTCTTGCCCGGTTTTTATTGTTCAAAATGTCATTGTATTATTAAAGCGGATTTAATATTTTTTGTTTTTTAACGATGTCAAATAATACAGGGTATCCTCGTACATAGTACGTGATTTTTCAAAATAATTTTATTTTTGTTGTATCTCAACGACTCGCACAAGACCGATTTTTTTATTTTGCACTGTAAATATCTTAACAATTACCTATTATGTGTATCCATTTAAAAAAATAATAATAATAACATGTTCATTAAAATCTAGTATATCTAGTTATATTTTTCATCCTTGTCAGCTATTTCTATAGGTACGTATCTTATTTATTTATTTAAATAATACAAATGGCGGACATAATGCCTAGTGGCATTCTCTACAAGTCGACCAAATAACAAAACGAAACTAAATAACTTATATTAATAAAACTCATTCTTAAATCCCGGTCGGTATATGAGACGTGCAAGGCACATCCATTGTTAGGATCATAAACGTTACTAAAATTATTTAAGAAAGCATCATGTTATTAATAAATACTATTACTGAGTAACTCAAAATTATAAGCAACAATAGTGAAATAAGTAGGTACTCGTAATTCTTGTATTTGTTAATTTTTATCTTCTTTTCTTTATTTTTCTTTCTGTATTACATAGTATAAAACAAAGTCGCTTCGGCCGTCTGTTCGCTTCGAGGATCGGCGGCGCCCAGTCCCAGCAGGTGGGCGGTTGATAGATGTTCTTGTCGTTTCCTTGGGCGAGCGGTTGGTTACCGGCCCGGCGATTGTTCCGGCTAGTATGATCCCCATCTTCTTCTTTTTCAACAGAGCTGAGATGCGTAGGTAGTGATTTTAAATGCTTTTGGGCCTCGGGCGGTAATCCGTCCTCTCTGAATGTGTGGTGTCACAGTGAAGAATTCAGGACACAATAGATTAGGATATGTTGGCTTGTTTCCTCTTTGCCACCAGTGTAGGCATTGATCCCTGCTTAACACATATCTTTGTTAGGTGGCTGTTATGCGGACAGTGGGGTTAATTCAAATCAGGATTTTAATTCCTTTACTTACTTTAAATATCATTAAAAATATATGTTTAAACCTCAATCTCTATTCTCATTTACGCTGGAATCAATTTAGGTTTGCATATATTTACAACTAGAGTTGTTTGATCCAAATTGATCCCAGGGGCCTAATATGACTGCTGAGACAAAATGTGGATAAAGCATCCGTCACTTTTTAACACGTATAAAAAAGTACAAGAGTGACGGAGGCTTCCTCCACATTTTGTATCGCGATTAATCCAACCACTAGGCCCGCAGTGTTTGGTTGGCAGTCCTGTTAGTGCGAGTATGTACTGAGATTGAACAAATCAAGTATTATCTACATACCTTGTTCTAATTTTGTTTACCCTTCTCGTTATGACCTCGTCGTTTGTCTTTGTTTCTTTCCTCCTGGTGACGACTTCCTTCGTTGTGGATATCCGTAGGACTGGTGACCTGCTCAGACCTGATGGTCCATTCCTATTCTAGCCAATGTCCCGCTTATTATGGTGGATAATGGGGATTATACATACATACATTATTAAATCACGCCTGTTTCCCAGAGGGGTCAGCAGAGATTAAATTAAGTAAATTAATTGGGATTAAAAAAGGTTTATTTAAGATTGGGAGCCATCATAAAGAAATAAGATGTTTCATATTTAAAATCTGTTTAGCTACAGGATCAATTTTGGTAGCGTGCGTAACGATCGATATTAAAATATTTCCTATGATCAGTCGCTATAACGCTCATTTGATATAATTATTGCATCACATAACGACCTTTAATATATTTAAATATAATATAATTATTATATTATATAATGATCATTTGAACTTATAATATTTTATATAACATACTCTAAGAATAATGCATATTTACCGTCGTATGTACCTACGTATGTAATGTACCTACGTTAGGTTAGGTTAGAACTGCAACCCCTGCACAAAACAAAGTGTTACCAGAAAATGAGTTCAGGTTAGGTAAATAGTACAATATAATTTTTAAATCAAATGATGATTGCACCGAATGATGATTATAATAAATAAGTGATATGCCAAATGATAATTATAGAAAATAAAAATAGATATTTTTATATTATGCAAATTGTAAACATCTTAGCATAAAAGTGCAAAATGTGGTTACAGAATTATTAACAAGTTTTTAGAGTTGTTGGTAATTCTGTAGCTCTGCCTACCCCACTCTGGGAATAAAGGCGTGAGTTTATGTATGTATGTATCACATCAAATTTATATTCATTATTTTTATACCAATCATTTTGGTATAAATTTGTGTAAAAAGAACAATGGTGAATTGGTTTTTTATATCTAAGTAATTTATATATTTATTTTTGTAATGGACATCACGTACGCAGTGAGTATCACAAAAAAAATCCTCAATCCCGATTAATATAAAAATAGACCCCACTCGTATTGTAGCACAAATCAATCAAGTTATTGAAAATTTTCTCAGGAGCAGCGCGGCGGCCATTTTGATGGTGTCGTAATTGCTTACAAAGGCGTCTTAGAGAAAGTGTTTTTTGAATGAAACATAAAATGTCTAACAGTATAATAAAGGAAATACGCCTGCAGCTGGTTGCTAGAATGACATTTTTTGACACTAAGGGACGGGACTTATAAGGGATTATATTTCTGTAACTCACCTCTTTCCGCAGATTCTGCATTCAGTGTGGTCGTATATGTTCAATGATCATATTGGATTAAACTTGTTAGCCCCCGATGTCTAATGAACACACCGGTAAAGTAGGAATATATTAGATCTTCCAGAAACCACTAGGTCTAGCTCGCGGCCACTCAGCTTACTAAAAAATCCGAATACGCATGTGCAATGTCAGTGATGAAAGTTGCGTTCAGTTTAATTGCAAAATTCAATATCGAGTTATTTAAGGAAGCATTACTTGATAAACTAAATGGTACTAAATAAATTATTATTATTATTGTTTTTTATTAGTGCTAATGTTATTTGTTTTATTACGGAGAAAAATTACGGACGATATTTTTACCGGTAAAGTTAATATTTCCTTAAGTACACTGTAAAATAGGGAATATCCATGACTTACTCCACAGCTTCAATAAAAGCTGATTCATGTAAGAAACAGTTATGAATATTTTTTTGAACAACTCTAAAAGTAACCAAGATTTTAAGGCAACAGAGAGTTATTCCTATCTCTTTCTAGCAAAACCGAAATGAACATAGAGTTTATATGGCTGACGTGTTGCAGGAAGTCACGTGGCGTATCGGATTTCTCTGTCTAATTGCTGTCTGACGAGCAGTTTTTTTTTTTTTTTTTTTTTGCCCCGCGGCGACTTCAACAGCTACTACCGCCGGGCTATGGCGTTTCCACGAATCAGTGATTTCGCCAGTGTCAAGTGTATATAAGTATAAATCAATATAGCAATAAAATACAATCCAATCTTCTCTGGGAAGATTGGGGGCAACGTTGTTCGGTAGTTTGTAGGACAGAGGTCAAGATAGTTTTAACCTATGTACCACTTCGAGTCCACTTGTAACGAGAAGAAAGATGCCAGTTACGCGAAATAAGTCCAAGTTTTCAATCACTGTGCAACACAATGGCATAAAAAGTACAAATCACTATCAGAAAAGAACTTTGAACACCTAAATACACAAAAAAATAAAACTAAAACAAATTACACATCCGCCATCTTTTAACGTTGCAAATGGCCCTCTGATGAGCAGTTTAAAATGCTTGTGTCACCCGTATTTCTTAGCCAATTTTAGTTTTAATTTCACTTTTGGTGATCTTTTTTACAATATTTTCATGTTTGGTTGAGAAATGCAATTTAAAAAATCAAAACATATTCCTTACCTATTACTTATTGTTAGTTTAAATTTAAGCAGTTCTCGGTTTTTATTGAAACAGATCTCAGGAATTATCATGACATGGTCATGTGTTTTATTTTACGGCGGGCGTAAAGGACTGAGATAGAGTAGTTATAGCTCTGTCTTTTTCTCTCAACGCAAAATAAACTGCACAGTTAAATCGACACCAAACAGAAATGAAAATAACATGAACTATATTGCTTGATTTTCATGATAGTTTTACGCAACAGTTTAAAAAGTCGAGTATGAGTATATGAGTACGACATGAGCTATAATGACATGTGGTTAGCTTTGACTTAAAGAGAATATCAATCTACGTCCAAAATTAAACAGCCAATTTTGGATTGTGTGGTATTGTTAGCTGAGCGAAGACACGTCATAGAGTTTTGGAAGACTTTTCCAGTGAAACATAATAAACAGACATGCTAAGCACATGATTGTTTTATTTTTCACTCAAATACCAGCAAACTATAGGAAGAGCAAATAAATAATCCGAAGCTGGTTGTAAGAGCTACAAAGGTGTTGTTTATAATTATGTTGGTTTGTTCCATCATCTATGTATACAGGGTGACAGGAAATTCGCCGTATTCCCTGAAAGGGGTTATTCTACAGCTCATTTGTAATGATTTAAGTCCAGTTAACCAGGGGTCAAAACTCATTGGTTTTCGAGTTATTCACGTTTTTAGTTTTTTTTTTAAATACCCTCTTTCCGACCTAAAACTAGTAATTTTGTAAAAACTTCGTCATTTAGAAATAAAAAAAAGTATTTTTCGAATAGCCAATGAACCACTGATTACGAAAAATAAAAAAAAATAAAAAAAAAATTCAAAGTTTTGCAAATAAAAGGATTTGAAGTTAGAAGTTCAAGTAATTATTTTCCAAATTTTGTAACATTTTAAAGCATAATAAAAAAAAAAAGTATGACACTTCGCGTACAAATTACAGGAATAATTAATAAAATAATTAATTTATAAGCTTTCTAAAAAGGTACAATTTATGACATTTTAATATTAATTTTATTAAAAAATGTACAATTAACAATAATAGCAGAAATGTTTGCGGTTATAAGCTCCATCGTTTCAACCAAAAAACACGGGAAGCGTTGTAGTAAAATGAATTTAGAACACAGTTCTTTTTTTTAAATTAAGCTATGGGCTTAGTGTCCTATTTTTAAATAAATTTTCTTTTTAAAAACCTAAGGTGCGTTCCATTTTTAAATTTAGAGCATCTCAAATCGTTCTTTTTTTTAAATTCAGCTACTTAATGTCTAACGACGTTCTATTTTTAAATAATGATGCTTTTTAAAAACAAAGTGCGTTCCATTTTCAAATTTCGAGCACCTCAAAGTTTTTGAGTGACCTACGTAATCAGTTAGTTTCAACTTTCTTTTCAATTCGGACGATATTGATAATTAAGCTTCTTTCTCAAATGGCTGCTTACCAATTCGAAGAATACGCAGATATCGTTTATTGTTACGGACTCTGCGATGGAGACGCCGCTGCAGCTAGAAGAGAATACCAACGTCGTTACCCTAACCGCCGTTTACCTCACGTAAGTGTGTTTGGTTCATCGTACCGTCTTATTCGGGAAAGAGGATCAGTTCAACGCCGCCAAGCTGACGCTGGAAGACCTCGAAATGATCCTGCTGAAGAAGAAGAAATCCTTCAGTGTTTCAAGGCAGACGGCACTACTTCGACGAGAAATGTGGCTAACCAGTTCGGTATGTCGCACTGGAAGGTGTGGTTTACACTGCACTCAGCTCGGCAGTACCCGTATCATTACACTCCAGTACACGCTATTGAAGAGGGAGACCCAGCGAGAAGGATAAATTTTTGCAGATTCTTAATTAATGCAGATATCGAAGATCCCGAGTACCTGAAGAGAATTTTGTGGACAGATGAATCCAATTTCGACCGTAACGGGATAACAAACTACCACAATCTGCACTTTTGGGCTCCCAAAGGTCAAAACCCAAAAAATCAAGAGAAGGAGCTCACCAGCAAAGATTTTCTTTGAACGTGTGGATGGGAATCGTGCACGACAATTTGATCGGACCTTTCTTTTTGCCAGCACGATTGACCGGCATCGCATATGAAAATATTTTGAGGGATGAGCTACCGACGCTACTTGAAGATGTGCCGCTTGCGACAAGAAGGAACATGATTTACCAACACGATGGCTGCCCCGCTCACTATTACCGGGGCGTACGACAGTGGATGGATCAGAACTACCCAAGAAGATGGATTGGTCGAGGCAGCCCAACCCCTTGGCCAGCCAGAAGCCCGGATTTAACTCCATGTGACTTCTACATCTGGGGTCACATGAAGGCGTTGGTCTACGATAAACCGATACGTAACGTAGAAAAGTTAAGACAAAAAATTGTAGAGGCAGCACAGACAATGAAAGATAGGCTTTCGAGACGGGTAACAATCACCGAAGTACGAAAAAGGCTTCGTGCTTGCATTCGAAACCAGGGCAAACAGTTCGAGCAAAATTTGTGATGTAATTGATGTTATTTTTTAAGATTAAAGTTTATTTAATTGTGAAACTGTTTTTTTCCTCATTTTATCCTAACCTTGCTTAATCACTTATCAAAGTATCACTTAAGACTTAAGACAGAAACTGAAGGCAAAAAACCCCACGAATTCGAGACACAAACAAATTAAATTAATTAAACTAATGACCCTTTGTTTGTGTCACCAGAGGCAATCTTCTGTGCCTTCTACATCAAGAAGATAAGTTAAGATAAGAAACAGAAGACAAAGTAAGCCCTCGGAGAATCTAAAACGACACAAACAAACCCATTAGAGTCAAGTACGCTAAGTAAAGTCTTCTAGCTGTTCTGCTATTATTATTATTTATTGTATTTTTTTTGTATTAAAATGTCATAAATTGTACTTTTTTAGAAACCTTATGAATTAAGCAAAATATTCCTGTAATTTGTACGCGAAGTGTCATACTTTTTTTTTAGCTATGCTTTAAAATGTCACAAAATTTGGAAAATAATTGCTAGAACTTCTAACTTCAAATCCTTTTATTTGCAAAACTTTGCATTTTTTTGTAATGTTTTTTTATTTTTCGTAATCAGTGGTTCATTGGCTATTCGAAAAATACTTTTTTTTTTATTTCTAAATGACGAAATTTTTACAAAATTACTAGTTTTAGGTCGAAAAGAGGGTATTTAAAAAAAAAAACTAAAAACGTGAATAACTCAAAAACCAGAGTTTTGACCCCTGGTTAACAGGACTTAAATGATTACAAATGAGCTGTAGAATAACCCCTTTCAAGGAATACGGCGAATTTCCTGTCACCCTGTAGTTAATTGCACAGGCATGACATTTTAATTAAATTCTGAAAAATGAATTAAATTCCCAAAGAAATAGAGACGTCTCCTTAGGCCGAGTCCATCACATCATACTTTTATAAAAGTAAGGAGTTGCAAGCTTTAAATTTGAATTTTCCCGTTTTTATAATAAGATTCTGGTAGAAATATAACTAAGTACCATATTGGGTTCATAAGTTCTGTCACTGAAATGTTTCATTAATAAGAATCTTTAAAGAGGTTGATTGATTTCCGTGAGGCGCTGGTGGAGCGAGGGTAGACACGCTCAGCGGTGATATTCGTAACGGTTACTGTTTCTTTGAAAATTGTCGCAGATTGACAAAGCTTGCATGACGCATATTTAACAGACTTACTCTTTTATATTCCTATATGGTATATATTGCAAGCAAATAATCCGAAGATCTTCTTATACAACTGCCAATCTTCAAGTTTCCCTAAATTAACTAAACGATTTTGCATCATTTTTACAGTCATTTTAAATCTCTCCATATCTATTGCTTCATAAGTTGGGATTGAATTTCGTTAAGTTATTTAATAATAGTCTTGAATAATATTAAATGCTATCTTTTTGTATCTTAACGGGACTCAAATGGCCCTATATTGAAACATTTAGTTTCTTTCTGAATAAAATATTGACATTTAACCAATTTTTTTAACTAAAAGGGTGATGGCCTATTTTATATGGACACGCTCTCCACCCTCCAACAGTCACGAAATGCATGTCCATATGATCATTAGGACCCAAACAGACAAAATACCTATTTTAGTAGCAAAAGCGATGGGATTTTTTTAATGAAAAAACCTTTCAAGAGTTAAGCAAGGCAAAAATGTGTTTATTTTTAAACAAATTCCATACGATATGATTATGGTTTTCCAAGAATAATACTTCATGTTGCTAAGATCTATAAACATGTATCATCTCTGTTGGTGGGTGGGGACATTTTTGCCCATCGTCCTTTACTTCAGAAATATAAAAAAAATGCACCGAATATTGCGGCAACTATTTGAGATGAAACATATTTCTTACACATGTATATTTAAGGCTTTTAATTATCTCTTGCATAAACTTATTGTTAAAAAGAATAAATATAATATATTTTATTTGAATGAACCTTAATGACCGAACTTTTGGACTGCCTAGGTATATTTGTTTATTGTAAAGGTAAAAATAAGGCAACAAAACCTTTATTTGAAATCAACTTGCATCGTGCCGAGGTCCTCGCGTTTTACCCTGCCGCGCTGCGATATTAAAATTGGTTTATTTAAATGTGTGTACAATTCATTATATAACATTACATGTTGAAACATTATTAGATACACTAACGATGAAGTACACAAGCATAGTTGAACTTTGAGAGAAGACCAACGCAGCGCCAGTCAGGCGGAGCTAGTGTCTTGGGAGCCCGAAGCAGATGCTCATGTTTTTATTTTATTTTAGCGAAAGATAGCTAGTTTTGTTTTTATATTAGAGATAACTAGTATAGATTTTGCAGTGATTGGAGTTATTGAAATTGTTTGCGGCGGTTCCTGCCTCGTTAATGAGGTATATACTTATTAGATGTCTTAAAATTAAATGTTTTATACATTTCAACAGCACTAAGCAATCAAAAAATTTACGAGACAACAAAAAAGTAAACTTTAAACTATTTATAACACAGATTGTCATAATATTTGTAATAGTCAAAATATTCAGTAACAGAATAAACACACTCTTGAAGTAGCATTTTTTTAAATCACGTAATAAAGATAAACCCTGGTATAATTGGTCCGTCTGCGCTTGGTGTAGCCATGAAGCAAGCGCGACGTGTCATTCTTGCAGTGCTGCTGGTTAGTACCTGGGTGGCGAAGTCATGGACAGATTTAAGGCAATATTAAAAAGTGTCAAATCCCGACTATATATAGGTATCCGGGCAGATTAAATGAAATTGCAAGTCCCTTTTACTGCATGGCACTTTGCAGGTTTTTGACGTATCGTAGTACTACTTCTGATGAGTTCGATAGATATATTATATTTCTATATTTTATTAAGTACAAAATACTTTTCATGATAGTATCAAAGAACTACAAAATAAAGTGTTTTCTCCTCTTGTTATCGTGTTGTCGAAGACGTAGAAGCTCTTAGGGCGATTGTGCACTACAAGAAATTTTACCGTCCGGCAGTCCGATTTTTTACGGTTACACAATAAATACTAAGCCATAAAGACTAGTTTGAGCAAAATCGGATTACCGGACCGTAAAATTCCTTGTAGTGCACAATCGTCCTTACTGTATTTACAGTAAAATACGGCCAAATCAAAAACATTACGATTGCAACACGTGAACAATTTAAAAAGAATGGGGCCCCTTTCGGTTAACTATACGATTTACTCATACCAAAAAAATATAAGTATATCGTTATTTGAATAGTAGAGTTTTGCTAAAGTTGTCCTGAATACAAGAAATCTCCCCAAATTCTACTCTAGGATACACCGCAGGCGCTGTCGGAATCATGCTCTCCTCGAGTGGATCCCGGTACAGCTTGCCTCTCCACCTCCCGGAGACAAAAGCGAGCTCCCGGGTTCCGCAGCAGACATCTAACCCCACATAATGCTATTCGCTTAAAGTTATCAGGGTTCATATTTTGAGGTTCATTATCTCTTAATTGTTAGGGTGACTTTAGTGTATTGCACGTACAGCTCGACCAACTTATCTGTGAACTGAAAGGTGGAGTAATCGTCGTTTCAGAGTTTCATTCATTAATTCATTCATAATACTTCAGAGGTTTTGGATTTTTAATCCTCGACGCAAAAAGGAGGGGTGTTATAAGTTTGATGTGTAAGTGTGTGTTTCTGTGTGTCTGTCTGTGGCACCGTAGCTGTTAATTGGATGAACCGTTTTGGATGCAGTTTTTTATAATTTGAAAGCAGCTTTTTTGGCAATGGTTCGAAGACATCTTTTATCAAAATCCATTCAGCCGTTTTTTAGGAGGTTAAAAGGCCCCGATTTAACGAAGACACATACTTTCAGAGCTAATATCTCTTAAACGGCCCAACCAATTTACATGAAATCTTGCTAAAAACGATACCGATTAATGTATTTTTATTTGAAAATCAACATACGTCCAAATCCGTTCATCCATTTGGGTGCTTCAGTCAACACGATTTTTTCACGAGGTTTTCTGTTGTGTATACTGTTGCTATTGTTTTTAAAGAGCAATCTAAATATTCGGTTCATTCTTTAGTCGGTGTGTTTCATATAAATTTAAAGCACCCGCTCAATCAGCGGCGGCTGCGGCCGCGGCCGGCCCCCAGCGTGCCCTCGAACTAGAACTGGTTAGGGACGACCCAACGGCACTCCTGTTAAACATTAAAAACATTAATAACACAATAAAAAGCACACTAATATACACGCTAGTATAAATAGCACAGTATACCTAACGTGCAAAAAGTAACAATATAACGCAGTTTATAAGAAGACCACTATTAGGCGGGTAAGGTAGACTATATATTTAAGAAAGAGCATTCATTATATTTAGGCAGTTCAAACCACATCAACAATAAATAGCCCTCTAAATGGTATAAAATAAAATTGATATTCTGTTTGTCCGCTTGGTTCTTATAAGCTACGTAATACATATATTTCGATGCACTTTTGATCGTAATTTTGATAATCTTTTCCGAAAGTTTTATTTCTATAATTCGAGTAAATATCACCCGGAAAAGCCAGGGCGCGTCTCTAGTTCTGTTATACTTAGGGCGGGTTCGACTTAACTGGAATAAGACTTAATCCGAGATTAGTCTATACAAAGTCGGCGTTTAATCTAGGTATATGAACTTATTCCACTTTGGTCGAATCCAACCTTAATCACAAAAAAATAATGGGCAAATTTGTATGGAGTTTGGTCTATGAGCGGCCAGAGATAATTATAATATTTAGCTAAATATGTTGTAGTCCTACTGCTATGTGGTGAAATTTTCAATACAGTGACTTAGTTGTTACCCGAATAAAATGTGTTTTTTTTTTCAGAATACTTAGCATTGTTTTACCAATTATTAACAGTATAATTATTGATGATCTAACTTTCTCAAAGTCAAAGTACTTACCAAATCAAATCAAAAACACAGATTAAAAACAAGATTTTATAGACAATGGGATTTTTTGCACTATGTTTCGCCATAAGGCATTCAAATAGCTAGAAACTAACAACATCAATAATATTTTTTGTACCGTTCCCCCTATAAAAAGTTTTATTTTATTCACTGAAAACAGTGCACTTTTAATCACTATTTTGGTGTTTGACTTTAGAACACACCAATATATTCAACATATATCTAAATGCTATATACAACCTCCTTGCGCAAAAATACGCGATACAATCGCCTGTGCACAGAATACTCGACGTTCAAACTCCTTGTGCAAATAACTTTTTGAGATTTGATTGGTAGACATTAACGATAAGGAAGTAAGCATTAAAAAAGTGCATTGTGTTATTTGCTGTTATTAGGAGGTAAATTGGCGCCATTTTGAATACTGTAAGTTGTAGAAACAGAACATTTAATGTTATTTAATAAAAAAACGAATGAAAATGCATTCAAGTGTTAAAGAAGATGTGTTAAAACCTGAGTTTATGAAAGAGACGGCGGCCAATATGTCTATTTTCGCTTTAAATCTTTAAATCTTTCTTTTTCTCGTAGTCATGGTTATGAAGTATATGCAACTCTTGAATGAAACGGATCTATATCGAGGGCCATGAATGACTCGCGTCACTAAGGATTATAACACTTAAACTACTCTAGCTACGCTCGTGATTAAATCATCGTGAATCACTCCCTGCGGTCGTGATTCAGTCGTGCTAACGAATCTTTCACTTGCTTGTGCCAAGTGTAAAAAAATATCGACGTTTTGATACAAAAAAACTATTTAAATCGATTATTAAGAACATTACTTGAGTATTTAAGTAAAATGTAGCCAGATTGCAATGAAATTCCTGATTAGATAACATTTTTAGAAAAAAATTCAATTGCGTGTAAACTCCTTGTTTGAACTTGCATGACCTGTGTGCTGTGCTATAAATTAAAAAAAAATTACTTACCGACCTTGGGTTTCATGACAAAAAGAAAGCTCGAGGGTTTTATATGGGGCATTACGGCCAAGTTAACCTGTATGTTTAGATACTGTTTACGTGCAAGTGTGATGAAAACAATCTTACATTTCAAAAAGCACTCATCTTTTGACAGTGGGTAAAACATTTATCTCCTTCTTCCCTATAAGAATAGATGAGAAAAGGGTAAGTTACGAGAAGGAGAGTGAGTGATACGGATTAAAGCGTTTTTTCTAAAATATAATGGATGTATTTTGCATATTTACTTATTATAATAATAAGAGTAATACTTTACTTTTTCTCTTGCGGTCAAGACTCCATGAGCAGAAATCTCTCGTCTAAAGAAAAATTTATCCTCTGCCTTGACTTTTACATCACACGTCCCTCCTTGATGCTCCTGTAATTACCAGGGTTACAAAACTTTAAAGATGTTATTCTGGTATAGATTGAAATATTTTTAATTCAACAGATCATTTTTGAAATAAATTACGAAACAGAAATAAAAATATAGCAAGTTTCAAGTTTTTTCCAATTAGTTCAAATTGCCTTTTTATAATATTTTTAAAATTAATGTCGAATTTAAAAATAAGTCATTTGACCCATTGATATCTCACTCGTATATAAATAAAATGATGTATGTATGTAATAGCTTTGCGTGTCTAATACGAGTACTTACAGAACTCGCTCCAAAATCCCTCGCGATAGCCGACGTGGACGGCTTGTTCATTGGTGGGTCTGGAACATTATTTATAAAACAACTTAATGTTAAGTACAACTTTTGAAATCTAAAATATACTAATTAATGATTTTGATTTTTAAGTTTGTGTAATTTGCAAACTAAAGAGAAATCAGTACCAAAAAATCAGCGTAAGTAATTTAAGCTATCGTGGAGCCGTTCGACTTATCGATGATGATAATTGTTAAACGACTGCCCCGCTAACGTGGGCCTGGGCCGAGCGTGGTGGTCGCGTGCACCCGCTATGGGTCAATACGACCACCTGGTGGGTCCCCAAGGACGTCTACAGACGGCGAGGCAGACCCAAGCGGAGAGGCGGGATGACTTGGACGCTTTTCTGAAGGATTAGCCGAAAATTGCTACAGAGAGAGAGAGGTGTGAGAATCAAGGGAAGAGGGCTTTTCCCAGCAGTGGGACACTATACTAAGCTAATTAATAATAATAATAATCACAAAAATAATCTCTGGGTACTATCTCATACAAATCGGCCTAATTCTAGTCCCAAATTAAGATCTAAACTCGATGACGATGATAAACTAAAGCAATTGGATTCCTATAATAGGTTCAAGCAAATACTTTATCGACGAAACAGTAAAAAATATTTTAAGATTTATATTGTTTGTTTTAAATTATAAAGAATTTTCGTTTTATCCTTATAAAAAAAGTGTTTGGGAAATACTCGATAGTATGTAAAAATTACGCTTTTAAACAGGATAAGACACGTTTATTTGTTGCTTATGTCCACATACAAATGAGGTTCGTTGAGCACAAGTGTAATACTCTAGCTTAATTAAAAATGGCAGTCCAAACCGGACCGAACAGTAAACCCAAACACGCAAACCACAAGATGTTAAAAAATATGATAAAACAGTAGGTTTTTAATATTTTGATACGGTACATACCATGTCACTTATTGTATTTTATGAGTATAATAATGAAGCAAAATAAAGGACGAAACACTACTTTTACTGACTAAAAGGTTGTTATTTTCAAGTATTCAATTACTGCACCAACACACACTATTGAACACTTTTTTCTCATCAGAACCACCAAGAGCCCCCGACGAGACAGAATTATTCACGATACTTGATGGATAGTTGAAGACTCGCCATAAAAAGGGGTACTTTAACAAAAGCGAAACATTTTCTGTTGTCACTGTCACTCTTATTGGTTTTGCAAGCATTCGTACCGTTTGCTCGCGCGGATGTTGATAATAATATTTATAGTCCTTGTAAATCGGGGTGAGGGGTTTGAACAGCGCATGTGCATTTTTTAATGATACGTTCCATTTTACTAATAATGTTGACCGATTAGTATTATTTATATTGACGATCTCAACGTAATTTTGTTTTTTTACTAAACTAAGCAGCCTTTCTATTAAAGAGGTTTTGTTAAATAGGTAAATCTTGCATGTCAATTTTGAACCAGCTTAAATATTTTTTGTTTTTTATTATTTTCGTATAAAATTGTCGCTAGTGTTTGTAATGTTACCTGTTAACTGTTTACTGTTACCCGCTTAATTTTTAGTTAATTTTGTAAGTCAGGGTCTCTCTGAAAATCAGCACCGCAGTTCCACGGCGGCACAATGCTGAGAGGGGTCCTATTCAACGTAATGTCTTCCTTTTCACTTTATTTTCTTTTATATTACTTTTTTTCTTGTGTGCGTTGAATAATTTAAAAAAAAAATATTTATATATACTGAATCTGATTGGTACGTAATTATCTAAAACCGAAGACCTTAAAAATATGTATGTAAAATTATATTTTACAGTAAATACAAATGGCTGACTTAATGCCATAAAGCATTCTGAAATATTCAATCATAAGGCCCAACAGATAATAGTGGAATGCGAGCCTTTCAGCAAGAGCCTGAAATTCTTGTACAAAATATTATGGTAACGAATGATAGAGTTGGAAGGTGGCAGGGCCGCTTAACGTCGAAGAGTGTAGACCCACCGCGATGGGACTTGTTAGTTTGGTTTAGATAAACAGATGTTATAATGAAAAGTACAAAAGACGCCATAACCTTGATCCAGAAATGTTATTTTTGGCAAAAACTTATTCATTAAGAGCCATACTAAGAATAAATAATCTACCAAAACACTTCGTCAATTTGATATCGATACATGTCGCAATCGAAAGTTAATGTCATTAAACAGATCTGACTTTTTCAGCAAGCTGTAGAGTATTAGTACGCGTGCTTAGCTCGACGACCTTTTTCGCCCGTGTTTACCTCGAGAAGATCGCGTACTTAGGGTGACACTCGGGCGAGTAAGGTCGCCGAGCCATAAGTACGGTGTACTTACTCGCACGTCTAACTGGGGCCTAACAAGGCAGCCATGTTAAAACGAAATACACAACGAGTAATTTTAGCTTTTTGCAGGCAGTTAAATGAAATATATCGAAGCTTTACCTAAAATGTGTATGTTTATTAGTTCAGATCAACAATTTAACATGATTTTTCATTGTCATTACTCTAGATACTTGTCTTGCTGTTATAGTAAATATTGATAATAGGTCTACGTTGTCTAATAATAAAACAAATCGGGGGTCCCGGAACCGTTCTCTGGGTATAAAGAGAATGCGTCTTGTTTTTTTATTTTTTTAACTTATAAAACGTTAATGTGACGGAAAAAGGAAAAAAATATTAATAACTACTTTATCAGATGGTTTGTCCGTTAACGGTTATGTTAAACTTATTTCATCACACTTGCTCGTAAATAGTGTCCTAACATGCTAGAAAACTCGACCGTAAATCCAAAATAAAACCCGTGGGCCTTTTTTACCATTACGCCCTATCGTGCGTAATAGTTTTTTTTATAGTACATTGTGTATTAAGGGTGGTAAAGATAGAATTACAAACGAGAGTCTGTTAGACGATAGGGCGTACTGGTAAAAAAGGCCCACGGGTATTATTTTGGATTTACGGTCGATTTTTCTAGCATGTTAGGACACTATTTACGAGCAAGTGTGATGAAAAATATTATACATGGACTCAAACTATCACAATACGTCAGGACCCCAATTCTCGTGCCATTCGATAATGAAGTTTCATTCGAGATGAAATGTCAATTGCATAGTAATACAATTTCCTAAAAATCTTGCATTAAACTATTGATCTCGACAGTCACTAGAATCGGACTCCGAACACGTTTGACATTATCTGTGGTAAGTCACAGACAATGATGTAGTCTGCCGCTAATAATCTAAATAATGATCTTTTGTCTGATTTTATTTAATTTCCTCGCAATTGTGATGAAAAACATTGTATGTTACACGGGTGGTAAAGGAAATACAAAGCTCGAGTCATTAAAGAGACTTCTAACAAACTCTCTTTTGTAATTCTTTCTTTACCACCCTTAATACCCAATGTACTATATTAGTCTTTGACATTTTAAAAAGTAAAATGATCATGGAATAACTTTGGTTGTACGATGGTTTGGTTGTTTGGACTAATTTATCCTAGTCCAAACATGGTTAAAAAAGTAAAAAACGCGGTAAATTTCATACAGTTTCGCGGCCGGTGCCGTTGATATGTTACAAAATTAATTGTTTTTTACTCCTCCTAAGGCTGGAACGCAAACCTTTTCGGGCTGGTCACTACAGTAAGGTTAACATTTCCGAACATTATTACGTGGAAAAACAAAATTAAGCATTCCTCATTAATCACACCATAATCGGATTATTTGCACCAGTTCTTTTGGCAGTAATTCTTCAAGGAAATATTACTATTATTTTCAGAATAAAAGACACTGTCAAAGAACTACTGTGAGTTAGCTCAATAACGGTACGGAACATTTAATGTACGAGCCTAACTAGCACTAGCCTGGTTTAAAAAAATCGTTTGGTAAAAGCCCGGTGTTAATGAATTTGTTTTCTAAACTTTGGTAAACTTTTTTTCGTGTTTTAATAAAGCTTCCTCTTATATACGTTTCATTGTTGGCTTTAACAGGATTTGTAATGAAACTTTTGTTTGTTAATAAAGGTTCCTCTTATATACGTGTCATCGATGGCTTTAAAATGACTTGTAATTAAACTTTTGTTTGTGTCTTGATAAAAGTTTATCTTATACTTATAATTATTGGCTTCAACATGACTTTGTTATGAAACATTTGTTGGTATCTTAATAAAGGTTACTCTGTTACGTGTCATTATTGGCTTTAACATGACTTGTAATGACGCCCAATGATCCTCAGTGATAATATTTTCTGCACACAAGCGTTTACCTACGTATGTTACTGTACCGTTCGTCAACTTACTCCTATTAAATCACACTTCATTGACACTTTTTTGCACTTTTTTCTGTAAGCGAGCATTTTGTTCTGTATCTGTTTTAAACTTCTTTATGACATTTTGCCGGGCGTGTTAGCAGCAGCCAAAAACGTTTAACTACCAGGAACTCAGAAACTGCTTGTATCTATTTCAGACGAGGGCCAGGGAGGCAGCGGTCTTGCGTCCAGGTTAAACGAGTCAAGGTTAAGCGGGCAGCAGGAGCGGGCGGCGTTGTGGGAGTATCACTGACTGCTATCCATGCTAGCTAGCGGGCGTTTTTGGAATATGGAGGTTAGTTTTTTATTTTGACTTGTGTTTACTTGATAATAATAAAAAAAATTGATTAGTACCAAAAAGGTATTTATCTTTTACGATTTAAACTTTAGTATTTTCTACTCACGATGATACGCCTACCTTTCAATGCTACGTGCACGAAAACCGAACTGAGTTCAAGCCCTAGAAAGTTGAACAACTGGAAAGGTTTGTCAAGGCTATGGTTAAGACCCCCGCTATAGATTTTCCTCGTAAACGTTGGGATACAATCATAACCGGTGGTTCGTATATTATTTTGCTATCAATCGCATACTTACAAACTACGCATGTCTAGTGATAACGTAAAATGAGCGTTGGTAGTTGAGTCACATAATTTAAAATTTTACTTGCTCGTGGGGGATTATTAAGTGACGCTAGTTTAAAACAAATGTCTTTAAAGTTACTAACTTTGCGTCGAGTGAAAATGTGGTGCCTTTTGTTGGTTCCTTTCTTATGTAATCCAAAATAGGGAAAAGTATCTTAGGTATCGAACAAGAAAAAAATTGGTATGGAAATGACCCAGTGGGTTTTTAAACCAATCTCGAACGAAGAGTGAATTTTACCTCGTAAAAACGACAATAAATGAAGAAAATTGTTGAGTAATTGACGTAGATAATTATTATGCTTAAATATAAAGCAACGTTAATAAGTTGTGTGTAATATTTACTACGTAATTAGTCTCGTCTAGCTAAATAAAAATTCTGAATCTCATCCCTGGCAGTTGTAGTCTAAAATATGATATCAGAATAATATTTTATTGACAAAATTAATGAATATCATCAAACTCAATGTTATTATTTAGCAATAATAACATTTTTACAGATAAGAAATTTGTTCTAACAAAAGAGTCTATTTTTACGGTGGTCATAATGTGTGGTTTTCGAACGCATCATGGAGGGTTTATGATATTTGTATACATAAACATAATCATGTATGACAAGGGCTTTTAACATTACATTGACGATAATACCATAACTGGCAGTTGGAGTCGGTGTGTTTATCGTTATATTTTATGAACAACTAACGCGTTCAACTGTTTTATCCCTCCCTTGGTTTAATTACCCTGCTTGGGGGTTATGACATGGCTATGGTAGTTATATAGTTCCCTCCTTTTCTCTCATTTATTTTTATACAACTTAAAAGCACTTTTTATAATTTTTACTGTACTTTCGCAGGATATTTGGAAAAGAATACCGCAATATTCTTATTCTTATTCTTAATAAGGTATTTATAGAGCTTGTGTCAAAATAATAGTGGCCATAGGAACATAGCAATAGTAACCATAGGATGACTTGTTTTTTAGGGTTCCGTAGTCAAACTAGGAACCCTTATAGTTTCGCCATGTCCGTCCGTCCGTCCGTCCCCAGTCTAGCTCTGAGACTCATAGTACTAGAAAGCTGTAATTTAGCATGAATATATATATTAGTCACGCCAACAAAGTGGTAAAATAAAATTTTGAAAAATATTTTTTTTTAATGCACCTCCCCTACACGTAACGTGGGGATGCATTTTATTTTTCTTGCCTACCCCATAGTGTGGGGTGTCGTTAGATAGGTCTTTCAAAAATATTGCGGGTTTATGAAAACAATTTTTCGATTAAGGGATCCGTTTATGAAATATTAAGCTTTAAAGCGCTATTTTTTGTTAGAGTCAAGTGTCCCCCCCCCCCCCCCCTACAGCCAAAACTACAAATACTAAAAATCTGAAAAAAATCTTCAATGAAAGCGCATATAACGAATTTTAAAGGAAAACTATCTCGGCTAAGTAGACAAGATTAGTTCCTGAGATACAGGCGACTAAAGTGTTTATACCTATCAAAATCGCCTATGATAACTTTGATAGAAAAATTTGTTAACGGGGCGTGCAAGACGCGCGGGGGGAGTCTGTCCAAGTAACAAATCGAGCGACAGCCGCGCTCATAAGCGCGAGCGCCTAGATGCTGTTCGGACGTGCCCCGGAATGCTACCTACAAGTTTGCGATTTGCGATCTGAAAGTTTACAAATAATCGATTAGATCATTGATTTGAGTCGAGTATCGTTTGGAAAACTTAAAATTCTATTTATTGGCCCTTGTTTTTATTTCAATTTCTATTAATTACTTTATAAAAGATTAAACTTTTATTGTAATTTTAAGTCGGTTTGAAGCAGTTTAGATACCTAACTACCTACATATACCTATGTACTGATCTCACACTTAAAAGCTTGGCTCTTGTTTGAGATATTATACCTATACGAATTTATAAGAAAAGGAATCATTACTAACAATAAGTAGACTTAATTAGTTCCTGAGATACAGGCGACTAACGGGTTTATACCTACTAAAAATCATCTAAGACAGCGCCAAATAACTAAATAGAAAATTGGTTCATACATGTTGATTTTTGAGATAGTTTTTTGTGTTTGTCGTTACGGCTTCGGAACCCTACACTGAGCATGGTCCGACATGCTCTTGCCCGGTTTTTAGTAATTTTTAGCCAAAGGGGGAGAAGGAGGGTTTTTGCTACCAGGATAACATGAGGCCCCAAGAGATGAACTTAATGCATGAAAAGTCAAAATCTTATCCATTGTCAAACTGAAATAACTCTTATTCTGACGAGCAAATGTTGTATTTTAGAAAAGTAAAATAATTTAATATGGATTTGTTAGATACGGCTGTCGTTTCACTTGTGTGAGTGGTGTTACCCATTACTTCCTTTTGTGTACGTACAGGGTTTCTATGTGGTAGTGGATGCTTTGTTGAGATAAAAAGCTTAATTATAACCTTACTAACGTCGAAAACTGACCATAAGAAACGTACTTCCAGTTAAAAGGTATAGAATTATTTATGGTTAAGTTGTTTTTGTAATTTGAAAAATAAATAAACAAGACGAAACATCAGTAGCTTGACACATTAAAATTTAAAAACCTTTATCTATGTAGATATACGACATTAATACATTAGACAAAAGTATTCAAATTGTACGTCACCACACTGTACGTCACCGGCAATACAATACGTTCTTCGAAAAACAGTTAAATTTTTTGTACGTCTTTCTCCGTTCAGACAAAATATTATTTATCCACCAGAGCTAATGTTAATTTGTTCACATATCAATTTTACACGACAACGTTGGTGGCCACTACCTGTTTAAGTAAAATTGTATTCATGAGGTAAACTATAAGAGGGGTTTTCTACAAAATCACTAAAAACATTTATTTATCGCAATTCGTCAAATAAAAGCCATTCCTTAATAGGTAATTATTATTTTAATTTGTATTTACTTTTTAGTTTTTAAATAAAATAATTAATAACTATTTGTAATGAAATAAGGCGATGTCACAAAATATGATTTTGCATAAGCAATTAAATTAAATTGAGTAATTTACTTAACTGTGTTTTCATTCAGGCAAAAAAAAGGAAAAGCATCAGGAGATCATTGAGAAAAAAAATAGAGATTAGGTCGAGCTTTGAACCCGGGTCCTCCTGCACCGCAGGTGCCCTTCCTATCAATTGATCCACCGAAGCTCTAAAACTGTTGACGAATTTCCCTATGCCTTGATAGTAGCGAGTGTGTAGTATATACATAGATAGAGATGCAAATTTCATTCTTCAATAAAGCGTCAATAAAGATTGGCTTTTCTATAAGAGCTCGAAAAAACTACCAAGTAAAAGAAATAAACTCTCCTTTACGTATTAATGTAAGAGTCCTGAGCGCCATCTGTGGGCTGGTCTGATACATTAGTTACCCCGGATGAGTCCCGTTCCGCATACAGCTTGACGAAAAGAGTTAAGGGTAGAAGGGGGCGCTGTTCGGAGATAAGTGGCACCGTATTATGTACCAAATCGTCTAAACCGATAATACCAATTAAATTATTTTTTAGTACTTGTTAAATTTATACATGTTTGCTTGAAAATACTTATTTTAAAATAATTTAATTCACGACGCTAACTTTTTTATCTAGCTGGTCGGTAAAGTCGACTTTTTTTCTTTTATACATGAGCATTCTACAAAGAAAGGTGTGATATTGTTTGCGTATCACAAACGTGTTAATAGCGTTTTCGTTGAACGAAACTAGTGATGACACAGAATTTACTAAGAGCTCATTACAATGGTGGTTCATGTAATATTTATCACTCGTAGTCGTTGGTACAGTCAAGGTCTTTAATTGTTAAGCAACTATGGAACCCTGTCATAATGACAGCGTCAAACCATATGAAAGAAATTACGCTAAAATTAATGATCAACGTTATGCGACAGGGTTCCATACTGGCTTAACAATTAAAGTCCTTGACTGTACAAGTAACTGATTAATAATGACACGCCTGTAGTGGTGATTTTCATAATAACGTTGCACGATTGTTTGTAAAAGCTTAATTATGTACAGTTGACATATTAAGGTTCCCCTTTTATAGTTAATTAAAATAAAAATCCTCAACCATATAATTTTGTCTCTAATTTTAAACTATAAATAAAAATCATCGTTATGTTTTGATTTTAAATAAGAGCTTATTCAAGGTATTAATAATGTGAACCATGATAACGCATAATATACACTATTAGGGTTCCGCACCCCGAAAGGAAAAAGCGGAACCCTTATAGGATCACTTTGTTGTCCGTCGGTCCGTCTGTCTGTGGCACCGTAGCTCTAAAACGGATAAGCCAATTTGGATGCAGTTTTTTTTATTTAAAAGCAGGTTTTTTGGCGGTGGTTCTTAAACATGTTTTAACAAAATCGGTTTAGAAGTTTTTGAAAAAAAGAGGTTTTAGGGGGTTTGAAAGTCCCCTAATTAACGGCACCACACAATTTAAGAGCTGATATCTCTTAAACGAGTTAACTAATTTTCATTAAATTTTGCTGAAAACCACCGCTAGAAAACTTGCTTTCAAATATAAAATACCGCATTCAAATCTGTTCATCCTATGGGAAGCTAGGATGCCACAACAGACACTCAGATACATAGACATAGAGATACTCGTTGTAAACTAACAACCCTCTTTTTATTCATTAGTTATAAAGACGTTTCTAGCTAAAGTCATATTGTTCATTGGGAAAAGTTTAAAAAGCGTCAAATTTTTTTTTATACAAAATTTAATAAACCTCAAAACAGTCTGTAAAGAAAAACCTCTAAACAGTAAAAGATAATAAGTACTGGCCCTGTGAGTTTAATTATAAGTAGGTATTAATGTTTTGATTCAAGCGTCGACACGTGGGGGGACCGCTAAGTAAACTAAATAATATAGAGTACCCCAACTAGTTACTTAGCGGTCCCAGACGTGGCGACTCGGGTTAAAAAGATTGACAGTGAAAAATACACTAGGAAGTTTTGATTTGAAGTCAATATAACAAGATGTTATCAGGATTGTTCATTTAAACATATATTATGTAATAAATATGAAAAAGAAAATGTTTTTTAATAATACAATTAATACGTAGTTTATTTATTTATTTATTGAAGTAGGTTCCATTAAAACATAAGTATTTAAATATTGCAGGTTTAATCTAGGTGTGAATTTAATAACAAATTATTTAAAACCATTTAATTTTGTTCAATGCTTAAATTTCAAATGGAAGAAACGGTCCAGTAAATACTATACTTTATCAGTACAGGACTTCGGAATTTCCGACCACAAAGGTTTCTATCTCTAATAAATATATACGTATACATACATCCCAACAAGCAAAATCAGTACTTATAGTGTTCTCAAGCCTATTTTTTATTGTACTTATAAGATACTTGAAGTTTGCTACAAACAAGGAAATGGGCAAAGTTATAGGAGCATTGCTTTCTTATAACCATCTTATAATCAACTAGCAGAAAGTCACTAGGCCCTATAATACACTTACAGAAGTTCTACCAGAGTACAATTACTCCTATAACGTTCTGAGACTTACCCATTTACAAGTTTTATAACTCTTATAAGTATCTCGCATGAGCATCATACTAAAGCAATCTTATTTATAACGCACTACTAATATACTTAGTTATTAGTTATAAGTACATTTTGTAAACATCTTTCCGTTGTTTCGGCCGGTGGGTGTGGTGTGTTTGTGGGAAATAAATACTAAAAAACAAACGTAAGTACCTATTTTTCTTATTAATCTAACTAATATAATTTGTAATAGTGTAGAGCATTATGTAAGTATTGTAAAATACTGTATGTGTAGTGTGTGAATTTACCGGGGAAGTCATTTTTATTGTAAATGTCAACCATAATTTGTTTAATTTTACAATGCCCATGGAAAAAGTGTACATATCATATAATGTTGTTAAAATAATATTACCACATTTATTAAGAACATCCGCCATTTTCTAAAATTCTCTGCATTGAGTACGTTATAGGACAATTATAAGTAAATTTGCACTTATAGCAGTTTTAATCCAGATAACTTGCCGCCATATTAAAACGTATTAGGGTTCCTCACGAAATCTTCTTACTATCTATGAATCCTAAGAAAGTTAATTTAAGTTAAAAGTAATGTTTCGGTTTGGTTGTCCATGGTTACAAATTTAAATAAAACTACTTAAACGGATTATATCGCGTACCATTTCTTAAATTCATCCCGTATGAAATACACTAGATTACAGATTACAATCATCAATGAGACAATTTTAGTTTACCTGTCATGCTTTTTTTTTGAATAAATTATTGTTGTCTTTTCAGTTCTTTTCGAAATGGTGGTATATTTAGACGTTGACTGCCTTTTAAGTAAAGATGACCTTATGAAACCTACCCTACCCTACCCTTTTACCCTATCTGAAAAGTGTTATGGATGTGGACGATTCACTGATTCAAGAATGAATCCCCACTTTATTGTTAACGTAATCAATATTAAGAAACTACTTAATATAAAACAATTGTGGTGTCAAGGCTGCCAATATACGCTCGTGTACAATCATTACATGGAAGATGAGTGTTACTACTGCTATTAAAAAAAAACACAATCAGTATCAACCAAGTTTTAGAACATCATAATATTGTTATTTAGATTTCATACAGAATACTGTAAGTAACGTCACTCTTTTCATCGTTGTAGTCTATGTTACTTCCGAAACAACTGAAATTTCTTTATTAGTGTGTAATAAGGTCCGTGCATCTCTTGGTAAAACGTTACTTAATCTTTTGTTAACAACAGCAGATAGTTCATTTAAGGCTCGGTGAGGTACCTATATTGAATTTTATAGCCCATTTTCTTATATCTTCAACCAAATCACAATTTTTTTCATACTCTGTGGTTTTTTCTAAGTCAAAGTCGTAGGTATTCATCTCGTTCGCTATCCGAGTCTAAAACACACTCCACCGCGGAACCCTTATTTTCTTCAGTTGTATTTGCACTTGACGCACCAGGTTCACTTTCTAATACAGATGAACTTGTTTTCGTTAAATTGGGCGTTACTAATTCTGTATTACATTTTCTCACTTTTCTTCTATAATTGCCGCTCCTTTTAAATCGTTTCCATTCGCTTACATCCATTTTAAACGACTTTCCCAATACAAGTTCGAACAAATGATTCAGCAAAAAATACCAAACGTTTATTAGTAAGGTGTTTGATCAAATAACTTAAGTATAAGATTATTTCATCTAATAAGACTCTTACCAAGTACAATTTCATTTATAAGAACATTGGACAAGACTAATAGCGATATAGACTTGTAATAACCTCAGCTTAGTATCTTATAATATCTTATTCTCTTACAAAATGCTACTATAAGATCAAATATTATTCAGGCCTATTTGATCTTTCTGCAAACTGTTATAGGAGACTTAAACCTATAACTGTCTTATAAGACGATCTTGTAGGTAACTAGAAGTCTGTAAAATAAAACCAAATGATCTTAAGACTATCTACGCTGGTGAAATGTTACTATAAGTATAAGTATCCTGTAACTGTTTAGTGCTACAATCTTGTAGCAAACTATAAGGCTGAAATATAAACATGAATGCTCTTGAGTATGTTACCGCTTATCGTATGCTATTATAAGTATATGGCTCTACGTCAATGTCTCTATAGGAACGTTATTAGTAAAAAAGTACTTATAGTCTTTATTTATAGGAATACTTTGCTTGTTGGGATGTTATAGATTTAATCATAAGCATACCTGGTATAAAGATTACTTAATTAAAAGTATAGTATATAAACAAATTAATTAATTAATAAATCTTTAAAGTAAGTTTTGGAATTAGGTTATTTCATCAAAATACATTATTTCTATATCTTTGTTTTCAACCAAATGCTGGTCAGAGCAGTTGCACTTGCATAAGCAGCACACATGGCTGCGGCGTTTGCGAGCCAGATAATACTTCGGGTCGTCGAGGTCCTGGCTGCGCTGGCAGGACTCGTTGCCTTTAAGCACCTCAGGTGCGGTATTCGCTCCCTTGTTCCGCGTACGTTTACTTGGGCACTTCTCAGCCTGCTCTGCAGCTGGCTTCTTGTCTTCTTTCTTGATCATGGCTGAAATGTTCATATAACGTTTAATATTGCTTTCAGATGTCCATGGAAATCAAGTATAGACTTGCTTTAATGGGAAACATAAAATTGCATGCGATAACGTAACGATAAGTGGGTACGCGGTGCGGTGCGTTGCATTCACAATATACATATGTCACAACGTAGTACAATGGGATGCAATACGCGGGTGGTAGGACCTTGTGCAGGGTCCGTCCGGATCCATACCCAACCTACCGCCAAACAGCAGTGTTCGCATTGTTGTGTTCCGGTTTGGGGATAAGACAGCCGGTGAAATGACTAGCATAGAGGCATTCCGTCTTAGTCTTCAGGGTTGGCAACGCATTTGCAGTCTTTGGATTGCATTGCAGTCTTGTGAATGCGAATGTCTATGGGTCACAGTTTCCACTTACCATCAGGTGGTCTGTGTGCTCGTTTGTTACCTCTATGCCATAAAAAAAAAAAAAAAACAGCAGACGTGACACTACTGCATGACACACAACATACTATTATCTAGCCGTGATTAGAAAAGGATAAGAGGTGACCGCATACCCATATACTAATGTTTTTAATTAAGACAATGTATGATGTGACAGGGTCGACGGAGGTCCCCTTTGCGGATTTCTGGATAGCTAAACCTTTCGGCTTTGACGCAATACTAACCTAACCTTACCTATTGATCTAAATTTATCGTCTATAAATAATAATATTAATTTAGTGTTTTTTATAAAGGGAGCGCTCCGCCCCCCGTTCCCCCTACCCCTCCGCTGCCACTAAGTGTTGCTTTTTAAGTACTTATTTCAATTATAGAGACATGAATATTAAAATCAAAATGAATGTAATTTGATTTGATTAAAGCAAACATGCTAATACTATATTAGGAGCAAAAATAAAAAGATCATACTCATAATAATTTATTTTCTTTGAATTAATACTTTAGAAACAAAAAATTATGTAATTAACATTTGGTAGAAAACCGGTATGAATAAAATATCATTAATACTATAAAGACTATGTCTTGAAATATTTCTTACTGATTAGGGTGACAGGGTTTTAGGTTATGAGTTTTTTATATGTTAATATTTTATATTATTGATAATTAAACATTGAATTATAAAGGCTAACGCTTTAAATTTCGACGATGTTATGACTAAGTACCGATTGCACCAAACGATGTTTTTAATCAAAGTCAACCGACTGTCAGTTCATACATTTTGACAGCTGTGACCGCTCTAACCAGCTGTTAACTAAGCCCCGTTATTTAACGCTCAGTTTGGGGCAAGTGATGGGGTGATTTCGATTCGAAGTTGATTTACGCACTCACTAAACATACTTATCAAAATATTTGATTCATACTTAACAGAGCCCTGCTATAGTGATTATTTAACATATTATGAAAGTAAACAAAATACGTATTTATGATTGTATGATTCATAATAAATTAACAATATTTTTTCCAAAAAAACTTGGTCGCCTGATTGTATTAATCTATTTTAAACATGAAAATGATTTTTTGACCTCTACAGATGTAACTGGGAAAACTGTAGTATTTCTGCTTTTGTTTACAATACTGTTATCAATCTGAATTTCCTTATTTTCTATTTACAGATTAATACTTTTTCCAGACTAAAAGCCTGGATTTTTATGTCTTATGTTTGTTATTTTGCATGTGAAGTAACAGCACTATTTTAGCGTATCCCCAAACTCGGCGTTAGATAAAGGGGTCTACTTATCAACTAATTTTATTTAAAAAATATTCTTATTGTTAAACTTATTTAATGTTATGATGTTCAGCATATCTAATCCAGAATTAATCTCAATTAATTGAAAACAAGGTAATAAGCATTGGTCGAATGCTTAAAACACTCTCAAATAAAAAATATTTATATTGTATTGCAAACAAACAATGAACTTGAAATTAGATCACAGATAATAATACAAAACGGACTTCGGAACCAGATCACCCTAGGCGTAAGCGTACTTTTTCGAGTCAAATTGGAGAAATACTGGAAAAGGGCCGAATCTTAAGTACCCGAAACCGACGTGCATGCATGACTCGATGTATGAATGTGGAAGAAGCGAAAGAAATTTGTCAAGATCGTAGCAAGTGGAAAGAAGTGGTCTCTGCCTACCCCTCTGGGAAACAGGCTTGATTTAATGTATGTATGTAGATATATCTATGAAAATGGTGCCCATTTTTAACTCTCACGTAAAGACACAGGTAAGTCAATATTTTAATATAGGTATATATATATTTTGTTCTTATTGTCATTTCTAAATAAGCTTTACTTAACGTTCTGTCACAAATATCAGTTTGAAGGATATCGATATCAATAATAAAAAAAAAAAAAGAATATTTACATGTTTCAGCCTGACTCGACATCGTTGCTTCAACCACGTGGAGATCCTGGGTCCGTGAGATCCTGGAACATACAGTTTAGGCACCAATATAAGTAAGTGCCTAGTCGATGTTACAGGGTGACCGACGAGTTGGCAGCATTCTCTCTCAGCGATTGGGAGTTCAAAAAATAAATGCTGCCAGTATCTTCGGCACAATACCACGGGGGCTTTTTTATTTTATTTTTGTAAAGTCCTATGAATTTGGTTTCATTTTTCTTGTTTTGAGGTATTTGCTATTATAATATTACATATTTTGAAACAAGTGCATTGGGTATTCATTTATCTTATTACTGAGCAGCGCTTGCCTATATCCTCAACAGCTTACCTGCGGCTGTTACATTGTATCCTAACAAAAATAGATTTAAGAGAGCGTTGTTTTAAACAGTAATTTAGTATTTAAATGTATTTATTCTAATTAATAATTGTACAACAACTGTGATAGTCTAAGACTCGCAGGTCTCACAGTCGACACACAAGTGCTGCAGCGCTGATTTTCAGTGGATCCCGAGTTTGAGTACGACGGTAAACAACATCTTAAAATAAAGTAAAAATACCTATGTTATAACTTGCTGTCTTGTTAAGTGAGCTCATATTGTCTAAAAAGCTAATTGTGTGAGTGTAGTGTATAAAAATAAATAAAAACATAACAACACTTTAACTTGCCAACAAAGCTTGACACTGCACGAACTGTATAAGCTTGGAATAGTTTGTGCCATGCTTCGTCACTTTCTGTCAGATGCAAATGTCACAATTACAGATAAAGGCAAAGCATGGCATAAACTATTCCAAGCATATTCCACATTTATAAGTAAGGGCCCCCTTACGGCACAAACTATCATGTTTCATGTTGGGAGCTACGATGCCACAAACAGACACTCAGATACACAGACATAGAGATACACGTTATGAAATAACCCCCTTTTATTCATTTCATGTCTTTAAAGAGACGTTGCTAGCTATTATACTCGTAGTCATATTGTTAATTTGGAAAAGTTTAAAAAGTGTGTGTTTTTTTTTTAAACCTCCTACTCAAATCAGTCAGTAAATAAAATCCATAACATTACTATAGTGGAAAGCTGGAGGAGCATAAATTAAAGACAAAGGTAAAGGTTTAAGTTGATCGTTTCATTAATCCTTTATTTTATAAATTAGCACATACGAGTATCATTTATTTTATTAATATAACTTAAATACGTACACCAGCCTTGCAGCAGCCTTGCAACACTCTGCTGATGAATGATGGCAAGTTTTTTTATCAATGTTATTTATTTACAAAGATTTTTAGTCACTATTTAGAAATCTGGTACAAAAATACTAATTAAGTATGTACCTAACTAAAAAATGTAATGTTACTAAAAATTTAGGTTTCGGATTTTCTCCTTTATACTAAACTTTTCTACTTTATAAAACATAGCTGAAAGCCAAATGTCAAGATTCTAGATCAACTGGAAACACCCTTTAAGTTTTGATTCTCATCCGAGTACTTGCAAGTTTGAAAATATGCGGCTTAAATTGCTGTTTCTTTTGATTGCGTTGACATATAAGTTTGATTTTGTTACAGCTTAAAGGTATTATAGACTTGAGTATTTGATATGAATTTCAATTTAATATCTCTACGCGTAACCTTCAAATTATTTAAAATATTTTTTTATTATGATGTAACTAAAAATTAACAGTTTTCGTATTTTTTCCTTTATCTGTGCTATGAGACGTTGCTTCGTTACCCAGGTTTAGATTCCCTTGCGAGTTTAAAATAATTGCGGCATAAACGGCTGTATCTTTTGATTGCATTGGGTTAGAAGTTTGATTTTCTCACAGCTCCAAGGGACAGTCCTGAGTATATCAATAAGTTTCAGCTTGATACCTCCACGCGTTCCTGAGAAATAGGGTCTTACAGACGAACGGGCGTACGGACGCCCGCTCCGCTTAATTCCGCTTTTTCCTTTCGAGGTGCGGGACCCTAAAAACAGCTTTTTGGAAAAATAATGGCTGCTTATACATTTTAACACACACCTTAGCGTACTTAATACTTTTGCGTCACATTATTTATTACATAAGGAGAAGGCTTTAAAAATTTTTGAAAAGAGAAAACGACGCAGAATTGAATTTAACTAATCACGACAAACAAAAAACAAAAACGTTGTTTTTGGAATTAGTACGGTTACGGTACGGTTTGTTGTTGGTTGTACGGTTGTGGTTACAGAATTATCAAAAAGTTTTTATAGTTGTTGGAAATTCTGTAACTCTGCCTACCCCACTCTGGGAATAAAGGCGTGAGTTTATGTATGTATGTATGTATGTATGTGAATTAAGGGATTTGGATTAATCTACACATCATTTGCTAAAACATAGCTTTAACGAGTCGTTAGCCTGCTAGATGGAGTACAGGTCAGAAACAAGTTATATTATCTTATAATTGGTGAATAAAAAAGCACTACGCCCGAAATACTAAGCACCGTTTGGCTCAAGTCGCACGTTAAAATTCTTTCCTCGCTCGTCTCTGTGAATTGAAAAAGTTATAGGTGCAAAACTTACGTAAATTACCTCTTGCATGTAGTTGTAACACAAGTGGGCCTATTCAACACGGTAAAAGCCATAACGATTGTGGCCAGTTATCGTATACATACATACATTAAATCACGCCTGTTACCCAGAGGGTTAGGCAGATACCACTTCTTTCCACTTGCTACGCCGGGTCGTAGTATTAAGTATTTAATTGACAGTAATGGCGGCTGAGTTAAAGTACATTAATACATGCAAGAGGTTATTTGCTTAAGTTTTTCACCTTTATATGATTCTAGGAGTTGAAATGTTGGTAACGCGATAAATTATGCGCTATTTAACGGGCCATTCGGTCTACTTTTAATTTTTAAGTTATTATGCATGTAAATTACGAAAAAATAAGTATACACGCAATTAATACACCTAGGCCATACTACTTGAGGAATCCTATTGCTTATGTAACAGGTAATTTTTCACATGACCAAAATATTATAAATAATAAGGAATCATACGTACACTTCGCTGTATATTTCTGTAGGTTCACCGAATTTACGGGAAAAATTGCGCGTTTGTCAATGCCGGACGTTTTAATCGATAGTTACGCGCACGCGCGCCTTACCCGTCTTGTCTGATTCCGAAGGATTCGGGAGGGTTCGAGCCTCATCAAATCGCGTGGCGGGAGCGATTATTAAAGGAACGCAAATCGCCAAAATTGGATTTTTCATTGTCGGGTTGTAAGCGATGGTAATACAGTTAAAGTTAATGCTATATGCTAACATTGCCTGTCAAAATACATCATAAAATATATACCCTCCTGTTCGGCTTATCTATTTATTCAATGATCATTTTTAAATAACTTTGTTATTTGTACCCTCTTAAAGATTATCTAGATGAAATTGAAAACAAAAAAACAAGAAATAAAAACAAAATACAAAATAAGGTTTAAACATTAGCTACCTAAATACATTTTGACTTGATTTCCCGGGAATAAAAATTGCTTTTGCATTTTGAAGGTATATGATTTGAGTTTAATACTAAATGAATTTTATAACACATATGCATCACTTTTGTCGAGACTAAATAGGTACACACGTGCCACAAATCGCGACGATTCGCGTCAGAAATCGCTTGTCTACCTCACCTTAACTTCTTTAGTATTTGCTCTTTGGCATTCTTTCGGTGAACAAGAAATAAATAATTACAAATGAGGATTGTATAATATTAGTCGTAAGAGTTTTGATTAATTAGGTCACGATTAAATTAATCTTCGATTCATTCTCAACAACAAGTGTAAGATGTAAGTATAGAGTAAGTAATATTTTATATTCTCTATAATAATTATCAAATTTTTAACCCCCTTTCAACCCTTGAAAAGTACCCCTTGATAAAAAATTGATATTATTTTTTTTGATAAAATGAAAAGGATTTAAGTATTATTCCACACTCTTGAAAATGATTATCATATTCTTAAGCTTAAAACTACCCCTAAATTAAAACAGTAAATAAATATGATTACTGCTACCATTTTACGTATACAAGTTAGTAACATAAGTTTTTGGACCATAACTCCTTAAATTTTCATGCTATCACAATTTATAAAAAACCATTGTAAAGGTAATTAAGAGAGCTACAACATCCTTCATTGCAATACATAGTAAAAAACCTTTTTCTAAAACGGTGAAGGGTTAAAGGGCTTAAGAGAGGCTGTGATTGCGCTGCCACGCGCTCTTTAAACAATCATAATAATATCTCCGTAATTTTTTGTTTAAGTAACAGAAAAAACAAAAAAACCAAATTGTTTGTCAGAAAAATACCTAATTTTTTATCCCAACTTTTTTATACGTATCTGTTGTCATTTTTGAGATATTATGAAAAAAAGGTTGGTGTTTTAAGAATTTGATTTTTTTTTTTTTTTTTAATCGTGACTTTTTTGAAAAATATGTGTCCTGAAGCAGCCAAACTGATACAATCTATCAAACTCTTCATAATAAAGTTAATTCTAGGCGGAATACGATTAATTTTAATTTTGGTGGAAATGGCACTTATGAAACCCATTGATTTTAAAGGATAAACATTAGATGCTCCTCTTATTTGCAATACAGCTCACTTATTTTACGTGCAAAAGACTTTTAATAGTGCTCATTTTAAAGCTTATTTCAAGCACTACAAAACCCTTTTTTATTAGAATGCATAAAATGCATCTGCTCGCCGCTAGATGGCATTGACCACATCGATTAAATTTCAGACAATATAAAAACGGCTTTGATCTTTAATATCTAGCTTAATATTGCACTTAGAATACTTTATAAAAAACCAAACTGTTAATTTTTTTACCTGCTAGGTACAATTTTGTTTCTTATAAAATTTTCGATAAAACGTATATTTTTGGAGATATTTGCAAAAAACCGATGAAATACGTGAAAAAATTGCGAATTTTCAATTGCCAATAACTTGAAAAGTATTGGATTTTTCGAAAAACTTTATAGATGATTTTTTGCTTAAAATTAGGCCTTCTATCGATATCCGAGGTTATTTTGAAGAAAAAAACAAACACCCCCGAGAAGTGGTGGCAACCACCCCCAGGGTGGTTGCGGAGTGTCAAATCATTTTCACTTTTGAAGTTAAGGATAAGATGAACCTAATTTCAAAATTGTATGCAATTTGGTTCACAGTAAAAAAAATCGGAGCAATGATGCTTCAATGACTGCACTATGGAATTAGTAAGTACTAACGTACATCTGGAAGGTGCACTAAACCGATAACGCGAGCCGAAAGAAATGTACCTGTATGTGGTCTGGGAATCAGTGTATTCTGTGTGGTCTCTTATAAATCAAAGTTGACACTTGAATAACAACTTAATACTAGATTTGGTTAGAAAGCTTTCAATGCTTGTATTTTGTTATACCTGCTCTTATTAAGAAGTTAAGATATATTAAATAATAATAATAATTATGTCGATATTGACCATAATAAAATGTATTTATAAATTAGTAATGTAAATTATAAAATAGAATTTGTATATACCTACGACTAACATTTGTACGCATGCTTGCATGCTGAATACAAGTGCAAAAATAATTATAACACCTTATAATACTGTATTCTGACAAATAAATTATTTTGATTTTTGATTTGATTTGATTTCAAGATGGCAGCTACTTTTTCTCAGTCTGTCCACGGATTCGTTGTCGGAGACCACACAAATCCACAGATATCGATTTTGAAAACAATCAGTTGAATAAGTAAATATTGTTTCGTTTACTGCCCCACCGGCTTGTAAAATTAATTTGTCACCTTACTGGAAAGGGACGCAGTAAGCTTTAGTACATTTCTTTCGGATCGCGTTATCGGTGTAGTGCAGCTTCCAGATGTATGTTAGTACCTACTTACTAATTCCATGGCCGCGTATACAAACCTAACAATTGGAAACTCTTTACTCATAAGAATTAAAATATTTTTTTTTGTTATCAATTAAGAGCTTTTTACAGTAGTTCATCGTGATTAACTGATTAAATTTAAAAAAAATTATATCTTTAAAGCTGTAAGAGTTATCATTTGTCTGTCTTTGGAAAATTGTCTTTATTTGACCTAAAGAACGTTCCTTTAAAGTTATCGTTACTCAAAAAAAAACACGATGTATATACAGGGTGGTTTTCGATAAACGTACAGTTTATCGAAAACCATATTAAAAGGGGTGAATTTTTAGGTTAATTTATAGGTTAAACATTTTTTTTCTTTTATATTGAATGGGTTTTTTTACTGATTTTTAAACTTTTTAATAAAGTTTGGGTAGTACACTTACTTGTGACGGTGTAACTTTTAATCTAATAGCCCAAAAAAGATAAAACAAAGTACATTGACATTAGTAAGATTTATAATAATTGATAACAATATTAGACCAATAAAAAAAACACAACTGAGTAACTGCTTTTTTTGGGAAAAACTACTGCAAAAATGCATTTTGTTTTCGTAAAAACACGATTTCTCAAAATTTTGAAAATATTTGTCCACTTTTTTTTGCTTATTATTATTCCTCGTTTAATTTTAGATCTTAAAACGTTTTCAATTTATATGAGCTGATAGAAAAAAATAATCTAAAACTTACAAAAACCGAAACTCGTTGACATTCACGTCGATTAAGCACACACACACAACGAAGGATCCGTAAAAAGTGACATTAAGGTAGAATAGTTAACTAAATTTCAATGTATGCTTAGGTTTTGGTAAGTTTCATATTAACTTTTTCTATTTATTTTGACTGACGATAATTTTAAAGAAACGTTCTTTAGGTCAAATAAAGTCAATTTTCCAAAGACAGACAAATGATAACTCTTACAGTTTTAAAGATATATAATTTTTAAATTTAATCTGTTAATCACGATGAACTAGTGTAGTGTCCAAAATATGTCAGACAAAAGGAGTTAGAACAGAAAAACGTGCGGTCGATTCTACGATGTCCTCAGTGGTGCGCTATAATGATGACTTAGCCTTAAATTGTCTATGCTTCGCGCAAATTGAAACGTCAAGTGTCACTGTGTCAGTTTGACATCAACTGTTAAAAGTTTATTTGCAGGTTATAATGAAATAATTTCGGCTTGTAAATTTTTTATATTTCTTTTAGTTAAAGTATCGTCTTGCGTCTATAGTTTTGATGTTTAACATGTCTTAGACAATAAGCAAAGTAACGGGCGGGTCTTTGATACTAATAAGGGCAAAAAAGGGCCTAGTCAGGGCAAAAAACACTTCGACGAATTACTGTTGTGATATCACAAGCCAAGTAAAACTGTGTCTACGGAAGGATTACTATAACCTACCTACCTACCTATATTAGGTAGATTTAGATGTTCTTTAGGTACGTGCTTAAACTCTCTATCTCTAATCTCTAAATACCTAGTTTGTAATATTGCTACAGATGTAGTAAGCCATCGTTCTTGGATAACTTTAGTAAAAGTTAGCAAGATCCAGCAAAAAATGTTGGTGTATGATTACCTACTACATCTTCATAATCTGTTTGGATGTTGGTTTGCATAAATTTATGATACCTACTTTTAATTTATTTATGAAGGTTTGTAGTTTTTATTTTGCACTTAGGCTACACTCAGGAATTACGTTTTCATAAACAATTATAAACTTAGCAAAGACAAAGACGCGGGCTAGTTGCTAGGTTTTCTATAATATATCCTACCTATCCATAGTTAAGAGTAAGTTATTCTATTTGTGTAAGAATGTTACTAGAAATTTCATTATAAATTAAAATATCATTAATAAAAAAATAATCTTGTAGCCAAAAAGAACCCCTTTTCCCCTTACCTACTTACATTTTGTATCAAGATTTGTATAAAACTAGCAAGCTTTTTAATTATAAGCCATTGTTATGAGCATGTACATATGTAGGTAATAAGCTTTTTATCTTTCAGATACAAAAACTACTAACAACAACCAAAAATATTTTTATACAAGACTGAGTAGCTACAGTTTGGCAAGATATTGAAAAATATATGTTTGAGCATCATTTTATTTAAACCTTGTTTGTTTATTTGTTTATTCATTTGAATTTTAATATTATTTCCTGTAAAATTCGGAACATATGCCATCAGTCATCACATAAGTAATGCAGTTATGCTATGAATATGTTGATAATGAAAATGAAGTGGCAACATGACCACCATTGTGCTAAATGGAGTTTAGTGTGTGTAGTTGAGTATGTTTGATATTTTCTATGTATTTTAGTATGAATTTATCTTTAGAAGTTTGTTTATAATTGTCTAGTACCCATAGTACAAGCCTGGGATTGCAGTCATGAAGTCATAGCCTTGAGAATTCAAATGTTTATTAGGTCTTAGATCATAAGGTGGCTTGTGAGATTGTGTATTTCTCTCTGATATAAAAAAGGAAAAAAGGACAATTTGTGTGAGATTATCCCCTAATATTTATTAAATAATATTTTTTTGTATGAAACTTATAATTTCAGCACTTAAGATAAGTTGTTCTAGAAAGAATGTATTTATTATTATACTTTTAAAAAGAGATATAGTGCAATAGCTCATAGTTGGTATTGAAAAGATGTTTGTGTTATCAACTCACGGGCACAGGTATGTATAACATATCAATATAAATAGGTAGGTACTATAGGGAAATGTGGTGTGTCGATGTAAACACATTCTTCATGACTATAGTTTTATTTCACTTTTCTTCTTAGATACATATAATTATGTACAAGTAATGCGCCCGGCCCGCAGGCCTAGGAGCGACTCTCGAAAACTAAACAAATATAAACAACCGCCGTTCTATCAAATCATTTACTTTTTAATTTAAAATAAATATTAAAAGCAACTGCGACGTCTAACCTAAAAAGGTACAGTGAAATAAGGTCTATTTTCGCATTGCCACCTCATTTCACCACATCCCTCGTCCTTCTGGGAACAAGGATGAAGCCTACTTGCCCTAACATCTTCCTACACGAGTAGTAAACATTAAATAGTTACTCGAGTAGACGATCGTCCAGTCATGCCGGATAGCCTGCTGTGCAATTAATGTGTCGATGTGAATGCAGATTAATAAACCGATAGCATTAATACAGTGGACTTCCGCCTTACAAAACCTCGCAAAAGAGGGGCGGCGAATAATAATGAAAATTAACCTGCCTGCCTGACCCTACACAACAAATTTGACAATCCATGCATTAAGGATGCTGTATTGTCTTACAAAAGTAATATTCATAAGACCCAGTTTCATTGTTACTAAAAGAATCTGAGCGCTACCACTCAAGTAAGCTGAGCCTTGTTGCGGACCTATGTCCCTTTTATCCGT
This sequence comes from Acleris laterana, assembly GCA_963966035.1. Taxonomy (NCBI): domain Eukaryota; kingdom Metazoa; phylum Arthropoda; class Insecta; order Lepidoptera; family Tortricidae; genus Acleris; species Acleris laterana. The sequence continues at coordinate 8,215,846 of OZ014438.1, forward strand.
CAGTGATTTGACATCTGTCAAGTCACCCTCGGACTCGCTAAATCCTAATATAAAGTTACTAATGGACCTACTGTGTCCTAAGAATAACACACAATAAAGTTCCCTCCCTTCCTCAAATTCCAATGGAAGAGAAGTGACAGGACATCCTTACTGGATGCTTCCAGACTTCAAGATTTAATTAATTAAACAGTTAATTAATCACTCATAAAGATCAGATTACAACGAACAACCATTTTCAACCACATTGAAAATTCTTGCGCACTGATACCGCAAACTAAGCTGTCATTTTTTTTTAAATATTGACCACTATACCTCACACTACTCTACAATGTCACCCCATGTCTTATTCCTATGCACACCCCTAAGGTCATGGCAGATAATTCCCTCGAGTATGCATATGTACTCGTGTGAGGAAACCATCTCCACATACCTTTAAACCCAAAACTAAAAGAATATTATAAACATCATAATTATGTAATAATAGAAAAACCAATGAGGGTCTTCCTCTCCGCCTCCTATGATGCAGACAGCTATAGCGCCAAGGCGCCTTGTAGTCATCTTTACTGTCGCGATAGCGTTATCTTTTTAGACTTAGCTTCGAAGCGATAATACATGAAAAAGAAACATTATTGAATACACATATTGATACAAAAATCAACAACCCTAGTCAAGACTTTCATATACCATTTAATACCTATTTAATTGGAGTTATTTAATAAATTGTTTACTCCAATCACCATACATTTAACCATGTTAATCATCAATCCTTCCATCATGTCTGCGTAACCTTTTTACATTCCTAAATCTTTCTAACTTAACGACGAACGACCGTACATATAAAATATAATCCCAATAATTCATACAGCTAATAGGTGAACAAGGCATCGTACCATTGTTATAACCCGAGTTTATTGTGAACTCATATGGGTCCACCCAAACTATACAAATTAACTAACCCTGTATAATCCGTTTGCTATCGTAAGTGATGAAGGACAATACATCCTTCCCCTGAATTACTATGTAATATTTAGGGTTTACATTCACGATCAACATACAAATTACACCTAAGTAAATATAAAAAAACCCGGTCAGGTCGTTTTTAACGATACATTCTATAAAATCCATCTCATACCTCGTTCCATGATCCATAACTCACTTTCTACGACTCTAATTCCACAATTGATGATTATACACATTTACACAAATAATATTTACTTTGTTTACATACCATTTCATTTATAATGCGTGACATGCAAACGTCAAGAAATATCTGACCACTCACAGCTAAGCTAACGAAAAAGGCTAATTGGCTACGTTCACATCTTTGAATATTCTTATGCCAGATGCCATTAAATATTAAATTTGTCGTGATCAACGTCACGTCATTTATGACATAATTCAATACGTCGTAAGTATTTATTTCTTAGAAGTGAAAATAAATAGAAGTATTAATAAAATTACACGTCATAAATTCTTTTTCTAACACAGGATTTTAAATTCTAACGCGCCTAACATGAACTTGCCCGCCTAGGGAAATGTGGTGGTTTTCGATGTAAACACATTCTTCATGACTATAGTTTTATTTTACTTTACTTTTTATATACATATGTACAAGTGATGCGCCCGGCCCGCAGGCCGAGGAGCGACTCTCGAAAACTAAACAAATATAAACAACCGCCGTTCTATCAATTCATTTAAGTACTTTTTAATTTAAAATATTAAAAGCAAATGCGACGTAAAACCTAAACAGGTACAGTGAAATAAGGTCTATTTTCGCATTGCAACCTTATTTCACTACAGTACTTATCCTACTAATATTATGAATGCAAAAGTTTGTGTGTGTTTGTTACTCCTTCACGCTGCAATGGCTAGACGGATTTGGATTAAATTTGGAATGGAAATAACTTATACCCTGGATTAACACAGGGCTATTCCCAGTTGTCCACACCCCTTTGTCCACACTGTGGACAAGATTTTAGTTAGTTTTTATTTATGTACTTTAGTAGATATTAAACTAACCAAGTTCAGTCAAATTAAAGAGTGTGAAATGTCCACATAATTTCGAGGGTGTGAAGAACTGGGATTTTTTTCCCAGTGGTCCACAGTGTGGACAATAAGGGTTGTGGACATCTGGGAATAGCCCTTAATTCATCTCGGAAAATTTAAAAGTTCCCGAGGGATTTACATAAATCGAAATCTACGCGGACGAAGTCGCAGGCAGAAGCTAGTATCGACATAATCATAGCATGAAAGTTGGATAGTACTTATTTTTGTGACACAAGTTAATCTTTAGGAAATTTGTATATTCAACTTACATTTGACTTTTTACAGAGTTCATATCCAGATCCAACTTGTCAAAGTTTCCGCTAGTACAGGTAGCGGCGCACCCTTGCTGGCCACACCTTAAGCTGGACTCCAAGCCTGAGCAAGTCTGCGTGTCAGCACGCGTTAAGAGCTACATCCTGGGCAAATTCCTCTTAACCAAAATCTGACGCATCCAACATGCGTATTTTGAGCACCGGTGTTGATAGTATGCGTTAAAAACGTGACGCATAAAACACGTCGCTAAATTTACGGTGCGTCAGCATATTTTGAGCCCCGGTTTGGCCCGTTAAGTGATATAAGTAGATACGAAAATCACCAGAAAGCGACGCTGAGGACACGGTTAGCCTAGTTGGTCCTCTGCCTACAAAGCTAGCAGCCCCGGATTCAATCCTCGTTAAGGGAAATATAAAGATATAGAGAGAAGTAACTGGAGGACTGCGTTATAACAGACCACAGTTATAAACAATATTACGGCTAAACAACGGTTAAGTCACTTAACCTTTTTCTTCAATTGTAACTAGTAAAAGTTACTATCATCAAAACTTTGAACAAAAGCGTTAATGACCTTAAACTGTCTTTATTATTGTGTCCTTAGAAAGCAAAGTAAAAACACAACTACAAACAAAAGGGTTTTATAAAATCCAATCTATGCTAACTGTGTTTCAGTGTAGCAGCAATACTCCATCGTAAACTGAACGCATTGAGGTAAATATTTAGACAGTTAGGTCTCACTTCTTACTTGTGATAAAAACAAGAACTATGGTCAAACATGTTTATTATTGCTATAGAAGTAAGTGAAATTTATTATTAAAGTAGAATATTTAGTAATTATTGGTAATAATACACTTCTTCCTTGATAAAACTTTTATTTCTATAATTGTTACAAATAAATCTATAAAATAAGACAAATTTTCGATAAAATAGCTAGCTTTACAAAGTTGACCTCACAGACGCATGCCGCTCTGTTATACATACAGGCATTTCATATCAGAATTGCATTTTATGAGGTGGAGTCATATCATTCAGTGCTTTGATGATAGAGTTTTTCCTATGCAGGGGTGTAATTCTTTCAAAAACAACGGACGGTTGGACAGACAAGCGAAATCGCAGCGGCGAGTTTAAGTAGTTCCATCAGAGCGAACAAAACATATTTTAGCGCGTGCATTTTCAACTAAGCCGCCTTATACGTTCGATCCATCGGCAGAAACCATGCTGCTAAATTGAAAATGCACGTGCTAAAATATGTTTTGTTCGCACTGACGGGACTACTTAAACTCGCCGCTTGGACATTCACTCGTTCGTCCGTCCGACCGTCGTTGTTGAGAGAATCACTACCCAGCTCAATACCTCTGCCTTTGCGGCGGCACAAATCTGTTTGAATTCTTTAGAGTAATTTTTGACGTAGTCTAGAAACTCTGGCCTATGATCGACAGCTCTCGTAGCATATAAATCATACAATTTATACCTTTTCACGTGAATTTCTGATGTAGCCCAATCACAAAATTTAGTACCTCGCTGACCTTTTACCTATCTCAATCTGCAGCAGGCATCAAATTCCTTGACAATACAATTAAATAATGAAGAATACAAGCTATCTGGATCATCTCGAGTACACGTCAGATACCTAACTTAATTGTTTGGTGACCTTAGCATTAAACAAGTCCAATCGATTTTTAGAAACTGGCCTGAGTATAAAATCTCGAAGAGTATTATCAGTGTTTCCCTTAAAAGAAGCTTGTTGACCGCAGTGGTCCGAATTTAAAATATTAATTATAGATTTCTGAATAGGGTCAAAATTACTAAATATATTATCAATACACGTTGCACTAGTTGCTGTGATTCTGGTAGGTTCATAGATCAGATTTACTAAATTAAAGGATCTAAAAACGCTCAGTAAGTTAATAGACATGGGCGATTTTTCGAGTTAATTAACATTATAATGTCCACACAAATTATACACTTCTTGTTTTTAAAACACAACTAAGAACATTTTCTAAAACACTTTCAAATACGAGTAGTTTGTAATCCGTTGAAGGGGGTCTGTATACGCAAACAATAATAAAATGCCCCATTTCAATAAACGCAATTTATGTGACGTTTAATGGACTTCATAACAATACCCTAAAGCTGCGGCTCCACTGAGGCGGAGATGAGCGGAGTGGAGCGGAGCTGTGTCAATATTAACCAATAGAATCTAAACTAACGTGCGCAAGGCGCGCTCGACGTGACCGCATGCGCCTTCTATTGGTTAATATTGGCACAGCTCCGCTCCGCTCCGCTCATCTCCGCCTCAGTGGAGCCGCAGCCTTAAACTCCTTGCATTTAATGTCATTTTTGACAATTATTAAAGATCCCCCGACTGCAAGATTGCCTAGCAAACATGCTATGTTGTGATTATTAAAATTAAACATGCACTCATAACCTTTAAGCCAATGCTTAGTAACACATAAAACGTGTATATTAGTACTATCAATAAATAAACCTATTTCAAGTCCCTACTAAAAATCCTCTGTATATTGTAATGAATAATATTTATTACATTACCACTAAATTTATTTGTAATGCTCGTCGACCTGCGGGCAGGCACGGGGCCGGCGCGGTGGTCGCCGCGGATGACGGCAGCCGCGGCCGTTGTTGAAGCTGTCAGTTTAAATCAACTGGCAGCTCCGGCGCAGAGCCGGTGCTAATAAAACTCAGCGCAGGCTCCGTCCTTTTTCTTCCTGGCCAATGGACACACCTTCATTACACTAGTGCGCATTACATGACCAGTTGGGGTCAGTACATCAATAGCACGGACCTTGTTGTCATTTCCGGGGTATATATTAACAATTGTGGCCTTGACCATTTTAGAGGCGGCACGTTTTCTGTCTTTAATATTACTAGTGTTCCAAGGTTCCAACCGCTAAATTAGGTACATCACTTTTCCATTTAGGACGGACTGGACTGGTTAAAGAAGTGTTGCTCTACTTTAGTACAAAGCCTCCAAAAGGATAAGCGATTTACAGTGATGCTCTTGAAGTCCAGTTCAGGATAACAAGTTAGAGGGGCTCCTGTCAGAAAATGAGCAGGAGATAAATATGACATGTCGTTTGGGTCCGATGAAATTTTTGTGAGAGGCCGTGCATTCAAAATCGCCTCTATTTGAATTAGCACTGTGTAACTAAACATTGTAAACTTTGTTAGTTACCACTCTTTTTATATGGTACCTACTTGATACTTTTTACATAACTTTTTCAAATTAAAAAATACTATAATACTTAAAAATAACATTACAAGGTAATAAAGTACCTAATAAATAATTATGTTAAACCTAACACAAATAAAATCATTACAAATAAGCTCAATAACATTGAATTAAAAATAGTGACTAGGAGAACAACATAACGAGGTCTCTACGTCAGGAACTGGTTATAGTGAACTGGTTTTCTTACACGGGCAAATTTTATGTTGAATGAACCGGCATAGTCAAACCCATACTTCTCAAAGGGTCGTGCGATGCGCACTCTTTCTTTTGGCAGTGTTCCCACCAGTTGGGTTGCATTTTTAACTTTAAGTTTCAAACATATACATTTTTTATGTCTCTAAGAGCATCCATCAACCAATATTTTTGATTTAAATAACACAAAATTCCCTTTTGACTAGTGTGTAGCAACTGTCTATGAGCCTTTATTATGATTAATTTGGTAATGGTTGAACCCTTAACCAATATAATTGGATGAGTTTCCAAATAAGTTAACCCAGGATTATTCAATCGGCCGCTAACTCTTAAAAGTTTATTTTTGTCCAGAAAACAATTTAAAGAACTTAGGCTACCTTATATTCTCTCTTGCTCCTTTAACTCCTTTGCCCTTATACAAGAAATCTCAGCTGCATAATGCTGATGTTGATCTAATTTAATAATATTTTACATGCATTCTTAAGCTCTGTAGGTGAAAAACTGTCAAAGTTCCTATTTTCTTTTATATCTCAAAATATAAGCCATTTACTCTAACAATGGTGTCTAAGTTTGAATACTCGGTCATGAAATTAAACTCATTTACAATGCTAATGACATTACAATGATTTACCCTTTTTATTTCACATTTCCGGTAATAGGTTTGTTTGTACCTTCACATTTGGTTTAACATGCACAATATCTTTATCTAGTAAATCACGTGGCCCTGATTTGTTGGCACATACAACCAGATGAAGCTGGAAGTCAGTTTTGTGAATTTTTAACTCTATTTGCTACATATCCTTGCAACATCATTGGTTCTATTGGCAACCATCCAAGAACAATAATTTAATCCAGGTATAGGTATACATCAAGGTCATTTCTCACTCTGAGAATGCCATACAATTTATTTACTTACATGCTAACAATAAAGCACTGTTCAATTTTAACCGAGGCATGTTAAGGTCCTTATCTATTGGGCAAATCCTAAATTTGGAGAACAATTAGATTAACTGAGACGCTTCCATTATTATTTATTAATACCCTTAAATAGACCGCACAACCATAATAGGCCTTATTGAAATGTGTATATTAATACTTATGCAAGGCATAGTAGTTCTCCATTCTTCATTTATATCTGAGGGGAGCTCATCATCCTCATATCTCTCATAAGAGATCATACAATTTATTTATAAATGACAGCACCTGCCTCCGTGTATACTTCTCTTGCACTAATGTCTCATTTTTATAAACAATTTATCAGAGCAAACATTGTACAACCAAGAGGTTTTACGTACATGTCATCTTTATTTAAATCAACACTAGGATTCATACTAAGTTTTTCTTTGGGAATGTCGCTTAATACCTGTTTGTTATTGGTACTCCGCTTATGCAGTTCAAACCAAGCCTAACATTAGTAATTGGATTTATTGTTATTTTATTTTAAGACAGTGGCGCCCTCATTACTTTTATTAAGTTTTCTAATAAACTTAATTTTAGCAAGTTCTTGTTCCGTACCCATTTCTGAGAATACTTCAGGAACCTTATCTGCTTCCCAAAATTGCTTCAAGTTCATATCGAGTTGGGTTGAGTCATGCTCAAATATTTACTGTGATTGACTGACCTTATTTATAGCAAACAAACTTGTCTTATTTAGTGAAACCTGCTGCGTAAGAATAGCACCCGCTACCACGTGACCAAACCTCGTGTTGACTAGGATTGGGCCATTTAAGCTAAGCGGCTGCACATGGTGGAGTAGTGCCTGGAAGAACACATCACATCCTAATAAGATGATAATTGATGACGTCTTATCAAAATTGGTGTCTGCTAATGCAATATCCTTTGGGATATTTAAACTTTCCCCAGGGGATATGAAATTGTGGCATATCATCAGTAATTTTTTTAACAATGTAACTACTAACCTCTTGTTTGAAATCATTTATACATGAATTTATGGTAAATTTTGCCATTTCCTTAATTTTATTTTTACAATTGCAAATTCCCATGACAGTATTATCTTTTGTATGTTTTACACACTGTAGTTTATTCACCAGGCTTGAAAGTACAATCGAGACCTGGCTTCCTGAGTTTAAAAGAGCTCGGGTACCTGTACCTCAACCGTAGGTAACATGACATCTATTTCTTGGCTACAGAATAACCCTACCCTATTAGTAGATACTAGCTCAAGCGTTTCTTGATGAGTATCATCCGAAGTATTGGCACTGTTGTCATGATGTAAAAGTGTAGTATGAGGTGCTTTGCACACAGCACATTTAAAATTAAACCTGCACTTTCCATCATGCTCATTCAAACAAACAATGCAAAAGGACTGATTTTTATTCATAAATTCATTCCTCTCTGATGAACTCAGTAATTTAATTTTCAGTAATTGAGAAGTGCAGTACTTACATTTTATTTTCTTAAGCTTCTCCACATTATTTGCCGCTACACTAGAAGCTAGTGAAGCCCTTCGTGGCCTCTCATTGTGCTGAGGGCTGCGTACCTGAGCCGAAGTTTGAGCGGAGGATTCCAAGGCTGCTGCGTTCCTTTCTATGAATTCAAAAAGAGATTCTAAGGTGGGCATAATGATTGAAGATTGAATTTCCGAATATGGAAACCAATATTGCGGGTGGTAGGACCTTGTGCAGGGCCCGTCCGGATCGCTACCACCATCTTATCCATTAACCTACCGCCAAACAGCAGTGTTCGCATTGTTGTGTTCCGGTTTGGGGATAAAACAGCCGGTGAAATGATTAGCATAGAGGCATTCCATCTTATTTAGTCCTCAGGGTTGGCAACGCATTTGCAGTCTTAGGATTGCATCGCAGTCCTGTGAATGCGAATGTCTATGGGTCGCAGTTTCCACTAACCATCAGGTGGCCTATGTGCTCGTATGTCTTCTCTACGACATAAAAAAAAAAGACCTAATTGTATGCTGATCTAATTTTCTTTGTAATATATGAGGTGCTAACAAATTAGTCACGGATATTTTAAGAGATAATATATTATATTACAATGAAACAATTAACTTTTAACTGTAATTAAGGAACCTTTGTATATCATTTTATTATTTTAATTTACCGAACAAAAAATATAAATTATAATTAATCTTTAAAATAATCACCCCCATTATGTACCTGTCAAGATGTTTAACACTGTTTGTCAAAAGTTGTTTTTAGTAAATGTCATTATGATTCGGCGGGAAAACTGTAGTTTATTAAATACTAGCGTCTGAATGATAGTCTAAAGAGGTCTCATTTAATTATCTTATTAACAGGGTGTTTTAACGTAGCAAATTTGTTTTCTAGTTTTCTCCAAATAACATAAGAAAACCTATGACGTTTCATACTTAAATGTACTCCGAGAACCGAGTACTATCAGTTGTAAAAATATCAGCGACTAATTTGTTAGCACCTTATACATACAAGCAGGCTAAGCTAGGCTCGAAATATTTTAAGGCTCCTAAATGCAGCTTAACACTGATTATTAAGTTTCGCAAGGACACGCTGGTTCATCTATTTGCAATGGGAAAGTCTAAAATTTGATTGACATTGTTCGTAATTAATGTAGCCTTATTATCATATATCTGCTTAAACAGGTCTAAAGCAATAGGGTTACTTTCCCCATCGAGAGGCAGGTGTTTAATTATGTCTAGGGCTTCGCCCTCTAAAAATGAGTTTAGCTAATATAACTTATCGCAATGCGACGGTAAACATTATTATTTACCACGGAATCAAATAAATTAATAAACGGGTGATACTCACTCATGTTGCCGTTGAATGTTTTAATGATAATTCGAGGCAAGTTTTGGAATTGCGAGTCATGCCCTCCCCCTGGTGGCCTCCCATAGGTCCCCCTATGGTGGCGCTCGTGGCCTTGTTTATAGCCCTGTTAAAATTTGCTAGCGCTGAACAAAATGTTTCGTCGGTGCGATCAAAATCTTCTTTATCACTTTGGTTCATAATTTGAACCTCAATGTTCAACTCCGCGTAGTGCGAGAAAGCCGAAAGAAGTCGGTCTTTTTTTACCTTTAATAACACATAGTGAATAGTTTTCTTAATTTCAATTTGTACAAAATAGGCAATAAATGCTCCGACTGAGCACGATACGAGTACTACACAGCCAAACCGTAACATTGAACAAAACCAACAAATATCCTTCGAGACCACGCTAACTAAATAATGAGATAAATGGGGTTCTCAAACGTCCTTATTACCCGACTACGGGATGTAGACTGCTCAATTTTACCGATGCCGATGATTAGAAGATGCACTGTAAATGGTAGGGTTATACGCCGGCCGGCAAATGCACAATAATAACACTTCACGCGTGACACAACCGACACTGTGCTTGAACTCCGTGTTGAAACATAGGCGATTATTATAGGTTCGCTTGACACTGCGTTTTAACTGAAACACACTGTGCTCCCCAATTGATGCTCGTCGAAACTTTTCTTAATAATATATGCAACTTACTTGCTTACGATAAATCATCGATATTATCATATTGAACCGAAGAAATGCAGTGAAGAATGTCCTGGCAAACCTTATTGCTTTGGTATATTATAAATACACCAACGTAAACCAACCAAATATTTTCCTGTTTTCTGTGTTCTAACTTCTAGTTTTTAATTTTATACAAGTTTTCATTTTCGAAGAACCATTTTTATGTCCTGGACTGGTAAATTAAACCAACTAATACATAAAATTATTTTTTATTAACCTTTGAGCACACATAAGCCATCGTGGCTAGCTCACAAGAGACCGTTTCTTAGTTGTCTACTACATCCTCCTTCAGAGGGCGCCTTACACCTAGTTAAATCTACGCACTACTTATGTATCTGTATGGTCCAGTATTGAGGCGCATATATTGTACGCTTAAAGCCATACCTCATCAGTTTTGCGAGCGACATCTGGTGGCAATTAAAGGCAACTTAATTTTACATTTGGACCACAAAATGATAAGGGTATATAGGAATGCTTATTAACAACAATGAGTAGTTTCCAGTAAATCTATTTTTCTTTTTATCTAATTTCCAAAGAAGGATGGCAATGTATTTCCATTTGCATGCCCGGACCTAATGTTCAGGAAAATCAACATTATAACGCCATCTGTCTGAAGACATGGACATTATTAAGCATTTCATGCTAATAACAAGTTCACTCGATGTCTATCCAGCAAAGAGAGGGCAGTTCTGTCAACACGATTTACTTTAATATAACTCCTACAGTTGGTGTATGTTTTCCTAGTACGTTTCATTGCTTACGTCAAACGCTACCAAACAATTTTTGTGAAAATATTTTCTACAAACTTTAAGTGTAATCGATACTTTGTTCATCTGCGAAACTTTATCACTATCTAAAACTTAATTCTAAATAAATTTTCATTCAAAAATCATTGGTAAAACCTCTTAACTTGTAATCATTGTTTCTCTAGCATGGTAAATCAAATACCTCATTGTTTGAACCAAGGTATCTACGGCTCCTAATAAATGAAACATCATGAGAATTAGAGGTTACAAATAAGTTTATTATGATAGATTGAATAAAAAATTGTTCCAATCATTTTTGCCGTAAAATCCCTTACATAAACGCGCACCAATTTCACACGTTCGTGTTACGAACGTAGACCTTCACGTTTCTACGCGCTACGGTGCTGTTACGAAGCTAAAAAATGATTTATTTCACGCACTCGACTGCTAAAAAAGTGTGATAGTGTATTTAAGGTGTCAGAAAACGGCATGACGGATTTTAAAAAGAGGAATGTTGGACTGTTTTTTTTATGTTTTTAACCTACGAATGTCTCAGGCACTGTAAGAGATGCTGAAAATAACGGCAGCCAAGTTTAAACAATACGAAAAATGCCAAAGTAATAAGGATTCACGTATTAAAATAAGAGCCACTATCATAGTAAGGTTTTTCCCTAACGACGCTCACCCTAAAATATAACGAAATGTTCTATGACAATGAAGATGTAGTGAACTACTTAAATCATGTTTATACTATGATATTGGTCAAACGCAAGCTCTATGATAGTTATGTGGAGGCGGGACTTGAAATACCTTGCATGCTGAAAAGAGAAACTCAATACAATACCCGCAAATCAATACGTTACTCCCGGCTCTGGTGCAGTTACCTTATGCGTTCCTAGTGAATCCTGGCATTATTCAATGGTACCACGTGCGTTGCGTGGCAACCGACTCACGTTCTCTTAGAATTTACTCAAAAATACCCTTAAAAATGTGAATTATTTTAAAAGGACATCATTAAGTTATTTTTGCTACAAGGGCAAGAACAACCCATGTGGGCGCCGGGTTAGAATAGTGCCACTCTATGTTGATGATGTCGTAAGAGACAACTAATGGCCACTTGCACGAAAAGTTTAACCCTGGGTTAAGACACTAAGGCCCACTTGCGCGGACCAGAGTTAGCCCTTAACCCAGAGTTAAGCGTCTACTTTTGTACGTGGTTTGCCGCCTAACCTCGGGTTAAGACGCTAACTCTGGTCCACGCAAGTGGGCGTAAGGCGGACTTGCGCGGACCAGAGTTAGCCCTTAACCCAGAGTTAAGCTTCTACTTTTGTATGTGGTTTGCCGCCTAACCTCGGGTTAAGACGCTAACTCTGGTCCGTGCAAGTGGGCGTAACTCGAGTTAAAATGACAGTTCTCGTATGAATCTGACGTCTACTAACTCGAGTTAGTGCCTTAACCCAGGGTTAAATTCTGCGTGCAAGTGGCCCTAAGGGAATAAAGGCTGTTTGTTAGGCGACAGGCTTGCAACCTGTCACTAATACACTGGTAAACATCTTAGCCTGATTGTGCAAAATGTGGTTACAGAGTTGTCAACAGGTTTTTGGAGTGATTGGTAATTCTGTTGCTCTGCCTACCCCACTTTGGGAATAAAGGCGTGAACTTGTGTGAACTTATGTGTTTTATTTAATTAAACTTTAGTTATAACAATCCTATAGTAAGATTGTTGGTTTGTCCGTCTGTAACCCAGGTACAAGTCACCATAAATTTTGGTAAAGAGAGTTTTTTATTAGGTGTGTGGTTGCCGGCTTAGAATAGTACCACGCCATGTCCTCCCGTGGAAGTCGCAAAAGGCGACTAAAGGAATAAAGGCTTGGGGTATTGTAAGGCGACAGGCTTGCCACTTAACACTTATATACACTGGTAAACCTCTTAGCCGGTTTTTGCAAAATGTGGTTACAGAATTATCAGCCAGGTTTTAAAGTTGTTGGTGATTCTGTAGCTCTGCCTACCCAACTCTGGGAATGAAGGCGTGAGTTTATCTATTATTTTATATATTTTTTCCTTTTTTTTAAATTCTTCTTTTCTCTTAACACAATGCATAAAACGGTCAAACATGGGGGTCAAGCCAGCCGTTCAGCCTTTACGATGAATTAAATAACCGTGTATACAAACATTACAAACACGTGCACGTCAACAAGTCAAAAAAACGGCCGGCTAAAAAACCAGATCACTTGATTCGATATTGTCGTCTTAAGGTTCACAGTGATACTTGATTTATTATAAAGATATGTTATATTCAAACTGTTTGAGGGCAATAAGGAGGGCGGAGGGGGGAGGGGGAGGGGGGGAGGGTAATTATTTTTTGTAACAATAATGTCCCCTTACTCTGGACACGATTCAGTCGTTGCACCGTGCACAGTGGCGTAACGACGGTGAAGCTACCCAGGGATCAGAACTGACGAGGTAGTAATTCCGGGCGCACTAAATATGCATCTGCAGTATTCTGAGCCCACTCGCACTGGTGAAGTTTCATTCATAAAAGCATTTATCGGAAAGAGATGACGCTACGTCGTTCAGTCTAACTTGAAGCAAGTTTAAAGTGACTGAATTGATGTCGGCTCGCCGCAATGCAGGCTGCACTGCTGAAATGCCGTAGGTCTCTTTTAAACGAAGCGATGCAACTTTAAGTAGAGTGAAACGGTTTTTATTGCCATCTCCTACTATAAAGCAATTTTCTGAAATTAAATGTTTACATGCGTTAGTAACTTGCACAAGTTGAGTTTTATTAATTAACTTAAATTAAAGTTTCTCATGAATCATCACGTTTTCACTGAAAATGAAACAAGGAATACGTTATTTTGAAACGTATTATGTTTAATTATTTATTATATCATAGCATTTAATTATTTGTAATAAACTAAAAATTATTATTAAGTAGTACAATGGTAATATCTTACATTGCATCCGTGTTTGAAAATATCTGCAAGTAAACACGTCCTACGCTCGTAGTTTAAAATAAAAATTAAAACTGCTACAATCTCGTAGTGCTACGCCGTAGTAAATTTGTAATATAATGTATATTGGTATTATTAGTTATCATTCCGTCCTTGTTTTTTGAGGCCTAAATTATTATATGTTGTTTTACTAGTAAACAGTGTTATTGTTATGCTTATGATTGACTGCAATGAGCTTATGAAGATAATTTATATTTCATAATACCTATAAACTTTTTATTTCAGGCAATATGACCCAAAATTACAAATACCTAACAGACATTCATAACAATATGCAGCTTAGAACTAACGTTAAGGCAAGTAATGCAAAGCAAGCTCTAGAATCTCTAGTTATATGGAGGAGGAGCTCGCAGGCTGAAAGTGAAACTGGTTCCATCAAAGTGCAACCAAGACGTCAAGATGCACCGCTCTGGTTTATGCGTCCCTAGTGACTCCCGGCGGTTTTCTCTGTCCCGGTCAATACTACCGCGTTGCGTACCATCAATACTTGCGCCTTGCACTTGCGTGATAGATTTTTAATTTGAAAAGTGCAGGAACAATTTATTGGTACATTAACAACCTTTTTTTGTTTGAGAAATTCACTAATGCCCGCGGATCCTATATTCAAGAAACGAATCGTTTTCCTTACGTCACGTTAAAATTTGACACATTTTGTACGTAGCAAATGTCAAATTTTAACGAGACTTAAGGAAAACGATTCGTTTCTTGAATATAGGAACCGGGCATAAGTAGGTAATTTAAATAATTGATCTCAATTTAAATCACTACATAGTATAAAACAAAGTCACTCCTCACTGTCTGTCTGTCCCTATGTATGCTTAGATCTTTAAAACTACGCTACCGATTTAGATGCTGTTTTTTTAATAGATAGAGCGATTGAAGAGAAAGGTTTTTATGTATAATAAATTCTGATTTATGTACGGGTGTTGCAGAAAACTTACATAAACCGAAGCAAAGCGAGGGTGGGTCACTAGTTTAATAATTATTTATAAAGGTGGATTTTATTTTCAATGACCATGATAGTATTAAAAACATACTGCATGTAATTACAAGGGATAACTTGGTAGGTATTGGCGCGGATAATGCAGTAAAGATATGTTGAAATGCGGCACTAAACTGCATTTGTTTAAAAAAACCTGACAGCGTTGTTCTTCTGTTAATATCAATAATTACCCCATGCGTTGATTTGGAAATACACTTAATTTGAAGCTTTATGTAAAGTCATACGAAAAAAAAACATACAAGGGTGAGGTAAAATCGTAGCATTCATTGGATGTTTTTGACTTATTGTACTACATCACGTCAAAATTCAATAAATATGCATTCACAAATTTTGTAATGCAAACTAGAAAAAGGGTTAAATTACAACACAACTGGAAACCTAAGCTGAGAAGAGGATTCCTTTGGATGGCCGCATTATAATAAAAAATAAAAAGCTAAAGATTCAAATTCCTTTACTGTTTGTCATTATTATTAAATAACAAATATGAAGCGTAGTTTAAATATGTAATTCTGTAGCTCTGCCTTTCTAACTCTGATATAATTATAATGCGTGAAGATACGTAAGTATGTATGTATAATGAGAAGTAATCTAGAAAGTTTATTGCGCTGAATGGTTTAAAAATATTAATGCGCTTGTTTAAAATATAAAGATCCAATTGAAGGGGCGAGTGGATAAAGGGGGTATGTCACATTTTTTCGGTTTTTAATTTTATGGGGTAGATGAGGTCTTTATATCGTCACGCAACGCGTCACACCTTCAGTTGTCGTATTTTTAGGCGTTAAGAGCCTTAAAGTGAAAATATAAAAGAGTTATGTACAGAAAAACTTATTTGTTTGCATGGATAAAGGAACTAAGGGCACATGACTCCCGATCTTGCTACCAATCACGAGTACGTGTAGCAGATGAAGGTGTTATGTACGAACTTAGCTCCTTTATCCCTGACTTAAGTAACGGGTGACGGATAAATATGGTACTATATCCCAAGAGAAAAAAGAAAACATTAGAGACCAGTTAAAATTTGTTAAACCTGAGTATAGGGTATTTTTATGAGGAAATTCTTCAACATTAAAGATTATTATGTTTCAATAAACACATTATTCCATCACACTTCTTTCATTTACTCCCGAGCATCAATATGAATAAAGGTGTTATGTACATTTATTTAAAAAATTAACCAATATAATGTATATTTTTAGAAGTATAGTTTACTAGTTGTATTTAGTTTATCATAGGGCACAATTTATGTAAGTTTCAACATCGTATTCAATCGATTACGTTTTCTACAGCAAAAAAACATAAAACCGCGATTTACTCGAAATAATGATTTTGTGACATACCCCCTTTATCCACTCGCCCCTTCAATTGTAACAAAAGAAATCCCGTGATTTCCGCCATTACTGCACAGCTTCGTGATTTTCTGGTGCATTTAGTTTAAAACCCACGAGAAACCAATGCTTGCTTGAAACTGGGGGTCTATTATGAGCTTTTAGGAATACATTCTGGTTTCTGACCTTTCTGTTTTCAGTCGTAATAACCCTTGCTTAAATTGGTATTACCAGCCCCTTATTTACAGCATGGATGAATGTCCAAGCTGCCTGTTTATAGTCTCTGGTATTATTTACTTTTTCATAACAGAAGTTAAGGCGTCGTCGGTCCGAAAATAGTAGACGAATTTTTACTAATATGATCTAGTTTTAATTTGCAAATTAGTGATTACTTCTGCGACTAATTCGAAGTAAATTATACAAACAATAACTACACAAAAGTTATTAAGAAACGAAATAATTTATTTTTTGTTTACCACTGTGTACCAAAATGTTTACCTAGAATCAAAGTTATTATGTTTCGAACGCACCGCACTTGACATGGCGGCGGGCGGGTACTTTGTTTGTTGTTAAATGTAAACAAGCAAAGTTTTATACTTTTTACGCTGTTAAAACTTCTCGCTAATGCACAAAAATAGTTTTATTTGAAGTCATACATTTGTGATACGGCGTTATATAATGAAGTTTACTGCTACAAAACATAGTTTGTCACCCTAAAATCGTAATTTCTGCAACGTCCCGTCGAACTCGCAATAAGAAAAGTTTAATGAAATGTGCCTGCATTGTTAGCGAAGATGCACATTTCAACTTCTTGCCGATGCCGTTCAAGTGATCGATGCCAGCTATGATCGCAAATAGCTACAATTGCCTTGGTCGCGGGAAACCGCTGATTGACAGCAGCACAGGACCGATCGTTGTGGAAAACTTTGGGGAAGGACTTTATCCAGCTTAGATACATAAAACTTTATACTAAAAATACTTAAAAACATCTAAATTCAAGATTGGTTTAAATAAGTGCCTTTATTCTGGCTGTGTTAATAAAAAATACTAAAGTTCATTATAAAACAAACACTTGCCTTAAAACAGTAAACATTTTTCTCAATTGTTTCAATTAAGCCTATTATTCTAATCATACAATGAAGGGAAACAGTACAAAACTTGTTGATATGTGGCTTAAGTGAGTTTTAATTATATCATAATATATTTAGTTGCTCCTAATAAGAATGCGTGTTTTAATAATCAATGCCTCTCATAGATAATGTACTAACAGCCTCTTTATTAAACGTGGAGTACTTAACCGTAAAGTAGCTTAACTATGCTGTACGAGTATACTGTAACATTCGTGCAAATCTCTTTAAAACTCACTTGAATAGCTCACCCAACTGCGCATGTACATTTATTTAACGCTATGGCCACGTTTACTAGCTGCGATGACGATTGTGTTTTGCATTTCTTTTCTTTTTTATGTAAAAGAAAGAGACGCCAAAATTAACCTTTGCCGAAGCCCACTGGTGTGGCCAGACAAAAAAGACCGGTTCAATCCGACTTCTCTCCTTGTTTTGTTTGCGCTCCTGGTACCGTTTTGACCGGGCATACTTTGTTGACCCCCGAAGCTTGACCCGGGGTGTATTATATCATTTGTGTAATCTGTCTGCGGCAACGTAACTTGTTGAAATCAGCTTCAAATTAGGGACGTTATTGCGATAAATGTAAAAAACTACGCCTTGTTGAGGTTTGTATCAAAACCACAGTAGTTATATTTAAACTTGACGTGTTCTCGGTGACTGTACTTGCTGATTGATACTTGTATTTAACAACACGATCTGAATTCACCTTCCTTTTCGAACTATCGAGTACCTACCCACCCAAACAAACACCCAGGCAAACATTACTTGACTGCGCCGAGCGTACGCCGGATGTACAGTGGCGCCCTCATTACTATAATTGTGTTTTTTAATAAACTAAAGTATTTTCTTGAAATTGGTAGGTAGGTTTTTGTACTACAAATGAAAACACAACTTATAGAGTATATCACATAGTTTAATAACCATTCACCTTTGAGTTATCAATTTAACGGAAAAAGGTGGCCACCTTTACCCGTTAAGCTAACTAACTACTCAAAGGGTAATTGTTATTTAAGTTTGTTACGTATCCCATAAATTATGTGTTTACTTGCGCTACAAAAACGCATCGTCTGATTGCAACAAAATTCCTAAGTTAATTAGAAAACACAATAATAGTAATGAGGGCGCCACTGGACGCTCGAAGTTTGCTCGGCGCAGTCTTAAAGACAGCTCTGCAATGAAATCGAAAGTGAATGTAGCTGTAGGTGTGAAGTGCAGTTAGCGTGGAGCTAAACTTTAAATTTAAAAATAAAAAAAGGTTAACTGACAAGAAATGAAATAAGTAATTAAAAAGATGTTGAAAAAAAATGATGAACAAAAGTCAATTTCTTTCAGACGAGGGCCAGGGAGGCAGCGGTCACGCGTCCACGCTAAGCGAGTCAACGTCTAGCGGCCAGCAGGATTCGTCGGCGGTGTGGGAGTGCTTTGGGTGTCCTCATCGGTGTTATTCACGCCGGCTGTCGCGTGTTCTAAGAACATGAAGGTACGGTTTTTATTTGTGTTTTTTTTTTAATTATTTTTACTTAAGTATTTTAAAACCTTGATGACGCACCCCGCCTGTCAAAGTGATGGTGCTTGAATGCGGAATAGTTGTACGCATGAACACAGCTTGAGAAACCGCGAAATACTTGGCACGATGTCTGTATTGATCATATTTTCAAATACTTTAACAATTCTGGTAGCACGGTTCGAGTAGTTTATAATAAGTTTTACTGCGGCTTGCAATCGCCCTCGCGGTATGTCTAAGGCAGTTTATTTTAATCTGGACTAGAAGTTAATGCCAACCGATACGTGGAGCGGTTCCTGCCAATTGTGCGGGATTAAAAAAAAACGTAACATAGAGGATCGTGTTTTGGATAGACTTGACATCCAGTCACTATTAAAAAAAAGATTGGCATAATGGACGAGCATTTAATATCGTAGGTCCCAAAATTAGCAATTCCACCTAACGCCCCAGAATTTTGCCCAATCTAAGTTTTTTTTGGCATATCTGAAAGGCGAATCTCATCGAATTTTATTTATTATTAACAATTTTAACACAATGGATTTTTCATATCATTAAGTATTGGTAGGAACGTTGTCCAAATTTTAAAGTATTTTACGCGAGTACTACTAATAAAACAAGCGGGTATAGTGGATGGTTGGTATAGGCGTTGCGACGCGCCGCGTCAAGTCAAGCTGCCTCTTCTGTGTCAAACTAATCCTAACTGGTCGGGTTATTAAACGACTAAAAAACGATTCTATTATACTTCAAAGACAATATTATAGTGTCACCGTTATGCATAGAGACCCTGAATGAAAAGCACACAACAATTGAGTACTTAATTACGATTGGAAACCCTTTGTTTATGAACTGTTTCTCGTTGTCAAGGCAACGCACGTGGCAAGCGTTAATATGTTAGGATTCACCCGGGACGCAGAACATAGAGAAGTTTGAATGAATTGATCTGAGGGAACGGTGCGACCTACGCGTATTACCGTCTCTTTCTGCCCGCTCGACCCACCAACGTATAGCAGGCATCCTATAGCTTGCGTCTCACAGTAGATTCAAATAAAAAAAAATGAATTAATACTATTATACTGATGTGTTAAGGCGACTAATTTTCAATAGTCATTTTTGGTGCTTTGGAAGCGTTTTGAGCGGGCTAAAAATTGTTTCAGTCCGTTTCAGAGGTAGCTCTTACACATACACTAGAACATTAACATCTCGATCACTTTGCCGTTGTGTTCAGGTACATGAAAAATATTTTCAGTACGTTTCAGACAACCCCCTATCAGATTACCATTGTCACCGCACACCCCTGACTCACAGGGTGTGTACTCGCTGTTTATATTTTGGTTAATATTTTTAGGTATATTTTAATTTTGCTAGTTTTTTTTTTCTGCTTGGAAAATGTAGTTTTTATTTAATTGTTTCTAGTATCTGTGCCAATACTGTTGCATGCCTATAATTGGTGCGTAAACGGGAATGTGACTCCTATTTCTACCAATGTAAATATAATATGCTTATGTAAAAATTGGTGTGTCTTTATAAAAAAATAAAATTAAAAAGCGAAACACTCCAGACCATGAGCCAAGGACATCGCGATTGTAGAACAAGGTCAAGGTTGCTTAACAAGGTCGCAATATTCCAGCAACTAGTCTCGGTTGTCTTCGGCGAGTCAAAGTACACATCGATCCTTCCGGAAGCCATTCTGGAATGGTCGGACACTGGGACTATAAAAGTCGGCAACTTTGCGGCGGTGAGTTATTCTTTACTTGGACTGCGAACAGTGCGGACAAGAGCGAACCGAGCGATCATCTAAGTACTTATTCAAAGTTTATAATGCAATAATAGGGCTTAATTAAGACTGCGCCGAGCGTACGCCGGATGTACAGTGGCGCCGTCATTACTATTATTGTGTTTTCTAATAAACTAAAGTATTTTCTTGAAATTGGTCGGTAGGTTTTTGTATTACAAATGAAAACACAACTTATAGGGTATATTACATAGTTTAATAACAATTCACCTTTGAGTAAACAACTTAACGGAAAAAAGTAGCCACTATTTTGTTATTAAAGTTGGTTACGTGTCCCATAAATTGTGTTTTTACTTGCGCTACAAAAACGTATCGTCTGATTGCAAGGAAATTATTTAATTAATTAGAAAACACAATAATAGTACTGAGGGCGGGCGCCACTGGACGATCGACGTTTGCTCGGCGCAGTCTTAACAGTTTAAGTGAGTGCGTTAATAAAGTCAAGCAAAGTCAATAATGATTGGTTCATAAATATCTGCCTTAACCGAGAGAGCTTCGTAGTAGCTTGGTAGAGACTTTTCACAAACACCTATCGGGACAGTGATCGTCAAGTCAACATTCCATATTACTAAAGTATTTATACCGAATAAAAGCGTCTAAAACAATAACAAAACCTTTACATAGAAAATTCATTTAAAGTAAGAGGTATTTTTTTTGTGTTTGTACTAATAATGGCGTCGGAATTTTACACTAGCATGGTCCAACATGCTTTTGCCGCGATTTTTTAAATTTACATGCACTTGGCGTAACGGTTCTGTTGTTATAGATTTCTGGAGCTAGTTGACTCTTCTGTGTCATAAACTCCTGGTTATTTATCGTTTAGTGACGTCACCCGATGACGCAGCGTCGCGTCAGCACTCATAATATACGTTGTTTTTTAGGGCGTATAGCATATATTTACTTGTTCGTTTATGGCAATGATATTGATTCAAATAAAGTCAAAAGTCCGTACCCACTTTTTTACTGTGGTAAGACTTTGCCCCTAACCTCTAAAAAAACCTTTTAAGTCGTATCAATAAAAAAAACTAGAAAAACTCACTACGATTTTCAGCTTGGGCACAAAAAGCGCGCTCTGAATATGACCCTTATAATAGATGGTGAGTTTTTCCTGTATACAGGGTGATCCAAAGACTGACGTCTAAAAAAAAATTACATGCCTCACATCTGGGGCTTTCTGAATATACCCCATGTATGCTGGCCGATTAGTTTTCGAGTAATTAATTTTTAAAGATTTTTTCTAGAATTTCTGGGCCGAGCCGTTTATCACCATGTTACTTTTTTTGGTTACGTTTTTCTGAATGTATTTTTTGCGACATTATCCTAACAAACTAAACTTACTCACACATAAAATAATCAGCATTCCCAACCTTGATGCAAGTTACAATAAAATTGACCGAAAGTTTTACCTTTGAGCAAATCGAAGTTTGATTTTGTAATAAAAAAAAAACCTAAAAATCTCAGAATTCAAAGACCAGAAGTAATTTTAAAAACTTTGCCAGTCAAACTTGCAGAATAACACAAGAAAAGTGACACTTAATAGGTCATAATTTGCTGGATTCGACTTTCAAACGTACTAAGGTAGAATGTGTAATAAAGAGTCTGTTGTAAGTAACATAAAAACTGTTTTTTATTTGGCTGAACCTAATTTGGTACTGGCCATCAATAAAGCCATGTAATACTTTTTATAAACAAATAAATTTGTTCTTCTTTTGTCTTAAGAAAGAATTACGTCTTTTATTGTGAAATAACTAATAGTTTACTTCTGCTCTCTTTACGTTTAATTTCTTTCGCTTTGTTAACTGGACTCTGATTGATTGATTGGTTTACGGTAAAATCAGTTAATCTGCACGGTGTCTAAATGATAGTACAGTTAAGTCTAACCGTGTTGACTCTCCTTGGGTATATTAGTGTTTTCAGTCTCGTGACTAGGAGAACATCAGTTATGAAGCAGTAACATTCAACTACACAATCATCATTAATACAATAACAAATCCAGTTTATAGTCAATGACATCGTATTTTGTAGGCTTGTTTTCTCAACTAGCTGATCGACGGGTATATGCTGAAGATCAAAAAGAATACATCGCGCGTTTAGAATTATAGTGACCTAATTCAAAATTTTAAGCGTTCGACTTTGAGTCATAAATTTATTACTGTAGAGACCTAACTCGAAATCCAAAATTTGCTAATTAGGTCACTATAATTCTAAAGATGCGACATATTTATGAATAACGTGAGATCTAGTAACAAAAGGGCCACTTGCACAAACATGATAAATCTATTTTGTGTCTAAAGTCTTAAAACTTTACTTAAGGCTGATCATAATAAATAATATATTTTCTTTCATTTGACACAACTTTAATTATTACCCAAATGCCGCTGAATGTGTAATGTTTTTAACGTCTAATATTATTATGTGTATTATATTGTGTGTATGTGTTTTTAACACCCGCGTAGAAGTTGAACAGTCTAACAGTCGACGCGCTGCCGCCGCCGCTGGCCTAGTTGGTAGTGACCCTGTTTACGAAGCTTGCGGTCCTGGATTCAAATCGCTTTCAGCGATATGCACCTGGTCAAGATTTCTGGGGTTCATTTATACTCGGTTAAATCATACTGGGTTTGTCATGTTATCATATTTTTAACGGTTTGATAGCTCTTACGTACTTGAAAATAAGGGCGGCCGAGTTACAAACATTTCGATGAATTGTCAAAGGCAATAATGGATTAATCCAATTAAAGGCCCAAGGACACTTTTTTGTCTGTTTTCTTTGTCTGTTGGTTACTACGTCGGTGTTAATAAGGTCATTAATTATACGATTCCCTGCAACGTTTTGAGTTTACGACGTACGTTTTATGACGGTAAAGTTAATCACTACATAGTATAAAACAAAGTCGCTTCGCGCTGTCTGTCCCTATGTATGCTTAGATCTTTAAAACTACGCAACGGATTTTGATGCGTTTTTTTTAATAGATAGAGTGATTCAAGAGGAAGGTTTTTATGTATAATAAACTCTGTTTTATGTTTGGGTGTTACAGTAAACTCTAATAAACCGAAGCGAAGCGAGGGCGGGTCGCTAGTATTTAATATTAACATTCCCTAAGATTGCCATAATAATCAGCCCCAAGATACCGCATATAGAGGACCTGCAATTTTCACAAGAAGATCGATGACTAATCTCACTCATGATTAATAAGTAATTTAAAGAGTTCGTGGTGACACTTGTTTTTAAAATCAAGGTATTAATGAGAATATTTTACTCCGATAAGATTGAAAAATACAAATTGATAATTATAATTAAATCAGGTCAATCAGCTTTTTTGATATGCCCCAGTTACTGAAAAAGATTCCCAGGGATGTTTAATATGACTGTCTATGGTAAAAGGCGAATGTGTTTATAAGTATAGGATTAATGCGAAAGTAACTTTGATTGTTTATTACGCTTAATAGCTAATCTGCTTAACCGATAGTAATCAAGAAAGTTTTGTCAGTTAATGTCATGACAAAGAATGCTTTCAACTTTTTTTCTTTTCTGCTTCCCTTTGCTTTTCAACGGACATAATTCCTCGCGATAAACGACGTTGAATTTTAATGACTTCACTCTTGGATTTGCATAATTAGAATTTCAGCTAAAAATAACAAGTTAAATACTATATTTAATTTAATGAAAACTCAACCTGGATCAGCTTCTACCTGCATGAATGATGGTAGGCTATCATTCTTATTTTTCGGCGTGTTATAATATTCAAAGCAACTTTTAACAAGCGCTACGAGCTACGACCTTGTTCTGCTACGACTAAAAAAGCTCAGGGAATTGTCTCCCCATCGACTTTTGGAGGATACATTCAACCTCTGGGACTGTCGGTGTCGTGTATCAGTACCTAAATAAAAATACAACTCGACCTTTGATGACTCAACCATTGGAAATAGTAGTTTATGCAATAGTTGTATAAGAGAGGTCAAAAAATATGAGTGGCGTGTGTTACAGGTAAGCGCCACGAATGTTTTTTGACTTAGTTATACACCGTTGCATACAATACTTTTTCTACGACTAGGTTTCAAATGAAATGCAAAACTAAGCGAAAAAACTTACAAACGAACGAACGAAGTAAAGAACAACAAACGAGCGGGAAACAAGAAAATGACAAAATATGTGTCTATGGTTTACTTTGTTTTTAAATTGACGGAATGGAAAATAGAATTATTTACAATTCCAAAACATTTTAATTTGACCAATCAGTGGGGTTAGACAAGTTGCCATCGTTCACGAACGCTAGCGTTAGGCGATCACTTTGGTGATCACCTGTCACTTGGCGAAATAGGCTAGACAAGTTGCCATCGAATGTAACGCTAGCGTTAGGCGATCACTGTCGACATGCGTTGTCAAAAATGAAAAATCTAGCCAAAGTGTATGCCCACGATGGATACAACCTCGCTCGACAGTCTAGTTTTTTTTTCTAAAAATGATAAATTTGTCTATACTTTTCGACCTTAAAAGTCAAGTTGACGCTGTCGCAGATGTGCATTGGAAATAAACATATTTAGGTACGTATTATGTTGTATTTGTTACATTATTTATTTACATGTGGTTTTTCATAAAATGTTATGAGATTATGATTGTGTTGTGTGTTGTGTGTTATTCTAAGGTAAATATGTACGTGTATGTATGTGTTATGAATTCTTGTAACATGTAAGAAAAGTTACTTCCTTTATTTATTTATTTATTTAAAATAATTACACAGCATAACAATGTATGAACGCGTCTCCCAGGCATTGTTAAATAGTTTCCCTATTTAAATCAATAATGAAGATCAGATACAGGTTTATGTTCAAATCACGTGAAAGCGCAGCAGGGGCGCACAGGCATACCCAACTATTTTTACATGACTGCCTAAAATAAGGAGTGTAATGTTTTCAGGGTTAATGTATGTATGTATGTACGATTTTTTATTTATTTAGTGTAGTTGTGTTTGACTTTCTTTCAGCTACACCTTAAAATCGGATAACATTTGCTAAAATTGCGGTACTAATCGTAATGACATGGACAGAATAGTACAGAAGCCTGTACTCGATAAAATTAACTAGAGCAGCGTGTTTGTGATAAAGATATACATACCTACAGTTAATTTTTAATTTACAGGGACCTAGACTACACGTGATTGGAACTAAGAAAATATTTATAAAGTCCACTGGATACCTATAATGATATTCGCAAATGCAGATCATGGTGTGTATACAGTTTTATTCCGTATTTTCAGTATTTTACCTAACCTGGCGGACGTTACCTGCATGCATACGCTGCCTAGGTCCCACTTCAAACTTCCTCTGTCAAACTGAGAACGGCGGCTGCATCAGTCAAACCAGTGAAATGGCATAAATATGTCTGCTTTTAGCCAAGTCTTTATGTTTTGGGGGAGGCGTGAGATAACTCATTCATTAAGGAAATTTCCTCATGCCTAAATGACGTTTCGGGTGACCAGCTACTTTGGCCAAAGATTAAGCATTAAATCTATGTAAATAATTTGCTTTTTATTCATATAAGTTATTTGATCTCTCTAAAGTGTCTGCAAAACCAATATAAACTAAATGAGAATAAGTACAGTCGCCAATAATAATTTATATTTCACATTGCGTTACGCTCAAAATTATCTGACACGCTCTCTGTCCAATAGTTTCAGCCCTATATTGGATAATATATTATTGTTGGAGACAGCGAGTACATAACCTTTCTTAACCTTTTTCCAACAATATCTCAGTGTTTTAGCGCCCTTAGCCCCTTACGGATATTTGACTTGAATGTAAAAAAAATGTAGAAACAAAGTTATAGTTTATATTTATGACAAAAATTATGATAAGTCATTTTATTTTAATTTCAGAAAAAACCAACACCACTGTCTTCAGCCACTTCACCCACCAATTTTACCACATAGTATGCATTGTCTAGAAGGACTGCAATGCAGATTAACTGGATCCGTGCACTCCGATGTTCCTGTGATGTCTGCGTTAATACAATTATGTACTTTTCCATAATTTCTGCTCAGTAAAATAATCAATTCATGTTGTCTTCATTCCTATAATACCTTCCAAATATGCTCGTTTTCCCATAATGTCGGATGTTGTAGGTCGGTTGAAGTAAATGTAAGCAACTAAAGTAGGTACGACTTTAAACACATCGCAGCAAACAAAGTGTGCAAAAATATATCAACACACTCTACATACACTGCTTAATTAATTGAGTTGAGTGCGGGTATTTTTGAACGCCTACTCCGATATTTGATGGTGACTGTACGGTCACGAGCGTTAATTTGACACCCATTTCAAGAAAAATATGCTTGAAGTCGTCAATTTCCTTTCGTCCACTTTCACAAGTAAGATTTCATAACTGGTTATGAATAATGATTTTTTTTCACTGTTTCTTAACCTGTTATTAAACAAGACTTTTTTTCCATTTTCATAACCAGAAACTAGGTAGGTTTAGGTAATATTAGTTTTGCAGCAAGCCCGGAGGGCCAAACCACCCAGAAATTGGAGCTCCGCGTTAGCGGAGCTCCGTCGACACTGTCTAATTGATTTGAAATAAGAGTGTCGACGGAGCTCCGCTTAGGCGGAGCTCCTATTTCTGGGTGGTTTGGCCCTCCGGGCCTGCTGCAAAACTAACATAACCTAAACCTACCTCATTTTAAACAACTCGTTTTGTACACATCGTGTAGGTGTATGACTAGACAGAACAAAAAAGTACCATTTTACGTGTTCAAAGAAGTCATACATGGATATAGAACTAAGCGGTTATTAACTTTATTCAGCTGAACAAACGAGAAAAAAAATCTGACTAGTTCAGTTATAACTTATTTTATTTTCAACTGAACAAACGAGTAAAAAAATCTCACTTGTTCAGTCAACTGAACTAGTGGGAATAGAGGAACCTGACTACAAAATTGTCAGACTGCCTGCGCACAGTGGTCGCGTTATATGCGTGTGGTATCGTTCCCAAAACAAAACGATAAGGGAAATGGCTGAATACTGTAAATAAAGTAAGTACTAGTTGTACTCATGTCCAATATGCAAAACCTGTCAAAAATGTTGGTCACGTTATGGCGTTATATACTTTCGAAGTATCTTTAAAAGGTCCTAGTGCCCTAACGCGACCAAAATTTTGGTCAGTTTTTACATATTTGGCATTGGTACAACTAATACTTACTTTGCTCATAATATAGGTTTAGGTAATATTCAACCATTTCCCTTATCGTTTTTTTTGGTAACAACTATCGGCCGTTGAAAGTACATACATAACGCCATAACTATTTTTGAACAGTTTTTGCATAGGTATTTGACATGAGTACTACTAGTACTTAGGTACTTTATGTACAAAATTCAGCCATTTCCTTTATCTCTTTTTTTTGGGAACGATAACACGTCTTTCAGCCGCCATATTAGTTAATGCGACCGCTGTGCGCAGGCAGAACGACATATTTGGCATCAGGGAGTTGCTCTCTATCCTGTCAGGCCAGAATAATACATTTCCGAGATCGTAACCAAATTAGTCGTGACCTCCTGTAATAACAGTGGTGGCTAAATAATTAGGAACGCTTGCATTTTTCCCATGTAATTGCCTACAAATATACTTTCTATTTTGACAACTAATCAAAAAGTTCTAGACCTATTTTATTTTTAGTTACACTTATCGTTAATTAATAAACTAAGCCTCAAATTTTTGTACAGTTTACCGCTATTAAAAACGAATATTTTTTAAAGGGATTTAAAAACTTAGTGCTGACGTATCCATACAAAGTTTTTTAACATGAAATTGATGAAATATTCGATTTTAGCAGCGACAAACTGTACATACATTTAAACAGATTATTATATAATGATAAGTGTAAACTAAAAATAAAATTGGTCAAGAAATTTTTGATTGGTGGTCAAAATTTAAGTCATAATTGTATTAAGTATATCTTACGAGAAAAACGCAAGCGTTCGGTTCCTAATTATATGGCCATCAGTGTAACTTCGAGTAATGAAACTTTACTAAAATAATGTACTTCGATTTTGTTTTGAACGTTTAATACTTGAAATCAATAATTTTTTGATTCATAGCATTTTTTGGATGAGGTTTTAAACATAATAAATTAATAGTAATTCAAACTCATTTCACCAAACAATTAAGTATAATCCTGCCTCTAATTAGTAGGGCTCATCCTGGATTTGGCTCCAATTATAAAAGGACTGCTCCGCACTACAATACGAGTATAACCTAGGGGGCGACCTTTGAGACATTGAATGAAAGTTGAGATACTCCTTCCATACAGGCTGCAGGCTCCGTGTAAAAATGAAACACCGGAGTTTGTAATTCTGCGACAAGGGGTTGATAATAGTATATGGACATCCGGCATCGTCAACCAGCCGTCTGTAGGATTTTCTTTGTTGCCTAAAACAAACAAAAGTTATTTTATCAATAAATTGTATGATATCGGTTAAGTATACTTACTTGACCTCGCTATAAGTAACTAAGTACTATTTTTTTCCGAAAACCATACTACTATATATATAAAGAGTTTTCAATAAAAGAAAAAACGCTCCCTCGGTTAATTTAAACGTTGGGTGGGACCTTGTGAATAAAAAACATTACACATATTCAGGGAATGAAACATCCAATACTTTCATTAAATATATGTCATAACTTACTCTTGTCTTATACGAGACCTAGCTTCATCCGATTGTAGGAAGACGATCCTCCTCTTCAAGACTGTGTCGTTGTTGAGAGCATCCCCCACTTGACGGATGCATCTACTAGCAGCGGTCCGTTGCATTAATTGGTTGGATACCCCGTGATCCTCTGATCCGACCTTGTCGCCAGAAAGCTGAGAGCACACAGCACCTGAAATAATCGTAATAAATATCTTTATTGGTACTGACAAGTTTCATTGTAGGTATTGTTTATATAATGCACATACCAACTTATACATGTTAAAATCAAAATGATGCTTACCTTCAGTTCAAGGAGAACCTCCTTCAATCTCCTCAACGAAGTCAGGGAACGCAAAAGGCTGCAAAGAACTCTAAATGAGACCTTGCTTAACGTAAAATGTTCCTGAACAGCATTTCATGCATTCCGTCCGCGGCCTCCAGGCTCGCACGAGAGATTTCTCTGGGTCGGCGCCTGGATAAGCTCGTACTGTTGTGAGCAGCGTATATGTAAGTCTCAGCGGAAGCATTTTTAATAAGAAATCAAAGTTCAAACAATATAATCTTATGCGACCGCGAAGCAATGATGACAGTGATGACACGGACTCAGTTGACAGTTTCTTGGTCGTTACGGCCGTCCATAGATACCGCCCTTAGATACCGACGTTTATATCGCACTGCTAGATGAAAATAGTAGTAACTCAAAATACAATGCATGTCAAAATCAACTTTAATTCAACTTCTTTGAACTTAAAACCAAACTAGCCATGATTTTGAGTTAATACTGTTTTGATCTAGCAGTGCGACATGGTGATTGTGCTCGTGTTCTATTCGACCTGTCAAAAGGGCAACTTGTCTAGCCTTTGTGTCAAAATAGTACCGCGTATCGACCGTAGTCGTCAAACCTATCGAGTGATAGTGATCACTTTTCAGCGTGTCAGTTAACGAGTGATATATCACGTGACTTACGTCATTCCCATACATTTTTCAATGACAACACATGTCGCCAGTGATCACCTAACGCTAGCGTTCGTGAACGATGGCAACTTGTCTAGCCCCACAGAATACTTCACCAAATTAAATCCACCAATCACGATACACATCGACTGTCAAACGGAACGATAGGTTCTTTTAGGTACGCGTGTTTCTCTTTAAATAATTTAAATGTTTTAAAAAACTTTGTATTTCGGTGCAACCAACCAGAATATACAGCTATTTTAAAATCGACCAATCAGGTAACTGAAATCATTTCTCAAAACATTAGGTGATTTATAGTCCCTTTTTCACAATCGTTAAAATATGATTAAATCGATTGTGCAACGCTAAGCTTTGGCAGCTGGCCGTATCGTTTTATCTCAAAAACGCACAAGTGCTGTTTTGGGGCATAGACAAGATAGACTTTTCTCTGGATTATTCTGCGGACATATTATGTATGTTCTTATATTAGTGTTCGTGACTATATAAATGACAGATAAAAGTACAGGAGTAGGAAAAAGAATAAAACAATGTAAAATACAGATGCTGAAAAAAAAAACAGTGTTTTATAGATGAAACACACGTAGCGGAACACTTAATGTTCATGCGGCCCTAGTAGCATTCGGCGCCGAGCGTCGACGTGCTCAGCGGAAGGGGAATATCGCCAAAGTCTTGCTCAGGGACCGGTGGCCCGCCGTGGGGAGCGTCGGGCCGCTACTAGCGAACTTTCCGGTTACAGCGAGGGGCGCGGGGAGAGGGGCGGCGCTCGCGGCAACACACGCGGCGGCTCACACGGCGTCACACGCAGCGCCACACATGGCGGCACTCACGGCGACATACCCTCAAACTCAATGCCTATGTATGACCTCGTTGACGTAAACTTGAAATGTTGCATACGTACTTAATTCTGATGACAATACATTACATTAATATGAAACCATAAGGTGGTACGATGACAGATGGAGGGTGGCCATAGAAACCCCATAGGAATGCCTTTTCATAGTTAATTTGTTATTTACCTATTGATACTTGTCTCAAATAAAGCTCTAAGCTTGTACTCTGGGTACTAGACAACGATATAAATACTTTTATATAGACAATAATATTATTAAATACATAGAAAAAATCCATGACTCAGGAATTCCCGCTCATCAGTATCTGCCCTTTACGGGATTTGAACTTTGTAGGTAGGGCCACGACCAACTAGGCCAGCGCGTCATCGCGCGTCAGCGCGTTCCGCTGCATTTTCGCCCCGTATGTTTCCGCAACAATCACTCTTGACGGAAAAATTATAACTCTTGTAAATTTATGCATTCCTGGTACACAACGTTAATAAATAGTTTTAAAAACGCCTTCTTCGCTACTATTTAGTTAAATTATTTTTTTCATCACACTTGCTCGTAAATAGTGTCCTAACATGCTAGAAAAATCGACCGTAAATCCAAAATAATACCCATGGGCCTTTTTTTTACCATTAATAGCTTTTTTTTAATATTATACGTGGACTCAAACTATCACAATATGTCAGGACCCCAATTCTTGTGCCATTCGATATGAAGTTTCATTCGAGATGAAATGTCAGTTAAATACTATTTCCTAAAAATCTCGCATAATAAACTATTGATCTCATATGTCACTAGAATCGAACTCCGAACACGTTTGACATTATCTGTGGTAAGTCACAGACAATGATGTAGTCTGCCGCTAATAACATAAAAATATGATCTTTTGTCTGATTTTATTTCATTTCCTCGGAATAGTGATGAAAAACATTGTATGTTACACGGGTGGTAAAGAAAATACAAAGCTCGAGTCATTAAAGCCCTCAGCCTTCGGCTTCGGGCTTCTAACAGACTCTTGTTTGTAATTCTTTCTTTACCACCCTTAATACACAATGTACTATTTTATACGTGCTTGTAGCTTTTTGGTAATTAAACAACAGGTTTTGGTAAACACTTTACACTTGAACACATTATTGACATGAAATGAATAATAGGGGGTCAATAAAATATCTGATAAATAAGAAGAGGGGTGTTAGTTTATAACGTGTATCTATGGATCTGAGTGTCTATTTGTGGCATTGTAGCTCCCAAACGGATGAACTGATTTGAATGCGTTTTGTTTGATTTAGTATCAGCTCTTTAAGTATGTGGCGGCGTTAAATTGGGGGCTTTTAACTCCCTAATCTCATAAATCTTAAAAATGGCTCAACCGATTTGAATAAAACATGTTTCAAAACCACCGCCAAGAAACTTGCTTTCAAATAAAAGAAGCGCATCCAAATCAGCTTATCTATTTAAGAGCTACGGAGCCACAGACCGACACAGACAAACACACACACACACAACCACTTACACTTCAAACTCTTTAATGACTCGAGTTTGTATTTCCTTTACCACCCGTGTAACATACAATGTTTTTCATCACTATTGCGAGGAAATGAAATAAAATCAGACAAAAGATCATATTATTCATATTTTTAACTTATTAGCGGCAGACTTCATCATTGTCTGTGACTTACCACAGATAATGTCAAACGTGTTCGGAGTCCGATTCTAGTGACATATGAGATCAATAGTTTATTATGCGAGATTTTTAGGAAATAGTATAATATTCAACTGACATTTCATCTTGAATGAAACTTCATATCGAATGGCACAAGAATTGGGGTCCTGACATATTGTGATAGTTTGAGTCCACGTATATATTAAAAAAAAAGCTATTACGCACGTTAAGGGCGTAATGGTAAAAAAAAGGCCCGCGGGTATTATTTTGGATTTACGGTCGATTTTTCTAGCATGTTAGGACACTATTTACGAGCAAGTGTGATGAAAATAAAATAACAGTAAATATACCGAAAAAAAACAACAATAAAGAAGTAAAAATTATTTCCCCATCCGGGGTTTGAGCTCGGGTTCACCAAACAAACATTCAAGTGGCAAAAGTAGTTATTCAGTATTCGATCTCACTGCGCAGGTCCGCAGGACGAGGTGTGTGGGTGTGAATTGATAGATTCTGCTCACGTGCGGCTGTCTATGTAAGGGTTTCTATCGATTTGATTTATAATTATTTGAGTATTCATTTGAAAGGATGGCTCGAAAACGAAGGTAATATCATAAATATTTTTTTGGTGGTAGGAGTTATTTCGGAACAGGATTGTTTGGAGAAGAACCATGAAATTATTATTATTAAGAAATTTATAAAAAAAACAGTAAATTAGGTTTCTTGTAATATAATAATATTCAAATATAAAAGTAAAGTAACAATTGTAATTTTAAAAAACATTTTAATAATCTAACCGACGAGTGCCGCCGGCAGCGCAGCGTGAGCGGGGCAGGGCTCAAGCTACCGGTGGCGGTGAGGACGCAGAGACAGTAACCTTCTCACAATAGAAGACAAGACATTGAAATAAATAATAATAAATAAATACATTTCTGAGCTATTCTTTACATTAAACATTAATTCACCTTCAACTCAAGACGGCGCGCCGCGGCGGCAACTCGAGCCTCACACTTCCAAGGTTGAAAACCTGTTTTTAATAAAATAATAATTCATTTTTTCCCCTACACCATTTCGATGCCAACACCATAATAAAATATTAATATTAATTCCGTAATTTTTATAATTTTTATTGCAAGATTTGATATTGTGTTTCAACCTCAGTTTCAAACAGAACACAGTGATTAAAAAGTGAGTTTTACTCTTCACATTTCTGTTTTCTTAAGTAGTAGTGTTGGCCGAAAATCTCCGAGAACTGGCAATATTTTATGTGGAAGGAGTTGGTTAAAGACACTAAGGGACTTTTGCACAAAAAATTAAAACTGGGCGTCTTACGCTTTCTCAAGTTAAAATGACAGTTTTCGTATGAATCTAACATTTACTAACTTGCATTTGTGTCTTAACCCTGTTAAATGTTTGGTGGAAGTGGCCCTGACTGGAGTTAGTAAACGTCAGACTCATAATAATAAAAACTATAATTTTAACTCTAGTTAGTGTCTTAACCCAGTGTTAAATTGTATGTGCAAGTTGTCTTATACTTACACCTCCTTACTTTTAAACGTGGAACAAGCTTGAAATAGTTTATGCCCAGTTATTCAAGTCGTACTTATTCACCTTAATCAAATGAACAAAATGCGATGTTGGCATCTCATTAAGTCTTCTGAGACTTATCTTCTATGTTTAACGAGGATAATGTTCTAGATCTACTCCGGGTCTCCGGTAAAATAAATCGTTTTGATTTTTTTCATGAAAGAAGACAAAAATTGTCCATTCCCCCTGATCTCCGAAAATACTGAGCCTAAAATGTTGAAAAAAATACAAAATATAATTCATTGCTTGTAGATTACAGGAAATCCTATAAGAATTTAATGAAAAAAATACATATGTACGGAAGCGGACACGAGCTTCACACGAGTTCAAGTCGCATGTGGCCGGTTTTTTTAGCTCTAGAATAGTTTTATGCCACTGATTTGGACGCCAGCTTAAAAAAAAAAACAAAACAAAGTTTACAAAAAATTCAGACTCGTGGGTGATTTGAACCCCCGCCCGTCTCCTAGCTCCGCCACGCGGCGCTCTAACCAATTGGGCTACCGAGCCTGCCATCAAAGCCGGCTAAAATTGCGACCACTTTGTGAAAATTTACGTTACAGTTCAATAAACTTGAAGATTTTTGGCACTGAAGCCAAATCCAGACCACATTTGACGGCAATCGGATAAACAGGAAACATAACAAACAATAAACATTAACTATTATTGTATAAAATACATAGTAAAGATCGTCATAACTATCATCTTGGGCATCTATTCATTCAGTACCTATTGAACATATGCCTATAATAATAAAAATGTCATGTTTTTCGTTGTGAAATTTTAATAACTTCTTTCAAATGTTGTGATTTTTATTAATAGACGTAGTTTGTCTTAAATGTATTTATTTAATTATGAAGTTATTAAGCAAATGCTTAGCGCAGGTATTGGTGGTACACAAAGCGCTAGTATTGCCCGGGTCAGGCAAACATGCCAGGAGTCACCAGGGACGCATGACACGGGAGCGGTGCATCATAATGTTGTCAGTTCCACTTTCATTTGGGGCAGTGGGGTGAAAAGTTTCACTCTCAGCCAACAAGTTCCTCCTCTATATAACTAAAAATTCTGGAGCTTGCTTTGCATTAATTGACTTGGTGTTAGTTTTGAATTTCATGTAATGATGTATGTGTTTGTTTAGGGTTTAGACCTTCTTGTTACTTTAACTATCCTCATAAACGAGGTCATACGGGATTGAATTATATATAAAATAAATAACAGCACAATAAAATTCAATAAAACAAGAGAAAAGGAAAGATGAATATTTTAACGGCGTTTGTAAGTGTTTACATGCGAAGATTTTTACTCCACTTAACAGTCGTATAATAGTGTCACGGCAGAGATGACGCCATGCCTGCAGCGCATGCTACAAACCGCGCGTATGCGTTATCGCCGAGCAATCATCACAGCTGCCTGCTAAAGGGAAGCCGAACCGCAGTAAACCCGTTCGCGGTGTGAGGCCCTCGACGTCTTTCAAACTGGACAAGGATGGCTTTACACGGGTGGAGAGAAGGAAAAGCCTGCTTCAAGGAACCTTTGTAGTACCGCACCTCCCGGATTGAACTGCTTGCTGTGTCTTGCTTCGCCGATGACGCAATTGTAGTTCGTGTCCCGATTACATTACTTTACCAAAGTGGAGGAGCTTGTGTATAAGAAACCGGAGTTATCCAAAGGGTCCAGTGTTTTGAGCCTCGCTACAAGGTTAATTTTAAGACCTTTGTGGTGAGAGTTGGCCAAAAATCTGTCGACTGTTTTAAAGGAATTCTGGCCAAGGGGTGACATATTTCGTTGATTTCATGGCCGCCGCGCCGGCTAGCTGACACCGTGAAAATGTTTTAGGTTTGCAAAAAGGAGCCTATTCTATTGACTCTAAACATTCTAAATGTATACTAATATTATAAAGCTGAAGAGTTTGTTTGTTTGTTTGTTTACTTGAACGCGATAATCTCAGGAACTAGTCCGATTTGAAAAAAAAATATCTGCGTTAGATAGCCCATTTATTGAGAAAAGGCTATACATATTATTATATCAAATCATACTCACAAGGCTATAAATCATACTCACATAAACCGAAGCAAATCGAGAGTGGGTCGCTAGTAAATCACATTGGTTAATTTTTAATTAACTAAATATTTTGCAATCATAAATAAGAAATTATACTGTTATTTTGTAACGTTTCGTTTTAAATTAAATCATGATCAAACTTTTTATTGAGTAAAGTATAGTTTTTTATTTACCTTGCAATGTACATATGTAGGTAGGTTTGTATGTTAGGGTCAAATCTTGTAAGTTAAATTTGACCCACTTCCCAGTTTTCGATGAAGCTGAAAATTTGTATACGCCTTTAGTTCATGACATGGCATGTTAATATAGTACCATCGAGCTGATCTGGTTATGAAGACTCAGGGTGGCCGTAGGAACTCCTAAATTACACATGATAAACTTGCCGTGCAAGGGCTTGTTAGAATTGTCTTGATGAGAAGATTAAGACTGTGCAAAATAAAACACCGTCGCAACAAAAAGATTGTATCAATAATAAAATTTTGACAGACACTTATTGAGGTGTACACTCAAATTAAAACTTATATTTATTTTAGGTTACCTTTGCATGCAGCTCGTCGGGCGAAGAAACGCTAGGAATCACTAGGGGCGCATAACGCGGAGGGTGGTGCAGTGCTTATCGCTGCAAACGTTGCGTTGACCTGAGGGAGCAAGACAAACTAGTTTCCCTTTCAGCCCGCTAGACCCACTAACGTATAACTAGGCATCCTATAGCTTACGTCATTCTATTCTGTAGTTGCGGAAACTTTAGGAACTGCATTTTTTTGTTATGCTAATAAATAGTAAATGAGTTTTTAAGCTATCAGTATTCTAAATTCATTTTATTTTTGGTAGGTAATCGTGAGAGCCAAGACTGCTGCTGTGTTCTAACGTCTCTTACTTTCAATGGATAGCAGAGCTCTTTGTGAGTTATGTTCGCCTAGTACTATCATTGCAAACAGTTCGCCGATTTCTGTACCGAGTTGCAAAATCGCGGAACAAATTTTGCGCTCATCCACATACGGACCGCGTTACACATATTGTTGGTTTACTTAATTACTAAATACTGACATTTTTAAATTGATTTGATTCTCAAATATTTAAATAGATGATAATTAGTTTTAATTATTGCAAATGTTTTTATTATTTTTAATAATTATACTTAATATACATAGAGTCATGGTATTATTCCACGTGAATGTTACACAAAATATTATTACGCTAAATGAGTGTTATACTCGTATTATGTTATGCTCCAAATAAATACATTTTGTGTTAATGCAGGACGTTTCTTAATATTAATTTCGGAGGTAGTATGAAAATATGCAACATGCTTTTAGACTAAATGAAGCGCACCTCATATTAAACAGCGAATTAAAAGCCTCTAATTATGTTTTTAAGAATTGAAAATAATTATTAAACGTGCGTATCGTGGACATGTTGTTATTCTTTTATATGCCAATATAAGTAATATACTTGCAAACTTTGTAGGACTGACCACTGTACTAAGAGATATTTAAGAGACCATTAACGCGTTCCTTTTTTGAACTTGCGAGTGAAATATCGTCAAATCACTTCACTCAGGAACAAACGACATCATTAACTGACTCTGAGTGCGCCGAGAAATATTCGTTTCAATTGTCAAAGTTGTTAGGACCCCGGGTCACTCCAGTTTGCAAACAAACAGTCAGGCTCTTAAAGCGATTAAGGAACTACTAGACAACTAGAGGTACGTTTGTTTCGTCTTATGCAGAGATCATAACAACTTGCAACTCGCACCTTCTAGATACAGACAAAACAGTTTCTTGACGCGTGCTGGTAGAGGTTTGAATCACTGGGTGAATTAGCTGGTTATCAATACTTAATTACATTCAATTGTAAAATCCCTTCCGTGAAGCGAAGTTTGACAGCGAAATGTTTTGTTTGAGCATGTTTGATTTACCTCTGACTGGTATTTAACAGTATTATTCATTTTAGGTTTTATTTGCGCAAGTTTTTTTGTGTATACCTTTGAAGTTTGTACTCATAAATAAACTTTAAATTTGCAACTCAGTCACTTTATGTAAAATCCTTTAATTGGTTTTGTGTTTCCCATTCTTGTTTCATATGTTGAAGTAACTGTTGGATATCCTACCAATACATAAACAAATAATATTCCACCACTTTTGTCCACCGACAGACACCTCGGACGCCGCCTCGGCGATAGCCTCGAGTACTAGGACATAATGATGTCCAGGAGATTTGCGTTGGGGCTTAAACTGCCCCCCACGACCCTCGAGTAAACGAGAGGCCCGTGATAATTTCCCTCTCACTTACGCAGAAGCTTTAAATAACACCACGTACCCCCGCAACCCTCGGTTAAACGAGAGCTTCTTATAATTTCCCTCTCGCTTGCGTGGAAGCTAGGGAAAATACTGCGCCACCGCGACCCATAATGTTTTTAACTCTGCCGCCATTAGACACAGTTAAAACGATAATAAGTACGATAACAGTAGTTTTGGCAAGAAAGCGCGACAGACTGACAGACAGTCAGTTACTTTTGCATTTATAATATTTGTAAGGATTAGACGAGAAATAATAAATGGAAAAGATTTTACATAACAATTACAGATAAGAATATTTCTTGGGTTTTTACTGTTTCAATAGTTGGATTTCATTTATTGAACTTTTTTTTCACACAACTGGTAAATGTATCCTATCGTAAATACTCGTTCTGCTTTTGAACTCTACATAGCTTTTTGGATTACGGTTTTATTTCCTATATCCCGTCTATTATTAATAGGTTAATTTTATGTATTTGCGCCATCTCTGAGCATTTGGTTGCGTTCACTGGCAATTTTATCTACGTGTTGCTAGATGTCACCTGTGTCGCTAAACGAGGAGACTCAATCAAAAAACCCCCCAACAAGAAATAGTACCAGGAGTGCATACCGACTAGGAGAGTTTAAAACCGGATGGACACTCACACACGCGTTTGCCTTTAACGTGTCTTTGAGTGTTCATAACACACATGTAAGTCCTCGTATTTATGTAAGACACGTGCCTAGGCTTTATTAATTACCAGCTTTTGCCCGCGACTTCGTCCGCGTAGAACTCGTTTATCACAGTTAAGTACATTAATAGTTTTACGTTTTGGAAGAGTACTCCCAATAGCTCCAAAGAGTTCAGGAACTCTAAGGATAGAAGGAGGCGTCACGTGTTCGGTCTCTATGGTATTGTCTACCGTCAGATACTCCATAACATCCTCTTCTGCGTGAGACATATTATAAGGGATCCATACCCTAAATGGACAAAACGGAACTCTTACAGGATCACTTTGTCGTCTGTCCATCCATCCGTCTGACCGTCCATCCTTCTGTCTGTTAAGATACGGAGGTATCGAGTTGAAATTAAAACCATATACTCAAGTTTACAGTCACTTAAAGCTGTGAAAAAATCAAATTTCTAAGTTAACGTAAAAAAATGATCCTACTGCCGTTTATTTCTTTTACAACTA
Organism: Acleris laterana; assembly: GCA_963966035.1. NCBI lineage: Eukaryota > Metazoa > Arthropoda > Insecta > Lepidoptera > Tortricidae > Acleris > Acleris laterana. The sequence goes on from OZ014438.1 coordinate 8,255,893, forward strand.
ACTTAACCCCACACTGCGTACATTTTGCTTAGGAGCAGGGCTCTGCTAATAGTGGATTTTCATAGTCACGGTGGTTTTTAGCGGACACTTATTTTGTACGCAACCCTTGGTACGCGAGTCTGACTGGCACTTGGCCGGTTTTTTTCATTTATCTACTCGACAAATTCGTTTGTCGGTGCTAGGTAATATTGCCCTCTCACACAACCATTATCTATTCTTTATATTTGTTTGTAGTTCAGGTTCACTTATTTTTTAGATCAACTGTGTTTTGTACAATATTACAGAATTCGTGGTTTAATGTAATCATCCTGTTACTATCTCGCCAATTTTTAGTAGAGCTGGCCGTATATTATCCCGACCGTGTATCATTGTGTAGTTGCTGGTATATTGGTAGTCAGATACTTTTTTTTTGAGTTCCGTACAGAAAATGAAGATGCGGAGCACTTAATAGGATCACTGCTGCATCTGTTTGTCCGTCTCTCTGTCACAGCCAATTTGCTGCGAAACTACCTAAACCGATTGAGTTGAAATTTGGTACACATATTATGTAAATTGATGATTCAAACACAGATGTGCAAAGTATGTACATAAATAAGTGTCAATTTAATTTCAACATTTCATTTAGTCGTACTTTTTCCCCCATTGAAGTCGCCAACTTCACCATACGAATCACTTTAAATTGTGAGTAGTCATATTTCTAAGTCTTGAAATTATTTCTTGAAAAAGTAGAAAGGTACTTCTTCTTTCTTAATCTTTGCCTACGCATATCATTTTTATTTGTCATCAGGATCAAGTCCAGAATGATTTTAGCCCGTTATGGCAGAATTTGGTCCATTTCACCTACACAGATCATTTTTAACTGTAATCAGGAGTCTTTATATTAATTTTAATACTGCTAAGTCCATAAATGAGAAAATTTCCTTACAAACTTTCTCCTGCTCATTTTACCCCTTACAACCCTTTTTTCGATTACAACCCTTGCTTTAAGTTTTTTTATTTGATACACAACACGGTGCCACTTGCAGAGTAGTAATGTGATACAGCCATAATATGCTTACCATTTTAAATAAAATATTAATGTGACTTAAATAAACTAATCCTAAATCATAAAAAAGTTAATACCTAATTAACACATAAGGATGCGTTCTCCAATAGAAAACGACTGCAATAGTCTGTTAGTGTCTGCAGGTGTGTTGCGTTTGTACAATGCACAAATGTTTACTTTGAGTGCATTTCAGTCGATGCACCGTGTCGTGACACAGTGCATCACCGGAACTACGTAGACTAGGGATACAGAACGGATGAGGTAGTAAATTCAGGTCACTCTCAAACTGCATTCGCACCCATTTCATTCATAAAAGCCTTCATTGGAAAGAGATGACGCTATGAGTTTCAGTCCTACTTAAACTTAGTTTTGAATTGTTGCATGCACACGCCTTGATGTAGAGTACATTTCATAAATGTATTTAGATCTCGTCATCAAAGTGATGCAACTATGTGTTGATTGAAACAGTCTTTTATTTCTGATCCTTCACTTTGTAAATGGTTGGTTACGATACTCTTCACACGTTATTTTTCAATCTAGTTAGTAGTGTTAACGTAATCATCATCGAAATAACATGACTGTATTGGTTAAAATGCCCCAAATGTAGTTTTTCGGCCTGAATTTTTTTTGGTGATGGGTCACGTCATTATTGTTTTACTATTTCAGCATTCACCTCATCTTAGAAGAGGCGAATGCTGGAACTTTGAAACCTAGAACAAAATAAAAAAAATATTTTCATCATTTTGTTTTAATGGAACGGATTACTTCGTGCTTGCACATAATTATAGTACACTTGGTTAAGACCCGCAATTTGTCCCTATAAATCAGATAACACTCAATATAAAATAATAAAAATACGTGTGTCAACGTGTGTTTTTAATGAGCAATAAAATAATTATTTAATTGAAGGTTCTAACAATGGTGCGTCATAATCATAATACAAGTAATTCTCGACTCGATCGTGAACTCGCTCGCTAACGCCCACTTGCGTGGACCAGAGTTAGCGTCTTAACCCGAGGTTAGGCGGCAAACCACGTACAAAAGTAGACGCTTAACTCTGGGTTAAGGGCTAACTCTGGTCCGCGCAAGTCCGCCTAATTGCATTAACTACTATCCTTATGCCATTTTTAAATAGCTATTAGGGCCACTTGCACGCAGAATTTAACCCTGGGTTAAGGCACTAACTCGAGTTAGTAGACGTCAGATTCATACAAAAACTGTCATTTTAACTCAAGTTAGGCGTACTTGCGCGGACCAGAGTTAGCCCTTAACCCAGAGTTAAGCGTCTACTTTTGTACGTGGTTTGCCGATTAATCTCGGGTTAAGACGCTAACTCTGGTCCACGCAAGTGGGCCTTAGGCGGACTTGCGAGGACCGGAGTTAGCCCTTAACCCAGAGTTAAGCGTCTACTTTTGTACGTAGTTTGCCGCCTAACCTCGGGTTAAGACGCTAACTCTGGTCCACGCAAGTGGGCGTTAGTGTCTTAACCCAGGGTTAAACTTTTCGTGCAAGTGGCCCTTAAAATGTCAGTTGGTCTTGATATTTTAGATAAAAACCTTCCATGTGTTTATTCATATGGTGAAATTAATTTCATTTTAATTATGTCAAGGAGACTTACCAGTTTTTATCAATAATTTCATTTTAATGCATACTAGTAGCACGACTGCGTCGAGCATAATAAATACGCTGGATAAATTATGATTTTATTAAATGCGAAATAATCATGTTGCTTATTGGTCAAATGTATGAGCATATTCAATGTAATTAATGACACCTTTGCAAAGTCAACAAATTTAAAAATCAAAATATGGTGATTTGTTTTTATATTTAGATTAATTTGTGCGCGCAGTTGAATCGGCTTTGACCTCGTAGCGCTACGCCGTAGACGCTTGTGAAACGATATACAATCTAAAATAAATGTAAAACCATATCCTTAGTCAGAAACATTACTTTCCTTCTTCGGCAGTTAAGTTAAAAGTCGGAAATAGTGCAATACACAATTCCAAACCCAGTAAGTGCGAATGTTTGTTTGTAACGCTATCTAGTTGGTTTTTCAGATAGATTAGAGCTGGTCTACGTATGATTAAAGCAAGCTTCCATAACTTTATGCTTTTCTAGTAGCTCTGCTACACTAAAGCCGTGGTCTATATCAATGGGAGTATGTTGAACTCGTATATTCGTTGAAAGTGTCTAGATTTGCCGCTGGTTATAAGTTAGGTGACGTCAAACAAAAATAAAAATGGCGCGCTATGAAACATGAACTAAATAAAAATGTTTGTTTATTGGTGCCGTGTTGGGTATCAAATGAAAGGGCTTTATCAGCAGATTTCGAATTATGTATATATATTTATATAATATTGCTAGCTGTTGCTCGCGGCTCTGCTTGCATGCTCCCGATAACAGGAGAGATAAAATGACGCCTCAGATTTAAGCCAAACATTTTTTCTTCAAACTGACACAACATGCACACAATTATAAATTATAACCAAATACGTTTTTCACTATGGACCATGGCGTGCATGTTATAAAAACTAAAAGTGCGTAATAATAATAACAATTGGTTTATAATCATTTTATTATTACAACGCTATGAAACTCGAATCCATAGCGGTACTCGTCGTACCATGGTGTGTAAACTTAATAAAGATATTTCCTATAATTTCTTAATCTTCTTATAACCTTACGTCAACTCTTCACTGCATTTAATATCGTTGATTTTCTTACAATACAATGGCGCCATTCATTACCGTTCATCTAATCTGCCGTCCTAGCAAAAAACGCAGTAACTAAGATAAACCTGCTGTAGTAATGTCAACCTTATTACTAACGACATAGAATTGAATCTGCTTCTGTGGTTAACTTTAAGATACTGCTTATTGCCTCAGGTGTGTAGTAATATGCACCATAAGAATCACCAGCGGTGCGATTCTTTGATTTAGAGCATTGACTTTTTATTATTATATTGGTTAAAGGTATTTTGTTATCAAAATGATGTAGCAATACAAAAATATGTTTTTTTTAGGTACTTGAATTTTTTTGATTATTTTGATTATGATTAAATTTTGTTTTAAAAAATGTACGAAACCAACCTGCCAAATAGCGTTAAGAACGTTTTAACATAGGGAACAATTTACTTTTCACGCCACTGCTCGGAAATATGGCCAAAGAAGGATCGAAATCAGAATAGAAAGTTGCTCTTAGTAGTACAACACAAAAACAGTCCAACAATGTTGAGTTGCAAAGTAAAATGGAGTGTTTTTAGACCAGTTTACTTTCTACTCTGCTATTGGTCGGTTATTTATGACATTAGTAACTCGTTCGGAAATAAATAAAAAAATGTTTGACAAATATGACATTAGAACGTTTAATTAAAAAATTAAAACGTCAAATCCGCTCAGTGAAAGTGTATTTTTGCGATTGTAAACGTGTTTTTATGTAAGTTTTTAAGGCGTACGTGAAAAACGCCTTTGCATCTTTAAATAAGGTAAAAATTAAAAAAGTTAAAAAGGCGGGAATGAAAATTACTTCTGTTCTTTTAATTGGAAACAAACGCTAAACTTTTGAACTTTTGATTGGAAATTTGTACGATATTCAACAAAAATGAGTGATACAATTCCTTGTCATTCAGCAACTGTCCTAATGCTAATATCAATATTACTTTTAATTAAACTGTGTATTATGTCCTAACCTGTTTTATTTCCTTACATTAGGCGTGAAAAGCACATAGTATTGCCTCGGTAGAAAGTGCAATAGATGGACTCGTATCTTCGCGGTCCTCACCTGCGGCTCGGCCCGCGAACTAACTCGTCCATCTATTGCTTACTTTCTGTACCTGGGCTACAATGTACTATTCTATGACTTTGTGTACTTTGATCTGTTTCAATACGTTAATTCCATTCATAGAAGTTCTTCTTTCCCTTTTTCTACTGGGTAAAACCAGAAATGCCTTTGACACTTTATAGAATTGTTTTTTACCCGGCCGCCGTTATTGTCAAGTACGTAAGAGCTATCGAACAGCCTAAAATACAATAACATGACAAAAGCAGTTATGGTTTTTTACCATGAAAAACGCTAAACTTAGCACGATCAAACGACCTTCTGGGTTTCATGAATCCCTAGTACTTTGCGTATCAACCGTATCACATTCGAGCGGCTGCCACTTCTATTGCGCATGCCAATTAAAGGCAGTTGAAACCAAGTTGAAGGCAGTTGCCCCAAAGACTAGTTAATTATTTACTGCACGTGTAAACAAAAAGAAAACAAAAGATGTTGCCTGTTCTGCCATCTAATTAATTCTATGCATAGCATGTGCTTATACATAACCACATACGTAAGTCCTGTTATTCTCCACATTGGTCTTTAAGTACCTGTTGTGATTTTGACCAATAATAGTTAAGACACGTTGGTGGCACATATTAACAATTATGGCTTTAAACACCGTTATTTATAATGTTTTATGAAAAAGGGGTTAATGCTTGATTTGGAGTAAGTACTGCAAAAAAAAAGAACATACGAGGCGTGATGTCAATGTTAAAACATTGAGAACTGATGAACTACAACGAAAATAGTCGACGTCGTCGACGAGTACCCATCTAGGGGCGTCGCCCGCACCGCAAAAACGACGGGCTTTTAATTAGTAAGTACGCCGCACCTGATCAGTCCTTACTTGCGTATAAATCAATAAGAACTTCTCACTGACTGAGAAGAAGACCATCATTTTAGCCGAAACTCGTCCACTGAATACAGGTTCCCTCAAGAACGACAAAATTATTTTCAACAAGTTCTAAAAAACGATAGTAGGTAGCTTTAACGATTTCAAATTATTTCCCAAATGCTTTTGAAAAGCTTTTATAACTAATACTCTGTGAGTGTCATATAATATTACATTTAATGATAATGGGTCTTCCTAATAATACTGCGGCCAAATCTAGAGAGGAATCCAACGAATTACAATGTCATGTAAACATATGAATATGTAAATAAATCATTTATTGCATTTATTTATCATGTTTAGGTACCTACACTTGTTTAAAAATTACCTACAAAATCCATAACAAGAAAAAAAACTGGATCATTAATTGAATGATAACGAGTTTTCTATACAAATTAGCGTACCCAATGAGGACAACCTCCTAAGGCCCAAAGTCCTTTTAAAAGGCCTTCGTCCAAAGGTTTAGTGCAAAGAAAGTAACGTGGTTTTGTTTTTTTATTTTATTCACAATACAATTCATATTCCATTGATCAATTCCGTTGTATTGGGGGCATTAGGAGGTTAAGTCATGTTGAACTTAATTCTCAATTCTCAATTCTTTATTGCTTTCATAAGTTATGACTTATGAAAGCAATAAAGAATTGAGAATATACAGGTGAATTATACAGGTGTTAGGTAACTTACAACTACTTACAAGGTATGAGATCCACTGGTATGGGACCCAGGTAGGGCACAGCAACTTACAAACTAGTGAGGGGCTTTTAACTTTATTATTTATACACACAAGAACTTGACTATACACTTACTCTAGTATTTAAATATCGATTAAAAAACTGGAAATTATTACAAATCAAAGAATAAAACGAAATGACCTACGAGTATGTATACCTACGTAAGACTTCAAAGTTCCGAAAATTGTAAGTGATTGAGTGAGTTAGCACGATCAACCTTCCTTGTCACGAATAACCTTCTGGGGTTCATGAATACCTAGTACTTTGCGTATCAACAGTACTGCTTTTGAGTGGCTGCCTGGCTGCCACTTCTATTGCGCATGCGAGTTAAAGGCAGTTGAAGCCAGTTGCCCTTACACACGGTGCAGTACCGACGCTTGCGGTCGAGATCGAAGTATACACGTACAGAGTTGATGATACTATTTATTTGCTTTTCATTTTTTTTTTTATTTTTTTTTTAAATAAGTAAGTAAGGTATAGCCTATAAATGAAAGTTAAACTAAATTCACCTTTGTTATAGGTGAAAAACTTAAGTAAAGGACCACTTACTACTCTATATGTCAGACGTAAACACACGAACAAAAGTACTCTTGAAGCGATTGGGTATTAAAAGCGGAAACAGATAACGTTTATAGTTTCAAATAATAGCGATGAACCGAATAATAGCGATTTGTAAACTCAACAAATTTAATGGTTTCAATTTGTAACCATTTCAAATCTAAGGGCATTGGGTAAGTTAGTACAAAGAAAAATGTCTGTTTTTCAGCGGCCACGTATAACTTTTAAACAGTTATTTAGAGGACTTCTAAATACTTACACATAGATATACAGGGTGTCCCAGAAACCGACGTCAACACGCCTAGGGCTGATAGAGCGCAGCTCATAAGCTATCGACTTAACCCCCATATAACAATTGCTGAACATACATAGGGGTTAAATCGATAGCTTATGAGGTGCTCTATCAGCCCTAGGCGGGTTGACGTTGGTTTCTGGGACACCCTGTATATAATTTATAGCGTTAAATAAGTAAGTTAATATCGGAGCGGAGGTATTAAAGATTTAAGTATACAGTTTTGATACTACAAGTACATGAATATTTAAATATCTCGGCTCCGATGCACTTAAGAGTAACTATATGAAAATATTTTAATGAACAATTTTTTTAAATTAATGTTTATTCTGTAGCTCTGCCTGTCCCGCTCACCTTCAAAATGTATGACTTTTACAAATGATACCTTTATCCAAACTCATAAACTTTAAAAGCTTTTTATTTTAACTTGCAATGTATGAATGTAAATATGTACCTATGCCTATGGGTCAAATCTTGCAAGTTAAGTTTGACCCACTTCCCGGTTTTCGATGAAGCTGGAAATTCGCATACCCCTTTAGTTCTGATGACAATATAATAATATAGTACCATCAAGCTGGTCTGATGATGGAGACTCAGGGTGGCCATAGGTACTCTTAAATTACACATTATAAACCCGTCGTGTAAGGGTTTGTTAGAATCGCCTTGACAAGTAGATGATGACTGTGCAAAAAAAGTACAGTCGGCAATAAAAGCTTGTCCCAAAAATATAAATATAATTTTATCACTTACCAATTAAGTACTTGAGTTAACTACGAATCAAAGAACCTCTGCCTAATAGCAACCTACCTTTCCTACTTTCGCTGCAGTGCTTGGGGTTAAAATACTGTTACCGGAGCCGTCTTAGTACCAGGGTTGCATAGACGGCAGGAAGTGCATTGGTTGCATAGTAGCGATAGTGGCGTCGTAGTAGTAGTGTGTATTATTACTACAGATGTAGTGCATAATTAGACGACTACGTATTTTATCGGGTAAGTTCGTCTGTGTCTTGTTTCAGTTGTGAGTACTAAAACTGACTGAGAAAGCAAAAAATGCGAATTTCCCGACCACAAATGATGTTGTATGTATGTTTACTACATCTGTACTACGCATACAACATTGTTAATTACAGTGGGGCTTTTAGATTTGTATCAAGTATTTAAACTTAGCTCTCCAAATAATAACAAAAAATTAACACTTTCCGTGATCGAAACAAGGTGAAAAAATAAAAACGCGTTTTGTGAATAAAGATTTTGAGGCAAAATAATGAACGGGATAGCGTTAGTTACTATATGTAAAAAATTGCTAGAACCTATATATTTTTTCAGAATTAAACACATTCGTCCATGGAATGATATTATGTTTTTTTTAATAAGTAGTTCAAGAAAAATTATTAACACCCATTTTTTTACTTAAAATACTTTAAATCAATACGCTTACACACAAAAATAAACAAATAGAAAGAAAGACAGCAAATTATATCGAAAGTTGTTTTATTTAGATACTGTTTTATTTAGGCAATAATGTAACAAAGGTGAATTTAGTTTACTTTCATTTATCGGGATCTTACTTATTAACAAGAAAATTAAACACATTATTGCAAATCATTTGTTTTACTATTAAACAACACCTAATACGTTAAACTTTATTGGTGTATATTATGTTCCATTATTCAACAACTATCAGTTCTGTAACATTTTTGCTAAACCTAACTTTTATGTTTTTTGATATTTCTGTAGTGTTAAGATTATAACTATAATTTTCTTAATAATAAAGCGAATATATATTTTTTGACCCATTGAAACCTATTGATTTTCGAACTCTCTTGCTTAAATTAAAAAAGTCCTTATTACAATATTTGACTGAATCGAATATTCCTTGAGAAATAAACCTCTCCGCATGAAACCGCGCGCGTCCTCTAACATATAAACAAACAATCGCTCTATTTGCATCATAGTATGACTCGGTCTCAGCGTCGGGGCGCCCCAACATATAGTGTGGGCACCAGGAGCGCATAGATGCATGGAGTCGATCTGAATTCTGGTGTGTTTATTTCAATATAAACCGTATTACCACAGCAAAAGGTTAACCAAACATCAAGTTCGCTGCAATCGAGAGGGTTGAGGGGGACGCTAACAAGGTTCACAAATCGGTGATGGAAAGGCAAAATGTAGGCGGTATGTTTGATAATTTTGGACTGTATGTTATAGAAATTCTTCCTAATATTAATTGGATAGCCGATACCAAATGGTAGTAAACGGTATAAATTATATTGTTTTAAACTTGATTCGTACTTTTCAGGCAAGAGGGGCTATTGCTTAACGCACTCCCAATCGCAGTCGGCTTCAAAGTGGAACAATTGTTTTAATTTTATATGCAGACAAGCCTTCGTATATTTTCTTCGTTTATTTTCTAAATCAAAACGATTGTGATTGCGAGTACGTTAGGCGATAGCCCCGAAGGTCTTTATTCTACTACTGTTTTTACACGTATTGATATCGTATTGTTTACTGTTAAATTATTAGGTGCTATCATAACGATGACCATGAGAAATCAAAAGCGAAAAATTATATGCAAAAGAAATGTAATAAATCCCCCGTTCCAGAAGCTTTAAGTAGGGGCTCGGCGCATGCCGCTTGTCAGGCTAGATCAACATAAGTTGCCGAGCGACAAACTACTTAGTCGCAGGCAACTTGTAGTAGCCAACTCCTACTGACACGGCAGGGCTGTTTCTAATATCACTCATAAGTTTATAATTAACTCATTCCCAATTCCCGTTTACTTTGTTTATCTTAATATGACTAGGAAACCAATACTTGGTCTCTATTCTGCGACTTGAAAAATAATTGGTTTTGAAGTTTTATGGTATTATTGGTATTAATAAATGGGAGCCATCAAAATGTTGGCAACACTATAACAGGTCAAGTCAAGGACAATTTATAATACTTTCTACCACTTAGAATAGAGGGCCCGTGTGAAATTTTCTTGTTTTATTATTATTAGATACAGTATTTGACCTGTCATGGTATTCTTTTAAACTCGTCCACCATTACTGTTAAATACGATTTAGATCTTACCGCCTAGAAAAGAGGCGCAGATCTCCATGTCGTTGTACCTTGTCCACCCTTGAATGGCGCGCCGCAGCTGCCACGTGCGATCTGTTCCAACTAGGAGAACATGTTGTGGTGAGACCAGGGGGTGGAATCGAAAAGAAGAAGAGCGAGATAGCGAGCGTATGAGAGCGGTCACCGTTGCACATCAAACAGGCCATAAAATAAACAATGTGCTAGAGTGAGAAAACATGATTTATCAATACTCCGTTTATTTTTCGAAGGTTGATATCACCAAGCAAAAACTGATAGTACAGGAGTCCACGACTAATTTTTTGCGTCGTTTGCTAAGATTGTTAAATATATACAAAAGCTTTTTGACATCGACGTACGTACAGACCACCTTTTCACATATTAAAAAAATACCAATTAGTTTTATAGCAATCTTTCTGATTTTTGGAATGTAGTTGAATCATAGACCTTAAATAGCGAAAATACTATTTCTTGAAATCAGTTACGTGTACGACTTATTTTTCGTTACTTTTGAAAATGTGTTTTTTTTTTTAATTTAAACGATTTGATAAATATGACGAAAACTATGCACAATTTTGATTATGATAGTATAAATCAGTCTGGCTATTTTTTTCGAAGAAAAGGACTAGTTTTTGCTTGGTTAGTACCAACAAGTAGTAGTAATTTTTCACCGGTAGTACCAACCTAATAGGGTTTAGAATCAACTTACCTAATGATTTTATACGGTTTTTGCCGTAAATCGAAGGAGCATGAGTATGGTCGTCTTCTGGACTAAAAGCAACAGGTGAAATACGAGGGCAGCTATGGGGCCGGGCTATGTGGTACCGGTGGGGGGCGGCAGCCCGCATATCAATTCAGTCGTAAATAAATCAGCCTTCTGCATATCATGTTGCCCTAGTACACTGTTGTAGTTTTACTTGACACGTGGCCGTTAGGCGATGGCTATTATGACTATGTCCTTAAGACTGCGCCGAGAAAACGCCAAGCGTCCAGTGGCGCCCTCATTACTATTATTGTGTTTTCTAATTAATTGAAGAATTTTCTTGGAATCAGACGATGCGTTTTTGTAGTGAAAGTAAAAAAACAATTTATGGGATACGTAACAAACTTTAATGACAATTTACCCTTTGAGTAGTCAGCTTAACGAAAAATGGTGGTCACTTTTTCCGTTAAGTCGAAGGTGATTTTTTATTAAACTTTGTGATATACCCTACAAGTTGTATTTTCATTTGGAGTATAAAAACATACCGTCCAATTTTAAGAAAATACTTTAGTTTATTAGAAAACACAAAAAACGTCACTGAACGTCATCCGGCGTACCCTCGGCGCAGTCTTACAGCTCGTCGGGCGAGGAAACGACAGGAATCACTAGGGGCGCATAACGCGGAGGGTGGTGCAGTCTTTATCGCTGCAAACGTTGCGTACTGACCTGAGGGAGCAAGACAAACTAGTTCCCTTTCAGCCCGCTAGACTCTCCTACGTATAACTAGGCATCCTACAGCTTCTGTCTCTTACTTTCAATGGATAGCTCTTCGTGAGTTATGTTCGCCTAGTAATATCATTGCAAACAGTTCGCCGATTTCTGTACCGAGTTGCAAAATCGGGGAACAAATTTTGCGCTCATCCACCATACGGACCGCGTTACACATATTGTTGATTTACTTTACTGACATTTGCATCATTTTTAAAATGATTTTATTCTCAAATATTTAAATAGATGATAATTAGTTTTAATTATTGCAAATGTTTTAATTATTTTTAATAATTATACTTAATATACATAGAGCACACAAAAGATTATTATGCTAAATGAATGTTATTCTTGTATTTTGTTATGCTCCAAATAAATACATTTTGTGTTAATGCAGAACGTTTCTTAATATTCATTTCGGAGGTAGTATGAAAATATGCATCATGTTTTTAGACTGAATGACGTACCTGCTAATAAAAAGCGAATGAAAAGCCCCTAATTATGTTTGTAAGAATTAAAAATAATTATTAAACGTGCGTATCGTAGACATGTTGTTATTCTTTTATATGCTAATATAAGTAATATACTTGCAAACTCTGTAGGACTGACCACTGTACTAAGAGACATTTAAGAGACCATTAACGCATTCCTTTTTTGAACTTACGAGTGAAATATCGTCAAATCACTTCACTCAGGAACAAACGACATCATTAACTGACTCTGAGTTCGCCTTAAGAGCCTGACTGTTTGTTTGCAAACTGGAGTGACCCGGGGTCCTAACAACTTTGACAATAAAATAAAAAAAATAAAAAATAATAATCAATAATCTCACATCAATTGACCTAGTCCCAAACTAAGCTCTAGGCTTGTACTATGGGTACTAGACAACGATATAAATACTTATATAGAGAAATATATACTTAAATACATAGACATCCATGACTCAGGAACAAATATCCGCGTTCATCACACAAATATCTGCCCTTACCGGGATTCGAACCCAGAACCACTAGCTTCGTAGGCAGGGTCACTGACCACTAGGCCAGAGCGCGAGTCGTCACGTCAGTAATATTCATTTTAGGTTTTATTTGCGCAAGTTTATTTGTGTGTGCATGTTTTGATATTATCTTCTTTGTAAAACATACAAAACCAAAACAAGTTTATATTTACACCATTTAAAAGGTTAAAAAAAATGAAGTTTATAATATTATTACAAAGTGCTCGATTCCGACTTGCACAGATTGTTTAAGTGGAGCGAATCGAGTAAAATACACGCAGTGATAGTGTTCAAAAACACTGGCCGGTCCGGAGACATCCGTCTCCCCGACCGTCCAACTTACTACTGACAAGTGGGTTGTATTGCATAACTGCAATTATTAAGTACTTCACCACATTTAAAACAAAAAAAAGAAAATTATTAATCTCAATTAAACTTTCTCATACATTACACACGCAATACACTGGTAAACATCTTAGCCTAAGTGTGCAAAATGTGGTTACAGAATTATTAAAAAGTTTTTAGAGTTGTTGGTAATTTCTGTAGCTCTGCCTACCCCACTCTGGGAATAAAGGCGTGAGTTTATGTATGTATGTATCTATGTGTATTAAACTTTTATTTATAACTTGTGTATGAAACAGTTAACACTTAAAAAAACACCGAATTTATACACATTAAAACATATTTTAACGTATTACTTTCGCTCTAAATACCTTATTATTATTTTATCGATCCAAATATCATAAACCCTCAATGATACGTTCAAGAACCGCACATAATGGCGACCATAAAAATAGACTGTTCTGATAGAACGAATTTTGTGTCTGTAAAAAAATTATAATTGATAATTAATGACATTGATTTAGATAAGTAATATTAATTCATTCAAATTTCGAACATCTCTGAAAAACAAAGAAATTGGATTTGACCTCTATTCTAATATGAGTCGAGATGACGTTAAGTTCGAAATGAATTGTCAATTTGCTTACAAAATTGACAAATGTCGCACGTAAGTACATAAGATGTCGAACCAATGATAGTAGTTGAAGCCAACTCTAGTTTGTCTCTGAATAAAAAAAAAATATGATTGCTGACAGAAAACTTATCAATCTTTTCATTACCGCCATTACCGATTAAAATTCGTTTTGTTGTATAAAATTGTTCGATTTGTTGAATTTAAACCATAACATGTCATGAGCGATCAAAAAGATAATAGATATTTCAGCTACGCCTCCTGATATCTGTCACAAGGTAATTAACGTCATAAATGACTTATTACTAGCTAAGTTAAGTTAATGCCACGATGCCGGTCATAATATTCGGCTCCTGAATGCATCATGGAGGTTTTTAATATGTGGGTAGATAAAGTAGTGTAGATATGTAACTGTAGATAATTAGGCATTAAAACACTTGTGTAATGTTGTTTGGCTCGTTTCATTAACCCACACTCGTGTTTAATGTTCTTCATATTGTAGTCACATAAAGTACTATTATAAAATAAAGCTCTCGAAAGTCATCACTATGGTCATGATACTTTCAATTTTTAGTAATGGCTTCGGAACCCTGAGTGTGGTCCGACATGCTCTGGCCAGGTTATTTCATATTTTCAATATTAATAATAAATAATAACTGAGCTGCTACGGATTTAAGAACTCGCCGTAGTCGTGAACCTTGGCCTTTGCCTGCTTGGGGTTAAAGTACTATTGCAGGAGACGTCGGAGCACCAGGGCTGCATAGACTGCAGGAAGTGCATTTGGTGCGCAGCAGAGAGGGAGTAGTTGCGCAGTAGTATTAGTGACACTACTACAGTCTACTGACGTAGCCTACGAGTGTGTGTAAGCACGGGGAAGTAATATTTGAAACACTAGCGATAATTTTTAGAACTGTCTGTTTTCTTTTAGTGCAGACCTTGGTTATATATAAAGTGCTATCTTTGACCTGGGGGGTTATTATGACATGGCTTTGCAGTTCATTTTACGGTGAGCGTAAAGGACAGAGCTATAGAAGTTATATAGCTCTATCCTGTTCTCTCAGCGTAAACAGGACTGCATAGCTATGTCATAATAACCCCCCTGTTGTCGTATTATTAACGTTTAGAAAGCCCTTATTAACTTGACAGTAATGGCAGCCGAGTTAAAGACAATACCATAACAGATTAAACACGATATGGTTTTACCGCCTAAAATAGAGACCCTGCATCATCACACGACTGTGTACTTCGACGCGAAGAATAAAAGCATGAGTAATTAACTCCCTACAGATTCACGAAGTTATTACACAAAACTTGGACAGCTTGAAAACTTAGAAATGGCTGTTTTTCTATGGATTAACGTTTTCTAACCAAGTATTTACTTAACGGTTGTTTAAGTTTTTGTAATAACATCGATAAAGTTTGTTTTGCCGACTATTAGCTTAGGATAAGTGAAAAGGTGACTAATCCGACACTTCTTCAGAGTTGTTATTGTAAATAATTCTGAATTAATAACAAAATACTTAAAATTGGTTCAAATAAAAAAATCAGATAAAAAAACAATCTTATATAAATAATACTAAATGAAAACACAAAATTAATAAATGTATAAAATTAGTTAAAAGCAGTTTTTAAGGTCATCAAGGCACGTGGCTCACCAGGGATCACTCGGGACGCAGAACATGCAGGGGTGCATTGCTCATGAGTTGTATGATTTGAAGGAACGGTGAACGGTCAGCGCGCCAGACCCACACAACTTGCGTCTCACAGTGGATCCAAAACACAAGATGAATACCTATAATACCAAAAGTGGGATTAAAGGATTCATTATTAATTAGATATACAGTGTGTAAATGGTATACGGGCGTTTATTAAAACTGGACATAGATTAAGACTCTACTAATCATTAAAAGAAATAATTATTTTGATTACGCTAACGTATACACCGTTATTAATTTTTGAACATACTATCGACCCGCAATGTACATCGAAGTCCATCTGTCAGGTAAGTACGTAATGTTTAATTAATTGCATTTTTCGTTATACATTGCGTGTTAAATTATTTTGTATGGTTTTTTTTTAAATTTAATTTAACAAAAGCTGCCTAAATGTGCTCAGTAGGGGTTATACTAACCACAGTTAAAAGGAACGCCCGTATACCATTTACACACTGTATAATATCCTACCTTACCCTACCTTTACCCTTCCTTCCTTTCCCATTTTTTCCTTCCTTTTATCTTACCTTGTCAATGTCTTGTGAATGTCTATGGGTCACAGTTTCCACTTACCATCAGGTGGCCTGTGTGCTCGTTTGTCATCTCTATGCAATAAAAAAAAAAAAAAAAAAAAAAATTGCCAATACAACAGATCGCTGGAATGCATGATTCCCGAACCAAAAATAAAGATTTTAAATTTTTTCTTGTTAAAAGAAAATAAAATATTCTATTATTTCACCACATAGTCCAATTTCAGCAACAAATTACATTTAGATCGTTTGATAGATCAAGTAGTAATACCTAAAAAAACGATCCCAAGCGCGGGTTCAATTCACGTAAAGAGAGTTTTGTACGTAAAGATTAGATAGTCCACTAAAAAATTACATGCACTAAGTACGCACCTAGGAACAATAGACTTCAAACGAACCGCAACGGAGCAAAGTCAAGTTTTAATAGATGTTCCTGTTATTTATAAGTAAAATTAAATATTATTATAAAAAGTGTTTTCGTTTTTCCGTTTAAACGTGACCACAATATTTACAATTAATATTTTTTTTGCTTTTCATGCTCTTAAAATGTTTTATTGTTTATTTTTTGTTTATTTCCTCTAATAAAGTTCACTTTTTTTCCAATACAATGTTGGCGAATTTCTTAAAAACACTCGTAGTGTATCTACTGTGTACTTACTTATAATTAATTTAAAAAAATATATATTAATCTAAAATCCATGCTTACAATGCTTATGTGCCTTTCTCAGACTAGGCAGACAAACGCAAGCTATTTATTACCTACCTTCGCCTGCCTCCTCCGAGGAAGGCATCTATTTAATTCAATTATTATTTAAGGCATTTAATTAGTCTCTGCACATCGGGACTAAAGCTCCTTATAATCCCTAGGGATTAATTTTTTTTTTTAATTTGCTTTGGAAACCCCTTAGAAACCAATCACGGTGTTCGTGAATGGAGGATTATCGTCATTTTCAGTGATTGTGTATAGACAATTTTTTGAGCGTGGAAATAACCTCAAAATGACACTCGAACTTTTAGCCTCCCGCGCTGCGCTTGGGTGGCTAAACATCTCGTGTCATTATGGCTTGAATTAGTCCCTGTTTGATAAAAATATTATTACCTTACACGTCTTATTTTGAGTAACATTATACATTATGGTATTGTGTATGAATTTTTAACTTAATAATGTAGATCCAGAGCCAATCGGTTTTAACAGACGGACAGACAGACAGGCATGCAACTGCTCCTATAAGGGTTCTGTTTTTTCATTTGTTATAACTGCTTCCTAATCAGCACTACTTTGCCATCAGCTGCAATTTTTAGGCTTCTGGATAAAATTACCCATTTTTAGACAAAAAGTGTGGCTAAATAAATGTTGGAATTTAGTTTGGCATTTGATGGAACAAAAAACAAGTAAACCAATATACTTATTGCTATTTCTTGATTTACCTACGTTCCCCATTTTCGGTTTTGATCCACTGTTTGTGACTAACCTGTGGTTATTGATTGCGGGAGTAAGCGGATCCTTATGAGTCATAAACTCCTGGTAGATAACGTTGAGTGGCGTCATCCGATTCTCCTTTTTGTGGCCCCATGACATATACTGCGTGTCACCTAGAATTTCCACTCCTTAAAGGAAATGGAAATATCATGAAAAATCGTAAGACAAGTTCTGTTATAGAAATCATTAACTATTTAAACCCATTTTTTTTAATTGGATAACGATGATTCCAAATGCTTCGACCATTTTGAGCAGTCGGAGTAAGGAAAAGATAGAATGATAAGTACATTATCATCATGTACTTAACATGATGATAATGTACTTATCATTTTCTCACATACAAACTAAAACATGCTGAAGTAAATAAAATATCATAAGTTATAATAATCACACACTTATCTTTTTCATTGAATGTTAAGCAGATCAACTTAAGCACACGCATACAAGCTAGCTTAAAAAAGTTAATTTAGGCCTTAGATTAGAATAAATATGTTAACTGCTCCCTTTTAGATAATTATCATGCCCCAGAAGTAAAGTTTCTGCCAGTGAACAAGCTGTTTCCACTTTTAGACCTTATTACATTGCAGTAAGGTATAATAGTACATTGTGTATTAAGGGTGGTAAAGAAAGAATTACAAACGAGAGTCTGTTAAAAGCCCGAAGCCGAAGGCTGAGGGTTTTAATGACTCGAGTTTTGTATTTCCTTTACCACCCGTGTAACATACAATGTTTTTCATCACTATTGCGAGGAAATGAAATAAAATCAGACAAAAGATCATATTTTTAACTTATTAGCGGCAGACTACATCATTGTCTGTGACTTACCACAGATAATGTCAAACGTGTTCGGAGTCCGATTCTAGTGACATATGAGATCAATAGTTTATTATGCGAGATTTTTAGGAAATAGTATTCAACTGACATTTCATCTCGAATGAAACTTCATATCGAATGGCACAAGAATTGGGGTCCTGACATATTGTGATAGTTTGAGTCCACGTATAATATTAAAAAAAAGCTATTACGCATATTAGGGCGTAATGGTAAAAAAAAAGGCCCGCGGGTATTATTTTGGATTTACGGTCGCTTTTTCTAGCATGTTAGGACACTGTTTACGAGCAAGTGTGATGAAAAAATGGATACATCTCTTTGTAGTCAACTGAACACGGGCCGTTCAACCCGCATCGGCGAAAGACAGGGTCAACTCGGTTCAAATTGCATTAGGACATCATATTCAGCAAGAGATAACGTTGACAACCAATCTCGCACACATTGATAACCTGTTGCACACCTATGCAATAAACTGAGGCACTAGCGTATAGGCAACGTCCAACAGGGCCAAAATGAATGGGAGAAAATAACAGCATTCTTGATGTATGATAAAATAATGAAAAAATATTTTAGTTTTAAATTTGGATTTATGACAGATAGCTTCATACATATCTGAAATAAATTGAAGCATTTATCTAGATTTATCTTTATCCTGCAAGTTGCCTTAAAATAAAAACGTCAACAATCACATTATGCAAAACTTAAATTTAACTGGTTGTTTTTATTTTGGACTCAATAACATTATAGACAAGTCTTTGTTTTATCTGAACATCAAAATCTACTGTGGTAACTGAGCTCTTGTGCCAACGCTTTTATATTTACAATTTATTAAAATGGGGCGTTTACGCGATGAATAAGTAAACATGCCGTCATCCCTTTCCGATTAATACGTTACCTCGATGGACCTGGCTGTCTCACCTGATTTAAGGATGGATGCAAATACACGTGCGTTGAGTACTGCATCTGTTATGAGCTCCTGGTATTCAAGCTCTCGGTCACTCTGTGTTTCGTCACATTTTTCTGAGTCACGACACGGTGCTGTTTTCCTCAGTGAAAATGCATTAAATGTATTTTTCATCACACTTGCACGTAAACAGTATCCAAGCATACAGGTTAACTTGGCCGTAATGCCCCATATAAAACCCTCGAGCTTTCTTTTTTTTATGAAACCCAGTGTAAATAAGTGTAAAAAATGAAACTAATACTTTTTGAAAAACCGGCCCCTGCGCAATCCTTACTCATAATAAAATTGTTCAATGATTTATAAATAAAAAGATAAGGAATCCTGTACAGTGTCGTGTTACGTGGTCTTCCGATCACTCGAAAGACTACAAAACAGACGTTAAGAAATTTGGAGTGAGAGAAAGAGAGGTGGAATTGCAGGAAAAGGACAGAAATAGTAAGTCAGGGTCAGGGTATTTATTTAGCACTTGTTTATTTACAAAAAATTTAAAACATATAAAAATAAAATTAAGCTCCTAATGATGAAGTCCAAAGTATTTCCTCCGTGTATCGTAGTATCTTTTCTGGTTCCGGAATTTCCTGATCACGGACACCGTTTACGACTACTCTGCGTGTCTCGGTAGTTGGGACCCGTATGTAAATGGGATCCCTGATTAAGAGTTGGGTATAGGTATAGGGATCCGAGAGGCGTGGGGCACGATCTGGCCCCACTCAAAGTTGACTGACGTGACGAAGAATGACGTTGATGTTGGAGGCTTCTCGGGGTCCAACTTGACCCCGTAGAAAGCTAAACTCCAGAGAAGACGGTTTCCAAGTTGTCAAGCACTGCTGTGACTGAGAGAGAACTGTTTAGGTACTAGTAAGTATTTCCGCGACTCGGAGATGAATGGTTGCCCTAGCGAGAGGCACCCTTTTTATACCCTGGTGGTCTAACTTTTTAATTTTCAAATTAAAGTACATAACATTCCTAAATTATACATGCCAGATATTAATTCCATGGAAAACCATAACTTTAGCTCCATGGTCCAGTATGAATTTAAGATATCGTCTCTGCCCGTTGTCTAGACAACGAAAACAACCATATTGTCAAAACAACAAAAAGTGATTATTTTCGGCTGTAAATATAAAATTTAAATCTAAGTAATA
This sequence comes from Acleris laterana, assembly GCA_963966035.1. Lineage (NCBI taxonomy): Eukaryota > Metazoa > Arthropoda > Insecta > Lepidoptera > Tortricidae > Acleris > Acleris laterana. The sequence goes on from OZ014438.1 coordinate 8,276,413, forward strand.
AAGGCGTGTAGTACTGTTAGGCGATGGGCTTGCAACCTGTCACTAATACACTGGTAAACATCTTCGCCTAAGTGTGCAAAATGTGGTTACAGAATTATCAAAAAGTTTTATAGTTGTTGGAAATTCTGTAGCTCTGCCTACCCCACTCTGGGAATAAAGGCGTGAGTTTATGTATGTATGTATGTATGTATAAAATTTACAAATATAAATTACAAGGATAACAAGGAAAAACTAATATAAGTAATCTGGAAGCTCGTTCGGTCGTAGTATTGTAAAATAGACCGAAATACGCGTCCCAAAAGTCTGTCGATCCAGCTGTGACCGATGTAAATAGTAACGTAAACATCTAACTAGAGGAATACAAATAAGCAAAATGTGAACCGCGCCCGCAAGATATACCGAAAAGTGCAATAAATAAACAATAATCGAGAGTAACGAGGCACGGAACCAGGAGATGAAGGTACGATATTACAACAGCTTAAAAAACTTTAGAACATATTAATTTTTTTTGTTACGAAGAAACTAACGTAAGCAATAAAACGAACTAAGAAAATATGAACCAATGGGTCCCAATCTTTGCTGGCTAACTTGTAGCCTGTTTGTATTTGCTTGAGTTAAATCTGTTTTTTTTTTTTTTTAAATTTGGGCTCTCTACGAAACTTTGACAAACACACAGACTTTCGCATTTCTACATACATACATACATTAAATCACGCCTGTTTCCCAGAGGGGTAGGCAGAGACCACTTCTTTCCACTTGCTACGATCTTGACAAATTTCTTTCGCCTCTTCCACATTCATACATCGAGTCATGCACGCACGTCGGTTTCGGGTACTTAATAGATTCGGCCCTTTTCCAGTATTTCACCGATTTGACTCGAAAAAGTACGCCTAGGGCGGCCCCTTCCGACCCGTCCACTCACTATCGATCTGTATATCTCTTTCGTCAATATTCTTTCATCCATCCTTTCCAAATGAACGAACCATCGAAGCATGCCTTTTTCAATCTTAGTCAATACATCTTCTTTTATTCCACATTTCTCTCTGACTTTTTCATTCCTTACTCTATCAATCAGTTTCACACCACACATACTACGTAAAGAGCGCATTTCAACGGCATTTACACGACTTTTATGCTTGTCCTGCCACACCCAACATTCACTACCATACATCAGGGTAGGGGCCAGCACTCCATTGTGAACAGCCAGTCGGGCTTTTTGTGAAATGCCCTGTCTGCTCACAAAGAAGTACAGGGCCCCATTAATTTGATTCCCCGCATTCACCCTCCTCTCGATATCCTTCTCACACTTACCATCTCTTGTAAACACACTTCCCAGGTACACAAATTCGCTCACTTGTTCTACTAATTCACCATTTACATTTATCACGCACTCAGTCATCTCCTCGTCCTTCTCTATCACCATAACCTTGGTCTTGGCAACATTTACTCTCATCCCCTTTCGCTTAAATCCCTCATTCATAACTGTCACCATCTCCTGCATCTCAAGTACCGATGAGGCAAGTATAAACTTGGTCATCGGCATATAAGAGGCATTTGATTAGCAACTCTTGCATACGCAAGCAAACCCTTATCATACTCTTTCAAATCTCGCATACAACTGTCCATGAATAAATTGAACAGCCACGGTGAGGCAACACAGCCCTGTCTAACACCTTTAGAGATATTAAACCAGGCCGAGTATGCCCCATTGATCCTGACACAGGCTCTGGAGCCCTCATAAAGGGACCTCAAAGCCCGCACCAGGTTGAAGCTCACTCCATACATAGACAGCACCGTCCACAACTCCTTTCTATCTACCCTATCATAGGCCTTTTCCAGGTCCACAAAAGCACAGAAAACTTTTTGGTTGACAGCCAAAAACTTTTCTGTGATGGACCGTAGTGAAAAGACCTGATCCGTACATCCCATTCCCTTTCGAAATCCTGCTTGTACATCCCAGATTTTGTCATTCGTAACATTCAATACCCTTTCAATTAAAATCTTCGCATATACTTTGCCGACAACACTAAGGAGGCTGATACCGCGGTAGTTTTTGCAGTCTTGCTGTGACCCCTTTCCTTTATACAGAGGGACGATAACGGCCTTGACCCAATCTTCCGGGACTCGGCCGCTACTCCAACATGCATTGAAAAGACGGTACAACAGACTACCCACCACGCCATCTCCTCTCCTCAGCATTTCTATCGACACTCTATCACAACCTGGTGACTTTCTCGCTTTCATACTTTTTAAAGCTTTCATAATTTCATTCATACTAATCACACTTTCATCTTCGCTACTTGCATCTTTACTCGTGCTTTCTGGCTCAAGACAAACATCTTCGCATTCAAACAAGCTTTCAAAATAAGTTTTCCATCTATCAAGCATTCTTTCTTCCTCACATATTAATTCTCCAGACTCATCTCTCACCGCGCTTAATTTAGTTTTCTCTGATTTCCCCCGAGCCGATTTAATCAAGCTCCAAAAGAGTTTAATATTCGACCGGAAGTTGTCAGAGAAACTCCTATCATACTTTTCATTCAGTAAATCTTTCTTTCTAGCTACAACTTCTTTCACTCTTTTCTTTGATCTATTATACTCTTTTTTCTTTCTGTTGCTTAGATCTTGTCCTGGCTCTACAGCTACAAAATCCAACCAACACTTTTTCGTCTCTTTCACTACATCATCTACCTCTCTATCCCACCATTCCGGACGTTCATTCTTGCTTTTCCTTCTTTTTACTACACCGCATACTTCAGTGGCCGATGTGACCATGCCATTCTTCATAATCTCCCATACATTATTTACATAATTCTCAACTTCACTGTCATTCATCTTATTAACATATTCAAAACAATCTTTCAGCTTTCTTACGTACTCATCTTTTATAACTTCATCATTCAGTTTCTCTACTTTTATCCTCTCTAACGCAGTGGTCGGTACGGGAACACGATGGCGCCAACGTATGAACAGACCCCTTACTCGTGTTACCACTAAGTAGTGATCTGAACCTACGCTAACCCCTCGAAATGACCTACGAGTATGTATGTAAGGGACAAATCTTACAAGTTAAATTTGACCCTCTTCCTGGTCTCCGATGAAGCTGTAAATTTGCATACGCTTTTAGTTCTGATGACAATACAATAATATAGTACCATCAAACTGGTCTGATGATGGAGACTCAGAATGGCCATAGGAACTCCTAAATTACCATAATAAACCCGTCGTGTAAGGGGTTGTTAGAATTGTCGACAAGTAAATGACGAATGTTTAAAAAAAGTACAGTCAGCAATAAAAGATTGTCCCAAAAATGAAATTTTTGACACAAACGTTCTTCTAGCTAAGTACACTAACGAGCGACATCTAGTAACAAGTTAGGGTGAAGCGCCCAGCAGCAGAAATAACGCGAGTCACAACTAGCGAACTAATGCTCTTGTGGCTTCACCCTAAAGGAAACAAAGTCTGACAGTCGGAACAACCACAACACGGGAATTTCAATAAGAGATGTAGAATTATTTTTAAATATGTCGTTATTTTATTGTTAGCATGGTTTTAACTTAATTCTGACTGCTGAAGAAGGACAGTAATGTTTTAAGGGCTAAATGCCTGAATATAATGTCTAGGGAATATATCACTATAGCGCCATCTAATGGAAAATATGCAAATTAATTGCTAGGCAATTCAGACTGCGAGTCAGTTTACGCAATGTCTATGTCGTAACTAGATAAGAGAGGGCGTTATGTCAACACTAGTTACTTTAAATAACTCCTCCAGTTGTTCATGTTTTCCTAGTAGGTTTCGTTGCTTACGTTGCAGGCTCCCATACAAAAAATTTGGAATTTTTTTTGCCAAAATTTAGGTTGCATCAGATTCCTTATTTATTTGCGATCATTTATCACTAGCTAATACTTAATTTTAATCAACTTTTCATTCATAAATCATTGAAAAACCACTTCAGTTATTGTCGTCGTTCCTCAAGCATGGTATATTAAAAGTCCCAAGCTTAATCTAGTGGTAAAGGGAATTACATATAAAAAAACTTTAAAAAAGATGTCATTAGTATTGTTTTTTTTATATTTATTGTTAGGCGATAGATTAAATAGAATCCGTGATTATGCGGAGCAATCTTACACGAGCTGCGAACATAAACCCACGGCAATCTACGCGCATTGAAGCTGCTGCGAAACTCTGGTGGTATAATAGCTAAATAAAATATGTCACTAATTTAATTGTAACCCGACTGCTGGGTCCGGGTCGGGCTTTTATTATTAAATTCATATTTATTTGAACCTCTGTAAACCGAAATGACAGATTTTAAATCAGGGGAATGATTGGATTGGTTTTTAATCTTTAAACGAATATTTCAACTTTAAATCTTATTTTTTATGCAACCGGGCCTCTTTTCCTATTACTGATTATAACATAAAATTAGTAAAAAACATTAGGATAGTATTAATATTTGTTGTACTGAAAATTATACGAAATCTACTAGAATCTCATGACAATGAAGATGCAGTGGACTACTAAAATCACAGTTACACTAGAATTAAATATTGGTATATCGCAATTTCTACGATAGTTATATGGGGGAGGAACTTGAAGTATTTGCGTGCTTGAAAGAGAAACTCGATCGCACCGTTCCCGGAAGTCTATATGTAACGCCCAGCTCTGGTGCAACCTATATACAATGCACCGCTTTCCGTGTTATGCACCCCTAGTAAGTCTTGGAATTTTGGTTTACATCGAACCACGTGCGTTGCGTGGCAACCGACCCACGTGCGCTTAGCACCTGCGGAATAATAAACTAAAAAGTTGTATTCGCTCCAAGACGAGCAATTATTACTAAAGCCAAGACAAAGCAACGGGTTGGATAACCGAATAAATTAAAATAATTTCAATATAACCAAAAAAGTATAATTGTTTTAAAAACAATAAACACACTGCGAAATTATTAAGGAGTTCCGTTGACCACGGTTTCTATCACCAGATACGGACGAACTTTAAATATTATGACCATGCTCACTAAAATGGAATTATTTAAGATGATTGACAAATTGACGGAGAGATCAAATAAGATACACACCAAAAAAAGAGACGAATGGAGAACCTCCTCTTAAATGGAATCTTTAAAAAAAAGTAGGTTATCGATATGTATATGTACTAGTATGTACGGTCACGAGCGTTAATTTGGGACCCATTTCAAGAAAAATATGCTTGAAGTCGTCGTAGCATTACGCTGAGTTGGGACTAATTTTTTTTTTTATGGATGGGACTAATCAAAAAGGGAGTAAGAACATTTATGTTAGTAGGTAGCGGGACGTAGATTGCAGCACAACAGGTGTATTGTGTCACGAGAGGACCAATATATTATATACAAGGTGTCTTATATTTATACATCTAAAATCAACCTGTATATCGATACATTTCTAAAACAACCTTAAGGTTTTCCAGATGATCGCAATTTAATAAAATGTTTTTTAATGGTTAAAAGCATTTCTTTAAATTAAAGATTAGGCATGAAAAACCTGAATCTGTATGCGAAATATTTCATTTTTATTCAGTAGCAGTAATTCCGAAAACCGTAAGATTTGTACTAAACCCATGGTATTTTCTATAAGGCCCTGGGGGGTTATTATGACATAGCTATGCAGTTCATTTTACGGCGAGCGTAAAGGACAGAGCTATAGCAGTTATATAGCTCTGTCCTTTTCTCTCAGCGTAAACTGAACTGAATTGCTATGTCATAATAACCCCCCTGTTGTTTGATCAGGAGGGGTATTATGAGGTAGCTATGCAGTTCATTTTACGTTGAGCGTAAGTGACAGAATTATAGCAGTTATATAGCTCTGTCCTTTTCTATCAGCGTAATCAGAACTACATTGCTATGTCGTAATAACCCCCCAGGGGGGTTATTATGACATAACTATGCAGTTCATTTTACGGTGAGTGTAAGGGACAGAGCTATGGCAGTTATATAGCTCTGTCCTTTTCTCTCTTTTTTATGTCTAGGCAGTGTATTTGAATGTAAACATGACATAATTTTAACGGCAGTTTTAAAACAAAATTAAGAAAATCGAAGAATAATTCCAGAAAGTGTTTTTTTGAAATAGTGATAACCCTCAAAATAAGCAAAAAACAGTTAAAACTCATTGCGTCAGTTTTACTCGCACTCGACCCCTGGCACACCTTATGATATTCGTACGGTATTGTCGGATAAGTTCGTTTTCGTCTTGTAGTACCTAACACGGCTGAGAAAGCAAGATAAAGTATGAACTCTACCGACCAATTATATGATTTTAAGTTACTGATTTCATTTATTGATGATTATTAAAATACATAGACGACTGGATGAAATATGTGCGTCATCTATCTATAATATCTATATTATTATACTATTAAACTTACTATAATAATTATCTATTTTGAAACTTAACAAAATCTTTTACCAATTGAAAGCCACGTTATTTGTGAATGTCATAGGATATGTATGCATCAAAAAATGACTATTGCCCAATGAAGTAGACGCGGGAACAGGTAGTAAAATATAATGGAGGTTAAAGCTTTTGACCTGTAGTTATGTATAAACATGGTATTGTTTTGATGGTTACTGATGCCACGTTTAAACAACAGTCACTATTGGTTCAAACTGAACTCGGTCTTAATTAGTCGTTACAAAAGGTTTGCTATGGTCTCGTCTCAAAAAACAAAAACGGCGGCATTCGTGTAACACAACCAAGTTAAGATGATAAATTAGTGGCACAACAAGCCCGTGTTGTGACTGTTCCTGAATTTCCTATAATTGACTCAGTAAATGTGACGTAGCAAAGAAATCAATATAAAATATTATAAAAACCTTTGCGCCTCATACTTTGCAATAAAATCAGTATCGGTCGATGTAAAAACAGTAACATAACAGGGGCCTAGTACAGCTGCGTCTATATCGCGCGTGGATAAAGCGACTGTCACTTCCGTACTTATTTACATGCCAGAAGGTGACGAATTCTTTATCCACACTTTGTCACGCGATACACAGAGCCATAATAGGCCCTCTGATATGATTTCATTTTTTACCCGGCCATCATTACTGTCATAGCAATCAGAATGTCGACAATACGATAATATACCAGAGACGATATAATTTTTACCGCCTAGAATCCCGGCCCTGATACAATTAGCATCTCCTACACGCAGAGCTGATGGTTATCTTTCACTAGATTCTGCCCGTGACTTCGTCCGTGTACATATCATTTATTGTTATTTCTTTGGGAGCTTTTAAATTTTTCGGGATGATAAGTAGCCTCTGTGTTTATTCAGAGTACAAGGTATCTCCAATTCCAAATTATTTTAAATTCATCTTGCCGTTACAGCGTGACAAAGTAACAAAAAAGCTTATAATATTAGTAGAATTATTATATCCCTAATTCATATCTCTTATCTCTTAATACAGCTCAACCGATTTGTATGAAACCTGACTTAAAATTATCTTCTTTCTGACTAAGCCTTTCCGTTTCCGGCGGAGCATGACGCCAAACAAAGATGCAGATAAACAGACACACACAGCCCCAGACACATAAGTATGTACAAACTTTAAACTTATTTATTAACACACTTATTTTTACGTCGGGGTAAAAGGAACCGGTTTGTTTGTAAACATCGACGTAAACAACTCCGCTACGGCGTCCACCAGGAGATCACGAGTTATTGGAAGCTTAAATTATGAACTTGTAGGCCGCGTTGCTGGTTTTTTGGTCTGAAATTCTAACAAAAATTAAAAAACTCTGAGTATTTTTTTGTTAAGTACTTTGTTACTTTGTTACTTTGTAACTTTTGTTATATTAAAATGAATATTTTAAGGAATTTCACAACTTTAGATGAGATCTGTCTAATATCTTTATTTAAATGACTTTGTTTGTTTTAATCTATCTGGTGGCTTGAAGCGAGTCTTATAAAGGTTAAATCCTTATTGTTCTAGATTGTGCAATGACTCCTTCAACTTTCTTTTCTTTTCTATACCGTAACAAAATGAGATTTAAATAAAAAACTCATAGGTACACTGGATCACGTAACTAAACCCTTCACCACCAAACCTACGCTCACACTCACATTCTTCATTTTCATTCATATACTCCATGTTGCCAGCGTGCGATGACGTCACGAATATCTGGACGCAAGCGCTTTATCTTTTAGCGGCTCATGGGGGTTGACGACCTTTACTGTGGATTTAAGCTGACTTACGCAATACAAGTTAAAAAAATATTTGTAATATCACCCAAAAAGACTTCCAAAACAGTAAATCCTCTAAACTAATTGGCGCAGAAGTGTTATTAATATAGGTTCTTTGAGGTTATGAGAAGGCAATCGATATGTCAGCGAGTCAGGGTCACCCGACTGCTCCGTTATTGATTAAAGTAGCCGTTGCACTGCAGTGTCTACTAGGACAGAAGAACTTGATGAAGCTTCTGATTTGTGTTGTACGGCAATTTCAATAGACGGCGTTAACCTTAACCTTTTAAAAATTATGAAAATCAACTGCTCACTTTGATATAAAAACTAAGAAAATTGACAAGGGGCAATCTCACTTGAATTTGGTCTTGTTCGAAACCAAGCGCTAAGCTTAAAGCGTCGTATTGTCAACGTTTTGAATGCTCCTATTTACTCGACAGTGAACGCAGCCAAGTTAAAAACAGTATCATAAAATTTAAAACGATTTTGATTTTACCGCCTATTATACGAATATTGGAAGAATAGCTGATCCAGTATTCATTTCAAATAAGTTAGGGCACTCCGCATCCATTACAGTTTAATAGGTACGTAATTCTAGGACAAATTATTATATGTATTTGTTTGAAACTCTTTATTTATGTTAATCTCAATCATTCTTATTTATGCAGTGCTGCGCCGCTCGGCTTTTCTGATGAGGTTTCTTCCCCCACCACCTCGACCTTCAGTCATTTTAGCGCCAGCGTTCCTAGAAGAACAAAATGTCATTATTAAAAGCATCCATTGTGAATGATTTAGAGCCGTATTAGTAAACAAATCTCAACTCTAATGATCGTCTCGAGATGTGTCAAAAATGACAGTGTTCTATGGTTTGACGTTTACTTTGACGTATCTTGTGACGGGGCTCTCAGCTAAGATGAGTTTTTTAATACAGCCCTTACTCAGGCTGGCCAGATTTTTTCATTGCATGCAGAAGTCATACGGACACACAGGCCACAGGACCAGAGCCTCAGAGGCTTATACAAAACCAATGTATGGCGGTTCTCAATACAGGACATAACTTCCTTTCATTAAGTTTAAAAAGCGTAGCTTTCGAAACTTTACAATCACAATGTAGGTGTTTCAAAAAAAAATCGTGTAGCCGTTGAGAGGCTAAAACATATACCTACTACTATAAAACATATAATGATATAATATTACTTAGGCTAATTTTTAGGGGCATTTTTGTGCGTTATAAATTGAAATAAATTAAAGGCGACTAAGAAAGTTTTGTTTTTATTTTCATTATCTAAATCGGCAAATAGACGTGTTCGTAGACATTCCATAGGGGTCGTTGCAAAATTCGGTTCCTAAATTTCATTTTTACAGGATAGCTGCAACTTTAAGGGTACGCAGAACCGATTCCGCAACACCAATGTTTTAAATAACTATTTATTGAAACTAGGTATAGACCAATGCTTTATTTCTATTCATCGACCTCACCTAATCTTACGTCATCGGCACCCATACCATACTCACCCACATGTAAAACGTTAATACTGCATACGTGTCCCGAAAATCAATAGAGATTTGCGTAAAACTCCTGATAGTTTATGCAACCCTGGTAGATGCATTCCCGTCCACTTCCTACCAAGTGACGTTGTTGGAAAACGACCCTGCACCAAGATTTATCTTAACTCTCGCAATTCATCTAATAGCTGTATGGTGTAGGGTGCATGAACTTTCCCACGTGACAATTACATGTCAAAACAACTTGGCAAGTGCGAGTCTGACTCGCGCACCGTGGGTTCCGTACAAACCTTTAGGTAAATAAGTAAAAGTTCACCCATCACGACAATCGGAGTAAAATATGTGATGTAACAAAAAATTTAAGGTTTTCGGATTTTTTCCTTTATATGTGCTATAAAACATTGATATTGAAATTTCAAGATTCTAGATCGACTGGAAGTACCCTTTAGGTTTTGATTCCCTTGCGAGTAGTTACGAGTTTAAAAATACGCGGCTAAAATTGCTGTTTCTTTTGACTGTGTCGACATAGAAGTTTGATTTAGTTACAGCTTAAAGGTATTATAAACCTGAGTTTTTGATATAAATTTCAATTAAATACCTTTAAGCGTTCATGAAGAAAAGGAGTAATAACTTAAAAAATATATAAAAAAATAAAACTATGTAATTTTACTAAAAATTAATGGTTTTCGCGACTTTTTCTTTGTCTGTGCTATGAAACGTTGTTTATAACCAAATTTCAAGATTCTGAGTTTACGGGAAGTACTCTGTAGGTGTTGATGCCCTTGCGAGTTTCGAAAATTTGCGGCATAAGCAGCTGTATTAGCTTAGAAGTTTGATTTTTACACAGCTACAAGGGACATTAGACCTGAGTATTTAATATAAATTTCAGCTTGATACCTCCACGCATTCCTGAGAAAAAGGGTCTTGACAGACGAACGGGTGGACAACAAAGTGAAAGTCCTATTAAAGTGTTCCGCTTTTTTCTTTCGAGGTGCGGGACCCTAAAAACAATGTAAGTTGTATAATTTTGAAGAGGTTTTCTGTATACAAACTTCTCGAGGGTAGTGATTCTCCCAACAACGACGGTCGGACGGACGGACGAAAGAATGTCCAAGCGGCGAGTTTAAGTTGTCCCGTCAGCGCGACCAAAACATATTTTAGCGCGTGCATTTTCAATTTAGCAGCATGGTTTCTGCCGATGAATCGAACTTATAAGGCTGCTTAATTGAAAACGCACGCGTTAAAATGTCTTTTGTTCGCTCTGACGAGACTACCTAATTTCACCGCTGCGATTTCGCTCGTTCGTCCGCCCGTCCGTTGTTTTTGAGAGAATAACACCCCTGTTTATATGGGCTGGGTTTTTCACTCCATATGTAAAGCAAAAATCATGGAGTCAACAAACAAGGATATGATATTTTGCACTTAGGATATTTTTAGTATTTTAAACAATTACGATACCTGCCTGCACCCCAGCATCATCTCCCGCCGGATAAACTCAACTTATGCCCTTGTGTTGAACCTTAAACATGTAGAAAATTTGGTAGTTCAATTCATGGCCACCAACGGATGCTTCTATTTAGTGCAGACTAGTTTAAATAGATGGCGCGAAAGTAAACTTATTTTACTACCAACTCTCCGTCTAAGCTCTGTGTTTTTATGTCAACCTGGTATTAATGCGGGAACATTCTTTCTGCGGGTGCTTAATGCGGAACTACAAGCTTGTATGTAATAAAACAAATAATAACGTTGAATAAAAATCATCGTTTTTACTATTTACAAAATTACTTTTTATAATACGAGTGTAAAGTCAAAATCCCCGCAAACCTTACTAAAAAAGATGTTTTTACAACAATGGTACAATTATAACAAGACGTTGATTGTTTCTTTAAAGCAATTGCTAATTAACTGAGCCTTTGCTGCGCAGTCCTGTATTAAGCAGTCTAACAATCAACATGTCTTTTAACAGACGTGCCTTTCTTTCACCTTGACAGCCTGACATTGATCTGGATTGATGTTGATTTGTATTTCGTGTCACATTTTTAAATGTTAGTGTAAGTGCACTATTATTTCATTTCTATATCTTAACTTTAGAATATAACGTTTTATTTATTTTTATTTGTGGATTAATTTAAAATATTCGTTATGATACCATTTTTATATGCTAGAGGGGAAAAGCAAGCTATCGGATTACTGCAGAAAAAAAAAATAAGAGTCGTAGCAGCAGAAGGTCGTAGTTCGTAGCGCTTGTTAAAAGTTCTAGTAGTCTATATATTTCTATCTCAATTGCGAGCGTCCGTACTACACTGGGTGTAAAGGGCGACTGGGTCTGCACGGCTTCTAGTTCGCATGCGCAAACGAAGTTTTACAGCAGCTCTTGGCTTTCATAAAGTCCTAGTACTCCGTCCGTAGCGGAAACAACCGAGCAAACCTTGTTGGTGCCGGCGATCGGAACTTGGTACCTATCTACGCGGTACAGACGCTCTCTTTCGAGGTGCAGGTATAATTTTGGAGTTGTACTAATGTTATTTATAGGTAAGAGATGAATAATATATTTATTTTAATTTAAATTAAACTAAATTAAAGTTAACTGATTTAATGTTGCCCTAATGCAGGCTGCGCCGCTGAAATGTTCTCGGTCGCTTTAAGAAAAGCGATGCAGCTACTCGTAGCTGAACGGATTATTCTTTCAAATCTATCTCCTACGTTAAAGCACTTAATAAACAAGCAGCTTCTACAAGTTCAGTTTTAGTCATTTACCTAAATTAAAGTTTTTCATAATTACTGATTTCACTCAAGACGAAACGGAATGGTAATCGTTGGTAATTCTTTAGCTTTGCCCGCCCTACTGAAAATAAAGGCGCGAGTTTATGATTGTATGTATGGATGAATGCGTTTTTTTGTTTATATGCGTATATACCTGTCAAATGTTATAAAATAAATATTATATTTATTTATTATTGTATAGCATTTAGTAATTTTAAATACGTCTACAATATCCGGCAGTAAACACTTACGCAATCAGCGGCTCTGGGGGGGTTATTATGACATAACTATGCAGTTCATTTTACGGTGAGTGTAAGGGACAGAGCTATGGCAGTTATATAGCTCTGTCCTTTTCTCTCAGCGTAAACAGAATTGCATAACTATGTCATCATAACCCCCCTGTTCTAGGCGGTAAAATCCAAATCGTATTTGACCTGTCATGGTATTGTTTTTAAATCCGCCACCATAACTGTCAAGTGAACAGAGTGTCCGGGAGATAGTAGCCAACCTAAATAGCTCAACTCAGGAGTATCCAATATATGATAAATCATGTTTCGTAAATGACAAAAACTAAAAATTTTGAAAATGCATTACTCTGGTTTACCATTTTCAATGCGATGACCACAGTTATTAGAACTTTTCAGTTCAGATTGTTGTAAAAGAAAACGGATAAAATTTACTTACTGACCTTTTTAACGAAATCAATACATAGTTAGGAGTTTTTTTTAATTTTTCAAGTCAAATTTAATGTTTGGGAATCTGAGTTATTCCTCCGGGAAGTTTGACTCCGCACGGTGTAATTATTTTTTTAAAACATTCTTAAAAATTGGCCTGTAAAATGATATAACAATTGAGTTTATTAATTATAGCAGCGAAGTTGTTATTAAGTATATTCAACAAACACTTAATTCTATCAAACTATCGAATTTCAAAAACAACGTGTCTTCCGTTTAAAATCAAATTTACTGGTTTTTATTATTTTAAAAGACCATTTTATGTGATTGTGGAATACAATCGCAACTTATTTCTGCCATAGGTAACGATTATAATTCTAAATTCTATTTCCATAATCGTTTGTTCTATATTGACGATGTGACATAATTTTTAGTAACCTAATAGGCTATTGTCGTATTGTATTACCTTTTATCATAGTGTTGTAGCATTTCACATTCAGGCAAACACTGTCTTCAAAAAAAATTTAAACCAGTTAAGTTAATTTCAAATGGAAGCAAAAGTAGTTTTTAAAATTCAACATCTTGATAAAATTCAGTCTTTGTTGGACAAACTTAATAATAACTTCGCTGCTATAATAAGTAATCAAAATTGTTATGTTATTTTAGAATCTCCATCAAACAGGTATTCTTTTAAGAAAACAACATGCTTTATAAAAAAATATAATGTCGAATAAAAACATAAAAACAGTCCAACGATTCCTCTTACAGAAATCCGTCATGCCGCACATACAAAAAAAAACATTACCATACTTTTTGAGCAGTACTTGACGTCACATGAATGAAAATATTTTTAGCTTCGTAGCAGCACCGTAGCGCGTAGAGACGTGAAGGTCTACGTTATTAACACTTGTTAGATTGATGCGCATTTATTCTCCTGACACAGGTATCTACATACCTACTACGAGGACTCAAAAATGTGTAACTATTGTTAAGCTGTTTTCACGAAATAAATTTATTATTATTATTATTATTATTATTATAATAGGGATTTTACTCCGAAATTAATGGTAATGGTACACAAGTTTATTGAAACTATTATTAAGTAAACTAATTCGACAAATGTGTTTTCGTTTATTAGGAGCCGCAAATACGTTTATTATACTTGGTATTTGATATGACGTCATGCTGGAGAAACGATGGTAACAAGAGGTTTTTCAATGATTTATGAATGAAAAGTTCTTTAAAATTAAATTTTAGACAGTGGTAAAGTATCGCAGATGAACAAGGTATCGATTGCACTTATAGTTTTAAGAAAATATTTTCAAAAAAATTGTATGAAAGCGTTCGACGTAAGCAATGCAATGTACTAGGATAACATAAACCGACTGTAGGAGTTATATTCAAAAGACTCGTATGGACAGAACGGCCCTGTCTTATCTGGATAGACATCGGGTGAACTTGTTGGTAGCATGAACTGCTTAATAATGTCCATAATCTTCAGACAGATGGCGTTATAATGTTGATTGTCTTGGACATTACATTCAGGCATGCAAATGAAAATACATTGACCTCCTTTTTCGGCAATAAGATAAAAACTAAAATAGATTTATTTGAAATTAGTCAAAGTTGTTTATAAGTTATCAACTTAACGGTAAAATTTGGCCACCTTTTCCTGGTAAGCTGACTATTCAAAGGGTAATTGTTATTAAAGTTTGTTACGTATCCCATAAATTGTGTTTTTACTTGCCTGATTCCAAGGAAATTCTTTTGTTAATAGGAAAACACAGTAATAGTAATAAGAGCGCCACTGAACGCTCGACGTTTGCTCGGTGCAGTCTTAAACATGTAGAAAATTTGGTAGTTCAATTCATGGCCACCCACGGATGCTTCTATTTAGTGAAAACTACTTCATATAGATGGCGCTAAAGTAAACTTATTTTACTACCAACTCTCCGTCGAAGCTCTGTGTTTTTATGTCGACCTGGTATAAATGCGGGAACATTCTTTCTGCGGGTGCTTAATGCGGAACTACAGCTTGTTAAAACCGGGCAAGAGCATGTCGGACCATGCTCAGTGTAGGGTTCCGAAGCCGTAACGACAAACACAAAAAACTATCTCAAAAATCAACATGTATGAAACAATTTTCTATTTAAAGTTATTTGGCGCTGTCTTAGATGATTTTTAGTAGGTATAAACCCGTTAATCGCCTGTATCTCAGGAACTAATCATGTCTTCTTAGCCGTGATAGTTTTCCTTTAAAATTCGTTATATGCGCTTTCGTTGAAGATTTTTTTCAGATTTTTAGTACTTGTAGTTTTGGCTGTAGGGGGGGGGGGACGACACTTGACTCTAACAAAAAATAGCGCTTTAAAGCTTAATATTTCATAAACGGATCCCTTAATCGAAAAATTGTTTTCATAAACCCGCAATATTTTTGAAAGACCTATCCAACGACACCCCACACTATGGGGTAGGCAAGAAAAAAAAAGACATCCCCACGTTACGTGTAGGGGAGGTGCATTAAAAAAAAATATTTTTCAAAATTTTATTTTACCACTTTGTTGGCGTGACTAATATGTACATTCATGCCAAATTACAGCTTTCTAGTACTATGAGTCTCTGAGCTAGACTGGGGACGGACGGACGGACGGACGGACGGACGGACGGACGTTTGACTACGGAACCCTAATAAAAAATGATAAATTACTTTGAACAAAAATTTTTTTTATTACATATAATAAGTCGAGTGTGAAGTCAAAATCTCCGAAATAATTATTATTAGCCTTACTAAAATAGATGGCTTTTCAATTGTGGTACAGTTATAATATAACGGCGGGTACTTATTATAATGTATAAATTTAAAATACATATAGGTTGAAATGCCGAAAATCATATAATATAATGTATCAAAATATATAAAATTAATTGACATAAATTCTAAAGACAAAATTGAAATGCATAATGATCAAAATACATAACAGTGAAAATGAACAATGGTTCATACTCGTAGTAATATCAGACAAAAGGAAAAACGTTTTCAATGCATATGTTTACAATGTATACGTTCAAACTCCATAATGGTTGAAATACGTAATGGACGCTGTAAATAAAAGCCAACCAATGGGTCCGAGTGTACCAAAGCGTAACTACTGAAAAAAACAGGTTTTATTTTGACCAAAACTGCAAAAAACATAGTAGTTCTAAAATAATTAGAATAATTACATAGATTACGCTAAAAAAAGCGTGTTTTATTTGCTATAGTGATATGATATTCTACCTAATGATAATTTGACAAAATTATAGAATGCTAAGTAAATATTATATGTCAAAGATTGGGTTGGCAAAAATGCAGTTGCTAAAATTTGTTTCAGAAGTGATATTTGACTAAAAATTTCGTCCAAACAGTCTGTCTGCAGACTCCCTGTAAATTTATGTACAAGTCCCTGTCAAGGGGTGACATTTGGAATTGACAGGCGTAAGGTAAGATTGCCATTAATTTGTTTTGAGATTACGGAAGAACACACAGTTTTTTTTGTAAGTTACAAGTTATAAAAAGAACGGGCAAGAGCTTGTCGGACCAGGCTAAGATAAGGGTTACGTTACTTCAAACACAAAAAACTACTTTTTTTTTTTTTTTTTTTTTTATGGCATCGAGTAGACAAACGAGCACACAGACCACCTGATGGTAAGTGGAAACTGTGACCCATAGACATTCGCAATCACAAGACTGCAATGCAATCCTAAGACTGCAAATGCGTTGCCAACCCTGAGGCTAAGATGAAATGCCTCTATGCTAGTCATTTCACCGGCTGTCTTATCCCCAAACCGGAACACAACAATGCGAACACTGCTGTTTGGCGGTAGGTTAATGGATAAGATGGTGGTAGCGATCCGGACGGACCTTACTTACTTATCTCAAAAACAAAAATAGTGCGAACAAACTTTCATTTTAAGTTATTTAGTGGTGTCTTAGATCAAACTATAGGGGTTATTTATGGATGAGCAGGAAAATTTAACAACTATTGCCGAATCCCTCCTAAGATATTTGTTTTATCGTGGCGCTTCGCGGCGGCGTGGCGATAACCTGCCTGGCTTAAGTTCGAGAGCGCGGGAAAATCATTTCAAACACACACTGACACCCGCTGCGATGTGCTCCGACTGTTTCACGTGCACATCAACTCGCGCACGCGTAAATGCCAAGTTTTACCCGGGTCGCATAACAGGAGAGGTGATTAATTCTTGTATGCACATCGATCCGGGGCACAGTGCAACCTAGTTTCGCTTTCAGCCTGCCACGCCCACCATCATATAACTATATGCATTCGAGAGTTTACGTCTGTATTCTGTTGAATGTTACAGTACTTAAGGGAGCCGCATCCTCATTTTTATGAGCTCCGAGTAAACTGATATTGTAATATTGCAGGTTTCTGGTAGCGACATCCACAAATATTGTAGGTATTTGATCAATGCCTCATTCTAGGCAGTAAATTTCATAATAATATTGTCTTTACCCTTCGTATGCACGGATCCGTGCTCAAAATTTGGATATCATTTTGTATTTTTTAAGCTTAATTTTATGAACTTTATCGTAATCAGAAGAGACTAGAACTTAGTACTTTTTTGACTATATGTTAAAGTTTTGTTTTTAACTCGATCGCCATTACTGTCAGGTAAATAAAAGCTATCAAAACTTTGACGATACGATAACAGGTTAAAGGCAATATAGTTTTTACCGCCTATAATAGAGGCCGAACTCAACAGTAGCCCACCGGTGCTTAATTGGTTAGATACCTATTATGGGTTACGTAAAAAACTTTAATAACTATTACACTTTTTTGGTGAACTGGAAAAGTCTGGCTTAACGGGAAAAGGTGGCCATTTTTTTGATAGTTTCTAGTTGATAACTCAAAGGTGAAATGTTAATTAATTATATGATATACCCTATAAGTAGTGTTTTTGTTTGTAGTACAAAAACACACCGTCCAATTTTAAGAACATACTTTAGTTTATTAGAAAACTTAACAATAGTAATGAGGGTACCACTGTTTATCCGAAGTACGGCGGCGCAGTCTTAACTAAGTGCTCGTGCAGTAGGAGACATGTTGGTTGTAACTGTGCATTATAATAATACTTGCGACCCAAGCATAAATAATGCTATAAAATTACTTGCACTTACTTAGTCTGCGTCCAAAAATACTCACAAACTGGTAAATTACTCGTTCACATCAAACAAACTAATGAGAAATAAAAATATTTGTACATAAACACATTGGAACTATTTTATTTGTATTTTTCAGATCTCAATACCCTGGTACACCGTCCTATCAATCAACGTGTGGAGGTCGTCGAAGCCACCGGTACGCCAATGACTGTGAAGCCTGTACCAAACTAAGCTGACGACTTTTTAACCTTGCATTTGGGTCTATTAAGTAGCTGTGTACTTTGTAAGTAACAATATTACCAAGTCAATCTTTATCACCATAATACGGGTACCTATTATCATTTTTGCTCGCCTGAGGCGCCCCCCCCCCAACCCTTCCGCTCTCACTCTGATTACCTTCATCAGCATCATTATTAGATCAAGCAATTAGACAGCGTGGCACCAATCCAGTCGGTTCTGCTATTCACAGGTGTAATGTCTGCCAAGTTTGCTGAAATGGAATCAATTTAAGAATTCTACTTTGAAAATCAAAGTTAAGGGTAACGTTAGCTCTGTTTTTATCTCTCACATTTATAACAAATAAGAAGTGAGGGAAAGAACTTAGAAAAGTTATATACTTATTTCTTCGGAGTAGCATTCTAGTACACATGATTATTTTGTGTTTCTTTTGTAGCACTGGCATGGTATGGCAAGTGGCATATCGGTGTTATTTTGATTGATTTATATAAACTGTTATTTAAACAAATGCATGTTTTCATCGTATTTTTTTTTCTAAATTTGCTCTGAGTTTCATGGAATGGGCGACCACGACTGCGCCGAGCGTACGCCGGATGTACAGTGGCGCCCTAATTTTTATTATTGTTTTCTCTAATAAACTAAAGTATTTTCTTGAAATTGGACGGTGTGTGTTTGCACTCCCAATGAAAACACAACTCTTAGGGTAAAAATATCACATAGTTTAATAACAATTTACCTTCGATTTATCAACTTAACGGAAAAAAGTGGCCACCTTATCCCGTTAAGCTGACTATTAAAAGGGTAGTTGTTATTAAAGTTTGATACGTATCCCATAAATTGTGTTTTTACTTGCGCTACAAAAATGCATCAGTTGATAACAAAGAAATTATTTAGTGAATTAGAAAACCCAATAATAGTAATGAGGGCGCCACTGGCCGCTCGACGTTTGCGCGGCGCAGTCTTAAGAGGAGAAATGTTGATTGCAATTGTAATGGACTTCCGAAACTTATCGATTCTGTGGTTATACATATTTAATAACTATATGTAGTTAACGTATGCTACTTATAAATACGAAACTTATCTCATTTCAGTGCTAATAATCAACGACGACACGAGAGTTGGCGTGGTGGCGAGCGGTCCACGTCCCACCACGTCTCGAGGAAGAGGACAGGGTGTAGCTCACATGCAGCGTTCCACCAAAAATACTATTTTCACTTCTCATGCTCGTAAAGTCCTTCTTTATGCTGGGTATAGGCTGCATAAAATCGCATTTTATGCACTAGTGCATAAATGGTTGTCGTCATCTAGACTAAGACAATTAAGCCCTACAGCCAGACAGACGAGGTGACTACAGTCATTAAATAAACTTGTTATTTGAATAAATTTACTTTAATTTTATTTATATTTGCATCGTAGTTGCATCTAACAAAGAAGAAATTTAAAACTATTAAAAACAAGCATTATTAACAAGAACATTAAAAAATCAACGTAGGTATAAACTTGGCAGTATTGCGTTCGACCTAAGTCAAAAATCGCAAACAGAAAAAAATATTTTTTGACAGAAATACAGTGGCGGGAAAGAGGTTTTGGACTATTAAATTAGTAATTTTCTTTGCAAAACTTGTTGTGTTATGGAATTTAATTAAAATGTCGTCTAGTGAAGAGGAAAATAATGCTCACACCTAACACACTCATGGAAAAAAATGCAAAAGAACTTATTAAAGTTTTTTTACATTATCACTGTTTTATTTCCTCGTAATCGAAGTGAAAAGCAGAGTGTATAACTCGGTCTTAAAACCCATTTTATCCTCGACTTAATTATCCAACCTCGCCTGCCGGCTCGGTTGGATACCATAAGTCTCGGGAAAAATGGTTTGTTTTATGCCCTTGTTGTACAATCTACTATTATATGTGATTCGGACGCATCTTTTTCATTCTAGCAGAAGAAAAATCGAAATATATACTCATACTCCAAATAAAAATAGGTACCAGTAACAAACATCAAAACAGTGAAACTCTGTATTGGCAAAGGAAAAATGTATTTCTTCTTCTATAGGGACATAATATACAATAGAACCTATTCGGATATACTTTAATAAAAAATAAAAATAAATTAAAATGGGTTTTAACCTGACGCAGTATTCGCTTAACAAATTTGCAAAAAAAATACATTTAATTCAGAACCTCCTGCATTTGTCGTCGGTTAAAAAACGCCTTTCTGACATGGGGTTCTATTCTACTCGGGTTTAATAAATCAAATTGCTTGCGATTATGTTATACCGTATTGTCAACGTAATAAATAAATCCTGTTTGCTTGACGAACAAGAGCCTAAGGGCCTTTTGTTTGTTAAGTACTTAGTTAAACTAACTAATTTTTAAAAATAGAAAAAGGAATAGAAAATTTTACACATTTCCTTGAGATTTAAGCATTAGTTACGATTTTTAACGATTAGTTTGTTTAACTACTGATCAAATAACAGACCCTTAGAGCCCGTTGTTTGATCTGTACCCTCATATTGAGTTACAATTAACGTACTCGCTAGCGAGTCGATGCTCTATACTCTGTTGCAGACCTCGCAAGTATTCTTATGAGTGCAAGGGCCAGAGCATTTGAGTCGCTAGCGAGTACGGTAAATATAACTCACGGTTAGGGTACAGTATTTAAGACTGCACCGAGCAAACGCTGACGCTGAGCGTCCAGTGGCGCCCTCATTACTATTATTGTGTTTTCTAATTAACTAAAAAAAACCCTGAAATCAGACGATGCATTTTTGTAGTGCAAGTATAAACACAATTTTAGGGATACGTAATAAACTTTAATATCTATTACTCTTTGAGTAGTCAGCTTAACGGGAAAAAGTGGCAACTTTTTTCCGTTAGGTTGATAACTTCGCAAGCTGTAGGATGCCTGCTATACATTGGTGGGTCGAGCGGGCTGAAAGAGGCACTAATACGCGTAGGTCGCACCGTTCCCTCAGATCAATATAATCAACCTTCTCCATGTTCTGCGTCCCGGGTGAATCCTAACATTAAAGCGTGCCACGTGCGTTGCCTTGACAACGAGAAACAATTCATAACAAAGGGTTTTAAATCTTAAATAAGTACTAATATTTTATGTGTTTTCATTCAGGGCCTCTATGCATAACGGTGACACTTTAATATTGTCTTTGAAGTATAATAGAATCGTTTTTTAGTCGTTTAATAACCCGACTGCGTAAAAAAACTGGGTTACTTAAGTGGGCACAGTAAAACCCGAGAATATCAAGACCTTTAAATATAACGATTTGAAGGTCTTAATCTATTTTATCTTTAATTATCATACAAATAAAAAAACCTCATAGAAAATTTTTAAATACCTAATTAATGATACAGGAGTTGTCGTACTTCGTCGACTTTTTAATTATTTTCCTTCTCCTGTACTTTTATCTGCCATTTATATAGTCACGAACACTAATAATATAAGAACATAATAATATATAATAATATACAACACCAGAAATATTGTTTATTGTACACTGATCTATTATACTGTCTTTTATGCGAGAAATACACAAATCAGACGAAGGTTTTAGCGAAGAAATTTCATGTTTATTAGCAAAGTTACAAGGGTCTACTTCTCCTTTGTCAATCCAATTGAACAACAACACAACAAACAAAATACTTAGTGACCATACCGTCTCAAGCAAAAACATTCACAACAAACGAGTAAAAGTAAGCAAATAAATAGAAGTGAAGTCGGCCGTCAACGCGGCTCAACACGCGCATGCGCGAGTTTCGCATTTTACTATAGACTCGTGTACAACTTCAGTCGCAAGCAGGGCTTAAAATCTCGTACTATTTGCTGTATGAACCTATGAATAGCTACATCTCATTATAAGGCAGTTCTAGTGCGTAAGAAAGAGATTATACCGGTTAAGATAGAAGCCCGCTTGCAAGCCAACGCGTGTGAGCGGGATGACTAGACGTGTCTCAAGCGATTTCGGGTCGACGCAGCGCGGGGTAGTGCTGCCCGCCGTATGGCGGCGGCGGAGCGCGGTCGAATTTGGTACTACACAGCTATTGCATTAATTTGAAAATTGTAATGAGAGCGCGAATTGAAATAGTTCGTGATCGTGACCTTTGATTTTTGATCGTTATTATTTTGGTAAGGCAAGCCTGGCTTTTGGGCTTGTATAGCAGTACCGCTACTGGTATGTACGTAAGTATAAATTTATGAATTTGTGTATGTCTGTATGAGTGAATGTTTGTATATAAACAACGTATTCAAAAAAATAATTGAGCATTCAAAATTCACCTTTCCACACGACATGCAGCTTTACAAAAAGAAGATTTTTATACCTCATTAAATATTAATTTAATTCGTATAATACATAGATAAATATTTAGAATCAACGTTTCAGGCCCTTTATTTTGATACCCCACACGACGGGGGACGATGGCAATCTAACGATCGCAATCTCAAGACTGCAATCTTACGACGGCAATCTTAAGACTGTGCAATCTAACGATGGCAATCTCAAGACTGCAATCTTACGATGGCAATTTATGACTGCAATCTTGGTGGCTGGTCGGGAAGGAGGATGGCCCCGGACTAACCGCAGCATTCTACATTGTAGAGTCGGAGGACGTTAAACGAACTAAGTTTAATTGCGGCGCCTGCGGCGCCGATTGAGGGCTGTGCCTTAATGACTTGTGCGGCCGCATTTTAGTAGGGTCGCAATACACGAAGCGACCAAATCAAGTCCTATGGGAAACATGAAGGCAGAGCTAAAAAAAATAATGCGGCGCCTGCGGCGCCGCCCGAAGTGCCTGGTTGTGCGGATACTAGAGCTAGTCGCGGCGCCTACGGCGCCGCCTATTGAAGGCTGTGCCTAAATCACTTTTGACAACAAAATGTACGCTCACTTTGAATTGGACTGGCTGGTTTGGAAGTTGTCTCTTAGTTCCCATTTTTCTTGCCAATTTGTTGATTGACTAGCTATAATTTGTTCTTATAAAATAAAGCATCCCAGATTTTTGTATTTTTTTTAAATAGATAGGGAATTAATAAGGTTTATTTCGATATTGTAAAAAGTAACTAGGAAAATGACTAGTGAATGTTCTCCTATTTGGTCATTATTTTCTTTTCCTTAACACGCAGCATGAAAAGTATAAGGGAATAACGAGATAATCATAAATAGAAAGTTACCGTTTCGGGAGTTACGGTAGAATGACTCTAATCCACTGTCTGACTCAAGCTGAAGGATTCCTAGTTATACGTTGGTAGGTCCCTCTCCCTCCGATCAAAATGCAACGCGCAATGATAAACAATGCACCGCCCTCTATGTTCTGCGTCCCGAGTAAGGCCTGGCATTTACGCGTGCCACGTGTTTTGTCTTGATAACCTAAAACAATTCCAAAGAAAAGTTTTGTATAAGCCTCTGAGGCTCTGGTCCTGTGGCCTGTGTGTCCGTATGACGTCTGCATGCAATGAAAAAATCTGGCCAGCCTGACTAAGGGATGTATTAAAAAAATCATCTTGGCTGAGAGGCCCGTCACAAGATACGTCAAAGTAAACGTCAAACCATAGAACACTCTCATTTTTGACACAATGACATCTCGAGACGAGCACTAGAGTTGAGATTATTTCCACAATGGATGCTGTTAATAATGACATTTTGTTCTTCTAGGAACGCTGGCGCTAAAATGACTGATGGTCGAGGTGGTGGGGGAAGAAACCTCATCAGAAAAGCCGAGCGGCGCAGCACTGCATAAATAAGAATGATTGAGATTAACATTAATAAAGAGTTTCAAACAAATACATATAATAGTTTGTCCTAGAATTACGTACCTATTAAACTGTAATGGATGTGGAGTGCTCTAACTTATTTGATATTATTACTGGATCAGCGCTTCTACTATTCGTATAATAGGCGGTAAAATCAAAATCGCTTTACCTTTTATGATATTGTTTTTAACTTGGCTGCGTTCACTGTCAAGTAAATAAATAGGAGCATTCAAAACGTTGACAATACGACGGCACGTCAAATGCAATATATTTTTTAGAATAGAGATTCTACCAGGTAACAAAGAACCATACACACATATATGCATACATAGATACATACATACATAAGGTTCATACGTAAGCCTATTACATGATACAGCACAAGCTCATACTATAAGTAAAAGTTAATGCAAAACCACTAGCACTATTAGCTTGTTCTTTATTATGCAACAGGCCCAAGTTCATTACCGTCCTTCTTCGGTAGTCAGGTAAAAATGAAATGAGCCGTTTAGAAGTTATCAGCTCTGAAAGGAGACGTCACAAGAATGTCGGGGATGATTATATATTCAATGTAGGTAGTTATTGCAGTACGCGAGCTTCCTACGCATACGCGAGATAACCAAGAATACGCTCCCTTAGGCTTAGAGACAGCAGTAAAAATAGGGGCAGTAGGAGGGCGTCCAAAAGAATAAATAAATACACGTGATTAAAAAAATGTGTGTTTTGATATTGTCGTCTTTCTATGTTATATTCGGTATTTATTTATGTTTACAAGGAAACGAGTGGAGTTAAACGGATGACTGTGTTTCAATGAAAGAATTGTCTTTTTTTTTAGATTTATTTAAGCGTCGCGAGTACCACGCGCTAAAACATCGCCATGAAAGATAAAATAATTAATGATTATAACCGATATTATAGCCAGACGACAACGTGACGACGCGGATCGCCTTGTTAGTAGTGACTTTCCCTTCGAAGCTAGCGGACCTGTGGGGCTAGACAAGTTGCCATCGTTCACGAACGCTAGCGTTAGGCGATCACTTTGGTGATCACCTGTCACTTGGCGCTATAGGCTAGACAAGTCGCCATCGAATGTAACGCTAGCGTTAGGCGATCACTGTCGACATGCGTTGTCAAAAATGATTAATCTAGCCAAGGTGTATGCCCACGATGAATACAACCTCGCTCGACAGTCTAGTTTTTGTTTCTAAAAATTATAAATTTTGTCTATACTTTTCGACCTTAAAAGTCAAGTTGACGCTGTCGCAGGATGTGCATTGGAAATAAACATTCTAGGTACGTATTATGTTGTATTTGTTACATTATTTATTTACATGTTGTTTTTCATAAAATGTTATGAGATTGTGATTGTGTTGTGTGTTATTCTAAGGTAAATATGTACGTGTATGTATGTGTTATGAATTCTTGTAACATGTAAGAAAAGTTACTTCCTTTGTATGAACGCGTCTCCCAGGTGTTTGTTAAACAGTTTCCCTATTTAAATCAATAATGAAGATCAGATAGAGGTTTATGTTCAAATCACGTGAAAGCGCAGCAGGGGCGCACAGGCATACCCAACTATTTTTACATGACCGCCTAAAATAAGGAGTGTAATGTTTTCAGGGTTAATGTATGTATGTATGTACGATTCTTTATTTATTTAGTGTAGTTGTGTTTGACTTTCTTCCAGCTACACCTTAAAATCGGATAACATTTGCTAAAATTGCGGTACTATACTAATCGTAATTGCATGGGCAGAATAGTACACTAGCCTGTACTCGATACAATTAACTGGAGCAGCGTGTTTGTGATATAGATATACAGTTAATTTTTAATTTACAGGGAACTAGACTACACGCGATTGGAACTACGAAAATATTTATGAAGTCCACTGAATACCTATAATGATATTCGCAAATGCAGATCATGGTGTGTATACAGTTTTATTCCGTATTTTCAGTATTTTACCTAACCTGGCGGACGTTACCTGCATGGATACGCTGCCTAGGTCCCACTTCAAACTTCCTCTGTCAAACTGAGAACGGCAGCTGCATCAGTCAAACCACTGAAACGGCATAAATATGTCTGCTTTTAGCCAAGTCTACATGTTTGTGCCGGGTTATTGGGGGAGGCATGAGATAACTCATTAAGGAAATTTCCTCAATAAGTGTGGTATCGTTCCCAAAACAAAACGATAAGGGAAATGGCTGAATACTGTAAATAATCCTCATGCCTAAATGACGTTTCGGGTGACCAGCTACTTTGGCCAAAGATTAAGCATTAAATCTATGTAAATAATTTGCTTTTTATTCATATAAGTTATTTGATCTCTCTAAAGTGTCTGCAAAACCAATATACCTAAACTAAATGAGAATAAGTACAGTCGCCAATAATAATTTATATTTCCCATTGCGTTACGCTCAAAATTATCTGACACGCTCTCTGCCTCTAGACGTGTCCAATAGTTTCAGCCCTATATTGGATAATATATTATTGTTGGAGACAGCGAGTACATAACATTTCTTAACCTTTGTCCAACAATATTTCAGTATTTTAGCGCCCTTACGAATATTTGACTTGAATGTAAAAAAAATGTAGAAACAAAGTTATAGTTTATATTCATGACAAAAATTATGATAAGTCATTTTGTTTTAATTTCAGAAAAAAACCAACACCACTGTCTCCAGCCACTTCGCCCACCAATTTTGCCACATAGTATGCATTGTCTAGAAGGACTGCAGTGCAGATTCACTGGATCCGTACACTCCGATGTTCCTGTGATGTCTGCGTTAATACAATTATGTACTTTCCATAATTTCTGCTCA
Organism: Acleris laterana; assembly: GCA_963966035.1. Classification (NCBI taxonomy): domain Eukaryota; kingdom Metazoa; phylum Arthropoda; class Insecta; order Lepidoptera; family Tortricidae; genus Acleris; species Acleris laterana. The sequence goes on from OZ014438.1 coordinate 8,303,566, forward strand.
GTAAAATAATCAATTCATGTTGTCTTCATTCCTATAATACCTTCCAAATATGCTCGTATTCCCATAATGTCGGATGTTGTAGGTCGGTTGGAGTAAATGTAAGCAACTAAAGTATTAGGTACGACTTTAAACACTTCGCAGCAAACAAAGTGTGCAAAAATATCTCAACACACTCTACAACACTGCTTAATTAATTGAGTTGAGTGCGGGTATTTTTGAACGCCTACTTCGATATTTGATGGTGACTGTACGGTCACGAGCGTTAATTTGACACCCATTTCAAGAAAAATATGCTTGAGTCAATTTCCTTTCGTCCACTTTCACAAGTAAGATTTCATAACTGGTTATGAATAATGATTTTTTTTCACTGTTAACCTGTTATTAAACAAGACTTTTTTTTCCATTTTCATAACCAGAAACTAGGTAGGTTTAGGTTATGTTAGTTTTGCAGCAGGCCCGGAGGGCCAAACCACTCAGAAATAGGACCTCCGCGTAAGCGGAGCTCCGTCGCCACTGTCCAATTGATTTGAAAATAAGGTTATAAAAGTCTTGTTTAATAACTGGTTATGAAACAGTGGAAAAAAATCCTTATTCATAACCAGTTATGAAACCTTGGTTATGAACGTGGACGAAAGGGTCAATTTCATTAGAGATGTCAAGTCATTTGTAACTTTTAGGAAACTCAACCTTATTATTGTAGAATGTCACATTGACTTTGGACCTAAGGTGGGTACCAAATTTAATCTCGTGACTGTACAAGTTTAGTTAAGATGACGTTTCAGCATTCGTGGCCATGACGCACCGTCTAAGAACGAAGCAGAAAATATGAATGATCTCGGAAATGGATTATGCTAAGGTAAAAGCTCCTAAAGGTAAGTGCTCCAGTTATGAACAATTCCATAAATATAAGTCTCTGATTGATAATGCTTTTAGTGCTACAATTAGATTATATTGAATTATTCGGGATTACTACTATTAGAATAAAATTTTAGTATTGATAAGTTTCCATTTAAAAAAATGATAATGTTCATCACTGGAGCCTTGTCCATAATAGGTGCTTTTACCTTAGGCTGTCAGGATAAAGGGCGACCAAAAATTTGAACAATGTCAAAAAATGTCAAGACAGTTACTTATTGTGTTCCCATATTGATTGAATACAAATTGTCATAAAACTAGTACTTACTTTATGTACAAAATTCAGCCATTTCCTTTATCTCTTTTTTTTTTTGGGAAAGATAACACGTCTTGCAGCCGCCATATTAGTTAATGCGACCGCTGTGCGCAGGCAGAACGACATATTTGGCATCAGGGAGTTGCCCTCTATCCTGTCAGGCCAGAATAATCCATTTCCGAGATCGTAATCAAATTAGTTGTGACCTCCTGTAATAACAGTGGTGGCAAAATAATTAGGAACGCTTGCATTTTTCCCATATAATTGCCTACAAATATACTTTCAATTTTGACTAATCAAAAAGTTCTAGACCTATTTTATTTTTAGTTACACTTATCGTTAATTAATAAACTAAGCCTCAAATTTTTGTACGGTTTACCGCTATTAAAAACGAATATTTTTTATAGGGATTTAAAAACTTAGTGCTGACGTGTCCATACAAAGTTTTTTTAACATGAAATTGATGAAATATTCGGTTTTAGCAGCGACAAACTGTACATACATTTAAACCTTAGATTATTATATAATGATAAGTGAAAACTAAAAATAAAATTGGTCAAGAAAATTTTGATTGGTGGTCAAAATTTAAGTCATAATTGTATTATATCTTACGAGAAAAACGCAAGCGTTCGGTTCCTAATTATATGGCCATCAGTGTAACTTCGAGTAATGAAACTTTACTAAAATAATGTACTTCGATTTTGTTTTGAACGTTTAATACTTGAAATCAATATTTTTTTGATTCATAGCATTTTTTTGTATGAGGTTTTAAACATAATAAATTAATAGTAATTCAAACTCATTTCACCAAACAATTAAGTATAATCCTGCCTCTAATTAGTAGGGCTCATCCTGGATTTGGCTCCAATTATAAAAGGACTGCTCCGCACTACAATATAACCTAGAGGGCGACCTTTGAGACATTGAATGGAAGTTGAGATACTCCTTCCATACAGGCTGCAGGCTCCGTGTAAAAATGAAACACCGGAGTGTGTAATTCTGCGACAAGGGGTTGATAATAGTATATGGACATCCGGCATCGTCAACCAGCCCTCTGAAGGATTTTCTTAGTTGCCTAAAACACACAAAAGTTATTTTATCAATAAATTGTATGATATCGGTTAGGTATACTTATTTGACCTCGCTATAAGTAACTAAGTACTATTTTTTTCCGAAAACCATACTACTATTATAATATATATAATATAAATAAAGAGTTTTCAATGAAAGAAAAAACGCTCCCTCGGTTAATTTAATTTAAACCTTGGGCGGGACCTCGTGAATAAAAAACATTACACATATTCAGGGAATGAAACATCCAATACTTTCATTAAATATATGTCATAACTTACTCTTGTCTTATACGAGACCTAGCTTCATCCGATTGTAGGAAGACGATCCTCCTCTTCAAGACTGTGTCGTTGTTGAGAGCATCCCCCACTTCACGGATGCATCTACTAGCAGCGGTCCGTTGCGTTAATTGGTTAGATACCCCGTGATCCTCTGATCCGTCCTTGTCGCCAGAAAGCTCACAACAAAGCACACAGCACCTGAAATAATCGTAATAAATATCTTTATTGGTACTGACAGGTTTCATTGTAGGTATTGTTTATATAATGCACATGCCAACTTATACATGTTAAAATCAAAATGATGCTTACCTTCAGTTCAAAGAGAACCTCCTTCAATCTCCTCAACGAAGTCAGGGAACGCAAAAGGCTGCAAAGAACTCTAAATGAGACCTTGCTTAACGTAAAATGTTCCTGAACAGCATTTCATGCATCCAGTCCGCGGCCTCCAGGCTCGCACGAGAGATTTCTCTGGGTCGGCGCCTGGATAAGCTCGTACTGTTGTGAGCAGCGTATATGTAAGTCTCAGCGGAAGCATTTTTAATAAGAAATCAATGTTCAAACAATATATTTTATGCGACCGCGAGGCAATGATGACAGTGATGACACGGACTCAGTTGACAGTTTCTTGGTCGTTACGGCCGTCCTTAGATACCGCCCTTAGATACCGACGTTTATATCGCACTGCTAGATTAAAATAGTAGTAACTCAAAATACAATGCATATTAAAATCAACTTTAATTCAACTCCTTTGAACTTAAAACCAAACTAGCAAGGATTTTGGGTTCATACTGTTTTGATCTAGAAGGTCGACATGGCGATAGGTGCTCGTGTTCTATTCGACCTGTCTAAAAGCAACTTGTCTAGCCTTTGTGTCAAAATAGTACCGCGTAACGACTGTAGTCGTCAAACCTATCACTAGCGCGAGTGATAGTGATCACTTTTCAGCGCGTCAGTTGTAACGAGTGATATATCACGTGACTTACGTCATTCCCATACATTTTTCAATGACAACACATGTCGCCAGTGATCACCTAACGCTAGCGTTCGTGAACGATGGCAACTTGTCTAGCCCCACAGGGCTCATTTCCAGGTGTTGACAGCGATTGATTTATTTTTGTTTATCTTTGTAAGTATGTTTTTTGTTTTAAGTACCCATGGTTTAAGCTTAGCGCTTAGTTTCGAACAAGATCAAACTCATGTGAGATGGCCCCTCTGGTTTCATAATTTTTGAAAGGTTAACGCCATCTATTGAAATTGCCGAACATCACAAATCAGAAACAACATCAATAATGTATGCTGTCCTAGTAGACACTGCAGTGCAACGGCTACTTTAATCAATAACGAAGCAGTTGGGTGACCCGGACTCGCTGAAATATCGATTGCCTTCTCATAACCTCAAAGAACCCATTTTAATAACACTTCTGCACCAATTATTTTAGAGGATTTACTGTTTTGGAAGTCTTTTTGGGTGATATTACAAATATTTTTATACTTGTATTGCATAAGTCAGCTTAAATCCACAGTAAAGGTCTTCAACCCCCATGAGCCGCTAAAAGATAAAGCGCATGCGTCCAGATATTCGTGACGTCATCGCACGCTGACAATATGGAGTATAATTATGAATGAAAATGATGATAGTGAGTGTGAGCGTAGGTACCAAACCTGAAGGGTTTTGTTATGTGTTCCAGTGTACCAATGAGTTTTTTATTTAAATCTCATTTTATTACAGTACAGAAAATAAAAGAAAGTTGAAAGAGTTATTGCACAAGATTTATCTATTATCTAGAACAATAAAGATTAAACGTTTATAAGACTCGCTCCAAGTCACCCGATAGATTTAAACAAAGTTATTTAAAATATTCATTTATATGTAATTTATTAAGTAATAAAAAAATAAGACTGAATGTAATAAACAGATACTCGGAGTTTTTTTATTATTTTTAGAATTTCAGACTTCACAAAGCCAGCAATGCGGCCGACGAGTTGATAATTTAAGCTTCCAATAACTCGTGATCTCCTGGTGGACGCCGTAGCGGAGTTGTTTACGTCGATGTTTACAAACAAACCGGTTCCTTTTACCCCGACGTAAAAAGAAGTGTATTAAAAAATAAGTTTAAAGTTTGTACTTATTTGTCTGGGGTTGTGTGTGTCTGTTTATCTGCATCTTTGTTTGGCTTCATGCTCCTAAACGGAAAGACTTACTTAGTCAGGAAGAAGATAATTTTAAGTCGGGTTTCATACAAATCGGTTGGGCTGTATAAGAGATAAGAGATATAAATTAGGAATATAATAATTCTACTAATATTACCTATATAAATGCGAAAGCTATTTTGCTTACTCTTTTTTGTTACTTTGTCACGCTGTAACGGCAAGATGAATTTAAAATAATTTGGAAATGGAGATACGTTGTACCCTGAATTAACACATAGGCTACTTTTTATCCCGGAAAAGTTAAAAGTTCCCAAAGAAATAACAATAAACGTTATCTACACGGACGAAGTCACGGGCAGAATCTAGTGAAAGATAACCATCAGCTGTAGGAGATGCTAATTGTATCAGGGCCGGTATTCTAGGCGGTAAAAATTATATCGTCTCTGGTATGTTATCGTATTGTCGACATTCTGATTGCTTTTATTTACTTGTCAGTAATGATAGCCAAGTAAATAACGAAATCATGTCAGGGGGCCTAATGTGGCCTAAAAGGCGTGTATCGTGTGACAAAGTGTGGATAAAGCATCCGTCACCTTCTGGCATGTAAATTAGTACGAGAGTGACAGTTGCTTTATCCACGCGCGATATAGACGCAGCTGTATTAGGCCCTGTTATGTTACTGTTTTTAAATCGATCGATATTTATTTTTATTGCCAAGTATAGAGGCGCAAAGGTTTTTATAATGTTTTAAATTGTTTCCTATGCTACGTCACCGTTACTAACGCTACGCCGTAGACATGCATGCTACGAGTCAATTAAAGGTTATTGGTTACAATTTAAAATAAATTAATATCACGGACGATTTAACATCAATTGACGCAGTCCTAAGCTAAGCTCTAGGTTTGTACTATGGATACTAGAAAACGATATAAAAATATATATAAGAGAAATAAATAATTAACTTACAAGGAAAACATCCAAGACAAACACTCGTGCTCATCACACAAATATTTGCCCTTGGCGGAAACGCAAGTATAAACGCAATCCAAAATATTGTATCGAAAAATAAACACATTTACGATAAATTTAAAATTACCTCAAGAAATTCCGCCTTATTTTAACTTTAATATTTTTTACGAAAAAGTGTTTTATTTTATTTCGTCTTTACAGTTTTAAGATTCAACCTGTCAATGTACAACTTTGTATTGAGATAGGTAGTTTATAGTTGAGAGATTAACGGTGGTATTTTTTATAACAGAAAATGGCACCAGCAATAAACCAATTTTATCTGAGGATAGCGATAGATTCTCTTAATCGACTAGATTAGGCTATTCATCGTTAAATAAGCAACCTTTGAGCTAAATTTTACGACGGAGTAATAAATCATACGGTAAACGAAATATAAACACATCATTCGTTTTTCTATACTCCCGGTTCCTTTATGCACTCTTGGTACATAACGTGACTGGGCAGCCGACTGCGCATGCGGAGCTGTTCCAGCGCCGCTTCCGCCGGACACGTGCAGTCCAACAAATGGATTTTTGGCCCACTATGGAACTAAGTCAAAGTAACATAATTAATTTAATCTTTAGTAACTTAGGCATATTTTATGTTTTTTTAAACATATTATTCTATTTCACTAATTCACAATTATTTAAATGCCGATCTTAAAAACTTAATTTATTAATCAGGAACTTATTGGTGAACCCATTCTGAAGTTACTCCTTGTACGTTTTTGACTTTTATTACGGAGAAAGAAGACATAAAACATGTGTTTTCAATAACTATGATTACGTATGTATGTATGTAAACCCTTTATGGTATAAAATAAAAACCAGAACAATGCAATTTATATAAAAATAATGTTCAAAGGCGAATGTATCCCTTTAAGGGATCTCTTCCAGCTAACCCTTGAGATATTGAGGAGAGTGAAAAGTTGTGCATCGAGTAAGCAAGTGTACAAGTTTATTTAGAAACACATAACACATTACGCTGACAACGAATTGATTTATGAATTCAGGAACAGTCACAGCACGGGCTTGTTGTGCCACTAATTTATAAATCACACTTTGCCTCCTGGGATCTCCTATTTTTGAAGAAAGTTTTTCAGATTATATTCAAAATTCCATTTCTAAATTTCAAAATCATTCCCATCGGCTTCTTGACATTAGTCCTCATTTTGCCCTTTTAATTATTAAATTCTGTCTTTTTGTCCCTAAATTTACTTATGTGCTTCGCTGCTGTCCGTTCTGGAAACATCAAGATCTTTTGTCGAAAATTGATACTTTGATCAAAAGTAACCTGCAATCCATTCTTAATATTCAGCTAAGCGAGCATTCCTGGACCCAAGGATCCCTCCCGATTCGGTACGGTGGTATAGGGATCCGCAAAATTTCTAGTATTGCTTTACCAGCTTTTCTTTCGTCGATCCATAGCTCTTCTAGTCTCATAGGAAAAATCCTTAGGGAATTCCCTTTAAACTATGAGACTTCAGGTTTGGAGGACGCAAAGAATGGGTGGTTAACTGCTTGCCCCGGTCAAAATTTTCCTGAAAACCCAAAATCGCAGAGGTGTTGGGATGACATAGTATGTAAATTGACTGTTGATTCCCTTATTAGCCAGTGCTGCGCAGCGGATCGTGCTAGAATTTTAGCAGTCGGTACAAGGGAGGCTGGATACTGGCTTCAAGCTCATCCCTCGCCAAGCACTGGTACTTTCCTAGACCCTAACACACTCCGACTTTCAGTTTGCCTTCGCCTTGGGGTCCCGGTCTGCGCTCCACATCGCTGCTCCTGCGGAAGTGACGTAGATCGGCTAGGACATCACGGACTTTCTTGCCAGAGAAGTGCTGGCCGCTTTTCCAGACACGCCGCACTCAACGACATCATTCGTCGGTCTCTTGCCTCAATAAAGGTCCCGGCTCTTTTAGAGCCGACAGGCATTTCTAGAAATGATGGCAAGAGACCTGACGGAATGACTTTGGTCCCGTGGAATATGGGACGGGTGCTAGTGTGGGATGCAACCTGTGTAGACACGCTAGCCCCATCACATCTCCACCGGACCTCTAATAGGGCAGGTGCGGCAGCTGAAGCGGCCGAAAGCATGAAGGTAGTAAAATATAGTGGTCTCGGCCCAGAATATATGTTTATTCCATTCGGCGTCGAGACCCTTGGTCCGTGGGGTCCTAGCGCTCGGAGCCTCTTCAAAGAAGTTTCGAAGAGGCTCATTGACGTCACGGGAGACCGAAGAGCTGGCAGTTTCCTCGCTCAACGTATAAGTTTAACCATCCAGCGAGGAAATGCTGCCAGCATCTTTGGTACAATGCCGCAGGGGCCATTCTTAGATTTAATGTTTTAGTTAATTTATATATTTAGAGTTAGTTTTATTTAATTTTAGTTTTCTTTTTCAGTTATTGTGTTTTGTTGTATTTTTTTATGTAATTTCCAATTAATTTTTTTAGATTGAATGTACTGTTATGTTATTTAAATATTAAATCAGATTACCATTTATAAATCTTAACTTGGTTGTGTTACACGAATGCCGCCGTTTTAGGTTTTTGAGACGTGACCATTGCAAACTTTTTGTAACGACTAATTAAGACTGAGTTCAGTTTGAACCAATAGTGACTGTTGTTTAAATACCATGGAAATGCTTACGAGTACATAACCACAGGTCAAAAGCTTTTAAACTCCATTATATTTTACTACCTGTTACTTGTCTACTTCATTGGGCAAAAGTAATTTTTTGATTCATATTATATCCTATGACACTCACAAATAACAAGGCTTTCAATTAGTTAAAGATTTTTTAAAGTTTCAAAATAGATAAGTTACAGTAAGTTTAATTGTAAAAAAATATAGATATAGATAGATGACGCACATATTTCATCCAGTCGTCTATGTATGTTAATAATCATCAATAAATGAAATCAGTAACTTAAAATCATAAAGACTGTATCGTTTAGTATAAATACATACAAAACCTAGTGTAACTTTTGACATTCGTATTATTTTAAATTACAATGTTCTGAGGATATGACCTGAAGGTGTTTATTAACCATTTCATCTGATATAATATGGTTAACTTTTGTGTCTTAGAGATTTTATGATTTCAAAATCGTCCCTAAAATATATTTCGGACAAGCCTATTGAGCTCAATTTGAAGTATTTCAGCAACTCCTAAAGTACAATTTTAAAATGCAATAGCTTGATATGCAGCCTAAACATGTTAACTAAGTGTCCCCTTCATGTTTACCCGAATGAGCATCCTCAGAATAAATATGATAGATTTTTACTTTCACACAAAAGCGACTTTTTACGTAATGTTTTGGTTTCCCATCAATATCTGGTGCGAGCGGGAGGAGGGAGACTAACCAAAGGTCTCAGCGAGAGACCCAAGCACAATGGGCAATCGTGGCGTCCAACCATCGGTAAAACACGTCGATAGAAACGCTTCTTAATAGTTATAATAGATGTCAAAGTCGGAGTTGTAATGAGTAATATGCCATATTCTCAAAATGGCCACTGCCCATCGCCATCCATGCCATTTTTTTATTAAAAATAAATTAAAGAGAATGCTCAGATGTTTTACTTTGGGAATCTTGTGTAATTATGGTTTGCGTAGTATGATCATTTTTTTTGGTTACGTTGTCTAGCTCGCAAACAGTAAAATTTATTTTGCTATTTGTCCACTTTCGTTAACATCACTCAGATGGATTCGGTAAATTTTGACTAAACCATATGCCTCAAGTCGAGCCCGCAGGATGAAATGTGTACCTAATAAAAGCACTAATTAAACACATGTACAATTTAATCTAAAATATACTTTAGCAAAGAAAGACGACTACGTAAAGTTGTATTTATACTAAACGATACAGTCTTTATAATTGGTCGGTAGAGTTCATACTTATCTTGCTTTCTCAGCCGTGTTAGGTACTACAAGATGAAAACGAACTTATCCGACAATACCCTACGAATATCAAAAGGTGTGCCAGGGGTCGAGTGCGAGTAAAACTGACGCGATGGGGATTCTGTGCGGCTCGAAAACCACTGAGCCAGTTTAAACTGCATCTTGCTTTTCTTGAGGGGTTAAACTATTTCAATAAAACACTTTCCGGAATTACTCTTCGTTATTCTTAATTATGTTTTAAATCTGCCGTTAAAATCATGTCATGTTAACATCAAAATCAACCGCCTGACACAAAAGATAACGTTCTTTGAAGTTTGGCTGAATGGAAGGAAGGACGGACGGACAACGGAGTATAAAGAAAGACTTGCTTGTGCGAGAGAAGCTGGTTTGCGCATGCGTCGTCCAAGCTCTTCACGGCCAAAGACAGGACTGGACGCCAACTTGGTGCATGAAGTACTAGGATTGCATATCCGGTAAGAGGTATCTCTAGGAGTAAAATCCGCACACATCGACGACAAGTTGCACACCTATGCAGTTAACGTAGTAACGAGCGTGTAGACGTCCAATGTGTGCAGTTGCATATTAAGGCTGTATCACAAGTACGGAACTTTTTAATCGTGACGTGTACTCGTAGTTCTCAGGTTGTCACAGTATTTAGTGATTTTTCAAACAAAAAACGTATATTTAAAAACATTTAACTTAAACGTAGTTAAGTCTAGTAAGAATTACAAGTTAGGCAATTGCATTTGGAATTTTGCTTGTTCACAATTAAATATTACGCTCTTGCCGTATGTACTTGGTACTGTATTTAGGGGTCTATAATAAACCTGTTATGTATGTAGACGACAAGCCGTTGTTCTATTTATAGAAACTACTATGGGTTTAGTACAAATCATACGATTTTCGAGATTACTGCTACTGAATAAAAATGAAATATTTCGCATACAGTTTCGGGTTTTTATGCCTAATCTTTAATTCTAAGAAATACTTTTAACCATAAAAACAGATTCAAGATGCATAAAATCCAAATTTTATTAAATTACGATCATCTGGAAAACCTTAAGGTTGTTTTAGAAATGTGTCGATATACAGGATGATTTAAGATGTCTAAATATAAGACACCATGTATATAATATATTGGTCCTCTCGTGACACAATACACCTGTTGTGCTGCAATCTACGTCCCGCTACCTACTAACATAAATGTTCTTACTCCCTTTTTGGTTAGATCCATCCATTTTTAATAAAGTAATATATTATTATGTTCGGCCTTATCAGCCATGTATGTTTCAGAAGAATAACAATGTTTATCCTCCTATCATACATTGTAATAAACTTAAAATAAGAATACATTATTTCCTACTTTTATTCTTCTTTTATAATATATTTTTATACATGTAAAGCTGTTACCCGCGATAAATTGGTGTAAGAGTTTTTCAAATCAGATTAGTTGTTTCGGAGACTGTTCAATGCAAACAAACGAATAAACAAAAAATCACATATTTTCTCTTTATAATATTACTAGCGTAGATGGGGTTTAAAAAAAATAGATATTATATTACTAGATGTAGTATTTAACTAATCATATAATATATATTTTTTTTTAAATAACCAACTCACTCGTGCGGGTCCAAATAACAATAAAATAAATAAACTTTTGCATTTGAGCACGACACGTGAGTAACAGCCTTAAAATGTTGCCGTACAACACAAATCGCAACTGTTCTATACCGCCGTACATATACATACAGACTTTGACGTCGGACGGTTAGAAATAGTGTTATCCCTTTCTGATAGAAGGGTTTCAGTTATGTCTCGTCTTATTTAAGTAAGGGTGCAATATAGGTGCGTTAGATACTGCATCAGGGACTTCTCTTTCTATTCAATGAGATGCCTACACCGTATACGTAGATTGTACACCTTAACCGTGGGGTGGGTATTGATTGCTATGACGTCATTTTCCATCAAGTGATTGCAATTTTCGCCAGGTCGTGTACAGTACTCGTTAGCTCAGTTGGATAGAGCGTCGGTTGGCTATAACATCATAAAGCCATGCACCGAAGACGGGGGTTCGATTCCTTCACGAGGGCCACCTTTTTGTATTTTTTTAATATGGTCCATCGTGTCAAATTACGTCATTATACAGAAAGTAAATTAACTTAGTTTTTAAGTCACTAACAACATACAATTTTAAAAATCGGATTTAACGTACGGTTCGGTCAGACAAATGAGGAAAAAATAATGATTCTGGTACTAAAATTGACACAAAATGATTATAAATTATGGTAGATAAAAAAATAATTAAAGTAAAATGATGGTTTTATAGAACTCTGGCCTTTAATATTCGTCACTGCTGGTTTCTGACGCTGCAACACCTGTTAAGTAGTTGTTAAGACCAGAGCTGTGCGAGGCAGCAAAGTGGTGTATCAACGAAAAATCCCTGATAAGGGAAGTTAGGGCACTGGCCCCATCTTGCCATAAATCTCCTTCTCTCTCAAAACATCTGATTAAAGTCTTGCGACTTACTGCAGATTAGCAATAATAATAATTTAAAAAAAAACCTAAAATAAGATTGCAAACAAATACTAAATACTGATATCACTTTTTGGTTGGAGGTAAAATATATATTTATGTATTATTATACATATATCAGTTTCTTCCCGTTTATTCGCCTACTTATTTGGCAATAAGCAGTAAGGTATCTTCAGAACGTTACGGAGAGTCGTATCAACAAATGGATTTTAACAGATTGTACGGTTTAACGAGTACATTTCAATTGTACAGTAAATATTTTTTGATAAAATGGCACTTAAGCGGTATTAGCAGTAATATGACCAAATTAAATAAAATTTAAAAAAAAATTGACTGTCTGTCGTACACGTCAAACGGTACTTTTTTTGTTACTTTTCCATTTTCATTCTGTAGTGTTTTGTTATAGCTTTTGAAAAATAGTGGTGGTATAGCAAGAATATTTTTTGTTACCGTTTAGGAAATATTGAACTCTAAAAATCAAACCTCATCACTTACTCTATTGAATCCTTTTGTAGTGATATTAGTGAGCGACATCTAGTGGCAAGTAAAGACAAATAAATGAATCAGTCGCACCAAAATATTTACAATATGGTAGAGGAATACAGGAATTCCACTAAAAAGTTCAAACTGAAGAGTCCTAAGTCTAGGAGGTAGTTTCTTTTCAAGTTTTTATTTTAACGTTGTCCTTAAAAATAGTTGTTATCGATTAAACGTTCTCTATGTAAGCGGAGCCCCAGCGCAGACGTTACCCTTGAGTAGGTGAAGGTCGCGGGGTACTTAAGCTCCCCTTGGTTATATTATAACCTGTTATTATTTATAATACAAGACGTCCCTAAAACCCATGCCAAAAACATAAAGAGGTGGTCATAATCTGAAGTAAGATTGAGCATATTTAACATAAAATTAAATTTCACAGCTGTCGAAATATTGGCACCTTTATAAAATTTGTGATTTTAGATGCCTAAAATAATGTATTATTGTATGCGAAACAGATGTAGCGGTAAAAACAAGGGGATTTATAGATTATTGAAAAATATAGACATTTGCATTGCACACTGCAGATATTATCTTCAAAGTAATGCTGTCCTGGTCTTTAGTAGACATTTAGTTGCATGCCTTGTACAGTGGCGTTCAGAATAGCATGGACAGTTTATGAATGAATTCATTCATAAATTGTCCATGCAATTCTGAACGCCACTGTACCTTGAAAAAAATCCTTAACTTTATATTCCATTTATAATGTCAAGTTTAAAAAATCATTTTGTAAGGCCATTAAGAAAATAATCTTCAATTAGACAGATGCCATTATATTTCAAGACGCGAAAAAAATGAGAATTCTATAACTTGCAGTAAACTTCGATCTGTTTTAATACCTACTTTTGCATTCATTCCATTTGTGAAACTTTTTGAAAATTACCTACAATCCGGTAAAATCTGTCCCTATCAATCTTTCTCTCGACATACTAGAGGGTTTGTTTCCTTTTTTCTACTGAGTAAAACCATATTGTTGCCTTTGAAATGTAATTTTATTGTTTTTTACTCAGCCTCTATACTCGTAATGGTCGAGTAGGTATATTAAGTGTTATCAAACAGTTAAAAATCCGAAAACAATATGACAAAGGCAAAATGATGGTTTGAACCGAGTAGAAAAGAGATCCTTTGGGGCCTAGATTAGGGCCGGACAACCACTACCATCTTTGACCTGTGGGGTTATTATGACCTATCTGTGCCATTCATTTTACGCTGATAGAAAAGGACAGAGTTATGTAACTGCCATAGCTCCGTTCTTTACGCTCACCGCAAAATGAACTGCATAGCTATGTCATAATAACCCTGTTATCGTATTGTCAAAGTTTTGATAGCTCCAATTTACTTGAATGACAGCAATTTTGGCCTAATTGAAGATAATAACAAAAGTTGAAAAAAACCATGCTGTTTTTACCGCATTGAATAGAGGATAAACATGTTATTTTTTTGGCAATAATTGTTAAAGTATATTTTAAGTTACTTTGAATATCGGTAGAACATATTGTTTCGTGTAGGTTTTCAATCTAAACCTGAAATATGACGATACAAGATTACTAGGAGCGCATGACAAAGAAAAAATATTCCTGGAACTACTTTATAATATAGCGACACAAACCCCTAAGATGCCTAGTTATACGTAGGTATGACGTGAGTAGGTCTAGTGGGCCGAAAGTGAAAACGTGTTGCACCGTTCCTTAAAATCAATATTACACTATAAACAATGCACCACCCTGCACGTTATCAGACCCTAGTGAATCCTGGCGTTGGCGCATGCGCGTGCCACGTGCTTGTGCTGATTTGATAACCTAAAAAATACTAAGAACGGTTTTAAACGAGACTAACAAAAATTTGGTTTTACCTATGTAAAATCGCGACTGAATGTTTAGAACATGGTTGTGTATCTCAATGGGATGAACCTTTGAACTCGTTTGATTTTGGTTTACATGCTGCGTTCTGAGTTCTTGTTTAATTAAAAAAAAAGGAATTTCACAAATTTTAAATAACTATGTGTGTATGTACCGGGAAGATACAAAACATAGATACGAAATATCATTTCCGTTGCAGAGGAGTTTTAATGATAATCGCTGCCTTTATACAATACTGCTACAACTCAAAAAATGATGACGTTGTAAAGAAAACTTTAAATAGAAAGTGTTCTGAATTTAAATTGCAACAGCGACTCATTTTGAGATGCCGCACTCTTGCATAAAAGGCTGTACTCAATTTTTTTTCGTGTTAGGATTGAAATTCAGAGCAATAAAATAAGGATTCCTTGGATGTGTGTAAAATAAGTGTACGAGTATTATGGTCCGTTTAGTTACCAACATCCAATAATAATTTCGGAAACTAAACGGGCACCACCATATTTTTTTTTGGATTTCCTTTTAGGGCTATATTTTAACTTTTTCTTGTATAATGCCCAAGAAATAATAGTTTCTGCCAGTGAACACAAAAACAAGATATTTAAAAAAAAAATATATACAAAGACTTATACTTACTTGATGTCCATCTGCTGAGTCCTTCTGCTACCTACTGATTTTTAGAAAATGGTTCAGATATTGGTTTTAGGGTTATTTTTATAAAACAAAAAAATTACTTATATCGATTTTTTGACCTAATTATCATCAAATTAGGTGAAACAGTGGATTTATCTTTTTGTAGTAAACTATAAGCATGGGCCGTTCAACCTGCATCGGCGAAGGACTGCAGGGTCAACACGGTACAAACTGTATAAGGATATCATATTCAGTAAGAGATAACGTTGGCTTGCAGACACACACACATCGATAACCAGTTGCACACCTATAAGGAAATAGCGTGTAGACGACGTCCAATCCGGCAATTTACTCTAGACGGGAGAAAATAACAGTATTCTTGCCGTATGACAAACAAGGAATATTCAACAGGTTGTTTTGATGTCAGGTAGTCAGGCCCGAGATTCAACGCCGTATTGTCTTTGACCTGTTATCGTATTGTCAATGCTTTGATAGCTCTTATTTATTTGACAGTTATTGCGGCCGAGTTAATTAACAATACCAAAAAAGGGCCTTATTCTCAAGCGATGAAGTGTAACGACTTCCAAAATTACAGCTGTTTAATGTTACTAAGATTTTCCACAATTTTAATTTGATTAACTTTAAACAACGATGTTTATAAAAAACTTTTATTAGACCAATGTAAGGCTGTTTAGATAGAGTAAAGGCTTGCGTGAAATAACCAGTTGATTGAGTACCTTTAAGCACAACTTGAATCTACTGTTGCAATTGAGCACTTGTGAAAACGGCTTAAAAATATTGGCGTATGTATAGCACACCATTGATTTAAATTGAACGCTGTCGCGTTGGACTATTGGAAATGCTGTTATCCCTGTCCGATTAATACGTTTCCGCAACGGACCTGGCTATCTCACCTGTTTAAAGAGTGGATGCAACACAGGTGCGTTTAACCCCGCATCAGTTATTAGCTCCTGGTATTCAGGCTCGTAGTCACGCTCTGTGCTTCGGCACGGTGATCCTGTGCACGACACGGTGCTTAGCTTAGGGTGAAAAAGCGTTCTGATTAGAGAAAATGCATTATATGTAAATGTTAGTTGAACATCGTACGATTACAGAAAATGTTTGGTCCTTAAATATGAAATTAGCATTTTTTACGGAACATTTAATTTTGTGGATTATTTAGTAACGTCAAATACAAACCAAACAAAATTCTGTCAAGAACATTGGACACTTCTAAGCTATCTTAATTACTTAAAAATAGTTTACTTCATAAAACTCTGCGTAATTGAAACACTTGAACTTGCAGCGCATGAAAAGAGTTGAGTTCACACTTTAATTTTGAACATTAAGTAAGAAATGTAACCATATTATATGTATTGTATAAATGTATGTAAATCTTTATGACATTATAGTGTATTTATGAAATTTAAACAGAATTTGGAAGTTAAAATTAAAATGAATAAATTCCGCACGAAATTATAACACGTAAAAAAAACGCACATTTCATAGGTAAGGACCCAATATTACCGCATTTTTATCCGTGTAATTTTGTTTTGTCCAACTTAACTAAACGTACTTAACTAATTTATTTTGTTTAAGTTGTTTGTATTTCGTTTGCTATTAAATAATGTCAATAATTGTGTGCAACATTTAGTGTTTCTTTTTCTGTCGCGCCGAAATACCGTCTATGTTTGTAAATTATTATTTCGGATTGATCGTAAAGTTCTAGCGCATATTCTGCAAAAGTACGCAATAACGCTCTTCTACAAACTTTACCACAGGACTTTTGAATCTCTTTTATACAATCCTTTTGCTTACAGTTTAAATAATAACGTAAAGTGCAGTACACCCTCAAATTCAGCAAAATGCTGCAAATGGTGTTAAAAAGAATCAATTTGACTTGAAGCACGAACACAAAACAAAAAAAAAGTGTAGTTTTCGTTAGGGTTTTTTTGTTGTTGTATTAATAGTTCAATTTATCGTCCTCAATGTTTAAAATTAAACTTTCTATAGGTATACATGGTTCAACTAATTGTGATTTTGTCACATTTTGTAATATTAAAAATCATAAAAAATACTAAATGTAAATATTAAGGCTACATATCCTTTAAGGTATATATTACAAATAAATATTCAACCGTATCATATCTGGAGGAGCCCAAACTTGGTGTCTTTTGAAAATGATTTTGATTTTAATTTAATACAAGTGATTAAAATAAAATGATGTGATATATTTCTAGAATCGGCTTAGAAAGCCCTTTTATTAGACATACGATAGATTTCAGAGTAAAAAATATTTTTTTCCAATTCAAAAACCATATGACGGCGTAACTCCTCTCCTTTTTTGTTTCTTTTCTCGTGCCACAGGTGAAATTGATTCGTATGGCCTTTAGGATCAGTTGTTCCGATTTTCGTTGTCAAAATTAGCCAACAACTTCAATCTCGATTTCAATAGGAAACTGTGTAAGTTATGTTTGCCTAGTACTAACATTGCAAATAGCTCACTTCTGTACCGAGTTCAAACGAGGGGTTTGCCAAAAGTAATAAAACTTCTTTCTTACTGAATGGCTATAATATAGGTAAGTACTGGTGTGGGTCTACACGTTTTTAAGTGTACATACGTGTACGAGGATTTATGCCTATTTTTTGGCACGCTTTGCAGCCTAGGCCTGATGTTTTTTAACCATCTTGTTGATTATACATTTTATACAGAAAATGTTTAAACTAATCGTTGGTTTTATGGCTTTCTAATAACCAAATAAAGAAGGAGTTAACGTTACTTTAAACTTAAACTTACTTACGTTAAACTCCAATAAATTATCATCGGCATATTATTTAATCAGTAAAAGGTCCAATCGGCAATGAAACACACTTTTGTTCGGAGCTCCCGTATATCGACACATAACTAGCTAACAGAGAGACGGACAGAAGGACAGACGGACGGACGGGCAGTGGAGTCTTAGTAATAGGGTACCGCTTTTACCCTTAGGGTACGGAACACAGAAATAATTAAGAATTATAATTTAAATTGTTTACTATTTATATAACATTCGAGTTGTTCTAAATGCAAACACTTTATGTGCGTAGGTTATGACTTAAGACTGCGCCGAGCGTACGCCGGATGTACATACAGTGGCGCCCTCATTACTATTATTGTGTATTCTAATAAACTAAAGTGTTTTTTTGAAATTGGTCGATAGGTGTTTGTTCTACAAATTAAAACACAACTTGTAGGGTATATCACTTAGTTTAATAACAATTCACCTTCGAGTTATCAACTAAATGGAAAAAAGTGGCCACCATTTCCCGTTAAGCTGACTACTCAAAGAATAATTGTTATTAAAGTTTGTTACGTATCCCATAAATTGTGTTTTTACTTGCGCTACGAAAATGTATCGTCTGATTGCAAGGAAATTTTTCAGTTAATTAGAAAACACAATAATAGTAATGAGGGCGCCACTGGACGCTTGACGTTTGCTCGGTGCAGTCTCAAGATAATTATTATGATTCATGTCTGTGCTACGAGCTCATAGAGCTACGCCGTAGACAAGCGAGAGAACGTTATGCCACACGTTCATCAACAATGCCATAATAATTATGCTACAAAGCCTCTACATATTCTGCTAGGTAAAACCGTATTATCTTGAACTTGTTAGAAACTTCGGCAGTCGAGTAAAAAGTAATCGTAGTGGTCTCGTTGGTGTATGGTTCTTTTCTCCTGTGTTAAAACTGAACGGATAACCACATTTGATGAATGTATGTATGTACAACAGTTATACACAATTTCGAACCCAAAGAGAGCAGAACGGTGGCTGCGCTTAATTTCCATTGCTTGTAACGCCATCTATTAGATTCTCCAAATATCACTTATCTCTAGTTTAAAAGTGACCAGCCGGCCTAGTATGGCTGCGTCTATATCGCGTGTCAACTGTGGGTAAAACGTCCGTCACTCTCGTATTTATTTACGTGTAAGAACCACACTTTGTTACGCGATATGCATGCGCGATGCGCATGTATTGAGCGCAATGTTACATTGGTTATTATAGTGCTGGTAACTGTACCCTCGCTAGCTGTAGCCTCGAGCCAAAAGTGTTGATTAAGCTGTGCTAATATACACATTATTAACTTTGTATAATTATATTTTTTTAATATTCACTTATTTTTACATCATACCATTTCCAGTTTTGGAAAAAAGCATTATTTATATTATGTCCATTATTTATAATGAGATTATGACCCATTATTAATATTGAACGTAATATTATGATACGATCCCTTTGAGTAAGTCGACATTCCTTTTCTCTTCCAGGCGCCCTTGAATACGAAGTTGGGCGTGCCGCTGCAGATCAAGGTTGCGATCATGGTAGAATCTTGTAAACAAATAAGTACGAAATAAATAACTTTTTTACAAAACTTAATCTTGAACAGTTTCAATAAATAAAATATTACTCATCATTTAAGAAGATGCAGCTCAACGTGCCATGGCGTAACGCCTACGCCTCTTACTTATTTAACTCGAATGTTATTTTAAAGACTAAATAAACATACAACATTTCAGTGGAAATAGGAATGTTTCACTCGTATTAAAGTATAAATCACTATCATCACGATAATTTTCTATAGATCCCGCACGCTTTTTTCAGCTTATCACCTTACCGCAGTAAGAAGAAAGTAAGATGCCAGAAAATAATTCATGGTATTCATTTTAGACAGTTATAATTATTATTATATATTATGATTAGAGGACGACCGTTACTTCGCACGCGTAGAATTATTTTTCCGCCACTCCCCCTATTTTAATCCCTTAGGTGATGAATTTCCAAAAATCCTTTCTTTGTGCACCCCCAGGCCTCATAAGGAGCCTACGTGCTAAATTTGTAATCTCTAGAGCCAGCGGTTAGGGCTGTGCTTTGATATATAAGTCAGTGAGTCAGGTTTGCCTTCTATACATATAGATGTGTATGTAATATAACAACCCTCACTTTCAGAATCGTGATATATCTTAAACTGGCTAACCAATTTTTAAACTACATAGCTTAAAACCATCCCGATTCAACTTGTGTTTTTTTGTCTATCCGTTTGTGAGCTGTGAGACAAATACGCAGATGTACAGAGATACATTATATTCCATCACAAATTTAACTTATTTATAAACAAACATTCCTCTTTGCGTTCGGGATTACGTACACAAGTTCCTACAAGCATCCGATTTAAACGGGATTCGCATTCCAGCCAATGTTACCAGGAGTGCAGAATCATCCAGGAGAGGCATGGATGGCTAACGCCAGAAGGAGCTCTTGCTAGTGGTGCGTCAGTGATCGATGCTGTACTCGTACGTAACACACTGTGCTCACTCACACATATATAAAGAACACACGTAAAACGTATAAACACGCCCTCTTTTAGGGTTGGGGGTTGAAACACGTCATGTGCAAAATTCCGACAACCATTCGAGTTAAACGGGATTCCGATTGCGGCTAGTCAGAGGCAATGTTACTAGGAGTGCATAACCAAGAGAGGCATGGATCGCCAAAGCGACATGGAGCTTTTCGTAGTGTGCGTCAGAGATCGATGCCGTACTTCACACAGCTGGATTATAACCTCACTACCCTGTAACGTAACGTAAGGACAATACGTGACGAAAAAACATTGTTATTATTAGTGAGGGTGCAAAAATGGGTACTGTATCCCCACCACACCACCTCATGAATTATTCCGGTATCAAAACATAGATTGAGCAAAGGAAACTAGCATCATACAAATTAACTTTATAACTTGTACATTTTCTAAAAACGTATTTGTAAGCTACTTTATTTTACTTTTAAATTGTACCTGTACTTATTGTATCCTACTTATATAATAAATTCGAAAGTTTGTGTGTATGTGTTAGATTGATACTTTCAACCACGCTGCAACGGCTGCACGGATTTGGATAGTATAGAGATAGCTTATAACTGGATTAATAAACAGCTACCTGTCTATTCATATTAGTTTTGCACTAATATTGGTTTTGGGATTGTATATTTTATCTATTCATTATTATTATTGCTGTTTTTCTTTTCATTCACGACTTTTTGTTTGTCTTATTTAATTGTGACTAATAATAATATTGAACATTTTTGTTAATAATAACATTGAATATTTTTGTTTGATTATTATCAGCGAATTGATAATTTTTGGGCTTTTTACAATTCTAGTTATTTTGGATGCAATTGATATACTCACCTCATAATCAGGAATCATCGCAAGGTAATAAATAAATAACCAAATGCTTCCGATTTTGCAACAACTACCACGAAGGCTTAGAAGAGAACTATTTGCAATGGTAGTACCAGGAAAGCAAAGTCACAAAGAGCTTTCAATTGAAATCGAGAGTGAAGTACCTGTTGCAGCATGTATTTGATGCACCTGTATTGCATGCACACTATCACACGGGTGAGACAGTACTACAGTTCAAGCCCGAAAACGCAATTTATCGAAAAGGGATGACACTATTTCAAACATTTTAACGTGATAGCGCCCAGTTAATGTGTGTGTTATATGTGTGGTAACACAGAATAGCTACCCTTTGGATTATACAGTAATATTTCGACGCTTTTACACGAATGCTTAGTTTTAATAGATAATGCACGAAAGAAAAAACATATGTAGGTCCACAATCAACCTATCATACAGTCTTATGGTTTTAAAGATGATCGTAGGTTAATGAAATCAAGATTTTTTCATAACTCATTGCAGTTCTTATGAAGGAGAAAAGAAATACAGCTACTTGTAGATCAATTCATAATTCTTTGTTCAGTTAAAGTGACACATTGTCAGCAATCGTATGAATGTCAGTGACGTTATATCTTATCACACCACCTTTGTCCCTCAGCGTATTCGGATGTTTAATGCCCCCAGATCTCTGAAACACTTTCATTCGTCTATTGCTCTCGATTAACTCCTTAATTTGTACCGTGTTTCGCTGGCGGATTTCACGCCGTAACGTCCTGTTTATTTGTCAGTTAAAAAGTCTGTGGTCGCTATTGTTGATGTTTCCGGCCAGCACCTTGCGTCGTTCTTTCACCAAGGCTTTCGTCTCGTCCGATATAAAGCTTGGTTTTCGGTATATTCTTGAACTGTTTTTGTGCTGTGTAAGTTAGAGTAGAAACGAATCTGTCATAAGTTAGTTCCGTAATGCGTTTTTCAAGGTGGCGTTTTATGACAAGCCCCACCTCTCCGTAAGAGCTGTTCTCCTCAACTCTAAGGTGAAATAAGTTACCCGATGGCAATCGCAGTATGTCTTCTCCTTTGCACCTTGTTTCGCAATCACCCACGATATCATAGTTTATGTGTCCGAGTTGCTCTTCGAGTTCTTCTAACTTCGCTTGCTGTCACAGGGTCCGTGTATTATACGTTGCAATATGTCCAACCTAGAAATTTTTAGCACCTTGCTATTACCGAAGCCGCTGCCGTAGCCCGGGCTAGTGAGGCCGCTAGGGACTAGGTTTTGTTATCTTTATACTATCCATTGGTGGTTAATAGCCCTATACCCACCACGTTGGCTACACGTCTTGGCAGGGTCTACACTTTCGAGGAGAACTTAGGTCCTCACGACTGTGATCGTTTTGTCTAATTTAGGGCTGTGTAAAAGATTAACCCGCTTATTCATAAACGCACAATAGCTAAAGTGTCCTTTAAAATTAAATATGCTTTGTCCTTATCTGTTATTGTGATATTTAGGATTGACAGAAAGTGACAACGCATACTTTAACTAAACTTTATAGTGAATTTAAAAATAAGGGGATACCAGGAGGGTCTATTGCCTAACGCACTCGCAATTGAAATCGACTTCAAAGTGGAGCAATTGTTTTCATTTTGTATGCAGATAAAAGCCTTCGATTTTCAAAATGAAAACGATTGCGCACGCACGCGTTACGCAATAGCCCCTCAGTTTTAAAAGGGTTCCATCGCTAAAAAGTTTGAAAATAGGCCTGCAGAATGTCAAGGGCTCTATTTCTACTCAGTAAAACCACGCCAGTAATAGCGGTTGAGTTAAACGTAATAGGTACGATAATATGGCAAACGCAATATCGTTTTATCGAGAAGATAGAGCCCCAGGATCAGAACAGGCAGTTGAAGAAAAATGATTTACGCTCTTATCTCCAAATTGATTTAATAACATAATAATGTGTTTATACATTAATAAGCATATGCATACAAATACATTAAAAATGGGTTACAAAAATACTTAAACAAAGAAATGTTACAAATAATTTCAACCTTAGTACTCTGTTTGTCTCAGTCATACAACTTTTATGACAACTTTTTCATCTTCTTCTTCATTAAATGTCGATAAATGCACGACCACGAAGAAATAACCCTGAATCTACAATACCGATTCAAAACCTTTCTACGATTTTTCCTCAACAAGATCAGGATGTGGCCATTACAACAAATTTAAAATGGGTAGAACGTATAATCGGTTAAACCAAAAAAGCTAACTCCTTTCTTTTCATAGAAAAGATTTCTTGTAAATAAAACTTTATAAGCCCTTTATGTACGAGTATAAGGCCCTTTAAGTATGACTTTCAAATTTGAAGCCCAAACTACCAAAAAATAAGTAAAAGAAAGTGCGGAGCAGAGCTTCGAAAATGATTACATCTCTTCGTAACAAAGAATATGAAAAAAAATTAGAGCTGCGGAGACAGTGCGGTGATATAATTGAGACCTAATAAACTCGTAATGGACTTTATAATGTAATGTACCAGCAACTGGTGATATATTTACCTAAAACAGGGAGCCTGGTATAGCTGCGTTTATCGCGAGACAAAGTGAGAATAAGGCATCCGTCACCTTCAGACACGTAAATAAGTACAAGAGAGACGGATGCTTTATGCACATTTGACACGCAATATAGACTCAGCTATACTAGGCGCGCAGGAATAAAATACTGAGAGGATACTCTATAAAACTTATACGCACTTTAATTAATACCAAACAGTGTCAACTCATCAGTAAACACTTATTTAATAAAAAAATATAAATATTTAAAACCAGACAAAACACAAGTGAACAATGATACGCACGTGTTAAATTTCATAATATGATACATTAATATAATTATCCTCTAATTGGCAACACATTTAATAAACACTTTATAAAACATTTAAAACTATACAATAACACAAGTGGACAATGAGACGCACGTGTCAGATTTTAAAATATTATACATTAATAATCTTCCAAGGTATCAGTACTTAGAAGGGCTGAATATTATAGGCAGATAAATAGAGCGCGAGTTAAGTACCCTTTATTCAGATCAAACCACACATTTCACGTGCACCCTAATTCATTCCTCAGTAAGATCACACATTTCATGTAATAACGTTTATTTTTAGTAGAGAAATAGTAAAAAAATAATATTAATGCTACTCGTTATAATATTTCTGACTAAATTTCATTACGTGTGAGTTAACGAGAGAGTTTTGAATTTATTCAGAAAACAAATAAACAAATAGCAATTTAAAAGTAAAATAACGATTCAACAAATAACTTAAATAAAACCTAAAGTATCCTATATTACAAAATCTTGAACATGGGTATATTCTACATATAAATGTTCAATATACGAGTACAAAGCAAAAGTTAACTTACGAGTGGTCTGGATACAGATTAAATAATTGAGAAACAAATTATTATTTATTACTGTAACTACTGTAGAGAAACTAAAAATAGATTATGTACGTTAAGTGATTTACGAGCACGAGCCTCTATAAAACGATTTTTATGCATAAATTGTGTTAACAACATGGGTGGGTCTTTAATAAATTGGGGACGCAAATTTTCTGATATTATAAACATTACATTATCTAAGGAATGTTTCACGCGCCCCGAGAATAGTAATCATTTTTTTGCACATAGGGGATGAAATAAACGTTATAATGTTGTTCATGATCAAAACATCATTTAAACATGGAAATAAAATCGGATCACTTAAAGGTTATACAAAAATATATGACGGCTGAGTCTAAACAGATAGAACTTGGCGTGAACCTTTTTAACTCTTAAGGTTGTAATGATACCTACATTTTGAGCATATTTCATTACAAACCTATAAACGGAGATCTGAATTAAGCTGCGCTTTTCAAGACAAAGACAGCTGATAAGAAGAAATGCCGCAAGAAACTCAGTAGTAAGTTTTTGTTTTAAAACCAGGTCACTTATAACACTTTTTACAACTAATCTAAACATATTTGTTCGTTTGTTCGGCAAAGAGATTATGGAGCGTCGTTTCGCTGAATTCATTGTAATAATTATCCGAGCGTGATGCTTTTTTTTGTGTCCAACCTGAAAATTGAAACATTATTGGGTTTAGTTTAAGTACTAATATATAACGATCTCCTGTAGCATATAAACAAAATTTTGCTTATTTAAATAACTGTTATAAAGTTCTGATTTCTTTAAAGTTTCTACTACTATTACTTTAAGAACACACATAATATTAAGTTTTTTTTATATTTTTAGCAAAATTTCAGCAATAAATTTCTCCTATAAATTTACTTTTTATCCAGCTACCGAAACTCGTGCTTTTTTTAATTGATCAAGGTACTTTAAGAATCAAATTACTCGTTCCTTTTTAAAATTTCTGTATGAATAATTGCCACTAAGGAAGGACTTAATCGTCATTAACTGACTGCGGCCGTTAGTCTCAGAAACCTGCAAATTCGATGACCGCAGCCGGCACACTTATCTATACTGAATTCAATTTTAATGGCACTAAGGAACTCTTGTATCATTGACCCTTAACAGTGCCATCAGATCTTGGCGCTTTGATGCAAACTGTTTGACGTCATCCATGTCCAACAAGTAAGAAATGAGTACATACAGGAGGGTTATTATGACATATTTCAGTTAACGTTGAAAGAAAAGGATATCGCAATATAACTGCTGCTACAAGTCTGTCTTTTACGCTCGCCGTAAAGTAAACTGCATAGTTAGATCATAATACTTATAATATCCGGTCAATAGCTTAGCCCTGAATCCTTCAGCGTAGTACTGAAAGGATTCAGGGCTAGGCAAAACCATTGATTACTCAGACAACGCAAATGCAAAGATGCTTCTTTTAAACCTTGTCAAGCTAGGTAAATCAGAGGGGACAGCTCAACCACATGGTTTATTATGAAGGAATATAACCTACTGCCCCATACCCACACCCAAACAGGACCTCAAAATTGCATTAACTTAATACAACTCCAAGATCCTTTCCTACCCTGAGTGCCTATAAGCCTTTTTAGTCAATCACATGCAATGTCAAAGCAAATGGTCATGTCTATGAGGAGGCACTCCTTAGTAACGCGGGATCCAATGTTACATGCATATTGAGCAGAGGCCGATACGTTGTTCACAATAAGTATTGTGCATTTAATTTTGCCTTCGAAATCGATATGCAGTTTATGTACCTTGTAAATAGATGATAGGCAAGCATGTAATGGGTTGAATTTCGATCCGCGCTAATCACTAGAGATATTATAAATGCGACTCCTCCCAAGGGAATCGTGACAAATGAATTCCACGCGGACGAAAATCGCGGGCAAAAGCTGATAGTTAAATGACTAGCGACCCGCCCTCGCTTCGCATCGGTTTATATGAGTTTTCTGTAACGCCGCCTGTACGAACACCAGAATTAATGCCTTTTTTTTAAATCTTTCTGTCTATTTGGGAAAATTGCTTTAAAATATATTTCGAAAGATCTAAGCTTACATACAGAGAGACATGGCGGGAAGCGACTTTGTTTTATAGTATTATTTGTTTGCATTACCTTGCTTGTATAATACTGCAACCAATGGCTACGCAAACCACCGGAGGGGACACAAGGGAGCTGCAAAATTTGGCGCTGTAGGTTTTGGGAGTACGTTTGGCATGATGGCATCATCATCGTCACAGACATCGTTTTTTAAAAGCAAGATTTGTTCTGCTGATGTCTTTTTGTCCCTTGTTCGCAGCTAACCTGTAAAGATAAAACACCTAAATCAATATTTATTTATAGTTACAAGTGGTACATGAATAGAGGAGGGGCCACATGGACACAACGTTCTAGCAAAAAAGATACAGTAACCAGGTGAAACAAATGACAACATAAACTTTTTAAAGGTGATCTAAAATATGCTTTTTTTTGTTCATTATTTACTGACAAAATACATGAACATTTTTTGAAGTTTAAACACCACGTGGGCATTTCTACGTCACAGCTAGTGCTTGATTTAAAAAAACAAATCGACGCCGTAATCAGAATGACGTCATTCTGACCACAAGTCCAAAGCGGTCGTTCAAAAATAGTAAGCTTTTGAAACCTCTACGAGTATAAGCATGAATATTATAAGATCAGCTATTTGAATTTTTAACAAGGCAAAAAACAAAGGTGTTGTAAATTTTATGTATGTAACTGTGTATGTGTATCAATGTGTCTGTCTAAGACATCGTAGCTCCTAAACTGATGGACCGACAGGACGCGTTTTATTTAAATAAGCTGTTTTAATCGGGTTACGTTTTACAGGTTTAATTAAGGTGTTTAATTCGTTACTTTTCCTCCTTTATCTAGTAATCGTAGCTGCTAGGATATCCATTACATTTTGATAAGTTATATATCGTTGGTTTCGTGTGACATCCATTTTAAAAGACAAGAAAAGTAAATTACTAGAGTATAAATAATGTCAAAAGTCATATAAAATCGTTACTTAGGTCATTACTTTTACTCAAACAAATATTTTTCTAGTCTATAATATATGAGTGTAAATGTTCTACGTCATTGGCTAGGTGTCACCATCATATTAAATCCATCATGGCGAATAAATTTATAATAATAATAATAATAATAAGTATTTATTTCAAGTAAAATTACAACTCATAAATATTGTTAGTACTTACATAATTCCTAATCCTAAATGTTAGTACCCTATGCTAATAATTAGGTAGAAGTTGCGTGTAGCTCACAGCAGTGACGCACATAGGGGCAGCCAACCCTGCTCCCTATAATGCTTAACATAAATGCGAGTGGAATCAAACTTTAACAATTTTTTGGTCCATATCGGAAAATTTTTAAATTACAGCGTAGCATTCTTAGCAATAGCAGGGGGTGAATATCATAATGCAAACGATTTTAAAAAGAAATGCTTTATAAAAAAGAAATGTAGGTTACAAATTGATAAAACTGCTGCTAAAACTCCGTTTAGTAGGGTTATCGATCGGTATAATAAGTAAAACCTCAATAAGACTGGTAATTAAACCGTACATTATTTAGATATCGTCTTTACAATGACATACTTATCAAATACAACGTTTCCTTACCTTGATATTGCTGTAAAATCAGGATTTCTGCGAAATGTGACCACATTTTGCACACCTTGGCATCTTTTAAAATATTTATAAATCGTTATTCTGGTGTCTTAATTGGCGTATTGGCACTCTGGCACTTTTTAATCGATTTTGCAACTGATTTTCTTGGAAATAATGAACTCCTTGCGGGGCCAACACGCGCTCCTTCAAAAACTTTATATAATGAGTGTCCAGAAATCAACATTTAGAGCCAGACAGAGAAAGTTATCCTGTCTTGTCTAACCAACGTGTTTACGGTTTTACCGGTTCGAATCGGTAAACAGTGAAAATGTTACCAGGAGACCATATCCAATAGAGTATTATTCGCTCTTCCAAAAAACATCAAATAATAAACCACTATAGCACTTATTCACTGATCCGTGGCAAGGCGGTTCAGAATCACTCATAATTTTATGCAAACCTCAGTCTTAAGGCAGACAAAAGATCAAAAAACACTAGGCTTTTAGGTTAGTCCGACATCAAATCGATAGAGATTGCAGCCAAACAGTTACCATTTGTGCGCATGTCCGAGTATATTTCTATTATAACGCCATCTGTTTGCAAATACTGTCATTTTAAAGCAGTTCAAGCTGACAGCCAGAGTCAAGAGTGAAAGTTACTCGAACCTAACGACTCTTGGTGTTTCATGTTTTCCTAGTACGTTTCATTGCTTACGACAGTGAGTTACGAACAAAAATTTCGAAAAAAAATCACTGTTTTTTAAGATGCAATTGATTCCTAATTAATTTACGTTATATTTTGTTTAACTAAAAATTAATTTCAAAGAACTTTTCATTCATAAATCCTTGAAAATCTCTTTAAATTGCTGTCAATTTTGTCATCGACTTCTCAAGCATGGCATAATAAATACTTTGTAATCAATTGAGTTACGATTCTAAACTATCGAAAAATCAGTAAAGTAAGAAGTAAACAAATAAAGCTTACGTTAACATAGTGTTTTATTGATTATTGTTCGAAAATAGACTCTACCAATTTCACCAAACGATGGTAAGACTACGCCGAGCGTACGCTGGAGGTACAGTGTCGCCCTCATTAGTTTCATTGTGTTTTCTAATAAACTAAAGTATTTCCTAAAATCGTACGGTAAGGATTTTGTACTACAAATGAAAACACAACTTATTGGGTATATGACATAGTTTCATATCAATTGCGGAAAACTGAAGTTATTTTTTAAATCTAAAATTAAAGAAAAAAAAATATATTATTTTAAAATATGTATCAAATGGGCATAAGTGCGCTATCCGTAGTTTGAGGATTATCCACTCGTTACGAAACAACCTGTATATATATATATAATTTATTATTTAAATTTAATTAAATAGTAAGGAGTAAGGATAATAACAATTAAAGAAGTTGTTATAAGTAATAAATCGGAACTAGGAAAAGGTTAGTTCACGGGCTACGGGAAAGTTGTTTGGTCCACGACCTACTCGTAGATTCGAAGCGTAAAAAAACTTATATCATCTTTGACCTGTTAAGGGTATGGTTTTTAACTCGGCCGTCAAGTAATTAAGACTAAAAACGTTGAAAATACGATAACGTTTGATATGTATGGTTTTTACCGCCTAAAACCTCGGCGCATTACTTAACTGAACTAAATGGTTAAAATACGAAAATCTTATCGAAAAAGCGACACATTCGATTCAGATTTAACAAATGGTTACGATTATTACCTTTTATTAGGTATTTATATTTAACTATCGATCAAACATCGAGCTCTACATGCGAGTTATTTAATCTGTAGTTCACTCATATAATTTTTTAAATATACACCGTGGCCTCGAGTAACCCGTTATATTTCAACTTAATTCAATTTTGCTTCAATTCGGACTGGCTTTTGAGATATTTTATATCCATTTTTATAAACCTAGCTTGTCACGAAAACTCCGGTGCAACAAGCCTTTTATATTGTTACGTTGCCGATATTGTACCAATTACGTATGAAATCCGGGAATAGTCGCAGGCGAAACTCACTTATGTGACCCTTAATAACATTAAAACACGTTTAGTTTTTTTTATTGAATCTACTTAATTTGTCGTGCAATCTATCACAATAGATCATTACTTGCAATGAATTTAGACTTAATATTACTTTGAAATCAAACTTAATTTAGTATGTTTTATACAACAAATAGTAATCAAGCCCTGGCCAAGTTGAATGGCGGCTCGTTTTATGTACTTACTTAAAGAAGCTTCCGTTCAAAATACAGGTACTTTACAATTTTATTCAATCGACTATTATTTTCCGCATGAAAAAACAAACAATAAATATCATTTTTAATTGAACACTAGACCCGCCCCGTCCTCGTTTCGTAACGGTGAAAACAAAATTATAGACCAGGGTAGAAGCCTTTAAAAATAATAAAAAGTGAAAAAAAATAATAGTAGGATGAAACCCATTGGAAAAGGAGGGAAATATTATAAAAATGAAAGGAAAAATAATTTACGGGCGATCTGAGGTCGGGAAGGGGATGGGGGTGAGTTTTTAAGGGTAAAAAACGGTTTTTCTCGATTTCTGGCAAAACTAAAAGTCCTATCGAAAAAAGTCAAATGGCAAAGTTGTAGGTAATAAAAAGATATAAAACTTTTTTATTTACACTTTTTTCACATAACCTCAAAATTTATATGAAAAATCCAAAAAACCAAGTTTTTGGTTTTTTATTTTTATCTTTTACAAAAAATATTTTTTTTTAACGAAATTTGGTGAAAACTTACCTTTTTATGTCCCAAATACGCTGTAATTTATTTGATTAAAAATATTTATTTTTTCACCTTATTTTGAATTAATATCGAAGAAACACCCTAATTTTCAATCGAAAATTCACCCGTCAAAATATCAGCTTTTTTCAAAAAGTTGGTATGGTTTCTGTTCGTTGAAATCTCTACTTTCCGATGGTGAAAAAAAATATATATGTTTAATATATCTAATAATATATTTCTGTAATATTTTTTTTCATGGGAGTTTATTCACGATAAAATAGTGAAGGCATTATTAATTCGATTTTGTCTTTTCAGATTATCAGTATGGATGATTGCATTTTCTGAGAAGATTTACTGTAGTAACATATATATTTTTTTTCACCATCGAGAAGTAGAGATTTCAACGAACAGAAACCATAACAACTTTTTGAAAAAAGCTGATATTTTGACGGGTGAATTTTCGATTGAAAATTAGGGTGTTTTTTCGATATTAATTCAAAATAAGGTAAAAAAATAAATATTTTTAATCAAATAAATTACAGCATATTTGGGACATAAAAAGGTAAGTTTTCACCAAATTTCGTTAAAAAAAATTAATTTTTGTAAAAGATTAAAATAAAAAACCAAAAACTTGGTTTTTTGGATTTTTCACATAAATTTTGAGGTTATGTGAAAAAAGTGTAAATACAAAAGTTTTAGATCTTTTTATTACCTACAACTTTGCCATTTGACTTTTTTCGATAGGACTTTTAGTTTTGCCGGAAATCGAGAAAAACCGTTTTTTACCCTTAAAAACTCACCCCCATCCCCTTCCCGACCTCAGATCGCCCGTAAATTATTTTTCCTTTTATTTTTATAATATTCCCCTCCTTTTCTAATGGGTTTCATCCTACTATTATTTTTTTTGGTTTTAAAAATTATCGACCCTGGTCTATTAAATAAGCCTATTATTATATTAGTTAGACATAATAGAATTTGCTATTAAAAACATATTTTTAAACCCTGTTTAAAGAAGATAGTATAAAAATATAGATACAGTTTGTTTGATAAAGTTAAATTAATCAAAACTTGTGTACTAAACTGTATAGTAATACAAAATACAATAATCCAATTTTTACATATACATTTTTTCATTACACATTAAATGTAATTAATAAATTGTTAAGCTATCTACCCCTTTTTTGACAATGTTCATGACAGTTAACTTACACTTTTTTGTTGGTTTTTATTATAAATTTTTATGTTGGTTCAAAATCAAAAATCAGTTTCAATTCACGACTTTTTAATTTCTGCCAAATTAAGGGTGAACAATGATAGATAACATTTGGTAATTGCTTATTTTAAAGGCGAAAAAGTAACGGCATACGGTTTTTCTCACGAAAGCCTCGTAACTCGGAACTGAACTCGTCGCCGGATTACTCGTAGCAGTACCAGGGTAACATAAGCTAGAGAAAGCAGCAGCGAAGGAAGTTTCTGCGCATGCGCGCATCAAAGCGCTGCGCTGTGTGCGTCACACACACATATAACAACAAGCTTACCCGATTTAGGTTGCGTTATGTTTTCAGTCAATTTTTGTCCTTTATTCCAACTACCTACAACCAACATATTTTTTTTCTCCGTTGTATGTTTAGGCATAAATCGACTTGCAACACCCCCCTCCCCCCCCTCTTGCTTTGGTTTGGTTTAACCTTCCGAGAAAAGTATCTCTCTGATTGTAAAAATCGCTTTAAACTTTGTTGCGGTATTCAGGAGGAATTAGAGGATATGCAGACAGGCAGATGTTGTTTGATACTATTATTGAAAAATGGAAGTGAAGAAAATGACAACCATTAAACGGTTTAAACAAAAAACCGGGCAAGAGCATGTCGGACCATGCTCAGTGTAGGGTTCCGAAGCCGTAACGACAAACACAAAAAACTATCTCAAAAATCAACATGTATGAACCAATTTTCTATTTAGTTATTTGGCGCTGTCTTAGATGATTTTTAGTAGGTATAAACCCGTTAGTCGCCTGTAAATAGTTATCTCAGGAACTAATTAAGTCTACTTATTGTTAGTAATGATTCTTTTTCTTATAAATTCGTATATAATATCTCAAACAAGAGCCAAGCTTTTAAGTGTGAGATCAGTATACCTATGTAGGTAGTTAGGTATCTAAACTGCTTCAAATCGACTTTAAATTACAATAAAAGTTTAATCTTTTATAAAGTTATTAATATAGGTAAATTGAAAAAAAACAAGGGCCAGTAAATATAATTTTAAGTTTTCCAAACGATACTCGACTCAAATCAATAATCTAATCGATTATTTGTAAACTTTCAGATCGCAAATCGCAAACTTGTAGGTAGCATTCCGGGGCACGTCCGAACAGCATCTAGGCGCTTGCGCTTATGAGCGTGGCTATCGCTCGATTTGTTACTTGGACAGACTCCCCCCCCGCGCGTCCTGCACGCCCCGTTAACAAATTTTTCTATCAAAGTTATCATAGGCGATTTTGATAGGTATAAACACTTTAGTCGCCTGTATCTCAGGAACTAATCTTGTCTACTTAGCCGTGATAGTTTTCCTTTAAAATTCGTTATATGCGCTTTCGTTGAAGATTTTTTTCAGATTTTTAGTATTTGTAGTTTTGGCTGTAGGGGGGGGGGGGACACTTGACTCTAACAAAAAATAGCGCTTTAAAGCTTAATATTTCATAAACGGATCCCTTAATCGAAAAATTGTTTTCACAAACCCGCAATATTTTTGAAAGACCTATCCAACGACAACCCACACTATGGGGTAGGCAAGAAAAAAAAAAGGCATCCCCACGTTACGTGTAGGGGAGGTGCATTAAAAAAAAAAAAAAAAAAAATTCTATTTTACCACTTTGTTGGCGTGACTAATATGTATATTCATGCCAAATTACAGCTTTCTAGTACTATGAGTCTCTGAGCTAGACTGGGGACGGACGGACGGACGGACGGACATGGCGAAACTATAAGTGTTCCTAGTTTGACTACGGAACCCTAAAAATGTTCTCGGAAAGCACATCTCATTTTATACGGTACAGCAAAAAAACACGATCGTGTTCCGTGACTGCCGCATGTTGACCAAATAAACCGTCTAACTTTGACAGTTAACCAGTCTGACAGACTAGGGCTGAGTTCACCAACCAATTTATCAGACGGTTAAGTCTAAATCAGCTGTTAGTCTATACATTTGACAGCCGTTAACCCGCCAACCGTCCGTTTAATTGTCGGTGAACACTTCACTTTAGTAGACTAAGGGCCTGTTTCACAATCGACAAGTAAATTTATCTGTCACATAAAGTTGTCTCTCTCCTTGTCTATTTTCAAGTGTACGACATAGAAAGGGCTAAACTTATCCGTCAAATATCCTTTACTTGTCGATTGTGAAACAGGCGGTTAATAACTTGACTTACTGACTAAATATAATGTAGTACGCCATTTAGGTACGATAAAGCTGCTTCGTTAAAATATGCTTTGTTACAGAAAGTAACAAAGCATATTGTAACGAATTTAGGTTTATAGTGCGCTTATGAACAAAGAGTTAGTGAATTTAAATTAAAAACTGTTATTTGAGTTATTATTATTGATTAAACGTGAAACACTTTAAATCACCGAGTCATATTTCGATATAAGATGTCAAGTGTGAGTAATTTTAATATTATTGGGGGTTCGGTTGTATTGAATTTATTTTGATTTTCTCGCCAGTTTATGAAGCCGCGCTTACCTACCTAAGTAAATTCAAGCACAATCTAGTTATACCAATAAAGGCGGCTAGCTGCAATGTTCTAGTCGAAATATTATACCTATATACTCTATTGGTAACCACATTAAACTCCCCATGTTTTCCTATGCAAGCTGCCTCCTTTGGTATGACGGCGCAGAGTAAGGTAAAGTGGTTCAAGGCCGCTTTGATTGCGGGAGCGTTTTCATGGGGTTCGTTACCAGGAATGCATAAATTAACAAGAGGCAAAAGCTGCGGTAGGGAATATTTTTTCCGCCGAGAAATGAGTGTTGCGGCTACGTAAACATACGGTTAAGTCGCTGAGAGCGATCTTAAAGGCTTGTAGAACCAGTTACGAAACTTTAACTTTACTGTTTTGATTAGGAGTCTCAGGAAACTGGGACAAAAATGGCATATTTAATGTATCATTTAAAAATAATTATCGATGGCAAAAAGATAAATTTTCTCTCATAAACATAGTTGTTTAAAGGGTCATTAAAGTTTAAATAAATAAAATAATATGAGCGGACAGTTTCACGCAAATTGGTTTAGTCCTAAACAAAGCTCTAGGCTTGTATGTACTACATATATAAATATAACCTATTTAATTGGTAACCACATTAAACTTTAAATGCCCATGTTTTCCTATGCAAGCTGCCTCCTTTGGTATGACGGCGCAGAGCAAGGTAAAGTGGTTCAAGGCCGCTTTGATTGCGGGGGCGTTTTCATGGGGTTCGTACCAGGAATGCATAAATTAACAAGAGGCAAAAGCTGCGGTAGGGAATATTTTTTCCGCCGAGAAACGAGTGTTGCGTCTACGTAAACATACGGTAAAGTCGCTGGGGGTCAATTCTACTAACAAAATTGTGCTATGATCGTAATAGAAACTCAGTAGGACGGCAAGTCAAACACTCTTTACTATTCTACTAATTATACAACGATATATTTACAAAGATAGAAAAATAAGTTCTTAAATACATAGAAAACATCCAAGAATCAACCAAATACTTGCGCTCATCACACAAATATTTGGTCTGACCGGGATTTGAACCTGGGACTGCTAGTTTCGTAGGCAGTGTCGCGACCACCTTGCCTAAACTATCGGCGAATAAAATATAAATTATATTTTAAAAAACAAAAACCCGCCGTCAAGATTGCGAAAATAACTTATTTTAAAATAATAGGTGACTTTAAATGCAGATATTGTTTTTAAAGCATTTATTTTACTTTTCAGTTATACTAATTTAGCTATTATGTAGTCCCACTTCTCAATTATCAAGAATCTGTAGAACATTTCAAGCTTCTCGTAAACAACGCCGCGGGGAACTCATAGTCACTCATAATACTAAAACCTAAATGACATATCTTATCGCATAAATACAAGAATTGACAATGAAAAATACCGAAATCGCTGCAGATGTACCTAAAATATTTGAGGAGGTCCCTTGATCTCTTCAAGACCCCATCATCAGACCCTGACATGTTCACAATGGGATCAACTTAAAAGTATATCCTTTCAAACAAATTTTTATTTTTTCAAATTGGTCCCATGGCTTTCGAATAATTGGGGATCATACAATTAAAAAGAACCTCCTCCTTTTTTTGAAGTCGGCTAAAATTCAATTCAAAATAAAAATATACGTGAAGGTATAGGCTATTTTTGATTTTATGAAGAGAACAAAAATTGATGTTGTGCTTCGTTAATGGATGACACGAGAGACAAAATAACGAGTACAAACTTAGATACTTACTGTATGTACGTTATAGTTACAGATACTGTTGCCACCTTGTCTCTATCACATAATAGCTCTTAGGCACCATAATGTTGCATTGAAGTCGGATTTCCATTTGTATTCTAAGTTTCAGCTCATTCCCTTTACGGGAACTTTAAAACTCATTCGCAAGGTTACTAAACAAATATACAGCTTTGATATGTAAAGTAATAAAATAACAAAAAACACTAGCTTGCACAAAAGTATGACGCGGTCTCACCGTCTAGGCGCCCGACATATAGTGCAGGTACCAGGAGTGCATAGATGCAAGGAGTCCATCTGAATTTCTGTGTATTTATTTAAATATCATCCTTATCACTACTGCATAAGGTTAACCAGTCAACAGTTTGGTACAAATTCTAGTAGAGAGAGGACCGTAGCGTGGGCGACGCTAAGACGGTTCACAAATCGGTTGAGGAAAAGCAAATAAAAACTTGTTTCGTTTTGAAATCTTAACTTAAAAACGTTAATTGATTAAACTTGACTTTTTAATTTTTAGGCAGTTTTAAAATTTCGTTAATAGATGGATAGGAAAGAAGATTGTATTACGATTACTTAAAAGCATTTATTTATTATTATTTATTTATTTATTAAACCAGCAACAAAAATTACAAATTTACGAAAGCCCTGCAAAACTGTATTAGTACAGTTTGTCTGCAGGAAGACTTTAAAAGTTATGTTATTTGTTTAGTTATGTTATATATCGCTGGAACTGCCCCTGCAAAATTAGATTGTAGGACAAAAAGTATGTCCTTTTCTGGGGCTTAAGCTATCTTCACACTTTATTTCATAAGAACCAGTTCAGCAGTTTAAACATGAAAGCATTTTAAACAGAGAGATCGAGTTATTTGATATTCATTATATTGAGCTACAAAGTTCTTATTTGGCTTGATTGCTACGTATACTATTGAAACCGGAACGACCGACCTTATAAAAATAGGAATCTAAAAATAGGAGCTGCAAATCAACACAACTTACTTATTGTTTAGTACGTAGGATGCTGATACACAGTTAATTTAATTCAACGTCCTTAAAGCAATAAATACCAAGTGCAGAAATATCCCGAACGTCACATTTTCGAATGCACTCTTGGTCTATCCCTCAAGAACAGTTCGAAGTACTTTCAACGTTAATGGGTTAAATAGATTTTTGCACGTTGGTTTTAACTCACAAAGAGCGCCTTTTCTAGATACCTCTTTTGAGACACTAAGAGCCCTAATTTAGAATGATTTACTTTACATATAGATAAATTGAAGATAATTATACTCGATAAAGCCTTACTAGTTACTTCATCTGTTTAAATAATACAGAAACCCACCTTTGTTAGCAGATGTGACTGCAGATTGGGCTATACTCGTACAAGCTGGACAGTTGAGATACTAAAATCAATATGTTTGAGTTCAACAAACTCCCATTGACCTAGGCAACGGCTTTTAGAGTAGCTACTAGGAAAGCATAAGTTATTAGACGTCTCCTTTTAACTAGGTCGTTTAAAGACTACGACTAATACGTTTCAATCGTAAAAATATAATAAACTTTTCTTAGGGTAAGTAAATTAGTAAAAGTTAACGTAACGCTACTGGGCTAGTTAGTAGTAGTTTGCGCATGAGCATTATAATGATACGAACCTTTTTTTAGTTACCGTTTCTATTCGTAATCATGTTCAGGGCCGATATTCTACTCGCTATAACCTTATTGCCTTTAACTTGTTATAAACGTCGATAATATGATAACAGGTCTAAAGCAACATACAGACTCATGTTTTCACAAATTATTTCACGTTAACTACTCGATGGTAAAGTGAAAGTCGGCGTCAATGTAAAATTGCTATCAATTTAGTTCTCAATTAACGCGGTGCATTTTAACCAATCAGCATAATTGTTATTCCGATGATGATAATATTAACGTTATTAACTAGATCAAAAGTAAAAGTACGTGTGAAGAGTATGGTAAACTGAAGAGACCAAGTGCATTTCTGAACAAGTAAGACTGAACGACGTAGCGTCATCTCTTTCCAATGAAGGCTTTAATGAATGATAACTTCACCGGTGGGAATGGGTGCGGATGCAATTTCAGTGTGACCTGAATTACTACCTCATCTTTGGTTTATATTTGTACCTATTACATTATTATGTAAAGTAACAGACACTTTCCACTTTCCACAAAGTATACCATGAAAAAGCAAAAGATTAATATCATTTTTAATTGAACAAAAGACGCGATCCTTTCTCGTTTCGTAACGGTGAAAACAAAATTAAATAAGCCTTTTATTGGTTGGACATAATAAGTATTTGCTATTAGAAACATATTTTTAAAACCTGTTTAAAGAAGATAGAAGATATTTTTTCTTTTTATAGCATAACTATAGGTACCTACATTAGTATAAAAATATACATACACTTTGTTTGATAAAGTTAAATGAATCAAAAATTGTCTACAAAACTGTATAGTAAGTATATTGAAACGTACCTATGTCAAAAAAACCAAAATGCAATAATCCAATTCTTACATAAACATTTGTCATTACACATTAAATGTCATTTATAAATTAGTAAGCAATTTACCCTTTTTTCGAATGTTCATGACAGTGAACTTTCACTTTTTGTTGGTTATTATTATAACTTTTTAAGTTGGTTAAAAAACAAAAATCAGTTTAGTTACTCGGCGACAGCCGTCCGGTTCACGCGTGTTATCGTAAATAATAATGCCGACGCACCGCGAGTAATTAATATAAGTGAATCTACTGCTATCATTAGGGGGTGCTCCTGTTAACAGGAGTCCCTCAATCTAGTATGGAAGACCCAACTCCCACTGTAAGTTACGCCAACGTTACTTCCAAAAGTACCCACCCTAAAAAAGATCAAGCGGTAATAATAGATTCAATAGATGGAATCATGATACGTGACTACCTACTGTCTTTGTCCCAGATCACGAAATCATCATCCATACGGTTTATCTCAAGGATATCTAATTCGAGAATATGTGTTTACTTGGACTCTAAACAAACAGCTGACGAACTAGTTGACGTAGTTAAAAAAATTAGAGTTAAAGAACATTTGCTGGAAATTCGACCGCTAATAACAAGAAACAAACGAATTGTTCTATCTAATGTTTGTCCCATTATCCCACATGAAGTAATAGAAGAAAAAATCAGTGAAATGAACGTCAAAATTATGTCCCCTATTACTTACATGAAAGTCGGAATACCGGACCCTGGTTTCTCACATATTATGAGTTTTCGACGTCAAACGTATGTCACACCGGAGGATGAAAAAAATCTGCCAGAATCGATGTTAATCAACTATGACGATACTAACTACTGGATTTATATTACAAATGAATCGATGAAATGTTTTGTGTGTAGTGGCATAGGCCATCTAGCAAAACACTGTCCACAGAACAGTCAGTTTCCTGTATCTACCCATCCTTCCAA
The DNA here is from genome assembly GCA_963966035.1 of Acleris laterana. NCBI lineage: Eukaryota > Metazoa > Arthropoda > Insecta > Lepidoptera > Tortricidae > Acleris > Acleris laterana. The sequence goes on from OZ014438.1 coordinate 8,343,714, forward strand.
TAGTCAAAACCAAGAAAAAGAAACTCGCGGCCACCCCCAAATTAAGTTCAACAAACCTCAAACTCAACCATCTAACAAATCAAACTATAACAAAGGCATGAAACGGATCCGCTCAAGTACTACTTCAGAACCTTCAGAACCTAGACTAGATGAAGAAAAAACAAATAACAGCATACTTGAAGACAAAGTATTATCAAGCGATTACACAGACGACACCGATAGCATGTATTCCCTTGAAGAAGAATCGCCAAATATCAAGTCGGTTAAAAAGAAAAAGAAAACTTTAGATAGTAGAACAGAAGAACAAGTTTGGAATGATATTCAAGTTGAGTTAACAGAAGCCGAAAACACATACAGCTTTCCCCTAACATTGGAACAATTCATTAGTCTTCTAGACAGATCACGTAACAAACAAAATATTCAAGAAATAATCAAGGATTACACCGAAAACATTCCCGAGTTAATTGACATGTGCTTATTTCTCCATCCAAAAATGAATAGGAATCTAAAAAACAGGTGCTCAAGACTGTCCAGAAAACTTCAAGGTACCGACGCAGCCAAAACTCATTAACTATCCTTTTTATATTTCATTTATTTAGATAATTATAAATCATGAAAATTTTGCAGTGGAATGTAAATGGCTTCCACATGAGATTTGAAAATATTAAACTCATTCTAAACGAAGTCGACCCATTATGTTTTTGCATACAAGAAACCAATTTTAAAAACAATTACTGTGCTAAATTAAAAAATTATGACGGATTTTACAAAAACCGTACTCATAGCAGTATAGCAAGTGGCGGTGTTGCTACGTTTGCGAAACCTCACACATTTCCTGAACTAATTAATATTAATAGCAATCTAGAAGTGATAGTAATAAGAATAAAATATCCACTAGCTGTAACTATATGTAACATATATCTACCCAACAGCTGTTCTATTAATGATAATGATTTAAATGATTTACTTAAACAGCTCCCAATCCCTTTTATTTTACTAGGAGACTTTAATTGTCATCATTTCTATTGGGGTTCCAATCATTGCGATCAGAGGGGCAGAGTGATAGCAGATTGGCTAGACGTAAACGATAATATTATTCTTCTAAATTCTCATCAGCCTACGCACTTTAATAGCAGTAGCGGTCGTACTAGTAGTATTGATTTAACATTTGCTTCACGAAGTATATCAGCTTATTTCGACTGGAACGCATATGAAGACCTTTACGACAGTGACCATTTTCCTATTGTTATCACATCCCCAATTAATCTAAATCCAGATGTGCAAAATGTTCCTAAACATTTTAAATACCAGAATGCAGATTGGCCTAACTTTCATTTAGAAATAGAAAGAAAGATTGATCAATTAGGTATATTAAACATGTCCTCTAATATCTGTATTAATGATGTAGTAAATGAGTTTAATCAAATAATAATTAGTGCAGCCGAAAAACATATACCTAAAACATCTGGCAGACTAAAAAAGAAACAAGTCCCATGGTGGAACGATGAATGTTCTAACTCGCTCAAGGAAACTAAAAAAGCTTATAGAAAATACGTAAAAGAAGCGAGGAAAAGTTTAGATAATCCAAATAACCAACTAAATAATCAAGAACACCAAATCAATAAAGAATTACTCAAAATAGAATACCGTAAAAAGAGAGCCAGAACTAGAAGACTTTTTAAAGAAAGTAGTAAGACTGATTGGGAAAATTTTGTATCATCGATTAATAGTTATACTCCGATAGGGGTCATTTGGCAAAAAATTAACTCTATTAATGGACATAAAAGAAAAAGACAAACGATTATTTTAAAAAACAATGATGAATTATGTTGTGATCCAAGAATTAATTCAGAATTATTAGCAAAAGCTTTTGCCAACAACTCTAGCTCCTGTAATTATAATAATGATTTCCTACATCATAAAAACCAAATAGAAGACACTATTGTCGACTTTAATTTACAAGATAATAGTAACCCAATCAATGAACCCATTACCTTACAAGAACTTACCTCACACTTACATAAATTGAGATGTTCAAGCCCGGGACCTGATCAGATATCTAATGCATTAATTAAGAATCTTCCCTTAATTGCCCTTGAAAGACTCTTAGATATCTACAATTACATTTGGTGTAGCCAAGTATTTCCTGATCAGTGGAGGGAAGCCACAGTTATACCTATCCCTAAACCAGGCAAATCTCCCATCGCAACTGAAAGTTATAGACCAATATCTCTTACGTGTAATCTATGTAAATTGCTCGAAAAAATTGTAAGCAATAGACTGAGATGGTACTTAGAACATAATCAACTTTTATCAACATACCAATTCGGATTTAGGCAGTTTACGTCAACCTTGGATCATTTATCATTTTTAGAAAACGAAATCCTAATGTCCTTTGCAAATCAAAATAGTGTCATAGCCGTTGCCCTTGATTTAGAAAAGGCCTATGAAATGGTGTGGAAGCACAGAGTAATATCACTTTTAGAACGGTTCAATATAAAAGGTAACATTCTATCCTTTGTTACAAACTTTTTGAAAAATATAATTATAAGAGTAAAAATTGATGATGTAATCTCCAATCCTTTCCAGACAGAAAATGGCCTTCCTCAAGGATCCGTCCTAAGTGTTATCCTGTTTTTAATATCAATAAATGGAGTGCTTGATGTTATAGAACGACCTGTGAAGGGATGTCTATTTGCAGATGATCTAACAATACTATGTAGTGGTAACAATCTAAAACCTACAGAAAAAATTATGCAAAATACCTTGGATAAACTCAGCGAATGGTGTAAAAGAACGGGATTTAAATTTTCAGACACAAAAACGGAACTCATGATTATGTCAAAAAAGAAAGTCAAAGATACAGTAAAATTAAATATCAACAATCACACAATCAAAAAAGTTCATAGTTTAAAAATATTGGGTTTAACTTTTGATCCAAAAATGAATTGGGTAACGCACATAAAAAAACTGAAATCCGAGTGTTATAAGAGAATGAATGTTATTAAAGTTTTATCATCAAATAAATGGGGTTCGGATAGTACATGCATTAAAAACACCTACAAAGCATTAATTAGATCAAAAATCGACTATGGTTCAATATTATATGATTCGGCTTCTCCCAGTATTTTAAAACTTCTAGAAAGCATACATAATACCTGTTTAAGATTGAGTTTAGGAGCCTTTAGAACTAGCCCAGTAAATAGCATTCTTGTTGAAGCGGACGAAATGCCCCTAATGTTTAGGAGAAAGGAACTGTGCCTTTCATACGCCATCAACAAGATAAGTAATAAGAAGTCACTAGTCACAAATTCCTCATTACCATCAGATATTGAATTCACTCTACAGCCTTCACTCCCCACCCCTTTAAGACTTAGAACTAAAAAGTATTTGAAAGAAATTCAATTTGAGCTACCTATGGTTTTCCCACGTAAACAAACCAAGTACCCACCATGGAGAAAAATAGAACTTAGCATTAACATGGATCTGAGTAATGAACACCCTCGAAATTCCACTCCAAACTATATTTATAAGAACCTTTATTACGAGATTAAAGACCAATATCCCGATTTCACCTTACACTACACTGATGGCTCAGTTTTAGAGGGTAGATCAGGCTGTGCGATTGCATCGGTAAGTGCTAATTACGAGTATAGATTACAAAACTATGCATCTGTTTTCACATGCGAAGCTATTGCTATTCTAAAATGTTTGGAATTAATCAAGGAACACCCAAATTCTAAAAAACATGTTATATTCTCTGATTCGATGTCGTCCCTCAAAGCATTGCTTAACGTTAATAACACAGATCCGTTAATAATCATAATACGAGAAAACCTTATTGATTTAATCGATAGACACTTCATTATACAATTAATCTGGATACCTAGCCATCAAGGTATTCCCGGAAACGAAAGAGCTGACATTGCAGCTAAAAACGGTAGTAGGTTGGGACAATGTACTTATTCAACTATTGTTATACAGGATCTTAAAAAGTACCTTAAATTAAATATTAAAAAAATGTGGAACAGCTGTTGGGTTAAAAATAATAATAGTGCCCTGTATGAGGTAAGAAAATCGATTTTTGAAAAAAATAAAATTCATGTTAAAAATCGACGTGATCAAGTAGTTATGAATAGATTAAGAATAGGTCACTGTAATGTAACTCATATACACCTTATAACTAAAGAAGAAAAAAAGAAATGTTTAAGATGCAACAATGATCTGTCTATCAAACACTTGTTACTTGATTGCCCAATGTATAACACAGAAAGACTATCTGTTAATCTACCTACATCCTTAAACAATTGTCTAAACAACTCGGATACAACTGTTAATTTCTTAAAACTAGCAGGATACTATAAGTTAATTTAATATTGTATGCCTATAGTGGTCGCTAATGACCCTAGCTGTTTAAGCGACCTTAAATAAATAAATTAAAAAAAAAAAAAAAAAAAAAAAAATCAGTTTCAATTCACGACTTTTTCGTTTCTGCCAAATTAAGGGTGAACAATGATAGTTCAATAGAAATAACATGAAATTCATTCGATAATTGCTTAATTTAAAGGCGAAAAAGTAACGCCGTACGGTTTATCCCACGAAAGCCTTTAACGTAACTCGGAACTGAACTCGTCGCCGGATTACTCGCAGCAGTACCAGGGTAACATAAGCTAGAGAGAGCAGCAGCGAGGGAAGTTTCTGCGCATGCGCGCATCAAAGCACTGTGTGCGTCACACACACATATAGAAACAAGCTTACCCAATTGAGGTTGTCATTGTGTTTTGTTCCCAGACAATTTTTGTATACTTTATTCGGACTACCTATTTACAACTAATCTAGTTATACCAATAAAGACGGTTAACTGCAATGTGATATAAAACGAAAGCATATTATAACGAATGTAGGTTTATAGTGCGCTTATGAACAAAGAGTTAGTGAACTTAAATTAAAAACTGTTATTTATGTTATAATAATTGATAAAACGTGAAACACTTTAAATCACCGCGTCGTATTTCGATATAAGATGTCACGTGTGCCAATGAGTACAATTATTGGGGGTTCGGCTGTATTGAATTTATTTTGATTTTCTCGCCAGTTTATGAAGCCGCGCTTACCTACCTAAGTAAGTTCAAGCACAATCTAGTTATACCATAGTTATACCAATGGCGGCTAGCTGCAATGTTCTAGTCGAAATATTATACCTATATACTCTATTGGTAACCACATTAAACTCCCCATGTTTTCCTATGCAAGCTGCCTCCTTTGGTATGACGGCGCAGAGTAAGGTAAAGTGGTTCAAGGCCGCTTTGATTGCGGGAGCGTTTTCATGGGGTTCGTTACCAGGAATGCATAAATTAACAAGAGGCAAAAGCTGCGGTAGGGAATATTTTTTCGCCGAGAAACGAGTGTTGCGGCTGCGTAAACATACGGTAAAGTCGCTGAGCGCGATCTTAAAGGCTTGTAGAACCAGTTACGAAACTTTAACTTTACTGTTTCGATTAGAAGTCTCAGGAAACTAGGACGAAAATGGCATATTAATTGTATCATTTAAAAATAATTATCGATGGCAAAAAGATAAATTTTCTCTCATAAACAATTAATAATTAATTAATTTAGTGTGACAATTCGTGCAGTAATCAAGGATTTAGACATATCAGTGCCAACTGCCTGTCTAAAATAAAATAATAATAATAATAATAACATAGTTGTTTAAAGGGTCATGAAAGTTTAAATAAATAAAATAATATCAGCGGACAGTTTCACGCAAATTGGCTTAGTCCTAAACTAAGCTCTAGGCTTGTATGTACTATGGGGACTATTTATACAACGATATATTTACATATAAAGAAAAATAAGTTCTTTAATACATAGAAAACATCCAAGACTCAGAAAATATATACTTCCGCTCATCACACAAATATTTGCCCTGACCAGGAATTGAACCTAGGACTGCTAGTTTCGTTGGCAGTGTCGCGACCACCTACCCTAAACAAGCATCGAATAAAATTATATTATATTTTAAAAGACAAAAACCCGCCGTCAAGAATGCCAAAATAATATGTTTTAAAATAATAGATGACTTTAAAGGCAGATATTATTTTTTAAACCATTTATTTTACTTTTTAGTTATTCTAATTTAGCTATTATGTAGTCCCACTTCTCAATTATCTAGAATGTGTAGAAAATTTCAAGCTTCTCGCAAACAATGCCGCGGGAAACTCATAGTCACTTATAATACTAAAACCTAAATGACATATTTTATCGCATAAATACATGACTTGACAATGAAAAATACCGAAATCGGTGCAGATGTACCTAAAATATTGATTTCTCTAAGACCCCATAATCAGACCCTAACATGTTGACAATGGGATCTACTTAAAAGTATATCCTTTCAAACAAATAAATATTTTTTCATATCAGTCCCATGGTTTTCGAATAATTGGGGAACATACAATAAAAACAAACCCGACGAATTGAGAACCTCCTCCTTTTTTTTAAGTCGGTTAAAAATCAATTTAATATAAAATTTACGTCAAGGTATAAGGCTATTTTTGGTTTTATGAAGGGAACATAAATTGATGTTGTGCTTCGTAAGCTAAGTTCGTAAGTGCTCTTGATAAGTTTTATCTGGTTTTCTACCAAATTCATACAAAATTGACGGAACACAGCAGCTAAATATACTACTTTGATACTCGTATGTGAAGTAATAAAATTACAAAAAACAACTAGCTTGCACAAAAGTATGACGCGGTCTCACCGTCTAGGCGCCCGACATATAGTGCAGGTACCAGGAGTGCATAAATGCAAGGAGTCCATCTGAATTTCTGTGTATTTATTTAAACTTCAACCTTATCACTACTGCATAAGGTTGACCAGCCAACAGTTTGGTACAAATTCTCGTAGAGAGAGGACCGAAGGCGACGCTAACACGGTTCACAAATCGGTGGAGGAAAAGCAAAATTTTAAGCGATTTGTGCCGCCGTACAATATAAAATCAAATTAATACTAGTTTCATTTTAAAATCTTAACTTAATTATACGTTTAGGCGGACTTGCGCGGACCAGAGTTAGCCCTTAACCCAGAGTTAAGCGTCTACTTTTGTACGTGGTTTGCCGCCTAACCTCGGGTTAAGACGCTAACTCTGGTCCACGCAAGTGGGCCTTATTGATTACACTTGACTTTTTAACTTTTAGGCAGTTTTAAAATTTCGTTAATAGATGGATAGATAGTCGTGTAAATGCCGTTGAAATGCGCTTTTTGCGTAGTATGTGTAGTGTGAAACTGATTGATAGAGTAAGGAATGAAAAAGTCAGAGAGAAATGTGGAATAAAAGAAGATGTATTGACTAAGATTGAAAAGGGCATGCTTCGATGGTTCGGTCATTTGGAAAGGATGGATGAAAGAAGATTGACGAAAGAGATATACACATCGATAGTGAGTGGACGGGTCGGAAGGGGCCGCCCTAGGCGTACTTTTTCGAGTCAAATCGGTGAAATACTGGAAAAGGGCCGAATCTTAAGTACTCGAAACCGACGTGCGTGCATGACTCGATGTATGAATGTGGAAGAAGCGAAAGAAATTTGTCAAGATCGTAGCAAGTGGAAAGAAGTGGTCTCTGCTTACCTCTCTGGGAAACAGGCGTGATTTAATGTATGTATGTATGTATGGATAGAAAAGAAGATTGTATTACGATCACTTAAAAGCATTAGTTATGTTATTTGCAAAATTAGATTGCAGGACAAGAAGTATGTCCTTTTCTGGGGCTTAAGCTATCTTCACACTTCATTTCATAAGAACCAGTTCAGCAGTTTAAACATGAAAGCATTTTAAACAGAGAGATCGAGTTATTTTATATTCATTATATTGTGCTACAAAGTTCTTATTTGGCCCGACGCAACGCTACGTGTACAGTCAACAAATTTGATTTCTAGGCCACTTTGGACTATGTTAATGTGACGTTGTCAACCAAAACGTAAGAGACTCCCTATGATTTGGTTTACAACGTCACGTTGCCAAAGTCCATAGTGGCCTAGGAATCAAATTGGTTGACTGTACTATTGAAACCGGAGCGACCGACCTTATAAAAATAGGAATCAAAAAACGCTCAATAAACGCGGTGCATTTTAACTAATCACCATAATTACATGTTATTCCGATGATGATAATGTTCACGCTATTAACTAGATCGAAAGGAAAAGTACGTGTGAAGAGTATAGTAAACTGAAGAGACCAAGTGCATTTCTGAAATGCAGCCTACCTATACATTCAGGCGTGCCGTGCAACAAGTAAGACTGAACGACATAGCGTCATCTCTTTCCAATGAAGGCTTTGATGATTGATAACTTCACCGGCGGGAATGGGTGCGGATGCAATTTCAGTGTAACCTGAATTACTACCTCATCAGTTCTGGATCCCTAGTCTACGTAGTTCCGCTGATGCACTGTGTCACGGCACGGTGCAACGACTGAAATGCAGTCAGTGTAAGCATATTTGCTCAATGTGTAAAGACGTTGCATTATAGGAACGTGAAATCGCTGCAGTAGGTACTTTAATAGATCTTTATAGTTGTTTTCTATTGCAGAACATATTCCTTAGGTTTAAATAAAGATTAACTTTTTTTGTTTATGTAGGTTTTATTTCTTGTATTAAGATAATATATTTAATTTGAAATTGTAAAGATATTGCATTTTTATCGCTACATTTATGTTGCACCTAGGCAAATGGTGCTGTGTTATGTATGAAATAAAAGAACTTGACCACATTTATAAATCACAAATATTGTGGTGAGTGTTGCTCGCGGCTTTGCTTGCTTGCGCCCAACGGTTGAAAATACTTTCTAAACCCACACCTCAGATGTGAGCCGAATATATATTATTTTCTCCAAACCTACCTAAAATACCAATATATTGTATAAAAAATGGTTCTTAGTCAAGAATTTTCCTTTTAATCTCAACAAAGGGATAGAATTCAATGGAAGACAGTTTTTCTCTTAGTGTGTGACACACCTGTCATCAAAATAAAGAAACATGGCATGTGGAATATTAAATGCATACTTCTTTATGTACCTAAGCATAACAAACACGTCCAAAACAAATGAAATTTTATTTCAAAAATGTATACTTATAAGGTCAGGTACCCATCTGTCCGGCTCCGATTTGGTTTATATTTTGTATTACATGTTATGTAAAGGAACAGACACGTTTTTTTCATGGAAGAGTATTTTCCGAAGAAGTGAAAGGGAAATTATCGGAACCTCTCGAAGTATTCTCTAAAGCTTCTGCGCAAGCGAGAGAGAAATTATGAGGGTCCTCTCGTTTACTCGAGGGTGGCGGGGGGCATAGTATTCTCTAAAGCTTCTGCGCAAGCGAGAGAGAAATTATGAGGGTCCTCTCGTTTACTCGAGGGTGGCGGGGGGCATAGTATTCACTAAAGCTACTGCGCAAGCGAGAGAGAAATTATGAGGGTCCTCTCGTTTACTCGAGGGTGGCGGGGGGCATAGTATTCACTTAAGCTACTGCGCAAGCGAGAGAGAAATTATGAGGGACCTCTCGTTTACTCGAGGGTGGCGGGGGGCATAGTATTCACTAAAGCTACTGCGCAAGCGAGAGAGAAATTATGAGGGACCTCTCGTTTACTCGAGGGTTGCGGAGGGTAAAATGCTATTTTCAAATAGTCAGCGCAAGCGAAAGGGAAATTATTATGGGCCTCTCGTTTACTCGAGGGTCGCGGGAGGTATTTTTGTTTTAACATGATTTTGACTTATTTTGCAATTTTAACTTACTAATAAGTCAATCCTAACATCTGTCTTTCCATTAAAAATTAGAGGTATAAACTTAAACTACTTTCGATTAATAGCAAACGACTTGTACGCGGACGGTTTCGCGGGCAACAGCCAGTAGTATTATAATATGAAAGTATCCATAGGCCACTGGTTTATATCCGGTTTGAAGGACCACTTGTTTAGTTTATGGGACTTTTTTACGCATAAATAATCAGTTTTTATAGAAAATACATCATAAAATGCACAAAAATAATTAAAAAGCACTTTTTCACACGCGTAGGCTTTAGTTAGGTTAAGCCGACTAACACCATCTTCCTACCGGAGTTGCCAGTATCTTTTGTATAAACAAACTTTGAATGTTTATTACGCTTTCATGGCTAAACCGCTTAAACAATTTAATCGTTTACCATTTATTATTTACATTTAACTACCGATCAAACATCGAGCTCTACATGCGAGTAGTTTAATCTGAAGTTCACTCAAATAATATTTAAAATATACACCGTGGCCTCAAAACCCGTAATATTTCAACTTACTTCAATTTTGCTTCAATTCGAACTAGCTTTTGAGATATTTTATATCCATTTTTATAAACCTGTAATGAAACTCCGGTGCAACAAGCCTTTTTAATTGCGACGTTGCCGATATACCAATTACGTATTAAATCCAGGAACAGTCGCAGGCGAAACTCACCCATGTGATCCGATCACTGTACAGGTACAATACAATTTCATTCAATTGAATATTATTTTCCGCATGTATACCATGAAAAAACAAAAAATGAATATCATTTTTAATTGAACACAAGACGCGAACCTTTCTCGTTTCGTAACGGTGAAACTAAATTTAAATAAGCCTTTTATTAGTTAAGACATAATGGAATTTGCTATTAGAAACATATTTTTGAAGAAGATCAGAGATATTTTTCCTTTTAGTATTACTGGTAGAGTACTGTAGAGTACAGATACAGTTTGTTTGATAAACTTAAATGAGTCAAACATTGTCTACAAAACTGAACAGTAAATATAATAAAACGTACCTACTCGTATGTCAAAAATACAAAACACAATAATCCAATTTTTACATAAACACATTACACGTTAAATGTTATTAATAAATTGTTAAACAATTTACCCCTTTTTCACAATGTTCATGACAGTGAACTGTCACTTATTTGGTAGTTTTTATAATAAGTTCTAATGTTGGTTCAAAATCAAAAAATCAGTATCAATTCACGACTTTTTCATTTCAACCAAATTAAGGGTGAACAATGATAGTTCAATAGAAATGACATAAAACTCATTCGATAATTGCTTATTTCAGAGGCAATAAGTAACGGCATAAGACTTTCTCACGAGAAGCCAATGTTTTCTTTATGTTCATTTTACTTCAAATAAAAACAAAATTGTATTAATTGTAAGTCGAGGCCCCTCTAAATGTTTCAGAAATAAAATTTATCAAAAGTAGGTCCAAAATTATACCAATACGTAACTCCGAACTGAACTCGTCGCCGGATCACTCGCAGCAGTACCAGGGTAACATAAGCTAGAGAGAGCAACAGCGAGGGAATTTTCTGCGCATGTGCGGATCAAAGCGCTGTGTGCGTCACACACACCGATAAACCGTTTACTTGTAGGTCGTTTCATAAGAGCTGCCGTTTTTAAACGTAGCTTGAAGTTTCAACCCAAAATCTGTAATTTAGGAGATTATAGAGTTAAAGTAAATGTGCTTTTTCTGTGTTATTCCTTATTTATTAATAACAAACTAACCCGATTGAGCTTGTCCTGTTTTTTGTTTCTAGACAATTTTTGTCAGCTTTATTCGGACTACTTAAAACAATTAACTCTTATCAATGATTTTACCAAATTAATTTATTACGTTCTCAGATGATGCGCTAAGCAATGAACTCCGTTATATGTTTAGGTATAGATAGACTAGCAACCCCCTCCCCCCTTTGCTTTGGTTTGGTTTATGTGAGTACATTAACAAGTATTTATTATACAACAACCTTCCGAAAAAAAATATTTCCCCGATTGTGAAAATCAAACTTTGCAAGCATTAAACTTTGTTGCAGTATTAAGTAGGAATGCTAATACTGGATTTTCATAGTCACGTTTTTAACGGACAATTACTTTGTACGCAACCCTCGGTACGCGAGTCTGAATGGCACTTGGCCGGTTTTTTTATTTATTTACTTACCAGACAATTACGTTTGTCGGTGCAAGGTAATATAGCCCTCTCACATTTGCTAATAAGTATGCAGTAGCATAGTTATTAGCAAATTTATTTCACACATCATTTAAATATCAATTTAACTTTAAAAAAAATGTTTTTTGATTTTTAATAAAAAACCCCCTCCTCCATTGAAGTCGCCAACTTTGCCATTCGGATCATTTTAAATGTTGACCTTTTTTTTTTTTTTATGGTATAGGAAGGCAAACGAGCAGACGGATCGCCTGATGGAAAGCGATTACCGTCACCCATAGACACCTGCAGCACCAGAGGAGTCACAGGTGCGTTGCCGGCCTTTCAAATGAGAGTACGCTCTTTTCTTGAAGGTTTGAAGGTCGTAACGGTCCGGAAATACCGCAGGCGACAGACCATTCCACAGTCATTATTTTTAAGTCTAGAAATAAGGAAGTCCCATATTAACCCCCCTAAATCTTCTTTCTTTATCTTTGCCTACGCTGATCATTTTGAATTGTAATCAGATCCCTATATATACCAATTTTCATACTGCTAAATCCAGAAATGAGAAAATTTTCATAAAAACCACCCCAGTTTACCCATTTAAGAGGGAATTTGGTCTATTTCTTCTATACAGATCATTTTGAATTGTAATCAGAACCCTATATACCAATTTTCATACTGCTAAATTCAGAAATGAGGAAATTTTCTTAAAACTTTATCCCCGCCATTTTAGCCCTTTAAGGGGGAGTTTTGTCCATTTCACCTACACAGATAATTTTAAATTGTAATCAGGACCCTATATACTAATTCTCACACTATCCATTTCACCTACACAGATAATTTTAAATTGTAATCAGGACCCTATATACTAATTCTCACACCGCTAAGTCCAGAAATGAGAACATTTTCATACAAACTTTACCACCCATTTTACCCCTTACAACCCTTGTTTCACATTTAAAAAAATCCTATGTCCTTTCTCAGGCTCTAAACTACCTGTGTACAAAATTTCATTTTAATCGGTTAAGTAGTGTTGGCAAGAAAGCGCGACAGATAGACAGACAGACGGACAGAGTTACTTTCGCATTTATAATATATAGTACAAAGCATATAGTTTATAGTATATAGTATAGTAATTATAGTAAGGATAAGGATAGTAAGGATAAGACGATAAAATAATAAATAGAATAGATTGTACATAACAACTTCAGATGAGAATATTTTTTGGGTTTTCGCTGTTTCAATAGTCGGATTTTAGTTATTGAACACTTTTTTTCACATATTATCTGGTAAATGTATCCTATCGTTATTACTTGAATAGCTTAATCTCTATATGGCTTTCTGGATTACGGTTTTATTCCCTAGGTATATCCCGTCTGTTATTAATGGGTTAATTTTATGTATTTGCGCCATCTCTGTGCATTTGGTTGCGTTCACTGGCAATGTTATCTACTTGTTGCTAGATGTCACCTGTGTCGCTAAACGAAGAGACTAAATCTAAAAGCACCTAACAAGAAATTGTACCAGGAGTGCATGGCGACTAGGAGAGTTTAGTAAATCGGATGGATACTCAGATACGCGTTTGCCTTTAACGTGTCTGTGTTTATATCGAACATGCAAGTCCTCATATTTATGTAAGACACGTACCTAGGCTTTATTCATAACTAGATTTAGTCCGCGACTTTGTCCTCGTAGAACTCGTTTATCGCAGTTAAGTACATTAATAGTTTTAAGTAATTATATAGTTTGACGTCATCCCTGGCCAGAATGATATCTTAAACACATGTTCTATGGAGGTCGAAATTAAAAAAGAAGTTTAGTGGGCTGATACTTAAGAGCATGCTACATATTATAGTTAAATTCTTTCAGATAAATGGTAAATCTGTCGGAATTATAGAAATTCGGGGAATCAAAACATTTTCCCGTTTAGCAATTCCAGACATAATTATTGCCCTTATGATATTCCGACTCAATGCGACCAACATAATCAACACAACGACACCAACTATAAGTATGACTTTATGGGACGGTACTCCCAATAGCTCCAAAGAGTTCAGGAACTCTAAGGGTAGCACGTGTCGGTGTCTATGACATTGTCTACCGTCAGATACTCCACAACATCGTCTTCTGCGTGAGACATATTATAAGGGATCCGTTCCCTAAAAGGAAAAAACGGAACCCTTATAGGATCACTTTTCTGTCTGCCCGTCCATCCATCCGTCCGTCCGTCTGTCCTTCTGTCTCTTAAGACCCGGAGGTATCGAGTTGAAATTAAAACCATATGCTTAGGTTTACAGTCCCTTAAAGCTGTGAAAAAATCAAACTTCTAAGGGCCACTTGCACGAAAAGTTTAACCCTGGGTTAAAACACTAACGCCCACTTGCGTGGACCAGAGTTAGCGTCTTAACCCGAGGTTAGGCGGCAAACCACGTACAAAAGTAGACGCTTAACTCTGGGTTAAGGGCTAACTCTGGTCCGCGCAAGTCCGCCTTACTCGAGTTAAAATTACAGTTGTCGTATGAATCTGACGTTTACTAAATCGAATTACGCCCACTTGCGTGGACCAGAGTTAGCGTCTTAACCCGAGGTTAGGCGGCAAACCACGTACAAAGCGTCTACTTTTGTACGTGGTTTGCCGCCTAACCTCGGGTTAAGACGCTACTCGTAACTCTGGTCCACGCAAGTGGGCGTTAGTGTCGTAGCCCAGCAGGGTCACATTTTTCGTGCAAGTCCGTCTTAGTTACTTAACCCCATACTGCGTACACTTTGCTTCGGAGCAGGGCTGCATAGTCACAGCTGTTTTTAACGGATACTTATTTTGTACGCAACCCTTGGTATGCCACCAGTCTGACTGGCACTTGGCCGGTTTCATTAATTTATCTACCCGACATTCGTTTGTCGGTAATAGGTAATATGCCCTCTCACACAACCATTTTCTATTGTTTATATTTGTTTGTAGTTCAGGGTACACTTATTTATAGATCATCTGTGTTTTGTACTTACAATATTACAAAATTTGCGGTTTAGTAGTGTTTGCTGCCGCATATTACCCCGTCTGTGTGTCATTGTGTAGTAGCTGGTATATTGGAACTTAAATACTTTTTTTTGAGTTCCGTACATAAAATGAAAGAACGGAATCCTCATAGGATCACTCTTGCGCTGTCTGTCCGTCTGTCCATCTGTCTGTCACAGCCAATTTGCTGCAAAACTACTGGACCGATTAAATTGAAATTTGGTAATATTTATTAATTATATTGCACGAAACGAACAAACGAAAACTAACCATACATTACGGCCGTTAATACCTATTTATATATAATTTTCGTCACAAAACTGACTCAGTTAAAATGCCTTTATTTTAGTCCTGAATTGGGGTACACATTTTGTGAAAACGCCCATTTATGTCACAGATAAACTTAATCCCAAAGAACATTTCGTTCATATAAATCATTCAAAGACACTACTCACTGTTATCAATGTTATCATCGTTTTTTAAGCATGGCAAATAAATAATCTTTTTAAGTCTAGTGATTCAAGTTTCTGAATTAAAAAAATAATTTAAAGGTTAAGTAGTAAAGTTTTACTTGAGATCTGTTTTAATATTAATTCAAGTTCGTCAAACCATTTGTGCTTATATACAAGTATTTTTACACTATAACGCCATCTGTTGGCAAATGAAGACATTACTACAAGAGGTGTCAGGCGACGAGCTCATCCTCGCAGTGACTTGCTAGATCAAAATATGGTAGCTTTGTTGTGAACAAACTCCTGCCGTTGAACAATGTTTTCCTAGTATGTTTAATTGCTTACGTCGAATGTTTCGTAACAAAATGTTTAAAAAAAAGTTAAATTATTTAAGGCTGAAATTGTTTTTTTTATTAACTTTTCATGATTTTTTTGTAACTTAAACTAAATTTTAAATAACTTTTCATTCATAAATCATTGAAAAACCAGCGAACATATTTACCATCCTTTTGTAAGCATGAAAACAAATACCTCGTTCATTGAAGTTTTATTTAGTTATTTAATAAAACGATAAGTCAACAAATTAGGGGTATAATTTGCTAAGTTGAAATCGAAACGTGTCCATCAATTTTATCAGGCAGTTTAAATAATAAAATCCTTAAATACGAGGCCAATCTAACAAGTGCTACGAATGTAAATCTACGCGACAGTACGCGCTACGTAGGTGCTCTACGGTGCTACTTTTACATATAAAATAAAGTTATATAAATTTAATTAGTTGCTTATAATTTATAATAAACGTGGTTAATATTTTTTGCGTGTTTTTTAATTAGGAACTTTAAACACAGCTCCCTCAGAGCTCAAAACTGTCGAACATTACAACGTGTTAATCTTTTTTTAATTTATAGACATTGTTATAATTACAGTCTTGCCTTGGGAAACTGTGGTAAGTTTTTGACGAGTAAAAGTCCAATTTTCGCCTAGATACTGCTCAAGGTTTTTATTTCGTACTACATTTTTCCAGCGAATCTACTTAGGTACAAATTGTTTAATGGTATTATTTAGCGACCTTGACCTGAACCTTGTCCCTTTTTCTCGCGAAAAACTATTTTTTTTATCTTTTCATAATAAATTATCCCTCTTTATCATATACGCAAAATGGGTAAAACAATAAGACATTAGTATCAAACAGAAAGTGACAGTAAATACTTTCATAAAAGAGGTTTATTATGCGTTTATGAATAAAATAATATGTCTTTACCACTTAACACATCAATCCTTTGTTGCATTAAACCAAGAACAGACTGCATTCCTAAAAGAGGGTTTAGGTTTGTGCCACTCTGCTACACAAATTGTTGTTGAGCCATTATTTTTCTCTGATTAACGATCAAATTAGCATTTTTCCAATTTAATTGAAATTACCTACTTGTGGTAGTTCAATCTTTTTTTTTATTAAGTATAAATATTTATAATAAAAGAAATAAGAAGTGAAACTATAAAAAAACTTTGAGAACACACTAGAGTAATAAAGACCTTTCTTATCCCATATTATGCCCCTTGATTCGGAAACGATCAACACCATAATATGCCCTAAAATATAGTTCTGGGCCTGAGTTCTGGGCATATAATGTTAAGATCTTTCTCAAACAGCAGCTAAATGTGCATGAGCCAAAACTGACATGACATGTGTCAGTGAAGTTGAAATACACTATTAGAACTATTTTAACAATAAGTATATGTTTTAGTTGGTAACATTTTAAACTAAGTAATTAATGTTTTTTTTATTTTTGCAAACTTGTAGCAAATTGTCATTTTAATCGACTAATTAGTTGAAAACTTAGGTTGGCAAACTTGGAATCTATCACGCAAGTGCTGAGCGCAGGTTTGGGTGGTACGCAACTCGTTGTTATTGACCTGATTGGGCCAGAACGCCAGGAGTTACTAGGATCTCATGACAGATCGGTGCATTGCTGATAGTTGCATATTGATTTGAGGGAGTGGTGCAACTACTTTCTCTTTCAGCGTCCAAGTCCCTCCATATAACTAGACATTCTTTGGTCGCGTTGGTAAATCTGCTAACCAAATTTAAAAAGCAGCAAGCGGATATGGAACTTATACTCTGAAACTGACTGCCTTTTTAACGGCAAATATGGCGGATGGTCTTTCAGGCTTAAAAGAGGAAGTAGGTTTCACCGTATGCTACCATGAATGAATAAATAAGTTAATGTTAATAAATAATAAATTCATTCATAGACACGCTTTTGCCGACTGTACTTCTTATATTAAGTCATTGTCTGCTTATAAAGATCAAAGTAATGAGTTCCAACACGTTAAGGTTAGCGGAGATCCTGTCGCTACCGTCCAAATTCATCATCAGATCGGCTCGTTTATACCATAATATTGCAGCGGATGACTCGTGGTCACACCAGTTTGTCACCCCAGTGCTATTCGCTTTAGTCGGTTATTCGTCAGAAATAATTTTTATTCCGCAAAAGTAGGTAGGTTAGGTTCGTTAGGTATCTTAAGATGCCCGAAGGGCAAATCGCTCAGAAATAGGAGCCCTGCCATAGGCAGGGCTCCGTCGAAAGGCACTGGGGTGACAAACTGGGGTGACCACGAGTCTGCACCCAATATTGCGTTGTCATTGCGTTTACCTACTAGGACAAGTTACTTATATACTTAGTTAATAAAGTTAAGTTGCTTTATCCTGGGCCGAGATTCCAGGCGGTAAAAACGGTGTCATCTTGTTTCACTGACACTCATTTCATAGAACGTATTTACTTTCAGAATTTTCGTTTCACAGAACGCTATTTTCTGCATAACCCGTGTTGATTTCAGGTTATCTTGTATCCTTCTATGAAATGACTGTCAGTGAATCAAGGGTAAACCTTCAAACAAATTATCCGACTCAAACACAGTTAAAAAAAAACTACTTTATTTGGGATGGTTCTTAGCTAGGTTTTATGTAAACAGGTTAGCTATATTAAAAAGATATCAATCCGCTCTGAAAATAAGAGTCACCATGCCTACTTCTTATTCATCGATTATCGGAAAATACAAGAGTTTTTGTGTAACACGACACTCCTAATATAATTATCCAACACGTTCGATTAAGACTGCACCGAGCAAACATCGAGCGTCCAGTGACGCCCTCATTACTATTATTGTGTTTTCTAATTAACTTAGAATTTTCTTGCAATCAGACGATGCGTTTTTGTAGCGCAAGTAAACAGATAATTTATGAGATACGTTACAAACTTAAATAACATTTACCCTTTGAGTAGTCAGCTCAACGGGAAAAGGTGGTCACTTTTTTCCGTTAAGTTGATAACTTGAAGGTGAATTTTATTGTTATTAAACTATGTGATATACCCTATAAGTTGTGTTTTCATTTATAGTACAAAAACCTAGCTGGTCGCTAGGTTTTTGAAGAAAATACTTTAGTTGCTGCCACTGTACATTCGGCGGACGCTCGGCGCAGTCTTAACGCCCACACGATTAGACTGCCGGTACCAGCGTAATGACCGTCATTTTCCTTTTCGTCATTACGTAATTTGACCTCTGTACTCTCCCGAACTGACACTGAACTGACTTCCGGTCTACTATTTGAGTCTAACTGACTTAACCCAAACAAAAAATATTTATTTCAAAATTAGTTTCCCTTTTAATCAGGTATGTATACACATCAAACAATTTTGCGTGAAAGCAAACTACTAGTAACTATAATAGTAATCGCGTAGATTTTAACTAAATAAACCGCATCATTGGTCCACTTTGCTGGACAGAGGCCAAATACTGCTGAATTCGCGGGATAACCAGGACGACAGAATCAAGAAGAAGTTTTCGTGTTCACTCGTAGCTCAGTAATGGACATGCGCAATGGCTTTAGAAAGATTGCTGTGTGAGTTTAACACCGTCTACTGAGTGACACCTATGATATTGATAACTTAATTTTTTTTGTCAGGTGTAGCCCTATGTTATAATTAGGTGCACTGGTTTCGTTATGTAATTTACCTTCAATCGCAATTGAACCAAATATTTTTGGGTCTTATCACTTCAGTGATCTGATCTGATCACTCACACACTGGTATAAAGCGTACTGTCATGCATAAGTGTGTGTAAGTGATACGCGGGCGTGGCCCGACCACACATACGCATTCTAGGATGAACACATCCTTCCCGCGAATTGATAATTTGACGTTGATTTTAACTGTATGTGATTTATGTGACCCTAGTCATTCACAGCGTTCAATTTTTTTTTATTTTATTGTTGCCATTTATTTATTCAGAGTTTTTATAAGTTTTAACTTAAGACTGGAAAGAGCAAACGTCGAGCATCTAGTGGCACCCTTATTACTATTATTGTGTTATCTAATTGACTAAAGAATTTCCTTAAAATCAGACGATGCGTTTTTGTAGCTCAAGTAAAAACACAATTTATGGTATACGTAACAAACTTTAATAACAATTACCCTTTGAGTAGTCAGCTTAACGGGAAAAGGTGGCGACTATTTTCCGTTAAGTTGATAACTTAAAGGTGAATTGTAATTAAACTATGCGATATACCCGATAAGCGGTATTTTCATTGGTAGTACAAAAACACGCCGTCCAATGCTAAGAAAATACTTTAGTTCATTAGAAAACACAATAACATTAATGAGGGCGCCTCTGTACATCCGGCGTACGCTCGTTAATGCAAAGTTGTTTGTCTAGGGGACACCGTTGATGTAGAAAAACATATCAAACTTTTATTTTGTTGTCTCGTGTTTTTTTTTTCTTATTTTTTTTCCTTTTTCTCCCTTTATCTCTGTCGTAATATTTTTGACATGTTTTCCTGTTGAACTACACATGATGTTTGACATTATATTTAATTTAATATTTATAGCTTTATATAATGCTAGACTAAGTAGTATCATTGTAGTATTAAATATGGTTAAAAAACGACTGACTGCTGAGTTTCTTGCGGCGTTTCTTCTCGGCACTGGTCTCCTCTTGGGAAACGCTGGTAGATTATATCTTTTATCTTTTTATCTTTATCTTTTATCAACTTTAGAAAGGGTCATGCAGGAAATGCTGAATTAATAAAAGTGTAGGTAATAAATAAGCAACGGCCGACTTCTTTTAATACTCTGAAATAATAAATGTAGGTATTGTTTTGGTTCACGTTGTTTGAATGACGCTCGTCTATTATGATTTTAAAAACAGATCAAGGGTAGTAAAAAAGCGTCAGTATCTAAATCTAAGATGACGATACCCTTTTTAGGGTTCCGTACTCAAACTACATGGCATTTGGCATGAATATACATGTAAGTCACGCAAACAAGGTGGCAAATTAATTAAAAAATTTAATGTACCTACCTCCCCTACACGTAACGTGGGGATGTATAATTTTTTTCTCGTACGACCGATATAGTGTGCGGTGTCGTTGGATAGGTATTTCAAAAATATTTCGGGTTTTAAAACAGCTTATCGATTAAGGGATTCGTTTATGAAATATTAAGTTTAAAAGCGCTAATTTTTGTTACAGTCAAGTGTCCCCCCCCCTACAGCCAAAACTACAAATACAAAAAACAGAAAAATATCTTTAATGAAAGCGCATAAGTATAACGAATTTAAAAGGAAAACTATCACGACTAAGACTTAATTAGTTCCTGAGATACTAGGGACTATAGTGTTTATACGTACTAAAACTCATCAAAAATAGCACCAAATAGAAAATGAAATAGAAAATTAGTTTATAAAATGACGTGTTGTTTTTTGAGATAGTGTTTCATGTTTGTCGTTACGGCTTCGGAACCCTACACTTAGCATGGTCCGACATGCTCTTGCCCGGTTTTTTTCTAAATAGCTCTGCCATTTTTGCAAAGTAAGTAGGCGAGGTTCATTTAATTTTATAAATTATATCAAATAATAAAAACACCAATTTTTTACCAAAAAATAGCCTTTTCTACTACTTTTTAAATAAAAACCGACTCAAATGTTTCGTTCCTGTTCACAAGTTGTGAAATTATTCAGTACATGTGGTGAATTAACGACTACTCAACTGCAGTTACTGTGTGAGTGGCGACACGAGCCTGCAACTGGTGAATTTGCGGATGGAGTCGCCGTTCGTATTTTCCCTAGGGTTAGGCAAGTAGACGCATACAATGACAAAATGAGTACCTATTGAAAATGCAAAGTTACATCGAACGTACACAATTAACGCAGTTGATTCTCGCGAAGCAGCGACGCATGGCAGAAAACCACCAGACAATGTCATACCCAAAGACGTCAATAACTGGTTTCCCTCCATCCATAAATCTTGGCATCGAATCGCGTCTCATGTTAAGGCGTAATTTTTCTGTGCCCGAAGGCTTAGTGAATGGAGCTATGGGTGTAATAAAAAAAATTAAAAGGCCAGCCCTAAAGAGAGAACTAGAGGATGGAGAGCTACCGAAAGCCGTATATGTGAAATTCGATGATGAAAGTATCGGTCTCAGATTAAAATATAGAGACGGTTGCATACCCATACCTCCATCAAGCACTACGTTTCAGGCGATAAGGGGCTACGGAGATGTAGAGCGTATAATAATATGTTACCTCTCATATTAAGCTGAGCGATCACAGTCCACAAACTACAGGGTACTACACTCGAAAGAGCTGTGATCGATCTTGGAAAAAAATAATTGCTTAAGGTCAAATGTATGTCGGTTTAAGTTGAGTAAGAAGCCTAGTTTAAGTGGTATAGCCTTGTCTGATTTGGATGCAAACAAATTATTAAATCGGCCACACGACGAAAAATCTAAGAACGGACCAATAACAGGATATTTCAAGCTCGTTGCAAGCAACGCCGTGGGAAATTCATAGTCATATATTTAAACCTAACAACGTTTTGTAATAGTGGCTCAACTATCTTAATCGAAATATCTTGTCGCCACCTTTGAAATATATACCGTTTTCGAGTTCCAGTGGCCATCTGTGGTCTTCATCATCAGTTCCATTTCACCAAATAGGGCTTTCCAAGAGCAAATACATGAGTTACAATGAAAAACACTAAAATCGCTATAGGTGTGCCTATAAATTTTGAAGAGTTCCGTCCATTTCAATTCTCAAGGATTCCATCATCAGATTTTCCTTTTGAAAATGGGACCAAACTGAAAGTACCAGATTTCAAATAAAAAAAGAATCATCAAAATCGGTTCACCTAGTCAAAAGTTCTGAGGTACCAAACATTTAAAAAAAAAACGGACGAATTGAGAACCTCCTCCTTTTTTTTTTAAGTCGCTTATAAAATAGCCTTTTCTAAGGATCTTATTTGAAACGCTTCAAATTAGATCCTTAGTAAAGTGTATTCTTTCGAAAAAAAATGTAAAAGCAAGCAGTTATTTTTTTTGGTGCATCTCTATTGTCCAGGTTTACCTTTCACACTAATTAATTATGCACGCAGTATAATTATGAGCAAGTTTAGTGTCAAAGCATTCACCAAGAAATAATATACGTTTAATAAATATAGCAAAATACTTTTCTTAGTGCAAGTAAGCACGAGTTTTAAAGAATATCGGCAAGGAAACAGTACTGGGAGTGCATATTCAACAAGATATGCGCTGCCATTAACATCGGCGGAGCACACTAGAAAGAACACCTAAATGCACGCGGCACACAAGGAAGAAAATGCACATGCGCAGTTCAGCTCAATTACACACACTAGTAAGAGCTTCTGGATGCACAATGCATACACCAGATACTACCTCGTTCCCCGTGATCTACAAATTGCTCTCATGAATTGTTCTATAGGTGCCGCTTTATCATTGGTTTAAATCTAAGGTCAGGACGACTGTCACAAGTCAAGTAAGCCACTAGGAAATTGTATTAATTATTAATCACCGACAAAAAAAAGTGTTAAAAATTAAACGTGTGTGGAGGTGAGACGTATTTACTGAAAGTAGGTCGTTTAAACTTACGAACAAATGAAATGTTAAATAGTGTCTAATAATTATTAAGGATAAGAGAAAGTATAAACTAATTTAAAATAAAAGTGTATTTTTTGGACTTGAGTCTTTTTATTACTACGCAACTTGAACCCGGTGTCAATTTTATCAAGCAAGTTGTAAAAGCATAGAAGCCGAACTGCCGGGCCTTCAATCCGGCTGACCGGCCAGCTGACGCGGCACTACGTCATCGGGTGACGTTACTCAACGATACCAGGACCCCATGACCCAGAAGGTGCAGCTTACTCCAGAAATCAATAACTACAGAATAGTGACACGCAGTGGTTTAAATAGAGACCATCATGATTGATATACACGTAGTAGGTTTTTATACCATGAAAATTATTGAAAACTGAGTTAAAACGTAAAGTCCCCCCTTTTTGGTGAAAAATAGGTATTTTCACCAAGTAACACAATTGTAATAGCAGATGCTGGCACTAGTAGTGATTGTTCTCTACCATTACGAAGCGAAGAAAATTGGGCCATTTCGTAAAAGTAAATAAAATTTAACTTTTGCCTCGTTATGAGAAAAACATGATTATTTTTGTATCTTTTAAACGCGGATTGTTCTTTTTGAGAATTTGTGTCAATTATTTCAGTGGATTTTCTTACAAATACAAATCAAAAAATTATGAAATATAAGGGAGGGAAAACCTGGGTGCAGGATTTCGACTCGCACTTTATCCGTTTTTCCAATTAGGATCCACTGTATCACGCAAGCTGTAGGATGCCTAGTTAAACGTTGGTGGGTTGAGCGGGCGAAAGAGAAACTAGTAGGTTGCACCGTTCCCTCATAATATATTATCAACATGCAACTAAACGCACGCTAAAACTTTTTCCGCGTGCCACGTGCGCTGTATCGATAACCAAAAACAAAAGGTCTATTCGTTATATTCGAGCTCCTATTCATTCAAATAAAAATAAATGTATGACATGTTTTTATTGAAACCGTTGCGTTGTAAGTAATTGTAAACTAATTGATACTTATGTTTTAATGCCTCATTAGGTCAAATTTCACTGATGAAAAAGTGCAGATTTAGAAGCTTTTTGACTTTATCATATTATGCAGTAAAAGTTTTAACAGGGCTTAAGGTATGACGGGCAAAATTAAAACTTTTGGTTCTTAGATTAACGTTTTTTCTTAATTTAATGGAAATGAAATAAAAAATGGTCTTTAAATCATGCTTAAACTGTTCTAAGAATTCAAGGATTGTATTTTCGAAACATTCTATCTATAGATGCAGCCAAAACCCACATTACATTATTTATAAACAACATCACATTCATTTAGTATCCACTTTTAGGACCTCTGCGAAAACTGACAAACAGGTCGACATCTAAATATCTATCTTTATTTAAAATAAATGCTTTTGCAAGAAAACTATACTGTTCATTAAAAAAATGATCCAATGACTTCGTATAAACAAAAAAACAAACATAACATTGGAACGCTCCGCAAGTGTCTCACTCACACACTCGTGGGTTGTTAGGTATATACATAATGTAGTTTTTGTTGAAGTAGTAGTATTACTAATACTAATACACTAACACTTTCAATACAACGCAACCAATGCACTTCCTGCTGTTTATGGAGCCCTGGTGCTCAGTCGTCTCGACCTGCAACAGTATGTTGACCCCGAGCAGGAAAAGGTCAAAAGGTTATCAGACTAATCTAATAGTGAGTTCTTCGATCTAACTAATAGTTTAAATTGAATAAT
Source organism: Acleris laterana (assembly GCA_963966035.1). NCBI lineage: Eukaryota > Metazoa > Arthropoda > Insecta > Lepidoptera > Tortricidae > Acleris > Acleris laterana. Next base: position 8,368,838 of record OZ014438.1, read on the forward strand.
AACTTATGAAATCGGTCTAGTAGTTTCTAAATTTATTCGTTACAAACATACAAAAATACAAATATTTCCTCTTTATAATATTCTATACTGCAGAATAGTGTAGATTTATTATGAAGTAGCTTCTGCCTGCAATTCCGTAGTCGATGTGTTTATCCAAGGTAAAAGCTATCTCCATTTCAAATTTCATCTAAGTCCGTTTAGCCGTTGCAGCGGGAATAGGTAAAAAACAAACACACAAACATTCACATTTTTAATATAAATAGGGTTAGGTTAATAAGTTAATATTCAATATTTAAAGAAAGCCAAAGGTAATCAAAACAAAATTTTTACGAAACTGAAAACACTCGCATATAAATATTAAAACATCATTATAAAAAGGCAACTATTTGAATATGTATCTCAATCATTTACATTATCCTTAACATTATCTTAGTAATTCATTGAAACATACATTTGACCCATTATGTATCTTTAAAGGTTTTGACACACCAAAAGCATATCAGGGGCAACGCGGGGCGTGAGCGGCGCCGGACAAGGTGCACTGCGGGAGCAGGCGGTAGTCTTCATGCGTTTTGATTGAAGGTCGGGGTAAGATAAGCGTGTCACATATAATTTTCGGCAATTTTTGTCCAATATTTAAAACAATGTCATATTTTTCTTATATTTATTTTTTTATTTAAGCAAACATTAATTTATACTGTCCCGCAATTGTTGTACGTTGTTTTTGTCATTTTTACAGGTAAATTTTAAATTTACTTAGTTTTATTTGCATTTATTATGCGGTTGTAAAAAATACGTCTGTAGCCGCGTCAACCTTGCCGTGTACTGTTAACATGGTGGTTATATTAAAAACGACTTGCTGATTGGCTCCTTCCACGCACCGCGCTGTTTGGTCCAACTAGCACAAGCTCGCTTTCTATCTACGCGGGTTCTGACTTGCTTTTCGTTTAGCGAAATCTTATAACTACACTATTTTGCAATATTACTTCACAAACATTCTATTAATACCACAAATTTCTCACATCACTTGCAAAAAACTTTACCATAAAAACGTCGAAGAGTATCATAGTAGCTTAAGATGTCTACCTGTAGGGCTTTCAAGGCTCAAAACAAGGACAGATAGTGTTCTATCAACTTGCATTGAATTTTTTCTTATAGCGATTAAACGACAAGATCGCAAGTGAACCATATCGATACAATTGTACAAGATAGACATGTAAATTCATTTCATGTATACCTACCACCAGTTTCTCTAGTGAGTCGGTGGTATAGTTCTAGTAGCTATATGATAATTCACTGTGCAGCTAAATTCCAATGTACGTTTTAGGCTAGTCCCATAAATCATCACAGGTTGTAAGATCTGCATCCGCAATAAATTCACAACACTCAAACCCGCATATGTTATGGCAACAAGCGATCCAAATACACGTGCTACACAGGTATTTAACACAAAACTTGAATCCCATAGAGAAGTCACACATTGTAGTACGTTATTTATTTAAAAAACAGATCAGTAGAAATAATCATGAAAATTTCCAACACTCTTTACTTTTGACAAAAATGTGACAGTATTTGTTTTTAATCAGCAAAGAGAATATAAACATTGCGTTTCTAATCGACGACTTGACATTGCAATACGTCCAAATTAAGGGCTGATTTTTCAATCTCCAGATAACACCATATGTCAGGTAAATTGTAGCTCTGTCCTTTTCTTTGTCATAAGAAAGGGGATCAAGGGAAATAATTTTCCTGACCCCTGCGGGCCTAATATGCTGCGTCATGGTTGCGTCTATATTGCGTGTCAAATGTGAATAAAGCATCTGTCACTCTCGTACGAAGGCATCTGTCCTTCTACGAGTCAGAAGGTGACGGATGCCTTATCCACACTTTATCAGGCAGTAAACGTAACCATTCTTGGCGCGCTGTTTTTTTTGTTGGCGCAAATGTGATTGCGCTGGAAAATGCGGTTGTCGAAAAGCTGGTATTTCAAGCAGTCTAGTATGCTACTTGGGCTCATTTTCTTATTAGGTTCTTCTTTTAGTATGTCTATCTGGATAGTGCAAGGAATAACTGTACCAATTTGCAGAAAAACACTATTTTCTCCACTGTTTTTTTTTTAATTATTGATGAAACACGAAAGTATGTTACTATAGAGCATATGCCATCTACAAGCGTGTATACATAGGATTAAGCATGCTTTTTAGTGGCATACTGGCTGGCTAATAGCACTCCTTGCTATCTTTGAGCACGCTAGCTGATGCGGAGGTGGAAGAGGGAAAGGTAATATAGCAAGAGTGAACGCGTTTGCCGAATGAGTATATTAGTATCGATCTTTTTTGATGGGGGATGCGGGTGACGATAACCCGCAATAATATCTTCTTGTCGCATTTCGGTTAGCAATCGAGTAATTGCTCCAAAGTCTGGTCTTCTAGTCCACCAATCACGAACCCAAATTTTCCTGTTCCTTTCTTTCCTGTTTCTAGCTTAGAGAAGTTTTTGGATGCATTGCATCGCCAGCGAAATGATAACTTTATGTAACTCCATGAGGATGGCTTCAATTTTCTATGGTTTTGTTTGAACCGGCAGAGAACACGCTATCAAATGGCATTTGTATTAGAGTGTTTGCTTTAAGCATGCATATTCAGGAGCAAACTTAAAACTGTCATGCTTATTCAATTGCTTATTGCTAGCAAATGTAAACAGTTTATAAGCATGCTCATATTAAACATACTTATAAACACTTTTTAGCACGCTATTGTAGAGCATAATGTAACAATATTTTATTTAGCAAGGCTAAAATAAATATGACGTAATTGACAGAGGTAGAACTACAAATTACAATACAGTATTTATAAGAATTATACAATGGCATTGCACAAATGAAGTTGTTTACATTGCACACGTGCTAAGCGCACGTGGGTCGGTTGCTACGCAACGCACGTGGTATTGATCAACAAAAATGCCAGGATTCACTAGGAACGCATAACATGGAAAGCGGCGCATTGTTTATAGATTGCACAACTGAGCGTTGCATATTGATTTGCGGGAACGGTGCAACCAAATTTCCCTTTTCAGCATGAAAGGTAATTCAAATGCCTCCTCGATATAACTATTGTAGACTTTGAGTTATAAATAAAAATATGCTAGTTAAGTAAAACTGTGATTGATTTCAGTAGTTCGCTAAAACGTCTGTGTAGTAGATTTCGTAACATTTTCGAAAAAACAGTTTGTTTTATTAGGCAACAAAACATTTTGCAGATATTTTTACAATTTTACCTCTTTAATAACACCCCTCTTTTTGCGCTGGGGGAAGATAAAATGCCTACCTAGTTATGTACAGGATAGCATAAATCTTAAAGATTCATGAAATATTAATGCATCCTATTATTACCCGAGTATTTGCAATGCGCTTAGAAGAGCGGTAGTCGTAGGTTAACTGCTCAATTAGAATCCCCATCTAATAGTAGTTTATGCAATTGGTGCATAATGAGAGGACTTAAAATACGAGTGACGCTAGTTTCATAACAGGATCACACGAGTGTTTTAAGGCTTAATTAAGTACAGTCGAAAAAGTTAATTGGATATTAACATAGTGGGGGTCTATAGCTGTAAAACATCTGTCCAATTATAATTGTTTTGTAAATTACTTTATCGTTGAGTTTGGTTCGCAAATCCAGGGCAGTTTTGTGGACAACCTGTAACATTGATGAAGACCTTGCATTTAATAAAATAACGGTGAAATGATGGTTAGGCAATGGGCTCGCAACCTGTCACTAAATAATCCACAGAGGTAACCACCAATCAAATCTCGAGGAGTTATTTGCACAAGAAGTTTGTATGTCGTGTATTATTTGAATAGGAGTTTGTATCGTGTCTTTTTTGCGCAAGGAGGTTGTATAGCATTGAGATGGATGTCGAATATACATACAGGGTGGGGCCTGTAACTAAAGCAAAAAATTAAAACGTAGATTCTACTCCTCAAACTAGACAACTTTTGTTTAGCAACTTTTTAAAATCATAAAGTTATTAGATTGTTATTTTTTCAAACAAAGTAAATAGTATTTTCAATGTACTTAAAACTCCGTCTAATTGACATCACCTGTCAGTCTAGTCACTCTACAGTAATAATCAATTTCATAGTACATTGCGTGTTCGAATTAACTTTAAAATGTAATAAAATTCAAACCGCAAGTGTTTTTTTCAAAGTCGTCAAACAAACGTTGCGTAGTTTGAGGAGAAGAATGTACATGTTTAATTTTTGCTCTAGATACAGGCCCCACCGTGTATATTGGTGTGTTCTTAATTCAAATTCACTGTTTCCAGTGAGTAAAATAAGCTTTATAGGGGAATGGTAAGTATATTTTTATAATTTAATGGTATTTTACCTGCGAGTGTTCATTAAATTTAAAACATGAGCTAGGGAAAGGATTCTATAATTGACCACGAGCGAACCGAGTGGTTTAAAAATAGAATCCTGAGCGTAGCAAGTGTTTCAATACACGAGACGTAAAATAACTTCTCACCCGTGTATAACACAAAACAGTAACTTTTCACCTCACTACAGCGAGGAAAATAAGAAAAAGGGTTTGTACTCGTACAATACAATTCCGCATTTTGCACGGTTTTCCGTAATTCCACAGATTTTAATACGTCTTCGACACTCAAATCACTCATTTTAATAACAAAACAAACTAGAAAAACATGAGAATATTTTAACGTTGAGGGCTTAATTGAAAAGTGTTGACTTAATTTTTTTTTTATTATTTCAAATGCGTTTTGTTGGCACATCGACTTACTTGGACTGTGAGAACTTTTTATCCGTTTTTACAACAAGAATGAAGGTTAAGGTTGAATGCTGATAATTATTTATGAATTAAAATAAAGTTGTAAGACTGTATTTAGTGTTTTTTACTCGCTGCAATTCATTAATTGTGATGTTAAAAATTCAGCACGTTTAACGTTTCACGTTTTGTTAGCTGTCAGATATCACTTTTAAGCTGCCTTCAAATGTCAAAACTTTTTCTTCATAATATGTGGATAAAAGGCAATTTTCTCAATAGATATCAAACAAACAAAAAGGGCTTTCCGAGCGAAAAATACAAAAATGCATTTTCACTGAGGAAAACAGCACCGTGTCGTGACTCAGGAAAACTGTGACGAAACACAGAGTGACCGAGAGCTTGAATACCAGGAGCTCATAACAGATGCAGTGCTCAACGCACGTGTATTGCATCCACCCTTAAATCAGGTGAGACAGCCAGGTCGATCGAGGTAACGTATTAATCGGAAAGGGATGACGGCATGTTTACTTGACCATCGCGTAAACGCCCCTTTTAATAAATAGTCCATATAAAAGCGTTGGCACAAGAGCTCAATTACAACAGAAGATTTTGCTACGATTTACGAGGGAATACAAGTAAGAGTTGTCCTGGGGTGTTATTCTCTCAAAAACAACGGACGGGCGGACGAACGAGCGAAATCGCAACTGCGAGTTTAGGTAGTCCCGTCAGAGCGAATAAAATACATTTTAGCGCGTGAATTTTCAATAAAGCAGCCTTGTACGTTCGATCCAGCGGCAGAAACCATGCTGTTTAATTGAAAATCCACAATGCTAAAATATGTTGACTACTTAAACTCGCCGCTTGGACATTCACTCGTCCGTCCGTCCGACCGTCGTTGTTTAGAGAATCACTACCCAGTACTAAAAAGTACACAATCCACTCGCTCACTCATGTCTCTGCTGTATCTAAACAGCCTATCACGGATTTTAGTAAAAGTATTACGGTCTTTAAGAAAAACGCATCTCGTTTCAGTTTCGATAAACATCATTGGTTAAAACATCAATCTTAAACTTGTGGTAACGGTTTAAAAAACTGAAACGAGTATTAGAAAATCTATTTTTTTCAACTGCGATAATTTTTGTTACTGCACATAATTATGATGTTTAGATAAAACAAAGACTTGTCTATAAAGTTATACATACACATTTAAAACATTTATGTATTAGATCTGCATAATGTGATTGCTGACCTTTTTTTTTAAGGCTACTTGCAGGAAATGATAAATCTAGATTAAATGCTTCAATTCATTTCAGATATGTATGAAGCTATCTGTCATAAATACAAATTTAAAACTAAAATATATTATCATAATTGTTATACATCAAGATTGCTGTTATTTTCTCCCATGCACACTGGCCCTATTGGACGTTGCCTATACGCTACTTCCTCCGTTTATTGCATAGGTGTGCAACTGGTTATCAATGTGTGCGAGATTGTTGTTCAACGTTATCTCTTGCTGAATATGATGTCCTGATATAATTTGTGCCGAATTGACCCTGTCCTTCGCCGATGCGGGTTGAACGGCCCGTGTTGGCTACAAAGAGATGTAAGTATCTATTTTTTAACCTTACTGCATTGTAATAAGGTCTACTCGTTAAAGTGGAAACAACTCGTTCACTGGCAGAAACTGTACTTCTGGGACATGATAATTATTTAATAGGGGGAAGTTTACATATTTATTCTAACTTAAGGCCTAAGTTAACTTTAAGTAGTTTGTGTGCGTGTGCTTGAGTGGATCTGCTTAACATTCAATCAAAAAGATAAGTGTGTTAACAATAAAATTATACGTTTTAATTACGATTATTATATTATAACTTATGATATTTAATTTACTTCAGTCATGTTTGTGTTTACTTATCTTTTCCTTACTCCGACTGCTCAAAATTAGCGACGCATTAGGATCAAAGAAAACCGTTTAATTAAAATGGGTTTTAAATAGTTAAGATAATATTTAATTTCTTATAACGGAACTTGTCTTACGATATTTCACGATATTTCCATTTTCTTTAAGGAGTGGAAATCCTAGGTGACACGCGGTATTTGTGATGGGGCCACAAAAAGGAGAATCGGATGACGTCACTCAACGTTATCTACTAGGAGTTCATGACACATAAGGATCCGCTTACTCCCGCAATCAATAACCACAGGTTAGTCACAAACAGTGGATCAAAACCGAAAACGGGGAACGTAGGTAAATCAAGAAATAGCAATATATTAGTTTACTTGTTTTCTGTTCCATGAAATGCCAAACTAAGTGCCAACATTCATTTAGCCTCACTTTTTGACTGATTAGGTAATTAAATCGAGCAGCCTTAAAATAGTAGCTGATGGCGAGCCGTTATACCAAATGACAAAACAGAACCCTTACATGATCACTTGCATGCCTGTCTAACTGTCCGTCGGTTAACCGATTGGCTCTGGATCTACATGATTAAGTTAAGAATTTATACACAATACATAATGTATATCTAAGTTACTCAAAATAGGACGTGTAATCAAATAGTAGATTGTTCAACAATGGACTAAAACAAGCCATAATGACACGAGATGTTTAGCTACCCAAGCGCAGCGCGGAAGGCTATAAGTTCGAGTGTCATTTGGGTTGTTAAGTCTCGCGTTCAACACTCTACTATTCACTTTGAATGCGAGGAAAAAAACGACAATCTATACAAAATTACAATGTTGATTACAAAGTTCCTTACAAATTTTACCCTTGGTTTTTTCTTTTCTTTTATTATGTTTTCGTAAAGTGACGCTTTAAATGCTTGCATATTTAGCCGCAGATTGAAACTTGGAACAGATTTTAAAACTAGTTGGACCATGCATAATAGAATGAATTCACCCTTAATATAATTAAAAAGATTCATGTTCGTAATCATTAATTGTGTTTCACGAAATTAAATCGCAATATTTTTAATATTTTCACAGTTGTCATTTTGAGGTTATTTTTGCGCTCAAAAAATGGTCCATACACACACAATCAATGTAAATGGCGATAATCCTCCATTCACGAACACCGTGATTGGTTGGTTGTTAAGGGGTTTCCAAAGTAAATTAAATAAAAAAACACTTTAATCCCCGAGGATTAATGAATAGCTTTAGTCCCGATGTGCAGAGACTAAAGTAACATTTTAAAAGCATGAGAAGTGAAAAAAATATTAATCGTTATTGTAATGGTCACGTTTAAAGGAAAATAAAAAACATTTTTTAAATTAAAATAGATCTTTACTACTTACAACAGGAGAATCAGAATCTATTAAAACTCGACTTCGCTCCGTTGCGGTTCGTTTGAAGTCTATTATAAACTCAGACTCACTTATGTAGTTCCTGGGTGCGTACTTAGTGCTTGTGAATTTTTAGTGGACTTTATAATCTTTGCGTACAGAACCCTCTCCACATGATTGGAACCCGCGCTTGGGATGGTTTTTTTAGTTACTACTTGATCTATCTAACGTAATTTGTTATTTTGTATCTAAATGTAATTTGTTGGTAAAATTGGGCTATGTGGTGAAATAATACAATATTTTATTTCTTCCAACAAGAAATTTTTTAGTTTTGGTTCGCGGAATCATGCATTCCAGGGATCTTTTGAATTAGTAACTTATTTTTTGACAAGGGTAGGATATTATGTATATTAAATTTAATATAACAAACCCTTTTGGTATTATTATTCATCTTGTGTTATGGATCCACTGTGTGGCGCAAGTTGTGTGGGTCTAGCGCGCTGAAAGAGAAACTAGGTTGCACCGTTCCCTCAAACCAATATACAACTCATGAGCAATGCACCCCCTGCATGTTCTGCGTCCCGAGTGCTCCCTGGTGAGCCACGTGCCTTGATAACCTATAAACTTATTTTATACGAGTACAATTTTGTTAATTTTGTATTTTGATAATATTATTTAAATAGGATTGTTTTGTTTGATTTGATTTTTTTTTTAAACCAGTTTAAAGTTTTTTGTTATTAATTCAGAAGTGTTCAGTATATCAACTATGAAGAACCGACTAAGTAAGACACCTTTTCACTTACCTTAAGCTAATAGTCGGTAAAACAAACTTTATCGATGTTATTACAAAAACTTAAACAACCGTTAAGTAAATACTTGGTAAGTAAACGTTAATCCATAGAAATACAGCCATTTCTAAGTTTTCAAGTTGTCTAAGTTTTGTGAAATAACTTCGTGTATCTCTAGGGACCTAATTACTCATTATTTTACTCTTCACGTCGAAGTAAATTGACAGGGCCTTTATTGTAGGCGGTTAAAACCATATCGTGCTGTGATGGTATTGTCCTTACCTTTTCTTTTGACTTTCTGGTAAATGTATTCTATCGTAAATACTCGTTTTGCTTTTGAACTCTACATGGCTTTCTGGATTACGGTTTTGTTCCCTATATGCCGTCTATTATTAATATGTAGGTTAATTTTATGTATTTGCGCCATCTCTGTGTATTTGCTTGCGTTCACTGGCGATGGTATCTACTTGTTGTTAGATGTCACCTGTGTCGCTAAAAGAGGAGACTCAATCAAAAAATACCTCACAAGAAATAGTACCAGGAGTGCATACCGACTAGGAGAGTTTAATAAACCGGGAGGATACTCACACACGCGTTTGCCTTTAACGTTATGAGTGTTCATAACGCACATGCAAGTCCTCGTATTTATGTAAGACACGTACCTAAGCTTTATTAATAACTAGCTTTTGCCCGCGACTTCATCCGCGTAGAACTCGTTTATCGCCGTTTTAAGTACATTAATAGTTTTGAGTTATTTTATAGTTTGACGTCTGCCAGAATGTTCTTTTAAACACATGTTATATTGAGCTCGAAATTCAAACAGAAGTGGATGACAGCATCTAGATTAATAATATTATATTATATTTTATGATACATTTTATTGGTTGGAATGATTTAGTGGGCTGATACTTGTGAGTGTGCTACATATAGCAGCCCATGGAAAATTCAGTTTGCTTCTAACCCCCTTACTTATAAACGTGGAATAAGCTTGGAATAGTTTATGCCATACTTTGTCACTTTCTGTCTGATGCAAATGTCACAATTACAGATAAGGACAAAGCATGGCATAAACTATACCAAGCCTATTCCACGTTTATAAGTAAGGGGGTAAATGTACGTACACTGACTACTTTTAGTGTTTCTCCTTGCGCATAGTTTATGGTCTGGTATGGTATGGTTTTTAAAGATAAGTAAATGGTAAATCTGTCGGAAATATAGGAAAGCGGGGAATTAAAATATTTTCTCGTTTAGCAATTCCAGTTATAATTATTGCCCTTACGATATTCCGCCTTAATTCAACCGACAAAATCAACACACCGACACCAACTTTAAGTATGAACTTATGGGAGGGTACTCCCAATAGCTCCAAAGAGTTCAGGAACTCTAAGGGTAGGACGTGACTTGCTCGGTGTCTATGGTATTGTCTACTGTCAGATACTCCACAATATCGTCTTCAGCGTGAGACAAATTATAAGGGATCCGTACCCTAAAAGGAAAAAACTGAACCCTTACAGGATCACTTTGTTGTCTGTCCGTCCATCCCTTCGTCCGTCCGTCCTTCTGTCTGTTAAGACCCGGAGGTATCGAGCTGAAATTAAAACCATATACTAAGGTTTAAAGTTCCTTAAAGCTGTGAAAAAATCAAACTTCTAAGTTAACGTCAAAAAAAAATGAGTCAACGGGGGCAATTGCGACATGATTCTTTTAAATGCGTTTTTATTGAATTATTGCTCATAACGTTATTAATAAATTACATCGAATTTTTTGCCATACTGTGGAAAATGTTATAACATTTTTTATTTACATTACAAAATATTAAAATTTCATTGATTTCCGTACAAAATTTCAAAATTTCTGAAATTCGGAAAATCACGACAAAATTTATGTCAGTGGGGTAAATGCGTTTTTGTTAGTAAAATCTCAATCAGATACGTTAACACTAACGTTATTTAATTTTACATACATACATACATACCTTCACGCCTGTCTCCCAATGGGGTAGGCAGAGATTATGGAACGCCAGGTGCACCGATCTAAACACACAATTTTCGCTTCCTCTTCATTCATCAATCTCTACATGCACGTACGTCGGTTTCGGGTGCTTTTGATTTGGCCCTTACTTAGTAAATCGCGAATTTGAGCACTATACGTCCGTCTAGGACGTCCCCTACTGACATATCCGCTCATTCTAGCTCGCTATATCTCTTTCGTAACTCTTTTTTCATCCATCCTTTCTAAATGACCAAACCATCTTAGCATACCCTTTTCGATTTTAGTCACTACATCTTCTTTCATTCCACATCGTTCTTGGATGTCGCTATTTCTTACTCTATATATCATTTTTACTCCACACATACTTCTTAGAGTTCTCATTTCAACTGCATTAATCCTACTTTCGTTCTTTTTCTGCCATACCCAAGATTCACTACCATACAACAATGTTGGTGTCAATACTCCCTGAACAATGGCAAGGCGAACTTTGCTCGATATAACCTTGTTTGCCAAGATTGAGTGTAACGCCCCATTGATAATTTTTTCCGCTTTTACTGTTCTTTCAATATCCGCGTCACATTTCCCATCTCTCGTAAACAAAGAACCTAAATACACAAATTCATCCACTTGATCCACTTTTTTATCTCCAATCATATCATTATTTCACGTTCTGTTACAGTTTCATCCCTCTACACAACCATCACTTTCGTCTTTTTAACATTCACTTTCATATCTTTCCTTTTTAACGCCTCTTTCATCAGAGTTACCATTTGTTGTAAGTGGTCCCCCGATGATGCAAGGAGAACTTTGATCATCAGCATACAACAAAGTTTTAAAAACTGACTCATTAATCCTTATTCCACAATCATACTCTCTCAGATCTGACAAACAACTGTCCATGAATAGGTTGAACAGCCAAGGAGACGCTACACAGCCCTGTCAAACACCACGTTCGATTATAACCAGTCCGTATACGTCCCATTTATCCTGACACAGGCTTTCGAGTCATCATATAATGATTTGAGAGCCCGTATCAGAATACCTGTCCACCCCATACACGAAAAGAGTTATCCATAGTTCATCCCTCACCACTCTGTCATACGCCTTCTCTAAGTCAATAAAGGCACCGAAAACCTTTTGATGTTTGGGTTTGGCCATGGCTTTCTCAACTATGCACCTTAAGGAGAAGACTTGATGCACACATCCCACCCCCTTTCGAAATCCCGCTTACACATCCCAAAACTTACTTTTCGTTGCTAACATCACCCTTTTATGCCCGGTTCCTATATTCAAGAAACGGATCGTTTTCCTTACGTCTCGTTAAAATTTGACATATTTTGTACGTCACAAATGTCAAATTTTAACGAGACGTAAGATTAGAGACGAACGTTTATGCCCGGTTCCTATATTCAAGAAACGAATCGTTTTCCTTACGTCTCGTTAAAATTTGACATTTGCTACGTACAAAATGTGTCAAATTTTAACGAGACGTAAGGAAAACGATTCGTTTCTTGAATATAGGAACCGGGCATTAGTAAACCTCTACCTCGTTTAGTTTAGGTGATATAACTTAGGGGCTAAAATAATTTCTGCCTAAGTTTTAATAAATTTTTTCTATTATTTCTAGATTGATGAATGGAATGTGACTATGCACGTTTAATTGCATATTTGATCAGCTATCAGAAACGAGTTTTAGTAAACCTCTACCTTGTTTAGTTTAGGTGACATGACTAAGCGGCTAAAATAATACAAGCTTAAATTTCAAAACTTATTTTTTTCCATTATTTCTAGATAGATAAATGGAATAAGAAGATGCACGCTTAATTAAATATTTGATAAGCTATCAAAACCGGGTATTAATAAATCTCTACCTTGTTTAGTTTAGGTGATATGACTAAGCGGCTAAAATAATATAAGCTTAAATTTCAAAACTTATTTTGTCCCATTATTTCTAGATCGATGAATGGAATGTGACTATGCACGATTTATTGGATATTTGATAGGCTATAAAAAACGGGTTTCAGTAAATCTCTACCTCATTTAGTTTAGCTGATATGACTAAGCGGCTAAAATAATATAAGCCTAAATTTCAAAACTTATTTCTTTTCCATTATTTCTAGATCAATGAATGCAATGTGACTATGCACGTTTTATAAAATATTTAATAAGCTATCAAAAACGGGTTTTAGTAAATCTCTACCTAATTTAGTTTGGATTATATGACTAAGCGGCTAAAATAATATAAGCTTGAATTTCAAAAAAAATATTTCTCCGTTATTTCTAGGTCGATGAATGGAATGTGACTATGCACGTTTAATTGCATGTAAGATGAGCTATCAAAAACAGGTTTAGTAAACCTCTACCTCATGTAGTTTAGGTGGTATGACTTAGAGGCTAAATATCAGCTTATAGCTCTTGTGACTCGACTCTGACCGGCCATAAAAGGCAAGTCAAAGGTGAGGATCTAACTTTCACAACTTTCTCACTGGCGTTATGCGCATGTGCTAAAAGTTGTGTCGATAATCTGTCATTATTATTTAAGTTATTACTTTGGTTTACTTACAAATTGAATTAAAATACCTTATTTGCTTTTCTGCACTCTTGTAATAAATAGTTGTTTCTGTCCTTGAAGCGAATAAACGAATGTAGTTTTGAAGTAATCATTATTTTTTCAGTTTATTATTACGACGCATGTGCTAAAACGCTCGTGGTTTGGTTGCCAGGCAACCAGGTATATAACTTGCGGTACGGCAAAAATGCCAGGATCACTAGGGATGCATAACACAGAGGGGGTTGCATTCAGACTTCCACATTGATTTGAGGGAACGGTGCTACCATAGATATATTGTACAACCGATTTTCTCTTTCCCTCAAGTCCCTCCCCCGTATAACTATTAACTATACTAGAGAGGCACCCCAGAGTTTGCTAGCAACACGCTGACTCTTCTTTGTCATGAGCTCTTAGTAGATTTTGTTTGGGTTATAGGCTTAAATCATTGTCTATGTATATTGGTATCCGTATGTGTTTGTGGCATCGTAGCTCCCAAACGGATGAACGGATTTGGACGCTTTTTTTTTAAATAAAGCTGGGCCATTTAAGAGATATCAGCTCTGAAAGTAGGTCTCGCCGTTAAATTGGGGGCTTTTAACCCCCTAAAAGCTCAACCTTAAAAACGGCTTAACCGATTTTGATAAAATATGTCTTAAAACCACAGCTAAGGCTGCTTTCAAATTAAAAAAAACCGCACCCAAATCGTTTCATCCGTTTAAGAGCTACGGTGCCACAGACAGACACACTTTTGTCGAAGTATATATTACTATTTATTTATCTAATGGCGTCTACAAAATAACGTAATTTTGCCAATGTCAAGTATAATATTAAGCATCGTTGTACGGTGAATCCTGTCCTGTCGTCGAAGTCTTCCAGTCATAGTCGTTATGATCCTTGAAGATGGCGAGCAACCACTTTAATGGCTTGGTGTGATCTTGACCGCTAACTCATTAAATTTGGAACCATCTTTTCACTGTTATTTTATTTAATGCAAGTTCTTCATCAGTGTAACAAGTTGTCCCACAAAACTACCTTGGATTTGCGAACCAAAACAACGATAAAATAATTTACCAAAAATAAAATGGACAGATTTCTCAGAATGACAGCCAGTCATAGACCCGATTGTAGTCTAGTTTCACCGTGATTTCACCACTTATCACTAAGATTTTTTACTATAACGCCATCTGTTAGCGAATAGGAACATTTGGCATCATTCCATTCAGCCAGTTCACGCAGTGTTGAGCTAGACACGAGAGGGCAGCTTTGCTAACAAGAATAACAGTGATATATAAGTCCTTCTGTGGTTTATGATTTCCTGGTACGTTTCATTGCTTACGATAATTACTGCCATACAAAAAATATTAAAAAAAAATGAAGTTTTTATAGCTGCATTTAATTTCCCATAAATCTACGATATTTTTATATCTTACAAAAACTTAATTTCAATGAACTTTTCATTCATAAATCATTGTGTCTTAAACATGACGTACAAATTCTGTCTATTTTAATGATTTGCAGTTTGAAATAAATGACAAAACTAAAACATTAAATTAAAAGAACAGTGGCTTTAATGTTGTTGGTCATTTGTTAATAAATTAATTATTGAAATACCTTAACGCGGACTAATATAACAATCGCTACGACCGCGGACCTACCACGCTACGAGCTTCGGGGCTGCTACGAAACAGCTTTTAAGTGTGTATAAAATCACTAACTTCGTTATTTTATGTTAACCCGAGTGCTTTAAAATAAATGTTACTTTATTCTAATGAACAAACTTATTCATGGTTCTTTTCATTATTAATCAAAATTATAGCCGTAGATTTAAAACATTAAAATTTCTTTCAAATTGTTATTTTCTTTATTACAAATGTGTTTATCCTGCTGCAAAAATTTTGTAAGTTTATGTATTTACTTGTATCAATTTCTCACATTAATAGAGAGACTATAAATAATGTTTGTTATTAAAACTCATCGCTGGGGTTTCGTGACTCGGCTAAATACCTCGTTAGGCAATTCCCTTCTTTCCAGGCCTAGGCTAGTAGGTACTATTTTTCACTTTGTAGATTATGTGAACCTCACTTCTCAACAAAACAAATGAAAAAAAAAATGCAGCCCCTCTATTCTAGAAGTATATTCGAAAATCGCGGCCAAAATCTGACAGTTCCCATATTTATTGATTATTTCGTTATTTTAACATTATTTCATAAAATCATGAATGAGAATTCGTGTGGCCAGTAATATTAGGGTTAGTTTTATTGATAAAAATACCTACACTTAAACCAAAGTGCAGTAATCACAGCGAACGTGCGCCCGTTGAGGTTAGGATTTTAGTCTTAAATTAGATTTTCGAGTATAAACGGAAAAATACAAATCGTTTTTGACCAGTTATCGTATTTTGACTCGGTGCCATTACTGTCAAGTATATACGGAGTATCAAAGCGTTGACAAAACGATAAATAATCAAAAAGATATGCTTTTTACCGTGTTGAGTAGACGGCGCAGAAAAGTTGGCCGCTCAAAGACCTGAAATATTACGATATCGGTATACTAGGAGCTCATGACACAGAAGAGTCAGATCTACGTGAGGAGGCGTGACTTGTATACGCCCGCCCCCAACCAATATCACTCACTTGCTGCCTGCGGTAGTAGTAGTAGTAGTCGTAGCCACAGTGTAATTTGAAATAATATAGGGCTCCAACATGCCTGCGCGCGCAGTCCGCGCGTAGCGCTCGCACACAGAGGACTACTTCGTCTTGTCGCGTTAACACCGCGAGAACGAGTTACGCAATACGTATGGTACGGAGTTAAAGTATCGAGAAATAAATAAATAATAAATAAATAAATATTAGGGGACAATCTCACACCAATTGACCTAGTCCCAAACTAAGCTCTAGGCTTGTACTATGGGTACTAGACAACGATATAAATACTTATATAGAGAAATATATACTTAAATACATTAGAAAACATCCATGACTCAGGAACAAATATTCGCGCTCATCACACAAATATCTGCCCTTACCGGTATTCGAACACAGGACCGCTAGCTTCGTAGGCAGGGCCACTACCCACTAGGCCAGCGCGTCGTCAAGAAAAAAGAGAAAAATAATAATATGCGTTTAGTAAATAATTTAGGCCACACGACTTTGTAAGGCCTAAATTATTCTGATTGACGGGAAATAAATAAAAAATATGATATGTATTTAACATAAATAGTTACAAATGTTTTTCAGTAGGTTTAGTTCTAAAAATAAAAGTCAAAGTGTGAAAATTGTTACTCAGAACAACTGAAACCACTATTGAAGCCTGTCGATGTAACTATACCTAACTGTACACTGTACACAAGGTCGTTAACGACTGAAATCAAAAAAAAAATATAGTCATGTGAGTAGCGAAAATTAGTCATACATTTATATAGTGCCAATAAACGGTATCTCAAAGTCAATAAACGAAGCAGATTTAATCCTTACCCATTAGTAATATGACCGTACTTGCTACGTGAGTACTTGAGACACTTGTTCCACCTATTGTTTGTTTTTTAATTTTAATATTTGACTAGATACACCTTTTTAAAAATTCCCTACTAGGGTATATGAATCAAATCAACGTTAAAAATATTATAATATTTATTAGTTGGAGCGGATTGCTGGATTTTATTATTATTGTCGCAAGGCTGTTCTTGTGGCTTCGAGCCGAATGCTGATGATCTGCTCTAAGATCGCCTTCTCATAAGGCATGTCCGCAACGGTTAATAACTTTGACCCATAATTTGAATGTATTTTTACACGAATGCCCAAAAAAGGAGAATTATATTTTTAGGGTACATGTATCTATGTATGTATGTATGATTCTTTATTCCACCATAACTTCTAAATGCCAGAGCCTATTAAGGTGTGTGTGATATCGTTAGAATCCTTGCACCATCCTGGGTGACATAGGATCCCCAAACGTGCCTAAACTTAAAAATTGAAATAACAACAGTGGCTTAATGTCAATTATTAACCTAAGTAGATATATTTTTGATGCCAATATTAAAAATATGTCGGGTTTTTAAAACTAGCATTTCATTAAGACTGCGCCGAGCAAACGCCGAGTGTCCAGTGGCGCCCTCATTATTATTATTGGGTTTTCTAATTAACTCAATAATTTCCTTGGAACCAAACAAAATGTGTTCGTAGCGCAAGCATAAACACAATTTATGGGATACGTAACAAACTTTAATAACAATTACCCTTTGAGTAGTCAGCTTAACGGGAAAAGGTGGCCACTTTTTTTCGTTAAGTTAATAACTCGAAGGTGAATTGTTATTAAACTATATGATATACCCTATAAGTTGTGTTTATACTTGCGCTACAAACACATTTTGTTTGGTTCCAAGGAAATTCTTTAGTTAATTAGAAAACACAATAAAAGTAATGAGGGCGCCACTGTACATCCGGCGTACGCTCGGCGTAGTCTTAATTACAGTCACGGAATTTAATTCCTAGTCCGCTTTTGAACTACATGTCAAATTGATACTATATTCAAATAAAATCATAAGATGTATCTTACATTCTGATTGATTACGTCACTTTGATATAGTTCAAAATGAGTTCAAAGTGGACTAGGAATTAAATTTCTTGACCGTACAGACACACAGAACACACGTTAAACGTACACCCCTCTTTGTGCGGTTGAGAATTATTGAATTTATAGTGCATGATTTTAGAAGCATACGAGTTAAACGGGATTTGGATTCTAACAGTTCGTAGGCAATGGTACCAGGAGCCCATACTCAACCAAGAGCATAGATCGCTAAAGCAAGAAGCTCTTACTAGTGTGCGTCAACGATCGATGCTGTAATCGTACACGAACTGCACACCGCTACAACTTCGTTACCTCGTGACGTGACGACAATGCGATGAATAAATGTTACTAGTTAGGGCGGATGCGACCAAACGAGAATAAGGTCTTATTGTTAGATTAAACGCTCAATTTGTATAGACTAATCTCGGAGTGAGGGCCTAGGGAATCAGTAATTGGCACATTTCTTTGAGATTTAACCATTAGTTACGGTCTTTATCGATTAGTTTTGTTTGATCAGTAGTTAAACTAACTAATTGTTAAAAAATGAAAAATAAATCGAAAATTTGAAGGAATCTCAAGGAAATGTGTCAAATTTTCAGTTCCTTTTTCGAATTTTAACAATTAGTTAGTTTAACTACTGATCAAACAACAGGCCCTTAGGCTCTTATTTGTAAAGTGAACAAGATTTATTTATTACATTGACAATACGATATACCATAATCACAAGCAATTTGATTTATTTAACTCGAGTAGAATAGAACCCCAGGTCAGAAAAGCCTTTTTTGTACTCGTCGATTAAAATGTGTGTATTACGATTTCATAGAGAATACTGTAACGTCACTCTTTTCATCGTTGAATAGTCTAGATGTTACTTCCGAAACAACCGAAATAACTATTTCAATACGCTCTAGACAACCGAAAAAAAATTGAAAATAGAACTTCGTATTTAAATAATATGTGCCCTTGTTTAAGGAGACTCGATGCGGTACAAAATTGCCAATATTGTATGGCGTTTTGGAACGTAGCAGCATCGCGTCATCTGTCAAAAATCTACTTAAACTTGCTGCTGTATCCAGGACATTAAAAAAAAACACCTTGTCACCATCAGAAATTAACAAGTTTATAAACGTCACTCTTTTCATAGTTGTTACTTCCGAAACAAACGAAATAACTATTTCGATACGCTCTAGACAACCGAAAAAAATTTGAAAATAGAACTTCGGATTTCCATATATGTGTCCTTGTTTAAGGAGCCTCGATCCGATACAAAATTGCCAATCTGTGTCGTTTCGGAACGTAGCAGCGTCGCATTATCTGTCAAAAATCTACTTTCAGTTTTCTTATATACTCGTATTAATGACTTACATTATTAATTTTAATGAACTCGTACAAAAAGTATTGTTCACAATAGTGTCATAATTAAGCTTTTTAATCTCGTACCTTACTTAGGCCACTCAGCAAGCTTCGTGGCCTAAACTCGGTACTCGACTAAAAAGCTCTCTATTATAACACGATTACGAAAAATACTATTTTAACCGACGTCAAAAAACAGAAGGTTCTGAATTGAATGTGATTTTTTTGTATTATACTCCGTCAAATTCGTTACTTCGTTGTGTGAATTCACCAAACTGACTTTTTATGTCATAAGTCATAATAAGGTATGATATGAATAGGCAGCAAGTCAGTTTATAAATATTATGTTGGTATGCTATCGCATTGGGTGTCCTGTAATTATAGTGTAATGTGTTAATAAATAATAATAAATAAATTAAAACTCATTTAAAAAATATTTATTTATTTATTAGAGTATATCTGAGTGGATTCTATTGTTCATTATGTCCCTTACAGAATTTTACTGTTTTGATGTTTATTACTGGTACCTACTTATTATATGGAGTATGCTTATTTCAATCTTTATTTTTATTATTTTTTCTTCTACTAGAAGGAAAAGATGCGTCTGACTCACCTATTAATAGTTTTTTGGTGGAACGCCGCATGTGAGCGACACCCTGTCCTCTTCCTCGAGACGTGGTGGGACGTGGACCGCTCGCCACCACGCCAACTCTCGTGTCGTCGTTGATTATTAGCACTGAAATGAGATGAGTTTCGTATTTATAAGTAGCATACGTTAATTACATATAGTTATAAAATATGTATAACCACAGAATCGAAAAGTTTCCGGAGTCCATTACAATTGCAATCACCATTTCTCCTCTTAAGACTTCGCCGCGCAAACGTCGAACGTCCAGTGGCACCCTCATAACTATTATTGGGTTTCTAATTAACAAAATAATTTCTTTGGAATCAGCTGATACGTTTTGTAGTGCAAGTAAAAACACAATTTATGGGATACGTAACAAACTTTAATAACAACTACCCTTTGAATAGTCAGCTTAACGGGATAAGGTGGCAATTTTTTTCCGTTAAGTTGATAACTCGAAGGTGAATTGTTATTTAACTCTTTGATTTACCCTTAAAGTTGTGTTTTCATTTGGAGTGCAAATACATTTCGTTCAATTTCAGGAAAATACTTTAGTTTATTAGAGAACACAAAAATAGTAATGAGGGCGCCACTGTGCATCCGGCGTACGCTCGGTGCGGTCGTGGTCGTTCATTCCATGAAACACAGAGCAAATTTAGAAAATTAAAATGGGATGAAAACATGTATTTTTTAATATAACAGTTACAATTAATCAAACAAAATAAAACAATACACGATATGCCACTTGCCATACCATGCCGGTGCTATAAAAGAAACACAAAAGAATCATGTGTACTGGAATGCTACTCCGAAGAAATAAGTTTACAAGAAGTTACTGGAAAACAGTAATTCATTCATTTTGTTTCAGATAAAAAAATGGTTTATACTTATTACTTAGAAGTAGGTTTTCCTCACTTCTTATTTAATATATTATACTCGTAAACATGAGAGATAAAAACTGAGCTAACGTAATCTTAACTTTGATTGTCAAAGTAGAACTCTTAAATTGATTCCATTTCAGCAAACTTGGCAGACATTACACCTGTGAATAGCAGAACCGACTGGATTGGTGCCACGCTGTCTAATTGCTTGATCTAATAATGCTGCTGATGAAGGTAATCAGAGTGAGAGCGGAAGGGTTGGGGGGCCGCCTCAGGCGTACAAAAATGATAATAGGTACCCGTATTATAGTGATAAAGATTGACTTGATAATATTGTTACTTACAAAGTACACAGCTACTTAATAGACCCAAATGCAAGGTTAAAAAGTCGTCAGCTTAGTTTGGTACAGGCTTCACAGTCATTGGCGTACCGGTGGCTTCGACGACCTCCACACATTGATTGATAGGACGGTGTACCAGGGTATTGAGATCTGAAAAATACAAATAAAATAGTTCCAATGTGTTTATGTATTTACAAATATGTATTATATATAATGCACAGTTACAACCATTATATCTCCTACTGTACGAGCACTTAGTTAAACGTTAGTTTAATCATCAATCATTTCATTAACAAAGTTTACCCTGTGATTTTAATATACAAGACATTGCGGTTTAAAAGTAGAAAAATAATAATAATAAAAATTAAAACCCTCAATATTTTGGCGAACTCTTATTTTAGACCTGATACCAATTATCGTTAAACAGCTAAAATGTGCTAAGTAGCTATTTTCAAATAAATCAACGGTTGTATGTTATTGTCACGTCACAGGATCTTAAGAGATATACATTATGCATAATAATATTATAACCAATAAAGCACCGGTGGGGTACTGTTGAGTTCAGCCTTTATTAAAGGCGGTAAAAACTATATTGCCTTTAACCTGTTATCGTATCGTCAAAGTTTTGATAGCTTTTATTTACCTGACAGTAATGGCGATCGAGTTAAAAACAAAACTAAAACACGTTTGAGACAATATTAAATTTACCGCCTAGAATGAAGCCCTGATCCCTGATGATTTTGCTACGGGAAACCTGCAATATTACAATATCAGTCTACTCAGAGCTCATAACAATGAGGATGTGAGAATACAGACGCAAACCCTCGAATACCTAGTTATAAGTTGGTGGGCGTGTCAGGCTGAAAGCGAAACTAGGTTGCACTGTCCCCCGGATCGATGTGCATACAAGAATTTATCACCTCTCCTGTTATGCGACCCGGGTAAAACTTGGCATTTACGCGTGCGCGAGTTGATGTGCACGTGAAACAGCGGAGCACATCGCAGCGGGTGTCAGTTTGTGTTTGAAATGATTTCCCCGCGCTCTCGAACTTAAGCCAGGCTGGGTAGTGCTTGCTTTCCAGGGTTTCTAAGTAACACTAAAAAATTACCCCTATAGTTTTTATCTAAACACCACCAAATAAAAAATAAACAAACTGAAAAATAAGATGTAAATAAAACACATTTTTTGACTTTGTTTCAATAGACTGACAAATAAATCCAAAATTTGTACTTTACGATCCGTTGTACATACATTTACAGGAACGTTACTTCTAATACCAATTTTGACACGTGCGGTATTGCTAGTTAAGTGATGATAGGTTATAGAGTTTTTGAAGTAATTTTAATTTTAACTTAATAAACACAGGTAAGTACGATTAACACATGATTGTTTTATTTAATTTTAATACTATAAATTGCAGGAAATTTAAGTCTACTGTTTTAAAGGTTACGTAAGTAATGATAATGAATCGTTAGAAATATCACTATCACTACATAGTATAAAACAAAGTCTGTCCCTGTGTATGCTTAGATCTTTAAAACTACGCAACAGATTTTGATGCGGTTTTTTTTCAATAGATAGAGTGATTCAAGAGATTTATAATTAACTCTGATTTATGTACGGGTGTTACAGAAAACTCACATAAACCAAAGCGAAGCGAGGGCGTGTCGCTAGTTGTATTATATTATAAATGTAAATAGGTTTTTTCCGTCTTCACGGTATAGATATTATCTAGCCGCGATAAGAAGAGGATAATGGGTAACAATTTTACCATCGCTATACTTACGTCAAAGTGCATATGAATTAACAGCAAGCTATTCCATTCCCAAACTAATCGTGGTTTCATAATAGTTAATTGTACTTACGTGATATTTAAATAAAGTTCTAGAAAAATTGTAAACAACTGCTATAAATTTTCCTTATTATCTTAAAACTCTGGTGGCCCTAAATGTATGTTCGGGCCAAATCTTGCAAGGCAGATTTGAACTGTTTCCCGGGAACCTATTGAACTGAAATTTGGTATATCTACATAACTTGGATAATTTGGTACCATTGAGCTGGTCTGATGATGGAGTCGGAAGGTTGCAACAGACTATTTTAACGTTTTTAGCGATTCAAAATCATACTTTTTTACATTTTTAGGAAATTGTGACGATTTATATAGGTTTTTTACCACGTTATAATAAAAAGATGATTTTTTTCAAATAAGGTTTCTTCAGATTTTAAGAATGTAAGGTAAGTAATTTAATTATAATCATCATTCGATTTATTAAATAGGCTGATGTAATTCAGTACTTATTATCGTTTTCTATTCGGGGTAAGAATCTGAATGCATCGCATTTCATTTCATTTAACGGGTTAAAATTATTATTGCCTTCGTCAATTGCTATTACATTGCTATTGCTATTGTTTTTAACTTAGCCGTTCACTATTAACTGTCAACTACATACATAAGAGCTATCGTAACGTTGACAATACGATATGCCTAAGTCCATTATTTGGTTTTAGCAAGTAGAATAGAGCCCCTGTAAACAAAACTTACACCTTGTCTTACACTGTCACAGTGTAAGGTTGTAATTCAGGACTCACAGACACTATATGCATTCGGACCTATTCTCACAGGGGGACGTGTCATTCATAAAATACACTCATCAGAAAGAGATGACGCTACCATGTGCAAGAGCGAGAAAATATGATTTTATTAATACCACGTTATTTATGGGAAACTTTATCTTATTCAGTAAAAGCTAGATTACCGCGGGCCTAGTATGGCTGTGTCTATATCGCGTGTCAACTGTGGATAAAGCATCCGTCACTTTTTGACACGTGTACTTATTTACCTGTCAGAAGATGACGGATGCCTTATCCAAAATTTATCACGCGATAAACGCAGCTATATTGTAGGCCCCGGTGACCACAGAGTTGGGTGGTAACGGGGCGGTCCGAGCATGCATACTACCAGGAAATCATAATCTATGAGGAATGTCTATTGACAACATTAAAAATAACAATTTAATATAAAGCGTTACACGCAAAACCTTTCATTAAAAAATGCAAAACCAAGAAGGTGTCAACCCTATTGGCAACTACTAAGACGCAACCCTAACATATCTGTGAGTGTGTGAAATTAACTCTCTTATAAAATTATTGATATAGTCTAGTTATGTACGTGTTGCTTCTGACCTCTTCTAATACGAGTACGCGCATGCGTAAAGTGAACACACACAGACACGTTAAAGGCGAACACGAGTGTGAGTGTACACCCGGTTTGTTCAACGCTCCTAGTAAGTATGCACTCCTGGTGGTATTTCTGGTCGGGGGTTTTATGCAGCGGTTTCCTCTTTAAGTGACACGAGTGACATCTAGCGGCAAGTAGATGATAGTGCTATCAGCGCCAGTGAACGCAACCAAATCAGATTGTGCACAGAGATGGCACGAATACATAAAATTTACTCATTCGCAGTATAGACGGGACGCGGCGCGACAGCTGCACAGATATTTACTTTTGACTTCACCCAGTGTGTCTTCCCGTATATAACAACACCAAGCAGGCACCTGGTTTTTAAGTTTTGTAATTCATGAATTTGTCGGTGAATTGCAACTTTTTTGTGTCCAAAGTCAAACGAAAAAGAGGAAGAAGAAGATCTAGGCTTGACTTGGTCTTATTCAAATGAGCAAAAAAGCTTAGGTCATGTCATTTTAGGAGTTAAAAGCTGGCGCAGAACAGGTTCATAAAAATAAGATCCTGATGCCGGATATTTTTTTAATATTTATTTGTCATCAATTGAGATTAGGTATTTCAAATATGTGTGTGTCTATAAAACTGCGTTTTTTTTAAATTGGTGAAATATCTTTTTGAAAAAAAACACCATTTTAAAGTATACTTTTAATACTTTCTTAACAAATTGTGCTACAAGTTGGGCTTAATTTTAATTATTGTAATTAATTTTGCTAAAGACGATTTTTTTTTTATCAAGTTTAGTCTGATATTCAGTACTAAATAATAAGTGGCATATAATACTGGGGCTCTATAATTATTATTCTAATAACGAAAACAATATTGCTTTTGACATTAATTGCATTGTCAAAGTTATGATACTTATGATGATACTTCTTATTTAATTGACAGTAATGGCCGCCGAGTCAAAGACAATACGATAATAGTCATGTCATCATAAGCAACATTGTTTTCCCTAGTAGGACAGAGCCCATACAAATACAATAATATTCGTGTTGGCAGAGTAAAACAGTTTGGTTATTACACTTGCTTTGCTGCGTCTTAACAAGAATGTGGCATAAATTCGGAAAGCTATTCGTTTTTTTACCACACATACATCATAGAAACCTAACGTAAAAACATCATAAAATTAGCTAAATTACATGACATTTTCAAATAAAACAAATCAAACACTTTTTACTGGCGACAATACTGGCAGCAGAGTTAAATCAATACCCAGAATAGTAGAAGCCCAGTGTTATTGAGGTCAAGAATACATTATTATATTTATTAAATTGCTTCCTTTATATACAAATTACATAAAATGTAAGCTATTATTTTTATAGTTTTAAATAAAATTTGATATGGCACGTAATTTCCAACATGTACTTATACAATTATTATTGAACTTATTTTAAAAGGCTTTTTTACCCATAAAACATTAAATTACTAAACGCCTGTTTAAAGTAATATTAGACAAATACAAACTAGTTTGATCATTTGTTTGTATGCTGGAATATCAACAAGTCAAGGATAACGTAGCTTCCTGTTCATGCAATAATTTTTGAAACTGCTATATCAGCTCCAGAGTTTACAACCGACATACAAATAAACATACAAATCACAAAACGATTAACATTTTGTGATAAAAGTTAACAAAATACTGCAGTGATTGAATAATAATAAATATACATGTTATAAAACAAAGTTGCTTCCTGCCGCCTGTCCCTCTGTGTTTAAGCTTAGATCTTTTAAACTACGCAACGGATTTTAATGCAGTGTGTAACAGAAGATAAACTTAACATAAGTGGGTCGCTAGTTAGATTAAAAAAAAACTGCAGTATTTTAAAGCTAACAATGATTATTACATAAAGGGCATTACGTAAATTTGTTTGAATATAGTAATTTTTTTATTCAGCGGCCACGGATGATTTTTACGTAGTTATTTAGAGGACCTCGAAATACACATAGATATGTATAATTAATTGCGTTTAATGATATCGGAGCCGAGATATTTAAGTTTTGAGTATTCCGTTTTAGGTACTAAAAGTACGCCTACTCGTATAGGTAAGAATATTAAATAGCTCGGCTCCGATGCACTTAAGAGTATTACATTACATAGCAAAACATGTTTATTTTGAATTATTCTATCATAGTTTACCACTTTTACTAATGGTCGCTCACCTTGACAATGTATGACTTTTACAAATGGCAACACTTTTACTCAAACCCCGTTAAAGTAACATGGATTACATTTATAATGGGGTCAATCCAGAGGGAATAAGTGTTCTGTAATTTAAATATCTGTTAACGTATTTTTTTTAAATCGCCTCAATATTACTTAAAACAGTTCATTCGCAATAACTAACTCGCTTTGCATAAAAAAGACCTATACAGAATAAATACATGGCTCAACAAAAATTAACGATAAAAAAAAATTATCTTAAGTTAACACAGGTGGTTTTACAAAACTATTTCGAACTGATCAAGCCATCGAACGAACATCGTCTACATTTACAAATACGAATCCAAATCCATTCTAAATAAATTTTCATCATTCAATTTAACAATTACCTTTGCTAAAAATAAAAGAAATAAAATAATTGGCTTCTAGAAAAATAAAGTAGTGACATCACTGATGAGGTTTAAAATAAGTTTTATTGATTACTAAAATTCAAATGTTTTTCTTTAATTTGAAAACAACTTCGAGAACTACGAATCAATCACTGCCGTATTATTACAGAAAGATTTAAAAAAATATTCAAATTGATGCCAATTAATGGAACATCGCACGTATTTAGAAATGACTTTTAATTCACCTTTAAGCGGTGCAAATATATTGTTGGTATTAAACATTATAAAATTGTCCAAATATAATACCTTATAGTAAGTGAAATAAGTAAAATTGAGACATTAAAGTTGACACTTTAGTTGGACACAACTAGTGATGGGCGGCTTGTAAGTTTTAAAAGTGAAACTTTCATTTAAATTTCTGCAATATTCTATAAGTTTCAAAAGTGAAACTTTCACCTAGAAATTCCTACAATATTCTGAAAATTACCAAAGTGAAATCGTTTTATTTCTGAAAATTACTATAGTTTCGACATGTTACCCAACTTTTCATGAAATTTAAACGAAATATCCTTGTGTTAGAATAATTTCCATCTAATTATGTAACTTTCAGAAGCTGTAATTTTCGCAGTTAAGGAAAGTTATGCAATGTTTCAGAAATCGCCCATCCCTAGACACAACGACGTTTACATGACCATAGTTGATTTATTATACAAATTAAAATAATGCAAGGCTTATTTATTATGTAAAATTAAAATTAATATTTACATCAGTTATAAAATAACAGAGGGCTAGGTCCAGTTATACGCACATCGAAGATGTTCGGGGGTAAAACTATTCTAAAGTACATTATGTTTATATTTTGCAACTTGTTACATGCATTGCCCGCCAACATTTTCGTTAATTGCACATTTTTGATGTGTTTAATAAAACTGGACTCATTAAAGATATTCTACAAACCGAGACGTCCTGTTCACTGCATGTCCGATCCAGCGATGCTGCATTATCTCAGGTATCTGAAAAAAAAAAACAAGATTTTTATTTAATGAGATTTCTTAACCCGGCTTGTCCCAGCGAGCGGCTGAAATAAAGATCACCCCATCTAATCTCGTATTTAATAAATATTTTTTGTTTGTTTATCTTTTTTGTAAGTTGAATTAAGATTAAGATCACGGATAATTAATCTCAAACTGAAATTTTGGATAAAATATTTTAATTTTTCAAAGAAGCGCTTCATGTTTTGGGAAAAGAAAAGTATAGAATAAAAACATTATTACTGATTATTAATATAACGGCAACGTGTTTTAACGCATGGAAAAGTAGATAAATAATCCGTCACTTCTTAACAAGTAAATAAGTAGGTGAATGACGGATGCATTTTCCAAATTTCGTCACGCGATAAACGCTGCCTTATTAGGCCCCGTGCAACAAAATACGATGCATCCATACTAGGCCCGCAGGTGTTCGTCTTTACCGTGTTTTCTCAATGAACTCATGTGTAGGTACTGAGGCTGACCGATAAAAATAAGATTAATACAAATTTATAGTATGAAATACAATCTAAATTCATTATGACGACGTGATAGCCTAGTTGGTAGTGACCCTGCCTACGAAGCTAGAGGTCCTGGGTTCAAATCCCGGTAAGGGCAGATATTTGTGTGATGAGCGCAAATATTTGTTCCTGAGTCATGGATGTTTTCTATGTATTTAAGTATATATTTCTCTATATAAGTATTTATATCGTTGTCTAGTACCCATAGTACAAGCCTAGAGCTTAGTTTGGGACTAGGTCAATTGGTGTGATATAGTCCCCTGATATTATTATTATTATTATTATTTATTACATATTGTCATGGAATTATTGTCCGGAAACACGGTGCCACTATTTAAATCTCAGATATTCGCTTCACTGTCCAGCGCAACAACACATAGGTGTTGTTGCGCTGGACAGTGACCATAACTCATCACGATATTGTTTACAAACTTCAACTCTATTCCTTTATCGCACGGCGTCTGTTCACTGGGACTTATTCGTTAATTGCTTTCTCTCATCAGCATAGGTTCATACGCGGGTAAAGCTAGCACATAAATTCACTTTTTTACGTATTATATTTAAAAATGTTAACCTACCACTATGTTTTCACTGTGATTGACGATTGCCAACTGATACTTAGTATCTATCTTCAAGGTAATTTCACAATTTAATACTTTTAACTTATATGTTCAAAATGTAGTAAAGTTGAGCGGTTTTAAAAGAAATCAACCAAATGGTTCAGCAGGGTGCATTTGACATCTGGATACCTCCCATTGCGCATGCTCAAAATAATTGATTTTGAAGTAACCTTTCTCCTAGCTGGCAATACATACAAGTTTGTCGTAATTTACTCATATCGAACAATGTTAATTTGTTCACTTAAATAAAAACGTTTTTTTGACAGGATTCTTGAAACCAAAACCTATAATATGTACCCTTTATCCGTACTTAACTACATATTGTGCGCATCTCTTATTATGTATTTTTTATCTGGCAATTATATTGGTTGCGTATAGCTAGCTGGGCTGTAATGTATAGGGGGCAGAGCCCGGCTAGCCCAGATGGAGCTCATAGGTAAATACTAAGGAATCATAAACCGTAGGGGTTAACGACATATGAAACAGTGTTGGTAAAGCAGAACAGGTTTTCCCGGCAGATGTCTAGACTTTCTCTATACAGTTTTGAAATGTTTGTAAAGTTCAACAGATGGCGTTGTTAGAAGTAAATTCTAATATTTGTAAACAACTTTTTAAATTCTATTAAAATGTTGAAATAAGTACGTAAACAATCTTATAGGTTAAATAACAATGATATGTCATTATGTTTGTAGATAAGGAGAAGCAAAGCCGTGAAATTTATAATTTTATGCTTTTGCAAACGTCGAGCGTCCAGTGGCGCCCTCATCGCTTTTATTGTGTCTTCTAATTGAGTATAGAATTCCCTTGTAATCAGACGATACGTTTTTGTAGCGCAAGTAAGAACACAATTTATGGAATACGTAACAAACTTTAATAACAATTACCCTTTGACTAGTCAGCTTTACGGAAAAACATGGCCACTTTTTTCCGTTAAGTTGATAACTCGAAGGTGAATTGTTATTAAACTATGTGATATACCATATAAGTTTTGTTTTAATTTGTAGTACAAAAACCTACCGACCAATTTTTCCAAAATATTTTAGTTTATTAGAAAACACAATAAAAGTTATGAGGGCGCCACTGTGCATCCGGCGTACGCTCGGCGCAGTCTTAAAGGAACCTATTATGAATGCACACTTAGATGTACAAAAAACTGAGTTAAATAGCGCTTGACATTTGATTAGATTTCTAAAGAAGCTACCATTAAAATAATGATATTTTGCACAACTGCTATCTTTTACTATTCTAGAATGCACCATGTTAATCTTCTCTCTGACTTGTTTGTTGTGTGTGCATAAAAAAGAAGCATTGCCACTGAAGTGTGGAGGTTTGGTAAAGGGGCACGTTTTAACACTAAGGTTGCAAATACAGCGGAGATGCACTGAATGTGCACGTATTACACATTTACAAAAGGTTATCTTCATTTTAAAGTATACAATCTAAGTGTGTGTCATTTTTGACAAAATACAAAACGCGCCTACTAAACTGTGTTCTTGTTTATTTACTACCTTTCCACGACTTGAGTGTAAACGATAACGCTAACAAGGGTTTGAGTTGTGCTTATAACTGACCTTGACCTTATTCCGTGCGGTTTTACACGTGGAAAATTTCTTAGGAGCTAAAATTCTGTACCAGGTTTGCATAGAAAATGAGAAATGACTAGCATAGAGGCATTCCATCTTAGTCCTCAGGGTTGGCAACGCATTTGCAGTCTCAGGATTGCATTGCAGTCTTGTGAATGCGAATGTCTATGGGTCACAGTGTCCACTTACCATCAGGTGGCCTGTGTGCTCGTTTGTCTTCTCAAAGCCATAAAAAAAAAAAAAAAAAAAATATAGAACAGCAATAACTCTTCGCGGTTTACATGTTTATTTCAATAAGTGAAAATATTTTTTAGTTAAGGTGTTTTGTGATTAATTTTTCTACTTCCCTGGTCATAATAGGTACACTGTGATTGATATTGGTGGTTCAGAGTCACAAATTATTACTGTTTTCAACAGACACTCAGATGACATAGAGATACACGTTACATAAACTAACACCCCTCTTTTTATTTATTAGTCATTAACTCCCTATTATTTATTTCATGTCCTTAAAGAGATATTGCTAGCTATAATAGTCATATGGTTTATTTGGACAAGTTTAAAAAAGCGTATAAAAATATATATTAAATCAGTCTGTAAAGAAAAACCTATAAAAAGTAAAAAATAATTAGTATTGGCCCTATAAGTTCAATTATAAGTAGGTATTCATATTTCGATTCAAGCGTGGACACGTCAGGGGAACGCTAAGTAAACTAAATAATAAATTATACCCCAGCTACTTAGCGGTTCCCGACGTGGCGACATTTGAATCAAAATATTAATACCTACTTATAATTAAACCTTTTATTTTTTACTTTTTAGAGGTTTTTTTGTTACAGACTGTTCAAAGTCGGGGAATTGGTAAATTTTTAATTGGTTTTTTTTGTATGTTGTTACGAATAAACTTAAAAATTATTGGATCGATTTAAAATTCTTTTACCATAAAAATGCTACATTATCCCTGAGTAACATAAGCTACGTTTTATTTTCTGCGCGGACGGAGTCGTGGGCAACAACTAGTGCTTACATATTTACGTCAAGTTTTGGGACACCCTATCACAATACGAGATGAAAATCATTGTAACGTGTGTCCCATATTATTATCTTATAACCAATACAATATAATTATCAGAATTACTAGAACATAGTTTTAAGTGCCCGTTTTCTTTGCATAAGGGTTTAAGTATATTAAGAGGTAGCGCGGATAACAAGAGTTTGTATAACTCTATAGTTTCACATTAGCAGTGCAGTTTTTTTTTCTGCACAGCATTGGCTTTATGAACTATCAAAACCTGAACTAAATATTGGTGCTTCTATTCTTAAACATAAAATATCTATCCTTACTTCTTTTATAAAGGCTAACACAAAGGGTCTAAACACGCTATTATTTTTAAAACAGTACCTATCTACTTGTCAAGTCATAAAAAAACATGTATTTACTTGCCATAAAGAAAAAAAACATTATATACATACAAACATATAAAGGCTTATTATAAATATAAGATAAATAAAAGCTGATAAACACATTACCCTCCTCCTTAGGCAGTCAGGTAAAATGGCTCCTGGGGACCAATATTACAAGTGCTACGAACGAAGGTCTACACCAATCTACGCGCTACGGACTGCTACGAAGCTGCATTTATAATTTATGATTAAGTTAGCAAAAGTTTCCTTAATTTAACTTTGTACGTGACTGCCAGCCAAATAATGTTGTTTGGGCGTGTATTATGTCTACGTATCTGTATCCAAGTTTTTGTGAGATCTTGTTTATAAAAAAATGATACTCATGTCAGGCTATATTTTATAAAAGTTAAAATACCAACAACTCTCGGATTTCTATGGTCAGAGGTACTGCCTTAACTTGGCGATTTATAAGTTTTATAATTTAGAATTTGCATTGAAAAACTATTATTTCAGACAATATTTTTTTCAAGTTCGCATTTGACTAAAAAAACTACATGTTTGTGTTTTAGGTTTGTACAAAAAAGAACAGCTACATACTTAAGAAAGAAAGATGGTGCATTTAATTAGATCAAGTTACGTCCACCCTGTATATTTAGAGTAGGTTTACGTATTCAATTAGATATTTATTGTTTGGGCCGATAAGATGAGAATAATCAAAATTATTGTCAATTTATACTTTCTTGCCGCTATACTGATGTATGTTAGAGATAATTAATTTGTTTTATTTACAATATTGTATAGTATAATCAAAGTCATGAGCAAAGAAGGCGGCTGCCTATAGGAACGCCTCAATGCTGGTTTAAAGTATTTAGATCAACCGACTTTGAATACCTACTTTAAACAGCGAGTTTATCATCTAAAGAAGTACAGGCATCAAAAAAATATTATTGAAAAGGTTTTTTATTTATTTGACGAATATTTTGTGGGATGACACATGAATATGACTCCGCCTCGAAAATTTAACATCCCTAAAACTAAAGTGTCACGTAAACTAAAAAAACCGAAGGCCGTTTTATTACTAAAAATACTGTGAACATTTAAAAATAAAGTAGGCAAAAACTGGCATTCGAGTTTCCTCGCAGCCATGGGTATGGAAGCGCTCAAATTAGCCGAAGCTAAGCTAACGTGTGACCAATACCGCGGCGTATTAGAGGTGGCTGCCCCAGAACAATGCGCCAGCACTGACGTCGCAGCCGGCCGCGAGGGGCGGGCGAGCGCCCGCGTCGCACCATACTGGAGCGTCTGCCTGACTAATTGCGTGACAGTACCAATCTGTTGACAGATCTCATCTCAAAGCAATCTAATCGGACGGTAGTGAAAACACATTAATACTTGCGCCTCCAATAGCAGAACGAAGGCTCGGGGTATATATGCTGAGATAGTAAAAAACTTCGATACCGCGATGTAGGACTTGTGCCTGTTTTGTATAAAAAGTTTAAGAAATTACACCAAAATCATTCGCAATGCATTGTAACGAAGCATTGAAGTGGTGTGGAAAGTGGGTTTTATAACATTATGGTACATTTTTGGAAATACGGGGAAAATAGCGTGAGCATTGATATGCGCGCCATCTACCAGCATGGACAGGAACTTTTTACGTTATTTGCAGAGTGTCCCGCCTGGAGTTACAGGAGTCACATTCCATTCTTATTAAACGGGTTGACGTATTTGGCTGTTTGATACAATAACGGGTGTAGCTGAGGGTAATTATTCATGTTATGACGTCTTAATTGTCCTTTTGCGTTTTGCCAGTAAGTGAGAGTTAAATCCTAAAATCCCAGCTCTTAGTCCTTGCTCCGTATTTTCATCTCAGAATGCCGGAGATGGCTAAACATAATCTATCACTTTATATTCAAATATAGATTGAAAGTTGTAATCGACCGCTAGATAACTTATTTATAGCAACGTGATTGGTTAAATTATCTACGCGACCCAACAGCCTTTGCGAAACTGCTCAAATTGCAACAAACTGTTATGATTATAATTGTCATTATTACGTAAAATTCTTCTTACCCATACACATGTTGAAATTACTTTTAGGCAACTCGCGAATCCCTGAACTGTTTCTAACACTTCATAATACAGAAGTCAATAGCCGAAAATAAATAACGTTAAAGTATTCAAGGGAACAGCCAAAGGGTTTTTAGTCTTTAATGACAGCTTTTTCGGTGGTCTTTAGAATAAAAAAATAAAAAGGAATGTTAAGATTTGTTAGCGTATTCGTATCATAAATGTTTGTATCAATACTGGCACCAGATTATGACCGTAACAGCTTTAACCGTCAAAACTCGTCTTTTGATGCATTTAAAAACTACCGTCACACACTAAATTTTATCAATTGTGTTAGGTTACAGGTTATTACCAAATTTTTCTTGTAGCAAAGAAAAAAGTCCTTATTTTTATAACTTCGTAAGAAGTTGAAGAAAAAATAAAGAAAAATGGAGGTGATTTATTTTACCCCGAAGATCACGAAAATGCATTAAAATGATAAAGCAGGTAATAGCACTTTGCTACTTTATTCTGCAGGGGCAGCGTTGTATTTCGATTTTATATTTTATAATTTTTAGTCGTATTAAGTTTTAATTTTATTTATATAGCACGACAAAGCTTGGATAAAAAGGAACTTATAATTAACTTAAAGGGGCACTAAGTACTTATTATTATTTATTTTTTACAGCTTTTTGTTGGGTTTTTTTTTATTTTAAATTTAATTTTTATTCGTTCTACATATAAGTGTGATGTATGTATTGAAGTACCAAAGTGTCAAAATATTAACGCAACAGAAATAAATCAATACTATTTATAGCCTCTGAAGCTTTTTTGTTTTTCTCTTAACATTGTTTGTTTGTACTTAAAATAATTTCCTCTAAACCAAGCTCACATCTTGTTTCAAAAGTTGCCGCAATTAATTCAAATTCATGCAACGAGTACCCTAATATGAGTCAATAATAATTCTAATTTCTACGTTCTACGTGTATAGTTAAAAGACTAAAAAAGTTGTAAAGGTTGATATTTTTAGCTAAAATACTGGTTAACATTATAATGGTGAAAATAAAGTGATTGACATCAGATTCTGGGACCAGGTGGTTATGTTTTTATTTCAAAGTTTGGTAAATTTATTTTTAATAAATTATCCGGTTTATTTTTAAGTAGGTTCTAGTTTAATAGTTATACGATAAGGAAGCATGTATTAAACATGAGTTTAGCAAAACTGATATGATTTGATGCATTCGTGTAATGCAATTAATTGCAATAAAATTTCACATTTCTGTGACATACATAAATGGATTTTAAATGAACTTTTAAAAACATTAACTATCTAATCTATATAAATTCAAAGTAAATATTATTTAAAGTACTTTTTGCTCTTTGTCGCGGCCATAAATGTAGGTGTATTAAGGAAAAACATAGTTTTGAATTTACAAATCTCAATTATTGACATAGTTAAATTATTAATATACATTATATTTGTTGTTTCTCCATAGAAAGGAATCGTAACTTTCCTAGGACATATATAATATTTTTTTTAAATCTATGCATTCCCTTTTTAAAGCAAAAATACATAAAGACCAAACATACCTAAAAGGGTCACTAGCACCAAACACTTTAAAAGAGTTTTAGTAAATCCATAATTGAGACAAGTCGATTATAATATAAAAACGATGCTAAAACAACATTAACGAGTAGGTCATGTCAGTTCATATTGATTTAACTTTTTCGATGTCGGTGGGTAGGCAGTGGACATTGTCCTCGAGGTAGGTGAAGGTCGCGGGGCTTTATTCGACTCCCCTTCGGTTATAGCCCATTTAAATAGTTGTGTTTAAGTACATTTATGCTTCGCTGCTCAATTCTCGCGATTAATTTTTACATGTAGTACTGCTTCCAGTTCACGGCCATTTATCACGAAAAAAAATAAAGCTAAAAGGCTAATCTGAAAATAAATTGATGTTAGTATTCATTTTAAACAGTTATCCATTTCCTGTGACGTCACACCTCCGCCCGTCCACCCGCTTGCGTCCATTCTGTTTTTCGTGCAGCGGCCATTGCACGTCTTTTTTACTTCTATAATAGAAATAGTTATCCAGAAGTGGACCCGGACTTAGGAGTGCTTGCAACATGGGGAGAAAACGCAAACATAGGGAAAGCGATGAGCGAATCTTAAGGAAAATTCGCAAATTGGAGAAAAAGATGCACAAACGTCGCCGTAGCTATTCATCTACTAATTCGTCTGTTGATTCTGAATCCAACTCAGGTGAGTGTTATAAATAATTATTTAATTAATTATCTATTAGCATCATTAAGCTTTAAGTAAGTGTTTTTCAAACACAACACACAATTTAATAATATAATGACGAGTAATGACGTATTCATATTCGCATTCGAACGTTCCTAATGTTTATCACTGCTCGTCGCGTCGATCGTTCGGGCAAAAAACGGTGGCTGTAGATTCACTTTAATAGTATATATGGATACGAAACATCATAAGGAGTAATTGTCAACTTACCCTCATTGAAGTTATATTTAGTGCGTGTCTACCTTATAATTATGGAGCACTTAATTACAATGATGTCAATAGTGATGCGAACTGCACACCGGGGCAGTTTCCTTCAACAAAGTAGTCATTGTTTCTTTATTAAAATGCATAGAAAGTACTAACTGTAATAACTCAAGCGACTGTAATTGCATAAAATAGTACTTTGTGTGATGCGAACAGTACAATCTTGGGACTGTTACCTTCACGAAAACAAACCTTTTTCTGAAGGTTTTTTTACGTAGGAATAATTAAGTGATGCGAACAGTACATTCAGGGGGTATTCTTTTTGTAGTGGTGATTTTTATTTTAATCTTAAATTTTTCAGTAGCTTAGTTTTATTTTAATTAAAATAAGTTTAGTTTTTAAATTTGAATTGTAGATACGATTGTATTGTAATAAATATTGTAATAAAGGTATTATACGTACATTCTTAGGACTGTTACCTTCACAAAAATAGACTTTAGCCGAAATTACTTAATGGCATGTCATGTATGCTAATGATGCGAACAGTATAAATAGAACTGTTACCTTCATAATAATATACATTCATCAAAATAATAATATATAAATATATGTATATAATATACAAATACATAAGTGATGCGAATGATACCTGGGATCATTACCTTCATGTCAGTATTTACTTACAGAATACAATTGCGAAGACATTAATACGGATCATGCTTATTCTTATTACTCAACCAATTATCCATATTGCGAACCCCTGACTCAGCAAGAATCCGAACTAATGTTGCCTGAGTCACCTCACGATCTGAGCGTACCGTGCGAGCCGGTAGATGACCAGCCAGGGTCACCACGGCTGCCCCCGTGCGATGCACAGCCATCCGTGAGCAGCGCGCAACCGCATACCAGCGCAACGCAGCCCTCTACTAGCGCTGCGCAGCCCTGTCTCAATCGAAAATCTAGACGACGATATACTTACTTTATTAGGAGATGCTCCAAAAGAGGAACCAGCAGGTCCAGATGTACATACGGACATCGCATCCAGATTACAAGAAGTTTTGCAGAACGGATTAAAAAAGGACCTTAAAGATAAAATATTATTAGACTACCCCATTCCGGGCAACTGTCAGCTGTTTAAGGCTCCACTACTTAATGCGGAGGTGAAAGCGGCCGTATCCGACCCACTATTGAAGAAAGATACTTCACTTGCGGCAAGGCAGGGCCAGATTGGACACGCGTTAGCTGCTTTAGCTAAAACATTAGATAAAATATGTTAGTAGCCGAAAAGTCTGATTTTAACCAACAATTAATTAAACATGTCAGCAACGCGGTGTACTGCCGTTTCGCCGAATTATGTTTCGTCAAATGATTCATTTCGTCAAATGTTTCATTTGGGCAAATGCTTTTTTTTCTAAAACTGTAAATATTTCAGGATTTATTTTAGGACCATCGTGTAGAACCCTATAGGTTAGGTTAGGTTAGTTTTTAAAAAATCCTGAAATATTTACAGTTTTAGAAAAAAAAGCATTTGCCCAAATGAAACATTTGACGAAATGAATCATTTGACGAAACATAATTCGGCGAAACGGCAGACGGTCTACATCTATAATCCGGTTTTCTTGGTGACCTGTGTAGACTTGAATGAAATGGGATGAGTATTTCGATTGGGTCATAAGCAATTTTTAACTTATAACAGTAATTCACATTGTTGGGTTTTGCCAGTTTGATTTTTGTTAAACTTTTTTGGAATTTTTGTTTGTATAAATAAGAGCCACTAAGTAAGAACTCTTACAATATCCCTCTATAGTCTAGTTAACAAGCCAGAAGTAACCGAGATTGACCATTTTTTTTCAAGCTCAATTTTCTCCTCAGTGTTACAAATGCCAAACTACGCCGTTAAAACACGGAAAACATTATTTTCACTTCTCATGCTCGTAAAGTCCTTCTTTATGCTGGGTATAGGCTGCATAAAATCGCATTTTATGCACTAGTGCATAAATGGTTGTCGTCATCTAGACTAAGACAATTAAGCCAGACAGACGAGGTGACTGCATTAAATAAACTTGTTATTTGAATAAATTTACTTTAATTTTATTAATTTTATTTATATTTGCATCGTACCTAGTATCTAACAAAAAAGAAATTTAAAACTATTAAAAACAAGCATTATTAACAAGAAAATTAAAAAATCAACGTAGGTATAAACTTGGCAGTATTGCGTTCGACCTAAGTCAAAAATCGCAAACAGAAAATAAAAAAAAAATTAGACAGAAATACAGTGGCGGGAAAGAGGTTTTGGACTATTCATTAGTTATTTTCTTGGCAAAACTTGTTGCGTTATGTAAGTATTTAGCTTAAAAGGAGGATTCGACACCGGTGTATAAAAACTTTTGTTGAAAATAAATAATTTTGAATTTTTTTTGAATTTTTATGGAATTTAATTAAAATGTCGTCTAGTGAAGAGGAAATAATGCTCACACCTAACACACTCATGGAAAAAAATGCAAAAGAACTTATTGAACAGACATTGCCGCCTAAATCCATACTGTAAATATGCCCGGAAAAACCATAACATACTCGTATAATATACCTACAGAATTGTTCAAATTTCAATTTATATTTTAATTGAAGTTTTTTTACATTATCACTGTTTTATTTCCTCGTAATCGAAGTGAAAAGCAGAGTGTATAACTCGGTCTTAAAACCCATTTTATCCTCGACCTAATTATCCAACCTCGCCTGCCGGCTCGGTTGGATACCATAAGTCTCGGAAAAAATGGTTTGTTTTATGCCCTTGTTGTACAATCTACTATTATATTACGGAAGCTTACCGTTCAATAACTTGAAATATTACGATACCGGTCTACTAGGAGCTCAGAACTCAAAAGATGCAGCTCGACGTGAAGTGGCGTGACGCCTACGACTTCAACCCGTATATATGTACTAGCGTAGTATGTTCTTATACTTAGAGCAAAATGTGACGTAGTATTCTGTCAGCACACAATTATGCTTAGTTTCATTATTGAATTGTTTTATTAAAAGGTATTTAAAAAACAACATTTTGACTAATTCTTGAACTTAAAATAAACAAAAAGTATATGCAAATTTTCTATTTTAAATTATTTGATACTGTCTAAGATGATTTTTTAGTATCGGTAGGTAATTATAAATACTTTTGTCACCGGTTTCTCAGGAACCCATCAAATCTACTTAGTCGTGATAGTTTTATTCCACAATATTATTCAGTAAAACCAATCCTGTTCAAGCTCGCTATTTAAGGTTTCTTTAAATCGGCATTATTATGGGTGATATAGGTAATAGACACAACAAAAAATGGACACAAAACGACACGACATACAATTGGGTTTAATTTTTAATACTATAAGATTTTTTATTATAAAATGACATGACCTATAAATTACGCCCTAACAAGCCCGCGTCCTCAATCCCATTTCAGTCCGCGTGTGGCGCTTATAAAGTGTGGACGTACTTTTCGTTTTGTCGCGCGCTCACTGTGAGTTACTGGCGTACGTTATGAATGGAGAAACGATCAGGAAATTGTGTATTGTGCAAGTGCTACTAAAAAAATCATGTTATTTGTTTATAGTTTTGAGTCCAACCTTAAAATTCATTACGGTCGGGTCTTAACAGTTTTAAACAAAAACATAACATTTTAAAATAGAATATTAACGGATCTTCTGAAACTTTAATGCATGTTAAATATTTGATTGTTTTTTAACTAGTTTTGTTTAGTCCCAATGGTAAAATGTGTACGTACATACATAGTACATACATACCTTCACGCCTGTCTCCCAATGACCCCATTGCAGGCAGAGATTATGGAACGCCAGGTACACCGATCTAAGCACACAATTTTCGCTTCCTCTACATTCATCAATCTCATTATGCACGTACGTCGGTTTCGGGTACTTTTGATTTGGCCCTTACTCAGTACATCGCGAATCTGATCACTGTGTCGGTGTGTGTATGATTAATGTGTTCAATGTGTTGGTATAAAAGTGAACGAAAGAAAGAATTTAAACAAAATTATTCAAACCACATTTGAATTTTCTGTAATCAAGAAGTTATACTCGATTCATATAAAATTATTAATCACTCTGTACAGTCGAGTTCATAATGATGTGTACACTTTTCTACCTTGTCACTTTAGTCGCTGTGTCAATTCATTATTATGGCAGTTAAAAAATGACATTAAAATAGACAAGGTCTTACTAAAGTGTACACATATTTATAAACTTGACTGTAGATCCAGTTAAACAATATCAGAAAAACACAATCATGTTTTTAGTCAATGTATGTCGGCGATACGCAATTATTTATTTTTTATTTTTGCGAATTTTACCAAATGGTTTTATGCAGTTATGTTGAATTCATATTCATGACACATAAAAAACTAAAACTAGATTTTCGGTTAGCCATAGCCTCGGTTTTTATCGTTTTAACTTTTTCACGTCAGTGGCGCAGCTGCGGATGCTACCCTCAAGGTAGGTGAAGGTCGTGGGGCGTTTAGATTCCCCTCCGTTATAGCATGTTAATAAAGTTGTACGTATATATACATAGGAAACAGTTAATTTATGGATACGTTCTTTGAACCACATCTGTTCTACTTTGCCAATGCAAATGTTCAGGCAAAACCAGGAAAGATATTATGGTAACAATTTAATGGTTAATTTTATTTCTGCTATTGCCTGTAGATAACCTCTTCGTAAGTTATGTTATCCTAGTATTGAGTAGGTTTTTGTTCCGCGTGTGCCTTGTGTAACTAAAGGACCTTGAAACAAACCTTTATAATTTGAAATGGTTTTTGTATATTGAAGGTAACACGCGTAAATTACGCCACCTATCAGAGCATGCTTTACACTTTACAAAATTAATGTCTACAATGTAATATTTAAAATACTTACTATTAGTTTTATACCGTTTGGTGGCGTTTTGTTAAAACAAAACACTTTCTTGTAAACTATCAAACTAATTACGTGTAAAGTTACAGAAATGGTCACTTTTCTGAAATAAGGTGAAATCGCTGTTAGAGAAAGAAAAGTTAAGTTATAATAATTATGTGAATTAGTATGCGAGTCCTAAGCTGTGTAATTTCCAAAAAGTTTAAAAAGCAGTTAATATTATAAATTGTATCCTCTATATTGCCTATTTTAAAGTACAGTAATTTTTTATGTCTTCTCGAACTCGTTTAAATTGCAGTTAATGTTAAAAAAATAACGGTTAAAATAAAACGTCTAAATTATTGGCGTCAAGTTGTAATTTTTCATTCAAATTTTATTTTTTTACGGTCCCGCTTTTAAAATTTATTTTAAACATAAGCAATGATACTGAAAAAATATGCTATTACTCCTATTCGATTAGTGACGTGTTGTCTTATTTTATTGTTAAGTATATTAAATTTAATTGACGTCTGTGCGGTAGTAACACCTAAAGATATTAAATTTATATTACAAGTTTCACTGGTAGCAGTGCAGGTTATTCGCATTTCGGCTTCTGAACCCATCTTTAAGTACTTATAGTATGTGTGTAGATAAATTAAGGTATGAAACTGTACATAATTAAACCTTAAAACACTCA
The DNA here is from genome assembly GCA_963966035.1 of Acleris laterana. NCBI lineage: Eukaryota > Metazoa > Arthropoda > Insecta > Lepidoptera > Tortricidae > Acleris > Acleris laterana. The sequence goes on from OZ014438.1 coordinate 8,411,110, forward strand.
GGTATGTATCAGTTACATAGAAAAACTAGTATGACTAGTAATAAGGTTAAGTCACCACGTGTTTAAAGGAATTCAGGCAAGCCATATCTTGTACTAGGAGTGCATAATTATTTAACTATGAGAGGTAAATATCGGCAAAGCACGCTAGTTTGAGCCCCACCATACACACGGCACACGATGAATAAAAACCTAAAGCTCATGAATGCCGCGATGGCCAGTAAGATCACCTGATAGGATCCCCCACGTACAAAATTAATAGGTAGGGGATCCAACCAGGTGATCTTACTGGCCATCGCGATGAATGCATCCTGCACACAACAGATGACCCTGAGACCCCTTGAAAATCACTCAACGTATTTACTATGTAAAAAAAAAATCGTTTTGCTTTGAATGAAATACATGGCTCTTTCCTTATTAAACAAACAGACTCAGTCTTAATATTTTCGAAATAATTGCATCTTAATAAAAAAAATCTTTGCTTGTTTCTGTTTTGCTTAAAATAATGAATATACAGAAGACAGATTGTATGGATAAAAGCACTTTTATCACTAACAAAACAAAGGTTAAGTTAGATAGAAAGGATAAGCAAGATTCTCCGCTTAAACCGAGTTCGAGTTTTAAATTTTTTTAATAAACCTAGTCCTGCCATAAGTTCTGTCAATGACATTTATTAAAATTTAAAAATAAGATCCACATACTTTTATAAATCTATATATAAATTAAAACTTTAATGAATATAGATTTTCAAAAAAATATAATTTATGCTAAATTATTGCAATAGATTGATGTAAAAGCTTTTAGTATTTTTGTTTGGGGTTGTCAGAGCATGATAAAACTCGCGACGACAATGGTGCTCTTATCAATTATATCTATAGTAAAAGTAGTCGCAGCTTGTCTAAATTTATATGATGTATTAATCAGACTTACCCTTTTTAATACCAATACAAATAGATTGCAAATAAACTGATGATGTCCTTAAACAATCGCCAATTTTCATGTTTCCCTAAATCGACTTAACGATTTTGCATGAATTTTAAGAAATTCGAAATATCACCATATTATCTTTCTTCATAACTTGAGATTAAGAACCGTTTCAAGTCTAATGCTAGTCTTTATTATGGCCTGGGAAAAGGGGTTTAAAAAATATAAAAGAACCAAATTTATATTTTTAATAAAAGTTTTACTTTTAACCACTATCATAAACTGAAACGAAAATCTGAAGATACCTTCCGTAAAAGAAAAATCGTTTCATATATTGAGGCAACTATTTGAAATGAAAGATATTTGTTAAAAATTTACCTACATTAAAAAGGCTTTTAATTAATTTATACTTTATTGTAATAAAATATCCATAAATTAGTTTTATTTACCTTAGGGACAGAAATTATGGCAGGACTATGTACCGGTTAACTGGGGTTACTTTGATTTACGGGGTAACATTGCTCACCCTTAAAACGACAACAATTTTAGTGGTAATATTATTAAATTATTTAAATAATTTTATAACTGTATACGTAGCTTACCCCTGATGAAACATTTAATAGAATAATTAAATATGAAAACTAGTTTTTGGGGTGGGCAATGTTACCCCGTAAATCAAAGTAGGGGTTACTTTGATTTACGGGGTAACATTGCCCACCCCAAAAACTAGACTTGACTGTTTTTTTCCTTTATTTGGATGTATAATATAAACGTGTTAAGTGTATACGAATTTAGGGTACCTACAGGCTTTATAAATGGTTCATTTTCACCAACGAGGTCTCATAAGATTCATGTTACCGCCGCGGTTGCCACTAAATACTAACCGTAAAACGGGGTGAGTAGGGATTAAGGGGTGGTAAGTATTAAATGGACAATAACGTTACGTCTATATTGGAAATAATTACATTTCATTTTAGGTTGTGTCCGTTTAACGGTAAATTTAAAAAATGCTTATAGATACAGCGAGTTAAAAAATGTTGACACATATTTCAGTTATAAAGTTAAATAATGAAAAAATGCAGTCAGATTTTTAAATCTTGTAATATTAGACTTGTACTTTTTCTTCGATTTCAGGCATATCATCAATACTAGAAAAAGGGATAAGCTTGTTTTTCAAGATAGCGATCTCGCCGTATGGTAAGTAAAACGTTTTTTCGGAATAGTTACTAATAAATATATTTTAGTTAAGTATAGTTACTAATAAATACGTTTGGGTAAATGTTGTCATTTAAATAGCTACGATCGCATTCATATTTATAAATGGTACGTACAATAATAGTTTTGTTTTAAAATTAACAGTCTTAAATGCATCCAAACCGGGATAATATTATATTGATACCAGGGCGTACTTTTAGCACCACAAACTTAAAATTTAAATTCTTTTGAAAATGCCAAATATAGGTGTAGTCACCTACCCTCACAGCAAAGTAAAATCCACATGCTACCTCCATATTGAGGTTATAACACATCATAAAGTATGTGGTTAAAAAGGTGATTTCAATACTCAATACTCAATCATTTATTGCATTCCACAATTATATTAGTTTACAGAATATTAGGTTAACTTAAGTTTTTTCATCACACTTGCTCGGAAATGGTTTTATAACACGCAGGCGTTTAGGGCAGTTATAGCCGACTTAGCTCCCGCGGGAGTTATAGATTTTCATAACTCCCTAGGGAGTTATGAGTTTAGTTTTAAAATATAGAATCCACTTGTACATCATTTCAGACCAAGGAGGTGTAAAATCAGCCAAGGTTTATTTCCTATATTCAAAACTTGGCTACAAACCAATTTTACTGTTTAATTAAACTTATACGGCACATTTGTCTGCATTATATTTCTATTTTACCATTATTTCAGAGACATTCGCAATTATTTTATTAAATTTCATTTTGAAAATTTGTACAATCTGGCAGAATGGCCTGTATTTGTCAAGTTTAAAAAAAAAGCAATTCTAAGCATTATCTGTGGAAGACTAAAAAAAAGTGGTCAAACTCTTTTAGCTTAGCGAATCGAGTTCGTTTAATTTTGTTTGATTGTTGTTTCCGAAGCGTATTTTGTTTAAAGGTACGAAAAAAACAAACTAAATATGATTTCCTCATCGGAAGAATCTGTAGTGACATCAACACCACCTGATTTGTTAAATGCGGCTCAACTACTCAACAATGATTTGCTGCCTGCGAAATCTAAAGAAAAGGTTTGTTTTTTCTATTTGTTTTTTATTTCCTCGCAAATGTGATGAAAATCATTGTGTGTATCATGGGCAATAAGGAGATTGCAAACTCGAGTCATTAAAAGCCCTCCGCCTTCGGCGTCGGGCTTCTAATAGTCTCTCGTTAGCAATCCTCTTCTTATCGCCCTTGATGCACAATGTACTATTTCATCACACTTGCTCGGAAAGGGTTTTATAACACGCAGGCGTTTAGGGCAGTTATAGCCGACTTAGCTCCCGCGGGAGTTATAGATTTTCATAACTCCCTAGGGAGTTATGAGTTTAGTTTTAAAATATAGAATCCACTTGTACATCATTTCAGACCAAGGAGGTGTAAAATCAGCCAAGGTTTATTTCCTATATTCAAAACTTGGCTACAAACCAATTTTACTGTTTAATTAAACTTATACGGCACATTTGACGACGCGATAGCCTAGTTGGTAGTGACCCTGCCTACGAAGCTAGAGGTCCTGGGTTCGAATCCCGGTAAGGGCAGATGTTTGTGTGATGAGCGTAAATATTTGTTCCTGAGTCATGGATGTTTTCTATGTATTTAAGTATATATTTCTCTATATAAGTATTTATATCGTTATCTAGTACCCATAGTACAAGCCTAGAGCTTAGTTTGGGACTAGGTCAATTGGTGTGACATAGTCCCCTGACATTATTATTATTATTATTATTATTTGTCTGCATTATATTTCTATTTTACCATTATTTCAGAGACATTCGCAATTATTTTATTAAATTTTATTTTGAAAATTTGTACAATCTGGCAGAACGGCCTGTATTTGACAAGTTTAAAAAAAAAGCAATTGTAAGCATTATCTGTGGAAGACTAAAAAAAAGTTGTCAAACTCTTTTAGCTTAGCGAATCGAGTTCGTTTAATTTTGTTTGATTGTTGTTTCCGAAGCGTATTTTGTTTAAAGGTACGAAAAAAACAAACTAAATATGACTTCCTCATCGGAAGAATCTGTAGTGACATCAACACCACCTGATTTCTTAAATGCGGCTCAACTACTCAACAATGATTTGCTGCCAGCGAAATCTAAAGAAAGGTTTTTTTTTCTATTTGTTTTTTATTTCCTCGCTAATGTGATGAAAATCATTGTGTGTATCATGGGCAGTAAGGAGATTGCAAACTCGAGTCATTAAAAGCCCTCCGCCTTCGGCGTCGGGCTTCTAATAGTCTCTCGTTAGCAATCCTCTTCTTACCGCCCTTGATGCACAATGTACTATAGTTGTTATATAATAAAACTTAATTGTGGACACGGAAAAATTGGTGAGGAGAGGACGACTTGAATTTATTGTATATTTTGTAAAGCTCAATTTCTTAAAATATACATATGCAGTGCATTATTATAACAATTAAAATAGACATCTATTCTGTTTAAATCATTTACCTACTTATATAATTATTATTGCACATAAATAGTGTTTTTGTTCATGTTAAAAAGGAACTTATCTTGTATTTTTGTGTAATATTATATTATGTATAGTAGAATATACGTGTAGGTATGTATATATATTTAATATAAGTTTTTATTGTTGTTTTTCCTCTAAGTATTCTCTAAGTGTATAGCTTTTATTAATGAGGAAATTATTTTAACAGTTTTATGAATGTATAGTGCTTTTTCTCAGATTTTATTCTATCTGGCAGTTTATTGTATACTTTTATGGACATGGCATAGGTTGCATCAGAATCCATTTTAAGTTTTGAAGAAGGTAACATGAGTTTTTCTCTATATCGAAACTGATGAGATGTGGATATGTGTAAGATATAGGTATAATCCAGTTCGCGTTAGTATTTTCTGCTCCAGGAAATGGGGTTTACAACTGTCTGTGTTGTCAATATTAACTAATATTCGAATAAGTTTTTTTTTGTAACGTAAATAGAGATGATATATCTGTGCTATTTCCCCAAAGGATTATACCGTAGCTTAACCATGCATTAGCATAAGCATAATAGGTGACGAGTGTCTTTAAGTCAGTCGTTTTTTTTATTTCGCGGAGTGCATATACAAAAGATGATATTTTGGATTTTATGTTTTTAATATATTTTTTCCAGTTAACATGTGTATCTATGATTATACCGAGCAATGATAAATCGATGTCTACCTTTAACTTTTTATTTTTATAGCAGAAATCTATTTCCAAAGAGGTTTTTTGGTATGGGTGGAATACCATAATTTTAGTTTTTGCAAAGTATATTTCCAGGTTCTGATCATTAAGTCAGTTGTTAGTTTTATCAAGTATTGATTCTAATTTGTTATTTAGGTTTATATTGTTTTCACATGTTGTGAGGAGATGCCATCAGTCATCACATCAGTGAACAGTACACATGGCTCATCCGTGGTTTTGGGAAGGTCGTTTATATATAACACAAATAAGAGTCATCCGATCACGCTCCCCTGTGGGATGGACGCACCAGTCGTCCTGCTCTCCGAGCGAATCTTCATTATTTGGCCAGTAAACTGATCGAAATATTCCATTTCTACGTACTGCTGCCGATCCGTAAGGCATGACGTAAACCATTTATGTGCTGTACCGCGGATTCCTACTTTATACAGTTTATTCACTTTATCATAAGCTTTAGATATGTCCAATAATATTCCTTTAGCGTACTTTTTATGATTGAGAGTTTTGAGGACTTCTTGGATGTATTTATAGACTGCTAGAGTAGTGGACCATTTCTTTCGAAAGCCATGTTGGCTGTTATCTAAGATTTTAAATTTTTCACAGAACGCGTAAAAGCGGTCGCACATGGCCCCTTCAAAAAAAATTGAAGCTGTAGGTAGCAGAGCTATGGGGCGGTAATTGTTTGGGTTCGTTTTAGGACCTTTATATGTATAGGTTTAACTATTGCTTTTTTCAATAGGTCTGGGAATACGTCAATAGGTCGTTGAATGATTGATTTATTAAAATAGTAAATGGTAGTGCCAACTGATCCGCACATTTTCCTATCAAGGATGGGGGAAGTTCGTCTGCTCCACAATTATTTTAATTAATTAGATTTTTTATATATTTATGTATTTCCCAGTAATGTATTATAAGTATTTTGTTTTGCTAGCTCTCGTTTATACACATTTAACAATTGATCAGTACAGCATTAGGATTGATTTTGTAAGGTATTCAAATACAGCTCTGCGGTGCCACCATCATCAGCACAGCTGGAACTGTGACCTTCATCGCCGAAGCTATCGTCACCACCACCTACGTTCCTGCCAATTTTACCAATGGCTTTACTACTTATGCCGAGGGTAAATTTGACCGGCATGACGGTACGGTATTCAACGGAAAGGCTGAAAGTGCCCTTGAAGACGCGATTTTAGTCCCCCTTAAGTACATACGGACAAACAAGCACCAAAGTTTAATCATAAAGTTTCCTTTTTCAATTTAATAGAACATGCATTGCATGTATTTGTAACGTAACTAAATAGAACTCTAGGGTACTATGATCTCCGTCGATGAAACTGTCGTGACCACCGTCAACGTTCCTGTTCTTCATCAAATTGGCGTGAACTATTGCCTGCGTGATGAGGAACTAGGACACGTCGGCGGGGTACTCCCCACCACGGCTGAAAGTATGCAGATTCCTGTGATGAAGAACTTCGACGAGACCTTCGTGAATTTAGAGCAGACATTTTAACGATATCTTACTATTTCCGTAATTATAAATGTTATAATTAAAAGTTTTTATGCAACTGAAGAAAAAAATACGCTTTCAAATTTAAAGTCAGTTGTTCGCTTATGAATAAGAGGGTAAATATAATATTTAATGTATGTATGTTTTTGCTCACGCTCGCTCACGCATTTTTTTGATAATTTAAAAATATGCGACTGGTTCATCAGGCTGAGCGCGTAGGTTACTTTACAGTACATTCACTGAAAAACTGCTATACATTGTGTATCCAAACGTACGTATTTAAATACAGCTCTGCGGTGCCGCCATCTTCAGCAAAGCTGGTACTGTGACCTTCATCGCCGAAGCTGTCGTCATTATTATAAATGTTATAATTAATAGTTTTTCCCTTAAATAATGTTGTTATTTTACGGACAAGTACATGTTGTAAACTGTATATTAGTATTTATATGGGTTTTTATTTTGCTCATGCTTGCTCCTGCATTTATTAGATAATCAGTAATCAGCGGCGGTTACATGGCAATACGTTTACATTAACCAAACACTGTATAACATATGAATGTATTTGTAACGTAACTAAATACAACTCTAGGGTACTACGAGTATTGATCTCCGTCGTCGAAGATGTCGTGACCACCGTCTACGTTCCTGTTCCTTATCAAGTTGGCGTGTACTATTGCAAAATTGATAAGGAAGTAGGGAACGGCGATGGGATACTCCCCACCACGGCTGAAAGTATGCAGATTCTTGTGATGAAGAACTTTGACGAGACCTTCGTGAATTTAGAGCAGACATTTTAACGATATCTTACTATTTCCATAATTATAAAGGTTATAATTAATAGTTTTTCAAAGCTATCGTGACCACCGTCTACGTTCCTTTTCTGCATCACTTGGGCGTGTACTATTGCCCGATTGATGAAGATCAAGAGATCGTCGGCGGGGTACTCCCCAGCACGGCTGAAAGTATGCAGATTCCTGTGATGAAGAACGTCTACGAGACCTTCGTAATAAAAGAGAAGACATTTTAACAATATTTTACTGTTTTCATAGTTATAAATGTGATTATTAATAGTTTTTATACAAATGCAGGTAAAAATATGCTTTCAAATTTAAAGTCAAAATGTTATTGAATTTTTGATTAATATGCTTTGTGTTAAAATAAGGTAGGTACTATGATCTCCGTCGTCGAAGCTGTCGTGACCACCGTCTACGTTCCTGCTCTTCATCCAGTTGGCGTGTACTATTTGCCAACAATATGAGTACCAGGGGGCATAGAACCAGACACACTAAAATGGCACACAATATTGTTCTAGACAGAATACTGACGATGGGCTTCGATAAAATGCAGCCCAAGTATGTATTCCGGAGGAACTTCAATGTCCACATCCCAACCAAGGATGAATGGAAGGATGGGATGCACCTATCAGAGGAAGACAACGCGATATGGTACACGGATGGTTCAAAAATAAGCACCGGTACAGGGGTAAGAATTCACGCCAAAGACTATAACAGTAGCATAAGTATCGGCAACTGCGCAACGGTCTTCCAGGCGGAGTTGTATGCGATAATTGCCTGTAGGCAGGAGAATACGAGTATAAGTAGGACTCCACAGGACAGAACTATCTATATTCTAAGCGACAGCCAAGTGGCACTAAAGGCACTGACAGCGCCTAAAGTAGACTCGAAACTAGTCTACAATTGAATCCAAGCCTTAAACAGGCTTGGTAGGCACAACAAAGTGAAACTGATGTGGATTCCAGGTCACGAAGGCTTTCCCGGATATGAAGCCGCGGACGAGCTGGCAAGAGAAAGGTCCAAGGACGCATACGTCGAACCAGAACCATTTGTGGCATCCTTACCGGGCACCATAAAAGCAGCCCTGAACAATAACGCCCTAGAAAACCACCAAAAAGAGTGGAAAACTACGGTAGGCTTAGGGCATGCAAAGCTCTTCATAGAAAGAGTTGATAAGAGCTGGATCAAAAAAAATTGGAAACTCAGCAGAAGACAACTCTGATACGTTATCGGAGTGTTCATCAACATCTCTTACCAAAGATGGGCTTTTATGACAACACAGATTGTAGAATGTGCGGTGAGGAGGTGGTAACAATGAAACACTTTGTGTGTCTCGCCGGAGTTTGAATGAAAATACTCGGTTGTGGCTACCCAGAACCGAACGATTTCAAGGCATTGCCATTGCACTCCACTATCCGCTATTTGGAAGGGGTGAGGTTGCATGGTTTTGTTACAGACCCTTTAGTTATAATTTATAATAATTATTGTATCTATATATTTTAATTTTAAGTTTCTTGCTATACGGTTCAAAATATACAGTCTTTTGACAGACGTATGGACAGAGGAACCGACAGCGGAGCATTAGTTGGTACAAAATCATTATAATAACCTTGTACTTGTATTGATTGATTCTTCCGGCGCGTCGCGTCAGCAATGATGGTGTTGGCGAAATCAGTTTGAAATTAATTCTACATTGTTAACGTCCTTTTGAATTTAACATTTTTATTTAAAGGTGCTTATTTTTACAAACCTACTTATTTCACGATTTAAGCGCTAATTTGGTCTAGCTAGTACCAAAAATAAGAACCATAGATCCGACACCGTGTTTTATTAGCATTATCTGTGAATAACTGTGTTCTTTGATTGTGTTTTCCAGGTGTCAAAACGTAACAAAATAACGTTAAAGCGATGAAACAAACAAAGAAATGAGCAACGAAAAATGAAGTAATATCAGTGAAAATATCACAATATGGAGCGGACGTGTGAAGAGAGTCGTCTAATCGATTGAATAGTAGATTCAAACAAACGAAGGTACGAGTATGTTGTTTTTAAACAGGACAAGGGCTTTGTCGCTTTTACCTCCAAAAACTAATTGACCCCGGTTTTTAGGGTTCCGTAGTCAAACTACGAACCCTTATAGTTTCGCGATGTCCGTCCGTCCGTTCATCCGCTGCATAGTTCAGAGACCCTTTTAGCTAGAAAGCTGTAATTTGACATGTATACAGGGTGGAAAAAATCTATGGGCCCTGGAGGAGAACTACCTTAAATCCTTTAGTTAGCTCATTTTACTGAACAGAAACATTCCTTTATTTTAATAAAGAAACAAAACATCATTTAAGATTTTTAAATTTTGCTTGTCTCACCAGGGAATCGAACCGACTAAAAATAAAAAAATAAACCCTCTCTTTTTTATTATACGAATCGGTAGGATTGTTGTTCAGGATAAAATTTGTCTAATAAACATTTGGTCCTACACTCATCTGTTGTACGAGATACCCACAAAATTGAATATTTATTACAAGTTCTTTATTAACAATATTTAATAATATCATTTCATCATAGTAAGTCATTTGCCCACAATAGCAGAATTTCCAGGGCAGGGGGGAAATTTCAATGTCTGGATAGGTACAACCGGGACTATTAGATGGCCAGCGAGAAGTCCAGACCTGACGCCTCTGAACTACTTTTTATGGGCTCATGTAAAAAATCAAGTTTACAAAACGTGTTATAATACTGTACAATAATGAAGGGTCGCGGTAGAAAATGTTATTAGGAGCATACACCACAACACAATATTTTTTATTTTTAGTTGGTTCTATTCTCGGGTGAGAAAAGCAAAATTTTAAAAATCTTAAATGCAGTTTTGTTTCTTTTTAAAATTAAAGGAATGTTTCCTTTCAGTAAAATGAGCTAACTAAAGGATTTAAGGTAGTTCCCCTCCAGGGCCCATAGATTTTTTCCACCCTGTATACTTATAAATATATTAGTCATGCCAATAAAGAGGTAAAATAAAGTCTTTTTGTGTACCTCCCCTACACGTAACTTAGTATGAACTTAGTGCGGGGTGTCGTTAGACAGGTCTTTTAAAAGAATTGCTGGTTTGAGAAAACAGCTTTTCGATTAAGGGATCTGTTTATGAAATATAAAGCTTTAAAGCGCAATTTTTTGTCAAGTATCCGTCCCCCCCGTCCCGCCCTACAGCCAAAACTTCTGAAACTAAAAATACGCATATAATGAATTTAAAAGGAAAACATACGACTAAAAATACTTAATTAGTTCCTGAGATACAAGCGACTTAATTGTTTATACCTACTAAAAATCATCAAAGACAGCACCAAATAACTTTAAATAGAAAATTAGTTCATACATTTTGATTTTTGAGATAGTTTTTTGTGTTTGTCGTAACGGCTTCGGAACCCTACACTGAACCAGGTCTGACATGTTCTTGTCCGTTTATTTTAAACAAATCTAGAATCTGACTCCAGAAAATGTTTTCAGTTTTTACGATCTCTATTTCTTAGGTACCTTTGAAATGCGAGTCCATTTTGACTTGAATAAACTAAAATACAAGTCTTCATTTTCGTTTTGTTGATTTATTTATTACACTCAATTTTATCTTAATTTAACTTAACCGTTAGCTTAAAAAATACTCTGACGTCCGTCTGTGTAGAAAGCATTTATTGCCATTTCTACGGTTGAATTTTTCGAGACCAAAACTAACTTTTGTGCTTTATTAGTGCAAAATTCCATTCCGATACTTTCAGCCGCTCTGGCGTAATTCATTCACAAACGTTTCGCATTTATAATTATTTTATGTATAAGTAAGATAAAAGCAATACTCGATTAAATAAAAGCATCTTATAAAAAAAATTGTTACGGGTAGAGGAACAGTAATTTGTGATATATTCTTGAATAAAAATTAAAAAAGTACGTTGACAAATATGAAATTAAATACTTTTAGAATGTGCACTTTGTTTTGTTAACGCTCGCATATGCATTTTTCAGATCGTCAGGGATCAGCGCCAGCTTCATTTTCCGAGCACGCAGGGTTCATTACAATACATTCACATTTATTTACAAACGACTGCGTGTAACATGTTTATATGTTTGATATTGTAACGAACAGTCTGCGGTGCCGCCATCATCAGCACAGCGTACTGTGACTTTGTGACCACCACCTAAATTCCTGCCACTCAGACCGATGGCGTGCTCTGCTGCTAAAAATGCGAATACCAAGAGCGACGGCGGGAAACTGCTCTGCAAGGCTGAAAATACTGAGGACAGGTACTGCCTGATGCAGATTCTTTTGATACATAACTTTTACGAGCCCTTGGTGAAATCAAAGCAGACATTTTAACGATATCTTTAAATGTTCCATAGTTACATTCAAAAGTTTTTATTCAACTGCACAAAAAATACGCTTTCATAGTATATTAAAATAAAATAACAGTTGCTTATAGTTCAAAAGTTATTGAGCATCTTAAGCTTTACCGTTTTGAATAAAACTAATATACTTTTTACGCTAACGGTTTCATCCTGCAGAATTGGCAAATTGTATTTGGATTTTCTTTTGTGCGTTTGGAACATTAAGTCAAAAAGTATTTTTGTTTTGTATTGAAATACGTTCTGTTAACCATTTTATACATTTAGAAATAACCTGTAACTAGCACGCAAGGTACTTCAAATTCCTCCTCCATAATTATAATTTATAACTATTAAATGTAAAGTTTGCTTTATTTCACAAATATTCTAGAGTTACTGCTGATTTTAGCAGTTTGCTAAATTTTCTTTGTCATGAGTAGTCGATTTCGTAACATTTAAAGGTTTGTCTCGTTGGGCAAAAAACGTTATCAAAGATTTATAAACAGCCGATTTAATAACATAATGGTTTTACCGAGAAAAATATAAAGAGGCCCAGAATATTTTATAAGTAATTAAAGTATTTTGGTTTTGACAAAACATCACGTACGTATTCTAAATAAAAAACAAAAACATGCAAATGCAGAACGGCTTTAAAACCCTATTCCTCGAAATGGTTTTCGAATTGGAGTAGTTGTAAAAATATGAACAATCCCAATTGCTGTTCAATTGCATTAAGACACCAAATTTGTATATTTGAATGTAATAATTACTGTCGGATTTGTTTACCAACGTCGAGTACGCTCGTGAGTACAAATTTCGGATCTGTTGAGCAACAAATCAGGCTGAGCAAAATAATTGCTCAAGGTGTGCAGGTTTTGTCAGTGTAGTGTTTTACATTTTTTATGTATAAAGTGTGATCATTACAGTTTTTTTTTGTATGTAGGTGTGCACAGCTGCATTTGTGTGCAAATATCCCCTCGCAAGAATTGACAGAACTATTTGACTGTAATATTCATACCTTCCGGTAGGAAGGCCGTGTTGCCCAAAGGCCGGAATAGAGGAGACCACTAGTCAAAAACTCAATAGTTTTCATTCAAAACCTGAACTATTTTGCTGTCGGTGTACTAGGAGCTCATACATAACAAACAAGATGCGGCTCAAGACGTGACGTGACGTCACGCCTGCGCACTCAACCCATTTTTACTCACACATTAAGACTGCGCCGAACGTACGTCGGATGTACAGTGGTACACTATTATTTAGTTTTCTAATGAACTAAAGTATTTTCTTGAAATTGGTCGGTAGATTTTTGTACTAAAAATGAAAACACAACTTAAAGGGTATATCACATAGTTTAATAACAATTCACCTTCGAGTTATCAACTTAACGGAAAAAAGTGGACACCATTTCCCGTTAAACTGAATACGCAAAGGATAATTGTTATAAAAGTTTGTTACGGATCCCATAAATTGTGATTTTACTTGCGCTTCAAAACATATCGTCTGATTTTAAGGGAATTCTTTACTTAATTAGAAAACGCAATAATAGAAATGAGGGCGCCACTGGACGCTCGACGTTTGCTCGGTGCAGTCTTAAAGTCAAATGCTACGTAAATAGTATTGCTCAGGTATACATTGCGTGCTTAATGTAAAGACTTACTCGAACACTATACCAATGCTATGTATAATTTGCATTAACCACAGACCACAGTACAGAGCTCTTGCGACATTATAAAGTTCTGGTATACACATTCTGAACATCCGATTTTTATTAATTTACGTTGTGATAAAGAACACCGAAAATTAAGGCAACCTTGCTTCGGTTTAATGTTAAGAGTAAAAAGGGAAAATGTATTTAGTTGTACTAATACTGCATAAAATATTATCACCGCGTATATTATTTTATGGAAAGGCAGGTCTGTATCAATTTTACTTGGGAGAATTTTACCAGGCCAGTAAATGACATATTGGTCGTGCTCTTTTTTATTTTTATAATTTGACTTGGTTCTTCAAAATTATTAATAGTAAAAACAAAACAATGTTCTGCAGATTTAAAATTATTAATTTTAAGCGATTACTAACTACAAAATACTAATAATACTTTGCATTTCAGAGATATCAAAAAATAAAAATTATGTAACAGGCATAAATGTAACAGAACTTATAAATTGTTTTTCTCAAACATGCTATGGAATATTGACATTGTGTGCCTTACAATAGGCTGCGAAGTATGACGTTTCAGGTGCGGCTGGGACAGGAGGTCGTTAAGGGAATTTCATACAAATCGTGCAGGCCTAGGCCTGCAAAGTCCTCTTTTTTAATTTCCATTCCACATAAATTTGTGGCACAGACATCATGACATTCTGCCACTATGCGTATTAAAAAAATAATATTTTTAAAAATTTTGAGAAAATGTTATAACGTCAAGTACTAGGAGTGCATAAACGTTTGGGAGACATCCGCGCTGTGTCGTGTGCGCCCGCCGCCCGCCCGCCGGCTGCCCGCACCGCCTGAGATCTAAGTTGCGCTATGCCTGATATACCTCCTAATTACCGCTGCGCTCCTGGTACTTTATTTTAACACCCAATTACTTTTCCGTGGACATTTATCAATTTACTTTTTTGAGTGATGTATTTTTTATTTAATTGCATATGTTTGAGAAAAGCACTATACATACCTCGGCGGGAAATATGGGGTTGCCCGCCTCAGACCTATCCGGCCTCGCTTGGCGCTCGGCCGTCTATATGTCTTCGGCTGGCAACCCCTTTTGTCCCGGCCTCTATAGTAATGTACTATTATTATATGTAAATATTGGCAAATATTGTAAACCTATTTCATATACCTGCCTAAGTCACAACAGCATAATAATTTACACTTGCAAAATACGCGTGTACAGTGCGATATCTCTAAAAAGGTGCTTCTGGTTTATATATTTTGTTTCTCATTTATTTATTTTAGGAAGACTTACGGACTAATACAGGAAAGTTAGAAATAGGTATATATATTACAACTGTAAATTGCTGACGACTGTTGGAGGCTGAATGTATTAATTAGTTAATACTGGCATAATCCTTTCACATGTTTTGAATAAGGACCTAGCAACGGTATTTGTTTGGTTTTATTATTGTGTTTTTATGCTGTCACTTGTGTATTGCTTTAACAGAATATAACATTGTCCACACCTGCATCCACTCTGTTTATTTACCATTAACATCTGGCCCAGAGATAGTGATACGAATAAAATTAATGTTTAAATTTAAATCAACGTTTTGGATACTATATCTATTCGGTGTGTTTCTTGTAACATAATAATTTGTTGTCTTTATTCATATTTCTGTTGTGAATGGTTAAAAACTGGGCTAGTTTGATCTTTGTACATATCGTATTGAGCACTAAAGCATTTGGGACCCTATTGATTATGAAGTTAGTTTAGCTAGCGTTACGTAAATGTAATAGATTAAGGGAGCGTGTTGGAGGCTGAATGTGTTAGTTAGTTAATACTGGCATAATCCTTTCACATGTTTTGAATAAGGAACCAGCAACGGTATTGTTTGGTTTTATTATTGTGTTTTTATGCTGTCACTTGTGAATTGCTTTAACAGAATAAAACATTGTACACCCCTGCATCCACTCTGTTTATTTACCTTTAACATCTACGACAATTCAACTGCAGCTGCAGCAGTCATTCGCTCTCATACGCTCTTATTAAGAGCGAGTTAGAGAGAAGTACCCCATCTTACATAAAATCAGAAAATATTTATTGTGCCTGTCTTGACATGTCAAATACTGTTTTCTTTGTGGTTGCCACTTTTTGTACCCACTTCTTTGATAATTGCATTTCAATTCAAGCTTATATTAGTAAAACATAAAATTTGTTACGTGGACTCATTTCATCCTTAAATTTATTTTCAAGATGATATATCTCTTTAAAGTAAACCAAGTCGCAACTTCACCAACCTATTTAAGTACTAAGTATTGGTATTGATGGCATCATTTTTAACTCGTCCACCATAAAACCATTGCTGTCAAGTAATTAAGAGCTATCGTAACGTAAACAGGAAGGCAAAATTGTTGTACCAAGTTAAAAAGAGATATGTTTGAATAATATTGAATTGCAATACTTTTGTACTAATTATCACAAACCAATTAAAAGCTCGGAGCACGCAAGTCTACGACGTAGCACCCCTCTACGATAATCAATGAGAAACTTGTAATAATAAATAACTTTAAATGTCGTAAAAATTTTTTTTTAAATAAGTATAAACAAATAACTATTACTAAAAAAAGGCCCCGATTGAATGGCAATCCTTTTTTTGAAATTCAATATCTCTAAAAAGGCACAACCAATTTTCGAGAAAACCAGCTAAGGTACCATCCCGATGCAACTAGTTAAAAAAAACGCATCGGAATCGGTCTGTTTTAGACCTACGGTGCCACAGACACACACATACCGACATACACAGATACACACGGTAAACTTAAAACCGTGCTGTACTATTTGTTGGGCTTAAAAACATACTGTTAAGGCTTTTAATGATGTTAGACATCCATTTTAATCATCCATAACATCGAAACGTACAAACCTATTCTTTCATTTCATCTATTATATATTCAAAAGTGTTAAAAATCGGACTTGATTTACGAGATGAGAAACGTTATCACTTGAAGCTAAATTCGCATGCAATCAGCGTCGCTTCAGAATCCTCTTAAATAGGTAACAAGTAAGTAAAATACATTTTTTTAAATTCAAACCTAAATAGTCTACTTTTTATTCTATTTTACTTTTACTTATCAAAAATTTATTTCACAACTTTGTCAACGAAGTTAAAATTTGTAACTAGGTACTTTTAGCAAATTACAGCTTTGTAGTACTAACAGTCCCTGAGTTAAATCGCGGACTGACGGACAGAAAACGGACTACCGATTGAGTAAATTGATTGCCGCTTCTGCTCAACGAATGGCCTTTTAAGACACATTCTAAGCAACGCAAACCTGTCTCAAATTGAATGATATTCAACGCAAATATTCGTAATAATAAAAAAAAAACAAATAGGATCGAAGACTGAGGTTTTCTACCCTTTTCTATATAAGATTATTGATTAATCAACTTAAGACTTGAAAAAATAATTTTTATAGCTTTTTGCATTTTTCTATAAAGTGGCCTTTGTCACTTTGCCCCCTTCTTTGGTATGACGGCAGAATTATCATAATCATCCGCTATGTTTAATTAAGTTTTAGGTCTCTAAATCCTAGGAGATGAAGAAAATAATCAAATGTCAAGTTTAAACCGGAAAGATAGTCATTAAATTATAACTTACCCAACTTATAACGAGACTCGAACAGGCCGAGACGGGCAAATTTTAAGAGCAAAATAACTACCATAAAGCACTTGATTTTAAATTTTACTCACCCCATTCCTTTTACTCGTCATTTATATCATAATCAGAGGAAAAGGACAGGTATAACGTAACTTCGAACTTTGATTTTCAGAGTAGGGTCCGAATGCAGCCACACAAGGCGCGGTTGTGATACCGCACAGGAAGATGGTAAGTAGGACCGGTCACGCTTGCACCTCAAACATTAAAGCATGCTAAAAAAGGGTAGCAATATCATTTCTGGCCAATAATAACCCTCTTCCTTTTATGTCGCTTTAGTGAACCGTAGTAAAACTACCAGAGATCCAAAAATGCTCAGGAAATGCTGATGTTCGATTTCTCAGGTTTATTCCCACGCAGATGTACGTCGGAATAAACCTGAGAAATCAAACATAAGTCTATTCAAACTATAGCGTCTATTTCAACGATTAAAAAATCCTTTTCACTTAGTTTTAATATTTAATTATTTCTTAGGAGCTCATAATATTGTGTCCGCATATATTTTATCTCGACCATAGCCGAGTAGTAATTATAATTTGAAAAAAAAAAGAAAACACAACAATTAAGCTTTATAATATGAATATAAAGAAAGATAATTAAAAAGAGAGGTGAAGGTCAGAGCATTTATGTTTAAAATAATTTCTGAAAGTGAAACGGAACGTGTTTGTAAAAAACAATGCACCTGCGCCGTAACGTTCGACCCTTGTTTGCCCTGTCTAGAAGAGGTAATACACGTCACATTGGTGAAACAACCGGCATCTGAAATAGGTTACTGGTTTTGGCATAATTATTTTGCTGATATTTTATAGTTGAGACTAGGCACAAATAACAGGAAAGTTTCTCTTTTTCGTTAATAACGGTTCAAGTATCGCGTCTCAGTAAATAATAAGTTTACAAAAGTGAGTGAGTGAAACAACAAGTATTAAAAGTGCATCTTAAATGCGCTATCGACCGGCGTGCGTGTCGTTCCGGTCGGCAGTTAGTAATATGACACTACAAATGGAGTGAAAGAGCTCCTGCATAAATTGCAGCCATCTTTGTTAGGGTCAGTACGTGTCCATATTTGCGTGAATATTTCAGCAGCAAATTACAAACACCATTCGTAGATTAGTCTTATAACAAGGCCTTGATGCAGCTTTTGAAGAACCCATACGACTATAATTATCTTGTCTAAGTCTCCGTGTTCAGGCATATTCTCAATACAAGAAAGAGGGAAAACTCCATTTATGGTAAGTAAATCGTTTGTATTGAATATTTTTTTTTTAATGTCATCGTCGTCTAATAATTGACATTTTGCCATTGTTGTTATTTAAATTTTAATAGTTTTGGTATCCTATGTCAACCGAGATGGCGAAAGGATTCTAAAGATACCACACACAATCATTTAAATCGGCTCAGGCGTTTAGAAGTTATGGTGGAATAAAGAATCGTTCATACATACATACATGAACCCTGAAAACGTCGTGAGTCCTCGAATAATGGGATAACATTAAAATATTGTTAACAACTAAGAGTAGACCAACAAATTTTCGAAATTTAAAAAATCAACCAAGATATATCTTACCTAAATATATTAATGTATATGGTAGAACTGGTAGAAGGACGTGGGAATACATGTTACCTAATATTTTAAACAATTTACCTGACCACGTACAAACAAGGATTATAAATAGTAACAACAAGAACTTAACAAAAAATACTACACTACTTACGTCATTCAATGAGGATTGGTAATTGCTGGTATTATTATTTAGTGTTATAATAATTTATACTTACGTTGTGAGCGAGGCGAATTCATTCGTGCTACATATACTCGTAAACCTCTCACAGGTTTCCGAAGCGCGTCTTAATGTAAGAAATTATAATCGCAGTTTAAAGTAAATAAAAAACAAAAAAAAAATAGACAGACAATTTAATTAACTTTATTTACGTGAAGCGCTTTACGGGTTAAAAGTTTGATCTGCAGGTATAAGTGGCAACGCTGTTACTATGCTTTCGTCTTTTTCCACATACATATATGCCAACTAACAGCCCATTATTTGAATTTATACTAGGTGACACGTAAGACGTAATACAAAATGTTATTTTCCGAATCTACTCATGATTACGATCAACTATTAATATGGGACCAACTTCGAAAATGTAAACACAAAATCGACGTCTCCATACAAATTGTGAAACCAGCAGATTGCTTTTAGTATGGGAGATTAAAAAAAAAACTACCGATTTCGATATTAGTCCTATACTAAAAGATGATCGTGCTCATGAGTAGATCCAGAAAATAAAATTTTGTATTACGTCTTAGGTGTCACCCTGTATTTATTTATTATTTATATCAATATTTTGGAAACCTCGTTAAAATTGCATTTATTGTTGCAAGCAGCATGAAAAGTTGGGAGTAAAGATTTTATTCAATCAAACATAATTTCATACGAACTTTATTTTTTGTTCATTAAAAGTGCAAAAAATAATAGCACAACTTTAGTTGTTACTCCCTGCATCTCCGTGGATGCTATACGACTGACTAAATGGAGGCTTACAAGCATAAAAAGTTGCATCCCCAAAAAAATCTGAAAACTCAGGAATCCTCTATCTAATCCTGAGAACAAAATATTAATAAAATATGCGATTCCCTTTATAGTAAAAATCAGCAAGTATAAATGAATATTATCAACTGGTCCGTGTATATAATCGACGTTCTTAAATACAGTTTTTTGAACATTTGCCAATCTATTACGCTTGTCGTACAAATAATGTTTCACACTTGCAAATGCTGGTACATTTGACACCAGGTTTAAACCGTCATCATTAACTTTTTTAAAGGCTTTTGTATAGAGTTTAGGTATTGGTTGGGTAGATTCTGTTCGTCTTTAAGTTTGAAATAGTAAATGCGATTTGATTCTTACCAAAATCTGGTTGACATTGATTGTGTGCTTTTTGTTGCAATATATCTTGACCCTTAAATGTAGTTAAACTTTAATTTAATATTAACAAACAAAAAATGAACTGAATTTATAAAGTAAAATTAATTAATTGATGGTTATGCTTCCCGTACACTTTAGTTTTTATTCAAAATAATTCAAAATTCAAAATATTTATTCAGTAAATAGGCCGAGCATTTAACGACGAGCATCTCCATATTTCTGTACCATTTTGTGCATGATTTCAATTTATAATATTGATAGCGTCCAGAAAGCAGCACGGTACCCCCTTTTCTAGATATAAAGGAAAATACCGATTCTGACGCATCACACATGGTAAAACAGTTAAGGCTAGATAATCCGGAAAATATACTCGTTAACAGAAATATATAAAAATCCTAAAAACCTTTAAATTTTGTTATCTCAGTTATATAATGCTTGGATTTAAAGAACTCGCATGGAATTCTACTTTCACGACGTATAAGATTATTAACTGACAGTATACAACTATTGGATTAAAACTTTTTTAAGTAACCAGTACATAATTTGAAAAAAGGTTCTACAACACTCGTTTTTTTTAGCATGAGCATATTTATTTACTTACCCCCTTACTTATAAACGGGGAATAAGCTTGGAATAGTTTATGCTATGCTCTGTCCTTATCTGTAATTGTGACATTTGCATCTGACAGAAAGTGACAAAGCATGGCATAAACTATTCCAAGCTTATTCCACATTTATAAGTAAAGGGGTATATGGTTAACACGCTCACAGTCCCCATACTAATATGTCAATTTCCCCGTACGTCCAGCAAATCTGACAGCGTACCTGGTTGTTTCTTAGTGTGAGCCATATGTGGGAGCACGGACTTGTGGAGCTAGCTCGCCGTGACCCATAAGTCTTTAGTGTTAAATGATAAGTAGGACCAGGGGTAATGAAAAATCTCCAGTGGTACTACAAGGCAGGATAGTAGTACAACGGGCAAAAAATAATCCCCTTGGTACTACCAGGTGTACCAGGGGTAAAAAGGGGCTCGGCCCGAATAATATGAATATAAATAATACGAATTCTATCAAAAATATCAACTTTGGTTGCAGTAAATTGCAAGCTTACCAGATTAATAAAAAAGGAATAATTAGTGAACACGATGAATACTCTCACAATTGAACAACTTTTAAACAAGGCAGTCTGCTACATCACTCTTACTACCTACCTCTTTTTTTCCCAAACTGTAAAATATTTCAGGATTTTAATAAAACAAATCTAACCTAACCTATAGGTTCTACAACATGGTCCTGAAATAAATCGTGAAATATTTATAATTTCGGAAAAAAATCGTTTGCCCATATGATAATAATATTGGGAAATTCGTTGGGTAAACGTTTTTGTGAGAAATAAAAGGATACCATTTCTTTTAATAAGTTATTGTTGAAGCAGCCAAACAGCAGTGTTCGCATTGTTGTGTTCCGGTTTGGGGATAAGACAGCCGGTGAAATGACTAGCATAGAGGCATTCCGTCTTAGTCCTCAGGGTTGGCAACGCATTTGCAGTCTTAGGATTGCATTGCAGTCTTGTGAATGCGAATGTCTATGGGTCACAGTTTCCACCAGGTGGTCTGTGAGCTCGTTTGTCCTCTCTATGCCATAAAAAAAAATCTTTTTTTTTTTACAGAAGTAACATAATATCTGAACATAACAAAGTACGGAGCGGGTGTGTGAAAAGAATCGTCAATTCAAGTGCTGAAAAGTATGTTATTTTATTGTATACCTATATTATTTAAAACCATGCCATAAATTATGTAGGGTTTTGCCTTAATTTTCTCAATTTTTTACAACTTAACTGGCACGCACCAAGGGATCCGTTTTTTACTTACAAGTATTTTATGAGGTTCACTGACTTCCTTAAATTTTAAGAAAAAATTACGGGAGTCATTGTTTGTTTTAATGATTTTTTGGGGGTATCTTATAAAATTGGTTATTTTGCAAATATATATTACTTAGCAAACCTGGATCTATTTGTAAGGAAAATGGTAATTACTTTTATGTATCATAAAAAAGGAAGTTTTACAAATTTGCCTTATTTTTTGTAGTACTGTGGTAGTCGCTGAAAACGCCAGAGATAGACCGACACCGAAGCCTCATCTTATGGGCTCCTGTTTGACCATCTTGGTTACACATACATATACACGTTTTTTACGACTTATTTATTAATTTATTTTTATGGACCATACTCGTACTTCATGCGATCTTTTCATTTGTAAGGGAATTGACCTTTGCACGGGGAATACCTTTGATATTACTTGTTGCCTTACCGAACATTAGCTCTGTGTCTTTGAAAATTTCTGAAAAGGAGTGTTATTTTATGGTTCAACCCTAGATGATAATGGCCAAAAGCTGAATAAAATATATCATTAACTGTGCTTTTCTATTTTGCTTACGCTCGCTCATGCATTTTTCAGATCGTCTGGAATCAGCTCCGGCTTCATTTGCTGAATGGGCAGGTAACATTACATTACATTCAAATATACATACGAATATGGATGTATGAATGTACTTGTAGCGTAACCAAATACAACTCTGTGGTGCCCACGGAAACCATCAATAGCAGGGTGCCATCAGCACAGGGTTTACGTTCACCGTTTACGTTCCTGGAATTTGCACCAAAGGCGTATACTGCTGCTTTTGGTACTTATTTAAGGAAACGTCAGCGGGGTACTCCACATAAATTAACGACTGTATAATATATAAATGTATTTGTAACGTAACTGAATACAACTCTAGGGTCCTATGATCTCCGTCGTCGAAGCTGTCGTGACCACCGTCGACGTTCCTGTTCTTTATCTGGTTGGCGTGTACTATTGCCAACAGGGTAGAAAACGAGGAAACGTGGGCGGGGTACAGTACTCTCCAGCATGACTGAAAGTACACACAGCAACACATCTAGCTATACACTTCAGAAATCTGAAATATTGCATGAAAGAGAGTCGCACTAGAATCGTATGTTGTTGACATAATACACATATATACATCTCTTTATTTTTCTCTCTGCTCTGTCTTTAATGGTTAGTTAGGTGTGATGTTGTGTGTACCCTCACCGATGCAGATTCCTGTGATAAAGAACTTTTACGGGGCCTTGGCAAATTTAAAGCAGAAATTTTTACGATATTTCGCTACCGTTTTTTGTTATAATTAATAGTTATTTTATACAACTGCAGAAAAAATACACATTCAACTTATTTTGTAATTGTGTTCGTGTGTTGGTCTAAGACGTCCTATTAATTCTTGACTTGTAGTAGACGCATCGTGTCGATAGTAGACGCATCGTGTCGCCATCAAACCACGTCTATTCAAAGCTTTACATGAAAAACGAAACGCTTTTTCCCGTAACTGGAACGCTCCCACTGACCTGTCACTCATTCGACTTTTTCGTGCGCGTCGAAAACCCACGTTTTTTATGAGGTACTCCTTATTTTTAACCCCCGACGCAAAAAACGACGGGGTGTTATTTTGTAGAAAATGTCTCAAAAGTGTTTTTAAAGGTTTTTTCCAATAATAATACCAGGAAAGACAATGGCAAAAAACACAAACAAACAAGAAAGGATGAAGACGAGCAACTTTTTCGTTATTTAAAAAGTTCACTAAAAGGATGAGTCGAGAAAGTTCCTCAACCTCCAGTGAAAGCGGCGAAACCGAAGGTAAATAAATCACAATTTTAAGCATAGATATGCTTATTGCACTAACTTACCCGATTACAGGTATTATACATTCCGCAAATAATGTCGTGACATGCAATTTCATTTCCACCACGTGGTGAAGTGCGTTTGTGCTTGTCCGCCGAACTTTAACAAGGGAGACTCACCGGTGATCAGTCACTAGAAGCGCGGTTTCTGCGCTTAAATTAGACAATATAAATACATACGCGGATTGGCCCGTGAGGTGATACTGCGAGTATCATTCGTGTGGCTTATCTCGACAAAACTTATTAAGACTGGCTGTGGATACACTCGTGTGGTAGCACTGCGAGTGCTACTCGTGAGGTTTATTTCTACCGCACCAGATATTTATACATATATACGGTTTTGTGGATATACTCGTGTGGTAGTACTGTGAGTACTACTTGTGTGGTTTATCTCTTACCTTTTTAATATTGGTTTTACCCAATCTACGAGAGATCATGTTAACTCAGTGCCAAAGATCTACAGAAATGTTGATAGTTTACTATGGTTAAACACTTCTCTAAAAAATGATATTTCTCCTCATAATACTCGTATTTTTAGCCCAAGGAAGCGCAGAAGAATTACAAGATCTTAGTAAGTTACAAACATCAGAGCTAGGCTCCTCTCAACCACAGCCTGAGGCGTGTGACACCCGTGACAAAAATGCTGGCCTGTACTTGGCACAAAGATTAAGCATTGCCATTCAACGTGGCAATGCTGCTAGCATTTTAGGAACAATGCCTACTGGTAGTGGTTTGTTAGATTAGTGTAGTTTTAAATAAGTTTGCAAGTTCTTTCGTTTGGTTTTTTTGTCTTTGTAATTTTTGTTATAAATTAATTCTAAAAGTGAAATTAGAATTCAAACAGGTCAAGAAATATAAAATGCATTATGATAATTGAATTATTTATTTCATTTCATCGTCGTTTGCACTATTTTATAATAAACGACGATACGGACGAAATTGAAGTGAATTTGGAAACCACGCCATGGTCAACATCGACGCTTATTTTATTCATTTCACTGCACCAAACAAAAAAAAAATTGGGCCATCAAAAGGGTACATTAAAGGCACTTTATTAAAGTTAGACCCCTAGTACGGGTCAGTAATATTCCAGCTCCGCTATGCATTGCGACAAGACGAAGTGCAGATAGCAGAAGTTTCGAGTTCGGCAGCGATCATCGAAGATGGATCCAGGCCAGCCTCAAGAAGTAATCCACGGAAAGTGAGTTAGTTGGATCATGAAATGATGATGGTATCGTTAAGAACGACCTGACCGGGGTTTTTTTTTGTATAAGCGTATAATTTAGATGTTGAACGTGAGTGAAAACCCTAATTATTACATAGTACACATAAACATAAACTCACGCCTTTATTCCCAGAGTGGGGTAGGCAGAGCTACAGAATTTCCAACAACTTTAAAAACTTTTTGATAATTCTGTAACCACATTTTGCACACTTAGGCGAAGATGTTTACCAGTGTATTAGTGACAGGTTGCAAGCCCATCGCCTACATTACATAGTAATTCAAGGGAAAGATGCATTGTCTTTCATCATTCACGACGACAAACGGATTACACAGGGATATTAGTGATTTGTATAGTTTGGGTGGGCCCATAATATGAGTTCATAGTAAACTCGGGTTATAACTGCAATGGTATGATGTCTTGTTCACCTATAGCTGTATGAATTGTTGGGATTATGTTTTATATGTGTGGTCGTTGATCGTTAAGTTGGAAAGCTTTAGGAATATAAAAAGGTTACACAGACATGATGGAAGGATTGATGAATTACATGGTTAAATGTATGGCGATTGGAGTAAACAATTTATCAAATAACTCTAATGCTTATTTATAATATAAAATGGTGTGTGAAAGTGTTTTGTATACAAAATAATTTTTGTTTCAATATGTGTATTTAATAAAAAAAAAAACATGTAATTATTATTGCTTCAAAGCTAAGTCGAAAAAGATGACGTTATCGCGACAGTAAGCTGTCTGTGAATAAGATGACCACAAGGCGCCTTGGCGCTATAGCTGTCTGCATCATAGGAGGCCGAGAGGAAGGTCCTCTTCAATCCTTATTTGATATAATAATAATATTCTTTTAGTTTGGGGTTTTAAGGTATGTGGGGATAGTTTCCTCACACGGGTACATATGTATACTCGAGGGAATTATCTGCCATGACCTTAGGGGTGTGCATAGGAATAAGACATGGGGTGATATTTTAGATTAGTGTGAGGTACGTGGTCAATATTTTTAAAAATAATGACTACTTACTTTGCCGTATCGGGGCGCAAGCATTTTCAATGTGGTTTAATGTGGTTGACAGATGTCAAATCACTGACGGATAAGAGGGACATAGGTCCGCAACAAGGCTCAGCTTCCTTAAGTGGTAGCGCTCAGATTCTTTAAGTAATAATGAAACTGAGTCTTATGAATATTACTTTTGTAAGACAATACAGCATCATCAATGCATGGATTGTCAAATTTGTTTTGTAGGGTCAGGCAGGCAGGCTAATTTTCATTATTATTCGCCACCCCTCTTTTGCGAGGTTTCGTAAGGCGGAAGTCCACTGTGTTAATGCTGTCGGTTTCTTAATCTACATTCACATCGACACGTTAATTGCACAGCAGGCTATCCGGCACGACTGGACGAGTAGCTAATGTTTACTCCTCGTGTAGGTAGATGTTAGGGCAAGTAGGCTTCATCCTTGTTCCCAGAGGGACGAGGGATGTAGTGAAGTAAGGTTGCAATGCGAAAATAGACCTTATTTCACTGTACCTTATTAGGTTATACGTCGCATTTGCTTTTAATATTTTTAATTTAAAAGCAAATGGTTCGATGGAACAGCGATTGTTTATTGTTGTTGAGTTTTCGGGAGTCGCTCCTAGGCCTGCGGGCGTATCACTTGTACATATTATTTTATAGCCAAGAGAAATGAAATAAAATAATAGTCGTGAATTTTGTGTTTATATCGACCATCACACATTTCCTACTACTATACCTATTTGGGGATACCCTACATGAACAGTTCAAAAACAGGAAAAGCAATCAATAAGACCGGATCTGAAATTATATATGCAACTCAACCTGCCAAACAAAATAAAGTTTCTTTAAACTCCCGGGGCCCGCCTCGACGGTATTAGTACCAGCCTCAACATCCTCAGAGTGCGGGCAGACAAAACTGCTACAGGCCCAGGGCTCCACCTCCACCGCGGAGGCGCCCAGTACTGCAGCAGAGAACCGGCCCGCCGTACAAGAAAACTTACAGGTAAAAACTCTGAATGCTTATACCCAAAACTGGTTGTCTATTACTAGTGACAAGAAATTATTATCATGGGTTAAAGGTTATAAAATACCGTTTATGTGTTCACCATACCAGCTCTCTGAACCATTAAATAAATTAAAAGGTAAAGAGGCTGAAGAAATGCAAAAAGAAATCTCTCATCTTGTAAGCATAAAATGCTATACTGTATTACTAAATGTATATCTGACTGTCAACCATGTAAAAAACAATTTTCTTTCACACATCTTCTTAGCCCAAAAATCTAGTGGGGATAAGAGGTTTATTTTAAATTTATAAAACCTTAACAAATTCATCACAACTGCCCATTTTAAGCTAGAAGACATAAGAGCCGCTACAAAGTTGCTTTCTGGTGGATGTTTTATGACAAAAATATTTAGATCTCAAAGAGGCTTATTTCTCTGTATGTATTCATAAAGAATCTAGAAAGTAGCTACGTTTTTAATAGGAAAATAAGATATTATTATATGAATTTAGGGTTTTACCCTTCAGGCTCTGCACAGCCCCATTTATAGTCACAAAGATTATGAAACTGATTATTGAAAACCTCAGGGCTCAGGGCATAACATGCACAATTTACCTTGATGACATATTTATTATTGATAACATTAATGAAGCTAAAGGTATTACAGATAAAGTTTGCAATCTCTTGGAGAACTTAGGTTTCACCATTAATTATAACAAGTGCATACTTACACCTAAACAAAAATGAAATTTTTAAAGGTTTTGTGTTAAATTCATTAGACATGAAAATAGAACTGCCTCCTGAGAAATGTTCAATGATTCAACATGAACTAATACTATTTAATAATAGGAAAGAATGTAAAATAAATTAGAGAATTTGCACATTTACTAGGATTACTTACATCAGTTTGTCCTGATGTTAAGTATAGCTGGTTATACACAACAGCCTTTGAAAGGATTAAATAGCTGTGCCTGCTGAGCAATAACAAAAATTACAATAAAGTTATGAAGATGCCTTCTTATTTACAATCAGATTTTAAATGGTGGATAAAAAATATTTATAATGTTAACAACAATATTCGATCCGACTCTTATGAAATAGAGATCTACTCAGACTCTTCTTTAACAGGCTGGGGAGTAGCGTGCAACGGCAATTCTTTGGGGGGCTCATGGTCAATAGATGAGTTTAAAAAACATATTAACTATCTAGAGCTGCTGGCAGCTTTCATAGGACTGAAAACAAATGCATCTGATTCCCAAAAATGCCAAAAACTCCTCCGCATTGACAACACAACAGCTATCTCTTACATTAATCGCATGGGGGGAGTACAATTTATCCACCTTAGTACTCTGGCAAAGGAAATCTGGCAGTGGTGCGAGGAAAGAAATATTTTTATTTTTGCTTCCTACATAGAATCAAAAGCCAACTTTGTAGCGGATGCAGAATCAAGGAAAGCTCAGGCTAACATTGAATTTGAGTTAGGGGGCTTAGTTAGTGAGCAGGCCACTGGTATCGTCGTTGCACCTTACTGGCCAACCCAGCCTTGGTATCCATCATTTAAGAAAATATTAAATCGAGAACCAATATATTTTAAAGCTGATAGAGATTTATTAACCTGTCTCAACAGAATGCCCCATCCTCTTCACCAGCGCCTTACCCTGGTTGCAGGGTTATTATTCGGCAAGCCTTAAAAGCCCGAGGTGAATAAGTAAACAAAAGTAAAAAATATATTAATATATGTTTGTTATCATATTTCCAAATCAAAGAAAAAAAGAAAAGAAAGAAAAGAAGCTCCATATCCCCTATAATCTACTCCCTACTACTTCATTCAACATCATATCATAATTATAAGGTAGTAGCGCTTTTGTGAATTACAAATAGGTTGGTTAGTACTTTATTTGCGCCAATTACGAGTATAAGTCCATAATAATAATATAACAAAGCATTATGTTATGGAAATTAAGCTTTACTACTTTAGCCGTGTGTTTTAAATAAAATATTTTATAGTCGTCAGGAGCTCTGTTCCATAAAACCATAATTTTCACTTGTTATCGTCTTGTTAAGATATATAGGATACATTATTATCAGGTCAAGGCCGCAAGTACCCGAAACCGACGACGTGCGTGCATGACTCGATGTATGAATGTGGAAGAAGCGAAAGAAATTTGTCAAGATCGTAGTAAATGGAAAGAAGTGGTCTCTGCCTACCCCTCTGGGAAACAGGCGTGATTTAATGTATGTATGTATGTATCGTCTTGTTTTTGACTTGGCCATCGTTTCTGATATATCATAAAAATTATAAAATAAGACAAAGCGTAACATTAACAATACAATAACAAGCGCCCTAGTATAATTTTCGAGAAGTTTACTTAGAAAGTAAGATCAACAAACTAAACTAATACATTACGAAGTCGATTAATTCACAACACCATATCGTACATTATATTAACAATAAATTATGGTAAATATGAACTCAAAAAAGGCCCCTTTGAGATAGTGCGTTACAATGTAAAAAAAACATAACTACTGACAAAACTAACATTTTTTACCACCTTGCGGCCTTGACCTGATAATAATACTTATGTAGCTTATATTATTATCTTTATTTTAGTACCAATATTTAGATAGTACTAATCCCCGCTCTAATGTACCTATATAAACGGATAGCAATATTAGTGGTTTACAGTACGCGAGTTAAAACAAAATAGTAGTTTATGAAACTGTTGCATAATGAGGGGTATTAAAACACGAGTGTGTGTTTAAGACCCGAGCCACTAGGCGAGGTTTTTAATAGTATTACACGAGTGTTTTAATACCTAGTTATGTGCAGTTTCATACACTACTTTATCTACTCTCATATATTACAACAAAACATATTCAATGAATGGCGCCAAAACGTAGCACATCACCGCGCATGCCTTAAAGCGGGCGCTGTCACAGACAAGTAAAACTTGGAATGAAAAACTATTTGTAATGCTGTAAAAATGACGCGAACCGCATGTGCGTACCATTATAAAAAAATAATTGATATGGAACCTCGTTGGTGACATTAACTTGTATCGTAATGGTAAAAAAAATACTTTACAAGATTCAAGATTATTTTGTTAGAAAAATAATAATATAACGTGTTTTTTTTTAAATTTTGGTTTTGTGTTTATAAAGTATGCCAATATAAATTCGTTTTGGAGTGTATAATTCGAACATTACGATATGAGAGAAGATAAAAATATTTAATGAATGGTTTACAATATGGTAGCAATTATACACTTACTAAGAAAGTAAAGTATTAAAAAAAATACTATAAAAATTTCACGAGCGATATCTTTGTAAATAATAAGTTAAACTTCAATGGATAGTAGATTTAAATGAAACCTTTATTTTTAATCAGAGTCGTAGTCACTTATGATTGTCGCTCGTAGTGCTACGGAAATCATAGCGTTTGCTACTATTTTAAATTGATAAAAAAGTTGGTCTCATTTTCAGATAATGTACTTTCTGCTTCATTTGCGTTTTGCTTAGGTTTTCATACAATGTAGCTCTACCAAGTAGCAACGAATACCAGAAATATGCGTTATATTTACTATTACTGGTGAATTAAATGAGTTTTTAATCCACGAACTCCCAACAACATTTCATTTCTATTTCTTCGCACACTAGTCACTGGAAGAGATCCCTTAAAGGGATAAGTTCGCCTTTGTACAACCCTGTTATATTTTTGTCTATTTTATAATTGTTATCTATTGTTTGTACAATAAAGTGTTTACATACATACATACTAGTACAGCCATGCAATGACAACCTGTAGGTTTGCCAGCACATTGACCTAGCTTTAACCTAGGACCTAACCTATAACCTTATGCAACCTTAGACTTTTTCAAGTTCAAGACGCAAGCGCACTGCACAGTGTATGTTGGAAATAAAGACATCAGTGGCCAAAGTACTAGGAAATCATATTTTTACAGAGGTTTTTGCAAATTCTAGTAACGATGTCGAAATAATAAGTAAGTATGTAAATATTTAGCTAAGTACTTGTACACACAACATCACACCTAACTAACCATTAAAGACAGAGCTGAGAAAAAAGAAAGAGATGTATATATGTGTATTATGTCAACAACATACGCATTCTAGTGCGACTCTCTTTCATGCAATATTTCAGATTTCTGAAGTGTATAGCTGGATGTGTTGCTGTGTGTACCATGCATAAAATCTAAAACAAGTAGGTAATTGATAGTTATTATTATGTAAAACACGATTGTTTCGTTATGCTTGAGGTTATGGAAATATAAATCGATACCCTGTGACAAAGATACTGGTAGGCTAAGCGCATGTGCATTAAAAACAAAGTTACTGGTGCGGGCGGACAAACGCAGAAGTTTTGCTTTGAGTACCAAACCCTGTTGAACGCTCGCCAGGAGCGCCATTTCTAGTGGAAATTAAGTTTATGGTAGTGTTTGGAATACTCCTACGTTTTGTCCTTTTCTTGCTTTGCCGAAAAAGAAAGGAAAGAAAGAGACCGACGGCATGAATACAATAGTCCGTCCACCATATACGATTGGATAGCTGTATATGTGTATGTTCTAGATGGACATTGTTTAAACTTGACGTGTTGTACCGGAGTTGGCGGCATGATTTTGGCGGTGTTATCTTTTATTATGAAAATAGTGGCCTACCTTTGTACCCAAATTCGTCTATGGTTAAGCCCATTCAAATCTGGAAAAACCTAAATTAAAAGTGTTGTGACTTGTGAGGCCTTGTAATGTTTAAATGAGGGGTCATTTGTCAAAGTGGTATGATTTGATGTTATGTAATATTAAGTGCATCGGAGCCGAGGTAATATTAAAACATTTAAATGTAGAGTTTCAATTTTGGTTACAAAAAACAAAAAACCTTAATGTTTAATATCTCGGCTCTTAAACCGTTTAAAATTCCTGCACCGTCATAGGCATATTTTTTTTTATTAGCTCTCTATTTTTATTTTATAGTTTTGACACGTTTTTCTGCTCAACTATGCATGTTTTTTTTTATATTTCTCGATTTTTATTGTTATTATATAATCCTAGGTTAAGTGTTATCATTGTTATAGGCAATATTTAAACAAAAAACGACTATTGATTTGTTTCTGCGCCGTTTCTCAGCAGTAGTCTCCTATTCGAAAGCGCTAGGTGATATTTGACGTGTAAAAGTGCCCGTGCGGCCTACGAACTACATAACCATTTTTTATTTTATTTTATTTCTACCTAACAATACTTTTATAAAGTATTCATCATTATTATTATTCGTGTCCACCGGTTAGCATTATACAATAAATTCATAGTCATAATTACTTAGTAGTTACTAGTTACCAATTGTAAGTGTTGGTTACAGGTTTTTTAAGGTTAATCTAAGAGTATTAAAATAAATTTACCTCCGTAGATAGTAAAAGTAGGCCAGTGGTTGCTTGTATACTTACTTGCATAAAGCTATTTTTGTTTGCGGCATTTAGAATGCAACGCTATTTAAAGTCATTTTGCGAAGAATCTGCTATGATAAAATGTTTTTATATCTGTAGGTTATATTTCAACTTCAGTGACGTCATTGGTTCTACAACAGACTTAATTATAAGTGTAGTAGCAACAAAATCTAAAAGTCCTACCTATGATTCTTTATATAGCTTATGTCTGTTATAATCTGGAACAATTAAGGGTTAAAACGGTTATAGCAGTTTCGTGCGGTCTTTAAAAAGAGGTGCAATCTAAAGTTGTGATTTCCAAACTGTTACGAGCACGTAAGTAATAAAGTAATAATAATAATGCGTAAGATCAAATTAAAATTTCTAACAACAAGATATGTTAAGGTAGGTAGGTATTAACATTATAAGATAATTTTACACTTTCGGCAAAATAATCCCTACCCCAATACCCCAGAATTATTAAAAATTATTTTATTTTATTATTAATTAGTTTTTTGGCACTGCTATATAGCCCATCCTAAATAGAGATAGCTTGAGAGAGACATTATCCAGTGTAGTACGTATACTTTTTATCCAGGAAAATAGGACAGTTTACGAGGGAATCGCGAAAACCTACTTCTACGCGGACGGAGTTGAGGTAGCCGCTAGTAAAGAATAAGTTGTATTTTATATCTAGTCATTGGTAATTATTTCTTGTAATTGCCTTTATTGAAATTATTATTTTAAATTGTACTCATAAATGAAGTAAGTGTTGTAAAAGTGAATAACATTTTTTAATCATGCTGTATTTTACTTTAGTTTTGGTACACGCTAAATTTAAAACTGTATAATCTTAAAACTTCGAAAATTGGAATTTAAAAAAACTAAAACTCGTATTAATTTAAAACCGCACCGCTTAAGTAACTAGTGAGGATTACGAAATTTTAAGCTAAGCCAAAAAACATGAATAAGTATTGGCTTACTATAGCCATGGGCGAGGGCATTACGGTATTCCTAACAGTTTCAGATATTTATTTATTTAAAAGTAATTACCGAACCCCGTGGCTTTCGCCGTGGGAATCACTTGAAACAGAGTAGAGATAAATAGATAGGTTATTCTGATAAAATACCATATTCAAAATCAAAATTTAAATCAAAATATTTATTTGCTGAAAGTGGGTAGGTGTACAAAGTAGCTTTGTGCATAATGAATAAATACCTTCCTGCGAATTGTAAACAAGCCATACAATTTTATTTCAACTTAAGTAGAAAGTACTTTAGCATTTCTACAAAGCCTTACGAGATAATAATAAAAATATTTTAATTAATTACCTACCGTCAATTAGTAGTTGACACGATTTTCAGAATAAACAATATCATTCAATATTTTTTCGGCGTCTAGCTGTAAATATCCATTTCAATAAACTGAACGATCTTTCTACGTCGGCAATCGTAATAGGTCCAAAAATTTTTTTGTTAATAAGTCAATTGTTGCACGATGTGTTTGCGATTCCAGTTCTATTTCTTTGCCTTGTAAAAAATCATTCATAGTTTTTAGTATGAATTCTTATTCAAGACCAACTTTAGTTTATTAAAAATACTTTTTCCTTTTACGCTCAATAAATACGCTTTCCATTTCTAATTTTAAGTGGATATGAACGTATGTTTTTTTTATAAGTATACTTTTATTGAATTAACTTTTCACGTACGTAAAGTACATTCTGTTTTTAAGTCAATACCTATTCTTTGGCTAATGTCATTTATTCCCGCACCGAGAACCGTATGGTATGGCACTGTGAATGACATACTAAATATAAATTAACAAAAACATAAAAATATGATGAAGGATTATCTAAACCGAAGAAATGCGGGCATCCATCTACTCGCATAACTTCAAACATTCAATACACACAACCTTCCATTCACGGGCAAATACATCACAATCAGGGGCAGACTCCACAACTTTGTTAACAATTTTAAATCATAAGCTTAATTCAAACTTTGCGACACAAAGAAGTTACTCCAGTTTTAAGCCAAATTGCCCCGGATTTATTTTTTTATATCGCGATGAAAAATCAAACGTATAAGTACCAAAGAAAACCTAAGAAAATAAATCCTGTTTATGGAGACTTAATTTTAACTTATAGTCATCTCATTTGTCAAAATCTGATGGATGAACTAGGAGCTACGGGGGAACAGGGGGGTTATTATGACGTGGCAATGTCGTTTATTTTACGGTGAGCGTAAAAGATGGAGCTATAGCAGTTACGTAACACTGTCCTTTTCTCTCGGTGTAAAATTAATTTCACAGATACGTCATAATAACCCCACAGACCACAGATGAACGTTTTCACATTTAACTCTTTGAAGGAAACATTAAATTATAAACAAAGTCACGAACATACATATTATCTATATCCCTATAAGCGTTATGGTAGAACCAGATCATTGAACAAATGAATAAGTTTCACAAGATTTTGTGAAAAATATCATTACTTGATATATATAAACACTTCATGGTATAAAAGAAAAACAAAAATAATTCAATTTAGACAAAAAACCAAGGAAGGCCTACTGATTCCTTTAACTAATCATTAGAATATCGAAATAAGTGAAAGTTTTTGTATCTAGCATTAAAGAGTACATATTTATTTAGGTGAAGTACATGAAAAATTAACTAACCAATACAAGCCACAAAAAACGAATACATTCAAACGTCTACATAAATACTCGTAGATATGGAAATATAAAATTGGTCGTCCATATACATCTGAAAGTTACATAAACTACGTACAACTAAATTTATGTATATACCTATAACGGCACGTCAATGAATATGATGATTTTATAAGGGTGTGTGTAAAGTTTGCACGCTCTGACGTAATGCAGAATACTGGGTGCAATTCGCACCAAGCGTTGCCAAAATATGTTTGTAACTGACATGGTTGACACGATCCATTTTGAATCTCGTCAATGCATCACATTTTCTGCAGAACGTCTTTTGCAATTAACGTACACAGTGCTAATTGAACGTAGTGACAATTGTATTTCGTAACCTAGCGGTATTAAATTGTGATTTTCATATTCTGTGAATTTTTAACTCCTTGCCCGAATACCCCGCCTATATAATAATAATCCAAGATGGAAGACACCGAGGATGTAATCAACTGTACTACACTGGGCACCCCAAATTACCCTTTATATAAAATATTTAAAACCTATAAAGTCAAGCCGGAACGTCCTCAATTTGCCTTTTAAGAAATCTGCTGATTATGATTGCATAATGCGGACTGATAGCCGATTTCACAACATGCCAGAGTGCACAAAAAAGGATTTGGAATAGAATTCGGATTGGTGACACGGGAAAGTAAAAATGAGATTGGCTTTTACGCACATCCGGTGGCCATGAAGCTCAACCTTTACGTCTACCTTACGCAAGCCGAACATGTCCCGAAAGCACACGTTTCGGAAACTCTTTCCCCATTACTTATAAACGTGGAATAAGCTTGCAATAGGTTATGCCATGCTTTGTCACTTTCTGTCAGATGCAAATGTCACAATTACAGATAAGGACAAAGCATAGCATAAAGTATTCCAAGCTTATTCCACGTTTATAAGTAAGGGGGTTTAAGTATTATAATTACGCTTTCAATATGTGCTACCTCATAAAAAAACAAATTTAATTATGTTGGGAAATTCTATTCCTTCAGAAATAAGACGCGCGAACTGGTTTGCTACTTTAGAAAATCTTTTAAAGTGCACCTGTTATTCTCTCCTCTGGCAATCTTTCTTTTATTTTCGTTTTATAAAATAATATTTGCGATCACGATCTCTATCTTATGAATATTTTTTTATAACTTTTTATTTATTTACGTTTATGTTGTATTTATCTATTTTTGTATATTACTCATTTATCTGTGTGTTTAGGTTAATTTACATACATAGATTACATACCGTCACGGCTTCATCCCAGAGCGGGGTAGGCAGAACTACAGAATTACCAAAGACTCGTAACAACTTGTTGATAATCCTATAACCACATTTTGCACAACAGGCTTAGATGTTTATATTAGTGACAGGTTGCAAACCAATAGCCTAACAAAAAATATAAAACTACAGGCCTTTAATCCCTTAGTCGTCTCTTACGAATTCCACACAGGAAGACAGAGTGGCACTATTCTAAGCCGGCAACCACATGGCAAGTTATTATGACTACACCGAGGAAACGTCGAGCGTCCAGTGGCGCCCTCGTTTATTATTGTGTTTTCTAAGTAACTAAAGAATTTCCTTGCAATCAGACGATACGTTTTTGTAACGCAAGTAAAAACACAATTTATGCGATACGTAACAAACTTTAATAACAATTACCCTTTGAGTAGTCAACTTATCGGGATAAGGTGGCCACTTTTTTCCATTAAGTTGGTAACTCGAAGGTGAATTAACTATGTGATATACCCTGTAACTTAAGTTTTCATTTGTAGTACAAAAATCTACCAACCAATTTCAAGAAAATACTTTAGTTTATTAGAAAACACAATAATAGCAATGAGGGCGCCACTATACATCCGGCATACGCTCGGCGCAGTCTTAAGTAGTTATTGTTACGACAAGTTACTAAGGCCGCCGTTACACCTGTAAGTTACTTACGTAATATTGACATAATTTACTTACGGTTGCATTTACACTTGATATAAACTTACAGTAAATAATGCTTATGTAAATTTTGTGTATTTAAACTTGCATAAGTTATTACACGCCCATTTACATTGCTTACTAAATCAGTAAATAAAATGCCTTCTCAAAGTCGCCACGTTCAAGCAGCTGCTGCATATATAATTTTATCCAAACTAAAGCAAAAGAAAAGACAATGCTGGGTAAAATCTTAGCTAGAAAAAAAAATAGCACGAGGTGCGTTTGAAAATCTTTTAAAGGAGTTGAGAATGGAAGACCGAGACCAATTTTTCAATTTTATAAGAATGAATTCGACAAGTTTTGAATATATTTTGGAAAAAGTTGCACCAATCATTAAAAAAAACGATACATGTCATATTTTCGACCAGCAATTTCACCACCTTTTCAACATTTTTTTTTTGTAAGTTCTCAACTTATCAATTTAGTTCGATAAGTTGTAAATCGCTTCCGTAAACAAACTCGAACGCGTTTAGACTTGCAATTTTCCAATTTACGTAAGTTGTAAGAACTTACAGTAAGTCACTTACAACGAGTGTTTACACGTCTTGAAAATTTATCGTAAGTTGCTTACGTAAGTAAAACTTACAGGTGTAAAGGCGGCCTAAGGTTATTTTATACCCATTTATTATTTAGTAAGCACCGTCTGCCAATTTATTATTACTTAACTTAAACTTCTTTGTAAGGTTATCTAAAAGAGATCACTATTTAGTCCTCCTAAGGCCCACCATACAACGAAATTTGTCAGTGGAATATGAATCAATTATGAATGAAATAAAGTCAATTTTATAATTTGATCAGTAGTCATAAAAACAAAAGAAATTTCAATTTAATTCCTTGGCATTAGATCTTTATTCCAATGGCCGTATTTTGTACTACTATTAGTACAAGGAACCTCAGGAGGATATAACCCCCAGTTGATAGTTTTTTTTGTTTACTTTCCATTTATTTTATGTGGTGTTTAATTAAGAATATTGATATTATACTGTATAAAATAGTAACTATAATGACAGCTTTTACCCGCACTCTATTCTGTAGCTTCTTTTTTTGCTTTAGTTATATTTCTGTAATTATATACTTAAGCGGATTATCCCAAACAGTAATTATTTCCGTTAAGCAGTAAAACGAAACGTTTTTGCACATGCGCTGTTCAGTTTGTCTTGACCTGATTTAGAAGGATATTGTTGACGTCACTAGTAAGAATCCAAGCAGTTACAGGAAGCACTTGTTTTGAAACATTGTTTTTATAATTTAACCAATCAACCACTTCTACAACAGATTACCGGTCCCTCAAACAACATAAGGTAAATTTTCATTAAAGTGCAAATATTGGATATGCAAATAAACTGAGCTATCGATCGGCCTGTTGCACCGGCCGGCGAATAGTTTCTTCTATACAGTACAGGACTAAATATGGCGCAACACAGCGTCTCGGCGGCGTCTAGACCTCCCATTGTTTGAGCGTCAGGTCCGAATACTTACTACTTATAGAACTTTGTTATTTTGTTATCTTTCCGACATCAAAGGTTTCCTCTCATAGAAAACCAACCATATTGTTAGGGTTGTCTTATGACGAAGCATTACATTGGTCATCTTTGAAGAGTCTTTAAGACATCAAGTATCTTGTCTTTGCCCAGCAGGTGTCTAGTTATTGAAAAATCTTCCTGATTTAGTATTTTAACACAGATGACAGGAAAACCCAAAAATAGTTCCTTCGCCTCAGGCCCTCAATGATCACCTCTATTTAATCCGTACGCGCTGAATTCGCACTAAAACTGTGCATATTTAACTAGGTACTGTTTTTTTTACATAATGAATAAATAAAACTGTCTTTTCAGATGCCGAAGCGTAAAAGCAGCGAATCGGAAGAAACAAACACGATGGCACCGGAAATAGAAAAGAAAAAGAACAGGCTTATGGATAAAATCGAGAGAAATGATTTAAGCCAAGGTATGTTGTTTAATGTTCAAATCTTTATCCATTTTAACATGACTGTCGTGTATGGTTGTAGTTAGTAGGTTATATAGACCAATCGTAAATTAATACTCACAGCTTTTACAAGACAAAATTACGACTGCGACCCTAATTCATCACACTTTAAAAAAATATTGTTACTCCGCACAAGAAATATTATGTACCCTCAATTTCAAGTTATTAGACAAGAAATTAGGCTAAATGTGCGTTGTGTTACAGTTAAGAAAACTCTTTCGTGAGTATGTATAGAAGATTTGAACTAGAAGCTAAATTTTTGACGGCATTTCAAAGTGTGAAGTATAGTCGCCCATTCTCATGCGTCTATGGAATCACCATCTCTCCGCAGTGTTTCCGCAGCACTATGACATTAAAACGCGGCTTGGAAAAATATTAACTGAAAAGCAGTGACTCGTCTTTGTCTGGCATTGTGAGGTTCAAAGGTGAAGGTGACCGTATATCGTATCAAGTTTCCCATCTGTTCGTTTTTCTATTTATAGTTTTAAAATAACAAAGAATTGAATGCTGTCTTATAAATACCCCCTATAAACGTACAATAAGGTAGTCTAGTAAGCAGGTATTTTTGCCGTGCAAAAGGTGGGGGTTAAAATGTTTTCATTTATATTGCTTAAGAATAGGCCAGTTATGAAAAATTTAAGTTTTCGGTTTTGGGGGGTTGGAGCGTTAGCCGCCATCTTGAATTTAAGGGGCCCAAATTTGATCTTTTTCCTATAAAACTTCAACAGTTGATTTTAGGACAAAAATGTCTAAAGAAAGTATAAAGATAATAAAA
Organism: Acleris laterana; assembly: GCA_963966035.1. Lineage (NCBI taxonomy): Eukaryota > Metazoa > Arthropoda > Insecta > Lepidoptera > Tortricidae > Acleris > Acleris laterana. Next base: position 8,451,273 of record OZ014438.1, read on the forward strand.
TTTCAAATAAAAAGTATCTACATGTTTATTATGTAGGTCTTATAGACACAAAGTTAAACGAGGGAGAAAATTTAATATTTACACAAAATCATCAATATTGTTATTCATTAGTTTTCTTATCGAACGTTAAGAAATTTATGTTTTTTTCACGAATCATTTTAGAACTATTTATGCTTAACCCGTTTTGAGGTGCCAGGTAGGTCAATATTTTCCTCGTGGGCATTTTCCGTCTCCTAGCAGTCAGAAATTACGTCATTATTTTCCCCAGTCTCGATCTCAATTTGTGATGCATTTTCGCATGCCTGACCACTACAGAAGCCACACACAATAGAGCATGTTAACCCCGCTTTTCTGCAGCTACACGCATCCTTTTTTGCACTTGCAGGATATAATATTTAAAAGTGCCTCTGGTGACGATAATCTTTTTAGAAACTGCACATGGTGAAGGTGTCCGCGTTATAACTTGATTAAATAAGAGTCTGCACTCCTCTGTCTTTCAATAATGTGTACTTTTTATTATGCAATAAATTTGATTTGATTTTGATTAGATTTAGAGTTCTTTGACAAATAAAACATAGATTCACTTCAATATTTGCCATATCCACCATTGGTTGGTAAAACAGTACTGAATTACGATATTCTATGCACGGTCACGAGCGTTAATTTGGGAGCCATTTCAAGAAAAATATGCTTGAAGTCGTCAATGTCATTAGAGATATCAAGTCATTTGTAACTTTTAGGAAACTCAACCTGAATGTCAGATTGACTTTGGAGCTAAGATGGGTACCAAATTCAATCTCGTGACTGTACGTTAAAATGTTAAATTGCTAGTCTTTATATTTGAAGGTTTCTAGACTGAAAATGTTATCCTGAGATGATATAACTTTGATAATTCGATGGGAAGCTTCAGAGCTTATTATAGGATATAGGTATTATGGTATCTAATCTACCTAAGTCAATCAACATTAATAATTATGAGATAAATATTCATTTAAAACTTGCGGATCGGCAACATCTCACTTCCCAGAAGTGATGTTAACGGGGTCAAACTAGAGTTAAATATGCATATTTTTGGAAATCCGCATGTAACTTTGTATGTATAAGACGTACGGAAAAGCTATGCGTTCCTTTTTATTCGAAATTTTAATATCTTTATACTTCCTACACTTTTGTCATAAAATCAACAGCTGAGGTTTTATTTAAAAAATATCAAATTTGGGCCCCTTTAATTGAAGATGGTGGCTAACGCTCCAACCCTTCAAGGTCGAAAACTTCAATTTATCATAACTAGCCTGAAAGAAAGCAAAACCAATAACAAATATTATATACCCCACCTTTTGTACGGCAAAGCCCTTTTTTTGCCCCCAATGACTGGACTAGTAAATGTTAAAATTCTAAACTAATTTGTTAAAATTGACAGATCTGACCTTCTTTATTAATTTAACCTAGGGTAAACCCGTGGTTTAATTTACTTGCAAGCGGGACTAAACCTATTTTAGTTAAGGCTGATTTTTCAATCTCCAGATAATACTATAAATATCAGGTAAATTGTAGCTCTGTCCTTATCTTTCTTATGATAAAGAAAAGGACGGACCTACAATTTACTTGACAGATAGTGTTATCTGGAGATTAAAAAATCAGCCCTTAAAGTACCTTTGCTTTATTATTTTCTATCAAATTGACCCAAAAATAACACAATGACAGTGTTGTACTATTGACAAAGCATATTAAAAGCACACCTTAAGCTGTTGCGTGTGTAAAAAATAAGAAAAAATGTTTATTCACGAATATATTGTATACCCGTGCTTTCTTATTTGCTTACGTACGCTTATGTATTTTCCAGATCAGCTGGAATCAGCGCCTGCTTCACTTGCTGAGCAAGCAGATGCAAAGGAGATGAAGATGAAATTCTCCTGGGAATTACTCTTACCTCAGCTGACGATAAGAAACAGTTTACTAGAGCAGGAAGCTAGCGCCTCCGGCCACAGCTCCACTAGCCCAGCACCAGACGCAGCCACTGCGTCCTCTAACCAGTCGACCACCGATAAAAATCCCAAGTAGGTCTGTACATGATGCCCGCGGCTAACAATATAACAATATTGTAACATGCTCAATATCGATCTTGAGGCGTATTCTTTCACATAAAAAGTACTTTCGTTTTACTTTATTATGCTTCCTTTTTAAATTTAACCGTTGCCGTTTTAACTAAGTACTAGACTTATTATAATGTTCTTTGCATTCCACTAGATCAGTATGACTACAAGAAGGAAGTAGTTCCAAATTTCAATAATAACGAATAATAATAAAGGAAGCCCCAGTTAATGCAATATTCATGAAATAAGATGCGGTCTATTTACTGTGATTAAGTAACTATAACTTTTTGAAGCTTCGATCATCTGATACTCATTGATCGACCTCTACTTGCTCTTATGAACCTAAGTCGAAATGTAATTCTATACCCACGTCGGTAATTGGGTGGTTGACATCATGCTGCACGTAATTAGTAATTATCCACCTATTACCTACTTTTGCCGCAAGATGAGCACTGATGAGCGAAAGTTTATTTATTAATTTAATATTTATAGCACAAAAATACACATGGCACTCTCTATCAGTTGACCATTATGGAAATCAGATTTTTTTGTAGGCGGTGCAATATTGTATAAACGATAGCATCAATACATGTGTAAACATCGGCACAAAGCAAATAAATACATACGTAAATCTATACATAGAAACAATAAAGCGGATATAATGTACAATAATTGTAAAGGCGATCTAATTTATTTAAAAGCTCTCAGTTAAGTCACAATAACACACATCACCATGGTTAATTATTGCACTTTTTTGGCAGATAGAGTGTACCGAAAGGTGTAAAGAGGCAAAAACTAGGACGACGTGCGTGACTGACCTAATTATGGCCCAGACATGACCTAATTTATCAATGTTTTATTAATTGTCTAGTGTTTTAATCGCTGTGAACAGAATAGTTGTGAAATAAGTATTATTATTATTATTTCCCCCCCCGCTGGGCAAAGGCTGGAAAAAGTGAAATAAGCAAACTTACTAAAATTGAGTGCCAATTAGTAACTTAGTTTTGTAATATTGAAAGAATGTAGCGTAATGAAACCATTTATCCTTTCACATATTCTTAATGGAAAACGAGTAATTAAGAAGAGTATTTGAGTACATTACAAGGCGACTATTCGGTCGCTTTAACCATTGTCATTGTTGTGTTCAAAATATTGTCGAAAATAGTAAAAAGGGCCAGCAACTTTGGATGTAAAGAGGAGTGAAACTGAGTTAGATCCATTCACTAAAAAGAAAAATAACTTTGGTAATTTCATCTGAAATAATTTGTGAAGACAACTATGACAGCTCGGTTGAAACGCCAAAAAAAGTCTACATTCAATTTACAGGATTTTTATAAAAGTTTTACTTGATAAAAAGCACTTGTCGTTCGTATTTATATAACTAAATATTATATAACTATTATAAGTAGGATGCCCGGACTATAAGGTCAAATTACATTTACTAACTGGTTTTTCTTAAAAATAAGAGTAGCTCGGTAGACTTCTTTGGCAAGTCATTTGACTAGTGACTTACCCAGAAGTAGATGAATTGATGTTAAATGTCGAATTTATATCCAAACTGTAAAACTGTGATTGATGTGATAATGTCTGTAGAGGAATAAATGAATAGTTTAGAAAATATATAAAAATTGATTGATTTCATTCCTTGCCTGACTCCCCAACATAATTTGAGTAACGCAAAGAAAAAACAATAGTTACTTACATTTAGACCCTGAAATGCGTAGGATTATATTTTTTTACCCCCGACGCAAATAAGAGGGGTTTGCTCTGTGTGTGTGGATGTGTCTGTCTGTGGTACCGTAGCTCTTAAACGGATGAGCTGATTTGGATGCGGATTATTTTATTTGAGAGCAGGTTTTTTAGCGGTGGTTTTTAGACATGTTTTTTTTAAATTTGTTTAGCTGTTTTTAAGATATCGATGTTTTAGGGGGTTAAAAGCCCCCGATTTATCGGCGCCACATACTCTAAGAGCTGATATCTCTTAAACGGCTTAACTAATTTTCATAAATTCTTGCTAAGAACCATTGCTAGAAAACCTGCTTTCAAATAAAAATAAACTGCATCCAAATCGGTTTGCCCGTTTGAGAGCTATGATGCCACAAACAGACACTCAGATACATAGACATAGAGATACACGTTATTAACTAACACCCCTCTTTTTTTATTTATTAGTTATTAACCCCCTAGTATTCATTTCATGTCTTTAAAGAGACGTTGCTAGCTATCATCATATTGTTAATGTAGAAAAGTTTATAAACCGAGAAAGAAAAAGGTAAATTTAAAATTTAAGAAACCCCCGACTTAGGCAGTTTGTAAAGAAAAACCTCCAAAAAGCCCTTAATTATAAGTAGGTAGGTATTAATATTTTGATTCAAGCCTCGACACGTCGGGGGACCGCTAAGTAAGCTAAATAATATAAAGTCCCCCAACTACTTAGCGGTCCCCGACGTAGCGACTTATAATAATTAAACTTTTAACTTATTATTTTTTACAATAAATTTTTTTTTTTTTTTTTCTTTTTTTTTTTTCTTATTTTTTTTTTTTTTTTTTTCTTGTTACTTTTTAGAGGTTTTTCTTTTCAGACTATTTTGAGTCAGGGGTTTCTAAAAATGTTTCAATAGTTTTTTTTTTGATTTTTAGGAAATGTTTAGTAATTAACGTGAAACGTAAAGGAACCTCCCCAACCTCCCCCCTCTCCCTTTAAAAATGAACTCCTCAATATAAAAACGTTGTGCGAATCGGATGCCGGATGAAGAATTTCCTTGGAATCAGACGAAATGTTTTTGTAGCGCAAGTAAAAACACAAATTATGGGATAGTAACAAACTTTAATAACAATTACCCTTTGAATAGTTTGCAGCTTAACGGGAAATGGTGGCCACTTTTTTCCGTTAAGTTGATAACTCAAAGGTGAATTGTTATTAAAGTTTGTTACTATCCCATAAATTGTGATTTCATAATGTAGTGCAAAAACATTTCGTCCAATTTAAGAAAATACTTTAGTTTATTAGAATACAATAAAAGTAATGAGGGCGCCACTGTACAGTCGACGTCATAAATATGTTTACAATTTAGTACCTCGTCACTTTACCCGCTATGACAATTTCAAATGGCAGTTTAAACATGACGTTAAATAGACAAGGTACTAAAGTGTAAACACATTTATGGTGTCAACTGTTCATCCTGCGTACGCTCTGCGCAGTCTTAATTTTAAGAATAATTTTCATTTAGGCGAACCACGCATTTTTTTCTCGAATTTCATTAGTTGTAATGCCGATACAACATTTTACGACGTTTAATTGGAATAATGTATTTTCACCCGACTGCCGAAGAAGGAAGGTAATGTAATGTATGTTATGTATATTTGTATGTATGGTTTGTTGTATCTTTGAACAGATGACCCAATTTTGACAAACGATGTGGCGTTAGATTCGTTTTGGCGTTGCGAGTCTCAAAAGGTTTGTTAAAAAACAAGGTAAAGGTAAGTGGCGGATTTATTTCATTTTATGAAACACTGCAATTACACAAACTACATTTTTGGATAATTATGTTAGATATGTAGGCTTTATTAAAAACCGAAATTTCTTAATCTGTTTACTCTCTCTGACACCGAGGGCCATATCAGTAAAAGAAAAAAATATGAGTTTACTTACCAAAAATACCTCTTCTTCTGGTATAACATCCAGTACATTGCGTGTCCTCACTTCTGGCGGAAAGGTGTCGTGTTCCGGCGGTTTCGGGGCAACCTACCGGCAGTGACCATGACGCCAATTTTGGCAAAACAGGACCACGCTGCTTTGTCACCTAGGTGTTAATTTTAAGTTTTATACTGTTATGTCTAGTTGTAATGGGCCTCGTTACTCTTTCTTATTTCTTATTCTTATTCTTTATAACATAATTATCCCAAAAATGTTATTAAATATAGTGTTATTAATAAATGTTTTTTTATTTGCCTGGTCGGTTCATAAGTTCTGTTACTGAGAATTAATATATAAAAAAAAAGATTCTCATAAAACTGTACATTGATCAAAACTTAGATTTATTTACAACTAGCGGCCCGCCCTTGCTTTGCTTCGGTTTATGTGAATTTTCTGTAACACCCGTACATAAACAAGAATCTATTATGCATAGAGGTATAAGCCTTCCTCTTGCTTGAATTACTCTGTATATTGCTGAAAACTGCATCATAATCCATTAAATAGTTTAAAAAACCTAAGCGAACAGACAGCGGGAAACACTTCATTTCTTCAACTGGCGCTGATATTCTTTTAGCCGCTAATTCATACTACCTAAACTAAACGAGAGAGGTTTACTTATAACTATTTTTGATAGCTCATCGTATATTTAATAAAAAGTGCATAGTCACATTCTATTCATCGATCTAGAAATAATGGGAAAAAAACAAGTTTTGAAACTTAACCTGATATAATTTTGGCTGCCAAGTCATACCGTCAAAGCCAAACGAGGTAAAGGTTTACTTTTACCTATTTTTGATAACTTATAAAATATTCAATTTAACGTGCATCGTAACATTCTATTCATCGATCTAGAAATAATGTACCTACAAAAAATAAGTTATGGAACTTAAACCTGATACAATTTTGGCTGTCAGTCAAGTCACCTACATATAAATTCACTCACCCACCTAAACTTAACGAGGTAGAGCTTCACTCAAACCTGTTTTGATAGGCTATTATACATCCAATAAAACCTTTATAGTTGTCGTATATCTAGATCGATGAATGGGAGGTCCCATTCATCGATCTAGATAAAATGAAAAAAAAAAGTTTTGAAACTTAATCTGATATTATTTTGACTGCCCAGTCATACCACCTCAGCTAAATGAGGCAGAAGTTCACTAAAACCTTTTTTTGATAGGTTATTATATTATACATCCAATAAATCGTGCATAGTCACCTCCCATTCATTAATCTAGAAAAAAAGGAAAAAAAAAAGTTTTAAAATTTATAATTATATTATTTTGGCTGACTAGTCATACCACCTAAACTAAACGAAAACTTATTTTTGACAGCTAATTGTATATCCAATAAAACATGCATAAGTAGTTACATTTCATTCAATAATCTAATAGTAATGGGAAAAAAATAAGTTATGGAACTTAACCTAATATTATTTAGGCTGCTAAGTCATACCACCTAAACTTAACGAGGTAGAATTTAACTAAAACATGTTTTTGACAGTTCATCACATAGGCTGTCCCAAACCAAAACCTAGCAAGAGCCAAATTTTTTAAAATTAGTTTTTTTACACCAAACATCTTTAAATTAAGTGCTGCGTGTAATACAAAAACACCCATAATTCTATCGTGTTTAGTTTGAAAGATATAAGACCCCCTAAACCTAGCAACTCCACCTGCTACTCGTCGATACCAAATCAAAATCCTAGCAAGTTACATATCCAAATTACAAAAAAAATAGTAACTGCAGCTTATACTAGGTTTTTGATTTTGGAATTTGCACTTACTAGGTTTTTGTATTTGTTAAATAGCACGAACTGGGTTTTTGAATTGGAAAATTACTCACACTAGGTTTTTGATTTATGAAACGAACTATTCAGTATTGTAGAATTTTTAAATTATTCCTATGCAAAATCTAGCAAGTGGATGCGTAAGAAGCACTCTGCTGGGCGAGCGGTTGGGTGCGCGGGTCGTCGACGCGCGCGAACATTCACTAAGTTTGCGTTGGCGCTGAACGATGTGTTTTTGTTTCTTAAATCTTAACCAAAACGAGTCGAAGTAGTCATAGGAGCAAACTTATTCTTGCAGCCGCTTTGTCAACTTATTGTTTTCTAAGTATTAAACTTTTTCTCGGAATTTTAAATTTGAAATCATAATTGTCTTGTTTTAGGTAGGTAGGCACTAAAGCTACCTGTGGACTTGACTTTGTTTTTGTATAATATATTATTATTATGGGTGTTTAAACTTTTCTTGTGTTATAGGTAAGTAGGGAAAGGATAGGTACATATTTACATAGTTTCGTGGCGGTGTTGTTGTTCAGTAGTTGCAGGATGCGGACTTTATATTTTGGTCTTTTTCAAATTCAAATCAATCAATAACTATAATTCTGTAAATTATTTTATTTTTTTATCCACAAATTTATATGTATACTTTCATAGCACTAACGGGTTGGCTTAAAGTAACAAGATTTTTTTTTTCTTAAATCACTTGTTACGGTAATATAGCTTCTTATCTTATAAAAATAAACTAACAACTACATACATACATTAAATCACGCCTATTTCCCAGAGGGGCAGGCAAAGACCACTTCTGTCCACCTGCTACGTTCCTAACAAATTTTGCAACTAATAAAAAACCTTTCGGAAAATTGAACATTTAATTTGAGCTAAATTGACAGTTTTTGTATGAATCTGACGTTTACAAACTCTAGTTGCTGCCGCACTCAGAGACGTCAATTAAATTAACCGCTTGTTTAGTGACGTGTTGTGCTATCTATTGGTATAGCAAAGAAAGCAGCAACTTTAATCGAGCATTTAATTTAATTGCCGTGTCTGAGTGCGGCAGTTAGTATCTTAACCCAGTGTAATTTTTTTGGTGCCAGTGACCTTACGTAATGTAAGGCCCACTTGCACGTTTTAACTCTGGGTTAAACCCTCGTTAAATTATTCACGTATGTCAGCGGGCCTCGTATGGCTGCGTCTATATCGCGTGTCAAATGTGGATAAAGGATACGTTACTCTCGTACTTATTATCGTGTCAGGAGGTAAAAGATGCCTTAGCCAAACTTTGTCACGCGATAAAAGCAGCTTTATTAATCTTGGGTTAAACGAGGGAGAGGTTTACTAAGTAAAATCTGTTTTAGACAGCTCATCATATAAAAAGAGAACATGCATAGTCATATTCCATACCTAAACACGTATCATTGTGGTGGTCTTATCTGGTCATGTACGTACATATTACATGTAAACACATTTGTCATCAGTTCCATTTTAGCAAATGATGATGCTTTACACCTCGAAAATATGAAAGTTACCTTGATTCCTCACGGATCATTTCATCAGATCACAAATTTTCTTATTGTTCTCAATGAGTTGGTCGCTTTATGACAAACATCGGATACCTGGGGAACCCAAGTCAGATTACTATTAATAATAAGATCCAGATTTTTCACAGCAGTTGCAAAAGGAACTATGTATTTTTTGTTATGTTGAAACTGTTTCCTACAGAACTTCTTTATTTGGTAGGGTAATTTTGATATGAAGTTAGCGGCCAAATAAACGGCCGGTCCGTGTTGAGGATTACTTATTTTTGTATCTGGCGCTTGATCCAGCCGCATATAGTTAATAATGCAAAAGAAGAAACTGACTGGCTGACTGATCGATTGCCGATTACAAAATTAGAGAGAATATTTTCTTAAATATCTTAGGGGTAAACTAAGAAAATATTTTCGGAAATTCATACCCTAAAGGGATTAAAATAGGGGAGGTAGCGGAAAACTAATTCTACGTGAACGAAATCACGGAGGTCCTCTAGTGTACATGTATGTACTAACTTGATCCAATGCTGAGCGCAAGCAGGTCACTAGGTAGTTTTCATTATAATATTAGTAATAGAATACGACTGAAAATTTTTAACTCTTTACCATAATTTTCGGTCTACATATACATGCAAATAAGAACTGTTCAGGCGCGGCGGCGCGGCGTACTTACTAATTAAAAGCCCGTCGTTTTTGCGATGCCGGAGATGCCACTAGATGGGTACTCGTCGACGACGTCGACTATTTTCTTTGGAGTTCATCAGTTCTCAATGTCAAACATTGACATCACGGCCGTCCTACGGAAAAAGAAAATAAGTGTAATTTTTTCAAAATCAATGTTTTTTTCATTTTTGGCACTTTTTGACTGTAACAGATGTTGCTACATTCTTGGAATCATCAAAAGAGCTTTAGTTTTAGAAATACAATTTTGTTTAAGAAAGTAACTGCAGGCACTTGTCAAAAATAATTACCGAAAAATAAAGCAAAACACAATAAATGCATGTCGATTACTTTGTTTTTCTGTTGGGAATTGATTCACTTGGTATTTTCTAAGGTAAAAATGCTTTGATTAAAACAAATTTAGCTAAAAAAAATTAAATAAGTATATACCATTACTTGATTTTTGTATTGTAAAAAAGTATCAAATTCACCGATTTATCTACACAAAAACAAAGTTTACTAATTGATAAAGCAAAAACAAGGTAATTTACTTTTCTTTAAGTTTACTAATTGATAAAGCAAAAACAAGGTAATTTCATTAAATGTAAACCACCGGGTTCCCCAAATGACAATCTTAAAACCTCACTTGTGTGTTAATTCTGTTACCATGCATGAGTGAAGCCATTTTATAAAGCAAAGGCCTATACAATGTCAAACAAAGAATCTTTAATCCTGGAATGGCCACCTAACACTTCTAAAAACAAGGTAAGTACTATTACATACATACATTAAATCACGCCTGTTTCTCAGAGGGGTAGGCAATAGTACTATTACATCATTGTTTAAATTTCAACTTGTGTGAGGGATAATATATGCTTATAAGCTACTTATAAACCAAGTAAAATTATCTACTTTGTTTTTGATTTAACACATTTATTTGAAACTAAATAATTGACTACCAAAAATCTATTTTTGTTAATTTAAAAGATAATTAAAAACAATTTGTCATAAAATTATTACTCAGTAGCTCAGTAGGTAGAGCAGACTATATGACACATTTTTAAATGTTAAAACTAATGAAACAATAAAAAAAAAGGTTTTAAATAATAAATGTTTAGTTATTTCCCCCTCCTGTAAAATTTACTCGACTATAATTACTTTCTTTTACCGTAGGGCAGCTGATCACGCATCATAATTATGTTCTTTTTTGCAGTACTTACTAAATCAAACATTATAACCCCTTTTTTCATAAAAGATTAAGTTACCTTAAAGACCATGTAAACATTAACCAATAATACCAATAATAGTTAAGACGCGTTGTTGGCACATATTAACTATTATGGTTTTAAGCACCGTAATGTTGTGTACCTATTGTGATTTTGTATGGAATAAAGTGGTGGAGAATAGCTTACATAATGTGGTTATGTTTAAGCACATGCTTACACATGCTTACACATAATGTTCCATTAACGCGAACTAGATGGCAGAACAGGCAACATCTTTTTTTTTACACGTCCCGAAAATAACTTTAACTAGTCTTTGGGGCAAATGGCTTCAACTTGGCTTCAACTGCCTTTAGTCCGCATGCGCAATAGAAGTGGCAGCCGCTCAAATGTAGTACTGTTGATACGCAAAGTACTAGGGATGCATGAAACCCAGAAGGTCGTTTGATCGTGCTAACTTAGCGTTTTGCATGTGACCAGTCTGTAGATTTCTAGGGCATCAATTCTACCTGGTAAAACCATGGTGCTTTTGTCATGTTATTGTAGTTTCGGCTGTTTGATAGCTCTTACGTACTTGACAATAATGGCAGCCGAGTGAAAAACAATTCAATAAAGTGTCAAAGGACTTTCTGATTTTACCCAGTAGAAAAAGGGAAAAAAAGCAAATGTCGAGAGGCAAATTGAGAGTGACGACAGTACACACACACAGACTTACACGTCAAACTTATAACACCCCTCTTTTTTGCGTCAGGGGTTAGTTAGTTAGTTAGTAGTAGTAGATTTAGTTTGTTTTTTGCGCTGGACCACACACAGACTTACACGTCAAACTTATAACACCCCTATTTTTTGCGTCAGGGGTTAGTTAGTTAGTTAGTAGTAGTAGATTTAGTTTGTTTTTTGCGCTAGACCCACTGCGTTTTTGAGCGTATGAATGTGGGGCTGTAGTTAGATAGAGAGCACACTTGTAATATTAGTGGAGATTATAAAGTAAACGTAAAATAATACAAAGCCTTTTTTTTAATATTCAAAAATATTGAAGAAATTTATAGATGACTTGAGGTGAGAGGCGAAATGGATTTTACTATACGACACGTGTCAGCTGACCCCGGGCGCGTCCTTATCGCCCTCATAACGCTGTTTCCTTACTTCAAATTATTAAATTTGAATTTACTTAATTTGAGGAATTTGAGATCATTAATTGAAACGCGACATGCTGTTATAAATACCTGGAGACCAATATGTACGATGTCAGTACCGGGCCATGACTGACATTTCAGATTATTTAATAAACAACTATATTTAGTGCAGTCATTGAAGCGAAAAATACGGTCTTACCTCCGAATTTTTTTACTGTGAACCGATTTGCATGAAATTTTGGATTTAGGCTCATCTTACCCTTAATTTCAAAAGTGAAAATGATCTGAACTCCGCCTATTATTTTTAAGGGGTGTAAACAACCCCTTAATGGAAAAATTTACATTGAGCCATTTTATCACTAGAAAACATGTCAGTGGTGAAATTGTAAAGTGTTTTCTAACACAATTACCTCATATTAAAATCATTTTCAACCCCTTGAAAATCTTACAACCCTTGCAAACAACCCCTAAATTGAAAAAATCACAAAAAAATACTTTGGTATGACATAAAAAGATATAAGTATAGAGTAAGTAATATTTTATATTCTCTATAATAATTATCAAATTTTTAACCCCCTTTCAACCCTTGAAAAGTACCCCTTGATAAAAAATTGTTAATTTTTTTTTTTGATAAAATGAAAAGGTTTAAATATTATTCCACACTCTCGAAAATGATTATCATATTCTTAAGCTTTTCTACCCTTAAATTAAAACAGTAAATATATATGATTACTGCTACCAGTTTACGTATACAGGGTGTCTTGGATCGAATAAGAGATATTTGGCGGGGTAATAGTTCGCACGATTCTGATCACGGGGGTATGGTTCATTTTTGTTTCTGTTAATGTAAAAAAAAAAGAAGGATTAATTATATTAATTTTGTTACTTGATGTATCGCAGCCGATATCTCGACCTTGACATTTTGACGCTGATACTATACTACTACAAACGTTCGTAGTAACTAACGTCAAAATTCTAAAGGTCAATGACCTGACACCATACGTTGTTTACATGGTATGTAAACAAACAGTTCGTTCCATGTAAGCAGAAATCTGACTAACATTTTAAAATAATTATAAATTTTAGTGCAACTTACTGTATTTTCATTAGTGCAACTTACTGTATTTTCATTTTTGCAATTTGAACACTAGCTGGTTTTAAATGTGAATTCACTAGATCTCTTGTTCACGCTTCGCCAAGACTGATCATAATATTATCGTCCTTCTTATATTATTGTCGAGATCTAACCATTTACCATTCTTTTCTGTTCTAAAGTGGCCCGTATAACCGGTTTACAGCAAAAATAATTACGACTTGAATATCTCAAAATAACATAACAATGACATAATATTATAATGACAGCCATAAATTCATAGACTCAGACATAGAGTTCAGATAGACATGGATTGAACGATCCGATTATTGCCCTCCGTATTGATCTGCGTGGTATTTGTGGCAGTAGCCAACAGCCCGAATGCAAAATATTTTGTCCATGGATATAAAGGCCGTCGCATAATTGATTATAATTTATTATGATGTCACACTTACCATAGAGAACAAAAAATACCAACCTTTCCTAGGCCATGGAATGGATAAACTTACGTGTAGAGACGATTTTATTTTTACAAAACCTAAACCTAAACCTCTTTTCATAAAAAGTATTCAATGGTACAAGATTTAAAAAAATACTATGCTGAACTGTCAAAGGACAATAACAACTTATTGATTCGTTTTAATTATTGTGTGTTGTATTCATAGTTATCCCTGATGGTGGTAGAAATCAATGAAATAAATCCATGATTCATGATCTAATAAAAAAACTTTAATGTACCTACGAGTACAAGTGCTATTTTACCTGTGCGAGTGTGGGAAGAGTGTGAGTAAACATCGTAATCGTAAGTTTCATTTTTAAATTATTTCACATAATAGCCCTTATCAGAGATCATCTTTTCATTCATATTATAGTTCAGTTTCAGTCTATTTTCAGTTTTCTAAACACCGTGGAGCTTTTGACCGTGATTAGAAAGTTTGTTGATATGGAACAACTTGTTTATTTACATTACGTTGTGACACATGTTATGTCATACACCGGTATGACGGGGTCAAAAATGTAGCAGTGCTAGTGATTCAATATCGACAAAATTTATCGACAACGATATAAAGCAATTTTTGATCATCATTAAAATAAGTAATGGCCTAGTTTGAATGACTTTTAATTATGTGCAAACCTCTTATAATACAAACAACCGGTATCTGACATTGACTCTGGACTCGAGTCACTTTTGACAACCGTTGAAATTACATTGAATAACAAATTAATTCAGTACGACAATATTCTTTAGTATTCCGACGAATTGAGAACCATTTAGTTTTTTAAGTCGGTTAAAAATGATTCGAAAGAAAAAGATCGTTTATCTTCATGGAAAGCTGATCATTTAGATATAGAAGATAAAGGTATTTACAACTTTATTTTGTAAGTAATGGAAGAGCCATATGTCACGAAAAAAATTGTCGATAAACTTAATCGATATTTAATGAATCACTAGCACTGGTACATATTTGCCCCCGTCAATCCGGTGTATGGGTTATGAATGAATTAGTTAAGATGGAGCACACTGAGAGCATCGTCAGGATAAATCAGTCTGTAACTCAGTCAAATATTAACTTAAAAAAAAGTTACCAATGTAGAGATGATCCAAATCATCCACCCTATCTACGGTTAAAATTTCTTCGATTGATTTCAAGACACCCTGTATAAGTTAGTAACATAAGTTTTTGGACCATAACTCCTTCAATTTTCATGCTATCACAATTTATAAAAAACCATTGTAAAGGTAATTAAGAGAGCTACAACATCCTTTATTGCAATACATAGTAAAAAACGTTTTTCTAAAACGGTGAAGGGTTAAAGGGCTTAAGAGAGGCTGTGATTGCGCTGCCACGCGCTCTTTAAACAATCATATCTCCGTCATTTTTTGTTTAACAGAAAAAACAAAAAAACCAAATTGTTTGTCAGAAAAATACCTAAATTTTTTATTCCACACTTTTATACGTATCTGTCGTCATTTTTGAGATATTATGAAAAAAAAGTGGGTGTTTTAAGAATTTGAATTTTTTTGATTTTTTTTAATCTTGACTTTTTTGAAAAATATGTGTCCTGAAGCAGCCAAACTGATACAATCTATCAAACTCTTTATAATAAAGTTAATTCTAGGCGGAATACGATTAATTTTAATTTTGGTGGAAATGGCACTTATGAAACCCATTGATTTTTAAGGATAAACATTAGATGCTCCTCTTATTTGCAATACAGCTCACTTATTGTACGTGCAAAAGACTTTTAATAGTGCTCATTTTAAAGCTTATTTTAAGCACTACATAACCCTTTTTTATTAGAATGCATAAAATGCATCTGCTTGCCGCTAGATGGCATTGACCACATCGATTAAATTTCAGACAATATAAAAACGGCTTTGATCTTTAATATCTAGCTTAATATTGCACTTAGAATACTTTATAAAAAACGAAATTGTTAATTTTTTTACCTGCTACAATTTTGTTTCTTATAAAGTTTTCGATAAAACGTATATTTTTGGAGATATTTGCAAAAAACCGATGAAAAACGTGAAAAAATTGCGAATTTTCAATTGCCAATAACTTGAAAAGTGTTGGATTTTCCGAAAAACTTTATAGATGATTTTTTGCTTAAAATTAGGCCTTCTATCGATATCCGAGGTTATTTTGAAGAAAAAAACAAACACCCCCGAGAAGTGGTGGCAACCACCCCTAGGGTGGTTGCGGAGTTCAAATCATTTTCACTTTTGAAGTTAAGGGTAAGATGAACCTAATTCCAAAATTGTATGCAATTCGGTTCACAGTAAAAAAAATCGGAGCAATAATGCTTCAATGACTGCACTAATTCAGAAGTTTGGTATTGACTACCTACCAAAATGTACTGATACTCGTATTTAAGCTTAGCACTAAATTGTTTTCAGTGAAATGAATTTATTCCCACGTAGTGAATTATACTTGTATAGCTCTCACCTGAATACTTTTTAAATAACTGACAGATCTATACTGTATAAAACACTGCTAGAATAAGGCTATTTTTTGTATAATAAATTTATGGTGGCATCTTCTTTATTTTTATGTAATTGAGATGTTGCATTTAGAAATAA
Organism: Acleris laterana; assembly: GCA_963966035.1. Classification (NCBI taxonomy): domain Eukaryota; kingdom Metazoa; phylum Arthropoda; class Insecta; order Lepidoptera; family Tortricidae; genus Acleris; species Acleris laterana. The sequence goes on from OZ014438.1 coordinate 8,467,575, forward strand.
ATTCTTATGACGGTAATAATGAAATCACAGAGCTTATATGAAGGTACATGTAGACCATCGGAACGCCTAGAAATCTTCGAATGTTTAATGTTCGTCGAGGTTTGTACTCACCCGACCTTTTATTTATTTATTTAATTATTTGGTTCCCAAACAAGTAACAGTCGTAATTGGAACAGAATGTTGGTACAGAGGTAAAATTTGATTAGACTTTTAACTTTGTGTGACCATAATGAACAATAATCATATTATGGAATAACAAAATTTGAATGTTAGCTGCGTAAGTAAAACGTGTAAAATTATTTTGTGAAAGTTTGTAAAGCATTGTAAATGATCGTGACTAAATTAATAGGGCCAAAACTGTACATACTCGACTCAGTTAAATGTAGTTCGTAAGTAATTTATTTATACATCAATCCTTGAATTATTTGTTCAATTAAGGTAACTAATTCTAAAAACATCCAAAGATGAGGAGCGCAACCAGTGTCTTTCATTTATTTACGCGGCACCTTCTAGGTAGGCATCGGGAGGAAGAGTACGTTTTCAAGAGCACGTGTCAAGGAAAATATACATTATAATAGGATCACATAAAGGACAAACGTAAGGCTTATGTATTTGTATATTGATTCCATGTGGGCGTTTCCATTTCACTGAAATACTCGTATAGAGACCTCCTCGTTTCAGTGAAATGGCTACGCCCAACCGCCCTTTGAAAGTTTGATGTGTGCGTTTTCATCTGGATTGCGAGACCGGTTTTGTTTTATGGGGCCTTAGTACTTGAGCATGACGTTTCAGTTTAACTGATGACGTCGTGTCTACAATTGGGCTGCGGCTCGACCGTAATTTTAATAGACAGGAAGGTTCATTCGGCTGAATGAATGAAGTTCTGTTTCAAATTCTCCCTTAAAATTATGAATCGATTTAAAAAATGTTTTTTTGGTCTTTAAGTGGTCCCACTGTTACCACATCAGAATCTGACAAGGTGGTAGATGCCTAAAATTGAGGGAACTCTTTAAATATTACAGACACGTAGCAATACTAATTACCTATTTTGGAGGCAGTTCTTGATTTTTAATAACATTTAATTATTTAACATCATAGGTATATTTAACATTCACATTTATTTTTATTAACAAACAATCTGTGCCTGCAGTGAAAAAGGGAATGAGACGAGTTATGCCCTTATGTTTTTACTACACCGTTGGATTCAGCGTGTTCAGTTGCGTATTGTGACAAAAGGACATATCTCTAGCTGTCCCCTAACCCAGATTTATCAATTACGCTATGGACATAACTCACTGTTTCTAAAGGCATATTTCTACTTATCTGCATTTTTTTATCGGTCTTAAGGTACTAGTGTTTTTAATTCGATAGAAACATGCAACTTAAAGACACATCTGCAGTAATTTTTTTCACAAAAAGACGCAACTTGTGTTGTTCCCTAACAACGTAACAACTAAAAGCGATTATTGCCTTATAACACAGCATATTATAAAGACATAACTCGAACTATTCCCTTATAGTACAGAGTGCATAAAGGCATTACTCGAAGCGTTCCGTTGCTCCGCTGACCGCGATTGGTCGTATCCGCACCTAAGTAGGCTACCTTGCTATTGTCTAGGATGCTCTCAATAGGAAACACCTCATTTAATTACTGTATAATATGTATTTATTTTTTAAACGCGAAATAATTCACTTTAATTGATTGTCACTTCTAATTGATAAAAAATGACTAAAACTCGCCGTGCTTTGAATCCAGCAGTGAGTATTTGCGGCTCAAACATTGTGCGCGCAACTGAGTAAAATTAAACTGAAAATGCATAAGAGGAAGAAAGTTAACGAATTTAGTGAACTGGTAAGTACTAGTCTGAATAAGATTATACATTTTACAAAATAAACAGGTACCTAGTTAGAGAAGTTAGCTATTAGGTATGTTAATAAATGTTTAGGTACTTACATACTCGTTATGAAATCAATTATTACAGTTGACCAGAACGATATGTCTAAATTGAAAGACCATGATTGTTTGTATATATACCTACATTTTTTTATTATTATAAGTTATGAATGTTATGATTCGGCATTAGTGGAGGACGAATTTATAACATAAATAAGTAGGTACCTAGTATAAGTTCATCGCTTATAAAGATCGCTACACCCGTACGTACTTGTGGTTATTGTACCTAATAATAAAATAAGAATCTAATTCGATGTAAACTGCCAAATTCACTTGCGGGTACGCCACTCGCATTCTTTGTTTACGCGGCGGCATCCTTTGACAAAAGGCGGCACACAACAAGGCGGCGCGATACAAAGGCGACGACACTATCTAAGCGAATCCATACTAATATTATAAATGTAAAAATGTGTCTGTCTGTCTGTTACCTCTTCACGCTTAAACCGCTGAACCGAAAGGTGAAATTTAGTGCAAAGATAGGTTGAATCCTAGGAAAGGACATAGGATAGTTTCTTTCCCGAAATTCATCCCCTAAAGCGGTGAAATGGGGGGTTAAAATTTGTATGGAGCTATGATATAAACGAGTTCCACGCGGACGGAGTCGCGGGCAGAAGCTAGTAGGTAGATAAAGTAAAAAAATGAATTTTTCCATTGCATCCTATTGTAGCGTTTGTTTTGTTCTGTATTAGGAATCGTACACATGCAAAGTTAGCGTTTTTTTTTGTTTTGAGCTGGTTTTACCTATTATTACTTATTATATCTGCTTTGAGAGTAATGATTGTTACCAATTTTATAGGTCCCATCAGACCCAAGCACCAAGCTTATCAAATCTGACGTGACACTAGACAACATGGCGATCCTGCGTACCTACGTACACGTTAATATTTCGTAGTTTTTGAACATTGTTCCGGTTTTTGTTAATTTTCGTTTTTTGTTTGTGCTTATTGCAGAGTGAGCTTATTACTCTCCACGACCTTGATACTCGTATTGTTGAACACGAAAGTAAGTATTTAGGTTTACATACAAGCTTTTATTGCCGATTTTATTTTGCACAGTCGTCATCTACTTGTCAAGGCGATTCTAATAAACCTTAACACGACGGGTTCATCATGTGTAATTTAGGAGTTACTATGCCCACCCTGAGTCTCCATCATCAGACCAGCTCGATTGTACTATATTATTGTATTGTCATAATAACTAAAGGCGTACGCTTTTAGCTTCATCGGAAACCGGGAAGTGGGTCAAATTAAACTTGCAAGATTTGACCCTTACATACATACATCTTCTGGCTCTTCTGCCATTCATTGACAGAGAATGTAATGATTTTTATAAAAACCTTCCGACTGCCAACACGGAAAAGGCTGAGAAAGACCCTGACTTGGATGATTTTAATTACAACGACGACGGCAAGTAAAAATCACTGATTTTTGATTAAATGTCTTATTTTTAATACAATTTGGTTTTATTTTTGGCATAGTTATACACATGTAACCTATTAAATTTGTTTGACTAAGTCGCGTTATTCCTTCATTTGTGACAAAGATAGATATAATAAGTATTGTTATGACCATAGAACAGTAGTAGTTAAGAGAATAAGTAGCCTTACGTCTTAAAGTATCACAGAATTGATAAACATAAATAATGTTATACCGTTATGCTTTCGTGACTAAGGGCAGAACTCAATAAAATCTTTAAAAAATATGTATAAAATAACTAAATTTAAAACCAATACCCATTAAACAACAGCTACAATCTATACCTAAAGCCTAAAATCATAATAAGTTCTAGGGATCCTGCCATTTTGCCAAATTATTTTGGTCAAATTTCATTACCCAAACAAATTTTCGCAACTGTTTTTTTGCCAATGCAATCTTTGGCATAACTGTAATACGCTAATTTTCATTAAGCAGAGTTTATTTTCAGATGCAGACATTTAGGCATTTGGTCTTTTGGCAAATGCTTTATTAAGGTATTTAGGCGAATTTGTCTGAAAAAAAGTTTAAAGTTTAAGTAATCATTTTGAACAACAATAAGAATTTATTACCGAATAGTTGCCAGGTAAGTAGCAGGTTTAGGTTCGGCGGTTGGCTTATGTCAACCGCATGCCACCGTAACGGGGGCCTGCGAGTGATAGATCGGGGGGTCTGTCACCTGCAGTAAAAGGTCCTGAGCAGGAAGGCCCCTGCTGTGTTCCAGGGTGCCCTCGCCCTCGTAGGCGAGGAGCCTTGTAAAAGCCCTCACCGGAAGGCGAGCCCTCCTGAAGCGATTGACGCAACGCCCCGGGGGTTTTAGTCCGTTCAAGTCGGACATAACCCACCCTGGCCCCCGTCAGGGTGGGTATGCAAAGAAATTTCCAACGAGTCAAAAAAAATTTTAGAACTTTGACCCCCCAGAAAAGCGAATTAAGAGGCCAAAAATGTGATAACAATGGAAAGAAAAATGATAAAAAGTCTATTTGATTTTAATTTTAAATATTCGTTGAATTAAAAGATTAAGACTGCGCCGAGCGTACGCCGGATGCACAAAGGCGCCCTCATTACTTTTATTGTGTTTTCTAATAAACTAAAGTATTTTCTTGAAATTACAATGGAGAAAATGTTTTTTTGTACTACAAATGAAAACACATTTTATAGGGTAACATATAGTTTAATAACCATTCACCTTCAAGTTATTAACTTAACGGAAAAAAGTGGCCACCTTTTCCCGTAAGCTGACTACTCAAAGGGTAATTGTTATTAAAGTTTGTTACGTACCTATCCCATAAATTCTGTTTTTACTTACACGACAAAAACATTTCGTCTGATTCCAAGAAAATTCTTTAGTTAATTAGAAAACACAATAATAGTAATGAGAGCGCCACTGGACGCTCGGTGTTTTCTCGGCGCACTCTTAAAAACCAATCCAATCATTCCCCTGATTTAAAATCTGTCATTTCGGCTTACAGAGGTTCAAATAAAAAGAAACTTAGTAATGAAAACCCACAGGCAGTCTGGTTACAAAAAATTTAGCGATATTATTTTATTTAGCCATTATACCACCAGAGATTCATAGCAGCTTGGTTTCGCGTAGAGTGGCGTAGGTGTATTCGCAGCGCGTGTAAGATTGCTCCGTATAATCACGGATTCTATTTACCTATTGCCTTACAATATATATAAAAAACAATACTAGTGACATCTTTTTTGAAGTTTTTTTATATGTAATTCCATTTATCACTAGATTTAGCTTGGGACTTGTTAATATAACATGCTTGAAGAACGATGACAATAATTGAAGAGGTTTTTCAATGATTTATGAATGAAAAGTTGAATAAAATTAAGTTTGCCAGTGTGGCGCCAGCGTCGATCGGCTTGTTAACTAAACCACGGTCTATGCTGTACGCGAAGTGCTGGTAGATTTTCCCGTCACTCCAGCATTAATGATGTCCTCCGTCGGGCTTTTACCACCGCCAATTGCGCGGCTATTTTGGAACCAAATGGTCTCATGCGCAATGATGGTAAAAGACCTGATGGGATGACTCTTGTTCCGTGGAAGTTGGGCCGGCCGTTGGATTGGGATGCCACTTGCGTGGACACCCTTGCGCCGTCACATCTTCCCGGAACAAATACTAGGGCTGGTTTCACGGCGGAATCAGCGGAGACCCTCAAAAGGCGCATATACAGTCAACTTGATAGAAGTTACATATTTGAACCTTTTGGGGTCGAAACTTTAGAGCCGTGGGGACCAGGAGCACACCGTATTTTTAAAGATATGTCAAAGCGCCTGATCGACGCAACCCGTGACAAAAATGCTGGCCTGTACTTGGCACAAAGATTCAGCATTACCATTCAACGTGGCAATGCTGCCAGCATTTTAGGAACAATGCCCACTGGTAGCGGTTTGTTAGATTAGTGTAGTTTTAAGTAAGTTTGTAAGTTCTTTCGTTTTTTTTGTTTTTTTTAGTATTTAGCTAGTGATAAATGATTGTAAATAAATAAGGAATCTGATGCAACTTACATTTTAGCAAAAAAAAACAAAAAAATTGTATGGGAGCCTGCAACGTAAGCAACAAAACCTACTAGGAAAACATGAACAACTAGAAGAGTTATTTAAAGTTACTTTTGTTGACATAACGCCCTATCTTATCTAGTTAGATAGTAATTGCGTTAACTGACTGACAGTCTGAATTGCCTAGTAATTAATTTGCGAATTTTCCAATAGATGGCGCTATGATGATAAATTTCTAAGACATTACATTCAGGCATTTAACTCTAAAAACATTACTGTCCTTCTTCAGCAGTCAGATTTAAGTTAAAACCATGCTGACACTAACTTATCTAACTTTTAACTTTTATAAAATATCCCGTATTGTGGTTATTCTGACTGTCAGTCTTTGTTTCTTATAGGGTGAACCCAAACGAGCATTAGTTCGCTAGTTGTGAGTCGCGTAATTTCTGCTGCTGGGCGCTTCACCCTAACTTGACGTCGCTCTTTAGTGTACTTAGCTACAAAAAAAACAAGTAAGCAATTGATTTAATTGAAGCAGTATAATAATTTTTAAATCCGGGCGTGGTCCGTTTGCCTGTACTTTAGTACTTATACTTAGGCTTAAAATGTACCTTCAAAATTACCATTTTGCCATTATTTATTATTATTAAACATGTTAGCCTAATTATGCAAAATGTGGTTATAAAATTAACAACAATTATTTAGAGTTTTTAGTAAGTAATTTTGTAGCTCTGCCTACCCCACTCTGGTAATGAAGGCCGAAGCTATGTATGTATGTATGTATGTATGTATGTATCTATTATTAATAATTATTCATGATGACGATGATGCTAAATATAGATAGTATAGGTATATTTAACGTTTTCAATCAATAATTACGTAATCGGTAATTTTATTGTATTTTTTCAGTAAAATAGTGGGCCCTGGTAAAAATTATGCATAAAAATTAATTTAGGCAGAGCCATTTAACGCAGCTTCGTAGCCTCCCCGTAGTAGCGCGTAAAGTGGCGAGCTTTGCGTTTATAGCACTTATTACATTGGTTGTTTACATATCAAGAAAATACCGTCAAATAAATAATACCAATAGTGAAGTTAAAATTAAAATCGGTCAAGAAATACGAATGATGCGCATTTTTTCCGTTAATTATACGCAGCGTGACGTAATGTAACACAAATCTGTGTAAAATCCTGTTTTGCTAGATAGATAATGAATATTCCCTATTGTTTCAGTTAAGTTTTTTAAAGAGGTGTTAGTTATAGTTTTTTATGTTTAAATAATCTTCTTGTCTTAACAATTTACAGCTAATTATGTTTTACTTATGCAGGTCACCAAATTAAACCGAAACCCCTATATGAAATATCGCAGATTAATTAATCAATCATCCATATAAGTCAAAATGTCTTCAAAGTACATAAAAAATAATTTTGAGCGCCCCTGACGCACGCGATAATACGTAGTAGGAAAACATAAACTTACATGAGATACATCACAGTTCTTCTTGTTGACAAAACTGCCGTCTCTTAATTATAAGAGTAGTGGTGTATTAATTACAATAATTAATATACCACTACAACACTTATTTATTTTATTCGTATGGGGATTTTGTTTTTTATTATTATTTCTAGTTAAGATACCTGTGAATTTTCAACTGCACAAATACATTGCTGCTCGATGAAACCTTAAGAAGATTTAATACGTAAAAGTTATCGGAGGTATTAACTTAATTTCTTCTTGACATGATTTTTAGAGCTATAAATGCTATAACCTACTTTTAATTAAAATATTTGGCCTTCTTTATTTCAGATTTTATTGCTGCGTTTCTGTTATATTTTTACTGGTATTGTTTTCTACATACATTTTCCATTAATTAATTAACTAATTTAAAGATTCTTATTTATTACTAGCGCCCCGCCCTTGCTTCGCTTCGGCATATCTGAGTTACAGATGTATTGAATAATCCTTTCCCATCGTTTTTTGTCGGGTTAGTTCGTATTTATCTAGCTTTCTCAATTAGCTTCAGTACCCATCAATAAGCCAACTGAGAAAGTAAGATTAATACGAAGTTATCCGACCAAACACGATGGGAAAGGTTTATTCACTACATGTGTACTGTAATACCCGTACATAAACCAGCATTTAATATACATAAAAATCTTCCTTCTTAAGGTGCGCCCACACTGGAGCTTAACGGTGCGTATAATTACGGTGTCGTTGCGTAAACAAAAGACGGGGGCATAGTAACAACATGGCGCCGTTTCTGACGCACCGTAATATACGCACCGTTAAGCACCGCCACACCGGTGCAGCCCAAATCTCTTTACCTATTTATGAAAACCGCATTAAAATCCGTAGCGCAGTTCAAAAGATCTAAGTGAACAGACGGCGGAAGCGACTTTGTTTATTACAAGATATGTAAAGATTTAGCCACTAAAATACACCTATTTCTAGAATCTCAAAACACTCTCACTTAAATACGTTATTGCCATAGTGTAGTTAAATGTACATACAGTTTCTTCTGTGAGTTTAACTGTTAGTATTGTATTGTTTGTCTAGTTACTCGTTATTTAACATGAAAAGAGGTGGAATAAAAACATCCATAAAACAATTAATTCATTTTCTTTTGAAATTACAACAACGGAAAATCAACCTTATGATTGAAGTGCTAAGAGTCAAAATGTGTGCTAAAAACAAAATTCATTCAAGTCATTGATTGTCAAGTGACGAATACGTTGAATGAGTGATTTATGAATAGATTCTCTTTGACGACGAAGATGTTTCATTTTATGATAGCCTAGTACACCGATGATGAATTGTGACCCGTCTCAAGGCCAAACTATTGATCTTGACGACATTGACGACATCTTTAGAGTTTATGGAGTTACGTTGGGGTTTAACTACATTATCTTCATTATTATTTTTTTGTTTACACTTATATTATAAAAAAGAAAGAGATTTTTATGTATTAATTATAATAAAATAAGACGAAAAACAAACAACCTCCTGGGTTTCATAAAGTCCTAGTACTTTCCGTATCAGAAACGGACGAGTTCAGCACCTTGTTGGCGCCGGCCAATTAGTCGCCCTCCGAACTTGGTACGGTACGGACGCTCGCAGCCGAGGTGAATATGTAAAGTTTATACAACTATTTATTTGATTTTTATATTTTTAAGGTCTAGGTGGCACTTCACTTGGCAATTTTAGCCAAATGTTTATCCCAGAACGGTAACTTAATTAGAGAGCAACTGGTGACGAACATTTACTAGCGTTTTACGAAACTATTAGTAGGTACTGACAAGAATTACGGATTAAATATTATCAATTATTATAAATAATTGAAGCAATTAAATAGGAAATCATCCTTATATAAATGTCCTGGATAAACAATGAACTGACTTTAAATAATTAAGGAGTTCCGTTGAGTTTTCATAGACCCAGCGACCAGGGCCTCTATAAAACACGATAGTAAAAATATAGTTTTTGACATGTTATCGACTTATCATATTGTCAACGTTTTGATAGCTCTTATTGAAAAATTTATAGAAATTATATTTATCTCAAAACTTTACTTCTTAGCTTTTATTGCTAACTCTACTTTTTTCCGCTCAGACATGATCAGCTTATCAAGACGAAATTAACGAGCCGCAACTCGGTGGGTCCATATTAATACAGCAAAGATCCCGTCGCCACCTCCGACTCCATTATCAGATCAGCTCGATGGTACCGTAATAATAATTCAATATTGCATCGTCATCAGGTTGACACATGTATTCCAAATTTCAGCCCATTCCATTGACGGGAACTGCGTTAAAAGACTTTCCAGATTTGACCGAAACAAATAATAAACAAGGCAATTTAAACAAAACCTTGTAAGCTTAGTGTTTTGAGATGCCCGTACGTAATGGTTGCTTTCCTGTATCAATGATACACGTGCATATTTTTTTTAAAGTTTATGTTTTGCTCATAATATGAGTTTTGACTCGTTTTGTGCTAAACTAGGCATGATACTTTACTATTTTTACTTAAAATATAATGTTTACGTTGTAAACCGCTAGAGGTGTACGTTTGTAGGTACTTTAAAATATATAATTAAAAAAAATACAATGGTTATGGGTCATGATTGCATTTCCCGTTAATTTTGACACAGACTTCCTAGCAAGGTAGTTCGGGCAAACTACTCGTAGACGATAGTACTGGGAGTGCATAACAACCAGGAGAGAGAGCCAGAGCGGTACACATCAGCGAAGCACACTAGGTAACAGCTGCTGAATGCACACGACACGCGATGAAAGAAACAGCACATGCGCAGTCTAGTCCCACTACGCACACTAGTAAGAGCTGCTGAATGCACACGACACACGATTAAAGAAATAGAACATGCGCAGTTCAGTTCTAGTACACACACTAGTAAGCGCTCCTGAATGCAAACTACAAACACCTTGTGACCCCGTGATCGGTAAATCACTCATATTATTTTATTGTTATGTAAAATAAATTTGATTTACCATTTAGTGATTTACCATTGTTTCTAATCAAATCTCAAATTTCACAACAGCTGCCATAAATCAAACAAAGGGGCTTTAATCTATTGTGAAGTAATTTCAGAGGTATTTCCTACTTAGCTGGTGTAACGTTGCACGTTCATGTTTATGTAGATGATATAATTATATTTAGCTAATTTCCTTAAAATGTTTAATTAAAAAAAAAAAAAATTAAATAATAATAAAGGAAATGAATTCTACTAAATAATCCTAAGTCATCAAACATATAAAAACTAATAATCAAATAGTAAAATGAATAACTAAATTAAAATAATAAATATTAATATAATATTTAATCATCTACGTAGTCAGCGTTCTACACTTCACTCGTCGCGTTATTTTAATTCCGAAATTTCGGGTAGCGCTCGCGCCGCCAGGCAATTCCCTTGCAAACGCCAGCGACCGCACACCTATGTCGGAGCGTTCACGGCTTAGTTTCGTGTCCTCATACGCGCCGCCATAAAACTTTTAAGAAAGTAATTAAATTATATTTTCTTCGCGGCGTTAGAACTTTGTTAACTTCCAACGTTTTTGGTTTCACATAAGTAAATTGTAAGTGATATCTCGGACCCCGATAAGGGTGAGTTGAACAAGGTTGTTTTATTTATAATCAGTGCTTTTAGCTTTAAGTTAGTGCTTTTCTAAAACCTACAATGTCACCTAGCCTATGTTCGCTATGAACGCCTTTGCGTAGATGATGTGCTGATATGAATTATTAAATATTTAGATTACAGGATGATTATTTTAAAATAATCGTTTCCCTGCATTTCATAGTTGTAGTTTGATATAACTTCCATTTGTAATTATCTTTATTAACCCACATTAGTGCTTAATAGTATTACTTCACTGCCTGTGCTCTCTTAGTTTGTTTACCACCGTTCTGATAGTGAACACTTACACCAACTGCCTTCGGTTTCTCCCAACGCTCCTTAAACAGAGAATCACTATCAGCGGAGGGAGTTTGAACCGACTCTTACTGTGCCCTTCTATTCACAGGGTGTCACTTTTACCCTTCGAGTCTGGGAATTTTTATTAAAACGCAAGACACCAGCCAACTCCTGCCGGCACTTCCCGGCCCGGGTGCATCTCTCACTCCTGCTGCCTTCCCGAAGACCTAGCAGCCTCAACCACCTTGCAGGGGAGTACCGTCCTACGACAGCGGAACCAGACCCGGCCTTTTTAACCTTCACGACCCGAACTTTAAATAAATAAAAATTGTTGATACTCGGTTGTTTCTTTTGAAAAACAAAGTCCACTTCAGATGGTACCGAACGTCACACTGGCGCCCTTTACGTGGTCTTAAGGTTCTGGTTTTGCTTCGTAGAAGTAGTTGTGTGTTTAGTGCTTTTATTTTATTTTTTGTGAAACGTTACTTTTGTTTTTTTTTTTTTTTTGGTTGCTCGTAGCTGAAGTGTACACCCTATATAATGTCTTTATATTGCCTGTGAATGTTTTTTTTCCCCAATAGTTATTCCGAAAAGAAATAATGAATAAAAAAAATTAAACAGCCTGTATGCGTAATCTGCATCATTAGCAGTTTGTTCAGTTGTGGCGGCGTTGTAGCCTGACGAGATAAATTTAAACATTATTTTTTTGTTTCTTTCACAGTTTGTAATAAATATTGTTAGGCTCACAAGGGTGTACGCATTAGTTGCATTTTTTTTTAATGCTTTTTATTGTTTTATTTTCTGTGTTGTTTTTTTTAAATTTATTAATAGCCAACCATAACGTTGTTAATTTTTGCTTACATTTGTAACAGAACGGATTAATATTTTAAACCTTGTTCAACATTTCCTAGTTGGGGTACGTTAAATTATTACGTTTTAAATTGTTGTAGTTTTGTGGTTTAAATATTAATTTATTACAATGGCATACCGCGTTAAGTTCTTAACGTTGCAAAAAGCAGAATTAGAGTACGAGGTGCTTATCAGAGGTGCTAACCCAGCTTCCACTGTCACGGAATTGCGGAAACAGATTTCGAAGTTAGGACCTCAATTTCCTTCCGAGGACATTCTGGAAAGCCCTCTTACAATAGTCGAAGATCTGAAAGGCGTTAGTGACGTCATCACTAAAGCCAACTCTATTTTTGATTCACAACCAGATAAGAACGATTTATTACGTGTTCAAAATTATATTCATCACGTTTACCACCGACTTAATCGGATAGTGGTTGATGATGCGACTAAACGTTCACACGAGTCTTGCATAGACGGTTTCAAAAACTTATTTCAAAAATATAATGCCGTCAAAGACAATGCTGTGGACCCATTACTTCCTTCGGTCCCTAGCATGCCCTTGGACCAGCCAGCTTGTCCACCGTTAAACATTAATGTGTCGTGCGACCGTAGCATAGCCAGTGAGCTCACCAGATTAAGGTTCGACGGGAAGTCTTGCGCGCGATCTTTTATTCAGCGCATAACGGAATTTAAGGTAGCCAGGAATATCTCCTCATCAAAGCTACTGTCTTATGGTACCGAAATATTCACTGGTGACGCGTTGCACTGGTTCCGTAGCATACAGGATCGAGTGTCTGGTTGGGATGAGCTTATTAGCCTCCTTAAGAAGGATTTCGATCAAGCAGATTACGACTACAGGTTGCTCTCGGAAATACGATCCAGGACTCAAGGTGAATCGGAGAACATAACAATATACTTGTCAATTATGTCTGGTTTATTTTCTCGTCTTACAAAGGATCTGGCAAATGACGATAAGCTTGAGATACTTCTTCATAATATCAGGCCCTGTTACGCGAGCACCCTAGCTTCGGTTTCAGAAATTACCGACATCGACACCTTGAGATCCCTGTGCCGTAATTACGAAAACATCCAAGCACGTCTTTCTGGTTTCCGTGAGCCTCCCAAGAGGACATCAGACACCATGGCACCAGAATTTGTGTATAGTGGTAATTCATCACAAAAATCATTTAATATTGACAATCAAAATTCTTGCCAAAGTACATTTAATCAAAACTATAATAAAAACAGAACTTATCCTAATAATTATAATAAATTTAATCCAAATAAATTACAAACCAACAAGAACTATTCTAATAATAATAATAAATATGTACATGCAATGCAAACCTCTGCCACCAAAACATTTTATTGTCCTCGGTGTCGTGATAACACCCACAACTTGCGTCAGTGCAATGCAAATAAGGATAAGATTGTGTGTTTTGTTTGTGGACATGAGGGTGTTAAAACACCGAATTGCCCAAACTGCAATAAAAATAAGCCGGGCCCTTCAAAAAACTAGTTACCTCGCGGAATAGTGAACCCCCCAATCTTCAAAGTAAATTTGACAGTAAAGATTGGGCTAACTGGCTTCAAACGATTACATTTTATTTCAATTCTTACAAAATTAACACTATTCTGCGGGAACAGTCCTTTGACGACCCTAGGCCGTATGCTAAAATAAAAGTACATGATTTAGAATTGTTTGGACTTTTGGATTCGGGCTCTGCAGTCTCAATTGTAGGCAACACTATTTTTAAAAAACTGCAAAAGCAGGGTTCAGTGATCCATAAGGACCATATTATTACAGTCACAGCTGCAGGGGGTCAGTTGATGAATAGCATAGGCTACGTAAATCTACCGATCCAATTTGAAAACAGTTTTCATTTGATTAAAACTTTTGTAGTGCCGGACATTAACGTTGATCTTATATTAGGAATAGACTTCTGGCACAAGTTCGAAATTTTTCCAAAAAACCTGAAAAGTGTGACCTTTTCGAAATCTTTAATTGAGAATGCTAGCCTAGACACAAACCACCCGCCCCACATTCAGGCCTACGATCGGTTGTCCTCATCTGAAAAGTCATTGGCTGACAACATTATTGCTCAATTCAATGATATCTCTGCCGACATCAAGGGTTTAGGGGAGACCAAGTTAATCATTCACCGTATTGATACTGGGGATGCGCAGCCTATCCGACAGTGTTATTATCGGATGTCGCCGGAAAGACAGCGCATTTTAGTTGAACAAGTTGACGAAATGTTAGGTCTCGATGTTGTCGAGCCATGTATGAGCGCTTGGTCTTCACCAGTTCTCATAGTTACGAAAAAGAATGGCCAGCCCCGTTTCTGCCTCGACAGTCGAAAATTGAATTCGGTGACAATACGTGACGCGTACAATTTGCCCTACGTGTCCGAAATATTGGACAATCTGCGTGATGCGCGCTACCTTTCTAGCATTGACTTATCCAAAGCGTTTTGGCAAATCCCCATCGCAACCGAAGATCGAGACAAGACGGCGTTCTATGTCCCAGGACGTGGCACCTTCCGTTTCAAACGTACTGCGTTTGGACTTACGAACGCACCTGCAACTCAACAGAGATTGGTCGACATGCTTTTCAGAGAATTTGACCTTAAAGTCTTCGCTTACCTCGACGACATTATTGTCGTGTCGAACGACTTCAATTCCCACGTCGCCCTCTTGCTCCGTGTGTTGGAAAAGTTAAAGCAGGCCAATCTCACTATCAACCCAGATAAATGTAAGTTTTTCCGAAGTCAGCTTAAGTATCTGGGCTATGTTGTGGACAGTTGTGGACTACGTACCGATCCAGAGAAAGTGGAAGCTATCCTTAACTATCCGACACCTTCTTGTCGGAAGGACATTAAGCGCTTTCTCGGGACCGCTACCTGGTACCGTCGTTTTGTCCCCAACTTCAGCAATATAGCAGGCCCTCTTAATAAGCTGACTTCGAATAAAAAGGGTGGACCACCTTTTGTCTGGTCTACTGAAGCTGACACTGCCTTTCACAGGCTCAAGGAGTGCCTGATTTCTGCTCCCGTTCTTTCCTGCCCTGACTACGACAAGCCTTTCGAGGTGCATACCGATGCCAGCAACTACGGTTTGGGGGCTATGCTTACCCAGATCGTGGATGGTAAGGAACACCCAATTGCTTATATGAGCAAGTCGTTGTCAGCTGCGGAAAGGAACTACAGCATTACCGAGCGCGAAACTTTGGCAGTTGTCATTGCTTTGGAGCACTGGAGGTGTTACTTAGAGAACGGAAAACCGTTCACTGTCTATACAGACCACAGCGCTTTAAAGTGGTTCCTTTCTCTAAGTAACCCAACCGGTAGATTGGCACGCTGGGGTGTACGTCTGTCTGCTTTTCACTTTGAGCTGAAACATAGACGCGGCGTTGATAACGTCATTCCAGATGCTCTTTCAAGAGCTGTTCCTGCTCACGCAATCAGTACTTCAGGTTTTGTCTCGAAAACTACTGATTTGTGGTATAAGAATATTTATAACTCTTGCCTTACGAAGCCCCAAAATTTTTCCAATTTTACGATACGTAACGACTCCCTGTTCAGGCTGACCAAGAACAAGCAAGGCGTGGCTGAATTGAATTCCGAATTTTCCTGGAAGGAGGTTATTCCGTGTGAGTTGCGCGAGCAGGTTATTCGAGAAAATCACTCTGTACCTACAGCGGGTCACCTTGGTGTTTTCAAAACGTACCATCGTTTGGCGTTACGTTATTACTGGCCAGGCATGCATCAGGACGTAGTGGATTTTGTGGGCTCTTGTGACAAATGTCTAGCTTACAAATCCCAAAATCACCAAGTATTAGGAGA
Organism: Acleris laterana; assembly: GCA_963966035.1. Lineage (NCBI taxonomy): Eukaryota > Metazoa > Arthropoda > Insecta > Lepidoptera > Tortricidae > Acleris > Acleris laterana. The sequence goes on from OZ014438.1 coordinate 8,483,633, forward strand.
AATGGGTCGACCGAAACAGTGCTCTAGACCTTTTCAAGCTATCTCAGTCGACTTAATGGGCCCTTTGCCTACCACTCGTAAACAAAACGCCTACATCATAGTTGTTACTTGTTGTTTTTCCAAATTTTGCCTAATTGCCCCTTTGCGAGCGGCAACTTCTATTGCCGTCTGTAAGTTTTTAGAAGAGTCAGTGTTTTTGATACATGGTTCCCCTCAAACAATATTTTTAGACAACGGTAGTCAATTCACCAGTAAAATGACAGAGTCTCTATTTAAAGAATTTAACATCCCAAATATATTTTTTTCGCCAAAATTCACGCCACAGGTCAACAGTGTCGAACGTTATAACCGCACTATAGTCACCTGTTTGTCAACATTTGTAGAGGATGACCATCGGACGTGGGATACCTTCATACCCAAGGTACAATTCGCCATTAACAATTCGGTGAATGAGGCGACTGGTTTCACTCCTTCATTTTTGGTTTTCGGCAGAGAATTAGCAATTTGTGGCACTCACTATTTGGATAACGATCTGGGCGATGAGATGATTTTCCTTCCGCGTGATGTTTACGCCGAGAACCGAGGTGGTTTATCTAAAATATTTGACATAGTTCAATCAAAACTCTGGCATGCGCACGTTAAAAATACTTCGCACTATAACCTGCGGCGTAAATCCTCCGAATTTAAAGTTGGGGATACCGTAATGAAACGTACGTATGTCCTGAGCGAAAAGGACAAGTATTTTAGTAAAAAACTTGCTCCAAAATTCATAAAATGTCGAGTAATAGACAAAAAGTCTCCCTTAGTTTATGTCTTAGCGGACATGACAGGGAAAAATTTAGGAACTTGGCACATTAAGGATCTTAAATTAATAGGGCTTAACACCTAAATTTTAAAATATTTCATGTTAGTTGCATTACTCACTTCTGTGCAGTCAAAATTATCCAACGTGTGCTGTAGTTGTGCGTACGGGTAAACATTGTTATAGTTATGTTCACCTTAATAAATGTTAGGATGCGTTACTGGCCCTCTAAATGGTCATTATAGCTGGTTTGAATGAGGAAGAATGGAAGATTGAATTTATGGAAGGAAAATACGGACATAAAACTTAAGTGCGGATTTTATTGTGTTTAGTAATAAAATCCTTTTGTGGCGCGCGGAGTAATGTAACGTTGCACGTTCATGTTTATGTAGATGATATAATTATATTTAGCTAATTTCCTTAAAATGTTTAATTAAAAAAAAAAAAAATTAAATAATAATAAAGGAAATGAATTCTACTAAATAATCCTAAGTCATCAAACATATAAAAACTAATAATCAAATAGTAAAATGAATAACTAAATTAAAATAATAAATATTAATATAATATTTAATCATCTACGTAGTCAGCGTTCTACACTTCACTCGTCGCGTTATTTTAATTCCGAAATTTCGGGTAGCGCTCGCGCCGCCAGGCAATTCCCTTGCAAACGCCAGCGACCGCACACCTATGTCGGAGCGTTCACGGCTTAGTTTCGTGTCCTCATACGCGCCGCCATAAAACTTTTAAGAAAGTAATTAAATTATATTTTCTTCGCGGCGTTAGAACTTTGTTAACTTCCAACGTTTTTGGTTTCACATAAGTAAATTGTAAGTGATATCTCGGACCCCGATAAGGGTGAGTTGAACAAGGTTGTTTTATTTATAATCAGTGCTTTTAGCTTTAAGTTAGTGCTTTTCTAAAACCTACAATGTCACCTAGCCTATGTTCGCTATGAACGCCTTTGCGTAGATGATGTGCTGATATGAATTATTAAATATTTAGATTACAGGATGATTATTTTAAAATAATCGTTTCCCTGCATTTCATAGTTGTAGTTTGATATAACTTCCATTTGTAATTATCTTTATTAACCCACATTAGTGCTTAATAGTATTACTTCACTGCCTGTGCTCTCTTAGTTTGTTTACCACCGTTCTGATAGTGAACACTTACACCAACTGCCTTCGGTTTCTCCCAACGCTCCTTAAACAGAGAATCACTATCAGCGGAGGGAGTTTGAACCGACTCTTACTGTGCCCTTCTATTCACAGGGTGTCACTTTTACCCTTCGAGTCTGGGAATTTTTATTAAAACGCAAGACACCAGCCAACTCCTGCCGGCACTTCCCGGCCCGGGTGCATCTCTCACTCCTGCTGCCTTCCCGAAGACCTAGCAGCCTCAACCACCTTGCAGGGGAGTACCGTCCTACGACAGCGGAACCAGACCCGGCCTTTTTAACCTTCACGACCCGAACTTTAAATAAATAAAAATTGTTGATACTCGGTTGTTTCTTTTGAAAAACAAAGTCCACTTCAGATGGTACCGAACGTCACACTGGTTCATAAGTTCTGCTCCCGAGATTTATAACAAGTAAACCATGAATAAAAAGGGTTATTCATACAATCAATCAATAGTTAACAAATATTACGAATGCGAAAGTTTGTGTGTTTGTCAGAGTTTCGTAGACAGTTAAAATTTAAAAACATATTAAACAGATTTACCTGAAGCAAATACAAACAGGCTACAAGTTAGCCAGCGAAGATTTGGACCCATTGGTTCATATTTTCTTAGTTCGTTTCATTGCATACGTTACTTTCTTCGTAACAAAAAATATTAATATGTTTTTAGTTTTTTAAGCTGCAAAGGATTCCTTATCTTTTTATTCATGTCATTGAAAATCCCTTCGAATATTTGTCATATTTTTACTCGTAATTAAGAAAAAAAATATCACTCGTAAATCTGTTTCCCGTGACCACGTCCCAGTATAAGTGGTTTGTTGCTACTCGAGGTACAATATACCCTCTATCTCTTATCGGGGTTAATGCTATACTGATACCAAATCATCGAGGTCGGCTCATATTATGACGAGTACAAGCTGAGATGAAGAAGAAGACGTTCATAGAATACGTTACACACAAATAAAGATACTTTCACAATTATAAGTACGGAGTGTGCAGGGGGTTAGTTACATTTTGTAGTTTTATTTAGGACACAAAACACTAGTATCAATTATTAGACTAAATAATATACTTTGTGAAATGGGCCTCAGCAGTAAATCAATCATTAAAATCCTTAAACGCGGAGCAACAAGAAAGTGCTACAACGCAGACCTCGACCACTCTGCGCCATTCGGGACCGATACGGCTTTATATCATACGACTTAGTTTAACTGCTGATCAAACAACAGGCTCTAACTCATTGTTAAAATTCGAAAAAGGAATTGAAAATTTTACACATTTCCTTGAGATTAAACCATTACTTACGATTTTTAACACTTACTTATTTTAAGTACTGATCAAACGACACGCCCTTAATGAATAAACTTCACCGTTAATTTAATTCTTTACTTTAATTCTGTACAAGTATTCATTAAAAATGTATTTCTGTTTTTTAGTTTGATTGTCTGTTCGGGATAAACCTTTGAAACAACTAAAACCATAATATGTTTTATTTTACTTATTAAAGCAAATAAAGGGCGAGTCACAAATATGCTTTAAACTTTACGCTTCCTACCTTTGCACTTTGCTGGGGGCATTATGAGTGTTTTAAATAAATGCTTTGTTTTAAATACGAGTATGTATAAAGAAATGAGTTTTTCATTAATTATCTTAAGATTCACTGGAAAGTTTTCGAGATTTAAGATTGCACGCAGGCCAAAGATGCGTCTTGTGTTCGATAATGAAAGTGATAGGTACAACTATCTACTGAGTGAAAACTCTTCATGAAATATTTAATCTGAGAGAAAATTTAACAAAGAATAAACGTATAAAATAAAAAACATACACACACACTTAAAAATATAAAGTTTCTTCTGACTTAGTGGGGTAATAACGTGTTATGGAGCAAAAAAATAGATTTTATTACTTTTCAAACCCTTCTCGTTTGAAACCGAGCGCAAAATAGTAGTGGCCTTCGATTTTGCAACTTGGTACAGAGGTGAGCTATTTGGAATGTTAGTACCAGGCAAACATAACATACAACGAGCTTTCTATTGAAACCGAGAGTGAAGTGGTTGGTTCACGTTGACCACTTACGTCACAAAGTCTAATTATTTTTTAGTAAACCTCTACCTCGTTTAGTTTAGGTGGTCTAACTTAGCGACTAAAATGATATGTTAAGTTACAAAACAATTTTTTTCCATTATTTTTAGATCGATGAATGGTATGTGATTATGCACATTTTTATCTATACATGATGATGAGCTATCAATAACAGATTTTAGTTAACCTCTTCCTCGTTTAGTTTAGGTGGTAAGACTTAGCGGCTAAAATAATATCAGCTTAAGTTTCAAAATATATTTTTTTCCATTATTTCTAGATCGATAAATGGGATATGACTACACAAGGTTTATTTGATATATGATAAGCTATCAAAAACAGGTTTTAGTAAACCTCTAACTCGTTTGATTTTGACGGTATGACTTAGCAGCCAAAATAATATCAGGTTAAGGTTCAAACCTTTTTTTTCCATTATTTCTAGATCGATCCTCGCGTGGTTGCCGTGTTAGCATAGTGTCACTCCATGTCGTAAGAGATGACTAAGGGAATATAAAGGTTTTGTAGTACTGTTAGGCGATGGGCTCGCTACCTGTCACTAATATTATACTGGTAAACATCTTAGCCTAATTGTGCAAAATGTGGTTACAGAATTATTAACAAGTTTTTAGAGTTGTTAGTAATTCTGTTGCTCTGCCTACCCCACTCTGGGAATAAAGGCTTATGTGTTTGTGTACCTACAGCAAAGAATGTAGAACGTCGTCCTTTTTATACATTGGCGTTCGAATTCACTGTTTTCAGTGAATAAAATAAGCTTTATAGGGGGAATGGTATAATAGTTATTAGTTATACAAGAGGGAAAGTTGTATTTTACCTGCGAGTGTTCATTTGAAACACGAGCTAGCAAAAGGATTCTATGATTGACCACAAGCGAACCGAGTGGTTTAAAAATAGAATCCTGAGCGTAGCTAGTATTTCAACACACGTAAGTTTTCACCTCACTACAGCGAGGAAAATAAGAAAAAGGGTTTGTACAATACAATTCCGCATTTTGCACGGTTTCCCGTAATTCCACAGGTGTTAATACGTCTTCGTCACTCGAATCGCTCATTTTAATAACAAAACAAACTATAAAAACATGCGAATATTTAACGTTGACGGCATAGATGAAAAGTTTTGACGTGAGTTTTTTTTATTATTTCGGATGCCTTTTGTTCACACGTCGACTTACTTGGACTGTTAGAACATTTTATCCGTTTTTACAACAAGAATGAAGGTTGATGTTGAATGCTGATATTTATGAATTAAAATAAAGTTGTAAGACTGTATTTAGTGTTTTTTACTCGCTCCAATTCATTAATTGTGATGTTAAAAATTCAGCACGTTTAACGTTTTATAATAATAAATAAATAAATATCAGGGAACTACGTTTTAAGGGGGTTTTAGGTTTTGTTAGCTGTCAAATATCACATTTAAGCTGCCTTCAAATGTAAAAACTCTTTCTTCATAGTATGTGGATAAAAGGCGATTTTCTCAATAGATATCGAACAAACAAAAAGGGCTTTCCGAGATAGTGAGCTGATAAATACATTTTCCTACTCCTGTACTTTTATCTGTCATTTATATAGTCACGAACACTAATATAAGAACATACATAATATGTCCACAGAATAATCCAGAGAAAAGTCTTTCTTGTCTATGCCCCAAAACAGCACTTGTGCGTTTTTGAGATAAAACGATACGGCCAGCTGCCAAAGCTTAGCGTTGCACAATCGATTTAATCATATTTTAACGATTGTGAAATAGGGACTATAAATCACCTAATGTTTTGAGAAATGATTTCAGTTACCTGATTGGTCGATTTTAAAATAGCTGTATTCTGGTTGGTTGATACGAAATACAAAGTTTTTTTAAAACATTTAAATTAGTTAAAGAGAAACACGCGTACCTAAAAGAACCTATCGTTCCGTTTGACAGTCGATGTGTATCGTGATTGGTGGATTTAATATGGTGAAGTATTCTGATTGGTCAAATTAAAATGTTTTGGAATTGTAAATAATTCTATTTTCCATTCCGTCAATTTAAAAACAAAGTAAACCATAGACACATATTTTGTCATTTTCTTGTTTCCCGCTCGTTTGTTGTTCTTTACTTCGTTCGTTCGTTTGTTAGTTTTTTCGCTAAGTTTTGCATTTCATTTGAAACCTAGTCGTAGAAAAAGTATTGTATGCAACGGTGTATAACTAAGTCAAAAAACACTCGTGGCGCTTACCTTTACGATGTTCGCCTTCGGCTCACATCGTAACACACGCCGCTCATATTTTTTGACCTCTCTTATACAACTATTGCATAAACTAGTAAATATAATGCATTTTCACTGAGGAAAACAGCACCGTGTCGTGACTCAGGAAAACTGTGACGAAGACACAGAGTGACCAAGAGTTTGAGTACCAGGAGCTCATAACAGATGCAGTGCTCAACGCACGTGTATTGCATCCACCCTTAAGTCAGGTGAGACAGCCAGGTCCATCGAGGAAACGTATTAATCGGAAAGGGATGATGGCATGTTTACTTGTCCATCGCGTGAACGCCCCACTTTAATAAATAGTCCATATGAATGCGTTGGCACAAGAGCTCAGTTACCACAGTAGATTTTGTCTTGATCTACGAGGGAATACAAGTTAGAGTTGTACTGGGGTGTTATTCTCTCAAAAACAACAGACAGGCGGACGAACGAGTGAAAGCGGCGAGTTGGTAGTCCCGTCAGAACGAACAAAATACATTTTACTACGTGCATTTTCAATTAAGTAGCCTTAGACGTTCGATCCATCGGCAGAAACCATGCTGCTTAATTGAAAATGCACGTGTTAAAATATGTTGCGTTCGCACTGACGGGACTACTAAAACTCGCCGCTTGCACATTCACTCGTCCGTCCGTCCGACCGTCGTCGTTTAAAGAATCACTACCCAGTACTAAAAAGTACACAATCCACTCGCTCACTCATGTCTCTGCTGTATCTAAACAGCCAAACATGGGTTTTAGTAAAAGTCTTACGGTCTTTAAGAAAAGCGTTCAGTTTTAATAAACACCGTTTTGGTTAAAATAAAAATCTTAAAATTTTGGTAACTGTTTAAGAAACTGAAACGAGCTTAAGAAAATCCTTTTTTTTTAAACTGCGATTATTTTGAGAGTCGTAAGATTTTTATTGCACATAATTAATAATGCACATACTTAATTTATGATGTTTACATAAAACAAAGATTTGTCTTTAATGTTATACATGTAAAGGTTGATTATGGACCTATAACAGAATATTGAGTCCAGAAACAAACATTTATGTATTAGATTTGCATAATGTGATTGCTGACATTTTTATTCTTAGGCTACTTGCAGGAAAAAGATAAATCTAGATTAATGCTTTAATTCATTTCAAATATGTATGAAGCTAGCTGTCATAAATTCAAATTTGATAGTGAAATATATTTTTATAAGAGTCATACATCAAGAATGCTGTTATTTTCTCCAATGCACATTGGCCCCATTGGACGTTGCCTATACGCTAGTTCCACAGTTTATTGCATCGGTGTGCAACTGGTTATCAATGTGTGCGAGATTAGTGTTCCACGTTATCTCTTGCTGAATATGATGTCCTGATACAATTTGTGCCGAGTTGACCCTGTCCTTCGCCGATGCCGGTTGAACGGCCCGTGTTCAGTTGGCTACAAAGAGATGTATCCATTTTTATACCTTACTGCATTGGAAACAACTCGTTCACTGGCAGAAACTCTACTTCTGGGGCATGATAATTATTTAAAGGGAGCAGTTAACATATTTATTCTAACTTTAGGTCTTAGTTAACTTAAATTAGGTTGTGTGCGTGTGCTTGAGTTGATCTGCTTAAAATTCAATCAAAATGAGTGTGTTTACGATAAAACTATCAGTTCAAATTACGATTATTATAACTTATGATGTTTAATTTACTTCAGTCATGTTTGTGTTTGTATGTGAACAAAAGATAAGTACATTATCATCATGTACTTACTTATCTTTTCCTTGCTCCGACTGCTCAAAATTAGCGACGCATTAGGATCAACGAAATCCGTTTAAAAAAAATGGGTTTAAATAATTAAGATATATGATTTGTTATAAAAGATCTTGTCTTACAATTTTTCATGATATTTCCATTTCCTTTAAGGTGTGGAAATTCTAGGTGACACGCAGTAAGTATTTGTCATGGGGCCACAAAAATGATAATCGGATGACGTCACTCATCGATATCTACTTGGGGTGTTATTCTCTCAAAAACAACGGACGGGCGGACGAACGAGCGAAATCACAGCGGCGAGATGAGGTAGTCCCGTCAGAGTGAACAAAAAACATTTTAGCGCGCACATTTTCAATTAAGCAGCCTTATACGTTCGATCCATCGGCAGAAACCATGCTGCTTAATTGAAAATGCACGTTTGTTCGCACTGACGGGATAACTTAAACTCGCCGCTTGGACATTAACTCGTCCGTCCGTCCGTTCGTCGTTGTTCAGAGAATCACAGGAGTTTATGACACATAAGGATCCGCTTACTCCCGCAATCAATAACCAAAAATTAGTCACACACAGTGGATTAAAATCGAAAACGGAGAACGTAGGTAAATCAAAAAATAGCAATATATTGGTTTACTTGTTTGCTGTTCCATGAAATACCAAACTAAATTCCAACATTTATTTAGCCTCTCTTTTTGACTAAATATTGGTAATATTTCGAGAAGCCTAAAAATTGCAGCTGATGGCAACAGTAGTGCTGATTAGGAAGCCGTTAAACCAAATAAAAAAACAGAACCCTTAAAGGATCACTTTCATGCCTGTCTGTCTGTTAAAACCGATTGGCTCTGGATCTACATTATTAATTTAATAATTCATACACAATGCATAATGTTTATCTGAGTTATTCAAAATAGGACGTGTAAAGATATAATAAATTGTTCAAAAAGGGACTAAAACAGTCGTATGATGATGCAGGGCCTCTACATGTTTTGGGGCGGTAAAAATTATATCGTGTTTGAGCTGTTATGGTATTGTCTTTAACTCGGCTGCCATTACTGTCAAGTTAATAAGGGCTTTCTAAACGTTGATAATACGATAACAGGTCAAAGACAACACGTAATACATAAACAAGCCCTGCACTAAAAGAAAACAGACACTTCTAAAAATTACCGCTAGTGTTTTAAATATCACTCCCCCGTGCTTACACACACTCGTAGCCTACATCAGTAGGTGACTGTAGTAGTGTCACTAATACTACCACGCAACTACTTCCACTCTGCTGTGCCCAATGCACTTCCTGCAGTCTATGCAGCCCTGGTGTTCCGACGTCTCCTGCAATAGTACTTTAACCCCAAGCAGGCAAAGGTGAAGGTTCACAGACTACGGCGAGTTCTTAAATCCGTAGCACTTCAGTTATTATTAATATTGAAAATATGTTTAAATAACCTGGCCAGAGCATGTCGGAGCACACTCAGAGTTCCAAAGCTATTACTAAAAATGTAAAGTATCATGACCATAATGATGACTTTTAATAACTTTATTTTATAATAGTAGTTTTTGTGACTACATAATGAAGGGCATTAAACACGAGTGTGGTTTTATGAAACGAGCTGAACATCACACAAAAGTGTTTTAATCCCTAATTATGTACAGTTACATACATTACTGTATCTACCCACATATTATAAGCCTCCATGATGAATTCAACAGCCGCATATTATGACCGGCATCGTGGCATTGACTTGACTTAGCTAGTAATAAGTAAGTCATTTATGACGTTAGTTACTTTGTCACGGATATCAGGAGGCGTCGCTTAAACATATATTATCATCTTGATCGCTCATGTTATGGTTTAAATTCACTAGAGTTGGCTCCAACTATCATATCGTTGGACATCTTACTTACATGCGAGTCATGCGACATTTGTAAAAATTTATGTGAAAATTGACAATTCATTTCGAACTTAACGTCTTCTCGACTGATAATTAGAATAGAGGTCAAATCCAATTTCTTTGCTTTTCAGAGATGTTTGAAATTTGAATGAAATAATATTATCGAAATCAATGTTATTATTTAGCAATGTTTTTGAACACTTTATCACTGCGTTAATTTTACACGATTCGCTTCACTTAAAAAATCTGTGCGAGCCCGACTCGAGCACTTTGTAATAATATTATAAACTTCAAGTTTTTTAAACTTATTAAAAGGTTAATAAACTTACATACATGCCCCCTTACTTATAAACGTGGAATAAGCTTGGCATAGTTTGTTTGTTTGTTTTGTTTTGGCCGTGTGGTTGCCGGGTTAGAATAGTGCCACTCCATATCTTCCCGTGGATGTCGTAAGAGACGGCTAAGGGAATAAAGGCGTGTAGTACTGTTAGGCGATGGGCTTGCAACCTGTCACTAATACACTGGTAAACATCTTAGCCTAAGTGTGCAAAATGTGGATACAGAATTATCAACAAGTTTTAAGAGTTGTTGGTAATTCTGTAGCTCTGCCTACCCCACTCTGGGAATAAAGGCGTGAGATTATGTATGTATGTATGTAGTTTATGCCATGCTTTGTCACTTTCTGTCAGATGCAAACGTCACAGTTACAGATAAGGACAAAGCATGGCATAAAACTATACCAAGCTTATTCCACGTTTATAACTTTAATAAGTAAGGGGGTATGTAGGTATTTATGTGGATGTCAATGCAGGTTCTTTGTTATCTCGACTAACAAAATACAATAAAGTCGTCAATAAATCATATAAAAACTGTTGTACCTAATAATTTTATAATGCCATTTTGACAATTGTAAAGTAAAGACAAATTGTATGATTCCACGTTTCTCAAATTCGTATCATCCGATCAGCCCTTGTATTTTATATACTTTTTGCATGTTATATACTTTTGAATTAGTCATTATTATACTTTATTTATAACTTTTATGCAGCACCAACTAAAAATATCGCGTAATAAATTTTGGATAAGGCTTCCGTCACCTTCTGACTAGTAAATAAGTATACGTGTCAAAAAGTGATGGATGCTTTATCCACAGTTGACACGCGATATAGACGCAGCCATACTAGGCCCGCAGAATAGTAGTATATTATTTATTAAAACTAAATAGAACGAAAGAAAGAAAAAGAAAAATACATTTATTTACTACACACACGAGACACATAGAATAAAGTTTAAACAGAAAACAGCTATGAACTAGTAGTGCGTATGTTCACTTGTGCGTGGCTGTGAATCGGGCACTGGCTCAGCATAATGCTGAGGTGTTAGACACCTGCAGCGCTGATTTTCAGCCAGCTCCGAGTGTGACAGACGGATGGTACGCTAAACGAATGAAGTGGAATTTAAAATAATAATAATATTGAAATTTATATAAATATTTATACTATTAAACAAATACTTATAGTCAGTGGCAAAATAAATACAAAAACTACATGCAAACACCTAAAATAAACATATTTGAAGTAAAAATACGTTCTTAACCAGTAATATTGCATAGACAATTTGGCACGATCAACAAAAACAAAAGAAAACGGAACTATAACTTATAAAGTGCTGGTTAAGAAATTATGATTTTTGAAGCGTCAACAAATAATCTTTAAGCTGACGCTTAAGACTGCGCCGAGCGTACGCCGTATGTACAGTGGTGCCCTCATTACTATTAATTCCTTAAAATTGGTTAGTACGTTTTTGAATGAATTCCTAATACAGTGAGCATCAAGGAAATGCATCCTCCCGGCTGAATAGGATCCTTATTTTCGTCGACTCCGTATACATAGCATTGTGGCTGGTAAAGCAACAATGCTATATTTTTGCCGTGTTTTGTCAACCCGAGTTCAAATCCCGGATGGGGAAATTCTTTTTGTGTTTTTTTTTGGTTAAAACAAACAATTTGTTTTCGCTTATACATTTTTTATTACAATTAAAATGAAAGCCTAAAACACAAATCCTACATTAATATAACATTAATATAACATTTAATTTAACTTTTAATGAAGACGTGTTGTAGTTAGAATAAAAGTACATATCAGTCAGGAAGTGTTTTTATTACGTATTAAAATCTAAACTTTAACTTTTATTTGCTTCGTTTGCATGTCTGTCATTGAGGTTGTGTTTTATTAATTATTGTTCAACTTTAGGATACATAAATAAATTAAAAAATAAATGCTTATTAGTGTTCACACCAGCACCAGAGAACTATGTTTTTTTTTGGCGTGTTTTGTGTATGGTAAGCAACTTGCAGTCAAACCGGTTATAATTTGTGCGCTTTTCCAATACGTTTTTCTATTCCTACGCCATCTGTGAGCAAATAGGGATGTTACCGAGCAATCCAAGGTTTCAGCTAGTCTACGAAGTATCAAGCCAGATAAGAGAGGGTAGCTTTGTCAACAATACTAACTGGTTCTTTTGACTTTTGTTTCCTAGTATGTTTTACTGCTTAAAAACTTTAAAAATCTAATAATGTCTTTCATTATTATACGCAAAATAGTTTTTTTAGTAGATATCCTGCAATATTAATATCTTACTTAAATTTTATTTAAAAGAAGTTTTCATAAATAAATCATTGAACAACCCTTCGCAATATTAATTCTCAGGCTTTGTGTTGTTCTTATCTGTCATTATGACATTTGAATTTGACACATAAAGACAAAACATTGTGAAGCTCTACCAGTACACCGTTACTCAACGTTTATTAGTAAGGGGGATACAGAATAAAAAGAGTAAAAAACATATTCATACATACATATTTTGTGCCAATGCAACTTTATGTATATTCTGTTTGTAATTTTTATACAAATACGTAAGAAATAACAAAATATAACAATTTTATTTAAGGATTCTATATTATGTCGAAAATTACTGAAACAAAGTTGTATGATCATGTTATTTTTTATATTTATACCACTAAATGACAAACGCTCGTAAAATGAAGTTCCCATTAAAACTATTTTGCAAGATTACACGTTGTCGCACTAATGTCGCCATGAAAAGAACTTGAAAAAGATCTAAACAAAACCAAACAAACCAATTCACCATGATTACTCGATAATCACGTTTTTATATTGATCAAGTGAGGTCTTTGCAATGATTTATACACTAGATCCTTATTGTCATATTAAATTTTTGATGAAATAACTATTCCTCATACGTTATTTTTAATAAAAACACGATAGGTGGTAGGACCTTGTGCAGGGCCCGTCAGGATCGCTACCACCATCTTATCCATTAACCTACCGCCAAAACAGCAGTGTTCGCATTGTTGTGTTCCGGTTTGGGGATAAGAAAGCCGGTGAAATGACTAGCATAGAGGCATTCCATCTTAGTCCTCAGGGTTGGCAACGCATTTGCAGTCTTAGGATTGCATCGCAGTCCTCTGAATGCGAATGTCTATGGGTCACAGTTTCCACTTACCATCAGGTGGCCTGTGTGCTCGTTTGTCTTCTCTATGACATAAAAAAAATAATGAATATTTGAGGTTATGTGTCAAACAGAGTACTAATTTGTTTCCATCGTTCACAAGTTTCATTAATGGCGACTTAACGATAGTTTGACGTTTTACCATTTTTATTGTACTATTTTCCAGTTATTTTGAACCGTTAATCATTTTGACTAAACAAGTTATTTGGTACGTCTTGCTTGAGAAACGACGAGAAGTGTTCGAAAGGTTTTTCAATAATTTATGAATGAAAAGTTCCATGAATCTTAGTTTTAGCCAGACATTAACCCTGATCTGATCTTTACCCAACTTTTATTGCCAGGATAAACACCAAACAGACATAATATGCCTTTAAATTGGTAGTTGGGTCATACATAGATTTAGGTTCCCGTCTTTCCTGTGGACATACCCGAAGTTAACGTTTTTAAGGCCTAATTTCCTGGCTGAACCCACATCTGCATAAACGGCGTCACGTCACTTTAGTCCTATCAAATAAAAACATAACTTATATGCACACAAGCCAACCATTGACCACGCGAGAGATAACATTTGTTTTTGTGATTGTGTATGAACCAGTTAAAGTTTTATTAAATCACTTGATAGCTGCCACTTATTTTTATATCAGAGCCGATCTTTTGTGTGTTTGCCAAAGTTTCGTAGAGAGTCCAAATTTAAAAATATTAAACAGCCACCTATTACCTGAAGCAAATACGAATATTTCAATACAAACAGGCTACAAGTTTAGTTAGCCAGTGAAGATTGGGACCCATATTTTCTTAGTTCGTTTCATTGCTTACGTTAATTTCTTCGTAACAAAAAATATTAATATGTTTTTAAGCTTATTAAGCTGTTAAGGATTCCTAATATTTTTATTCATTAATCATTGAATAACCCTTCGAATTTTGACATATTTTTTTAAGCATCCTGCTTGTCAGATATCGGGATTAAATTGTTCAAAACAACCAAAATAAAACAAAAGTATAAATGGAACACTGGTTTGTTTTACTCGTAATTAAGAAAAAAATATTACTCGTAAATCTATTTCCCGTGACCACGTCCCAGTAGAAGTGGGTTATTGCTACTCGCGGTACAATATACCCTCTATCTCTTATCGGGGTTAATGCTATACTGATACCAAATCATCGAGGTCAGCTCATATTATTCGTTTTCATAATTTTATTGTCATACAGTCAGCGTCAAAAGTAAGTGAACAAAAACGAGGTACCAAAAGTAATAGTCATGTGTAGTACCTAAAGAAACACAACATTTAAAATTTCAGAATTATCTGACATGTTTGAAATTTTTAATAAATGTTTAAAGGTAATTATGCAAAAGAAAATACCTGGATTTTTCCAAAAGAATAGAAAACAATGTAATTTAAAATTAACGGAAAGTGCAAAGGTTCATAATAGAATGAACGTATTTGATGCCTTACGCATTGTTGTGTCGTGACAAATCCATACCGAGATTATAGAGGGGCTACCACGAAAATCGAACGTCTAAAATATGTTAATTCATAATATAGCCATCTGTGACACTCGAATTATACATTATGAACAAAGACGGCCATATCATCTCACAGCAGTTTTTTCGAAGTTCGATATGTGGTAGCTCTCCCTTGCAGAGTTGTTTATAAGTAAATATTGAAATAAAATCAATCAATCAATCAAATAAAAAAGTCAGAAATTATAAATATTTCAAATAATTTTATTTACTAAAGCTAGTCACATATTCGACGCAATCACAATTGGTTGTATGACGACATTCTATAAAGCAGGGACTAGCACATAATTTACAAAATAAAAATACGGCGTCAAATTCGTCTTCTTCATAAATGCCTTCATCGTCCAAAAATACATTATCAAGGCAGTTAGTGCATATGCCAATAAATAATACCATTTCTTTATCGAAGTCTAACTTAAAGTTTAGGTCCTGGATTACATCAAGGAAAACATCACGTAATACGCATTTTGGCAGAGGCAGCTGAAAAATCTTTGTTTGCCATGTTTTGATAACGTCCCAGGATATATCTTGCATATTATCGTTTACGATAACTGTGATTTTTGTTAAACACAGTGAATATAGAGAATCGACAACAAAAGCCATGTTTTGCACGTGTCAACACTTCACATTGAAGTGAATGAAGATAAAGATGTTTAGACTAAAGACTACCTATTTGTAACTTCAGATAGGTACTATTACTGACAGGACCTGTCAAGGACTTTAATTGTCATACCACTATAGAACCCTGTTATAATGACAGCGTCAAGTGACGAGATAGAAATGACATGGGATTTTATCGTAAGTTTTATACGACAAGGTTCTATAGTGGTATATCAATTAAAGTCCGTGACTGTACATACTCTTTTCAGTGATTTCTTTCGATGCATTCCAAAGAGTTTTTAAATCTTTCAGGTGCTTATGAAAAAATATTTTTTAGATAATTATGAAATGATACATGTCATGGTCAAATAATTATGATATCTATGTAATGATCTACTTTTGAAATTTATATGTTAGTTTATTTTGACGTTGGTGATGGTCATATACTTTTGACTCAACAGCTATTTCAGACAATTCTGGCCATTTAAACCGCAACACTAATTTGAGAATTTCATATGCTAAGTTACATTTGATGCTGACTGTACATCACGAATGCTGTTATTTTCTCCCATGCACATTGGCCCCATTGGACGTTGCACATACGGTAGTTCCTCAGTTTATTGCATCGGTGTGCAACTGGTTATCAATGTGTGCGAGATTAGTGTTCCACGTTATCTCTTGCTGAATATCATGTCCTGATACAATTTGTGCCGAGTTGACCCTGTCCTTCGCCGATGCGGGTTGAACGGCCCACTGACTACAAAGAGACGTATCCATTTTTTTACCTTACTGCATTGTAATAAGGTCTAAAAAAGTGGAACGATGGAGTCGTTCACTGGCAGAAACTGTACTTCTGGGACATGATATTTTTATTATTTAAAAGGGAGCAGCTGCAGCAGTTAACATATTTATTCTAACTTAAGGCCTAAGTTAACTTAAAGTAAGTTGGGTGCGTGTGCTTGAGTTGATCTGCTTAAAATTCAATGAAAAAGAGTGTGTTTACGGTAAAAAATTAAGTTTAATTTGAGATTATTATAACTTATGATGATTAGTTTACCTCAGTCATTTTTGTGTTTGTATGTGAAAAACAGATAAAAGTACATTATCATCATGTACCTACTTATTTTTTCCTTACTCCGACTGCTCAAAATTAGCAACGCATTAGGATCAACGAAATCCGTTTAAAAAAGAAGGATTTTAAATAGTTAAGATAATAATGATTTCTTATAACAGAACTTGTCTTACAACTCTTCATGATATTTCCATTTCCTTTAAGAAATGGAAATTTTTGGTGAAACGCAATATTTGCCATGGGGCCACAAAAAGGAGAATCGGATGACATCACTCAACGTTATCTACCAGGAGTTTATGACACATAAGGATTCGGTTACTCCCGCAATCAATAACCACAGGTTAGTCACAAACAGTGGATCAAAACCGAAAACGGGGAACGTAGATAATCAAAAAATAGCAATATATTAGTTTACTTGTTTTCTGTTCCATGAAATGCCAAACTAAGTGCCAACATTTATTGAGCCACACTTTTTGACTAATTAGGTAATTTTATCGAGCAGCCTAAAAGTTGTGGCTGATGGCGAGCCACTATACCAAATGAAAAAACACCCCTAAAGGAGCACTTGCATGCCTGTCTAACTGTCCATCTGTTAACACCGATTGGCTCTGGATCTACATTATTAAGTTAAAAATGTATACACAATACATAATGTATATCTGAGTTACTCAAAATAAGACGTGTAAATAATAAAAAATCGTTTATGATGTGGTCTCGTTGAAATGGAAAAACGAAAACATTAAAAAAAAATAGATCTTTATTTATAAATAACAGGAACATCTATTAAAACTCGACTTTGCTCCGTTGCGGTTCGTTTGAAGTATATTATAAACTCGCTTAGTTCCTGGGTGCGTACTTAGTACGTGTCAATTTTAAGTGGACTTTACGTACAGAACCCACTCCACGTGAATTGAACCCGCGCTCAAGATGGTTTTTTAGGTACTACTTGATCTATCTCACGATCTTAATGTAATATGTTGGTAAAATTGGGGTATGTGGTGAAATAATACAATATTTTAGTTTCGTTTAACAAGAAAATCTTTTTTTTGCTTCGCGAAATCATACATTCCAGCGATCTTTTGTATTGGCAACATTTTTATTGACAAGGTAGGATATTATGTATCTAATAAATAATTTAATCCTTAAATCCCACTTTTGGTATTATATTCATCTTGTGTTTTGGATCCACTGGTGAAACGAAAGTTGTGTGGGTCTAGCGCGCTGAAAGAGAAACTAGGTTGCACCGTTCCCTCAAACCAATATACAACTCATGAGCAATGCACCCCTTGCATGTTCTGCGTCCCGAGTGCTCCGTGGTGAGCCACGTGCCTTGATAACCTTAAACACTAATTTTAAACATTAATTTGTTAATTTTGTGTTTTCATTTAGTATTATTTAAATAGGATTATTTTGTTTGATTTGATTTTTTTATTTGACCCAATTTAACGTTTTTTGTTATTTATTCAGACAGAATCGTTTAGTATATCAACGCTGAAGAACCGGCTTTCACACCTTTTCACTTATTTTAAGCTCATAGCCGGCAAAACAAACTATATCGATGTTATTACAAAATCTTAAACAACCGTTAAGTAAATACTTGGTTTGTTTATGTTAATCCATAGAAAAACAGCCATTTCTAAGTTTTCAAGTTGTCTTAGTTTTGTGTTATAACTTCGCGTATCGCTAGGGATTTAAATTACTCATTATTTTATTCTTCGCGTCGAAGTAAACAGTCGTGTGATGATGCAGGGCCTCTATTTTAGGCGGTAAAACCATATATCGTGTTTGAGCTGTTATGGTATTGTCTTTAACTTTTTTTTGACACAACTAGTAAATGTATCCTATCGTAAATACTCGTTTTG
Source organism: Acleris laterana (assembly GCA_963966035.1). Classification (NCBI taxonomy): domain Eukaryota; kingdom Metazoa; phylum Arthropoda; class Insecta; order Lepidoptera; family Tortricidae; genus Acleris; species Acleris laterana. Next base: position 8,502,172 of record OZ014438.1, read on the forward strand.
CTTTTCACGGTTTTATTCCCTATATCCCGTCTCTTATTAATCGGTTAATTTTATGTATTTGCGCCATCTCTGTGCATTTGGTTGCGTTCACTGGCATGGTTATCTACTTGTTGCTAGATGTCACCTGTGTCGCTAAAAGAGGAGACTCCCACCAACAAGAAATAGTACCAGGAGTGCATACCAACTAGGAGAGTTTAATAAACCGGATGGACACTCACACACGCGTTTGCCTTTAACGTTGTGAGTGTTCATAACGCACATGCAAGTCCTCGTATTTATATAAGACACGTACCTAGGCTTTATTTAATAACTAGCTTTTGCCCGCGACTTCGTCCGCGTAGAACTCGTTTATCGCAGTTAAGTACATTAATAGTTTTAAGTAATTTTATGGTTTGACGTCCTCCTTGGCCGGAATGATCTTTAAACACTTGTCATATTGAGCTCAAAATTCAAAAAGAAGTGTATAAGATCATCTAGGTTAGTACATAATGTTAGTATATTTTTTTTTTATTTGTTGGGGTGATTTAGAGGGCTGATACTTGTGAGCATGCTACATGGAAAAACAGTTTGCTTCTAAATGTACACCGGCTACTTTTAGTGTTTCTCCTTGCGCATTGTTTATGGGCATGGCAAAAGCGGTTGTTAGAGCGCACTGCACTCTTTTAAAGATAAATGGTAAATTTATCGGAATTATAGAAATGCGGGGAATTAAAACATTTTCCCGTTAGCAATGTCAGACAAAATTACTACCGTATTTATAATAAGGTTATAATACTTGCTTACTTTAGGCAAGAAATTATTACTAACTTTACTTTATTGTATTGTATTGTATGATCCAAGTTGGTCGTTTTTTTTTTGAACTGTTTCTACTTCTTGTTTGATACGTAAAAGCAAATAGTTATTAAAAATTAAAAACTTTGGGGTAATAACAACTTATACAATTTATAATATTTTATTAATTGATGACTAGTTCATACACGTCTTTTACGACGCATAAAAATATTACAACTGCGTTTTGACATTTTAAGAAAGATTTTCTGTATCACTACAAAGTATAAAACAAAGTGGGTTCCCGTCGACTGTCTGTCCCTATGTAGGTATGCTTAGATCTTTAAAACTACGCAACGGATTTTGATGCGGTTTTTTTAATAGATAGAATATTTCAAGAGGAATGTTTTTATGCATAAGTAATTAATTCTGTTTTATGTACGGGTGTTGCAGAAAACTCACACAAACTGAAGCAAAGCGAGCTAGATCTAGTTAAAGATACTATACAAATTGAAATCGGTTGAAGCGGTGTCAAGTACATTTATTAAATTATTGACTAGTAATACCGTACAGTCTGTGAGCACTCAGAAGAAGCTCCGGGCTTGTACTTTTCTCTCACTCACTCTTAATAAGAGCATATTATGACAGCGAGTGAAAGAGAAGTACAAACCCGAAGCACCTTCTAAGAGCTATCGCACTGTAGATTTTTTCATAACATGCTCTCCGAAGACACATTTTATGTTTACACTGATTTGCCGGCGCGAACAAGGTGTTGCAGGGTATTGCTTGATTGTTTCCGCAACGAGCGAGTACTAGGACTTCATGAAACCGAGGAGCTGCTGTTACACTTCGTTTGCGCATGCGAATTAGAAGCCGTGTAGACCCAGTCGCCCTTTACACTCAATGCAATACGGACGCTCCGTTGTTTATTTAATCTTTCGCCGTTGTTAATTGAGCTGAAACTTTGAAAACCTACGTTTTAAAAACTACACCCGGTTTTTTTATCGTCTGATTGTGCAAGACATAATAATGTGATCACTGATCAATATTTGGTATATGACATTATATAATATTAAAACGCCCAATAATATAATATTAATACGCTCGTAGCCCTATACGAATCTACGAACTTCGCGACTGCTACGATTTAGGTTTAAACAATATACGAGTAAATCAATTGTTTCGTTTATTTTAAGCAACGGCGCAAGAACAAGGGTCATGCATTTTGGGTGTATTATTTTTATATTCTGGCTTCTATACGAACTGTGTAGACTTAGCTTGGCGGGTTTTTAAGTTAGATGAGTCGTGACGCAAGAAAATAAACAATCAAATCTTTCCTCTTTACAATAATAGTAAAGAACACATTTTTATGAAATATTTCATGTAACGTTGAGAAGTTTCAAATGACTGTATCCATTTTACTTTTTATCTAACTACCAAAGAAAGGATGCAATATATTTTAACTTAAATGAATGTAATATCTAAGAAAATTTACATTATAACGCCATCTGTTTCAAAATGGAAATTACAAAGCCATTCATGTTAACAGCTAGTTTACCCAATATCAATCCTGGCACGAGAGGGCTGTTATTATGTCACACGACTCACTTCAATGTAACTCCTACATAACAGTTGTTCATGTTTTCCTAGTACGTTTCATTGCTAACGTCGAACGCCACCATACATATTTTTTTAAAATGTTTTCAATTAACATTAAGTGCAATCGATACCTTGTCTATCTGCGATACTTTATCACTGTCTAACACTGAATTCTGAAGAACTTTTCATTCATAAATCATTGAAAATCTCTTAAATTGTTTCATCGTTTCTCTAGCATGGCATATCAAATAGTTTAATAAAATTACTTACGGCTCTTAATTAAAGATAAATTAACAGAATAAGAGGTAAGTATATAAGTTTACTATATACCTAATAGTTGCAATAAAAGTGTGTTCCATTACCATTAAGCGAACCAAACTAACAAGTGTTACGCACCTAGACCTACCACGTCTCTACGCGCTACGGTGCTGCCACGAAGCTCTGATGGCGTTAAGGCTGAAAAAAAAAGTTTCGTTCGACCAAAAATGTTGGTAATGTTATTGGGTATCAGAAAACGGGGTTAAGTAACCATCAGAACGCCTAAAATTAACAAGCCTAATGTATCATAATCCCTTAAGTTCATAATACCTAATGGTTGGTACATAATACCTAAAGTTTATGGTTTCTTTTTGAAACCATAAACTTTTTGGGATTGTTACAAAACAAACCTTACCTAACCACCTTTTAAAAATACTGAAAAGTGGTCGGTTTTAGAAAAAAAACCCTTTGGGTATTATGAAACTGTAGGGATAATGAAATATTGGCTTATTAAATTTAGGCGTTCTGATAAGGAACCCAGGTTTTATTTATATGTTATGTTAGACTCATAAACATTCAAAGCCATATTTTAATGGTATGACGAGTTCTTAATAAAACGTCAACAAATAAAAATTAATGAAAACTAAAATATTTTTTTGCTGTACCAATGTGGGTACCTATGTGTTGTTAAAAATAAAACACCGTATGACCACTATTTGGATATGAAAGCAAAGTTTCCTTAAACCGAATAAGAGGCTCTAATTCTACTTGGTAAGATCATAATGTTTTTGACGCTTATTGCTTTTATTCACCTTACAGTAACGGCTGAGTTAAAACAATACGATAATTTACATGCAAAAAACATTATGGTTGTACCGATTTAAGACTGCGCCGAGCAAACGCCGAGCGTCCAGTGGCGTCCTCATTACTATTATTGTGTTTTCTAATTAACTAAAAAAATTCCTTGGGATCAGACGATACGTTTTTGTAGTGCAAGTAAAAATACAATTTATGGGATACGTGACACACTTTAATAACTATTACCCTTTGAAGAGACAGCTTAACGGGAAAAGGTGGCCACATTTTTTCATTAAGTTGATTATGAAAGGTGTAATTGTTATTAGATATAAGTTGTGTTTTCATTAGTAGTATAAAAACATACTTACCGTAATTTCAAGAAAATACTTTAGTTTATAAGAAAATACAATAAAAGTAATGAGAGCGCCACCGTACAACCGGCGTGCGCTCGGCGCAGTTCCACTAACTGTCGTTGATGCAACGTTTGCCTGACTAAGCTTACCTTAAAATTTAATGAAACATACTAGGAGCTCATGACAACGAAGAAGTAGTGAACTACTAAAATCACAGTTAAACTAGAATATTGGTAAAACGCAACCTCTACGATAGTTATGTGGAGGCGGGACTTGCATGCTAAAAAGAGAATCTCGGTTGCACCGTTCCCGCAAATCAATACGTTACTCCCGGCTCTGGTGCAATTCATAAACAATGCACCGCTTTCTACGTCATGCTTCCCTAGTGAATCCTGGCATCTTTCAACACCACGTGCGTTGCGTGGCAACCGTCCCACGTGCTTAGCCGGTGCGCAGTAATAAATAACCTTACAAATGTGAATTCATTTGAAAGCACATTATAAAAGTTATGTTCGCCACAAAAGCAGAAACATCTACATATTGCAAAAAAAAAAAGGATTATTCAATTTACTACTGAGTTAATTTACACACACGACACAGATGAAACTAATAAAATCTTTAATGTAATACAATCGTGAAGGTGGCATCGGTAGTCCTTAATCTTGGTTATTATTTAATAAACCTGTATTACAATCAAATGTATTAAATCATTGTTTTACATAGTCAGTTTCAAAAGGAACCCAAAATATCAACGATGTTGTAAAATACTCATTATACACCAAAAATCTTTTGCAGCACCTTGACGTTATGTTTAAAATCATAAACTAAATACATTTATTTTAATTGTATTATACGTATACAAAACTGAAAAAGCGACGCTGTTACAAAAAGTAGAACTCGGAATTGTTGTTGGCCAAGGACAGGCACAGCCAAGATTGATAGTACCAAATCAGCCATAGTTGCAGCCAAGAAAGGCAATGTAGGCACGTAGAAAGTTTTGGTGTCTTTTTATTGTATATTAGCTGCTATAAATCTATCTTTTCAAACAAAGTTTAGATTAACTATTCAACATCCCGTACAATATCCCCTTGTATCCTTTGTAATATTTTATGTAGTAATATTTTTAATACTTTCTGTCATTGAGAATAAAATCTGCCTTCTTAATCATTTTTAAAACTTTAAGTTAGGTAAATTAGTTTGATTTTATGGTGAATTCATCATAAAACTCAGGCTGTTAATGTACCGATAATCTTTTCATTTAATTTTGGCGCCTAGTGCTAGGCGCAAGTACATGTGGTACGCAACGCGATAGTATTGACCGGGTTGGAGAAAACCACCAGCATCCACCAGGGATGCATAGCCCGGAGAGCGGTGCAACGTTATATTCTTGTATGCACTTTGATTTGAGGGGGTGGAGCAATACTTGATTCGACACCTTCTGACACGTAAATTATAAGTAAGAGAGTGACAGATGCTTTATCCACATTTGACATGCGGTATAGGTAGCCATACTAGGCCCAAAGAAAGTGCATTGGTTACGTAGTAGTGATAGTGGTAGTGTAGTAGTAATAGTAATACTACTTCTACGAATGCCATACTGACAGTTTTGTCATAACAAAATAATATTGTGGCAAAACCATAAATCCCTCTAACACGATAAATGCGAAAATGTGTGTGTGCGTTAGTTTATTACTTCTTCACGCTGCAAAGGTTGGACAGTTTTGAATGAAATTTGAAATGGAGATAAGATAGCCTAGTAGTTAGTATTATCAATAAAAACTTTTTATTCCGAAAAGGTAAACTTTCCCGAAGCAAAAATCAAAACAACTTGGACAAAGTCGAGAGCAGAATACCTATTACGTTGATAACGTATTTATTGCCCAACTATTGTGCCTCATTAGATTGTTAGTATTACCACATAATACACGTATTTCACGTTAGCTAAAAACGCGAATGCTTGATCCTCAGAATTTGTCTGTTTAGTCATGTCATCTCGTTATACTCGAAGGCATAATAAAAAATCAATGCTTTTTTATTAATAACCCTGTAGTCTGGTTCTCAGGAAATATTATCCTTGTATTTTTACAAACGGTTTTTACGGATGGTTTAAGTAGGGGAGGTCCCTAGAGGTATCAAGTTTCACTTCAGCCCAATAATAATCGTATTACCATAAAAGTCTTAATAATTGTTATTTTTAATATGTGTTCATTTTAAAACATGTCTACATTTTTGTACAATTTTGTATCTTTTAATTATCTAATAGGTTTTCCAAGAAAGACATGTCAACGTTTTATATAGGTTCTCAAAGCACGTGGCTCGCGTAAATGTCAAAGTTTACTAGGGGCCCAGAACACAGAAGTGGTACATTCTTTATACCTGCATAATTGATTTGAGGGAGCGGTGCAAGCTAGTTCCCTTTCAGCCCGCTCGACTCACCAACGGATAACTAGGCACAGCTTCCGTCAGACAGTGGATCTATTTCGATTTAAGGGATGTTTTTTTAATATTTTATAAGACTTAGGTAGCGGATCAAATTTAGTTAGTCAAAATCACTGCAAATGTAATAATAATAATAATAATAATATTTATTGGCCAAGTAACAATACATTACATTTAGCAAGTCAGGTTTGGTCAGTATTTTAGAAGAAATCATGTCAGGATAGAATATCACATTTTGTTTTAGTTATTTCACAAAAAACATATTTTATTATGTTCAGGTCGTTGAAAAAGCGATCAAGCAATACCTTCAAAAAAACAGCACTAGTGCCACCATCTGCTGCACTTTTGCAGTTTTTCGGTGAAAATAGCTATTTTGCCTCGAAAAGTTTATAACAGAAAACCACTATCTACATATTGATCTTTTAGTTTTCCCATGAACACCTTCTTTATTTATTTTGACCTGTTTTGATCCACTGTGCATGACTATTCTGTTCTCAAAGATTTCCCGAACCTTCTTCATGCGCTCCTGGTAGGTGACGTCACTGGATGACGTAGTGACGCGTCAGCCGGGTGCGGGGGGCGCGGGGAGCGGGAATCCCTGCAGATGCACGTCAGCCTATTGGTGCCCCAAGACAAATATATTTACTGCATGTCGCATAGAATTTGTTTCTTGAGGAATGCCCTTACTCCTAGCTAGCTTACATGATTTGTCTTTGGCAAATTGTTTAAAAAATCGTAACACAAATTGTTCCGTCAGTTTTTTTTTAATTTAAAATTAGAAAATGATTAGGTAATTTATTTAATTGCAAAAATAAATGTTATAAATATCGGGATACTGTCACATAAATTTGACCTAGTCCCAAACTAAGCCCTAGATTTGTACTATGGGTAAGAAGAAAAAAAGCGGCTTTACTCAATATAATGGTATAATGTAAATTAATGTTAATTTTGCGTATTACGTGTCAGATTTTAAAAATATGTATTTTATTGAGGCAAATAGCAATTGCGGGGATGTTGTGCCAGTAGAATGAATTCCATTTCATACAAGTTCTAGTCCCGCATTAAACACCCGCAGTAAGAATATTTCCGCAGTTATACCAGGTTGACATGAAATCGCAGAGTTCAGACGAAAAAGTTGATAGCCACAGAATTTATGTTCTTTTACGTCATCTTTATGAAGTAGTCTGAACTAAAGACAAGCACTCCATTGGTGGCCGGAAATTGAATTTCCAAGTTTTCTACGTGCTTAAGGTTCAACACAACGGCATGAGTTGAGTTTCTGCGACGAAAGATGGCGCTGCGCGTTGTTTTATTTTCAAAATTAAGTATTTGCATAACAATTTTAAATATTATTAGTATTAGAGAAAAATAGCAATTATTACTTACTACTTACATGTAACAAAAACAAAAACGGTATTACATACATACATACATACAGTCACGCCTTCATCGCAGAGTGGGGTAGGCAGAGCTACAGAATTACCAACAACTTTAACAGCCAGTTGTTAATTCTGTAACCACATTTTGCACATACAGGCTAAGATGTATATCATGTGTATATTAGTGACAGGTTGCAAGCCCATCGCCTAAAAATACAACAAGCCTTTAATCCCTTAGTCGTCTGTTACGACTTCCACAGGAAGGTATGGAGTGGTACTATTCTATTCTATTCTGCCGGCAACCACACGGCAAAAACGGTATTATCGAGTTTAAAGTTAAAATATGTTTTTCAAGGTCCATAAAACTTACAAAAGGCGCACGCAGAGCAAAGCCCACTTCGTTACTAGGAAAGCATAAACTCCGAAGACAATAACTAGAGTGCGCAATACAAAACGCCGTATGAATAAGATCTCCCATACACGGACTGCTTTAAACAGTTACGACAGACTGCACTTGGATGCTATTGATCGATTTGCAGTTTCAATGCTCCAGAAAGTGCAGATTGTCCAAAAGCAACCAACTGCAGTCGGTCCTAACTGCTTAAAGCATTCCGTGTATGGCGGGTCTTAACCTGTTACCATATCTGCCCTGTTTTTGCCTGAACATTTGCAATGGGTTTAGAAAAGCGCAATCATAAGTAAGCTGTTCAATCGGGATTCCCATGAAAAACTGTATATTATAATATTAAAAGGTTGACTGTATCTGGCAATGCCCGCTATTGTCTTAGATCCATTTGCACGAAAAGTTTAACCCTGGGTTAAGACACTAACTCGAGTTAAAATGACAGTTTTCGTATGAATCTGACGTTTACTAACTCAAGTTAGTGTCTTAACCCAGTGTTAAATTTTTCGTGCAAGTGGCCCTTACTGTCATTAAATATGTTAAATCCATGTTAAATCGACGTAAACCGATGTTACTCGTAAATATAGTTTAGCTTTTAGATGTGTCGGCGGTAAAGAGCTGTAAGTATTCAATATGGTTAAACTATTCGTAGTAAATGGCCTTAAATAAATACCAAAATGCGTAATTACTCCACAAACTTTGGCTCCTAACAAGTTCGGGGGTGAATATTTGGCGTTTCAACCGCCGTCATTATTATTTTCGCATATAATTCAATATAAACTCAATAATTTTCTTGATTTTTTGAATGGAATGGATACTACCCCCGGGTCCGCTGATTTTGACATCAAAAATTGCTGGTAGTTATCATTATTTTCGTCAATGTATTAAAGAGAATAATGACGGCGGTTGGAACGCCCGAATATTCACCCTCGGGTTTGTTCTGCTTTTTCGTTCTGTATTATATACTTAGTTCAAAGGTTGTTTAAATACATTGACACTTTCAGTACCACCAACCCGCTCGGCTCGCTATTCGTAGGCAGTTTACGCTATGCGGAAAAATGCTCTAATTGGATAAAAATATGATACGAGTGTAACGCTATGCGCTACGTGGCAGTGAATCTATTAAAAGTGGGTATTTACCTATTATACGGCGCAGCCTTACTTTACGGCGTAGCGTAGCCTGACTCTACAGCGTAGCTTTTCGTAGCGTACTACAAACTATGCTTTGAACGTCATATTACGATAGACAAAATACGAAAATAACTTAAAAGAGATAACCAAAAGTGAAATATGTTTCGATGTCTGAAAAAGTATAGAGCTTGCTACGACTTGTGTTTAGTTTTTATCACTCAATAAATATACGGATAAAATATAACCCTAAATAATAAGTTATAACATTCCCGTCCAGCGCTACAGAAATACATCAAAGTAACGTACACGTAATATACCTATGTTATCCATTAATACAGCGTACCTCCTTTTTTATTTTATGTTGTTTTGGTAGATGGGTGCCTCGAACGCATTTTTCATCGGTAGGATTTTTTCCCGACTGTACACGATAAAATCTGGCCATGCATGATCTGGTGTATCTTTGCGATGAATGCATATTTTCAAGCAGTTTTTTTTTTAATATGTTGTATAATTATAATACTATATAATAAAATAAAATCTTATCATAATGTATGGGTATGTGTTAGTTTTCGCCAAATATATTCTATCATACCTTTCATCTCTTGTACAGCGTTTTTTGACAATATTCACTCACTTCCTGCTTCTACGCCACAACTGTATTTATATTGTTACAAGCAGTTTTACCCACAATAGAATGTCATCTTACGAAAAAAATACTTTTTGAAACTCATTTCTATTTGTAGTAGTCAGGAAGACTTTTTACTCCAAGCACTGAAAGTTGCTTTTGTATGGGAGGCATTTATTTGTCAAAAAGTCAAATTCGCCAAAGTTAAAAAACCTCAGAACTATCTTAATCTGAATATAATTAGGAAAGTTTTAACTATTGTGGTAAGATAATTTAATAAGGTATAATTTGGCTTGTATAATTAATAATAATAAAATGTTTTAAAACGGAGAATTTGATAAGACTGTCAGAAGATCGTGTACAAAAAAATAAAGGTACTGTGGATTATATAAGGGTCTAAGATACAGACGCTCTTACATTTTATTATGATTGTATTTTTATTATGTAGTTTCATAACCACTGACTATTACAAAAAAGTGCTGCTTGAAAATTAGCATTCATTAAAAAAATACACCAGATCATGCATGGCCTGATTTTATCGTGTACAGTCTTTAGTCGCATTTTGCCACGATCGTGTTTTGTCACGTTCACTTTATGTATAATCGTTTTTTTCCTCAGACTTCCTTTTCATAATCTCAGTTTTTCTAGCGGCATTTAGTCATAAATATTTTTTTTTATAGGTATCCCTCTTTTTTTCGTAGCATTAATTATTTTTTTCTCATCGCATTTTACCTTTAAACAAACATTTTTAAATCGTTGTAGCTCTCGATTATAAAACATATGCTGATCAAGAATAATTTGTGTCAACTTCATACAGAAACCAACATTTAGCTCAAATGAATAAATAAATTCAGTAGCGTGTAAACGCTACTGAATTTATTGTCAAGAGAGAAAAAGTGTGTGTAAATCTTTTTGAGGTCTTCGTCTGTATCTATTGGTGACTGTAGGTTAAAATGACGAAAGCAGCATAATGTCATTTCCAAAGTAGTAGCCTAACTGTTTTTATACATTTATCATATTTTGAGGGTGATACACGTAAAGAGATAAACAAATTGCAATCTGTCAATTTACAGTAGGGCAAATAGCATATAAGACCATAATGCTGTTAGGCAAATTATTTATAGACCAAAAAGCGTATAGGCAACATGCTGTAAGGCAAATTCCCCATAGGAAAATAAACCATCAAACATAAAGCACAGGTGACAAAACACGATCGTGGCAAAATGCGACTAGGGAAAAGATCCTAGCGATGAAAATTGCGTTTGAGGCACCCATCTACTTAATCATATTAAATCATACGTTACATACACATAAACTCACGCCTTTATTCCCAGAGTGGGGTAGGCAGAGCTACAGAATTTCCAACAACTATAAAAACTTTTTGATAATTCTGTAACCACACTTTGCACACTTAGTCATACGTTATTTTCAATAAATCACGCTTTATAAAAATTTGGGATTATGAGTTATGAGCCAAACAGTACTAATTTCTTAATTGACACGGATATTATTTAATAAATAGAAGTATTGTTAATTTGTACACAAATTCATTTAACATGATAACGTTGGCGGTATTTTGCTGTCTTAATTATTGTTCTAATGAGGTAAGATATTAAAGAGGCTTTATATAGAACAACATAAAAGATTGATATATATATATATATATATATATGTATATGTATATATATATATATATCGCCTTGATTTTAATAGTATTAATTGATTGTTACTTTTTAGTATTCAAATAAATTAGATTTAATACGTTTGGACATTCTTATAAACAAACCAATTCAGACTGAGCAATTTAATTAAGGACCAAAAACAAAAGCATCAGGAAATATGCAGGAAAATAAATAAAAGAGTATAGGTCGAGCTTTGATCCCGGGACCTCCTGCACCGCAGGACCCCTTCTTATCAACTGATCCACTGAAGAAGCTCTACAAAAGTTCACGATTTTCCCTATGCCTTGATAAAGTATTAGTAGCAAATAATGTAGTATAGATGTACCGATCAAAATAACATCCTGCAATTAATGACGTAAATAAAACTAATCCCAATAAACAATGGCTTTCCCAAGTACTTAAAAAATAGTTCTGCGTACTTAATGTAAGAGCCGTGAGTGCCATCTGCCGACTAGGAGGCAAAACAGTTGCTCCGGATGAGTTCCATTCCGCATACAGCTTGGCGAAAAGAGTAAAGGGTAGAAGGGGGCGCTGTTCGGAGATTAGAAGCAACGTTTTATTTACCAAATTGTGCCGGACCGATATTATTACTTTTATTACAATGTAGATATACTAGGTGACACGTAAGACGTAATACAAAATGTTATTTTCCGAATCTACTCATGATTACGATCAACTATTAATATGGGACAATGGGAATGGGACCAACTTCGAAAACGTAAACATAAAATCGACGTCTCCATACAAATTGTGAAACCAGCTGATTACTTTTAGTATGGGAGATTCAATTTTTTTCTGCCGATTTCGATATTAGTCCCATTGTAAAAGTTGATCGTACTCATGAGAAGATCCAGAAAATAAAATTTTGTATTACGTCTTAGGTGTCACCCTGTATACCGATGCCTTACCACCAACCAAGAGGACAGTTCTATAATTCCTTGTTGAATTTGCTTTTAAATATTTATTTAAATTCGCTTCAATCAGGCCTTCATTAACAAACCTGACACACTACAGTAGGTATTAATTACATTCCGATTAAAGTTCAATTTAAAATCGAATAATTGCGAGCCCAACTTACATATTTTTACTCCTTTTAAATGTTTTTAGGGTTCCGTACCTAAATAAACAATTAAAACCCTAATTATGATATTAAAACGAACTACCTAGTGCTATTTATTTTCTATTTCCTATAGGCAATAAAGTGCCGAATATTCGGCATTTTTCGGCATTCGGCAAACTCGAGGATATTGGACATTCACGGTAGACTATGCGCCCAAAAAAGCAGAAAAAATAAAAACCGCTTGCCCTTGCCTTGTATTTGCAGGGTACCAAATACCGTAAATACGAGTATACATGATTTGAATGTATTTACAAGCTGTAAGGAAGAAAACACGGATAAGTAACTTCTGGTATTTTTAGGTTATAAGAAAGTATTTTTGATTTCATTCAAGTTTGAGATATCAGTTTTGTAATTTATTTGAAAGGTAATAGTTTGAGTTTAAATTAAAAAAAAGAGTGATTTGGCACTATTTATTATTAAAAATACACGTTGATTAAAATTAAGTTTTTTAATATTTTAGTGCCAAAAATAAAGAAACTTCCAGATCCAGGACTTGCAACAGGTTTTATTAGTTATGTAACAAATAATTATAAAAATATTGTGTCATTATGAATATGACTTATTTTTTAAAAAAATGCGAGTTTTCGGCCCCTGTGCGAGTTTAATAGGAACGCCTTCCAAAGTGCCTGGCTTGGTAATCTACACTGCTGTGTTATTTAAGTTATTTATACAAGTACATTTTGATTTACATAAGATTCAAAGTTTTATTTATAAAAATAAACACCCTATTGCGCGTAATTGATGTTATGCAACAGGATGCTAGTTTTTAGGAGTTCGTTCGTTCTCGGCCCGTAGTTTGTTTTGAAAATAAATATAAATAAATAAAATACTTTGACAATTCACAGATTGCGTTTAGTTCTCGCGCGTTTAGTTATTCAACGCCATTACTATTAATGTTGTCCGTTTGTTTTTCGATAAATCAAGAGTAGGCATGATTCTAATACAAAGACCTCTATTGTTTCATATAATTTGTCACTAGATAATCAAAAATGTGTAATTGTAACATGATAACAATAATAATACGTCCAAGACAAGCACGTGCACTTATTTTTAGCAACTAGTTGAATATTAAATGTGAGAAAAATCTCTTAAAGTTAATAATAAATATTTAACAATTGTTAAAAAGCTACCAGATACCAGTTTTTTCAAAATTGCTAATTTTGACAGTTTAGGCCGAGAAAAAAACGTGAAAAAACACCTCATAATACGATTCTACGCCAGGCAGCGTGGCTGCCCGTCTAAAATCTGATGTCTTGGAACAGAATGGCTTTTTATATGAGCTCGTAATACGAATTTGACAGGCAATTCTGTTTATGCCGAGAAAAAGCTGGGAATAAGGAGCTCATAATAGGCCCCCTGTAGCCGCCACGTCAGACACGATGCGGAACAGATTTAATAACAGTTAGATCGAATACTGCCATTGTTGACAGCTTTATACACTGGGTGTTGAACGAGTTTTTTTTTGACATGAACTTCTATAAATAATTTCGTTGGTGGGTGGGTGGCTTCCCATTTGTTAATTCGTAGATTTGCACGTCTGCAAGTGCCTGTGAACCGTGATTTACTAAATCAACGAACATTTTAATACGAATACAAAGCCGCCGGCGTCCTTAATATTGCAAAGAATTAGATAGATACACATGTGTAGTATATTATATTTGAAGCACATGTGTTTTATACATTTTTTAGATGGTATGTCGTAAAACTTGTAAAAATATCGAAGATAAACTGTTTTTTTTTATTTCAGAACTAGGCATTGAACTAGCCAACCAAATTTTCCTGTTATACACGTTTAATAAATCAATATTAAAATTTAAATTAAAAGTTGCAATTTACTTAAGACTTGATTTAACGTTACTTTGACTTAGTTTGACATTGTGACCCAGAAATCCATTTATTGGACTGTACAGTGTGATGTTCGGTACTATCTGAAGTGGAATTTGTTTTTCAAAAGAAAACAACCGAGTATCAACAATACTTATATTTATTTAACTTTCGGGTCGTGAAGGTAAAAAGGCCGGGTCTGGTTCCGCTGTCGTAGGACGGTACTCCCCTGCAAGGTGGTTGAGGCTGCTAGGTCTTCGGGGAAAGCAGCAGGAGTGGGAGATGCACCCGGGCCGGGAAGTGCCGGCAGGAGTTGGCTGGTGTCTTGCGTTATAATAAAAATTCCCAGACTCGAAGGGTAAAAGTGACACCCTGTGAATGAAGGGCACAGTAAGAGTCGGTTTAAACTCCCTCCGCTGATAGTGATTCTCTGATTAGGGTGCATTGGGAGAAACCGAAGGCAGTTGGTGTAAGTATTCACTATCAGAACGGTGGTAAACAAACTAAGAGAGCACAGGCAGTGAAGTAATACTATTAAGCACTAATGTTAATGTGAAATTATATCAAACTACAACTATGAAATGCAGGGAAACGATTATTTTAAAATAATCACCTGTAATCTAAATATTTAATAATTCATATCAGCACATCATCTACGCAAAGGCGTTCATAGAGGACATAGGCCAGGTGACATTGTAGGTTTTAGAAAAGCACTAACTTAAAGCTAAAAGCACTGATTATAAATAAAAAAACCTTGTTCAACTCACCCTTATCGGGGTCCGAGATATCACTTACAATTTACTTATGTGAAACCAAAAACGTTGGAAGTTAACAAAGTTCTAACGCCGCGAAGAAAAGATAATTTAATTACTTTCTTAAAAGTTTTATGGCGGCGCGTATGATGACACGAAACTAAGCCGTGAACGCTCCGACATAGGTGTGCGGTCGCTGGCGTTTGCAAGGGAATTGCCTGGCGGCGCGAGCGCTACCCGAAATTTCGGAATTAAAATAACGCGACGAGTGAAGTGTAGAACGCTGACTACGTAGATGATTAAATATTATATTAATATTTATTATTTTAATTTAGTTATTTATTTTATTATTTGATTATTAGTTTTTATATGTTTGATGACTTAGGATTATTTAGTAGAATTCATTTCCTTTATTATTATTTCTCTTTTTTTTTTTTAAATTAATCATTTTAAGGAAATTAGCTAAATATAATTATATCATCTAAATAAACATGAACCTGCAACGTTACAACAGTCTTCAATAATAAGGTTGAGTTTCCTGTGAATTACAAATGACTTGGAACCTCTAATGGCATTGTCAACCTCAAGCATAATTTTGTTGAAATGGATCACAACCTTGATCGTGAGTATCGTGACCGACCTGTACGGTGGCAGCGGCAACCGGCACGGCTTCACATGCGCAGTCAGCTGCCCAGTCATGTTATGTACTAGGAGTGCAGAAAGGGACCGGGAGTATTGAAAAACGAATGTTGTTTATAGTTCTTATAAAAACGACAGTATTGTTTACATCACAGCACCTAAAAAAGGCAGATATGAATCCACCAACAAATTATAGCCAATAGCCAATATCAGCTCAAATTATCTTATTCCAGTTTAAGGTATCAATTTTGTGCACACTTGCCAGATGAAAATGTTTCTATTAATTATTAAAATAATGATTATGTGAGTCCTATGTGGTGTGATGTATGCCCTAGATTGCGTAATCACGTATTGTTATAATTAGACTAGCTGTAAAATTTTAATACAAAATTGTAATAAATATCGCAGGATTATCTTCTCAGGCCGTACGATGCTAAAAATAAAAAAAACTGATTCAAGAGGCCTGAGCCTCTATTCAAGGCGGTAAAAACCTTATCGTCTTTGACTAGTTAAGTAAATAAAAGCTATAACAACGTTGACAATACCAAAGACGATATGTTTTTTACAGCCTAGAATCCCGGCCCTGATTTTTTTTAAAAGGTTCTTTTCAAATAACAGCGCCTTACAAATAATATTTTGTGAACGTACTGATAGATATTTGGCTAACCAAAGAAGCTTATTGACCAATTTTTTTACGTATATAGGTAAACCAGCTAAAAAAAAATTACATGGACACGACTGGAGCTTAAAATCTGTATCTGTCTGTTACTCACGAACACTCACTCTCACAGATTTCGCTTTCGTTCGCCCTCTCTATTTTGCCAGAGTATGAGCGAAGACGTCACGAGTTTACACGACTCTTGCGCTTTGTAAATTTTAGCGGAATACGGAAATTTACCAGTTTAACTGTGTTTATTAATGTACACCATTCCGAAAATAGTCAAAATAAATTGTTAATATTTTTATTTATTTTTGATTTTCGTAAATGTTAATAATATAGGCTCTTTAAAGTTATAGCGAAGGTAATCAATACGTAGTGTCAGCGACTCAAGGTCAACAAACTGCTCCGTTATTGATTAACGAAGCAATGGCACGACAGTGTCCACCAGGAAAGCATAGGTTATTCGAAGCTTGATAGTTATCTAGACTAGGCTGGTTTGTGACGTTCTAAACTAGATGGCGTAAACGTTACAAAATTTAATTTACACTACAACTCTTCAAGTATGCTTCAAAAACTCCACTGCATGCTTTGAAAATGATTATAAAGTCGCACAAATATAATTGTATAAAAACTATTAAATTTTCAACAGTAAATCACCGTACAATGTAAGTAAAATATAATTATCTAATTTGTCTAGGCAGGCATTATTTCATTAATTGTACCTATTTCTAAACTACTTCGGTCGATCTTTTAGAACATACCCAATGCAAAAGTTATGTTAACCACCTATTATTATTTTACTTCGCTAATAAGTGAAGTCTATTCGTTTTTAAGAAAAAAATAAACATTTATTATGACCTTTATATTTTCTTCACATTTGGGTAAAAATAACGAGATTTGGGTTTGTCAGATTCAAAAATCGACCGTTATTTCCGGAATTTTGACTCAAACCTAGGTGACACTCATCGGTTCGTGAGCACAGCAATGACCCACAAAAGCGCTGTTTGTGTGGTCATACACTTGTACACGGTTTCATACAAGATTCATGCAAAGTTGCTGTGAAATGTTAAATCGTCGTCGTAAAGACGTATAACGGGTTAGAGAATTAGCGTTAAGCGAAAGAGTTTAAAGAAAGTTTGGATTGGGAACTCAACACCTGTCACAATAACAAGTTCACGGTTGGCAACGCAATTAGTGTTTTCGTAAGTTTCACTCAACGCTCTGAAAACTAATAATTATACGTTTTTAGAGCTCTGTTTGGGTCATACTCGTACACAATTACAAAATCAAAAGTGGTCTCTCCTGTAGTCAATAGAAAGTTAAGGGCTTGTGTGCATATAAGGTATGTTTTTATTTGATAGGACTAAAGTGACGTGATGCCGTTTATGCGGATGTGGGTTCAGCCAGGAAATTAGGCCTTAAACACGTTAACTTCGGGTATGTCCACAGGAAAGACGGGAAATAAAGAAATATATGTATGATCCATTTACATTAATGTTTGACTGACACGTCTTTATAGAGGCGGCATATTATCGTTTCAGATACATTTATCACAATATCAGATTTATTCATATATTTTCTAGTGAATTTACATCAGCAGTTTTCAATTGTACTTTGATTTATCCTGCTTTCCTATTTTAACTCATTGATTTTTATTATAGGGACTAAACATACAGACTAAATAAATATTCACCATAGTAAAAAAAAAGTAGATACCTAAGGATGTGAAACGTTTTATCTTTTAAATTTATTTCCATATATCAAGTGCACAATTTAAGCTTTACAATGTAGCCTAATGTACCTAAACTATTAACATTTCGCATAATATTAATAAAACGGATATATAAAAGCCGTCGCACTATTATACCCCAAACATCATCTCGTTTCATAAACGTACGCCAGTAACTCGCGGTGAGCATGCGATAAATCAACGTACGTCCTCTGCCTGTGAGGGCTACGTGCGGACTGCGCGTGTTAGAGTACGTGGTATGTACGTAGGTCATTTGAAATGACACGAACATAGCACTGTGGCTATAGATGAATTAGCGAGAGCGTGGAATTGCATATGTAGTGGTATTGTGTGTGTATAGGCCAGAGAAAGAGAGAGAAATACTTAAGTGCTTCTCTCTCTTTTTCTCTTGCGTATAAACCCACAATACCACTACATATGCAATTCCACGCTCTCGCTAATTCATTTATACGAGTACTACTACAACGATCAAGTAACATTGGTTGCGGGCGCGTAAGCGTCACGCCTAGTCACGTCAACCTTACTCTTCTATGTCATGAGCTCCTAGTAGACGAGTATCGTAATATTTCAGGTATTTGGGCGGGTAATTTCCAAACTTTCACTTAATTTTTCAATTATTTTGTTCGGAAAGTGAGGTTCTTATTTCAACAGCGTAAACAATAGTACATTATTAGAGATTAAGAAAGTAAGGGATTGCATGACGAGATGGTCAGCCCAGTCAGGCAAGCCCGTTTCCGCCATGGCATGTATCATAATTCATACTTATCTCAAAACATGTGAGGAAATGATAGACAAGTAAAAAAAGAACTTAATAAAACCTTACCTGGTTTAAAAACCATGACTTAGCTTATTATGTCCTTTACTCCATTTTTAATAAAAAAAATATAGAATGGAGAGGGAATCTCCGTTTTTGCATATTTTTTTTTTAAACTAAGAGTTGATAATTTAAAAAGAAAAGAACTATGAATAACATCTAAAAAAACATAACCCTTCTTCTAGGGTACTCAAGTACAAGGTGAAATAAACAAAGTAACTGATTCAGTCATAAATAAAAACTAAAAATATCTGTCTGTATTCGCTAATAGATAGCGTTAAAAGATAAAAGATGTTTAATTGTTTATTCAGTAAGTAGGCCGCGTGGGCACTTTTACACGTTATAATTAAAATCTTAGTGCTATAAATCTCAATGTTAGTGTAAAACTGGGTTGTACAAAATAAGTAATTACTTTGTCAACTTCAGAAATGTCCTACTTTAGCACTGATATTTTGGGATGTGAACGTTTCTCTTTAGAACAGACTAGTTTGTACTGGGGGGTTATTATGACGTAGTACTATAAATAGCGGTTACATAACTCTGTCCTCTGTCCTTTTCTCTCAGCGTAAACTGAACTACATTGCTTTGTCATAATAACCCCCCAGGTGGCGTTTAACAACATTGCTGTGAACTCTCCGTCTGAACTCTGTGCATTTATGTCAACCTGGTATAAATGCGGGAATATTCTATCTGCAGATGCTTATTGCGGGTTAGAGCTTGTATGAAACGAAAACCAATTAAATAGCAACATTTTCATTGGATACAATAATATAGACGCAGCTGCACTAGGCCCCCTGTTATGTTACTGTTTTTAAATCGATCGATATTGTTTTTATTGCCAAGTATGAGGCGCAAAGGTTTTTATAATGTTTTAATTTGATTCCTTTGCTACGTCACCGTTACTTACGCTACGCCGTAGACATGCATGCTACGAGTCAATTAAAGGTTATTTTGGTTACAATTTAAAATAAATAAATATCACAGACGATTTAACATCAACTGACGTAGTCCTAAGCTAAGCTCTAGGTTTGTACTATGGATACTAGAAAACGATATAAAAATATATATAAGAGAAATAAATAATTAACTTACAAGGAAAACATCCAAGACAAACACTCGTGCTCATCACACAAATATTTTCCCTTGGCGGAAACGCAAGTATAAACGCAATCCAAAATATTTTATCGAAAAATAAACACATTTACGATAAATTTAAACTTACCTCAAGAAATTCCGCCTTATTTTAACTTTAATATTTTTTACGAAAAAGTGTTTTATTTTGTTTCGTCTTTACCGTTTTAAGATTCAACCTATCGATGTACAACTTTGTATTGAGATAGGTAGTTTATAGTTGAGAGATTAACGGTGGTAATTTTTATAACAGAAAATGGCACCAGCAATAAACCAATTTTATCTGAGGATAGCGATAGATTCTCTTAATCGACTTGATTAGGCTATTCATCGTTAAATAAGCAGCCTTTGAGCTAAATTTTACGACGGAGGAATAAATCATACGGTAAACGAAATATAAACACATCATTCGTTTTTCTATACTCCCGGTTCCTTTATGCACTCCTGGTACATAACGTGACTGGGCAGTCGACTGCGCATGCGGAGCTGTTCCAGCGCCGCTTCCGCCGGACACGTGCAGTCCAACAAATGGATTTTTGGCCCACTATGGAACTAAGTCAAAGTAACATAATTAATTTAATCTTTAGTAACTTAGGCATATTTTATGTTTTTTTAAACATATTATTCTATTTCACTAATTCACAATTATTTAAACGCCGATCTTGAAAACTTAATTTTTTAATCAGGAACTCATTGGTGAACCCATTCTGAAGTTACTCCTTGTACGTTTTTGACTTTTATTACGGAGAAAGAAGACATAAAACATGCGTTTTCAATAACTATGATTACGTATGTATGTATGTAAACCCTTTATGGTATAAAATAAAAACCAGAACAATGCAATTTATATAAAAATAATGTATAAAGGCGAATTTATCCCTTTAAGGGATCTCTTCCAGCTAACCCTTGAGATATTGAGGAGAGTGAAAAGTTGTGCATCGAGTAAGCAAGTGTACAAATTTATTTAGAAACACATAACACATCACGCTGACAACGAATTGATTTATGAAAATTCAGGAACAGTCTCAACACGGGCTTGTTGTGCCACTAATTTATCATATTAACTTGGTTGTGTTACACGAATGCCACCGTTTTTGGTTTTTGAGACGTGACCATTGCAAACCTTTTGTAACGACTAATTAAGACTGAGTTCAAATGGAACCCAAAGTGACTGTTGTTTAAACGTGGCATCAGTAACCTTCAAAACAATACCATGGATATGCTTTTTTAACTATAGGTCAATAGCTTTAAACTTCATTATATTTTACTACCTGTTCCCGTGTCTACTTCATTGGGCAATAGTCATTTTTTGATTCATATTATATCATATGACACTCACAAATAACAAGGCTTTCAATTAGTTAAAGATATTTTAAAGTTTCAAAATAGCTTTAGTTACAGTAAGTTTAATAGTATAATAATATAGATATAGATTATATATAATCAAGATCAGCCTTCACTTGGTAAGTTCAACTGATCTTGTAATTTTAAGTTACTGATTTCATTTATTGTTGATTATTAACATACATAGACGACTGATGAAATAATGTGCGTCATCTATCTTGCATCATATGATGCACCTCGTCCGAAATGATCCATATAACTTGTAGTCGCATATCTTGCACTACTACGTTACCACAATTGTTTAAATTAAAATCTTCGAAGAAAAAACACCTCGCATCTGTCAAATGATCCCGCTAACTCCTGCGCTATCTGTCAACTGTCATTATTTTAAAGTCCGGAATCACAACTTGAAAGGGAATTTTAGTTCTGCTGTATCTGTAAGAAACTAAAGACAAGGGTTAGGGTGGGGGGACTGGATCATTTCGGACGAGGTGCATCATATAATCGCTCATTCCCGAAATACCAGAATTTTAAAATACCAGATTCTCAATATACTTGAATCTCAAAAAAAAACATTTAAATTTCGGTATCGTTGATTATGCTTATCTAATATTTCGAAGCTGGTGATTTGGGAATCTGGTAAAGAGAGTAGTCTGGTATTTTAAAATTCTGGTATTTTGGGAGTGAGCGCATATAATCAAGATCAGCCTTCACTTGGTAAGTTCAACTGATCTTGTAATTATATTTCAGCACCTCGTCCTCATGATCCATATAACTTGTAGATGTTTAAAGAAAGAAGTTGTGATCAATATCCTTAACATTTAATTAAACTGTACCAAGCTTATTCAACGTTTATAAGTAAAGAGATAATTCTTTATACATAACGTAACAACAACTTAAAGTTACTTTTTTTAAAATAATTCGTAATGCACTTTATCTATCCACACACAGCAAAAATGGAAACATGTAGAATTCTCAAAACTTTTCATACTTTTAATCAATTTTAAATGTCCCGCGACGCGACTGCGCCTTGCTTCGTCTGTCCGCTAATAATTTATCTACTATTATTCTCTGCACTCCTAGTACAGCTCGGAATTTTTCCGAAGCAAGTTGGCTTCGCGACCGGACGACAGACCGGCTGGTATGGTTCGGTGGGCGTGGTAAAGTCAGACACGCCTCTGCAGGAGGCCTTCTCAAGATGCAAACGCTGTAGATATTCAAAAATCGTAAAAATATATACAAAGAAAAATAGTTTTACGTAGGTAACCAAATTCACCACATAGCTACAAATTTTGTATGGAACATTACGTCATAGCTTATACAACATGCGAAGTTCCATGGAACAAATGGGACATACCCAAAATAATCGGGTAAGGATGTATTGAAACTCTTTTATTTTTTCCGCAGTTTTTATACTCCAATTTAATACATTGATATTATTTTAGAGTAAAACGATTATTTAAAAGTATTTTAAAGTAGACGACGTGATAAATCTTACAACTACATACATACATTAAATCACGCCTGTTTCCCAGAGGGGCAGGCAGAGACAAACAAAAAACCAAACAACAAATAAAAAACCTTTGGGAAAATTCAATATTTAATTTGAGCTAAATTGTCAGTTTTCGAATGAATCTGACGTTTACAAACTCGAGTTGCTGCCGCACTCAGAGACATCAATTAAATTTAATGCTTGTTTAGTGACGTGTTGTACTATTCTATTGGTATAGCAAAGAAATCAGCTACTTTAATCAAGCATTTAATTTAATTGCCGTCTCTGAGTGCAGCAGTTAGTATCTTAACCCAGTGTAATTTTTAAGTAAAGTAAGGCCCACCTGCACGTTTTAACTCTTGGTTAAACCCTCGTTAAATTATTCACGAATGTCAGCGGGCCTAGTATAGCTGCGTCTTTATCACGTGTCAAATGTGGATACAGGATACGTCACTCTCGTACTTATTAACGTGTCAGAAGGTGAAAGATGCCTTAGCCAAACTTTGTCACGCGATAAACGCAGCCACTTTAGGGCCCCAGATTCGTATGAGAACTTTTAATTTTAAAGAAACTAAACTGTTAAATATTACTTGTTTTATTAACCTTGGGTTAATCGAAGGTTAACACTTAGGCCCACTAGCGTGGACCAGAGTTAGCGTCTTAACCCGAGGTTAGGCGGCAAACCACGTACAAAAGTAGACGCTTAACTCTGGGTTAAGGGCTAACTCTGGTCCGCGCAAGTCCGCCTTAAGTGCAAGCGGGCCTACTGATAAAAAAATATTTAACTAAATACTAGCCAAGAAGGCGTTTTATAAAACTATTTATTATCGTTGTGTACCAGGAATGCATAAATTAACAAGAGTTATAATTTTTCCGTCAAGTGTGATGGTAGTAGCGAAGAAGGCGTATTTAAAACTATTTATTAACGTTGTGTACCAGGAATGCATAAATTAACAAGAGTTATATTTTTTCCGTCAAGTCAAGAGTGGTTGTAGCGAAGAAGGCGTTTTTAAAACTATTTAGTAACGTTGGGTACCAGCGGGCCGATTATGGTGACACTTATCCACGCGATAAAACGTTTTTATCTCAAGATCATCGACATTATATCACTGTCGACGTAAGCTAATATGGTGGCATCGGTTACATTGCATTATCCACTTTTGACAACGATATGACGACAAACGTCATATTTTATCGACTTTGCTTAATATGGGTGGCCACTTTGGATCGACTTTTGACATCTCAATTCGATAAGTTTATACAAGTGCCGGGTTGGTGACGACAAGACATTTCATTTTGAAAAATACTCAAATTCATGTAAAATTTAAGCGTAAGTATTGGTTTTATAATATTTTTACTTATTAAAAACGGTTTAGTTACTTACAATAAAGGCGTTTTACATTATAATTGGTATACCTAAGCTGTATTTTGTTGTAGAATGTCTAGATACTACTACTACAGTCTCACGCTGCAAACGGAGAAGGAAAGACGAAAACTACAGCACAGGACGATTCGAGACGCGTCGAATCCTTTCGAGCTTCCGGAGGAAGAGTTCCGGCACGTCTACAGTCTGTAAGGAGATGGCTCTCCATTTATGTGCCGAACTCGACGTCGACCTCCAGCCGCACAATAATGACGGTTTACCCGTCTATATTAAGGTAATATTTATTGTTTATCATACATATTATACCTGCCGAAATGCATAATGTTACTTTAGGCACAAGGTACGTGTGAAGAGCCAGAAAATTATTGTTAAAGCAATTCGTACAAACGTACCCTTTCACAGGTTCTAACATCGTTGCATTTTCTGGCGGATGGTAATTACCAACGCGGAACAGGGCAGGACCACGGTTTGTGCATTGCACAATGCACTGTGAGCAATTATCTGGCTCAGTTTACGGACGCTGTAATCAGAAGGTAGGCATGAAAGTTGAAATAATATATAACATTATCATTTTCTAACTTGTTAATGACCCAATGGACCTATAGTTGTGAAGTGAAGTTTATTTACTTACTAACATTTTCATATGTGCTACTTGCTTTAATTTTTTGAATTAAAAAGTCCATCAGTTATAAGTCTTCCTCCGGGATATAACTATCTCTGTACCTATCAAATTTTTATAGGTACATATTAAGGCTTTGAACAGTATAGACCAAACAACAAAACAAACAAGCACACTTACACAATTATAATATTTGATTTAACCAGTGCTGCAGTGTTATTAACACACCATCCTGTGGGAAAAGTGCTTTTAATTTATTTTATATTTTGTAACTTTTTAGTGTAATAGTACTAACTTTCGTATATTTGGGTTATCTTATATTTAGTTTTCAGGGTTGGTTCCAGTTTGCAAAATCTTTGTGGGTTGGTTCCCGTTTGCAAAACTACGTCCAATTTGCACATTGGGGAGTATTTTCTTCTGGTTAAGTAATATTTAATTAAATAAATATCTTCCAAAGTCAGAGCGACCAGAGTTCACACTATATACTTGTAATATAAGTGGGATGATGACATTGATGACTCCCTGTACAGTAGCCAGCTATCAATATGGATTGAATAATTTTTTTAAAAAACAAAGAAACCGCCCTCAAAAACATGTGAAAGGATTTTTTGTTTTTTAAAACATTTATTTTATACTTTTTATTGATCATAATTCATAATAAGCTGTTATGCAAATTCTAGACTTGTCACTAAATATTCTAAAATCGCTGTATGTATGCCTATAATATTTGAGGAGTTCCCTCAATACCTCACGTATCGCCTGATCAGATTTATATTTGGTGACAGTGGGGCTACCTCGTAAGAATACTGTGCAAACCAAAAAATATTTTTTTAAATCGGAGGACTATTAGACTATTTAATAATGTGGGAACCTATGATATAGGTGCTAATATTGAAATTAAAAGATCTTATCGTAATTGGGTTTTTAATAATTGAAATAAAAGCCCACTTATTAATAATCATTTAATATAATTAAAAAAAAAAAGAAATAAAAAAGATTCATGGCTCCTCCTCTGCTATAATTTGCGTGTCCTCCAGCCTGAAAAGAAAAAGGATATCATTTTACATTTTCATATTTCTTATTTACATATTATTTTTCAGCACACTTGATATGGAGCTGGCTGCCACAAACAGCAATGAAATCCTCACCACCCAGCAGCTACCGGCAAATGGGCTTTTACTAAGAGTGGCCCAAGAAAAAAGGGCCACCATAGTAAATAATTATTTTGCTTACTATTGTGTTTTATTCCATTCCCATACAAACAGTTAAAGTAGAAAACTACATTTTAACAGTATAAAAAATAGGATCAAGCTATCTGTACCAAACTCGATCTTGAATTAAGATTAAGATTCGGTTCAGCAGTTTAGCAGCTAGAACATAAAAGACAGACTGAGTTACCTTGCATCTACATATTAGTGTGGATTATAAATGATCTACCATATTATATTTGAGTATGGATAAAATTAAAACTTACTGGTTTCCCCTTAAAAATCTTATTTTGCTCCCTCAGAATGTCATTGTGTTCTGACTTGAGCTGATTTAGTTTTACGAGTTCTTCTATTCAATTGCATTACTTTTATATAAAAAAAGTCATTATGAAACAAAGGGCATTAGGAAAGTTTGTATGGACAATATGGTCATATTTCTTCCCAGCGGACATGGATAATTTTCTTAAAATAGTTTAGAGGACCTCTACCTACATATAAATATATGACATTAAATGTCTTTGATAATATTCGAGCCAAAATATTAAAAAGATATAAATTTCAAGTTTTCATTACTAAAAGAAGACAGTATTAATAGATAGAACATATAGAATTTTGAATAGATCATTCTGTCATAATAATACCTTCATATCTTTTAGGTATGCCCACCCACCTAAAAAAATATATGACTTATAAATGGAAACAGCAACACTTTTACCCCAAACCCCTTTAAGAAAAATACATACATACATAAACTCAGAATTGGTGCAAGTTCTTTGTGTATAATGTAATGTGGTAAATAAGGCGAAGTAGGCTAAAACTTAAATGTTACCCGAAAAATATGACTGTATAGTGAAATAAACAAAATACTTACGATTTTCCATGATGCGACGGATTTGTCCGGGCCAAACTCTCACAAGATAGAAGCCAGATCTTGCCACTCGGACTCGTGTTTTTGAGATCCGAGTGGCCCACTGAACTCCCCGTTTGCGAATAAGGGGTGGCTGGCCATATATTCTATAATTTTTCTCTTTTGTACTGCTGTACAGCGACTGTAACACAACATGATTGTTTTAATCATTAACAATAAATAAAGAAATTGACAATGCACTTAAACTCATATTAGTTCACCATGTTAAACTTACACTTTTGTTGTTTGGCTCATTTTCGGTTTCTTCAAGAAAAAATTCGGACCGAACTAAAATTCGTATAATGTTATTATATTATACAAACTTTAAACTTTCGTAGGTACTAAACTACTAACCATAAACTAATAACCATAGAATATAGAACTACCGAATCGAGATGTCAACATAACCCATATATTTTTAATAGTATGGCGTCCGGCTTCTTTCGATGACTAATTTATAACTTCCCATTTTAGAAGCATTATATAAAGTCCGCCATTCAACATCCAACATGTGCAAAAATGTATTGATTTTGTGACACTAGCAACTTTTATGCAAATTGGTAGTAATCTCATGTGATTCTTGTCACACTGGGCTTAAACACAATAGTCGTCGCTATATCGGCGCAATAACTTTATCGACATTGTCAACCATATTAGGGATTTAGATAAAATAGACGACTTTGTTAAAATTTTATACATATCGACACGATAAAAAGGTGCCACGCATAATTGGCCCGCAGGAGAGCATAAATTAACAAGAGTTGTCAAGGAGTGATGGTAGTAGTGATGGTTGCGGAAACACACGGGTGTAAAATGCAGCGGAACATGACATTGTTGGATTTTATGTATTCATAATTTTTTTAATGACGCGCTCGCCTAGTTGGTCGTGGCCCTACCTACAAAGTTCAAATCCCGTAATAGTGGGAGATCTTAGGTCCCGATTTCTAAGGGAACCTTGCATTTTTGAGACAAAGCAAATCCCTTGGACCAGGTGTTCCTGGGGGTGATCTGAGCTGATTTAGGCCGGGTGCCCAGTGGTACCCCCCCGCAGGTGGGCAGGGGAGGGGGGGGAAAAGTGCATCCGGCGCACCTCACTCTAAATTTAATATCTCCATACATCTAGCAAGTATATCAAGTTTGGTGTCTTTTTCTTATAATTCGAGGACGAGGAATTCATTTCTGGAACAAAAATTTTACCCACCCATACAAAAAAAAAGAGAAATTCAAAAATAAAAAAAAAACTTTATATATTTTTTTCCGACAATTTTATTTTTTCTAAAAAGTATGGTGATTTGCGTCACAAAAAAAATACTAGTAAATAGCCCAGTTATCGTACTATATAAAAAAAATTACTTGTCATACATTATTTGTCTGAAAACTGTGTTAAAAAAAAATATTTTGTGCCGCGCGGCGGACCACGCCCAAATAGGTACACGCTGTCAGATTTAGTATAAGGGACGCATTCAATTTTAAACTTTGTTCTACATACACAAATAGGTAATAAAATAAATACGTCCTGTAATTATAAAAGAAAGGGTAAATAAATTAAAGATTACATTATAACTGAATATGGGATTATCCTATGCTATAGGTAAAACTTTTACTTTACAAGCAATCAGAATGGGTCAGTCAATGGACAAATTGGAAACGATAAGTTACTGGGTATTATTATGTTGTTAGAAACCAAGGCCTTTATTGTAAAAAAAACCGGTCGCGTGCTAATCGGACTCGCGCACCGAGGGTTCCGTACTGCCGCACATTACATATTATTATATTCCAATTTCGAATCGAATCCACGCGACCCAACTCACAATTGAGTATATTTTAGTATTGGTGGTTTTTCTTCAGGGTTTGTCATATAATCATACCCAATTTGGTGCTTGTATATGTTTTACTGTTCTTACGAAACAGTAAAAAATTTAAAAACCTTGAAATGGAACGTGTCGTGTATGAGTGGGTACCTCTTTATTATTTTACTCATTTTTTTTTTGTTCTAAATCTTCCTTAATACATACATAGTAGATATTATGGTCCCGTTGGTCTCCATTCGGAAAAGTAATCCTTAAAAGGCAAAATCTTCATTTAGGGATTTAAATAATAAAACATACCTACGAGGTCCGGTCCGAAATTTTTTAGTTAAACAAAAATTAAAGAAATATAATTAAACTTTATTTACAACTTTTTAAAGTATTGCCCTGCTACATCTATGCACTTATGCATTCGAGTAGACCAACTTTCAAAACAGGAAAAAAACCGTTCTTGCGGAAGGTCAAAAAAGTCCCCTGAATTCGTCCACTGCTTCATCCGCAGTCGAAAATTTTCGTCCACGTAATGATTTTTTTACCGTGGGGAATAAAAAAAATAACATGGAGCCAGGTCAGGGCTATAGGGAGGGTCGGTGGTAGCCGCTCATTCCCGAAATACCAGAATTTTAAAATACCAGACTACTCTCTTTACCAGATTCCCAAATCACCAGCTTCGAAATATTAGGTAAGCATAATCAACGATACCGAAATTTAAATGTTATTTTTTGAGAATCATGTATATTGAGAATCTGGTATTTTAAAATTCTGGTATTTCGGGAATGAGCGGTGGTAGCAGTTGCACTCGCGATTTGTTCAAAAAATCCATGGTACTGGCAATCGACACGGCCAAGCCAATGGTAACCGTTTTCCGATCTTCTAGTGGAATTACGGCTACAGGCCCACTTCTTCGAAAAAAAACAGCAACCATTTTTTTGTTGACGCTTCGTCCGCGAACTACTTTAGTGGGTAAATCATCTTCTTCAAAGACCCATACTGTCGATTGTTGTTTTGTAAATGGGTCTTAGCTGTATATCCAAGATTCGTCAGATGTCACAATGTAGGTCACTTGTTGTGATATGCCTCCTTCGAATTTATTTAGCATAAATTTGCACCAATCGACACGTCTATCTTTTTGCTCCGGTGTGAATGTGGTCGAGACGAAACCTTCCGAACTTTAAGGTGATCATGCAAAATGGTTGAAACTGCCTGGGATCCAACCTTCAGTTCGATCTGAATCTCTCGCTTGGTAATATTTCGAGACTTCTTGATTAGCCACTCCATCCTGATGACGTTTTCTAGAGTGACTGCCGTTGGCGGTCGCCCCGGTCTAGGATAATCTTTGACGTCGCTCCGCCCATGCTTAAATTCACGGAACCAGTAACTGACAGTGGCAAGAGATGGAGATAATGCCCTAAAAGCACTGGTTAACTTTTCATGAGAATCCTTGTAAGTTAGCCCTCGTTTATAATCGTAATATATCATAGCACGAAATTCTTCCCGCGATACCTCTATCGTTGCGAATAAAAAGTAACAGACATATTTTTCTTCTAATTTGTAAAAAAATAACTGTATGTTACTGGTCAGTGACATTACACAAAAGACTTTGTAATGAAATTTGCCTTTAAGCTGTAATAAAATGAAATCAATAGGATTAATAATACGCCGTTGACTAACTTTTTTTGGACCGGCCCTCGTACGTTAGTAACTAACCGGGAAACAAACCCAGCGGTTGACCTTTTTTGCATAATTTCTCTTAATTTTGTTCAGTTTGGAAACAGCTGCTCCAATGTTACTCATTGCTTACCACTTTACGCATCAAATACGGCAATAAAACGATGTAGGTATACTTATTCCGGAAAAGTACTTGGTTCGATTCCCTTTCCAATACCAAGGCGAAATCTTTAATTGCAGTAAGTATTACGTCCTATCCAAAATCAAGGCTTTGGTTCCTTAAAACATTATCTTACTTTTAGTTTCCGAACTCCCCGTACTGTGACATTTCAATTTATCACCCTGTATACTTATGCAATATGGCCGAGAGGGGGCTGCCTACGAAAAGTTGTCTCAACATGGTGTGGCTGACCGTACCGTGGGCCGCCTCGCGATACAATTTTTTTTAAACACAATTATTAAAAAAAATGTACCTACGTCAAGTTTATTTTTTTATATAGTAGGATTTTTTTTTCTTAGGAGAATCACCATAATTTTAAGCAAGGAGAGGATTTTTGAAAAAAAAGTGAAGTTTTTTTTTTGTGTGGGATAGTAAAAGTTTAGTTTCAGAAAAGAATTCCTCGTCCTCGAATTATAAGAAAAAGACACCCAACTTGACATAGGTGCTAGGTGTATGCAGATATGAAGCTTAGAGTGAGGTGAGGTGAGGTGCGCCGGATGCACTCCCCCCCCTCCCCTGACCACCTGCGGGGGGGTACCACTGGGCACCCGGTCTAAATCAGCTCAGATCACCCCCAGGAACACATGGTCCAAGGGATTTGCTTTGTCTCAAAAATGCAAGGTTCCCTTAGATATCGGGACCTAAGATCTCTAATAAAATAATCCCATATTCAGTTGTATTGTAATTTTTAATTTATTTACCCTTTCTTTTATAATTACAGGACGTATTTATTTTATTACCTACTTGTGTATGTAGAATAAATAAAGTTTAAAATTGAATGCGTCCCTTATACTAAATCTAACAGCGTGTACCTATTTGGGCGTGGTCCGCCGCGCGGCACAAAATATTTTTTTTAACACAGTTTTCAGACAAATAATGTATGACAAGTAATTTTTTTTATATAGTACGATAACTGGGCTATTTACTAGTATTTTTTTTGTGACGCAAATCACCATACTTTTAAGAAAAAATAAAATTGTCGGAAAAAAAATATAAAGTTTTTTTTTTATTTTTGAATTTATCTTTTTTTTTGTATGGGTGGGTAAAATTTTTGTTCCAGAAATGAATTCCTCGTCCTCGAATTATAAGAAAAAGACACCAAACTTGATATACTTGCTAGATGTATGGAGATATTAAATTTAGAGTGAGGTGCGCCGGATGCACTTTTCCCCCCCCTCCCCTGCCCACCTGCGGGGGGGTACCACTGGGCACCCGGCCTAAATCAGCTCAGATCACCCCCAGGAACACCTGGTCCAAGGGATTTGCTTTGTCTCAAAAATGCAAGGTGCGGGACCTAAGATCTCCCACTATAAAGGGCAGATACTGATGAGCGGGAATTCCTGAGTCATGGATTTTTTTCTATGTATTTAATGATATTATTGTCTATAGAAGTATTTATATCGTTGTCTAGTACCCAGAGTAAAAGCCTAGAGCTTAATTTGAGACTAGTATCAATAGGTAAATAACAAATTAACTATGAAAAGGCATTCCTATGGGGTTTCTATGGCCACCCCCCATCTGTCGTCGTACCACCTTATGGTTTCATATTAATGTAATGTATTGTCATCATCAGAATTAAGTACGTATGCAACATTTCAAGTTTACGTCAACGAGGTCATACATAGGCATTGAGTGTCGCCGTGAGTGCCGCCATGTGTGGCGCTGCGTGTGACGCCGTGTGAGCCGCCTCGTGTGTTGCCGCGAGCGCCGCCCCTCTCCCCGCGCCCCTCGCTGTAACCGGAAAGTTCGCTAGTAGCGGCCCGACGCTCCCCACGGCGGGCCACCGGTCCCTGAGCAAGACCTCGGTGATATTCCCCTTCCGCCGAGCACGTCGACGCTCGGCGCCGAATGCTACTAGGGCCGCATGAACATTAAGTAATCCACTACGTGTGTTTCATGTATAAAACACTGAAAGAGTGTAGTTTTTTTTCAGCATCTGTATTTTACATTGTTTTATTTATTTTCCAATATTTGAGTCATCAATGGTCGAGTTGTATATATACGAGTATGTACTGATACACGACACCGACAGTCCCAGAGATTGAATGTATCCTCCAAAAGTCGATGGGGAGACAATTCCCTGAGCCTTTATTTTACACGGTAAAACCATATATCTGTTGACGTTTTATGGTAACCTGTTTTTGATAGGTTATTATACATCCAATAAAACGTGCATAAACTCCTCCCATTCATCGATCTAGAAAAAAAAAAAAAAAAAAAAGGATTGAAAATTAAGCTGATATTATTTTGGCTGCCTAGTCATACCACCTCAGCTTAGCGAGGTAGAGGTTCACTAGAACCCGTTTTTAAAAGGTTATTTATTATACATCCAATAAAACGTGCTTAGTCAACTCTCATTCATCGATCTAGAAAAAAAGAAAAAAAAGTTATAAAACTTAACATGATATTATTTTGTGTGCCTAGTCATACCATCTCAGCTATATGAGGCAGAGGTTCACTAAAACCTTTTTTAGAAAGCTTATCACATGTTCATCCCATTCATCAATCAAGAAATAATGAAATAAAATAAGTTATGGAACTTAACCTCATATTATTTTGGCTGCCAAGTCATACCACCTAAACTTAACGAGGTAGAGGTTCACTAAAACCTGTTTTTGACAGCTCATCACATGTCCAAAAAAAGGTCACATCTCATTCATCAATCTAGAAATACTATAAATAAAAATAGTTTTCAATTTTAACCTGATATTATTTTGGCCGCTTAGTCATACCACCTTAACTAAACGAGGGAGAGGTTTACTAAGTAAAATCTGTTTTAGACAGCTCATGATATTAAAATAAAACATGCATAGTCATATTCCATACCTAAACACGTATCATTGTGGTGGTCTTATCAATCTGGTCATGTACGTACATATTACATGTAAACACATTTGTCATCAGTTCCATTTTAGCAAATTAATGATGCTTTGTATTTTTACAAAAAGTACCGAAATCGCTTTACACCTCGAAAATATGAAAGTTACCTTGATTCCTCGCGGATCATATCATCGGATCACAATTCTTCTTATGGGATAACCCCTGAAATACGACCGTATGAAATGAAAGAGTTATTGAAAACGTCGTATAGTACATTTAAAAAATATTCCTACAGCAAAGAATGTACAGATAGGGTAATCCTTTTCCATCGTTTTTTACGTATTTTATCTTTATTTATTTTATCTTATTTTCTCAGATGGCTTATTGATGGGTACTGAAGCTAATTGAGAAAGCTAGATAAGTACGAACTAATCCGACAAAAACCAATGGGAAACGATTATTCAGAACATTTGTAGAACGTCGTCCGTTTTTGAAAAAGGTTGAAAGTAAATTTTTAAATTTATGTTGCTGTTATTACATCGCCATAGGGTGTTCTCAACGAGTTGGTCGCTTTATGACAAACATCAGTTACCTGGGAAACCCAAGTCAGATTACTATTAATAATAAAATCCAGATTTTACACTTCAGTTGCAAAAGGAACTACGTATTTTTTGTTATGTTGAACAAGTTTCCTACAGAACTTCTTTATTTGGTAGGGTAATTTCGGTGTGAAGTTAGCGGCCAAACGG
Organism: Acleris laterana; assembly: GCA_963966035.1. Classification (NCBI taxonomy): domain Eukaryota; kingdom Metazoa; phylum Arthropoda; class Insecta; order Lepidoptera; family Tortricidae; genus Acleris; species Acleris laterana. Next base: position 8,536,517 of record OZ014438.1, read on the forward strand.
CCGGACCGTGTTGAGGAGTACTTATTTCTGTATCTGGCGCTTGATCCAGCCGCATATAGTTAATAATGTAAAAGAAGAAACTGACTGGCTGACTGATCGATTGCCGATTGCAAAATTAGAGAGAATATTTTCTTAAATATCTTAGCGGTAAACTAAGAAGATATTTTCGGAACTTCATACCCTAAAGGGATTAATATAGGGGAGGGTAGCGAAAAACTAATTCTACGTGAACGAAATCACGGAGATTCTCTAGTGTACATTTATGTACTAACTTAATCCAAAGCAGAGCGAAAGCAGGTTACTAGTTTTCATTATAATATTAGTAATGGAATACGACTGAAAAATTTGAACTCTCTACCATAATTTTCGGTCTACATATACATGCAAATAAGAACTGTTCAGGCGCGGCGGCGCGGCGTACTTACTAATTAAAAGCCCGTCGTTTTTGCGGTGCCGGAGATGCCACTAGATGGGTACTCGTCGACGACGTCGACTATTTTCTTTGGAGTTCATCAGTTCTCAAAGTAAAACATTGACATCACGGCCGTCCTACGGAAATAGAAAATCAATGATTTTTTCATTTTTGGCACTTTTAGGCAGTAACAGATGTTGCTACAGTCTTGAAATAATCAAAAGAGCTTTAGTTTTAGAGATACAATTTTGCTTAAAAAAGTAACTGCAGTCACTTGTCAAAAATGTCTACCGAAAAACAAAGCAAAACTATCGATTACTTTGTTTTTCTGTTGGGAATTGATTCACTTGGTTTTTTCTTTGGTAAAACAGTTTTGATTTAGACAGATTTAGCTAAAAATTAAATTAAACACCATTACTTGATTTGTGTATCGTAAAAAAGTATCAAATTCACCGATTTATCTACGCTAAAACAAAGTAAACAAATCGATAAAGCAAAAACAAAGTAATACTGATAGTTACTTTCTAATTTTTTATTTCATTTTAATTTTATAATAAATAGTTTTTAACCTACAAATTTATACCTACAGTAATATATAATTTCCTATTAGTCAGCTACCCGGGTCCCCCCAATGACAATCTTAAAACCCTGCCTGCGTGTTAATTTTGTTCCGACGAGTGAAGCCATTTTATAAAGCAAAGGCTAATACAATGTCAAACAAAGAATCTTTAATCCTGGGATGGCCTCCTAACACTTCTTAAACCAAGTAAGTACTATTACATCATTGTTTAAATTTCAACTTGTGTGAGGGATATGCTTAAAAGCAACTTAAAAATAAAGTAAAAGTATATACTTTGATTTTGACCAAAAACATTTTTTGTTAATTTAAAAGATAATTAAAAACAATTTCTCATAAAATTATAACTCAGTAGGTCAGTAGATAGAGCAAACTATTTGACACATTTTTAAATGAGCTGATGAAACAATGAAAAAAAGGTTTTTAAATAAGGAATGTTTATTTTTTTTCCCCTCCTGTAAATTTTACTCGACTGTAATTACTTTCATTTACCGTAGGGCAGCCGATCACGCATCGTATATTCTTTTTTGCAGTACTTACTCTAAATCAAACATTTTCATAAAACATTATAAATAACGGTGTTTAAAACCATAATAGTTAATATGTGCCAACAACGTGTCTTAACTATAATTGGTCTTTAAGTACCTGTTGTGATTTTGTATGAATGAAGTGGTGGAGAATATAGCTTGCGTATGTGGTTATATATAAGCACATGCTTACACACACATACGCATAGAATTAGTTCCATAACGCGAATTAGATAGCAGAACAGGCAACGTACGATTACAGAAAATATTTGGTCCTTACCTATGAAATTGGCGTTTTATACGGAAAAAAATACGAAAATGGTGGTTTGATACATTTAATTTTGCGGATTATTTAGTAACGTCAAATGGAAACCAAACAAAATTCTGTCAGAAATATTGAACACTTCTAAGCTATGTTAGACATTTGCGTACGTAATTGAAACACTTGAACTCGCAGCACAGAAAAGAGTTCAGTTCACACTTTAATTTCAAACATTAAGTAAGAAAAACCATGTTATTTCTATGTAAATCTAACATAGTGTATTAATAAAATATATACAGAATTTAGAAGTTAAAATTGAAATGACAAAATTCCGTACGAAGTTAAAACACGTATTCAAAACGCAAATTTCATAAATAAGGACCCAATATTACCGCATTTTCATACGTATTATTTTGTTTTGTCCAACTTAATTAAACGTACTTAACTAATTTATTTTTTGTAAGTTGTTTATGTTTCGTTTGATATTAAAGGAATTCAAAAGTTTTGTTGAACATTTATTATTTATTTTTCTGTCGCGCCGAAGTACCGTTATAATATTGTAGTGATAGTAACTGTTTTAAATTGAACACCAGGATGGTGTTTTATTTCGGAATTGAGCGTATAATTCTAGCGCATATTCTGCAAAAGTACGCAATAACGCTCTTCTACAAACTTCACCACTGGACTTTTGTATCTCTTTTGTATAATCCTTTTTTTTGTTTACAGTTTAAATAATAACGTAAAGTGCTAGCAGTACACCCTCAAAATCAGTAAAATGCTGCAAATGGTGTTAATAGCATCAAAATCGGAACGAATGACTTACAGGCAATACGAATCAATATGACTCGAAGCACGAACAAAAAACAAAAAATAAGAGGACTTTTTGTGTGAGTTTTGTTTTGTATAAATAGTTAAATTTATCGTCCTCAGTGTCTGAAATTAAACTTTTTATACATGTAATATTAAAAAATCATAAAATATACTACTTAAATGTAAAATAATTATTCAAACTTACTTTCGTGGCTACATATCACTTTTTTTAGGTATATTATACAAATAAATATTCAACCATATTATATCCGGAGGAGCCCAACATGGACTCTTACGAAATGTTCTTTTTTATTTAATACAAGAGACTAAAATAAAATTATGTGATATATTTCTAGAATCAGCTTAGCAAGTTCTTTTATTAGACATTACGCACGATAGGTTTTTTTTTTCCAAATCAAAAACAATATGACGGCAAAGAACCTCTCCTTTTTTTTCGTGTACAAGTAAAATTGATTCTTATGGCCTTAAGGATCAGTTGTTCCGATTTTCATGCTTTTAACACCATTTGCAGCTTTTATTGGTGTAACGTTGTCAAAATTAGCCAACCACTTCAATCTCGATTTCAATAGGAAACTGTGTAAGTTATGTTTGCCTAGTACTAACATTGCAAATAGTACCGAGTACCGAGTTCAAACGAGGGGTTTGCCAAAAGTAATATAACTTCTTTCTTACTGATTGGCTATAATATAGGTAAGTACTGGTGTGGGTCTACACGCTTTTGAGTGTACATACGTATACGAGGATTTATGCCTATTTTATGGCACGCTTTTAGCCTAGGCTTGATGTTTTTTAACCATCTTGTTGATTATACATTTTATACAGAAAATGTTAAAACTAAACGTAGGTTTATAGCTTTCTTAAAATCATATAAAGAAGGAGTTAATGTTACTTTAAACTTAAACTTACTAACGTTAAATTCCAATAATTTGTCTTTGGCATATTAATTAATCAGTAAAAGGTTAATCGAGCGGCGATGAAACACACTTTTGTTCGAAGCTCCCGTATATCCGTATATCCCGTATACACATAACTAGCTAACAGAGAGACGGACAGAAGGACAGACGGACGGACGGGCAGTGGAGTCTTAGTAATAGGGTACCGCTTTTACCCTTAGGATACGGAACCCAAATAAAAACAAGAATTACAATTTAAATTGTTTAATATTTATATAACATTCGAGTTGTTCTAAATGCAAACACTTTATGTCCGTAGGTTATGACTTAAGACTGCGCCGAGCGCCCTCATTAATATTATTGTGTTTTCTAATAAACTAAAGTGTTTTCTTGAAATTGGTCGGTAGGTTTTTGTTCTACAAATGAAAACCCAACTTAAAAGGTATATCACATAGTTTAATAACAATTCACCTTCGAGTTATCAACTTAACGGAAAAAGTGGTCATTTCGGACGAGGTGCATCATATAATCGCTCATTCCCGAAATACCAGAATTTTAAAATACCAGATTCTCAATATACCTACTTGAATCTCAAAAAATAACATTTAAATTTCGGTATCGTTGATTATGCTTATCTAATATTTCGAAGCTGGTGATTTGGGAATCTGGTAAAGAGAGTAGTCTGGTATTTTAAAATTCTGGTATTTTGGGAGTGAGCGCATATAATCAAGATCAGCCTTCACTTGGTAAGTTCAACTCTGATCTTGTAATTATATTTCAGCACCTCGTCCTCATGATCCATATAACTTGTAAATGTTTAAAGAAAGAAGTTGTGATCAATATCCTTAACATTTAATTAAACTGTACCTAGCTTATTCAACGTTTATAAGTAAAGAGGTAATTCTTTATACATAATAAATAATAAAACTTTTCATTCTTTTAATCTATTTTAAATGTCCCGCGACGCGACTGCGCGTTGCTTCGTCTGTCTGCTAATTATTTATCTACTATTATTCTCTGCACTCCTAGTACAGCTCGGAATTTTTCCGAAGCAAGTTTGCTTCACAACCGGACGACAGACCGATTAGTATGGTTTGGTGGGCGTGGTAAAGTCAGACAGTTATGTGTTCCAATGTACCAATGAGTTTTTTATTTAAATCTCATTTTGTTACAGTAAAGAAAAGAAAAGAAAGTTAAAAGAGTTATTGCACAAGAATTATCTATTATCTAGAACAATAACGATAAAACGTTTATAAGACTCGCTTCAAGACACCCGATAGATTTAAACAAACAAAGTTTTTTTAAATAAAGTTATTAGAGAGTGATCTAAACTTGTAAAATTCTTTAAAATATTCATTTATATGTAATTTATTAAGTAATAAAAAAATAAGACTGAATGTAATTAACATATCGACGCTTGAAAGGCGAAATGGGATAAGCGACCAAATAGTAACTTTACAGGAGAGCCCAAAAACGGCACAGATTTTCGAAAAAAAATCACTATAATTTATTTTGTAAGACGATTTTCAAAATTCAACTTTGTACATGATCATGATGGTGTTTTCTATATACTGTGCTCAATAAATTACCCACAAAGGTATTATTTTAGGATTTAGTGTAGCTTACGCAAATTGATCTCAAAAACTGCAGGAGGTAAAATTATCTAACCAAAAATTGTGGTGAAAAATGAATCAAGTAAAAATGTCTAACCGGAAAAAGATTTGAAAGATAATTAGGAAAAACTATCTAACCGCAAAACATTTCAAATTTAAGAACAATGTTAGATTATATAAAAGTCATTTTTAGCCAGAAATTAAATCAAGACAAATAATCTAACTGCTATGAGCGACAATTTTAAACTTCAAAATATTTTATCTAAGCTAAAATTTAACCCTCATAATTAATTCTTTACTAATAAATCACCACCAAAATTCAAGATATTGATGAAAAAAGTAAATAAAACAACTGTTACGAATGTTAATGGGTCTTTAATAAAAATAAACTGAAAAAATCCAAATGACTAAACAAATATAGGTACTTCACCTATTTGAAATAAAAATAAACAAATAAAGTTACTAAACATTTATCACAGATCAAAAAAAAGTTACAGTCAAACTATTTGTCGACAAAATTTTTTGTACTAAAAACTCTAATACTTAGAGTAACTTTAGAATTAGCGACAGTAAGTAGTTCAAAAATTATTGCAGGTAAAAAAGGATAAGCGACATTACTCTCGAAACTCATATCAAGTAAAAGGCTATAACCTACAATAGTGCGGACAAAGACGTTTAGGTTATTTGATCTAAGCCATTTTTTGTATTTCTGTAGATATAGGTAAAATTATATAAAGGAAATAAAAATACGTTTTACGATGAAGTAATAAAATATAACCGACACATAAAAAGAAAGTTGTAAAAAAGACAAACAGTCTAAGTAACATTTTGTAAAAAATCATTTTATCTAATCTCCAATATTCAAAAACCTGTAAAAAAAGAAGTCGCTTAGTAACAAAAATAGATCGGTGTTTCTAAAAATCACCGATGGGATAAGCGACACAAAAGTCGTCATACGGGCGCGAGACCCGGCTCATGCGACGCAGAAAAATCTGCTGATTTTAACGATGCATATACTCAATATCACAAAAAATGTCGCTTATATCGAGTTTTTTAATTTTTGTTAGAATTTCAGACTTCACAAAGCTAGCAACGCGGCCGACGAGTTTATAATTTAAGCTTCCAATAACTCGTGATCTCCTGGTAGATGCTGTAGCGGAGTTGTATACGTCAATGTTTACAAACAAACCGGTTCCTTTTACCCCTGACGTAAAAAAAAGCTCTGGATGTAGATGCTAATTGTATCAGGGCCGGTATTCTAGGCGGTAAAAATTATATCGTCTCTGGTATGTTATCGTATTGTCGACATTTTGATTGTTTTTATTTACTTGACAGCAATGATGGCCGAGTAAAAAAGGAAATCATATTATTAGCCTCAGTTTTATATTCCTTTGCTACGTCACCGTTACTAACGCTACGCCGTAGACATGCATGCTACGAGTCAATTAAAGGAAATTCAGGAACAGTCACAACACGGGCTTGTTGTGCCACTAATTTATCATCTTAACTTAGTTGTGTTACACGAATGCCCCCATTTTTGGTTTTTGAGGCGAGACCATAGCTAGCAAACCTTTTGTAACGACTAATTAAGACCGATTTCAGTTTGAACCAATAGTGACTGTTGTTTAAACGGGGCATCAGTAACCATCAAAACAATACCATGTTTACATATACATAACTACAGGTCAAAAGCTTTAAACTCCATTATATTTTACTACCTGTTCCCGCGTCTACTTCATTGGGCAATAGTCATTTTTTGATGCATACATATCCTATGACATTCACAAATAACGTGGCTTTCAATTGGTAAAAGATTTTGTTAAGTTTCAAAATAGATTATTATTATAGTAAGTTTAATAGTATAATAATAGTTTAATAGTTTAATAATATAGATATAGATAGATGACGCACATATTTCATCCAGTCGTCTATGTATGTTAATGATCATCAATAAATGAAATCAGTAACTTTAAATCATTATAATTGGTCGGTAGAATTCGTACTTATCTTGCTTTCTCAGCCGTGTTAGGTACTTAGGTACCACAAGACGAAAACGAACTTATCCGACAATACCGTACGAATATCAAAAGGTGTGCCAGGGGTCAAGTGCGAGTAAAACTGACGCGATGAGGATTCTGTACTGCTTGAAAACCACTGAGCCAGTTTTAACTGTTTCTTTCTTATTAAGAGGGTTATCACTATTTCAATAAAAACACTTTCTGGAATTACTCTTCGTTTTTCTTAATTTTGTTTTAAATCTGCCGTTAAAATTATGTCATGTTTACATTCAAATCCACCGCCTAGAGACACAAAAGAAACGTTCTTTGAAGTTTGGATAAACGGACGGACGGACAGACAACGGAGTATAAAGAAAGACAACGAATAATGCTTGTGCGAGAGAAGCTGGTTTGCGCATGCGTCGTCCAAGCTCCTCACGGCCAAGGGACTGGAAGCCAACTTGGTGCATGAAGTACTAGGATTGCATATCCGGTAAGAGGTATCTTTACAGGTAACATCCGCACACATTGACAACAAGTTGCACGCACACCAGTGCGGTTAACGTAGTAATGAGCGTGTAGACGTCCAATGTGTGCAGTTGCATATTAAGGCTGTATCACAAGTACGAGACTTTGCATTTTTGTAATCATGATGTACACTTAAAAATGAAACTGGCTTGAGTTATTTAAATACTGATAGTTTTAAACATTTTGACATAAATAAACTTAACTTAAACGTAGTTAAGTCTAGTAAGAATTACAAGTTAGGCAATTGCATTGGTACTGTATTTAGGAGTCTATAATCAACCTGCTATATATGTGGACGACAAGCCTTTGTTCTATTTAGGGCCTGTTTTAATAGTAGTTTAACTAAAAGTTAAAATTCGAAAAAGGCATTGAAAATTTGTCAATTTTCCTTGAGATTCCTTCCAATTTTCAATTCCTTTTACAAACTTTAACAAATAGTCAGATTAAGTGCTAATCAAACAACAGGCCTTATAGAAAATACCATGGGCTTATTACAAATCTTACAGTTTTCTGGATTAATGCTACTGAATAAAAATCAAATATTTCACATCCAGTTTCAGGTTTTTTATGCCTAATCTTTAATGTTAAGAAATACTTTTAACCATAAAAAACCGATTCGAGATGCATAAAATTCAAATTTTATTAAAGTGCGATCATCTGGAAAACCAGAAGGTTGTTTTAGAAATAAATCGATATACAAGTTGATTTTAGATGTCTAAATATAAGATACCTTGTGTGTAATATATTGGTCCTCTCGTGACACAATACACCTGTTGTGCTGCAATCTACGTCCCGCTACCTACTAACATAAATGTTGTTACTCCCTTTTTGTTTAGACCCATCCATTTTTAATAAAATAATATATTATTATGTTCGGCCTTATCAGCCATGTAGGTATGTTTCAGAAGAAAAACAAATTGTATCAATATAACCAAAGCACTCGTGCGGGTCCAAAAAAGAATAAAATTATTAAACTTTTGCATTTGAGCACGTGAATAACAGGCTTAAAAAGTTGCCGTATAACACACATCGCAACTGTTCTATACTGCCGTGTAATACATACAGACTTTGACGTCGGACGGTTAGAAATAGTGTTATCCCTTTCCGATAGAGGTGTTTCCGTTATGTCTCGTCTTTTTTAAGTAAGGGTGCAAATATAGGTGCGTTAGATGCTGCATCAGGAACTTCTCTTTCTATTCAATGAGATGCCTACACCGTATGCGTAGATTGTATAGCTTAACCGTGGGGTGGGTATTGATTGCTATGACGTCATTTTCCATCAAGTGATTGCAATTTTCGCCAGGTCGTGTACAGTACTCGTTAGCTCAGTTGGATAGAGCATCGGTTGGCTATAACATCATAAAGCCATGCACCGAAGACGGGGGTTCGATTCCTTCACGAGGGCCATCTTTTTGTATTTTTTAATATGTTCAATCGTGTCAAATTACGTCATTATACAGAAAGTAAATAAGCTTCATTTTTAAGTCACTAACAACTTTATAAAATTTTAAAAATCGGATTTAACGTAGGTTATTTGTATGTGGACGACAAGCCTTTGTTCAATTTAGGGCCTGTTGTTTGAATAGTAGTTAAACTAACTAAAAGTTAAAATTCTAAAAAGGAATTGAAAATTTGACACATTTCCTTGAGATTCCTTCCAATTTTCAATTCCTTTTACAAATTTTAACAATTAGTCTGTTTAACTACTGGTGGGTTATTATGACTAGACCCCGGTATCGGAGGTGCAAAATGGTAGCTGTCAATTTCGAGCCATTACTAGGGAAGGGTAAACATTGTTTTGAAATATTAACTTCATGTCGATAAACATAGTTATATGTCGATATTTTATTATATCATAATGATAGCGTTTATTCTATAAAGTAGGACTATATAATTACAAAACCAACATGTATTGAACATTTTTATTATTTACAAAAAAAAATCTTTCATCATTAAGAAGTTTTAGTTATCTTCTTAGCATAAAGCATTCATAAATAAATTTAAAACAAAATATAAACTCTTTTATATTCACCAAAGGTCATACCATGTTCTTGATGAATGATCAGATTCTTTGCAGTAAACTAGTGTAGTTACAATAAATATACACAACAATTATAATATCTTACAATTAGTCATATTTATCATTAGAGATATATGTCTCGTAATATATTACTAAAATTTGTTCTAAGTTAACGGGTGTTAGACTTCTTCTTCTGTAGTTGAAAATCCACTTTAAGAAAGAAAATGACTTTTCTACTTCGACAGAAGTAATGGGCAAGAAATTACATTTGGCGTAATTCTGTACTGTATTCTTATTTACATCATCAGTAATTTCAACACTTTTGCCATCCAACAAACTTTGTAAAATTTGTATAGTTGTGAACCCAGGATTTTTTTGCAATACATTCCGCATTTTTAAATAAATAAGTTTTCCGATTGGATGCAAACGTAATAAGGAAAGTTTTTTTGTTACCTCGAGTATTACATCTAAGGATTCTTTTAAACAAAGGTTTGGATCTTCTAGCTTTGTTATTGAGATCGATAAAATTCTAAAATTTTTATCGATGAAATTGATTTCGTTTATCAGATTTGCATCAGAGAACAATCTTTGTGCTTTGGCTATAGCAGCAGCTTCAGAGGATTTCAATTTAGAAATAATATTCTTAACCTTATGGAAATGATCTTTATAATAGCTGACAGCTTCTATCCACGTGCCCCATCTCGTGATGATAGGTTCAGGAGGAAGAGGAGTATTAGGATATTCTAGTTTAAACATGTCTATTCTTTTAGGGGCTTTTTTAAAAACTTTTTTAACAAAATTTATTAAACTATTTACCTTCGGATAAGCTTGTCTCACGGCTTCAGCTACCCTGTTTAGGCCATGAGCTACACATGTCAAATGAGTCATATTTGGGTAGCTTTTCTTTAAATTTTTACCCGATGTTACCATGTATGACCCCGCATCAGTCACGAAAAATAACAATTTATCACAGTTTTGTTCGTAATTATGGCCCCATAACTCGCGAAGCACCTCATTTACTAGATTACTAATCGTGATATTGTTAGTTGAGTCTAATTTTCGTGAAGCAAAGATGTGGGGCTTAGATAAATAATTTGTTAAAGCTCCAACTATCACATTAGCCACTTTTTTACCCATTGAATCTGTAGTCTCATCAATGCTCAAATATATATATTCGTTGGACAGTTCTTCTTTTATAGCATCTTTTTTCTCATTAAATACTATAGGCAAGTAATTTTTGCGTAAAGTTGATTCTCTCGGTAATGTAACATCGCCATATTTTTTATTGAGACAATTGTCCATGAAACTTCTGAAGTTTGGGTTTTCCAATTTGGTCCAAGGTATGTTACAACTGATGAAAAACTTTACCAGATCTCGGTTAAAGTTAAATTGATCTTCATTTGTTTTTCTGTGAGTAAAGGTTTTCAAATGCCTCTCAATACAAAATTTTGTTGGAGTCAAAACGGAGTTGCAAGATATACAATATACTTTATCGTCCTGGTTTACAAGTATTGGAATGTCCTTTATTAAATAATCAATGTGACTAGGACACGCGTTGATGATTTTCTCTTGATGGCATTTCGACTCCATGTGCTTTTTAATATTCCAAGATCTGGAAATGATGTGTACACTGCACACTGTGCAGTAAATTTTTTCATTCGTTTTTTGGAGTTCAGGGTGTTCTGCAAGAAGTGACTCCATTTTCTATGGTATAAATGATTTTAGACGAATAAACTCGTAAACAGCTATTTAATCGAAGAAATTGTTGTAAAGTGACAATGATTATCTATTGACGTAAATAATTTATTATCAGTATAAGTGGCCAGTATTAATCTCTATTGAAAAGGTTTATCACAAGAGTGTTTATGCACTGCTCTGCAACTCGAAACATAAGAAAAGTAATAGCAACCATAGATATATATTTTGTTGTACAGTCGAGTTCATAAATATGTGTACACTTTATATTTTTACGATCAATGATTATCATAGATCAAAAAAAAATAACTGTGTACAACCTAATGTATAGAAAAATCGTGTATCGATATCAACATCAAAAATATGATTACCCATCCCTAAGAACTTGACAGCTACCATTTTGCACCTCCGATACCGGGGTCTAATTATGACATAACTATGCAGTTCATTTTACGGTCTTTTACCATTCATACAATATAAATTTGTTTAAAAATAACCAAAGCACTCGTGCGGGTCCAAAAAGAATTAAATGAATAAACTTTTTCATTTGAGCACGTGAGAAACAGGCTTAAAATGTCGCCGTACAACACACATCGCAACTGTTCTATACTGCCGTGTAATACATACAGACTTTGACGTCAGACGGTTAGAAATAGTGTTATCCCTTTCCGATAGAGGGGTTTCCGTTATGTCTCGTCTTATTTAAGTAAGGGTGCAATATAGGTGCGTTAGATTCTGCATCAGGGACTTCTCTTTCTATTCAATGAGATGCCTACACCGCATACGTAGATTGTATACTTTAACAGTGTGGTGGGTATTGATTGCTATGACGTCATTTTCCATCAAGTGATTGCAATTTTTGCCAGGTCGTGTACAGTACTCGTTAGCTCAGTTGGATAGAGCACCGGTTCGTTACATTGGTATATCATAGACCATCCACCGGAGACGGGGGTTCGATTCCTTCACGAGGGCAATCTTTTTGTATTTTAAAACAAAAAAAATTGTTTTTATCACAGCTCACTAAGAATAGAAGAATATCAAGTCAAAAAATATAATTACAGTAAAAAATTACTCGTAGCTACAATACTTAATTGCTTTGTATGACAAATAGGTAAAAGCCTAGTTTGCATAAGCCGACACCGTTTTTTAATAAAAAAATATATATTTATACATTGATATAAAAGTGACAGTGCTCAGGTTTATAACAGCTGGTCAGTTTACATACTCGTAGTTCATGATCGGTTATTGTTCGCCCCGAGTTAAACTTTAATTTTAAAGGCAAAAGAGCACTGATTAACATCTTAGTCTAAAGACTGTACACGATAAAATCTGGCCATGCATGATCTGGTGTATCTTTGCGATGAATGCATATTTTCAAGCAGTTTTTTTTTAATATGTTGTATAATTATAATACTATATAATGAAATAAAATCGTATCATAATGTATGGGTATGTGTTAGTTTTCGCCAAATATATTCTATCATACCTTTCATCTCTTGTACAGCGTTTTTTGACAATATTCACTCACTTCCTGCTTCTACGCCACAACTGTATTTATATTGTTACAAGCAGTTTTACCCACAATAGAATGTCGTCTTACGAAAAAAATACTTTTTGAAACTCATTTCTATTTGTAGTAGTCAGGAAGACTTTTTACTCCAAGCACTGAAAGTTGTTTTTGTATGGGAGGCATTTATTTGTCAAAAAGTCAAATTCGCCAAAGTTAAAAAACCTCAGAACTATCTTAATCTGAATATAATTAGGAAAGTTTTAACTATTGTGGTAAGATAATTTAATAAGGTATAATTTGGCTTGTATTATTAATAATAATAAAATGTTTTAAAACGGAGAATTTGGTAAGACTGTCAGAAGATCGTGTACAAAAAAATAAAGGTACTGTGGATTATATAAGGGTCTAAGATACAGACGCTCTTACATTTTATTATGATTGTATTTTTATTATGTAGTTTCATAACCACTGACTATTACAAAAAAGTGCTGCTTGAAAATTAGCATTCATTAAAAAAATACACCAGATCATGCATGGCCAGATTTTATCGTGTACAGTCTTTAATTGTGCAAAGTTGGTTACAGAATTAGCAACAACTTTTTAGAGTTGTTGGTATGGTAAGAACTTTTTAAACTGGCCCTTTCTGTTAAACACATCTCTTTGCTAATCGGGCCACTTCATAAAATTCGTTCTATGACTCTGCAGCTCTGCCTACCCCAATCTGGGTAAGAAGGCGTGTATGTATGTATCATGTACGAGCGCTGGTCGTGCTTATTTAGTTAGTGAGTATGTGTACTACTAACATCAGGGTGAAAGCATGTCTCACCATGCTCAGTGTAGGGTTCCGAAGCCTTACGGCACAGGCACAATCTTTAGATGAGTTATGATGACACTCTTAGTACTTTTTTTTCACTGAACAAAATAAATGTCATCCGTAGGTCCATCACGTGTCGACTAATTTTGACATTTGCCAATACAAAATGTGTCAAATTTTAATCCGAGGTAATACTATCTTTCCGCGGTTTGATAGGAACTATAGAAAATGTAAGTTAAATTTGTACGAGTACTTACACTACAAAATAAGTTGACTGACACCTTCAAAATATAGGTATGTGTTTCTGATTTCATTTAATGCAAGTTGGTGTTAGACTCATAACACAATCGATTTGTTTACATTGCTACTACATAAGGATGACTTAGAATATTCAAACATCACCAGTTTGAACACAAAAATTGTATTTATCGCGAAGTCGCCACGCGGTCTTAACAAAATGCCCGACGTTTCGATAGATGGCGGTAGTTGTACATTAGATCGCGAAGTCGTTGTGTTCCCCGTAAAATGTACATACCGTGTTCCTTTATTATTGAATTTTATAAGTTCTAGGCACAAGTTAAATCTTGTGGTATATTTTTGAATTCGTCCTTACGTTAAAAAGGATGGATATAATTTAAAAGTTTGATGGCGAAAGAGGCAGTTATTGTACGCAAACTGGCGTCAATGACCATACTGCCCTTATCGTCCATAAGCAATGTAAACAGAGTATCTTGTCTAGTAAGAGGTCCAATATCTACCCGTATAAAGACGAGCCTTTGTTTTACATATCTTAACTACTTAAACAGGGGTCTATTTAGTTTTAATGGTTTTGAAGATGATCACAACTTTTAACTCTTCTTCTTTGTAATATCTAACTAATATTTGTCTAACTCTTCTTCTTTGTAATATCTAACTAAATAGGTACTGTAATATTGCTTCCATTCACCATCTTCAGTCCAGTAGCCACCGACATGGTACAGCCACTCACCGCTAGATGACTCCAGCTACCCCACATGTTCTCACTTTAAGTTTACCGCTACTAGTTGACAGATGTCGCAAAAAGGTAATTAAACGCTAGTGGTGTATTTAATATTTTTCTGCGCATATTCAGGGCTATAAATCAAATATCTGGAGGGTCAACAAACTCCCATTTACGTAAGCAACGGCACCGCAGGAGGTACTAGGGGTCATAGGTTATTACAAGCTTACGTTCAACATTAGTTTGGAGAATCTAATAGATGTCGTTACAAACTATGGAAACTAAACACATCCACCACACTCCTTTCCTTCTCTGAGTTTGGAATCATGTATTACTACGTACTATAAGCTCAGGGGAACCTTGACCCACCTTAGAACGGTGTCACAGTGACGTTATGATTCAAGTCGTAAGAGGTCTCAATAAATTGTTTAACAGTGTCCCTGTGATATCATTCTATGGTCGGTCAGGGTTCCATTGGGCTAATAGTACACCCGGGCTTAAACTTATTCATAATCATTCATCAGATCTGGCCATCCTTTCAGTTTTTAAATCTGCCCATCCTTCCAGGTTTTAAATGGGGAAATAAACCATACGCCTACCAAGTCATTACGATATTTTTTACTTGACCGCTGAAGTTTTTCTTAACTCGGTTGCCTTTATTGTGAAGTATATAAGAGTTATCGTAACGATAACATAACAGGTCAAAGGCAATATGGTTTTACCGAGTATAATAGAGTACTGGGCATTGCAGCATCTTATGACATTCTAAACGAGTGTGTGGTAGAACGCCCTCTCATATTAATCGTAGTTGTTGTCAATTTTATATTTAACGTTTATTAACGTTTATTTAATGAATTTTGTAAAATATATTTAAATTAATAAAAAGTAAACCAGCCATTTTTTTTCTATTTTTATACTTGCGTACTAGAACCCGCTAATAAATAATATCGTTAACAGTATCAGAATGCCATCCATAGCGTAACCAAAGAGTTAAAGCTGGAAAATCGACTGTCTAAAAAGAGACGCATTGACTTGAAAATCATCATCTACTCATCACCTACCCCGTTTTACCACATTTAATTTAAAGTGATACATTATAAAACAAAATGTGTTTTGAACACATCTTTCTTAATATACTACTTTGAAATGAATAGCAACAGATAAATGAGAATAACACTTTTGCCCTTTTGAAAATTATAATCCTTATTACTACGAGTACACTTTGTAAGAATTATAATTTTACTTAACGATGACTGATCTAACGAAACCTGAATTTTATTCGAATGGTTGTCTAAATGTTATAAAACATATTCGGTATATTACAAGAATCATTATTGTATCATCTCACGTTTCCTACATTTCAATCTGTAAATTTCAGTGAAACCTCTCAGCTTTATGCTCTCCTGGTGTATCCAATCTAAAAATAACCCGTCGCTCCCGCCCCGACCCAACACTTGTTGCACCCGCTTGGAAGGTCACGGAAGGCTGAAGTTTTAAGCTCAAATTCTTGATTGTCTTTACTTGTTCTCGTATTATTAACATTACGATAGTCCTTATTACTTTGACACAACATAATTATATCTTAACCCTCATAGAACTAGCTCTAATATTGCATTAATATCCTTGTACAGTCATCAGCAATAATAAATTATTCATCATTGCGCTCAAAAATAATTTAACACGCTATAGGTACTATATTATTGCTCGTGACTGTACCTAATTTCATTTTGAATAATGAACCAGTGGTCCAAAATGTTGATACAAAAAGCTCGAACGAATCATGTGAAATAATTGGTAATCCACTGCAGGGCAGGGGCTATCAGCTTCTAGCTGATAGCCTCACCAGGTCATCAGACTACCGGGCAGGTGAATGGTCTGCCGTCGCACCGCTAAGCTATGGTCCATTAAAAAATCTTTTTTTACTATATCCAAACTATTTCGGCAAAATTACCCAATGTTAAACTTATTGTTTTTGACGTGTCTCCATTATGGTCGACGTTTGTAGACAAAACAAACGCTTAATTTATTTTTTTATAAAATTTGAATACTTATTCGACACTTTTTTATAAAATAAATTAAACTTACACAAAATTTAAATGCTTGCCCTGCAAAATTTGGTCATTTTGAATAACGTCACTTTACTTTTTAACGCACGACATGTTATTTTTTTTGGCAATAATTGTTAAAGTATATTTTAAGTTACTTTGTACATCGGTAGAACATTTTGTTTAGTGTAGGTTTTCAATCAAAACCTGAAATATTACGATACAAGATTACTAGGAGCGCATGACAAAGAAAAGCTACTCCTGGAACTACTGTATATAGCGACACAAACCCCTAAGATGCCTAGTTATACGTAGGTATGACGTAAGTGGGTCTAGTGGGCCGAAAGTGAAACTGAGTTGCACCGTTCCTTATAATCAATAATAAACTATAAACAATGCACCACCCTGCACGTTATCAGACCCTAGTGAATCCTGGCGTTGGCGCATGCCCGTACCACGTGCTTGTGCTGATTTGATAACCTAAAAAAGACTAAGAACGGTTTTAAATCAGACTCACAAAAATTTGGTTTTATAATCGCGACTGAACGTTTAGAACGTTTTATGTATCTCAATGGGATTAACCTTTGTACTCGTTTGGTTTTGATATGCCTACTGCCTTCTGAGTTCTTATTTAATAAATAAAAAAAGGAATTTCACAAATTTTTAATAACTGTGTGTGTACCGTGAAGATACAAAACCTAGATACGAAATATCATTTCCGGTGCAGGGGAGTTTTAATGTTCAGGATCCAATTTTATTTCGTTTTAGGAATGAAATTCAGAGCAATAAAAAAAGGGTTCCTTGGATGTGTGTAAAATAAGTGTACGAGTATTATGGTCCATTCAGTTACCAACAACCAATAATAATTTCGGTAACTAAACGGGCACCACCTTTTTTTTTGGGATTCCTTTTTGGGCTATATTTATTTTAACTTTTCCTTGTAAATACCATCATATCCAAGAAGTATAGTTTCTGCCAGTAAACACAGAGATAAGATATTTTAAAAATAAAGATAAACAAAGACTTATACTAACTTGATGTCCATCTTCTCAGACAAGAAGGACTACTTTCTGATTTTTAGAACATGGTTCATTTATTGGTTTTAGGGTTATTTTTACAAAGCATAAAAAAATTACTTACTTATATCCAATTTTGGACCTAATTACCATCAAATTAGAGGAAAAAGTGCATTTATCTCTTTGTAGTAAACTGTGAGCATGGGCCGTTCAACCCGCATCGGCAAAGGACAGGGTCAACACGGTACAAACTGTATTAGGACATCATATTCAGCAAGAGATAATGTTAGCCTGCAAAGACACACACATCGATAACCAGTTGCACACCTATAAGGAAATAACGTGTAGACGACGTCCAATCCAGCCAGAGTACACGGGAGAAAATTAACAGTAGGTATTCTTGCCGTATGACTAACAAGGAATATTCAACAGGTTGTTTTGATGACAGGTAGTCAGGGCCGAGATTCAAGGCGGTATTGTCTTTGACCTGTTATCGTATTGTCAATGCTTTGATAGCTCTTATTTATTTAACAGTTATTGCAGCCGAGTTAATAACAATACCAAAAAAGGGCCTTATTCTTAGGATCTTACAGCATTTTGTGATATTTTAAACCTTATCGCACACTAAAATACTTGTGGGCACTTGTACGTAATAGATACAGCTCCATAATACAATTACATATAACTAAATTGTACTTCAGCATAATTTTAGATGTATCGTTTTCTGTGAGTAGCCTTCGAACAAATACGTCAGCAATCGCAATAAATATTTGTTTTTATTCTGCACTCAATATTACGCCCATTTCGTATAAAAGATTTTCTGTATTTCTGCCGTGATATATCTATAATGCCGTTATCTGACATCGAGTATTTTTTTTACTTGTAATGCTATATTAATGAGAAAAAAATCACTATCAATCTGTGTTTGCGATTTTTAAAACATAAATTTGGTAGATAACGGCTTTATAGATATTATATCACGGCAGATTTAGAGATCCATAATCAACCTCTATTTAAACTTAACGCAAGTTTCTGTGCCTTAACAATTTAACAAGGGTGTTCATAGTGAAGTGTTACGACTGCCAAATTAATAGCTGTTTAATGAAACTAAGATTTTTCAACTTGGTTTAGTTTTTCAAGTGTAATTTAATTAACTTGAAATAACGATGTTTACAAAAACCTTTTATAAGACCAATGTTAGGCTGTTTAGATAGAGTAAGGCTTGCGTGAAATAACCAGTTGATTGAGTACCGACGTGCGTGCATGACTCGATGTATGAATGTGGAAGAAGCGAAAGAAATTTGTCAAGATCGTAGCAAGTGGAAAGAAGTGGTCTCTGCCTACCCCTCTGGGAAACAGGCGTGATTGAATGTATATATGTATGAGTACCTTTAAGCACAACTTGAATCTACTGTTGCAATTGAGCACTTGTGAAAACGGCTTATAAATATTGCCGTATGTATAGGCTACACTACTGATTTAAATTGAACACTGTCGCGTTGGACAGTGAGAAATGCTGCTATCCCTCTCCGATTAATACGTTTCGGCAACGGACCTGGCTGTCTCACCTATTTAAAGGGTGGATGCAATACAGATGCGTCGAACACTGCATCAGTTATTAGCTCCTGGTATTTGAGCTCGTAGTTACGCTCTGTGCTTCGGCACGGTGTTCCTGTGCACGACACGGTGCTTAGCTTAGGGTGAAAAAGCGTTCTCATTGGTTAAAATCCATAATAATGTCAATCTTAGTTGAACGTTGTATAGGTACGATTACAGAAAATATTACTGCATTTTTTGTAATTTTATTTTTGTCCAACTTGACTAAACGTACTTAACTAATTTATTTTATAAGTTGTTTATATTTCGTTTGATATTAAAAAAAACACAAAAATGGTGTTAAAAGCATGAAAATCGGAACGATTGATCTTTAGGCCATGAGAATCAATTCCACGGAAAAAAAAACTATGAAAATTTCAATTTATCGTCTCCAGTGTCTAAAATTAAACTTTTTATACATGTTAATGTTGATTTTATAACATTTTGTGATACCTAGGTATTAAAAAATCATAAAAAATACTAAATGTAAATATTTTCAAACTTGCTTCCATGGGGTAAATATGAGGCTACATTTATCATTTAAGGTATATTGTACAAATAATTATTCAACCGTATCATATTATCTGCAGGAGGTCATATATTATTTGCATAAGAGTTTGTATCGCGTCTTTTTTGCGCAACGAGGTTGTATAGCGTTGAGATGGATGTCGAATATGTATTGGTGTGTTCTAAATAAAATTCAAATTTACTGTTTTCAGTGAATAAAATAAGCTTTATAGGGGGAATGGTATAATAGTTATTTGTTATACAAGGGGGGAAGTTGTATTTACCTGCGAGTGTTCATTTGAAACACGAGCTAGCGAAGGAGCGAACCGAGTGGTTCAAAAATAGAATCCTAAGCGTAGCGAGTGTTTCAACGCACGACACGTAAAATAACTTTTCATCCGTGTATACACAAAACAGTAACTTTTCACCTCACTACAGCGAGGAAAATAAGAATAAGGGTATGTACAATACAATTCCGCATTTTGCAACGGTTTCCCGTAATTCCACAGGTGTTAATACGTCTTCGTCACTCGAATCACTCATTTTAATAACAAAACAAACTAGAAACAAACATCGACTCCGTGTATAAAAATTGTTATTAAATGTGATAATGTACTATTTTAAAGTAAAATTGGTTCCGTTCAGTGTAAAAAAGTGTGACTCCTGAGTGACTTTGTTGGCCAAGTGAATTAAGTGAATGCGGAAAAGCATAATTTAAAAATAAATCAGAACTGTGTTAACTGAAAATACGCAATAAAAAAACAGTCAGTGGCTACAATATTAACTTTATCCGTGTTTTAAGTGTAATCATGGTTAATAAATTACTATGCTGTGCTTCAAACTCAAAATAAGACTGTAAAACAACAATCCAATGACCGTTTAAAATTTTAAATTGCGTTTGGACTTTGAACCCTGGCAATAGATAAGCCCCGAACCGACCTTGCTAACTTTTTGCATTAGTGATAACACCGCCATCTAGCATGCAGTAGATGAACCGCGACAAATAAGCCGTAACCTAACTGCCGTCTTTGTGCAATAGTGACAGCACCGCCATCTAGCGGGCAGCGGATAAACTAACTAAACTAAGGCTTAAAAATGTCGGAAATAAAATCGAACAAAATATCCAACAGAAGCGACAGCAAGCTAACATCACTCGTGAAGTGTTACAAATGTAAAAAAACTGTCAATGCTAAAAATACTATGACATGCACAGTATGTCAGCGTAGTTATGAATTTGATTGTGCTGGATTCTCGGAGAAGCTCCATCGTATAATGAACCCAGAGTCAAAAAAGAAATGGAAATGCAAATTATGTATAGCAGGTCAAAGTAATGTAAAAACACCAAATGACCACTCAAACATCACCTTGAGGAAAAAACAAAAACAAAAGACTTCAAAAAGTCAGAACTCACCTGAAAACACCCCACAGATAGACCTGCCACAACAACATAATGACAACCTGCAGTCAGATTTACTACTGCAGCATGCTGGCAACACAAGTTTTAGCAATCTACAGTCACCGACACTTCACAATGCAATATCTACACCGCACCAAGAACAAACGACACACATAGATACCCCTCCATCTGGCCGTTCAGTTTTTGTAACACCATGCCAAGATCAAGAAACTTCAGGCTCTGAAATTGAAACAACTTTCTTGGATGACACGTCTCTAAGCTTACCGAACATTACAACCATAGGCAACATGCATGAAGACAGTCTACACCTTGAAATTAATAGCCTGTCAACTCAGCTAGCTAGCGCACATGACGAGATAGAACGCCTGAACATTGAAATAATCACCCTAAAAAAAAACCTCGAGGAGAAACAGAAGAAGCTTAATTTATTCAAGCAGCTGCTTATCAAAACTCCGTCAAGTAAAAAAAGCCATTAAAAAACACGGAGTCAAAAAAAAAAGGGGTTACAAAGAGGCGAAACTCAGAATCAAATCACGATGATAGTGTACTGGATCTACAACCTGCAATAGCTTTAAATAAGAACAATGAACATAAAGAAACACTGGTGAAGGAATGCACCCCGACTGCAAACCAAATACCATATGGCTCTGCCTATATAACCTTTCCGAAATTTAAAGATGCTACTGGCGCGGGCTCCCCTTCAAAAATGGTAGACAACTCGTTGCAATCAGATAAACCAAAGCTATGCATTATAAGCGATAATGAAAGTACCCCGGTTTTAAAGCTCTCTGGGGAGGTATTTTCAAATACTAAAAACATTTGCCACTTTTTACTACCGCATCGTGGATTGAAAGAACTTACGAACGATATTCATAAGAAAATAATAAATTTCACCAAAGAAGATTACTGTGTCATACTTGTCGGCGAAACTGATTTCAGAAAGACAAACAATTACATCGAATTGATTTATCATCTGAGACAGTCAATGCGAAAAATTGTTAACACAAACATAATTATATGCTTACCAACTTATAAATATAACAATATAAGCAATGTGTTTAACCAGAGGGTTGAAGCCTTTAACAACCTACTTTACCTAGATAATGAAACACATAAATATGCGTATTTGGTGGATTCTAACCTGACCTTATCTTATGATTATGATATGTTTTCGAGAAAAACTGGTGTAGTTAATAAGTCCGGAATGAGAAATATCCTTGCCCATTTAAAAATGATGGTTGAAAGTATTGAAAATAACACGATTGAAGATATTACAAAACTAGAAGAAGACAACAACAACAACAAAAACAACAACAATAACTACAACAACAATAACTACAACAACAATATTTTTCCAAAGAACAAAAAAGAACCTCAGGACTCAACGTTTTTTCGTGAAAACTAACTTTTGCGTAATCACCAAAACATCGCAGGAGTTCTGGGTAAATTAAATCGCCTTAGTATTGCATTAAACGAAATTGAAGAACTCTCAATATACCCTGATATCTTGTGTTTAACAGAGCATTTTATACCACTTGGACAGGAGTCGTGTTTGCAACTTGACGGCTTTGTGCTGGCAGATATTTTTGCTAGAAGTAAAGCGAAGGACGTTAAGGATAAAAGTAATAATAAAAGAGGAGGTTGCTGTATCCTAGTAAAAAAGGGAATTGATTTCGAAATAATTGATGGTATTAAGCACCTCAATATTACAAAAACTTTTGAATGCTGTGGGATCACGCTACTAATCGAGAATGTTACAATAATATGTATATACCGCACTCCAGGTAGTGACATTAATATCTTTTTTGATAAGCTTGAAGAACTTTTACTGAAAGTATCATACAAGAACAAAAGATTGATTTTATGTGGTGATTTTAATATTGATCTCTCAGCTGATAGGATAAAAAAAAATATACCTAATACTTTTGTTAGCATATTAGACTCGTACCAGCTTGTATCACGAATTGATTTACCGACAAGGATAACGCAAAACTCGCAAACGTGTATCGATAATATTATTTGTAACTTTAAAGACGGGAGAGCTGAAATACACCACTTGGGTCTATCTGACCATACTGCACAAAGCCTTACATTTAAACTTAAAAGGAAACCAATTCCCAAGTTCTGGTACATCTGCAAACGTGACTATTGCAAAGAAAACATGCAGAAATTCTTGAATTGTTTAAATTCCTTATCATTTGCTGACGTGTTTGAAGCAACAGATGTAAATATTGCATATAATAATTTTATTGATATTTTCAAATTATTCTACAACCTATGCTTTCCATCAAATAGAATTAAGATTAAATCTGTTAGTAAAAGTAGCTTTATTACACATGGTATCAAAGTCTCAAGCAAAAAGAAACGATGTCTGTATAAGGACATCAAGTATAGGGGCTTTAAACATAAACTAGGTCAGTACAATAATTACTCGAACTTGTTAAAAAAATGTGTAAATACTTCAATAAAAAAGGCGAACCACAAATTAATAGAACGCTCGGAAAATAAGTGCAAAGCATGTTGGGACATTGTTAAAAACTATACTGGAAGGAACAAAATGCCAAATCTAATTGAAAAAGTAAAGTATAAGGGTAACTTGATTACGAACCCTGAGACCATTGCTACGCAATTTAACAATTTCTTTATAGAATCTATACCAAAAGCGCAAAACTCAAAAACAAAAATAACAATGAGTAATGTTACAAAGACCCAATGTACCAGTATATATCTATCCCCAGTATCCAACAATGAAGTCGCTAAAACAATAAGATCTTTAAAAAATACAAAATCGGTAGGAACTGACGAAGTCGGGACACAAATAATTAAAAAATCAGTTAACCTAATAGTAGCCCCTCTAGCACATATAATAAATATTTCTTTCCAAACTGGTGAGTTTCCAGAGAGACTAAAATCTTCAGTTGTAAAGCCTCTCCACAAAAAGGGAGACACCGAAAATCTCAATAACTATAGGCCCATTACGTTGATACCGGTGTTTTCAAAAGTGTTTGAACGCCTTATGCATAACAAGCTGACAGTCTTTGCCGATAAATTTAAGTTAATTACTAATGAGCAATGTGGTTTTCGTAAAAATAGATCGACAAATCTCGCTATCTTTCAACTTCTACAGCCTTTATACGAATGCATACAAAGTAGAACCCACGTTTCAGCAATATTTACGGACATGTCCAAGGCTTTTGACTGTGTAAGCCACAACATTCTACTTAAGAAACTAGAATGTTACGGTGTGCGAGGGCAAGCACTAGATTGGCTGAAAAGTTATCTTACTGGTAGACAACAATGCTCAGAGGTCCGATTCTATTGTAATAAAACTAAGACTGTGAAAGTTATGAGATCAGGCTATAAGGTAAATGAAAGAGGTGTCCCTCAAGGAAGTATTTTGGGCCCTCTTTTGTTCCTTTTCTACATAAACGATATTCCAAAATGCATAAGTAATCAGATGGTACTGTTTGCCGATGATAGTACGGCAATCATTAAATGCACTTCCACTGTTGATAAATACGAATTAGACATTAATAAAACACTTCACGATATTATTGAATGGTTAAATAATAATGAACTAAATATAAATTTATCAAAAACACATTTAGTTCAATTTCATTCTGTAAAAAGAGCGGCAATGCCACTACATATTACATATAAAACGGAAGCTATTAAAAAAGCTGAAAGCACAACATTCCTAGGTCTCATGATAGATGACAACTGTAATTGGAAAATGCACATTGACGGGATGTGTTCTAAATTGTCTAAATTCATTTACCCTTTACGCCGCATAGTGCAAAACTCATCAAAGAAAGCGGGAATAATGACGTACTTTGGTTACGTGCAGTCAATTTTATGCTACGGTATCATCTTTTGGGGCAACTCTACAGATTGGCAAAAAGCATTTAAAATGCAGAAGCGTTGTATAAGAGCGTTAAATGGCGCCTCTCAACGAGACTCATGTAGACCCATATTTGCAGAGTACAATATACTACCACTCCCGTGCCTATATATCAAGGAGGTAACTATGTTTGTTAGGAAACACATGACTCTCTTTGAAAAGGGTGATAAATATAAAAAAAATCTTCGTCATGACAATAAATTAACACATGTTCATCCTGTTCGCTCAGCATTTTATAGAAATAGTATTTACTTCATGATAATTAAGATATATAATAATGTACCTGACATATTCAAATCCCTAGACGATACTAAATTTAGAAAAGCCCTTAATGAATGGTTGTTGAATAAAATGTTTTACAATATATCTGACTTTTTAAATAATAAAGGAAAAATATAAATATTAAATTGTTATGTTTAAATTTTTTGATAGTGATTTAGGTTAAGACTTTAAAATATTGTACACCATTGATAATGGTAGGCTATAGATTTAGGAATTTGTCATTATTACTTAACATCTTATCTTTGTACCTATAGTCATGCAATAAAGAATTTGACTTTGACTTTGACTTTGAAAAAAATGCGAATATTTAAACGTTGAGGGCTTAATTTAAAAGTTTTGACTTAAGTTTTTTATTATTAATTCGGATGCGTTTTGTTCGCACATCGATTTACTTGGACTAACAGAACATATCATCCGTTTTTACAACAAGAATGAAGGTTAATGTTGAATGCTGATATTTACAAATTAAAATAAAGTTGTCAGACTGTATTTAGTGTTTTTCACTCGATGCAATTCATTAATTTTATTGTGATGTTGAAATTTCAGCACTTTTTACGTTTTACGTTTTGTTAGCTATCAAATATGACTTTTAAGCTGCCTTCAAATGTTAAAACTCTTTCTTCACATGTGGATAACAGGCGATTTTCTCATTAGATATCAAACAAACAAAAAGGGCTTTCCAAGTTAGTGAGATGAAAAATACATTAATGCATTTTCACTGAGGAAAACAGCACCGTGTTGTGACTCAGAAAAACTGTGACGAAACACAGAGTGACCGAGAGCTTGAATACCAGGAGCTCATAACAGATGCAGTGTTCAACGCACGTGTATTGCATCCACCCTTAAATCAGGTGAGACATCCAGGTCCATCGAGGAAACGTATTAATCGGAAAGGGATGACGGCATGTTTACTTGTCCGTCGAGAAAACGCCCGATTGTAATCAATAGTCCATATAAAAGGATATGGATTATGGACCTCTATTTACAGAATATAGAGTCCAGAATAAAAACAAACATTTATGTATTAGATTTGCATAATGTGATTGCTGACGTTTTTATTTCTGCAAGTAGAAAAAAGGTAAATCTAGATTAATGATTCAATTCATTTCAGATATGTATGAAGCTATCTGTCATAAATACAAATTTAAAACTAAAGTTTTTTTTTTATAATTGTCATACATCAAGAATACTGTTATTTTCTCCCATGCACATTGGCCTTACTGGACGTTGTCTATACGCTAGTTACTCAATTTAATGCATAGGTGTGCAACTGGTTATCAATGTGTGCGTAATTTGGTTGTCAACGTTATCTCTTGCTGAATATGATGTCCTGATGCAATTTGTGCCGAGTTGACCCTGTCCTTCGCCGATGCGGGTTTAACGGCCCGTGTTCCAGTTGACTACAAAGCGATGTATCAATTTTTTTACCTTACTGCATTGTTATAAGGTCTAAAAGTGGAAACAACTCGTTCACTGGCAGAAACTGTACTTCTGGGGCATAATAATTATTTAAAAGGGGGAAGTTAAAATATTTATTTCAACTTAAGGCCTTAGTTAACTTAATGTAGGTTGGGTGCGTGTGCATGAGTTGATCTGCTTAACATTTAATCAAAAAGATAAGTGTGTTAACGATAAAATTATAAGTTTTATTTACGATTATTATAACTTATGATATTATTTAATTTACTTCAGTCATGTGTATGTTTGTATGTGAGAAAAAGATAAGTACATTATCATCATGTACTTACGTATCTTTTCCTTACTCCGACTGCTGAAAATTAGCGACTATTATGTATACGTATTAGGATCAACGAAATCCGTTTAAAAAAATGGGTTTTAAATAGTTAAGATAATATTTGATTTGTTATAGCAGAACTTGTCTAACGTATTATTGAGGCCAAAAAAAGGAGAATCGGATGACGTCACTCAACGATATCTACCAGGAGTTTATGACACATAAGGATCTGCTTACTCCCGCAATCAATAACCACAGATTAGTCACAAACAGTGGATCAAAACCGAAAACAGGGAACGTAGGTAAATCAAGAAGTAGCAACATATTAGTTGACTTGTTTTCTGTTTCATGACATGCCATACATACTTGTAACGTAGACATAGATTAATTATTATATAAATGTAGCTAGCCCTTTCGTGTTGCTGCGCCCTTGCAGGGTGTCACATGTATACCTATTCCTGTTTGTTCCACCTTGAATTGTAATGTGATATGCAATAAATAAATGATTGATGATTGATTGATGCCAAAGTAAGTGCCAACATTTATTTAGCCTCACTTTATGACTAATTAGGTAATTTTATCAAGCAGCCTAAAAATTGTAGCTGATGGCGAGCCGTTATACCAAATGGAAAAACAGAACCCTTGAAAGACCACTTGCATGCCTGTCTGTCTGTCCGTCTGGTCAAACCGATTGGCTCTGGATCTACATGATTAGGTTAAGAATTCATACACAATACATAATGTACATCTGAGTTACCCAAAATAGGATGTGTAAAGAAATAGTAGATTGTTCAACAAGGGACTAAACAATCCATAATGACACGAGATGTTTAGCTACCCAAGCGCAGCGTGGGAGGCTTTAAGTTCGAGTGTCATTTTGGTTGTTTAGTCTCGCATTCAACACTCTACTTTTGACTTTCAGTGCAAGGGAAAAAAAGGAAGCTCTATACAAAATTCGCGGTTTTTACTTTTCCTTTTTTATGTTTTCGTAAAGTGACGCTTTAAATGCTTGCATATTTAGCCGACAGATTCAAACTGGAAAACTATTTTAATACTTAACTAATTGGACCATGCACAATAAATCGAATTCACCCTTAATATAATTTAATAGATTCATGTTCGTAATCATTCATCGTGTTTTACGAAATTAAATCGCAATATTTTTATTTTTTTTACGGTTGTTATTTTGAGGTTATTTTCACGCTCAAAAAAATGGTCCATACAGAAACAATCACTGAAAATGGCGATAATCCTCCATTCACGAACACCGTCATTGGTTGTTAAGGAGTTTCCAAAGTAAAAAGCGGCCAAGTACGAGTCGGACTCGTGCATGTAGGGTTCCGTATCACTATACATCTAAATAAATGTATTTCTTTATTCTTTATTATATTGGAGTGGATTGAATGAAAGGTAAAATGCGGTTTACGATTTATAACGTATTAAAAAAAAACTAATTATTAGATCTCGTTTAAACCAATTTTCAGTGGAAGTTTGCATGGTAATGTACATCATATATTATTTTTACATTTATCATTCCCTTATTTTGGAAGTTACGGGGGGGGGGGGACACACATTTTTCCACTTTGGAAGCGTCTCTCGCGCAAATTATTCAGTTTAGAAAAAAAATATATTAGAAACCTCAATATCATTTTTAAAGACCTATCCATAGATACCCCACACGTATGTGTTCGATCAAAAAAAAATATTTGAGTTTCAGTTCTAAGTATGGGGAACCCCAAAAATTGATTGTTTTTTTTTCAATTTTTGTATGAAAATCTTAAAGCGGTTCACCGAATACATCTACTTACAAAGTTTCCACAGTATAGCTCTTATAGTTACGGAAAAAAGTGGCTGTGACATACGGACGGACAGACGGACGGACGGACGGACAGACATGACGAATCCATAAGGGTTCCGTTTTTTGCCATTCGGCTACGGAACCCTAATTATTAAAAAAACCACTTTAATACCCAGGGATTAATAAGGAGCTATACTTGGACTAAGTAACATTTGAAGAGCATGAGAAGTGAAAAAATATTAATTGTTAATATTGTGGTCACGTTTAGAGGGAAAAAATAAAATATTTTGATAAATCAAATAGATCTTTACTTATAAATAACAGGAACATCTACTAAAACTCGACTTTGCTCCGTGACGGTTCGTTTGAAGTCTATTATAAACTGAGACTCACTTAGTTCCTGAGTGCGTGTAAATTTTAGTGGACTTATAATCTTTGCGCACAGAACCCCCACGAGAATTGAACCCGCGCTTGGGATGGTCTTTTAGGTACTACTTGATCTATCTAACGATCTTAATGTAATTTGTTGGTAATATTTTATTTCTTCCAACAAGAAAATCTCTAGTTTTGATTCGCGGAATCATGCATTCCAGGGATCTTTTGTATTGGCAACATTTTTTTTGTCAATTTTGGATATTTAGCTCACCATAACGCATATTGATGACTTTTGAGACCTTCTTTTTAGAATAATAGTAGTTTATGTGACTGTACATAATGAAGGTTTGATGAAGGAATGAAGGAAATACGAGTGTGGGTTTATGAAACGAGCTGGATATCACACAAGTGTTTTAATGCCTTACTATATACACTACTTTATCTACCCACGTATCATAAGCCTCCATGATGCATTCAGGTCCCGCATGTTATGACCGGCATCGCGGCGTTGACTAAACTTAGCTGGTAAAAAGTCATTTATTGACTTGTCACGGATATCAGGAGGAGTCGCTAAAATATCTATTATTTCCTTGATCGCTCATTTTATGCTTAATTTTTACATTAAAACCAATTTTAATCGGTAATGGCGGTAATGAAAAGATTGAACAATTTTGCGGCAGCTATCATGGTTTTTTTTCAATTCAGAGACGAACTAGAGTCGGCTCCTACTATCATATCGTTTAACATCTTACTTACGAGCGACATTTGCCAAATTTGTATTCAAATTGACAATTCATTTCGAACTTAACGTTATCTCGACTGATATTGGAATACAGGTCAAATTCAATTTCTTTGTTTTTCAGAGATGTTTGAAATTTGAATGAATTAATATTATCTAAATCAATGTCATTATTTTAGCAATAATATTTTTTTTTAAGAGATTATGAAATTCGTTCTAAGAAAACAGTATTTTAATGGTGGTCATAATATACGGTTCTTGAACTCATCATTGAGGGCTTATGATAATTTTTATCATAAGCCCTCAATTTATCAATCCAAATATTATTTGGATTGATAAAATAATAAACCGAATCGTGAGAGGCACATTGAATATCAACACAAGGCTTGAAAGGTCACGACCGATGAAGTCTGCGCTCCGTCCAACCCCAGTCCAATGCCAAAACCCCGAAACCTTCCAGCTCGAACTCCAAAATCGCTTCGAATGCCTAGCAGAATGCGAGTCTACGGACGATCTGAATAACGGGTTTGTACAGGCTGTCCAAGCTGCTGGGTCGAAGTTCTTTAAGACCCACAGCCAGAAAATAACCCAAAAACTCTCAGACCACACTCTTAAGATCATGGACGAACGGAATGAAATGCGGCTGCAGTCTTCAGTGGACATGCAGAAGTACAGGGGGCTTAACAGACAAGTCTCTAAGTCATTACGGACAGACCTGCGCACCTTTAATACTTCGCGTATTAAAGATGCTATCGAGCGAAACAAGGGCTCTAAGGTGTTCGCTAGGGATTTGTCTGTTGGGCAGACCCAGTTGATGAAACTGAAGACCGAAAATGGCACCGTAATTTCGTCCAAGGCCGAGATTTTGGGTGAGGTTGAGAAGTTCTACGGACAGCTGTACAAATCAACTCGACCCGTTGAAAGTTTGGCTACAGATCCCAGAGCCAAACTCACCCGACATTACACCGAAGACATCCCGGACGTCAGCCTGTACGAGATCAGAATGGCCCTGAAGCAACTGAAGAACAATAAGGCGCCAGGGGACGACGGAGTTACGGCTGAGCTTCTGAGAGCGGGTGGAATGCCGATACTTAAAGTCCTCCAGAAGCTCTTTAACTCTGTTATTCTCGATGGCGGTGTCCCAGAGGCGTGGACCGGAAGTGTGGTGGTCTTGTTCTTTAAGAAAGGCGACAAAACCTTATTGAAGAACTACCGACCCATCTCACTTCTGAGCCACGTTTATAAGTTGTTTTCAAGGGTCATTACAAATCGACTCTCACGCAGGTTCGACGACTTCCAGCCTCCTGAACAAGCCGGTTTCCGGAAAGGCTTTAGTACCATAGACCACATTCACACGCTGCGCCAGATTATACAGAAGACCGAAGAGTATAATCGGCCCTTATGTCTAGCGTTCGTGGACTATGAGAAGGCCTTCGATTCGGTCGAGACATGGGCGGTGCTCGAGTCACTACAGCGGTGCCACATCGACTATCGATATATCGAAGTGTTGAAGTGTTTGTACAAAAATGCCACTATGTCAGTCCGGCTCCAGAACCAGAGTTCGAAACCGATTCAGTTGCAGAAAGGTGTGAGACAGGGAGATGTCATATCTCCGAAACTGTTCACCGCTGCACTGGAAGATGTCTTCAAGCTTCTGGACTGGGAAGGACTTGGCATCAACATCAACGGCGAGTACATCACTCACCTTCGATTCGCGGACGACATCGTAGTCATGGCAGAATTGCTAGAAGACTTGAGTAAGATGCTCGGAGACCTCGATAGAGTTTCCCAACGGGTGGGCCTGAAAATGAACTTGGACAAGACGAAAGTCATGTCCAATGTTCGCGTTTTGCCAATACCGGTTCACGTGGGGAATTCTCAACTTGAAGTTGTTGATCAGTACGTATACCTGGGACAAACTGTCCAACTTGGTAAATCCAACTTCAAGAAAGAGGTCGATCGCCGAATCCAACTCGGATGGGCAGCGTTCAGAAAGCTAAAGCGGATCTTCTCGTCCAAAATACCGCAGAGCCTTAAGTCGAAAGTCTTCGACCAGTGTGTGTTGCCAGTGATGACTTATGGATCAGAGACTTGGCCGCTAAATGTGGGCCTCATAAATAAACTCAGGGTCACTCAGCGTGCAATGGAAAGAGCTATGCTCGGAGTTTCTTTGCGCGATATGATCCGTAATACGGTAATACGCCAGAGAACCAAGGTCACCGACATAGCTCAGAGAGTTAGCATGCTGAAGTGGCAATGGGCAGGCCACATAGCTCGGAGAACTGATAACCGTTGGGGAAGAAAAGTTCTCGAGTGGCGGCCCCGCACCGGTGGACGGAGTGTTGGACGGCCTCCCACCCGGTGGTCTGACGACCTGGTTAGGATCGCGGGGAGCCGCTGGATGCGAGCGGCTCAAGACCGTGATTTGTGGCGCTCTTTGGGGGAGGCCTTTGTCCAGCAGTGGACGCCCCCGGGCTGATGATGATGATGATGATGATGAAAATAATAAATAAAGTATTTAGAGCTAAAGTACCTAATACGTTAAATGTTTTAATGTGTATTTATTCGGTGGTTTCTTTTAAGTGTTAACTGTTTCTACAATTATAAAAAAAGATTTATAATTGTAAAAAATAATTATAGCTATGATGTCATATTATGTTCTTTTTTTGTTTAAATTGTGGTGAAGTAATAGGCAATTTGGCAAGGTGAAAAAAAACGTAATAATTATGTATATTCATGTAAATTATGAGTTTTAAAATCGATTTAAAGTATTCTTACTTAAAAAAAATGGATCTTTTATCCAAAAAACCACGATAAAACTTGATATTTTTTTATCTGTAGCCATTTTATCAAAAACGGAGCCGAATCCATGATGACGTCAAGGGTCGGTAAATATCACAGATTATAGGATGTCTGTATATTCTATATGACAGTTGACGTTTGTTTGTTTTTCTGGCTTTGCTATGATTAGCCAATGTCAGTTTGTTTATGTATTGACCACTGACGTCACTGATTCCTGTGCGACGCCATCTTGCCCAAGAAAGCGTTTTAGCGGCATATTTTAAAAGTGAATTTTTATTTCCTTTTTTTTGACGAAATACATAAAAGAAATTTAAAATTACCACTTTTGGAGTACTCAGTAAACACCAACAAATAATCTGAGATGGTTTTCAAAAACCTGTCAAATAGCCTATTGCGACCGGCCACAGTGTTTAAGAACACTTTATCACTGTGTTAATGTCATTCGATTCGCTACACTTAAAAAACAAAACCAAAAACAATTGAAGCATTTTATTTATTAAACTAAATAACAATAAAATTTAATAAAAAATACTTATTCCCGATTGCCTAGCGAAAGGAGGGTAACATTTTTAGGTCCCCACACACTAGATGCATTTCAAACGATGCACCGCATCATAAATACATTCTTTAAAAGCAAGATATAGTGGGACTCCACAGGGGTAAGGTCTTTCTTAATCAAACAACGTTATAGTTGAGAGGTCGAGAGAAAAATGTTTTGAAATAAAAGCAACAATATTCTAAAAAAAACCGAGAAGAGGTTTTGTAAACAAAGAGTTATAAAAATATCTCCAAACGGCCGGCACAGGTCAGCGCAGGTGTTATAACTATTACCAGGGATTCAGAATCAAAGAGGTAGTAACTCAGGGCGCATTAAATATACATCTGCCAATTTAAAGATGCGTCTTGTGTTCGATGATTAAAATGATAGGTACAACTTTACTATTAGGTACCTGAGTAAAAACTCTTCATGTATTTCAATTGAGAGAAAATTGAACAAAGAATAAACGTATGAAAAAATACTTTATTATTAAAATATTGGCCTCCGATTTTGCAACGCGGTGCAGCGGTGGTCTATTTGGAATGTAAGTACTAGGCAAACATAACTTACAAAGAGCTTTCTTTTGAAACCTAGAGTGAACCTATTGGATTCAAGAATGTCGATATGCTCACCCATGACGACGTAATTGAGGGATCGTACGAGGGTCAAACTGAAAGTTTCGGGAATAGAAAAAAATATGCAGTTAAATTGAATAAAAGTATTTTTATTGTTTTTCAACGTATTCTCCTTTATATTTTATGCACTTTTCCATGCGATCAAACCAGTCATTAAAGCACTTATTGAAGTCTGAAGTAGGGGTCGACAAAATGGCCATTTTAAAAGCCTCCACTGCTGGTTCCGGCGTCTGAAACCGCTGACCACGCAACTTATCCTTAATTTTGGGGAATGTGAAAAAGTCATTGGGGCTTAAGTCGGGGCTGTATGGAGGATGGTCCAGTAATTCGACTTTTTCACCGTCCAGGTACTCAGTTGTTTTCCGAGCGGTGTGAGGGCTGGCATTGTCGTGGTGAAGGATAATGCGGCGACTAGGGTTTTTTTTTCGGAGTTCAGCATAGATACTCGGCAAACAAATAGTAGTGTACCAATCGGCATTGACCGTTCTACGATCTTCAAGAGGAATAGTAGCCACGTGAACCGATTTGGAGACAAACGTAGCCACCATCTTTTTGCCCGTGCTGCGAGAACGAATAACTTTTGTCGGCTTGAGCTCATCTTCGTAGACCCATACTCGAGATTGGTTTTTATTTTCAGGCTCATATGCATATATCCAATACTCGTCACCGGATACAATGCTAAAAACTGCATTTGAGCTTCCTCCGTTGAATTTATTCAAAGTTCTGAGGCACCAATTGACACGAGTCGTTTTCTGCTCCTCAGACAATAAGTGAGGGATCCAACGGGAAAACAACTTTCGCACGCCTAATTGTTCCTGTTAAATGATTTGTATCTGACTCATTCCAATGCCCAAACACTCTTGAATCTCCCGATATGACACATGTCGGTCTTCCTTTATCAGCTGACGCACAGCATCGACGTTTTCTTGCGTGACTGCCGATTTTGGTCGACCTTCACGCAAGTCGTCCGTGAGGGATAGACGGCCACGTTGAAATTCTGCATACCACCTGTATATTGTCGTCTTTGAAGGTGCTTCATTACTAAAAGCAACAATCATCCGGTCTCCACAATGTTTTTGTGATAATCCACTTTTAAAGTCGTAATAAATCATAACTATTAATCATATATATTAAAGTCAGATAACTATTAATAATAAGATCCAGATTTTTCACTGCAGGTTCAAAAGGAACTATGTATTTGTTGTTATTTTGAAACAGATCCCTATAGAATTTCTTTATTTGGTAGGGTAATTCAGGTGTGAAGTTACCGTTACTTTTGGCCGTTAACTTCACAACGGTCCATTAAAATATGCGTCAGTCTACTGATATTAATACAAACGTGCTTCAACATAACATAACCATCAAAACTGAACGGTATACCTATAACCGCGTTTTAATAACCTCACACTCAGTCGTACATGTTTCGACCCATCGAAGTCGTCGAAATCGTCCCATACTTTCTTTAACCGACTGCCCTGCGCAAATGCCGGGCGGCAACTGAGCACCGCGCGGGGCGTGCGCGCGTGGGTACATAAGAAATTCAGAATAGCGCAGCTAAATGAAAAATATTATTAAAATATTACTAATTTACCACTTTATTCAACACCTAGGTACTTACTTACTCGCAGGTAAATGGTTCTTATGTTAAAT
The DNA here is from genome assembly GCA_963966035.1 of Acleris laterana. NCBI lineage: Eukaryota > Metazoa > Arthropoda > Insecta > Lepidoptera > Tortricidae > Acleris > Acleris laterana. Next base: position 8,572,211 of record OZ014438.1, read on the forward strand.
GAATTCCTAGTACAGTGAGCATAAAAGAAATGCATCCTCCCGGCTGAATAGGATCCTTATTTTCGTCGACTCCGTATACATAGCATTGTGGCTGCCGAAGCAACAATGCTATATTTTTGCCGTTTGTTTTGTCAACCTGAGTTCAAATCCCGGATGGGGATTTTTTTTTGTGTTTTTTTTTGGTTAAAACCAACAAGATTTTGTCGCTTATAATTTTTTTATTACAATTAAAATGGAAGCCTTAAACACAAATCCTACATTAATAATTATTACATGAGTAATTTAACTTCTAATGAAGACATGTTGTAGAAGAATAAAAATACATATCAGTCAGGAGGTGTTTTTTATTAGGTATTCAAATCTAAACTTTCGTTTTAATTTGCTCGGTTCGCATGTCTGTCATTGAGGTTGTATTTTATTAATTATTTTTCAACTATAGGATAAATAAATAAATAACGAAAATAATGCGTATTAGTGTTAAAAAACCAGAGACCTATGATATGTTTTGGTGTTTTGTGTATGGTAAGCAACTTTCAGTAAAACCGGTTATGATTTGTGCGCTTTTCCAATACGTTTTTCTATTCCTGCGCCATCTGTGAGCAAATACGGATGTCACCAAGCAATCTTAAGTTTCATCTAGTCTACGAAGTATCAAACCTGATAAGAGAGGGTAGCTTTGGCAACAATACTAACTGCTTCTTTTGATTTATGTTTTCCTAGTATGTTTTATTGCTAAAAAACTATTTAAAAATGTAATAATGATTTTCATTATTATACGCAAAATAGACTTTCACTTTCCTGCAATATCAAACTTAAATTTTATAAAGAAGTTTTCGCTCATGAATCATTGAACAACCCTTTGAATCGCAATATTATTTCTCAGGCTTTGTGTTGTTCTATTTGTCATTATGACATTTGAATTTGACAGATAAAGACAAAACATGAAGCTATACAAGTCCATCGTTATTAAACGTTTATTAGTAAGGGGGTTAAAGTATAAAAGCGATAACTATCATTTAGACAGTTTTAGTGTTATGCAATATTTATGATTTGTAGGTACCAATGCACCTTTACATTTTTTTTGTATTTTGTATAATAATACGTAAGAAATTACAAGCTATTACATTTTTATTCCAAGATTATCCATGCCGTTACTTTAACATTACTGAAACATTTGTACATTACTGAAACAAAGTTGTATGATCATGTTAAAAAAATGTATTTATACTACTAAATGACGTTCCAATTAAAATTGATTCGACCATGATTACTCGATAATCACGTTCTTTTATTAATCAAGTGAGGTCTTTTCAATGATTTATACACTACATCCGTATTTTCATATTAAATTTATGATGAAATAACTATTCATCATACGTTATTTTTAATAAAACCACGCCTAATAAATATTTGAGGTTATGTGTCAAACAGTGCTGACTTGTTTACATCGTTCACAAGTTCTATTGATGGTGACTTTACTATAATTTGACGTTTTACCAGGTAATAGTCCTTACCAAAAAAAAGGTTTGGTGTTTATTTTTTTTTTCAGTTATTTTGAAACGGAATAAAGTGGCCACCTTTTCCCGTTAAGCTGACTACTCAAAGGGTAATTGTTATTAAAGTTTGTTACGTATCCGATAAATTGTGTTTTTACTTGCGGTACAAAAACGTATCGTTTGATTGAAAGGAAATTCTTTCGTTAATTAGAAACACAATAATAGTAATGAGGGCGCCACTGGACGCTCGACGTTTGCTCGGCGCAGTCTTAATGTACATACATACATACATAAACTCACGCCTTTATTCCCAGAGTGGGGTAGGCAGAGCTACAGAATTTCCAACAACTATAAAAACTTTTTGATAGGTAATTCTGTAACCACATTTTGCTCACTTAGGCGAAGATGTTTACCAGTGTATTAGTGACAGGTTGCAAGCCCATCGCCTAACAGTACTACACGCCTTTATTACCTTAGTCGGCTTTTACGACATCCACGGAAAGATACGGAGTGGCACTATTCTTATCCGGCTACCACACTAGCCTAGGCTAGGCTAGACTAGTCTTAATGTGTGAGTAAAAATGGATTGGGTGCATAGACGTGACGTCACGTCACGTCTCGAGCTGCATCTTGTTCGTCATGAGCTCCTAGTTTACCGACGGCAAAATAGTTCAGTTTTTGAATAATAACTATTGTAAAAAAATTTACTGGTGGTCTTCTCTATTCGGACTTGTGAGGGAATTCCACGTGAATCGGCTACGAAAACAACATCTTAAATCAGTAAGAAATTGCTGCCTTTTATTATCATAATCGTACAGTTAGTTTCACACAAAGTTTTCTTGTTTTATTTGTACCGTAGACCGACAATGACAGAGCGGTGCCCTAGACTGAGCGCAGGCCAGTACCTACCTACTCACACTCCTCTTCACGGCAATGTCGCGGTCGTCAGGAGAGTCCCATGCTGCTCCGCAATTTCAACAGTCGCGGACCTGCTAAAGCTTTTGTCAGTAGATCAGCCACCATATCTTCAGTTTGCATATACTTGACCTCTATTACTCTTTCTCGTATAATGTTCCAAATGAAGTGCTTTTTAAGGTCAATAATGTTTTGACTTTGAATTCACAATTTCGTTTTGGCTTAGTTTAAGGGCCGCTTGATTGTCATTTAACAATACTATGCGGTCGTGTCTGGCTCCTTGGTCTTTATAGAGACTCTTAAGGTGAATGGCTTCCTTTGCGGCTTCGGTTAATGCGACATTGCTTCAGCCGTCGATAGAGCGACGCTTTTCTGCTTTTTCGACATCCAGCTTATGGCCATTCTAGCATATTTAAAACAGTAGCCTGAAAAAGACTTTCGATCGAGCTTACATGCGCCCCAGTCTGCATCTGCCATACCATATAAGTCTTGCCCAGTCCTTCTGAAAATAAGACCGACGTTCTTTGTTCCTTTCAGGTAACGTAGCACTCTTTTTGCGCTCTTAAAATGTTCTTCTCCATAGCAATCATTGAATTGTGAGAGATAGCTTATGGCAAACATTATGTCAGGGCGAGTTGCCACTGCAAGGTACATGAGTGTACCGATCAAGTTTATGTATGGAAGTTCTTTTCTTTCATCTCTGTCGTTCTTTGCTAATATGAGACCTGGCTCTATGGGTGTAGACGTGGGTTTACAGTCCTTCATTTTGATTTTTTTTTGCGTTTCTTCTATGAACTGTTCCGTGTTTTGTTTTCTTTTGGTGTTCAATAAAAAGTATTTGTATTGTATTGTATTGTATTTAACTTCTCTTGGTTTAGTTTGATTTCACCTCTTTTATACGTAATGTCAATTCCAATTAGCCGCTTCGGTGTCCCTTAGTCTTTTAACTCGAATTTTGTATTTAGTAGGTCTTTTACTTCTTCGAATTTTGTTGGACACGAATAGGCAATTAACAAATCATCGACATATTTTATAATTATAATTTTAACTCCTCTATTCTCTAGTAAGTATAGACATGGTTCAGCTTCTGATGCTTTAAAACATATGTTCTTCAATTCTGTGTCGAGTTTCTTGTACCACTGCCTCCCTGCCTGTTTGAGTCCATATAAACTTTTGATAAGATGACAGACTTTCTCTTTGGGATTATTTTTTATATCTTTTAACTTGCTCATTGTCTTATTGACTATTGTACAAGGTCAGATCTTCTTGTTTACTTTCTTCGACCATAATTTATGTCAGATAGTCTTGTAAATAGTTAGGGTATTTCATTACTATGTTTTCTTCCAATTCACCATTCAGGTACGCCGTTGTCACGTCCATCTGATTCAATTTCAACCCTTCTATGGCTATTCCTACAACAGATCTGATCGATCTCAGTTTAGCAACGGGAGCGTATGTTTCGTTGCAGTCGACACCTGGTCGCTGCGAGAAGCCCCGTGCTACGAGTCTGGCTTTCTTTGTGACATTGATGTCTGGTCCTACTTTATTTCTTAGCACCATTTTGTAATCCACTTCTTTAATTCCTTGCTCTTTTTTAAATTTTCCAGGTTCTGTTCTTGACATGTGCTTTTATTTCAGCCTTTATCGCATCATGCCAGTATTCGTCAGAGAGTATGATTTTCATCAGACAGGTAAGATATTTTTGAGATTAAGCGACTTTCTTCAGTCTCGCTCATAACAAAATCCTTAGTCCACGAAGGGGGATGCCTCTCTCTCTGTGGCCGCCCATTTTCAGTTATTTCTATAACCTCTGATGCGTCTTCGTAAGACTCTAATTGGTCAACTAAAGAAATTTCATCATCGCGATCGTTCAGATTTTGCAATGTGTTTTCATCTTTGTTTTCTGTTTGAAATAACAGATAACTCATTTTCATTTTTCCTTTTAGTCCAACATGTCTCGATAGTATGCCCTTTCTTTTTGCATCTCTTGCAGAATAATCTTTGCTTACCTACCATTTTTCTTAACGTGAGATGCCTCTGAGCTTTCAGGCTGTTCATTACCACTCCTAGCCTGGTATTTTTCCATAATTTTGACTTTCAGATCTTCAGGACAAGGTAGTGTGTCTCGAGACTCGATAGCAATTCGAAAGTTTTCGAAAGTTGTTGGCAGACTATAGAGGAGCATTATGCTGTGCAATTCTGGTGGTATTTTTATGGACATATCCGCGAGTTTATGTACTATATCCATAAAGTTATTTATATGGTCACGAATATCTTCATTTGTGAGCATTCGCTTTAGAACCAGCTGTTTTAATAAGGTCGCTTTTCTTGCAGGCCCAGTACTTTGGTAAGTAACCTTCAACGTATCCCATACAGCTTTAGATGTCGTGCAGACTTTAATTTGTTTTAATTCAGAAGGCGACAATAAAAGTTAGATTTCAGCTCTTGCCTTTAAATCCTCTTTGTTGAACGCCAACTTCGCCGCCGCATCCGCACTCGGTGCTAATAACTTTGCGCCGCTTACGATCAATCTCTTACTTATTATATTTTATTACTATCGTGCACGTTGTACATGGGTAGATACACATTGTTATCATTTTTTTTTACATAATTATTATTATTTTTGAGGGTCTGCGAACCAGTTACTATACGGAATGTGTATCACTCGAAAAAGGCATCAATGGAGTACCAGGCGTCAGATGCCAGTTTGGCTTTGAGTTTATTAGTGAACGCTGAGTCGCTACAGGCGTTTTTTAATTCTATGGGCAACCCGTTGTATATCCTGGGCCCCACTGTATGCAGGCATTTTTTTGATTTGGCGAGTCGCGTCTGAGGTGGGCGCAGCTCGCCGTGCCTCCTCGTAGTTGTACCACGCGCGGTACCGTGAGTTGGAAACTGTTTCAGGTTACGCCTTACATATTTGGCCACCTCCAGGATGTATAGGGACGGTAGGGTGAGTATGCCTGTTTCCTTAAATAGTTGTTGGGCAGGGTGGTCCCAGGGGGCCCCGGTTATACAGCGGACTGCTCGCTTTTGTAGTCTAAAGGGTCTCAGTCTGTTGGCGGCGTCGCCCCATAGGTCAACACCGTATGACAATATGGAGTGAAAATAACCATAGTAGGCTTTTTTTATGTTGCTAAGGTTAAGGCTGGGGCGAAGTCTACCCAGTGCAAAACAAGCGGAGGATAATCGACCGCATAGGAGATCTATATGCGGACTCCATGTTAATCCAGAGTCCATGATGATGCCTAGGTATCTAACTTGATCAACCTGAGGGACGGGCCGGCCGTTACAGGTGATTTGTAAGTTGTATGCCTTCCTGCCACGTAAACAGAAATGCACGATATTTGTTTTGTTCACGTCCACGTTCAATATCATGCCATTGGCTGTAAACCAGGATTCCACCTGTTCCATCACCTTGGCCAGTTTTACCCTGAGAAGATAATAATCTTCGGCTGCTACGATCACACAGCCGTCATCGGCGAACATTACGATCTCCGCATCATCAGTGGCGGTTGTGAAATCGTTCATCAGTATTAAAAAGAGGTTATTCCCCATGGCTGAACCCTGCGGCACTGCACAATCCCCCAATTCGAGAAGGTCCGACCTAGCGCCATAGACCGAAGTCAGTTGTTTTCGACCCTTTAAAAAGGAGGTAATTGTATTTAGGAGGCTACCAGTGACGCCATAATGATCAAGCTTAGATAAAGCGGTATTAACGATATAGGCCTATAGTTTTTTAACGAATTTTGATCTCCTTTCCCCTTATAAATTGGTTGGACCTTAATATTTTTTAAGTTGCTAGGGTAGTTACCGCTTTTTATACACCTATTAATCAACTCACAAAATATGTTTAGCATAAATGTAGGTAATAAGTCAAGGAAGCGGGAGGACATATCATTTATATCTTTAGAGTCTTTTCGCTTAATTTGTTGTATTTTATTAATTACATATTGAATATGAAATGGTTCGTTTTTAATGTGGTTAGCATGTCTGTTTACGTACTTACTAAGATATAGCAGTGCGGTGGGGATGTCGGCGCGCGCACGGGAGTACTTGTAAATTTGGCGTCAACGTAAAACCGGTTTAGCGCGGCGGCGGCGGCCGCAGCGCGCTGCTCCTGCGACTCCCCAGCTGATTCGCTTATTAGTATGTGAAGGGCGTCTTGTTTACTGATGTTACTATTAGTTTCAGATGCTATTATGCGCCAAGATGTCTTGCAAATATTGTCACTGTTAGAAATTAAGTCGTTTATGTAGTTTCTGCGAGCGGTGTATAGTTCATTCGAATACTTATTCTCGAGCGCAGACATATCAAAAGATAGTTGATCGTGATGTTCATTAACATGTAATGATGTTTTTGCATTCCGTAATCGGTTTCGTGCATTGATAACTGGTTCGCTAACCCATGCTTTTGCATAGTTTTTTACTGGGTACTTTTTTAATGGAAAGTTGATATCAAATAATTTAATTACAATGTCACTAACAGAATTAAATAGTTGTCCAGGGCATGTACGCTTACGTAATGCGGAGTTCCAGTCATAGTTATACAAAGAGAAGTTGAAATTGTGTATATTAATCTCTGAAAATAACCGCTTCCATATTACATGATTAAGTTGTAATATTTTTGAGATCATTATCGTCACTAATACGCATTTATGATCGGATATATACATTTCATACGGTTTAACACATAACACCTCGTTTTTCGGGATGTTGGTGTAGACGTGATCGATGCAAGTTTTATTTGGAATTACAAATTAAATGAAACTACAACATTCCTGTTTGATTGAAGGTTACCTAATAACAAAATATTCGCCACCTAAATCTTTTGTAAATAAAATTAAAACGAAACGAAACAAAGTAATAAACATAAAAAATAATAAAATTATACTTGAAAGTTATAAATATTCAAGTATCAACGAGAGCGTCAGTTATTACATGTAAATGCATGTTTTTTTAGTGCTTTCAACAATTTTACAAGAATTGTCATCATAACATACAAACTCATTTAGTAAAGAGTGGTTCTTATAATGTCCTATCTAGAAGTACCTTTTAGGTTTTGATTCCCTTGCAAGTAGTTCTGAGTTTGAAAATATGCGGTTTCTTTAAATAATATGATAATGTTTTCTCTTTTGATAGCGTTGACATAGAAGTTTGATTTTGCTTAAAGGTATTATCGACCTGTTAACAATGTCATTTGATTTAATATAATAGTCGAAAGTATTTAGAAAAACACACATCGCTATGCCCAAAGACATGACGCGAGCATTCGAGCGGGAAAAAACCTTTTAAAAAAAGAAGAGGAAGCAAGAATCTGTGGTGTGATCGGCGTACGCGGAGTGTGTAATTTATGTTGAAGCTAATTATAGAAAATGTTGTAACTACCTACCAAAAGTGTTAGTATTATTATAAATAAAATATCCTTTGTGAAGTCTTCAGTGGTTTATTTATGTTAGCGATAGCTTTGAGTGGGGTTATTACATCATACCCTTTTAAACGAAAAAAAATATTTATATAATTACAAAACTTTAGTTACATACAATTATCCTACCTTTTAACAAACAACCCAAAATAAAATAAAACAGACTTAATATATACTTTCACACAGTATCAGTAATCCAAGGAGGCTACTTATTCAACCAGCAGTACCTAATAAGCCATCACTGATGCAGCGCCAAGTCTATGCAGATCTTACATGAAAAGAGGTTCTTGTATAACATACATTGTTTTTATCTAATATCACTACATACTGTAATATGATACAATACAACAATACAAAACACTTTATTGTACACCAAACAATAACATTACAGAGCATTGCAGAGCATTATTTTATGATGTATAACTATTATATTTCCTTATTCTACCTTCTATCCATACATTTTTATTCACATCTTTTTCGAACCAAACATTTTGTCCAATCTCAAAACCATTTTTACTTATAGCAGTATTATTGTGATTTCTTATATTCCTAGTCATAGTCTTATCAAATTGTCTTACATTATCATTCATTTTTGGTTATAAATAATTATAGTTAGCTACCAACTTTGTTTTTAAATTTCTGTTCATTCGCAGCTCACTAGGAGAATACTGAGTGCCAGAAACAGGTGACGCTCTATATTGCAATATCAATAACATTTTCTTAGCAATTTGGACCCCACGGTCAGCCATGCGATTTGCTTGAGCATACCGCGGACTGGTGTAGGTGAATTTAAAACCCCAAAGAAATGCAAATTCTCTGCATTCTCTCGACTCAAATGGCAGTAACAGAATATTATACATCTATTAAACTTTTTATTACAGATTTGGCTCTTTTATTATTTATTAATTTAATATCTAGCCATTTCGAGAAATATTCATAGATTACTAAGAAGCTTTTACTTCTGAAGTCCATTATGTCAAAACCAAGCATCCAAAATATAAATTTAGGAATGTCATGAGGTAGCAATTGGCTCCTTAATATTGTAATTACGATACGTCTGACAGGTATAACATTTTCTTACAAATTCTTCAATGTGACTATCCATTTGAGGCCAGTAATACAATTTATCTATCCAAATATCATAAACCCTCCATGATGCGTTCAAGAACCTCACATTATTACGACCATGAAAATAGACTGTTTTGTTAGAACAAATTTCTTATCTGTGAAAAAGTTATTATTGCTAAATATTAACGTCGAATTCGATAACATTATTGCATTCAAATTTTGAACATCTCTGAAAAACTAAGTTTGATTTGACCTCTGTTCTTATATCAGACAAGATGACGATTAGTTCGAAATGAATTGTCAATTTGCATACAAATTTGACACATGTCGCACTTAAGTAAGACATCAAACGATATGATAGTTGGAGCCGACTCTAGTTTGTCTCTGAATTAAAAAAAAACTATAACAGCTGCCAAAAAACTTTTCAATCTTTTCATTGCCGCCATTACCGGTTTAAATTTATTAAATGCATCATGGAGGCTTATGATATGTCGGTAGATAAAGTAGTGTATGTAACAGTAAATTATTAGGCATTAAAACTCTTTTGTGATGTTATTATGTACAGTCACATAAATTAATATTACGTGCAAGCTGTATCATTTTGGTCATGCCTAAAAAGCCTTTATGTAACTTTTTCTAAAAACTTAATCTCGAGCTTTTTGGTATAATTAACTTGTCATTAAAAATTACAAATTTATTGTCTTCTGAAAGTTGACTTCTGAATTTATGGTAACAAGTTAAATTATCTTGTATATTACTTTTATTATTTGGCCAACCATTTTCAAAAGGTTTTATTTAACTTGCAATGTTATGTATGTATGTATGTAAGGGTCAAATCTTGCAAGTTTGACCCACTTCCCAGTTTCCGATGAAGCTGAAAATTTGCATACGCCTTTAGTTCTGATGACAATACAATAATATAGTACCATAGAGCTTTCTGATGATGGAGACTCAGGGTGGCCATAATATGAACTCCTAAATTACACATGATAAACCCGTCGTGTTAGGGCTTGTCTGAATCGCCTTGACAAGTAAATGACGACAGTGCAAAAAAAGTACAGTAAGCAATAAAAGCTTGTCCCAAAAATTTAATTTTTGGCAGAAACTTATTTATAAATTCTGTTAACTTTGCCAATTATTCATCATCAGCTTGTGAGCTTTCTAAAATTAAATGACTGTTTTGTTCCTCAGTGCATTTTAAATATTGAGAAAGGCCTACACTGTGTATGAATTCGTTCGTATAGGTATCCTCTGTGTCATTACATTCCTGATATAAGCGTGATAATAAATCCGCTATGTACATTAATTTTACTCTGCAGATATTTAAATTCTATATTATATTTAAGCAATTTATACTGAAAATTGTCGTGATGAAATCTAACATTATGTTCTTTGGCTCTACTAAAAACCATGTTTAATACACTAAATATCATGTTCCTGTTCAGTATCAGCACTTATTAATAAATCACCATAAATATCACCGAAGGCTCTTTCACTGTATGATTGAAATATTTCCGGAGCAATCGACAGCCCAAAAGGTAATCTAAGGAATTTATAGCACCCAAAGGGACTGTTAAAAGTTCACAGGTCACTTGACTCTTCTACGAGTTTAATATTATAAAACCCATCGGACATATCGAGTACTGAGAAATACTTCTTATTACAAAGTTTGGGTACAATCTCATCAAGTGTCGGTGTTAGGGGGTGTTCCCGTATTTAAACTTTATATAGGATCTCATCCTTAGGATCCAAGCAAATTCTCAAAGAACCATCTTTCTTTTCAATAATGACTAAATTGCTTACATAACTATTTAGATATTCGACCTTCGCAATGACTTGGTGCTCTGCCTGGTGACTCCACGCCAGGTTGAATGCGTAGCTTCAGAGGATTTTTAAACTCCCACACACCCTGAAACAGTTCAGTATTAATATTAACAATGGTCTCTTTATTACGCAATTTGTCTTTAATTCGTTAATATTATTATTATTTAGCAAAATTAATTGTACCAATGACTCTAAGCCTAGGATCGGTTTCACACTTTCTTTAATAATTAAAAACTCTGTATCAAAACTGTCATCACAGTTAGGTACTAGAAAATACTTTAAGACTGCGCCGAGCGTATGCCGGATGTACAGTGGCCCTCATTGCTTTTATTGTGTTTTCTAATAAACTAAAGTATTTTCTTAAAATGGGACGGTAGGTTTATGTACAACAAATAAAAACACAACTTAAAGGGTAAATCACATAAGTAGTTAAATAACAATTCACCTTCGAATTATCAACTTAACGGAAAAAAGTGGCCACCTTTTTCCGTTAAGCTGACTACTGAAAGGGTAATTGTTATTATAGTTTGTTACGTATCTCAAAAATTGTGTTTTTATGTACTTGCGCAACAAAAACGTATCGTCTGATTCCAAGGATTTTTTAGTTAATTAGAAAACACAATAATAGTAAGTAATGTGGGTGCCACTGGACGCTCGGCGTTTGCTCGGCGCAGTTTTAAGTGTAACTTTTCCCATTGGCATTATTTTGCCACCACCAAAGACTTCAATTATTGTTCTTATCTCAGACAGTTTTATTTGTTTATTATCATTGACAATATTATTAAGGTCACTTAATGAGATCAAATTGACCTAGGCCCCCGTGTCGCATTTAAAATATACATTCTTGTTCTCGACTCTTAAATACTCATTCCAATCCTGTTTATTTAAATCTATTGAGCCAACTAGTGATAAGTCATGCACATTGTTATTACTGTCATCATTGCTAATTTTGTGTACTTTTTTATTAGACAAAGAGCATCCAACACTAAAATGGTTCAATTTATTACACACAGACATACTTTGCCATAGGCTGGACAGAGGGCAATGCTCTGTGTTACATTTCTTGCATAAGTAGTAACTCTTATTACGATTCCGACTGAAATTAGTATTATAGCTGAAATTACCTCAACTGTTATTATTATAATAGTTCTTATTATTTGAAAACCTGTTCTTATTATTATTATTGTACTTAACTTTAGATTCCCCGGCATGCATGCACCTCCGGATTGTTCAACCGCTTGACATGCTCTTTTGAGAGCTCCGCAGACCGGCATATGGCGACAGCCTTCTGCAGACTTCAGTCCTTAATTTCAAGAAGCTTTTGCTGCATTCTTTGTTCACGTATCCTAATCACAATTCTGTCCCGGAGCATTATGTTCTTTTGTTCACCGAAATTACAGTTTTCTGCCAGTTTTCTTCAGTGTAAAACGCATCAAATGTCTCTCCTTCTTCTTGATTACTTACGACTATGCTTCGGTTTGAAGTAGTCATTAAAAATTACTATCAAAATTCTTCAAATTTAACCTTGTTTTTGTCTTCATCATCAATTTTAAGTATATTCAAATACAAATCTTGCGCTTGCTGGCCAATGCAATTTAATAACATCGCCGCTTTTCTGGTTTCTGTCAATTTTTGGTTGCCAGCAGCCAGCATAAAAATCTTAAAAGAGTGTTTAAATCTCTGCCATTTCGGCCAACAATTCTCGATGTCGTCCGAAGACATCTCCTGTGGCATTTTACATTCACCCGCCCATACATTACCCACTTCCACGGGTTTCTCTTCGTCAGGCATTCTTAATATTTAATATTACTCTCAGTTATTAGTATTAAATGATTCCGGCCGACACAAGCGGCCATGCGGTTTTTAGGTTACCTTATTGTATCTGTCTTAATCTTGCCGGAATTTGTTCTTGTCCGACTGCGCCATGTATTATATTAAATAAAATATATTTTGTGAAGTATTCAGTGGTTTATTTATGTTTTTAATAATTAGTTAATTATTATAACCAAAAGCGAGCTACAATTAGTGTCCGTGACAGTCATGTAACAAGAGGGGGAAAGGGTGTGTGTGAGAGGGGAGGCGATAGCCTGGGGTGGGATTGCCAGCTTAAGGCTGCGTTCCGTTATAACAGCGTTTGAACGCTTATTTTCGTTTATTTTCTTTTAAATCAGTTCATAGTGATGGATTTCACATATTGCACATATGAGTCTTGTCTTGTACTTACAAACGCAACTTTGTTTTGTTATTACTTGTCACTGTATGGTTATGGCTTAAAAGAGGCAATTTCGTCAATAATTTAGTTCATGAATATATTTCTATGACGCCACGGCGCTATTCATGTGAAGTTTACGCACATTTATTTATATAAACCTTAGCAGATCATGTGCGCCAAAGGATTGTAACATTGGCAGCATTATGTTATTGTTAAGTCAATGGACAAACAGCAATAGCGTCTTTGCTTCGTAGAAATCGTAAAATTTAATTCCGTTCGATATGGTCTATCCTGTAAAATACTTATCATTACATTGTCATATAGCGTCATTCGATACTTGTTGTATGTGTGTAGTTATTATAACTTGAAACTTATATATACTGTGGTTTTGGTACCTGCTTTTGGTTTGGTTGTCATCCACAGACTATAACAGTGCGTGCGTTTAACATCTTCGTTCACAGGTAACATACCGCGTAGAACATAGATTGGTGTGACGAAAGATTTAAGCGCACTACACACTATCCTGCTCGATCATGGGTTGGTCGGACAGTGAATGGGATGCGTACATAATTTGACCTTTAACCAGAGGGGCTATTGCCTAACACACTCGCAATCGCACTTGTTTTTATTTTGAAAATCGAACGCTTCTCTGCATACAAAATGAAAACAATTGATCCGCTTTAAGTCGATTGTGATTGCGAGTGCGTTAAGCAATAGATCCGCTGGTTCAATGAGAACGAAATGTTTATGTGCTAATGATGAATTATTTATTACGTTATGTATATTTTACTAACATTTGCTGTTTGAATTGAATTGTTTTATGTTCTATTACATCAAATTTACTTGAACGGATGTAAAATAATGATGATTTCATATGTTTTTATTTAACTTTGTTTTGTATTTTTCTTGTGGTTTTAATATTGATTTGTTTCTTTCTTGTACTACTCTAGAGTCTACGAAAGAAAATAATTTAATTCTACACAAAAATCGGCTGCAAGTAAGGTTAACAAAAAGGCCCAAATTGGTAATTAAGTACGTATATTCGCGGTTGCAACCTTAACGTCGGTAATAAATGACACGAAGGTTTGACTAACGATATCCTAACGCAACAATCTATTCTTAGCTTAAATAGAGTGAAGTGACATAGACGCGGTGTTCATACGCAGCAATGCGCGTGCTGGTGTCAGGTTTGGGTGCTATACTACGTCATTCCGCCATACTACGCGCGCTATACAATTTTGGTAGTAAATGTATATCCAATCCGAAGTCTGTACCAATAGGAGCTACGTTGTCACGACACGAACGGCTCTTGGTGGGGGGAGGGGGAGGGGAGGGGAGAGCTGGGAAGTTGTATTTTAAATGCCGAAATGAGCATTAATCGATAATCGACCAGCCTCAACCGGCATGGCTTACAATGTGCCTCTAATTTGCTACATCGGGTGAGGGCTGCCTCCTCCTCTGCGCCTCTGGCTTTGTATATACACTGTAAGGGTAGGGCAGACAAGACCACGTTGGATTCGAGTTTCACACATATATATATATATATATATATATATATATATATATATATATATATATATATATATATATATATATATATGTTACATATATATATAGGTATATATGTATATCATCGGTCATCATCACCACCACCACCACCACAACCACCACCCTTATTTGTCAACGTAACTCGAAACTTAGACTTACAACATAAACTTATTCATTCCTAATATTAATCGACGGAACCCTCATCTATGTAATTAATCAATCGATAAAAAATGTAGTCGCTGAGAATGAAAAGACGATTAATTAAATCGTGACTAAATTAATCGAAACTAAGATTAATCAAGCCTCATTTGTAATCGTTAATCGCGATTAAAAAGGTAACCTTATTCAAAGTCAAATCATTTAATGTCATTCACAAGCCATAATTACAAGAATAGAAAAAAAACATAAAATAAAAGTAAAAACACTAAAATAAAAATAAATAAAATGAGTAATCACTCATAAAAGTCCTTAACACTATAAAACGCTTTCTCAGTTAAAAACACTTTTAGCCTACTGACATACACATCATAACATAAGAAGGTGCATTCTTAGGTGGATTTGCCTTAACCTAGAGTTAAGCGTCTACTTTTGTACGTGGGTTGCCGCCTAACCTCGGGTTACGACGCTAACTCTGGTCCACGCAAGTGGGCCTTAATGTCCTAGCTTAATTTATTATAAATTCGAACACCTACCGCCCGCAACGCATGCGAAGTGCTCGCCAAACGAACCAACACAGGGTTGATGTCCCTACAAGTTCGCCTCTGATCGGGGCGGCGTGCCCAAAACTCATTTATATGCATGTACAATAAATAATGTTGCCGTCGTTTTGAATCTCTTGAAAAACCTGCCCTCTCCAATTTATTAACATTCATCACACATAACTCAAAAGAGAAAATCTGTGCCTCCTGTGACAAGTGATACAACTCGAAAAACACGATTTTTCAGGAAAGCGAAAACAAGTTTAAAAAAAATACTGCTTCTAAACGAATAGATTTTTTTGAAAACTGCTACCGATTTTTATAACATATAATATCACTTTATTAACTGGTTTGACAAAAATAATGATACTAGTTATAGATTTTGAGATATTCAAAGAAACGTCCATAATGTATCATTTTACATTTTAGATTGATTTATTTAACCCGTGTAAGATGATACAACTCGAATTGTATTATTTAACACAAAAAAGTGTAATCAAGGAGCTCTGGTGATGACTGATACAACTTTTTTTTGAAACCTTCATTTTTCTCTTATTTCTTGAGTTAGAGGCCTAACCTGTATACACAAGTTGTAGGGAATTGAATTAGTAATATTTCTTAAAACAAACGGACAAAATATAAGGATTTTTTGTGAGTTGCATCATTTATCACAAAATAAAAACGTAATTTAAACCGTGACTAATGTTACATATCGAGTTATTCTTGGGTCTGATTACGAATAAACTTGTGTCAAATAATACAAGTAAGTAATTGATTAAAACAAATAATAGCAATCATGATATCTTTGTACTAAACATGATGACATTAAATCACTGGGTAAACAAATTAACTTACACTCTTTAATTTCAAAGCAACATTACGATGTTGCAACCATACAGTAGGTAAATTAAACTGTGCATATTGCCATTCAAAACAAAAACTATATAGACACCTACACAACAAATCAAATAATAATTCTCAATAATCACCTACAAAACATGAAAATAATGATAACTAAACCTCAGCTAGGTAAGAAATAAAGTAATTTAAATTAAGCTCGCCGTCAGTCGAAGTAGGAAGTACGAGTAAGTAGTTAAGTGACATAGCGCATGGTCCACCTGAATTACATACTGAATTTGATACAATAATTTAAGTCACCACAGAACAGTAGCATTTACTAACCTGCCACTTCACAAAATAAAACACCTTGGTTGGTAAATACCTGTTTCTCTCCAACGAGAGATTTTTACCGTTTTTATCTTGTCATAATATTTTACACAAATAACTAGTAAGCGACACACATGTAGATCATAATATATCGCAACCGTAAGAGGATATTAACATTTATTAAATTACCTACAATAGAAATCATACTTACGCGTCGGTTCATGGCAACACAGCGAGCGTGCGCTCCCACCCTCGATGACGTAGAGACACTATGGCCATTAGTTATGTAGAAAGACACCAGACTATTTTTTTCGGAAAATGAGTTAGCTATGCCATCGTAAACTAGATTGTTTAACCTACGTTATGTTGAAAGGGACTTATTTAACCACGCCAATTCATTGAATTATACCATTAGGTATGTATAAAACCGCCAATAACGATATGTGGGTTCTATAATGTCGAAAGCCGCCAAAGTACTTGATTTTGTCTATTTTGTCCGTTAAAAGATGATATTTTAAATCTGCAAAACACAGCCAATCTTCTATTAGTCGATTAGTCGGAATACAAACAAATGTACTTATCAAGTGAGCACATTCATGTAAGTAAACTACTTACAACGACTAGGCAGATAGTCGCTTTGAGCAATTTTTGTTTTTCGTTCTACCTCATGTTTGGTAGTTTTTGCAGTGATGTTTTTATAACCTTTGATAAAATAAAAATAATTTAAATGAGTGTTTTACTTATTACAATCAGCATTTAGCTCTTTCTATATAAATACTACAATCTTGTATTTATAATGAGCATGAGACAACTAGAGTAATATAGCATATAGCTCTCTTTATAAAAATACAAGAATGCAATATTGTAATCAGTTAAGTCGGTTAAAGAAATGGTTTATTAAAATTACGATCGGAAGCAGGATAGCAAATATTAGTTCTATATAAAACGTCCAACTACATTGTTTTTTAAAAAACCTATGAATACTCCAAAAAACAAGAATGCGATTTTGTAATCAGCATAAGTCAGCTAAAAAAATTGTCGCTTTCATTGAATGACGATCGAAAGCAGGATATCAAATATTAGTTCTATAGCCTACGAATAGGTACTCCAAAAACTAAAAGTATGCAATATTGTAATCAGCATAAATCAGCATAATAATGGTCGCTTTCATTGAATTACGATCGACAGCAATATAGCAAATATTAGTTGCATAGAAAACGTCCTACTACATTGTTTTTTTAAAAACCTACGAATACTCCAGTTAATTTGTATAACATGTGCTTAATAAAGTACATCATACTATGTTCTATCAATTTGGGTTATTTATGTTTAAGAAAACATACTAGAAAGAAATAAATTATTATTTTTACCTAACAACGGCTATATCTCGAAACCGGATATTTATTATTGGTCTCTTTTTGCATAACTATTAAAGATAAACTATTTTATTCTTAACCTTTACAACACTCTGTCACAACAAAGTAATATTAGTAGACCTTACGATTTACATATTACACTTTTTTATGACACGGTTCTATGGTAAGTATCAATGTTTAGATATATATTTAAGATATATTTCTCTATTTAAGTATTTAATTTATCGTTGTCTAGTACCCAAAGTATAAGCCTAGAGTTTGGGACTAGGTCAGTTGGTGTGAGATTGTCCCCGTATGCTTATTTTATTATTTTATAGTAATTGTATCACTGTGCACCAAACTTTATAGGTTCTAAATGGTCGTAATATTCTCACATTTTTGATACAACTGACTTATACATTTGCAAAGATTAGGAAATATTTGAAGACATGTGATATAACTCGAGTTGCATCAATTAACACATACCAATTGAAGCAAATATAGGGTTAATTTTTGATCTAACTCAAGTTGTATCTTTCAAAATACGCAAAACTCTGGTGATAAATGATATAACTCGAGTTATATCAAAAGACACAGACATTTTTAAAGACATAAAAACCGTGATTAATAATACATTTTTAGATATATCCTGAGGCACGAAAAAAAATATATAGTTATGGTTTTTTGAAGTGTTTTAACTAGAGAAATATCATTAAACACGGAAAATGGGAAAAAAAGGGTCAGTTGTATCATTTTACACGAAAGTATCTTGGAAACTAGAAGGCCTAGGAACACGGGAGTTGGAGCAAACGATGCGTTATTTTTTTTTAAGTTGTTTCATGAAAGAACACGTTAACTGCTACAACTCAAGTTGTATCACTTGTCACAGGAGGCACAGAAATATGGTCTCACTAATATATTTTCTTACTCCTGTACTTTTATCTGTCATTTATATAGTCACGAACACTAATATAAGAACATACATAATATGTCCGCAGAATCATCCAGAGAAACGTCTCTCTAGTCCATGCCCCAAACAGCACTAACGTCCAGACACATTTCAGAATAAATTCTGCGACGAGTTTACTTAATACTTTATATTAGGCTGGTGCAAACTAACTTAACCGACGAAAAAAACCAAGCGATTTTTGACGCGAATCGTCGCGATTTGTGGCACGTGTGTACCTTTTTATTATTCATAAAAGTGATGCATATGTGTTAGAAAATTCATTTTGTTTTAAACTAAATTCATATACTTACTTACCTTCAAAACGCAAAAGCATTTTTTATTCCCGGGAAAACAAGTCAATATTTATTTAGGTAGTTAATATTTTAACGTTATTTTGTGTTTAGATTTGTTTTCGTTCTTTTTTATTTTTACTTATATAATCTTCAAGAGTTAGAGGGTAAAAATAACAAAGTTATTTAACAATGTTTATTGAATAAATAGATAAGCCGAATAGGAGTTAGCATATAGCATTAAATTTAACTGTATTACCATCGCTTATATTATATCAATGTCAATCACATTGACATTGAGGCGATTCACCTGACAGTGAAATATCGCCGCAATTCTGGCGGTTTACGTTCGTTTAGTAATCGCTGCCGCCACCGATCAGGTATGAACCCGGCCGAATCCTTTGGGAACGGACGAGTGCGCGTGTGCGGAACTATCGATTAAAACGTTCTGCTTTGACAAACGAGCAATTTGTACCCGTTTGGTGAACCTACAGAAATATAAAACGAAGTGTACGTATGATTCTTAATTATTTATAATAATAATATTTTGATTAAGCGAAAAATTACCTATTATATAAGCAAAAGGATTCCTCAAGTAGTATGGCCTAGGTGTTAAATAGCGCATAATTTATCGCGTTACCAACATTTCAACTCCTGCAATTACATAAAGCTGAAAAACTTAAGTAAATAACCTCTTGCATGTATTAATATACCAAATTATTATGGAATTTATAGCAAATTTCCAATGTAGAATGTCAAACGACCTATACAGCGCCTCTATTCTTTCTGAGCGATAAAATATAAATCGTATTTGACCTGTTGTTATGGCATTGCTTTTAACGCAGTTGTCATTACCTGCTGTCAATCAAATAATTTGTCAGGATCGTAGCAAGTGGAAAGAAGTTGTCTCTGTTTAACCCTCTGGGAAACATACGTGATGTAATTTACCTATATGTATGTAATTATGAGCTATCGAAACGTTGTCAATATACGATAACTGGCCACAGTCGTTAAGGCTTTTACCTTGTTGTATAGAGGCCCACTTGTGTTACTTTACTACACTACTGTTGTATTTTTTTAATAGATAGAGTGATTCAAGAGGAAGGTTTTTATGTAGAATAAAATTAATAAATTATGTTTTACAGAAAACTCACATAAATCGAAGCGAAGGGAGGGCGGGTCGCTAGTACATAATACAATAAATCCAGTTAAGATACGTTTTTGCTTAACCATGTGTTATGTTTTTGGTATTGCTATCGTTTTAGGATTTACAATGTTTTTTAATAAAATAGCTATTATATGCAACTTACGAATAAAAATCGCCTTATACTCGTACTATTGTGCACAATTATTCATATTTGTGTACTTAAAAAAAATACGTTTTTATCTGAACTTATCACATTTAGGCACACGTTTTGCTATTTTTCTGGAATGCTAAATATACTTAATTCCATGAAGCTTGAGATTTGACGATATTAAACGCACCTAATACATGTGTCCACTATCAAAAATATACTTATTCTCTGCTTATTTTATTTAAATCGATTTAATAATGTTATTGCTATTGTAAGCTTTCAGTACCGATATATTAAATGCATTAAATACTTCAACTAAAATAGGTTAATTTTGCATTATTTCTTCAACTACTATTACGATTATACATGATTGATTTAAACTTCCTTTACAAACATAAAACTAATAATATTTTAATTTAATATGCTTTATGCTATTATGGGTACAGTGACCGTATGTAATAAATCACGAACTAACAACATAATTTTTTACGATGGCACTTGTCGGCTTCCTACTGGATACTATCTCTGTATAATTTTGCTATACTTGATTGTGACAAAATCACGGGCCTTCGCTACTAAAAGGCGAGGTGAGGCGAACGGAAAATAAAAAATAGGTAGTAGAAACTAAAACCCGATTGCAATTAAAAAAAAAACAAGTTTGAACCATTAAGTTTTCACAATGACTCCTTTTCCTTGTACAGCTTATTTAAAGGCTTAATTAAAAAAAAAACATGATATCGACAGCTTGTATCATCTGTGCCTATTCATTGAACAATTACAATCCCAAATATCTTAACTATATTGATTATATTCATTTGGCGTGCTCACTTGTACTAACTAGGCGGCCGGTTACTTAAAATTCGAATTGACGTAAGTCAACTTCATAGTTTTATAAAAATATTTGGGATCTATTAACTCGAAGACATATTTTAATATATAAGCATAAAATTTCGCAATTTGTTAACACCGTTTATACAGGGTGACACCTAAGACGTAATACAAAAAAATATTTTCTGGATCTACTCATGAGCACGATCATCTTTTAGTATGGGACTAATATCGAAATCGGTAGATTTTTTTTAAATCTCCCATACTAAAAGCAATCACCTGGTTTCACAATTTGTATGGAGACGTCGATTTTGTGTTTACATTTTCGAAGTTGGTCCCATATTAATAGTTGATCGTAATCATGGGTAGATTCGGAAAATAACATTTTGTATTACGTCTTACGTGTCACCTAGTATACTATTCTCATACTTGAAACATTAAAATGACGCTCCTGTAAAGTTAGTCAAAATGTAATTAGTACGACTGTGAACTAAGCCTTGTACATATTTTTATGGCATTATTTTGGCAAACGTGCGCACAGGCCACCTGATAATACATATAGTTGCCTGGTAATGCTAGTTCTAATCTCACAGTTTCTGAACGTGTCAAAGAGAATTTGCAATATGGGTATAGTATAGATAAGGTATTTACGCGACTTTGTGTAATTTGCTGTACAATACTCGTGTAATCTATTATGAAACTCACCTTGGAGCGATTTCACTGTTCGCGTATCAGTATTAAATATGTCCTTGAATAGAACAATATTGATAACAAGAGTAAGTAGTTATTTTTTGATGAACCCCTCCCCCTATAATTCATAAGACTTCTACTTCGAAACGAGTCACTTATTTATCTCGCTGACAAGTAACCGGCCTGTACAGACGTAGTGCAAAATGATTTTCCTTCGTACTTTATCGGAAAAGTTCGTATTTATCGTGCTCTCTCAATTAGTTTCAGTACCCATCTTACAGCCGTAGGGGTAAGTCGAATCAGCAGACATTATATAGAGTGGATAACACGCAATTAAAATATTCGCTACAGTTTTGATTATATTTATTGCAGTTTACTTACAAAAAGGTTCTATTACCATGCCGAAACCTCGAAAACGGTTAAAAAATCCAGTCCAAGGAATTATATTTAATATATATCAGAAAATAGCAAATTCAAAAATAGCAATAACTCAGAGCATTTTGGCAAAGTTCAACAGCAAATTTCGGACGCAACAGGCATATCTAAACCTACAATAAGAATTTTTTTGAACCAGGAAGAATATTATAGAAAAAATAAAAATAACATCACAAACAATATTAAGCTGGGTAGACCACGCAAGAAATTTTATCTAGATCTTGATGATTTTGATTACGCAGTGATACAATGAATGGTTTATAACTTACATCTGATTTATAAACAAGTTCGTACAATAAGAGCACTAAAGTACAAATTAATAGAAACAATGAATTTCAAAGGCTGTGATTTACACTAAGAAAGATACTGTCAAACGATTAAAGGCGACAAGGCACAGAAATCATCACTTATTTATGACGGTGTCTGTACCTATAAGCATCCTAGCGGGCCTAGTATGAAAGTCTTCTTGTCGTTTGCATCCCTCTCACACGCGAGTTATTTACTTAGGTGCGAGAGGGACGCCAATGAATTTTTTTTTTCATACTAGCCCCGTAAGTGTATGCTGTTTTTAAGTAGGCAGGTATTGAGTTTTATTCTTGTAAATATTTCCCAATAAACTTTATTTTGTTGTATTTTTAGGTTTAACGTGAAGATAATGTTTTGTTTACTAATGACAATAAAACTGAGTATTTTCAAAGTTATTGAAGGTGGTTGTAACATCTCTATATTATACAGTGCCATATGCTGTCATTTGTCACATTGTCATTTGACACTAAACAATAAAGTTCCATTTTATTGGATATGAAAACATCACTCATTTAATACAATCATTGATTGACAGTTCGGGTGCCATCGTATTCCGATTGAGATCCGAGTTTTCCCGAAGGAAAATCATTTTGCACTACATGTGTAGAGTATGTTACTCTAACAATTTATTTTTTTAATCAAATTTAAGTAAATGAATACTTACGGTTGTTCCAAAGGCTGATTTGGAATTTAACTTATCAACTTAGTCTTCATAGTGGCTTAATTTTTTTGTCTGAAATTAAACGTTTATCAATTATAGGTATATAGATTAAAGGACAAGGAGTCCATAGAACGTTTGCAAAATCAAAACTAATAGGTATAATATAATATCTTAATTTTCAGTGTAATTGGATAATGCAGTAGTTATATTACTGTACGGTTGAAAATTAAATCATGCTTTAACATTGGAAACAACAAGCGTTCATTTACTGATATGTTATTAATTATTATTATTTATTTTTATATTATACCTTATTTAAAAAACTTTTTTGTATTATAATGTTCCACAAACCTATTTCCAAAGTTCAACTGTGAGATCTGCGAGCAATGCGAGAATTAATTTGAATAAATACATTTAAATACTGATGTACTGTTTAAACAAGGTTATCTTAAATCTATTTTTGTTAGGATACACTCTAACAGCCGCAGGTAAGCTGTTAAGGATATAGGCAAGCGCTGCTCAGTATTTAAATAAAATTGAATAGGTACCCAATTTACTCGTTTCAATATAAATATAAATAAACATCAGTAAAAACTTAATATTATTATATGTAATATTATAATAACAACTACCTCAAAACATTAAAAAAACTAAGTAAAAATAAACTAAATTAAAAGGACTTTACAAAAATAAAAATAAAAATCCCTCGTGGTATTGTGCCGAAAATACTGGCAGCATTTATTTTTTGAACGCCCAATCGCTGAGAGAGAATGCTGCCAACTCTTCGGTCCCCTGTAACATCCACTAGGCACTTGCTAATTTTGGTGACTAAACTGTGTGTTCCAGGATCCAACGGACCCAGAGTACCCACGTGTTGGAAGCAACGATGTCGGATCAAGCAGAAACATGTAAATATTATATATAATTGTTATTATTGATATCCTTCGAACTGATATGTGTGACAGAACGTTATTATTTAGAAATGACAATAAGTACTAAAAAAAAAATTATTAAAATGTTGACTTACCTGTTTCTTACATGAGAGTTAAAAATGGGCAAAATTTTCATTTAGAGTATACAGGTATTTAATTAACTCACCAAAATGAAAAAAAAATATTGTTAATTTACTATAAATCATACAATCATAAATACGTATTTTGTTTAATCTCATTATGTGTTAAATAAACACTATAGCAGGGCCCTGTTAAGTATGAATCAAATATTTTGATATGTTAGTGAGTGCGTAAATCAACTTCGAACCGAAATCGCCCCATCACTTGCCCCAAACTGAGCGTTAAATAACGGGGCTTAGTTAACAGCTGATTAGAGCGGTCACAGCTGTCAAAATGTATGAACTAACAGTCGGTTGATGTTGATTAATGCCCGGTTCCTATATTCAAGAAACGAATCGATTTCCTTACGTCTCGTTAAAATTTGACATTTGCTACGTACAAAATGTGTCAAATTTTAACGAGACGTAAGGAAAACTATTCGTTTCTTGAATATAGGAACCGGGCATAAATGTAACATCGTTTGGTGGAATCGGTACTTAGTCATAACATCATCGAAATTTAAAGCGTTAGCCTTTATAATTAAAAATTGAGCTATCAATAATATAAAATGTCATAATATACTAAAGTCATACATAACCTGTATACGAGTAAAACCCTATAACATTCAAAGGCATAATTATAATAAGTAAAAAATATTTTAGGTCATAATTTTTTTATAGTATAAATTATATTTATTCATACCGGTTTTCTACCAAATGTTAATTACAGCATGACATAAACTGGTATGACTATGAATTTAATGACTTCCAACAAAATTAAATATGAACCGCAGTAATTGACTGACTTACAGGAATAATGATCTTTATTAGTAATTATCCTAGCATTAAGGTCTTCGAGGACGCGCTAGAGGACCGTCCAGCCAGGTGCCGTGTCTCATAGATCTAGCGTTAGCCGGGGGCACTATACCAGTTCCAGAGCGGGAGGGGGGTCTAAAATACATGTTTTATTTTAGTTTACTTAGTTCATATCCACGCTCATAATTAAATTCCACTATCACCTCGTTATCTTGCTTAACCACTCTGTGTTATTCAGGTATCTTTATTGTTTTAGTTTTCATACATACATACATAATATTGTGACTGGAACGCATCGCACTGCGTACCAACTTATACGTTATTGCCGCGTCATGCCATTTTATGTTTTCCATTAAAACAAGACTAAGCTTGATTTCCATGGACATCTAAGAGCAATATTAAACGATTATGAACATTTCAGCCCAGAACAAGAAAGGCGGCAAGAAGCAGTCCGAGAACTGCGCAAGTACACATACGCGGGACAAGGGAACGAACACCGCACCTGAGGTGTTTGAAGTCCACGAGTCCAGCCAGTGCTGCCACAACATCGGGGTGGGCGTGAAGCTTTATTTGGCTCGCCTTGGCCGCAGCCAGTTCCGCTGCAGTTGCAAGAAAAACTGCTTCGCTCATTCGATTGAGACAATAAATATTGCATAAATGCATGGAGATTAACTACACCTGACTCCAATTTTATTCGTTTATTCATTAATATATTTATTTACATACTTTACTTTTAATTATTAGGTATGCTTATTATTAAATCTAGAACATGTATGTATACATTTTTATTAGAAAATAGAAACCTTTGTGGTCTGAAATTCCGAAGTCCTGTACTGATAAAGTACCTATAGTTTTTACTGACCCGTTTCTTCAATTTGAAATTTTAGCATCGAACGAATAGTTTTAAATTAATTGTTATTAAGTTCACAACTAGATTAAACCTGAAATATTTGAGTATTTATTGGGTCAGGGAGTCTTCAATAAATAAATAAATAAACTACGTAATAATTGGTTTAGTAAAAAAACATTTCCTCTTTCAATATTTATTAAAAATATTTTTAAATGAACAATCCTGATAACATCTTGCTAAATTTACTTCAAATCAAAACTTCGTTGTGTATTTTTAATTATCAATATTTTTAACCTGAGTTACTGTATTCAAAGTTATAAAATACAAGAAAATAGCCACAAATCTCTTGTGAGTAGTATGGTTTCCTGAGATACGATAATATTGGTCTAGCAAATAATGGGAAAACTTTAAATACAATTGGTACTCAATAGTCAATAACGCAAAATACGCGTTTTTAACCCGATATACAATTTTAAAATAAAGTATAGAACAAATAACAGAATTGCAGTATGAAAGAACATCAAATTCTGAGAAACATGACGTGAGGCCGCGCACTTGTGGTTCCTCTGGTGTTGCTCTGGGTTCCTCTGGGGGGCTCGCTTGCTCGTCTGCCTCCTTTATTTGCATTATAATAATATAATAATATAATTCTATATACCTAGTGTGTGACATCTATAAGAACATACATTTAAAGTAAAGATAGCTTCAAATGTTGTGAACCGTTTAAAGAAGGAATTCAGTTGATTAATCCAATTAATTCAGTATTATTCATTTTTAAAGGGTCTATCGAGCAGCAATGTTTACCTAACATTAATTCTAAATTTAATTGTGAATTGAGGGATAACTTGAGCTTTTTTGATACATTGCTTGGCGAATTAGTAAGTATGAAGAAAAAAGTACAACCTATGTCAACAATACAATGTTTTTTTATGTTAATTAGGATGAATACGAGTATAAACTGTTGATAAAATCGAACCCCCAATCAAATAAAACAGTAAAGCTTTTTATCTACTCACATATAATAAAGTCCTCTATTATGCTTTCAACACCCGTAGGAAATGACCAGCATTATTACAACCAATTTTACTATGAGAAGTTTCTTGTCTGTGGTGTAATATTATATTTTTTCCCTCACTGGGTATAATGAAAGGAAGAAAAGAAATGGTTATTTGTACAATTTTATTTAATTTAATGGTTACTAAATTTAGGGTATTGTGGTTGTTTGGTCGATGACGCTAAGGTAGCTATTATAAAAGTTTTGAATGATAAGATGTAAAATCGAGAGATCGCTTAGCTGCGGATGTGGTCGAGCCGAGTGGCGCAGGGACGCCACTACGCTGACACGTGGGCACCTCGCCGGATGTACTGGCGTGGCCTATTGCTAGGCCCGTACAAAGCACCTCCTGGAATGGTCCGGGAGTAGGGGTAAGCGACCAATGCGCAGGCAATGCAGAAGAAGTTAATTAGATAGGTTGAAAGGGTTAATTTAGAATGCGGCATGATGCTTCTGGAGGTGACTCAGCAGTTCGCTAGGCAAAGGAGACAGCCTCATGGTTTATAGCCGGTGCAAGAAGGCATTAAGTGTTCAAACGCAGGTTAAATTTAGTAAAACACCATTAGATCCTTGCAGGATAATTCAAATAGTTCACCGTGCGCGGCGTGCGTGTTCCAAGCAGGTTTTGCTGGATATGTTTAGCAAGGGAATAGAAGTACGAGACAGACATGACGTGGCACAGAAGTTATAACCTCAAAACCTTGCAAAATAAGTAAAGGGACTGACCTTTTGGAGGATTATGGCCTTGCTTACGGTTTGTGTTAACCAATGTCAACTCCGGAACGCCGTAAGATCCGTTGTAGGACGTGGCACAAGTGCTCTTTGGCGTACTCCGCCGGTACTCAGTAAAAGCTGAAATATGAACATCACTTTAGGTAAACACTTGACACACAACACAGCTTCGAAGATAGAAAGAACGCTAAGCACTTACCTTCGTTGTAATAATAGCCACGTAGGTAATTATTTAGGTTATGTAGTAATACTACGTGGACTGCCGGTAACTGGAATATAAGAATGCGTGGTCAAAACCGACACGATACACAATAATAATTCAAGACACTTCAAGCCAACGTCGAAACACTTACAAGGGAAGGAGATATGGTAGGTAATTCTCCAGTATTAAATAAATAGATGTAGTTAGCTCGCCGGCTTATTAGAAAAAGAAAGCCACCGATCCTGACTTGCCCAAATCGATATCTAGATCAATACCACTTTCCAAATGTTGTAAACCTCCACATATCGGGGTAAAAACCAAACGTCAACACGGGTACAGATAATAGTGGATATTTACTTAAAGGTAGCAAACTCGGGTTTTCGTCTGTCATTAAATATGCTGGAACCCTGAAACGACTGAGGAATTAAAAGGAAGACTAAAGCTGGACTACATAAACAATTTTGGAAATAAATATTTAAAACAATACTAATACAGTGCCCTGGGTTTACTTACTAACAAGGAGATCAAAACATGACCCTTGCAACACCGGGTGCATGTGCCACAGATTCAGTAGTTTTTTGACACAGGTCCACTATGTAGTAGTTGAATTGACCATAGATTATAAGATAAATTTAAGATACCAACTTAACAAGTTGACAAGAAATGGAATAAATTGTGCATCGGTGAGGCGTTAATTCACGCCTAAAAAATTATACATTACAGTGGTAAAAGGTAAAATCTGTACTGTACTGTATAGATTTTGGCAAGGTTATTATGATTTTAAATTTGGAACAGCTGTCAAAACTCAAGAGGGTCTCTATTCTAGGTATTGATAGATATTAAAACAGTTATCGACTCGAAACGTCAATTCAGTATGTTTTTTTTTATATAAAGCCACGACATTTGATCTCGAGTAACTTGAGAATAGGGACTTCATTCGTTTGTATATAATAAAAAAAAAACTTCCGTCTTCACGTAGAATTGAATTGCCGCCATTATTGATGTCATTTGTTTGTTGGTATTTTTGGTGTTACGAAAGTAGGATTTTGAAAAGTTGCTTGTTTGTTGTTGTGTTTGTGTTATTGTAATAATGTTTCTGTATTTGTTCAAATTTTTTTTTTGAATCTATTTAATTATATTAAAATTCAAGTAAGGATAATTAATCAGAAAACAAACAAACCAAAGAACTTACAAAATCACTTAAAACTACACTAATCTAACAAACCGCTACCAAATTGTTCAAATTATTTTTTTATTGCATATTTTAATATCTATAGTCTATAGATATTTTACAGGTAGCACTAGTAGCATTGCAGGTAATTTCTCTACGGGTTCTGAACCCATCTTAGAATACTTATGATATGTGTGAAGATAAAGTAGTGTATGCAACTGTACATAATTAGGCCTTAAAACACTCGTGTGATCCTATTATGAAGCTCGCTGATGCGCACTGCTGAGAAGAAGCGTCGCAAGAAACTCAACAGTTAGTCGTTTTTTAAATATACAATTTTAAAAACTTAACCTATCATTATATAAAACAATGAATATAACATACGATAAGAAATAAATGTATTCACGCGTAGTTGAGCAGGAAAATGTGTCAAAACTCTGAATTTTCTCCAGAACTAATTAGTAGTAAGTAATAGAAAATAATTATGAAAATTATACTTAATTATGATGGTGTAATACAACTACATAAAAAGTTTCGATACATTCTCCTACAGAAACCGTGTCCCCTAGACAATTTATACAATGTTTAAGTACATATGTCTTACGATTAAGTTATTATTAAGTTATTTGGGTGTTTAGTTTAGGCCAAGCACTTTTATCTGATAGATAGTCCTCGACCCTATAGTAAGTTTTAGACATCAGCGACTTTTTCAAGTAAGTTTTAAGTACTGGAAATGGTAACTTTAAAGCTTCGTCAGGTAATTTATTATAGAAATGGATGCATTGACCTACAAATGATTTAAAAACCTTACGAACACGAAATTTTTTAATAGCTATTTTATTTTTATTTCTTGTATTAAAATTATGTTTATCACAATTCTTAATAAAAGAGTCCTGATTTTTAATGACATAAATAATATTCTCATAAATTAATTGTGACGCTACTGTCAAAATACTAGTTTCTTTAAATAGTAATCTTAAAGAATCACGGGAGTTTAGGTTATATATAGAATAGAATTTGTCGGGTTACTCGTTCCCACGGTGTATAAGAGGAAGTCTGAAAGTGACACCGGTGACTGAAAAGTTGTGTGGAAATCGGTTGTCATGGTATGGGTATGTGATGCGGTGGGATGAGGAAAATATCGTCAGGAAAGTTTTGAGTATGAATGTGGATGGCTATTAGACTAGGGGAAGGCCAAGGAAGCGAGGGATGGACTGTGTGAAAGATGATATGGCTAGTTAGGGAGCGACTACCGAGATGACGACTAACGGAGAAGTAGGGAAGAAAAAAACGTGTTGCGCCGACCCCAAATAAATGGGCAGGAGAATTAATGATGATCATGATGATGACTATATCGAATTGAGCTTCCTGTAGGACTTCTATTACTTTTACTTTTGCAACGAAGCGCTGCTCATAACACTCATCCATTTTCAATGGGTATGAACCTGAAAAAGCTAACAATCTAAGATGTATTGTGTATATTAACACAGTTAACCAAATTCCTGTTACAAAAATATACTTCAGTACAAATAGATAAATGTTATAAATAATTAAATGAAAATATTTGTTTAATTTTTTTTGGCCGTGAAGCTGACTACAAACCTTCCATGAACACGTTTTACTTCTAATAAATTTATTAGATCTAGTAATAATATCTGTTTACTTATTTTGTTACTAATCAAAATACGTATTTCGATCAATAAGGAATGAATCGATTTTTGTTGGTTGTATCTGTTTTTCACTAACATCCAGATAAAACTAAAGAAATAATTTTAATAGCACTCTATTAAATATTAGGTATACTTATAATACAAGTGATTGTTACCTAATACTTCATTAAGATAATCCACGTTTTATTTTGATGATCCCGCATAAAACATTTTAAACATATTTTAGTGATAACATCACCTAGTGAATAAAGCAGTAATATAAAATTGCACGAACAAGGACGTAAACATGTGGAATGCTGCATGATAATGGCACCAATGCTGCTGCATATTGTATGTGTATTATTGTTACAAAAATATAATAACAGCATAGCATTATGTACGCGAATAAAAACGTATAACGGTTAAACGTATAAACTAACTCGGCATAATGTGCAAGTGAATATAAATGTTATTTTGTTTAAGATTTATGTAATGTTGTCTTAATCCGTCAAACCCAAATAATAGCGTCGCCGTCGTGTTCTGTGTTGTTTTTAATTAAAACAATAAAATATTACATTAAAAAGATATCAATACGAACGATTCTCCTTATTTTATTTTTGCTGTAAAATAAGGATTTTGATATTATTCGTTTTAAATTTCGTTTGGGATACGAGATTTATGTTCGCATGGATGTCACACATTGTATCAAATACATTCAGTCTGGGGTGAATAAGAAAAAATCCTTTCTTGATGTACCTCTATTTTACAAATACAAGTTATTACTATTAGCACCAGCGATGGTTTTCAAATAAAAACGCTTACTTAGCAACACTACCAAAAATTCAATTTAATGTTCAAATATTATTAGTGACAACAAAGGAACGAATTACACTTCATTCATACATCGCTTTGTACACAATAAACATCGTCATACATACATTACCTTAATTCACACTCGTCCGCTTACTAAATAATAAATAATATTTTGTTTCCTCTTTCATTTTCCACCTTAGGTATTTCAGTGACGAAGACACTCTTGCTGCTTTTGACTTTCGTAGTGTGGAGTCCGGCAGGTAATACTATCATACCCGACAGCAGTGGCAATAATGCACTGACAAGGGTTGCCCGGCAAACCGATAAGCTTGACTAGTGTGTTACACACGAGCACGACCTGTGACGAACGCACGGTCAACAGGTGACGAATGCCACGATAGAAGAGAGGGGTGAGATGATAACGAACATAAGTCTACATTATTATTTTAAGAAAACAGCACACGTCTCGCCACTCGCCACGCCATGGGACTACAAACTCCGACACCTGCGTCGTCTTGCCGTGACTGCTAATGAGCAGCTGTAGACTGTAGACCTTGTAGGGCCAGTCCAGCTTTCGGGTAGACAGTAAATGATTTATTGCAAATACAAGGTCATCGAGTTAAATTCACAGGGCGCAAAAGTTAAGGAGCTCTGCTTCTTGACGCCTCACGCATAGCAATGCAATTTGAACTTATGTTTTTACTACATCACGTACTAGGGCACGAATCGAAGAGGTAGTAAAATCCTTGAATGTCAAGAGATTAAGTGCAGAGACCAGCCCTTTGTCCAACCATGAGTCTCGGCGCTCCAAATAATGCAAACACCTCGCTTATCACTTTCTCTAATAACGTTCATTGAATACAAAACGGACACATTCCAAAATGAGACAGTGTTGCATTTTAAAATTGGAATCTACTCGTATAAGATTTTTAATGCAAGAGCGAATAATTTTGGAATGTGTCCGTTTTGTATTCAATGAGCGATAAATCATTTGATATTTTGCGGACTTAAAGTTTCTCTTCACGACCGGAGTGGAACTAGGGAACTCAATTTCCATTTATCCCGTTTTGACTGTAGTCGCGGCCATACTAGATATTATTATAAGAAAATCGAATCATTTGTTTATGATTATCATTTATGTCTCGCACCCTACAGAGGCGTTTTTACATATATTGATTCAGTTAATCGCTTCGATGGTCTGGACCGAGGCTGACAACTCAGGAGCACTAGTGAAGAATTGCTTATCATTTGTTCATAGGTAAGTCATTAAGATCGTTCGGCCCTATTATAAAAGGGGTGTTAAAGGTAAGAAGACGGTACCACTAATAAGTTATGTGAAAGTCAGACATTAACTTTTTATCGCTTATGCCTCTTTAGTATACAACCGTTTTTATATTGAATTGGAAGGTGTATTAGAGTGGATGTCAAAATAGGGGATATGTTTACAATGAGAACGTCCATACCTTCAACTACGGCACTATACAGTTATGTCATTAGTGAACCAAGATTGTTCAAAGGCACCAATTATCATTCTTTTGGTTAAGTGACTCGCAATGCACCTAAGCAAAGCACATATTTTTAATGCGTCCGGGTTTCTTATAAAAAAAAAAAACTGTTGTTCGTTTGATTATGCTGTTTTGAGGTTGACGCAGAGACTAAAGATAAAAATAGTACTTGTGCCAGCATCCCGAGCCTGTAAGATGTTATCGACTGCATCAATAACATGTTACAGACTAATGTCGGGTTCCTATATTCAAACTGTGGATAGATAAGGCTTACTTGGGGTTAAAATTTGACATTTGCCCATACAAAATGTGTCAAATTTTAATCCGAAGTAAGCCTATCTGTCCGCGGTTTGAATATAGGAACCGGCCATTAGTCATCGTAAAAAATCTTACACATGCCAGATACTACTGACAACTGCGATTCTGGCACACAGAAAAATTGCACAGGCCGAGCACTTAGGCATTGTTATTGTTTCTTTAATAAGCGTAGTTTTAGGTATGAAGATTTTCTTATAAGAAGAAAAGCAGATTTTATTTTATTTTGCACAAGCCCTATTTTGTCAATAAATCATTTCCAGATTAATAAAGTAAAGGTCAAGCAATGTTCTAAATAAACAGCATTAGTGTTGCCACCTGCCGCAATATTTGTGTTGTTAAACATCAAAAGAACTCTGGTTTTATTATTTAATAGAACAGAAAACTATAGTATAGGATCCCGCTATAGAACGACCTTCATCGAGCTGGTTGGTTAATGGATGAAACGTATTTTATGTTAAATTGAATATGTCAATTAATATATTGCATATGGGTTGTTTATTAATTTCAGTCCAGGATATAATTAATTAGCGTTTTTTTTTATATTTCACCGATTTGGTTAATAAAAAAATTCTTTACCAATCGAAAGTATGCAGTCAATAGTATATGCTAAAGTTAGGTTGTCTATTTTTTCCCGTCAAAACTCTCGGGTAGGCAGGTATAAACAGGTAAATCGATACTAGTAACTTGCACCGGTCTGGTTAATGAATGAAAGTTAAATAAAAAATAAGATTATTTTATTACGAACACGGTGATATAGGGTTGTCTGCGAAAAATCAGTCCTGAATTCCGGTTATCGAATAAAAAAAAATGAAATATTGCTCTGAGTGAATATGTGCGACTGAGAGGTTCCAACCAACAATCCCATGCGGTAGAAGAGGATACAGCGTAGCTGCTGTTTGCAGTCCGTCCATTTAAAGAAAGTTCTGCAGAACTGCACCTTTTCCGTTATAGCATACTTTCGGTTCGAATTTCGGAATGGAGTCAGGAAGTTCCGTACTCTGCAGGGTCAAACCCTACGATAACGTTGTCACCCCAACTGTTACATTATTTGCCACTTGTTGGCTTACTTTTTAAACAAGAAAATCACTTTTGTAAAAAAAACCGGCCAAGTGCGAGTCGAACTCGCACACCGAGGGTTCCGTACAAACCTTAAGGTAAATAAGTAAAAGTTCACCCATCACGACAATCGAGTTAAAATATGTGATGTACTCTGTAACTGTAACTAAAAATTTAAGGTTATCGGAATTATTTCTTTATATGTGGTATAAAACATTGCTCATGCTAAATTTTAATATTCTCGATCGACTGGATACCTTTAGGTTTTGATTCCCTTGCGAGTAGTTGCGAGTTTGAAAATATGCGGCTAAATTGCTGTTTCTTTTGATTGCGTTGACATAGAAGTTTGATTTTGTTACAGCTTAATGGTATTATATACTTGAGTATTTGATATGAATTTCAATTAAATACCTTAACGCGTTCATGAGAAAAGGAGTAGTAACTTTAAAATTCTTAAAAATATTTTTATTATATGATGTAACTAAAAATTTACGGTTTTTGCTATTTTGCCGTTATCTGTGCTATAAGACGTTGCTTCGTACACACAACATCACACCTAACTAACCATTAAAGACAGAGCAGAGAGAAAAAGAAAGATGTATATATGTGTATTATGTCAGCAACAGAATCGTATTCTAGTGCGACTCTCTTTCATGCAATATTTCAGATTTCTGAAGTGTATAGCTAGATGTGTTGCTGTGTGTACTACATTTCAAGGTTTTGAATAAAAAAAAAGTAAATTTTATCCGCCAGCTAGATAAAAAAGTTAGCGTCGTGAATTAAATTAATGGGAAATATATTATATATTCAAGCAAACGTGTATAAATTTAACAAACCATTTTTTTTTTCTTGATTGGTAGTATCGGTTTACACAATTTGGTACATAATACGTTGCCACTAATCTCTGAACAGCGCCCCTTCTACCCTTTACTCTTTTCGTCAAGCTGTATACGGAACGGGACTCATCCGGGGTAACTAATGTGCCTACCAGCACACAGATGGCGCTCACGACTCTTAGATTAATACGTAAAAAAGAGTTTTCTTTGATTTGGTAGATTTTTTAGAGCTCTTAGAAAAGCCAAAGTTTATCGACGGTTTATTGATGAATTAAATTTGTATGTTTGTATCTATCTATGTATATACTACTAATTCGCTACTATCAAGGCATAGGGAAATTTGTCAACAGCTTTAGAGCTTCGGTGGATCAGTTGATAGGAAGGGCGCCTGCGGTGCAGGAGGACCCGAGTTCAAAGCTCGACCTAATCTCTATATTTTTTCTCCACAATCTCCTGATGCTTTTCCTTTTTTTTGCCAATGTTAAAAACACGCTTAAGTAAATTGCTCAATTTATTTAATTGCTTATGAAAAATCGTATTTTGTGACATCGCCTTAATTAATTATATAACTTGTTAAAAAAAACCTTGTTTTTAACAATATATAGATATTTCAATTTTTTTAAATTGTAAAACTGAAAAAGAAAGAACAATTTAAAAATAAAAAATAGGGAATGGTTTTTATTTGACCTATGAAAGCAAAATAAGGTCCAAATTGAGATATTATATCGACGTTTTCAATTTGTTCTGTAGAAAACTCCTCTTATACTCGTATTTTACCTTATTAGTACAACTTTACTTAAACAGCAAGTTGCCACCAACGTTGACGTGTTAAATTTATTTGTGAACAAATTAGCTTTAGGTCTGATAGTATAATAATTTGTGGGAACGGAGTAAGAATAGTTTCAAATTTAATACGAACGTTAAACTTAATTGTATGAATTATTGCAGAGACCTCATTTGAACTTTCAGAGTACATGATGTGCACGGCTGGAGTCGGTAATCAATCACAGTACGCAGGTTCGATTCCAGTCCAATATTTTTTTGATATTTACTAATTCTTAATTTAACTTACTCGTATTTGATTGATTTTAAGCGAAATACTTTAACGGGAAGCCTTAAGAAGCCCTCATATCCTGCACTGGTACCATGAAGGCAATTTAATAGTACATTGTGTATTAAGGGTGGTAAAGAAAGAATTACAAACGAGAGTCTGTTAGAAGGCCGAAGCCGAAGGCTGAGGGCTTTAATGACTCGAGCTTTGTATTTCCTTTACCACCCGTGTAACATACAATGTTTTTCATCAGAATTACGAGGAAATGAAATAAAATCAGACAAAAGATCATATTTTTAACTTATTAGCGGCAGACTACATCATTGTCTGTGACTTACCACAGATAATGTCAAACGTGTTCGGAGTCCGATTCTAGTGACATATGAGATCAATAGTTTATTATGCGAGATTGTTAGGAAATAGTATTCAACTGACATTTCATCTCGAATGAAACTTCATATCGAATGGCACAAGAATTGGGGTCCTGACGTATTGTGATAGTTTGAGTCCACGTATAATATTTAAAAAAAAAGCTATTACGCACTTTAGTTACGTAATGGTAAAAAAAGGCCCTCGGGTATTATTTTGGATTTACGGTCGATTTTTCTAGCATGTTAGGACACTATTTACGAGCAAGTGTGATGAAAAAATATTTACAGTCAGGACAGAGTAGTAGTTAAGCAATTTAATTGAATTGTTATTTTTTATTTTATGTGACAATGAGGGGTGTGTTTAGTATATACAATTCTACCCGGAACTGACATAGAAACAAATAGTGAAGTTTTGATTCGTATTTGTTTCGTTGTAGCCTGTCGCACGCCCTTTTAAGGGTCGACTAAAGATTTAATCGTACGACCGAGCTGGGCTGTAGGTAATGGATTCACACACACCGTCGTTCACCGGACAAACACTCTCCTGGCGCTCGGATAGTAATAAGACTAAGTGTTAGGTTTAAGTAGGTACTTTAGTTGTTCAGTGTTAGGTTTTAGTTAGGATACTATTATTCCTTAAACGGCCGTTTGTACTTTGTATTTATTGCCTAGCCGGTTTTTTTTCTGTTACCCTGCCCACCGTCCCGTAATAAATGGCGCCCAACATGGGCCCAATTCATAATTTCAGATTACACAGATAATATCTTAACAAATGGGCAATCTTCTTTATTAATAAGGGTTTCCATAATTGCAATGAATGTTTGTGCAGTAGTGTTGAACCTCATGGAAAACTTAACCACACTATTATGTTTCAGTAATATATTAATGAGACCATTTTACTTTTTAATTATAAGTGTTAAATTAAGCAAAATTCTTTGGTTAAGCTTTCCTTGACGTTCCATACGACGGCACACACCTTCATTGCAATTATGGGACCCCTTATTAATTAAGAACAGATTGCCCATTCTTGTACAGGGTGCAGCACAAATGCATACGATTACTTTAAGCAATTTCAAACGATTTAAATAAATGAATTCTTCTGTGCATTTGAATGAAAATGAATCAATGATATGTCATCAAATATTGGGCTCAATAATATCTTACACCCTCTTATGCCTGTATTAATAGAGGGTTTCAGATATTTTTGAGCCCATTGTTGGTTAATGTTGTACGAGTATATTTGAACTTTTTTTATCTAATGTATAAATAATGTCGTTTATCTAAGTGCTTAAATTAAAATATGTCTATATATATAAAAGCTACTAATATTCCGTCTTGTTTATCTATCTTTGGAATCACAAAAGAAACTTAAACATAAATAATTCTGTATCTTTTAACTGTAAGTACGTTCCCTTTCCCTGCGGTCAACATTCGACGTTAGTGAGGTTATAATTAAGCTTTTTTTCTCAACAAAGCATCCACTACTACATAGAAACCGTTAGTGGCAACGACAGCCGTATCTAACAAATCCATATTAAATTATTTTAATTTTACAAAATACTACCATTGCTCGTCACAATAAGAGTTATATCACTTTGACAAAGGATATGACTTGTGACTTTTCACGCATTAAGTGCATCTCTTGGGGTCTCATATCTTCCTGGTAGCAAAAACCCTCCTCCTCCTTTGGCTAAAAATGGCTATAATTTGTGATATCGAAACTCAATACATACTTATATCCTCAATATTGTAATAACACAAGAGCACATTGTTCTAACACTCACCTATTTACTTAAAGACAAGTCAACCCATGTTTAGTATTGCTACGTTCCTATGGCCACTATTATTTTTATACAAGCAGAGCTCTTTGATATCTTATTGTGGTATTCTTTTCCAAATATCCTGCGTAAGTATAAGGAATTACAGGATAAGTGATAAAAATATTCTGATATAGTATTTGTACATAAGGGTCAAGGGGGCTATTATAACCTAGCTATGCTTCAGTTTACGCTGAGAGAAAAGGAGAGAACTATTATAACTGCTATTGCTCTGTCCTGTACGCTCGCTTTAAAATGAACTGCATATTTAGTCATAATAACCCCCCAGGTAATTAAACCGAGGGAGGGATAAAACGGGTGAAAGCGTTAGTTGTTCATAAATAACGATAAACACACCAAGTCCAACTGCCAGCGTTTGTATGGTTGTCAATGTATGTTAAATATCCATGCCATACATATGTATATGATATTATTTAGCATGTTTGATAAAAAAGGAAACCAACAAAGGTACGCAATATTTGTTTGTTACCTTTTTTTTATCCAGCATAACGCACAGTTAGTAACTTCAGTGTCCAGTAAATAATGGACAAGGTTCTATCAATTGACAGGGCACTTTAGGCTGGTCCCTAAAAAGGACTTATAGGTTTGGTAAAGTTGCGTGGTTTTCGAGTTAATCGAACTTTTCTATTCTTAATAATTGGCATCTTACTTCACTTTACCCAGCCCACAAATAAAGACATGTTCTTGTTCCATTTGTTGTTAAAATATTCTCTTTTATTGACGCTAACGAATGTGTAGCGTTATGGTGGCCAGACTGTTTTCTTGTTAACTGGGTCTTAAATAATAACAAAACATTTTTCTTTAAACATTTGCAACGAGTTTGATTGCTTGTGGTGAATAAAAAATGTATGAAGACCAGAGTGACTAACATGTTGAAAAATACTGTATCTAATACTGATTCTAAAATTACATAACACATGCTGTTTACTTCTTTTACAAATTAAAGATATTGCTATTAGTATTCACTGAAAGCTAATTTTACCAAATTACCATAATATTGATAATGAACTCGGTACTAAATTGTGTTATGACTAACACAAATGTACATACATAAAGCCTGTACCGAAAAGTTTTTTTACACACTATATTTATGATATTAATGAAACTATAATGAACAGCAAAGATATTTTATTTTAGTTATATTATGAAAAGTGTCTATTTACAAAAAATATAAAAATTTTATATTTTAAGAGTTTTGCGGCTGAACAAACGGATTTTTCTCCTCAAGCCTGCCATTAAGTTTTGCACAGTGGTTTCGGTGACTTTGTTGGCATGTTTTTTCCATTTTTTTTTTTAATCTGCCTCTGATGTTGCTGGTGAACCGTTCTTACGCAATTCTGCTTTGACTAATGCCCAATACCGCTCGATGGGTCGTAGCTGGGGGCAGTTCGGGGGGTCCATATCTTTGGACACACATTGCACGTTATTTCAAGCCAGACACTCTTGTGTGGCACGGGCATAATGTGCAGTAGCCAGATCGGGCCAAAACAGCACATTCCCTTCATGCTACCTTATAAATGGTAAAATAAAACCTTTTATACATTTCTGGACATAAATATCTGCATTTATGGTACCTTTCACGATAAATGACCCCGTGCGTTTTCCGCAGGAACATATTGCTTGCCATATCAAATATTTTTCTCCAAACTTCTCCATAAAAATATATTTATTTTGATCGTTTATATTAGCCCTTGATTCGGTTGTAAAGAATTGATCACCTGGCAAAGTCGAAAAATCTTTTTTTACATACGTCTCATCGTCCATGAGAACGCATGCTCCGTTCATACTGCAAAGCAGCTTGTACAATTTTCTTGACCTTGTAACGGAACTATTGAATTGTTTTATCGACTGTTTTGGGGCTTTTACTTTTTTATAGGACTTTAAATTTTGACGTACTTTCGCTCTCTGGACCATAGATGGACTAGTTTTCAATTTTTTTGCCACGTCCCGCACCGATAAACTACAATTTTTCTTATAAGCAGTCACTATTTTCTTTTCTAAAGCTTTACTTGATGGACCTGTCGGGCGTCCACTTCGAGCTTTGTCTTGAATTCTGTATTCATTCAAGTATCGCTTAACTATATTTCGCACCGTTGCACGACTTACTTTCACCATTTTCCCGACCGCCGCAAAAGTTGAATCAGGATTTTCCAGATACGTTCGCAAAACATTTTCTCTCAGAGTTATTTTATCGTCTTGCATTTTTGATTAAAACAATACCCAGCCTAAATTAACAATGTGAATTGATACATCAAAATAACACTTACTGAAAATTATAATCAGAAAAAAAAAACATTTACCAGACAGTATTTTACTAATATGCAAACTTTGTAAAAAAACTTTTCGGTACGGGCCTTACATACCGTCACGCCTTCATCCCAGAGTGGGGTAGGCAGAGCTACAGAATTACCAACAACTTTAACAGCCAGTTGTTAATTCTGTAACCACATTTTGCACATACAGGCTAAGATGTATATCATGTGTATATTAGTGACAGGTTGCAAGCCCATCGCCTAAAAATACTACAAGCCTTTAATCTCTTAGTCGTCTCTTACGACTTCCACAGGAAGGTATGGAGTGGTACTATTCTATTCTATTCTGCCGGCAACCACACGGCAAATGTGTTGTTATTAATTAAGACCCAATTAACAAGAATTCAGTCTGGCCACCATAACGCTACACATTCGTTAGCGTCAATGTTAGAGAATATTTAACAATAAATAGAACAAGAACATGTCTTTATTTGTGGCCTTGGCAGTCATTAAAGTGAAGTAAGGTGGCAATTATTAAGAAAAGAAAAGTTCGAACGCAACTTTACCAAACCTACGAGTATAAGTCCTTTTTAGGGACCAGCCTAAAGTGCCCTGTCGATGTATAGAACCTTGTCCATTATTTACTGGACACCCTGTAGACATTCTACTAAACTAGCGCCACATAATCTTCCACAACCAAGTTAACGTTTAAATTATGCGACTAAGGGCCACTTGCACGCAGAATTTAACCCTGGGTTAAGGCACTAACTCGAGTTAGTAGACGTCAGATTCATACGAAAACTGTCATTTTAACTCGAGTTAGGGCCACTTGCACGAAAAGTTTAACCCTGGGTTAAGACACTAACGGCCACTTGCACGAAAAATTTAACCCTGGGTTAAGACCCTAACTCGGGTTAGTAAACGTCAGATTCATACAACAAATGTCATTTTAACACGAGTTAGTGCCTTAACCCAGGGTTAAATTCTGCGTGCAAGTGGCCCTAAGGCCCACTTGCGTGGACCAGAGTTAGCGTCTTAACCCGAGGTTAGGCGGCAAACCACGTACAAAAGTAGACGCTTAACTCTGGGTTAAGGGCTAACTCTGGTCCGCGCAAGTCCGCGTAACTCGAGTTAAAATGAAAGTTTTCGTATGAATCTGACGTCTACTAACTCGAGTTAGTGCCTTAACCCAGGGTTAAATTCTGCGTGCAAGTGGCCCTTACGCCCACTTGCGTGGACCAGAGTTAGCGTCTTAACCCGAGGTTAGGCGGCAAACCACGTACAAAAGTAGACGCTTAACTCTGGGTTAAGGGCTAACTCTGGTCCGCGCAAGTCCGCGTTAGTGTCTTAACCCAGGGTTAAACTTTTCGTGCAAGTGGCCCTAACGCCCACTTGCGTGGACCAGAGTTAGCGTCTTAACCCGAGGTTAGGCGGCAAACCACGTACAAAAGTAGACGCTTAACTCTGGGTTAAGTGCTAACTCTGGTCCGCGCTAGTCCGCCTAAAGCTTACTCGAGTTAAAATTACAGTTTTCGTATGAATCTGACGTCTACTAACTCGAGTTAGGCCCACTTGCACGGACCAGAGTTAGCCCTTAACCCAGAGTTAAGCGTCTACTTTTGTACGTGGTTTGCCGCCTAACCTCGGGTTAAGACGCTAACTCTGGTCCACGCAAGTGGGCGTTAGTGCCTTAACCCAGGTTTAAATTCTGCGTGCAAGTGGCCCTTAGACTACCCATTCTCATTTTACGTAATCACTGGAAATGTCAACCGGGAGAACTTGGGTAATGTATATGCGATTGATAGTAAAATAATAGACGAAACACTGGTTATAATTTTTTATCCCGGAGTTTACGACTAAACCGTTCGTTTTTAATTATAATTATAACGTCCGAGTTGTTCAAATATTAGGGTCACTGCTACGATCTTGTAGCGCTGCGCCGTAGATTATTATGCCATAATACTTTTCTCGCACAAGAACTTTCTCGGGCTTGAACTCATTTTTGATGTCATGCACGTCACATTGACAGGCGGGCGCATCATCGTGGGTTGAAAATACTAAAGTTTAAACCGTAAAAGATATTTTTTTTGTACTAGTATATTTTTTTTTTATTACTATCAAGCTAATACAAATTAATAAAAAAAACTAACCTTCATATTCCAAAAACGCCTGCAAGCCGGCGTGGATAGCAGTCAGTGATACTCCTAAACCGCCGTGCGCTCCTAACTGCCCGCTTAATCTTGACTCGCTTATCCTGGACGCAAGACCGCTGCCTCCCTGGCCCACGTCTGAAAAAGATACAGGCAGTTTCTGAGTTCCTGGTAGTTAAACGTTTTTGGCTGCTGCTAACACACCCGGTTCAAAGCCATAAAGAAGACAAAAACAGACATAATAAAATGCGCTTACAGAACAAAATGCAAAAATGTGTCAATGAAGTGTGATTTAATAGGAAAAAGATGACGAACGGTACAGTAACATACGTAGGTAAACGCTTGTGTGCAGGGATATTATCACTGAGGATCATTACAAGTCATGTTAAACCCAATAATGATATTATGTAAAATACGAACCTTTATTAAGACACAAACAAAACTTTCATTAAAAGTCATGTTAAAGCCCTACAATGACACGTAAAAGAGGAACCTTTATTAAGCACATACAAAAGTTTCATTACAAGTCATGTTAGAGCCAATAACGACACGTATAAGAGGAATCTATATCAAGACACATCAAACAAAAAATTAATTACAAGTCATGTTAAAACCAACAATGACACGTATAAAAGGAACCTTTATTAAGACACAAACAAAAGTTTACCAAAGTTTAGGAAACAAAATGTATTAACATCGGGCTTTTTACCACATGAATTTCTAAAACCAGGCAAGTGCTAGTTAGGCTCGTACACGAAGTGTTCCGTACCGTTTTTAGGCTTTTTCACAGTAGTTCTTTCGCAGTGCCTTTTATTACGAAAATAGTAGTCATATTTCCTACAAACAGAACTGCCAAAGGAACTGGTGCAAATAATCCGATTATTGTGCAATTAAGGCGAACCGCTTTCATATGTATTCTCTCGTACTATGTTCTGAAATGTTAACCTTACTGTAGTGATAAGCCCGAAAAGTTTTACTTTCCAGCCTTAGTTGAAGTAAAAAACAGTAAATTTGATATTAATCAACGGCACCGGCCGCGAAACTGTATGAAATTTACCGCGTTTTTTACTTATCTTAACCATGTTTGGACTAGGATAAATAAATCGAAACAACCAAATGATCATACTCGTACAATCGAAAATTATTCCATGTTCATTTTACTTTTTAAAATGTCTCAGA
Source organism: Acleris laterana (assembly GCA_963966035.1). NCBI lineage: Eukaryota > Metazoa > Arthropoda > Insecta > Lepidoptera > Tortricidae > Acleris > Acleris laterana. The sequence continues at coordinate 8,616,266 of OZ014438.1, forward strand.
CTAAAAAGTTTTCCATAACCTTTACCGGACAAACCATCTGTTAAAGTAGTTATTATAATGATTTTTTTGCTTTTTCTGTCACATTAACAATTTACATTTTATTAGTAAAAAAATTAAAAACTACATGCATTCTCTTTATACCCAGAGAACGGTTCCGGAACCCCCGATTTGATTTATTATTAGACAACGTAGACCTGTCATCAATATTTACTATAACATCAAGTATCAGGAGTAATGACAATGAAAAATCATGTTAAATTGTTCATGAAACATGTCCCCTGCCTAATACATTCTATAATAACTCATAAACATACACATTTTAGGTAAAGCATCGACATATTTTATTTTACTGTCTGCAAAAAGCTAAAAATTGTTCCTTGTGTATTTCGATTTAACATGGCTGCCCCAGATAGACGTGCGAGTAAGTAAACCGTACTTATGGCTCGGCGACCTTACTCGCCCGTGTGTCACCCTAAGTACGCGAACTTCTCAAGGTAAACACGGGCGAAAAAGGTCGTCGAGCTAAATACGCGAACTAATACGAAGTGTTTTGGTAGATTATTTATTCTTGGTATGGCTCTTAATGAATAAGTTTTAGGCAAAAATAACATTCGAGGATCAAGGTTATGGCGTCTTTTGTACTTTTCATTATTATATCTGCTTATCTAAACCAAACTAACAAGTCCCATCGCGGTGGGTCTACACTCTACGACGCGACGTTAAGCGGCCCTGCCACCTTCCAACTCTATCATTCGATACCATAATATTGTGTACAACAATTTCAGGCTCTTGCTGAAATGCTCGCATTCCACTATATTATATGTTTGGCCTTATGGTTGAATATTTCAGAATGCTTAATGGCATTAAGTCCGCCATTTGTATTTACTGTGAAATAAAATTTTACATACATTTTTTTTTGTCTTCGGTTTTACACAATTACGTACCAATTACTTTCAGTATATTAAAACTGGTTCAAAATTGACATGCAAGATTTACTTATTTAACAAAACGTCTTATAATAGAAAGGCTAGTTTAGTTTAGTAAAAATACGAAATTACGTTGAGATCGTCAATATAAATAATAATCAGTCAACATTATCAGTAAAACGGAACGCATCATTAAAAAATCATGCGCTGTTCAAACCCCTCACCCCGATTTACAAGGACTATAAATATTAGTATCAAATTCCGCGCGAGCAAACGGTACGAATGCTTGCAAAACCAATAGGAGTGACAGTGACAACAGAAAATGTTTCGCTTTTGTTAAAGCACCCCTATTTATGGCGAGTCTTCAACTATCCATCAAGTATCGTGAATAATAATTGTGGCTCGTCGGGGGCTATTGGTGGTTCTGATGAGAAAAAAGTGTTCAATAGTGTGTGTGGTTGTGCAGTAATTGAATATCTGAAAATAACAACCTTTTAATCGGTAAAAGAAGTGTTTCATCCATTATTTAGCTTAGTTCTTTCATATTATATCCCGAAAATAAAATGAATGACATGGTATGTACCGTATCAAAATATTAAAAACCTACTGTTTTATCATATTCTTTAATATCTTGTTGGGTTTACTGTTCGGTCAGGTTTGGACTACCATTTTTAAATAAGCTAGGGTATTGCACTGGCGCCCAACTGAGCTCATTTTTATGAGGATATAAGGAACAAATAAACGCTTTCTTATCCTGTTTAATAGTGGTATGGCGTTAAAGTGTTTTCCAGCGTAATTTTTACATACCATCGAGTATTTTCCAAGCACTTTTTACTAGAATAAAAAGGGAATTCTTTATAATATCAATAAACAAACAAATCTATAAATATTTTTTACTGTTTCGTCAATAGAGTAATTACTTAATTATCTAATGTTGTTGACAGAAACTATTATAGGAATCTAATTACTTCAGTTTATCATCGTTATCGAAGCGAGCTTATTATTTGTGACTAGAATTAGGTAAATTTGTATGAGATATTATTTTTGCAATTATTATTATTAATTAGCCAAATACAGTGTCCCACTGTTGGGCAAAGGCCTCCTCCCTTGATTTCCACACCTCTTTCTCTCTGTGGCCATCTTCGGTTAATCCTTCAGAAAAGCGTCCCAAGTCATCCCGCCTCTCCGCTTGGGTCTGCCTCGCCGCCTGTAGGTGTCTTCGGGGACCCACCAGGTGGTCGTATTGACCCATGGCGGGTGCACGCGACCACCACGCCCGGCCCAGGCCCACGTTAGCGGGGCAGTCGTTTAAGAATTATCATCATCGATAAGTCGAACGGCTCCACGATAGCTTAAATTACTTACGCTGATTTTTTGGTACTGATTTCCCTTTAGTTCGCAAATTAAAAAATTAAAAAATCAAAATCATTAATAAGTATATTTTTGATTTCAAAAGTTGTACTTAACATTAAGATGTTTTATAAATAATGTTCCAGACCCACCAATGAACAAGCCGTCCACGTCTGCTGTCGCAAGGGATTTGGAGCGAGTTCTGTAAGTACTCGTATTAGACACGCAAAATGATTACTCAGTCAATGAATACATAATATTATCTGTGTAAGATGTCAATGGTCGAATGACTTATGTTTTCATCACACTTGCTCGTAAATAGGTCCTAACATGCTAGAAAAATCGACCGTAAATCCAAAATAAAACCCGCGGGCTTTTTTTTACCATTACGCCCTATCGTGCGTAATAGCTTTTTTTTTTAATAATATACGTGGACTCAAACTATCACAATACGTCAGAACCCCAATTCTTGTGCCATTCGATATTAATTTCGTAAAAATCTCGCATATTATAAACTATTGACCTCGACTGTCACTAGAATCGGACTCCGAACACAATTGACATTATCTGTGGTCTAACAGACTCTCGTTTGTGATTCTTTCTTTATCACCCTTAATAAACAATTTACTATTATTCGACATAAATTTGAAAATTGTATAAATTAGCTATTTAAAAAAAAATCGGTTGATTTAAAATTATTTCAATCTTTATCAGAATAACATCTTTGAAGTTTTGTAACCCTGGTATTTCAGGAGCATCAAGGAGGGACGTGTGATGTAAAAGACAAGGCAGAGGAAAAAACTTTCTTAAAACGAGAGTTTTCTGCTTCTCTACTTGTGGAGTCTTGACCGCAAGAGAAAAAGTAAAGTATTATTCTTATTATTATAATAAGTAAATATGCAAAATACATCCCATATAATTTAGAAAATACGCTTTAATCCGTATCACTCTCCTTCTCGTAACTACCCTTTTCTCATCTCTTCTTATAGGGAAGGAGATAAATGTAAATTGTTTTCACCACTGTCAAAAAATTAGTGCTTTTTGAAAGGGTAATACAAATCCTGCTTTCCACTGTCTAATAAAACAAGGTATTCTCTTCTAAAAAGGGACGCTATCTACGTACCACTACCCAAATAAGTTTCTGTCAAAAAAATCATTTTTGGTACAAACTTTTACTGCCGACTGTACTTTTTTCTGCACAGTCGTCATCTGCTTGTCAAGACCATCCTAACAAGCCCGACACCCTGAGTCTCCATCATCAGACCAGCGCGATGGTACTATATTATTGTATTGTCATCAGAACTAATGCTGTATGCAAATTTTCATTTTCATCGAAAACCGGGAAGTGGGTCAAATTTAACTTGCAAGATTTGACCCTTACATAAATATAATGCATACATACGTACATTGCAAGTTAAATAAAAGCTTTTAAAATAAAGACAATTCGATTGGAAATCCGTTAACAATTTAAGTTTCTAAATCGTTATACGAGGGCTGCTACTTAGGTAACCGGAATCCAGGATTCCAACATTTTTAAACGCTATATCTGACCTCCATGGTAAAATTTGAACTTTTTTTAATACTGGCCGCTATATATTTTTTTTCTTATGTACGCTAGTCTTTTGTTTTTGGCGGGTTTAAATTTTAATCTCGCTGCAAGAATGGAACTCACTCGTGAAAATATTCGTGCTATGATTTATTACGATTTTCGGCGTGGTTTAACGCAACAACAGTGCATAGATCAACTAACTTCGACTTTTGGTGATGAAGCTCCATCCAAAACTACTGTGTATCACTGGTTTAGTGAGTTCAATCGTGGACGTAGTATGCTCAGGGACGAAGTTAAGGATGGTCGCCCGAAATCGGTCGTTGTACCACAAAATATTGAAGTTGTGCGAAAACTTATAATGCATGACCGTCATGTTACGTATCGCGAGATAGAGGCGACTATAGGCATATGTATGACGAGCATTAATAAGATATTACATGAACACTTAGCTGTGAAAAAAATTTTTTCGCGTTGGATCCCGCACAACTTAACTAAGGATCAAAAAGAGGCTCGCGTCGAATGGTGCAAGGAAATGTTGAAAAAATATAACCGTGGTGACTCAAAAGCTGTTTATAATATCTACACAGGTGACGAATCCTGGATCTATGCGTATGATCCCGAAACTAAACAACAATCAACGGTGTGGGTGTTTCAAAATGAGCCGAACCCTACGAAAGTAACTCGTGCAAAAAGCACCTTGAAGCAAATGGTGGCCTGCTTTTTTGGTATTAATGGCCATGTGGCTACAGTGCCCCTAGAGAATCGTAAAACGGTTAATTCGGAGTGGTACACGACCATTTGTTTGCCGGAAGTATTTGAAAAAATACGGAAAAACAACCAGCGACGGAGAATCATTCTGCACCATGATAACGCCAGCTGTCATACATCACGTGAAACGACTCGATTTTTGGAAGGTCAAAATATAGAATTAACGGGTCATCCACCTTACAGCCCTGATTTGGCACCCAATGATTTCTATTTATTTCCAAATGTAAAGAATAAATTACGTGGTCAACGATTTTCGACCCGTGAAGATGCCGTCGACGCGTTCAGACAGCACGTTTTGGAGATACCTCAGTCAGAGTGGAAAAAGTGCTTTATAAATTGGTTTCAACGTATGCAAAAGTGCATCGATTATCACGGAGAATACTTCGAAAAACAATAAAACCATATTTAGCCATGTACGTTTGTTTATTTTTTCTATTCCGGTTACATAAGTAGCAGCCCTCGTAGTAACGTTGCAAGCAAAATTTAGAAACTTACTTTAATTCAACACATTATACTTATGTTTTGAATGCACTAAGTTGTGACAATAACTTACAGGGTTTTTTAGATAATTTTTAGGGTTCCGTACTCAGAAGGTAAACGGGGCCCTATTACTAAATCTCCACTTTCCGTCTGTCTGTCAAAAGGCTGTATCTCATGAACCGTGATAGCTAGACAGTTGAAAAATTCACAGCAGCTGTAACAACAGATATTTACTACAAACAGGATAAAATAAATAATTGAATTGGGGCTCCCCTACAACAAAGTTGATTTTTTTGCAGTTTTTTGCTCAAAATTAATAACATCCACAGGTAGACGCTTGAAATATTTAATATTCAGTTGTATATTCACTTTATAAATAATTAAATTAAAATGAAATAAATATTTAAGGGGGCTCCAATACAACAAACGTGATTTTTTGAAAGATAATGGTACGGAACCCTTCCTGCGCGAGTCCGTTTCGTACTTAGCCGGTTTTTCTTTACATTGCAATGAGGATCGGCAACCTTACGCTATTGGTATTTATCACTGGATTTATTTATTTTAGGAATAAAAAACAACCCTAGAATATGTGGTACAACATAAAATACAACAGGTATTACTTTATGCATGATCAACAACGTTATCCACATATTACTGTAACAGAGTAACGGTTGAATAATGTTTAAGTTACTACCCCTTTTCTCATGAACGCGTAAAGGTATTAAATTTAAACATTATCAAATACTCAAGTCTATAATACCTTTAAGCTGTAACAAAATCAAACTTCTATGTCAACGCAATCAAAAGAAACAGCAATTTGAGCCGCATATTTTCAAACTCGCAACTACTCGCAAGGGAATCAAAACCTAAAGGGTACTTCCAGTCGATCAAGAATGTTGAAATTTGGCATGAAACAATGTTGTATAGCAATTAAAGGAAAAATTCCGACAAACGTAAAATTTTTCACATCGTACGTATTTTAACTCGATTGTCGTGAGGGGTGAACTTTAACATATTTACGTAAAGTTTTGTACGGAACCCTCAGTGCGCGAGTCCAACTCGCACTTGGCCTTTTTTTATGAAGTATCATTAAATTTTGGTGTTCGTGCAACTTACAGTATTCAAAATGGCACAAAGTTCTTTTTTAATGCTTACTTCCTTGTCGTTAATGTCTACCTATCAAATCTCGAGGAGTTATTTGCACAAGGAGTTTGTACTTCGAGTATTCTTTGCTCAGTCGTTTGTATCGCGCATTTTTGCGCAAGGAGGTTGTTTAGCTTATAGATAATACCTATGTCGAATATATTGCGGTATTCTAAATACAAATATCAAAATAGTGATGAAAAGTGCACAGTTTTCAGTGACCAAAAAAATCTTTGGTTGTTAGTTTCGTTGTGACGGTTAAATTAAAATATAATGAACTCTCACTATAGTTATTTTTTAATAACTAGGGACAATCTCACTAAAATTCACTAAGGTTTCAAACGCTCTAGGCTTGTACTACGGGTAGTACTAGACGACGATTAACATATGTATATAGAGAAATATCTCCTTAAATACATAGAAATCCTCCAAGACTAAGGAATAAATATTTGCCCATACCGGTGGGACCGCTAGCTTTTTAGGGTGCAGACACTAACAACTAGGCTCAACACGCCGTCAAAAGCTACACATGGGGCTACAGGAGATTTAGGATAAAATTACTCGAGTCTACAGCGTAAACAGTTATCTATAGTGTGTTGGTAACCCACATTATAAGGCCGTAAATTAACAATAACTTTATTTCCTATGAAATGTAGCTATTATTATCAACAGGTTGTCTTACTACCTAACGTAAACATTAAGGAATAAGCTTTCTAGAAAGCTGTTTTGTTTCCTTCACAAAATATAGTTTTAACTTTTCAATCTGTTATATAGTTAAGGAGTTATTAACGTTTTGGTTGCGGTACACATTTACTCCCTTGGCTAAAAATAGTTAAATATGATTCGTGATTCTACGTCAATACTCAATAACGTAGCAATGCACAATGTATTGAATTGGGTTCATCAAAATTCAAAAATATTAAGGCATTCTAAATAAATCCACTCTCCAATCTATTAAAATAGTTCCCATTTTTCATTCAACAACTTAGACTTTCTTTTATTGAAAAATTAAATGATCTAGACCAAAGAGGCATGCTCAAACCACGCAAATACAACCAGAACAACAATTCAAACAATAAATGATATTGTTGATGTGGTTTGAACTGCCTAAAGATAATGCTCTTTCTTAAATCTATAGTGTACCTTACCCGCCTAATATTGGTCATCTTGTAAACTGCGTTGTATTGTTACTTTTTGCACGTTAGGTATACACTGTGCTATTTATACTAGTGTGTATATAATTAGTGTGTTTTTTATGGTGTTATTAATATTTTTAATGTTTAACAGGAGTGCCGTTGGGTCGTCCCTAACCAGTTCTAGTTCGAGGGCACGCTGGGGGCAGGCCGCGGCCGCAGCCGCCGCTGATTGAGCGGGTGCTTTAAATTTATATGAAACACACCGACTAAAGAATGAACGGAATATTTAGATTGCTCTTTAAAAACAATAAAAGTACATGTACATGAAAACAGCATACAAATCAGAAAACTTATGAAATAATCGTGGTAACTGAAGCGCATCGTGCGGAAGGAGTTGATTAAATTAAAAAAACATCTCGTTAGAACAATAGCGATAAAAAAAAAACTCTGTAGTCTATATATAGACCAGGGTAGAAGCCTTTAAAAATAATAAAAAGTGAAAAAAAATAATAGTAGGATGAAACCCATTGGAAAAGGAGGGAAAAATTATAAAAATGAAAGGAAAAATAATTTACGGGCGATCTGAGGTCGGGAAGGGGATGGGGGTGAGTTTTTAAGGGTAAAAAACGGTTTTTCTCGATTTCCGGCAAAACTAAAAGTCTTATCGAAAAAAGTCAAATGGCAAAGTTGTAGGTAATAAAAAGATCTAAAACTTTTGTATTTACACTTTTTTCACATAACCTCAAAATTTATGTGAAAAATCCAAAAAACCAAGTTTTTGGTTTTTTATTTTTCTTTTACAATTTTTTTTTTTTTTATCGAAATTTGATGAAAACTTACCTTTTTATGTCCCAAATACGCTGTAATTTATTTGATTAAAAATATTTATTTTTTCACCTTATTTTGAATTAATATCGAAAAAACACCCTAATTTTCAATCGAAAATTCACCCGTCAAAATATCAGCTTTTTTCAAAAAGTTGGTATGGTTTCTGTTCGTTGAAATCTCTTCTTTCCGATGGTGAAAAAAAAAATATGTTAGATAGATAGATAGATAGATAAACATCTTTATTTTTCACAAAACATGCACATGGCTGATAAAGCCAAATCAAAATTACAAAAAATGCAAATAACCAGTTAAAAACTACTTAATAAATAACATAACACTAAAATGTAATTTATAAAGAAAAGTAAGTAATCCATTACGTTTGAAAAAGAGCCATGTGATGCTGCGAAAAAAAGGCGCTGGCTCAGCATAAAACTGCGGAACCCGCAGCACTGGTATTCTGCCAGAACCTTTGAAGTAGTGACGCTGGCATTATTATGTAATACGTGTGTACGTGCCCATTAAGACCTAATTATACGAGCGGGTAAAGTCTACCCTATATTTAAAAAATATAAATTTAGGGATTTGTCAAAAACGAGTGTGCAAACGATCTGATTTAATACCATCATACATTTTATTAATTTATATTGTTAAAAGATAATTATACTTATTTAATATTGAAGTATAACAAAGTATTTAAATAATGTAATGGGGAAGAATCAGGATAATATTTTTGTAAGCTTAATAGATATAATTTATATTTAACTCTAAAAAGGGACTTTGATTTGCAATTGCGTATAGGTGGTGGGATGTTATTCCAGCACTTTGTCGCTTGGTACTTGAAACTCCCCCTAAAAGCACAAGTCCTGTGGGGCGGTACCATCAGCACCACTGCACGAGACGTTCTGGTATTGTGTTTACACCAAGTGAATTTTTTGAACAGGTAACTTGGGGTTTCCGACTTAACAATGTCAAATAACAAACACGATAGTAAAAGATCGTAGCGAGATGAAATTTTTAAAATATCTGCGCTATTTAAATAAGAAGTAACATGTGTGCGTGGCGGTATTTTGAAACAAAATCTAGCGCAGGCATTTTGGACTTTTTGAAGGAGACGGCGGGACCGTTCCAGGAGGCACGGCCAGAACGTGGTAAGGCAGTAGTTTAACTTGGACAGTACAAGTGCTTCACATAGTCTCACTCTAAGTTCTACGCTAAGATAATCTCTAACGTTGTAGAGAACCTTCAACCGGTAGAAACAGTTTCGGGCTAACTCAACAACGTGACGTTCAAAACGTAAATTACTGTCGACAAGTAAGCCAAGATTACGCGCTTCAGACACACATTCAACACAAACGCTGTCAATCATTATTTTGGGATCAGAACTTGCAATTTTCGCTGTTTGATTTTTGATTTTTGATTTTTGATTGTTACTACAGTAAATCTTCTCAGAAAATGCAATCATCCATACTGATAATCTGAAAAGACAAAATCGAATTAATAATGCCTTCACTATTTTATCGTGAATAAACTCCCATGAAAAAAAAAATATTAAAGAAATAAATGTCAAAATGTATAAAAAATATATTATTATTATAAATCTTTTAAAAATTTATAAAATATATATGGAAATCGACCATCAAAAAAAACTTAAATTCGAAAAAAAATTTTATAAATAATTTTGAGCTATTTATTAAAATTTACACTTTAATTACTCGAAAAACGTTAGATTACATGTGACATTGATAGCAAAAAAATTGCAAATAAAAATATACTACTATAATTAACAAACAAATAAGTTAATAAAATTTATATTTAATAAGACATCTACAATATTTGGAGAAAGTTGTCGAATCTTCTTTAAATTATATGCGTAGATGCCTATTTATAACTATTTTAAGATAAATTATATATACCTGAGTAGATATACCTGAGTGACCTACGAAAAATTGTAGCCCATCAAAAGGTATTTCGTGGAGAAGTGGGGAAGGGGCTAGGCGGGTCTGGGTCTTACTACATACATACCTACTATTATATACTATATATTTCGTAGCAGCTGTTACAACCGTTAGCCTAACCAGTATTCGATATATTTTTAATAACAAACTTTTGGCCGATTTCCATATATATTTTATAAATTTTTAATAGATTTATAATAATAATATATTTTTTTTACATTTTGACATTTATTTCTTTAATATTTTTTTTTCATGGGAGTTTATTCACGATAAAATAGTGAAGGCATTATTAATTCGATTTTGTCTTTTCAGATTATCAGTATGGATGATTGCATTTTCTGAGAAGATTTACTGTAGTAACATATTTTTTTTTTCACCATCGGAAAGTAGAGATTTCAACGAACAGAAACCATACCAACTTTTTGAAAAAAGCTGATATTTTGACGGGTGAATTTTCGATTGAAAATTAGGGTGTTTTTTCGATATTAATTCAAAATAAGGTAAAAAAATAAATATTTTTAATCAAATAAATTACAGCGTATTTGGGACATAAAAAGGTAAGTTTTCACCAAATTTCGTTAAAAAAAATAAATTTTTGTAAAAGATAAAAATAAAAAACCAAGAACTTGGTTTTTTGGATTTTTCACATAAATTTTGAGGTTATGTGGAAAAAGTGTAAATACAAAAGTTTTAGATTTTTTTATTACCTACAACTTTGCCATTTGACTTTTTTCGATAGGATTTTTAGTTTTGCCGGAAATCGAGAAAAACCGTTTTTTACCCTTAAAAACTCACCCCCATCCCCTTCCCGACCTCAGATCGCCCGTAAATTATTTTTCCTTTCATTTTTATAATTTTCCCCTCCTTTTCTAATGGGTTTCATCCTACTATTATTATTTTTGGTTTTAAAAATTATCGACCCTGGTCTAATAGTGCGAACACGAACACTGAAACGACGGTGATGCCACCTTTCAGTTTACAGATAGGTTGGTCGAGCTGTATGTGCGATCCACTTATGACTAAGTGGATCGCACATACTTTTAAAAGGTTTACTTGTGTGCGCCTTAAATGGCGCCTAAATAATAAGAGATTATGAACGTAATAGTACATTGTGCATCAAGGGTAGTAAGAAGGGCATTACTAACGAGAGCGTTAGAAGCCCGACGCTGAAGGCGGAAGGCTTTTAATGACTCGAGTTAGTAATCCCCTTACTGCCTGTGATACACGCAATGGTTTTCATCACATTAATTTGTGAAAAACAAAAATTTTACGAGGAAAAAAAACAAGTTCGGCTGGTAACAAATCGTCATAAAGTAACTGAGCCGTATTTCTTAATTCCGGTGGTGTTGCTGTAATAACGAATCCTCATTCCAGAGGGGCTATTGCCTATATTCACACTCGCAATCACAATCGTTTTCATTTGAAAATCGAAGGCTTGTCTACATACAAAATGAAAACAATTGTTCCGCTTTGAAGCCAATTGAGATTGCGAATGCGTAAGGCAATAGTGACGCAGTTCATCGATTGGAGAAACCATTTCTAATTAGTTTCTATTGTCTCTTAAACTTCAAAACACTTTATTACTCGGCAAATTATAAAACAATAACTTCTCACTAATGCAGATAACAATCTTTTTTTTGTGACATCTATGTATGTATGTACTTAATCTCTTTATTGCACATAAACAATTACAAGACATGTTTGCATCAATATAAAAAATGTACATAGGCGAACTTATTCCATATGGGATGTCTTCCAGTTAACCTTGGAATAGAATAATCAAGGACAATGCCGAAGTATAGACAAATCAATAAAATGTCAGGAAATATCAAATAGTACATACAACAGAGAAACAGGAAGAAAATAAATATCTTCTTTAATAAGATACATACGAAGATATAATATAATATACCAATATATACAACCACACATACGTAAACAGCAGTTAAAACCTACAACATAGGTACTACACTTAGACTCATACTGTTGATTTAGCCACAACTTCCTTAATCTTTCCTTCAATAAACCGACAGATCTAGATTGCCTCAAGCACGATACCACCACACCACACCACCACACCACCATCGATAATGATAAGAACTGCATTGAGTTTTAAACTGGAATGACCATACAGCCACATTTTCCCAATTCTTTAAAAATATATTTACTAAAATTAATGATAAATGTTGATGTAAACTTGAAATATAAAATAATGAAGTTTAATGAAGCCTATAGGTTGTTATTGATGTTAAGTTAGACTACAGCTAAGTTTTAAAGATGAAATTAGTAACAGTTTGAAGTTTTGGCTGGTCATGAAACCTCCTTAGTCAGAAATGATGTACGAAATAGTTGCAAATTTTAAAACGAAAGTCATTACTCCCTAGGGACTACAAACTCGCCATAACTCCCGCGGGAACAATTAAGGCCATTGTCCTTTTTGTATACAAGCATTAAATAACACCATTTACGAGCAAGTGTGATGAAAAAATATTAACCCTGATAACTTTAAGCGATTCACAGTATGTGGGGTTGGATGAGTACTGCGGAACCGGGGTACTCGCGTCTCCGGGAGGTGAACCAGGCAAGCTGTACCGGGATCTACTCGAGGAGAGCATGATTCCGACAGTACGTACGTGTATCCTAGAGTAGAATTTGGGGAGATTTCTTGTATTCAGGACCAATTTAACAAAACTCTATTTAAATAACGATATGCTCATATTTTTTTGGTGTGAGTAAATCATATTGTTAATTGAAAGTATTATTTTTAAATTGCAATAAATGAATATGACTATGACTATGACTATGAAATTGTTCAGTTGTTCCAATCGTAATGTGTTTGACTTGGCCGCTTTTACTGTAAATACTGTTAGAGCTTCTACGACTTTGACAACACGATAACAAGAGGAGAAAAAATATTATTTTATAGTACTGTGATATTATCATGTAAAGTATTTTGTAATAAAATATAGAAATATACTAATCTATCAAACTCATCACAAGTAGTAATACGATACGTCAAAAACCTGCAGAGTGCCATGCAGTAAAAGGGACTTGCATATTCTATTCAATCTGCCCGGATACCTATAGGCGGGATTTGACACTTTTTAATATTGCCTTAAGTCTGTCCATGACTTCGCCAACCAGGTACTAACCAGCAGCACTGCAAGAATGACACGTCGTGCTTGCTACATGGCTACATAAGCGCAGACAGACCAATTATACCAGGATTTATCTATAATAGGTACGTGTTTTAATAAAATGCTACTTCAAGAGTGTGTTTATTCTGTTACTGAATATTTTGAGTATTATAAATAAGATTTATAATAATATTATGACAATCTGTGTTAAAGTTGTAATGTTTTTTTTTATTTTTTTGGTTCGCTCGTAAAGTGAAATGTGTAAAACATTTAATTTTAAGACATGTCATCAGAATTCTAATAAGCACATCTCATATTTCTCACGAGGTAGGAACCGCCATAAACAATTTCAATAACTCCAATCAATGCAAAATCTATACTAGTTATCTCTAAAATAAAAACAAAACTAGCTATCTTTCGCTAAAATAAAATAAAAACATCAGCATCTGCTTCGGTCTCCCAAGACACTCGCTCCGCCTGGCGGGCGCTGTGTTGGTCTTTTCTTACAGTTCAACTATTCAATTCAATTCAATTCAATTCATTTATTCATGGACCAACAAGGATCATTATTGTTAGTAATAAAATAAAATAATACTTAGCCTAATATTAGTAACTATAAAATTAATGCAATAGAACACATAATCATTTCAAAGAAGTAATAATAATAATACATTTAGGCCAGAATAAAATTTACATTTAAGGTAAGTAGCTAAGTACAGTCAATTATAATAATATGTATATGAAATAATCAAATTAAAAAAAAAAAAAAAAAAAAAAAAATTACAAGATGTCAAGTTAATTAATTAATTACTCATTTATATCTCAAAAATGTCAAATGTTATGCGATCTCATAGTTAACATGTGTATTTATGTGCATCATACAGCAGTGGTTTAGATACACACAGTCCATCCGTTCAGCGATCATTTTCAGGATGCTGTTGGCACTGGCCCGTACCCTACGCACCAGGGATGTACATCACATGCACATGTTATTAAATTGAACACGAAGAGCACTGTATTGTGTCTGAGTATAGTTCGCCCACAGGCCGCTGGTATATAAGGACGTGCAGTAGGCCCTGAATAGGGTTACCTTGACCTGTCTCGAGCATCCAGCAAACCTGCGAGCGATCATGTTAGCTCTCACAGACAATGCTCTCCGTTCCCGCTCAATGTCTGTACAGTCTTTAAGGTCAGAGGTCACGATATGGCCCAGATACTTAAACTGTGATACCACAGTCAGTATCTTGCCATTTAGTTTTATCGGTGGAACATCCTGTGGACTTTTATTTTTAACCTTAAAGACCATACATTCGCTTTTCAACACATTGTATTGCAGACCGTGACTCATAGCGTACCGTTCACAGATGCCTATCAGTTTCGTAAGTCCGCATGGAGAGGCACTCAGCAGCACCATATCATCTGCGTAACTGATGTTATTTACGCACACTCCGTCAATATGGCAACCGATACGGGCGCTGCTGAGCTCCTCTATAAGTTCGTTTACATACAGGTTGAAGAGCTTAGGCGAGGTTAGTCCTCCTTGCCTTACTCCACACTTCAGCCTGTATGCATCCGAATACGCCCCTGCCCATCTTACAACATTGGATTGGTTATGGTACCAGAATTTGAGAATGCTATTCAGGTCAGCTGGCACGCCAGAGTTATTCAATTTCTGCCAGAGGATGTCGTAATTCACCATATCGAATGCCTTAGATAGGTCAAGGTAGCATGCGTATACATTTGTCTGTCGGTCCGTGTAGTACCTGACAGTATGCTTAAGACCCAAAATTGCAGTTTCTGTGGATAATCCCGGCTTAAATCCATATTGATTATCGTGCAATTTAAGATATTTGTCAATGTGGGAGTTAAGCATACTGTCAAACACCTTGGCTATAATGGTGGCCAGTGAAATAGGTCTGTAATTTGTTTTGTCGCTAATGTCCCCGGTTTTGTTTTTCACTATGGGCACCACCACAGTCTCCATCATGTCCGACGGCAGGTACGAGTGCCCTACACAGAATGTGTACAACATAGCCAGAACTCTTGGCAGATGCGGGCCGGCATGCTGGAGGTGCTCAATGCTAAGGCCATCGTGACCAGGAGACTTACCCCGTGTCATACATTTAATAGCTTTTAAAACATCTTTTGCCATAAACTTGGTGATCATCTCCTGACCACGCGACCCAGCATCTGACACCCCCGTTGACTGTGGTAGTGGTGATTCGACTTGGAAATGGTTTTGAAACATGTCGGCAATACATTTGCTATCATTGATACCTTCTACACTCACGGGACAGCCAGGCCGGGAATTAAGTTTGTTTGTTGCCTTCCAGAAACCCCCAAAATCTCGTTTAGAGTGATGTTCCGCAATAATATCTAATTTAATTTGTTCTTTATTCTACTATGCTTGTGTACTTTTTCGTTTGTGTATTTAATAATATTTCACCTTGTAATGTTATGTAATGAATTGTGCACACATTTAAATAAACCAATTTTAATATCGCAGCGCGGCAGGGTTAAACGCGAGGACCTCGGCACAATGCAAGTTGATTTCAAATAATGGTTTTGGTTTCCTTATTTTTACCTTTACAATAAAACGTGTATCAGTCAAAAAGTTCTGTCATTAAGGTTCACTCAAATAAAATATATTATATTACATACTTTTTAACAATAAGTTTATGCAAGAGATAATTAAAAGCCTTATAAATATACATGTTTAAGAAATATCTTTCATCTCAAATAGTTGCCGCTATATTCGGTATCTTTTTTTACATTTCAGAAGTATGTAAATTTTAGTGTAAAACTTGGTTAGATCTTAAATTTTAATTCAGAAACAAACTTAATGTTTAAACAATTTAAAACCTCATTTCTCGGGTCATTTGAATCCCGTTAAGATATAAAATGATAGAATTTAATATTATACAAGACTATCATTAAAATATCTTAACGCGATTCATTCCCAGCTTATGAAGCAATAGATATGGAGAGATTTCGAATGACTGTAAAATTGATGCGAAATCGTTTAGTTCATTTAGGGAAACATGAAGATTGGCAGTTGTATAAGAAGATCTTCGTATGTAAAAGTATGCGTCATGCAAACTTCGTCAATCTGTGACAATTTTCAAAGAAACAGTAACCGTTACGAATATCACCGCTGAGCGTGTCTACCCTCGCTGCACCAGCGCCGCGCGGAAATCAATCAACCCTCTTTAAAGATTCTTATTAATGAAACATTTCAGTGACAGAACTTATGAACCCCAATAATAATATGTACTTAGTTATAGTTACAAAAACGGGAAAATTCAAATTTATAGCTTGCAACTCCTTACTTTTATAAAAGTATGATGTGATGGACTCAGTCTACGGAGACGTCTCTATTTCTTTCTCAGGATTAAATAAAAATGTCATGCCTGTGCAATTAACTATAATTATACATGTACATAGATGATGGAACAAACCTACATAATTATAAACAACACCTTTGTAGCTCTTAAAATCAACTTCAGATTATTTATTTGCTCTTCCTATTATTTGCTGGTATTTAAGTTGAATATAAAACAATCATGTGCTTAGCATGTCTATTTATTACGTTTCAATGGAAAAGTCTTCCAAAACTCTATGACGTGTCTTCGCTCAGCTAACAGCTGTTTAAAATTGAACCTAGATTTAATTTACTCTTTTGTAAGCAAAGCGACGATATGCAACGTAAATGAGGTATGTATTAAAAAAAAAACACTATCTTTCGCGGGTTTTTAAGGGTTTTAAGTGTCACAAATAAAAGCAAAAGGGAACGATGAGCAACGTTGTTGCAAAGAGCGTAACTTCAGGTAGCAATATTTTTTGGTTTTATATACCAGTCTATTGCAAAAAGTCAAAAATCAAAGATTGTGTGTGATTTACATCTTCTTCACATATTTTACAGATCATAATATGACCAACGATATTTTTTACTTAAGATCTTGGGATATTTTCCTAAAACTAACGCTATATTTGAATTGATACGGCGTAAAGCCACATTTTGAAAACGATTTATTTATATTTAAATTTGTCATGAGATTCCTATTATATACGTATTATATAAGCAATCAGAATTTTTAAGCCACGCCTGTACAATCCTTAAGTCAACGCTGACCACATGTCATTATGGCTCATGTCGTACTCATATACTCATACTAAACTTCTGAAACTGTTGCGTAAAACTATCATGAAATCAAGGAATATAGTTCATGTTATTTTCATTTCTGTTTGGTGACGATTTAATTGAGACAAAAACTACTCTATCTCTGTCGTTTCTCTATTGGCTAATACGGATGATACAACCATTTTAAACTACTCATAAGACAGCGATTAGACAGAGAAATCCGATACGCCACGTGACTTCCTGTAACACGTCAGCCATATAAAGTCTATGTTCATTTCCGTTTTGCTAGAAAGAGACAGGAATAACTCTCTGTCGCCTTATGTCTTGGTTACTATTAGAGTTGTTCAAAAACATATTTATAACTGTGTCTTACATGAATCAGCTTTTATTGAAGCTGTGGAGAAAGTCATGGATATTCCCTATTTTACAGTGTACTTGTCTTAAGGAAGTATTAATTTTACCGGTAAAAACATCGTCAATAATTTATCTCCGTAATAAAACAAATAAACTTAGCATTTATTTAGGACCATTAAGTTTATCAAGTAATGCTATCTTAAATAACTCGATATTGAATTTTGCAATTAAACTGAACGCAACTTTCATCACTGACATTGCACATGCGTATTCGGAAAGTATCTATTGATTTTTTAGTAAGCTGAGTGGCCGCGAGCTAGACCTAGTGGTTTCTGGAAGATCTAAAATATTCTTACTTCACCGGTGTGTTCATTGGACATGGGGGCTAACAAGTTTAATCCAATATGATCATTGATCATATACGCCCACACTGAATGCAGAATCTGCGGGGAAGAGGTGAGTTATAGAAATATATTCCCTTATAAGTAACGTCCCTAAGTGTCGAAAAAATTTCGTTCTAGCAACCAGCTGCAGGCGTATTTCATTTTAATATATTGTAAGGCAGTGTTTATTTTATGAATAAAACACAATCTTTAAGCGGCAATCCTTAGTAAGCCATTACCACACCATCATGGCACTCACGATTCTGAGGAAAATTCTCAATAGCTTCATTTTGGCTATGGTAGTAACATGTTTGTTAGATGAATCAGCTTTTATTGAAGCTGTAAAAAAAGTCATTAATATTCTCTATTTTACAGTGTATTTAAGGAAATATTAATTTTACAGATAAAAATAACGACAGTAATTTATCTCCGTAATAAAACACCTTAGCATTTATTTAGCACCATTAAGTTTATCAAGTAATGTTTTCTTAAATAACTCGATATTCAATTTTACTATTAAAATGAACGACACTTTTCATCACTGACCTTGCACATGCGTATTCGGAAAGTACTTATTGATTTTTTAGTAAGCTGAGTGGGCGCGAGCTAGACTTAGTGATTTCTGGACGACCTAAAATAATCCTACTTTACCACTGGTTCAGTGGACATCGCGGGCTAACATGTATAAACCAATATCATTATATCCGACCACACAGCACGCACAATCTGCGGGGAAGAGGTGAGTTACATAAATGTAATCCTTTATAAGTCCCGTCCCTTCATTTATTATATTGTTAGGCATCAAAATGGCCGCCGCGCTTCTGGGGAAAATTTACGATAGCTTGATTGTTTTTTGCTACCATACGAGTGGGGTCTATTTTCGTATTATTCGGGAGCGAGGAATTTATTTGTGATACTCACTGCGTACGTGATATCCATTAAAAAAATAAGTGAAATATTAACGGAAATATAGAATTGATCTGCTATTTTTAATTTCAATCTTTAGGTACCGCCGGAAATAGGTACTGAGCTTTGTCAAAATAAAAAATGTTTCGAAATTTGTACGTATTTGATGAGCAGTAAATAAATAAATACTTGTAATGCGTATTTTATACAAATATAGAAAACACAGTTAGATGGACGCGAGAGAGCTGATTTAGCTTTCCTCATTCAAGCTTTAGTTAGGTAAATAGGTTAAGTCCTTTTCTCATTTAAGTTTTAGGTAGGTAAATAGGTTCAGAATTCCAGACTGCCGAAGAAGGAAGGTTATACATTTAATCTGTATGTATGTGTGTATGTATGTATGCATGTATTTAGTATGTTTGTATAAACTGAATTTGCTCTGTTACTCTCAAAATATTTAATAAATGTTGTTTCATGCTACATTATTACTGTCAATAAAAATTTCAAGCAGTTTATAGATTTTGACAAAACTTTTAGTTTTCCAAAGCCACAGATAATGTTGTTGAATTTTGACACAAAGTACCCAGTTGTAGCAATTTAACTTTGCGCTTTGATTTATTAAGTTCTTGATTGAATGCTATTAAATGCATCAATCATACACTACTGCTTTCAATTTTAATTGTATCCTAACGACTAATGTAGTCATACAAAAAATTCTAGACAAATGTGTTTGTGCCAAGGAACTGTTTTTGGCTGTTACTGAGGTACCTACACCCGCCATTAAAAAAAGGGGTGTTCTCAATTCCTTTTTTTATTAATTTTTCCTTCAACTGTAATGAGGATTATTATTATTATTATATGCCAAGGGTTGACTTTCAATAACTTTTACAAAAGAATACCATCCCAAAGGATGGCAAAATTTTATATTTACCGAGATTTATTTCCACATTATGATTTTGGTTCAGTTCATTGCTTATTAAAACTTAATTATTGTTCAATCATAAATATTTCACGTTGAGATTTATTGCGAGAGTAATTTGAATTAATACCAATTTAGTTTATTGACCGCCTCAAAAAAGGTGATGGAGGACAGAGCTAACAGTTAGACTTTTAATTGTGTTGAGTAAAGTGACGTTTTCGGTGTTGTAAGTTAACGGTGATAATTATGACACTTTAAATAAATGATCAAAAAGTTTGTTTTAAAAAGTGGTACTGGCCGGGTTTTTATTCTCGTTAAAGGTATTTAGTTATTTTAGTGATTATTACAATTAACAAACCTGTAAAACAATAATAAGGACAAATTTACTTACATAAAAGTAACACATTCTATTCAGCTAATCGACCAAATAGCGAACCGAAAGTGTGATCCACTTCTTTTTCCTCTTCAACCGCCTCTCCAACTAGCGAACTCGACTTTTAGATCGTAGTTACAGTCTGTATCTTTTGTATGGCTTTTATTACTATGTTTATCAAATTAAAAAAAAACAAAAGATAATCTAATCAATTAAACAACAAATTCACCATGTTTCTTTTTACACAGATTTATACCAAAATTATTGAGTATGAAAATAATGAATATAAATTTGATTTGATATAATAACATTTGATATAATTTCAAAGGATATAATCACTCATTTTACATAATAAACGATTTGTATTATACAAATAATAAAATAATAAAAATATCTATTTTTATT
Organism: Acleris laterana; assembly: GCA_963966035.1. Classification (NCBI taxonomy): domain Eukaryota; kingdom Metazoa; phylum Arthropoda; class Insecta; order Lepidoptera; family Tortricidae; genus Acleris; species Acleris laterana. The sequence continues at coordinate 8,637,016 of OZ014438.1, forward strand.
TACTATAATTATCATTTGGCATATCACTTATTTATTATAAACATCGTTCGATATAATTATCATTTGATATAAAAATATATTGTTTTATTTACCTAACCTAAACTAATTTTCTGGTAACACTTTGTTTTGTGCAGGGGTTGCAGTTCTTACCTTACCTAACCTAACCTACATTTCGGGTAGCTTACCAACGGTACTTTAGATGAAATTTACCTTATATCATAAGTTAATAATTATAGTAAATATGCATTATACTTAGAGTATGTTATATAAAATATTATAAAATCAAATGATAATTTTATAAAATAATAATTATATCATATTTAAATATATTAGATGTCGTTATGTGATTCAATCATTATATCAAATGAGCGTTATAGCGACTGATTATAGGAAATATTTTAATATCGATCGTCACGCACGCTACCAAAATTGATCCTGTAGCTAAACAGATTTCAAATATTCCCTACCCAATTAAAAAATATCTCATTTTTCTTTTTGATGGTTCCCAATCTTAAATAAACCTTTTTTAATCTCAATTAATTTACTTAATTTAATCTCTGCTTACCCCTCTGGGAAACAGGCGTGATTTAATGTATGTATGTATAATCCCAATTATCCACCATAATAAGCGGGACATTGGCTAGAATAGGAATGGACCATCAGGTCTGAGCAGGTCACCAGTCCTACGGATATCCACAACGAAGGAAGTCGTCGCCAGGAGGAAAGAAACAAAGACAAACGACGAGGTCATAACGAGAAGGTTAAACAAAATAAGAACAAGGTATGTAGGTAATACTTGATTTGTTTAATCTCAGTACATACTCGCACTAACAGGACTGCTAACGAAACACTGCGGGCCTAGTGGTTGGGTCTATCGCGATACAAAATTTGGAGTAAGCATCCGTCACTCTTGTACTTATTTATACGTGTTAAAAAGTGACGGATGCTTTATCCACATTTTGTCTCGCGATAAAAGCAGCCATATTAGGCCCCTGGGATCAAGTTGGATCAGACAACTTTAATTTTGAATATCTGTAAACCTAAATTTATTGCAGTGTAAATAAGAATAGAGGTTGAGGTTTAATAATGTATTTTTACTGATATTTAAAGTCAGTAAAGGAAATAAAACCCTGATCTGACTTAACCCCACTTTCCGGTTAGCAGCCACCTAACAAAGGTACGAGTAAGTGTTAAGCAGGGATCCTCAATGCCTACACTGGTGGCAAAGAGGAAACAAGCCAACATATCCTAATCTAGTGTGTCCTGAATTCTTCACTGAGACACCACACATTCGGAGAGGACGGATTACCGCCCGAGGCCCAAAAGCATTCACTACCTACAGGACGCATCTCAGCCCTGTTGAAAAAGAAGAAGATGGGGATCATACTAGCCGGAAGAATCGCCGGGCCGGTAACCAACCGCTCGCCCAAGGAAACGACAAGAACATCTATCAACCGCCCACCTGCTGGGACTGGGCGCCGCCGATCCTCGAAGCGAACAGACGGCCGAAGCGACTTTGTTTTATACTATGTAATACAGAAAGAAAAAAAAAACAAATACAAGAATTACGAGTACCAACTTATTTCACTATTGTTGCTAATAATTTTGAGATACACAGTAATAGTATTTACTAATAAAATGATGCTTACTTAAATAATTTTAGTAACATTTAGGATCCTATTAATGAATGTGGCTTGCCTTTAAGTTTTATTAATATAAGTTAGTAAATTTAGTTTTGTTATTTAGTAGACTGGTAGAGAATGCAATTAGGCATTATGTTGACTATTTTATACTATGAAATAAATAATTAAGTAACTAAATAAGTTACGTATAGATATAACTAACAAGGGTGTAAAATATAATTAAACTACATTTTAATGATCATGTAATTATTTCAGTTTTTAATATGGATTATTAATACATAATTGTTGACTTAAAGTGCAAAATAAAAACACGTGCTATGTATGAGGACGAGGACACACTGTATTATTTGACATCCTTCATTTTTTTTTATTAAATCCGCCATAATAATACAACGACATTCTGGACAATAAAAACCTAGCAAAAGCATGTCTGCTCATAATCAGTGTAGTAGTTTCGAAGCCGATACACAAAATTATCTCAAACTAGGGTGACAGAAACAAACTCTAACCTTATACACTAACAAATGACATTCAATTTTGAGCAAAATGTCTGTGACACACGGACGGACGGATTGACGGACTTGACAACAACTACTATGAGGGTTCCGTTTTTGACATTTTGGTAACGGGAACCTAAATATCAACCCGCTATCTACTATGGTTCAAAAGATACATCTCTTTAAAGTAAAGATGGACGGACGGGCGGGCGTTTGCATATGAATAGTTGCCCATTGGACTACACTTGTCTTCAGCCATGGAATCCTAAAAATATTATATTGGTAACAACTTCTTTCTTTTTAAATAAAGATACAGTTAACTATAAATAACAGAATAAAAAAATAATTAATAGTTTTTTAACTTTGGTATTTCAGATTAGATCAAACGGGAAGAAGCGGTGTGTGATGTAAGTATCAGAATGCCAAATGGCGGACACGGCAGTCCTGATGAATGTTGCAAACTTCTGCACATCAGCTGAAGGAGTCCTGACGGCAGCCTGCTCCGAGTGAGGAAGAACAAATTGGCAGAATTCACGTATATAATCCGAAACCAAGAACAGTTGATACAAAAACAGTTGATTTAAATCTGATGATTATAAAAAACAAAGTTAAGTATAAAAAACCATTTATTTAAAAATAGAGCGCATTTTTGCGCGATTTAATATTTCAAAAATGCACCGATCGTGGCTTTTTTCCGTTTAGTAACTTACTCATAGATTCAATTATTAATAAATTATTAATAATTACATTCATTTGAATAACGAAACCACTCTTTGATATTAAGACCATGTTTAGTTTATTAAAAAAACACAATAATGGATGCTCAGTGCAGTTCTGAATGGCGCATGCTTGCGACTGCGCGAATGTCCTCGCATTACTTGTATGCATCACCTTAATTATTCTGTCTACAGATTTAGCAACGCATTTGTATATTCGAGATTATCATTGTAATATTACTATCAAGATTGGAATCTTACGATGACGATCACAAGAATGCAAATGTAGGCTTTTAGTATATACACTATATTAGTACATACATTAGTATTTACACCATCAGGATGGCGCGTATGTAGATTTCAAGATCATGTCCGAGGAGGGGATGGAGCGTCCACAGTACAGGTTTGATTCGAACAGATGAAACAACGTCGAGGGTAGCACGCCAAGCAGCGCAGCCTGGCCTCAAGATAAAAGGTATCCTCATAAGTATTATTAAAAAAGCAAAAATAAATCGCCAGTAAGCAACACAATAATACCTAACTAACACGTCGATATATGAAATTATTGATTTCATATATTGACTTGTACTTTAAGTAAAACGTAATATAAAACTTTGTTTCAGGCACCACCAATGGATAAGCCTACCACGTCTCCTGCAGCGACGGATATCGACAAGAGTTTTTTTATGGAAATCACAGTTAAGTACATAATTTTAATGGGTAAAGTACTCATTTTAATTTTTTGGATCCCATATCCAAAGGATGCCAATGGGACTCTATTTAGGCCTAATTGTACTCTCCGTCTATCTGCCTGCGGGCTGTATCTCATGAACCGTAGTATGTAGACAATTTTATTTGTTCACTTTTACGCAGAGTGCGATTTTTCTGTTCCTACTACAACAACAAATCCGCACACCCAAAGATAAACAACAATTTACTATTCAAATAATAATATAATTAAAGCCACTATTTTGGGTTTTTTTTTATTCTATACGAATACAGTCATATATCTGTATAATGTACAGTAAGCTTCATAAGTGCATGGACAGATTGCAAACAAATTCCTATGAGACAAAACATTACGCCATCTATCTGGTCATACTGTAAGCTGAGTTATCTATAATTTACACTAGTTCAGTAATATTCTACTAGATGGCGTTGAATTACCTTAAATATGAAAAACTTAATTTCCGCTTACCGCAGATTAAGTAAGGACTACACGTTCCTATACTTTATTATTATTTAGTGACAGCCAATGTTCCGAATGTTCCGATTGTTTCGAATCTCCAATCCAATCTTATTACAAATTTCAAATACAAAAACATTCATCACAGATGTAATTGTATCGATTGGGTTCGAACCCGCGAACACGGGGACTGCGAGTGATCCCTTATGCCACTCGACCGTCGAACGTTTAATTATATCTTCGAAATTAAGTATATCTTTGTTTACTTATACGGCTTATTTCCCAACAAATATATTTATATTAACACTTACCGCCTGTTTCACAATCGGCAAGTAAAGCGTATTTGACAGATAAATTTAGCCCTTTCTCTTTCTTACACTTGAAAATAGACAAAGAGAGAGCTAACTTTATATGGCAGATAAATTTACTTGTCGATTGTGAAACAGGCCCTTAGGGTAGTCTGAAGATTAATAAATACCTGTTAGGATTTCACAAAGACTCCTGCTCGTTCTTTCGTTCGCTGCTTCTTTGTTTCCTCTTTGGTAAATATTCACTGTTGTTAGATCATTCGATTATAATGAGTTCTCGTTGTAATATTGACATGGTCAAGAGAGCACAAATAATTGCTTTCTACAATGAAGGCAAAAATGTGTCGGATATTGCTCGAGATACCGGTGTAAACGTAAGTAACTAGTTTTTTTTGTATTGTCATGTTTATTTCTCAAAAGATTTACAAAATCACTTCCTTAGAAAACAATATTGTTATCTTTAGGAGTAGAGGCCAGTTACACTAAACTTTGTTCATTCTTTGGTTATCGATAGGATTATTGTTCAGGATAAAATCTCCCTAATAAACATTTGGTCTTAGAAATAAAAAAGATCGTAAAATTTAACATTAATTATAGCGAGTGATTTTTTAACTGGTTCGATTCCCGGGTGAGACAAGAATAATTTTGAAAAATATTTTTTTTCCTCTTTTTATATTTATACACCCAGCAGAAGCCATAATGATGTGTTTAATAATATGTCTTGTATAATAAAAATGACTAATTTCTAATAAATTACTTACTATTATGTATTCAAATGTTTGATTTTTGCTACAGCGGAAAACGGTTGTTTTATGGGTACGAAGATACCAAGAGGAGAGAACTTTACTCCAACGTCAAAGATCGGGTCGACCACGTCTCATAGACACACCGCAGCGTCAAGCCATGGTACGCGAGTATGAGGAAAATGGTTTCATACCGACGAACCATTACGCCGGCTTATTCGGTACGAGTGCGGGCACTGTTCGTCGTGCTCTTCATGGCGAGGGTTTGCATTATCGGAGGCATGCCGTCAAACCTTTACTTACGGAGAATCATAAAAGAGCACGGTTGGAGTTCGCTACACAGTACTTGAATTTCGACTGGAATGGTGCAATCTTTACCGATGAAAAAACTTTTAAATCAAGCCAACATGGTCGTTTAAGTTTGTGGCGTCGGAATAATACGCGATACGATAGCGGACACGTAGTGCCCAATATGGAATCTGGTCGTATAACAGTGAACATGTGGGGGTGGATGAGTTCAGCCGATCCAGGTGAGCTAGTCAGGATACCTAGTCGAGCGAATAGCGCAAACTATGTGGAAGTGCTGGAACAGACCATGTTGCCTACAGTACGAACCGTATATCCGGAAGAAGAAACGCCGCTGATTACATTCGTGCAGGATAACTGTCCGGTGCATCGTTCGCGTATCGTGCGGGAGTGGTTTGGCCAGCACAACAACATCAGCGTTATTCCTTGGCCTAGCAGATCGCCGGATTTGAATCCCATAGAAAATTTATGGGGGATTATTGTCCAACGCTGGGAAAACCAGTATGAGCGAACTCCAGAAGCGTTGGAGGCTCACTGTTTAAAAATATGGGACAGTATCCGGGGTTCAAATCTGTGCAAGAATCTCGTCGACTCAATGCGCTTCCGCTTGCAAGCTGTCATCGACCAGAACGGAGGTTATACTCGTTACTAAATTGAGTTTGAGGTTTAAATATCGTTCATTGAATACAAGACAGACACATTCCAAAATGAGTCAGTGTTGGATTTTAAAATTAGAAGCGGTTCATATAAGATTTTCAATGCAAGAGCAAATTATTTTGGAATGTGTCCGTTTTGTATTCAATGAGCGATATGTAATTTTTGATAAAACGCAATATGTGTAATAGAATTGAATGTTAGTGAATATGTTTACGTTATTTTAGTTTAAGCGCGCTGCACAGCATGTTTGTATGCCGAGAAGCATAAAGGGACATAATTTCATAACTGTATTAAAGATCTATATGTATAAACCTATGCTGGACAAACAAATAAATGATTTATGATTTGAAAATGGAGACCGGGTTACACCTAATTTAACTCAATATTTAAAACAAAACCTAAACCCATTTTTTTTCTATATCTTTGTGATTATTAATTTTTACCTTATTTTATATACTTAAGGTCAAACCAAATACACTAGCGTACTCTTAGCTATTCGTACTTTCAATAATTGATAACTAAGGTAAGTGATAAAAACTGCAATGTAAAACATACCAGCACCTAAGCGTATAACCTTTATGGCAACCCGGTCTCCAGTTTCACATTATACTTACCACTATATGTTACTTTGGTAAAGCTTCAATCCACTTTCCGATTTCGGAAACGAATACTTAAGCTATTACCTCAATACGGTTGGTGGTTGTTTTATTGTTAAAAACTTACGGTGTTATTAACAAACATGTCGTTGAACATGTGTTTATCAAATGTCAGTTCATAGAAATCTGTCATTTAAGACGTGTCTGAAGTGTCTAACTTTTTTGTAATAAGTGATAGTTAACACCGTTAATATCGTTAACAGAATATTGATTTTGACAATTCGTCTTAACTTTTTTTTCCTTCTTGCATATTGTTGTCAATTAAAAATGTATTAAATGTAAAGTAAGTGAACCACAATTATTTCTATAACCACCAACCATTATTCAATGCGATTACTGGTTTATTGTAAAATAAATAAATATATGTTTATCTTGAAAATCAAGTTTCATCATTTCTGGTTAAAAATAATTATTTTTTAAATAAATAAATCGTTAAATCAAACTAGAATCAATAATTTTATCCCGTAATATTAAATTGTAATAAAAAATACTTTCTTGCCCCAGTCATATTTGAACTCCCGTCCCGTGGAATCATATCGCGATTCAGGCGAGGCGCCGACCTGTTAAGCCAGCAACTCATTCAGACGAACGGTCGAATTATCGATTCAGATAGTAAGAAGTAAATAATTACATTGCTACACCTTTAAACAATAACCTAAACTAGGGTCGTTAACAGCGCCATCTAGTTCAATTTTTGAGAACGTGATCTCAACGGCGCACACGATTATCGTCGTTAAGGTGTCCATGCACTTATGGAGCTGACCGTACCTATACTAAGTAAAACTAGAAAATAATAATTAGAATATAATTTTGTGCAAATAAATTAACTATATTCATTAATCTAGTACCTTTAATTATACCAGAATAATATCTGAATAGTTTTGTGACTGTGAAACGAAAAGGAGTGACGTGTGATCTACGAGTAAGTCAAGCGGCTTCAACGAGAGTTTGATGCGTTCGGCCAACTTGTACTCGTACTTGTTTGCTCCCGCTCGCGCCTTGCCACGAGGGAGGTCGTATTAAGTTGGTAAATATGCAACAAACGCCCACTATAACTAAGAAAACGATCCTAAATCCCTGTCACACTCCTGTCTCTATTCTGTACTTTTCCAGTTATATTCTATTTTCGTTAGAAATTAAATGTCTTTAGAAATTATTTTTTATCAAGGAATAAGGTTGTATAAACTGTTATCGTATCACGCATTTTACTGAACGCGAATTAAACCTACACAAAATGTTAGGATTCCCTGAATAAATTTTAAAATACGCTTAAGCCTGTATACAGTTACGCCCCTGCTGTGTAAGCCCTTGCTATTTAGGCCCCTGCTGTGTAGGCCCCTGCTGTATTCCAGGGTGCCCTCAGCGGAGTAGGCGAGGAGCCTTGTAAAAGCCCTCGCCGGAAGGCGAGCCCAAAGGGCATCTGCTATTGGGGGGCTACGTTTTCGCGCTATAGCGGTCCCGTAGCCCCCTCCTAAAGCGATTGGCGCAACGCCCCGGGGTTTTATACCGTGCAAGCCGGACATAACCCGCCCTGGCCCCCGTCATGGCGGGTATGCAAAGGAATTTCCACCGGGCCAAAAAAAAAAGGCCTGGGTACAGTGATCACTGTAATCGTTAACCAAGAGGCGACTCTTAATATTACTCATACAGCGTCTAGTATTTGTCCCACCTCTTGCTTTTAAGACTCTTGGTGGGACGATTCTATTTGACGTCGCATTCTTAAGCGCCATCTATCGATAAACTTCAGACTGAGATCGACAGTGACTGACTCATTACCCTTTCTTTGCTTCGCCATCGTCGGGTAAAGAAAGCGTCAGTATGTTTATTTACCTAGAATGATTGAGAATGACAGTAATAAGTTTAACACACTTGTTACAGTTTCAAAATGTGAAAACACGATTTGAAAGAATAAGTGCACTGCAAAAGAGCGTATCTTCATGGCACTTTCGTCCTTTTGTTGAGAAGCGCAGTTTTTCGGTAATAACTGAAAGGCGGTATCCGATCATGTCGAAATTTTCCTTTGTGATTTTGTCATATTTTTTTGACATACAAATTAATAGATAAAGGGAGGGGGCACAAGTTATGCAACCTATCGGAGCGATTATTTCTGAAACCATTCATCTAATCAAAAAAACTGATTACGGATGTTAAAGCGTTTTTAAAAGAACTGTCAAAATTACACGACTTGTGTGGAGTTCTGTTACATGTATGAACTGCCCTCCCTAGAAATATTTATTATTTTACTTTTCTATCAAACTACTTTAGTAGCGGCTTCTACAAGACACCATACTCTAACTTTCAGCAATATGTAACTCTTGTAGTTTTTGTGTAAAATGTCTGTGACATACGGACGGACGGATTGACGGACTTGACAACAACTACTATGAGGGTTCCGTTTTTGACATTTTGGTAACGGGAACCTAAATATCAACCCGCTATCTACTATGGTTCAAAAGATACATCTCTTTAAAGTAAAGATGGACGGACGGGCGGGCGTTTGCATATGAATAGTTGACCATTGGGCTACACTTCAGCCATGGAATCCTAAAAATATATATTAGGTAAAAAGTTCTTCCTTTATTAAGAAAGATACCTTTCACGTACTTTTTTATGTTTTTGAAATGATATAGTTAACTATAAATAAGAGAATAAAAAAATATGAGTTTTATAACTTTGGTATTTCAGATTAGATCAAACGGGAAGAAGCGGCGTGTGATGTAAGTATCAGAAAGCCAAATGGTGGAAACGGCAGTCCTGATGAATGTTGCAAGCTTCTACACATCAGCTGAAGGAGTCCGACGGCAGCCTGCTCCGAGTGAGGAAGAACAAATTGGCAGAATTCTAACGAGGGTCCTGAACAAATTTCCAGAATAGTTGATAATAAACCTGTTGATATTAAAATACCACTTGAGTATAAAAAATCAGTTAATAATAAAAAACCTGTTGATTATTAAAAAGTTGATTATAAACCAGTTGAGCATATAAAACCGATTGATTATAAAAAGAGAGTATTTCTACGCTATTTGATATTTTAAGTATGCACCGAGCATGGCCTTTTCCCGTTAAGTAACTTACTCATAGATCCAATTATTAATAAATTATGTCCTATACCCTATTTATTTTGCATTCAATTGAATAACTAAACCCACTCTTTGATATAAAGACCATGTTTAGTTTATTACAAAACTCGATAATGGATGCTCGGTGCAGGGCTGAATGGCACATGCCACAGCGCGAATGTCCTCGCTATACTTGCAAAGCATAACCATGTTCTATCCACAGATTTAGCAAGCATTTGTATTTTCGAGATTATCATCGTTATATTACTATCAAGATTGCAATCTAACGATGACAATCTCAAGAATGCAAATGTAGGCTATTGGTATATACACTATATTAGTATATACATTAGTATATACCTACACTATATTAGTATATATATTAGTATATACACTATATTAGTATATACATTAGTATATACACCATCGGGATGGCGCGTATGCAGGTTTCAAGATCATGTCCGAGGAGGGGATGAAGCTTCCACAGTAGGTACAGGTTTGATATGAACGAGTGAAACAACGTCGAGGGTAGCACGCCAAGCAGCGCAGCCTGGCCTCAAGATAAAAGGTATCCTCATAAGTATTATTAAAAAGTAAAAATAAATCGCCAGTAAGCAACACTTTACTTAATACCTAGACTAACACTGTAATATGAAATTATTGATGACATATATTGACTTATATAGGTACTTTAAGTTAAACGTAATATAAAAGTTTGTTTCAGGCCCCACCAATGGATGAGCCTCCCACGTCTCCTGCAGCGACGGATATCGACAAGAGTTTGTTTATGGGAATCACAGTTAAGTACATAATTTTAATGGCAAAAGACCAATTTAAATTTTTAGGATCCCATAATTATTCAAAGGGTGCCAATGGGACTATAACTAGGCCTAAATTTACCCTCCGTCTATCTGCCTGCGGGCTGTATCTCATGAACCGTAGTATGTAGACAATTTATTGGTTCACTTTTATGCAGAGTGTTTTTTATTGCTACTACAACAACAAATCGGCACGCCCAAAGATAAAGAACAATTTACTATTTCAAAATGTTTACATTTTATATCATTTTGGCATATTTGAAATTCTACACAAATACATATTATTTCTGTATATGTATACTAAGTAAAAGTAGAAAAAAAATATTATAATATATTTTTCTCTAAATAAATTGATTACTTTTCTTTAATCTAGTATCTTGAATTAAACCAGAACTAGCTGTTCCCGTGTCCACTTCGTTGGGCAAAACATTTTTTTTAATTTAATAATTTTCCCGCTAATTCCCGTTCCCGTGGGAATTTCGGGAATTCCTTTCTTAGTGCACCTCTACGGTACCTAAGCTACGTCCCTTCCAAATTTCAAGTGCCTACGTTTAGCCGTTTAGGCTGTGCGTTGATATGTCAGTCAGTCAGTCAGTCAGTCAGTTCTCCTTTTACTGATTACTTTGTGACTGTAAAACGAAAAGGAGTGTCGTTTGATCTACAAGTAAGTCAAGCGGCTTCAACGAGAGTTTGATGCGTTCGGCCAACTTGTACTCGTACTTGTTTGCTCACGGTGTCCCGCTCGCGCCTTGCCACGAGGGAGGTCGTATTAAGTTGGTAAATATGCAACAAACGCCTACTATAATTAAGAAAACGCGCCTAAATCCCTGTCACACTCCTGTCTCTAACCTGTACTTTTCCACATTTATTCTATTTTCGTTAGAAATTAAATGTCTTTAGAAATTATTTTTTAACAAGGAATAAAGGAATAATTTAAAGGTTGTATTGATAATTATGTTGGCTAGTTTTTCATGCGCAACTTTCAGTAAGTGTTCGGAATCACGCATTTGGGTGAATATTCGGGCGTTCCAACCGCCGTCATTATTCTCTTTAATACATTGACGAAAATAACGATAGCTATCAGCAACTTTTGATGTCAAAATCAGCGGACCCGGGGGTAGTATCCATTCCATTTAAAATAACAAGAAAGTTATTGAGTTTATATTGAATAATATGCGAAAACAATAATGACGGCGGTTGAAACGCCAAATATTCACCCATTTACTGAACGTGAGTTAAATATTCACGAAATGTTAGAATTCTCTGAATAAAGTTAAAGACGCGTCAGGGCCTCAGGTAATCCTTAACCAAGAGGCGACTCTTGATATAACTCATACAGCGTCTAGTATTTTTCCCACCTCTTACTTTTAGTACTCTCGTTGAGACGATTTTATTTGACGGCGCATTCTGAAGCGCCATCTATCGATTTACATCAGACTGAGATCGACAGTGACTGACTGACAATGTCAATCCGGCAATGCGTCACCGGGTGGTACGAGTATTGCGGCGGTCATGTTGATCGTACACCTGGCTAGACGATAACGGGTTAAACAACAAATTCCTGTCTTTTTATTATTGTGTTTCTGCTTCTTATTAGAGGACACTAGTGCTGACTGCAGTAGTCCTAACTTTCTGAACTTATTATTTTTTAAATAAAAGGCAGATTTTGTACGTAAAGACCAATAAGTGATAAAGCTACACTTACCAATAGAATAACGTGAACGCCTAACAATTACAAACGTCTCCAGCATATTCAACACTGTAAAATTGGCGCGTAAACAGTTTTGAAGCCCGTGTACAAGGAGTGGATGGAGTTACCATCATACAGGTTTGGAGCCTAGCTTCGGGCGGTGAAACGTCGAGACTACCACGCTGCCTGACTTTAAGATAAGTACCCTTTTTATCTTTTCTACTATACTAATTTTGTCATTTTTTAGTTCTGTACATGTAATGTTGGATTCAATTTGTAAAAAAACTTTTTAATTATTTTGTTCAATTTGTAAAACTACAGTCATTATCCATGAAGCCTTGAGGAGAGGATGACATGCGTTGATGGAACTTCGTCCAAATGAATGAGCAAATCCAACCAAAGAGTCAATCAACAAGCAAACATTTTCCGAAGCAATGAATTTAAAAAGAAGTCATGTGAGTACCAATTATAAAACATACATTGTTGCTATGACCATATGCTAATGATTGTAAGTTACAGGTGGTGCCAATGATTGATTTCACATATTTTGCTTCGTAATAATTATTTACGAGTAACATGGTAACTGGATCCAATCCGGGATGAAGTGTAATTTTTTTATATTATTTATAAACCCACATTTTAAACGTCAAAAGTAGATTCTAGTTTAGCAAGAATAGATATTGATGTTTATAAATTAAAGTTTACAGATGTAGAACTCATAATATAATTTTCTAAATAAGATTTTTTACATCAAGTTACTTATTCTGATTAAAAACCTAAAAGAAGAAACGTAAAGTGCTAAAAGATCATAAGTATTTTATTTTTGCCCAAGCCTCATGCCTTTTATAAAAAAATTCTTATTTATATACGAGTAAAACACAAAACTTTCATTTGCTTAGTTTTGTAACTCTGGTATTTCAGATTACGTCAATCGAGAAAGTGGCGTGTGATCTACGAGAACACCCAACGTCTTGGTACAAGAGTCTTGCCGCGTTTGGCAAACTTCTATTTATCCATGGAGTCCTGATCGCACCGTGTCATGCAGGAGGAAGTCCTATCGTCGGTAAATATTCCAAATACGAGTACGCCCATTATTTTAAAGAAAAAAATGCCCAAATACTTGTCACGCTCCTGTCCCTGACTAGTACATTTCAACCTGTCTCCCCGTTTTCTTCAAAGATCGGTCCTTAGTCAGGTTAAGTTTTAGTAACTGCTTTGGTTTTGGTGTTTACTGAAAGCACTGATCGGTTTCATAAATTATTTAAAAAAAAAAACTAGTTTCAATATGTTTTTACATCATTGTTCTTGAAAAATTAATTTGTACATGCGTTTTGCAGGCAGCAAATGTTTAGAATCGCGCATTTTTTGCAGAATAATATAAAATTTTCTTATTTGAATACCAATTTTTTTTTACCATCATAATTTTATGAAGGTCTTGAACATTTTATTGAATACGTTAGGGCCTGAGTGCTTACAGCGTTAGGCTTTTTACACAACCAAAAATGATTTGATATAATTAGGAGTTACAAAAGCCACTAATCTGCATCCTGTATTCTGATCCGAGCCCTTAAGAGTTTTAAAATGCAACCACAGAACGTTACAAGATTTTAAATAAGACATCTTTTTTAGGGTTACGAAATCAAACTCGAAACTTTACCTTACCTTATCCTTATAGTTTTATCATGTCCATCTATCTGTCTGTCTGTCCGTGGTTTAACTGAAAAACTCTTGGTACTACAAAGCTGTAATTAGGCATAATTTTAAATTAAAATCATGATGACAAAGGCCTCACTGCACCACACCGCTTACCTCATACATGTAAATTAAAGATTTTTTTTATCTACATCGAGTAAGGTGTCATTAGATAAATCTTAAAACATTTGTTACGTTTATGTAACTATCGTTTTACAGATTTGGGACCATTTTCAAAGCATTCACTCAGTCGTTCTATACCTGCAGCCTATGGGTCAACTATACGCAGAAGGCTATCAGTGCCCTACGAGTTCAATATAATAATGGGTTTAGGATGTTGTTGGGGCTGCCACGATTCTGCAGCGCATCAGGGATGTTCGCAGAGGCACACACTGATAATAGCCGCAACATTATGCGTAAAAGGGTTACATCCCTCGTGCGGAGGATTCGGGGCAGCCTAAACAGCATACTCTGCACCGTTGCCGACCGATTCCAGGGTCGTTGCCAGGAGCACTGAAATAATGTGTATTAGAATGAGACATGTGTTTTTATTATTTTCTGTACTAACACTAGACTTAAGCCTACTATGTAACTATCAAATATGGATATTGCCCCTTAAATAAAATAAACTATTTGAATATATTAATTCCTTTTTTTTCAGGAAATGACTCGCAGTTACGAATACTGTGCACAGAACTCGAACCGGGAATGCATCCCCGACGGCACAGCGGAGGAGCCTACGTCCACGGGTTGTTCCTAGAAGGTGTGTTTTAATTCATGGATTGAAATGTATCGTACAAAATACCTACAATTCTCGTTGGATAAATCACCTTGTTTTTGTATGGACATCGGAATCAATGAGATTTTCTATTTATAGGGTGCCGTACTAAATACTAAAAAATGGAACCCTTATAAGATGACTTTGCCAGTTTTTCCCTGTCATATTATAATGAATCATTTGAAAGCTCTTTTGATTTTTAATCATATTTTCATTTAAAATTTAAGAACATATACTTATCTAGTTAATACGACACTGGTACTTCTCGTTACGTACTTGTTAAATAATTAATTTATTAAGTTCAGTCTTTGTTACAATTTAATTACAAAATGATGATGATGCTATGATGCATATAAACCTGTTCCGTCAGCAGCTGATAGACAACATACGCGAAAAGACAGGGCGCCATTTGCTCTCGACTGGAACAACTATACCGCTTCATAGGTCTACATGTTAATGCAAAATGACTAGTTGTATGGAACAAAGCCGGCATATCCATCATTTAACTTGGAATATATTATTTTCCAGGTGCACCTCGTGACAGAAAATCCGGGAAGCTGATTTAAGTACGAGTAACTCGCTCGGCGGGTTCTCTGTTCGTAGGCACTTATCACTACAAAGCGGAAAAACCTGGAGATGGAAATAATTGTTATAATAATTTTAATTATTGTCTTTAATTTATACTCGCTGGTTCCACCAAACCACGCGCGAAGTTACATTAACTCAACGATACCACTTGTTAGTTTAATGTTTAAACTTACAAAATATGGTATCGCGTAAACTACCTTAGAGATTCTATGAGTAAATTTGGTTGGTTGGGATTCGATGGTTAAATAAAACTTATATTATGAAAAAAAAACTATTAAATGTAAAACAAGTAAACATTACAGCACTAACTTATTTTCAATGTTGTCATGCTGAATCAATATTATCTTATATAAATGGCCTTTTACATTGTGTATTATTTTAAAATACTCCTACATAATACTTTACATGGTAGTGCCCTCGCTTCTGTTTAACTTTTAACATGTTGATTAGTTTGGAAGTTATTAAGGTTTTTTGATACTGGTAAAGAACGCTACCCTGCAGTTCACCTTTGCATCACTTGGGTAACAAAATACCTACTAACTCACTCAGTGAAAAGTTAATTATTTGTACTTGGCAGGTATTAATGGACTTTTTTATACTTCAATATTAATGTCAACTCTTTCAGGACACCCTTTCTATATTTATGTTAATTCATTCAAGTGCGGCCTACTTACGGAATAAATATCTTTTATCTTTTTTATCTTTTATCTTTCATATTATTGTTGTATTTTAGTTTCAACTTCTATTAATTTCTGTAAATTAATGTTATTGTAATTTATATTATATTACTGATAGTGAAAAAAGAAAGTAAAGTCATTATTTCTTTTTCACGAAGTAACATTTCATGTTCTCGCTATGTTTTATCTGTATAACTAGTAACTAAGGTGACGGAGTGAATGTAGCTTCACAATAGTCTCTTGTTTAGAAAAATAATTATTTAAAATTTAATTATGTATTTGTAAAAGTATTCCATATACATTTTAGATCAAGACTTTTCATTTAATATTGACTTAAAGGATGTCTTGAACACTTAATCAAGGTGAATATTTATATTATTGTATTAGAAAGAGTTTAAGTCCTACTAAAACGAGCCTAAATTCGATCTTTATTTGCACTTTAAACCGGTGCCCATTTCAAATAATCCTAAAAAAAATGGCCGCTTTTTCATTTTTATTTGTATATAAAATAATTTATTACATAAATGTAACCTCGCCTACTTACAATGACAAAATGGCGGAACTATTTAGAAAGACGATTTTTTATTATCTGTGATCTGTTTTCAAATTCATAAGTCATAATAGACGAACGTCATTCAAACAAAATGTAAAAAAACAATCGCACTATGATACATTTATTATTGCAGAGTGTTATAACAAAGCCCGGATGACGGGAAAAAATATTTGTTGATGTCTCAATAGTGCGAGGACACAGATTTTATAAGTCGATGTCGATAAAAAAGCACGATGTCCTGGACGGAGACTGGATGTCAGAAACATTATAATATAGTTGTAAACAAAATTAAAATGAACTGACCGAATTAAGGGGTCTAATGAAGATCATTTATACATTTTATCATAATGAATCCTTTGTTATATTTTCTTTAATCTAACTTCAGGGATTGATTTGAGTAGCCTATTTCTCGTAATGATTTAAAAAAAAACATACATTGTTAAAAATAGGTGTATCTTAATTGTATTAAAACTGTCCAGTTAATATTAAAGGAGAAAAAGAAACAACCAAAATGTACTTACATGGTTTGTGTGACCACTTCAAATAAAAATCGAAATAAACTATTATGTATCAAAGAAAGTTTTATTTATGACTACCTTGCCTTGCCTTGTTGGGTTAGATTTATAAAAAATCTCGAAAAGGGAAAGTTTCTGAAAAAAAATGCATTATGAATTGCGATAATTATGACTTAAAAAGTATGAACAAAAAAGTATGAGGAAAAAAATTATGAAGAGTGATTATTATGAATACAAATCGGTAGGAAAACAAAAAATAGGAATAAGAATTTTATGTGAGTCAATATGGACCCGGATAACATTCATCAAACCCATTCACAGATGATATAAAGACGACAATATTATAATAGTGACGACATACATTTTTTAAACGTACATATATGTATGTTTGTACACCGCCTCTGTTAACACAATGTTTTTCTCCGAACTATTAATTGAATTGTGTATTTTTAGTGGCTTACATTTACTTGAATTTAGGGAACAGTACGAGTTTTATAATAGTCGGTTCAGTAGTTTAAAAAATGGACCCTTATAGGATCACTCGTGCGCATATCTGTCCATCTGTCTGTCACAGCCAATTTGCTCAGAAACTTCAAAGTAAATATATTTTTTAAATAAATCCCATTTTCAGGGACCCAAGTAGGAAATTAAAAAAAAAGTTTTGCAAACCTTTCTGTTATATATATCAAATGAAAGGGCTCGTACAGGCAAGACATGGAAGTAGAGATACGTGTCGACAATGCCAATGACAGGTGACAAGTGACATTTCAGTGTACATTGCGCAGCTTATGTGATACCCAGTGATGTATCAGCGTGTTAACTATGCAATGTATGACGAATTGTCACCTGACTCATCACTCTCAAGCTTAAACTTGTCAACAAGCGTGCGTTAAAAAGAAAAGTAGCGTTATTAAGAAAAACAAATATTTATGTATCGCGTAAATAGACTCTCTTACCAAAGTAAATGACGCTTTGCAGTTTTAGTTACCTACCGCGATAGATGAAGCTCAATGAAGTCGAGATACGTGTGGGCGATGGGAAGAGTAACTTAACCCAGGAAGCAACTGAAGGGACACCTTGCTCTAGCTCATGGTCCCCTGATATTTACTTTGCCGACTACACGAGAACAGAGTAAGTATATTGAATTAAAAATAGCAATTTGTAAAATTCGTCACTATTGTTTAAGACTGCGCCGGGCGTACGCCGGATGTACAGTGGCGCCCTCATTACTTTTATTGTGTTTTCTAATAAACTAAAGTATTTTCTTAAAATTGGTCAGTAAGTTTTTGTACTACAAATAAAAACACAACTTATAGGGTATATCGCATAGTTTAATAGCTAATCAGCTTTGAGTTATCAACTTAACGGAAAAAAGTGGCCACCTGTTCCCGTTAAGCTGACTACCCAAAGGGAAATTGTTATGAAAGTTTGTTACGTATTTTACTTGCACTACAAAAACATTTCATCTGATTCCCAGGAAATTCTTTAGTTAATTAGAAAATACAATAATAGTAATGAGGGCGCCACTGGACGCTCGGCGTTTGCTCGACGCAGTCTTAAAAGTTTGGATCAACCTAGGGGCGTATTCGAGGCCAGAAATTTGCAGTTGTATTATACTCAAAACTGCCACATTTCATTATAAAAATATAAGTACCTAGTGCTTTTATTTATTTTGAATTAAAAACAAGCAAAACTACTTCAAAGTGGGGCCTCAGTTGTTTATCGGCCTAAGTGATGTGCAATAGGAAAAGCCAACATTATAGTGACGCGGGGATGATATTCATAAAGATAGTGAATAATGTACCTACCCTACCTATGCAGGGAAATCCCCATTTAGTATATTTTCACTTAATTTATAATCATAATTAATTTATATAAATAAAAAAGTTATGTATCATACTTTTTATTTCATTCTGAAAGAGAAATATAAGGTAAACCTGCAATTTTATTAAAATATTGTCAAGTTTTGAAGTAACTAAAATAAGGATTTAACATGACTTTTCACATTTAACTTTAAAATTAACATGTAGACAAAAAATTATTTAATGAATAATTAATTTAATAATTATTAATTATTTTTCAATTTAATAATTTAATGAATAAAACGTGAATATGAGACATTTTTCTAAATTTTAAAATAAATATGCACAAACCTTCAGACGCTTGCCCTGTCAAATTTGGTCATCATTTTATACTTAACTTGTATTTATCACTTATCCATACTAATTACATAAAGAGATAAAGTTTGTGACATTGTAAAGGGTAATATCTGGACTTACTGAACCGATGTTATATCAATAGAAAGGAACGTTATTTTTGTGAGTGTTACGGGCTATATATATATAAGGTGCTAACAAATTAGTCGCGGATATTTTAAGAGATAATACATTACATTAAAACAATTAACTTTTAACTGTAATCAAGGAACCTTCGTATATCATTTTATTGTTTTAATTTACCGAACAAAAAATATAAATTATAACTAATCTTTATAATAATCACCCCTATTATGTTCCTGTCAAGATGTTTAACACTGTTTGTCAAAAGTCGTTTTTCGTAAATGTCAAGTATTTTATTTATCAACTTTAAGAGGCCACTTGAATGATAGTTTAAAGAGGTTCTAGAATGTCTAAAGAGGTCTCATTTAATTATCTTATTAACAGGGTGTTTTAACGTAGCAAATTTGTTCCCTAGTTTTCTCCAAAAAAACATAAGAAAACCTATGATGTTTCATACTTAAACGTACTCCGAGAACAGAGTACTATCAGCTGTAAAAATATCCGTGGCTAATTTGTTAGCACCTTATATATATATATATATTAACCCACAACAAGGTGGACACGGGAACAGCTATTTAGTTTTGAATAAAGTTAATGTTCTTTTGAACGGCCTATATGTGTATTCTGCCCATTCTTACTTGTTTATGGCACTCAGTCGTGGTTATTGACCAAATATCAAAAGTGCAAACCTGAGGTGTGCCAGAGAGCAGAGCTATGGGGTGCAGTTTTATTGAGTGTAAAAAGATCGGATTGAGTTCAGAACATCACACTGCGCTCCTAAACTCTTTTACTGGTACGGGCACGTAAATCTCCATGAGTTTTAACTTTTTTTTTTTACCTATAACTAAAACATCCTTTAAGATGAGGATATACTCGTAATTATCCTTAAAACATAGCTTCTTATTATTATGATAATTACATCATGACGTCATGTTATCTAATATATGTATAACTTACAAGTAGTTATAATGTTTATGGATAGAATCGATTTTAACGTCTGTTTTTATTTTACATTTTATTCCGTCATCGTATAAGGATCTCTAAAAAGGTAATCAAACTTCCTTCCAGTTTATTACAGTTTATAACATTTTGATTTACTATTGTATCATAACAATGTTTCCTTATCTCCTTAATTCTAATTATTTCCTTAGCATCTCTATTGCCTTTATTTTAATTGTAGATCTTGTGTTATCTTCACTATATAATGGTTTCTACATAGTTTTATCAACGGTTTCAGTCAACATTATTTACCTACTACCAAGTACCAACATTTCAATAACATATAATAGTTTCTTCCTTATCATCAAATGCAGGAATTAATCTTCCGGCTTCTTTGAGATAAAAATTTTCGCTATTTTAATTAGTTTTGTTCATCTTTTCTACAATTATATTATCTTAGCGTACATATATTCTTTTTTATTCCAAAGTGATTCCAAAACAAAACAGGACCCTTGGTCTGTGAAATCAGAGGTTTTTGCCGAAGCTATTAATCGCTCATACTCTTTGTATACTAACTAAGCATCATCTATTTCATTTTATCCTAAACTTTGTTCCCTTCTTGTCAGACTTATTTTTGTAAATCTACTCTTAGTTTTTCTAACTTATCGTATATCGGACTTGAATTTAATTCCATGCCCTTATATTGAACTACACTTCATCATAACTTTATTTCACGTTCACTCTGCAGATGAATGTTGACATCTTCTCCTCTTAGCTGGCATTCCTTCTTCTTGAACGCTCCGTCCTCAATCATTAGCTCCGTCCTCATTGACCCCACTAATTCTCCCTCAGCAACACTCCCGCAACTTATCTCTCAGCAGTAAAAACTCCAAAAGGGATTAGGTACGTATCTCGTCACTAGTCCTGATTTTTAACCCCCGACGCAAAAAAGAGGGGTGTTATAAGTTTCACATGGTAGCGTGTGTGTGTGTGTCTGTGTCACCGTAGCTCTTAAACGGATGAGCCGATTTGGACGCGGTTTTTTTTTTAAAGAAGGTTTTTTTTCGGTGATTCTTAGACATGTTTTATCAAAATCAGTTCAGCCGTATTTGAGATAAAGAGGTTTTAGGGAGTTAAAATCCCCCAATTTAATGGCGCCACATTATTTAAGAGCTGATATCTCTTAAACGGCTTAACCAATTTTCAAGAAAACCCGTTTTTTTACTCGGGCACGCCGGGAGACCGCTAAGTAGGTGAACTAACTAATATAAAATACCCCAGCTACTTAGAGGACCCCGACTTGGCGACGCTTGAATCAAAATATTAATACCTACATACTTATAATTAAATTTGTATAGGGCCAATACTTATTATTTTTTACTTTTTAGAGGTTTTTCTTTACAGAATGTTTTGAGTCGGGGGCAGGTCGGGGGTTTATCAAATTGTTAATTTATTCTAATTAAGTCCATTTAGCACTTTAATTTAAATATCATAACTTGGTCCAAATTCTGTACTACTAATCGTTATTGGACTCTGCCGCGTAAATTGGTTAAAATAAGACTAAACTCACTTACTGGTTCGGGCACGAACCTTCATATCTATATCACATTCATACTTATAGCTGAACATAAACGCTACTCACCTCAGGGTATAGTGGATGTGAGTGATACATTACACAACAAAAGAAAGAAGACATACATTGACTAAGATAAATTGATAAAATATCATAGACGCATTACATTTGATTAATCCTTCGTATAAATAGTAGCGAAGATACATAGGGGCGCGATGGAAGCGACAGGAACGACGCAATTCCCCTTTCTCACTCCCTTCAGATACCTGAGTGGTTTCCTGCTCAGGCGCTTCGACATTGCTAGGCTCGGTCCCACCTATCTGGCCTGGATCCTCCTCATCAGGAGTAAAGTATTCACTTTCTGAAGTGTCTTCAGGCATCTTAGGATGATGAGAGTAAGAAAGGTTAGCTTCGAGGAGCTCCACTTCTTCTACGAAGGGGTCGGATTTGGAGATTCTAACAGGTTTCTTGATTAACGCTGGTCCCGGTCTCAGTATCCAAGTACAGACTTGAGCAGTTCTTTGCGGGTAATTAAAGAGTCTTTCATGGGGAGTTGTGTTGGTGCAAGTGAGAGTAAGGGAGGGAATGGAATGTAAAGCGACCGGTAAAACTTGTTCCCAATCCTCAGTATGAAGGTTTTTTGATCGTAGACTAAGCTGAATGGTTCTCCACGAGGTCTCATTGAGGTGCTCAGGTTGCCCGTCGCCTTGTGGATTGTAAAGCGTTGTTCTATCACTCGCAATACCAAGCGAAACCAGAAAACGCTTTAGCTAATGCAGATATGTCAGAATGAATAAATTGTGGTGTGCCAAATATACAGAACAAATCTTTTAGGCAATCGATGACGGTGGAATTAGATAAATCTTTGCACGGATAAGCTAAGGGAAACCTCGAAAATGCATCCATTACTGTGAGCAAATATTTACTTTTAGTTTTACATGGCAAAGGACCTTTATATATAATCTATACTCAAAATTTCAAATGGTGACAAAGCTGTTATAAGTTTCCCTCTGGCTTTATGAAATTGTGGTTTCATCTTGTCAGAAAACGGATAATTAGTTATCATTGTTTGTACGTCATTTTCTAAGGCAAATTCCTTGCTCTAACCACTGATACATCTTGATAGCTCCAGGATGACACAAATAATTGTGAATTCGATATAGTTTATTTGAGTCCATGCTGGCACTGATCCGGGGACTTGCTGAGTCTCCCAGGACAGCTGCACACGGTAAGGTTAACCTAGATTGAGATGGCGTGTATGTATATACATATAATTTACAGTTATGGTCACATAATAAGGGACGCTTGCGTGTTCGTATCTGAGTGTCTGTTTGTCATGTGGCATAGTAGCTCTTAAACGAATTAGCCGATATGGATGCGTTTTTTTTATTTGAAAGTAGGTTTTTAGTGTTGGTTTTTTCATGAAAAATGGTTAGGACGTGTAAGAAATATCAGCACTTAAAGTATGTGGCGCCGTTAAATCGGGGGCTCTTAACCTCCTAAAATCTCAATACCTCAAAAACGGCTTAACCGATTTGAATAAAACATGTCTTTAAACCACAGCCAAAAAACCTGCTTTCAAATGAAATAAAACGCATCCAAATCGGCTAATTCGTTTAGGAGCTACTATGCCACAAACACACACTCAGATACATAGACTAACACCTCTCTTTTTATTTATTAGTTATCAACACTTTATTATTGATTTCATGTCTCTAAAGAGACGTTTTTAATTTGGAAAAGTTTAAAAAGCATAAATTAAAAAAATATTAAAAAAAAGCCCTGGCTCAAAACAGCCTGTAAAGAAAAACCTCTGAAAAGTAAACCTTAAACCTTCGTTGATGATCTGAAGTAAATTGTATTTCGAAATAAAATTGGTCAAGAACTTTTTAATTGGTGCTCAAAACTGAAAAGTCATATTTGTAGGCAAATTATATGTATGTGTAATTATGTCTACTTATGTATTATATGTATAGTATATATTATTATTATCTATTACGTTTTACTATTCTTAATTTGATTTATTACCTTGCTTAACCCAAAATGCAACTTCGTTTTCTCAAGCCATTACTCATTAGCGTAATGCGCATGTACAAATAATATACATAACGTCTTCGTCGTGGCAGTACTAACTACTTGCATGGAAATGTGCACTCAATTATTAAACCACGGTCTGAGTGAGACACCCAATACGAGGTATTTGTGTGACTATACTATTTGTCACAAGGAAAAGCTAAAAAAAAAAGACTAGTTACAACACAATTAATAAAGTACATTGTGTAAAACGAAACACTAAAGTTTTTAAAATGCATGAAAAAACGAGTCTCACGGCAAAAGCTGCTAAAAATGTATTCTGGTATTTCTGGTGCAAGTTTTTCCGTAACACATCTATATTATAGCCACACATTAATTAGACAGTATGGTGCAGTAACTACCCTTAACATTTCATTAAATTGATTTTCTAAAGATATATTTCTATTACAGTACAATAAAACTTACAGCCGACCGTCAAATGCATTTGCGAGTCACACGATTTCGAGACAGAAAAGATTTTAATAACGTCTCATAGACTAGAATAGAAAGATGAAATAAATTCCTTACGCGGTAATAATATTTTTATAGTAGGTTTCATAATTATGTTGCTTATTTATTTTCTAAAATGGGACGGTTACAGAAATAATATAAATGGGGTCAAACTGACACACATAAGATTTGCAAACGACCTAGTACTAGTGGACGAGTACTTAGAGTGCATTATTAATTAAGCATAAACGAATTTAAGTAAACTAAAACAATGAAACGCATTTTCCCACCGATGAACGATATTTGCCTCTCACAGCTCACCTAGCTTCAACTGCGCATGTGCTAAGATATTATTGATTTAGCAACATCGCGGCATAAGTGAGTTTCAGTTGAGAAAGGACCTCGCATTTTGCTCGAGCCCTCATTAATATTTATTAGAGGTATATACAGTCACGATCGCCGGCGGCTCACCCTCATTGTTCTCCGAACGCGCTCCGCGTGCGTCTAGCTCCGCGCCAACGCGGCCGCGACCCCGGGCACTTGCGGGCCTGTGCGGACTTCGTGCCAACGGGGCCTGTGAGGCACTTCTCTCCACCAACGCCAACTATGGAGGGTCAAGGTGAAGAGCCGGCTCCTTGGACACTATCGCAGCATACTCTGGCGCCAGGTGACATGCTTGACGAGAACGATGTGATCGACGACGCTTATTACGTTATTGTACGTGAAACGCTCGAGCATACGCTTGCACATTTTGCTGACCTGTTGCCGGAAACGAGGCCGCCTTTGCCGCGCTTTCCGTTAAACAAAGTTTCCATCGAGATCATCGGGGTTCTCGGCACCTACCTGGAGCCATACTTAGACTTCAACGACCCGAGCCGCACCATGGCCGTGCTGTACTGCGGGGCCATCGCGGCGTGCCGCCTGGCCGGGGTGCAGCTGCCGTACGAGATCATCGAGAGGATCTGCAACAAGCCCCACTGCGCGCTGCTCCAGGCATTCAGGGCTAACCAACATTAAATGTTCAATTCCACGTTACTTGCTAACGTTTAAATGTCTAAAATGTGTTTAGTGAAACATATTATTGTTCACAAGTGGTATTCTCTTTATGACGAATGAAATTAGTAAAATTGATGTCTTCTGTGATAGTGTGTGTACCGAACTGACTGGACTGTCAATCTTAAATCTACACTAACCAGTTATATTTATATTAAAACATTAAATCTATATTTAGGCTTAAACCGAGCTTAATTTGTGCAAAAAAATTTTGAAGTGTCATTTTTAAATCCAGAATTAAGCTTAAATCTGGATTTAACTCTTCTTTGCATGTGACTCTTCTTGCTAGAATAAGTTCTTAAGAGAAAGGGATTAGGCAAAACGCATAGCCATTGAGTCTAACTAAAACAGTATGGAATGAAGTCTCTATCAGGATCTAACCATCTGTTTGTTTGCTTAGTTCTTTTTAATTCCGCTCGTTTTTTTGTGAAGTGGATTTATTCTGTTAAATAAAAAATATCTATATAAATAGATACATTGTTAGAAAACTTCTCCCTAAAAGTTAATGTCTAAAAATTATACATTCTTATTAAGTTTATATATTGTATAGTAAAGTTGATGTTATGTAATTACGTGGTAAAATTACCCTTTATATTTATCACAAAAATCTTTAGAAGTTTTAGAAACTATTAAGAAAGGAAAAAAGAAGGGTAATCGCAAAGCTGTTTCGACCAACGTAATGAAGTATTAAACCTTATTTGGTTGAATAAACTATTAACCATTTATTGTAGTTTTTTCATGTCTTCACATAAAGGGTATATTTATATTATCATATTGTATTCAGTGAATTCTTAACATAGTCACAGATTTAAAACTAGGGTGTGTTGTTAAAAATAAAAATGACGTGGCGAGATTATTACAGATTTGTTGACTGAAATAGCAACCAACCTGTGATATCATTTAAACTTTAGTTTTTTGTTATTAAAAAAATGAATTTAAATTTAAATGGTAAAAATGGTAAAAGAGGTCAAAATTTTATAAAGTCAATTATAGATTAAAAAATTATCAACCCAGGGCTACATTATTTGTGCCGTCTGGGCTTGGCCCCGCGCCGGCGCGGGCAGCGCGGGGGAACTGTTCGAGGAGATTCCGCGGTGAATGACGTTTCGGATAAGAAGGCTGGAAAATTAGGTATACGCATTAGATAAGTGAGCTTTTAAATTGTTTCGATGTATCTAACCGGACCCTTTTAACAACGGTTAAACAGTTATGAGTGTAACTTCATTTGTTAACATATTCACTACAGAGTTTAAATAACTAGATTTATTTTGTAATCTTCTTCATTTATCATTAGTCATAAATATCTGCAGTAATTTACTATTTCATCCTAAAAATATACGTTTCAAGAAAAAAAGACAAAACGTATGTATTTCATACTTATTCCCGAATTGTGAAATGCCTCCGTCCTTGGAGAACTTGTTCCACCCTCCATAAACCATGAGTTGAGACAATTTTGGTCTTATAGCCCTCATACTTTTTAAACTAGGTGAGCAATTTATTTTATGTTTAAACTTAACTTACCATTTTTTCTACGAAATTAAACGATTAGTGGGGGTGTAAATTAATCGCATATTGTATGGAAATTTGTAATATCACCCCAGTTAATGTTGTTGCTAACTCTGTAAAAATTTCAAGTTTAGTTCATTGTTAAGTTATAATATAACGATTGTATATGTACTCGCCATATTATGCTGTGTCCATAGTAAATAAATGAATCATTAAACAACTGTTTCTATTTACAACCCTAACCTTTTTCAATTCACAAAGTAACATTACACCTAGAAATTAGTAAATTTGCGAAATGAGGAAGTGAAGCATAACCCAAGTAGCACACAGGCTTAATGTTCAGTAATAAGACAGCCTTTAGTAAGTATTCAGTTTTACTAAATATATATAAGAGTTTTAGGTAAGATTCAAGACACAAGGGAGATATTTTTGAGTCTTCTACAGCCTTGCAAAAATGTACTCTTAGCATTAAATCAGTTAATTCGGTTGTTCTTTTTCAGTCTTTAGTCGTAATTTACGCTCATAGCAGGCTAAGAAACCTTTGGCTTGTGTCATGAATGTTGGTTTATGAGGTAAATTATAAGCTTTAGTGCAGATATCGACTGCACAGGAGTATCTAAGCTTTATATCAGTTAATTGGGATGTTATTGTTGAGTCTTTAGTCGCAAATTATGCTCATAGCAGGTTGAAAAACCTTCGGCTTTTGTAAGGTTGGTTTATGAGGTGAATTATAAGCTCTTGTGTTGAGTCTTTAGTCGCAAATTATGCTCATAGCAGGTTGAGAAACCTTCGGCTTTTGTAAGGTTGGTTTATGAGGTGAATTATAAGCTCTTGTGCAGATTATTATCGTCTACACAGGAGTTTCTAAGCATTATATCAGTTAATTGGGATTTTATTGTTGAGCCTTTAGTCGCAAATTATGCTCATAGTAGGTTGAGAAACCTTCGGCTTTTGTAAGGTTGGTTTATGAGGTGAATTATAAGCTCTTGTGCAGATATCGTCTACACAGGAGTTTCTTAGCATTATATCAGTTAATTGGGATGTTATTGTTGAGCCTTTGGTCGCAAATTATGCTCATAGCAGGTTGAGAAACCTTCGGCTTGTGTAAGGTTGATTTATGAGGTGAATTATAAGCTCTTGTGCAGATATCGTCTACACAGGAGCCTCTAAGCGTTAAATCAGTTAGTTCAGATGTTTATTGTTTAGCCTTTAATCGCAATTATGCTCAAAGCAGGTTAAGAAACTTTAGGCTTCTGTAAGGTTGGTTTATGAGGTAAATTATAAGCTCTTGTGCAGATATCGACTGCACAGGAGTCTTTAAGCATTATATCAGTTAATTAATGCGGACGTTATTTTTCAGGTTTTAGTTGCAATTTACGCTCATAGCAGGTTAAGAAACCTTCGGCTTGTGTAATGTTGGTTAATGAGGTAAATTATAATTTTTAAGCAGATATCGACTGCACAGCAGTCTCTAAGCATTATATCAGTTAATTGGGATGTTATTGTTGAGCCTTCAGTCGCAAATTATGCTCATAGCAGGTTCAAAAACCTTCGGCTTGTGTAATGTTGGTTAATGAGGTAAATTATACGCTCTTGTGCAGATATCGACTGCACAAGAGTATCTAAGCATTATATCAGTTAATTGGGATGTTATTGTTGAGCCTTTAGTCGCAAATTATGCTCATAGCAGGTTGAAAAACCTTCGGCTTGTGTAAGGTTGGTTTATGAGGTGAATTTTAAGCTCTTGTCCAGATATCGTCTACACAGGAGTCTCTAAGCGTTAAATCAGTTAATTCAGATGTTATGGTTTAGCCTTTAATCGCAATTATGCTCAAAGCAGGTTAAGAAACTTTAGGCTTGTGTAAGGTTGGTTTATGAGGTAAATTAAAAGCTATTGTGCAGATATCGACTGCACAAGAGTATCTAATCATTAAATCAGTTAATTCGGATATTATTATTGAGCTTTTAGTCGCAATTTATGCTCATAGCAGGTTAAGAAACTTCGGTTTGTGTAATGTTGGTTAATGAGGTAAATTATAAGCTCTTGTGCAAATATCGTCTACACAGGAGTTTCTAAGCATTATATCAGTTAATTGGGATGTTATTGTTGAGCCTTTAGTCGCAAATTATGCTCATAGCAGGTTGAGAAACCTTCGGCTTGTGTAAGGTTGATTTATGAGGTGAATTATAAGCTCTTGTGCAGATATCGTCTACACAGGAGCCTCTAAGCGTTAAATCAGTTAGTTCAGATGTTATTGTTTAGCCTTTAATCGCAATTATGCTCAAGACAGGTTAAGAAACTTTAGGCTTATGTAAGGTTGGTTTATGAGGTAAATTATAAGCTCTTGTGCAGATACCGACTGCACAGGAGTCTTTAAGCATTATATTAGTTAATGCGGACGTTATTTTTCAGGTTTTAGTCGCAATTTACGCTCATAGCAGGTTAAGAAACCTTCGGCTTGTGTAATGTTGGTTAATGAGGTAAATTATAAACTTTTGTGCAGATATCGACTGCACAGGAGTTTCTAAGCATTATATCAGTTAATTGGGATGTTATTGTTGAGCCTTTAGTCGCAAATTATGCTCATAGCAGGTTGAGAAACCTTCGGCTTGTGTAAGGTTGATTTATGAGGTGAATTATAAGCTCTTGTGCAGATATCGTCTACACAGGAGCCTCTAAGCGTTAAATCAGTTAGTTCAGATGTTATTGTTTAGCCTTTAATCGCAATTATGCTCAAGACAGGTTAAGAAACTTTAGGCTTATGTAAGGTTGGTTTATGAGGTAAATTATAAGCTCTTGTGCAGATATCGACTGCACAGGAGTCTTTAAGCATTATATCAGTTAATGCGGACGTTATTTTTCAGGTTTTAGTCGCAATTTACGCTCATAGCAGGTTAAGAAACCTTCGGCTTGTGTAATGTTGGTTAATGAGGTAAATTATAATTTTTTAAGCAGATATCGACTGCACAGCAGTCTCTAAGCATTATATCAGTTAATTGGGATGTTATTGTTGAGCCTTCAGTCGCAAATTATGCTCATAGCAGGTTAAGAAACCTTCGGCTTGTGTAAGGTTGATTTATGAGGTAAATTATAAGCTCTTGTGCAGATATCGTCTACACAGGAGCCTCTAAGCGTTAAATCAGTTAATTCGGATGTTATTGTTAAGCCTTTAACCGCAATTATGCTCGAAGCAGGTTAAGAAACTTTAGGCTTGCGTAAGGTTTGTTCATGAGGTAACTTATAAGGTTTCATGCAGATGCCGAGTGTTACAGGAGTCTACGAGTATATTACTGCTATACTGCCCCCGATAGTTAAAAGGGTGCATCTAACATGAAGTCGAAATCGAGAAATTCAATGTTTTAGTTGAAAATTTAAAAAAAGTATGCTGTCTCTAAACCAATAGACATAAATATGTACTTTCCGTAAACGAAGTAATATAGATATATACTATTATTGTGAATGTGGTAGTAAAACAATGTTCTATGAATTGGGCGAGTTAGTATTCATTGTCGTCGGCACCATATTTTGAAGTACTTATTTTATTAAGTACCTATAGCTAGGTATTTATTTTCTCTCCAGCAGACTAGGATTACTTTACTTTTATATTTTAATCGATATACAATTGAAAAAAATAATGTTACAATAGGTACTAATACAAAATTATCATTAGAAAAAACCTAGCCTACAAGTTCCGCCGGCAGCAGGGCAGAGCTCAAAGCTACCAGTGGCTAGGACTGCAGTCCTCACAATAGGTACGTGACGTACCGAGAAGTACCTAGGTACTGTTTTCTGTATATGGCCGTTGATCTAGCCATCCAGCGAGTCTCTTGAGGTGTTGGTCGATATTCTTCGCTATGAGATCGTTCGCGGAAACAACTATCGGGACAATGATCGTCGATAGAACATCCGACACAACGGTCAATCATTATTATTATTATTAATATACCTAAGTGCAATTTATCTCTGTTGAAAACGCAGCTTTAATTTAGGATTAAAAAAAAAAGAACTTACATGGACACATAAGAGCTAAGTTCTTAAATCCCTATAAAATACAAAGTCAGTTATTAACAGAAGTTATTTATTTGTAACTAAGTATGTAGATACATCAATGTAGACCTTAAATTGAACTGTAAATCGGTAAAGGTCATTGAATAAAAAAAAAACGTTTCCAACAAGATTGCGATTATTGTGCGTAGTTGTCTTGATTCCATACGAGCCTAACAAGACGTTTGATACATCAACTAAGATGCAAGTTCGATCACTAAAGGACTTGCTACTGTTCATAATAAGCTTTGGTTGATGTAACTAATATCATACATATCATAACTATTGTATTCATTTTATCTCAACCAAGAGAAAATCTCTCTTGGTGGGCTCACATGTATTTTAGTGTACTTTTTGATTGGTGGTAACTGATAGGCAGTGATCGGATCTAGGATGCAATTTGGGGTGAACGACCTCAAACGTTATGCCTAACATGGATGTGACTCGGGATTTCCCGGGATTTTGGGAAATGGGTTATTATTAATAATTAATAACTTTTGTCGAGGGTTAAACTAAATAAACAAAATGAAAAAGTTTGCTATCTATCTATAATAGGTCATTTATTTGACACATACTTTTATATATAAAATTTAAAATAACTCTACTTTTTGAAACAAAATTTAAAAATAATCATCTTAATAACATACAACACAATAGCATACTAATTATATCTCTTACAATAATACCTAGACAAAAGAAATGGTAACATGACAAAAACTTAACCTAAAAATAAAATGAAATTAAAACTACTATGTTTTAGTCGTGTTTATCTAAGATCCATTTGTAAGTGGAAAAAGACCTTTCGACTTCTACTGATGTAAGCGAAGCGAATTTGTAATTTGTTCAGTTCTTCTATGCAGTACTGTAAAAATGTTGTTATTAACTACATATTATTTTATTACTTTTATAGTGTAAACTACTTACAATTAAAAGTTATTTACCTTTTTATAAATGTAGGTATCAAAGAGACTCGCGGGATTGTAAGTCATATGCATGTTAAGTTAACGGACTTAAACCCCGGGAAATTGCATCCTAGATCCGATCACTGCTGATAGGTCACATTCGTTAAGTGATATTCGTAGGCATAAAGATATGGATAAAACGCTAATGTTCTAATTATGAGACCACCGATGAAGGTATATGTGCGCAATCATGGAAGGCATATTTTCTTAACATTCCCCTGTAATCCGGAATGGAAAAAACTAAAGCAGGAGACATTTTAATTGTAGCAACAGTCACTCATAACACGGTATAAATATAGCTAAAGCAGTAAAGAAACTAGGAACCAATCGGCTGTCCCAACCCAAAACCTAGTAAGAGCCATTCGTCGGCTTAGTGCAAGAAGTCATTAACCCACAAAAAGTCAAGTCCGAGAAAAACGGGCCCAAAGTTTTGACTTAGTCAAATGAACATTATTGTTGTAGGTTTGGGTCTAGATTTAAAAATTAAACACAAATGGTTTGCTAAATATATTTAGTATCAAAACCAATTAAAAACTTTGTACAATAATTCCAAATAACTTTTTTAAAAGCCTAAATATGTAGTTAGTGACTTTTTGTCTTTCTCGCTTTAAGGGAACTTGCAATTAGTTACTTTTTATTTTAATCACAATTAAATCGAGAAACACAGTTTTAAACGAGAAATTTGGTTTCATCAGTCTTAATTATTACCTTAGAAACTTTATGAACATTATTTACTAATTAACAACGCATAAACAGTTTTAAAAACTCTACTTCACAGATATAAACTCAACAAAACCACAACAATAACATAAAATTCTCAAAATGGCGTTATTTGTAACTCCAAACTAAAATAACTAAAAAATGTTTTTTTTTATAGAGGAACTTAATATTACATTATAATCCCAGACACTCACAGCAAGCACTACTTACTTACTGTTATAAAACATAAAAACTTCTAAAAGTATTAAAATAAAAAGATCAGCCTTTGATTTTGAACTAATACTGTAAGAACGAAAAAGAGTTAAAAAACCTAGTCATCCATTGTCCCCTGATATTTATTTTATTTTATTTATTTCTTCAGGTACATAATCACGACTTTCTTTGGCTGGCAAGTTCTGGTACCAGTGGTGAAGTTCCGCGGGTATAATTTTTTCATTGCACATTTTTAGTAAGTCCTTTTTTTAGCTAGAGTGATTGGCAGTTTTTGGTTGTAAGCTTTTCTCAAAATGTAAGTGTTATAATTGAAACCCTGTATGGGTTTTCAAGCTTACGTTTTCGCAATTGTTTTATTGGGGCCATAGATTGGGATGTATTACTTTTTAATACGTGAAATTCTTTATACTCAGATTTGAAATCGTATCTGTATAAAACAACATTCGGCCTTTTTTTCTCTAGTCGAAAAGATTTCACTTTAAGCCATCGCAGTTTTTCTCCATTGACGTCAATCGATCGATTCTGCGTTATCTCTCAAGTCGTTTAGGTTCAAAATATCTGTGTGATTCATAACTATCGGTTCGTACGGTTTTTTCAGGGTTTCATTTTTCTTATTTTTTCTGTTTGATCTTGCTAATCGAATAACATTACAGAAGTCTATCATTGAGTACACTGGCATTAAACGCAATTGGTTCTCAATCGCACTGTGCATGCTATCTACCTCCATATGTGTATGACCAGACTCTAAATATTTATGTTCTATTACCTCGAGATGAGTTGTCTGAACTAAATACAACTGCAGGCTTAAAAGGAATTGATTACGATTTTGGCCTCCACAGGTGTCAGTGAATATGGAAATCTCTTTTACAGTAGATGGGAGACATTTTATCCATAGATACAAAGCCGTACCCACCTCATCGCTTCCTTTTTTGCCATCCAGCTCAGACCAGAGGTAACAAAAGCCGTCATTGGGAGTGCGAGCTTCATAAATGGTAGCATAGTAGGTACACATTCAATTTGCGTAGGTAATAAAGAATAGAAACAGTTCCATTTGGGATATGAAGTACCTTTTGTAAATCTAAGGTTATTGAATTAAAGCTTTCATCTTCATTAGCACGAATTTTGTCCAATTCTTTGGCTTCTCGACTTTGTTCTTTTAGTGAAATGTGTAAGTCATATTTTTGTTTCCAACATTCAAGATCGGGTCCGTTTGTATTTTTGATACTGTTATACTTATGACATGTTAGACATTGGTCTTTTTTTGGTTTGTGAAAATCCAAATTATATTCAGTTCCAAATACATTTCTGTACACGTTTATAGTAACAGAAGTCCGAGACGCTTTTTTGCATTCCTCTGTATAAAGTTCGTACATTCTTGAAATAGATAGCGTGCCATCTAAATAGAGTTTTGACGATGTTTTTCGGCAATAGTGCGATTCCATTGTAGGGAATGATTCGATGTGTTGTTTTATAAAATATATATCGTCTTGTTTGGTTTTATTGTGAGCAACATGCTTACCACGTTGGTCTTCTCCTTCAAAAAGACCAGAACTGCCAACCTTGGAAAATGCATTGTTTGTCGGGCCGTTTGAAATACAGAGGGTAGGTACTTTTAAAAAACTTTTCACATACCTTGATTTTACCTTCATCATTAGAAAAAAAATACGAACGTGACATGGTTCGTTTTCTAACTGCTTTTACGTAACACCTTTGTGGAGGATTTACTGATATGTTCGCGAGTATAAAATCCTTTTGACGACTGTAGTCTTTTAAGCCCCAATATGTTTGACAATTTTTTTTACGTTCTTCTTCGCTGAAATTTAGTGGGCAGTTAAGCTTGCATTGACAACCTCCCGGCTTGGGAGCTTTTCCTGGCAATAACTGTTTTTTTATAATTTTTGTACGGTAAATCACAGTGCTTACACTGTGATTTACAATTTTTTTGCTTGTTTCGGTCGTAAGACTTTTCATTTTTTTTGTGCCATCTTGTTGTTTTAATTTTTTTGAGTGCTTTTGTTTCCAACTCGTTATCGTAAATATCACTGATCTTATCAGTCAAAAAGTCAAAAACAAAACCTAGGTACCTATACAAAATCTCGCCCTAGGGACAAAATTGGTATTTCGCAAATGAAATACTTACTTACCTACAACTTAACAGCATAAAGTAATTTGCACGTATCTTATTATAAATAAATGACAAAGGTAGTTACGCTGTGATCTTCATTCTCCTTATTTAGAATCTTTTCTAACATCAAAGATCCTCGTCCTGCCTTAAATTTAATACCATTTCGCTTCAATTTGTAAGAAATCACTAACTTCTCGCGTAACGTCCATCCCCGGTCGCAGCCGCAACGGTATGACTTCGATCGCGGTGGCCGAACCCCCGTTACCGCGAGAGCAAGACGTACTCGTAGGTATAAATGAGTTGAAATATGAACTGTTGTGCAAGAATATTTCACTAAAGGTGTTCAAATTCATACAAGTTATTTGCCAAAAGTCACTAACCATAATTTAATTACGTGAATTACATGTCTTTGGACATAACAAAAATCGATAAATATCATTAATTACTTTAAAAAATCATTCTGATTGCCATTAATGCTGTCTCCTAGTTTTTTTAAACTTTATAAAGTGCTTTAGTTGTTAAATACTAAATTAAAAGTGGTAATGTGCATCCAATGCTCATTTTGTTAAAAATAATTAAAGCATGATAATAACTTTTATTTTTGTTTTACGGTTTGCTAAAAGTAACTATATGCATATAATGAATTCTAGCACAAATACTTTCATAGCTTTATTCATATTGTTTTATTTTTTAAAGTTGATAAGTAACAAAAGTGAATAATTAAACAAAATAAAAAGATAAAAAATAACAAATTTGTTTTGTTTAAAGTTAGTAATGGTCTAAAACCAATTTACATCAAATCAATAAGGCAAAAAGTTAAGTTAATGACTTAATGTCATGGCTGTAACATCGAAATTATTCAACATAAAAAAAAAATGGATCAGTGCGTTAGAAAGAGTAAGTCGCGGCGAATCCGCCTGTGCTTGGACCTGTACTTAGTGATTTTATGCCATTAGTGACTTCTTGCACTAAGCCGACGCATTGAGATTTTTTTACTGGAGAAACAAAACAAACATTTTTATGTGCTCCTTAAAAACTATAAACTTTAGTCAATTGATTGTTTGTGCTAAATTATGTGAATAAATGACTCTAATAGAATAGTAAAAAGTAAATAAAAAACACTGTAAATGCCAGTTTTATGAGACTTACTATTAGATTTCTCGCTCGAAATGTCTCAAAAACCAAAATCATAACCATAACCTCATAACAGTCATAACCTAGCATAGTCTGTTACTAGGAATTTGATCAAATTTGTTGTTGATTTCGAACGTTTTTCTCTTATGTAAAAATCTAGTAGGTACTTAAGTATGAGTGTCGTGTTCATTGAAGTTTAAAATGAAATAAGCCATTATTGTAAGTCATACTTGTAAATAATAATAATGCTAAATAATTTTTCATTTGTTCAACTCAAAGTTACTCAGAAAATTATCTTTTTAGATAAAAATGTTGACATTTACGGTCTTATTAAATAATTACGGGAGAATATAAATAGAAAAAACTTTTTATTTTATTTCTTTCAAAAAGTTTAATAAAAATCAATATTAAGATGTTTATTCTTCAAGAATTTCACCACTTGTTTGCAAGTTTACAGACGCGTCATTTACAGGCATTTCATGGCAAAATTTTCTCCTGCTTTCTAGCATGAGAGGTACGAGTTGGTCAATTAAGTATAATGTCCTTTTTGGACGCTTCACGCCTCGAGGGCCAGTGATTGCTTTGGGCAATACTGACACATTGTAATTCCCTATAAGGAAGCCTAATTCCTTAAACTGTCCCTCAAAACTGGAATCAAAATGATAACGATGAAAACATGCCATGCTGACATGCTCGTAGAACTGAAGCTTGTATGAATTAATTTAAACGTAATAGGAAACCCCATTACTTAGTCACAATGAGTTTTTCGTAATAAGTACAGGCAAAGTCATATACGTTTCCAAAGAGACAAAATTATTTATACTCCTGGCAATAAGGCTAATAAGGATTAGCTGGGTTAATAAACAATTTCCACAAGGAAGTAATTACGTGAACATGTCTATCACCTACGGACGACGACGAAAACGTGAAAAATCTGAAGTGGTCTCTCACTTGAAACCTGAAAAATTATCTCCATCCACAATTTGATGTTTGATCGAGCGGTGGGCACTTGGTATTAATACTAAAGACTTACCAAAAACGGGAAGACCACCCATTCTTAATGATCGAAACCGGAGGAAAGTGGCAAAAGTTAGCACAAAACAAAGTGGGTTAGTCCTAGATAAGTTAGCTGTAAAATATGATGTTTCCCGTGGGTGAGTAAGGAATATTTAAAAGAAATACAATGCTCTACACTTAAGGCTTCAAAAAGCACCCAACAAATAGTTTAAAAAAATCCAAAGAATTGCAGGAAGTTGCGAAGAAAGAATCACTTTGCAGAAAGCATCCAGAATTGACTAAAAGACCGTGACGTTCACTTCGTATTCGGATTCAAACCGACGACTGAACGATATAGCTCGTCCAATGGAGGATTTTTGGTAATTCTCAGTAGACTCTAAGTTCAAGATGGCGGCTACTTTTTCCCAATCTAAAGGATTCGTTGTCGCAGACCACTCGAGATATCGATTTTGCACTAAATAGTTGAGGTACAATAAAAAAAAACTTTTATCAATTTTACTCAAATTTTGAGGACAACCCTGACGCTCACTTGGAGAGTAAGTATTTATATTATATATATATATATATATATATATATATATATATATATATATATATATATAACGGGTCAATAGTTCCGATTTTCATGCTAAAGGGAAGCAAACCATTTGCAGCATTTTTTTCGGGGTGTACCTACCGCTAGCACTAATTTTATTGATGTTTATTTCGATACGAGATTAGAATAAATTAATTTTAGGCTAGAGGCTAGAAAAATAGTAGATTGTACAACAAGGGCATAAAACAAACCATTTTCTCCGAGACTTATGGTATCCAACCGAGCCGGCAGGCGAGGTTGGATAATTAAGTCGAGGATAAAATGGGTTTTAAGACCGAGTTATACACTCTGCTTTTCACTTCGATTACGAGGAAATAAAACAGTGATAATGTAAAAAAACTTTAATAAGTTCTTTTGCATTTTTTTCCATGTGATAATGTAAAAAAACTTTAATAAGTTCTTTTGCATTTTTTTTCCATGAGTGTGTTAGGTGTGAGCATTATTTTCCTCTTCACTAGACGACATTTTAATTAAATTCCATAACACAACAAGTTTTGCAAAGAAAATAACTAATTAATAGTCCAAAACCTCTTTCCCGCCACTGTATTTCTGTCAAATTTTTTGTTTTTCTGTTTGCGATTTTTGACTTAGGTCGAACGCAATACTGCCAAGTTTATACCTACGTTGATTTTTTAATGTTCTTGTTAATAATGCTTGTTTTTAATAGTTTTAAATTTCTTTTTTGTTAGATGCAACTACGATGCAAATATAAATAAAATTAAAGTAAATTTATTCAAATAACAAGTTTATTTAATGTAGTCACCTCGTCTGTCTGGCTGTAGGGCTTAATTGTCTTAGTCTAGATGACGACAACCATTTATGCACTAGTGCATAAAATGCGATTTTATGCAGCCTATACCCAGCATAAAGAAGGACTTTACGAGCATGAGAAGTGAAAAGTATTTTGTTTTGCTTCTGGGTGCGTCAAATTGAGGATTGGTTTTGGAGCTGGGTTCCTCGTGGGTTTAAGCCAGGAGACACATCGCAAAAGGTCGGGTAGCCACAACATTATATTATGGATTATGTTTTACTGGTAAAAATATTTCGTCCTAAGACGCTCAAATAAAAAAAAAGATGTGTTTTCAATGTAACGAAGCTGTATTCTAGGGAAATTGCGAAGACTAAACACGCTACTATTTAGTTTTTATAATTTCTACGGAGTGTTCTGAGTAGGTACTTGACGTAAACATTAATTGATGACATTAAACTTTCTATAGGTACTGGTTCAGAATTTAGGCTTAACATTCCAACACGGTTCATGAGCAATTAAGGTTTTATGGAAACTGGTAAAGAATCTACGTCGTAATACACACCCCCTCTCTCATTTGGCTAAAACATTTAAGACTGCACCGAGCAAATGTCGAGCGTCCAGTGGCGCCCTCATTACTTTTATTGTGTTTTCCACTGAACCAAAGAATTTTCTTGCAATCAGACGATATATTTTTGTAGCGCAAGTAAAAACGCAATTTATGGAATACGTGACACACTTTAATAACAATTACCCTTTGAGAAGTCAGCTTAACGGGAAAAGGTGGCCACTTTTTCCGTTAAATTGATAACTCGAAGGTGAATTGTTATTAAACTATGTTAACCTATAAGTTATAACCCATAAGTTGTGTTTTCATTTGTAGTACAAAAATCTACCGACCAATTTTATGAAAATACTTTAGTTTATTAGAAAACACAATAATAGTAATGAGGGCGCCACTGTACATCCGGCGTACGCTCGGCGTAGTCTTAACTAACAAGTAAAAAAAATATATTCGATGAACTATTTAAATATTTCATTAACAGTGTAAGGAGTAGTTCACGAAATTTCATTTGGTCGTGTTATTTACTTTGTGACCTTATTTTCTGCGTTTCGACTTACCGGACTTTCCCTTAACCTTAACCTTTCAATCCACTGTGCTGTTTGAAGGA
Source organism: Acleris laterana (assembly GCA_963966035.1). Lineage (NCBI taxonomy): Eukaryota > Metazoa > Arthropoda > Insecta > Lepidoptera > Tortricidae > Acleris > Acleris laterana. The sequence goes on from OZ014438.1 coordinate 8,676,702, forward strand.
GGCCCTCAGTTTTACGATAACCTATTGTTTGATATTAACAAAAAGTGGGAGGAGTAGTGACGATTTCAGACGGCCAATTAATAATTCCTGAACTATATCATTCTGTAGGTAGAAAAACTTATAACAGATTTCATACCTAATTCTTGCAAACTAGGCCATCATAATTTATAAATACGAGTATACGCAGTCGAAGTCATGGGCGGCCACTAAATGCGAAGCAGTGTTAGTTTTCTTGTTCTATTATAACGGTGAAACGCCTCAACGTACTGACAATAAATTATGGTAAGTACAGAAATATTTTACAGCCCTAAAACGGTCCTTTCTACATACATATTCATTCATACCTTCTAAACATACAACTTTAGCTTCTTCTATATTCCTCACCCTCTTTATGCACGTTCGTCGGTGTCAGGTGCTTTTCATTTGGTCCTTATTCAGAACAATCTGATCACTGTTTGTGCGTTGAGGACATCTTCACTCAACCATCCTCTCTAAACGTCCAAATCATCTTATCCTTACCTCTTCTTATCTTACCCTTTTCGATCTTTGTCACTGCGTCTTCTTTTAATCCACATTGTTCTTGGATCTCGCTATTTCTAACTCAATTTATGATCCTAACTCCACACAAACCTCTCAAAGCTTTAAATTATATGGCATTCATCCTGCTTTCATTCTTCTCCGGCCCCTTCGATGAAACCCCGACTATACAACTTATTGAGCATAATCATTATTTTTATGGTATGGTATGGTATGGTATTTTTATGGTTATGGGAAAAATCAATTATTTAAGCATTAAATTATTTTTCACACCACATGCTCGAAATTGCCCAATTATATATAATCATGCAAACCTCACCTAAAGTAAGTCATTATAGCCATCGGGTAACCAGCGGGTCATAATGAGATTCAGTACCATATTATCACCCGGCGGCTCCGCACCCGTGACATAAAACAGTGATTTATCCCCTCGGTGTATAATCTACTATTTATTTATTTATCGATGAAAACACTTTGACTTTGTTTTCCCTTAAAGAGTTTATTTACAGCATTAATGCGTTTATACGTAGTCAAATAAGCGAGACGTCTTTGTCTAAGTAGTAACATTGGAATCGTTATATGCCTGCCTACTTCCAGAGCCAACACGCACTGCGACCGAGACGTGAGATCACGTCAATAATCACGGTTGATGATCTCCTCAATCAAAAGCCGGGTTATATACAGAAGTCAAGAGAACCCAAAAACCTCAAATTTGTATGCACAACGATATAACTTACGCAATAAAATGCAGCACCTTCGATGGTCACAGCACAGCAAATCAACAGTAAATTTTTGTTTCAATAATAGCCGACTTATTAGTCGGCTTTGTGTTTTTTTTTTATACACAGCGAAGTATTTTGCACACAATATATACACAAAAAGTACTAATAATGCAGTTTGAATAGTCATCATTTATTAAAAAAGTTCATAAGCCTTAAATGACGCAATTAATCATAAATAACTTTTAACCGGTAAAATAAATGTGTACTATTTTGATCCGTTTTAGTTTGAAACTTTGAAGTAGGCTTTGGACTTGAAAACCGATCATTAACTTCACTAATAAATAGTCTATTCGGCAATGACGACTTGGAATATATACAGCAAATGCAGCTTTATTTAGTCAACAATTATGAAATCGGTTCCGTTATTCCAAAAATTACCCCAAAGTTACAAACAAACCTTTTGTACCCACATTATAGTTTTAAAGAATATTTTTCGACATGAAATATTTTGTAACGTATAATATTATTAAATAATTCTAGGAACGTTGTAATCCAAGCTTACAAAAATACTGCAGTAATTTATACAGTAATTTCTCACATTGTGAAAACTTATGATATGCCTGTAGATTAAATTTATGTATGCGATTCACTAGTCACATAAACTACTATTAGGATAGATGATTTTTAAATCATAATTAAGATTATTGCAGTATTTTTAAGCTTACAATGATTGCATTGATTAAAGACCTAATAAATCCTACCACACCACATGATATCACTTTGTGTAAACAAACAAAATTGCCTTAATGATGCAAACAGTGCTTAATTAGCCTAAGAGTAAAAAAAACGTTACTTTAATGCAGAGCTCAGTGAAATTACAAACTCGCTTTGCAAACACATTTATGGTACATAAATTCGCTCTGCATAAAATAAATGTAATTTATTTAGCGTACAGCTTTTTTTTAACCATTTCAGATGCATTGATAAAATTACATTAACAAACATTTATAAAATATCAATATGCTCGTTCCCAAAGATATATAATGAATGCTTCATTCATTGCCCGTGGTCCTACTGTGTAGTCCTACTGATCAATGATTTATATTTGAATATCAAATTAACAGGGTCGACGGAGCTCCGCTGGCGCGGAGCTCCTATTTCTGGGTGGTTTGGGCCTCCGGCCCTGCTGCAAAACTAACATAACCTAAACCTACCTCGTATTTATGAATTTTATGATATTAATTTTAGTCAGTAGGACTACGCAGTAGGACCACGGGCAAACTACCGAATGCTTAGCTTTTACAAAGTGTAATAGTACATTAAATATTGATTATTGGAAGAGATCTTCGTCGATGTAAGGTAACAATGGAAAAAATAGCATAGAGGCATTCCATCTTACTCCTCAGGGTTGGCAACGCATTTTGTGTCTTAGGATTGCACTGCAGTCTTGTGAATGCGAATTTCTATGGGTCACAGTTTTCATCAGGTGGCCTGTGTGCTAGTTTGTCTTCTCTACGCATAACAGAAAAAAAAAAATTGCGCATGAGTAACATCCGACATAGTTCGTAGTAGTTTGTCGTAGTTCGTGTACTTATTTATGTAAGACATTTCCCAAATACAATTTTTCTCTTATCTCTTACGTGGGAAGGGCAAGGTCCAGCTAGTTAACCGGGAGTAACTTCAGTCGAGCTTGCAACGAAGGTGGTCGATAGACGACAACCATCTAAACATTTTGTTCTGTACTTAATCCATGAGTATAAAATTAATTTATAGTCAAAAAGCGTACCAGTTTAAGTAAAAATTGATCGTGAACAATCTTCGATAAACCTACTTAAGCTCTATGTCATGTATTGAGTCAATAAAGTTCACATAGCGTTTTTTCCTACAAACTATTTCAAAAAGTGTGATAAGTAACAATAAATATTTTATACAAATTTAATTTCATTTAGTTCTCTGGACCATGCGAAAAACATTAATTTATAACCCTAAGGTACTGACTAAAGGGTAATTCTAAAGGTAAAAACCCTGTGTAAAGCTAAATAAAACTTACTATGGTAAAACTAGTTAATAATTATAATGAGTCCAAACAACATCAACAAGTAAAATTTATCTTAAATGCTACGTAGATCTTGTTAAATTAGCCTTAATGCAGTGTTTGCAGTTGACGACTATAATGTAAGAATAACGCGAAAAATACTTTAACCAATAATTTAACAAGATCAAATTAATTCGCGGATCTCTACATTAATCACAGAAATAACGGATACGCACGGATGTGTTGTTTGATCAGTAAGTAGTTAACTCAACTAATAGTTAAAAATCAAAAAGGAATCGAAAATTTTACACATTTCCTTGAGATTTAACCATTAGTTACGATTTTTAACGATCAAATAGTTAGTTTAACTACTGATCAAACAACAGGCCCTAACTGCCGTACTCAGAGACGTCAATTAAATTTATTGCTTGTTTAGTGACGTGTTGTCTCATTTTATGGCTATGGCAAAGAATGTGACAGCAGCAACTTTAATCAAGCATTCAATTTAATTGACGTCTCTGAGTGTGGCAGTTAGACATCTTTATTATTATAATGTTATCAAGATTACAACATGTCGTAACCAAATTATTTTTGTTCCAGTATGGGAAACTAGTTTAAAATTTACTTGAAATAGCACACACTCGCTCACCTTAACGCTAGTTTTCATAACTTCTACCAAATCTCACTTATTGATGTAATTTAATCTACAACGCGTATAGCCACTATAAGATGTTCTAAATTGGAACCTGTTCTCTGCACCTTTGTGTTCATGTTGCATCCTTTTTATTAAGTATCTGGAAAAAACATGATTTTAATTAATAAATTAATAACGCACAAACACGCCCCTCCAACTATCATCTTCGTTAAGTTCCCCTCCATAAAGGCATTACCTTTTTGAAGATGATAAAGATAAAAAAGGACAGATGCAAGTACATTGTTTTGAATTAAAACCTTTTCCTACTCCTGTACTTTTATCTGTCATTTATATAGTCACGAACACTAATATAAGAACATACATAATATGTCCGCAGAATAATCCAGAGAAAAGTCTATCTTGTCTATGCCCCAAAACCGCACTTGTGCGTTTTTGAGATAAAACGATACGGCCAGCTGCCAAAGCTTAGCGTTGCACAATCGATTTAATCATATTTTAACGATTGTGAAATAGGGACTATAAATCACCTAATGTTTTGAGAAATGATTTCAGTTACCTGATTGGTCGATTTTTAAATAGCTGTATTCTGGTTGGTTGATACGAAATACAAAGTTTTTTTAAAAGATTTAAATTAGTTAAAGAGAAACACGTACCTAAAAGAACCTATCGTTCCGTTTGACAGTCGATGTGTATTGTGATTGGTGGATTTAATTTGGTGAAGTATTCTGATTGGTCAAATTAAAATGTTTTAGAATTGTAAATAATTCTATTTTCCATTCCGTCAATTTAAAAACAAACTAAACCATAGACACATATTTTGTCATTTTCTTGTTTCCCGCTCGTTTGTTGTTCTTTACTTCGTTCGTTCGTTTGTAAGTTTTTTCGCTTAGTTTTGCATTTCATTTGAAACCTAGTCGTAGAAAAAGTATTGTATGCAACGGTGTATAACTAAGTCAAAAAACACTCGTGGCGCTTACCTTTACGATAACACACGCCACTCATATTTTTTGACCTCTCTTATACAACTATTGCATAAACTACTATTTTTGCACATGCTTATAAGTGTAAATAATTTAATTGTTTAAAAACCAAATAACCAACTACACAAAAGTAAAAAATAATACCTACATTCAATATTTTTTTATTGTGTGTAGCAAGACCATTGTTTTTAAAACCTTAAAATAATTGTTTGTTTCTTCTTTCTTTCTTTACGTCGATGATGGCTCAGTGGACAGTAAAACAAGTTAGAAGGTCATATAATGCACTTAGATTTATTTACTGTACGTTAGTTAACTCGATGGATAGTAGTACAAGTTGAGACTTCATAGTACGAACTTTGTTATATTTACTGTAAATAAATTGATACCTCGATGGACTTTGAAGAAGTTGAGACTTCAAAGTACGAATTTTGTAATATTTACGGTAAATAAATTAATAACTCGGTGGATAGTAGTACAAGTTGAAACTTCATAGTACGAACTTTGTTATATTTACTGTAAATAAATTGATAACTCGATGGAAAGTAGTACAAGTTGAGACTTCATAGTACGAACTTTGTTATATTTACTGTAAATAAATTGATAACTCGATGGAAAGTAGTACAAGTTGAGACTTCATAGTACGAACTTTGTTATATTTACTGTAAATAAATTGATAACTCGATGGAAAGTAGTACAAGTTGAGACTTCATAGTACGAACTTTGTTATATTTACTGTAAATAAATTGATAACTCGATGGAAAGTAGTACAAGTTGAGACTTCATAGTACGAACTTTGTTATATTTACTGTAAATAAATTGATAACTCGATGGATAGTAGTAGTACTGAGTAGTATTACGACTGGGTTGGTCCTAAAGCTAATTATTTTCATACTACGACTGTTTTGCTAACACCAGGCATTAGCCGCGAGTGACTAATAATAACAATCACTAACATATTACAGGTCTCCTTAAACTTGCTTTGGTTTAATGCAGACACGTTTCTTTAACTACCTACTTTAAAAAGTAAATATTTACTTACAGACTCTCCCGCTGTGATCGATAAACGCCCACTGATGGTTTCTTTCTTATTTGCCGATTAACACTTTAAACTACGGTTTTCCAATTGGCAGTCTCGTACAGATGACACAACACTATAAACTTCAACACAATCATTGTGAGGGGAGATGTATTCGGCTACGCGCATGCGTACTCGAGAAATATTGATTTTTAGATAACCTCTCTCTATCGCATGTCCCCTAGTTGAGGATGCGTTCCCGGTACTATTTTTTTGCACTACTATTTACTTAATTTACATTTCCCTAAACTTACTTAAATATAACAAAAGTCCAAAACTATTAAATAAATTAATATGCCGAATTCTTTTGATTTTTTTTTTTATACAAAAGTTTGAAAAAAAAACGAGTAAACTGTCTCTGAAATGTCTATGGTGGTGGTCTGTGTTCAATCCTTCAAAAAAGTTGTTTTAAAATAACAGCCGATGTAAAAACATACATGCATATAAAAGCATTTATCAAATGTGTTTATGAAACATTCTTGTTAACAATTTATTGACGCCAGCAAAAACGGAACGGGTTTATAAAAAAAAAAGTTGCACATGCGCTGTTCATGCCCGCCCGTGCCGGTGTACGAGGGGCGCTAGACGCCACGCCGCGCCGGTAAAAATCATTACGGAGTCTGCCTTTAATCAGATTCGACCTGTTGTGTGTGTACTAACATCTGGTCAGTAATCACTTCGGTAAATTCTCACTTTGTACAAGTAAAGCGTTATTATTAACAACAAGTATTAACTGCGCATATCAACAGAGGTATCCATCGGATCGACGTGTTGTGCCGGCCCCTCATTAATAAAATAATAGCAGTTTAACGGAAGGCGGCATAAGGCGCGACGGAGCTCCCGCGGTTAGCAGCTGTGTCAGGGTGATAACGTGACCAAATACGATACGACTACGAGTAAGTAACATAATATCGTTTACATTGATTATCCTCGCAGGAAAACCATTGGTTGATTTGTTTTATGACAAGACATTAAAGCTTTTGAAAAACCGATACACGTCGCCTCAAATCGTCTCTGAGTTCAGGCATGACTTTGACATCAAAAAATCAATACGAAAAATAGGGAAAGCGTCGCTTACCTCCGTATGGTTAATCGTTTGTACTGAATAAGTACCTGGTTACGGCTAGATACCTTCTGATATCGCCAATATGGCGATTAATTAATATAATTCTCATATGAAAAAAAAGGAGACAAAACACTTATTTGTGACAATCAGACATACAATACGAACAAAATACTGACATAGACAAAAGAATTGTTCGAGCTTTCACGGAATGGTTCCAACTCTGCGTTATACTGGCATTAAAGCCAACGCTGGTCTCCGTAGGGCAAAATATATCATGAATGACTTCTTTAATGACAAATATTGCATTGTAGATGTAGCATCTAAGCTATTACTGTAGAAAGATCATTTGTTGCTAGCTGAGTAGCGTTTATTTATACAGTAAAGACTTTTTGAATATTTGAAGATTATTGATTAATATGCCTATGATTTTTTATCCGGCAGCAATAGGCTAGTCACGCTCGTTTGAAGGCTTTGAAGCTCTTTCTAACGGCACGTTTGATGATTGGCTCGGTTTTTTTCCACCTAATCGTTAAAGGAGGCGATTTTAATTAATTTGTTAAATGTCGTCAAAGTAATTCTATGAATTTTCTAGATTTTAAACTTTTGTAAGTTGGTCGACTATTTCTCGTTACCTAATTTAAAAAGTTTACTTGGGTGTCTTAAATTTTATTTTGTCTTTATTATAATGCTACTGTGATTTTATCACGTATTAAAAACAACGTTTTTGTTTAAACGAATATTAATTTGACAAAAACACACTGCGGCACAATAATCGGGTGCAGACCCACCGTAACAACACTAAACCGTACCACTGACCAAAATTTGTATCATAAATATGAGATAGGTTTAGGTTTTGTTAGTTCTTCAGCAGGCCCGGAGGGCCAAACTACCCAGAAATAGGAGCAGCGATAGCAGAGATCCGTCGACTCTGTTAAATTCGATTTTAATAGAAATAATTGGTTATAGTAACACCAGTGGTACGGTTTAGTGGTACGGTGGGTCTGTAAGGACATAATCAAACACTTGACAGAAAAAAAAAAAAAAAACTAAAAGGTAAAAAATGGGTACGTCTTATGTTATCGAAATACCTTTCAACGAGTATTATATTGTTACTCATAAATTTTCCTTTCGTCGAAAGGCATTTCCCGCCGAAGGATTTATTTCTGGCAGTTACAAATCTAGCCTAACCTACGTAATATGTTTAAGATGGCCTAAAAATATAATGGTTTCAGCAGATAATTGCATTCGATGAAATAATACGATCGATAAAGTAAAACTCGATTATAAATATGGTTTACCTAAATATGAGAAGCTAATTTAGAGGGTGTTGCGCTGTAGTTTGAGGTCAAACATGACTCTGCTCAGCATGAAGTGTTGTAGCCGGAACAAGAGCGCTCGCGTTTATAGATGTGGGGAAACGTGGACGAAACATCTGTCACTTCCTGACCAGTGCGTAAATGCGAGAGTGACGGATGCTTTATCCACCGCAATGAGGGCGACCTTATAGCGTTCTCCGAGATAGGACTATGAATTTTCATAAAGCATTTTTATCTACTGCTTCAAAACGGTAAATGCTAAAATATAGTTAGTTACCCACCCCTAAACAAAGATAGAGTTCATAGCATTCCAACCTGTGTGTTCTAAACCAATTAAACTATTTAAATGTACTTTTATTTTGCTCACGCTATTTTATGAATTTTTCAGATCATCTGGGATCAGCGTCGGCTTCGTTTGCTGAGCGTACAGGTTACATTAAAAATACGTATATGCATCCCAATGGAAAGATGAGTATCAATTTCGACTTTTTCAACTTGTTTAAATATAGTATAAAAATTAGTTATTCATTAGTTCATTTTATAAATGAAGAAAGTATTATTTACGAAGCCAAATAATATTTATATAATTTAACTTTTTAGCATTAAATCTCATGAAATTAGTATTTAAGCTGCGTAAATTAGTATTTATCTTTCCACGGGTGCGTACATCACGTACGCAACCGAACAGAGCACTGCAGTGCCGCCACCGTCAGCAGAGGTGGCACTATGACCTCCGTCATCGGTGCTGTCGTCACCATCGCTGATATCCCTGCAGCTTTTGGAATTCTAGTGTACTACCTACTCACGGCATTCCGAAAACGGTAGGAGTATTGGCGGGGTACTACTCCTCGGCAAAGTTAAAAATACCCTGGCCGATGCAGTTTGCGTTGATCCAGAACTTTAACAAGCCCTTGGTGAATAAAACAAAAAAAGTACTTTTTCCCTTAAAACGTACCTTACGTAAAATCTATAACTCTAAAATGTTGGCCGCAATGCTGACCAAAAATTACAGAAACAGAAATAAGCTCTCTAACTGTAGGGAAATGCTTTTGACAACCCTTTTAAAAAAACCGGGCAAGAGCAGCAGGTCGGATCATATTCAGTGTGGAATTACGACGCCGTTATTACAAATATATATATAACAGCTATAAAAGGGTATACGCACTCGAGAAAACAAAGGTCGTCATTTGGTTAATATAATAGTTAAAGGCTTGTGAGTATATATCAGTTATGTTTATATCTCATAGGACTAAAGAATGCTTTCAGCATTACAAATGTAACCTCGGGTATGTCCACAGGAAAGACGTTAACCTAAAATTGTATTTTTCCCATTAACGAATTTTCTTTAGCTGATTTTTGGTAGGTATAAACACTTTAGTCACCATATCTCAAGAACCAATCAAGTGTAACTGTTAGTCATATTGTCCTGTTAAGTTTGCTATACAGGGAGCTCAGTGTTTTAATAAACGTATTTATTCCACTTGCCCTATAAATATCTTTTTCTTCTAAATCTTAACATAAATAGGGAATTTCTGACTTCTTAAAGAATTCTTCGTTACGCGTTATAATTTTTAATTAAAAATAAGTTTAAAAGAATAAAACCGTAAACTGGGGTTAATTAAATTTACATACATACATACGAGTACATAGCGCCACCCTTGAAATGTACCTACCATTGACGATTTCCAGTGGCCATCTGTTGTCTACATCATCAGTTGCGGGTGGTAGGACCTTGTGCAGGGTCCGTCCGGATCGCTACCACCATCTTATCCATTAACCTACCGCCAAACAGCAGTGTTTGCATTGTTGTGTTCCGCTTTGGGGATAAGACAGCCGGTGAAATGACTAGCATAGAGGCATTCCATCTTAGTCCTCAGGGTTGGCAACGCATTTGCAGTCTTAGGATTGCATAGCAGTCTTGTGAATGCGAATGTCTATGGGTCACAGTTTGTAGGTGTACTTATCATCAGGTGGCCTGTGTACTCGTTTGTCTTCTCTATGACATAAAAAAAAAAAGTTCCACCTCATCAAATAAATTAGTCTGAATGCAAATACTGCACTTGGTACTGGAAATACCAAAATCGTTAAGACATGGTGTATTATGCCTATAATATTTGAGGAATTCCCTCAGTTTCTCACGGATACTGAATTGATGACAGTGAACGTTTATATTATATTTATTGACTTTCACTGTATGTCCGTACATTTTACATACATTCCAGAATGTTTGTATTCTCTTCTCCACCCTGTGTTTCCAATAGATTGATTTCAACTATCTTCCATAAAGAACTGATATCACATTAATAAACATTAATGAAAAAATTGCCAATTTCTCATTTTCCATATTTACCGCGATAGAAAGTAGCGATAACTAAAAAGATGGCAAGTTTGGTGTTAGTTACCACCAGACATCGGACTTTTGGAAGCTAAATTGAAAAAGGTAGGGAGTTATCGATAAACTCACTTATCGTTGCTATACTAGTGATCGTTCATAGCTTCGTTTGTGGAACTCTGTACCTGTCATTCAGTTTTGCTACCAAATGTCTGATTACCACTAAATGCATTTTGAGGCCTAACTCGTGAGTTTTGCTAAGCACTCATTAGATTACATGATATTGTTGTGCAATTTTGTTGGGAATACTGCAAAGTTATAGCTCAAAATGCATTAAGTAGCAATAAATTGGTCTTACCGTCAACAATATGGTACCGAACTTGATGCCGTTTCATATATAACTAATTTGGGTAGCACGAGAGAACTTGGCCATGATTTAATTTCTGTTTTTGATGGGATCTAAGATTCCAGTAGGTTTTCCGCACTGAGAAACTATTTCCAGACGGTGGTTTCTACGAGACAGACAGGCGTCGTTTCTAGCGGTTCTATGATCAACGCGACGTCGACGCAGCTCCCGCAGTCCCGCCCGCGTAGTCTTCGAGGCGACCACGCGTACACCGGCAAATAATAACAGAAGCCTCGGGTATGTCCACAGAAAAGACGTTAACCTTAACTTGTGTTTTTCCCATTAGCGAATTTTCTTTAGCTGATCTTTGGTAACCATCCTGTCATTCAGTTCAGTTTGTATAAACACTTTAGTCACCATATCTCAAGAACCAATCAAGTGTACTTAGTTATATTGTCCTGTTAAGTTTGCTATACAGGGAGCTCAGTGTTTTAATGAGCGTATTTATTCCACTTCCCCTTTGAATATCCTTTTATTCTAAATCTTAAAAAAACGAGGGAATTTCTGACTTTTTATAGGTTTCTTCGTTATGCGTTATAAGTTTTAATTCAAAATAAGTTTAAAAGAGTAAAACCGAAAACCGTAAACGTATTTCAATTCACAGGGTGATTTTGATAGCAACTATCATTCCACACAAACATGTTTTTTTTGAGGAGTTGGAATACGCATTTTTTTTACTACTGGTAACGGCGATAGTAGTTCCCTTTAGTTTAAATATTGCGCGTAACGTGTTACTGTCTTTTTTCGCACAGACAAAAATTTGAATGGTTAGTGTGATTTGTCTTGATTTTTGAGGCAAAACAAACTTCAAAAATGTACCCTATTTTACGCAGAAACCCATCTTATTTGAATCGTGCCTTATGTCAAGCAAATCTGACTCAAGACATAACTACATCTATTCAAAATTTCTTGAGAAATTATACGTGCTTTATCTTACTTGAGATATTCATTCAAATATGTAGTGGTTTTAAAGCTACATTTTGTTGTTTACACCCTGTGTTTCCAATAGATTGATTTCAACTATCTTCCACAAACAACTGATATCACATTAATAAACATTAATGAAAAAATTGCCAATTTCTCATTTTCCATATTTACCGCGATAGATAGTAGCGATAACTAAAAAGATGGCAAGTTTGGTATTAGTTACCACCAGACATCGGACTTTTGGAAGCTAAATTAAAAAGGTAGGGAGTTATCGATAAACTCACTTATCGTTGCTATACTAGTGATCGTTCATAGCTTCGTTTGTGGAACTCTGTACCTGTCATTCAGTTTTGCTACCAAATGTCTGGTTACCACTAAATGCATTTTGAGGCCTAACTCGTGTGTTTTGCTAAACACTCATTAGATTACAAAATATTGTTGTGCAATTTTGTTAGGAATACTGCAAAGTTATAGCTCAAAATGCATTAAGTAGCAATAAATTAGTCTTACCGTCAACAATATGGTACCGAGCTTGGTGCCGTTTCATATATAACTAATTTGGGTAGCACAAGAGAACTTGGCCATGATTGCATTTCTGATATTGATGGGATCTAAGATTCCAGAAGGTTTTCCTCACTGACAAACTATTTCCAGACGGCGGTTTCTACGAGACAGACAGGCGTCGTTTCTAGCGGTTCATTTATCAACGCGACGTCGACGCAGCTCCCGCAGTCCCGCCCGCGTAGTCTTCGAGGCGACCACGCGTACCCCGGCTGAGGTGGTACGCAAATAATAACAGAAGCATCAAGCTCGACTTAAAACTAAAAGAGTATTTTGTTCCGGCCATGTCGCCTTCGAGGCGACCACGTAAACTCCGGCCGAGGCAGTTCGTTATGAATAGGGGCTTCATCAACCTGAACTTAAAACCAACTGCGCCCAAAGATGCGCCCGTGTCGTTCTTAAAGCGGCAACGTAAATCCCGGCCGAAGCAGTCCAAAACAAATAGCGTCTGCATCAAGACCAACTTTAAACCTAATGAGCCCAAAAATGCGCCTCCATCATCCTTAAAGCGGCAAAGTAAATCCCGGCACAGGCAGTTTAAAACTAATAGTGGCTGCATCAAGCCCAACATTAAAACGAATGAGCCCAAAGATGCACCCGCGTCGTCCTTGAAGCGGCCACGTAAATCCCGGCCGAGGCAGTGCAAAACCAATAGCGGCAGCATCAAACCGAACGTTAAACCCATGGAGCCCAAAGATGCGCCTGGATCGTCCTTGAAGCGGCAACGTGAATCTCGGCCGAGGCAGTGTGTAACGAATACCGGCAGCATCAAGCCCAATTTAAAACATAATGCAGTCAATGCAATGCAGGTGCAGTCCTTGAAGCGGAAACGAGAATCCCGGCCGAAGCAGTGTGTATCTAGTAGCGGCAGCATCAAGCCCAACTTTAAGCCCAATGAGCCCAATAATGTGCCTGCATCGTCCTTAAAGTGGCAACATGAATCTCGGCCGAGGCAGTGTGTAACAAATAGCGGCAGCATCAAGCCCAATTTTAAGCCCAATGAAGACAATGCGCCTGCATTGTCCTTAAAGCGGAAACATGAATCCCACTTTAAACCCAATGAGCCCAATGATGCGCCTGCATCGTACTTAAAGCGGCAACGTAAATCTCGGCCGAAGCAGTGTGTAAAGAAAAGTGGCAGCATCAAGCTCAACTTTGAATCCAATGAGCCTATAGTTGCGCCTAAGTCGTCATTGAGGCAGCAACGTAAACTCCGACCGAGGCAGTGTGTGAAGGACAGCGGCGCCAGCAAAACCAACTTTAAACCCAATGAGCCTAAAGTTGTACCCGCTTCGTCATCGAGGCAGTTACGTGAACTCCGGTCGAGGCGATCTGTGGCGAAAACCTTTAAACTCAAGGAGCTTAGAGTCGTGCTCAACGCGTTTCCGAAGCGTGTACGCTTTTCTAAATTGGACCGAAGCACAAACAACTGTGGCTGCATGAAGCTTTCCTTTGATCCTATAATTGCGTCGTCCTCGACGCAGCTACCCCAATCACTGCAGGGCAAAAAAAACCGCGGCTGCATCAAGCTCTACATTAAAATTAATAGGCCCAAAGTCAAACCCGCGTCGCCCTCGAGGAAACCACCCAAACCTCAACCACCGAAGCAGTTCACAAAGGACGGCGGTTGCATCAAGCTAGATTCCAAAACCAATAAGCCCAAAATCGAGCCTGCACCGTCCACAGGGCAACCACGCGCACCCCATCCGAGGAAGTGCGCAAAAAACTGTGAGTGCATCAAGCTCTACGTTTAACTTGGCCGAGGCAGTTTGTTACAAATAGGCGCTTCATCAACCTCAACTTTAAACCGACTGCGCCCAAAGATGCGCCCGCGTCGTCCTTAAAGCGGCAACGTAAATCCCGGCCGAAGCGGTCCAAAACAAATAGCGCCTGCATCAAGCCCAACTTTAAACCTAATGAGCCCAAAAATGCGCCTCCATCATCCTTAAAGCGGCAAAGTAAATCCCGGCACAGGCAGTTTAAAACTAATAGTGGCTGCATCAAGCCCAACTTTAAACCGAATGAGCCGAAAGATGCACCCGCGTCGTCCTTAAAGCGGCCACGTAAATCCCGGCCGAGGCAGTGCAAAACAAATAGCGGCAGCATCAAACCGAACTTTAAACCCTTGGAGCCCAAAGATGCGCCTGGATCGTCCTTGAAGCGGCAACGTGAATCTCGGCCGAGGCAGTGTGTAACGAATACCGGCAGCATCAAGCCCAATTTAAAACCCAATGAAGCCAATGCACCTGCATTGTCCTAGCGGAAACGTGTATCCCGGCCGAAGCAGTGTGTATCTAGTAGCGGCAGCATCAAGCCCAACTTTAAACCCAATGAGCCCAATAATGTGCCCGCATCGTCCTTAAAGTGGCAACGTGAATCTCGGGAGAGGCAGTGTGTAATGAATAGCGGCAGCATCAAGCCCAATTTTAAACCCAATGAAGACAATGCGCCTGCATTGTCCTTAAAGCGGAAACATGAATCCCGCTTTAAACCCAATGAGCCCAATGATGCGCCTGCATCGTACTTAAAGCGGCATTGTGTATCTCGGCCGAAGCAGTGTGTAAAGAAAAGTGGCAGCATCAAGCCCAACTTTGAATCCAATGAGCCTATAGTTGCGTCTAAGTCGTTATTGAGGCAGCAACGTAAACTCCGACCGAGGTAGTGTGTGAAGGACAGCGGTTTCAGCAAACCCAACTTTAAACCCAATGAGCCTAAAGTTGTACCCGCTTCGTCATCGAGGCAGTTACGTGAACTCCGGTCGAGGCGATCTATGGCGAAAACCTTTAAACTCAAGGAGCTCAGAGTCGTGCTCACCGCGTTTCCGAAGCGTGTACGCTTTTCTAAATTGGGCCGAAGCACAAACAACTGTGGCTGCATGAAGCTTTCCTTTGATCCTATAATTGCGTCGTCCTCGACGCAGCTACCCCAAACACCGCAGGGCAAAAAGAACCGCGGCTGCATCAAGCTCTACTTTAAACTTAATGGGCCCAAAGTCAAACCCGCGTCGCCCTCGAGGCAACCACCCAAACCTCAACCACCGAAGCAGTTCACAAAGGACAGCGGTTGCATCAAGCTAGATTCTAAAACCAATAAGCCCAAAGTCGAGCCTGCACCGTCCACAGGGCAACCACGCGCACCCCATCCGAAGAAGTGCGCAAAGAACTGTGAGTGCAGAAGCTCTACGTTTAACTTGGGGGGCCAATCGTTCTGCCCGCGTCGTCCTCGAAGCAACCACACGTACTCCTGCCGAGGCGAAGAGCAGAATGCAGCATGCAGGACTCGAGCTCCTGCCCTGACCCACCCCCCTGACCTCAGGCGCAGATGCCGCCGCCCCGAGACCAACACAAATTCTCAGGTACATACTTGTAATATTTTTGACCTGTTAAGAGTCATAAGTTCATAATCAATTCATAACCAATAGCAAATTTATTTTTTCCCGTGACTTCATCCGCTTAGACATCATTAACCGTTTTACCCTCGGGAACTATCCAATTTGCAGTGATATAAACCTTAACCTATAGCCGTGTATGGGCTTTAGGTAAATCAGTGGTAAATCTCTAAAAATCTTATTGATTTTATTTACGTATTTTCTTGATCCAGACCAATCTTTGATTTGTTTATTTTACTTTATTATTACGGTAAACTAGGTAGTGCAATTAATATTTTACTTCATAAATTAAATAAACATATTTCAAAAGAACAGAATATTAGGACGGTTACCAAACTCTTAACAAAGTACTATTAAATGATGAAATATCGATTTTAAAGACGCGTATATTTTTATGTTTAGAAAGTACCTTACGTACTTACGTAAGTACGTACGTTTATAGTTTATTCAAACATTTTACTTAATACTGCGACACTGGTCCGATTTAGCTTGTCCCTTAAATATTAACAAAAATAAAGATAGTCAAAGCTCGTCTTTAAATAAAGATAGGTAAGTATATCGCGCGGCTCGCATGAGTGCGTGACGGCCGGCGCGCCCGCGACCCGCTACCAACGAACACCACTGGCCGCACCGAGCCGGCTCAGGGTAGTGATTCTGTAAACAACGCTGGTCGTGCGGACTGTCGAGTGAAACCAAGCGGCGAGATTAAGTAGTCCCGTCAGTGCGAACAAAACACATTGTAGCGCGTGCATTTTTAATTTAGCAGCACGATGGGTCGAACGCATAAGGCTGCTTAATTGAAAATGCACGCGCTACAATGTGTTTTGTTCGCACTGACAGGACTACTTAATCTCGCCGCTTGGTTTCACTCGACAGTCCGCACGACCGGCGTTGTTTACAGAATCACTACCCTGTCAATGCCGCTCCATCGCCGCATTTGGTGCCGTGCGTATTAAGTATCGAGCAACGCGCATCGTCGCAACCCAAGATTGTCTTGACGTTTTTTTACTCTTAATAGTTTTATTGACAACTATTTTAACGGTAAATATCTTTTCATCTCACTAGCTCGGAAACCTTTTTTTGTTTGTTTGATATAATATGATATCTATTGAGAAAATCGCTTTTTATCCACATGTAAAGAAAGAGTTTTGACATTTGAATGCAGATTAAGTGATATTAGACAGCTAACAAAACGTAAAACGTTAAAAGTGCGGAATTTATTACATTACAATTAATGAATTGCATCAAGTGAAAAACACTAAATACAGTCTTACAACTTTATTTTAATTCATAAATATCAGCATTTAACATTAACCTTAATTCTTGTTGTAAAAACAGATTAAATGTTCTGACGGTCCAAGTAATTCGATGTGCGAACAAAACGCATCCGAAATAATAAAAAAAAAAATGTGTAATTAAACCGTCAACGTTAAATTTAATATCCGCTGGTTTCTCTAGTTTGTTTGTTATTAAAAACGAGTAATTCGAGTGACGAAGACGTATTAACTAACACCTGTGGAATTAATATTATTTTCCTAGCTGTAGTGAGGTTAAAAGTTTTGTGTTATACACGGGTGAAAAGTTATTTTACGTTTCGTGTGTTGAAATACTCGCTACGCTCAGGATTCTATTTTTGAACCACTGGCTTCGCTCGTGGTCAATCATAGAATCCTTTCGCTACTTGTGTTTTAAATGAACACTCGCAGGTAAAATACAACTTTTCCCCCATGTATAACAAATAACTGTTTATATCAAAATAATAATATACAAGAAACGTTCATTGACCTGAACTTGATTTGTATCATCACCTAGAAATAATCTGTGACTCTAGTAAAAAGGATACAAGTCTCCCGAGGCTTAGGTGAATAATGGTATAAGTTAATACTCTGTACTCGTACCTACTTATTTGACGTTTACCCTTTCTTAAGAGCTACATCAACTTGTATCCGTTTTCTCTAGAGCCACAGGAATCTTAGATTGTTTCGGCTAAAAATCAGACAGTGATACCCTGATGATATTGATGTTTTTTTTTTTTTTTTGTGGCATCGAGTAGACAAACGAGCACACAGGCCACCTGATGGTAAGTGGAAACTGTGACCCATATAGACATTCGCAATCACAAGACTGCAATGCAATCCTAAGACTGCAAATGCGTTGCCAACCCTGAGGCTAAGATGGAATGCCTCTATGCTAGTCATTTCACCGGCTGTCTTATCCCCAAACCGGAACACAACAATGCAAACACTGCTGTTTGGCGGTAGGTTAATGGATAAGATGGTGGTAGCGATCCGGACGGACTCTGCACAAGGCCCTACCACCCGCAAAAAAATTTTACGTTTTAAAATTTTACGTTTTAAAATTTTTTGAAATTTAAAATTGTTTGTTTTAAATTTAACGTTTTATTATGATTTTACACCATTTCGAATGTTACTTATTTTATTACATTTGAAATGAAGTGCCACTAAACAAACAGCTGACCTTTTTAACTCTAGCAGTCGACTACAAAAATATGTATACACTTAAGGCCTTTATTATAGTGCAATAAGGTGAGAAACAGTGGATACATCTCTTTGTAGTGAACTGTACTCCTTTTCAAATTATATTGGCCCCTTTAATTCCTTTTGTCGTCTCTTTTCAGATAAATCAACCGCCTGCACCGTCACCGCGCCCTAGCAGCTGTGTTATCCGGAAGGCTACAAGAAAGGAATACCAGAAGGCCCTTTTTCAAGAAATATTGAAATTGACGAACCAATATGGATCGGTGTCGTCAAATTTTAAATATTTAAACGTTAATTAAATGTCATATGTTTAAATGTCGTAAATAAATGTCTAAACGTAAATTAAATGTAATATTTTTAATGTCGTAATTAAATGTCTATACGTAAATTCAACTCACATTTTATTACTTACCTAATAACCAGATTCTAGTGAACCGATATTTAAAAGAAGAGATTACTGATCCGAATATTTGTTATTCTAGCTGGAAATCATAAATTCCTTGTAGCGATTATTCAAATGATATTTCATCTCAATCGCATATTTTAAATTGTTCCATTACGTTTTGAATTGCCCCACAATGTATGTCAAATTCCCACATTAGAACTAATAAAGTTCATTTTGAACCACAGGCTGCCTTTCATTGGCTCGCGTGCCTTTAGCGCGGTGGGCCGATGAAAACCTGAAGAGAATGTATATTCTGTGGCGTGTCTACTGGATACCCTATTACGATGAACTCTGGCCACGTCGCCGTTACGTCGTTATTTTATCCTAGGCATCTCTCTCTTTAATAAATATAAATTATGAAACTAAAAATTAAATACTATATAGTCGTCTTTAAATAAATTCTAATCTAAGACAATGTTTTAATTAGATTTTAATTACTTATTTTTTATCAACCCAGCAAAAAAAACTTGAGAAGGAGCTAAATAGCAGAGAAAGTAAAATTTTATCAGCTGAAGAGAATGCTCTGCATTGAAAATGCTCTCTTATGCGTCTAGTAATATGACGATAATGTGTCAGGTTTTTGGATAATGTAATATAATCACTTAAATGTAATTTTAAAAAAATACTGTACGAATTACTGCCGCACAAACCATATTTTCTGTAAGTATTAGAAATAGGATTTAGAGAAAATAGCGGTTAAAGTTATTTTTATTTTATCTGAAAAACTACTATGAATTGGGATAGTTATTATTATATTTATTCATATTCTTGTTAAGGCATTTTTTTATGAGTTCAGTGAATGATTTATAATTAATTGTTTACGTTAATTATTTAAGAAAATGAACTAGGTAGTCTATACGAAACCTGTGACATGGTAGGCAAAAACACAGTTAATCGATGATAAAATGTACTTCATTAACGTTTACTACTGTATGGGTGAAATACTTTTCGCAAAGTATCACATTCCAAACCATTTCAATCAAATTATCATTTTTGGCAAAAATCATAACTCAAAACCACTGATCGCCAGTAAATAGTTAGCTAATTTCTTTTGTTTTTTTTTTGTTTAAGTGATTATTATTTGGTCATGTTTTGTTTTACTAAATGTTTCAGTTGGTTTAACATATGTATTTTATGCAAAATAAAATAAGGCAAATCATTTACATCGTCTTTAAACTACCAACCCTTATAAACTAACTTGGTATTTGTAGATATGATGGAGTTATTTCCGTGGTACAACCCACGAGGCCCAGATGCGCGGGGCTTCTATTCCGTGTAGATTGGCCCTTCGGGCCTGATGAACTAGAGTTAGAACCTAACCTAAACTTACGAGTACTTGTAGGTAAAAATCCTCTTGAAGGGAGTACAAAACTAACATAAAATTTTCGTAAAATTTCAAATATAGAATACTAAGATAATGATAAGATATGTACTAGCTTCTGCCCGCGTATTTTTCGACTATAGTTATTCCCTCGGGAACTTTTAAAATTTCCAGGATGAAAAGTAGCCTATGTGTTTCCAGGGTGTATAATCTATCTCATTCCAAATATCATCCATATCCGTCCAGCCGTTGCAGCGTGAAGAAGTATCAAACACACACACACAAACTTTCGCATTTATAATAATAGTAGGATTGAAGTTGTATGACCTTGACGTTGTAATTTACGGTATAACCTTGACGTTGTACAACCTTGATGAAAGACCTTGATAAGACCTTGACATTCCACGACAAAGACGTTTCAAGATTCTGACGTCGTCCTATCTGGACATAATGTAAGTACTTGACTTTTCAAGACTTCGACTTTGAATACCGGAGCCGACCATAGTTGGGTCTTTATCGATTCCCTGTTATTTCGGTAAGTAATTGGTATTTTAGTTAATGAAAGCGAGCAGAACCTTGTATTAGAAACAATGGCTAAGTCAAACGAATTTTTACGAATCTGCCTTTACAAATAATTGGTAACGAAACTCGTTGAGGTTCTAGTATCGGATAACCCCCACATACTCGTAGTACAGTCAACAGCAAAAGAAACTGATGAAATAGGGTCCCAAAATTATCTATACAATACATTAAGTCAAATGCTACGGACTATTGTAGTTGATCAAAAGTAAATGAGCTCAATAATGTGTCATAATAAGTGATCACCATTATTTTTGAAAACTCAATGACAGTTTAAGTCATCGTTGAACATTTCGAATTAAAGTTTTAACTATAAAATCTTGGTTTTGGGACAACCTCGGAGTACTTCGGTTAATATCGGTTATGTTCGTCGAAAAACATGCGAAGTGACAAAATAGCAATCTCTCTTACGCCAAGATTTAAAATAAGTTTTTATTACATCTTGGAATTATTTGCCATAAATCCTTCTTTTGCCGATATTGTTGGAATGTCTTTATTTTGGTATTCAATTCACGTTTGACGCTTTTGATAGAAATGTCATGTCAGGCTTCTGTTTTGCACAGCTGTTATGATCACTTTCTTTTGACTAATTAAAACATCAATTAATTTAGCACTTTAATATAACATGTTATATTTGGGATGCCATGACAATAGATATTTTGAAATGTTGATTTTGATCACTTACTTTTGACGTTGACTGTACAACTAATACTGTTTGTGTGTAATTAGTCCTAACTGCCCATAGTTTAAAGTGTCGTGTCTTAGAGATTATTAAGTATACAGGGTTTTTTTATTATACTTGGCAAAAACCCAATTACAATTAAAAAAAAGACATGGTTTTTATTGCGGCCGCCATTACTTACTGTCAAGTAAATAACAGCTACGACGGGGAGACCGATCGATCGCCCGCCTGATCCGGCCGGGCGTCCCTACTCCCTACTCACCAACATCATTAAATAAGAGATATGGTAACGTTGAAAATACAATAACAAGTCAAAGGCAATATGGTTTACCGAGTAGGAAAGGCCCTTTAATGATTCAAAAACCAAAATGTAGCTCATTATTTAATTTTATGAATACCAGTTTTTCTTCCGAAACTTCGTCCGAAGAGAGTCAGTTATTTCATTAAAAAGTACTACAACTATTTTCATCACCTTCAAAAGGTAGATATTTCCAAGAAGTACCGTAGCACGTGTTTTAGATACCATTTGTCAAATATCTAGATTTAAAAATAATCGATCTCCCTTACAAATTTTTAACCCCTTTGTCACCCTTTACACACCCCTGTATTTTGCGAACGCCGAAAACTGTATTTTTAATCCCTATGTATGTAATGCATAGTAACTTTTAGTATAAGTGTCAATAAGCAGAAAAGCATAATAATTAAAAAGCCCTTTTACTTCCCTTTACAATATTTACTTCAAACTATTATTAGAGTTATGCTGGGAACTAAAGTTTATTTATTTATTAGACATTACTTCTACCACAGCTAAGGCGGGGAACAGAGAACAACATACCAGAGGACTGGAGGAACCGAGCACCCCCGGCCACTGCCCCACTAGCCCGGTGCAAGATGCAGGCCTCTGACCGGTCACCCATAAATATGAATCCTTAGTAGATCAATATCGATCCTATGTAGTTAAAAGAAGATCAGCCTTCGTTATTATAAAATTGAGTGTATTGGAATTAATCATTTATTTTTGTATAAATTAGACTGATTTATGTGGCCGTAATTAATATGTATCAGTAAATATTGTATTCGTTTTTTAACTTTACCGTGCTTTTAACCAAAATATTAAAAAAACTCTTGTATTTTTTAGTTAATTTCCTCCCTCAAAGAAATGAGGAACCAAGATCGTAACTTCAATATAGGTATATTTATGAAAAGCATTGATTAAAACTTTTAGAAAGACTTTTGAGATTTTTTTAAGTGAATGCAAGGGAAGATATCCGCCCCTCTCCCTCCGTTATTACAATTATAACAGTTGTTAGAATAATAATATAATAACAGAATGTACAATGAATTCCTTGACCCGGTCGCTGTCGGCGGTCGCGGTTGCCTGTACCGGAACCATGCCCTAAAGATTCAAAAAACTATATTTTATGGGTCCGTAGCATAATATCTAAAATCAAATTTCATAAGAACGAAATTCCTAAAAACATAACTTCGAATATCAAAATGTATAATGTACGAAATACCGAAATTCCTGTGTTATTAGCGCAAATATTTATACCGAATTCATGGATGTTTTCAATGTATTTAATAGAGATGCGCCGAATATTCGTTTCGTACTCGGTATTCAGCGTATTCGGCATCTTTTTCACTATTTGTATTCAGCCGAATTATTCGGTTTTCATGCCGAATTTATTCGGTTCGAGTATTTCTATTCTCTTGGCTACACGACATGGTATAGAACTGAAAGACAAAAGTTCTAGCGTCAGATTTATGTTATATTATATTATAAGTCAAAAAAAATATAAATGAAAAAAGCTAATAACAAAGCAAACGTGCGATGTTTTGAAGCAAAGTGATAGCACGGTGTGCGCGGCTGGCGGGTGGTGAGGTATGGGCGCTCGTCATCTAGCCAGCAGCGACACGTAGCGTACTGTTAGAACCTGTTTAATGATAAACCGAATAATTCGGCCGAATATCCGGTTCGGTAAAGGTAAAACCGTATTCGATATTCGGCTATTCGGTGAAACCACTATTCAGCGCATCTCTAGTATTTAAGTACATATTTATCTATTTAAGTATATATATCGTTGTCTAGTAGGTACCCACAGTAGTTTGGGGCTAGGTCAACTGGTGTGACATTGTCCCCATGATATTTATTATTTATTCATTTTAAATAATCTATTTTGATAAATTACTCGTACCTTTAAAACCATGGTAATTAATAAACATTGAAAAAGTGCCAGTCTTTAAATGCAGACTAGTTATCATATATTTATTCTAAAATACTATGTATGTACCAAGGGAATCCAAGTATTTTTGTAGAACGTGACATTATAAAGATGTGATGTGTGCAAGAAAAAAAATTCTTAACGTATTTTTATTTTTGTTGTGTCGTAAAATCGCTAAACTACACAAACGTCAAATTTGTTATGAGTATTGTACAAACCCTGAAGAAATACAAAAAACATTTAAAAGGGTTCAAAATGTGTAAGTTGGGCTCGCAATATGATTCGATTCGAAATTGAACTTAAATCGGAATATAACTATATACGAGTACCTACCTACAGTAGGTAATAAACTGTGAGGTGGTATGGACCCAAATCCAACTCAACTCACGCTGGTCAGGTTTTTTAATTAAGGCCTGATTGAAGCGAATTGAAATAAATATTTAAAAGATAATTCAACATGGAATCAAAGAACTGTCCTCTTGATTGGTGGTAAGGCATCGGTATATATCTACATTGTAATAAAAGTAATAATATCGGTCCCGCACAATTTGGTAAATAAAACGCTGCTTCTAATCTCCGAACAGCGCCCCCTTCTACCCTTTACTCTTTTCGCCAAGCTGTATGCGGAATG
Source organism: Acleris laterana (assembly GCA_963966035.1). NCBI lineage: Eukaryota > Metazoa > Arthropoda > Insecta > Lepidoptera > Tortricidae > Acleris > Acleris laterana. The sequence goes on from OZ014438.1 coordinate 8,701,080, forward strand.
GGACTCATCCGAGTCAACTGATGTGCCTCCTAGTCGGCAGATGGCGCTCGCGACTCTTACCTTTAGTTTCGGGGACTATTTTTTAAGTACTTGGGAAAGCCATTGTTTATTGGGATTCGTTTTATTTACGTCATTAATTGCGGAATTTTATTTGATCGGTACATCTTTATACTACATATTTGCTACCAATACTTATCAAGGCATAGCGAAATTCGTGAGCTTTTGAAGAGCTTCGGTGGTTCAGTTGATAAGAAGGGCTCCTGCGGTGCAGGGGGATCAAAGCTCGACCAATAATCTTTTTTTTTCATATTTCCTGATTGTTTTTGTTTCTTTGGTCCTAAATTAAAAACACGCTTAAATTGCTCAGTCTGGATTCGTTTGCTTATAAGAATATACGAAAGTTTTAAATCTATTTTATTTGAATACTAAAAATCAAGGCGATATATATATCAATCTTTTATGAGGTTCTATTTAAAACCTCTCTTATATTTTACCTTATTAGTACAATAATTAGGACAGCAATATACCACCAACGTTGTCATGTTAAATTAATTTGTGTACAAATGAACAATATTTATAATTATTAAATAATAATCTTTGTCAATTGAGAAGTTAGTACTGTTTGGCTCATAGCTCATAATCATAACCCCAAATTTTCATCAAGTGTGATTTATTCAAAATAACGTATGATTATTAATAGTTTTTTTTATCTCAAAGTTAATAAATATGAACGTTACGCTCAAGTAAACAAAATAGTAAGTATAAATTATTGCAGATTTTATTTGATCTTGATCAGTGCCATGGTTATCGAGTAATTGGTTCGTTCGGTTTGTTAACATTTTGTCATGGACAGATAAAGTAGGTGCATAAATTAACAATTATTACACTAATTAGGTAGCTACGAATAACGTTGTAAGTTTAAGCTAACTTCCAGCGAAGTACCTCGACATAAATAATCCTGGACTAAGTAAAAAATATCCATGTCTTGGTAATAAGAGTCATTCATGTTATACGCAATGCGGGTTTGCATAACACTGCGACAAAGCCAGTCACCCAATAGCAACTCGAATTAAATGCGTTAATGGCTTGTTGGTGCCGCTGGAATCGGAAGTCACAGTAATCATCATCAATTCTAAATTTATTTAATAACTCTAAGTAAACCAATGTAAAATTATTGATTTTTATGTTACCAGAAAGTTTTAATTCACACATTAGTCATAATTTTTGCTGAGTTGTTTACCTTATTCGCTTAATGTTTAACTGTCGCACTTAAAGTCGATTCAGTAGTTCCTTAATGACAATCCAGTTGAATGTATTTTACGAGTAAATGTCTACACATGGCGATAAGTGATTAAACTGAAACACAACTGTAGACGGTTTGGATGTTTCGGAATTAAAACCAAGAGTTACGCTCACGAATTTACGTTTCATTTCGGAGATTTCGAACAACACGTGTTATAATCAAAAAGGGCGTAAGTACGTGTGCGCCGCGCGGTTAGCCAAGAACAACTGCCGGCCGTTAGAAAGATCGCCGGTTCTAGCAGCGCATTGCTACGTCACAAAGGCAACCTACTCGTACGTGCCAAACGTATTAAAACAATACGATTTACATTTTTAAGCAAACTATCCAAATGGTATTAGCAGAGTACTTACATAGTGACAGAAAAAAAAATAACATTAAATATTAACCCAATGAGCTCATCGCTAACAACAATATTACAAATAAAATGAAAAACGGGGGTACGATGTTTGCCGATTTATGTCATTTTTCTATTCGCTTACCAATATCGCTAATAATGATATCGTTAACGATATCAGAATATCACCTATAGCTTAATGGATAATATATATAGGTATATCCGCCAGACGTTACTTTGATGTATTTCTGTAGCGCTGGACGGGAATGTTATTATTTAGGGTTATATTTTATCAGTATATTTAGTGAGTGATAAAAAGTTATTTCCATTTCCAATTTCAGCCAGATCCGTCCAACCGTTGTTGCACCGTGAAGGAGTAACAAACTAACACGGATACAAACTTCAGCATTTATGGTTTTAGAAGTATTTAAAAAAAACAACGCACAGCGCCATCTTTCGTCGGAGAAACTCAACTCATGCCCTTGTGTTGAACCTTAAGCACGTAGAAAACTTGGTAATTCAATTTTCGGCCACCAACGGAGTGCTTGTCTTTAGTGCAGACTACTTCATAAAGATGACGTAAAAGAACATAACTCGTAAATTCTGTGGCTATCAGCTTTTCCGTCTGAACTCGGCAATTTCATTCCAACCTGGTATAACTGCGGAAATATTCTTACTGCGGGTGTTTAATGCGGGACTAGAACTTGTATGAAATGAAAAATAACCTTGAATAAAAACGTTCTTAATTGTACTGGCACAACATCTCCGCAATTGCTATAATTATTTGCCTCAATAAAATAGATATTTTTTTAATCTGACACGTAATACGCAAAATTAACATTAATATACATATAACAATGTTAGGCTGTCAAAATATAATAAAGGCTGGTCTATTAAAAAAAAAGGTGATTGTTGGACTGATAAATACGGAACCTCAGTTAATTAGCACGTGCTTAAAAGAAACTAATGTCATGTAAGTCATGTTATAATTATACAGAACTATACCATACTCAAGTAAAAATATGTATATTAGAGAGGCAAATAACCAAACCATTGCGGGGCTGTTGTATGACTAGAATAAATAAATTATTTAGTTCCGTATTAGGATAGTAAAGCTGAAAATTTCCAAACAAAATGAGAGCGTTTTACTTGCCAAAAAAGGTCCTAGAACCCGAAGTCGGGAATTTTATCTGATTTTTATGATTTCTGAATAAGTTGTTGATATTATGAAAAACCATGTCTGGCTTTTCTTTCCAAGAAAATATTTCTAAAAATTAAAAAAAAAACTAAATAACAAAAGACAGAACCGTACCGACCTATTTTTTTCATAATTTGTAGGCAATATAAAAAATCTAAATTACGAGTATTTTGACGACGCAATAGCCCAGTTTGTATTGATCCTGCCTACAAAGCTAGCGGTCCCGGGTTCAAGTCCCGGTAAAGGCAGATATTTGTGTGATGAGCATGTGTATTTTGTCTCTGAGTCTTAGGCGTTTTCTATGTATTTTACTATTTATTTCTCTATATAAGTATTTATATCGTTGTCTAGTTACAATAGTACAAGTCTAGAGCTTAATTTGGGATTAGGTAAATCTTTGTGAGAGAGTCCGTTGAAAAAAATCGTGGAAATCGGACGTAATTTAGGGGGTGAGAGACGTTAATTGTCCCGAGTGATTTTAACGTCCCTTCACAAATATTTTAAGCACCTGTATAAAGAATCTTGCTGCAGATATAAAAGATAAAAAAAAAGATAAAAGATGTTTATTCAGTAAGTAGGCCGCACGGGCACTTTTACACGTCAATAATCTACCAGCGCTTCACAAGAGACCACTGCTGAGAAGAAACGCCGCGAGAGACTCAACAGTTAGTCGTTTTTTAAATATACAATAATAAAACTTAACCTACCATTATATAAAACAATGAATCTAACATACGATAAGAAATAAATATATTCACGCGTAGTTGAGTAGGAAAATGTGTCAAAACTCTGATTTTTCTCCAGAACTAATTAGTACGAGTAGTAAGTAATAGAAAATAATTATAAAAATTATACTTAATTATGATGGTGTAAGACAACTACATAAAAAGTTTCGATACATTCTCCTACAGAAACCGTGTCCCCTAGACAATAAACAATGTTTATAAGTATCAGGTTATCATAAAATTGAAGAGTTCAGATGTTGAGTTAATAGTCACAGAAATGTTTTTAACGCCAAGTCTATAAAGTAGTCTGCCCTAAAAAAAAACATCAAATAAACATCAACATAACCAAATTTTTCTCTCATGATCATGACATTTCACATCAATAGCATTATAGGTAGGTACATTGCTGGTCGAAAAATGTTGCGAAATTAATAACGCTCAATTAACAAGAATTGCTTCTACGACGTGTTAAAACGATTAAGGATTAATTATGACTGATTCACATTAACTCTCGTATTAAACACACACGTAAAGATAAAGGTCCCAACAGTAACTATACCATAGCAGCGTCTATATTAAATTTAAAATTAGCGTAATTAGTCAGACAAAAAAGTAACAAGTAGGTAGGAGGCCCTTAATCTAGACCGTTAAAACCATAATATTATTCTTTGACCTGTTATCGTACTGTCAGGGCCTCCCAACTCGAACTTTTTTCTTTGTACCCATAGGCTTAGTTTGGGACTAGGTCAATTTATGTGACAGTATTTATTTTTGCAATGTAATAAATTACCTAATCATTTTTAAATATCCAAAGTAGTAAAAAAAATATCTGACAAAACAACTTGTGTTACGATTTTGTAAACAATTTTCAAAATACAAATCATATAAGCTATTTAGCTAGGAGTAAGGGCATTCTTCAAGGAACAAATTCTATGCGACATGCAGTCCATATTTGTCTAGTCTAGGGGCGACGTGCATCTGCAGGGATTCCCGCTCCCCGCGCCCCCCGCACCCGGCTGACACGTCACTACGTCATCGAGTGACGTCACCTACCAGGAGCTCATGAAGAAGGTTCGGGAAATCAATGACAACAGAATAGTCACGAACAGTGGATCAAAACAGGTCAAAATAAATAAAGAAGGTGTTCATAGGAAAACTAAAAGATCAATATGTAGGTATAATTGTTTTCTGTTTTATAAACTTTTCGAGGCTAAATTGCTAATTGTCATCGAACGACTGCAAAATTGCAGCAGATGGTGGCACTAGTGCTGTTTTTTGAAGGTATTATTTGATATTTTTTTCAACGACCTGTACAAGTTTTTGGTAAAATAAAACATGTGATTTTCTATTCTGTCATTTTTTTTTCTGAAATACTTTTGCAGTGATTTTGACAGTCAAAATTTGATCGGCTAGCTTATTAAAATATAAAAAACATCCCTTAACTCGAAGTTATGCTATTATGTCTTCCTTATTTGATGTAGATCCACTGTCTGACGGAAGCTGTGCCTAGTTATCCGTTGGTGAGTCGAGCGGGCTGAAAGGGAACTAGCTTGCTCCGCTCCCTCTAATCAATATGCAGATATAAAGAATGCACCACTTCTATGTTCTGCGTCCCTAGTACATCCTGACATTTACGCGAGCCACGTGCTTTGAGAACCTATAAAACTCAGACTTTCTTGAAAAACCTGATAGATAAATGAAAAAAACTAGACATGTTTTAGAATTACTAAATATTGAAAATAAAAATTCTAAAGACTTTTTATGCTAAAGCGATAATTATTCGGCTGAAGTGAAACTTGATACCTCTCGGGACGAAAGTATATTTTGTTGCCAATTTACTTGGAAAGTCATACATGATCGTGTGATGATGCAAGATGGTTGTTATTCCCTACCTAAACCGTCCCAAAAATACAAGGATAATATTTCCTTAGAACCAGACTACAAGGTTATTAATAAAAAAGCAATTTTGTTTCAAGCCTTCGAGAATTAACAGATGAAATGACTAAACAGACAAATTCTGAGGATCAAACCTTCGCGTTTTTAGCTAACGTGAAATACGTGTATTATGTTATGTGGTAATACTAACTATCTAATGAGGCACAATAGTTAGGAAATAAATACGCAATCAACGTAATAGGTATTCCAGTTGGCTGTAGTCGTGTATCGGAATTCTTTACAGATCTTAAATTACAGATACAATTATCTTCCCGACCAACACCATACTCTAGGCAGGTCCCCGTGTGGTTTCCGGATTAGAATAGTGCCACTCCAAGTCTTCCCGTGGATGTCGTAAAAGCCGACTAAGGTAATAAAGGCGTGTAGTACTGTTAGGCGATGGGCTTGCAACCTGTCACTAATACACTGGTAAAGATCTTCGCCTAAGGCTGGGTTTTATAAAGATCCGTTTGATCAAATTTCGGTCAGGAATGTCAAAACTTGTATGAAGTTACTAAAATTTGATCTGACATATTTACTAACAGGCCTTTATAAAACCGGGCCTAAGTGTGCAAAATGTGGTTACAGAATTATCAAAAGGTTTTTAGAGTTGTTGGAAATTCTGTAGCTCTGCTTGTATGTATGTATGTATGTACTAGTTAGTCACTAAAAACGATGCAAAAAACAATAGCAACATGGAGGTCAAGCAAGTCGTTCAGTTTTTACGAGGAAACAAATAATCATAAGTACATTCATACATTTAATCACGCCTGTTTCCCAGAGGGGTAGGCAGAGACCACTTCTTTCCATTTGCTACGATCTTGACAAATTCCTTTCGCTTCTTCCACATTCATACATCGAGTCATGCACGCACGTCGGTTTCGGGTACTTAAGATTCGGCCCTTTTCCAGTATTTCTCCGATTTGACTCGAAAAAGTACGCCTAGGCGGCCCCTTCCGACCCGTCCACTCACTTTCGATCTGTATATCTCTTTCGTCAATCTTCTTTATTTTTTTAATATTGTCATCTTTATATATTAATCAATAATAAAGCATTGTTTCACGCAGTGAACTCATATTATATCTAAAGAACCCAAATTGCGTGTTTAATTTCCATGCAAGCAAGCTCTAGAATGTCTAGTTATATGGAGAAGGAACTTGTTGCTCCACTACCTCAAATCAAAGTGCATACAAGAATATAAAGTTGCACCACTCTCCGGGTTATGCATCCCTGGTAGATGCTGGCGGTTTTCGCGAACCCGGTCAATACTATCGCGTTGCGTACCACCTGTACTTGCGCCTAGCACTATGCGTACTACTACTAATTTTAAATTTGAAAAGTGCCTTGATGAATTCACCATATCTAATCAAACTAATTTACCTAACTTAAAGTTTTAAAAATGATTAAGAGGGTGGATTTTATTCTCAATGACAGAAAGTATTAAAAACATTACTACATTACAAAGGGTACATATTGTTAATCTAAACTTTGTTTGAAAAGATAGCTTTATAGCAGCTAAGATACAATGAAAAGACACAAAAACTTTCTACGTGCCTACATTGCCTTTCTTGGCTGCAACTAAGGCTGATTTGGTACTATAAATCTTGGCTGTGCCTCTCCTTGGTCCAGAGCCATCATTTTCTGTTTCTTTTGTCGTTGAACAAAATTTCCGAGCTCTGCTGCACTTTTTGTAACAGCGTCGCTTTTTGCAGTTTTGTACACGTATAATAAAATTGAAATAGATGTATAGCTTATGATTTTAAAAATAACGTGAAGGTGTTGCAAAAGATTTTTGGTGAATAATGAGTATTTTTAAAATCTGTTGATATTTTGCGTTCCTTTTGAAACTGTAACTGTAACTATGTAAAATAATGATTTAATACATTCGATCGTAACACAGGTTTATTAAATAATAACTAAGATTAAGGACTACCGATGCCACCTTCACGATTGTATTATACATATTAAAGATTTTATTAGTTAACCAGCTTTTCCTCGGTGTCGTGTGTGTAAATGAACTCGGTAGTAAATTTAATAATCTTTGTTTATTTTTGCAATAGTTGTTTCTGCTTTTGTGGCGAACATAACTTTTATAATTTGCTTTCAAATGAATTCACATTTGTAAGGTTATTTATTACTGCGCACCGGCTAAGGGCCTGTTGTTTGATCAGTAGTTTAACTAACTAATCGTTAAAATTCGAAAAAGGAACTGAAAATTTGACACATTTCCTTGAGATTCCTTCAAATTTTCGATTCCTTTTTCAAATTTTAACAATTAGTTAGTTTAACTACTGATCAAACAACAGGCCCTAAGAGCACGTAGGTCGGTTGCCACGCAACGCACGTGGTGTTGAAAAATGCCAGGAGTCACTAGGGATGCATGACGTAGAAAGTGGTGCATTGTTTATCAATTGCTCCAGAGCCTTGGTCGAGAACGTATTGATTTGCGGGAACGGTGCAACCGAGTTTCTCGTTTCAGCATGCAAGTCCCGCCCTCCCGCCTCCACATAACTATCGTAGAGGTTGCGTTTTACCTGCGATTTTAGTAGTTCACTGCATCTTCGTTGTCATGAGCTCCTAGTATGTTTCATTAAATTTTAAGGTAAGCTTAGTCGGGCAAGCGTTGCATCAACGACAGTTAGTGGTCCTGCGCCGAGCGTACGCCGGATGTACAGGCGCCCTCATTTTTTTTATTGCATCACTACATAGTATAAAACAAAGTCGCTTCCCGCTGTCTGTCCCTATGTATGCTTAGATCTTTAAAACTGCGCAACGGATTTTGATGCGATTTTTTTTAATAGATAGAGTGATTCAAGAGGAAGGTTTTTATGTATAATAAATTTTGTTTTATGAACGTGTGTTATAGAAAACTCAAATAAACCGAAGCGAAGCGAGGGCGGGTCGCTAGTTTTCTTAAAAACTAAAGTATTTTCTTGAAATTGGACAGTATGTTTTTGTACTACTAATGAAAACACAACTTGTAGGGTATATCTAATAACAATTACACCTTCGAGTTATCAACTTAACGGAAAAATGTGGCCACCTTTTCCCGTTAAGCTGTCTCTTCAGAGGGTAATTGTTATTAAAGTTTGTTTTGTATCCCATAAATTGTGTTTTTACTTGCACTACAAAAACACATCGTCTGATTCCAAGGAAATTATTTAGTTAATAAGAAAACACAATAATAGTAATGAGGACGCCACTGGACGCTCCGCGTTTGCTCGGCGCAGTCTTAAATCGGTAAAACCATATTATGTTTTAGACATGTTATCGGGCTGTTTTTACTCAGCCGCCGTAATTGTAAGGTGAATAAAAGCAATAATTGACAATACAATAGGGCGTCAAAACCATTATGATAATTTTATTATTACCAAGTAGAATTAGAGCCTCTTATTCGGTTTAAGGAAACTTTGCTTTCATATCCAAATAGTGGTCATACGGTTTTTATTTTTAACAACACATAGGTACCCACACCGGCACAGCAAAAAAATATTTTAGTTTTAATAAATTTTTATTTGTTGACGTCTTATCGACACCTCCTAAGTATACTGGTGCAAGTGACCTTTTTGCGATTTTCGTTTTTTTGCATTTTTATGCCTATAATACTTATATTTACCTCCCACAAAAATTTCATGCGGAAATTCCTGCTACTTTCTGAAATAAAGTGACGTATACAAATGCAAGTAACACTTTTTTGTAAATCGGTAGGTTGTAAACTGAGTCAAGTCGCTTGCACCACAGTACGCGGGACCGATTCCGTGGAGGGGCTGAGTGTGAGCGGTACAACTGACAGTTGGTTTAGTATGCTCGTAAACCATTAATGCTAGCAGACGTTGGCTCAGTATACTCGCTTCTGTGTCGACGCGATATACGTTAATAAACGTGTTAGAATCATAATTGGGGTACGCCCATTTTAACAATGTATGAAAATTTCAAAACCATTTCGAGGAATAGGTTCCTCAAACTAATCTCTGCCATTAAATTGAAAATACATGTTACAGTGAATTAATTATATAGTTATAAAGAAATGACCTTCATTTGACCCCTAAATGTGGTCCGAATGGCGCTATATCAACCTTTTTGTGGTTTTATATGAAACATATAAAACCTATCCAATGTTTAACTTAGGTACTTACTTTTATTTCTCTTTTATCAATGGCGGTCCACCACGGTATTCTGCAGTGATTTTGCCAGTCAAGTGAGTTGAGTAAACAGTAAACAGAATAAATCAAAAGTAAAAGCCGGACATCTTCCCTCCCCGATGGTTACCGGCAGATTCCAATATTTTACCACATTACTACAATTTAGATACCTAGCTGACACCTACGTTCGAAGACAGCTGTTGTCATAAAAAAAATGTTTTTTTACAAATTGACTATTAATTCTTATGATTAAATTAGTATATTATTAAAGCCATTTCTCTTTTAAGTTGTGTGTGATAAATGTAATTAATTTATGTGATGAGTTTTTCCAAGAGGTTCAACACGACGGCATCGGCATCAACATTTATTATAGAAACGAATGATTAGAGGTATGGAATCTCTTATCCATATTCTTTTTCTACTCTCGTACCGTACCGCTAATATTGATATCGTTAATGGTATTAGAATACCACCAATAGCGTAACTGAAGCGGAAAAACAATTCTATTATGAGCGTTGCTATGGTTATAACAGTTCTATAATAACTAATGATGAATAATAATTAATGACCGGTTTTTTTTGGGGGTTTTCTAAAGATGAAACCTAGCTAGATCGAATTATTGCTCCCGAAACCCCCAGCATACAAAATTTCATGAAAATCTTTGGAGCCGTTTCCGAGATTAAGGTTATATTATATACTTATACAATAATTGCTCGTTATAAAGTATTGTAGATGTGAATGTGTTCAGTAAATCTGCTCTAGAAAGAAGTTATGCAGGAAACGCTGTATTTATTTGAATTTAGGTAATAAGCAATGGCAGAATACTAATAATTCTCTGAAACTATTAATAAATTGTGTTGCGATTGTTTCTTTACATAATGTTTGAATAGACGTGTTTTAAAAAGAAAACACAAATAATTTAAAAATAAGTCTTTCTAAATAACTCCGCCATTTTTGCACAGTAAGCAGATGAGGTTAATTTTATGAAATAATTTATTTTAAACCACAAAAACACTCTTAATCATGAAAAGCTTCAAATGAAATCCTTATAAAAGGTTATACTATCGAGTAAAAATTTAAAAGCAGACAGTTATCTTTCTGGTGTATCCCAATTATGAAAATGAATAAAGACTGAATCTTGTAAGATACTAAGTAAGAAGTAATCTCAAATAAGATTGCTTTAAAAACAATATCTTATTATTTGTGTTAGTAAAGGTGTTCAAATGATAAATAGCAAAATGATTAAAAACGTTACTTTAAGATAATTCAATTAAGTTTCTAAATTTCCATTACTACTAATTAATTGAAGAGGTAAAAGCGTTTGTTATGAAAGTTTCCATTAGGAACATAAAATAATTATGGCTGTTATAAAAATGTATGTAAGTTTTTACCAAAATAACACCGTTATTTGGCAAGTTACTATCTTTTGATTTTAAGAACACGGGCTTAGTCATATTTTTAAAAGTCAACCCTTATTATTTTAATATAAAAAACATGACAATATTACAAAAGTGTACTGGTTTAAGTGACATGACTTTTATTGTATACTGGTACTAGTGATTATTATGCCCAAATAATAATAATAAGGGGTAACAGAGCAAAGCAATATCTTTATTTATAAATGATATCACCCATAATCACTTAATTACCTATAAAAATAATAAATAGAAGCTGAATTGTAATGATAGCCACAAACAGTGTATACTGGATCAAGTGGTAGTTAGCTCAGTATACTATAAATTGAAACACATGTAATACGCGTATACTAGTTTATCTGCGCTTTTCTCAAAAACCGCTATAGTTTTTTAAATTCTAAATATGTAGAAGAAAACGTAATACTTTAATTAAAATAAATCTAAAATTTCATTACATTATCTTTAAAGGAAAAAAAGTTATGCATATATTTACCTTTGCACAGCTCTCCTGTGAAATCGTGATTTTGCACTTGCATCAGTATACTTAGGAGGTGTCGTTATTATGAACTCGTCATACCATTTAAATACGGCTTTGAATGTTTATGAGTCTAACATAACATATAAATAAGCCGTGGGTTCCTTATCAGAAAGGCTAAATTTAATAAGCCAATGTATCATTATCCCTACAATTTCATAATACCCAAAGGGTTTTTTTCTAAAACCGATAACTTACCAGTATTTTTAAAAAGCAACTCGTTACGTTTATGGTTTAAAAAAAAAAACATTAGGTATTATGAACTTTAGGGATTATGATACATTAGGCTTGTTAATTTTAGGCGTTCTGATGGTTACTTAACCCCGTTTTCTGATACCCAATAACATTACCAACATTTTTGGTCGAACGAAACATTTTTTTCAGCCTTAACGGCATCAGAGTTTCGTGGCAGCACCGTAGCGCGTAGAGACGTGGTAGGTCTAGGTGCGTAACACTTGTTAGTTCGGTTTGCTTAATGGTAATGGAACACACTTTTATTGCAACTAATAGGTATATAGTAAACTTATGTACTTACCTCTTATTCTGTTAATTTATCTTTAATTAAGAGCCGTAAGTCACTTTATTAAACTAGCTATTTGATATGCCATGCTAGAGAAACGATGAAACAATTTAAGAGATTTTCAATGATTTATGAATGAAAAGTTCTTCAGAATTAAGTGTTAGACAGTGATAAAGTACCGCAGATAGACAAGGTATCGATCGCACTTAAAGTTAATTAAAAATATTTAAAAAAAAAATGTATGGTAGCGTTCGACGTAAGCAATGAAACGTACTAGGAAAACATGAACCGACTGTAGGAGTTACATTAAAAGTGAGTCGTGTGACGTAACGGCCCGGCTCTCTCACGCCAGGATTGCTATCGGGTTAACTGGCTGTTAGCATGAATGGCTTTGTAATGTCCATATTTTCAAACAGATGGCGTTATAATGTTAATTTTCTTAGACATTACTAAAAATAATTGAACCCTTTCTTTGGTAGTTAGATAAAAAGTAAAATGGATACATTTAAAACTTCTCAACGTTACATAAAGTATTTCATAAATATGTTTTGTACACTTATAATTTATAAAGAGGAAAGATTTGATTATTTGTTTGCATCGAATAGGCTCTGAAACTATTAGTAGAACGATTTGTAAATTTCTTTCACCGTTAGAATCCTAAGTTATCCCTGAAAAAATTAAGCTAAGTATATTGAATTTTTCTGCAAAGACGTAGTCGCGAGTTTGATAAACTCCTAAGTTAGGTAATAAACTTGAGAATTTGAGAATTGTCCGTTAAAGTATAGCGTTTTAGTAAGCCCTAGCTTTGTTAAGGATAAACAAAATAAATAATAACTTATGAGTATCTCCGAGTTAGTAATATCCACCCACACCCACGATTAACTTTATTATGTTATATATGAGTACCTATACCTACATTTTAATTATAACACTAGTTGTGTCATTACTCGTCTAACTCAAAAACCCGTCAAGCTAAATCTACACAGGTCGTATAGAAGCCTAACTATAAACATAATACACCCAAAATGCATTACCCTTGTTCATGAGCCGTTAGTTAAAAACCACGTAACAATTGATTTACTCGTAGGTATATTGTTTAAACCTAAATCGTAGCAGTCCCGGAGCTCGTAGATTCGTTTAGGGCTACGGGCGTATTAATTTTATATTATAGGGCGTATTAATAAAATATTATATGCCAAGTGAACACATTATTATGTCTTATAATCAGACGATAAAAAAATCGGGTGCAGTTTTTAATACGTATTCAAAGTTTCAGCTCAATTAACAACGCAACGGTGAAAGATTAAACAAACAACGTAGCGTCCGTATTGCACTGAGTGTAAAGGGCGACTGGGTCTACACGGCTTCTAATTCGCATGCGCAAACGAAGTGTAACAGCACCTCCTCGGTTTCATGAAGTCCTAGTACTCGCTCGTTGCGGAAACAATCAAGCAATACCTGCAACACCTTGTTCGCGCCGGCAAATGAGTCTGTACTTACGGTACGGACGCTCGCAGTCGAGCTGAAAGTATATATATAGAGTTGATACCTACCTACCACTTTTTATATGGTTTTTGGGCGTTTTTCAAATACGTGTACATAGTTTGGTTACTGTAAGTTTTTTATCTTTTAATTGCAAGAATGTAGTTAGCTCTGCTGATTGTGTGCGAGATTTATGCAAGACTGCTGACGTCATCGCGCTGCAGGAAACGTGGCTGTTGCCTCATGACGTGCCTTTCCTAGGTAGCCTAGATGACGAGTTTGCGTTTACTGGCAAGTCAGCTGTCGATACGTCCAAAGGGGTTTTAAAAGGAAGGCCGTATGGAGGAGTCGCCTTGCTATGGCGGAAGTCTTTGTTTTCGTCAGTGACAGTGTTATCGTGCGTAAATAACCGCTTAGCTGGTATTAAAATATTACTCGAGGATAGGTCATTAGTGATATTTTCTGTATACATGCCCACGGATTCCTCAGACAATCTTATAGAGTTTACACAGTGTTTAAGTGAGATTATCGCAATAGTGGACAGTGTTGACATCGAGTCTGTTTTTATACTGGGTGATTTTAACGCGCACCCCGGCGAGCGTTTCACGAAAGAGTTATTGACTGTGTGTTTAGGTCAATCATGGTCATGTGTCGATTTGGAACTGTTACCGGGTGACACACATACGTTCACGAGTTCAGCAAACGGGGCCCTTCGCTGGCTGGACCATTGTGTGGTGTCGAGAGCGGCTCGCGAGATAGTTGTTAATGCGTCCGTACTATAATGGTGTTTATAACTCTGATCACATTACATTGTTAATTAAGTGCAATATTAGTTTAATACAACCAAAAATTAAATGTAAATCTAATTTAAATAATAGGGTAATATGGGGTGAAAGAGACAGTAAACAAGTGACCGAGTACTCCCAGTTTTGTGACTCTGAGTTGAAACAAATAGACTTTTCCGCCGTTTTTCATAACTGTTGCGATTCTGTATGTTCGATCTCAGACCACCGCTTAAAGTTAGATGATATGTATCGCAATATAATATCCACACTAAAGAAAGGGGCTGAGCTTACTTATATGGGGAGGAGTAGAAAGCACTTGAATAGAAAACAGGTAGTAGGATGGAATAAGCATGTCCGCGGAGCTCATGCGGAGGCTCGACGTTGCTATCAAACGTGGTTGCTGCTCGGTAAACCTACGGGTGGGCCTGTTTTTCAAGACATGAGTGATTCAAGGCGGTTATTTAAATCTAAATTAAAGTTCTGTCAGGATAACCAGCAACAAATAAAGATGGATATGATAGCCAAAAACCACTCAGAAAAACAATTTAAGAGTTTTTGGAAGGCCACAAATAAATTAAGTCCTAAATCGAGTCTCCCTGTGAGTATTGGGGGCTTGCACGAGCCTGTTGATATTGCTGATGCTTTTCAGAAGCATTTTAAGGTTGAATCGCCACTATCAAGTGTGCAGCGGGTGGTCGGCGAGGAGTCCGTCAGTGTGAGTGATCTCTCTGTAAGATTTACTGCTAAAGAAGTTTGTTCGGTAATAAAGCGAATGGTAAGAGGTAAATCTCCAGGTCACGACGGTCTCAGCGTCGAGCACCTTAAGCATGCAGGATTACATCTGCCGCGGGTGCTCTCCTTGTTCTATAACTTATGTATAAGTCATGGTTATCTCCCAAATGAGCTTATGTTAACTGTTGTAGCTCCTATTATTAAAAATAAGACAGGGAGCGCCTCCGATATGTCGAATTACAGGCCAATTTCACTAGCTACTATCCTAGCTAAGGTGTTGGACAGTCTGCTTGATAGCCATCTAGCCCAGCACATTGAGTTATCCGATACTCAATTCGGATTTAGGTCTGGTCTTTCCACGGAGCATGCTATATTGGCTCTTAAGCAGACTGTTCAATACTATACTCATAGAAAAACGCCGATTTTTGCCTGTTTTTTGGACTTGTCGAAGGCGTTCGACCTAGTTAGCTATGATGTGTTATGGCAAAAACTCCAAATTGAAACGACGGTTGCTCCTGAGGTTATTGCTTTGTTCAAATATTGGTATGGCAAACAGAGGAATAGCGTCAGGTGGGACGGCTCGTACTCGACCGTATACTCCCTGCAGTGTGGGGTGAGGCAAGGAGGGCTGAGCTCACCGCGCCTCTTTAATGTTTACATGAACCAGCTGATGGATGGGCTCAGTAGCACGGGAGTTGGCTGCCATGTCGATGGAGTTTGTATCAATAACATAAGTTATGCCGATGACATGGTGCTGATGAGTCCATCTATCGGTGGTTTAAGGAAACTGTTGTCCATGTGTGAGGTCTACGCGATGGCTCATGGGCTCAAATATAACGCCAACAAGAGCTCATGGTATTTAAGGCGGGTAACAAAACCTACGCCGAAGTACCTGAGGTCTTACTCTGCGGCGCCCCGCTGTCTAGGGTGACTAAATTTAAGTATTTGGGCCATTGGGTCAACGAGGACCTAAAAGATAATTTAGACATAGAAAGGGAACGAAGATCGTTGGCTGTCCGATGTAACATGTTGGCCCGCAGATTTGCACGTTGTACGACTCCCGTAAAAATAACGCTTTTTAAAAGTTACTGTCAAGCGTTTTACACGTGCAGTCTGTGGGTCTCATTTACGCAGTGGACATACAGCGACCTTCGCGTCCAATATAATAACGCGCTGAGGGCGCTGCTGGGCATGCCGTGGCGCTGCAGCGCGTCGGGCATGTTCGCGGCCGCGCGCGTGGACGGCTTCGCGGCCGTCATGCGCAAGCGGGCCGCGTCCGCGCTGTGGCGCGTGCGCGGCAGCGCCAACAGTGTCCTTCGCATGTTTGCGGACCGGTGGGACTCTCCACTCCTGCGGAGATGGATGCAGCTCCACACCGATCTTTAGTCCTAATTGAGATAACTTTAAGTACTAACATAGTTTTTTGGAATTTACTAACAAATTATGGATTCTTTTATCTGAAATAAACTATTATTATTATTATTATAGTAAAAAAAAAAAACCTTGCGTCACAAAAATACTTAAAGTTCATACTTAAAGTATAGGTATTTTTCGTGACCCAGAAGAAAAGTTAGTTTCTTAATTTTTGTTCTTAACAATGTATACTTTTGCCTTTTATGTTTTTAAGGACAAGGTGGTACTTCACTTGCCAATTTTTGCTCATACATTTTCTTGCACCTCTAACATTTTTCATAGTAAATGAAAGGGATGCAATACAAAATATTTGTCAATCGTGAAGTGGCGTCATTTAGATAAGTCCTTTATAACTTTATGGTACTTTAAAATATACGTTAGTGCGTTGAACCCAAATTGGTGAATAAATGCATGATATCTAGAAAAAACGCATGTTAATTGGTCACGTTTGCATATTAATTGGTTAAGTTTGCATTTTCCATTACTTTTGATAAAGGATTTGTCGAGCGAGTGAAATAAAAAAATGTTAATTGATGATATAAATTCCAAGTGAGCAAGGTAAAGGTTCCGCAAGCCAAATGATAGTACTAGGAGTGCATATGATGCATATCAACCCGGAGGAGCGCACATCAGCGAAGCACTCTAGTATAGTTATATTATAGTATAGTTATTAGTGCTACTGAATGCACACGAGTTACACAACACACGACGAAAGAAAGAGCACATGCGCAGTCTATAGTCTATACTTTTAGGCATTTAAAAAAGTGTAAACAAAACAACCACGTGATATAGTTCGTCAGCCAATAGAAGCAGACAGTGTTCTGCTTCTATTGGCTCACGTCAAAGTCGTTGTACGTCAAAGTTCGTTAAAACAGTTTTGATTGGTGGTTTAACAATGTCACGTGGTTTAGAATGTTTACATTTTTTTATAATACCTAAATGTATAGACTATAGTCCTGGTACGCACAATAGTAAAAGCTCCTGAATGCATAAGACACACGCCTTGTGTTCCCGTGATCTGCAATTTGCTAAATATTTTTTATTGTTATGTAACTGGTAAATTATTCATTGATCCTAATCAAAGGTGGTCTTGACTATACGTAATAAAAAATGATTCCAGACAAATTATTTGTACCCTAATCGGACAACTTTTCAGTTTTGATTAGCAATCAGTAGAAAGTAATCGATCTAGTTTATAGTCCTTATAGTCATCAAGTCATAACATTAGTCACAACAGCCTCGTAGTGAAGTAGAAAGTGAAATACGTAATGCACCCTCCGGTACCGCCCCAATCCGGCGGCATTCAATACAGTAGGAAATAAATCAGCCTTCTGCATTTCATGTCGCCCTAGTACACTTTTGTCTTCTTTCTTGAAACGTGGCCGTTAGGGAATGGGTTGGCCTAGGCCTTCTTGCATACACAATCAATGCAATAAATAATTATAATAAAGCCTAGTATATAAATACGAGGACTTGCATGTGCGTTATGAACACTCACAGACACGTTAAAGGCAAACGCGTGTGTGAGTATCCATCCAGTTTGTTAAACTCTCCTAGTCGGTATGCACTCCTGGTACAATTTCTTGTTGGGTGCTTTTAGTTTAAGTCTCTTCGTTTAGCGACACAGGTGACATCTAGCAACAAGTAGATAAAATTGCCAGTAAACGCAACCAAATGCACAGAGATGGCGCAAATACATAAAATAGACGGGATATAGGGAATCAAATCGTAATCCAGACAGCCATGTAGTGTTCAAAAGCAAAACGAGTATTTACGATAGAATACATTTACCAGTTGTGTGAAAAAAAAAGTTCAATAAATATAATCCGACTATTGAAACAGTAAAAACCCAATCAATATTCTCATCTGATATTGTTATGTACAATCTATTCTATTTATTATTTCTCGTCTAATCCTTATTTCCTCATTAAAATTATTAAAGCGAAAGTAACTCTGTCGGTCTGTCTGTCGCGTTTTCTCGCCAAAACTATTGAACCAATTTAAATGAAATTTAATACACAGATAGTATAGTCTAGAAAGGACATAGGCTACTTTTTAATGTGAACTATAGGACTTCCTTATTTCTAGACTTAAAAATATGACCGGTTAAATTTTAAAATGACCCGTATGGCGAAGTTGGCGACTTAAATTGGGGAGGGGGTTTTACATACAAAATGTACAACTAAAATGTGGAATTTAAATTGATATTTAAAATGATGTGTGAAATAAATTTACTAATAACTATGCAACTGCATACTTATTAGCAAATGTGAGAGGGCTATATTACCTATCGCCGAAAAACCCCACACTTTGGTTTCCTTTTTAATTTTGTAGTCCTTGTGTCTAATTTTTTTTAATTTTATGTCAATTTTCATTCATAAATCACTGAAAAACCTTCGATCAAAATCAAGTGATTTATGGTTTTAAATAAATGTTTATCAATTGTTTATAAATTAATATAAATTAAAATGTGTTGCATAATGCACAATTGAATAAAGCCCCTAAATGCGGACCAATGTAACAAGTTAATCTAATTATTTTACATAACCTACAATGTTCGTCAAGTGTTTTTTTTAGTTAGAAAACTAGAGATCGCTGGATCATACTCAGTGAATGGTTCCGATCCGAAACCAGTTCTACCGACACAAAAAGCAAAAAACAAAAAACAACAAATTTCAATAAAATGTTCTATTTAACGTTATAATGGTGCTTAGATGATTTTTATTTACAAATAAGTTACACAATTCACTTTTAAATACCATAATTATTTACAGTACAGTCAATGGCAAGACCAATATATTGTGCACACCACAAACGCTCAAAAATACGTCCACAGGCTTGATTACTATTATATTTTTGCACCTTTGTGGGGATATTTATTTCAACCCTTTAAAAAAAATTAAAACTAGAACTGGTTTTTCGAGTAACATCGTTGTTAATCAATTTAACGTTTTCAATGTCAGTGGGGTGTCACCCTCGAGTACGTGAAGGTCGCGGGGACTTAAGCTCCCCTTCGTTATAACCTGTTTATACACAGCTAGGGTGCCCTCAAACAAGCGCCTAAACTTAACGATTTTAAAGAGGAACTTATTAACTATAAGATAAAGCATTTAACCTTAATTAAAATATCATAGTTTTGAAGCTATTGATAGACTTTTATAAAATATGTCATTTTTGATCCCAAAAATATGATATGGATCTAGTTTAAAGACTTTTGCTGTTACCAGTACCAGTTAAATATTCTTTAAAAATGTCACTAAAGTTTTGATCAAATTTTGTCTAAAAATATAAGGACTTTGTAGGCAAACTTTGTAAAAAGATACAAATTAGTACATTTTACATTGGAAAATGTTTTTAGGAATGCACAAATAACATTCAGGCAAAAAGAACAGGACAATAATTATACCATAATGATAACAAATTTCATCATCCGTGTTCGTACTGCTTCTTGTATTGCACAGTGCAAAAATTATCTTCACAAGTTATGCTGTCCTGGTATTTAGTAGGCATATATTTGCTCCGCCCCCGTGCCTCGTGTAACTTAGAGGACCTTGAAAAACTTCTTTAAACTTTTCAATGAGTTTTTTTTTTTTTTATTAAAAATCAACGGTAAGAAACGTATACGATAAATACCTACAAATAGAAAACTTTACCTACACCTAGCAAACTTTTTAAAATTGCTAAATGAAAACAAGAAATACTGTACCTATAGTTACGTTTTCAAAAACACTTTCTAAGTATGGATTTATTTTGAATGCGTTAATATCATGAAGCTATCGTGTAATTCCAATACATTGATACGTTATTAAGGATCGGATGCTACGTGGAAAAATTACAAATTATAGCTATTTTTAACCAAGGCAGACAAAGGTGTACGGCAATGTACCGTACTTAAACTAAAAAAAGGTTAACCCTGATTTGGTCGGTTTTGAGTTAATGATGCAAAAATAAAGAGCGAATAGTTGTCTATATTTTGTCCTAGGAAACAATCCTTCTAACATTATTAGTTACGGAGATACAGATAGTTGGTAAATTATTAAGATGTACTTATTTAATTAGAAATAAGTTAAAGCACAAAGCTAGTATGTAAGAGGGCAAAAGGCTCTTAACTTCATGAAGACTAGTTAGTTCTTTTGTATAATTTGCTTAGCTAAAATAAAGTTGTCTATTTATCCTAGACTTAAATTAAGTCAAGGTCCGAGCGGCGTCATTATTATATTTGAACACTATGGATGACCTGAACAATTTGATTACTTAGGCTGCGTGCTGGATGCTTGAATCTTAATTTTGATTGCTACGTACAATAATATGACGCTGACTGTACCCAAACCCTTTCACAAATAAGGGCAAAGTACTGTTGATTTTTTGCTGTCCTAGAGGCCATCACGTATTATTGACATGCCTCGATGAGCTGACATCATCGTGGAAAATACTTAATTTATTTTACAGGTGCCTTCCGACAATACTCGTATAAAGGCAATAATTACTATTTTTAAAGGCGATACAAAGGGTGTAATGGATAGGTCTTAGTAGAACTACTACACCCTATATTGACACGACCGAACTACACCTGGCGGAAACGGACATTTCTTCCGGCAATTGATAACCACTGCGTTTTCATGTCAACCTGGTACTGGTGCGGGTAAAACATTCTTGCGGGTGCTTTGGTTTGTGAAGCCGAGTCAGGAAATTATTGTTACCTACCTTCTTTTTGTTGTTTTTGGTAATTTGAATACAAGTTTTTTTTTTTATATATCAAAATTATTTTACCTTCCTGCTAGCTGTTTGGTAAGTAAACAATAAGTTTTTATATAAAAAAGGTAACAGGTACTTTTTTCTGTACATTTTTAATTATTATTTGGTAAATTTGTTTTAGTGATATTCGAAAATCAATATTCTTACAGTAATAAAATCCTACGAATATCATCGATGAATTGTAATGCCGGGTGGAATAGCTTTAATGTTTTCGTCAACATCAGGGAGCATCCCTTGCGTAGTTTTACCCTTTATTATGAACCTATTTGAAAGGTACGTGATTAAACTGGACGGTTAATGTAATATCGATTTAAATTTTTGACAATGGCTGGTGAAGGTCGCGGGGCGACAGACTCCCCTCTGTGTAGGAGTCCTGGTAAATATTGGACGTACATTATTTAACAAAACAATCAAAATCAAAGTGTAGTCTACCTATTACTGCGTTATTATAAGATTTTAGGAATAAACAAGACGGATATGGTTGCTATGTGACGATAATCATTAATTATGTATATTAGTATTCTGCAAATCCTTGAATTTGTATACATATTACGCGTTTATTTTTTTCCAATGTTACAAATGTTATCTCCCTTATTTACCCAACAAACAAACAAAAATTTAGTAATTAAGTATCTGTAATATTTTACCCTAAAAACTTACATTCTGTTGCGTAACATCAACTACGCGCAAGGGGGTGTTTATTTTTATGAATAAATCCTTGAACCGTACCTATGTAAATCAAAATGTACTTGTACCGACATAACACAGCAGTGTGGATTACCTAGCCAAGCACTTTCGAAGGCGTTCCTATTAAACCCGCACATGGGCCGAAAAATCGCATTTAAGTTTTTTTTTTGGGTAAAGTCAGCGTTAAGTAAGTTATATTCTTGACGCAATATTTTTTAATTATTTGTAGTATAACTATTAAAACCGGCAATCTTGAAAGTCCTGGAGCTGGAAGTTTCATTATTTTTAAACAGTGCCAAATCACTCAATTATTAATTGAAACACAAAATATGACCTTTAAAATAAATTACAAAACTGATATCTCAAACTTGAATAAAATCTAAAATACTTTCTTATAACCTAAAAATACCAGAAGTTACTTATACCAGTACGCTTCCTCACAGCAGAGCTTGTAAATACATTCAAATCATTTATATTCACGGTATTTTGGTACCCTGCAAATACAAAGCAAGGGCAAGTTCATAACGGCATTGTTGTGTTCCGGTTTGGGGATAAGACAGCCGGTGAAATGACTAGCATAGAGGCATTCCATCTTAGCCTCAGGGTTGGCAACGCATTTGCAGTCTTAGGATTGCATAGCATAGAGGCATTCCATCTTAGCCTCAGGGTTGGCAACGCATTTGCAGTCTTAGGATTGCATTGCAGTCTTGTGATTGCGAATGTCTATGGGTCACAGTTTCCACTTACCATCAGGTGGCCTGTGTGCTCGTTTGTCTTCTCTATGCCATAAAAAAAAAGTCTATCGTGAACGCCCAATATCCTCGAGTTTGGACTTTCTACTGGCTCCTTGTCTCGCATTGTTCTCTTATTTCTGTAGACAATTTTGTACTGAAATATCACCTGCCGCCAAAGACATATTTGATAATATCACCCTCGGTTTCGTGACATCTTTTAAATAAAAAATCAAATAGTTAAAAATAAATACCTGCAAACCGATAAAAACTAGAGATGGGCCGCATAGTCGACGATTAGTCGGGAAAGCCGACTGTTCGGCATCGATTCTAGTCGGTGATTACTGATTAGGACTCGGCAACTAGTGGCAAAAAATTACGAATATTTGACCCTTTATTTCCTATAGGCAATAGAAAATAAATAGCACTAGGTAGTTCGTTGTAATACTATAAGTAGGGTTTTCATTATTATTTTTTGTCGTACAATAAGCTGGTGCAGAAAAAACGTAAAGAAACATTGTCAAAACATGAATCCATGGTAAGGGTAGTCGAGTGGTAACAAATAGCGCGCGGACGAAGCGAAACGAACGTTCCCGAGTTCACCCAAACTTAGCGAAATCCGACGATCGGCTTTACCGACTAGTCGCCCGATTAATCGGCAAATTTAAAATCGATAAGTCGGCCGAC
This sequence comes from Acleris laterana, assembly GCA_963966035.1. Classification (NCBI taxonomy): domain Eukaryota; kingdom Metazoa; phylum Arthropoda; class Insecta; order Lepidoptera; family Tortricidae; genus Acleris; species Acleris laterana. The sequence goes on from OZ014438.1 coordinate 8,724,459, forward strand.
TGGCCAGGCGGCAAAATCCGTAGTCAGCCCACGTCTATCAGTCAGTATACACCCACACACCTGACGTGTCGGACCTACGCAGTAAGATCGAATACTGAATAAGATCAACATTTTCGTCGCTTCTGTCATGTAGCATGGTGGTCATCCGGCCATGAAATGCTACTTTTGCCCTTTGAACCCCGAGTTCGAACCCCGGATGGGGAAGATAGTTTTGATTTTTTTTTTGGTATATTTACTGTACTTTTTATACGTTCTTGTAGCTTTTTTGTAACTAAAAAATAGGTTTTTTTCTAAACAAAAAGGTAAAAAATACTTTGTTCAGTAATTTCTTTTTGTTTGTATTTTATTTTTACTCAAATTTTATTTTAAGTTCGAGTTAACCAAATTCGTAGAATAATGAATTAAAACGTTGCGACTAATTGTCCGAACAGCGCCCCCTTCCCTTAACTCTTTTCGCTGTGTCTGTGTGCTGCAGATGGCGCTCGCGAATCTAACCTTAACCACGCAAGAATATCTTGTTATTTATTTCATAATTTCATCATTAATACCTAGTTTTCTATAATTAAGTAATTACGCAAAAAACTTAGCTAGAAAGTGATTGATTAAAGTATATCCAAATTATAATAATATACGAGTAAGCGAGTTTTTGTTATTGTTTTGTCGACATAAATTATCTCGGTTAGAGGTGTCGGACCATGCTTAGTGAAGGGTTCCGAAGCCGTTACGACAAACACAAAAAACTATCTCAACAAACCACGTGTATGAAGTAATTTTCTATTTAAAGTTATTTGGTGCTGTCTTCGATGTTTTTTAGTAGGTATAAACACTTTAGTCGCCTGTATCTCGGGAACTAATTAAGTTTACTTACTGCCGCACTCAGAGACGTCAATAAAATTTAACGCTTGTTTAGTGACGTGTTGTCTTATTCTTTTGCTATAGCAAAGAATGTGACAGCAGCAACTTTAATCAAGCATTAAATTTAATAGACGTCTCTGTGTACGGCAGTTAGTCGTGATAGTTTTCCTTTTAAATTCGTTATATGCGCTTTCATTAAAGATATTTGTCAGATTTTTAGTAGTTGTGGTTTTGACTGTAGGGGAGGTAATTTTTAAGTTACTAGGTACTCTTTTCCTCATGAACGCGTAGAGGTATAAAATAACAACACTGAAAAACCACATTTTCAAACATAAAGGTAACGTAAAACGGTTTTATGACATGACCTTAAGAAAGTATACGCGATTTCTTATCGATTTGCACTAGGACTAAAAATAAGCTGAATTCAAAGATTTTCTTACATTCGCTAGACTTAACGGAGAATCAAACCAGCTAAAAATACAAAAAATAAAGATTCGCTATAATTAATAGTAGTTTTCACGATCTTTTTTATTTTTAAACAATTTTTTATTTGAAAATTTACCCTAAACAATATATTGCATTTAACATTTGTTAATCTGTACAATAAATCTTAAATGCAATTGCTTACTTTTTGTTCTAAATAGATTATGGCATAAATTTAAAAGAATAAAGTTAGTTTTGTTCAGTACGTTAAAGTTTGCAATGTACCTATATCATACTTTAAGAACCTGAAAATCACCCTTATCAAAAAACAATCAATCTTTTTAATTTACTTGTTAAATAGCCTTAACATGGAAATGCACTCATTGAAGAGGGAGAAATACATTTATTCACCAACCATAAGACACACATACAATGCTGAGGTGTCATACACCCTATGTTTTTACAGAGTTCCTTGAGTCATACCTGATTTTCAGACAGTACCGGCAGTGATTCACAGAACACTGTACAAATATTCGAGGTCAGAGTAAGGTGACAATGCCGCTCTATTTTTTGTTATATTAACTTAAACCTACTGTAGCCAATTTATACATTTGCTAGGCGCCATCAGACAATGGATGAGATAAACAATAATTACAACCCCCTATTAAAAATAATTTCTCGTCAATAATTTGCCTTCTTGCGAGCTCGTTCCGGACGCACTCCATAAAAATATGGTACACGTCTTTTACTAACTACATTGCATTCTGTACAGTTGGGTGACGGAACCTTACGCATTTAAAAAGAGCTTGCAGCAAAATAAAGTGGTAATTTATTTTTTTGTTTACAATTTCCTTCACTTAGTTCCATTCGCTTATTTAAATATCTCGTTTTACAATATTTTTGAGTGACACAAACATTCCTCGAGAACTAAGCTCGAGAAACCAACCGTACGTATGAAGCCGCGGACGACATCTAGTTATAAATATAAACAAAACGCTTCCTTACACTATCACTAAACTATGACTCGGTCTCAGCGTCGAGGCGCTCCAACATATAGTGCGGGTACCAGGAGCGCATAAATGCATGGAGTCGATCTGAATTCTGGTGTATTTATTTTAATATCAACCGTATTACCGCAGCAAAAGGTTAACCACACAACAAACTCGCAACGATCGAGAGGTTCGAAAAGTTTCACAAATCAGCGATGACGAAGGGGAAACGTAGATAAGCGGGATGTTTGATAAATAAGGGCTGTACGTTATTAGGAGTTGTTCTTAATTTGAATCGGATAGCGAATACAAAATTGTAGTAAACGGTATGAAACGTTACATTGTTTTGAACTTGATTGATTGGCACTTTTTAGTAAACGATTGTTGACGGTCGCAATTGTATGGCTGATTTTCGTCACAAAGGTGACTAAATACCAATTGCACCATAAGATGTTAACCACTTACGACGATTAGAGCGTTAACAGCTGTCAAAATGAATAAACTTACAGTCGATAAGCATTGATTAAATTTAACATCGTTTGGTAATATTAGTACTAAATTAAAGTAACTTTATTTTAGCCCTTAACTGGGGTACACGTTTTAGTAAAAACGCCCGGATGCGTGCCGTAACAAATATCCAGTTAAATTAAGTGATTTACGGTTTTAATTAAACGTTAATCAGTTGAATAAGGTAAAGTTTAAATTAATATAATTATAATATTACAAGATGAAATAAAGCCCCTAAAATTAATGTGAACCAATGTTACAAGTGCTACGACAATCTACGCGCAACGGAACTGCTACGAAGGCTTTTCCATAGTTAAATAAAATGTAACATAAATTTGGTTTTTAATTGACTTCTTAAATAACTCTTAATACACATGTTTTTGAGCTGTTAGTACACTAAAAAAAAACATTTGTCTTGTCAAAAGTTCATGTTGAATTTTTAAGCCCGTATTTTAATTATCATATCACAGTGGCTCACTAGTTTTTCTAGAGCTTCATAAAAATATAAAGTTCGTTTGAGTTTTCTATCGACTGCTTAGCCACAGCGTACTGTTTTTAGTGTACACTCAAATTAAAAAAAATCTTTATCTTTAGGTTACATCGTCATGCAGTTCGTCGGACGAGGAAACGACAGGAATCACTAGGGGCGCATAACGCGGAGGGTGGTGCAGTGTTTATCGCTGCAAACGTTGCATACTGACCTGAGGGAGCAAGACAAACTAGTTCCCTTTCAGCCCGCTAGACCCACCTACGTATAACTAGGCATCCTAAAGCTTGCGTCATTATATAATATTCTCTAGTTACGGAAGTTTTTAGAGTTGTTAGTAATTCTGTAGCTCTGCCTACCCCACTCTGGGAATAAAGGCGTGAGCTTATGTATGTATGTATGTATGTAACGGAAGCTTTATTAGATGCTTTTTTGTGGTAAGCTTGTAAATAATCGAGTGTTTAAGCTTTCAATACCTTAAATTCATTATGTATTTGGTAAATGTTTCGCGGAACATCTTAGCAAAGAAAACTGTTTTAAATCCTTGTAGCTCGAAAATGCAAAATCTTTTTTTTTCTGTAATTTAAAATATGACGAGACAGAACCCATTTGAACTTAGTTTATCTGTTATGTGAGACTCTTAAATTCCTAATTTACCTTTGATCTTATTATCTTTGTTGCTTTACTTTAAAAGTAACTAAGTACCAACTTTTAGTAAGTAAATGGTTCTTAAACATTATGTTAGTGATTTTTAAAAAGCTTAATTTTGTAAACTTTTGTTAGTTTAAACACAAAAGGGCTGAGTGAAGTATACACGGTTAATATTATTAACCTTATTCTTTTTGAGGTGTCTCCGTATTGCCAACGTTTTGATAGCTCTTATTAATATGACGGTAATAGGGGCCGATTTAAGAAAAAAACAATAACACGTCAATGGCAATATTATGCTGTAACTGACCGACGCAATGTACTTATCGCTAATTTTCGTCACAAAACTATAACAAAAGTTGAAGTTTCTTAATTTCCGTCATTTATTGGTGTACACAGTTTCGTGAAAACGATATCAGATTACGAATACTTTATTAATTGTATTTTTCATGGTACTAACGTGAAACATTCTCGATCGGTGCGATGAAAAATCATAAAACAGTAAAAATGGATTCGGGTTAACTAAAACCTCTTGGTCAATATGATGTGGCGATTACGTAAAGAATGACCACAAAAATAAAAAGAACCTGTAATGGGATCGCCACTACTGCCGTGTTTAGTGACTTACACTAGAAATGACTGTTCATAATAAATACCGCAATATGACGAGGTTCTTTATTTTTCTGGTTTGGGTTAACTGTAACTTTCTCCGTTTATTTACCGGTCATCACAAACGAAAAGTTTAATCTACATACCTACTGTATAAATGTGTCAAAATAAATTGTTTGCACTTTAATAAGATTGTAGAACTTCTGCATTTCTTGCAATCCTTGTGCTTACAGTTTAAACATAGCCCTTGTTTAGATCTGACTTGCGTCACGTAATTGTGAAGGCCAAGACTGCCTGCTATGTTCTTACGTCACTATAACTTTCAATGGAAAGCTCTTTGTGAGTTATGCTTGCCTAGTACTTTCATTGCAAATAGTTCATTCACCACTTTCTGTACCGAGTCGCAAACTCGGAAATAGAATTCAGAAGCGCTCATCCCGTGCGGACCGCGTTACACACACGCATTTGTTGATTTTCTACATTACTTAATGCTGGCGTGTAATCATTATATGAATATGCATCCTAATAATAAACGAATCAAGTGCCCCTTATTTTGTTTATTTTTGACTTAGTAAAGGTAGCAGAAAGTCGGTGAATGCAGGTCGCAAATTATCGTTCTCGCTGGATATCAAAGGGAAGGCCTATGTTAGCAGTGGCCCACAACGGACTGAATTAATGATGATAATGATACTGAATTTTGTTTAATAGCAATTAAAAAATAAAACATGTGTATCGTTAAAAGGTTGTATCATTGATGAAAAGTACCCTAGGTCCTCGAGGCAGTAGCTATTTAGTACTAAATAGCATAAACATTTAGTATACCACTCAACAGACGATTAGTGCATCAAAATGTATGAACTAAACGTCGATTAAGATTAATGAACATTAACATAGTTTGATGAAATTGATACTTAGCTTTGAAAGCATAGCAAATAGATAGACGCAGTTATTTCCACATTTATAGAACAACTGACTAATACCCGCGACTTCATCCGCTTAGAAGTCGATTACCACTACTCCCTAGCGATCTTCAGATTTTTCCGGGATTCAAAATGTGCTACGTCCTTACTCAAACTAACTCCATACTTACTTAATTCCACCGAAATTGTATAAGCGGTTTAACCGCGAAAGCGTAATAAACTTTCAAAGTTTGTTTAATACAAAAGATACTGGCAACTCCGGTAGGAAGATGGTGTTAGTCGGCCTAACCTAACTAAAGCATACGCGTGTAAAAAAATGCCTACTAATTGTTTTTGTGCATTTTACAATGTATCTTGCTATGTATATATAAAAATTAATGCCACTTTTCGTTGTAATTTTATAACTCAAGAACGGCTTAACCGATTTGCCTGATTTATTTTTTGTTGTGTTCGTTATTGTCAGGATAAGGTTTATATGCAAGAAAAAAAAAACAACGGGAACGGAAAATTTGCAGCGGGGCGAATAATAATTGCTCTTTCGCTTGCGCTGAGTATTTGAAAAAAGCATTTACCCCCCGCCACCCTCGAGTAAACGAGAGGTCCCTAATAATTTCTCTCTCGCTTGCGCAGAAGCGTTGGTGAATTCTATGCCCCCCGCCACCCTCGAGTAAACGAGAGGTCCCGATAATTTCCCTCTCACTTCTTCGGAAATTATTATTTCGTGAAATAAAACGTGTCTGTTACTGTACATAATATAAAATACAAATATAAACCAAATCGGAGCCGGACAGTTGGGTACCTTTACTTATAAGTTTATAACTTAAAGTAAGTAAGTTTTAGTTATAAGGTTATACCTTATAACTAGTTATAACTTATAAGTATAAGAACTTTAAATAAAATTTAATTTGTTTTGGACGTGTTTGTTAAGCTTAGGTACATAAAGCAGCATGCATTTAATATTTCACATGCCATGTTTCTGTATTTTGATGACAGGTGTGTCACACACTATGAAAAAAACTGTCTTCCATTGTTCCATCTGTTGCGATTAAAAGGAAAATTCTTGAGTGGGAACTATTTTTTTTTATAGTGTGTGTGGTATTTTAGGTAGGTTTGGAGAAAATAATTCGGCTCACATCTGAGGCGTGCGTTTAGAAATTATTTTCAACCGTCGGGCGCAAGCAAGCAAAGCCGCGAACAACACTCACGACATTTGTGACTTATAAATGTGCTCAAGTTCTTTTATTTCATACATAACACGGCACCATTCGCCTACCTGTAACATAAATGCAGCGATAAGTGTTGATGTTTACGATTTCAAATTAAATAAAATTTTGATACACGAAATTAAACCTATAGGGTAAAAGTGGGATAGTTGCCCCACATTTTGAAAATGTCAATTATTTCTGAAAATACAATAATAAATTAACAGATTATTATTTGTAATGAAAACCATGTCTATTATATACTACGTGGTTAAGAGCAATTGCGTAAAAAAATAACAATAATATTAAAAAAATATATATTTTCAGAGTACTAGTTGTGAGGATAGATGCCTATTGTATGGGTTAGATGCCCTGATGCTTTTATCACTATGAGGATAGTTGCCCTTTGGGATTAATTAAAGCCAAGTATAATTAATATGTTTTATTTTAATCTGTTTAAATGTCACATAAGACTGTGGTTAAAATTATAACAAACCAGCTTTTTCCAATTTCCGGAAGTGCGCCACCAAACGTTTTTCGTTAGCAAAATCAAGAATAGGATGTTTTCCTGAAAAAATAAATAAACAGTACTTATAGGTAATCTCAGTTTCATTATTTTTGGTAAATGTGTTTTTTAAATCGATCCAGTCAAGAAACATTTGCTTACCCAGTGTTTTTTTTTCAGTATTTTTGTTTAAAAATCTTCTCCTTAATGTTCTCCCCATTCCCATATTGCCTTTCGATATCTCATCCAAAACGGCTGTTAAGGTCTCTTGCCTCCATTGACCACGTGCACGAGCGCCAGCCTTCCTCTGATATTTACGAGGCATGCTAAAACCAAGCGTTAATAAAATTAAAGGCCATGCAAGCTTCACCTTAAACCCTATGGGGATAGATGCCCTTAAGGGCATCTATACTCACAAGGCATCGAGGCATCTATCCTTTTTGATAGGCATAGATGCCCCTATTTAAAAAATAATAATGTTGTTAGTAAAATTTCCAAACCTGTACTTATAGGTCATATTTGAACCATACACTGGCAAATAACGATAAAATAAAATATACTTACTTCACACTATTAAAAGTTACACACTTCCAAAAATCCTTCAATATCGTAATCCGCCGCGACCCTGAGCGAAGCATCGAACTTTTATTTATTACGCGCGAATCGACCGTTGCACGCGGCTGCCAAATGCATATTGGCGGGGCGGGGGGGCGACCTTTACTTAAAAGCATTCGCTGCGGCTGTGTAATGTTTGTAAATTTTGATTTTAAATTCGGGGCATCTATCCTCTTGGGGCAACTATCCCACTTTTACCCTATAAATATAAAAAGTTATTCCTAATTTAACCCTGTGATGTGTTTTGCAATAAAACAACTATAAAAATCTATTTAAGTAAGTACTGCAGCGGTGTCACGTTCGTAAAATGCAACGTCTTTACACATTGAGCATCGTTCGCTTACACTGACTGCATTTCAGTCGTTGCACCGTGCCGTGACACAGTGCATCAGCGGAACTACGTAGACTAGGGATCCAGAACTGATGAGGTAGTAATTCAGGTCACACTGAAATTGCATCCGCACTCATTCCCGCCGGTGAAGTTATCATTCATCAAAGCCTTCATTGGAAAGAGATGACGCTACGTCGTTCAGTCTTACTTGTTGCACGGCACGCCTGAATGTAGGCTGCATTTCAGAAATGCACTTGGTCTCTTCAGTTTACCATACTCTTCACACGTACTTTTACTTTCGATCTAGTTAATAACGTTAACATTATCATCATCGGAATAACATGTATGGTGATTGGTTAAAATACACCGCGTTCATTGAGAACTAAATTGATAGCAATTTTCCATTGACGCCGACTTTCAAGTTACCATCGAGTAGTTTTTGTTTTACGAGTTTATGCTATGGATATTGCTTTTGACCTGTTATGGTATTATCGATATTTTAATCACTCTTGATGAAGTAACTAGTAAGGCTTTAACGAAACGAACACTTTAACTTGGTTAAGAAAGGGTTCTATTCAATAGATGAATATATGAATGACAATTTCTAATACCTGATGTGATAATAATAATTACATTAATAATAATATAAATTGTACGTATAAATTAATTTAACGTTGTAAGTTAAGTTTATTTGACTAGTCATTATTAGGTTTTTACTTATAAGAATTATTTTATATTGCATGCTTGATACTAGCAGATTGTGACAGATCAGTACATTTTATGTACCACCTTTTGTACTCACTTTCTAGCAATAAACGATTTGATTGATTGATTGATTGATTGAACGAGTATAGTTACAGATGTAGTGCAAAATGATTTTCCTTCGGGAAAACTCGGATCTCAATCGGAATACGATGGCACCCGAACTGTCAATCAATGATTGTATTAAATGAGTGACGTTTTCATGTCCATTAAAATGGAACTTTATTGTTTAGTGTCAAATGACAAATGCTGTCATTTTTCACTTTGTCATTTGACACTAAACAATAAAGTTCCATTTTAATGGACATGAAAACGTCACTCATTTAATACAATCATTGATTGACAGTTCGGGTGCCATCGTATTCCGATTGAGATCCGAGTTTTCCCGAAGGAAAATCATTTTGCACTACATCTGTATCTTAATGTCTCACAAGAGGTAGGTACCTAGAAAAAGCCCCCTTTGTGACAAACCAACGTGCAAAAACCTATTTAACCCACTTACGTTGAAAGTAGTTCGAACTGTTTTTGAGGGATAGACTAAGGAGTGCATTCGAAAAAGGACGTTCGGGATATTTCTGCACTTGGTATTTATTGCTTTAAGGACGTTGAATTAAATTAACGGTGTATCAGCATCCTACGTACTAAACAATAAATAAGTTGTGTTGATTTGCAACTACTATTTTTAGATTCCTATTTTTATAAGGTCAGTCGCTCCGGTTTCAATAGTACACGTAGCAATCAAGCCAAATAAGAACTTTGTAGCACAATATAATGAATATCAAATAACTCGATCTCTCTGGTTATAATGCTTTCATGTTTAAACTGCTAAACTGGTTCTTATGAAATTAAGTGTGAAGCTAGCTGCCCCAGAAAAGTACGTACTTTTTGTCTTGCAATCTAATTTTGCAGGGGCAGTTCCAGCGATATATAACATAACTAAACAAATAACATACTTAAGTAATGCTTTTAATTGATCGTAATACAAACTTCTTTTCTATCCATCTATTAACGAAATTTTAAAAACTGCTTAATTTTTTTTAAATTCAATTTGTAATCAAATAACGTATTTAAGTAAAGATTTCAAAACTAGACAAGTTTTTATTTGATTTTATATTGTCCGGCGGCACAAATCCCTTTTGCTTTTCCTCCACCGATTTGTGAACCGTGTTAGCGTCGCCCTCGGTCCTCCCTCTACGTGAATTTGTACCAAACTGTTGGCTGGTCAACCTTATGCAGTAGTGATAAGGTTGATATTTCAATAAATACACAGAAATTCAGATCGACTCCTTGCATCTATGCACTCCTGGTACCTGCACTATATGTCGGGCGCCTAGACGGTGAGACCGCGTCATACTTTGGTGCATGCGTTTTTTTGTAATTTTATAACTTCACATATCAAAGTTGTATATTTGTTTATCAACCTTGCGAATGAGTTTTAAAGTTCCCGTAAAGGGAATGAGCTGAAATTTAGATTATAAATGAAAATCCGACGTCAATGCAATATCATGGTGTCTAAGAGCTATATGTATGTGGGCGGCCCGTGAAGTGCAGCGACCCCGGCCACTAAGATGGAATGCCTCCGTGCTAGTCATACGACCAAGAATGCATTTTTTATCCATTATCAAGGGATGGTGCTAACTGAATATTTTTTGCCTTAGAGATATTTGATTTAGCTACTGTGTTCAGTCAATTTTGTATGAATTTGGTAGAAAACCAGATAAAAGTTCCCAAAAAAAACCCAGGTCATCCATTATCGAAGCACAACAGCCATTTTTGTTCCGTTCATAATACCAAAAATATCTTATACCTTGACGTTAATTTTTATTTTAAATTGATTTATAACCGACTTCAAAAAAGGAGGAGGTTCTCGATTCGTCGGGTTTTTTTTAATTGTATGTTCCCCAATTATTCGAAAACCATAGGACCGATTTAAAAAAATATTTGTTTGCTTGAAAGAGTACTTCTTAGTTGCTCCCATTGTCAACATGACATGTCAGGGTCTGATGATGGGGTCTTGGAGAAATCAAAGGAAGTCCTCAAATATTTTAGGTACATATGCAGCGATTTCAGTATTTTTCATTGTCAACTCATGTATTTATGCGATAAGATATGTCATTTAGGTTTTAGTATTATGGGTGACTATGAGTTCCCCGCGGCGTTGTTTGCGAGAAGCTTGAAATGTTCTACAGATTCTTGATAATTGAGAAGTGGGACTACATAATAGCTAAATTAGTATAACTGAAAAGTAAAATAAATGCTTTAAAAAACAATATTTGCCTTTAAAGTCGCCTATTATTTATTTTTTGCATTCTTGACGGTGGGTTTTTGTTTTTTAAAATATTATATATATTTTATTCGACGATGGATTAGGCTAGGTGGTCGCAACACTGCCTACGAAACTAGCAGTCCCAGGTTCAATTCCCGGTCAGGGCACATATTTGTGTGATGAGCGCAAGTGTTTGTTTATGAGTCTTGGATGTTTTCTATGTATTTAAGGTCTTATTTTTCTATCATTGTTAATATATCGTTGTATAAATAGTCCCCATAGTACATACAAGCCTAGAGCTTAGTTTAGGACTAAGCCAATTTGCGTGAAACTGTCCGCTGATTTTATTTTATTTATTTAAACTTTCACGGCCCTTTAAACTTGAGAGAAAACTTACCTTTTTGCCACCGATAATTCTTTTAAAATGATTCATTAAATATGCAATTTTTTGTCCCGATTGCATGAGACTATTAATCAAAACAGATAAAATAATAGCTCCGTAACTGGTTTTACAAGCCTTTAAGATTGCTCTCAGCGACTTTACCGTATGTGTACGTAGCCGCAACACTCGTTTCCCGACGGAAACGAATATTCCCTACCGCAGCTTTTGCCTCTTGTTAATTTATGCATTCCTGGTAACGAACCCCATGAAACCGCCCCCGCCACCAAATTGGCCTTGAACCACGTTAATAATACTCTGCGCCGTCATACCAAAGGAAGCAGCTTGCATAGGAAAACATGGGCATTTAAAATTTAATGTGGTTATAGGTATAATATTTGGACTACAACATTGCAGCTAGTCGCCTTTATTGGTATAACTAGATTGTGCTTGAACTTACTTAGGTAGGTAACCGCGGCTACATAAACTGGCGAGAAAATCAAAATAAATTCAATACAACCGAACCCCCAATAATTGTACTCATGGGCACACGTGACATCTTATATCGAAATACGACGCGATGATTTAAAGTGTTTCACGTTTAATCAATAATCATAATTTAATAAACAGTGTTTTAATTTAAATTCACTAACTATGCTTTGTTACTTTTTGTAACAAAGCATATTTTAACGAAGAAGCTTTATCGTACCTAAAGGGCCTAATAATCAGTGATCGGGGTTTTGGATGCGACTTGGGGTGAATGACCTCAATCATTATGCTAGTATGGATATGCCGCGGGATTCCGGGCTTTCGTGTGGTTTGATAAAGGACAGTTTTTCTTCATATTATTAGATTACACATTGATAAAATCATTGATTTCAAATATTTAGCATAATATTTTTTATTACTTTTGGTCTCTATAAAATTTGGTCTCTAAAAATCTAAAAAATATATTACAATAGCAAAAAGGTTGCATTTAAATGTGTTTATTACTTACTCTTGAGTTTATCACAGTAATGGGAGTTCCCGGTGCAATCTGAGGTGATTGACCTTAAATATTATACTAATAACGAATATGCCCGGGATCCCGGGATTTGTATTGATGTTGGAGGATAATTATTCTATTTTATTTTACATGATATTAATCGAAATTACAGGTCAACGTTTGAAATAAACGTTATTATTATTGAAAAAATATCGAGGGATTATAGTCACATCCATACTATGATTACGACTCGAAATCCCGCGAATTGCATCCAAAACCCCGATCATTGCTAATAATACTTACTACGTTATATTTAGTCAGTAATCAAGTTATTTAGTCTATTTAAGTGTAGTGTTCCCCGACAATTAAACGGACGGTTATATACTTTATCTCGGAAGGTAGCTATGTATAATAAATACTTGTTAATGTACTCACATAAACCAAAACAAAACAAAGAGGGGAGGGGATTGCTAGTCTATCGATACCTAAAGATATAACGGAGTTCATTGCTAAGCGCAACATTTGAGAACGTAGTAAATTAATTTGGTAAAGTCTTTACTAAAAAAAATATGTTTGTTTTAGGTAGTTCGAATATAGTTGTCAAAAATTGTCTGGAAACAAAACACAGGACAACCTCAATCGGATAAGCTTGTTATTATTCAATAAGGAATTACACACAAAAGGCACATTCACTTTAACTCTTTAATCTACTAAATTACAGATTTTGGGTTGGACTTTCAAACTACGCGACTACGTTAAAAACGGCAGCTCTTATGAAACGACCTACACACAAACGGTTTTTATATTATGTGTGTGTGACGCCCACAGCGCTTTGATGCGCGCATGCGCAGAAACTTCCCTCGCTGCTGCTCTCTCTAGCTTATGTTACCCTGGTACTGCTGCGAGTAATCCGGCGACGAGTTCACTTCCGAGTTACCTACGTAATGGCTTCGTGAGAAAAACCGTATGCCGTTTACTTTTTCGGCTTTGAAATAAGCAATTATCGAATAAAGGACCCCGGACCTAAAGTATGGAAAATGTGGTTTCAGATAAATATCTCGAGATTTTGATATGTTATAGATTTGAAAGTCCTGAACAAAAGTCTCTAGGGGTGCTACCACTGTTTCCAAGTCCTTTTCAGAGTTACGACAGATTTTGTACCAGATAACAAAAACTATAAACAATGGATGAAATGAAAGAAAAATAACGTAACAGGTTAAATCTTATCAATCTATATTTACATATTTATAGAACTAGCGACCCGCCCTCGCTTCGCTTCGGTTTATGTGAGTTTTCTGTAACACCCGTATATAAAACAGAATTTATGTTACATAAAAACCTTCCTCTTGAATCACTCTATGTATTAAAAAAAACCGCATCAAATTCCGTTGCGTAGTTTTAAAGATCTAAGCATACAATATAGGGACAGACAGCGGGAAGCGACTTTGTTTTATACTATGTAGTGATACACATGTACCGAATCACATATTTTACAAATGCTATAAACTAAAGCATTTTCTTGAAATTGGACGGTATGTTATTTTACTACAAATGAGAACACAACTTATAGGGTATATTACATAGTTTAATAACAATTCACCTTCGAGTTATCAACTTAACGGAAAAAAAGTGGTCACCTTTTCCCGTTAAGCTGACTACTCAAAGGGTAATTGTTATTAAAGTTTGTTACGTATTCCATAAATTGTGTTTTTACTTACACTACAAAAACGTATCGTCTAATTGCAAGGATATTCTTTAGTTAATTAGAAAACACAATAATAGTCATGAGGGCGCCACTGGACGCTCGGCGTTTGCTCGGCGCAGTCTTAAAGGGATATCTACAAGTAGTACAGTCACGAGATTTAGTTTGGTACCTAGCTTAGGTCCAAATTCAATTTGACATTGTACAACAATAAGGTTGAGTTTCCTAAAATTTACACAGGACTTGACATTTCTAATGACATTGACGACTTCAAGCATATTTTTCTTGAAATGGGTTCCAAATGAACGCTCGTGACAGTACAACATCTTATGGACCTATAAATAAAACATGTATGTACATTACAAGACCTTTTTCCATTTGAAAGGAAGCCAATTACTCCTCATTTCCATTGCCACCTGTTTTATTTCTGGCGGCGTCAACATTTCTGCATAACTTAATTCGCCAAAGTCAAACATTCTCACAGATATACATTAACTATTTAATTCCTTTCAACTTTTAAGAACTCCATGCAAAAGCAAAATAAATGAATCCCGCTATTTTGAAATGTTTTTTTTTCACTTATTACAATTTTAGAATGGACCTGGGAACTTTAAAAAAAAATAAAAAAATAAAAAATCATAATTATTCCAATAAAAGTATTCATTATTTAATAATTGTTTATGTTAACATATTTTAATTAATCTTTAAAGTCGATTTAACAATAATTAAGTAAGTAAAATAGAATGCCATTTGCAGTGCGAAAAAGAACATTGTGAAACGTTTCACAATGAAATGTCATCGTTGCGATTACACAATGTACCTCATTGGATTACCGATAGCGATATCAATATTAGCGGTTTATAGAACGCGAGTAGAAAAAATTGTATTGTACCTGTACAGTGATCGGACGCTTCTTTAAGTAAGTACATAAAACGAGCCGCCATTGAACTTGGTCGTGGCATGATTACTTGTTGTATAAAACATACTAGATTAAGTTTGATTACAAAGTAAGTTAATCTTACTTTGTAATCAAATAAAATATCTCTCTGTCTGAAATAATTGCAAGTAAATTGATCGTTTATAATACATTGCACATCAAATTAAGTAGTTTCAATAAAAAAACAACGTGTTTTAGGGCATTTTCACTAAAAAGTGTACCCAATTAAGGACTGCAATTAAGGAACTTTAACTTTGTCAGTTTTGTGACGACAATTAGCTATATATTGACGGCCGCATTGTATGGCTAATTTTCGTCACAAAACTGACAAAGTTAAAGTTACTTAATTTATGTCCTTAATTGGGTACACTTTTTAGTGAAAATGCCCTTTAATGTTATTTAGGATCACAGGGGTGAGTTTCGCCTTCGACTGTTCCTGGATTTAATACGTAATTGGTATATCGGCAACGTCGCAATTTAAAAGGCTTGTTACACCGGAGTTTTCGTTACAAGTGAGGTTTATAAAAATGGATATAAAATGTCTCAAAAGAATTGAAGCAAAATTTAAGTAAGTCGAAATATTACGGGTAACAAAGCCACGGTGTATATTATAAATATTATTTGAGTGAACTATAGATTAAACAACTCTCATGTAGAGCTCGATGTTTGATCGATAGTTAAATATAAATACGTAATGAAAGGTAATAATCGTAACCATTTGTTACATCTGAATCGAAAGTGTCACTTTTTCGATAAGATTTTCGTTTTTTACCGAGTTTCTAGGCGGTAAAAACCATACATACCTATCTAACGTTATAGTATTATCAACTTTTTGAGTCTTAATTACTTGACAGTGATGAAGACCAAGTTAATAAAAATACCCTTAACAAGTCAAACATGATGATGGTTTTTTACACTTAGAATCTACGAGTAGGTCGTAGCCCGTGAACCTTAACCTTTTCCTGGTCGGGGTTAAAGTGCTGTCGCAGGCGACGTCTGAGCACTAGGGTGGCATAAACAGCAGGAAGTGCATCGGTTGTGTAGTAGCGAAAGAGCGTAGTAACACAACTCCCACGAATAGTACATTGTGTTCTGAATAGACCTTTGGTGTGTGAGTTCGAGATACATGGAACAGAAGCGGCTCGTAGTATTGGAATGCATGTTTCGTGTACCTGCATAATAAATTCAAGCTTTTTAAATAAAGACCAAGTAAACTGACAGAGTTGTTGGTTTTTGAGGAAAAAAGTGTGGCGTGGGCATTTCCCTACACGAGGAAATATTATAATAATATTGGTGTAGACAAATCCGTCTTACTTATTAAGCGCATAGGCATCGGCCCGTTCGTCTGTTCCTAGGTCCCGAACCCGCGAAGTAAATAAATGTGTTTTTTACCTAACTGTAGCAAAGCCCAAAAGGAGGGTTATGTGTTGGACTTGTATGTACGTCGGGGTCTATGTTCCCTCGTAATTAGTGAACGGCTAAACCTATTTTAATAAATAAAACGTGGTTAAATTCGTCTTAATCACTAGTGTCAAAGGCTACATTAAATTTAATTAAATAATAAAATAAATATCTGGGGACAATGTCACACCAATTGACCTAATCCCAAACTAAGCTCAAGGCTTGTATTATGGGTACTAGACAACGATGTAAATACTTATATAGAGAAATATATACTTAAATATATAGAAAACATCCATGACTCAGGAACAAATATTCGCGCTCATCACACTAATATCTGCCCATACCGGGGTTTGAACCCAACCAACTAGGCCAGCGCGTCGTCAATTAAATGTCGAAATTGGCGAAATAAAAATAATCTACATGATAAGTAACATTACAATGACGACATTATTCAAACAGCAGTTGGGTTTTTTAACACTTGCTTTTTATTAGACTTGTCTCATTTTGTGGTTTGTATGTAGTTTTCCACTGCATCAATTTACGATTGGATTCTAAAATGTAATCTTTGTAATTTCGGGATGATTTAAGTACGATTAAACAACTATTCTATATCTCCACAACACTATTGTGGCTTTCCAAGTAAATTAAAAAGAAAATGTACTTAAGACCCTAGAGACACAAACTTTCACTTTTGCACGCAGTAGCTTAAAGCGGGGTCAAAAAGTGTAAGACTACAATCCTTGATAAATAATGGTTATATATTTCTGACTAGTCATTTTATAACACGGGTTACGGGTTGAAAACACTTGTTAGGTTGCCGGGCAACGCGTTACGCACGTGGCACACGTTTATGCCAAAATTTACTCGGGACGCATAGCCGGAGGCGGTGCAATGTTTATAGTTGCATATTGATTTGAGGGAGCGGTGCATCCTAGTTTCCCTTTCAGCCGGCTAGCCCCGTCGACGTATAACTAGGCATCCTGCAGCTTACGGGACGCAGTGGATCCAAATCTCAAAATAAAAGTAACGGGTAATTTTATAGACAAAAATATATTTATATCTAAGATTTTAGGTTCCCTCGGGAACTTTAAAATTTTGGGGGTGGAAAGTAGCCTATGTGTTAATCTAGGGTGTAAGCATCAACCTAACTTTCATCCGATTCTGACCAGCCATTGCAGCTTGAAAGAGTAACAAACCAACTCTCACACAGACTTTCACATTTCTGATTATAAGTAGGATTAGAAAGATAAATTAATAATATAAAGTAGTAATATCTTACACCAATGGATCTAGTCCCAAACTAAGCTCTACGCTTGTAATCTACTATGCGTAAAAAAATTGAACTATTATGTTGAAACTCAATTTTTAATATTTTGTATGCTTCAGTGCACCTACTACTCCACCATCCATATTGTTATCTTTTGGTATTATTCCCACCTTTATTATGTTTTCCTGTCAAATCATGAAAGTCAATTTTGAACAAGTTCCCGTCAATGGAATGGGCTGAAGTTTGGGATACACGTGTCAACCAGATG
Source organism: Acleris laterana (assembly GCA_963966035.1). Taxonomy (NCBI): domain Eukaryota; kingdom Metazoa; phylum Arthropoda; class Insecta; order Lepidoptera; family Tortricidae; genus Acleris; species Acleris laterana. The sequence continues at coordinate 8,742,520 of OZ014438.1, forward strand.
ACAGGGATGACAGTGCAATAATGTATGGTACCATCGAGCTGATCTGCTGATGGAGTCGAAAGGTGGCACCGTGATCTTTGCTTTACTCAATGTGCCCGCCACGTTGCGGCTCGTTAGTTTCGTCTTGATAAGCAGAATGATGTCTGAGCAGACAAAATAATAGTCGGTAGGAAAAACTTGTCCCAAAAATGTTTTTCTTCACGAATTCCGATTAAGATCGACTGCGCATAGCTATTCTGTTGTCATTGATAGCGGGAGTACGCTAAACCTTCAGTGTCATGCGCTCCTGGTATCTATGAGTAACGGCACCCGATGACGCGGGAAATGATGGTCCACCGGCACTACCCCTCCCGCTTGAAGTAAAGTAGGCAACATTATGAATCTAGTGTTTATCCACGGATGCGTAATATGGATTAAACATAAGTAATGACACATTTTAATAAATAAGTACATATTTTATGTTGTAGACACAAATAATAATTGTGGTTTTATTAGTAAAAAGAGAACGACAAGAGTCAAACTTAATTCCTTTTAAACACATTTTTATTGTTTGAATAGTTGTTCCTACTTTTAACTTGAAGTATTTGTTTTCGATTATTGACAATTACGTAAAATAAATTCAAAAAAGGTGCGGTACTTTAATAGTCTTCTCCTTTTTTAGATTCCCTGACCAAAATGGTAAAAAAGGAACTCTGGTTATGGTGAGACTTCGGTGTCTGTCTGTCTGTCTGTCTGTACGTCTGTCTGTAGGTCACAGCAGTTTGTCTCTGAAACTACAAAAGCTATCAACTTAAACTTCGGTGTAAGTAGTTGTATAAACTACTTCCCCGCATCTGTTTTTACACGACTGCCCAAAAGAAGGAGTGTAATGTTTTCAGGATTCATGTACGGGTATATACATGTAGGTATGTACGATTTTATATTCAGCCATAACTACTAAACGTCTGAGCCGATTTAGATGTGTGTGGTATCGTTAGAAATCCCTTCACCATCCCGGATGACATAGGACACCTAAACTGTTAAAACTGAAATAAAAAAAATTGCAAAATGACAATTATCAACATAGGTAGGTTACCTATGTCGACGACAATAAAAAATAGACTAGGGTTTTTTTAAGTTTGCTTTTCATTTATTATTATTAGTAAAACAAGACGAAATTATTTGTTAAAAAAAATCAAATGAGGTTTGGAATGGTGGGTAGCAAAATAAAAGTTATTTGATTGCAGCCAACTGGGTGTCATATACAAAGACAAAATCAGCATTTCAAAACATTATTTTCCATCTAGCATTAAATAAAAATAACTAAAAAATAAACTAACGTCAAACCCCTCTACGACGTTGCACAGGGAAAAAATCTCAGTGCCGACTCACCAGGACAACAGCAGCGAGAAGAGGCATCAGCTCTCTCTAGTTACTTGTATTGGTGGACAGGCGCAATAGCTCTTTAAAATCACGACATTCAGATAAGCACACTAATAAAGACCACAGATGGAGTATAAAATCGGTTAAAACGAGAAGAATCTCGACATCCTTTTCGCACTTCCTAAAAAAGACGTCAGTTTTTTTCTTTTTAGGGTGTGGATCCCTTATAATATGTTTCACGCAGAAGACGATGTTGTGGAGTATCTGACGGTTGACAATACCATAGAAACCGAGCACGTCACGTGCTACCCTTAGAGTTCCTGAACTCTTTGGAGCTATTGGAAGTACCCTCCCATAATAAATCATACTTATCATACTAATCATACTTAAAGTTGGGGTCGGTGTGTTCATTATGTCGGTCGAATAGAGTCTCAATATCGTAAGGGCAATAATTATGTCTGGAACTGCTAAACAGGAAAATGTTTTAATTCCCCGCATTCCTATAATTCCGACTGATTTACCATTTATCTTTAAAAGAGTGCAGTGCCCTCTAACAACCGCTTTTCTAATACTTTAAACAATGCGCAAGGAAAAAAACTAAAAGTAGTCGGAGTACATTTAGAAGCAAAATGTTTTTTCCATGGGCAACTATATGTAGCATGCTCACAAGTATCAGCCCACTAAATCATCCCAATTGTGTATCATCATATAAGCCATGCTCTATTTTAATTATTTTAACTCATTAACTTAATAATTTTGACAATGGATGTGCAATACTTACTAAAGAATATGAATATGAATATGTACTTAACTGCGTTAAACGAGTTCTACGCGGACGAAGGCGCGGGCAAAAGCTAGCTATTAATAAAGCCAAGGTACGTGTCTTACATAAATACGAGGATTTGCATGTGTCACAGACACGTTAAAGGCAAAACCATTGGCTCCGTCGAAAGTCAGTAGGACAAAAATAGTAGGACCACGAGGAAACGGCCGAATAAAACCATAATCCAGAAAGCCAAGCAAGTCACGTCCTACCCTTAGAGTTCCTGAACTCTTTGGAGCTATTGGGTGTATCCTCCCATAAGTTCATACTTAAAGTTGGGGTCGGTGTGTTCATTATGTGGGTCGAATAGAGTCTCAATATCGTAAGGGCAATAATTATGTCTGGAACTGCTAAACAGGAATTTTTTTTCCATGGGCAACTATATTATGTAGCATGCTCACAAGTAGCATGCTCACAAGTATCAGCTCACTAAATCATTCCAATTGTGTATTATCATATCATATAAGCAATGCTCTATTTTAATTATTTTAACTCATTAACTTATTAATTTTGATAATGTATGTACAATACTTAATAAAGAATATGAATATGTACTTAATTGCGATAAACGAGTTCTACGCGGACGAAGTCGCGGGTAAAAGCTAGTTATTAATAAAGCCTAGGTACGTGTCTTACACTTATAACGAGGATTTGCATGTGCGTTATAAACACTCACAGACACGTTAAAGGCAAACGCGTGTGTGAATATCCATCCAGTTTGTTAAACTCTCCTAGTCGGTATGCACTCCTGGTACTATATTTCTTGTTGGGGGGTTTTTAGTTTGAGTCTCCTCATTTAGCGACACAGGTGACATCTAGCAACAAGTAGATAACATTGCCAATGAACCATCAATGAACGCAACCAAATGCACAGAGATGGCGCAAATACATAAAAACACGTTAAAGGCAAACGCGTGTGTGAGTATCCATCCGGTTTAGTAAACTCTCCTAGTCGGTATGCACTCCAGGTATTATTTCTTGTTCGATAGTTTTTAGTGAGCCTCCTCACTAAGCGACACAAGTGACATCTACAAACAAGTAGTTATCTACGTTATAAACACTCACAGACACGTTAAAGGCAAACGCGTGTGTGAGTGTCCATCCGATTTATTAAACTCTCCGAGTCGGTATGCCCTCCTGGTACAATTTCTTGTTGGGGGGTTTTTAGTTTGAGTCTCCTGGTTTAGCGACACAGGTGACATCTAGCAACAAGTAGATAATATTGCCAATGAACGCAACCAAATGCACAGAGATGGCGCAATTACATAAAAACACGTTAAAGGCAAACGCGTGTGTGAGTATCCATCCGGTTTAGTAAACTCTCGTAGTTGGTATGCACTCCTGGTATTATTTCTTGTTAGATAGTTTTTAGTGAGCCTCCTCACTAAGCGACACAAGTGACATCTAGCAACAAGTAGTTATCTACGTTATGAACACTCACAGACACGTTAAAGGCAAACGCGTGTGTGAGTGTCCATCCGATTTATTAAACTCTCGTCGGTATGCCCTCCTGGTACAATTTCTTGTTCGGGGGTTTTTAGTTTGAGTCTCCTGGTTTAGCGACACAGGTGACATCTAGCAACAAGTAGATAACATTGCCAGTAAACGCAACCAAAATGCACAGAGATGGCGCAAATACATAAAATTAACCTATGAATAATAGACGGGATATAGGGAATCAAACCGTAATCCAGACAGCCATGTAGTGTTCAAAAGCAAAACGAGTATTTACGATAGGATACATTTACCAGTTGTGTAAAAAAAGTTCAATAACTATACTCCGACTATTGAAACAGTAAAAACCCAAAAAATATTCTCGTCTGAAATTGTTATTACAACCACGTTACACGTTACATAATTTTCATGTATTTAATTCATATTTGTACTGATGTTTAGAGGATAGCCGTGAACGTTTATTTTCAGCGAAATTTATGTGTTCCAAATTATTAAGTATGAAAAAAGAATTGGCATTTGTTATGTTGATGATACGCATATGATTCGTCCTAGGGTCTTAAAGTCCAAGGGTTAAAAAGTCCATGGTCAAAAAGTCCGGAGGACGAAACGTCCCAGTGTCTGAAAGTCCTAGTGGTAAAAAGTCCATGGTCAAAAACTCCAGAGAATGAAACGTCCAAGTGTCTGAAAGTCCTAGCGTCAAGAAGTCCATGGTCAAAAAGTACGGAAGAACGAAACGTCCCAGTGTCTGAAAGTCCTAGTGGTAAAAAGTCCATGGTCAAAAAGTCCAGAGGATGAAACGTCCAAGTGTCGGAAAGCCTGAATGTCATAATGTCTAGAATAAAAATAATTGAAAAAGTAATGCTCATCTGCATAATTTCCTGTGTATTATCTAACAGCCTCAGGCCCATTCTCGGTAAGATCCAGATGCGTCTATGATAACTCGTAAGTACCTTCATGTGTCAACGAGAATTGACTAGCTGATACAGTAATGGACAGGGTAATACTGGGGCCCAATTCTACATTGTCTTTTCCCATATTGTTGTCTACGTGGTGACAGCTCTTATTGACTTGACGGTAAAGTTACAGTTATCTATTTATGTGTAATAGTTTCTTAGCTCCACTATGCTCTCCAGTAATTCCATGCTGGAAATATTCCCATCTGTGTGCTCTTGTAATTTTTTTTTGTATTCACGATCGAACAATATGTTCACTTTCTTTCTTTTTTCTTTTTCAAATATGCTCCTTTTTATACGTCCATCTTGGAACTTCGCTTCTTGTCTTAATAAAACCACTTTGCTTTTAATCTCAAGTGGCATTCACGTCATATCGTTACAATTATAACTGAATAGGTTTTAAGCCTGTTAATAGTTAAATAAATGTACACTAAAGTAATTTGTGCAATTTGGACATTGTGACATTGAGACATTGTCACATTAGGCCTTTTTAACAATTTAATATTGTTACACTAGGACTATCCGACATTAGGGCATTATAACTTTCGAACTTTTCGACAATGGACAATATGACATAATTTTACTATCCGACGTATGGACAATCCAACCAGGGGGCATTATAACCTTCGAACTTTTTGACTACGGACAATGTGACACATGAACTATCCGACATATGGACATTCCGACCAGAGGGCATTATAACCTTCGGACTTTTTGACAATGGACAATGTGACACCTGGACTCTCTGACCCTTGGACATATATGCTCCAGAAGGAATTTTGATAAATATATTCGTGTAAAGGTCCTATTTTAACACTTGTCTTGGATGACTTACGTGCTTTGTACAAATGTAAATCATTCCGATTAAATTTTTTAAACATTTTCTGTTATCGCTATCAGCTGATATTTGGAATACATAGGTACCGTCGGTGGTAGTGTTAATACCGCGGAGGCAGGGGACCTCTGGGCAGTAGAGAGGTTCGGGCACCACCTAATAACTCGAAGGTTGTAGAAGGTTTTTATTACTTATTAAAAACAGAAAGTCTGTTTATTAAAACAGGAACAGACTTTATCATTTATTCTTACTTTTTGTTAAACAACTTAAGTCAAAAAAACTGAAAATATAAACACAAAAGGCTTAATTACGTACTAAATAAAGTGATAGGTATCTTTTCTCTCTTATTATTGAGTGTAATTTTGGCCATCACATTTTGATCTCTAGCACAATATACCACCACCGTCCCATTAACGTCGTAGAACGCCCGAATATCTTTGGACCTGAGGGGCTATTGCCTAACGCACTCGCAACCGCAGTCGGCATCAAAGTGGAACAATTGTTTTTATTTTGTTTGCAGACAAGCCTTCGATTTTCAAAATGAAAACAATCGTGATTGCGAGTACGTTAGACAATAGGCCCGCAGTTCCTAACGCAGTCATAATCGCAATCGACTCCAAAGCGGAACAATTGTTTTCGTTTCGTATGTAAACAAGCCTTCAATTTTTAAAATAAAAACTATAGCGATTGCTAGTGCGTTAGGCAAAATAGTCCCTCTGGTGCGGCAGCGGCATTCAAAGACTTCGCTGCGGTTCCATGTACCAGGAACGCAGAGTTCACCGGTAGTGCTTACGCGTCCTCGCAAAACGAGCCTACATCAAGTGGGTACCATAATTTGACCGACATGGCATGTTTTCTTAAGACGCCGGATGTACAGTGGCGCCTTCATTACTATTATTGTGTTTTCTAATAAACTAAAGTATTTTCTTGAAATTGGTCGGTAGGTTTTTGTACTACAAATAAAAACACAACTTATAGGATATATCACGTCATAGTTAAAGAACAATTCACCTTCGAGTTATCAAGTTAACGGAAAAAAGTGGCTACCTTTTCCTTTTAAAGTTTATTACGTATCCCATAAATTTTGTCTTTACTTGCCCTACAAAAACGTATCGTCTGATTGCAACGAAATTCTTTATTAATTTGAAAACACAATAATAGTAATGAGGGCGCCTCTGGACGCTCGACGTTTGCTCATGGTGGATAAAAAATGTTTGAAGACCAGAATGACCAACATTCTAAAAAAATAGTGTATTTAATACTGATTCTAAAATGCTGTTTAATTATTTCAATTTAGAATCAGTATTAAATACACCATTTTGAAGGAAGGTTCCAATTATTAATGAAATGCGGTAAAAATACATCAAACATTATGCGACCAAAGCACTCTTTTATCCTAATAAAGCACCGTATCGTAACACAGAGTGATAGCGTGTTCACATACCAGGAGTTCATAACCGATGCAGTGCTTAACGCAAGTGAATTCTGTCATCCAAAGTAAAAAAGCAGTATATGCGTAAGAACCTTACACTCTTATACTGCCTTTTTCCTCTGGAGGGCAGTATTGGAGGGCACTTTCATACCCAGGTGAGAGCAGGTCGATCGCGGACCAAATATAAAGAAAAGAGATGACACCATTTCTTCATTTCCAACGTGAAAGCGCTCAGTTAAGGTCTTTGAGTGAGTTTGTACACCCTTACAAACACATTTGCAATACACAATCTGAAATCTGTTATACGTAGATACGGAGAGCACTCGGCACCGTCGGTAGTCCTGCTTAAGCGACTAGATAGATAAACATAAAGACGGCATGGTGCTTCAGAGCTAAATGTGATCTATTGAAAGCTTTTATTTAACTTGCAATGTATTTAATTTTATACAGTGTGTTACCGGCATGCGGGCATTTATTAAATCTGCCGATAATATGCTGCTTTAGCAATTGTTTGCAAGTATTATCAATTAAAAAATAATTAAAATAGCTTCACAATATTTTTTCTTAGATACTGTCCATTTTTAATGTAGTGCATGTGTTGCGTGTCCATCGTTATCAGTATCGCTGTTGCTTGGTACAAGGCACGTCGTGGTACGGGGGAAAATCATAAATAATCAAAGTATCCGTCGACTGTCATTTGCACTTGTCAATTTGCTGTGCTTTACATTTCTGGCAATTAAAATTTTGTTAGAAAGTTAACAAAGCCTGAAAATGTGTTTATTAATTAAATTAATGTCATAGTTACGTTACAGATATACGTTATTTTAACCTACTTTAAAAAAAGCCCGGGTGCTGGTAACACACTGTATAAGGGTTAAATCTTGCAAGTTAAATTTGACCCACTTCCCGGTTTCCAATGAGGCTGGAAATTTACATACGCCTTTAGTTCTGATGACAATACAATAAATAATATAGAACCATTGAGCTGGTCTGAATGATAGAGACTCAAGATGGCCATAGGAACTCCTAAATTACACATGATATACCCGTCGTGTAAAGGTGCGTCAAAATCGCCAAATGAGTAGATGACGATTGTGCTAATACAGTCAGCAACAAAAGCTTGTCCCAAAAATGAAACTTATTTTTGATTCAACTTGCCAATTGTCTGAAAATATCATGTCGTTTTTAAATAATTATTGTAAACTCGTCAGAGTAGCTAATAGATAAGACACTTTACATAAATATCATGCAAGCGTCTTAGTTCCTACACCGGGCCTTTGTTCTACCTGTAGGGTAACGATAGCTCTTATAAACTTGACTGTAATGGCGGCTGAGTTAACTGAACCGGTTGTTTAAAAATCTAGAGTGTGGGTTAAAATGAAATATTTGGTGCCATTCTTAACATTGTAGACCTCATTTACAATTTCGCACCGCTCAAAAAGTTAAAAATACTTTTTTTACTATGCATAAAGGGCATAAACATTATGATTTTGAATTCTATGAGATTTATAACGAAAAAAGTAAAACATCTGCTGATATAATAAACTCTCATGTTAATATTATGAATTTATGAATAATCTGAAGGTAGTCTGTCTGTGCCCCGTGTGGTAGCCGGATTAGAATAGTGCCACTCCGTATCTTTCCGTGGATGTCGTAAAAGCCGACTAAGGTAATAAAGGCGTGTAGTACTGTTAGGCGATGGGCTTGCAACCTGTCACTAATACACTGGTAAACATCTTCGCCTAAGTGTGCAAAATGTGGTTACAGAATTATCACAAAGTTTTTATAGTTGTTGGAAATTCTGTAGCTCTGCCTACTCCACTCTGGGAATAAAGGCGTGAGTTTATGTATGTATGTATATATGAAGTCTGTCTGTTTACCATGCAAGATTATTGACCTGTCGGTATCCGATACGCATAACATTCAACATTAAAAAATTCTCAATTTTTGAAATTGCCCAAATATATTATCGTGCAAACCTCACCTAAAGTAAGTCATTATAGCCGTCGGCTAACCAGCGGGTTATAATGGGATTCAGCACCATATTATGACCCGGCGGATTATAATATGGTACTGAATCTCATTATAAGCCGCTGGTTAATAATGAGATTGAATTCTTATGAAAAATTGTTCTATAGAAACCTACAGGAAAAATAACTTGTTTGAAAATCGAACTAGCCACTACAAGCCATATATGCAAAACAAAGAAAAGGTGAGAAAAGTAGCGTATTCTCCTTTGGGATAAAGCTGTTTTCGTCTTGGGTGAGCTTGAATCCCTCGCTGCACTCAGGACTCCATTTTAATTCCCTCGCTTCGCTCAGGACTTAATTCATCACATTCTCGCTACGCTCGGGAGTAAAATCTGGAGTCCCTCATTTGCTCAGGATTCAATATCGCACCCGTGACATAAAACAGTGTTTTATCCCCTCGGTGTATAATCTAATCTTCATACTTCATTCTTCTAAACGCAATATAAAACTATTTTAGTTAGTATTAATTGTCCCTTTCTGTCAATTGGAAATGTCTAAGTGGCAAATAAATACAAAGCATATGTCAACCACACTTTAGCTCTTGTTTATTTATGAATAAAAGAGGGTAAATAACTAACTGCGTGCTTAAAAAGCAGAAATGGCTTAAGAAAGTTAATTTCATGATTCCATTTGCAACGGGTCTCGCTCGAAGTAAATGCCTATTTATTACCAGGATAGCATAACATCCGAAGAGAAATATCTGCAGTGTGCAAAACGAGGTGCTGCATTAAGCGAATGATGCAATCTGTTACCATGTCTGATCCATGTCTGTCCTGCTTTTGCATGAATATTTGTAACGAGGTTAAAGAAGCGCATTCGTTACGGTTTTTAACGATTAGTTAGTTTAACTACTAATCAAATAACAGACCCTTTAGAGCCCGTTGTTTGATCTGTGCTCTGTCGCAGACCTCGCTCTCTCTAGTCTTATAGAGTGCAAGGGTCAGAGCATTCGAGTCGCTAGCGAGTACGGTAAATGTTACTCATGGTTAGGTTACAGTACTTAACTCAACTAATTGTTAAAATTCGAAAAAGGAATCGGTTTGACACATTTTCTTGAGATTTAACCATTATTACGGTTTTTATCGATTAGTTAGTTTAACTACTGATCAAACAACAGGCCCTCACTCAGAGATTAGTCTATACAAATTCAGCGTTTAATCTAGCTGTAACCTTGTTTCGATTGGTCGCATCCGCCCTAACTAGTATTTTATTCATCAGATTTGTCGTCACGTCACGAGGTAAAGAGGTTGTAGCGGTGTGCAGTTCGTGTACGATTACAGCATCGATCGTTGACGCACACTAGTAAGAGCTTCTTGCTTTAGCGATCTATGCTCTTGGTTGAGTATGTGCTCCTGGTACCATTGCCTACGAACTGTTAGAATCCGAATCCCGTTTAACTCGTATGCTTCTAAAATCATGCACGATGTATTTTCAACCCCCTACGCACAAAGAGGGGGTGTACGTTTAACATGTGTTTTGTGTGTCTGTCTGTACAGTCAAGAAATTTAATTCCTGGTCCATTTTGGACTGTCACAGTGACGTAATCAATCAGAATCTAAGAGATCTTGTGATTTTATTTTTAGTATCAACTTTACGGACTAGGAATTAAATTCAGTGACTGTACGTTTGTGTACCTGTAGGTACGTCTGATGTGGCATCGTAGCTGCCAAACGGATAGACTGATTGAACGAACACTAGTTTGATAGCGATGGTCCTCAGTACAGTTTTATGAAGATTGGTATGACCGACGACGGGACAGAGTATTTTTAATAAATAAATAATTGAATGTCAACATTAATAAATAAAATGCTAGTTTTGTCAACGCTTTGATACTCTTTATTTACTTGACAGTATGGCAGCCAATTCAAAATACGATAACTGGTCAAAAACGATTTGGATTTCTCCGTTTATACTCGAAAATGTAATTTAAGACTAAAATCCTAACCTCAACGGGCGCACATTCGCTGTGATTACTCCACTTTGATTTAAGTGTAGGTATTTTTATCAATTAAACTTACCCTAATATTACTGGCTACACGAGTTCTTATTCATGTTTTTATGAAAATAATGTTAAAATAACGAAATAATCAATATGGGAACTGTCAGATTTTGGTCGTGATTTTCCAGTGTAGAATAGAGGGGCTGCATTTTATTTTTCATTTGTTTTGTTAAGAAGTGAGGCTAATCTACAGCGTGAAAAATAGTACCTACTAGCCTAGGCCTGGAAAGAAAGGAATTGCCTAACGAGGTATTTAGCCGAGTCACGAAACCCCAGCGAAGAGTTTTAATAATAAACATATTTATAGTTTCTCCATTACTGGGAGAAACTGATACAAGTAAATACATATACTTACTAATTTTTTGCAGCAGGATAAAGACATTTGTAAAAAAAAACAAATTCAAAGGATTTTTAATGTTTTTAATCTACGGCTATAATTTTGATTTACAAAGCAAAAGAACCATGAATAAGTTTGTTCATTAAAATAAAGTAACATCTGTTTTAAGGGACTCGGATAAACATAAAATTAGCAAAGTAAGTGATTTATACACATTTAAAAGCTGTTTCGTAGCAGCCCCGAAGCTCGTAGCGTGGTAGGTCCGCGGTCGTAGCGATTGTTATATTACTCCGCATTAGGGTATTTTAATAATTAATTTACTGTCAAATGATAAACAACATTAAAACCACTGTTCTTTTAATTTAATCCTTTAGTTTTGTCATTTATTTCAAACCGCAAATCATTAAAATAGACAGAATTTGTTATGCCATGTTTGAGACACGACGATAACTGTGCGAAAGGTTTTTCAATGATTTATGAATGAAAAGTTCATTGAAATTAAGTTTTTGTAACATATAAAATATCGTAGATTTATGAGAAATTTTATGCAGCTATAAAAACTACAAAATGTTTTCATATTTTTTGTATGGCAGAAACTATCGTAAGCAATGAAACGTACCAGGAAATCATGAACCACAGAAGGACTTTTATTACTGTTATTCTTGTTAACAACACTGCCCTCTCGTAGTCTAGCTCAACATTGCGTAAACTGACTGAAAGGAATGTTTTCAAATGTTCCTGTTCGCGAACAGATGGCGTTATAATAAAAAAATCTTAGTGACAGGTGGAGAAATCACGGCGAAACTAGACTTTAAGATATTAAATACTTTGACATAACCAAGTTAAATTAACAAAGGTAACTTTTCCATAACATCACGTAACAGACTGTCCTCGTACGCCAACAGGCGTTATCTCACATTGAATAACCGAAGCAGATTCAATCCTCATTCGTAAGTAATATGGTTGCATTTGCTACAAGTCTATGATTTGGCATCTTTGTCTTTTAGCAGGGTTTTTAGAGCTGTTATCATTTGCACTGCTAGATCAAAACATTTCATTAAATCTTCCTGACGAATGTAGCTTTATTTAAAAAAAACGTGCGTCCAAATCCGTTCATCTGTTTGGGAACAAACAGACACACGGATAGATAAACATAGAGATACACGATATAAACTTTTAACACCCCTCTTATCATTTATTAGTTATTAACCCCTATTATTTTTGTCTTTAAAGAGACGTTGCTAGCTATAGTCGTATTATTAATTTGGAAAAGTTTAAGAAATTTAAAAAACTCCCGACTCAAAGCAGTAAATATGTAAAAATAATAAGTATTGGCTCTATAAGTGTAATTATAAGTAGGTATTAATATTTTGATTCAAGCGTCGACACGTGGGGGTCCGCTCAGTAGCTGGGGTATTTTATATCATTTTATTTTACGTACTGTTTTGAGTCGCGGTTTTTTAATTTTTTTAATTCTGTGTTGTACTTCATAAGCTATTCGTTGTAATTAATTATTTCTCAATCGCTCAAAGGTTAACTAGGAGAACTATTAAAGGGATAAGTTCGGCTTTGTACATCCCTGCTATATTTTTGTCTATTTTATAATTGTTATTTATTTTGTGTGTACAATAAAGTACTTACATACCTTCATACAAATTTAATATATTTTTTTATAGAATAAAACGGTGAAAGTCGTCTTCTATTCGGATCTTCTACTACTAGACCAGACACACAAAGCTAAAGCAAAGCAACAACAAACGAGCTTCTGGGTTTCATGAATCCCTAGTACTTTTGCGTATCAACGGTACTGCATTTGGCGGCCGCCATTCATTTGCGCATGCGGATTAGAATCCGTTGAAACCAAGTTGAAACCAGTCTCCCTTTACAGACGGTGCAGTATGGACGCTCGTGGTCGAGGTGGAAGTACGTAGAGTTGATACATACGTACATTAAATCACGCCTGTTTCCCAGAGGGATAGGCAGAGACCACTTCTTTCCACTTGCTACGATCCTTGAGTTCGAGTTAAAGTTGCTGCTGTCACTTTCTCTGCCTAAACAATAGAATAAGACAACACGTCACGTCACTAAACAAGCATTAAATTTAATTGACGAATTTGAGTGCTGTAGTAAGCCTTTAGGAACATGATGTTGTAATAGGTTTAAAAGTGTTAAGACCATAACTTTGCTTCTTTAAATACCAGAGTAAACACTAAATTAAATTAGTTTTGTTCAGGATCATGGCCACCCTACATTGAGTATATCTAACTCGTATGATTATATCCGTGGCTGGCGTGAAGACGTTGATATCTCGACATGTACGTTTTTTTTTTTATTTCTTTAAACGCTTCGTTATTTTTTTTTCTATATTGGTAATTTTTTTCATATTTTTATCTTTATTACTTTTTGACTTATCGCCATTGTTCATACATTGATAACTATACTTTTGGCAAGTTATTGTGGATAAAAAGACATATTACACATCACATTGTGTGTATAGATTTATAAATAATTTTATCAATTTACTCTCGATTACAGTAATAACGTACTTTTTTTAACATAACGACATATCAATCAAACAAATCAAATATATCTAGTTATCAACTAACGCACAGTAACTAAAACGAAGTGCGTAATGTGACATCTCAACTTGTACAACTTTCCATCGAGTTATCAAATTTCGTACAGTAACCAAAACTAAGTGCATAATGTGATATCTCAACTTATATTACTGCCCATCGATTTGTCTCGTCTCACATCTCAATGTGTACGACTACCCACCGAGTTATCAATTTAGGTACAGGTAATATATCTAAGTGCGTTATATGACATCTCAATTTGTACTACTTGCCACCAAGTTATCAACTTACGTAGAGTAAATCAAACAAGTGCATCATGTGATATCTCAACATGGAAACTTACGTCAAAGAATTATGAACCAACACAATAATACGATATCTCAACTTATTTTTTAAAAATATTTTAATTCTACAGAATATCTTAAGATATTAACACACAAATCATTAAAATCAGTACCTGAAACCTTGATGTGTATAGTTATCAATGTTTTTAATCAAGAGAACAAACCAGTATACTTGTATATTTTCAGATAATAATGTAATATCTGGGAAACAAAGTAAGAATATGTACATTTGTCAATATTACTAGTTCCAATAAAAGTGTTGTCTCTGTTTATTATCATAATATTAAAATAATTTCACTAATTTATTAACAATTTAATCACTAATTTATCTTAACATTTAAAGGTGCGCTCAGCATTGTGTTGCGACACTAAACTTGTTAGTGCTGCAACGCTGGTATTCTGTGAAAACCAGATTATGTGCGACAGCAACCGATATGTAACGCCTGTTGTTTTCAAGAACCCCCGCACTAAATGACATCATCCGCCGGTCTCCTGCCTCAATAAACGTGCCGGCCCTTTTAGACCCGACCGGCATTTGTAGATATGATGGCAAAATACCTGACAAAATGTCCTTGGTTCCGTGCAGAATATGGGACGGGTGCTAGTGTGAGATGCAACCTGAGTAGACATGCTAGCCCAGTCACATCTCCACCGGACCTCTAATAGGGCTGGTGCGGCAGCTGAACTAGCTGAAAGCTTAAAGGTTTGGCTAATGTAGTGGTTGGCCAGTTGGTGGACTAGTAGAGAATGCCTTAAATATAAATAAGATATGTTCATTTCATTCGGCGTTGAGAAGGTGGCAGTTTCCTCGTTCAACGCATTAGTTTAACCATCCAGCGAGTAAATGCTGCCAGTATCTTTGAGGCCTTTCCTAGATATAAAAGATTTAAAATAGAATGAAGTTGTTAAAATCTAAGTTATAAATTGTAAATACGTATCTATCTTGTCATTAAAATAGATCGGCTTTTTATTAAATTGAATAGTGTTGAAGTTGGACTAAGCTTTCCCATAGGTCCTGTAGGAATTATCGAGCATATGGAAAACAAGCACGAAGTGGTCTTGAAACTTACATAAATCTAACTTCTCGGTTTTATAGGAGTTCGCCTGATTAGTGCTTCTGAGTTAACCCTACAATGCATACAGTGACAGATATGTCACAACCAGTTTAATCGTTAGTAGTTAAAAATAATGTAAAGGCAGCGACATCTTTTTTGTATAAAAGCAAACCTAGAGGGCACTATATATTGATGATGTTGAAAAGTACTTGTATTACAAAAATTACGTATTTGTTACAAATTAACAGAAGGACTAAGAATTTGGGTTACGAGACACTCTTTACGACTTTATTTGTTTTTTGTTTGTTGGTGTATTAATTATTATTTTCAATAAGTTAACCGTAACTGTAACACGCATATTGATAGTGGTTTTTCTATCGCTCGTTTTCTAATACTCAATTATAAAATGTACTGTCCCACCTCAGCAGTTACCTTTGTTTAGTGCAAAGCTAGATCTAAAGTTCGATTCGAATGTTGTATTTTGCTTTGGGTCGTCTGTATATGTGTGTCTATCCCTACATCCAAGTTTAATACGAGTAATACCAGGCACTGGATATTATACATAAATGGACGTGTAGTAGGCGGGCACTTAATATTATTTTCATCACACTTGCTCGTAAATAGTGTCCTAACATGCTAGAAACATCGACCGTAAATCCAAAATAATACCCGCGGGCCTTTTTTTACAATTACGCCCTACCGTGCGTAATAGCATTTTTTTTTTAAATATTATACGTGGCCTCAAACTATCACAATACTTTAGGACCCCAATTCTTGCAATATTTGCAAATAAAAACAGTAAACTGTGCCTAAGCTGACCCGGATATTGACGAGATAAACCCATATTTGGAGGATGTAGAAGAGTAAAATTCCTGGAATGACTCCGAAAATTATATTATATGATGATTTTAGTTTCTTTAATTAAAAAAATATTAAAAAAACAGCTGTTTTATTTCTAATTTTTTTCTTACTAATACTGTGAATTTGTTGATAACTCGTCGCTCTCGTCGGTGAACTAGTTGATATGTCTATTATTATTAAAACTAGACATAATTCTTTAAGTCACTCATTTTCACTTGAAAGATAATAAAAAGTTGTATTTAACAAAACTTTTCTGAAGTATAATAACATGAAATGGATTTTTCGCGATTTTTTTTCTTCCTCGAAACGTCAATTTTCCCCTCTTTGTATGGTGAGTACGTTGATAACTCGATGGGACGTAAGTTGATAAGTCTAATATTAATCAAACTAAGAGGAATCTCACAAAAATCTTCTAATCATTCAAAAGTATGCAGAAAATTATGGATAAATCAAGTTTTACATCAAAGTTACAATCAAACAGCGATTTACCAGAAAATGTCAAACCTTAAAATTGGCGCCCTGTAAAATTGCCGTTTTAGACATATCAACGTATTCACGCCAGGCACGGATATATCGTCGGCTTAGTGCAAGAAGTCACTAATGGCATAAAATCACTAAGTACAGGTACAAGCACAGGCGGATTCGCCACGACTTACTCTTTCTAACGCACGGATCCATTTTTTTTTACATTGAATAATTTCGATGTTACAGCCATGACATTAAGTCATTAACTTAACTTTTTGCCTTATTGATTTGATGTAAATTGGTTTTAGACCATTACTAACTTTAAACAAAACAAATTTGTTATTTTTTATCTTTTTATTTTGTTTAAATATTCACTTTTGTTACTTATCAACTTTAAAAAATAAAACAATATGAATAAAGCTATGAAAGTATTTGAGCTAGAATTCATTATATGCATATAGTTACTTTTAGCAAACCGTAAAACGAAAATAAAAGTTATTATCATGCTTTAATGATTTTTAACAAAATGAGCATTGGATGCACATTACCACTTTTACTTTAGTATAAAATAACTAAAACACTTTATAAAGTTTAAAAAAACTAGGAGACAGCAATAATGGCAATCAGAATGATTTTTTAAAGTAATTAATGATATTTATCGATTTTTGTTATGTCCAAAGACATGTAATTCACGTGATTAAATTATGGTTAGTGACTTTTGGCAAATAACTTGTATGAATTTGAACACCTTTAGTGAAATATTCTTGCACAACAGTTCATATTTCAACTCATTTATACCTACGAGTACGTCTTGCTCTCGCGGTAACGGGGGTTCAGCCACCGCGATCGAAGTCATACCGTTGCGGCTGCGACCGGGGATGGACGTTACGCGAGAAGTTAGTGATTTCTTACAAAATGAAGCGAAATGGTATTAAATTTAAGGCAGGACGAGGATCTTTGATGTTAGAAAAGATTCTAAATAAGGAGAATGAAGATCACAGCGTAACTACCTTTGTCATTTATTTATAAGATACGTGCAAATTACTTTATGCTGTTAAGTTGTAGGTAAGTAAGTATTTCATTTGCGAAATACCAATTTTGTCCTTAGGGCGAGATTTTGTATAGGTACCTAATTTTGTTTTTGATTTTTTGACTGATAAGATCAGTGATAATGACGATAATGAGTTGGAAACAAAAACACTCAAAAAAATTAAAACAACAAGATGGCACAAAAAAAATGAAAAGTCTTACGACCGAAAGAAGCAAAAAAATTGTAAGCACTGTGATTTACCGTACAAAAATTATAAAAAAAAGTTATTGCCAGGAAAAGCCCCCAAGCCGGGAGGTTGTCAATGCAAGCTTAACTGCCCACTAAATTTCAGCGAAGAAGAACGTAAAAAAAATTGTCAAACATATTGGGGCTTAAAAGACTACTGTCGTCAAAAGGATTTTATACTCGCGAACATATCAGTAAATCCTCCACAAAGGTGTTACGTAAAAGCAGTTAGAAAACGAACCATCTCACGTTCGTATTTTTTTTCTAATGATGAAGGTAAAATCAAGGTATGTGAAAAGTTTTTTAAAAGTACCCTCTGTATTTCAAACGGCCCTATAAACAATGCATTTTCCAAGGTTGGCAGTTCTGGTCTTTTTGAAAGAGAAGACCAAGGTGGTAAGCATGTTGCTCACAATAAAACCAAACAAGACGATATACATTTTATAAAACAACACATCGAATCATTCCCTACAATGGAATCGCACTATTGCCGAAAAACATCGTCAAAACTCTATTTAGATGGCACGCTATCTATTTCAAGAATGTACGAACTTTATACAGAGGAATGCAAAAAAGCGTCTCGGACTTCTGTTACTATAAACGTGTACAGAAATGTATATGGAACTGAATATAATTTGGATTTTCACAAACCAAAATAAGACCAATGTCTAACATGTCATAAGTATAACAGTATCAAAAATACAAACGGACCCGATCTTGAATCTTGGAAACAAAAATATGACTTACACATTTCACTAAAAGAACAAAGTCGAGAAGCCAAAGAATTGGACAAAATTCGTGCTAATGAAGATGAAAGCTTTAATTCAATAACCTTAGATTTACAAAAGGTACTTCATATCCCAAATGGAACTGTTTCTATTCTTTATTACCAACGCAAATTGAATGTGTACAATGCTACCATTTATGAAGCTCGCACTCCCAATGACGGCTTTTGATACCTCTGGTCTGAGCTGGATGGCAAAAAAGGAAGCGATGAGGTGGGTACGGCTTTGTATCTATGAATAAAACGTCTTCCATCTACTGTAAAAGAGATTTCCATATTCACTGACACCTGTGGAGACCAAAATCGTAATCAATTCCTTTTAAGCCTGCAGTTGTATTTAGTTCAGACAACTCATCTCGAGGTAATAGAACATATTTATTTAGAGTCTGGTCATACACATATGGAGGTAGATAGCATGCACAGTGCGATTGAGAACCAATTGCGTTTAATGCCAGTGTACTCAATGATAGACTTCTGTAATGTTATTTGATTAGCAAGATCAAACAGAAAAAATAAGAAAAATAAAACCCTGAAAAAACCGTACGAACCGATAGTTATGAATCACACAGATATTTTAAACCTATACGACTTGAGTGATAACTTGATGCAGAATCGATCGATTGATGTCAATGGAGAAAAACTGCGATGGCTTAAAGTGAAATCTTTTCGACTAGAGAAAAAAAGGCCGAATGTTGTTTTACAGATACGATTTCAAATCTGAGTATAAAGAATTTCACGTATTAAAAAGTAATACATCCCAATCTATGGCCCCAATAAAACAACTGCGAAAACGTAAGCTTGAAAAACCCATACAGGGTTTCAATTATAACACTTACGTTTTGAGAAAAGCTTACAACCAAAAACTGCCAATCACTCTAGCTAAAAAAAGACTTACTAAAAATGTGCAATGTAAAAATTATACCCGCGGAACTTCACCACTGGTACCAGAACTTGCCAGCCAAAGAAAGTCGTGATTATGTACCTGAAGAAATGTCTTCAAACTCAGAAGACGAAGAGTAAAAAAGATGGATGACTAGGTTTTTTAACTCTTTTTCGTACTTACAGTATTAGTTCAAAATCAAAGGCTGATCTTTTTATTTTAATACTTTTAGAAGTTTTTATGTTTTATAACAGTAAGTAAGTAGTGCTTGCTGTGAAAGTCTGGGATTATAATATAATATTAAGTTCCACTATAAAAAAAAATCATTTTTTAGTTATTTTAGTTTGGAGTTACAAATAACGCCATTTTGAGAATTTTATGTTATTATTGTGGTTTTGTTGAGTTTATATCTGTGAAGTAGAGTTTTTAAAACTGTTTATGCGTTGTTAATTAGTAAATAATGTTCATAAAGTTTCTAAGGTAATAATTAAGACTGATGAAACCAAATTTCTCGTTTAAAACTGTGTTTCTCGAATTCTCGATTTAATTGTGATTAAAATAAAAAATAACTAATTGTAAGTTCCCTTAAAGCGAGAAAGACAAAAAGTCACTAACTACATATTTAGGCTTTTAAAAAAGTTATTTGGAATTATTGTACAAAGTTTTTAATTGGTTTTGATACTAAATATATTTAGCTAACCACTTGTGTTTAATTTTTAAATCTAGACCCGAACCTACAACAATAATGTTCATTTGACTAAGTCAAAACTTTGGGCCCGTTTTTCTCTGACTTGACTTTTTGTGGGTTAATGACTTCTTGCACTAAGCCGACGATATGTACGTTAAATATAATATACTTATAATCAGTGATCGGCGATCGGAAGCATTTTATGTCAAATTGTTGACGAAATTATTACATGGACATGACTACTTAATAACTTGTAAAAAAAAAACCTACTAAAATATTTGTTTTTTTATTGAGTTACTATCAAGGTTTTAAAATTTCTATTACCTATGATATGATTAAAATGATAATGAAGCACAGGCCACCTATAATTTTATCTATCGAACGAATGAGTTTAGTCAACTTATGTCTTGTACTTGTCTCATTGACGTTCCTGTCATTATTTTGTACATCAAATCTATTGAACCAATGTTAGCGGAACCAGTTTTACCAGTGTAAAATATGCCTCGTGAATTTACCATTCGTAAATGGTTAAAGGATCAACCGGATCTGATATACGACGAATCAAAAGGCTTAGTCCTATGTACAAAATGTGGAATACATTTGTTAGCTATACGTAAAAGCAATATTCAAAAGCATCTTGAACAACACCGACTTATCCATATTAGTCATTACTATTCATGACGTAGGACGTCAAAGTGACATAAAATGCTTCCGATCGCCGATCACTGCTTATAATATACCAAACAACAAAAAAACCCTCAACAACAACATAAATAAAAACAAAAAAATTTATGTATAGTTCAGGAAATATGATTTGACCGTTTGTTATATACTTCGCGATCTTTTTTCTGCGTTACGATATGTCAACAATGTGACTAAAGTTTCAAAACGTTTCAACCCACTGTGCTCTTTGAAGAACCAGGGAAGTTTTACGATTACCTTTGGTTTGATATTAACGAAAAGATCTTAGTGAAGATTACATACGGCCCAGACATATTGCCTGAACTATGTATACGGTGAACTAATCCTCTTAAGGTACAACTTTCAGATTTTTTAGGTAACTGAGTTATTTTTGTTTTCATAAAACGTGTACTCCAATTATGGAACTTTGCCTTTGTCAGTTTTGTGACAAAAATTAGCTATACATTGATGGCTGCATTGTATGGCTCACTTTCGTAACAAATCTGACAAAGGAAGTTCCTTAATTTCAGGCTCTAATTGGGTACACATTTTATTGAAAACGCCCGTACAACACATCTTAAAGTGTCGTGGTATCGACGGAGTATGACAAAAGTGCCAGGATGGACTAGGGATGCAGAACACGGAGGATAATTGAAATGTAGGCGGATACATTTCTTAAACATGTGTAGGTGTACACTCGTTGTGTACATGTCACTACAGACCTCTACTAATACAAGTATAATAGAAAGTACTTGCATGTGTGAAATCAACAGACAATCACAGACACATTAAAGTCAAACGCGAGACTGAGGGTCCAGCTGTATATTGAACTCTCCTAGTCAGTATGCACTCCTGGTACTATTTCTTGTTGGATAGTTTTTAGTGAGTCTCCTCTCGTTTAGCGACACAGGTGACATCTAGCATCAAGTTGATAACATAGCCAGTGAACGCAACTAAATGCACAGAGGTGGCGTAAAAACATAAAATTAACCTATTAATAATAGACGGGATATAGGGAATACAACCTTAATCCAGAAAGCCAAGCAAGTCACGTCCTACCCTTAGAGTTCCTTAACAATTTGGAGCTATTGGGTGTACCCTCCCATAAGTTCATACTTAAAGTTGGGGTCGGTGTGTTCATTATGTCGGTCGGATAGAGTCTGAATAATAATATCGTACGTAAGGGCAATAATTATGTCTGGAATTGCTAAACAGGAAAATGTTTTAATTTCCCGCATTCCTATAATTCCGACTGATTTACCATTTATCTTTAAAAGAGTGCAGTGCCCTCTAACATCCGCTTTTCTAATACTTTAAACAATGCGCAAGGAAAAACACTAAAAGTAGTCGGAGTACATTTAGAAGCAAAATGTTTTTTCCATGGGCAACTATAATGTAGCATGCTCACAAGTAGCATGCTCAGAAGTATCAGCCCACTAAATCATCCCAATTGTGTATTATCATATAAGCAATGCTCTATTTTAATTATTTTAATTCATTCACTTATTAATTTTGACAATGTATGTACAATACTTAATAAAGAATATGAATATTGTACTTAACTGTGACAAACGAGTTCTACGCGGACGAAGTCGCAGGTAAAAGCTAGTTATCAATAAAGCCTAGGTACGTGTCTTACATAAATACGAGGATTATCGTTATAAACACTCATAGACACGTTAAAGGCAAACGCGTGTGTGAGTGTCCATCCGATTTATCAAACTCTCCTAGTCGCTATGCACTCCTGGTACAATTTCTTGTTGGGTGCTTTTAGATTGAGTCTCCTGGTTTAGCAACACAGGTGACATCTAGCAACAAGTAGATAACATTGCCAGTGAACGCAACCAAATGCACAGAGATGGCGCAAATACATAAAAACACGTTAAAGGCAAACGCGTGTGTGAGTGTTCATCCGGTTTGTTAAACTCTCCTAGTCGGTATGCACTCCTGGTACTTTTTCTTGTTCGGGGGTTTTTAGTTGAGTCTCCTCATTTAGCGACACAGGTGACATCTAGCAACAAGTAGATAACATAGCCAGTGAACGCAACCAAATGCACAGAGATGGCGTAAATACATAAAATTAACCTAATAATAATAGACGGGTTATAGGGAATAAAACCATAATCCAGAAAGCCATGTAGAGTTAAAAAGCAAAACGAGTATTAACGATAGGATACATTTATTTACCAGTTGAGTGAAAAAAAAAGTCTATCGAAACAGTAAAAACCCAATAAATATTCTCATCTGAAATTAGAAATTGTTATGTAACTACAATCTATTTTATATATTATTTCGCGTCTTATTCTTACTAATCCTTACTAATCCTTACTAATATTATAAATGCGAAAGTAACTCTATCTGTCTGTCTGTCTGTCTGTCGCGCTTTCTCGCCAAAACCGATTTAAATGAAATTTGGAATACAGATAGTCTAGAGCCTGAGAAAGGACATAAGTGTTGACGCCTTGCATGTGTGCGCTTAGCAACCCGTCACGCACACACGCGCACGACAGACATACAGCGAGCCGCTGGCTGCGCCGGCGGCGACCACTCGCCCATAGACCTCTGAACTACCACCACGTACTTTTACTCGGTTATTAAACCATTTTTTTTTATTCAAAGAAGTCTTTTTTACTGGCTACTGTTTCCTCCGTCTCACTACGTGAAGCAAAGTACCGGCGTTCCCATTTTGGTCCATCGAGCTCGGATTATTGTACCAGAAATCTGAGGATAAAGAACAAAGGAATTACTGCGCTGACGTGTCGACGGCCATTACGTGGAACACGTACTTAAACACCGAGTTCAAGTTCGTCGAGTCAATCTTCAATTTCCTACGTGATACACACACACATATTGAAGAGAAAGATACCGAAGACAAAGAGAACTACACCTGCAACAAAGGTCACGTAAGGTCCTGAGGGCAGCGTTACTGTAAGTTCGTTCCAATTTGTCCCGTAAATCTTTTTAAATTTAGTCACAATCCCTTATTTTGTGATTCTTAATACCTATTCACAAATCCCTTAATTTGTGTTTTCTTACTTACTTATTTTCTCAATAGTTTACTTACGTTACTTATTTTCCCTTAAAATAGTTACGGATCCATTATTTCGTAATCTATTTATTATCCAAACGCTAACTATAACTTTTACAGTTAGCGATTGACTTACTTATTGCATTATGCAACAAAATATCTATTCTTATTTCTGCATTTTTATTGCTTATTACCTACCTACTTACTAAATAGGCATCGTATTTACTTACGCTCGATAAATTCTTATGCAAATTAATTTCCCTATAGAATACCTAAAATCATCTTAATTTCAATCTATACTTATACTGCATAACTTTTATTTCAGAGTGCTTGGATATATCAAGCTTTGCCTGTGTGTGTAACAACTGTATAAATTATTCTGTATAACGGTTGTTATTTCGTATGTTCTAGAACGTTCGTTCGTTCGTTCGCTCGTGCGCCGGCGCCGCTGCGCCGTGGCCGCGCTCACTCACCGCCGCTTGTGTACCTACCTATCGCACGGTTTTACGCGCACCCTCATTCCGCTTGATTTATGATGATTTAAGTAATCGTTCCTATCTTTTATATTTTATTTAACTGCATTGTTCTTATTGCTTGTGATTCTTCCTAGCAACTCATTTCAGCGCACTGGTTCGTAAAATACTTAATTATATCTCCCATTTTAACTTCAACTTAGCTTGCATTACCTACTTGTTAAAATTCATACTCGCTTTATTACAATTACCTAGTCTAAACCTTTGCAAAGCATCATTTTATATCTTAGTGTGTCATGGACATTAAAACTTTAATTAAAAAGCGGGGATCATTCAAAACTAAGCTTACGCAATTTGAAAATTATTTAACGACTATCGAGAGTTGTGAACGCTTAAGTAGACTACAAACAAATGAATTAAATGTCCGCCTGTCAAAGGTCGAAGAAATATATCCTGATTATGATTCCGTGCAGTGTGATTTAGAGAATTTAACGGATATTCCAGACGAGCAGTATGCGGAACGCGAGGAGTTCGAGAGCAGGTACTTTCGGCTGATCGCGCGCGCTCGGGAGCAGCTGCTGGCGCCGCCGGCCGCCCCTGCGGGCAGCGACCGCTCGGAGACAGGTTCTTGTTGTACTGCATTTGGAGGTGGGCCGAAACTAAAGTTACCTACTATTAATCTGCCGACCTTTTCGGGTCACTATCATGACTGGCTGGAGTTTCGGGACACATTCAGTAGTCTCATTCACTCAGATAACTCAATACCTAAAGTAAATAAATTCCATTATTTACGGGCAGCTGTAAAAGATAGTGCCGCTGTAGTTATACAATCTTTGGAATTTTCTAGTGATAATTATCAAGTAGCGTGGGACCTTCTTTGCGATCGTTATAATAATAAAAGGTCATTAGTGAACAATCACATACAAGCTATTTTTAATTTGGAACAATTATCAAAGGAATCATCTAGATCATTACGTAACTTAATTGATACAGTCAATAGAAACCTTAGGGCACTTAAAACACTTAACCTCCCAACTGAGCACTGGGATGTACTTATTATACAAATTGTTTCTAACAAACTGGATACGATTACGAGTAACAAGTGGGAATCTTATCGTAACAAATTAAAAGACTTGCCTACGCTTACAATGTTTAACGATTTTCTTAAGGATCGTGCCGATTTGTTAGAAACAAAGGAAAGTGGTCACTCCAAACGCAGATCAAGTGATACAACCCATGTTCGCCACAAAACGTTTGTAGCAAATTCCTATTCACCCCCTACTCGCAAGTTTGTTTGTCCATATTGCAAACATAACCATGCACTTTATCTGTGTCAAAAATTTAAATTATTATCCATAGAATCTCGAGTAGACAAAGCTAAATCACTTAAACTGTGTTTGAACTGTTTACGCCAAGGTCATAGTGAAAATGCATGCAGGCTGAACCCATGTCGCTCGTGTGGTTTGCAGCGCAACAGCTTGTTACATGAACACAAAGTTCCTTCGGCACCTGTGCCTTCAACAAGTGACGTCACTCTGCACTCGTTGCCGCAGCCTGACATTCGAGATCAACTTATTAGTAATTCTTCGGACATTACAATGTCGACAGTTCATGATAACTGCATCTTACTATCTACGGTTTTAATTCAAGTGGCAGATCACAGCGGTGAAATACATATAATTCGTGCTCTGCTTGATAACGGCAGCACGTCCAGTTTCATTACCGAGAGCCTTAGCGCCAAACTTAAATTGCCGACCTCTTCAACTTCAACTATAGT
This sequence comes from Acleris laterana, assembly GCA_963966035.1. NCBI lineage: Eukaryota > Metazoa > Arthropoda > Insecta > Lepidoptera > Tortricidae > Acleris > Acleris laterana. The sequence continues at coordinate 8,768,634 of OZ014438.1, forward strand.
TGAAGGGTTAAATTCACAGTCATCGCGTTTATCGAAGCGCTGCAACGTTCTTATCTGCCGTGCTAGTGTAAAAGGCGATCTTTCGACATTTTGACCAAATTGAGTTGTTATGACCATCGTGATGTGGAGAACAAGGCGCGTCGACCCATCTTATCCGTTTTTCGATAAGAGGCTTGGTTGCAAAGATACGATAAGGAAAAAGGCCGTATAACAGACTATTTTCCGGCAAATACTAATCAATAAAGCGGCAACTTCACAATACTACATTAGAAAGACGTAAAACTAGACACACCGCATTAGTGTCTAGTGTAGGTTTCATTTATTCATAAGTTGAACTACTCTATAAGGCCGTAATTGCAGATTACTTAGTAAAATGAACGAATAACATATTTTACCGCCTTTTAACTTAGTATTTCAATTTTTTTTTCTATTTGCTCATACTCTTAATGAACGTAACATAGTTTTCTAGACAAAAAGACCGTATGTCAATGTTTTGCGGTATTTTAGTCTAGCTAATGCCGACTTTTTTAATAATGATAAACTTGTTTAAATAAACGTTTATTTTGTGATACGGTATTGTTACTTTGAACAGAGGTCGTTTTTAACGCTAAATTACTATTCGAATATCCACCGACGGCCAATGCTAATTAATAAAAACGTATAATCCCCACTCTCCTACATACCCCCCGCGGACGGGGAGTGCCTGCGTTTGGGCGACGCTGGCGTCGCGGGCCCCCGCCACCTTCAGTTCGCTGACGTAACGGGTAATGGAGGTTTGTATGCGCTGGCGCTCTTTATCACGCAAAAAGACGACCGAATTGGCGATAAATGAAACAAGTGAGTAGGTACATAATACCTTTCTTAATATTAATTGATACCTGAGTGCGGTAAAAATAAAGGTTTTCTTAATGGTACGATCATATTATTATGGGATTATTTCGTCAAAGAAGTTGCTAGTGTGTTCGTTTATTGCTTTGTAACCTAAATAATTTAGGTTCAATAATAACGTTATTTGGTCATGGCTCTTGCTCATTAACACACTTATATTAGCTGTACTTGAATATAACTAACTATCTATGTAAAACTCTAGGAAGTCGACTCATCGTCGGATTGACTATTTTAGCATACCTATTTAAGCATTTGCGATGACAATATACAGGGTACCTCTGACCTTGTGGTTTTAAATGCATGGAACGTTTCTACTCCCGAAACTGAACTTCTTTTGTTCCGTAAGTTGTTAAAATATGTTCAATTTAATTTATTTTGTTCATACAAGTTAAATGTTATTTCCAATGTAAGTACGCGATCCAATTCTCCCTATTCCTTTAGCCCTCGTACCAGGACCAGGGAAATGTCGCCCCGCACCACGAGATACTGATTATAGGGCCATGATTTAATACACTGATTTGATGTTAGACTTTATCACCAATTAGTTATCTAAACTTAAGTATTTTTTTAATGTAGGTACTTACTAGAACAAATGTAGATCAGTTTAGCGAGTAGAATCGATACTTGCATTTAAAGCCCCGAGGTCAGAGGCACTCTGTATAATAATAATCGATGATCGCAAAAGGTGGCCATACAAACTCCTCAATCCATCCATACTAATATTATAAATGCGAAAGTGTGTCTGTCTGTCTGTATGTTACCTCTTCATGCTTAAACCACTAAACCGATTTAGATGAAATTTGGTATAGAGATAGCTTTTTAGTCCAGGGGATAGACAAAGGATAATTCCTGAGTACACAACTTGTGTTAAGTACTTAATAACTAAATATATATAGGTAACAACCTTTTAACTATAATAGTGTTTTCACAGATCCAAAATGCAGAACCCTCGTACTGCACGGATCATGCAAATGGTCCCAAACAAACCTCGATATGGAAAATCTTCAAACATAGTAAATCCGGGTCTATATCGAATGACATACAATTATTAGTCCTATCGTTGTGTCGCATAACGTCTTTTGTCCTAATAACGTGTGGCATACACTTTGTTCCGCATATTGTTGCTCCTATTATCGTTTGTCCTAAATATTATTTGTCCTATCGTTTGATGTGGCTAAGATTCAACTGTCGAATGATTGATGTGCATAATTGTAATATTCCTAATATTTAATGTGCTAAAACTAACCTTGTCAAACTTGTTGGTGCTGGCGTTTCGCTCGCTCGTTAGGGTCACAGTTCTACCTAACACTCCTCCTCGCTTCGCTCGTCGTCGTACCTAACCTAACCGAAATCTGACCTGCCTGAAGGTAGAATGCTGTAATTGTAGCCAGTTTAATAATAGGCAAAATAATTATTAGGACAATTCATGTTAGGTAGAATGCTGTAATTGTAGCCAGTTTAATAATAGGCAAAATAATTATTAGGACAATTCATGTTAGGAATATTATGCTTTAGGTAATTAGACTTTAGAGTTATCAATATTAGGACAAACTTGCTTTAGGACGTTAAATGAGTATGCGCAAAAATTATTAGGACAAACGAGTAGTATGCCATTCAAAAGTATGCCAAATATTTTTAGGTCAAAAAACGTTATGTGATGCGAATTTCCTTGGAGCCAAACAAAATGTGTTTGTAGCGCAAGTATAAACACAATTTATGGGATACGTAACAAACTTTAATAACAATTACCCTTTGAGTAGTCAGCTTAACGGGAAAAGGCGGCCACTTTTTTTCGTTAAGTTAATAACTCGAAGGTGAATTGTTATTAAACTATATGATATACCCTATAAGTTGTGTTTTCATTTGTAGTACAAACACATTTCGTCAAATTTCAAGAAAATACTTTAGTTTATTAGAAAACACAATTAAAGTAATGAGGGCGCCACTGGACGCTCGGCGCAATCTTAAATAACAAACAAATAACACATAAACAAAAACCGCATTCAAGTTGCAATGTAGAAGAACCTGTCGAGAACATAAGTCCATTATTTGGCTTTGACTTTGACTTCGACGACTCCCTGTTAGATAAAGATTATATACCTACCATCTGACTCGTCCAGTGACACTGGCAGTATAAAAAAAGATTACCAGCCAAAATAATACAGAAAAAAAGATTTCACTATTTCAAAACTCGTCTGCAGAAATATTGAGTTTATGTGTCAAACAGTACTGATTTGTTTACATCTTTTATCATTTCTATCGACCCCGACTTTACACCATCTTGGAAGAGATAATCCTTTTTTTTTCTGTGATTTAATTGTTAAATTTTGTTTTTTTGATATATATTTGTACCGAATTTATGATGGTTTTAATTAGCATTTAGTCTAACCTTACATCGTAGTACCTACTAGATTAAAAAACCGTATTTCGTCTGACTTTTGAAGACATACGTTTTTTTAGATTAGTATACAAATACAAAATGATCGATATGAAAACAAACCATATTTTTCTGAATCGCTTACTAGACAAGATAAACGTATTTCTTTTATTCGGTGTTATTATTTAGATCAGAATCGTTCAAAATATATTTTGTACTAAGCAATAAGGCGGTATGTTACAAATACGTCTTTTTAATCAAGCATTTCTGTGATACGTTCAAGCCCTAGTTTATTATGTAGACGTATGAAGAAGAAACTAGCCTATAAGGCGGTATAGTGCTCACATACCGCCTTTTTGCTTGTTCTTAAGTGGCAATTATTAATCGGCAACTAAGCAAAAAGGAAAAAATGCGTGTTAAAAAAAAACTGCAGGTAATAAAAATATAATACTTATGTAGAAAACTAGTAAAATACAATATCTATCCGACACAAAAAGTTTCATTTCAATATCTGTTTAAATTTCCTAGAAATATAAAAATGAAGATTTCGATCACTTTTTATGATTATCTCGAAAGTGTCTTTTGTCGAAAAGGCGCCTTTTACACTAGCACGGCAGTTATCTCGTCACTGTCAAATGCTTATAGCGACAAAGTCCTCTGTCATGTCGTTCCTCGCATCACTCAACTCTTGCCTCTTACCAGAGTTGACTATGAGTCATTAAATATACCTCCTCATATAACATTAGCGGATCCCACATTCCACATACCTTCCCCAGTCGATATGCTTCTTGGAGCTGACATATTCTGGACGATTCTTGGTTCTCAAAATATATCTTTAGGAAAAAACAAACCCACCTTAAGTAAAACCAAACTGGGTTTCTTAATTTCAGGCCCAGTACAAAGTCAACAGTCAATAAACTTAAATACAGTCCATTGCAATCACCTGACTTTAAAAAATAATGATGAACAATTACATGAACAATTATCACAATTCTTTGAATTAGAATCAGTCGCATCACGTAAACAAATATCCAGGGAGGAGCAAGAATGTGAAGAGAGCTTCATAAATAATACCACGAGGCTGCCTGATGGGCGTTTCGAAGTGATAATTCCATTAAAGGAATCACCTGATAAACTGGGTGATTCCTATGAACAAGCTCTGTCCAGATTCTTGTCCCTGGAGCGTAGATTCAAACGGGAACCGCATTTTAAGGAGCAATATTGCAATTTTATCAAAGAGTATATTTCGCTTAATCATATGTCGTTAAAAGACAACCCTAAAAATGATGCTCATTCTTATATTTTACCCCACCACGGAGTCTTACGTGACTCCAGTCTGACCACAAAATTAAGGGTCGTATTCGATGCTTCTGCAGTGACGACATCTGGCATGTCATTTAATAATTTGCAAATGGTGGGTCCGACGGTGCAAAACGACCTAGTTAGTATCCTAATTAGGATGCGCCAGCATAAATTTATCGTCACTGCAGACGCTGAAAAAATGTACCGAATGGTCAATGTCAAAGAGACACAGCGACCGCTTCAACAAATTTTATGGCGGTTCGAACCTCATGAGCAATTGAGACAGTACAAGTTGAATACGGTCACGTATGGTACTGCATCCGCGCCTTATCTCGCGACCAGGTGTCTGACTGAACTCGGCCACCAGTGTGCCGATCCAGTAGTCTCGGAAGTCATCATAAATGATTTTTACGTCGATGACCTGATTACTGGGGCTGCTACCGAAGCTGACCTCGTACATACTTCTAAGGGTGTAATAAAACAACTAGAAAGTGGTAAATTTCATTTACGCAAATTTCATTCCAACAGTGCTCACGTTGTTACCGAAATAGTCGGTGAAGGTATCAGTGATGACCTACTTAACTTATGTAATAACGAATACTCTAAAACGTTAGGACTGCTTTGGTCATCTAAACAAGATACCTTATTGTTTTCAATCAATACTTATGAAGACAAACACGTTAGTAAACGCACTATTTTGTCAATGATGTCTCAAATATTTGACCCATTAGGCTTAATAAACCCATGTATACTTTTAGCAAAAATAATCTTACAGAAACTATGGTCTTCAAGAATAACGTGGGATGAATCTGTCCCGACAGAAGTCAAAAACATGTGGTCTAAATTTATAACGTCATTACGTCAAATAAATAATATTCGAATTCCTAGATACATGTTAAATGATTGTCCCTTATCAATCGAGCTTCACACGTTTAGTGACGCATCGACGCAAGCTTATTCTACATGCGTATATATAAAATGTACTAATGTCAATAATGTATCTGTTCATTTAGTCGCGGCAAAAAGCAGAGTTGCTCCCCTGAAGGCCATGACTGTGCCTAGGTTAGAGCTGTGTGGAGCTCTGCTCGCTGTGCGACTGGCAGATAAAGTGAAGTCGTCACTCAGACTGCAGATAACGAGCTGTACTTACTGGTGCGACTCCACGATCGTACTAGGGTGGATACGTTCACCCAAAGCTCATTTGCTTAAGCCTTTTGTGTTCAACAGAATCAGTGAAATATCTGAAACAACTGACTCATGTAAGTGGCGCTACGTACCCACCAAAGACAATCCGGCTGACATCGGGTCACGTGGGGCCGATGCCCAACACTTAGAAAATAGTAGCTTATGGTGGTCAGGGCCACCGTTTCTTCTTCACGACGAACCGTCCTGGCCTAAACAACCTTCACGTATGATCGAAGCTGAATTACTGGAATTTAAAGTCAACTGTAATTTGAGCGCTGATTTCACTCATCATGTTACCTATTATTCTGATTTTATAAAAAGATATTCTAATCTTAGCAAGTTACAACGCGTGATTATGTATGTACATAGATTCATTTATAACCGTACTAACCCCCTAAACAAACGCACAGGTTTCTTCAAAATTAATGAACTAAATTCTTCTTTAAATTCATTGTGCAAGTTTGCTCAACTTGAAGTTTTTCATTCAGAATATAACCTATTAAAAAATAATAAACAACTGTCTGCCAATAACAAATTGCTCCAATTAAATCCATTTTTAAACACAAATGACGCTTTGTTACGAGTCGGTGGGAGACTTAATAACTCATTTTATAATTATAATACCAAACATCCTATACTTCTAGACTCGCGCCATCATATTTCTACATTAATAGTTAGACACTATCATATCATATTATTGCATGCTCCACCTCAATTGTTACTAGCCACACTACGTCACAAATTTTGGATCATCAATGGTCGAAATCTCGCTAGAAAGATTGTCAAACAATGCACTAAATGCTGCCGTTTCTCAGGCAAAAGCATTCAGCCGATTATGGGCAACCTCCCTTCCTATCGCCTGCACGCGGACTTTTTGTTTGCCAATACAGCTGTAGATTACGCCGGTCCAGTCATGATACTAAACCGAAAGGGCAGAGGTAGCAACTTAATAAAGTCATACCTTTGTATATTTGTGTGTCTGGCCATAAAAGCGATTCATATAGAACTTGTCACCGATCTAAGCAGTACAACTTTTTTAGCTGCATTAGACAGGTTCATTGCCCGCAGAGGGAAACCACAAAACATATACTCTGATAACGGCACATGTTTCGTCGGTGCATGTAATGAGTTGTCTAGATTTTTAAAGTCATATTCCAATGACATCAGTTCATATGCAACTAAATTATTTATAAATTTCAAATTTTCACCAGCATACAGCCCACACTTCAACGGATTAGTTGAGGGTTCCGTAAAATCTGTGAAATATCACTTAAAAAGAGTTTTAGGTTTAGCTAACTTAACGTACGAAGAATTGAATACAGTTCTTACACAGATCGAGGCAATCTTGAATTCCAGGCCTCTCACTCCATTATCCTCCGACCCTTCTGATCTCACAGCTCTCACCCCCTCTCATTTTCTTATTGGACGAACTCTAACAGTTTTACCTTCTCCTCAGGACAAAGACCCTGCGGTGATACCAATTCTCACCCGATACATGAGAATTCAACAGTTAAAAACCCATTTCTGGAAACGTTACTACACAGAATATATTACAGAACTCCAGAAACGACAGAAATGGCGCAAGCAAGGAGAACAACTCCAACTCGGGGAAATGGTGCTGATGAAAGATGACCGGCTGCCTCCTAACCGATGGCTGCTGGGGCGCGTGACGCGCCTATTCCCCGGCTCCGACGGCGTGTCCCGCGTGGCCGACGTACTGACCACTTCGGGGACCTTCCGACGAGCTTTCAACCGGCTGTGCCCGCTTCCAGTCAACACGAACTGCGTTCCTGGGGCGGCAACATGTTGACGCCTTGCATGTGTGCGCTTAGCAACCCGTCACGCACACACGCGCACGACAGACATACAGCGAGCCGCTGGCTGCGCCGGCGGCGACCACTCGCCCATAGACCTCTGAACTACCACCACGTACTTTTACTCGGTTATTAAACCATTTTTTTTTTTTTTTTTTTTTTTTTTTTTTTTTTACCTACCTACCTACCGCATACTTATTAGCAAATGTGAGAGGGCAAATATTATTACCTAGCACCGACAAACGTAATTGTCCGGTGGATAAATGAAGAAAACCGGCCAAGTGCCAGTCAGACTCGCGTACCGAGGGTTGCGTACAAAGTTAGTCTCCGCTAAAAATGGCCGTGACTATGAAAATCCACTATTAGCAGAGACCTGCTCCTAAGGAAAATGTACATATCTAACTTAACGCCACAATGCGGATTCAGTTAGTTGTTAAAGAAATACACACCCGTTCCTTTCTTTTACGTTAAATTAGATGTTTGATTCTTTGACAGCTTTAAGGGGCTGTAACCTCTAAGTATAATATGGTTTTTATTTTAATTTGATACCTCCAAGTCTTGATAGACAGAAGGATGGACGGACGGACAACAAAATGATCCTGTAAGGGTTCCGTTTTTTCCTTTAGGGTCTCACGCAGAAGACGATGTTGTGCAGTATCTGACGGTAGATAATGTCATAGACACCGAGCAAGTCACGTCCTATCCTTAGAGTTCCTGAACTCTTTGGAGCTATTAGGAGTTCCCCCCCCAATAGTTTCATTATATAGGAATGAAATATTTATGCCTGGAATTGCTAAGGGGCTTTTTTTAATTCTCCGCGTTCCTATAATTCAGATAGATTTACCATTTATCTTTAGAAAAGTGCAGTTTCCTCTATAAACACCTTTTGGCATGACCATAAACAATGTGCAAGGAAAAACATAAAAGTAGCCGGTGCACATTTAGAAGCAGCAACAGCAGGGAAACTATATGCAGCATGCTCACAAGTATCAGCCCACGATCTCATCCCAAACAATCAAATAAAATGTATACTAAAATGTATAAACCTAGATGACATCATCCACTTCTTTTTGAATTTCGAGCTCAATATAACATGACATGACATGCGTTCAAATAATCATTCTGGCTGTCTTGTCAAACTATAAAATAACTTTATCTATCTTACCGCCTGTTACACAATCGACAAGTAAAGGATATTTGACGGATAAGTTTAGCCCTTTCTTTGTCGTACGCTTGAAAATAGACAAGGAGAGAGACAACTTTATGTGACAGATAAATTTACTTGTCGATTGTGAAACAGGCCCTAAATATCATAAACCCTCCATTATGCGTTCAAGAACCGCACATTATGAGCACCATAAAAATAGACTGTTTTGTTAAAACAAATATCTTATATGTAACAATGTCATTATTGCTAAATAATAACATCGATTTCGATGATATTATTTCATTCATATTTCGAACATCTCTGAAAAACAAAGAAATTTAATTTGATCTCTATTCTAATATCAGTCGAGATGACGTTTAGTTCGAAATGAATTGTCAATTTGCATACAAATTTGGCAAATGTCGCACGTAAGTAAGATGTCGAACGATATGATAGTTGGAGCCGACTCTAGTTTGTCTCTGAATTAAAAAAAACTATCACGGCTGCCAGAAAACTTTTTAATCTTTACATAACCGCCTTTACCGGTTAAAACTGTTTTTAGTGTATAATATAATATTTTACGATTTTTTAAATTTAAACCATAAAATGAGCGATCAAGATGATATAGATATTTCGGCGACGATGATATTGATATCCGTGAAAAAGCAACTAACGTCATGATAATTACTGTTAGTGGCCCTGAACAACGCCGCGATGCCGGCCATAATATGCGGCTCCTGAATTCATCTTGGAGGCTTATGACATGTGGGTAGATAAAGTAGTATATGTCACATAAACTACTATTAATCTATTAATGTATTTAACTGCGATAAATGAGTTCTACGCGGACGAAGTTGGGCGCAAAAGCTAGTAGTATATAAACAATATAATACTTTTTAACGCTGTATAAAAATATAGACTGTACAAAAATAACGGAAGACATTTTTACGGCACATTCATTTATGCAACGATTGGATAAAGTAGACCGTATTTCGATTTTTCCCATGTAAGTGATACCTATATGATTGGTTGATATAAGTTTGTGCTGAATTGATTGGCATACGCATCAAGGGAATTTATGTATTGATATGAAAGACTAAGGACATAAAATCAAATCATGACGTCGTGGAAGCCCCAGGTGACAGGTCAGGTGACCATGCTTTTTTGTTCGAGGCTTAAGGGGTTAAACAAAAAATTAAAACTGGACCGGTAAGTAGGGCTTTCTTATCCCGCAATATTAACGTCAATTTATAGACAAGTCTTTTTGTAAAGACTTAAATTTAAAATATTGTAAGATGTTTGTTTGCCAATGTGTTAATCCAGGGTAAATACTATCTCAATTTAATCCAAATTAATCTAGCCGCTTCACCATGAAAGAGTAACAAACTATCACACACACAACGTTTTGTATTTTTTTTGTTAGTAGGACTTTTATTAACAACGTAACCAGCACCTCAACGCCGTCTTTCGCCGGGAAAACTCAACTCATGCCTTTGTGATGAACCTTGAACGAGGTGCTTTTCGTTAGTACAGACTAGTTAATAGAGATGGCGTTAAATAACATTAATTCTATGACTATCAACTCTCCGTTTGAACTCTTCGTTTTCATGTCTGCCTGGTATAACAGCGGGAAAATTCTCTCTGCGGGTGCTTTGAATGCGGATCAAGCTTGTATGAAATGAAAAATTACTTGGACTAAAAAGTTCTTAATTCTACTATTACGACATTTACGACATCGTTTAGTGTAAGGAAAACTTTAAATAATTCGAGCGTGAAATTATAATCTCCATTATGGCTATTTGGCCTCATGGAAGTAATATTTATTTTAATATGGTACTTTTATGAAATTACTTTATTTTTTCTTATAAACACGTGCTAATTATACTGAGCTTTTGCTGGGTGGTATTGTATTTAGCATTCCAATAACGAGTCTTTGTTCTATTTTGACATCGGTCTAATTAGATCAATTCATGTTTTGCGTATTTAATGTCAGGTTTTTAATTGCCAGTGTTAGTGCACCAATTAGAGAAAGACGAAAAGCTTTCTTTCGTGGATTAAATTCGTTTAATTACCAATATGTTGTGAATTAAGGTGGTGGGGCGCGTCTTAGTGAATTCGAAACACTATAGGTCAAATTATGCTTTTTTATTTTATGCAATTTAATTTTACTCCATCAGCTACGCGTTAAAAATTTAGTCAAAGTCTAATAGAAATAACAAGATAAAAAATTATGTATCCTCTAAACATTAAAAATTTCAATCAGAGTCGTAGCAGCACGAGGTCGTAGCTCGTAGCGTTATGAAATACGTAGCGCTTGTTAAAAGTTGTTTTGAATATAATGATAGTTACCAGCAATTTCTTATCCAAATAAAAGCCGATCTACGTGTTATTATAAAACGCCGTTAAAAACCAACGTCATTTACCACTAGGAACTGCACCTTTATCCGGAATTAAAATATCTTTTGTCTCGGAATTTAAGAGACCAAAATTACGCTTCAAATAAACAAATGAGGGTGGGCTAATTGGATTATATCGTTCATTGAATACAAAACGGACACAATCCGAAATGAGTCAGTGTTGCATTTTAAATTTAGAAGCGGTTAGAATACGATTTTTAATGGAAAAGCAAATTCTTTTGTAAGGTGACCGTTTTGTATTCAATGAGCGATATAACCAAGTGATAGGTCACTTCACTGGATATGTAATTTGGTGGTTAAACTATTGCTATGGCAGGTAGTTCGAAATTTTTATGTGAAAAACATTATCGCCATACAAAGACAGAGCGGTGTTTTAAAGTAATTATGTTAACGTCTTCTATGTAGTCGTCCTAATGTTCCTGCTTTTTTTGTTCGTTATTTGTGGTTTTACGTTTTCGAAAACAGGATTTTTAAAAATGCCTAATAATTAATGGAATAAAACTTTACACCATTTAGTGTCGCGGGCTCTTAGAATAATTTTAGGTCAAATAAAATGGCTTTGTTTTTCCGAAATGTTAAAAATTTGATATTAACATATTCACAGGTAAGAACTTCTGTTCTAACAAAACAGTTTATGATAATGTGTATAGATAGAGGAACTTAACCGAAGACCGAACTAGTTCTTTTGACCAATCGACTGAGATGGAGCGCTCCCGTTAAAGACCGAGCGGGCGCAACTCTTCTATAAATCAATATTATGAGACACGCGCAAAACTCCTGGCGTTTTATTATACCCTGGTAACGCAGACCTATCCTCCGTATCACGTTTGGTAAACCGGCCCCTAACTCTTATGGTTCCTATCTTACAGTACCATATCGTTCTTGACCTCTTATCGTATTTTTAACGTTTTGTTTGCTCTTACTAACTTTACAGTAATAGCGGCCGAGTTTTTTTTTCAGTACAGAGTGTCAAAGTCATGTAACGAAAAACGAGAATTACTTTAGTGGCTTCGAAATAATTAATTTATTTTAAATGCTTAATATTTTGGAATAATGGTGAATTACTTTGCTACGAGTATTTTGTCAAGAATTGGATATCAAGTCGTAAAATTACAAAGTATGTCTATTTTTAGGCAAGGCAGACAAAGGCAGCTTTAAGGTAGCGTTTTTTCTTAAAATCATAAAAACCTTAATAAAAAAACTTTCATATTCAAAGTATAATTTATGTATAAAGCAATGATTATTCACCGGGGAAACTGAAATCATTGGGTTGAACTTTTAAGCAAGTACTGAACTTGTAACATCCGTTTCCGGCCACCAACGAGGTGCCTCTTTTTAGTTCAGACTACTTTATAGAGATGGCGTTAAAGAACAATTTTGTGACTCTGCGATCTGAACTCTGCGTGTTTATGTCAGCCTGGTATAACTGCGGAAAGATTCTTTTGCGGATTCTGCGGAACTTGCCCGTATAACGTTTTAAGAGACTGCGCCGAGCGTACTACAAATGAAAATACAACGTATTCCTTCACCGTTCGTGTTCACCTTTTCCCGTTAAACTGACTACTGAAAGGGTAATTGTTATTAAAGTTTGTTACGTATTCCATAAATTTGGTTTTTACTTGCACTACAAAAATGTATCGTCTGATTTCAATGAATTTTTTAGTTAATTATAAAACACAATAATAGTAATTAATGAGGGCGCCACTAGACGCTCGGCGTTTGCTCGGTGCAGTCTTAAAAATTACTTTGACTCAAATAGTTCTTAACTTTACTGGTACAATAACGTTTTTTTAATTCTTTAAGACTGCGCCGAGCAAACGCCGAGCGTCCAGTGGCGCCCTCATTACTTTTATTGGGTTTTCTAATTAACTAAAGAATTTCCTTGGAACCAAACAAAATGTGTTTGTAGCGCAAGTATAAACACAATTTATAGGATACGTAACAAACTTTAATAACAATTACACTTTGAGTAGTCAGCTTAACGGGAAAAGGTGGCCACTTTTTTTCGTTAAGTTAATAACTCGAAGGTGAATTGTTATTAAAGTTTGTTACGTATCCCATAAATTAATTGTGTTTATACTTGCGCTACAAACACATTTTGTTTGGTTCCAAGGAAATTCTTTAGTTAATTAGAAAATCCAATAAAAGTAATGTAAGGGCGCCACTGTACATCCGGCGTACGCTCGGCGTAGTCTTAATCATCAACATGGCGCACGACATGAAGGAATGAAATTTGTTTGCTACTTTTAATGTTCTTCTTGTCAAATTTGACGTAAAAAGTGCTATTATGACGAAAAACTTAAATAAACTAATCTGAGAATCCCTTATACAGAATACTCAATGTATCATAAAAAAAATACTAAGCTGTGTTAAAGTTAAATTACTATTAAAACAATACACGAATTACAATTAATAAAACACGATAAAGTATGTGTGGAAAAGTGTGAAAGAATGTGTTAGAAAAAAAAACAATGAACTTTTTACTTGACATTGTTTGTTAGCAATTACTTGATAAATAAATGCTGATCTCTCAGCCAAAAATATTAACATAAAGCACCTACTTAACGGTTTATACAGCACAAAATATATTAAAAGATTCATTTATATGTATTAATAAAAAATATTTCAAGCCTGAAAAACATTACGTTTATTTTTGAGCAGTTCCGTAAATATAAACTGAGTAATTGAATTTAGTCGTGTACGTAATAATTATAACGCTGATTCGTAGCAGTGCCAAAGCTCGTAGTAGTTTACGTTCATAACAATTAACGTGTGCCGAATAAAAATTAACAAAATACGTTTAAAAATTAAAAACTAAAGTTTCTTTATTCCATTGTTTATTGTGCTTCTTGGTTAAACTAAGTAGGTGAAAAACGATGACAGGCTGTCCGAATATTTTAACAGTTTATAAATAAATTAAGTTTTGGTCCGATAAAAATGGTTTTAAAATTTCAACTGCATGTTTAAGGGCGTTTTCGGGCGTTTTCACTAAAAAGTGTACCCAATTAAGGACTGAAATTAAGGAACTTTAACTTTGTCAGTTTTGTGACGAAAATTAACCATACAATGCGGCCGTCAATATAAAGCTAATTTTCGTCACAAAACTGACAAAGTTAAAGTTCCTTAATTTCAGTCCTTAATTGGGTACACTTTTTAGTGAAAACGCCCTTTCACTTAAACATATACACCAAATTACGGAGCTTTAACTTGGTCAGTATTGTGACGAAAGTTATCGATATAAAAAGGCTTTGCACCAAAGTATGACTCGGTCTCAATGTTGTTGAGGCGCTCCGACGTATAGTGCGGGCACCAGGAGCGCATAGATGCAAGGCGTCGATCTGCATTTTGGTGTAGGTATTTATTTCAATATCAACCGTATTACCACAGCATAAGGTTGACCAGACAACAAGTCGTTCGCTACAATCAAGAGGTTCGAGGGCGATGCTAACAAGGTTCACAAATCGGCGATGAAGCAAAACGCAGATTAGGCGGGATGTTTGATACAAGGACTATAAGTTATTAAGAGTTAATCCTAATAATATGAATCGGATAGCGAATACTAAATTGTAGTAAACGATTTGAAACATTACATTGTTTTGAACTTGATTGGTACTTTTTAGTACACGATTATTGACGGCCGCAATTTTCGTCACAAAACCGACTAAGTTAAAGTTCCTTTATTTTTAGTCTTTAATTGTAGTACACGTTTTAGTGAAAATGCTCTTACTTAAGCACGGTTGTCTATCTTAAAGGGATTACGAAACCTTTGTATTCGTTTGATTTTTGAAATGCCTCCTGCGTTTTGAGTTTTTGTTTAATGGAAAGACTTTTGAAAATTAAACAGATTTGCAATAAACATGACTGTTTGGATTTTTCGGGCACCGGGAACATCTAAAACCTAGGTTATGTATGATTATGAACTATCAAAATTAAAAACTTATTTTTTTATTTTTTTCACCTTTATACATATTTTTATTCTAATTATAATATTCTGGTTTTTCTTTTGTACAATAATGTGTTTACATACATACATTCATTATAACATTCAGAACAATAAGATAAAAATTCCTTGGATGTGTGGAAATAGTGTGGATGGTTCGTTTAGTTACGAAAATACAATAATTAACGGGCATCTTCATATTAGTGGAGTGAGTATAAATTTCCATCTCCTCAATGTTTTTACTTCTGATTTATAGAACATGGGTCATAATTATGTTAACCTATGGTTTAAGCAGTAGACTGAACATGGACCGTTCAGCCTCCATCGGCGAAGGACAGGGTCAACTCGGTGCAAATTGAACTAGGACATCATATTCAGCAAGATATTGCATTGGCCTGCACACGCGCACATCGATAACCAGTTGCACACCAATGTTATAAAATAAGGAACCATCGTATAGACGTCGTCCAATAGGGGCAATGTGCATGGGAGAAAATAACAGCATTCTTGCTGCATGACAAATAAAAAACATTCATCACGAGTTTTGATGGCAAGTACTGTAGTCGGGTTCTCAGGGTTTTTTACCATTTTTATTTTTTCAAATTCGCAGAATTAAATACTAAGGGTTAGGTACTTAGTTTTATCCTTAAAACTAGATTTAAGACAGATAGCTCCATACACATTGATCAAACCAAGATGAACTTAAGCATCAATCTAGATGTAAATTATGTTTCCTGCAAAAAGTCTTAGAATAGAAACGGCAGCAATTGCGTTTTTCTTAAAGACCGTAAGTTTTTTACTAGACCAATGCTAGGCTGTTAAGATAAAGCAAAGACTCGTACAAACAAACAAGTTGTTTGTGTACCTTTTAGTACAAAACAAGTATTACTTGTATTCTCTCGTGACTCGTGACCAAATCTACTGTAGCAATTGAGCACTTGTGTAATAACTGCCGTATACGTATAAAACAGCGCGTAGACTATTCTATGCCATTGATAAATTGAGCGCTTTTGAGTAGGAAAGGCAAAAATGCTGTCATCCCTTTCCGATTAATACGTTTCCGCGATATACCTGACTGCCTCACCTGACTGAAGGGTGTCTGGTGCATTGAACACTGCAGCAGTCATAAGCTCCTGGTATTTGAGCTCGTAGTTACGCTCTGTGCTTCGACACGGTGATCCTGTGCACGACACGGTGCTTAGCTTAGGGTGCAATGAAATAGTACATTACTTAACAAGGGCTGTAAAAGAAAGAAAGCCCGAAATCGCAGGTATTTGAGACCCGAGCCGTAGGCGAGGGTTGTAAATATGCGATAGAGGGCTTTCTTTTTTACTGCCCGTGATGAGTACACAATTTTACGTCTTCACCTGGCCACAATGCGAGTTTTACCGTGCACGCAGCGTGCGATAAAACTCACATTATGGCCAGGTGTTACGTAAAAGCGTTTTTGTCAGGGAAAATGCGTTAATCTAAGTTTAACTTTCTATGATTATAGAAAATATTACCCGCATTTCATTTGTGTCATTTTGATTTGTCCGACTAACCTAAACGTACTTCACTAAGTTAATTTTCAGTGGTGTAAATTTGTTTGACTATAAATAAACAATAATCTTTATTTTTTGCCCGTCGTGCACGTAGTTTCGCTCATAACCAACGTTTTATATGACTGTTACGTTACATTAATACTCAAATAAAAGTAAGGATTTGTAAATTATATTTTCCTAATATTTAAAATATGGTGTTTGATTTGAAAATTGTATGCCATTTTTGAAATAAGCGCACAGTTTCATCGCACAATTTGCAAAAATATGCAATAATGCCCTTCTTCAAATTTATTCGTAAGACTTGCATCTCTTGCAATCAATTTGCAATCCTTGTGCCTTACAGTTTAACTATTACCAGCCAAATAAATATACTTTCATTGTGTTTAAATTAATTCAATCATCATCAGAACCAATCGTGAATAACTAAGTTATTATATAGTTATACTATACTATTTACAAGCTGATAATGATAATAGTTATTATGAAACTCTTCATTTTATTAAAATGATAAAATACTGGAAAATTTATTTTAAAACTGTACCTACTGTGTGATTTGATGTCACGTCACCCGACCCCTCCTTTGACTTGAGGTGACAATGTGAAATTAATAAACAAGAATTCAACACAAACCTGTTGTAACATCTTCAATGTGAAAAAATATAAGTTAGGAGTCAGCTACTTATAAACGCAACACCAAGAAAATTGATAAAACACGAAATAAACGGTCTATTTACAATTAATGACGGACGCAAGATGTCAATTTTTGAATTTATGCCAGTAGTCTTTTAATTGAAAAAAAATTATATACAAACTCATTGTCGCATATATTGGATAAATTATTTTATGTCATTGGATTCGTCTCATGCTGGAGAGTTGCATGAAACTCTTCGTTTTTTTATGATAAAGTACTGAAAATTTAATTTTACTAGCGTGCCTCCGCCTAAGCAACATGGTGCTCCCTTAAAAGGGTATATAGGAGAAAAGGGCCTTTTGCATGTAGTTGTGTACAAAACTAGTATGGAATTTACGTCAAAGACTGCGCCGAGCACACGCCGAGCGTCCAGTGGCGCCCTCATTACTATTATTGTGTTTTCTAATTAACTAAATAATTTACTTTGAATCAGACGAAACGTTTTTATAGTGCAAGTAAAAACACAATTTATGGTATACGTAACAAACTTTAATAACAATTACCCCTTGAGTAGTCAGCTTAACGGGAAAAGGTGGCCACTTTTTTCCGTTAAGTTAATAACTCGAAGGTGAATTGTTATTAAACTATATGATATACCCTATAAGTTGTAATTTCATTTGTAATACAAAAAAAAATCTAATTTCAATAAAATACTTTAGTTTATTAGAAAAAACAGTAAAAGTAATGAGGGCGCCTCTGTACATCTGGCGTACGCTCGGCGCAGTCCTAAAACAGATATTATAATGTCGAACGGTCTATACAGATGTGTTACAACTACATGCAAGAGGTCCTTTACTTGAGTTTTTTACCTATACTAATAGTAAATATTGGGGGCACTGGCTTACTAAGGACCTCAAAGACGATGATGATATGGAGAGGGTGCGAGGGCTTTATCAGTCACGGCTTAACCCGCAGGTTCACTTGTATAGTAAAATTGATGTAATACGGGGTCATTGCTAACGGGTTCTAAACGCATTTTTAAGGACTAGTGAAATGTGTGTAGGTAAAAATTGACATAGTGCTGCTAAACGACGACGCGCTTGCCTAGTGGGTAGTGACCCTGCCTACGAAGCTAGCGGTCCTGGGTTCGAATCCCGGTAAGGGCAGATATTTGTGTGATGAGCGCGAATATTTGTTCCTGAGTCATGGATGTTTTCTTATGTATTTAAGTATATATTTCTCTATATAAGTATTTATATCGTTGTCTAGTACCCATAGTACAAGCCTAGAGCTTAGTTTGGGACTAGGTCAATTGGTGTGAGATTGTCCCCTTATATTTATTATTATTTAAAAGTTTGTTACAGATAACTTTGTTTCAAGTTATGCATAGAGCTTATTCAATGTGAGCTTAGTTTTAAAGTCAACTGCAACAAGTATTGCGTCGGTGAAAATGCAAAACCGCGTAAGTAACATTTTAAATGAGGAGCAAAATGCACCTTTTTTTCTAAGAAGTTAAGGTTTATTTTGCTCTATAATAAATTTGTTGGTTACGCGGTTTTGCAGTGTCACCGACGATTGGTTTTCCGTGGAGGGGCACGGGCTATTTATAACTTCGATGCACCAGGAGAGCATGAAGCTATGAGACATGACGGAAATAAAGAGATTGAAGTGATGAAACATTCAGATGTTACTCTGTAGAACTGATATTACGACAATACTAACCATAACAGGGCCTCTATTCAACACGGTAAAAACAATATCGTTTTTGAGCTGTTATCGTATTATCAACGTTTAACGATAGCTCTTATTTACTCGACTGTAATGGCAGCCGAGTTAAACTCAATTCCATATCAGGGTAGTGATTCTCTCAACAACGACGGTCGGACGGACGGACGAGTGAATCTCCAAGCGGCGAGTTTAAATGGTCCCGTCAGAGCGAACAAAACATATTTTAGAGCGTGCATTTTCAATTTAGCAGCATAGTTTCTGCTGATGAGTCGAACGTGTAAGGCAGCTTAATTGAAAATGCACGATGCACGAGCTAAAATATTTTGTTCGCTCTGACTACTTAAACTCACCGCTGCGATTTCGCTCGTCCGTTCGACCGCTCGTTGTTTTTGAGAAAATAACACCCCTGGTCAAATACAGTATCGTTTTTAGCGCCTAGAATACCGGCCCTGCAGCTAAGCCCTGCAGGGGCCCTAATATGGCTGCGATTATCGCGTGACAAAGCTTTAAATACGATTTGTCTTTCGCCGCCTGTAAAAAAACGCAGGCAGCAAAATTATTGTTATTTAAAAAGAAAAAAGGTTGCATCAGATTCTTTATTAATCTACACTCATTTATCACAAACTAAAACTTAATTTTAATGAACTCTTCATTCATAACATAAATACACTCGCGGTCAAATAATTCGGGTCAGAGTGCGTTTTTCATACAAACGAGGCTATTTCGAAGGCCTTGGTCCCTAGCCAGGGGTTGTTTTGAGTGAGGTTTAATGGTGGATACTCCAAGGTTCAATAGAGGAGGTCAAATGTTCTTAAGATACCCAACTGATAGCACAATCAGTTGACACCACAGCGAGAGAGTTTGGGTCAGCATTTGGATTTCCTTACATTTTATTGTCATTTTAGATGTTTTTCTGAAGATGTACAATTCCGGCGTTAGCCGCAGATTCAATCAGTTGGGTGTCCTAGGCACTCTGGAAGTCCTGTATCGATTCTCGGGGTATCCATCATCAGATTTCACTACAAGCATCCCCTGGCGAGGAACCAAGGCTTCGAAATAGCCTCATTTGTATGAAAAACGCACTCTGACCCGAATTATTTGACCGCGAGTGTAATTGAAACACTCATAAAATTGTTATCATTGTTTCTCAAGTACGGCATAACATCATAAATCTCTAGTTATATAAAGTTATTTATGGTTCTAAAAATTATAAGTGTTGTTTAAATTAAAATGTTTTTCATTAATATTATTGATAGGCAGATTAAAATTAAATTAAATCCGTTATAATACTGACCACTCTGCCACGTGCTATGAACGACCAACACTTCTCTATTCGTACAACGGTGCTGCTACGAAACTCTAGTGCTGTTATATGGCTAAACCAAATAACAAAGAAACAGATAAACATAATGTATACAATAGAAACCACATTAACATACTTTTCTGGGCAGGGTTAATTATCGTAATAATTATTATTACGTTAACGCTACCGAACGCTGCACGCGCTGCCCAAAAAGGATGTGTTTTCTTTCTCTATTGACCTCTGTAAATCGGCATGACAGATTTTTTAATGAGAGGAATCTTTGGATGGTTTTTAATGTTTCATTCAATCAATGTTATTTGCAAAATTACACCTATATTTAAACTTTTCATCGTTTTTTTTATGTTACAGGGTTCGGGTTATGCTAGGTAGAACAATAAAAATAATTAATTCACTTGTTTTTAACTGGGTTGATATTAATAATGTCGAGCCGAGTTAAAACCTTAATACATATTATATTCAAAATAAATATTGTTTAATACTGGATCAAATAGAAGTAAAATAGAGAAATTTGATAAGAAAGCGCTTTTCACCGCTACGAAACTCGAATGAAATGGGAACGATGACCCCAATCCTACCAGGATCCCATGAAAACGAATAGCTAGTGACCTACTAACATTAAAGTTACACTAGAATATTGGTAAAGCGCAATTCCTACGATAGTTATATGGGGGAGGGACTTGCATGCTGGAAAGAGAAACTCGATTGCACTGTTCCCACAAATGAATATATTATTATGTAACTCCCGGCTCTGGTGCATCCTACAAACAATGCACCGCTCCCCATGTTATGCGTTCCTAGTAAGTCCTGGCATTGTTGTTGTATCACGTGGATACCACGTGTGCGTTGCGTGGCAACCAACCCACGTGCTCTTTGGACTTAGACTAAGTAAGACTTTGGACGTACGTATGTATGTACGTACGTATTTATTATAATTATTACCTAAAAATATAATAAAAAAGGAGAAAAGTACATACGAGTAAAATTTCTTTATAAGATTTTTTATTTTTAAGATATGCTTGATTAATTTATTAAATTTTTTATTTTATTCACGTTATAACATTAAATTTCTACTGCTTATCGCGGCCAATACGTCGAGTTCACGTTCTAACTCCGTGCGTCAACGTTAAATACTACGAATATCATTATAATAACGGAAACTGGGTCAAAATTTACTTTCAAGATTTGACTAAAACACCTAAAATTTTAAAAAACCGGCAGTAACAAGTCGGACTCTGCTCAGTCTCGGGTCCGAAGCCGTTATACACATACAAAAAGGGCACAACAAAAGAGAAGTGCAGCTTTTTGGCAATTACTCAAAAACGGTGTATCTGGTAATGTTAAAAACAATTTTGGTTGAAAGTATTTATTAATCGTTACCTTTGCGATTTTTTTCATATTTTTTTGGACGTATACGGTATAAAAGATAATAAGAGGAGCGATTATTTCCGAAAATATTTACCTCGTCAAAAAATCTGCTTATAAATCTTAGTGTTTATAAAAGAACTGTCAAAGTATGTGCTTCGCGATGATTTAAAATGATGTTTTTTTTAGAAATGTATACTAAGTATACACCTAACTAAGTAGCGGCTTCTAATTACAAGACACTTTACTCCAAATTAAATCAGTTCAGTAACTCTTGCATGTTTTAAGTTAAATATGACGAAACTATAAAGAGAAAATACTTAGGTTGCGTCAGATTCTTTATTAATCTACACTCATTTATCACAAACTAATACTTAATTTTAATGAACTCTTCATTCATAAATAATTAAAAATCTCATGAAATTGTTATATTATTATTATATAACATCATAAATTCATAAATCTCTAGTTTTGTAAAGTTATTTATGGTTCTAGAAATTATAAGTGTTGTTTAAATTAAAATGTTTTTCATTAATATTACTGATAGGCAGATTAAAATTAAATTAAATCCGTTATTTATAATTAAAATAAATATTGTTTAATACCGAATCAAATTGGCCTAGCTAGTAAGTAAAATAGAGAAATTTGATAAGATAACGTTTTTATAAGAAAGCGCTTTTCACCGTTACGAAACTCGCCTGAAATGGGAACGATGACCCCAATCCTACCAGGATCTCATGGAAACGAAGAGCTAGTGGCCTACTAACATTAAAGTTACACTAGAATATTGGTAAAGCGCAATTCCTACGATAGTTATATGGGGGAGGGACTTGCATGCTGGAAAGAGAAACTCGATTACACTGTTCCCACAAATGAATAATGTACCTAACTCCCGACTCTGGTGCATCCTACGAACAAGGCACCGCTCCCCATGCTATGCGTTCTTAGTAAGTCCTGGCATTTGATTGCTGTTGTATCACGCGGATACCACGTGTGCGTTGCGTGGCAACCAACCCACGTGCTCTTTGGACTAAGACTAAGTAAGACTTTGGGCGCAATTTATTATAACCTAAAAATATAATAAAAAATTACAAATGGACATACGAGTAAAATTTCTACATGAGTTTTTTTTAATTGTAAGATATACTTTATTAATTAAATAACTTTTTTTATTTAATCACGTTATAACATTAAATTTCTACTGCTTATCGCTTAAGTTAAATATGACGAAACTATAAGGGTTCTGTTTTTGCCATTTTGGCTACGGAACCTTACAAATTCCAATTTTATTAACTTTTAATTATTTATTAATTTTCAAGTTGTTAAAAGTAGGCAATACAAACAGCAAACAGTTTATGTGCGTAGGTTATATTTTATACTATTCATGTCTCTGCTACAAACTTGTAGCGCTACGCCGTAGACATTTATTTTGTGCTGCCAACTCACTTATTATCGTTTGTTACTCGTAGCACCCATCTTCATGGTGAAATTACTTAAAACAAATAACTTTAACAAAATCGTTGTTTTATTCAATTTTGCAGTTTTTTTTCTTCGCAGAATTTCAAAAGGTTCCAATGTTTTATCTTATAGGATATAAATTAAAATGATACGATTTTACGGTTTGCCCATACACATTGTCTCTAATTTTAATCCGAAGTATGCCTATCTATCCGCGGTTTGAATAAAGGGTTCGGATATAAATAAATAATAACTAATAAATAGTTATAAACCCCCAATAAGCTGGCGAACTTCAGTTGATAACTCTTGAACGTCCCAACCGATTTTCATAAAAACTTGCTAAGAACTATCCTGATTAAACTAGCTTCCTTTTTAAAATAGCCGCATTCAAAATGGTCCATTTATTTGACAATTAAAAACTACGATGCCTCAACTACGATAGATACAAAGGTACGTACAGAAACAATAATATTCCCCCGGTATGTCGATTGAGGCCCACCCTACTCTGTTGGTTTCATTCAGCGTTGAGGCATGACGGCCTAACGCTACTAGGACCACAGAAGTGCGCAGCGTCGAAGCTGCAATGTTTACAGAAAGTTCAAGTTTAGTTATTGTTCACTACTATTGTACAGAAAGTTCAAGATTACATAATCGGTTATTATTACTATTTTGACTAATATCCTATTAAACAGTTTTGAAAATACTGTTTATAGCATATATTGTCAGTTTCGTAAAAAATTTGCCTGAATTTTAAGATGAGCTATTAAAGACTTGAATTTCTACTTGGTAATACATCAGAGAAGATCGGGATCAAAAAATAAAAGTAACGTTATCGAGACATCTGTTAAGACTGCGCCGAGCGTACGCCGGATGTACAGTGGCGCCCTCATTACTTTTATTGTGTTTTGGACTGGTTAAAAAACAATTTTTGCAGTATTTGTACTTACCGTTTCCTTGTTGGTTTCGACAAAAATTGCGTTATCTTTCCCTACATAACTATATTAACTGTTATGCACCTGAGGGCATAGTAAAACAACAAAATATTTAAAAACTAAAAACGAATCGCACCCACGCCTCGACATAATAAATAAACTATATTTCACCATTTTTTCTTGACAGCTCTTATTTACTTGACAGTTATGGCGGCCGCGGTAAAAACCATACGATTTTTTTTTATTGTTATTGGGTTTTTACCAAGTATAACAAAAACCCTGTATACTTAATAAATTCTAAGACACGACACTTTAAGACTGCGCCGAGCGTACGTCGGATTTACAGTGGCGCCCTCATTACTTTTATTGGGTTTTCTAATTTAATAAAGTATTTTCTTGAAATTGGTCGGTAGGTTTTTGTACTACCAATGAAAACACTACTTATAGGGTATGTCACATAGTTTAATAGCTATTCAGCTTTGAGTTATCAACTTAACGAAAAAAATTGGCCACCGTTTCCTTACTCAAAGGGCAATTGTTATTGAAGTTTGTTACGTGTCCCATAAATTGTGTTTTTACTTGCGCTACAAATCGTATCGTCTGATTGCAAGGAAATTCTTTAATTAATTAGAAAACACAATAAAAGTAAAGAGGGCGCCACTAGTGCACCGGTGCAGTCTTAATCTCCCTGGAGGATATTATTTCAACTACTTTACAAAATGACAAGTGACATGTTTTCCTTACGCTGTACTGCTGCTGCGAGTGGCGTCCAGGAAAATCAACGCCATAACGCCATCTGTCTGAAGATATGGACATTATTTAGTAGTTCATGCTGACAACAAGTTCACCCAATGTCCATCCAGACTGGAGAGGGCCGTTTGTCTACACGACTTACTTTAGTAGAACTCCTACAGTTGGTTCATGTTTTCCTAGTACGTTTCATTGCTTACGTCGAACGCTACCATACATTTTTTTTGAAAATATTTTCAAAAAACTTTATGTGCATTCGATACCTTGTTCATCTACGATACTTTATCACTGTTTAACACTATATTCTAAAGAACTTTTCATTCAAAAATCATTGAAAAACCTTTCGGATTGTTGTCCTCGTTTCTGAAGCGCGAAGTAACAAATGCCGAGTTTAACAAGTTTATTCGAGTGATTTACGGTTTTAAATAAATGCAATTGAATAAAGTGTGCATGTAGGTCAAATTTAAATTAATTTGTGTTTCATATTGCAAGATTTAATAAAACCCCTAAATGCGGACGAATGTATTGAGTTGCATGCAACTTGGCAAGCCCACCTGACCACAAGTTACTTACTACGTTTTAACGTTGGCGCTCGCGCAAAAGTTCGAAAAACGCTGTACAAGACGTTCATCGAATTAACACCGTATCATTTATCTCAACATTGGTTTTTCAGCACTTAAAAAGAAAGGAAATCTTATAAAATAAGTTACTACGTAGGTTATAATTATAGGAAAAAATAAATTTAAGGTTTTTTATTGGCAACAATCACCCGAATAACCAGAATCGAGCCTCAACCTTGGCCTTTTCAAAAATAATTTACGTCCAAATCAATGCAGATGCTATTTATAAATTAGAGTCCAGTTTCATCGGTGTTACCCTTTTTAATGATTAATAAATAATGTCAAAACATTAAGGGCCTGTTTCACAATCGACAAGTAAATTTATCTGTCACATAAAGTTGTCTCTCTCCTTGTCTATTTTCAAGTGTACGACAAAGAAAGGACTAAACTTATCCGTCAAATATCCTTTACTTGTCGATTGTGAAACAGGCGGTAAGCAACGTAAGTTATGTTATGTCATACTACGAGTAGTTTATTTATTTTATAAGTCATGGTACTACATTAATCATTCTCATTCAACGCAGTTAGTTTGAATTTGTGCTTTATTGATCAATACATTAAAATTCAAAATATTATTTAATAATCAAACAGTTCAGCCTTTAATGGATTAATTGCAATCCTTCTGCTTACAGTTTTAACATAGGCCTTGTTTAGAATTACCTTGCGTCATTGTCGTCACGTATTCGTGAGAGAGAGGCAAGATTATTGCTACTATCTTCTAACGTCACGCTTACTTTTAATGTAAAGATCTCTGTGAGTTATGTTTGCCTAGTACTATTAATGAAAATAGTTCGACGCTTTCTGTACCGAGTTGCAAAGTCAAACAGAATTTTTCGCTCATCCCGTACGGTCCCTGTTCTTGCATTTCTGTTATTTTCTACATTAAAATACTGGCATTTCTTCAATGTTAAGAAGATTGATTATCAAATATTTTTACGATATGAATACGTGCATCCTTCCTTATAAAAAGCGAATAAAATGTCCCTAATTTTAAAAATAATTTAATGTACGTATCGTTAACATGTTGTTTTTTTGCTAGTTATAATAATAATACTTACAAATTAACTAACTGCCGCACTCAGAGACATCAATTAAATTTAATGCTTGTTGAGTAAAGTGCTGTCAAATTCTATTGCTATAGCAAAGAATGTGACAGCAGAAACTTAAATCAAGCATTAAATTGAATTGACGTCTCGGAGTACAGCAATTAAACTGACCGCTGCACGTGGCTGTACTCAGTGATATAAAGAGACCATTAACGCGTTCCTTTTTCAAACTCGCTATGAAATATCGATACTTTACTAAGGAACAAATGACGTCATTAACTGATATTGAGTGCGCTGATAAAGTTTTCAATTGTCAAAGTTTCAAAGGTCAGTACAGTACGGTTTGCAAAAAATCAGTAAGACTCGTTAAGCTTGATTGAGAATAGTACTAGAACTTGGTACTTTTATTTCGTCTTAAATAAAGAAATCTTAACAACTTTTTTTATAAATTACCAGTTTAAAATGTAACAAAACAACTAACTAACTATTCCATCACTTTTTGTCCACCGAAAGGCACCTCCAACGTCGCTTCGGCGATAGTCTCGTTTACTAGGATGTTATAATTTTCAGGAGGTTTGGAAAACTACAAAAAATTGTTCCCTTGACATATTGTTACTTTAGACTACGCTATTTCACAAAAGTCAAATCAGCTTCTTTGTATGAAACATCAAAAACGCTCCGTTACTATGGAATTTATAGGGATTAATCTTGTGACGTACGTCACAATCAAACAGGGATATAGTCGGACTTTATGAATTAAAAAATCTTTAAATAGCGAACGTAAATAAAATATTGATATTTTCCTAGTATTTTTCTAATGTTTATTTGTTGTCAATGAAAAAACAATTTAATTTCACGTTTGTCAAATACCCTATTATTTCGAATTGTTTAGGGTAAGTATTCGCTTTGTGATAAATCCAAGAATAAGTAGTAAAAAGTTCATATTCACCAAATATATAAAAATAATGATGTATTTAAAAATAGCTTGCAGCAAAATTATGTTTTAAATGATTCACATGATTTGCAAACTTAATGAAAAAGCTCTGTTTACAATATATTTCAATGAAATTAATATTCCTTGAGAAACTAACACTACGCGTATGAAGTCGCGGGTGTTCCCATGAATATAATTAAGTATAAATAGAAATCAATATTTGTATGTTGGTCCTCTATGCGTTCCGAAACCGTTGAGAAGATTGTGATGAAACTCCTGTTAGGTGTTTTGGTGATGCCGGCGAGGGTTTCTGACTCACATTTTACTTTACGTGGCATTGCAACGCATGCCAGGTACAGGTAGTCACTACATAGTATAAAACAAAGTCGCTTCTCGCTGTCTGTCCCTATGTAGGTATGCTTAGATCTTTAAAACAACGCAACGGATTTTGATGCGGGTTTTTTTAATAGATAGAGTAATTCAAGAGGAAGGTTTATGTGTATAATAGATTCTGGTTTATGTACGGGTGTTACAGAAAACTCACATAAACCGAAGCGAAGCGAGGGCGGGTCGCTAGTTACATATAAAAAAAACACTCGCGAGCACCAAAGTATGACTCGGTCTCTCCGTAGAGGCGCTCCAACATATAGTACGAGCACCAGGAGCGCATAAACGCATGGAGTCGATCTGAATTCATGTGTATTTATTTCAATATCACCCGTATTACCACAGCGTAAGGTTAACCAGACAACGAGAGTTCGCTACAATTGAGAACGTCGAGGGGAGACGGTAACAAGGTTCACAAATCGCAAAACGATGACGTACAGTATTGGTTTTAACGTTTTATGTTATTGTTCTTAACTCTGACACCATTACTGTACATCAAGCACATAAGTGCTATCAAAACGTTGGCAACACCGTAAGAGTTCATAATCAGTATGGTTTTTACCACCTAGGAAATGCGATTTTATCGGTTATTAGACGTTTTTGTATAAAAACAACCGGTTAAAACCGGTAATTTGCAAACCTTATTTCCACCTAGAATTAAGGCCCTGCTGGCCTAACGCACGCGCAATCACAATGGACTTTGAAACGGAACAACAGACTAGCGTACTCAAAAAATTTTAATTCCTCCGTCATTTACATTATCAAAAAATATTGAACACAAATTTTTCCTTTTGTCAATTAAACAAAAAATGACCAAGATAAAGTGCGTCGAAGTTTCGCGTGACGTCACGCCGTGGCACACTTTATATCACGTTGTGACGTCATTTTTGTAAATTTTGATATGAAAAATAAAAAATTACGTGTTTAATATTTTTTGATAATCTCACTGACGGACAATATATTTTTTACCCAGGACACCCTTATTGTTTTCATTTTGTATGATGCAGACAAGCCTTCGGTTTTCAATATTAAAAACCTAGTGCGCTAGGCAATAATAAGCCCTCTGGTCAAACTTTCTTGTATTATATTATAATTTAAGATAAGGTTACATTTAAATCGCTTATAACTACGAAACTATCAAGGCGATAACAACGTTACGGTTGAGATCTAGGATAAATCATATCTGTTAAGACTGCACCGAGCAAACGTCGAGCGTCCAGTGGCGCCCTCATTTCTATTATCTTGTTTTCCTTGCAATTAGACGAAACTTTTTGTAGCGCACGTAAAAACACAATTTATGGGATACGTAACAAACTTTAATAACAATTAGCATTTGAGTAGTCAGCTTAACGGGAAAAGGTGACCACTTTTTTCCGTTAAGTTGATAACTCAAAGGTGAATTGTTATTAAACTATGTGATATACCCTATAAGTTGTATTTTTATTTGTAATACAAAAACCTACCGACCAGTTTAAGAAAATACTTTAGTTTATTAGAGAACACAATAATAGTAAGGAGGGCGCCACTGTACATCCGGCGTACGCCGCTCGGCTCGGCTACATAACATGAATGTTCCAATACTTCCGGATTCTGTATGCACCCCTAGTACGAGTACATAACAAGACTGGGCAGCTGACCACGCATGTGAAGCAGGGCTAGTCGGCACCGCGCCTGATGGTACCCTTCATTATATAACACAATAGTTAATTGAACAGAAAAAAAGTTTGAGAAAATTAAAATTTTATAAAAACAATACGAGTAAAACTGTAATAGTTAGGATCTCCACTTTCAAATCGCATCTGACAGTTGCGGATACAGACGTAATATCCTGACCTTTAACAACCGAAATATCCTACTATAAATGAGAAAGTTTGTGTGTAAAATGTGTTAAATTGGGAATGTAGATAGCTTATGCCCTGGACAGCCAACATAGTTACCTTTGATCCTAGGTAATTCCGAGGGAACAACGAAAATAGAAATCTACGTTAACAAACTCACGGGC
Organism: Acleris laterana; assembly: GCA_963966035.1. NCBI lineage: Eukaryota > Metazoa > Arthropoda > Insecta > Lepidoptera > Tortricidae > Acleris > Acleris laterana. The sequence continues at coordinate 8,798,422 of OZ014438.1, forward strand.
AAAAGTTAGGTGTTCAATAGCTCGAGATGTTTGCAGCAAATTCCCCCCTTCCCCCACCCCTTAAATTCAAGTTCCAGACCTCTGTAATATGTGTAATGTAGTATGACGGCGATACATTTTACGGTATTATTTTACGACCAAGAAATAGAGGCGCAGATCTTTATGTCGTTGTACTATCAGACCATTGGAACCTTGACCCACCATAGAACTGTGTCACAGAGACGTTAATGATTCAAGTCATAAGAAGTGTCAAACAAATTGTTTTATAATGTCACTGTGACACCGTTCTATGGTGGGTCAGGGTTCCATTGGGCTGATAGTACCTTGTCTACCGTTGAATGGTGCGCCGCAGCTGCCACTACCGATCTGATCAACTAGGAGAACATATTGTGGTGAGACCAGAGGGTTAAATTCAAAAGAGGTTTGTATGAGAGCGGTCACCCTTGCACATCAAACAGTTCAATGTGAAAGAGTGAGAGAACATGATTTATCAATACTCCGTTTATTTTTCAACGTTTGATATGACCAAGCAAATACTGATAGTACGGGAGCCCATGACTAACTTTTTTGCATCATCGTTTAACGGGTAATTTTGTAAAATACCGACAAAAGTATTTAGAATCCAAAATTACAAATTTTTTTTAAATTTCGTGTCGCGTCAGTCCTAACTGCATTTTCAAATAATATGTCAAAAAATACCAATTTATACTGCAATCTGACACATTTTTTTAAATGTAGTTATATAATAGATCTTAAAAAGTAAATGTGTGTGGCTTCGGAACCCTACACTAATCATAGTCAGACATGGTCTTGCCAAGTATTTCACTTTTTTCGTAATTTTTGAAAATGTGCTTAAACCACATGCCACGCGCAGAATTTTTGAAAATAAAGTTATTGTTTCAACAATATAACGAATTGTAGGTTTATTGTGCTTGGTTAAAATAAGTAGGTGAAAAACGATGACAGGCTGTCCTATATACATTTTTATCCAATTGATTGAGTGATAAAATATTCTGCTCATTTTTTTCGACGTAGGAGAAATAAGTCCCCAAAAAACTGTGACGTGCTTGATCGGGTTCTTCATCTATTCGGGTTCGGTCTCAACTATTTCATGACTTTATACGGTTTTGGCCGTAAAACGATAGAACATGGGTTTCATCGTGAGCTCCCTGACTATTAAGTAACAGGTAAAATACGTGGGCGGTAATGGGGCGGTACCGGTGGGCGGCAGTCCGTAAATCAATATTGTCGGAAATACATCAGCCTTCTGCATTTCATGTCGTCCTAGTACTGTCGAAGTCTTTCTTGGCCTAGGCCTAGTTACCCACACAGTCAAAACAAATAAATAAAAGACTGCGCCGAGCGTACGCCGGATGTACAATGGCGCCCTATTACTATTATTGTGTTTTCTAATAAACTTAAGTATTTTCTTGAAATTGGACGAAATGTTTTTGTACTACAAATAAAAACAAAGCTTACAGGGTACATCACATAGTTTAATAACAATTCAACTTCGAGTTATCAACTTAACGGATAAAAGTGGCCACCTTTTTCCGTTAAGCTAACTACTCAAAGGGTAATTCTTATTAAAGTTTGTTACGTATCCCATAAATTGTGTTTTTACTTGCGCTACAAAAACGTATCGTCTGATTGCAAGGAAATTCTTTAGTTACCTAATTAGAAAACACAATAATAGTAAATGAGGGCGCCACTGGACGCTCGACGTTGTCATTTATTTACACCGAAAATAAACGGATTATTTTCTATTATAATTATTATAACAATTAGAAACACAATTATTTTTTTTAACACAAATATCTATGCGGGGGGCATGTGATGGATAAAAACTTTACCTAAAACCTGCTTCTCTAAGCCAGTAAATAATGACCTAAAGCATCGCAGAAAAAATTACACGATTTTTTATATGTTGTTAGGTTCAAAGGCATAATAAGAGTAATTAACACCCAAGTTAGTAACCCTGAAAACCCTGTACTACCTCCATGCTGCTCGGATACTGCTAAATGTTGGCACTTGTTTCAGTTTCTTCGAAAAACTACCCCAAGGAAGCGTTTTTCAAGTATCTTTGTTCTTATACTTTGACTCCATCCCCGCAGAAAACTGAATTGCATTATAGCCTAGGTTATTCAGATAAGCATTCTAATGGTGACATAATCGTTGAAACACCTGTCCAGTAGTTTGTGAGTTTGTTACTTACAAACATACAAAAATACAAAAAGGCTCTTTGAGGACAACTTATAAAACTTATCAGCAGTTATTGATTAATGACGAAACTGCACGACAGTGCCAACCAGGAAAGCAGGTCATTGGAGGCTTAATTTATAAATACGTTAACTAGCTAAAATGGCTAGCTCTTATCTAGACTAGTGTGGTTCGTGATGTTTCATACTTAGTTCTAATAGATGGCGTTACCGTTAAAAAATTATTCACTAAACAAGGTAGCTAAAAGTAAGCATTAAACACCTCATTATTTACATTATTGTTGATAAAATAGAAACGCTGCCTAAACGCATGTGCAACCATTACAAGTAGCACAATATAACATTCCTCAATTAATTTGCTTTACCCTTAACACGGCACGGCGGGCTCGTAAAAAAAATGCATGAACCTTCATTTTGCACGTGTGTAAAGTATCTTTGTCAGATTTTTTAAAATTAAAATATATGTTGTATACACGAATACTTTTTTTTAACGTTGACGATATAAATGTTATATCGTATTTTTGACATGCAACGTAATTTTATATTCGTATAACCTATTACACCGATAAATAAATTTATCTTACCTTAAGTGAACGATTGGTTTTTTTTACATAAACAAATACATTAAAATATACAGTTTTAAAAACACACAAATAGATAAAGGACCATTATTATAACAAAAAACGGTTTACTAATGATTGGTCAAAAATCTTTTCCCAAACTATCACTTCCCAAACTATTTTACTCAAATTTTCATTTCCCAAAAAATCATAAGGCAAAACCACTTTTAGTAAATTAACAGTTAGCAATTATTTTTTTGGCATATTATTGTTTAACAAATAATTACTTGGTCATATTTCATTTTACCAAATTTCATGTAGTCAAATATATCGTTTCGCATAACATACTTTTCCCAATTATTATTTTTGGCATTCGATTTATATCCTGTGGTGCATTGGATAAAATTTAGGGTATGATTTTTACGGTCGCAGTTGTAACCTAACCTCTAGTCCTACTTTTCTGGTAGCAGTTCGTTTCTGTGGGGGTCACAGTTCTAACCTAACCTAACCTACTTTTCTGGTAGCAGTTCATATCTGTGGGGGTCGCAGTTCTAACCTAACCTAACCAAATTTTTTGGTAGCGGTTCGTTTCTGTGGGGTTCGCAGTTCTAACCTAAACTAACCTAATTTTTTGGTAGCAGTTCGTTTCTGTGGGGGTCGCAGTTCTAACTTAACCTAACCTACTTTTACTGTGGTATAAATTGAGTGTGCGAGGTAACAAATTGAACAAAATTTTTTTTTGGAATATAATATTTGGCAAAGGCAAACATTTGCTTAATAAACGTTTGTCCTGATAAAACTTGACAAAGTAAAATGATGCCAAATGATAATTTGACGAAATAAATAAAATGCGAAATGTAAATGTGCTAAACATTCGTTTGGGAAATGAAACTACTGCGATAAGTTTTTTGGGAAGTGAAATTTGGCGAAAAATATTTTGCCCAAACGGCAGTACACCACAAAAAACACCTTTTTATTGCCACCGCAATTCTTAAGCCGGGCTTTTTTGGACGCGCCGTATGTCTCCTACACACCTCTAGCCGCGTCTTCATCCAGTATTTAAAACATAATAAAAAAATAAGACCACTACAAATTCCCATGTATTTCAAAGGAAGTTTATTGGATTATAAGTTGTAAGAAAGTTCCGATTTTATTACGAAGAAGTAGAATTATGTTCAAGAAAATAAACATTCTGTTATGAACTTTATTTTCTATGCAGATTTAACAATAAAAAATAGAACGCAAACGAGTTGAATTTTTCGTCATACGGTTTTTGTCCTACGAAGCCTATTGACGTCATTTTGAACTCATCGCCGATTGACCCGCATCAGTACCAGGGTAACATAACTTAGAAAGAGCTGCAAGGAAACTGATATAATACTAATTAAATACTGCGCAACTTATAAGATAAAGTTATAGGGTTAGTAAGCTAAATGTTACTTAGGCACGATTTGATGAAAAAATATTATTTGTAGTACAGACATAGGTATACAAATCATGATAATTTTGTATATTAGAGTAAAGTATAATTATATATGTATAATAGTTATTAGCCATTTTATCTAAAGAGAAGTCATAAAACCTCTTTTTCCCTGGTCTTCTTCAGTAACGCAATTTTAATTAATTATACATATAATATTATGAAAAAAGTCTAAGTTATAGGTAGACCGGATAACTGAGTCCTCGCCCGCGCGGTACGGGGCGCGGGGGTATGACGACAGAGGGGACCGAGAGCGGGGTAGGCGGCAGACGCGCATAGTGTGATACACAAGAGGTGATTATGTGCACTGGATAGTTCTTGAGATATGTGACGTCATAGCGGTTAACGGATGGTTATAAATTTTGAATGAAAAATAATAATTTATACTTAACGGTAATTGAATTGAAAAAGCTTCATACTAATGTAACAAAATGAAACAGTAGGTAGGTTGTAACTGTACGGTTTGTAATTTTATTTACAATAATATAAGTATATAATAATATAATGTCGTCATACCCCCGCGTCCCTGTACCGCGCGGGCGAGGACTCATTTAAACGGTCTACCTATAGTCATGTCATAAAATACTCTAAAAAGGTAGTATTCACATTCAAAAACCATCTTATGTAAACATTTATAATATGCAACAGCAATTCTGGAAGGAGGGGATTCTGATCGAAAGGTTGGTTGTGAAGGCAACGCACGTGGCTAAATGTTAGGATTTACTAGGGACGCAGAACAAACAGAGGGTGCATCGTTTGTCATTGCATTATGTTGCATATTGATTTGAGAGAGCGGTGCAACCTATAGTTTCCCTCTCAGCCAACTAGGCATCTTACAGCTTGCGTCATACAGTGGATCCAAATCAAACAAATGTTTGACAAAACACCAAAAGAGTTAAAAGGGATGATTTATTCATTAAAATAAATCTAGCCCATCAAAATTTGTTCATTATAAAAACAAACGGTAAAATAGCGAAAAATTATAAAACAATTGGATGAGCGTGCATCAGACCACACGCCGACGATAGCCCAGGGGTGTTATTCTCTCAAAAACAACGGACGGTCGGACGGACGAGCGAAATCGCAGCGGCAATTTTAAGTAGTCCCGTCAGAGCGAACAAAACACATTTTAGCGCGTGCATTTTCGATCTATCGGCAGAAACCATGCTGCCAAATAAAAAAATGCACGCGCTAAAATAGGTTTTTTCCGGACTGACGGGACTATTTATACTCACCGCTTGGACATTCGTTGTTGAAAGAATCACTCCCTGGATTTACTGATTCTAGCTCAGCCTCAGGAGGGACGAACTCAGTTCTCAATATTTAATCCTTTTCTGTTCACTTGTTTAGAGTTGCTAGTTACTATAAGGGTTCATAGTATCCAAGGTCAAACTAGAAACTCTTATAGTTACATTACCAGCGCTACTTCCCAAAATACCAGCATTTCAAAATTCAAAATAACTCTTTGTGTCCGATTCTCAAAAAACCAGATTCAAAATATTGGGTGAAGATTACTGAACAATATCCTAATATGAATGATTAGTTTTGAAATTCCGATAAAATGATAATCTCGTATTCAATTTTAAAGGAAGTAGTGGAAAGAAGTGGTCTCTGCCTACCCCTCTGGGAAACAGGCGTGATTAAATATTATGTATGTATGGTATTTTAAAGTACTGATATTTCGGGAAGTAGCGGTTACAAGGAACCTTAACTAATAATAGTTTTCCCATGCCGGTCTGTTTTTCTGTATGTCACACTCACTTTTTCTGAGAGACTATAAAATTTACAAAACTGTAAAAAATTATGTTTGTTGTACGCATATTTACACCGCGCACTTATTAGATCAATGATTGTATTTTCTGAAAAATTTCATGGTTTTGGCATTAACTAACAGAGCTTTTTGGGAGTTCTTTCGGCTTGGTGACACTGGGCGTAACTATTCTATTGCTATTGATATCAAATTCAAATTCAAATTCAAATCGTTTATTGCATGTCACATTACAAGTATTAGAGATGGAATTACAAAAAGGTATTCATGTGACGCCCTGCAAGGGCGTAGCAACATAGGATAATGGGGCTTATTGTTAACACGTTACATTACAACTATACTTAACTTAAATATTGCACATAGAATTAATAATTGCAGGTATTAGACTTTAAAATGAAATAATAAATATGATAAGAGGCAAGTATAGAGTTATTCATTTCCATATTTACTATTGAAAAATTCACTTAGATTATAGAAACATTTATTACTTAAAAATAATTTTAATTGTCTTATAAATAATGTCGACTTATCCATGTTTTTGATGGAGTTTGGGATGTGGTTATATATTTTTATCACCATCCAGTGGGGACTAGATCTGGAGCTAGATGATTCTTCTGCGTCATAAGCTCCTGGTTATTTCTCCTTTACCCGATGACGTAACATCGCGTAAGCCGTCAGGGGCTCTATTCCACTTCAATGGCAACCTATCTCGCTTTTAAAATCATTATTTTATTTTTACTCGTAAATGACAAAGATTATCAATTAAAAAAAAACAACTTCCCCCTATATTTAACTTTTGGCACGTTTGCATTTCCCTACCAATCTCTAAGAACCGTTGTCATATAAATAAATAAAAAATTTAACAGCCGAACTCTATATTCAAACCGCGGATAGATAAGGCTTACTTCGGGTTAAAATTTGACATTTGCCCATACAAAATATGTCAAATTTTAATCTGAAGTAAGCCTAAGGCCCACTTGCGTGGACCAGAGTTAGCGTCTTAACCCGAGGTTAGGCGGCAAACCACGTACAAAAGTAGACGCTTAACTCTGGGTTAAGGGCTAACTCTGGTCCGCGCAAGTCCGCCTTAGTAGGAAAAAACCTCTCCAGTGGATGGCGTACAGTAACTACTCATAGTTAGCGCTCTAACCAACTGAGCTAAGGAGCCTGATGATTTGTCTGTCTAAAATTGCAACTGCTTGGAGAAAATGGTCACAGTTATTCGAACCACGCGGTCTAGCACATGTTTCATAATATAAGTTACAATAAGGAAAGAAACCAAAAAAAAAAATGTATTTTCTAGTTTTAAATAAATAAAACACCTCTAAGTACCTATATTGATATTTCTTCATTAAATTCTTTAGCCTTGTTTCTTTCTTTTGTGTATTTGTCTGCCGGTTATTATGTGACACTCACTTTTTTTTAAACGTAGCATATATTTATACCGCGCACAAAGACCAATACTGAAATAAGTACAAAAAATAATGGTACAGTCAAAAGCGCTAATATTTAGCCGAATATAATTATAATTACGTATAAAACACCTTAGTGGGTATGAATGTATTTTTTTTGACATATTAGAAATGTATACTTACAGGGTTTTTTTTATTAAGTTTACAAAATATAGGGGGCTTATTATGGCTATTAAACATCCGTAAATTTTTGACACGTATGTAAGTACACACAGCAACACATCTAGCTATACACTTCAGAAATCTGAAATATTGCATGAAAGAGAGTCGCACTAGAATCGTATGTTGTTGACATAATATCTCTTTCTTTTTCTCTCTGCTCTGTCTTTAATGGTTAGTTAGGTGTGATGTTGTGTGTACGAGAATGACGGATGCTTTATCCACATTCTGTTGTTCGCGCAGTAAACGAAACCACACTAGGCCCGCTGAACTTTACACAATGGATAAAATGTGTCCATACTATTTTATGTACTCGTTTTGCTATTCAATTCTAGTTCCCTTTCTCGATCACAGTTTTGTTTCCTAGTTTCCGTCTATTTCTAATAATAAAATTTGATGTATTTGTGCCATCTCTGTGCACAATCAGATTTGTTTGCTTTCACTGGCCCTGCACTGTTATCTACTTTCCGCTAGATGTCACTTGCGTCGCTAAAGGAGGAAACTTCTGCATAAAACCCCCGACAAGAAATGCTACCAGGAGCGCATAGTAACGAGGAGAGTTGAACAAACCGGGTGTACACTCACACTCGTGTTCGCCTTTAACGTGTATGTGAGTGTTCATTTCACGCATGCGTGTACTCGTATTAGAAGAGGTCAGCATCAACCCGTAACTACTCAAGTATTTCTCTCACTCTCTTGCCTATAAACACACAATACCACTACATGTGCAATTCCACGCTCTCGCTAATTCATTTTTATAAGGGAGTCATCGCTCTTTTGCTCTTGAGGTGCCTATGTGTTTTAAAAATGATTAAATGATGCTAAGGATGGACGAGATGGCAATCATTTCCTCTTTCGAACATACTGTTAGGAGACTTCGTTTACTAAAATATTGCAGTGTGGGTTAAAATGTCAGATGTTTTCATATAATTTTTCAAAGTTAACAACAATATTACCATCTAATAAATAAATTACTTACACGTTATATATTTAGAGGATAGCCGTGGTCATGTGCCGCTTTGTCCTAAAGCTTATGATCGATTACCTACTACGTGTATTTAGAATTTATTATTTTGTTAGGACAAAATTAAGACTAACACCCGTATTTATAGTCAAGAAAAGTAATTACTTGAGTAAAAGTAATGACTTACACTACGATTTTTATATGACTTTTGACACTACTAATACTCAAGTAATTACTTTTCTTCACTATAAATATGTACGGGTGTTATACGAGTAGTCGTGGTCACATCAATGACCATGACTATAGTCTTAATATCACTGTGAAATATAAATTAAATACAATCAAATCTATGACGAGTAAAATATTGATTTATTAGACTAGGTATAAAATATATTAAATATCTCGTATAATTGTTTGAATAATAATTCGAGATGAAAATATTTTTAGGCAAAGAAATTTACTTTTAGTAACCCTTTTTTTAAATACTGTTAATTAAAACACTGAGACCCCGTGACGATTGCAGTTAAAAAAAGGGTAGCCAGTTTTAAAGAACGTAAGACAAAATGCATTTATGCAACGAGACACAGCATGATTCTTTTATTTTTGTTTGGTATCCAGCACTCAGAGCCCAATCCCACCGTAGCCGTTGTAACGTTCTCCTTGTTGTTCTTATTAAAGAAATAGGCTAAATTGGGCAGTCGGGTAAAATATCAAATTAACGAAGTAAAGTTGATTTGATTCATATAAAGCTGATTCGTAGCAGCTCCGACGTGCGTAGAGCAATGGCAATTCTGCGTTCGTAGAACATGCCCCGCGTTATTTTTAGGGTTTAAATTATCTACTGCACAATAATGATGAATAAAATACATTTTAAGTAAAATAAACACCTTAATTTTACTGCTATTTATTTAGTTTAAATCATAAATTACTTGATAAACTGGTTATTCATAAACAAACTGCATCCTTCTAAAGCGATGACAACTGTTGGGAGGGTTTTTCAATGATTTATGAATGAAAAATTGTTTGAAATTAAGTTTTAGTCAGATTTAAAACACTCCAGATTAATAACAAATTTATTTCAGCTTGAAAATCTCCAAAATGTTTTTATATTTTTTGTTCGGAAGAAATTTACGTAAATAATGAAACATACTAGGAAATCACGATCCTACTGTAGGAGTTCAGCAAAGTTACTTTTCTTGACATAGCTACCCTCTCTTGTCTAGCTTGTAAAATTGCGTTTACTGGCTTATTGCCTTGAATACTGTATCGACTGTACCTGTTTGCTGACAGATGGCGTTGTAATAAAAAAGTTTAATAGGTCTATAGGCTTATTGAAAACAAAATCACGATCGCATCCTTTGTGTAACGAAAGTTAGTCATAAAAACTATAAAAGTAACATTCGCTACACAAAGGAATCAAATAATCCTTGTCTGCATACAAAATGAAACCAATTGTTCCACTTTAAAGTCGATTGCGAATGCGATGGCGTGAGAAAATAGGCCCACCGGTTTAGAGGGACCAAACAAATTATTAATATTACCAGTCATGCAAGGAAAAGGGACAAGCTTGCGAAACCATTTGACAGGGATAAAAGATTTTTTTTCGCTTTAATGAACACCCCTTTTTTGGGGATACTTCGACAAACCAACGAATGTTGAGTACAAAATATGTGGATTTGTGGTGACAATTGAGCAAAAAGTGTTTCAGGTCTTTAAAATAATAGTGTTGCTGGATAATTGTTGGTCAAGCCACATAATCAAAAACTACTTACTTTGTTTTTTGCCCTTATTCAGTAGTATTATGTTGCACGTTTGCAAAATTTTGAGATTACATTTTGCCACCTACGTCTGAAGCTATTCTTATTCAGTACGGGTAGCCAAAGTTAAGAAATTAAAAAAAAATATATAATAATAATAATGTTTGTTTGTGAAAAATAGCCTACGTCCAGTGCCTGTATCCAGGATGTGAGCTTTCATCCAGATCTGTCCAGCCGTTGTAGCGTGAAGGAATACCAAACTAACACACACGAACTTTTGCATTAATAATACGATTTTAACAGCAACATTACCTGCACCTCGCGTCCTCTTTCGCCGGGGAAACTCAACTCATGCCCTTATGGAACCTTAAGCACCACCGGGTTGCTTCTCTTTAGTACAGACTAGTTTATATAGATGGCGTTAAATAACATTTTCTGTAAGCCATCAACTCTCCGTATAATATGAACTCTGCGTTTTTATGTTACCCTGGTACAACTGCGGGAAAATTCTCTGTGCGGGTGCAGCTTTATGCGGGACCTAGCTTGTATGAAATGAAAAATATTATTTTTCCCATACATTATTATTCGATAATATTATACGATTTCGAAATCTTGAAATGAGGGTCAATTTCAAAAACAACGTTTGTAAATATTTAAGGGATTTAATTAAAACAATACTTAATTGATTCTTTTGTGTTACGAAAACTACCCGTAATCGTGTTTTTTTTTCAATAAGCCTTTAATTATGCACTAAAAAATTAAAAACGAGCCCTACTTACGTGAACTTTTACTCGTAAAGATAAACAGCGGGCTAAATAAGGTCGTCAAGCGTACCCTTAATTTGAGCCATTTATTTTTCAGTACGAAGTGTCAAACTTGTATAATGAAAAACATATTATTAAAATTTAGTGGCTTACAGTTTATGAATTTATATTTAATCTGTTTATAATTCGAAATAATGGTGCATAATGCAATATTTACATCGCTACGTTATTGATGAGAATGATGAGAACAGGATGTCTATTTTAAGAATTAAAATGCAAACACGTTTTAACCTTTGTAAGTAATGTCTTAACTAATTACCACCATTTGGTATTCGCCATCTGATTTACGCCTAATTAAGACCTTTTTAAAATCACTCCTCGTCCTTGTAGAGGTATGACGACGTAGATTATATTTAATTTTTTTTTGTTATTATTCTAAAATAAATAGTTTTGATTTTATTCATGAAAGAAGACGAAAATTTACCATTCCCCCCTTCCGTGTGATCTCCGAAATCGCTCTACCATTTTGTCATTGTAAGTAGGCGAGGTTACTTTTATTTACAAAAATATTTTTCATGTCTGATACTCTGAAAGTAGGCCATTGTTTATCTTAGAAGCGGGTTGAAAGTCATACAATGTCCACCGTAGAGAAGAATAGTAATTTGAAAAATAAACTATGTCTACAGACCTGTGGTGAAGCAGAAACCTATATTATAGACTCTCTGTAGTAAAATTATTTAAAAAAAACAAGGTAAAATATATTATACAGCCACTCTTTGATAAGACTACCGAACCTTACTTTTATAAGATTTATTATTATCAAGTTTTATAATACACTTTATGGGATACGTAGCAAACTTTAATAACAATTACCCTTTGAGTAGTCAGCTTAACGGGAAAAGGTGGCCACCTTTTTCCGTTAAGTTGATAACTCAAAGGTGAATTGTAATTAAACTATGTGGTATACCCTATAAGTTGTGTTTTCATTCTTAGTACAAAAACCTACCGACCAATTTCAAGAAAATACTTTAGTTTATTAGAAAACACAATAATAGTAATGAGGGCGCCACCGTACATCCGGCGTACGCTCGGCGCAGTCTTAATGAGTTCCTCGTCTGATTCGGCAGTAGATTTAAACTCAAGCAGTGATGGAAAATCTTCTACCACCAAAATCAAAGGAAATATTTTTCCGTAACTAACTTCTTTTTACTTTTTTACTTTCCTTATAATGGAAATGAAACTTGAGTGTTTAATTCTGGTGAAAGTATCAATTGGACCCTCGAACTAAAAGCGCCCTCGCTGTCGCTCGTGCAGCCTAAACATCTCAGGCTGCAATTTATCACTTTCATCCCTTGGTTAACACGCTACTATTAAATAGCAATAACGCTTAAGATTATGAAATGCTTTCCAAGATCCTTAGAAAAGGCAATTTTTTCAAATAAAAATGTGGAGATCGAGACAAAAGAACCTCGTGATTAATTTCTCACACGGACCGTTTTTTAAAGCAGGTGCACATTCCAGTCATAGCATATACTTTTTACTTCCATGCGCAAGTACTGCGCAGGTTTTGGTGGTGCGCAACGCAAATAGTATCGACGTGGTACGAAGAAAATGCCAATCACTAGGAACGCAAAACATGGAGGGAGGGTGCACGGCGGCCCTATGGAAAAAGAAAGTAACTGACATTTTTTTCAAAATCAATGTTTTTAAATTTTTGGCACTTTTAGACAGTAACAGATGTTGCTACATTCTTGGAATCATCAAAAGAGCTTTAGTTTTAGAGATACCTACAAATTTTGCTAAAGAAAGTAACTGCAGGCACTTGTCAAAAATGTCTACCGAAAAACAAAGCAAAACACAATTACAAAGCATAAACACAGTAATTGCATGTCGATTACTTTGTTTTTCTGTTGGGAATTGATTCACTTGGTTTTTTCTTTGGTAAAAATGTTTTGATTGAGACAGATTTAGCTAAAAATAAATTAATTACCATTACTTGATTTTTGTATTGTAAAATTCACCGAATTATCTACACAAATTGATAACGCAGAAAACAAAGTAAATAATTTACTGATAGTTACTTTCTTTTTACATTCTTATTTCATTAAAAATTGTTTTTAACCTTAAATTTACGCCTATGATGTTTTAATGTAAATTTATACCTACAGTAATATATAATATTCTATTAGTAAGCCACCCGGGTCCCCCAAATGACAATCTTAAAACCCTGCCTGCGTGTTAATTCTGTTACCACGAGTGAAGCCATTTTATAAAGCAAAGGCTAATACTCGTATCTACAGTGTCAAACAAAGAATCTTCAATCCTGGAATGGCCTCCTAACACTTCTAAAACAAGTTAAGTACTATTACATCATTGTTTAAATTTTAACTTGTGTGAGGGATATGCTTATAAAACTTAAAAACAAGGTAAAAGTACATACTTTTTTTTTGATACGACACATTTATAATTAAATAATTCACTACCGTTTTTTTTTTTGTTGATTTACAAGATAATTAAAAACAATTTCTCATAAAATTATTGCTCACTAGATAAAGCAGACTATTTATTTGACACATTATTAAATGTTAAAGCTGATGAAACAATGAAAAAAAAGGTTTTAAATAAGAAATATTTAGTTTTTTCCCCCTCCTGTAAAATTTACTCGAATGTAATTTCTTTCTTTTACCGTAGGGCAGCCGTGCCAGCCGTGCATTGTTAAATGTTGCATATCAATTGCGAAGGAACGGTGCATATAGTTTCTCTCTCTCTATCTGCGAGTCCCTCCCCTATGTAACTAGACATTCTAGACCGACCAAAGTAAAAAGGTAGTATGAGCATATGGACTTGAAATACTTATACTGCCTTTTTATTTTGGTCAGCATCCATAATTTAAATCCTTAATGAAAAGTATCACAGTTTGTCCGTTTGGAACACAGTGAAACAAATTAAAATGAATATGATAAAGTCTCAATTAAGATTTGTTGTAAAAAAAAAATGTCTGCCATGAATCGAGATTTAGTTAATTTTACTAACGATGAACGATGTTAGCTTCCCCTAGCGCGCCTTGCTCCGAGTGCGCATGTGCTGAGGTATTATTGATTGGGCTACAACGCGCCATTAGCGAGTTTCGGTCGAGCAAGGACCTTGCGTTTGCTCGAACTTTTAATATTTATCATACACAGTTACAATCGCCGGTGTATCAGTGTCTATAATTGTTGTCAGAATGTCGTTTATGTGCGATCAGCCAGGGCCCAGCAGGGCCACGACTTCCAACTGCTACGAACCAATGATGAGTTCATACATGGGGCACGGACCGATGGTGAGTTCACACATGGGGCCCGGAACGATGATGGGTTCACATATGGGGCCCGAAACGATGATGGGTTCACACATGGGGCCCGGAACGATGATGGGTTCACATATGGGGCCCGGAACGATGATGGGTTCACACATGGGGCCCGGAACGATGATGGGCTCACACATGGGGCCCGGAACAATGATGGGTTCACACATGGGGCCCGGAACGATGATGGGTTCACACATGGGGCCCGGAACGATGATGGGTTCACACATGGGGCCCGGACATGAGATGAGTTCAGCCTCGAGGCCCGGACCGGTGATGAGGTCACTTACAACGCAAACGGATCCTGTAGAGAACTCGATCTCTACCCAAACGGAGGACGTTGAGGATTACAGTTCGTTGCCGGATCCGTGGGTATTGCCTAACCCTGATAGAATGATAGATCAGTGGATCGAGAATTTCGAGCTCGATGACGAGGATGAGTTTAATTCGAATATACGCCACACCCTGTTACATTCGCTGTCACATTTTTCTCAGCTTATGCCTGAGGAAAGGCCGCCTTTACCTCACTTCCCATTGCATAAAACTACCATCGAGATTATTGGGGTCCTTGGAGTCTACCTGCAGCCGTATTTGGATGTCGCCCATCCAAGTCGTACTATGTCTATATTGTATTGCGGCGCTATCGCGGCGTGCCGCCTGGCCGGGATCGAGCTGCCGGCTGAACTTATTGCACGGAGCACTTGCACCAATCCCTACTGTCATCTCCTCCGAGGATTCATTGGTGTACCACTTGTGTAATTCAGCGCTATTTGCTAACGTCAAAATCTCTTACGTGTTTTACGGAGACATGCATAAGTCGTTCAAGAGTGTTTTTTTTTTATTGTTGAACGCAATGAGTGTGATTATCAAAATGACTGTATTGTAAGTCCTTCACCTAGATTAAACACTTAAAATGTAAACCTAGAATAAGGCTAAAGCTCAGCTTAGTTGTGTCAAATTTTATCGAAATGTCAGGTTTATATCCAAAATTAAAACAGTAAATCTAGATTTATCTTCACTTGCAACTGGCCCTTCATGCTATATATGTATAGGTAATACATTTTATGTACTTAAGTAAGAGGAGGGCCATAAATTCACAATTCGCATCTATCTATTTGTTTGTCTTCGTAGACTTTGTCAACGATGCAATGATTATTTGATTTAATTTAAACATACATAAGTATTAAGAAAATTTATTAAAAAAATAAGTGTAAAAATGATACATTCTACTTACTCAATTTAATACATATTAGACAAAAGTTAATGTTTTGTAATTATGTGGTAAAAATTACCCCTAATATTAACTAAAGAATTGCTTGTCTTACAAAGACCTTCAGAAAAGTTTTTGAAACTAATAAGAATGGAAAAAAGAAGGGTATTTGCAAAGCTATTTAGACCAACGTTATTTAGTATTGAACCTTTTTCGGTGTAATAAATTAGTTAACATTTATTGTAGTTGTTCAATATCTTAAAGAAAAACTCTGCTCCTCACAGAGCTCATTATTATCAAAATAAAAACTTAAGCCCATCACAAATTTAAAATTAAAATGGTGAGGATAAAAAGTGAGTGTGGTTTACATGCAAAGTTTTGTAGACTGAAACACCAGTAATTCTCATTCAATGAAACATAATTTAACTTTTGGCTTTAAATGTGGGTAAAAAAGGGTAACATTTTAAGATGTAATTTATTAATCGTATTAAAAACTTGTCAACTGAAAGGCTACATTATTTGGGCCTATTTGGGATTGATATACTCGGGCCTGGAGGCCAGGCGCAACGGAACTATTTAAGGAGATTTCGTCGCGCCTTTACGATATTTCGGGTGAGAAGGCTGGCAAGTTAATTATTAATAATAGGTTAAATTTATGGTTATGGATTCGTTTTAATTACTTATTCTAACTTGTCTAAGGATCACAATATAATATTAACCTTACCCATTTTTACTGTCGTACGAATTTATAAATGCACAATAATCACTGGCACGTAATTCTTCAAAAATGTAAAATTGAATAAATCGTGAAAATTGGGTTAGATTAAGTGGTTAGAGTACATTTACAACTCAATTAATTTTTTATCACTTCTATTATAATATGTAATACCTGTATTTTTGTCTATGACCTATAAATGGATAATAAAAGAACAGATTTTTCTTACATACTCCCACCCTAAATCACACCAACACACATTCACTTTTAAATTCAAATTCAAATTCAAATTGTTTAATTCAGTATTATTAGTAGTATTAGTGTTTAACTTAGGAATGAGTCAATGTGCGATTAATTAAAACTTTAATTATGGAAACACCTACTACCTAGAAGAAGGGAGTAAAGGAAAAACCATTAACTCATCATAAGCCCATTGCCCATCGGCACACAAACCTCTTCAAGGTTTTGCTCAGATGGGAATTGTACCTACTATGTACTTTCTGTCTTAATCAATATATTAAAAAAAATGCTTATCTTAACCAAGTTGTCAAGATATTGCGTTTAAAACAAACCGTTTGTTCTTGGATTTAAGTGATGCATAATTTCGATACGATATCAGAATTAATTCGCAAATTAATAGCATTAGGCTGCAAAAAGGGCTTTGCTTGTGGGTGGGGAATTTGATTTTGCTCATTTTGGGTTACTCATTTTTTTGGGTATGCACATAGATTTAGGATGGTTCGCGCGCTGCGCTTGGTATGCATCATATTTTATTATGGATATGTTTTGTAGGTAGAGGCCTCTATTAAAAATGATTGGGACGCTGCAGTGCTCTGTTATAATACTTATAATCCTTACTAATCTTTACTTCCTTAGGTACTAATATTACAAATGCGAAAATAGCCGTCACTCTGTCGCGCTTTCCCGCCAAAACTACTGAACTGATTTAAATAATATTTGGTACACAAATAGGCTAGAGCCTGAGAAAGGACAAATACTACTTTTTAATGCGAAAAAAGAATTGTAAGGGGTAAGTTTGTATGGAAAATTTCTCATTTCTGGACTTAGCAGTATGAAAATTAGTATATAGGGTCCTGATTACAATTAAAATGATCTGTGTTGAAGAAATGGACAAAATTCTATCTAAAAGGGGTAAATGGGGGGGTAAATTTGGTGCGCAAATTTTCTCATTTCTGGATTTAGCAGTATGAAAGTTAGTAAGTATATGGTCCTGATTACAATTAATAATGATCTGAGTTAAAAAAAAGCACAAAATTCTCTCTAAAAGGGGTTAAATGGGGGGGTAAATTTTGTATGAAAATTGTCTCATTTCTGGACTTAGCAGTATAAAAATTGGTATATGGGGTCCTGATTACAACTAAAAATTATCTGTGTAGGTGAAATGGACAAAATTCCCTTCTAAGGGAATTTTCAGTTTGCATGGAACTTTTCTCATTTCTGCGTAGCAGTATGAAAATTTACCAATTTACCAAATTTTACCAATAGGGTCCTGATTACCAATAAAAATAATCTGCGTAGGCAAAGATAAGGATGGACGGACGGACGGACGGACAACAAAGTAATCCTATAAGGGTTCCGTTTTTTTCTTTAGGGTACGGAACCCTTACAGGATCACTTTGTTGTTCGTCCGTCCGTCCGTCCGTCTATCCTTCTGTCTGTCAAGACCAGGAGGTATCGAGTTGAAATTAAAACCATATAATACTCAGGTAGACAATGTCATAGACACCGAGCAAGTCACGTCCTACCCTTAGAGTTCCTGAACTCTTTGGAGCTATTGGGAGTACCCTCTCATAAGTCGGATTAGGTTGGAATATCGTAAGGGCAATAATTATGCTGGAATTACTAAAGGGGGAAATGTTTTAATTACCCGCATTCCTGTATTTCCGACAGATTTAACATTTATCTTTAAAAGAGTGCGTGTCCTCTAAAAACTGCTTTTGCCATGGCCATAAACAATGCGCAAGGAGAAACACTAAAAGTAGCCGGTGTACATTTAGAAGCAAACCATTTTTTCCATGACAAACTGTATGTAGCATGCTCATATGTATATCAGCCCACGAAATGATCCCAATCAAAAAAAAACTAAAATATATTAACTTCACTTCTTTTTGAATTTCGAGCTCAAACATGGTGGCATGGTGGCTTAAACATGGTGCTTAAAAGATCATTCTGGCCAGGGAGGACGTCAAACTAAAAAATACTTAACACTATTATCCCCTTACTTATAATTTATAAGTTATAAACGTGGAATAAGCTTCCTTGGAATAGTTTATGCCATGCTTTGTCACTTTCTGTCAGATGCAAATGTCACAATTACAGATAAGGACAAAGCATGGTTTAAACTATTCCAAGCTTATTTCACGTTTATAAGTAAGGGGGTTAATGTATTTAACTGCGATAAACGAGTTCTACGCGGACGAAGTCGCGGGTAAAAGCTAGTATATCCATGAAACAACAAATATGTTTTTGTATTCAGATGTTTTTAAAAAATATTTAAAAGATCCTTAACTCTCGGTTAAAGATAAATACGTAAGGAATTAGTCTTCGTAATTTCTGCAGTGTATACTTGATGTAAGTATAAAGCGCTAACAAAGCCGGTCCAGAATATAGTTTTAATTTTCTAATATGATTATTATTACAGGAGGTACTCATTTCTCTCCCTTGATTCATCTGTATAAATATATCTACACAGTATGTCAACCGGTCACACTTCCCAGGACCTCTTTTCAACACGGTAATAAGTTTACATACATACATACATTAAATCACGCCTGTTTCCCAGAGGGGTAGGCAGAGACCACTTCTTTCCACTTGCTACGATCTTGACAAATTTCTTTCGCTTCTTCCACATTCATACATCGAGTCATGCACGCACGTCGGTTTCGGGTACTTAAGATTCGGCCCTTTTCCAGTATTTCACCGATTTGACTCGAAAAAGTACGCCTAACAAGTACGGTACGGTACGGTACGGTAATAAGTTTCTGACAAAAAAATCTTTTTTGGGACAAGCTTTTGTTGCCGACTGTACTTTTTTTTGCACAATCGTCATCTACTTCTCAAGACGGATCGGTTTATCATGTATAATTAAGGAGTTCCTATGGCCAGCCTGAATCTCCATCATCAGACCAGCGCGTTGGTACTATATGATTGTAATTGTCATCAGAACTTTACTTTGAAACCCTAAGCAAATTTTCAGCTTCATCGGAAACTGGGAAGTGGGTCAAATTCAACTTGCAAGATTTGACCGTTACATACATACATACATGCATACATACATACACTGCAAGTTAATTATTTTTATTATTAATTTATTTAATGGCGTCTACGTAACGTAATTTTGCCAATGTCAAGTATACAGGGTGTCTTGGATTGAATAAGAGATATTTGGCGGGGTAATAGTTCGCACGATTCTGATCACGGGGGTATGGTTCATTTTTGTTTCTGTTAATGTAAAAAAAAAAGAAGGATTAATTATATTAATTTTGTTACTTGATGTATCGCAGCCGATATCTCGACCTTGACATTTTGACGCTGATACTATACTACTACAAACGTTCGTAGTAACTAACGTCAAAATTCTAAAGGTCAATGACCTGACACCATACGTTGTTTACATGGTATGTAAACAAACAGTTCGTTCCATGTAAGCAGAAATCTGACTAACATTTTAAAATAATTATAAATTTTAGTGCAACTTACTGTATTTTCATTAGTGCAACTTACTGTATTTTCATTTTTGCAATTTGAACACTAGCTGGTTTTAAATGTGAATTCACTAGATCTCTTGTTCACGCTTCGCCAAGACTGATCATAATATTATCGTCCTTCTTATATTATTGTCGAGATCTAACCATTTACCATTCTTTTCTGTTCTAAAGTGGCCCGTATAACCGGTTTACAGCAAAAATAATTACGACTTGAATATCTCAAAATAACATAACAATGACATAATATTATAATGACAGCCATAAATTCATAGACTCAGACATAGAGTTCAGATAGACATGGATTGAACAATCCGATTATTGCCCTCCGTATTGATCTGCGTGGTATTTGTGGCAGTAGCCAACAGCCCGAATGCAAAATATTTTGTCCATGGATATAAAGGCCGTCGCATAATTGATTATAATTTATTATGATGTCACACTTACCATAGAGAACAAAAAATACCAACCTTTCCTAGGCCATGGAATGGATAAACTTACGTGTAGAGACGATTTTATTTTTACAAAACCTAAACCTAAACCTCTTTTCATAAAAAGTATTCAATGGTACAAGATTTAAAAAAATACTATGCTGAACTGTCAAAGGACAATAACAACTTATTGATTCGTTTTAATTATTGTGTGTTGTATTCATAGTTATCCCTGATGGTGGTAGAAATCAATGAAATAAATCCATGATTCATGATCTAATAAAAAAACTTTAATGTACCTACGAGTACAAGTGCTATTTTACCTGTGCGAGTGTGGGAAGAGTGTGAGTAAACATCGTAATCGTAAGTTTCATTTTTAAATTATTTCACATAATAGCCCTTATCAGAGATCATCTTTTCATTCATATTACTTGACCGTGATTAGAAAGTTTGTTGATATGGAACAACTTGTTTATTTACATTACGTTGTGACACATGTTATGTCATACACCGGTATGACGGGGTCAAAAATGTAGCAGTGCTAGTGATTCAATATCGACTAAATTTATCGACAACGATATAAAGCAATTTTTGATCATCATTAAAATAAGTAATGGCCTAGTTTGAATGACTTTTAATTATGTGCAAACCTCTTATAATACAAACAACCGGTATCTGACATTGACTCTGGACTCGAGTCACTTTTGACAACCGTTGAAATTACATTGAATAACAAATTAATTCAGTACGACAATATTCTTTAGTATTCCGACGAATTGAGAACCATTTAGTTTTTTAAGTCGGTTAAAAATGATTCGAAAGAAAAAGATCGTTTATCTTCATGGAAAGCTGATCATTTAGATATAGAAGATAAAGGTATTTACAACTTTATTTTGTAAGTAATGGAAGATCCATATGTCACGAAAAAAATTGTCGATAAACTTAATCGATATTTAATGAATCACTAGCACTGGTACATATTTGCCCCCGTCAATCCAGTGTATGGGTTATGAATGAATTAGTTAAGATGGAGCACACTGAGAGCATCGTCAGGATAAATCAGTCTGTAACTCAGTCAAATATTAACTTAAAAAAAAGTTACCAATGTAGAGATGATCCAAATCATCCACCCTATCTACGGTTAAAATTTCTTCGATTGATTTCAAGACACCCTGTATATATATATTTTTTTTTTTTTTTTTACAGGGGACAATGTCACCCCAATCGACCTAGTCCCAAACTAAGCTCAAGGCTTGTATTATGGGTACTAGACAACGATATAAATACTTATATAGAGAAATATATAATTAAATGTATAGAAAACATCCATGACTCAGGAACAAATATTTGCGCTCATCACACTAATATCTGCCCTTACCGGGATTTGAACCCAGGACCGCTAGCTTCGCAGGCAGGGTCACTACCAACTAGGCCAACGCGTCGTCAAAATTTTAATCAGCAACGTTGTACGGTGAATCCTGTCCTGTCGTCAAAGTCTTCCAGTCATAGTCGTGCCCCTTGAAGACGGCGAGCAACCACTTGACCCGGCTTGGTATGATCTTGACCGTTAACTCATTTGAAACCATCTTTTCATTGTTATTTTATTCAATGCAAGTTCTTCATCAATATTACAAGTTGTCCCACAAAACTGCCCTATATTTGCGGACCAAAATCAACGATAAAATAATTTACAAAAAAATTAATAATTTGACAGATGTTTTCAGAATGACAGCCAGTCATAGACCCCCACTCCAAGTTAAATAAAAGGTTTTAAAAACCAAATCGTTTTTGACAAAGCGTATTGTCAACATTTTGATAGCTCTTGTTAACGTGACAGTAATGGCGGCTGAGTAAAAAACAAATACCTAGCTTAACAGGTCAATAACAATTTGGATTTTCCCACCTAGAAGAAAGGCGCACCTATCCCTTAGGGTTTCAAAATAAAATGATTTGAAGCTATTCGTGATGCTCTAGTACTAGTTTGAATAAAAGGTAGGTAAACACGTTACTTCACTCAAGAGCAATGAATACGGGTCACCTTATATGGAATTTCTATACAAAATTACCCGATTTCATTGCTTTTGACTACAGATTGCGATTTAGGAACTAAAGAGGCATATTTGTATAGATCACAATATTAACAAGCAAAACAGAACTAAGAAAGGCAATGTGCTCATACCACGCATCTTTAATACAGTAGCGGCAAAAACTTTATCACTGAACGAAATACTTATAATTATTTATTTAATTAAAATGCTGCAAGTAGAAGAGGCCTTACCACGATTTTATAAACATACTTACATAATTGTTGCAAGCTAAACCATCAACTATTTAAAAAGATCAGACGATGTCACGGGCGGCCCTACCTATATAACTATAAGTAAATGCGATTGGGTGTTAGTTTGTTTATTTATATAATTTTTATGGTAAAACGCCTCAACGTATTGGAAATGCTCCCTTTTATCTCGGACAATTGGGATTGTTCATAATTTTACAATTACTCCAATTCGAAAACCATTTCGAGGAATAGGGTTTTAAAGCCGTTCTGCATTATTAAGTTTTTGAAATATTTATCTATTTTGGATATTTCGCCAAAAGTACATTTAACCTTTGTTTGACTTTCGTTTTCGGCTTGAAGCCCTCCTACGTGTATCTTACGGGTAAGGCGAAAACAGCTTGAAATAGTATGTTTTAATACACTATTGCAATCACTTGTTTTCATTGGATATCAGTTAATTGTTGAAAGTTATTAGAAAATGCCATTACAAATTTAAAATAATCATGTCATCCATAAAATGTCTGCTAAATAAATAAAGATAATAAAACAAAACTATTGGGTCAAATACAAAATTAATGAAATTGGTGTCTTTAAATTTCCTATTCTTTCGAATGAGAAAGTGAAAACCGTGAGTTATTTTTTTTGGTCAATCCCAATTGGAAAGTTGCTAAGGGCAAAGCAGTAACGACTTGGAGATGGCGTCACGAACTAAAGTATGGTAACAAAATAAATTTTACATGCGGACAGTAACTTACATGGTAAGTATTATATTTCAATCTACGAAGACCTTTTCCCTACTTATACCTTGATGGAAGGAATAGCGGAGGAGCAAGTGAAGTAAAATCAAATTATGTTATGTTATGTTTTGAAGTTATGTCTTACTGCACCAGCATCATGTTGAATATATATTTGAACACAGCCAAATTAATACGAATTTATCCAGCATAATACACTAATATAAGTACATTTCTGTATGTGAAAACTTATTTTAATAGAAAGTAAATTTCACGTACCTACTTAACCTTCAATTAAAATTTGAGTCCTAGCTCGTGGTTGTACCTCGTAGTTCTATGCAAAGCAAAGAATTGTTTTAATGTTTCGTTATAAAGGTTCAATATTAATAAAGCAATTATGCATGTATGTATTTAAGTATGTAAATACTTTATTGTACAAACGGGAATGTAACAAACAACGAAATAGACAGTTAGAACATAAAACACAAATAACAATAAATAAATAAAAAAACGCAATTATTATTGTGCAAAATGTATTATGTGTTATTAATGTGTTAATACCTACGAGTATTTCAAACTCAATTAAAAATTCTTTAAATAAGATTAATAAAAAGAACCGGTGCTAAATGAAATCTGCAATTAGGGTTAATTACAATTTTTTTTACTGTTTTCAGACAATTTGCAAAAAAGGGGCAACCTGAGGACTATGTAGGTTCAATGACAACGTATTAAAATAAGTGTTAAGGTGTTAAATCAAAACCATAATTCAGGTGTTAAATTCATATTATTTTCTCAATTTTCCTCAATTACTTGGTTTGTTGTTAATATTCCAAAATACCTAGTTAGAGCTAAGAGGTGGGTCGATTTTTCATTTTACATCTTTAAATAAAGTAATCTAAAAATATAAGTCATCATAAAAAACTACAACTGTAACTTATTTTATACAATTTATTAGCACAATACTTTCCGATCGCTGATATAATTTAAATTTACTCTATGGCTTGGCTTGAGAAGAAGAAGAAGGAGAAATACATTTATTCACTACACAGAAGACACACAAATAGACAAATGAAAGATAACAAACAAAGAGGAGAGAGGCAAATTATCATTAACTCATCTAATACAGCGATCATTCACTGGTTGACCCTTGATCCACTGTTACCACTTTGAACTTGAAAACTGACCAGCTTCAAATGTGCGTCACTACTCATTATACTTATTCTTAATCACTAATAAACAGAAAAAAGGCAAATGCCGTATACATAGTTCTAAGAATCTGCATGGCAGCTTTTTATTAGTAAAAACTTAAGCACCCTAAAAAAGATCAATAGCGATTGTAAATTTACGAAATTGAATTGAAGCGATTGTCAATCGCAACACGTGATTGAAGGCAAGTGATCATAATTTTGACTGACACACATTGGACATTGGCTCTTCTATTGGCATTATCAATAATAAAACACAATGACAATTGCCGTTGTTCGTTTCTGGGGTGCTTCATACAATCAAACTACCCAAAATATATAAAGCAATACACTTTACCATTTTATACAATTTATATTGTTTATTCACATAAAATAATCGTAATGGATGATATTTTTACATAAATCAAGCATCGTTGTTATATCTTACTTAAAATACTGAAGTGATTTAATCATATGGATGGATGGATGATTTACATCATTATAATATAATTGCAATATTTTTAGGGTAAATAGTAACAGTAACTGCATTTATTTAACATCCAGTAATTAGTATTACTTACGGGTAGTATACCAACAAAAAAAACCATTATAAAATACATAGAAATAATAATACTACTTAAAAATATAGGCGTACAAACTTAATTAAGAACCGACATAAGTATGAGGTGCGGGCATGACCCATCATTAGGGACTGCAATTTAACCGGTATTTAATTTTTTTTTTATGAAAATAGCCGGTTAAATCTGGTTATAACTAGTGATGGGCAGCTTGTAAGTTTCAAAAGTGAAACATTCATTTAAATTTATGCAATAGGTTTCAAAAGTGAAATTTTCACGTAGAATTTCAAGCAATATTCTGAAAATTACCAAAGTGAAATAGTTTTATTTCCGAAAATTACTATAGTTTCGACATGTTACCCAACTTTTCATGAAATTAAACGAAATTTACTTGTGTCAGAATAATTTCCATCTAACTATGTAACTTTCAGAAGCTGTAAGTTTCGCAATTAAGGAATGCTGTGCAATGTTTCAGAAATCGCCCATTACTGGTTATAACCGGTTTTTTGCATTCTCTAGTCACCATCGCTCTCTCCCCGCAGCTCATGTATACACCGGGGCCCTCAATTAAGTGGTGCGCCTGAAACATTATAATGCAGAGCTTAATGAAACGAACAAACTCGCTTTGCAAACTGATGTCATGTACATACAATCGCTCTGCAGGGCTCTGCATTATAAAACTCTAATTGATACATAACTTAAGCATACAGAAGTGGAATGGTAATAATAACAAAAACAAATATTTTAAAATAATCAATCTGTACGTTCCCAAAGCTATCCAATGGATGCTCATATATTTTTTACAAAGTGCGGGGATAATTGAACATTAAATCCTGATTATTGGACGCATTCGTTGATTTAAGACAACAACTGAAGAAATAGGTTAACCCACCTCAAACTATAAGTACAATCATTAATTGTGTTGTTAACATTTAAGGCTCTCGTAAATGGTGACCCTAGGTTAACCCAGGTTAAATTATTCACGAATGTCAGATTCGTAATTATGAGTACTGTGAATTTTAACGAATGAACCTGTTAACCTTGGGTTAACCGGGGATTAACATCCACGTGCAAGCGGGCCTAGTGTCTATGGTATAACCTTGATTTTAAATACTTGGTGTTCAAGATGTGATTGTACCCAATACATAAAATAAATAAACTAATAAACGGAAACGCCATCCCTGGCCCCTGCCCATACGTAGTTTATTTACGTTTGAATCTGAGCAATTATTCAAATACATTTGTTATCTGATCTAATTATACTTATAATTCGTTTGCAATGGGCAAGGTTCAGTTAAACGGGAGTAATTTCGGTCGAGGATCAAACAAAGCTTGTTGATAGAGGAACAGGGGGTGTTATATTCTCTCAAAAACAAAGGACGGGCGGACGAACGAGCGAAATCGCAGCGGCGAGTTTAGGTAGTCCCATCAGAGCGAACAAAACACATTTTAGCGCGTGCATTTTCAATTATGCAGCCTTATTCGTTCGATCTATCGGCAAAAATCATGCTGCTAAATTGAAAATGCACGCGCTAAAGTATGTTTTGTTCGCACTGATCGCTCGCCGATTGGACATTCACTTGTACGTCCGTCCGTCCGTCCGACCGTCGTTGTTCATAGAATCAAAGTTGAGCTCAAAAATATTACCAATTATAATTACATCGATATGTGAAAAAACTTTAAATTGCTGTTAGTTAAATGTTTTAATGTAATTTCAAATGTTTTTTTGTCTGTTAAACGCAGTTCACATTAGTAAATAGTTTAACCTGGAGTTATCCTACGATTAAATTGACGTGCACGGGACGGGCCTTAGACATTCAAATATCAGAATGTTTTCAAGATTACAATGCCCTGGCTACAGGAAAGTGGTTGAAAATTTACATGCGTGAATATTACACACGTGAACTGTAACGCTAGTTATGAACAACTTTTATAAAAAAAAACTCGACCGAAGTTACAACCTGCATAGCAACTTTAGGATATTCTATAAATCGGAACCTGTTCTCTGCACGTTTGATGTGGTGGTACTGCATCCTTTTTTTCAAGTATCTGGAAAAAACATGGTTTTCGTCAGTTAAATAAAGCAGGCACAAACACGCATCTATATAGTTCTCGTCCTCACTGTCATCTTCTTAAACCAGATGAAGATTGTTAAACGAACTAAAATCTATGTTCTTCGTTTATTAATAAAGTAATGATACTTTATTAAGACTGCGCCGAGCGTACGCCGGATGTACAGTGGCGCCCTCATTATTATTATTATGTTTTCTAATAAACTAAAGTATTTTCTTGAAATTAGTCAATAGGTTTTGTACTACAAATGAAAACACAACTTATAGGGTACTTATATCACATAGTTTAATAACAATTCACCTTCGAGTTATTAACTTGAAGGAAAAAAGTGGCCACCTTTTCCCGTTAAGCTGACTACTCAAAGGGTAATTGTTATTTAAGTTTGTTACGTATCCCATGCCCAAACTTGGTCATTGGCTGAAGCCCAAAAATCCCGACTCAAGATTTGCCAACGAGCAATGGAGCGCAGCATAAGTACTTACTCGGTGTTCGCAGAACTGACAAGATCAAAAACACCGAACTGCGCTCCAAAACTGGTATTGCGGATGTGGGTGCCAAGACCGCTAAGCTTAACCTGAGATTGGGCTGGACACGTCTGCCGAATGCATTCAGAACGATGGGCCAAGGTTGCCACCGAATGGACCCCACAAGATGGCCACCGGAGCAGAGGCAGACCAAAAAGGAGATGGCGGGATGACTTAGACGCGTTTCAAAGCGAATGGCATGCACTCGGGGATGAATGGTGGAAAAGAGGGGAGGATTTTGCCCAGCAGTGGGACACCCAAATAGGCTAAAAAAAAGTATCCCATAAATTGTGTTTTTACTTGTGCTACAAAAACGTATCGTCTGATTGCAAGGAAATTCTTTAGTTTATTAGAAAACACAATAATAGTAATGAGGGCGCCACTGGACGCTGGACGTTTACTCGGTGCAGTCTTAAGACACGTACAAAATACAGAAAAATAATTACTTAAATAAAAAACTAAAACTGATTTAGGTTCTTTTTTGTAATCATATGTAATTACTAATTATATGCATGCCTTATAATCTACTTCTACTTTTCTCAATGAATAAGAAACAAGGATATTTCAAGCTCGCCGCAAGCAATACTAAGGGAAAGTCATAGTCATATTATACAAATTTGAACCATTTAAACTGTTGCTTTTTTCGCTTGATTTTGTTAATCAAGGGATACCTTATCGCCTTTGAAACAGGGTAAATAGTACCCTAGAAGATTTCAAGTAATCATTCTAAATCCACTACTACCAAAATCGCTAAGTAGTGTGAGCCTGTATTTGTGGATTTTCCTTAATTTCTTATGGATCCCGTCATCATCATCAGATTCAAAAATAGTGACAATAAGATCACCTTAAAAGATGTTTCACAAAAAGGGTCCAAAACTGGCGAATAAATCAAATAACATATAAGGTGCTAACAAATTAGTCACGGATATTTTTACAGCTGATAGTACTCGGTTTTCGGAGTACATTTAAGTATGAAAGCATAGGTTTTCTTATGTTTTTTTGGAGAAAACTAAAAAACAATTTTGCTACGTTAAAACACCCTGTTAATAAGATAATTAAATGAGACCTCTTTAGACATCCTAGAACCTCTTTAAACTATCATTCATACGCTAGTATTTTTAATAACCTACAGTTTTCCCGCCGAATCATAATGATTTTTACGAAAAACAACTTTTGACAAACAGTGTTAAACATCTTGACAGGTACCTATTATGTAATAGGGGTGATTATTTTAAAGATTAATTATAATTTATATTTTATGTTCGGTAAATTAAAACAATAAAATGATATACAAAGGTTTCTTAATAACAGTTAAAAGTTAATTGTATTAATGTAACGTAGGTATTATCTCTTAAAATATCCGTGACTAATTTTTTAGCACCTTATACTTATACAAAAAAAATAGATAAATTGAGAACCTTCTCCGTTTTTTGAAGTCAGTTTAAACCGGACACTAGCCGCCGAGGTAAATGTTTATCTATCACGCCATGAATTCCTGCTTATAATTTTCAACAAAGAAATAAATAAGTACCATTTTAGTAAACATACTTTGTAAAGAAAAGTGAAAAAGTTCATATTCATTTTCATTTTTTAATTAGTTATAGGATGATACTAAAGCTGATTGACAAAGTAAAATTTATCCAAATTTATCGTCCAAAACATGATGTCGTTTGATTATGTATTACGTATGTAGCCCCCTAACGCTCTTTTAGTAAGCGTAAACACGCTGCAGCTCTTCAAATCACATCAGACTAATATTATAGAGGCGAAAGTTTGTGAGTGTGTGAGTGTGTATGTTTGTTACTCCTTCACGCTGCGGCTGGACGGATTTGGATGAAATTTGGAATGGGGATAGCTTATACACTGGATTAACATTAAGGCCCAGAATTTTGAAGTTCCCAAAGGAATAACGATAATCGAAATCTACGCGGACGAAGTCGCGGGTACAAGCTAGTATCTAATAATTGCCTCATGCGGGTCGTTGAACTGGAACGGTAGTGATCAAGTCTTACTTATTATTTATTTATTTATTTAAGAACACATACAGTCGGACATTAAAATATGTATACAGGTAATTAAGGAACAATATAAAGACCTAGAGGTTCACAAAAAGTACAGTAATAGGTACTAATGGTTATTTAAAACTAATGTTACTTAAGGAAATAATGTACGATGTAGTAATGTATGTATGTATGTGTATGTATGTTAATGTTATTATGTAATGGTTTTCAAACTTCACCTCTACTTCGTTAACGCCACTCATTTTATATATTATTATATTCTCTCATCAGCATATTCTCATTTACAGGAAGATTTTTAACAGAATCCAGTTTCTAACTTGTTAGGACTTAATGCAGACATAGGTCCCTATTTCATAAATAGATAATATAGGTACTTAAATATATGTATACTTACAAACTGTGACCCGCGGTGATGGAGAAACGCCCACTGATGGTTTTTTATTTCACAATAATTATTCTTCATTTTAAACTGTGGTTTCTTTTATAATGTAGTTGGCGGTGTCGTACAGACACATCACGATAGAATTTAACAAAATTATTATGAAGGGTGGTTCATTTGACTACTGCGCATGCGTACTCAGAATATAATAATATTGATTTTAAGGTAACGCCTTTCCATAGTAAGTAGTCCTTTAGTTAAGTATGCCTCCCTGGTACTATTTTCTCGCAGAGTCCAATTTACACTCGACATCGCAAAACTAAAACTGCCCACGTACAAAAATAAATAAAAAAGTAGAATAGGTT
Source organism: Acleris laterana (assembly GCA_963966035.1). Classification (NCBI taxonomy): domain Eukaryota; kingdom Metazoa; phylum Arthropoda; class Insecta; order Lepidoptera; family Tortricidae; genus Acleris; species Acleris laterana. Next base: position 8,829,125 of record OZ014438.1, read on the forward strand.
TAAAATGATAGCTGAAGTAAAAACATACGAGTATATTGAATGCGTTTGTCATATTTGTGAAGATTAGAAACACTCTTATTACATTTATTATGATCGCTGACAGTAAAACGGAACGTGTTTTTGTAAAAAAAAGTGGCACATGCGTCGTCCATCCCTGCCCGGGCCGATTTATAAGGGTGGTAGAGGCTTACTGGGTGGAGGACGTCACACCGGTAAAAATCATTACGGAGTCTGCCTTCATTCAGATTCACCTTTTATCTTAACTTTTGGTCAGAACCCACTTAAATAAAGTGTTAGTATTAATAACAAGTGTTAACTGTGCATATATCAATCAACTGGGTATTGATCGGCGTGTCGTACCGGCCATCCTATCACCTTGGGTGGAAATTTTCAAGAGAAATTAAAAAAATGCCTCTCTCATCCGTGTTTTTGCCGTCATCGGATGAAGAGACAGAAGGTAACTATTAGCTATACTAAGTATACAAACGTATATTTTATTCCATTTCACCATTACCCGCAAAATCCTACAAATAATGTGCTAGGTATCACGCCATGACGAAAAAAGTAATGCGTACTTCCCATTATGGGGTCGATACTTTCACAGATTGTAAATTGCGAACGAAAAACCGCTAATCAATGTTCTTTTGATGCCAGCAATCATATGGGTTGCCTTTGTAATCGTGCCTTCGTTAAACCCAATTGGGGCCTAGCAAAGTAAATTTTAACATAGTTAAAAAAACATTCGATCGGCCTTCCAGATCAAGTTCCTACACGGTCGAGTACAGCTGCGGGCAGCACAGCGGACGCGGAGCGCGCAGGACCGAGCACCGAGCGCGCCGCCCCGGTCGCCGCCGCGGCCAACGAGCAGCCCGACGCTGGCGACGCAGCCAGCTCTGCTACTACCCCGAGCTCGGTGGCAACTACTGAAGGAGCTCCTTCGACTATGGAGGCCGTCGACCCGGAGTCAGACGACGAAACTGATGCCAAAATCATCATGCGTGAATATATTGCAGGTTGGAAGAAAGTTTTAAAGAAAGGCCTCCCAAATGAGGCCCGAGACCAAATGATTCAGGAATATTTGTTTCCCGAAGATTATGAAGTGCCAAATTTTATGGTAAATAGAGATCCCTTGTACACAAGGGATAACCTGCTTGCTTTGGGATTAGCTGCACTTCATAAGGCGACTTTGCTTCTTAACGACAAGAAAACTATGCAACAAAGTATGAAGCCTTTAAACGACTTCTGTCTCATTATATGTGAGTATAAACGCAGATCTAAAATTAACCCTCGGCGTTACTAAGCGCGAGTAGCGCGACAGATATTAAAGTTTTGAATTAAACAATTTCGAAATAAATAAATAAATTCGGAGTCGGAGTACCCGAGGCCTCGTTCGACTAGATAGTCTGAATAATTGTATTTGTGTATGTAATGCACATAATGTTTATGATGTTTATTATATTCATATAGTTATATCCTCCTAAGGCCCAACGAAAAACTCAGCTCGTAGTCACTACGACCCGTAGTCCTACCAGTAGTACTATTGTTTTATACTCATTCAGACCCAATTGTACTTGGGATTTCCATCAAGTCCTACTAGTAGGACCGTGATATGCTATGACTACACAACTTTCAAAGGAGCTGGGTCTGAATGACAAAGTTAACAAGTACTATGGGTAGGACTTTGGGCCTTAGGAGGATATAGGTACTTTATTGTCTTGTGTTGTATTTACAAATATTTTATATTAAATTAAATGTTCCAACCTAAACTCTGGGAGAGCACTGCTATGTTAATCTCAAGAATTATTTTATCAACATTTTTAAATACTACTACTATTAACTAGGTGTCTATACTAACAATCAAAACAATATTTCAAATCATAATAACATTTTAAAATCAAAAATCTTTTTAACTCATTACAAAACATGGTCACTTTTACAATATTTTTAATATGGAGTGGTATCTTGTTGTATATTTTAATCGCCATTGTGATGGTTACCCGAGGTCATAACTTTCAATTTAGATTTCCACCGTTAATATTTGTGTTATAAAAAATTACACCTGATGAAGCTGAAGGTTTATTGGTAGTCCCATATTGGCCCACACAGCCATGGTTTCCGTTCCGTTGCTTAATAAATGAATTTTCAGAATTCGTACATTTTGGACCAAGCTTTGTCATCGTCTCCTTTTTAGGTTGACTCACTATCTAGGTACACAGCACCCGACTTGCGGTCACTTCTGCAGCAAAGAAACTGGGGGTCAATATCGAAACGATAAAGGAAACAGCCGGGGGTCGTCATCAGTTTGATCGATTTTATTAGGAAATTCATAATGATCTTAAACAATTTGCAAGATTTATTCTTTATTAATTGCCTACTATTAAAATGTAAATACATGTTTACCTGACAAGAGAGGTAATGCAGCCAGTGTTATAGGGACTATGCCGCGCGCGGACCTGCTAGAGGGGGTATTCTTTTTGTAGTGGTGATTTTTATTTTAATTTTTGTCTCCTAGTTGTGAAATTCGATTCAAATTTATTCTCGAACCTGTTCAGTTCAGTTCAATACATCATTCGACTAAGTTGAATTTTGTGTAATGTTAATTATTTTTAGATAATTTATTACTATAATTATTGTATTATAAGGAATCACTTTAAAGTCTACATTATTTATTGTTATTTACTCAGACTTAAGCACCGAGAATTTTGCAATGTCATGTTCGTAGAAACAATAGAAACCCATCCAGAATAAATGATTAATTAAAGAAACACAAAATTGTAGCAAAATTTAATAATTCTAGTGTCAAGTAGATAATGGGTTATAATAAGACTTATAAGTTCTTAATTATTCTTATTATTATTGTTTAGTGTATTCTTTTTTTCTGTATTTACCGAAATGATATTTATTTGTTAACTTTTTTTAAATTGTTATGGCTGTATTTTCATAATCTTCTTATAAATATAAGTTTGATAAATAAACACAATAAATATTCATGTCTAATAATTAATCATGTAATAGTTCAAAGTAAATTGAACCTAATTTGAATTAAAACCTACAATAACCATAATTATTAAGTACAATCTAGCTAAAGACTCCTACTATCGCTATGCCCAACAGGGTTCATAATCATTATAATCAAGTTATTCACATTACTTACTGTACTAGCATAAGTTAAACTGTCAACGGTGAACTCACATTGTGGAATGTAGTAAATGTATTTGAGTAATTACATTAAACACTCATTATATCCACCTGGTTTTTTCATATTGGCTACAGAGCGTTTAGAACCGGCAAGTCGAACTCGCAAATTATGGGTTCCGTTCCCCCGATCATCAGGTCAAGCTAGTGTTGCCAACTATACTTTATAATAACGTATCCTACGTTATTTTGTGACATTATACTTTATACTTTTGAATTTAAAAAAAGTATCGAAAATACTTTATTTCTGACCTATGTGTGGAATGGATCAAAATTTTACCGATGGGTTGTTTTCAAAAATATTGTACATAATTTTAAAGGCTTACTGAAAACAAAATAACGATCGCATCCTTTGTGTAACGAAAGTTATAAACTATATGGGTAACTTTCGTTACACAAAGGAATCAATTAAGTTTTGTTTTAATCAAAGCCCTTAACGTTTTTTTTTTTAAATAACCCTGATGAACGGATTGCAGAATTAAGAACGAACAGGATTTCTGCACGTGCGTGAAGTTTCATTACAGTACAATGTGCAAACAGCACAAAAAAGTATGTTTTCAAACAAAAAAATAAATAAATTTGACGAATACTTTTTTATTTGGAAATACTTTTATTTCATACTCGTCAGACAGGTGTATACTTTATTTTCCTAAAAAAAAGATGGCAACCCTAGGTCAAGCAAATAACGCGTTTTTTTATGGTGAGATAGAATATGGCTTTTTTTCAGAGTTGGTCGACCGCTCTAGAAGTTGAAGCTATACAATGTGTCCTCGGACTATGGACATAAACGAACACTTCACGTTTATTAGGGTATTTTTGACTAATATGCTAAGAATTATATTGTTATAATCGGTCTAGTATTTACCGAGAAAACAATGGTTTTAAATTTTAGGCTTTTGAGCACCGTCTATTTACTCTATCAGACATTCAACTATTCCGGTCGTGTGTGATGCCTGTGGACACGAACACACACCTATCCCTGCTATAATATTGACTTTGACATGCGTGTCACACTCACAAGCATCTCTTTTCATCTTATTCATGTCAATAATGATACAGTACCTATGCTGCTTATTCTGCCGTGGAATTATATTTGTTAGAAAAAAATCTTTCTTATTTTACTTCTAATTAAAACAAAAAATGTTTCACAGAATTTGTGGGAAGTAGTAGGTACTAGGTACCTATGTCATCGGTGTTCATTCTGTGTCCATAGGCTGGGGAGACGTATACATACAAATCAGCACACGGAGGAGGAAAATTATATTATGATCTTATTATGTTCGTAAAAATAATGTCTTGATGTCCCTAATGTGTTTTTAAAGGAATCTGATTGTTAGGTGGGGCTTCCAGCAAGATACGAAATTCGTATTCTAATTCAGGTTTATCAAGAAAAATACCTAGAGCAATTTTCTTGCTCAACTAATAGTATGTTGATCAACAAATCCGAACCGAATTAAAGTTTAAAAAAAACGCAACACATTACTTTGTGAAGTGTCAAACGTTCTCCGAAACGAAACGCGGCCGGATTGCGAGCAACTTCACGTCGTGAAGGAGAAATGAACGAGCGGAAGCGCCCGCGCTGCGACGCCTGCGCTGCGACTGACTGTCTGAACATACATAGCAACATGGCTTGGCTTGGTTTGGCTGGCTGAGCTGGCTCTGGCTCCGCTATTTTACGTTCGAATAGTTTTTCGTGTAATTCTTGTGAGTTGTTATGCCTTTGTTTGCGTATTTCCTAGTATTAAAACGAACAGTAACATTTATAAAAGTAAAATAACGGTACAGTGTACCGATAAGTTAAACTTGGTGCAAGTTGCATCATAAGAGCATTTCTCTTTTTTTTTGCCACTGTTAGTGACACCTCCAGATTTAAAAAAAAAATGGCAGACAGGTAGAGACCATCGAACTATGCAATAATTAAATAATATTGTAATGTGTCCCAAAATATTTATATGGAAAGTTCCTTTTGTGTTACCGATATTCATACATTTTTGGTAACACAAAAGGAACTTTCCATACAAATATTTTGGGACACATTACAATATTATTTAATTATTGCATAGTTCGATGGTCTCTACCTGTCTGCCATTTTTTTTCAAAATCTGGAGGTGTCACTAACAGTGGCAAAAAAAAAGAGAAATGCTCATAAACACCATAGCGTGGATATTGTTAATTCAAGTTACTTATATTACCATTACAGTGTGTTAATAACCTTTTATAGGAGTTGCATCTCGCCAGTGTTTACTTGTGTACGAATAAGTTTGCTTACTACTAACGTGGCAATAATGGCCGACGATTTAAAGCGGCTCGTGGCGGCCAGGGGACAACTAAAGGCTACTATAACACGCATGATGAATTATAAGACGACGTTGGAGGCAGATACAGGTACCGCAGATCCCATATTAATTAAAAAAACGGGACTGTCTTGCAAAAGTCTTTGTCGACTATAATGAGCATAATCTGGAAATTTCATTATTAGATCCTGCCGATAGCGAGAACATTGAGGACATCGAGGATAAAGTCGATGAACTCAACACCTTTTTTTCTCGTATCATCGAGACTGCGGTATAACCTTCGCCGCTTACGTCCGACCCTGCACCTGCCGCCCGTGAAGGCATTCCGGCATTCCGTCTTCCACGCATACAGCTACAAAAGTTTAATGGCGAGGTAGGTAGGTGACTACCAGAGTTTTACTCTTTAACAGCGTCATTGATGCTGATGCACACTTGGGTTGTTGTGAAAAGCTTTATTATTTAAAGACACACTTGGAGGGTGAAACGTTGGCTTTAATAAAATATTCTGTCGCCCTTGATCTCCTAAAACAGCGCTATGACAACAAAAGGCAATTAATAAATCACCATGTCACTTCATTTTTGGATCTGCCTGCAATGCAACAAGCATCTGCTGCTTGCATGCGCAATTTGGTGTCTAGTGTTAAGCAAAATCTGGGAGCTTTACAAAATTTAGGTGCTCCGACTATGCACTGGGATTCGATCATTATAGCAATATTCATCAATACACCTAGAGGGCATACTACTACCTAGAAAATCAGAGCAGCAGTGAATTGCCTAAGCTTAATGATTTCTTAACCTTTTTAGAACACCATGCTGCTGCGTTGGAGACGTTGGGAGAAGAGCCCAGCAAGCGCCGTGCTAGTTTAGTTTCTGTTAATAAGGCTAAGCCTATCAAGTTTATAAAATGTAAGTACTGCCAATCTCACGTTCACAAGTTGCACCAGTGCTCAAGTTTCAAACTTTCTGACCGTATAAAAAGGAAAGAATTGGTAGTTTTACATAAGTTGTGTAATAAATGTTTTAATGAACATACTGGGAAAAGATGTTTTTTAAAATTTAAGTGTTCAATTTGTAAAGGCAAGCATAACTCATTGCTACAAGAGGATGTTCCTCAACAAAATGTGTCTGTGTCGCATACAGATGAGAATCATAGTAAAAGCACTGGGCAAGTAAGCCTTTTCACAAACACAAGTGATAATGTTTTGTTACCGGCAATTAAAGTAAAGTTGTATGACACAAGTGGTCAAGCCTGTCTTTGTGCGTTGTCTCTTGGACTCGAGGAGCCAAGTATCTATTGTGCTTTCTGAAATAGTCGATCAGCTGGAATGTAAGTTACAACGTAACAAATCTGTAATCACAGGTGTGTGTGTTGGCGTTAATATGACAACAGAACAAACAACCATAAATGTTCATATAGTGTAAGCGATTTCAGTATACCAGTAACATGCCATGCTGTAAAAAATATTACTTGTAGTATCCCACAATTCTCAGTGAAAAATGAAACCATTAATTTTCCGTCTCATGTCAAACTGGCTGATGACAATTATTATGTATGTGAAAAAATTGGTATGCTCCTAGGTGCTGACGTGTTCTTTCAGGTTCTACTACGCTAGCAAGTGCCAGTGTCACCTGATGGGCTCATCGTGCAAAACACATGCTTCGGTTATGTAGTCGCCGGGAAGGTGCATCACACCGGAGCGTCTACATGTATGGTTTCTAACTTTTGTTGTTCTCAACAAATACAAGATGATTGTATTACTAAACTAGAGCACACTGTGACACAGTTTTGGCAAACCGAAAAGGTCCCTCAAATTTATACCGAGGCCAATTCTGAGCAAGACCTAGCTGAGCATATCTTTCAGGAAACTGTCATTAATGGATAATTTGAAGTTTCATTACCTTTTAAACAAGATGTCTCAGTAATACATCTGGGAGATCTATTAACTTGCGCTTTAAAGCGATTTTCAAACTTAGAATCGAGATTTAAAAAGGACATTAATTTATTCTCAAAATATAAAGATTTCATTGATGAATATGTGCAGCTAGGACAGGCGAAATATGTCGATATCTCAGAAAATAATTTCAATGAGAACGGCCCAACTACCTCTATTAAAAGGTTCGGTTTCGGTTTCGGTTTCGGCAAAATAACATGTTTCGGTCGGTCACTAAAATTTAGTAAGCAATAATGTAAACGAGCTTTTAGAAGCTAAAAACCAATTGAAAAACCTATTACAAAAAGGTGGTTTACAGTTGCACAAATGGTTCCACAATTTTTAGACTATATACCGTCAGACTTGCAAACTAAGAACTGTGTACATTTTACTGATAGGAATTCCGTTGTAAAAACTTTAGGCATCAAGTGTGATTTGGAATCTGATACACTCATAATAAACGCTCCTCGGCAAACGCTTCGTGATACTTATACGAAGAGTGTAATTGTCATTTGTAAGCAAACTTTTTAACCCTTTGGGATTGGTCGGACCCGTGGTAGTAACCGTCAAACTGCTAGTACAACAGACATTGTTAGAAAAGACTGGCTGGGATAATAACCCTTTATCTGTGGACCTCAACAATAGGTTCCAAAGGTTTGCTGATAGTCTAAATCAGATGAATGATATATAATAATTAAGCGAAATTAAAAACCTGTAATGCAAAATCTATGTCTATTATAGGCTATGCCGATGCAAGGCACAAGGAGCTTGTGTGTATCTCAGAATTGAAGACTGACAATAATGTATAGTGGGAGATCTTAGGTCCCGATTTCTAAGGGAACCTTGCATTTTTGATACAAAGCAAATCCCTTGGACCAGGTGTTTCTGGGGGTGATCTGAGCTGATTTAGGCCGGGTGCCCAGTGGTACCCCCCCGCAGGTGGGCAGGGGAGGGGGGGGAAAAGTGCATCCGGCGCACCTCACTCTAAATTTAACATCTCCATACATCAAGCAAGTATATCAAGTTTGGTGTCTTTTTCTTATAATTCGAGGAATTCATTTCTGAAACAAAAATTTTACCCACCCATACCAAAAAAAAGAAAAATTCAAAAATTAAAAAAAATCTTTACATATTTTTTTCCGAAAATTTTTTTTTTTCTTAAAACTATGGTGATTTGCGTCCCAAAAAAAATACTAGTAAATAGCCCAGTTATCTTACTATATAAAAAAAATTACTTGTCATACATTATTTGTCTGAAAACTGTGTTAAAAAAATATTTTGTGCCGCGCGGCGGACCACGCCCAAATAGGTACACGCTGTCAGATTTAGTATAAGGGACGCATTCAATTTTAAACTTTGTTCTACATACACAAGTAGGTAATAAAATAAATACGTCCTGTAATTATAAAAGAAAGTGTAAATAAATTAAAAATTACAATATAACTGAATATGGGATTATCCTATGCTAGGTATAGGTAAAACTTTTACTTTACAAGCAATCAGAATGGGTCAGTCAATGGACAAATTGGAAACGATAAGTTACTGGGTATTATTATGTTGTTAGAAACCAAGGCCTTTATTGTAAAAAAAACCGGTCGCGTGCTAATCGGACTCGCGCACCGAGGGTTCCGTACTGCCGCACATTACGTATTATTATATTCCAATTTCGAATCGAATCCACGCGACCCAACTCACAATTGATTATATTTTAGTATGGGTGGTTTTTCTTCAGGGTTTGTCATATAATCATACCCAATTTGGCGCTTGTATATGTTTTACTGTTCTTACGAAACAGCAAAAATTTAAAAAACCTTGATATGGAACGTGTCGTGTATGAGTGGGTACCTCTTTATTATTTTAATCATTTTTTTTTTGTTTTAAATCTTCCTTAATACATACATAGTATTATGGTCCCGTTGGTCTCCATTCGGAAAAGTAATCCTTAAAAGGCAAAATCTTCATTTAGGGATTTAAATAATAAAACATACCTACGAGGTCCGGTCCGAAATTTTTTAGTTAAACAAAAAATAAAAGAAATATAATAAAACTATATTTACAACTTTTCAAAGTATTGCCCTGCTACATCTATGCACTTATGCATTCGACTAGACTTTCAAAACAGGAAAAAAACCGTTCTTGCGGAAGGTCAAAAAAGTCCCCTGAATTCGTCCACTGCTTCATCCGCCGTCGAAAATTTTCGTCCACGTAATGATTTTTTTACCGTGGGGAATAAAAAAAATCACATGGAGACAGGTCAGGGCTATAGGGATCAGGGCTGTGGTAGCAGTTGCACTCCCGATTTGTTCAAAAAATCCATGGTACTGGCAATCGACACGGCCAAGCCAATGGTAACCGTTTTCCGATCTTCTAGTGGAATTACGGCTACAGGCCCACTTCTTCGAAAAAAAACAGCAACCATTTTTTTGTTGACGCTTCGGCCGCGAACTACTTTAGTGGGTAAATCATCTTCTTCAAAGACCCATACTGTCGATTGTTGTTTTGTAAATGGGTCTTAGCTGTATATCCAAGATTCGTCAGATGTCACAATGTAGGTCACTTGTTGTGATATGCCTCCTTCGAATTTATTTAGCATAAATTTGCACCAATCGACACGTCTATCTTTTTGCTCCGGTGTGAATGTGGTATCTATCGAGACGAAACCTTCCGAACTTTAAGGTGATCATGCAAAATGGTTGAAACTGCGTGGGATCCAACCTTCAGTTCGATCTGAATCTCTCGCTTGGTAATATTTCGAGATTCCTTGATTAGCCACTCCATCCTGATGACGTTTTCTGGAGTGACTGCCGTTGGCGGTCGCCCCGGTCTAGGATAATCTTTGACGTCGCTCCGCCCATGCTTAAATTCACGGAACCAGTAACTGACAGTGGCAAGAGATGGAAATAATGCCCTAAAAGCACTGGTTAACTTTTCATGAGAATTCTTGTAAGTTAGCCCTCGTTTATAATCGTAATATATCATAGCACGAAATTCTTCCCGCGATACCTCCATCGTTGCGAATAAAAAGTAACACACATATTTTTCTTCTAATTTGTAAAAAAATAACTGTATGTTACTGGTCAATGACATTACACAAAAGACTTTGTAATGAAATTTGCCTTTAAGCTGCAATAAAATGAAATCAATAGGATTAATAATACGCCGTTGACTTTTTTGGACCGGCCCTCGTACGTTAGTAACTAACCGGGAAACAAACCCAGCGGTTGACCTTTTTTGCATAATTTCTCTTAATTTTTATCATTTTGGAAACAGCTGCTCCAATGTTAATTATTGCTTACCACTTTACGCATCAAATACAGCAATAAAACGATGTAGGTATACTTATTCCGGAAAAGTACTTGGTTCGATTCCCTTTCCAATACCAAGGCGAAACCTTTAATTGCAGTAAGTATTACGTCCTATGCAAAATCAAGGCTTTGGTTCCTTAAAACATTATCTTAATTTTAGTTTCCGCACTCCCCGTACTGTGACATTTCAATTTATCACCCTGTATACTTATGCAATATGGCCGAGAGGGGGCTGCCTACGAAAAGTTGTCTCAACATGGTGTGGCTGACCGTACCGTGGGCCGCCTCGCGATACAATTTTTTTTTAACACAATTATTAAAAAAAATGTACCTACGTCAAGTTTATTTTTTTATATAGTAGGATTTTTTTTTCTTAGGAGAATCACCATAATTTTAAGCAAGGAGAGGATTTTTGAAAAAAAAGTGAAGTTTTTTTTTTGTGTGGGATAGTAAAAGTTTAGTTTCAGAAAAGAATTCCTCGTCCTCGAATTATAAGAAAAAGACACCCAACTTGACATAGGTGCTAGGTGTATGCAGATATGAAGCTTAGAGTGAGGTGAGGTGAGGTGCGCCGGATGCACTCCCCCCCCTCCCCTGACCACCTGCGGGGGGGTACCACTGGGCACCCGGTCTAAATCAGCTCAGATCACCCCCAGGAACACATGGTCCAAGGGATTTGCTTTGTCTCAAAAATGCAAGGTTCCCTTAGATATCGGGACCTAAGATCTCTAATAAAATAATCCCATATTCAGTTGTATTGTAATTTTTATCCGTCAGAGGGCGCGCTACAGTAAACACACCATTTTCGTCAGCTCTGCTTATAAATTCGAAAAATACGTAAAAAATCACTAAATCGGACATATAATAGTGCTATTATGTAGAAGGAAGAGAAAACATAGAAGATTCATGTGGACAAGTGTGTAAAAAGAATATAAACTGTGTAAAAAACAATTAATGTGATAGACCTTGCTAGAACCTCAACTCCGATAAAAATAGTGTTCACATCATGTGTTTAGTGCGAAAGTGCCTAATTAATGGAAAACTAGTAAACTAACTACTAAAAAACTGTAAGTGATATGTGCAAGACTATATTATAATATTTATAACCTAAAATCTAGAACAATATTGTGCTTAATCACCGATCATCTAAGATTTTAACTACAACGCCATCTGTGGACAATTAACCAAACCAGCAGACACCAACTGAGACTCATCAACACTATTGGAAATATAACGCCATCTATCGATGAGTAGCTAAACTATTTTGCAAGATCCAAACTTAAAGCTACAAAGAATTACAGGGAGCAGCACTGGCATTGGCACCGGCACCACATAAATAAATAAACTTCATCAGTTGTATATAAAGATCGTCAATCAACAGGAAATAAGTTAACAATGGACAACATTCTAAGAGCCCTTGAGTCAATAGAAAACAGATTAGCTCAACAACAAACAGAGATGAAAGTTATGGAAGATAACATCACTTTGAATATAAATGAAAACATCAACGACAAATTTAAAAACATAGAAATACGTAGCACTTACATAGAACAGACACTACAGGAACAAGAGCAGAGAATAGATGACATAGAAAGACATATCAGGAAAAGAAACTTAATATTTTTTGGCCTGGAAGAAGTTGAAAAAAGCTACTATGGGCTAGAGAAACATGTATTAAATATAATAAACAACAAAATGAAAGTGATTTTAAACAATACGGAAATTGAAAACGTCAGAAGAATGGGAAAAAAAGGTGACAGCACAAGGTCAGTTGTTCTAACCGTAACTACTATGGGAAAGAAAATTAGAATACTTAAAAATAAAAAATCCCTGGATGGCAGTGGCTATTACATTAAAGAAGATTACCCCAAAAAAATATTAGAGAAACGCAAACTGTTGAAAATAGAGGCTGAAAAGAAAGGGACCTGGGTAATAATGTAATTATCAAATATGATAAAATAGTCAAAATAAAAAATAAAGAGCAAGAAACAAAGCGCTACAGCAAAAGAAATTTGTCAGAGTCACTGTCACCGATCCGGAGTCAATATCGGGCTGAAGAACCAGCACAGGATAAAGGCAAAGCGAAAGAGAAACAAATACCTAAAAGAAATAAAGTAGATATCCAGTCATATGTGACTCGGGAACCCAAACAATCATATGTCAATCTGGCATTAAACGAGCAACAAGCGGTAAACAAATAGCAACTAACAGCGCCCCCCCAATACGAATACCACCCAGAAAAAAACACTATAATCCCCAAGCCGGCTGGTCACCGTGGGGAGATCGACCAAAACCCTCCAATCAACAACAAATCTAGTAAACAGCAATTAAAAATAGGAACATACAACGTGAGATCTTTATCATCAAGAGAAAGAATGATCGAGCTTACGCATGCACTCCAGAAGGTAGAAATTGATATTCTAGGCTTAGCAGAGGTAAGAAGAACAGGCTGTAAGATAGAAGAAATGGATAACTACATTTTTTGCTATAAAGGAGAAACCCAAGGATCACATGGTGTTGGTTTCCTAGTAAAGAAAAAATTCAAAAAGAATATTCACAATTTTGAAGGTTTTTCAGAAAGAGTCGCACTACTACAGATAAAGTACAATAATAATATAATTTCTATAATACAAATATATGCACCCACTGAAAATGCAACAAACGAAGATATCTGTGAGTTCTACGAAACACTAGATCAAGCTTATTTGATGGCCGGAGACAAAGTGCTCGTAATAGGAGACTTCAATGCCAAAATCGGACTACCGAGAAAAAATGAAGACCTCATAATGGGAAAATATGGTTACGGAAACCGAAATGACAGAGGAGAAACACTAGTTCAGTTTGCATACGAACATAAATTAAGTATTATGAATACGTATTTCAAAAAGAAACCCAGTCGAAAATGGACATGGATCTCCCCTGACCATAAAACAAAAAACGAAATTGATTTCATCTTAACGAACAAACGAAAAACCATAACAGATGTTGAAATCCTAAACAACGTGGATTTCCCATCTGACCACCGACTTGTAAGAGCTACCTATACAATTAAAAATGTTTCGAAGAAGAGCAGAACAAACTACAGACCCCAGCCAAGCAAGCTGAAAACTGAAAAAGAAATTGATTTATACCAACAGGAATTAGAGAATAATCTACAAGTACTCTACACACAAACAGAAGACACACATGTGCAATCTTTCTACAATAATATAGAGATGGCGATCAAGAAAAGCCTAGAAATTCACCCCACACAAAAAACAGGTATCACAGAAAATAGGATTATAAGTAAAATCACACAAAGCTTCATGGAAAGACGGTCCGCCTTAATTAAACAAAAAAACAAGACGAAAGAAGAGAAACAAGAGCTCAGCAAACTATTTAAAGTAACCAGTAAATCATTAAGGAAAGACTATCACAACTACCGGCAAAATGTCATTACAAAAAACTTAAAATGCTATAGAAGTACAAAACGAGCTTTTAAAGAGTTAGATAGTAATCAAACATGGATACAAAGCTTAAAATCACAATCCATAAAAACAAAAACAAGACAAGATATTATAAACTGCGCTACACAATTTTACAAGCACTTATACGAAAAAACAGATAATGGTCGCCCAGCTATAGATCTACCGGTCCTTGAAGGTGATGATAATATTAATCCTATTGAGACTACAGAGCTATTAACGCACATCAAGAAACTAAAACTAGACAAGAGCCCTGGTCCTGACGGTATCCCGAATGAAGCACTGAAACTAGGAAAAGCTCAACTCGCTCCTATACTGACGAAGTTATACAACCTGGTATTAAATTCAGGCCACGCACCAGAACAATGGAAAAGCTCAGAAATAATTTTATTATATAAAAAAGGAAATCCACAAGATATCGCGAACTACCGTCCAATCAGCCTCTTGTCTAGTATCTACAAACTGTTTACATCAATATTACAAAGTCGAATGAACCCAAAAATTGATAACGCCCAACCGATAGAGCAAGCAGGATTTCGTTCCGGCTTTTCAACCACAGACCATATGCATGTTATGCAACAAATTATAGAAAAGCATAAGGAATTCAATCAACCCCTATATATAGCATTCATCGACTACGCTAAGGCATTCGACACCATCTCTCATAACTCTATATGGGCAGCACTCTATCAGTCTCAAATCAACCGGAATTATACTAATGTACTAAGAGACTTATATAATAACTGTAAAAGTACGGTTAGACTAGAAACAAGAGGGGAACCGATTCCTATAGGCAGAGGCGTGAGGCAAGGAGACCCGATCTCACCTAAATTATTTATTGCCGTACTAGAAAATATATTCTCAAAACTAAAATGGCAACAAGAGGGAATCAAAATACGTGGCAAATACCTAAACCATCTCAGATTCGCTGATGATATCGTTCTTTTCGCCTCCACGAGTAAAACCCTAGAGAGAATGATAAACTCACTAAGTGAAGAGAGCGAGAAAGTAGGATTAAAGATGAATGAGGAAAAAACCAAGATTATGACGAATAGTAAACGACAACCTATTACCCTTGGCCAAACACCACTTGAATATGTAGAGCGCTATATTTATTTGGGAAGAGAAATTGCTTTCAGCGACAATAACACAGAAGAGGAAATAGACCGACGTATAAACATAAGTTGGAAGAAATATTGGTCGTTGAAAGAAATTTTTAAAGGAGATTACTCTCTAAGTCTTAAAAAAATTGTGATGGATACAAATATTCTGCCAGCACTTACTTACGGATGCCAAACTTGGCGCCACACGAAAAAAGCTAAAACTAAAATCACTACCACCCAACGCGCTATGGAAAGGAGCATGCTTAAGTTAAGAAAAATCGACAAAGTGAGAAGTGAGCATATTAGGCACAAAACCAAATTAATTGACGCCCTTAACTATGTCCTTAAATTAAAATGGAAATGGGCCGGACACTTAGCGCGTTACAAAGATAAGAGGTGGACTAGAGAGGTGACTCTATGGACGGGACCTGGCGGTAAGAGAAACCGTGGACGACCACAAAAGCGCTGGAGCGACGACATAGTGGCAATAGCAGGAAAACAGTGGATGTACAAGGCGGAAGAAAGAGAAATCTGGAACGAATTGGAGGAGGCCTACACCCTAGAAGGGGTTCCTATCGGATAAATATTATACATATTAATTTTTACTTTTAAAATACTACTACTAACAAAACTAAAGTAAGGTAAACACTAATACGCATCTTAGTAATAAGGAAATTGTACTTAACTGATAAGGAAATAAAAAGGCTTATTATTATTATTATTATTATTATTATTAAAAAAAATGTACCTACGTCAAGTTTATTTTTTTATTTAGTAGGATATCTGGGCTATTCACTAGTATTTTTTTTCTTGGGAGAATCACCATAATTTTAAGCAAGGAGAGAATTTTTGGAAAAAAAAGTTAAGTTATTTTTTTGTGTGGGATAGTAAAAGTTTAGTTTCAGAAATGAATTCCTCGTCCTCGAATTATAAGAAAAAGACACCCAACTTGACATAGGTGCTAGGTGTATGCAGAATATGCAGATATGAAGCTTAGAGTGAGGTGCGCCGGATGCACTCCCCCCCCCTCCCCTGACCATCTGCGGGGGGGTACCACTGGGCACCCGGTCTAAATCAGCTCAGATCACCCCCAGGAACACATGGTCCAAGGGATTTGCTTTGTCTCAAAAATGCAAGGTTCCCTTAGAAATCGGGACCTAAGATCTCTAATAAAATAATCCCATATTCAGTTATATTGTAATTTTTAATTTATTTACCCTTTCTTTTATAATTACAGGACGTATTTATTTTATTACCTACTTGTGTATGTAGAATAAATAAAGTTTAAAATTGAATGCGTCCCTTATACTAAATCTGACAGCGTGTACCTATTTGGGCGTGGTCCGCCGCGCGGCACAAAATATTTTTTTTAACACAGTTTTCAGACAAATAATGTATGACAAGTAATTTTTTTTATATAGTAAGATAACTGGGCTATTTACTAATATTTTTTTTGTGACGCGAATCACCATAGTTTTAAGAAAAACTAAAATTTTCGGAAAAAAATATGTAAAGATTTTTTTTAATTTTTGAATTTCTCTTTTTTTTTGTATGGGTGGGTAAAATTTTTGTTCCAGAAATGAATTCCTCGTCCTCGAGTTATAAGAAAAAGACACCAAACTTGATATACTTGTTAGATGTATGGAGATATTAAATTTAGAGTGAGGTGCGCCGGATGCACTTTCCCCCCCCCTCCCCTGCCCACCTGCGGGGGGGTACCACTGGGCACCCGGCCTAAATCAGCTCAGATCACCCCCAGGAACACCTGGTCCAAGGGATTTGCTTTGTCTCAAAAATGCAAGGTGCAGGACCTAAGATCTCCCACTAGTAAATATTGACTTATTGTGCTCAAAGTCACGTGTCAATCAATCCGATCACACCCTTAACAATGCCTCGCTTAGAACTAAACGGTGCTTTGCTGTTGGCCAAGTTTGTAAATAACGATCATGAAATTATAAAACCAAAGTTTAAGGTGCAAGTTCATTTATTTGTTGATTCACAAGTCGTACTTGCTTGGCTAAAAACAGAGCCACTGAAACTCAGTGTATATTGTATCAAATAGAATACTATGTATTAGACAGTTAACAAGAGGTTTCTCATGGCATTATGTAAACACGTCTGAAAACCCAGCTGACTGTTTGTCACGCGGTGTGGAGCCCCATCAATTGCGTGGTAACTCCCTATGGTTTCATGGACCTGAAGCGTTAAATAAGTTGGAGTTTCAGCCCCTAGCTGGATTCGAAATTCCAAGAGAAATGCCTGAATTCAAATTGTCCCACATTGTTACAAAAACATAGGAGAAATTGCCTTTGTTTACAGAATGTTCTAGCATTGATAAAATAAAACAGATAGTTGCATATATTTACAGATTTGTAAATGTAATTTACAGAAGAGACAATTTGGAAATTTAACGCCTGAAGAATAAGCATTTTCTTTAAAAATGATATTAAGAGGTGAGCAAATGAGGTCCTTCAATGAAGAAATTAAATGCTTAAACTCTAAATTATTAATAAAATCTAATCTTCAGGTGTTGAAGCCATTTATGGATGGCATGAAAACTATGCGTGGTCTTCTGCAACATGCTGACATTCCATATGCTACCAAAGACCCTATAATACTACCAAAGGGATTTAATAGAGAAGGAGCATAAGGTTTTGATGCATGCTGGAGCGAAGTTGTACTATCGAGTTTAAGTGACAGATATCATCTCATTTACGGAATAAGAGAAGTTAAACATGTAATTGCCAAATGTGTCATTTGCTTTAAATTAAAAAAGAAACATGCTGAGCAACTAATGGGTTCGCTCCCTTATAATAGAATCAAACCTTGTCGTGTATTTGAAAAGGTAGGCATGGACTTTGGTGGACCTTTTAATGTTAAGGGTTAGGAAGCCTGTCATACAAAAGGCCTATATCTTACTATTCGTGTGTTTCACTACGAAGTCCATTCATGTTGAATTAGTCTCAGATCTAACTGCGGAATGTTTCTTAAATGCGTTAAAAAGATTCATAGCCCGCAGAAACAAACCGTTAGTTATTTATTGTGATAACGCAAGTACATATAAGGGAGTTCAAAATCAATTAAATAGGTTGTATCAGTTGCAGTCTACCATTGATCACGGCAGCACAGTTGAACGATACACTGCCGACTTAGGTATAACATTTAAATTTATACCCAGTTATTCGCCTGTGTTCGCTGGTCTGTGGGAGGCTGGAATTAAGAGTGTTAAGCACCATTTGAAAAGAGTTGTGAGAGAATCTGTTATGACATACGAAGAACTAAACACGGTTTTTGTGCAAATAGAGGGCATATTAAATTCGCATCCATTAATAGCTCTGCCGACAACCGACAATAAAGAGATGCCGTACTTAAGTCCAGGGCATTTTTTAACTGGTGCACCGCTCACTTCGTTTTGTAACCGTATGGTCCAAATGTTTTGGTAATAGTGGAACAAACAGTACCTTGTTCAATTGCAAAACAGGCCAAAATGGCGATATCCTTATGACAACATCAAAGTAGGCACTTTAGTCATTGTTAAAGATGATAATGTCACACCCTTAAGGTGGCCCATGGCCCGTGTTATTGAAGTTTATCCGGGGGCAGATGGTAAAGTTAGGGCTCTCTCGATAAGCACAGCTAAAGGCGCTATCATTAAGACTAGCATTTACAAAGTTTGTGTACTTTCAATAGAAGACTAGTACTCCATATAATAAGGGTATGTTTGTCTATTTCAACTTAAAAATTGATGTTTAGTATTAAGAAAGCTTCAAGGTTATACAGTGTGTTACCAGCACCCGGGTTTTTTTTAAAGTAGGTTAAAATAACGTATATCTGTAACGTAACTATGACATTAATTTAATTAAATAACACATTTTCAGGCTTTGTTAACTTTCTAACAAAATTTTAATTGCCAGCAATGTAAAGCACAGCAAATTGACAAGTGCAAATGACAGTCGACGGATACTTTGATTATTTATGATTTGCCCCCGTACCACGAAGTGCATTGTACCAAGCAACAGCGATACTGATAACGATGAACACGCAGCACATGCACTATAAATATTGTTCGACACCGTATTTTGTTGTAAGGGTTTCTAAATAGGTACCATGTTTTCTCAATTAGGTTAATGGTCGTTATGGATTAGCACTGAAGGTGATTAGAAAAGTAATACGTATTTATCTTATAAAATAAAGAGTAGTTTAATTATGTATTAGATCTTTAAGCTTCGTTTAGACTACGACACTATACACCGTATACTTACTCAGTGTTAAGACTGCGCCGAGCGTACGCCGGATGTACAGTGGCGCCGTCGTTACTATTATTGTGTTTTCTAATAAACTAAAGTTTTTTATTGAAATTGGTCGAAAGGTTTTTGTACTAAAAATGAAAACACAACTTATAGGGTATATAGTTTAATATACCCTAGGGTCACATAGTTTAATAACAATTCACCTTCGAGTTACCTATCAACTTAACGGAAAAAAGTGGCGACCATTTCCCGTTAAGCTGACTACTCAAAGGGTAATTGTTATTAAAGTTTATTTTAACACGAATTTTAACATGAATAATAGTGTCCATAAACTTCTATGTTTTTAGAACAAGTTTCTGATAAAATTGACAATGCATAACATCTGCTAGAAATCTTTCTGTTTATCGCATCTACATGCGCCTTCCAATTTAGATGAGTCTTTTTTATTTTTCAGGGAGGTCACAATTTTTTTAATTTCATTACAATCGACCGGAGCTAGGAAAATACTGTTTGCAATGCTTGGAGATTGGTATTTATATTCATGCGGGTCAAAAGTATCGGATATGTTTTGGGAAATGTAAAATTTATTAAATGCTTCAGCTATGTCACGAGGATTCAGAATCACTGACCCATCTTCATCTATTTTAGTAATAGAGTTTGGAATTGAATTTGTAGAGCTCGTGTTAAGTTTTATTAAGCCCCAAGTCGCTTTTTGATTATTTGTACTATTTTTTATGAATTTATTGTTTGATATGATTTTAGATTTCCTAATTATACTTTTTAATGTTTTGCAATATTTTTTGTACTTAATCAGAGCAAATCTATTATTTGTTGTTTTTTGATTGGATACATGCATCTTCTGTTTATTTTTGCTAGAATTTAAAATACCCTCTGATTTCCAGTTTGGTTTTTTTAAATAAATAGGTCACTTTTGTCCTTTCCATTGGGATGCAAAGATTAAATACTAGCGAAAACATTTCAGCAAAAGATTTATATGATTTGTTAGGACCAGTTTCCTTATAATCGTCCTCGAAGTTAATTTGAGCAATATACTTCTTGAAAATGTTTAAATGATAGTCAATGCTCCGCCTTACCACAAACCAGTACTTTTGATTGAAACTAATATAATTGTTGGCAATTCAATGATTTGTCCGGTGTGATCACATGTGATACACTTTACAATATATATTTTTTTCAGTAGACAGTGTCGTGTTGGTGTATCACGAATCACTATGTGATTCAGTTAAAATAAGGTGTGTGGTTCCGCGCATGCGTGCTCGAAAAATATTGATTTTCCGGTAGCCTTTCTCCATTACCGATCTCCTAGTCAAGAATGCGTTCCTGGTACATTTTTTTTTTTTTTTTTTAAATATTTTTGAAAAAAAAAATTGGTTTCGGTTTCATTTGCTAATTAATTGTATAACTAATTAATAATAAAAAAAGTATTCAACAGCGAATTCAAATTTGAATTGTGGCGACCTAGCGACATCTAACGGCAACATGTATCAACCAACTCGCCAGCGCCACCATCGTCAGACAGCGGAACTAAAGTGTGCTACATCGCGCAAATTCTGCAAAAGGAATAAAAAAACGTAGCGTGTGTTACTCAATAATAATATAACATACTAATGCTAAAATAATGTTTGAAATTGGTCTAGTAGTGTTGAGTTTGTTCATTTCAAACATACAAAAATACAAATCGTTTCTCTTTATAGGTAATATCAGTGTAGATAAACCATTGGTCAGAGGCGTCAGAGCCCTTACAAATACAATAGTTAGTTATAGTTTTCTGTTACACCCGTACTGAAACAGAATTAATTATACATAAACACGTTCCTCCTGAATCACTCTATGTATTAAAAAAACCGCAGCGTAGTTTTAAAGATCTAATCATAGGTACATAACATAAGGAAGAGGAGGGCTGACTACTCAAACGGTAATTGTTATTAAAGTGTGTCACGTATCCCGTAAATTTTGTTTTTACTTGCGCTACAAAAATGTATCGTCTGATTGCAAGGAAATTCTTTACTTAAGTAGAAAACACAATAAAAGTAATGAGGGCGCCACTCGACGCTGGGACGCTCGACGTTTGCTCGGTGCAGTCTTAAAATGACGTTGCGTGTTTGCGGTAAATGTACATGGAATTAAGATGATTGATGAAATTTAATGGATTGAAAACACCAATGGAAACAGTTAAGTTAACGAAAATTTTACGAAAAGTTTCAAATTCATCAATTAGTTATGATTTGAACATTGTATGTGATATATTTATTCATTTGGAAAATTTGACATCACAATGTTATGTAGACAGTCAAAACATTTACAAATAAAGCGAATAGCAGTTACCCGTTATACAGTGTGTGACCTCTATCAATAACATTGTAAGTAAAGCTAATTGTTTAAGAATAAATTAAGTTATAAGCTTCAATAAATTTAGTGTAATTCATTTTTAAATGGTCCATCGAGCAGCAAATGTTTAACATTTATACACTAACAGAAAAATAAAAATAATGTTTAATCGATCGATCGGGGTAAAGAAATTTAAAACCTCCGGATTTGAAATCGCTTGGAAAGGGGTAATTGAAATATTTTAATTAAAGGTTTATAAATAGGTTAATAAAACCACTTTATGTTGTTCTTCGATACAGTATTTTAATCATTTAAAAATATTTGATTTACTTTCTTTTAATTTATTAGTGCAAAAGGCTTTTGTAAAGTTATTATTTTATCGTTATTTAACTTTAAAAATGGACGCTGGGTCATAATCAAATAAAACTTTTGTAGCACACAAGAGTCTACGGCGTGGCGTAGCGCTACAAGGTCGTAGCAAACAATATTGTTATATTTAATTAATATGATGCGCTTAAGTTGTATGTAGAATTGTAGATATATTGAACAACTCAAACTTATTACCTAAATATGACATTTTAATGACTAAGGAATTAAGCAATATTTTGCTGCGGGGGGCGGATGAACTGTCACAGTTTCGCTGCAGGTACAAATAAGATTAAATCTGCTCATATATTATGTAAATGAATATTTCTATTTGTAATGGCAAAATAACTAAAAAATACCCTTACCTTATTCATTACTAGCGACCCGCCCTCGCTTCGCTTCGGTTTATGTGTAACGAATAAGTAATGAATAAGGTAAGGGTATTTTTTTGTCATTTTGCTATTAAACCACCCAAACATCTTTTAGAAAACAATGTATTTGTTTGTAATATGTAATATGTTATTCAAAATAATGAAACAAATAAAAAATGTATTTTAAACATTGACCAACGTATTATTATTAATTTGATTTACCAACCTTAGTCCTGCTTCTGAGGCAATGGTAAAGAAAATGTACTAATAATGTGTATGTTTATATCTTACTGTAAATATAATAAATATATACTTTAAAAATATAATAATACGAGTGAGTTAGTATAAACGCACCTTGGGATTGTATTAACACCCACATTGATTGAAATATAATATTTTTTCAGTTTTATCTTTATTAGAATTACTCACAATATTATACATGACTTTTCTTTACGTAAATATTTTTTTAAGCAAATAGAAAAGGATACTTTAGGAATAAAACCTAAATGCTTTTATGTGAGTCATTTCAGCGGAGGGCTTATAAAGAAGATCATTCATATCGGGCCTTTTCCGAAAGTACAGGCCAAAAAATATATTTGGTATAGATTGCCAGAATTAATTATTTTAAGTAACTTTTATTATGGCATGAAAGCTGTTGGGTCATAATCTTTGGCTTACCGCGAACCGCGACACGGGTTCCATGACGGCTCATCAATTAAAGTCCGTGACTGTGCTATGAAAAAGTCGATATTCTGAACCCTGTATAAAAAGTCAGGCAATGATCCGACAGTTTTCGTGCCATAATAAAAGTTGTTCAACATAAATAATTCTAGCGATGTACAGATGTAGTGAATAATCCTTTTCCATCGTTTTTGGTCGGATAACTTCGTATTTATCTTGCTTTCTCAGTTGGCTTATTGATGGGTACTGAAGCTAATTGAGAAAGCTAGATAAATACGAACTAATCCGACAAAAAACGATGGGAAAGGATTATTCACTACATCTGTACACCAATATTTTCTTTTGGCCGGCACTTTATAAAAAAAAAAAGACGCATGAATGTTCTCCTTTAAAATATCCTGCAACGAAACGCAGCTACATTTTATTTTTGTTTTGTATCCTGCGTAAGAGCCGTCATAATTACTAGTACGCCGGATGTACAGTGGGGCCCTCATAACTATTAATTATTGTGTTTTCTAATAAGCTAAAGTATTTTCTTGAAATTGGTCGGTAGTTTTTTGTACTACAAATGAAACTTTGTACTAAAAAAACACAACTTATGGGGTGTATATCACATAATTTAATAACAATTCACTTTTGAGTTATCAACTTAACGGAAAAAAGTGGCCACCTTTTCCCGTTAAGCTGACTACTCAAAGGGTAATTGTTATTTAAGTTTGTTACGTATCCCATAAATTGTGTTTTCACTTGCACTACAAAAACGTATCGTCTGATTGCAAGGAAATTCTTTAGTTAATTAGAGAACACAATAATAGTAATGAGGGCGCCACTGGACGCTCGACGTTTGCTCGGCGCAGTCTTAAGGGCCTATATTCTAAACGATAAAAAAACGTATTTGACCTTAAATAAATGAAATGGTTTTTAACTCAGCCGCAATTACTGTCAAGTAAATTTATAAAAGCTATCAAAGCGATGACAGTACGATAAAAAGCCAAAGATGATAATGGTTTTTACCCGTGGTTTTTACCGCCCGGAATACAGGCCCAGTTACCGCCAAGAATTTAGAGACCGGTTCGGTTCTCAAACGATAGGTCTGGTTTACCAGGGTAGCATAAACGCCAGGAGTTTCGCGCGCGTCTCTAAATATTGATTTCTGAGCTCGACCAATCAGATGAAGGATACTCTTTACTGGTGTATGCTGCGCGTGTAGTGTGCATGTAAGTACACTAGTGTGTGAGTACGGCCCGAACATTGGTGCCGTGTTTTGTATGATAACATTGATAACAATCAATATGATAAGACGATGATAAATTTCCACGCCAAGGTTTACAAACAAGCAAGTGACTAGCACGCCATGCTCGTACAGATGGTCTACCCTGTTTGTCGTGTTACTATACCCTATAATAGCCGCGTACTTAAATGCGAGTAACCGTATATTTAGCCGGCCGTTTTAACATATTTTCATAATTGAATGTGAACTAGTCTTAATAGATATATCCAGTTACGTTTTTCAGTGAATAAAACAACGATATTTATATTTTACTAGCTGCCTGCCAGCGTCTTCGCCCCGCTGCAAATTTCCCGTTCCCGTTGGAATTTTCTATTTTTATCTTACATATAAACCTTATCCTGACAATAACGAACACAACAAAAAAGAAATCAGACAAATCGGTTAAGCCGTTCTTTAGTTATAAAATTACAACGAAAAGTGGCATTAATTTTTTATAAATTAATCAAAGTATTTTGTAGTCATTTCATATATTTTTGGTTCGTCTAAAAGAAATTGAAATTGAAAAACTTTACTTACACGCTGTAATGTGACATCATATGTGATGTTTTTTAAAGCATTTTGGCATAAAGTTTTATGTTATAGTACATACATACATACATTAAATCACGCCTGTTTCCCAGAGGGGTAGGCAGAGACCACTTCTTTCTACTTGCTACGATCTTGAGAAATGTCTTTCGCTTCTTCCACATTTATACATACATTATTGTAATAGTGTTGTCCGTAAAATATTATTTCTTCACGTACTCGATTACCTGTTAGTTTCTTGCTTTGGTCTCTAAACACCTTGCAAACCCTAGAGCAAAACGGCTCTTATATGACCGCGCGTGACCGTTCACCAATCGCTGATCATAAACAACACGCAGTCTCAATTTTTGATTTGTGCGGTTCACAAATCGTCACATGACGTACAGAGTTCGTGATTTTTCGTTAAATTGTAGGTAACACCTCGTAATCTGTAAGGGTGCGACGTATTTAGCAAAAATGGTAGCCCGAACTACACGTACGGGCACAACGCGATTAGCGTTGACTTGGTTATTCAGTACGGCTAAGTAGGTAAAAATGGTGACACTTATGTCACAGTATAATAAAGATACTAAAGAGTACTTATGTGGTTCGGGCATAGAAAGTGTATTTTTTTAATTAATTATTAGCTACGTTCAAAATTCCTGATTTCTAAACCCTTGGACAGAACAGGACAAATGCGAAAGTGCCTTAAATGTAATAAAAAACTTTTTATTGAAAGTCTCAAACAAGCTAGGTCCCGCATAAAGCTGCACCCGCAGTAAGAATCTTTCCGCAGTTATACCAGGCTGACATGAAAACGTAGAGTTCATGCGGAGAGTTGATAGCCACAGAAAAGTACTTATTTTAGCGCCATCTTTGAAAGCTAGTCTGTACTAAAGAAAAGCATCCCGGGGGTGGCCAGAAATTTAACTAACAAGTTTTATACATGCCTAGGGCTCAACATGATACGGCATGAGTTGAGTTTCCTCGGTCAAAGATGGCGCTGGGTTGAAGGTTACGTTGTTACGAGTGTTTTACTTCAAATCTTATATTAATATGATAATTATTATAAATGGAAAAAAATGTGTGTGCGTTGGTTTGTTACTTCTTCACGCTGTAAGCACTGGACGGGTCTGGGTGGAATTTAAAATTGAGATTTACTTTTTACTTGGCAAATTCTGTGTTAAAACTAATGGTAGATTTAAAAAATACCTCAAGGTAGCGTTTTTGTTTTATGGCATGGAGAAGATAAACGAGCACACAGGCCACCTGATGGAAAGTAGAAACTGTGACCAATAGACATTCGCATTCATAAGACTGCAATGCAATCCTAAGACTGCAAATGCGTTGCCAACCCTGAGGACTAAGATGGAATGCCTCTATGCTAGTCATTTCACCGGCTGTCTTATCCCCAAACCGGAACACAACAATGCGAACACTGCTGTTTGGCGGTAGGTTAATGGATAAGATGGTGGTAGCGATCCGGACGGAACTTGTGCAGGGTGCACAAGGCCCTACCACCCGCAAACTTACTTGTATCATTAAAACTTTCGTAACTCCTAAACTGGTTAACAGATAAGAAGTTAAAAGTACATTCTGGACCATAAAGAAGGTGATTGATTACTTACGCCATAATATTTACGTAAAGTTCTGGGCAAACTATAAATGTCTTTTACACACACACCTGCATTAACTATTTGCAGGACCTAAATACTGTTTTGAGGCATTATTTTACTCAGTAAAACCATAAATACATTTTAATCGTATAGTTTAATTTATAGTTCCATTACCTACTGTCAATAATTAATGAACAACATTACACTATGAGGCAAATAATCAATGTATGCTACAAATAAATAATGCACATAATTATACTTTACATATTCTACTAAATTTAAAAAAAAACCTTTGTTCATATTGGCCCCCATCATTTTTTTTTTATGGCATGGTGAAGACAAACGAGCACACAGGCCACCTGATGGAAAGTAGAAACTGTGACCCATAGACATTCATAAGACTGCAATGCAATCCTAAGACTGCAAATGCGTTGCCAACCCTGAGGACTAAGATGGAATGCCTCTATGCTAGTCATTTTACCGGCTGTCTTATCCCAAAACCGGAACACAACAATGCGAACACTGCTGTTTGGCGGTTGGTTAATGGATAAGATGGTGGTAACGATCCGGACGGACCCTGCACAAGGCCCTACCACCCGCAATATACAATTATATAACTTGATTAAGAATATTTTTAGTGATCATTATAATAATCATTTGTATCACTTGTTAGATATTCCATTCCATCCGCTCACAGCATCAAAAGTTAGAAAAAGAGAGAAAGTGAAAGACGGACAGCGTATTATACTGAAAGGCACTAACTTTTAGTTGTGCTCCTGGCAAGCTGACTTTTATGGGTAACGGTG
This sequence comes from Acleris laterana, assembly GCA_963966035.1. Classification (NCBI taxonomy): domain Eukaryota; kingdom Metazoa; phylum Arthropoda; class Insecta; order Lepidoptera; family Tortricidae; genus Acleris; species Acleris laterana. The sequence goes on from OZ014438.1 coordinate 8,856,651, forward strand.
GTCGTTAACCATCAGCCCCCTATTCCACCATCCCGACAATGGCAGGTGATAGGTGACATTTCAGTGTACACGGCGCAACTTATATGAAACCCAGTCATGTATCAGCGTGTTCACTTTGCTATGTATACCGAATTGTCACCTGTCAGCTAGTTATTCTAATAAGCACAAAGGAACACTCGAATACTTGGAACCGTGGGGTATTTTAGTCTGACTCTTTTATTAAGTAGTCTATTATATTATATAACGGGAGATCCTAAATATTTAGTAGCCTATTTCCGTGGCAGTTGTGTCTGGTTTCAGCTTCCGCGATCACAGGTTAATGTTCCACCTGGTGCTGGCAGTGACAAACTTGGTCTTCTTACGTAAAACCGGACTAGAGCATGTCTCTGACCATACTCAATATTAAGTTCAGTAACACATCTGTTTAGACCGTTCAGCATTAGTTTTGTACATAACTACATCCAAAAATTCATTTACTTGAGGTTTTCACCAACATTTACACACATTGCTACATTTGTCTGTACAAAGTAATTTTTTTGATGAACATTTTGAAATCAACTTGAAAATCACAATTTAATCTTTAGTTATAAACCTCTAATTATTATTTTGGCACTGTAAATAACTTTATAGAACTAGATTTTTGTAAAGCCAGGCTTGAGAAGCAATATTGATATGAGTTGGTGTGGTTTTTCAATGATTTATGAATGAAAACTTCTTTAAAATTAACTTTTTGTTAGAAATAAAACATCGCTGGTAAATTTAGAATCAATGGCAGCTTAAGATTATTAAAAATATTTCCAAAACATTTGTTTGCAGGTTTCAATCATAAACATTGAAACGTACTAGGATAACATGAACTACAAGATGAGTTATGTTAGAGCTACTCACGTTGACAAAACGGCTTTCTGGATAACGGTTTTGTTTCCTTTGTTTCGTTTATTTATAATTGGGGCATATCTTTGCACAATCAGGTTTGATTGCGTTCACAGGCGAGACACTGATGGCTCTGTTATCTACCTACTTGTCACTAGATGTCATTTGTGTCGCTAAAAACGGAATCTCAAGCTAAAAACTCCCGAGAAGAAATAATACCAGGATTGCATACTAACTAGGAGAGTTCAATATACCGATGGACCCTCACACACGCGTTTGACTTTAACGTGTCTGTGAATGTGTTCATTTCACACATGCAAGTTTTATAGTTGTATTAGGAGAGGTCAGTTATTGACACGTACATAATAATCGTATCCGACATATGTGTAATAATCGTATCCGGCTATCCGCCTATATTTCGATTATCCTCCGTGTTCTGCATCCCTAGCCCATACTGGCACTTTTGTCATACTCCGTCAATATACTCGTACCACGACACTTTAAGATGTTGTCTCGAATTCGATGCAGGCAATTGTTTGAATTTTAGCCGAATATTAGTAAATATGTACGAGTATATCTTAATTACTATTTGACTAACTCGGTCTTTGTACCTACGGGTGGGCGTTTTTGGGCGTTTTCACTAAAACGTGTACCCAATTAGAGCCTAAAATTAGGAACTACCTTTGTCAGATTTGTTACGAAAGTGAGCCATACAATGCGGCTGGCAATGCATAGCAATTTTCGTCAAAACTGGCCAAGTTAAAGTTCCATAATTGGGGTACACGTTTTAATAAAAACACCCTACTTAGGTAATTAATTAAAAAAAAAACTCAGCTACCTAAAAAAACTGAAAGAGATCCCTTAAGAGGATAAGTTCACCTTCGTATCTATAGTTCAGGCAATAATAATATGAATGGACTGTATGTAATCTTCACTAAGATCTTTTCGTTAATATCAAACAAAAGGTAATCGTAAAACTTCTCTCGTTCTTCAAAGAGCACAGTGGGTTGAATCGTTTTGATACTTTAGTCACATTGTGGACATATCTTAACGCAGAAAAAATACCGCGAAGTAGACAACAAACTGCCAAATCATATTTCCTGAACTATACATACAAGTTTTGTTTTTATTTATGTTGTTGTTTGGTATTTTTTCTGTATGGTCAATATTATTTAACGTACATTACGAGTTAGAAATACTCAATGTAGGGTGGCCATGATCCTGATCAAATATAATTTCATTTAGTGTTTACTCTGGTATTCATGATAAGAAGCAAAGTTATGGTCTTAACACTTTTAAACCTTTTACATCATGTTCCTAAAGGCTTACTGACGCACTCAAATACGACAATTAAATTTAATGCTTGTTTAGTGACGTGTGGTTTTATTCTATTGTTTTAGCAGAGAAAGTGACAGCAGCAATTTTAACTCAAATTCAGATCGTAGCAAGTGGAAAGAAGTGGTCTCTGCCTACCCCTCTGGGAAACAGGCGTGATTTAATGTACGTATGTATCAACTCTACGTACATACTTCCACCTCGACCACGAGCGTCCATACTGCACCGCCTGTAAAGGGAGACTGGTTTCAACTTGGTTTCAACGGATTCTAATCCGCATGCGCAAATGAATGGCGGCCGCCAAATGCAGTACCGTTGATACGCAAAAGTACTAGGGATTCATGAAACCCAGAAGCTCGTTTGTTGTTGCTTTGCTTTAGCTTTGTGTGTCTGGTCTAGTAGTAGAAGATCTGAATAGAAGACGACCATCACCGTTTATTCTATATATTTTTTTATATCAAATTTGTATCTAGGTATGTAAGCACTTTATTGTACAAACAAAAGAAACAACAATTCTTAAATAAACTAAAATATAGCAGGGATGTACAAAGGCGAACATCCCTTTAAAATATCTCTCCCAGATAACCTTTGAGCCATTGAGAAATAATTAATTACGACGAATAAAAAGTAAAGTACAACACTAAAAGAATTTAAAAAAAAAAAAAACCGCGACTCATTACTGTATGTAAAATAAAATGATATTAAATACGCCAGCTACTTAGCGACTACTTATAATTTACACTTATGTGTATCGAGCCAATACTTATTATTTTGTACATTTTAGGGGTATATTTTACATAACAATGTACTGTTTTGAGTCGGGAGTTTTTCCTATAACAATCGCTACGACCGCGGACCTACCACGCTACGAGCTTCGGGGCTGCTACGTATCAGCCTTTAAATGTGTATAAATCACATACTTTGTTAATTTTATGTTTGGTTTAAAAGAAATGTTACTTTATTCTAATGATCAAACTTATTCATGGTTCTTTTCTTTGTAAATCAAAATTATAGCCGTAGATTTAAAACATTAAAAATTCTTTGAATTTATTATTTTATTTATTACAAATGTCTTTATCCTGCTGCAAAAAAATTGTAAGTATATGTATTTACTTGTATCAGTTTCTCCCAGTAATAGAGAAACTATAAATATGTTTATTATTAAAACTCTTCGCTGGGGTTACTTGACTCGGCTAAATACCTCCCCTCTATCCAATACTCGAAAATCACGACCAAAATCTGACAGTTCCCATATTGATTATTACGTTATTTTAACATTCTTTCATAAAAACATGAATGAGAACTCGTGTAGCCAGTAATATTAGGGTAAGTTTTATTGATAAAAATACCTACACTTAAACCAAAGTGGAGTAATCACAGCGAACGTGCGCCCGTTGAGGTTAGGATTTTAGTCTTAAATTACATTTTCGAGTATAAACGAAGAAATCCAAATCGTTTTTAACCAGTTATCGTATTTTGACTCGGTGCCATTACTGTCAAGTAAATACGGAGTATCAAAGCGTTGACAAAACGATAAATAATCAAAAATATATGCTTTTTACCGTGTTGAGTAGACGGCGCAGAAAAGTTGGCCGCTCAAAAACCTGAAATATTACGATATCGGTATACTAGGAGCTCATGACACAGAAGAGTCAGATCTACGTGAGGAGGCGTGACTTGTATACGCCCGCCCCCAACCAATTTTACTCACTTGCGCCCTGCGGTAGTAGTAGTATAGATGAGAGAGCGTGGAATTGCATATGTAGTGGTATTGTGGGTTTATAGGCAGGAGAAAGAGAGAGAAGGAAGTATTTCTCTCTCTTTCTCTTGCCTATACACACACAATACCACTACATATGCAATTCCACGCTCTCGCTAATTCATGTATAGTCGTAGCCACTTTTGTGAATTGAAATAATATAGGGCTCCAACAAGCCAGCGCGTAGCGCACACACACAGAGGACTACTTCGTTTTGTCGCGATAACATGGTACGGAGGTAAAGTTTCGAGAAAAATAATATTAAGCGTTAAGTAAATAATTTAGGCCACACGACATTGTAAGGCGTAAATTATTCTGATGACTGAAAATAAATTAAAAATATGATATACGAATTTAACATAATTAGTTACAAATATTATTCAGTAGGTTTAGTTCCAATAATAAAAGTCAAGGTGTGAAAATTATTGTTACTCAGAACTACTCAAACAACTATTGAACCCTGTCGATGTACAGTTACAAGGTTGTTAACGACTAAAATCAAAAAATAAATTTAGTCATGTGAGTAGTGAAAATTAGTCATACATTTTATATAGTGCCAATAAACGGTATCTCAAAGTCAATAAACGAAGCAGATTGAATCCTTACCCATTAGTAATATGATTGTACTTGCTACGTGAGTACTTCTGAGACACTCGTGTCACCTTTTATTTGTTTTTTAATTTTAGTATTTGACTAGATACCACACCTTTCTAAAAAATACCCAACTAGGGATTACGAATCAACCCAACGTTAAAATATAATATTTATTAGTTGGAGCGAATTGCTGGCTTCGAGCCGAGCGCTGATTTATCTGCTCTAAGATCGCCTTCTCATAAGGAATGTCCACAACGGTTAACAACTTTGAACCATAACTTGAATGTATTTTGTACACGGATGCCCAAAAAAAATTTGAGTTATATGTTCAGGGTACATGTATGTATGTATGTATGTACGATTCTTTATTCCACCATAACTTCTAAATGCCAGAGCCGATTAAGGTGTGTGTGATATATCGTTAGAATCCTTGCACCATCCTGGGTGACATAGGATCCCTAAACGTGCCTTAACTTTTAAAATTGAAATAAAAACAGTGACTTAATGTGAATTACTAACGTATGTAGGTATATCAATGACACTATAAAAATGCAGTCGGGTTTTTAAAACTAGTATTTTATTTATTAATGTTGACATTCAATTATTTATTTATTAAAAATACTCAGTCCCGTCTCGTCGGTCATACCAATCTTCATAAAACTGTACTGAGGACCATCGCTATCAAACTAGTGTTCGTTCAATCAGTCTATCCGTTTGGCAGCTACGATGCCACATCAGACATACCTACAGGTACACAAACGTACAGTCACTAAATTTAATTCCTAGTCCGCTTTTTGAACTACATGTCAAATTGATACTATAAATTAAATCATAAGATCTCTTACATTCTGATTGATTACGTCACTTTGACAGTCCAAAGTGGACCAGGAATTAAATTACTTGACTGTACAGACAAAACGCACGTTAAACGTACACCCCTCTTTGTGCGTAGGGGGTTGAAAATACATCCTGCATGATTTTAGGAGCATACGAGTTAAACGGGATTCGGATTCTAACAGTTCGTACCAGGAGCACATACTCAACCAAGAGCATAGATCGCTAAAGCAAGAAGCTCTTACTAGTGTGCGTCAACGATCGATGCTGTAATCGTACACGAACAGCACACCGCTATAACCTCCTGACCTCGTGACGTGACGACAAATCTGATGAATAAAATACTAGTTAGGGCGGATGCGACCAATCGAGAACAAAGTTACAGCTAGATTAAACGCTGAATTTGTATAGACTAATCTCTGAGTGAGGGCCTGTTGTTTGATCAGTAGTTAAACTAACTAATCGATAAAAACTGTAATGATGGTTAAATATCAAAAAAATGTGTCAAACCGATTCCTTTATCGAATTCTAATAATTAGTTGAGTTAAGTACTGTAACCTAACCATGAGTAACATTTACCGTACTCGCTAGCGACTCGAATGCTCTGATCCTTGCACTCTATAAGACTAGAGACAGTGAGGTATGCGACAGAGCACAGATCAAACAACGGTGTCTGTTATTTGATTAGTAGTTAAACTAACTAATCGTTAAAAACCGTAACGACTGCGCTTCTTTAACCTCATTACAAATATTCATGCAAAAGCAGGACAGACATGGTAACAGATTGCATCATTCGCTTAATGCAGCACCTTGTTTTGCACACTGCAGATATTTCTCTTCGGTTGTTATGTTATCCTGGTAATAAATAGGCATTAACTTGGGGTGAGACCCGTGCAAATGGAATCTTGAAATTAACTAACTTAAAACAGTGTTTTATCCCCGCGGTGTTATAATCTACTGTTAGATTAAATCGATTATTATATCCGTCTCCTTACCGGCGTACTGGAGAATGTTGGATTAATACTGTTTGTAAAAAAACAACATCATTTTAAGTAATGACCAACTAATCTTCATACTTCATTCTTCTAAACGCAATATAAAACTATTTTAGTCAGTATTCATTGTCCCTTTCTATCAATTGCAAATGTCTATGTCATGGGCGCGATATTGAATCCTGAGCAAATGAGGGACTCCAGATTTTACTCCCGAGCGTAGCGAGAATGTGATGTGATGAATTAAGTCCTGAGTGAAGCGAGGGAATTAAAATGGAGTCCTGAGTGCAGCGAGGGATTCAAGCTCGCCCGAGACGAAAACAGCTTTATCCCAAAGGAGAATACTGTACTTTTCGCACCTTTTCTTTGTTTTGCGTAAGTATATGGCTTGTAGTGGCCAGTTCGATTTTCAAACAAGTTATTTTTGTTATAGGTTTCTATAGAACAATTTTTCATATGAATTCAAATCTCATTATTAACCAGCGGCTTATAATGAGATTAAGTACCATATTATAATCCGCCGGGTCATAATAATGGTGCTGAATCTTATTATAACCCGCTGGTTAGCCGATGGCTATAATGACTTACTTAAGGTGAGGTTTGCATGATAATAATATATTTGGGCAATTTCGAGAAATGTGAGTTTTTTTTATGTTGTTAGTTATGCGTATTGGTTACCGACAGGTCAATAATCTTGCATGATAAACAAACCGACTACCTTGAGATTATTCATAACTCTTGTTTTCGTTGTTTTTGTCAACATTATACATTATCATATTAAATTAACATGAGAGTTTATAATTTCTGACTGACTACTTTTTTTTTGCACAATCGTCATCTACTCGCAAAGACGATTCTGAGGCACCTTAACACGACGGCTATATCTGTAATTTAGGAGTTCCTATGGCCATCTTGAGACTCTATCATCAGACCAGCTCAATGGTTTTATATTATTGTAAATTGTCATCAGAACTAAAGGCGTATGTAAATTTTCAGCCTCATCGGAAACCGGGAAGTGGGTCATATTTAAATAACTTGCAAGATTTAACCCTTACATAAAATTAAATACATTGCAAGTTTAATAAAAGCTTTTAATAGATCACATTTGGAGCTCTGAAGCACCATGCCGTCTTTATTTTTATCTATCTAGTCGCTTAAGCAACATTACAATTATTTAATTCTAACCTATTATTGTATAAATCTTAGCTAATACAATCTTAAAAGTAAAGATTATAGCTAAGACTGTTTAGATTTTAAGGAATTTGGAAATAAAGTTTAAATTTTTTTTTTTTTTTTTAAAAGCAGAACTGCCTTCGGTGCCGAGTGCTCTCCGTATCTACGTATAACAGATTTCTGCCGTTCAGTTTCAGATTGTGTATTGCAAATGTGTTTGTAAGGGTGTACAAACTCACTCAAAGACCTTAACTGAGCGCTTTCACGTTGGACGGCTAGAAATTGTGTCATCTCTTTTCAATATATTTGGTCCGCAATCGACCTACTCTCACCTATGTATGAAAGTGCAATACTGCCCTCCAGAGGAAAAAGGCAGTATAAGAGTGGAAAGTTCTTACGCATATACTGCTTTTTTACTTTGGATGGCAGTATTCACTTGCGTTAAGCACTGCATCAGTTATGAACTCCTGGTATGTGAACACGTTATCACTCTGTGTTACGACACGGTGCTTTATTAGGATAAAAGAGTGTTTTGGTCGCATAATGTTTGAAGTATTTTTACCGCATTTCATTAATAATTGGCACCTTCCTTCAAAATACTGTATTTAATACTGATTCTAAATTGAAAGAATTATTACAGCATGTATTATATATAAAATTTTAGAATCAGTATTAAATACACTATTTCTACAGAATTTTGGTCTTTCTGGTCTTCAAACATTTTTTATTCACCACAAGCAATCAAACTCGTTGCAAATTTTAAAGAAAAATGAGTTGTTACTAATTGAGACTTAATTAACAAGAAATCAGTCTGGCCACCATTACGCTCTAATTACACATCCGTTAGCATCACTATTTGAGAATATTTAGCAACAAACAAAACGAGGAAATCTCTTCATTTATGGCCGAGGCTATCCATCCGTCACATTTTGACTCATGTTCTTATTTACGTGTCAGACGGTGACGTGCCTTATAGACCAGGGTCGATAATTTTTTAAACCAAAAAAAATAATAGTAGGATGAAACCCATTAGAAAAGGAGGAGAATATGATAAAAAAAAAGGAAAAATAATTTACGGGCGATCTGAGGTCGGGAAGGGGGTGGGGGTGAGTTTTTAAGGGTAAAAAACGGTTTTTCTCGATTTCCGGCAAAACTAAAAGTCCTATCGAAAAAAATCAAATGGCAAAGTTGTAGGTAATAAAAAGATCTAAAACTTTTGTGTTTACACTTTTTTCACATAACCTCAAAATTTATGTGAAAAATCCAAAAAACCAAGTTTTTGGTTTTTTATTTTTATCTTTTACAAACATTATTTTTTTTTAACGAAATTTGGTGAAAACTTACCTTTTTATGTCCCAAATACGCTGTAATTTATTTGATTAAAAATATTTATTTTTTCACCTTATTTTGAATTAATATCGAAAAAACACCCTAATTTTCAATCGAAAATTCACCCGTCAAAATATCAGCTTTTTTCAAAAAGTTGGTATGGTTTCTGTTCGTTAAAATCTCTACTTTACGATGGTGAAAAAAAATATATATGTTACTACAGTAAATCTTCTCAGAAAATGCAATCATCCATACTGATAATCTGAAAAGACAAAATCGAATTAATAATGCCTTCACTATTTTATCGTGAATAAACTCCCATGAAAAAAAAAATATTAAAGAAATAAATGTCAAAATGTATAAAAAATATATTATTATTATAAATCTATTAAAAATGTATAAAATATATATGGAAATCGGCCAAAAGTTTGTTATTAAAAATATATCGAATACTGGTTAGGCTAACGGTTGTAACAGCTGCTACGAAATATATAGTATATAATAGTAGGTATGTATGTAGTAAGACCCAGACCCGCCTAGCCCCTTCCCCACTTCTCCACGAAATACCGTGTATATATATATAATAATAAATATATTATATGCGTAGATGCCTATTTATAACTATTTTAAGATAAATTATATATACCTGAGTAGATATACCTGAGTGACCTACGAAAAATTGTAGCCCATCAAAAGGTATTTCGTGGAGAAGTGGGGAAGAGGCTAGGCGGGTCTGGGTCGTACTACATACATACCTACTATTATATACTATATATTTCGTAGCAGCTGTTACAACCGTTAGCCTAACCAGTATTCGATATATTTTTAATGACAAACTTTTGGCCGATTTCCATATATATTTTATACATTTTTAATAGATTTATAATAATAATATATTTTTTATACATTTTGACATTTATTTCTTTAATATTTTTTTTTTCATGGGAGTTTATTCACTATAAAATAGTGAAGGCATTATTAATTCGATTTTGTCTTTTCAGATTATCAGTATGGATGATTGCATTTTCTGAGAAGATTTACTGTAGTAACATATATATTTTTTTTCACCATCGGAAAGTAGAGATTTCAACGAACAGAAACCATACCAACTTTTTGAAAAAAGCTGATATTTTGACGGGTGAATTTTCGATTGAAAATTAGGGTGTTTTTTCGATATTAATTCAAAATAAGGTGAAAAAATAAATATTTTTAATCAAATAAATTACAGCGTATTTGGGGCATAAAAAGGTAAGTTTTCACCAAATTTCGTTAAAAAAAAAATGTTTGTAAAAGATAAAAATAAAAAACCAAAAACTTGGTTTTTTGGATTTTTCACATAAATTTTGAGGTTATGTGAAAAAAGTGTAAATACAAAAGTTTTAGATCTTTTTATTACCTACAACTTTGCCATTTGATTTTTTTCGATAGGACTTTTAGTTTTGCCGGAAATCGAGAAAAACCGTTTTTTACCCTTAAAAACTCACCCCCACCCCCTTCCCGACCTCAGATCGCCCGTAAATTATTTTTCCTTTTATTTTTATAATATTCTCCTCCTTTTCCAATGGGTTTCATCCTACTATTTTTTTTTTCACTTTTTATTATTTTTAAAGGCTTCTACCCTGGTCTATTATCCTAAATTTGTCACGCGATAAACGCAGCCATATTTAGGGCCCCTTTTCACTTCCACCAAGCAAACCACCTATATTTACTATTTTCCCCCATTGGGCACCTTTTCGCAATTTTTCACGGTTTGACTACCAGGCGAACATAAACCGCGAGCGTTGTGAATTCAAATGTGAAGGTATCGGCACGAGAGCCGATGTTACGCACACAGCACCATGTCGTATTGGCAACAGGAGTTTGTAAGTGTCCACTTTAGTACAGATAGCAATATCAACATTACATCGAGATCGATGAACCCTTAAATTGACAAAAATATAGTCTAGAATTCATACCGTATTGAAATTTAAAAAAGTGGACATAATGGTATAGGATCGTTTCTTTTTTATTTAATCCAAAATGGGTTGCGTTAGACCTCAGTTTCACCTGTTATTTTACTATCGTTATGGAGTTCAATTTTCTTTCACAATAATAACTATATTTTTTTACATTTTATCGAGACACAATACAGACGCAACATATAATCCGTTAAATTTGTTTTTATTTTAACGAATACATCGTAAATATTAAAATAGCGGATCCAAATAAGTACTAGACATTCTCTACAATGTTGCTAAGGTACTAAGTTAACAAACGTTCGCATTCGTACATCCATGTTTTCAAGAATAAAATTGCTTTTGTTGTACATTCAAATACAAACTTTGTTTTCTTTTGTTTCAAATCAAAGATTTTTGCACAGTTAGTGACGAGTTATTTAGCTCATTTTATTGTTGGTATTTATATTACTTACTTACTCTTCGTATTACTTACTTTGTGTACGTGGAAATAGTATAAATGCAACAATAATAAATCCAGTCGCATACTAAAATTACATGCATTCACGATTTTTTGCCATCGGTACTTCATGTACAGCTGGGATTGTTCAGCCACTTGTCGCTATTCGTATTTTGGCCGTGTAATATCCAGCATGTATTATCCGGTTAAAATATGAAGACTAGCAAGTGACAACATTTCCGTGTTGTACATGTACGAGTATGAGCAGATGTATGTGTAATCAATCACACACATCGAGTCTCGATCCGGTATCTCTGGCAGCAGCTGTAAAGTGCATGTTTAGGTCTGACGATATTATGCGCTGCACATTAATTCTACAGTGAAAATTACCGACCTTTTTATTTACAAAGTTATTTTAGGGAATAATAGCAACAAATGCAGTATAAAAAATAAAAAACATGAGAATAACCAAAATGTGCTAGTGCCGGCCAGGTTGTATTTCTTTATTTCGATTTAATATTTTTTTCTGATATATCGATATCATAATTAATAACGTTACGGTACCTCTGACCTTATTAAACGAAGCAGGTTAGTGATTCTCTGAACAACGACGGTCGGACGGACGAGTGAATGTTCAAGCGGCGAGTTTAAGTAGTCCCGTCAGTGCGAACAAAACATATTTTAGCGCGTGCATTTTCAATTTAGCAGCATGGTTTCTGCCGATGGATCGAACGTATAAGGCTGCTTAATTGAAAATGCACGCTCTAAAATGTGTTTTGTTCGCGCTGACGGGACTACCTAAACTCGCCGCTGCGATTTCGCTCGTTCGTCCGCCCGTCCGTTGTTTTTGAGTGATTTATACACCCTAGATTACGTCAACAGTTATGTCATAAATTGCATAAGTTATGTTCCCCCATTTATCTTCTAAACAATAAGTCTAAAAAATAACGAAAACATTACAAAGGTTACGATTAATACTTTCAACGAAAATTCTTTTCAACATGATCGGTTGTTGTTTGTAACGTCTATGAATTATTGCCGAAAACTGCGCTTCTCAACCAAAGGACGTAAGTGCCATGAAGATGCGCTCTTTTCTGGTGCACTTTTTCATTCTAATTATATTACATTTTGAGACTTGTGTGTTTAAAGTTAGATTTTTGTGTAGTTAACGCCTTCGGAACCCAACACAGCGTGGTCAGACATGCTCCTGCCCGGTTCTTTTTCCTTTTCAGTTTAATACTGTGAGACGTTGTGCTCTTTGATATCTTTGGTTCTCAAAATCTTTACAAATTTCAAAGACAAAGATACGAATTATTTAATGCCTCCTTCTCTTTCTTGACCTTCAAGTCAATGAAATTTATTTAAATTTGTGCTCAAAAAAAAATTGGGTTAGATGCAAAAACTATTGTTGTTTTACTATTAGGTACTGTTTTGACAATTAGTTTTTTTTTTAGTTTCTGTCTTTTTTTGGTATCGTGAAAGTTAAATTTAGTTATTCCTTCGTTATTCGGTAAATTAATTAAACAAATGTTATCCACCCTGGGCTGAGGTTCTACATAACTACACCTTATTGCTTTTGACATGTTATCTCAATCATTTTTAGACACTTTCATAATTCACTTAACAGTAACAATACTTGATCTTACTTCTACTTGCCTTACTTAGTTTAAACTTGGTTAAAATTACTCTATGTATCATGTCGTGTCAAACTTATCACAATTCGTTTTAGTTTATTGTTTATGGCGCATGTCTTTTGCGCAAGTCGTTGTATTGACCGTGGTTTGACGAAAATGCCAGGATTCACTAGGGATGCATAACAAAGGGCTGTACTTGCATAGCATTGCATCGATTTGAGGAAGCAGTGCAACCGAGTTTCCCTTTTTACCGGAAGTCCCTCCCCCATATAGGTATACTAGGTAATCTAAAGTATACGTATACCCTATACTTTGATGATATTGTGAAAAACGTTACCCTCTGAATCTTCTTTGTTATGAGCTCCTAGTACATTTTGTATCTTGTCCGTTTTCGTTACGAGTAACGAACGTATGTGATACGCAAACCATTTTCGTGAAAAAGAAAGGATGTATTGAGATGAAATCTGTAAGTTACACTGATTAAAGCATGATTAAAGTTATAAAAGGAGGTTTTTTTTTTGTATGTTTGTAACGGATACACTCAAAAACTAGTGGACTGATTTCCAAAATAATTTCACCATTAGAATGCTACAATTATCCTTGAGTAACATCGGCTATGTTTTATTTTTCTCCGTGGAGCTAGGGCGTATTTAGGACGTTAGTCATACACAAATAACAGAGAAAACGGTCTGATTTATCGATTAAACCACAGCTGGACACAAGGCCTTCAATAAAGATTGGAGAATCCCTCCTTATGTAATCTAGAAGTGCAATAAGAAAGGATATTTCGAAAAATTACCCCCAGCGGGAAGAAATAGAGGGAGTAACGGGACACCTAATACTTCGCATACGAATTCGCGGGCGTCCTCTAGTGGCTTATTTTCCTGAATTATCGCAATAGAGCAGCTACCAAATAATACCGCGCTTTTCTATTCTAGGCGGTAAAATCCAAAATGTATGTAAAATAAAAATTGGACGGTTATGGCATTGTTATTAACTCGGCCGCCGCTGGTGCCTGTAATTAGGGCGCTCGCAATCTGGCACTCTATCCTCGTCACTCGAACCTTAAGAAGCTTAATTATGTACCAGTTACTTAAATAACTATTTTCACACTTTGGGTGAGGTAAAAAAATTGGTTTTTCGTATGGCAATAATTTACCTCAGAAAAAAAAAGTCATTCAAATATCGATCACGAATACACCAACAGAACTGCAAAGCAATGTACAAAATAATTACTTGCTGAATTATTGCTTTAAGAAACTCTCCACGAGTAACCTCGCAATGAAAGAAGGTCAAGGTTAAAATATCTCGACATCCCCTGTAATTTTATTTGTACCGCCTGTTTCACAATCGCCAAGTAAACCATATTGCGAAGAGAGAACATCTTGGAACTAAGTCGCGTAATGACTAGTCATAGTGCGAAGTAGACATATACTCCTAGATAGTGTGAGAAGTAAAAATAAAACCCGTTTGTTTTGTTAGCATAGTTCCGTCTAGTTGTCCGTTTAGTCGAGGGTGGTGGGGGCATAGTATTTTCCAAAGCTTCTGCGCAAGCGAGAGGGAAATTATAAGGGGCCTCTCGGTTACTCGAGGGTGGCGGGGGGCATAGTATTTTCCGAAGCTTCTGCGCAAGCGAGAGGGAAATTATAAGGGGCCTCTCGCTTACTCGAGGGTGGCGGGGGCATAGTATTTTCCAAAGCTTCTGCGCAAGCGAGAGGGAAATTATAAGGGGCCTCTCGGTTACTCGAGGGTGGCGGGGGGCATAGTATTTTCCAAAGCTTCTGCGCAAGCGAGAGGGAAATTATAAGGGGCCTCTCGCTTACTCGAGGGTAGCGGGGGGCACTGTATTTTCCGAAGCTTCTATCCAAGTGCATTGTTTTTTTTTATATATTACGCAGAATGAGTGCCGCTGTATATTTATTGTATTACAAATTAAGACTGCACCGAGCAAACGTCGAGCGTCCAGTATTATATTGTGTTTTCTAATTAACTAAAGAATTTCCTTGCAATCAAACGATACGTTTTGTAGCGCAAGTAAAAACGCAATTTGTGGGATACATAATAAACTTAAATAACAATAACCCTGGGAGTAGTCAGCTTAACGGGAAAAGGTAGCCACTTTTTTCCGTTAACTTGATAACTCGAAGGTGAATTGTTATTAAACTATGTGATACTTATAAGTACCCTATAAGTTGTGTTTTCATTTGTAGTACAAAAACCTACCGACCAATTTCAAGAAAATACTTTAGTTTTATTAGAAAACACAATAATAGTAATGAGGGGGCCACTGTACATCCGGCGTCTTAAGATAACATCCAATGTCGGTCAATTATACTACCCACTTGATGTAGGCTCGTTTTGCGAGGACGCGTGAGCACTACCGGTGAACTCTGCGTTCCTGGTAGATGGAACCACAGTGAAGTTTAAGCAAACCGGGATAAAAAGTAGCCTATGTCATTCCAGGACCTAACCTATATTTGTGCCAAGTTTCATCCCGATGCGTTCAGTGGTTGAAACGTGAAAGAATAACATACTTACATCCGTACGTCCATACTCGTACATACAATCTTTCACATTTAGGCTGCAAAGATACTGAGAGCGGAGACGGTTTTTTTTAGTTCATTGTTGGTATCTTTTTGAAATTTTAAATATCTAGAAAAATCTAAATGTTCAAATCGCATTCTTTTAACCGCCATCAAGAAAAAAACAAAAATTACAGAAAATAGCATTTCTCTTTTTATTTTTTAATTTGTAGTAGGTACTATTTTTTCTTGTTCATATTATATACAAAAAAACAAAAACAAAATAAAAATTGTTAAATTTTAAAGAACAATGTCAATCAACGTTTTAAAAGCAAGTTGATCTGTACAACGTGTATGTTATGTACTATACCGAAAATGTTCTTACAAGAAAATACCTAGTAGATCCTCAGACAGTTTTCCTATTTCTCATATGGTTTATGGTTTTCCCATACCGTCCCGTTAATAAAAACACTGTATCGAACGCGCCTTTGTTTTGCTTAACACCTTTAAATGGGCTTGTAAAACTCTATTTTAAAAATAATCGCAGTTTAATGAAGGTTAGGTATTTTTCATCTTGTTTCAGTATGTTTTTGTCCGGGCATAACAGTTTTAATATCAAATAAAAATATAAAATGAGGATAAAAAAGATTACGATTACAATATACTTAAAGTAAATTTTAGTAGTAAGTTCACCTTTAGAACACAATTAAATTTTTCTGCAAAGTACGCTAAGTAAGTAAAACCGTGTGAATAATGTATAAGCTATTTAAATAGTGCAAAGACTGTTCTATAACACTTGATTAAGGAAATTGAAGTAAAGGACACCCGCTTACAGAATCAACTATTACGATTAAAGACGTAATTAAAAGCTTTAAAATATTACCCTATAACATATGGCGTAATAATTCTTTACTGCCGTGTAATGAGTATTGATTTAAACTGAGCGCTTACGCGATGGACATTTAGAAATGCTGTCATCCCTTTCCAATTAATACGTATCGGCGATTTGTTTTCTCATGCTGCACCTGCGCGCTAAGGGTGGACGCCATCCAAAAGCAATCAATACCGCGACGGTCATGCGCGTCTGGTAAATGAGCTCGCCCTCATTGTTACGACACGAACTCTGCTAGCACGAGCACAGGGCGATTTAAAGAAAGAAAAGTTTTTGAATTAATTTGATTGGACAGTAATTAACCCAGATATAAAGTAAGAAAGGAGAATAGTGGTTTACTTATTGACATTGAAGTGCTGGAATCAAGTTTCAACTGTTTAAATCTCTGAAGCTTGGACACAGACAGTAAGGTACGTACAATAGACTTATTGTGAGATTAGGCTTTCTTTGTTTGTGTTATAAGATAACATGCGCTAAAATACTCAAGTAACATGAATAAAAAATCATCCCTAAATGTGTGGTTGAGGCAGGTAAGGCTTTTCACCGTAACATTATTTTAATGATACAGCTCTTAGTTATGATGTTATCTATGTTAAAAGCTAGTTCAAATTAATTCTGGTTAAGTGAATTATAACAAGACTTAAATTTTCTTGAGACTAGTTAATCTCGGGAATAATTAATTGCGTTACTAAGGATAGTGAGATTCAGGTCAGTAGTATTCATCTGGTATGTATTCGTATTAGCTGATACGATGATTTGGACCATTTTAAATAGGTATTTCGATGCGAATGTTGGGCGAATGCGAATGTGTGTAGGTCATGTCGTCACACGCCCGCCGGCCGTGCGTCTTTTACTTTTCGCGCATGCGCAGAACGAAGTCTACAAAAATTGGATCAATAGAAAGCGTTCCTCCCTCATTCTCATAGGCACACTCTTTTTGCTATTGCATAAGTAAATCTGTGAATTAGTTAATCCCTGTTTTATACGTTTATTTGGATTAGTGCTAGCGACGGGACTGTGTAATTAGGTGTTCATGTGATTGACTAACGTGGCTGCATACGAGTATGCCCATGTAATTTAGTTCGGCTTTTTGTGGTCATAAATATAACTAGACAGGTGAGTTTTCAGCATAATTTGTTTTCTGGTATTTTATTAATGAAGAGACCATGTGAGTCACTTCAGTAAATTTATGTTTTTAATCGCGACAATACTGTTTATAAGTACACATAAGATATCCGTATCGATTTAAAAATAAAATCGGGACAGTTTTGTTTTCGCACTCATTTAAACAAATAAATTTACCATTTGTACCCCACAAACACGTACTTTTGAAGTTTGAATATAGTAACATTATTAATATATAGGTACCCAGCTGGGTCATAATCATAAGTTCTGTTGTTGAGATTTATTACAATATAAAACAAATATTAAAGGAGCTTATTATCAACTTGTAAATTAATCAAAACATTGATTTATATTAAACATACTTATAACGGCCACAACTTCCGTCTTGTAGAGAGTTCAAACTTGCGAATTTTAGATGATACAAGTGTATTTCAAGGCACTTAAAATCCGCTTGTACACCGTTCAATATTTACGTCTCGCTTAATCGACTCAACGATTTCACATCAATTTGCAGCAATACGAAAACACTAAATTTCTTGCTTAATAAGCTGTAATTGAGTTTTGATAAGAAACATAAGGTCTCTAAACATTAACAGAGATATATGAAAGTTTTATAAAATCAAACAAAAAGAGTTCCTTGGTAAACAAAGAATAACTTTTAAGCAGTTTCAAAAAGATAATTTTAAAAGAAGTCATGCGTATTTTTATCTATGCCGGCTGTAAAGCCTGTGAATAATAAAAGATCGTCTCGGAAATTACGGCCACTAGAATTATTATTTCTTCTTCAAAATGTACATTCACTCAGCCTTTTATTAATACGTTTTGAAATTAAAAATAAACATTAAGTACTTATTAAGTTTTCTGTGACTCAACCATAAAAACAGAACTCATGACCCATGAGTTACCTACACTTTATCATTTTCGTCATGTTTACTTTGAGGTAGAAATCTCTAGTGATTACTATTAGTAATTACTTAGGGCGGATTACCAAACGAGATAAAGGTCTTATACTCGTACCTAGATTAAACGCCAAATTTGTACAGAATAATCTCGGAATAAGTCTTATTCCAGTATGGTAAATCGATGCTAAGTCGTTCTTGATGTCTCGGTTCAAATATAATGAGTGCTGACAAAATGGTTGTCATAAAATTCGAAAGTTGTGAAAATATCAAAATGATTTAAAAAATATTTTTTTTATTTTAAGGTTAATTCAATGGTATTATCAGGACCATCGCCATCAGTTTTTGACGGCCAAAATATTTTTTTTTTGTTTTTCCATACATTTAGTACAGTGTTCACATGGCGCGTCTTTCACACAATAGAAATGTCGTACCTTGACTTCCTTATCTGACTTTTGCAATGTTTGGATTGCAGTTGATCCCATACATATAGTTGATCCATACAAATAATTGATGTAGGGAGGCACTGTTTTTGTTAAATAAATAACTTGATTATTACCCAATGCGATTTCGGGTAATTATTTATTCTTAAGCCAGGGTACAATATTTCTCTTCTTGTGGATAACTATTGATTACCTAACTTTAATCTGCCTTCGGCATCGTAGCTCTCAATCAGAGGGCCTTATTTGGACGCGCTTTTGGATAAGGCTGGTTTATTCAGAACAGTTCTTAGCTCGGTTTTATAAGAACCGGGCAAGAGCCCACGCTTAGTGTACGGTTCCTAAGCCGATATTACAACATCCCCACGTTACGTGTAGGGGAGCTTTTATCTATTCAATAATTGCAATAAAGGTTAGGTAAGTGTGCCTAATAATACCATTACAAAGTTAGGGCTATTTTTTGGGGTCAGTTGTTTGAGCTATTAAACCGAGATTGTTATCTACTTATTTTAGTGAAATTTTACATATGATGATTTGATAGCAATTAAATGAATTAAGGGTGCAAGCATAGCAAAAAGACTAAAAAAAATTTTTATTTTTTTTTCAGAAGTGATGAAATCAAAAAAGAACGCAGAGTGCGCCTCGCGCCATGGGCCTTATCCAATCCCATTGAACAAACGGAGAGTCCGGATTCTGTGGGGTGGGCGAAAGGATTCCATATATCGTCCTGCGGACTGGACTATAGAGGTATTGAACCAGCCTGCAGCTCCCAGCGCGCCGTTCCCATCGTCAACAGAATATAAAACTGAGCGACCTTCGTTGTCGGCACCAAATTTAACTGAAACAGAAGTGATTAAACTCATCAATCAGATGCGGGATGAGATCAAAGTCAAAGTTCAGTCAGAAGTGGAAATATCAGAGTATGATCCTGAGAATGAAATGCAAAACATTCATGGTTGGCTTGCAGAGGTTGAGGATTGTGGCCTTGTAAATAGCTGGACTGATGAGCAAAAAACACAAATTGCTCTTAAAAAACTCGCTGGACGTGCTAAAGAGTGGTACGAATCTGTACCGCATGCTGTACATGGTTGGGCAACTTGGCAGAAAAAACTGCTAAAGGCATTTCCCAACGAGCAAGATTTTGGTCAGCTTATCGAAGATATGATGGCTCGCACTACACGCAATGGCGAGACTTATGATACGTACTATTCCGATAAGCTTAAGTTAGTTGAAAAGTGTGGATTCACTAACGTAAAAGCTGTTGCTTGTATAACACACGGCATTCTTGACCGTAACTTGCAGAATATTTCAAAAGCGTTAGGCAATGAGGAGCCGGAAGAATTGTTGGATTTTCTCACTAGGCAAGACCCTGTTCGTAACAGTCGTCAAAACATTCCGCGTAACCCTGTTGTGAGGGTAAAAGTAAATCCGATATTTTGCCCTAAATGCTGCCCCGGAGGGATATATCCTGGCAATATCAGATTTGGTCAATAATCACAAAACATCTTGCTATATCGCACTGTTAATTGCTAAAAGCGTAAAAAAACAATTAAACGAAGACCATAATTAATATGATTTAAAGTATTTCTACTAAGTTTCTATTCTAAGCGATACAAACCATATCGTCTACCATATTATTATGTTTAACTCATCCGCCATTACTGTCAAGTACATAAAAGCTATGAAAACATTGTCAATACGATAACGAGTCAAAGGTGATATGGTTTTTTTGCCTAGATTCGCGGCCCAGAGCTGCTTTCTCATTGCTCTGTTCCTACAACACTGTTCCGAAGCGCCGTTACTACACAAACTCTTAACACGTCTAACAAAAAGCAAGCTATGAAAAAACCCAACTGCTGTTTAAATAATGTCGTGAAAGTAATGTTACTTATCATTATCAAGTATACATTTATTATTTGGCCGACTTCACATTTAAATAATTTGAATATAATATGACACTCTAGTGGTTAAGACGAATCTAACCACGTATAACTTATTGAAATCGGTTTAGCCATTTAGTATTTACGAGGGAACATAAAGCCGGACATAAATACAGGTTATACATTATAACCCTCATTTTGGGTTTGCCGCAGGCGGGTAAAAAACGACATAGTAAATTTTCTATTTAAAGTTATATGGTGCCGTCAGATGATATTAGTAGGTATAACCTCGTGCCTAATAGAAGTACTTTTTAATATATTTGAGGTAATATATATTGGAACTGTAAGACTGCAGCAGTGCTTAGGGCTTAGGGTTGTGTTGCTTTGTTTCTTATAGCCATTCCAAAGGAAGGATGTAAGCACGACACTTTAGTCGTCTGTATCTCAAGAACCAATGAAGTCTACTTATCGTGATAAATTCTCAATAAAAACTTCGTCATTATTGTGATCTGATTAAAGATATAGCTTCAGATGTTTAGTACTTGTAGTATTAGGTGTAGGGGGAGACACTTGAATCTTACAAAATCAGCAGTTGAAACATTACTATTTCACAAACGAATGAATCCCTTAGTCATCATAAAATTGTCGTGACAAACCTTCGATCGATAATTTTAAAAGACGTACCCAACGTCACCCAAAACTAAGTAGCATTGATTTATACTTTTTGTTAATTTTCCCCTTCCTCCTTTAGTATATTAATTTTGGATTACATTATGTGAATGGATTTTACGTTGCAAATAACATTTAAATTAACTGGGAATTTTAATTTGTTGATATACCTACCTTTGTTGATGCGGTGCGGCCCAATTGATGGCCAGGGAACTTAGGGATCGACAGAAAGATGTTCACCGCCGCCAGTGAAGACGTCACATTTATGTTTTGTGTTTTTTGTTATATTTCTAGTAATATTGATGTTTGTCTGTAGTCGACGGCGAAATGCAAGCGACTGGCCAGCTTTAAGAGTTAGAATAAACAAAATCGGCCCAGGATATTCTTAGCCTTTTAAAATTTCACTTTCAATTGTAAACACATGATCCAATTTTTTTAAATTATACCATATCAAGTAATATAGGACGCATTTCTTCCATTAGGGATTTTGGCGTCACCTTGTACTCACAATTAAACTTTAATGGTCATAATCATAGTTAAGCGTAGATAAGCATATTGTAAGCGTACTTACTTATAAGATATTGGGAATGCTGCTTCGGGTGGGTCAGCTTTTCAAGTACTTGAGACCTATAAGTTGCTATTTACATCCTTTGTTAGGAGTGTCCTTGAATTTGGTTGCCGCAGTATCAAGTCCACCTTGAGTATTTGGTAAGATTTCAAAATATTTTATTAAAATCGCTTGGTTCATATTTATGTAGACGTTGTGATTATATTTTAGCTTTATATAAGGGTTATTCAGTATCCAAGTCTTTTAGAAAAAGTTAAATTCAGTGAACTGCACCACCTCCTACGTCCTACGTCCTAGTCCTAGACTTAAAGTGCGCTTTCTGCAGAAAAATACTCTCGACATACCTAGATATTAAGATAAGCATCAGATCTGTCTGTGTAACGTATATTCTTTCCATGTTTCTCTGACTAACCTTAAAAGGTTTTGCTTATCTGTTTGTTATAGGTACTGTAATCTTTAGTGATTCTTTACTTCATTTCTATGGTTAGGTTGCAACTTGAGCATTTTTATTATGTATATTTATTAATGAACCTCCAGGTCTTTTTAATACCTACTTATATTGTTTCGAACAATGAACTTCTGTATCCTAAAAAACAATTGTTTGAGGGTTCCTTTTTTAACGTCCTTTGTTCTAAAGTTTTCTACCACAATAGATTAATCATAATATGGATGTTAGCCGTAATGCTTAACTAGTACCTACCCGAAATGTTTAATATTCACAACGTATCGATAGTCCTAAACTATTTTAATCGTAATTGTAGTTGTCATAATGTTGTTAGTAAACATGTATTGTGTAACCTTAATATTAAGTCATCATACCTATTTATTGATTGTAATAATATTTTAAAGTAAAGAGGCAGAAGGAGGAGTGGTTTCTGTTTGTGTCTCTATCTTTATCTAATTGAAATATTGGACTGTAATCTAATACTCAGGAGTCAGAAACGAAGAGGAGAATTGATGTCTAAGTTATTGGAATTAAAACTATGATTAAAGGAATAAATACCGCGTTTCATTTTTGTAACTTTGTTTTGTATGACTATCAAAAATTGTCTTAAACTAAACCTTGTTTAAGGTTGATACAACTACTACAACATGGCCGTTTTTAAGCGCTGGAGAGATGTCCTGTCAGGTAGACGAATCCCACAGTTATGAGTGGGGAATCATGGGCTCTGACCTTAGTAACATGCCTTAAGCATACTTTACAGTTTAGTCAACCATTATTTTATAGTTTCAAAGACTGACTGACCAATATTAGTTAAAAGACCAATAATCAATTTCATTCATTACCTACTTTACTAAACTTCTTACTTAATTTTGTAAGCTAAAGGTTTTTTTTTTAATCGCCTGAATGGCCAAAGACCAAAGTCCTTGATTTCGTTTGCTTTTAACTTGAATTACTTTAAGAAAAAGGGCAGTGGTGAAAATCCCTTCCGGAAACCTGGGAATGGAGGGTCCAGGTACTGGCGGGCTCGTACCGGCTAAAAACTCCAATGGCCCTGTTACCATCTAGAATTTAGACTCCCGCGGATACTAAGTACCCCAGCCAGTGCTGAAAGGCCGAATGAGGTCTTTCACCCAAAGAAATCTTGTGCCATTTCTATCTTGATTTTGAAGACCAACCTGAAGAAAGGCTTACTCTATATCCGCTGTAATTCTAATTTTGCCACATCTAAATTTTAAGAGCAAAGCAGTTAAATCCTCCAACACAGATGGACTCCTGTACATACATTCATTCAAGCTCTTAAGATCTTTTATCTTGGCCGACGCATCATAATACTAACTATGCGTCCCCTCTTGCCTTCTTGTTTCACCATATGGTGAGGTAAGTAATGAATTGGTGAGCCATTTAAAAAAAAGTTGTACAGGGGGTTTTTGTGTTGTCCCATACTTTTAATAATATTTTTTATATATTTAGAGGACCTAATTTAATAAAGAAAAAAAATACTGATATTCACATTCAATTCGCAATAATATTTAGTGTAATTCGTTTTCTATGCGATATGGTAACCATTTGATAAAAAATATTATTTGATAAAAAAACTACTATATTTTGCCGTCCCAACTCGATTGCTGATCGTAATAGGGTTTTTTTTTCAAAAAGTATTGGTACAAGAAATCAATGACGGTTAAAATATTGTCAAATCGATAGTGCCTCAGTGATGTAGTTATTCAATTTTCCATTAAAAATAATACAATATATTTTAAATTCATAAAATATATAGGAGACGGAAATTGAACATTTCGGAATTTTCCATTCCGAAACCGCTATTTAGTCGTTAAACTTGAAATATTTTTCTACTATTTCTTAGTATATTATTCAAACTGGCAACACTGAACAAAATAGCTTGGGCCGCCATTTTGTGCTTGGGTTAGTTTGCCGAAAAGGGTCATCGTAATACGACACGTACGCTGCAGTAACATTTTGTCATTCCACGATCCGAAACCAAATTTTCATGTAAGTGAATAATAAATCATTTGATGATATTGGTCACTATATTAATGACGTATACAAAAACCATATTTTCAATCTTTGTATTTAATTTAATGTTTATTACTTATACACTATATTTAGTTAAAATTCGCTAGAGGTAGTGTCGCGTTACTTCTATTCCGAAACCCGAGGGTCGGATTCGTAGAAGCGGAATGAAAAAAGTAACGGAATGGAAGTATAAAGCGGCATACAGAATAATAGTTTTCATAATTTTGTTCAATTTTAAAAGTATAAAGAACTTGAAAACATGTTGTACCTATTGTGTTGTACTAATTTATTTTGGTAGTGACGAATTAAGTAAATCGGTTCTTTCAGGGTCCCTAAAATGATTATTTACGCAGACGTGGATTACTTCTTGACAAGAAGCAAATTAATGTCGTTGGCTCCATCAACGTGGCCATGGAATACTACCCATTTCGTACTATCCCGAAAATGTAATGGATGTGATTTTAATAATATTTCTGATATTAATACGCCGCTTCATTTTATTATTAACAAACAACAGGTCAAAAATCTGTTGTCATACGACTTTTTTTGGTGCCGTGGATGCTTTGTATATGCTGCTTACGATCATTACCCGTCAGATGAATGCAGTTTTTGTCCTTAAAATGTTTTTTATTTAATATTGCTAACAACTCTTAATACCATAGCTTTATTATCTTTCTTATTTTTAACAAACGATAGATTGAATATCTGTTATCATCTGGTTATTCGCTATTTACAATATGTGATCGTTAAGTTTTTTTTTAAATACTTAACTCTTACTTAAAAATGTGAGATTGTATTAATCTTTAATGTGATTTGAAACACTTGGTTATCGCTACAGGTGAAAAGAGGGTTATTTTTTGAGCTTCTGAAATCGATATTGTTTAATATTCGATTTCAGATAAAACACATTCTAACCAAAAGTGACTGTCGTAGAAGCGAATAATAATCCTCTTTTTGTTTGTATGAAGAACTGACTGACTCGAATCATTTTCAATATAGAAGTCTGTTCCATCTTAATTTCATAATAATGCATTTTGTATTTACCAAAATATTATTTTATGCACAGCTTTCTAAGAAAACGAGCATTTTTTTGGATTTATTTATATAGGTGTGTGTTTCTTATTCTTAAGTTTATGAAAGCCTTTGTTATTGCTTTATGTCTTATATTGGTTTTGAAACTTGGTTTAAAAGCTAAACTATTATTATTTTGCCTTTTAATTATAGAAATAATGCCTCTCACTCCGGCGGAAAAAATGAAACGATACCGAGAAAAACTCAAAAAGGACCCAGAAAGGTATACAGAGTATAAAAAAAGAGACCTAATTAGAATTAAAATAAAGACCAAAAAAAATAGAAGAACTAACGGAAAACGAAAGACGCTCAAAGAAAAAAATGGCGAGAGCAGAAACGTAAAAACCCAAGCCGTAAAGAACCTCAGACATAAACACCAGCCTCATGGCGACATCAAAAAACGTTTCGTTTCATACAAAATCAGAAGCCCACATCAATCAGAGGCAAAACGCTTCTAAATGGCGTCGCATATGTTATGCCATGAAAGAAAAAAAAGGGGGTTTACTAAAAAAAACTAAATGTTAAGAAAACGACTATATCGAAAGAAAATAGAAAGTACAAAAAAGATAAAGTCGTTGGAAGAAAATCTTTTAAATTCAAACTCGTCAAGAAGTATCAGAGAGTGCATTAAAGTCGACATAATAAGAAATGTAAAACCCTAAAAGAAAAACAGATATTAAAGAATCTTTCTAAACATGGGGCCGTTCAAAGCAATAAATCTAAACAGTACGTGGGAAAAGTATTGGGCTTAAAGGGATGGTCAAGAATAAAATCAAGAGGCGAAAAAGTGCAAGACATAAATAAAAAGAAAGAGATTGAAGCATTTTATTTAAGAGATGATATATAAGCCGTTATACTAGCGGCAAAAGAGAGTGCAGAACATTACATAAAGAAAAGAAACAAATTCGCATTTAACAGACACAATATTTAATTTGCATAAAATCTATAAACAGGAAGGAGGAAAATACAGCTTCTCGAGCTTTTATAAGTACAAACCATATTACGTGTTATCACCAAATGTTAAAAACCGAGACACATGCTTGTGTATAAAGCATAGCAACATGGAAATGCTGTTCGTAGCATTACTGAAAAATAGAGTTTTCCCAAATGACATAAAAACTCTCAGCGATGCGATGTCTAAATTGACCTGCAATATAAAGGCAATTGACTGCATGTACGGCAAATGCGAATCTTGTAAAGATAAGATCATAATCATAACGTATGTGATTGAAGAAAGTTCTTTAAAAAACAGTGCAATGGTGTCAATGGGAAAGAGCAAACCATGCTTACAGCAAAACTGAAAATTGAAAATTAACAGAAGTAGTTACTAAAAAAACAGTTTTTTTTAAAAAAACAACATAATAAGAGAACTGGTTAATATTTTTGAGACCCACATAAAAGCTTTTAAAATTCATTATTACAATTGGCAACATCAACAACTTAAATATAGAGAGAAAATGAAAAGTTTGGGATCAGACGAGGCCATGATTTTATGCGATTTCAGCGAAAATTATGAGTACAAATTGGCCTGTGAATTACAAGCAATCCACTTTGGAGCCTCAAAACAAAATATTTCATTGCACTGTGGAATGATTGTCTGGTCAAATGAATCTCAATCATTTTGCACTTTATCGGACAATAAATGTCACGAACCCCCTGCCATTCGGGCCCATTTAACGCCTATCCTTGAATTCATAAAGAAAAAGACTCCCCAAGTAAAATTTTTTTTTTTCCGATGGCTCCATCTTGCAATACAGACAGAAAAAGAACTTTTACCTACTCAACAAGTTCACATTGAAAAACAACTTCAATTTCTGCACATGGAACTTTTCAGAAAGTGGCCATGGAAAAGGTGTGGCTGACGAAATACGGGTTCAGTTAAAAGAACTCTTGATAAACAAGTTGCTTATGGGAAAGACATTACAAACAGTATAAGTAGACGCGTTTGATTTACTAAATTCAGTCTCCAAAACAATCAAATACTTTCTTATTCAAGATGTACTTAGATATAAACCCGATCACCAAAATGCACCAAAACGTGTTGTATCAGGTACAATGAAAATACATGAAATTGTAAGTTATCTAAACACAGAATATATATTACATAGAGTATGGACTTGCTTTTGTTTCGAATCAAAAAGTGGCGTGTGTGATTGTGCTCCTTTGACACAGCATTCATTTCAAGATCAAAGTAAAAAAAGATCAACCGCCACACCAGTGTTAGTCGATCCAGCTGCTAGTATAACTGTAGAAAATCCTTTGGTATTGCCAACGTGTGAAGATTACACGTTCTCCGATAGTATAAGCATCCCACTTGACGTTACTGATCTTGGTGAACTCAAATCATTTGACGTAGATTCTTATTTTAATGAAACGAATGTCCTGAAGGAATGACGATAATTTTGGGTTGACTGATCAAGCTATTTCTGAAACTATAAACCAAGTCAATACGTAAAATGGTGCTACTTTGCTCCAAAATTTGCTCCAATTTTCGAAATCATTTTATTTTTTTGAAAATCATTATACTATGGTATGTTGATTTATGTGTCTTTGTAAAGAAGAACATCCCCACTATCATGTTGTAATACTTAAATGACATCGAAATATTGATTTGATATCAATATATAAACTTTAATTTAGGAGCAATGTTACCCAGTGTTTGGGTAACTTTGCTCCAGAATAAAATTTGCTTTAAAACTTCTATTTGAAAGCGTTTGGTGCAGTTTTACATTGTCATGAGTCAAAGTATGCTCCAGTAACAATCGTGTAAGCCTGGGTTTGAGTAGGTTTGGGGCAAAGTAAGTAATGAGTTAAGTGTTAGAGACTAAAATATATTTGGTTTTACTTAAAGTTTTTTATTTTTAATATAATTACAATATTGTTCAATCTTAGTATTTCTTCACCTAGACAATAAACATAAGAAAATAAAAGTCTTCTGAAAAACTACTTTCTTCTACTTCTACCTAGGTAGGTAGGTACCTAAAACCCTGTTAATCACTACACCTAAGCAATATTTAACAAAAAATAAAAATAATCGTCTGAAAGGGTATCATTAACCCTGTTAACATTATAGGACATAAATAGTCTCATGCTGTAATGTTATCATGTACCTTATCCCTAAATTTGGTTTAGTTCTGGAAGTGCAAAAAAATTTCGTCAACCATTTTTTTTTTGGTAAATTTATGGACTCTAAACTTTCATTCCAATGACAATGGATTTCGTTTTTCGTTTTTGTCCACTTTCAACCTTTTTTAAGAAAGATATGTAACTATGGTTCTGGATCAAAGTTACCCCAACATGTGGAGCAAAGTAGGTACGTATTTTTTTTTTAATGTTTAAGCCTTGAAAGAGCTAGAAACTACTAGAAATATTGTATATATGGAATAGCTGATTATATACAGGAACACATCAGAACATACTAACCGTGATTCGATGAACAATTGCTTAGATGTAAATGACTTTTTCCCATACTAAATTATTAGTAAATCTTCTTGTTGGCACTGTGCGACGCCGGACAGGAAATGGAAACGGCGAAGCGAACGATTCACATTCATTGTTACCTCATAATTTGCAAATGTATCGAATGCTTTTGGCAATTTTGAAGAATTTACCAAAGACTTCGACTTGCCGGGCAATGAAACTAAATACAGAAGTGGAGCAAAGTTACCCAGTAAGGAGCAAAGTAGGCACATTTTACGTATACTAAATTCAACACCGTCCGAATCAACGTCAAGTATAAATATATTACCTAAAAAACGTCTGAGAGAAAAATCTGATATTGAGATCATTTCTGTAAAAAATGTAACATACAAAAAACCAGCTCTCTCATCTACATGCAAAAAAGAAGCATATAAAATAAAAATCAGGCATGAAAAAGAAAATAGTTCTTGCAAGAAAAACCCTTCAATTAAAACCATAATTTCACGTAACATACAATGTTTTGCATGTAAAAAGAGTTTACCCTTCACGTTAAACAATTTATCTAAGTGTACGGTGTGCAAACATTGGTTTTGTGTTGATTGTTCTGATTGTTATGTATATTTAAAATTGATTGGTGTTGTTTTAAAAAAAAAGGGTGAAATACTTAACGAAATTTGTAGTTCAACTTTATAAATGTTTAATCGATATGAGTCGCTTAACTTCAAAGTCCATGCAAAAGGACAACGGTATTTGCGTCTATTTTCAAAGAAATTAAGTTTCCAAGAAACCAAATTTCAATGACTTATCCGAGTTTGAAGTTTAGCGACTCATATAATCATAATCTTACTTTAATTTCGGGTAATTTCAATAAAAACAGTCCAAGTAAATTACCCTTAATAAGTACCTACATAAAAAAATATTGTTAGTTAATTTTGCTGTTGTTGTGAATGAGACTTTAGAATCCATTCCGTTACCAGTTTAATTCTTTCGGTGACTCGTCCCATGTGAGAAATAGTCTTGTCAAAATTATAAAATAATTTGTTGATATAGCTACTTTTGATTATTTTTATATAATTCTATTACTCGTAGGTTTTCTTATCTTAATAATAATTGATCTCATTAGATAAATATTTAAGAGAATATGATAACGGGGAAATGTTCAGTTTATTTTAACACAAGAGTAACGTAGGTAATGGAGATATAAATATCTCTAAAAAAAGGGTCTACCTGTAATGTTTGATTAAAAATGTAAATCCTTAGATTACACATATACAAATGTTAATAAACAAATTAGAAAATTATAATTCTTATGTTTTATTTTTTAATGTTGTAACAAGTTGGTCACGGAATGGAAAGACAGCTTCTCTCCTACTCGAAAAAAAACAGTAAGTATATGTATGTTCAATCTTAATAAGGAATCAAATAAACAATTTATATTTTATATAAATTTACATATCAGAGTATCCATGAACATAAGTTAAAATCATTTACAATAAGATTGATTTTCAACCTAACATTTTTCAATGTGTACAACTGTTTTTAAAATGGCCCTGGTGGGTCTACCTTGTATATGGGTACTGTTTGGGGTTCAAAAGTTTCAATGATGTTGGCTTCAAGTTGTTCACACAGAATCTGATTATATTCCTGTAGCATCTCATAATCTGATCGTCTCAGCAGGCTCTTTAACCTTCCATAAGCTGGACTATAGTTGATTGGTATATCTGGAGGGCATTGTGTCCATGGCCACTTTACTTCATACCGCCATTTAATAATTGCACTAGGCAAGTAGTAATATAGCTCTGCTGACTTCCACAGTCTACGACAGGGGTCGCCAAACTACGGCCTGCGAGCCCATCTAATCCGGCCCACAGAAAGATTATCACCACAGCCATTCATCATTTCGTAACTCAGCAAGATAACGATTAATCGACGAAAAATTTCAATGTCTTCTAGGATGTTAAAAAAACGCGACAAAACTTTTCCACAGCTAAGGCAGCGAACTGCAGTATAATATGGCAAGTCGTTTTCTCCAAGTCCCTCAGTGGAGGCTGGATCAGTGGACACGGAAGAAGATGAAGTTAAAATTAAATAATGTATGTTTCTCACCTATATCACGCATCTCGATTCATGTTTTGACAGAACGGGATTAGCGCCCTTAGACCCCTGGTCTAAGAGAAGGCGGGTGATCTATGGAGAGTTACTATTGGTCTCATTCATTAATCTTGCGGTTGCTGTCTGTAAACAGGAAACAATATGCTCTTTGTTAAGACATGTTTTAGTATCATTAGTGACATTTTGTAAGTTCAAATATTGTGTATGTTCACTGGTATGGTATCCCACCGAACACCGTCAACGCACCGAACAAGACTATAAATGTCATACAGCAGCGCACTATCCAACCTCGACATTGGCAGAATCATCAAAACATTGATGGGGCCATTATCTTTCCAAAAAATTGAATTGAATTGTGTATGTTCACCTGTAGTAACCGCTAGAGAGGTCTGGTCAGTTGAATTTTTTTGATTCTTGAATTGTTTTGGACAAATCGCTCAGTTATGTTTTCTAGTGCAGTACTTTAGTTATGATCTGCAATCGATCACATTGTGTCCATTACGGAAACAGAAAACGCCTTCTATCCAGTTTCTGTCTACACTCTTGTAGTGTAGAATATTTCTGACATTGATCACTATACTCGTAATGTGCTCCTCTACAGAAGTTACATTCCTTTCTAGGTCTCTTCCATACATTCTGCCTTGGTTTATTGTTTGACATATACCTAAGTGTGTGTTCTGAAGTGACTAAGATTCCTTGTTTTAATTATTTCTTTCTATAAATAGCTTTGATTGTTTCCCCTTATTCTGTATTTCATGTTCAACTGCCTGTAAAGTACCAATAGTGTATGTAGTATTCAGTTTTGTTATTCCATTTATGAGTTGATTGAAAGGCATCTTCCCTGGCTGTAATCAACTTTGAAAGTTCCCGTCTTATTTCATCTATACAGGGTGACTGGTAACTCGACCTATTCCATAAATGAGGTTATACTAGAGCTAATTTGCTATAATTTTGTCCTAGTCAACTAGGGGTCTAATGCCACTGGTTTTGGAGTTATTTAATTTTTAAGTTTATTTTAAGAAATTCCGCCCTTTGGTGTTAAACTATCAATTGTGAAAAAAGTACCTAGCTTTGGGGACTAAAATGACGTTTTTCGAATAGCTGATGAATAAGGGAATCCTTTAAACAAAAATACTTTGCGGAAACTGCAAGAACCTCAGAAATAAAAGGTCCTTAAATCGCAAGTCCGTTATTTCTTTTAAAAATGTTTACTTTCGGGGGGGGATTACTCCAAAAAAATGTAATACACTTGGCGTACAAATAACGTAAATAACTTCCTCAATTCATAAGCTTTCCGAAAAGGTGCAAATGTTGTCAACTTTAGTAGGTACAGGTATTAAAAATTAAGCTTATTAAAAGAGCAGAGGGTGCGATGTAAATTTAACTCGGAAAGTTGATATCAAAAACTAGGTAACATTCGTCGGACTATGGTCGCAGCCAATGTGCCTCATGAGTTGGAGCCACGGGGTCTTAATCGCTCGGACCGCTGTTTATGTGGGCTAGGGCAGTCTCATGTGCGAGGCCACGTGCCTCAGAATTTTTCCTTCCTCGCACCTCACAGCCATACAATACGGAGCTCAGGTCGCTGCTGAAAATGGTGCAAGCACCAGCACACCAGATACTCAGAGCTCAAGCGGGCGTATGAGTTTGTTCCAGAGCTGTAGAGCGCAGTTGTTCTTGGTGCGTAGAGGCAAAACCTCTTTTTTAAGGCTTTGGGACAGCGATTGAGGGATAGGGCCTGTGACCTCCGGTCCGGTTTGTAATCTGTTCCATCACATTTCGTTGGCAACACAGCATAGCAATGTTGCCAGCATTGGATACCTTTGAACCAGGCGCTACCCGAGCCGCGGAATAATTTTGCGGAAGATTTATTGATGAAAAATGATACTGATTTAATTTATGTACACTGTTGACGAAGCTTGTTGCTAATTAACTAATCGTAAACTCTTGACGAAACTTGTTGCCGATATTTTTTTGTAATTGGCATAAATAAAGTTTTAGAAAACATTACAAATCTTGTTCAAATTAGGAACGTGAAGTCGCGCGATGTTAAATGCAGACTCCTTATTGGTCATGGGATTGAGCCGCACAACGAATCCAGGTTCAATTTAAAACAAAAAGAAATCAGTTAGTTTCAACCATCTTAGAGATCGCAATTTCCCTTGTTACCTAACATTTCTGTGCTAATACCGCTTCCTTTTCAAATGGCTTTGTACCAAAATGACGAATACGCGGATATCATGTATTGTTACGGGTTTTGTGATGGTGACGCCGCTGCAGCAAGAAGAGAGTATCAAAGACGGTTCCCTAACCGCCGTTTACCTGATGTCAGTGTGTTTGGTGGGACATATCGGCGCATTCGGGAAACAGGATCGGTTCGACGACACCAAACCGATACTGGAAGAGCTAGTGTTAGAGATCCTAACGTAGAAGAGCAAATCTTGCAACGTTTTCAAGCAGACGGCACTACGTCAACAAGAACTGTGGCTAACCAGCTTGGTGTTTCCCAGTGGAAAGTTTGGTCCGTACAACATCAATCACAACAGTATCCATACCACTACACGCCAGTACATGCTATTGAGGAGGGCGATCCTGCAAGGAGGATGGATTTCTGTAGATTTTTACTGAATGCAGATAATGAGGACCCAGAATACCTGAAAAAAATTTTGTGGACAGACGAATCCAACTTTGACCGTGATGGTATTACTAACTATCATAATCTGCATTTTTGGGCTCCTAAAGGTCAAAATCCAAGAAAATCCAAAGAAGGTGCACACCAACGTAGATTTTCGCTAAATGTATGGATGGGGATCGTGCACGATAATTTGATTGGACCATTTTTTCTGCCGGCACGACTAACCGGCATCGCCTATGAAAACTTTTTAATGGAAGAATTACCTACGTTGTTGGACGATGTGCCGCTTGCCACAAGAATGGGTTTGATTTACCAGCATGATGGCTGCCCAGCCCACTATCATCGGGGTGTACGACAGTGGATGGACAATAACTATCCACAGAAATGGATTGGTCGAGGTGGACCGATTCCTTGGCCGGCAAGAAGTCCGGATTTAACACCATGTGACTTCTTCATTTGGGGTCACATGAAGTCGTTGGTGTACCATTCACCAATATCCACTCAAGAAGAGTTGAGAGTAAGAATTTTGGCAGCTGCCCAAAAAATGAAAGACACGCTTTCAACACGAGTGACAGTAAGCGAAGTGCGACGCCGACTTCATGCATGCATACGTAATGGAGGGAGGCAGTTTGAACAAGAATTGTAATGTTTTAAAGTCAGAATTCGGTAAAATAAGATACTTTTTTTGCTATTTTTGTTATTGATATCACACCTTCTGCTCTTTTAATAAGCTTAATTTTTCAAACCTGTAATAAAGTTGACAACATTTGCACCTTTTCGGAAAGCTTATGAATTGAGGAAGTTATTTACGTAATTTGTACGCCAAGTGTCTTACATTTTTTTGGAGTAATCCCCCCCCGAAAGTAAACATTTTTAAAAGAAATAACGGAATTGCGATTTAAGGAGCTTTTATTTCTGAGGTTCTTGCAGTTTTCGCAAAGTGTTTTTGTTTAAAGGATTCCCTAATTTATCAGCTATTCGAAAAACGTCATTTTAGTCCCCAAAGCCAGGTACTTTTTTCACAATTGATAGTTTAACACCAAAGGACGGAATTTCTTAATATAAACTTAAAAATTAAATAACTCCAAAACCAGTGGCATTAGACCCCTAGTTGACTAGGACAAAATTATAGCAAATTAGCTCTTGTATAACCTCATTTATGGAATAGGTCGAGTTACCAGTCACCCTGTAGAGTCTTCCTTCATCCTCTTTTTTGCTCATAGATCAAATATTCAGAATACAAAAGCTGTGATTTTTGCCTGAAGAGCTGAAAACTCTCTGATGTCTTTCCATATAATTTAAAACTTTCTGACAATCCTCTCCATAATTTCCTGCCAGTGTAATTTTGTTTAGGGCTGAATAATGTGCATCTTTTATATGATCTGTTCTGCCATACCTTTCTCTTAAAGTTGCCACTGCTATGCCAGTTTTTATAGGTCGCCCCAAATCCATCAATTAGATCCTTAGCTTCTCCCTTTAGAGCACTGCAAAGATATAAAACCTTATCAACATCACAAAGGTTTCGCATGTCTACTTGACTCTAAAATTGATCCCAGAAAATATGCCATTCTAAAATGTTGCCATTAAACTCTGGCAAGCTAAGTCTTGGAAGTATACATACCAGTCACAAATTGAGTCATCTTTTCTTTCTGTGGTCCTTTTCTGTTTAATTTTGACAAAAAGTTCACTCAAAATCTCCTCTGCCTCCAATTGACGAGTGGTTATGTCCGATATTTCGTCAGCGGAGGGTTCGTTAACGAATCTAAAATAATTATTTAGCTCATTTTTAAGTTTTGACAAACCGGTTTCTAGTTTTGATGCGATTATTTCAGCATTTAGTAAATCGACCTGCGCCGCTTCTGTATTAAGTGTCGAAGTGATGTTCTTAACCGACGAAGCTAGTTCTTCAATCCTTCCTTTTCGACGTAATATTTAATATTCTTCGCCATGCCTCCATCTTGATTGCTACTGCCCGATTTTAGGCAGCCGTGCCTTGTTATCCTTTTCTGACGTAACTTCTGTAATAGATTATAATATGGGGAAGTTATCAAAGTCCAAATCAAAAATGGTCCTGCATTAATGGCGGCTGAGGATGGCTGCCACGCTCCCGCTCGCCGCATTTTCGTGTGTGACAGAAACTCTAACGTGCAATTTCTAATAGACACTGGTTCGGACTTATGTGTGTATCCGCGTAAATATGTGCGACACGCGTGTACAAAGACGCTTGATAGTGACTATAAACTTTACGCGGCTAACGGTACAATAATAAATACCTACGGACTTATCAATATCACGTTAAATTTAGGCTTACGACGCGAATTTCACTGGCGTTTCATGATCGCGGACGTTACTAGACCCATCATCGGTATTGACTTTCTGGCATTTTATAACCTACTCGTCGATGTTAGAAATCACAGACTAGTCGACAACACTACTGCACTTCAGGCTAACGCTTCTCCTGCTACTGTGTCTTCTGTGTGCGAAATTAAAACTGTTACAGGAACATCCCGCTACCTTAAGCTGCTTTCAAGGTTCCCCGAGGTCACGCGACCTTCCGGTGAGCCCACCGTCCGCGAGGTGAAGCATCAGACGCTCCACTTCATCCGCACGACAGCGGGGCCGCCCGTGTACAGTCGCCCACGCAGGTTGGCGCCGGATCGACTGCGCCGCGCCAGGCGTGAGTTCGAGGACATGGTTAGAGCAGGTATTGCACGTAGATTTGATAGCCCATGGGCAGCACCACTTCATTTGGTCCCTAAGAAGGATGGTACAGACCGACCATGTGGAGATTATAGAGGCATCAACGCTAGAACAATACCTGACCGATACCCGGTACGCCATATAGCAGACTTTCTCATAACCTGCATGGCTGTACTGTATTCAGCAAAATTGATTTGGTGCGAGCCTACCACTTAATCCCAGTTAATCCCACAGATGTACCTAAAACAGCCATCACTACACCTTTCGGCTTGTTTGAATTTCCGTTCATGAGTTTTGGTCTAAGGAATGCCGCTCAATCATTCCAAAGATTTATGGATGAGATTCTACGAGATCTAGACTTTGCTTTCCCGTATATTGATGACATACTGATTGCATCTCATAATCCTGAAGAGCATGAATCTCACCTTGTCCAAGTACTTGAGCGCCTACGAGACCATGGTGCAGTTTTAAACTCAGCTAAGAGTGTGTTTGGTGTTCCAGAAGTCGAGTTTCTTGGTTACCTGGTTACTGCAGAGGGGACATGCCCGACTCCAGAGAAGGTCCGCGCCATAAAGGACTTCACGCAGCCGAAGACCCTGAAAGAGCTAAGGAGATTTCTTGGTATGATAAACTTTTATAGACGCTACTTACCAAATGCTGCGAAGATCCAAGCACCGCTGCACCAGCTCCTTGCAGGTGGAGATGTCAAACCGAACACTCCCATCATCTGGACTGCCGAGCTGGAGAAAGCATTCACCCAGTGTAAGGAGAGCCTCATGGATGCTACACTGCTAGCTCACCCGGACCCGACGGCAGATCTTACGCTGGTGACCGACGCGTCCGATGTCGCTATTGGCGCTGTGCTGCAACAAAAGGTAGATGACAACTGTCAACCTTTAGCTTTCTTTTCTAAGAAATTGACCTCGGCCCAGAGAAAATATAGCCCATTTGACCGCGAGCTTCTCGCCATTTACGAAGCTGTGAAACATTTCCGTTTTATGTTAGAGCTGAAGCCTTTCACCATCTGGACCGACCACAAGCCGCTCGTCTCTGCCTTCCGCAAAGCATCAGATAAATGCTCACCACGTCAGTTCAGACACTTGGACTTTGTGTCCCAATTTACAACCGATGTGAGA
This sequence comes from Acleris laterana, assembly GCA_963966035.1. NCBI lineage: Eukaryota > Metazoa > Arthropoda > Insecta > Lepidoptera > Tortricidae > Acleris > Acleris laterana. Next base: position 8,894,116 of record OZ014438.1, read on the forward strand.
CACATTTCTGGGGAGGACAATGTCGTAGCAGACGCCCTCTTTCGGATAGAAGCTGTAACTAATGACATATGTTTAACAAAGCTCGCTTTGTCCCAAGAATCGGACACTGAATTACAACGGATTGTAAACTCCAATACAACATCTCTGCACCTACAAAAACTAAACTTTCTTGACTCTGGTAACAGCGTGTACTGTGATGTTTCAGGCTCGTCACCCCGACCCTACCTGACACCCGAGTTCCGCAAGCAAGCTTTCAACCAGATACACAGCTACAGTCATCCCGGCGCTGCGCCCACCATTCGACTGATGACCGAGCGCTACGTCTGGCCAAGCATCCGCAAAGACTGCAGAGCATGGACCAAGACCTGCATTGCTTGCCAACGTTCCAAGGTGTCAAGGTACACACGAGCTCCGGTACATGCTTTTTCTCTACCTGCCGCACGTTTCACCCATGTTCACATCGACCTCATCGGATCACTGACAATATCGCATGGGTTCCGTTACTGCCTAACTGCTGTGGACCACTTTACACGCTGGCCAGAGGTGATACCGCTTCAAGATATGACGGCTGAGACTGTGGTGCATGCTTTTCTTTTTGGGTGGATTGCACGTTTTGGGTGCCCGCAGAGGATAACGACCGACAGGGGAAGGCAGTTTGAGAGCCACCTGTTTAAAGAACTCGCTAAGCTCACTGGATCCAATCACATTACCACGACGGCGGCATACCATCCAGCTGCCAACGGATTGGTTGAGAGATTTCACCGTCATTGAAAATCAGCCATAATGTGCCACAACAATGAGAATTGGTATGAGGTACTTCCACTAGTGCTCCTGGGATTACGTTGCGCCTGGAAGGACGACATATCATCTTCATCCGCAGAACTGGCTAAAAAAGGAAATACATAATTATAGTTGCTTAATTAATATGTTTACCTTGCAAAATTTCATTATGAACATTAAAGTCGTCATATTGTCCCTTTCGGGGTCATGCTCTAGTTATTCATGGCAAGTTCATTATATTATTCTAATACATTGCGATTAAAAGTGCACGACAAATACAATGAAAACGCAATTCCTGCTGCAAAATCGTTTTTTTTCTTCTTCAGCTTATTTTGAATATTTTCCCAAAACTATGATAGAATAATGTTATATAACTCTCTTAGATTATTAGAACTCAATTGCTAAAAACGAATGTCACAGTATTTGTTTGTAGGCGTTGATAATCCAGGAAAAAGTCGAAAATAACACCCTAAATTTTGGTGACAGAGCTGGAGATAAAAAATCCACTGCAATGATAACTTATTTATCCTTTAAATCATAGTGATAAATCAAGGTTTCATTTTCAATAACAATATTTTTTATTAGTGTACCTACCAGAACTTTCGCCAGACCATTCCAAATTATTACTAAACTAACTCATATTTTTGCCGTCTTGTAAAATTGTTCATACAGATGTGTTTTGTTTAGCTATCACAGAAAAACAAATGAATAATGTAGTTTTTTTTGTCTCTAATTTAAGTTTGATTAGTGCCATGGTATATTCCACATTAAAAGAATATCATTATGTGGATGGTTCATACTCATTCTCAAAACTAATGGATCACCTCTCGTACATTCAAATTACCCATATAATTAAGAAATTTGTTACCTGTTTTCATAAGAGTTTAAGTTCTCTTAATTTTTATATTTTAGTTTCTAAAATTTTCTTACGCTACTCATACGAGAGCGGGGACTCCTGACACAGGTATTTGTTATACTTAAAAGGAGACCTCAACCATGTCTGTAGCTATGTAAGAAAGAAGAATAATAAACATTTTATTTATTTATTTTATCATCCATTGTACTTTTACCTCGCCTAAAGCACCTAAAGCCAAATTGATTGTTAGCTAAAAGTCCATTCGATTCTACATACCATTCTAGACGGTTTTTTATTAAGTGTTCCGCCAATTTTAATAAAACAGAAGATAGGGCTATATGTCTGTATGAAGAGGCATCTGAAGGTTTGTTTGGTTTTAAAATAGGCACAAATGTTTCGATTTCCCAAGAAGGAGAAAAAAAATAAAAAAATCGTCATTTTAAAATACTCAAGCGCGTCAGATTAAGATATATAATAGTTCATCGTTATGCCCTAAACGTGCTTTCTCATAATCTGACGATTACCTGCAGGGATTCGCCTAATCTGTTTTTTTTTTAAATCATTGATCTTGATTGATTGTATATCTCATGAAATAGCATTCAAATAGAAAAGTGTATGTTTTTAGGGTCCTGTAGTCAAACTACGAACCCTTATAGTTTCGCCATGTTCGTTCATCCGCAGCCTAGCTCAGAGACCCTTAGTGCCAGAAAGCTGTTATTTGGCATGAATATACATACTAGTCACGCGAACAAAGTGGTAAAATAAAATGTTGAGACGTGGGGACGTACTTTTTTTTTCGTCTACCCCATAGTGCGGGGTGTCGTTGGATAGATCTTTCAAAAATTTTGCTTGTTTACTAAAACAGCTTCTCGATTAAGGGATCCCTTTATGAAATATCAAGCTTTAAAGCGCTATTTTTGTTAGTGTCAAGTTCCCTCCCCCTGCCCCTTACTAGCCAAAACTACAAATACCAAAAATCTGAAAAACATCTTCAATGAAAGCATAGCATATCGGCATCACGTAGCTGCACCCATTCAATTTTATCGATGAATATTTGTCACCTCGGCTTGTGTAAATCGACAGATAAGATAATATATTTTTCGTAATCCTTGAATTATACCCTTCAAAATAAAAACAATTTTAGCCACGCTCGAGAATGTCGAGACGACGTTTTTTTTTACAACTTTGTAGCCCTCCCCCTTCTTTATGTTACTCTCAAATTTTCAGATTAGTGGAATAATATAATGTGTAACCAATACAGCCACAAAATGAAATTAATTGCAAAAAAGACTAGAAAAAAAAGTGACAAACAACAAATGAGTACAACTACTTAGCAGAAAACGAATCACAAAGGAAACTTAAAATATTAAACGAAAACAGAAAGTGAACAAATAAAACCAGTACGAATAACAAATGAAACTTAATATGAGAAAGGATAGCTACCGAATGATATCAAACGTGGAACGATTAGCCAAAACGATAAATAAGGAACTGGTGCAAACGAGCAAAGAAGCCCCCTTTGAGTTTGAAATATCAGAGTAAATTTTTCGTGTATTACCTAGTTCCTGTTTTGTTTCGTGAATTTTCACTAGACTTTGCGCCATCTTTTACAGTAAAATATAACTAGGGAAGTTTTTTTTCTTATTAGCTTATATCTTTTTTGTTCTAACAAAATAATTTACAAAAGCAGATAGGTATGAAATATGTAGTGAAGGTCGCATGGATTTTGCGTTTAACCCCTCGGACGTCGGTGACAACGGCGTCAATGCCGCGCGTTCCATACTAACCTGTATGGAAGTCTAAAATCTCTAAAAAAAAATAGACTTCTAATGGAGGAACACCCCTGGGTAGTTATTATTGGAATTTGATTGATTTTTATTTTACGCGTCATTGAAGAAACGCACGTTTGTTTTAAGTTATCATCTTTAAAAAAAGCTTTATCCGCAATTTTGAATTATTCTTCAGTGTTTTATCGTGAAACTGGAATAACGTAGCCTTTCCGACAAAAAGTAACTGTCGATTGATTGATTGGTTTCAGATTTACAAACTCAATTATTTTGCTATCGTCAACATGATGCATGCGTTATAGATGTTGGTGGTATATTTTCTGTTGTTTCAGTAACTTCTTTTTCTTTAGAAATATCCTAAATGGTAGGAGATTACCCCAGGTCAATGAACGGGTCTTTTGAGTAGTCGTGCGCGTGGGTTCCTCTTTATAATCATAAATAAGTAATTAAAGTCTGTTGAAGAATTAATTATTATTATTATTTTTACTTTTGATTAGAATTAACATCGAGATTCAAACAAAGTGATCGCTTAACCAAGCTTCAGGCGGCTTTAATATTTTTATCACTTGCAGTCATACTTTTAATTTACGCCAGGAAAGTTGTAAAATAAAATCTTGAGAAAATAAATAACTCGAAAACTATAGTTGCGTGACCCCGTTTTTGAGTTTGTTGTAGCGGTATCCATTAACCTACCGCCAAACAGCAGTGTTCACACTGTTGTGTTCCGGTTTGGGGATAAGACAACCGGTGAAATCACTAGCATAGAGGCAATCCATCTTAGTCCTCAGGGTTGGCAACGCATTTGCAGTCTTAGGATTGCATTGCAGTCTTGTGAATGCGAATGTCTATGGTTACAGTTTCCACATACCATCAGGTGGCCTGTGTGCTCGTTTGTCTTCTCTATGCCATAAAAAAAAAAAGCGGCGGCAGCGTCGGAGCCCTAATCAGAGCATGTCCATCATACCCTTGCCCGGGTTTTTCAATTACGTTAGGACATAACTCACCGCTTCTAAAGATATTATTTTCCTTATCTTGTATTTTATCGATTTAACGGAACTAGTTACTGCTCACGTTTAAAAAAATGCGAACAGAAATAGGACATAAAGCACCTCTTCAACTTTTGCACAGGGCGGATGCAATCCAAGTAAAATCAATACCGCGACGGTCATGCGCGTCTGGTAAACGAGCTTTTAGCGTCTCTCAGTGTTTCGACACGAACTCTGCCGTCCGGAGCACCGGGAGAAAGAACATAAGATTTGATTAATTATTGAACTGTAATTAACCCAGATTTAGAGAAAAAAGGAGAATAGTGGTTTACTTATTGACATTGAAGTGCTGGAATCAAGTTTCAACTGTTTAAATCTCTGAAGCTTGGACACAGACAGTAAGGTACGTACAATAGACTTATTGTGAGATTAGGTTTTCTTTGTTTGTGTTATAAGATAAATTTCGCTAAAATACTCAAGTAACATGAATAATAAATCATCCCTAAATGTGTGGTAGAGTCCATCGAGCTACAGCTGGTAGTTATGCCTGACAATGACGAACACAATATATAAGAAATCAGCCAAATCGGTTTCACCGTTCTCAAGTTATAGCGTGACCAGGAGAAATAGGGGTTAATTTTTTTATATACTTAAAGATTAATGTTTGACCAAGCGGTGCGTTGTGTTACTTAGGATAGTGAGATTCAGGTCAGTAGTATTCATCTGGTATGTATTCGTATTAGCTGATACGATGATTTGGACCATTTTAAATATTTCGATGCGAATGTTGGGCGAATGCGAATGTGTGTAGGTCATGTCGTCACACGCCCGCCGGCCGTGCGTCTTTTACTTTTCGCGCATGCGCAGAGCGAAGTCTACACAAATTGGATCAATAGAAAGCGTTCCTCCCTAACTCTCATAGGCCACTCTTATTTGTTATTGCATCCGTAGATGGGAATAAATATATTAATTAGTGAAATCGCTGCTTTATAAGTTTATTTGAATTAGTGCTAGCGACGGGACTGTGTACTTAGGTGTTCATGTGATTGACTAACGTGGCTGCATACGAGTATGCCCATGTAATTTAGTTCGGCTTTTTGTGCTCATAAATATACAAGACAGGTGAGTTTTCAGCATAATCTGTATTTTCGTATTTTATTAATGAAGAGACCACGTGAGTCGCTTCAATAAATTCATGTTTTAAATCGTGACGCTTTTTGTTTTCGCACTCATTTAAACAAATCAATTTACCATTCGTAATCCATAAATACGTACTTTTGAAGTTTGAACATGGTAACATCTAAATATACACCGCTAATATACTGCGTCCCTTTCTATTAAGGTGACTTTATTTAAATTGCAATTTACGGTCAAATTAATTTTACAAGCCGATGGGGCAGTAAACGAAATAATATTTACTTATTCAACTGATTGTTTCCAAAACCGATATCTGTGGATCTGTATGGTCTCCGACAACTAATCCGTTGACAAATTGAGGAAAAGTAGCCGCCATCTTGAACTTTTTAGTTATTCAACTGATTGTCTCCAAAGCGATATCTGGGGATCTGTGTGGTCTCCGTCAACGAATCCGTGGACAGACTGAGAAAAAGTAGCTGCCATCTTGAACTTCTTAATAAGAGCAGGTAGAACAAAATAAGTACAAGCATTGAAAGCTTTCAAACAAAATCTAGTATTAAGTTGTAATTCAAGTGTCAATTATAGGAGACCACACAGATCCCCAGATCCACATACAGGTACATTTCTTTCGGCTCGCGTTATCGGTGTAGTGCACCTTCCAGATGTACGTTATTACTTACTAATTCCATGGTCACGCCAACATTGACGTATTTGACACTGACTATTAGTTAACTCTAAGCTCTAAGCTCCTTTGCCCTTTGGCCCTTTTAGAATGACCAAAGATATTACATTTAATTACTTTATTCTAAACAGTTTTTTTTTTTTTTTTTGCAATATTTAAAAATTAAACCTACCACTTACTTTCTATGGATATACCTAGTAATATGACGAAGTTATCGTAAATAAAAAAAAAACACGGAGAAACTGACTGACTGACTGACATATCAACGCACAGCCTAAACGGCTAAACGTAGGCACTTGAAATTTGGAAGGGACGTAGAGGTGCACTAAGAAAGGAATTCCCGAAATTCCCACGGGAACGGGAATTAGCGGGAAAATTATTAACTCAAAAAAAAAGTTTTGCCCAACGAAGTGGACACGGGAACAGCTAGTTATTTATATATACCTAGCGGGTCATAATCATACGTTCTGTTATTGAGATTTATTACAATATCTATATATATAAAAATGAATGCCATTTTTTATTGTAATTTTATAACTAGTATTGTTCATTTTTAATTTCCTTAAGTAACATTAGTTTTAAATAACCATTAGTACCTATTACTGTACTTTTTATGAACCTCTAGGTCTTTATATTGTTACTTAATTACCTGTATACATATTTTAAAGTACGACGGTATGTGTTCTTAAATAAATAAATAAATAAATAAAATAACTCAAGAACGGCTTAACCGATTTGTCTGATTTCTTTTTTGTTGTGTTCGTTATTGTCCGGATAAGGTTTGTATGTAAGAAAAAAATAAAAATTCCAACGTGAACGGGAAATTTGCAGCGGGGCGAAGCCGCTGGCGGGCAGCTAGTAAAACATAAATTAAAGGAGTTTTTATCAACCTGTAAATTATTCAACAGATCAATTTATATTATAAAATAATTATAACCGCCACGTCTTTCACACAATAGAAATGTCGTACATTGACTCCCTTATCTGACTTCTGCAGCGTTCGGATTGCAGTTGATCCCATACATATAAGTAGTTGATCCATACAAATAATTAATCCAGGGAGGCACTGTTGTTGTAAATTAAAAAACTTGATTATTACCCAATGCGATTTCGGGTAATTATTTATTCTGAAGCCAGGGTACAATATTTCTCTTCTTATGGATGACTATTGATTAACTTTAATTTACCTTCGGCATCGTAGCTCTCAATCAGAGGGACTTATTTGGACGCGCTTTTGGATAAGGCTGCTTTATTCATAATAGTTCTTAGCTAGGTTTTATAAGAACCGGGCAAGAGCCCACGCTTAGTGTACGGTTCCTAAGCCGATATTACAACATCCCCACGTTACGTGTAGGGGAGAGCTTTGATATATTAAATGATTACAATAAAGGTTAGGTACCTGTGCCTAATGATACCATTACAAAGTTAGGGCTATTTTTTGGGGTCAGTCGTTTGAACTATTAAATCGAGATTGTTATCTATTTTAGTAAAATTTTGCATATGATGATTTGATGGCAACATTGTTAAATATACGGGTGCAAGCTAAGCAAAGACCAACCTTTTTTTTACTTTTTTCAGAAGTGATGAATTCAGAAGAGAACGCGAGGTGCGTCTCGCCCCAGAGGCGTGATCGAAGCCCTTTGAACAAAAAGACAATCCGGGCTCCGAGCGGTGGGCGAAAGGAGTCCAAAAATAGTACTTCGGTCTGGATTGAAGAGGTATTGCAGCAGCCTCCAGTTGCGATGTCGACATTAGGCTTAAATGAAACTGAGGTGATTGGTCACATTAAAGATATAAGGGGTGAGATCAAAGTCAATGCTCAGTCAGAAGTTGAAATATCAGAGTTTGATCCTGATAATGAAATGCAAAACATTCATGGTTGGATTGCAGAGGTAGAGGATTGTGCCATTCTAAATAGCTGGACTGATGAGCAAACAACACAATTTGCTCTTAAAAAACTCGCTGGACGTGGTAAAGAGTGGTACGAATCTATGCCAAATGCTGTACATGTTTGGGACATGTGGACGATGAAACTGCTAGACGAATTTCCCAACGAGCAAGATTATGTTCAGATTGTCAAAAACATGTTGGCTCGCACTACTCGCAATGGCGAGACTTATGATACGTACTATTCCGATAAGCTCAAGTTAGTTCAAAAGTGTGGATTAATTAAACTTAAAGCTGTTGATGCTATAATAAGCGGCATTCGTGACCGTGCCATGCAGAATACTGCAAGAGGGTTAGACTGTCAGAATCCGGAAGAATTGTTGGAATTTCTTACTTTGCAAAACCGTGTTCGCAACAGTCGTCAAGTCATTATGCGTGACCCTGTTATGAGGATAAAAGTACATCCAATGTTTTGCCGTAAATGCTGCCCCGGAGGGATATATCCTGGCAATATCAAATTTGGTCAATAATCACAAAACATCTTGCTATGTCGCACTGTTAATTGCTAAAAGCGGTAAAAAATCAATTAAACGAAGAACATAATTATGATTCAAAGTATTTCTACTGGGTTTCTGACGATATAAACTATATCGTCTACCATATTATTATGTTTTCATCACACTTGCTCGTAAGTAGTGTCCTAACATGCTAGAAAAATCGACCGTAAATCCAAAATAATACCCGCGGGCCTTTTTTTACCATTACGTAACTAAAGTGCGTAATAGCTTTTTTTTTAATATTATACGTGGACTCAAACTATCACAATACGTCAGGACCCCAATTCTTGTGCCATTCGATATGAAGTTTCATTCGAGATGAAATGTCAGTTGAATACTATTTCCTAACAATCTCGCATAATAAACTATTGATCTCATATGTCACTAGAATCGGACTCCGAACACGTTTGACATTATCTGTGGTAAGTCACAGACAATGATGTAGTCTGCCGCTAATAAGTTAAAAATATGATCTTTTGTCTGATTTTATTTTATTTCCTCGCAATTGTGATGAAAAACATTGTATGTTACACGGGTGGTAAAGGAAATACAAAGCTCGAGTCATTAAAGCCCTCAGCCTTCGGCTTCGGGCTTCTAACAGACTCTCGTTTGTAATTCTTTATTTACCACCCTTAATACACAATGTACTATTAACTCATCCGCCATTACTGTCAAGTACATAAGAGCTATCAAAACATTGTCGATACGATAACGAGTCAAAGGTCATAAATAGTTTTTACCGCCTACAATCTCGGCCCAGGGCTTCTTCCTCATTGCTCTAAAGTTTGTCAATGTATTAAGTGAAGTCGCCCCACAGGGAATTAAAGGTGTTTTATTTTAAAAATTTTAAACCTTTGAAAAAACGACAAAAATACCTAAAAAACTATTAAACAAGATGAAATGATGATTGTATTCTTGTATAGTGTAACATTTTTTGAATAAAATGTTCTTATAAAAATAATTACGTAATCTTCGACTCTAGCCGAGAGACAAAATCGGGCAAGAGCATACTCAGTGTAGGGTTCCGAAGCCGTTATCACACAAAAACTCTTAACAAGTCTAACAAAAACCAAGCTCAAAAAAAACCCAACTGCTGTCTGAATAATGTCGTGAAAGTAATGTTTCTTATCATGTAAGTATATATTAATATAATTATTTTAATATACCCTATGACGTATAATTTATTAAAATCGGTTTAACAATTTAGTATTTACGAGGGAACATAGAGCCGGACATACATACAGGTCAAATATATAACCCTCCTTTTGGGCTTTGCCGCAGGCGGGTAAAAAACGATATGAATAAATTTCAGATGATTTTAGGAGGTATAACCTCGTGCCAAATAGAGGTAGGTACTTTTTATGGAATATATTTTGGAACTGTAAGACTGCAGTGCTTAGGGCTTAGGGTTGTGTTGCTTTGTTTCTTATGTCCATTCCAAAGGAAGGATGTAAGCACGACACTTTAGTCGCCTGTATCTCAAGAACCAATAAAGTCTACTTAGTCGTGATAAATTCTCAATAAAAACTTCGACATTATGTGATCTGATTAAAGATATAGCTTCAGATGTTTAGTACTTGTAGTAATAGGTGTAGGGGGAGACACTTGAATCTTACAAAAATCAGCAGTTTAAACATTACTTTTTCACAAACGAATCCCTTAGTCATAAAATTATTGTGACTAACCCGCAATAATTTTAAAAGACCTATCCAACGTCACCCAAAACTAAGTATCATTGATTTACACTATTTCTGAATTTTACCTCCAGTATATTAATTTTGGATTACATATGTGACTGGATTTGACGTTGCAAATAACATTTAAATTAACTGGGAATTTTAATTAGTTACTATACCTTTGTTGATGCGGTGCGGCCCAATTGATGGCCAGGGAACTTAGGGATCGACAGAAAGATGTTCACCGCCAGTGAAGACGCCGAAAAGACCAAAGGAAAAGACGTCACATTTATGTTGTGTGTTTTTTTATTATATTTCTAGTACCTAATATTGATGTTTGTCTGTAGTCGACGGCGAAATGCAAGCGACTGGCCAGCTTTAAGAGTTAGAATAAACAAAATCGGCCCAGGATATTCTTAGCCTTTTAAAATTTCACTTTCAATTGTAAACACATGATCCAATTTTTTTAAATTATACCATATCAAGTAATATAGGACGCGTTTCATCCATTAGGGATTTAGGCGTCACCTTGTACTCACAATTAAACTTTAATGCTCATAATTATAGTTAAGCGTAGATAAGCATAATTGTAAGCGTACTTATAAAATATTGGGAATACTGTTTCGGGTGGGTCAGCTTTTCAAGTGACCTGGGACCTATATGTTGCTATTTACATCCTTTGTCATCATCTTTTTTGTTTAGTGTCCTTGAATTTGGGTCTGTAATATGGACGCCGCAGTATCAAGTCCACCTTGACTATTTGGTAAGAATTCAAAATATTTTATTAAAATCGCTTGGTTATAGAACAGGTAATTAGTTCGAAAACTTAGTAATCGTCGTATTTATTTAGACTTTATGATTATATTTTAGCTTTGTATAAGTGTTATTCAGTATCCAACTCTTTTAGAAAAAGTTAAGTTCAGTGTACCGCACCACCCTTTACGTCCTAGACCTTTATTTAATGTGCGCTTTCTGCGACCTACCTAGATATATAATACTCTCGACATAAATACCTAGATATTAAAATAAGCATCTGTCTGTGTAACGTATATTCTTTCCATGTTTCTCATTATACTTAAAAGGTTATTTAAACGGAAAATGTTTTATTATCCTGTATATTTTGTTTATCTGTATGTTAACCTGTAATCTTTAGTGATCCTTCACCCCATTTCTAGTGTTAGGATTCAACTTGAGCATTTTTTATTATGTATACCTATTCATTAATGAACCTTCAGGTCTTTTTGATACTTATATTGTTTAGAACAACGAACTTCTTTATCCCTTTCTAATATGACTGTATGTATCTTAGAAAAAAAGATGACTGAGGGTTCCTTTTTTAACGCCCTTTGTTCTAAAGTCATTTTCCACAATAGTTTAGTCACAATATGGATGTTAGCCGTAATGCTTAGTACCTACCCGAAATGCTTAATATTCAAAACGTATCGATAGTCCTAAACTATTTTAATCGTAATTGTAGTTGTCATAATCTTGCTAGTAAACATGTATTGTGTAACCTTAATATTAAGTAATCATATTTATTGATCGTAAGTAATAATATTTTAAAGTAAAGAGGCAGGGAGAAGTGGTTTCTGTTTGTGTGTCTATCTTTATCTAATTGAAATATTGGACTGTAATCTAATACTCAGGAGTTAGAAACGAAGAGGAGAATTGATGTCTAAGTTATTGGAATTAAAACTATGATTAAAGGAATAAATACCGCGTTTCATTTCTGTAACTTTGTTTTGTATGACTATCAAAAATTGTCCTAAACTAAACCTTGTACTACAACATGACTGTTTTTAAGCGCTGGAGGGATGTCCTGTCAGGTAGACGAGTCCCACAGTTATGAGCGGGAATCATGGGCTCTGACCTTAGTAACATGACATGCCTTAAGCATACTTTCCAATTGGGATTGACCAAAAAAAATAACTCACGGTTTTCACTTTCTCATTCGAAAGAATAGGAAATTTAAAGACACCAATTTCATTAATTTTGTATTTGACCCAATAGTTTTGTTTTATTATCTTTATTTATTTAGCAGACATTTTATGGATGACATGATTATTTTAAATTTGTAATGGCATTTTCTAATAACTTTCAACAATTAACTGATATAAAAAAAAACCCCGTTGCGGAAAAGAACCCCCGTGTCATTGGCCCGACCTACTTCGAGCACTACCCGCAGATTTGAGATCTGAACCATCTGACGAAACATTTAGGCGTCGACTGAGAAACCTTTTGTTGGATAACCCTCTGTACTCAGTAGACGAGTACATGGAATTAATTCTGTAGCTCTAGTGTATGACATTTTTCTGATAACTTTTGTACCTTTTTTTGTGACTATTGTATATTTTTGACCGTTATTTTATTTTATTTCATGTTATTTTTAAATTATTAAGACGATCCCTATTGGTGAAATGATTTGTATTATTAATTTTAATTTTATTATCTTATTAGTTTTTGACAATCATGATGCGATTCTTTTAATTTTGACATGGTAATAATGCAAACTTATATTGTAATTTGTTTCATGAAATAAATAAACTAAACTAAACTAAACTATCCAATGAAAAAAAGTGATTGCAATAGTGTATTAAAACATACTATTTCAAGCTGTTTTCGCCTTACCCGAATAGATAAATATTTCAAAAACTTAATAATGCAGAACGGCTTTAAAACCCTATTCCTCGAAATGGTTTTCGAATTGGAGTAATTGTAAAATTATGAACAATCCCAATTTAGTCGACCATCACTATATAGTTCCAATGACCGACTGACCAATATTAGTTAAATGACCAATAATCAATTTCATTAATTACCTAATTTACTTAACTTCGCAGTTAATTTTGTAAGCTTAAGGTTTTTTTTTTAATCACCTGAATTAGCCAGAGACAAAAGTCCTTGATTTTTTTTGCTTTTAACTTGAATTACTTTAAGAAAAAGGGCACTGGTGAAAATCCCTTCCGGAGACCTGGGAATGGAGGGTCCAGGTACTGCCGGGCTCGCGCCGGCTAAAAACACCAATGGCCCTGTTACCATGTAGAATTAGTTGGCGGGGTAGTCGTCAGTTTCACGAAAGGTTAGGCTTTATTAATAAGTATTACTTAAATGCACGAAAAGTTCTTAGGTTACTATCTACGAGTATAATGGGTTCACAACGTAGGTTCTAGACAATAGACGACCATAATAATATATGGTCAAATCAACAATATTAACTTTTAGCTTTTCTTACTCTTAGGCCGTAGTTTACCAAAATTGGATTAAAACTTAGTCCAAGAATAGTCTATACAAAGTCGGCGATTAATCTAGGTTTAAGAACTTACTCCAGTTTGGTGAAATGCGGCCTTAATATATCAAAAGGCAGTTTATTTTCCAGGGGTAGCTTTAAGTTCAGTAGCTTTTTACGTAAGTTACAGCTTTCAGTGCTTTAAGAGCTAGGGGAAATACGGACAAAATGACATAAGTATACAGACAAAATGACACACCGGGCTTATTCCAAAATTGGCAGGAAATAGGTCAGCTTCTGGCACTGCAAAACGTGACGTTGACCATGTTTACAATCCTGCGAGACACCGAGCGCCACTGACTCGGTCTTCCCAGAGTAACGAGTGTTAATGCGTATGCGAGTGTTAAATAGTGCCGTCAGTTATAATTCGACGTACCTATGTTAGTGCTGGGTACCCCTGTAATAAGTAGCATTTATGTATATTCCTATTTAATTAAAACTTAACTTTACTGATACTTAATAAACTAAAGATGCGTGTAAAAAATTGAGAATATATGATTCAAAATCAAAACACCCGGTTATTTTGTCCGTTGTTGTTGTTCCCTTAAAGGTTTTTATAACCTTTAGTTCAGTTTTGTTAAGCTTTCGGTAACGTTAAATTAGCAGGCAATAGAGCATCGTTAGGTAGGGTTACAACACGTTAAGTGTCATTATGAAATAATTTATTAGAAAGAGATGACGAGAGAGATGACGTGATGACTTTCGATCTGACTGGTACTTCGAGTATTCTGACCTGTGTTCCCGGTGGTAAAAACCGTATCGTTATTGACCTGTTACGGGATTGTTTTTACCTCGGCCCCATTACCGTCAAGTAAATAATAGCCCACCAAACGAAGACGAAAAACTGCCCCTCAAGGGAAATAAATCGTGTATAAGTGAATTTTGGCATAGTTGTAGGGTATGGTGTTTTAAGCCACATACTAAAAGTACTTATGGGTAGGGGTGATCTTAACGGGTAAGGTGGGGTGTCCCGTGATCCCTTTTTTTAGTTTTTCGTATATTACTCGTAAACGGTGCCCCGTACCAAAAAAGTTTTAGAACACAAGTAATCTACATAAAGCCATCTATAAAAAAGTATCTACATTTTTTCTCTTGGATCAATATTTCATGATACCTTAGGTCACTACGAAAGTTTTGAGATACAAAAAAAGTATAAAAGTTATTCAATATTTTTTTATTACAGTTTCTCAAAGTACTCTCCATTAGCTTCTATGCATCGATTCATCCGCCTAAACCATGATTTATAGCATTCCCGGTACTCTTCTTTAGGGAGGTCTTCTACGGCCTGCAAGTAGGCATTCCGTGCGTCCTCAGGACTGTTAAATCGCGTGTCACGAAGTCCGAGTTTGATTTTCGGAAAGAGGAAGAAATCGCAAGGAGCTAAATCGGGGCTATACGGAGGATGACACAATTCTTCAATCTCTGTACTCTTCAAAAAATCCTTGTTGACAATGGCCTTGTGCGGCGAGGCATTGTCATGATGCAAAAAGAGCCCCCTCAAACCAGTTTTAGGTCGTTTTTGTTTTAAATTATTAAATACAGTAGGTAAACACACTTCAATATACCACTTAGCATTCACAGTTTTTTGGTCGTCTAAGGAAATTGTGGCCACATGACCACTTGCAGAAAAAATGTGGCCACCATTTTTTTCCCAATACTTCGCCCGCGTTTCACCTTCGTTGGAGGTTCATCATCGGGAAACACCCAAATTGTCGATTGCCGTTTAGTCGGTGGATCATATTGGTAAATCCAACTCTCGTCTCCAGTAATAATGTTAAAAATTGACCGTCCTTCTCCCTGATCAAATTTTCTGAGCATATCTTTGCACCATGTCACGCGAGCTTCTTTTTGTTCTGCAGTCAGCGAGTGAGGCACCCATCGTGAACATAATTTCCTGACTCCAAGCCGGTTGTGTAAAACTTCATTAATAGCTGGCGATGAAATCTTCACGACCTCTTCTATTTTGTTTGTAAGTCACTTTTGGGTCTACCTTAATAAATTTTTTCACAGCTAGGACGTTTTCTTCTGTAACTGAAGTCGCGGGTCGGCCATTTCTTTCGTCATCATTTAAGGAAAAAATCCCTGGTTTAAATTGAGCAAACCATCTGAAAACTGTTGCACGCGATGGTGCATAGGTAGTCCTCAAACGCCGAAACTAATCGCTCTCTGCACTCACATTCATTTAATCCAAATTTATAATCGTACAAAATCATCGCACGAAAATGTTCTCGCTTAAAATCCATAGTTGACATATAGTTGACGATAAAAGCCCGCGGAATTGAAACAAAAAACAACCGTCATTTTTTTATTTTTAAATATTTGATCAAATGGTTTTCTATGTTCGAATTACAAATAATTTATCTTTTAAAAAAAGGTTCAATCTCGTTGCGTTATTTTTATAAATTTTGAGTATCTCAAAACTTTCCTAGTGACCCACGTATATAAAGGGAAGAAGATGAAGAATAAAAAACAAACTTACATTTCCTTAAGTCGGGTAAGAATATTTATAAAAATAAAAATCCTTAATATTTCAGTAGCTTAGTTTTATTTTAATTAAAATAAGTTTAGTTTTTAAATTTGAATTGTAGATACGATTGTATTGTAATATTTTATAGAAGAATGTTAGGCTAAAGCGTAAAGACCTTTATAAAAAAAATACCATAGAACTTTGAGGACAACCCTTACGCTCAATTGGAGAGTTTGTATTTATCTCGAAAAGTAGGCTTAGTTTCTTTACTGCTTTAGCTATTTATATACTGTGGTAGTATGTTTGTGTCGTTGCATTTATCTTCGAAAGAACTAAGCCATTCACTACACCCATACAGTAGTCTTAGAAATCATACTATTAAATTCGGGATTAAACATTGACGACCAATTCTTTTACTAAACCGCAAAGGTTTTTAATTTGAAGATGAATGCTCCTATTATGACGGGGCATCTGTCCATTTCCTATTTTGAGCAACAACTCTGCAAAGAGCCGGGTCACTAGTAGAATGACGGGATCGTAAAATGACTGACTCGCAAAATGACCACATCGCTTGTAGCCTATAATTATCTTAAAATGTCCGAGTCGCAAAATGGACACAATGGTTTTTTCATTTTATCACTCTTTAAGTACAGTCGACGGAGCCCCGCACGGCGGGGCTCCTATTTCTAGGTAATTTGCCCTTCGGGCATTTAAAGTAACCTAACGAACCTAACCTACCTAGTTACGCAAAGAAAGTAGTCCTTTTGCGACTCGGACATTTTGAGATGTAGGCTACAAGCGATGTGGTCATTTTGCGAGTCAGTCATTTTACGACCTAGTCATTCTACTAGCGACCGTTAGATACCATGACATGTGATTACCCAACAACAAATGAAAAAGTCTATAAATTAAATGTTGTATCCCTATGACATTGAAATTGTTGTTATCTGAATTTCATTCCCTGATGTTAACATATCCCACCCGGTGCTCATAGGTACCCTTTTACACATGGATTAACTGGATGATTTTAATGAAGAATAAAAACATGATTGTTATTGTTTACCATAATAATATATTTACTAACTAAAAAATACAATAAAAAAACAACTTAATTAAGAAAACGCTCAATCACTTTGTGCATAATATAGTATAATATACACCTTTGCATGTATCGATGTATCCGACGACGTGACAATCATTTAGAATAGCGACATTTGCACCAGACTTGTCAGACAAATGTACAAACGCCGTCACTGTTAACCGACCACTAGTGAACCTTAAGGTGATAAGATTCACAATTGGTCAGTTAACTGTGTTGCTGATGGTACGATTCTCGTGTCGCGGCGCACCGCGCTTATAATTTATTCAAGGAAATAGAAGTGTCTAAACAGTTGTATTATATTCGCCTAGAATTCACACACAGCTTGCAACCCGCTCGCGTATGTATCACCCACCACGATTGACTGTGAACTTTAAGTTTCGGATTTGTATATTATGGAAAACCGCTCCTTAAGTTATTCAATACGATACAAAAATACTCAGCAATACTGGCAAACTAAATTAGGGGACATCTCAAGTAGCTCTGTTGCCAAATCGTCGTCGAGAGACGCAGACGTAAACTTGAGCGCAAAGCTGGATCTCAAACGTTTCAGCAAATGCTCTGACTTTATAAACGTCTAAGACATTATACAATTTAACTCTACTTGGAGGGCAATTTTTGCATGCTAGCTCTTCGTGCCCCGTGCCTGTTTCAAGCAGCTACCGATCATCTTCACAGTATAGTCTTTGATATTAATACCTTTCACTAAGCATACTCAAGTGCTGATATATCTACTAACGAGCTACACTAAGTCTGATTCGTATAACCCACACTGATAGCATTAGCTTGAATGGAGTGGTTGGTGTTCTTTGGCACCTCACCACCCCAGTAGTATTGTGATGGTAGTAGGCAATTGACCCGACCTTCTAGCACAGCCTAACTACCGAGCTATCCAGAGGGTGGGTTTTATCCTCAAGAGATTCAACGCCTCACCATTAAAAGGTGTGAAATTTTCTAAGGATTGACTAGAAATTGAGTTTACAAATAGAGTATTAGTATAAAATATTGGAAGATACACGTCCAGAAGCAACAAGCTTTTAACTTTTAAAATGGGTCTAAGTAAACAGATGCAATAGTGGTCTCGTTTAGTAATAATTGGAACTGAACCTCTAGAACTAACCTTACAATGAATGCAAAATCATTTTGTAATTACATGTGCAGACACATTGCTTGAAATAACTGTGCAGGAATCATTTTGACTTATCTCATGCGGTTTTCGCCAAGTTGCTGTATTAGTCTCGAGGCCTGTGTTACTTACCGGTTTTTTATTTATCATTTTCGCTTATCGTTGGGAACATTCAGTAGTTTGCCTTTCTCTTAATGAGCCTTATTTGCAATTCTTCACCTTTTTTGATCTTACTTACTGCTGGATGCTTACTGATCTGGTTTACTGCTTTAATAATTTAAGCATTTTAAATGGAGTTACTATTGAGATAGAGTATTATTAGAATTACTATATTACGACATCAGCTGGTTCATTCGCTATTCGTTTTTTCTTTGTGACGTCTGTCACATTCGTTTTTAGTAACATATTTTTTATGAGTCCCGGTACAAAAATTTTGTAAATGTTGGACAAAATTATGTTACAGCTAGATAGAGCTACAGATGATGAAACAAAAAACTAAAAATATTTATAAGGTATAACCAATGCAGCCACAAAATAAAACTAATTGCATAACTAGAAAAAAGAGTGACAAAGAACAAATGAGTATAACTACTACAAAAAGAATCACCAAGGAAACTTAAAATATTAGAACGAAAACAGAAAGTGAACAAATAAAACCAGTGACGAATAACAAATGAAACTGAATAACAAATGAAAGGTCAGCTACCGAATGTTATCAAACGTAAAACGATTAGCTAAAACAATAAATAAGGAACTGGTGACGAAAACGAGTAAAGAAGCCCCCTTTGAGTTTGAAATATCAGAGTCACTTTTCGTGTATTTCCTAGTTCGTGTTTCGTCTCGTGAATTTTCACTAGGCTTTGCGCCATCTTTAACAGTAAAATATAACTTGGGATGTTTTTTTTTCTTCTTAGGTTTCATCTTTTTTAAGGCTTTTCTTGTGCTACCAAAATAATTTACAAAAGCAGATAGGTATGAAATATGTATTGAAGGTCGCATGGATTTTGCGTTTAACCCCTCGGACGTCGGTGACGACGGCGTCATTGCCACATGTTTGATACCAAATGTATTGAACTTTAAAAGTTTTGTTTTCGCTTTAATCTCGATCTTTTTTCGGGCTTTTTTTTTGCCATCAAAATAATTTTCGGAATCAGATGGGTATGAAATATGTACTGACGACCGTATGGATTTTGAGTTTAACCCCTCGGACGCCGGTGGCAACGGTGTCATTGCCGCTGCTTCCATACTAACTGTATGGAAGTCTAAAATCTCTGATGCTCCAGGGGTTACAACCGAAGCTAGAAAAATCTTTCGACTTCTAATGGAGGAACACCCCTGGGTAGTTATTATTGGAATTTGATTGATTTTCATATTACGCGTCATTGGAGATTTACACGTTTGTTTTAAGTTATTCAACCCCACGGACGTCGGTGGCAACGGCGTCATTGTCGCACGTTCCATACTAAATTTAAACGATTTAGCGGTTACCAAAGGGAGCGGAGGGGTTAATACTGAATCATCTCTAAGAAAAGTTTTTGCCGCTATTTTGAATTGTTCTTCAGTGTTATATGGTGAAACTGGAAAAACGTAGCCTTTCTGAGAAAAAGTAACTGTCGATTGATTGACTGGTTTCAGATTTACAAACGAAAATATTTTGCTATCTTCAACATGCGTAGTAGATGTTGGTGGTAAATTTTCTGTTGTTTCAGTAACTTCTTTGTTCTTTAGAGATATCCTAAATGGTAGGAGATTACCCCAGGTCAATGAACGGGTCTTTTGAGTAGTCGTGCGCGTGGGTTCCTCTTTATAATCATAAATAATTAAAGTCTGTTGAAGAAAATACATAATTAATATTACTGTTGCAATGTAACGAATTAACTTTTGATTAGAATTATCATCGACATTCAAACAAAGTGATCGCTAAACCAAGCTTCAGACGGCTTTAATATTTTTATTACTTGCAGTAATACTTTTACATCACGCCAGAAAAGTAGTAAAATAAAATCTTGAGAGTATAAATAACTCGAAAACTACAGTTGCGTATTCACCTCCCCACTCGTCACCCCACCCCAGTGCTATTTTGGTGATGTGATGGTAGTAGAAAAGCTGGTAATTGACCCAACCCTCTTCTAGCACAGGCAACCTACCGAGCTATCAAGTGGGTTGGTTTTATCCTCAAGAGATTCAACACCTCATCATTAAAACGTATAAAATTTTGTAAGGATTGACTATGAATTTAGATTATAAATGGAGTATTAGTATAAGTATTGGGAGGGTACACTCCAGAAGCAACAAGCTTTTAACTTTTAAAATGGGGCTGAATAATCAATCACATGCAATAGTTGTCTCGATTTGAAATATTTAGTACGGAATTTCTGAAACTTAACTGACATAAATGAATGTAAATTCATTTGTAATAACATGTGCAGATACATTGCTTGAAGAAACCGTGGAGAAATACTTTTGGCTTATTAGTAGAGAATCCGAAGAGGACGCGACCTTCACTGGGCAGATTAATCGATAAAAAGTATTTTATATCAAATTTAAAATGTTAAGTAATATATGGCGAATAGGTAGGCTGAAAATTTTTAGCGCAGTATGTAAAATGATCTTAAAAATAATGCAATTGCTTGTTTAATAGACAAATTACATACCAATCGTAAGTAAAATACTTATGCAAACGTAAGGTTGCCATTTTTCCCATCATTAATATTGGGTAGGCAGGTATTAACAGGTAAGTCGGTACTAATTATTTGCACCAAATCTAACGTTTGCAAAATCTATAGGCTTCATAATTTATATTAAATTGCAATTCAAAAAAGTTAATTTTATTATTACTTAGTACTTACTGGACTGTTTTTTTTACAGCGTATCTATTCGGCATAGTAAATTGTCAATAACTGGCCACTTAAGAAAGTGTAATTTAGTTACTAGCCATCAAATTTATTTATGACGCTGTCAGTAAAGATACTTGGACGATTTGTTAGATGACTTTCCCAAACGCATTTTTTCTTTGAAGCAAATTTTCATCCAGTCGCTTCTTTTCCTGGTACCATATTTTCACTGTCGTTTTTTTCTAATTCCAAAAATCTAATTTGACACAGTCGACGGAGCTCCGCTATGGCGGAGCTCCTATTTCTGGGTTATTTGGCCCTCCGGGCCTGCTGCCAAACTAACAAAACCTAAACCTACCTACATTACGATGTAATTAATTTTGGGAATAAGTGCGACGGGGATAAAATCGAACGGGAACAAATGCGACTGGGTAAAAAGACGAACGAGAATAAAAGCGACGGTAATAAAACCGAACAGGAAAAAATAACATTGGGTCAAATTAAGAATGGGAAAAAATGCGAAAAGAAATATCGCTTCACGGAAATAATGATTTTGTGAAAATTATGTAACAAACCACTTGGACAGTACTCCGGGTAATAACTCAGAATCTAGGTATTCTAATTTGATCGCAAAGATGTCAGCAAATCTCTTGCTTTACAAATTTTATTGCAAAGTGGCCAGTTTAATTAATAGGCGATTTATCCTATTACTTAAAATACTTATTCATTTTTTTTTTTTTTTTATTGATTTAACAACCCAGTGAAGGTCGTTTCCTATTCGGATCTTAGGCCCGTATTAATAAACTCATCTTGGATGAGATGCGCATCACAAGATACTTCAAAGTAAACGTCATACCAAAGAACACTGTCATTTTTGACGCATCTTGAGACGAGCATTAGAGTTGAGATTAGTTTATTAATACGGCCCTTAGACTATAATTATGTATGTATCTCATTCGTTTTACCCTGGATTAGTCTCCGTCTGGATTAGTCACCGGTTTTTTATTTATCATTTTCGCTTATCTTTGGGAACATTCAGAAGTTTGCCTTTCTCTTAATGAGTCTCATTTGCGTTTCTTTTGATCGCCTTGCTGCCGTAATAAGCGGTTTACAGCATTTAAATAGTATTAACATTTTAAATTTAATGTGTTTACTAATTACATTATCCCGTGGATGTCCCGTTATCCCGTGTGGTTGCCGGGTTAGAATAGTGCCGCTCCATATCTTCCCGTGGATGTCGTAAGAGACGGCTAAGGGAATAAAGGCGTATAGTACTGTTAGGCGATGGGCTTGCAACCTGTCACTAATACACTGGTAAACATCTTAGCCTAAAAGTGCAAAATGTGGTTAAAGAACTATTAACAAATTTTTATAGTTGTTGCTAATTCTGTAGCTCTGCCTACCCCACTCTGGGAATAAAGGCATGAGTTTATGTTATGTACTAATTACATAAGAGCATAGTATGCTTCGACTACTACATTGCAATTAGCCGCCTTCTGTGGTAATACGGCAGCAGCAGGTTACTTGTCTCATTCACTATTCGTTTTTTTTGGTCACGTTTGCTGGTCGTCAAGTTCGTCTTTCGTTACATTTGATATTAGTTTTTTTTAATCAGTCCATCTATGAAACTTAAGACAGTGTAAGCAAGAATAATGTAGCTGGTGAGATAAAAAACAAAAATACCCATAACTAATGCAGCCATAAATGAAATTAGTTGCAAGTAAGACTTAAAAAAATATTGAAAAATAAGAAATGAGTACCTATAACTAGGAGAAGCCGTATCACCAAAAATCTTAAAATATTAAAACGGAAACAGATAATAGATAATGACCAAATAAAAACAAGTGACGAATAGCAAATGACACTCAATATAAGAAAGATCAGCTACTGGATGTTATCAAACGTGGAACTATTAGCAAAAACGATGAATAAGGAACTGGTGATGAAAACAGACCAAGACGAATACAGAAATTGACGAAAATTGAATGAGATGAGCAAAAAAGCCCCGTCGAGTTTGAAATAGTACTGCTGGCCTTAAAGTATTCGCTAGCAAGAAGCCCCATAGTGGTGGTGGTAATATCAGAGTCGATTTTAGTTGTTGTTGTTTTAGTTGTTGTTGTTTCACTAGTTGTTGTTTCACTAGTTGCTGTTTCTTTTTCGGAAATTCCATTCCTATCATTCCATTTTGCGTTACATTTAATAGTAACAAGAAATTTGCGATTTTTTTTCTTTTTACCTTTTGTCTTTTTGAAGGCTATTTCTGTGCTACCAAAATGTTTAATCAAATTAGGTCGGTATAAAATATGTATTGAAGACCGCATGGACTTTAAGTTTAACCCCGCGGACGCCGGAGGCAACGGCGTCATTGACGCACGTTCCCTACTAAATATATGGAAGTATTTGGAGTTTAATTTTAACTCCGTGGACGTCGGTGGCAACGGCATCATTGACGCGCGTTCCATACTAAATGTATGGAAGTATATTGAGTTAAAGTTTAACCCCGCGGACGTCGGTGGCAATGGCGTTATTGACGAATGTTCTGGACCAAATAAATGAAAGTATATGGAGTTTAAGTTTACCCCCGCGGACGTCAGTGGCAACGTCGTCATTGACGCACGTTTCATGCTAAATGTATGGAAGTATCTGGAGTGTAAGTTTAGCCCCGCGGACGTCCTCGGCAACGTCGTCTTTGACACAGGCTCCATTCCAAATTTACGAAACGATTCAAGGGCTACCGAAGAGAGGGGAGGGGTTAATATTGAATCATCTTTAAAAAATGGTTTTTTCGCCATGTTGAATTTTTCTTCATTCTTATATTGTAAAACAGGAATAACGGAGCCTTGATTGACTGGTTTCAGACTTACGTCAGTCGTCATTGACGCACGTTTCATACTGAATGTATGAAACGATTCAGGGGCTACCAAAGTGAGGGGAGGGGTTAAATACTGAATCATGTTTAAGAAAAGCTTTTTTCGCCATTTTGAATTTTTCTTCAATCTTATATCGTAAAACAGGAATAACGGAGCCTTGATTGACTGGTTTCAGATTTACAAACGTAAATATTTTTTTATCTTCAACATGCGTAGAACGTGTTGGTGGTATATTTTCTGTTGTTTCAGTAACTTCTTCGTTCTTTAGAGATGTCCTAAATGGTAGGAGATTACCCCAGGTCAATGAACCGGTGTTTTGAGTAGTCGTGCGCGTGGGTTCCTCTTTATAGTCATAAACAATTAAAGTCTGTTGAAGAAAATAAATAATTAATATTATATAATTAATTACTTTTGATTATAATTACGTCAAGATTCAAACAAAGTAATCGCATAACCAAGTTTCAGACGGCTTAAATATTTTTATTGCTGTAGATACTTTGGAAGCAATTAAGTCCGGAAATATTCACTTTTTACTTTATAAAGAACCGTCGGAATATGTGCCACACGTTGATTTCCGCTGATTATTTTTATCTTCTGTTACGTGTATGGTGTGTGTGTGTGTGTTGTGTGTATATGTATAATATGTATATAATATTTGTTATTTCATTACCAAACTAAGTGCAGGTTATACAAGATATACGCATTTTTTTATTATACAGGGTGTTTGGCAGTCGGGTGTAGGGGTTTTAAGGGATGATAGTAATGGTCATTCTGAACATTTTTGACCACATTTACTATTATGCTAAGTTTCACGGTTTCCGAGATATTGATCATTTTAATAGGATTTTTTGTCATTTTTCCTTATGTCCGTGATACGAAAAACCCCTTAATTCAAGTATTAATTTAAAAAAAAAACAGTGTTTTCTTTCATGACTTGAATCACTATGAAATAAGGAAGTTTTAAAGCTACATGGCATTTTTTTTTCTTTACAAGTTTTTGAGTAAACGCGCAAGAGTTACTTTCTCCATACTAAGAGAACCCCGCGTTTGTTTGTGATAGTCCAGGTTAGCTGGGTAGGTGAGCATGTGAGACTAGGGTGTGAGTAAGATTTAACCCAGGAAGGAGTAAGTCGAATTTAAGTAACTAAGGGCGCCAGACTTACATCCTGTCAACAAATGAAATCGTTCAAATAAAACCAAGTCTTTAGTAAATTACATTTATTTACTTAGTTTACTTATTTAGATTCAGTATAAACAAACTACCTAAGAACAAGGTTAATCCTTTTAGAATTTAAATTGGATAAGGTAACACGGAGATTAAAGAAGTAGCTAAAGTACTCACGCTGTCATCTTCATGAGAAATACCTCCTTAGTTGGATACCGCTAGTGTTGACTAAGCCGAATAGTCCGAGCTCACTCTCTCCGCAGGTGGAAATCAGCTGAACACTGCACGTGCAGGAAAGATGGATGGATAGCTTGAGTGCAGGGTATTCCACGAGGCATGTAGTGAGAAGCTGTGACGTGAATCACCTCAGCCGACAGATGAAGCGATGAAACGTCTTTAAACCACTTGCAAGCTTCATTCAAAGATATGAACGTCGAATCCAGAGGTGAAATGGAATAGGTGTGGAAAACTACACACCAAAACCACAACTCAGAAATTAAGAGCAGAATAAGAATTAAAAAAAAAAAAAAAAAAACCCTGTGAACAAAATATTCACTATAAAATAACAGTAGGAACAGGCGGTAATTAACACGTGGTTAAACCAAAGGAAAAGAAGTAACTTACCACTAGCCGTGGGTTTCTTTTACCATATATAGCATGAGGCAAAGCTCAAGGGAAAATATGCATGTAGGAAGGTTGGCATGACTGTTATACGAGTCACTGAAAAATAAGTAAGCACGGGTTACGAACACGGAAGTAAAAGGAAGCACCAACCTCAAAATGGCGGCAGCAAAAGTTCTAGGCGAAAGTTTCACTTACCGAATAGGAACTATGGTTGAACATCATACATTGATATTATGGATTTACTTAATCCATTTTAGAAGAAGAAAGTTAATTAGACAAAGTCTGCCATGGGCAGGGCCGGATGGCGCGATCGGTGAATCGGAGGAAATTTTACTACGTCCTTACATCTTGATGATTCGATCCCGATAGAGGTCACGGAAAGGGTCTTGAAAGATGCTGGGTCATTGACTTCCGAACGGATCTTTTTATTTACATTTAGAAGTAAACAGAAACAAAACTATAGTGTCACAAGATTTATCCAATATGTCTTACATATCAAATGAGATGACTTTATTATTATTAAAATGGTTAAATGAGTTTATTGTATTTTATTATGTACTCAGAAGTTAAAATCAATCACCATTGCCTTCTATTTCGGACAACGATTTATCGAGAGACTGATGTACGGAACGCATCTCGTATTGCGTTTCGTTCCATGAGTTGAATCGATTGAAGAAGTAAATCTTTATTTAAATTAAATTAGGTTATCTATTTAAAGTATGAATTTACGCTAGTTGGAAATTAAACAAATGATGGGATAAACATTTGTTAGTTTATCATACTTGATTGAAAGAAAATATTAAGAACCAATGTCATGGTTGAAAGTTCGTCTTGCGATTCAAAGTGCGAAGAACAAAACGTCACATAAACAAAGTGTCAAATGACCGGCTTGTCATAATACATTGTTATGATTATCAAAACATGATAATTTATTGGAAACAAATGCTAAAAGGAAGAAGTAATGCTCATAGGCAGATATGGACACTTGTTATGGAATGTAAACAAATAGGATTACATAAAGGAAAGGTTAGTAAGGCTATATTTAGATAGGGTCTAGACCTCAAAGTGTTACAGTTCATCCCCAGTTGGGTTAAAAATTTTGTTTCAAAATTAGAATAATTGGAAAGAAAATTTTTCTTCCAGGTGAAAACTTAGAATAAACGACGAAGGAAACTGAAGAAACTAATATAAGAGACTTTCAGTAGAAAAGAGATACCTGGCAACAACTAGTTGGTGAAGGGTAGAATTAAATTAAGATTAAGTAGTCAGCATGAGTACCAAGCGTTTACAAAATACATTGTCTAGTGACAACTAGACCAAACACTAGCATAACTATAGGCATAAGCTAAAGTGTTAACTCGCGAAAGCAAGTTTCGATATGGTCAAATCTAAAAAAAAATACTTAACAACTAATTACATATGCAACGTATCTTGATCCAAGCTTTTAGGATCACTTAAACTAGGGCTAACTTAAACTATGGAATGTTTAAACGAGGGATTGTTTAAACGAGGGATTGTTTAACGAGGGAGCGCTCCAAAAAAAAATTAAACAAACATAACAACTATAGTAAACAACCATAGAAAACATAAGTTTCAAATCCATGCATTAAAACTAAACGTAGCAGTTTCCTTTCATTAACGTACTAAGAATTAAATATCTCTTCTCATACTCCAACAAGAAACAAACCACTACAAGGTAAAGTTAATTAATACTAAACATGTTGACTTAAAAGTACTGTGAACTAAAACAAGTGTTTTTATGAATTACATGGTCACTTGTTACAGCAAATAAACGGGAAAGTTCTTCAACATATAATAGAAGAGAACCTATTAAATAGTAAGATCAACTCACATCAATAAAGTTAAATCTTTTAACCATCCTCATTGGATGTAAGTCCTGGTATCAGGAAGTAAGTCTAAAGTAGAAAGTAAAGTAAATAGGAGGGTATACATGAACTAATTCATAGGAGTATCCCTATATTTGTATAGTGAGTAGGCACTAGCTCGATGACTAGTGTTAAATAGCAGGTTAATACCTAGTATATATTTTAGTGATATATATTTTTTTTAGATAGGAAGTATAGAAAGAGCTACGGAAGTCACCTTTAAGATTAAGAGAGAGGTGGAGCTTCACCAGGTCTAACTATATCCTTAATATGGAAGTCACCAAGAATCTTTCCGGACAAAGATTTCAGGGTGTAAACAAGTGGTCCACGCTTTTTATAAATTAAACATTTTTCATAGCGTGGGGACAACTTTGCAGTAAAGAATTTAGCAGCATTGGATAAAGGATAACATTTTTTATAAACAAATTGTCCCTCTTCAAGTTGGACTGGCCGCTTTCTTAGATTATAATATTTTGCATTACGTTCGTGAGAAGCAAGCAGTGATTGACGTACCCTTTGGAATATAGACTTTAACTCTGTTAGTTTGTCTGACAGAGCCAAACCGTTATCAAATGAAAGGGCGTTCTTGTCAACCGGACAATCAGCATTGTAAAGAGAACCGTCGAGAATCATCTCGCGACCGTGAGTTAAAAAATACGGTGTAAATTTAGTGCTGTCGTGAACTGCAGTGTTTAATGCACATTGGATCTCCTGTATGTTCTTATCCCAGTTGCGGTGATCAGAACGCACATACGAGGCAATGGTTCTTACCAATTCGCGATTCACTCGTTCCGTTTGGTTGGTTTGCGGATGATATCTCGGGTTGTAGAAGACGTGGGGAACCTTATATTGAGACAGTGTGTCTCTAAATTCCTTAGATATAAATTGAGGTCCATTATCCACATAAATGTACTTTGGTACACCATGGGTAAGGAATATGCCTTTTTCCAAGCATTTGATTATTGCTTTAGCAGTAACCGTACGTAAAGGAAATAAAGTTACGTATTTACTAAAGTAGTCCGAACAAACGAACAAGTATTGGTTCCTAGAGTAGGATGGAGGAAAAGGTCCTAATATGTCGCAAGATATGGCCTCACCAGGTGTTGAGATACGACGAGGGTTACCCATTAAACCGGCAGGAGCAAGGTTGACTGGTTTATAAGTTTTACATATCTCACACGAGTCTACATAAGTTTTGACGTCCTGAAAAAGGGTAGGCCAATAATATAAGCTAGAAGTTTTGTGGTGAGTTTTAGCTACACCAAAGTGACCAGATGTCGGGTGATCATGACATTTTTGTAAAATTTCATTTCGGTCTTCATAAGGAATTACCAACTTCCAGTCGAATTGAGCTGTTAGGCGATATTTATTCTTAGAAAGGCGAAATAACTTATTATTTTCAATCTTGAAGTTTGGGTAAAGAGTAGGTTTATCAGAAACGTTTTGGAAAAGCTCTAAGTACCAAGGATCTTGTGTAGTAAGAATATCAGATACAAAATCTACCTTTATACGAGAAAGGGTGTCAGGTATTACGTGTTCTTTTCCCTTGCGATGAATTATATCGAAATTAAATTGGCTTAGGCGACACGACCATCTATTTAAACGACCAGAAGGGTTCTTAAGATTAGAAAACCATACCAGAGAAGCATGATCAGTTATGATAAAGCATTTGCGGCACTCAATGTATGCACGGTATTGTTCCAAAGCATAAATTACCGCAAGGAGTTCTCTTTCAGTTGCAGAATAATTAATTTCTTGAGCATTAAGGGTACGGCTGCAGTAAGCTATCGGGTGGTCACAATCGTCAACGCGCTGGGTCAAAACAGCACCGATAGCGTAAGAGGAAGCATCCGTGTGGATGCAAAAAGGTTCATTAAAATTGGGGCATCTTAAAATAGGAGCAGATACTAGAGCAGTCTTAAGTAAGTTGAAAGATTCGTTGGCTTCGTCTGTCCAGACGAAGGAAACTTTTTTACTAGTTAGGCGCGTAAGTGGGCGAGCTATCTTGGAGAAATTTTCAATAAAACGACGGTACCAACCGGCCATTCCTAAGAAACGTTTTACTTCTTTAACATCTTGAGGGATAGGAAAATTTAAGATCACCTCTACTTTGGAAGGGTCAGTCCTTAAACCGTAACGATCTACCACGTAACCAAGATATTTGAGTTCGTTCCTACAGAACAAAGACTTTTTTATATTTAAAGTGAGATTAGCAGCCTTTAGTTTAGCATGCACTGCTTTAAGCAAGCGAACGTGTTCATCGAAGTCAGATGTGCAGATGATAATATCGTCGATATAGCAGAATACTTTATTATCAAATTCCGCCACGAACAATTGATCCATGAGTCTTTGCATAGTCGCTGAAGCACCAATCAAGCCAAAGCACATGCGATTGTAGTGAAATAATCCGCGTCCAGGTACTGTGAAAGCAGTTTTCTCTTTAGCACTGGCGCTTAAAGGAATTTGATGATAAGCTGCGCTCAAGTCAAGTGATGTAAGATATTTAGCGTCACGTAAGTTGTCCAATATATAGTTTATATAAGGAAGTGGATAAGCATCCGGTTTAGACACCGAATTAAGTTTTCTACTATCTAAACAAAGTCGAAGTTCACCGTTAGACTTTTCTACCATTACTACAGGAGAATTCCAAGGAGAGTAGGATGGTTCTACTATACCAGCCTCTAACATACGATCAACTTCTTTTTCTAACGCGGCCTGTTTTTCAGGACTTAAACGATAATATTTTTGTTTGATAGGAGAACTATTACCAGTATGGATGTTATGTTCTAGTAGGTGGGTTTTACCAAGACCAACCTTGTCAGTGTTGATTTGATCAAAGAGAAGTTTAATATTATCCATTTCGGCTTTCTGCGTAGCAGTTAAAGAGTCAAAGTCATTAAGACCAGTTCCCGCGGGAATGTCGGTCATGCTAGCTATATTTTCATCAGTAGATAGAGTAGAAATAATTTCAGGAGCTAATTGGAATATCTTCCAAAAGTTAATTCCGAAAATAATAGGAGCAGTAATATCAGGTTGAATGTTAAATTGAACAATTTGAACATTATTGTCATAAGAAATAGGAAGAAGCATGTATTCAGTACAGGCTAGAGCGTGGCCATTGGCTACACGAAGTGTGAAAGGAGTAGTATGTTTATAAGTAGGTATACCAATATTAGAGAATAAATGGTGACTACCTTTTCCAAGAATGGAACATGTAGCACCACAATCAAGTAGGCCTTTTACCTGTAGACCAAGAACATCTACGGCAAGGTAAATCCGAGTATCTCCTATAGGGGGATTAAAGCAAATTGTCTTTTCAGAAAGAGAAGGAGAAGTACGTTTATAATAGTTTTTAGATTTGGAAAAGACAATACTATTTAGTTTTTTGGCTGAGTATTACACTTAGCGCAATCAGGTACACGTACACCTTTCTCACCACATCGGAAACAAACTATCTCGCGAGATCTCCTACAAGAGTTAGTAGGATGATTATTCATGCCGCAGCGGAAACACGAGGGCTTAGAAGAAAATTGGTGGACAGCTGCCACCTGGTTAGAAGACTGAGAAAGGCGTCGAGGATAAGACGACGTAGTTTTATTTTTATTGAAAGCTATAGTCGTAACAGGTGATGACGATGAAGGTTCAATGAATTGTTCAGATCTCACTTTAGCTAATTCTATACGCTTGCAATATGCCTTAAGCTGTTTTATAGAAGTGACGTCATGTAAAGCTAACTCCCTACTGTACTCAGGCCTTATATTACGCAGAAGAATGTCGAGTTTCTCATCTTCAGGAATTTCCTTACTTAAGCGTTCAAACATACCTAGCACGATTGAGAGGAAAGTCACGATCGTCTCACTTTTTGCTTGCGTCCTAGCACGAATTTCTTGCAAAAGCTTATAATCCAAGTCAGGTATATCAAAGTCATCACGAAGTGCTTTTATTACATCTTGATAGGAAAGAAAGTCTGAGCGGTTAGAGCGGAACCACGATAAAGCAGGTCCATCAAGTATTTCAGGAAAACCGCGGTAAATGACCTCTTCGGATATTTTCCGAGCCACACGCAGTTCCTCTAGTCGCGTCAGAAAAGTACGGGCACAGGAGTCCCCGTTGTATTTTAAATTCAACGAGTTTACATTAAAAGTTTTTTCAGGCATATATATTACTTTCTTAGTAACAACTCCGGAAGGCTCTTCCGAAAAATTGTCACTACTATCAGAATCAGACGTAACAGTATCATCTCGTTTCAAACGATCTGACAAAGAAACAATAGCAGTTTGAAGCAGTTGAACATCTTCAGATTTTTCAGTTAATCGATTTAAGCGACAGAGTAGGTATTTGCAACGAGAGCTCAAGCGGTCTGTAGCAGCCTGTGACAGATTGTCATTGATTTCCTTTTCAATTTCTTCAGCTTTCCGTTGGCAAATATCTAATTCTATTGATACGTCACACTCCCCTAGAGTATTAAATTTTAGGCTACCTCTACGAGCTAGATCTGCAGTCTGCTTCAAAACTTTTTTTAAACTATCCCTACGAGAAGCAGGGTTAACATTAAGTTTACGAATCGTAAGTTCGTGAGTTATCTCATCTTTGTGTAAGTGAAGTATTTTACAACCAGCTTTAAGAAAATCCATTATAAAGTTGTAGTCTATTTAAATTAATGAATTAAAAAAAAATATTTATAAGATAAGTAGTATGACTTGAACTGAATTATGCAAATCGTTGAAATTGTTTAAAAGAAAAACTTGCAAATTAATGTAAGCAAGTAAAGTAAAGTAGTGTTGAAAGTAAAATTCTGATCGGGATCAGACTAAGTAAGTAAAAGTTCAATTAATTAAATTAAAATTAATTAAAGTGATTAACTGAAACTTCAGATAAGTACCAGATTAAACCAGTAGTTAATACAGTAAAAGCATATGGTTGAAGCATTCAACCAATATAACAAGAAAATAAAAATTAAGTTTCACTTAGTATAAAAAAAACTCAATTTCAATTTTTTCTTAAAAAGTAAGTAACCATAGTCCCTAAAAATTGATAAAATATAGAGTATACAGTCCGTAGGTATTGTAGAATTAACAATGTTACCGAGAAATAACTTTAAGTATTATAGAAAATTTTATGAGAAAAAAAAAAAACTTTATTTGAACGATATCACTCTCTAGGCTTCACGTTGGGCACGCCACTGTGATAGTCCAGGTTAGCTGGGTAGGTGAGCATGTGAGACTAGGGTGTGAGTAAGATTTAACCCAGGAAGGAGTAAGTCGAATTTAAGTAACTAAGGGCGCCAGACTTACATCCTGTCAACAAATGAAATCGTTCAAATAAAACCAAGTCTTTAGTAAATTACATTTATTTACTTAGTTTACTTATTTAGATTCAGTATAAACAAACTACCTAAGAACAAGGTTAATCCTTTTAGAATTTAAATTGGATAAGGTAACACGGAGATTAAAGAAGTAGCTAAAGTACTCACGCTGTCATCTTCATGAGAAATACCTCCTTAGTTGGATACCGCTAGTGTTGACTAAGCCGAATAGTCCGAGCTCACTCTCTCCGCAGGTGGAAATCAGCTGAACACTGCACGTGCAGGAAAGATGGATGGATAGCTTGAGTGCAGGGTATTCCACGAGGCATGTAGTGAGAAGCTGTGACGTGAATCACCTCAGCCGACAGATGAAGCGATGAAACGTCTTTAAACCACTTGCAAGCTTCATTCAAAGATATGAACGTCGAATCCAGAGGTGAAATGGAATAGGTGTGGAAAACTACACACCAAAACCACAACTCAGAAATTAAGAGCAGAATAAGAATTAAAAAAAAAAAAAAAAAACCCTGTGAACAAAATATTCACTATAAAATAACAGTAGGAACAGGCGGTAATTAACACGTGGTTAAACCAAAGGAAAAGAAGTAACTTACCACTAGCCGTGGGTTTCTTTTACCATATATAGCATGAGGCAAAGCTCAAGGGAAAATATGCATGTAGGAAGGTTGGCATGACTGTTATACGAGTCACTGAAAAATAAGTAAGCACGGGTTACGAACACGGAAGTAAAAGGAAGCACCAACCTCAAAATGGCGGCAGCAAAAGTTCTAGGCGAAAGTTTCACTTACCGAATAGGAACTATGGTTGAACATCATACATTGATATTATGGATTTACTTAATCCATTTTAGAAGAAGAAAGTTAATTAGACAAAGTCTGCCATGGGCAGGGCCGGATGGCGCGATCGGTGAATCGGAGGAAATTTTACTACGTCCTTACATCTTGATGATTCGATCCCGATAGAGGTCACGGAAAGGGTCTTGAAAGATGCTGGGTCATTGACTTCCGAACGGATCTTTTTATTTACATTTAGAAGTAAACAGAAACAAAACTATAGTGTCACAAGATTTATCCAATATGTCTTACATATCAAATGAGATGACTTTATTATTATTAAAGTGGTTAAATGAGTTTATTGTATTTTATTATGTACTCAGAAGTTAAAATCAATCACCATTGCCTTCTATTTCGGACAACGATTTATCGAGAGACTGATGTACGGAACGCATCTCGTATTGCGTTTCGTTCCATGAGTTGAATCGATTGAAGAAGTAAATCTTTATTTAAATTAAATTAGGTTATCTATTTAAAGTATGAATTTACGCTAGTTGGAAATTAAACAAATGATGGGATAAACATTTGTTAGTTTATCATACTTGATTGAAAGAAAATATTAAGAACCAATGTCATGGTTGAAAGTTCGTCTTGCGATTCAAAGTGCGAAGAACAAAACGTCACATAAACAAAGTGTCAAATGACCGGCTTGTCATAATACATTGTTATGATTATCAAAACATGATAATTTATTGGAAACAAATGCTAAAAGGAAGAAGTAATGCTCATAGGCAGATATGGACACTTGTTATGGAATGTAAACAAATAGGATTACATAAAGGAAAGGTTAGTAAGGCTATATTTAGATAGGGTCTAGACCTCAAAGTGTTACATGTTTTTCACCAAGTATGGAAAAACCAATTTTGTGAAGTTACTCAAAAAGTTGTACTTAAGGGAAAAAAAATGGCATGTAGCTTTAAAACTTCCTTATTTCATAATGATTCAAGTCATGCAAGAAAAACTGTTTTTTTTTTTAAATTAATACTTGAATTAAGGGGTTTTTCGTATCACGGACATAAGGAAAAATTACAAAAAATCCTATTAAAATGACCAATATCTCGGAAACCGTGAAACTTAGCATAATAGTAAATGTGGTCAAAAATGTTCAGAATG
The DNA here is from genome assembly GCA_963966035.1 of Acleris laterana. Lineage (NCBI taxonomy): Eukaryota > Metazoa > Arthropoda > Insecta > Lepidoptera > Tortricidae > Acleris > Acleris laterana. The sequence continues at coordinate 8,929,093 of OZ014438.1, forward strand.
ACCCTTACTATCATCCCTTAAAACCCCTACACCCACAGACCATTTAACCTAAAGACATAGTATTCCCGGGCGACCCCCTCTGTCACGCATACGGTGAATTCACTCTATATTAGGACCACGCCTCCGATGCTAACTTCAGTCTAATAATGGCGCTCGCACAATTCGCACGCGTGTGACATTGTTATTAAATTGAAATTTCCACATGATTGAAGACTGGAAAAATGCACTATTGTTGTGTAAAATTATGTGGAAAGAACACAAAAACATCTGGTGTGCAAAAGGATGGTATTTCGTTTCACAGGTAAGTAGATTTCAATAAAATAAAAAAAATACGAAATATTTTAAGCGTGTAATTCAATCAAGTTCTATGGTCCCGGTTCGGCACTCGTTGATGTCTTTTTAGAAAGTCTCTCTCTAATACCTTGCACGTTATATCGCTCCTTACTTGTCTATCATTTCGTGGCATTACCACAGAACACTAGCCGGAAATAGTGATGTCCATAATAGCATGTGTTTGTTACTATCGATGGTAATGGATAAAACATATTTCTTCTCAATCGAATTCAGGTTTTATGTTTATTATTGTTGAAGTATAAATTTCAGTTTACGCACATGAAGTAATGGGCAGTCGCTAGTTATTTACTCAGAAGCTAACAACAAGAAGAACCGCAAAGTATATATCGACTGTGTTACTGCCAGCATTTAGATCCTAAATAATATTCAAGGATGATAACGAATTACGTATCTACTTAACTAGCGGTTTTGATTTAAAGTCACTCAAACGTGTATTCTTTCTTTTAGGTTTCCTAAATGCCCAAACATGAAGGAAATATGGATTAATGCCACAAAACGATCAGATGATTGGTTTCCTTCTCCAAGCAGTGTTGTATGTTCACGGCACTTTAAGTCAGAATATTTAAAATTAACGAAAGGGAATAGACGAATTTTGTATACAAATGCCGTTCCTACGCTACACCTTCCAACTGTGGTAAGTAAATTTACCTGAGTGTATTTTTTATTGTACCTTGGTGAAAATGCACTCTACTACATTTAGTGTAGTAACTAGTAGATCAACAAATACGATTTAGAGGTAAACATAATTTTTATACTTCTAGATACATGGAGACGGATCGGTTGCTCAAAGTCGAAATTCATTTTCCGATGTTGCCATAGTGACACAGACCTTACCAACAGCAGAGGTACGTTCACGTAGTGTTAGTAATTCTTAGTTCTGGCTAAGTTGAAACTTACACTTATTTTCATTTTATACATTTCCAATTAAATTTCAAAATCAAAACATCAAAAGACAGAATAAACTCTTCATACTCTCATCATAAATCAATTTTAATTTTACCAGATATGTCATGAAGCAACACAACATCAAAGCTCCGTTACAATGAAAATGGAAGTAGTACCTGCTGTGTTACCTATGCCTATGACAGAGGTAAGGTTTCAAATAATTACTACTTATTTGATGGAAACTCCTTGTTCAGTTTGTAATCCTTAAAACGTTACTTATGTTATGTGTACCTAAGCTTTCTTATTTGCAGACCATTGTACAAGCAACAACGGATTTCGCAACTAATGCAAGCTACAACATTCGACCAGATCAGAACACAGAGGACTGTTTAGAAACAATTTCGAATTTTAGTTCTCCTCGAAAAAAGCGTCTTCGCATCACTATAGCTGACCTTTCGCAAAAACTTAAACAGTCAAAAATTAAAGTAAAACGTTTACAAAGTTCCAATCGCACGTACAAAAAAAAGATTACCTCATTGAAATTGCTACTAAAGGAACTACAGGATAAACAGTTAGTCACTGACGAACATACGTCTATCTTGGAACATATCGGCGTACAGAGTTCAGAAATCCTGAAACGTCAAGTAATAAATTCGAAGTCAGGTAAAATAAGCCGAACAAAATATTCTCCTCAACTGCGAACATTTGCACTCACATTAAATTTTTATTCAACTAAAGCCTATCAATACGTTAGAAAAACTTTTAATACGTGTTTGCCGCATACAAAAACATTATCCAAGTGGTACCAAACTGTCGATGGTCGCCCTGGTTTCACCAAAGAAGCCTTTATTGCCCTTAAGTTGAAATCTGAACAATTAAAGCAAAAATTGTTTGGAACACTGATTTTTGATGAAATGAAAATTAACAATGACGATATTGATTATAATCCACAGACTGAAAGGACATATGGATATGTTGATTTTGGAGGCGAATTAGATACCGACTGCACAGACGAATGTTCAGAAGCTTTGGTTTTTTTGGTCGTGCCATTTAACGCTTCATTTAAGTTACCAATTGGGTACTTTTTGGCTAACAAACTGAATGCTGACCAAAAAGCAACGTTGATAACACAAGCCATTCGTTTATGCAAAGAGGTGAACTTTGAAGTAAAGGCTTTGACTTTTGATGGCTGTCCTACAAACACGTCGACAGTCAAAAAGCTAGGGTGTTGTTTAGATCATAACAACCTCAAAACAACATTCAAAGTAGACGCCGATGAAATTGTAATATTTTTAGATCCGGTGCACATGGTCAAGCTTCTAAGAAATAGTTTCCAATTTTACAGCGTATTAAAAGACGGTCAAAATAATGCAATCAAGTGGCAACATATCCAGCAATTGCATGAGTTGCAAGAAAGCGAGTCTTTTCATATGGCAAATAAACTCCGTTCAGCTCATATGAATTTCAAAAAAAATGTTATGAAAGTCAAATTGGCGACACAGATTTTTAGTAGAAGTGTAGCAACTGCTCTGGACTTTTGTAACAGAGAATTGAACATAAAAGAATTCCAAGATGTCAATGGAACTGTACAATTTTTAATGAACATAAACGACCTGTTTGACATCTTGGATTCTAAAACTCACAGTTATGGTTTCAAACGAGCAATGAATAAAGAAAACTTTTTGGATGTTTGTAGGAGAATGGATGAGGTTAAACAGTATTTACTGGCACTTAGTGTTCATGAAACGTCTCAAAAACCGGAAAAAAATGTTAAATTAATAAAATCTCGCCGCTATACCGGATTTCTTGGACTCTGCGTCTGCATTGAAAGTACAAAAATACTATTCAGAAAATTAATAGAAAATGAAGCTTGCCCCATGACGTACTTGCCGCTACATAAAGTGTCCCAGGATCACATAGAGCTATTTTTCTGCAACGTACGATCAGCTGGTGGTTGTAACGACAATCCTACTCCTCGTCAGTTGGAAGGTATTTATAAAAAAATGTTAATTCACACTGAACTACAGCAGTCTGTCACAGGAAATTGTATACCGTTGGAGAATATATCAATTTTAAATTGTTCTTCACTTGAACGAATTAATATGACGGTCGAACGAAAGAAAAATAATACAAAGTTTAATATCAATGATGTTGACGATGAAGATGAGTTAGCCATTGCAGTACAAGAAGCATCGTTGTCCATGTTTGCTGAAAACATAATAGAATATATTTCAGGATTTGTGGCGCGTTCGTTATGCAAAAAAATAAAATGCAGCAAATGTGTTCAAGGTTTAATATCATTAAACGCAAAAAGAAATTCCCTCATATTTGCAAAAGATGTAGGTGGATTAATATATCCATCTGAAATGGTAATAACAATCTGTCGACGATGTGAGGTCATAATAAAAAGTAATGATAATTATAAAACTATCAAACCCGATCGAAGAGCCGCATTCCTTGTAACGAAAACCTTGCACTCATTTACTAATGAAGATTTGTTTCCCGATTTATCGAGGCACCAATTCGATTACGAAAGTACGAACCACGTAATCGACTTAACTAAATTGGTTATAGAAAAATATATAAGCGTGCGATTGGCTTATTTAACAAAAAAAAAGCAAACGAGTCAGAATCAAATTAGACGAGTTTTTACCAAGCTCATACATTTTAAGGGTCAATAGTAATAAAAATTAGATTTACTTGTATAGTAAAATAATAAATAGAATAAAAACTTTTTAGTTATTTTATTTATTTCATCTGACTCACCTACTAATATTATTTAGTTTTTAGAATGACACATGCTTTGTCGATAACATGTGGTAAGCCTAGTCACAGTTCATACTATCGATATTTATTGAATTCGGTCGGTGGACAGCACTAGCGATCGGCTGTCAACGATCACTTGACATTGCAACAACCAATCACGTCTAAGTGAGTGCATGTTACGCCGCCCTCACCCCTGCATTTTTGGCAGACTTCGTTTTAATGAAATAATTGTTTAAAGCTACGTCTTTAGGTTAAATGGTCTGTGCCTACACCCGACTGCCAAACACCCTGTATACACTACTACCAGTTTCGTAAATACGAGTGACAAAATATACTGTCAGCTGCGAGTCTAAGTGATAGCAATAGCCAGTCGAACGGTACTAAGGAGCTGGGGGTGCAGTATATTTTGTAGTTTTTGAGTAAAATGCCGGTGACATACGGAATAACAGACGGACGGGACGGACATGACGAATCTGTAAGGTTTAAGGTTTTTGCCATTTTGAGATTTTGAGGAATGTTTTAGTGTCTTATTTCAAAGGCGTTCATATTTTGGAACTATCTATGGTGTAATTCAATACATTGCTAAGTTATTGAGTAGGTATCGATTATTAAGTTTTTAAATCCTGGTTTGAAAAGGTGTAATCGCAAGGTAGTGACTTTAGCAGTACCATTAAAACCTTAAAACTTATTAAAATATTAAAAAGTTAAAGCTTTATTCTGAACCGGCATAGAAAGGGCTTCTAATGTTTTGTAAATATGTTTTTCATATTCTGGGACACCTGTATAAATAGTATAAAAATGTACAAGTTTTTGTTTATAAAACAATATTAAACAACCTGTATACCTAGATCTTAGAATTATAATAACTTAGTCCGCACACTAATGTGATGCCACTTAAACTATACCAATTTTGGTCTAATGAGTACATTATTTTCACACTTGTGTATCCTCACGCAAACTGTACAGTTAATTAAAAAAGTATTTTCAAAACATGTTCTGGCATAACGCCCCTGATATTTAATAACAGCTTATACCAAAGTGTCATCATCAACTGTAGATTGAATAAGTCAAACTGAAATGATTATAACAACATAGGCACACAGAAGCACAATGACCGACCAATATGTCATAGATAAATAGTAATACACGATGTCATATCATAACATAACAATATAAGATATTTTAAACAAAACTCTCAACAACCTAAGGACCAGAATGACACAATTTTGGCCGCTTTAATTCAAGATGGTTGCCAATGCTGTGACCCTTGGAGGACGAGAACTTGTTTTTTTCATGATTACCCTAAACATAAGCAATACAAATTAAAACATTTTCTACACCACATTTTTACGCCCAAAATACCTGCTGACTGAGTTATCGTGCAATCAAAAAAAAACCTTAGAAGTATGTTTTGATTTTTTTTAATGTCATAGACTATAAAGTTAAACTGTTTCAAACAGCATTTACAGCGTCTTTAATAGTCGTGTTAATTTTCTCGCATTGTTGGAAAAAACACTATTTAAGCCTCATCCGGGAAGGGCGGTTGCTGGGTAGTGATTCTGAGAACAACGACGGTCGGACGGACCGACGAGTGAATGTCCAAGCGGCGAGTTTAAAACATAAAACATATTTTAGCATTTTAGCGCGTGCATTTTCAATTTAGCAGCATGGTTTCTGCCGATGGATCGGACGTATAATAATAATATAATAATATCAAGGGACTATGTCACACCAATTGACCTAGTCCCAAACTAAGCTCTAGGCTTGTACAGTCACAACCCGCGAATGTTACGCCACTTGCCACTCTTCTTAATTTAACTGTGTAATGCATTTTGGGTTGACAGCAGACTTGACATATTACCCGAGTGTAGTTACACGGCTAAATTAAGAAGAGTGGCAAGTGGCGTAACATTCGCGGGTTGTGACTGTACTATGGGTACTAGACAACGATATAAATACTTATATAGAGAAATAAATACTTAAATACATAGAAAACCATTTTCCCGGTCTCTGCAGTAATGTTCTAACTCATTAATTACTTTTTTTTAATAAATATGCTTACTCATTAAGTTTGGGACTAGGTCGATTTGTGAGAGAATGGCTCCTAAATATATATTTATTAATTAATGACTCATTAGGAGTTATTTGCTTAAGGCAAAACGTTCGTACTTTACTTCTCCATGGCTTACTTTTCTTCACAGTGACTATTTCGTTTGTTACTTATAAGTCATGGTGACAAATTAGCCAAAACGTATCGATGTGTACATCCAGCAACAAAGTGAATGAAAGCAATAAAATGATTTACAATACAGATTAACTAAAAAAAAACATGAAGCATAATTACCCGTGGGAGAGCGCAGTAGGAACATTATATGGTATGCTAAACTACAATCGTCAGTGAAATCTGACGCAATTTATTGTTTATACAACTTTGAGATTATTCCATCAGTTTCTTTTGCTGTTGACTGTACGAGAGGGTTATGCCTACATGCTTCCATCATAGACTTATAGTATATTACTTCGGCTTCTATTTGTGGCTTTAAGACTGCGCCGAGCGTACGCCGGATGTACAGTGGTGCCTTCATAACTATTATTGTGTTTTCTAATTAAATAAAGTATTTTCTTAAAATTGGTCGGTAGGTTTTTATACTACAAATGAAAACACAACTTATAGGTTATATCACATAGTTTAATAACAATTCACCTTCGAGTTATCAAATTAACGGAAAAAAGTGGCCACCTTTTCACATTAAGCTCGAAGCTCACTCGAAGGGTAATTTTTATTAAAGTTTGTTCTGTATCCCATAAATGGTGCTTTTACTTGCGCTACAAAAACGTATCGTCTGATTGCAAGGAAATACTTTAGTGAATTAGAAAACACAATAATAAAGGTAGTAATGAGGGCGCCACTGGACACTTGACGTTTGCTCGGTGCAGTCTTAAGTTTTACACATCAGCTGTATGAAATTATCTAATTCTAAGACACTGAGTGAGTCTGAGAGTACAATGTTAAGCGCCGTAGTATAAACCAAGCATTACCTCGTCGTTTTTATTCTCATCCATGTCGACATTCCTCTCTAAATCTCTGTCATAATCGTAGTTGAAATCAGTAGTACTAGTTTTATGATTAAATTCAAATGGTTCTAAAAGTCCACTGTTGTTATATAAATACTCGTTTTTCATACGAGACAAAAACTGACACTGAACCTGAAAAATCATTGATAAATATGTAAGTATCAAAAGTAAAAGCATAACTGAAAGCTAAGGTAAATTCATGTCAAATGAGTGTCAGTTAAATTTTCTTACACAGATTATAGGATATGTCTATTTATTTCTTTATTTATGGTCAAATTGTATCAAGGCATATTGAGAACAATAGAAACTCCATACTAAATAAACATCACCTTCACGTACAGCGCAATTGCTCTCAGAAGGTGCTTCGGGTTTGTACTTCACTCTCACTCGCTGTCATATGCTTGGTGTTATTCGCTCACAAACAAAGGACGGGCGGACGAACGAGCGAAATCACAGCGGCGAGTTTAGGTAGTCCCGTCAGAGCGAACAAACCACATTTCAGCGCGTGCATTTTCAATCGGCAGAAACCATGCTGCTAAATTGAAAATGCACGCGCTAAAATATGTTTTGTTCGCACTGTCGGGACTACTTAAACTCGCCGCTTGAACATTCACTCGTCCGTCCGTCCGACCGTCGTTGTTGAGAGAATCACTACCCAGAACTTATTGGTAATTCCTTTTTGTGATAAAACACCAGATAAAACATGCTTAAAGTGCCCAACCACAGGCGCCAGGTTTACATGTAGGGGTTAAACGAAGTCATTTTCTCTAGAATAAAATTAGAACTTCACAAAACAAATAAAGTTGGATACCATTACAATTTTCTACAAAATAAAAAGGAGGGAAAGACAAAAAGTCAAATTAATAATTTGTCTTTTGACTGGTCCTTTTCTATAAAACTTTATGTGTATAAAAATGCAGTTTGATTGAAATATTTTATTGCTGTTTTATATTTATAAATGAAACTACTTCTATTTTTTTTTTACTATTATGTATGCTTGTAAGGAATGTCTGGTAACTTAAAATCTTGTTATTGTTTTATTTTAAATACTAGTTGTCATTCATTTCAGCTTCAATTTAGCATCTAAATGCATCCGTTGTAATTGTTAAATAAAAACGTGTACTCTATTTTATCTATTCTTGCACCCCGCCCGCGAGCGGCCGTACCACAGCACCATGTTCAAACCTCATGGACACGGACAAACTGGTCGGTCATGCGCTAACGAGGTGATAGCGGTGCAGTTACGCAATAGTACTAGGAATTCATGAACCTGAGAAGGTCGTTTGTTAATACGTCGTCCACTGTTCAACACCATGTAGCAGAATATAGTCAACTCCAATGAGCGCCAACGTTGTACTTGTGTGAGTTAGGGTGTGAGAGACGTTAGGGTGAAAGGCAAGCTGTGTGCATTTGGAGGCAGGCTGTTATGTTGGTGTGCTCCCACGGCGATGTTTGCCTCTCTCTCAATAAGATAATATATGAATTCCTAGTACTTTTTAACCCCTGACTCCCCTCTATGTACCTGTGGTATCTTGTTGGTATCCGTGTGTCTTCTGTGGTATTTTCTTACATTTTGACTTTTAATTTTTAAACATATTGAAATAAAAAAACAAACATTAGTTAGTTAGTCGACGGATCCAAAACGCCTGGAAGAGCTTCTGGTCCATGAAGGCGCTAATGAAGGGCAACCTTCCACTTTCACTTAAGCGCAAACTCGTCGACGTTTGTATTCTTCCCATCCTAACCTACGGTGCCCAAACTTGGTCACTGACTGAAGCCCAAAAATCCCGACTCAAGATTTGCCAGCGAGCAATGGAGCGCAGCATACTCGGTGTTCGCAGAACTGACAAGATCAAAAACACCGAGCTGCGCTCCAAAACTGGAATTGCGGATGTGGGTGCCAAGACCGCTAAGCTTAAGTGGGACTGGGCTGGACACGTCTACCGAATGCATCCAGAACGATGGGCCAAGGTTGCCACCGAATGGACCCCACAAGATGGCCACCGGAGCAGAGGCAGACCAAAAAGGAGATGGCGGGACGACTTAGACGCGTTTCAAAGCAAATGGCGGGAGCATGCACTCAATCGGGATGAATGGCGGAAAAGAGGGGAGGCCTTTGCCCAGCAGTGGGACACCCAAATAGGATAATAAAAAAAAAAAAAAAAAAAAAAAAAAAAAAAGTTAGTTAGACTAAATTTAGCCTGGCCGGAAAAATAAAAAACCTCGCCATATTACGGATTTGGCCAATTTACGAAACAGAGATAAAAGAAAGATAAGTGGCGATTCTGTTAGATTTATTTTCATTCATATGGTCAAGCTTTAATAATAATACACAGAATTTTATATTATCAAATTTGTCTTGAGTACCATTAAGTACCTACGTTTTTAGGGTTCCGTAGCCGAATGGCAAAAAACGGAACCCTTATGGATTCGTCATGTCTGTCCGTCCGTCCGTCTGTCCGTCCGTATGTCACAGCCACTTTTTTCCGTAACTATAAGAGCTATACTGTGGAAACTTTGTAAGTAGATGTATTTGGTGAACCGCTTTAAGATTTTCATACAAAAATAGAAAAAAAACAATAAATTTTTGGGGTTCCCCATACTTAGAGCTGAAACTCAATTTTTTTTTTGATCAAACCCATACGTGTGGGGTATCTATGGATAGGTCTTCAAAAATGATATTGAGGTTTTTAATATATTTTTTTTCTAAACTGAATAATTTGCGCGAGAGACGCTTCCAAAGTGGAAAAATGTGTGTCCCCCCCCCCGTAACTTCTAAAATAAGGGAATGATAAATGTAAAAATAATATATGACGTACATTACCATGCAAACTTCCACCGAAAATTGGTTTGAACGAGATCTAATATTTAGTTTTTTTTTAATACGTTATAAATCGTAAACCGCATTTTACCTTTCATTCAATCCACTCCAATATAATAAAGAATAAAGAAATACATTTATTTAGATGTATAGTGGTACGGAACCCTACATGCGCGAGTCCGACTCGTACTTGGCCACTTTTAAGTACCGTGCTTCGTTTCAATTTATTAAACGTGATAGTGTGGCAATAATCGAAATTACATAATAATCAGTTAAAAGCTTCTTCAAAACAATAAAAATATGTCTTAAACATCGTTGTATACTAATGAAACCACAATAATATTTGTGGCTATATACACCTGTATATGTATAACAATAATAACTATGTACCTACATTACTTACGTATTAGAATGTACCTCTATTGCATCATTATTTATTTTCAATCCATTTTACCCATTCATGGATAAACACGGTACTAAATTCACAATGTTGCCAACTTTACTACATGCGAGACGGGTAGCGCCTGTGGACCTTCCTTTGCCGCGCCTGCTTGCCTGACGCGGCACTACGTCATCGGGTTACTCAACGGTACCAGGACCTCATGACACAAAAGGTTTAGCGTACTCCGCAATCAATAACAACAGAATAGCAACGCATAGTCGGTCTAAATTGGAAAGAGATGGACATGGAACACCAAAAGAAAACAATATGAATGGTGTTGTAGTATAACATTCTAAAAATAAAATATAAAAAATTGAGTTTCAACGTTTTAAGTCCAACTTTTAAACTTACAGGGGTTCAATTCTACTAACAAAATTGTGTTCTTGTTCAGTTCTTGACAAGTATAGGATTTGATCAATTTGTGTGGGATTATCCCTTGACATTTTATTTATTTTTGAATTTATATTTTTAAATCGACTAATCCAAATAAATATTATATATGCGAAAGTTTGTGTGTGTTACTTTTTAACAGTTGGACGGATTTAAATGAAATTTTAAACGGAGATAGCTTATTCACTGGATTAACACATAAGCTACTTTTTTCCCAAATTTATTTAAAGGTGTCGAAGGAATAACGATTATCGAAGTCTCAGGCAGAACCTAGTAATAAAATAAATGTGAAAGTAACTTGGTTTGTATGTTACGCTTTCACTGTTAAACTGCTGAACCGATTTCGATAAAACTTGGGAAGACCCAAGCTTAGCTTGAACCCAAGGAAAAGACACAGGGCTCTTGGTATATAGAAAAGTGATAAAATTAATATTTTTTTACGCGGAGGGCAATAGTTAGTTTCGTAGTAACAAATATTGATCAGCATCTAAAATATTCTAACTAATCTATAAACACACCCCTAAAATATTTTTTGATAAGGATCGACTGTGTGACGTAAGCTGTAGGATGCCTAGATATACGGGGGTGAGTCTAGGGGGCTGAAACAGAAACTAGGTTGCACCGCTCTCTCACATCAATAGGCAACTACAAACAATGCGGCACCTCCGTGTTCTGACTCCCGAGTAAATCTTGGCATATACGCATGCCGCGTGCGTTGCCCGGCAACCTAAAACTTGTTTTCAACTTAAGATTATAAAATAACTTCGACTTCATCAGCGTAGCTTTCGATTATCATTAAGTACTCCCTATTCCATTCGGGTCAATAATTGCAAAAACATTGCACATAGTTAAATACTTAATTGAGACACTGTTACTTTCTTCCATTGTTTTCCCTTTGTGTAACGAAAGTTATCCATATGATTATATGACTAATTAATCTTTGTTACACAAAGGAGAAAGTTAAGGATTGTTAAGGATTTTCTAATTGAGCCCTTAACTATGTTCATTTTTTTTGCAATTCACCCATTCAGGAACTTTTTAATTTTCTGGGATAAAAAGTAGCCTATGTGTTATCCAGGGTATAAGCTATGTCCATTTTTAATTTCATAAAATTCTGTCCAGCCGTTGCAGCGTCAAGAAGTAACAAACTAACACACACATACACAAACACACAAATTTTCGCATTTATAATATATGTTTATAACTTGTGCACTTGTGAATCTATTTCGTGTAGTTATTTTACTTCTAATTTAAACTTAATTAAAAGTAATAAATTCAAAAAATAACAATAATCAAGAATGTAATGAAAGCTTAGAGGGTTCTTGACCTCGCTTAAGCCACTGCATGAAAAGTGTTTTTTTTTTATCCTAGGATATCTACTCTATGGTTGTTTACTCTATGGGCGTAAGTACATTTATTTTGTACTTGTAAAGCTTTGAACAGTTTTGTGGAGATTAAAGGTTAGTCGTTTAGCCGTTCTTAAATCACCCCAAAAATGCCTGTGCACTCAAGTTAGACGTATTTGATTAATTATATTATAATTATATTATATCTTATTTAAGATAACATTTCGTCGTGTGGGGAAATGCATTTGCCACACTTTTTTCCTCAAAAACCAACTAACCTGTCAATTTAAAACACGATTGAATTTGTTACGAAGGTCTTACACGAAGCATACATACATGTATATCTAACTCACACACACAAGGGCTATTCAGAACACATTGTACTATTCGTAATTTGTAGTGTTACTACGCTACCACTTTAACTACTACACACTTCCTGCTGTCTATGCAACCCTGGTGCTCAGACGTCCCATGCGACAGTATTTTAACCCCGAGCAGGAAAAGTTCAAGGTTCACGGGCTACGGGAGAGGTGTTTGATCACGTACTCAATGATTCTAGGCGGGAAAAAATATTACCGTCTTTGACGTTTAGGGTATTGTCATGGTATATTTGCTTTTAAGACTGCGCCGAGCAAACGCCGAACATCCAGTGGCGCCCTCATTACTATTGTTGTGTTTTCTAATTAACTAAATAATTTCCGTGGAATCAGACGATTTTTTTTGTAGTGCAAAAAAAACACTATTTATGGGATACGTAACAAACTTTAATAACAATTACCCTTTGAGTAGTCAGCTTAACGGGAAAAGGTGGCCACTTTTTTCCGTTAAGTTAATAACTCGAAGGTGAATTGTTATTAAACTAATATGATATACCCTATAAGTTGTGTTTTCATTTGTAGTACAGTTTTGTCCAACTTCAAGAAAATAGTTTAGTTTGTTAGAAAACACAATATAAGTATTTATATCGTTGTCTAGTACCCAGAGTACAAGCCTAGAGCTTAGTTTGGGACTAGGTCAATTGAGTGGAAGATTGTCCCCTTATATTATATTATTATATTATATTATAGTAATGAGGGCGCCACTGTACATCCGGCGTACGCTCGGCGCAGTCTTAATTGAAAATGAAACACATTTGATTCAGATTTAAGAAATAGTTACGATTGTAAACTTTAATGCGGTGTTCACTAACTATTAAACGGACGGTTAGTGGTTTGACGGTTTTTCATTTCAGCCGAATTAAGGGTTAACAATTCGAAATTAATTCGACAATTGCTTATTTAATGCCCGGTTCCGATATCGGAAAATTTGACACATTTTTTACGTAGCAAATGTCAAATTTTAACGAGGCGCAAGGAAAACTATTCGTTTCTTGAATATAGGAACCGGGCATGAAAGGCGAAAAAGTAACGCCGTACGGATTTCCCACGACGCCATTACGTAACGCCGAACTGAACTCGTCGCCGGATTACTCGTAGCAGTACCAGGGTAACATAAGCTAGAGAGAGCAGCAAGGGAAGTTTCTGCGCATGCACGCATCAAAGCGCTGTGTGCGTCACACACACATATTAAAACCGTTTGTTTAAAGGTCGTTTTATAAGAGCTGCCGTTTTTAAATGTAGTTTGAAATTCCAACCCAAAATCTGTAATTAAAGGGATTATACTATACATAGAGTAAAAGTGAATGTGCATACTGGTAATAATAATAAGCTTACCCGATAGTGGTTGTCCTGTTTTTCGTTTCCAGACATTTTTTACTTTTTTCGGACTAAGTAATGGAAATTTCATTGAAAGTGTGATAGGTACATTGATTTTCGGGCCAGTGTAGTTAATTTGACATGAAATGTATCACAATGGATCAATTAATTAACTTACAAGTATCTTCGTTTGAAATTATATTAAATTTTGTATGTTTTATACATAAAATTCACGACTTTTTCATGGAACCGGGCATAAAACGGCGAAAAAGTAACGCCGTACGGATTTTCCCACGACGCCATTACGTAACGCCGAACTGAACTCGTCGCCGGATTACTCGTAGCAGTACCAGGGTAACATAAGCTAGAGAGAGCAGCGAGGGAAGTTTCTGCGCATGCACGCATCAAAGCGCTGTGTGCGTCACACACACATATTAAAACCGTTTGTTTCTAGGTCGTTTTATAAGAGCTGCCGTTTTTAAATGTAGTTTGAAATTCCAACCCAAAAACTGTAATTAAGGGGGTTATAGAGTAAAAGTGAATGTGCATACCTACTGGTAATAATAATAAGCTTACCCGATAGTGGTTGTCCTGTTTTTCGTTTCCAGAAATTTTTTACTTTTTTCGGACTACTACTAATGAAAATTTCATTGAAAGTGTGATAGGTACATTGTTTTGCGGGCCAGTGTAGTTGATTTGACATGAAATGTATCACAATGGATCAATTAATTAAGTTACAAGTATCTTCGTTTGAAATTATATTAAATTTTGTATGTTTTATACATAAAATTCACGACTTTTTCATGGAACCGGGCATAAAAAGGCGAAAAAGTAAAACGCCGTACGGATTTTCCCACGACGCCATTACGTAACGCCGAACTGAACTCGTCGCCGGATTACTCGTAGCAGTACCAGGGTAACATAAGCTAGAGAGAGCAGCGAGGGAAGTTTCTGCGCATGCGCGCATCAAAGCGCTGTGTGCGTCACACACACATATTAAAACCGTTTGTGTCTAGGTCGTTTCATTATAGTTGCCGGTGTTGGCTTCAGTAATACGGCGAGTTGGTCCTTGCGACTCAAAGATGGATTTAAGAAGGGGAGCCATCAAAATTTCTGATGTACCTGACTATAATTTATTAAGCTATACCTAAGGGCAAGTTTGGTATCATTTTCGAATAAACCAAGGACGCCAAATTTATTTAATACTGTTTCACAGGTAACTAAGATAGGTGATTTGATTACATTTTATAGTATTAATACATAACATAAGTAAAAAAGTAAAGAATAAAGATGGTGCGTAATGTTTGCTAAAGTTAAAAGATTGCAAAATTTACTACAAAACTGTATGTTTACAGGTAAGTTTAAAACGTATTAAAAACAAACAATTACAAAGTTACAATATTCCATTTTTATGTTATTTTATCATTGCAAATTAAGTTTATTTTATCATTGATAATAATTAATTAATTAATTATATATTTAGAGTTAGTTTTATTTAATTTTAGTTTTCTTTTTCAGTTATTGTGTTTTGTTGTATTTTTTTATGTAATTTCCAATTAATTTTTTTAGATTGAATGTACTGTTATGTTATTTAAATATTAAATCAGATTACCAATTAAAAAATAATAATAAAAAAATATTGTAAAGTAATTAACATTAAAAAATGACATTTTGACATTCTACTGCTTACTTTAAAGGTGAAAAACGCACGGTTTGTTCACGAACCCATTCAACGTCACGTCACTTTGAATCCGTCGCAGATTTCACCCGCATCAGTACTAGGGTAACATAAGTTAGAGAGAGCAGCCAGAGAACTTTACCCGAAGTATACGTACGTATCAGTCAGAGCAATTTTTGCGTAGTGCGATGTAAATAATTTCAGAAGAGTTTCGTTTCTACTTAAACGCAGTTTGAAATTACAAAAAACAACCCTTTGATAAAAATTATGGTGAAAATCATATCAAAATTTGAAGGAGGAGTTAGCGGATACGCAAATACGCTTACCATATTTATGAATGAGTGCTCAAACCACGCCTCTTTACCGTAGCGTGGATTCGGCTCGCACGTGCGCACTGGTCTGTCGAGCCGACAACAAAGCATCGGCTTGGAACTGTACTAGGAGCACATAAACTGACCCGTCTATGAACAAAGTAATGACTTATAATATTATGTACTTTTCTCAACGATAATTTTAAATTTTACTGAATCACTGCACAAAACATGTTAAATTTCACAAACAAATTAAAGCGTTTTCTTAAAACAATAAAGTAAACAACTGTTTATTGTAGTGTCGATTCAGTTTAAAAACAAGTTCTTGCCAAAAAGTACTTTTTTCAGGTAAGGTTTTATTCCACAAGAATCATCTCCTTATAGAGACAAAACTAACGAGTACAACCTTGGAAACTATACGTTAAAGATATCCTGTTACCACAATCTTCATCAACATATATCTCAGCCAACATAATATCCCCTATATTTGCCGTCGTATTTTCTTACGTATTCTAAATATCAGCTCATTCCCTAAAACTGATTCGCAAGGTTAATAAACAAATATAACTCTGATATGTGAAGTTATAAAATTACATAAAACATTCGCATGCACCAAAGTTTATGTATGACGCGGTCTCACCGTCGAGGCGCCCGACATATAGTGCAGGTACCAGGAGTGCATAGATGTAAGGAGTCGATCTGAATCGCTGTGTATTTATTTAAATATCAACCTTATCACCACAGCAAAAGGTTGACCAGCCAATATGTTTGCTGCAAATTCTCGTAGAAGGCGACGCTAACAAGGTTCACAAATCGGGGGAGGAAAAAGCAAAACTTTACGCGAATTGTACCGCCGTACCATATTAAAATGAAATTAAAACTTGACTAGTTTTTTTTACTTTACTTGAATATTTTAATTGATTAAACTTTGCTTTGTAACTTCTTAAGCATATTTTTTTATTTTATTAACAAGTGGATTTAAAAAAAGTTAGTGTCACGCTCACTTGAAAGCATTAGGTTTGTAATTTGTTACTTCATTATTGGCCGCGACTTCGACCGCGTACATCGTTTATCGCTAATCCCTCGGGAACTGTCTTATTTTGTATGATAAAAAGTATATAATTTTCCTGGAGCTTAGCTATCTACACACTTAATGTCATAAAAGCCTTATCTCTATAACGATATGAAATTGCTCCCTACCGCCAGTATGTAGTGTTAATGCTCTAAATCAAAGAATCGCACCGCGCTGGTGATTCTTAAGGTGCATATTAGATGAACGGCAATGAATGCCACCGCGGTATTGTAAGAAAATCAACGATATTAAAGACAGTGAAGAGGGGACGTAACGTTATAAGAAGATTAAGAAGTTATAGGAAATATCTTTATTAAGTTTACATACCATGAAACGACGAGTATCGCTATGGATTCGAGTTTCAAAGCGTTGTAATAATAAAATGATTACCAACCAATTGTTATAATTATTACACATGTTTAGTTTTTATAACAAGCACGCCGTGGTCCATAGTGAAAAACGTATTTGGTTATAATTATAATTATGTCCATTTTGTGTAAGTTTGAAGAGAAAATGTTTGGCTTAAATCTGAGGCGTCATTTTATCTCTCCTGTTATCGGGTGCATGCAAGCAAAGCCGCGAGCAACAGCTAACAATATTATATAAATATGTATACATTATTCGAAATCTGCTGATAAAGCCCTTTCATTTGATACCCAACACGGCACCAATAAACAAACGTTTTTATTTAGTTCATGTTTCATAGCGCGCCATTTTTATTTTTGTTTGACGTCACATAGCTTATAACCAGCGGCAAATCTAGACACCTCCAACGATAGGTATCGTTTGTCAAATAATAATAAGTAATTTAGAAGTTACGAGGGAACAGATGAACATGCATACATACAAACGTACGGTCAATATCATAACTCTCCTTTTAGCTTCGCCATAGTCGGGTAAAAAAAACAGAAATCCCATTTTTTTTTTAAAGAATAGGCTACAGGCCGTTAAGATATAGTATAATCAATATATTTTAATGAGAGTTCAACACACTCCCATTGATATAGACTAC
Source organism: Acleris laterana (assembly GCA_963966035.1). Taxonomy (NCBI): domain Eukaryota; kingdom Metazoa; phylum Arthropoda; class Insecta; order Lepidoptera; family Tortricidae; genus Acleris; species Acleris laterana. Next base: position 8,946,939 of record OZ014438.1, read on the forward strand.
GGCTTTAGTGTAGCTACTAGGAAAGCATAGGTTATGGAAGCTTGCTTTAAACATTCGTAGACCTGCTCTAATCTAGCCTTGATTAGTGATGTTTGAAAAGCCAACTAGATGGCGTTACAAACAAACATTCGCACAAACTTACTGGGTTTGGAATTGTGTATTGCACTACTTCCGACTTTTTACTTAACTGCCGAAGAAGGAAAGTAAGGTTTCTGACTTAGGATATGGTTTTACATTTATTTTAGTATGTGTATATCGTTCCTCAAGCGTCTACGGCGTAGCGCTACGAGGTCAAAGCAGGTTCAAAAGCGCGCACAAATTAATCTAAATATAAAAGCGAATAACCATATTTTGATTTTGTAAATTTATTGACTTTGCGAAGGTGTCATTAATTACATTGAATATGTTCATACATTAAACCAATAAACAACATGATTATTTCGCATTTAATAAAATCATAATTTATCCAGCGTACGCTCGGATCAGTCGTGCTAATAGTATGCCTTATAATGAAATTAATTATAAAAACTGGTAAGTCTCATTGACACAATTAAATTGAAATTAATTTCATCATATGAAAAAAAAACACATGGAAGGTTTTTATCTAAAATACCAAGACCAACCGACATTTTAAGCAAGCTTTTTAAAAATAGCATAAGGATAGAGTAGTTAATGCAAATAGCGAGCAGAACGATCGAGTCTAGACTTACTTTTATTATGATTATGAATATTATGATGCACCTTTATTACCTTCAATTAAATAATTATTTTAATGCTTATTTAGAACCTACTATAAGTAGAAAAATTATATCGAAAAATGTTGACACTTTTTTTTTATATTAAGTGTTATCTGGTTTATAGGGACAAATGGTTACAGTACTATAATTATGTGCAAGCACGGAGTAATTCGTTCCATTAAAACGGAATCAATCATTATTTTATTTGGTTCTAGGCTTCTAAATTCCAGCATTCGCCTCTTCTAAGATGAGGTGAATGCTGAAATTTAGTAAAACAATAATGACGTGACCCATCACCAGAAAATAATCAGGCCGAAAAACTATTCAATCAACACATAGTTGCATCACTTAGATGAACAGATCTAAATGCATTTATGAAATGTAAGTACTCTATCTATCAAGGCGTGTGCATGCAACAGTTCAAAACTAAGTTTAAGTAGGACTGAAACTCATAGCGTCATCTCTTTCCAATGAAGGCTTTTATGAGTGAAATGGGTGCGGATGCAGTTTGAGAGTGACCTGAATTTACTACCTCATCCGTTCTGGAACCCTAGTCTACGTAGTTCCGCTGATGCACTGTGTTACGACACGGTGCATCGACTGAAATGCACTCAAAGTAAACATTTGTGCATTGTACAAACGCAACACAGCTGCAGACACTAACAGATTATTGCAGTCGTTTTCTATTGGAGAACGCATCCTTATGTGTTAATTAGGTATTAACTTTTTTTATGATTTAGGATTTGTTTATTTTAATCAGATTTAATCTTATATTTAAAATGGTAAGCATATTATGGCTGTAGCACATTGCTACTCTGCAAATGGCACCGTGTTGTGTATCAAATTAAAAACCTTAAAGCATTTTACAGGCAAAATTAATGCGGCCTGTGGTGGCGGCCGCGGTGGCGCCCAGTTGTATTCGCTTACAGTGCTGCTATTGAAGCGTCTTCAAATATGGTACAATACGCGGCGTACATTGCAAGCGAAAGCCACTGGCCGCCACCGCAGGCCACATCGGTCTGTAAAACGCTAAACTAAACACATGCCTAAATTATAAATATTGTTAGCTGTTGCTTGCTTGCGCCAAGATAAAGTTATAAAATAAAGATTCATTGATAAACATATTTACCCATGCGTTTTTCATAATAGAAGTCAAAATTTAAAAGGTTTGATATCTTTTATTATAGAAAGTTGTGTATCTATTGGGCAGATTAGTCATTATTTATTTTAGTGAAGAGAAATTCCGCCACAAAAAATACAATTCATCATTTTATTGTAAGACCCGACTTTTTCTAGCTTCAGTTTTCACACGCAAATAGCTTTTTCGAAACGATATAGTAGTTAGCATAGTTACCATAGTGGTGTACCCTTGTTTTGCCGACAACCGTTTCATCGAATATTATTTCATCGACAACGATTCATCGAAACATTAGTACTAGTAATATTGTTTGGCGTTATTTTATTTCAACTACTATTTATTTAAATGTATCTTACTACGTGGAAATACTAATCAACGAATACTACTTAATCGCTGATTTGTTTCAAATTATCTTAATTGGTACAACTACAAAACATTGCAATTCATTTCTTCGACGTATTACTTTAATACAATTTTTATATGCCCTATTGCAAATTTATACATTTTTCAAATTATGTAGTGTGACAAACAAATACCTATGTATAATAAAAGTAAGATTTATTGATAATATTAAATTAATAATATTATTGCATAACTAGTTATATCAAGAAATAGAAGTACGAGGCTTTTAAAGTGAGTTAGGTTAGAACTGCGACCACCAAGAAAACGAACTGTTGACAGAAGTGGGTTAGGTTAGGTTAGAACTGCGACCCCCAAGAAAACGAACTGTTGACAGAAGTGGGTTAGGTTAGGTTAGAACTGCGACCCCCAAGAAAACGAACTGTTGACAGAAGCGGGTTAGGTTAGGTTAGAACTGCGACCCCCAAGAAAATGAACTGTTGACAGAAAAGCATGACACATTACTGTTTAGTTTTGATAGCAAAATATTACCAATTGAAATAATGTTATGCGGAATAAATATTATTACAAGTAAAAAAAAAACAATTAAAAAAACCCGAAATGATTAGTCATGACATGAATTCTATTGAAATAAGTAAACTACCAATTAAAAGACCACGTTTCAAATTACCTAGTATCGAGTCCTCGACGCAATGACTTGTCGATGAAATGAAAATACTTGAAACGTTGTCTTTGAAATAATATTCGATTAAAAGTTTGTCGGCAATTCAATGGTAAACCTAGCATAGTAATAGTTAGCACGTGTTCGCACATTTTTTATATTTTACGTCTTTGTGTATTTTTTAAATTGAAAATCCTTTTTAATATTATATTACTTATTACTAATATATTACTAATATTATAAATGTGAAAGTAACTCTGTACGTCTGCCTGTCTGTCGCGCTTTCTCGCCAAAGCTACAGAACCGATTTAAAAGAAATTTGGTACACAGATAGTCTAGAGCCTGAGAAAGGACATAGGCTACTTTTTAATGCAAATAAAGGATTGTAAGGGGTAAAATGGTGGGGGGGGGGAAAGTTTGTACGGAAATTTGGTCATTTATGGACTTAGCAGTATGAAAATTGGTAAATAGGCTCCTGATTTCAATCTGTGTGGTGAAATGGACAAAATTCTCTCCTAAAGGGCCAAAATCATTCTGGACTTGATCCTGATGACAAAAAAAATTATCTGCGTAGGCAAAGATAAAGAAAGAAGAAGTACCTTTCTACTTATTAGGGGGGGAGGGGGGTTCCTAATTTCAAGACTTAGTAATATAACAACTCACAATTTAAAGTGATCCGTATAGCGAAGTTGGCGACTTCAATGGGGGAAAATGTACGACTAAATTAAATGTGGAAATTAAATTGACACTTATTTATGAACATACTTTGCACATCTGTGTTTGGATCATCAATTTACATATGTGTGTACTTACCAAATTTCAACTCAATCGGTCCAGGTAGTTTCGCAGAAAATTGGCTATGACAGACAGACGGACAGACAGATGCCGCAGTGATCCTATAAGGGCTCCGGTTATATTTTTTTAGTACGGAAGTAAAAAAATAAACTTACTAACAATATACCAGCAACTACACAATGATACACCGTCGGGGTAATATGCGGCAGCTCCACTAAAAATTGGCGAGTTAGTATCAGGATGATTACATTAAACTGCGAATTCTGTAATATTGTACAAAACACAGTTGATCTAAAAAATAAGTGAACCTGAACTACAAACAAATATAAAGAACAGATAATGGTAGTGTGAGAGGGCAATATTACCTAGCACCGACAAACGAATTTGTCGAGTAGATAAATGCAAAAAACCGGCCAAGTGCTAGTCAGACTCGCGTACCGAGGGTTGCGTACAAAATAAGTATCTGCTAAAAACAGCCGTGACAATGAAAACCACTATTAGCAGAGCCCTGCTCCTAAGCAAAATGTACGCAGTGTGGGGTTAAGTTAGTTGTAGAAGAAATAAACGGCAGTAGGATCATTTTTTACGTTAACTTAGAAGTTTGTTTTTTTCACAGATTTAAATGACTGTAAACCTGAGTATGTGGTTTTAATTTCAACTCGATACCTCCGGGTCTTAACAGATAGAAAGACGGACGGACGGACTGATGGACGGACAGACAACAAAGTGATCCTGTAAGGGTTAAGACACCAAACACGTCACGTCCTACCCTTAGAGTTTCTGAACTCTTTGTAGCTATTGGGAGTAGGTACCCTCCCATAACTTGAAACTATTAATGTACTTTTAACTACGATAAACGAGTTCTACGCGGACGAAGTCGCGTGCAAAAGTTAGTTATTAATAAAGCCTAGGCTGCCTTATATAAATACGAGGACTTGCATGTGCGTTATGATTACTCAAAGACACTTAAAGGCAAACGCGTGTGGGATTGTCCATCCGGTTTATTAAACTCTCTTAAGTCGGTATGCACTCCTGGTACCTACTATTTCTTGTTGGGGGGTTTTTAGGTAAGTCTCCTCCTTTTAGCGACACAGGTGACATCTAGCAACAAGTAGATAAAATTGCCAGTGAACGCAACCAAATGCACAGAGATGGCGCAAATAAATACATAAAATCACGTTAAAGGCCAACGCGTGTGTGAGTATCCATCCGGTATATTAAACTCTCCTAGTCGGTATGCACTCCTGGTACTGTTTCTTGTTGGGAGGTTTTTAGATTGAGTCTCCTCATTTAGCGACACAGGTGACATCTAGCAACAAGTAATAACATTGCCAGTGAACGCAACCAAATACTCAGAGATGGCGCAAATACATAAAATTACCCTATTAATAATAGACGGGATATAGGAAATAAAATCGTAATCCAGAAAGTTATGTAGAATTCAAAAGCAGAACGAGTATTTACGATAGGATACTGTCCTGTATTTCAGGATAGATTCCAGGTTATGTAAAGAAACACCGTTTACTTGACACTCTTGTTTAATCGTCGGTAGCAGACTGCCGTACAAAAGTTGGCCGCGCGTCAAAGCAAAAGTTACATAATACTTACCTACCTACATAATATACCACAGAAACATTTACCAGTTGCGTGAAAAAAAAGTTCAATAACTAAAATCCGACTATTGAAACAGTAAAAATCCAAGAAATATTCTCATCCGAAATTGTGATGTACAATCTATTTTATTTATTATTTCTCGTCTTATCCTTCCTAATATTATAATGCAAAAGTAACTCAGTCTGTCTGTCAGTCGGTCGCGCTTTCCCGCCAAAACTACTGTAGTTATCGGCGGCCGGTTTAAAAACGATACGGGTCGCGGTGGCGCAGTATTTTCCCTAGCTTCTACGCAAGCGAGAAGGAAATTATTAGAAGCTCTCGTTTACCCGAGGGTTGCGGGGGTACGTGGTGTTATTTAAAGCTTCTGCGTAAGTGAGAGGGAAATTATCACGGGCCTCTCGTTTACTCGAGGGTTGCGGGGGGCACTTTAAGCCCCAACGCAAATCTCCTGGACATCATTATGTCCTAGTACTCGAGGCTATCGCCGAGGCGGCGTCCGAGGTGTCTGTCGGTGGACAAAAGTGGTTGAATATTATTTGTTTATTTATTGGTAGGATATCCAATAGTTACTACAACATATGAAACAAGAATAGGAAACACAAAACCAATAAAAAGATTTTACGTAAAGTAACTGAGTGGCAAATTTAAAGTTTATTTATTAGTACGAACTTCAAAGGTACACACAAAAAAAGCGCAAATAAAACCTAAAATGAATAAAAAAACTAAAAACTAAACTAAACCTAACCTGTTGAATACCAGCCAGAGGTAGATCAAACATGCTCAAACAGAACATTTCGCTGTAAAACTTCGCTTCACGGAAGGGATTTTACAATTGAATATAATTAAATAATTATCGAAAACCAGCTAATTCACCCAATTATTCAAACATTTACCAGCACGCATCAAGAAACCGTTTTGTATGTATTTAGAAGGTGCGAGTTGCAAATTGTTATGATCTCTGCATAAGACGAAACAAACGTACTATCAGCCCAATGGAACCCTGACCCACCATAGAACGGTGTCACAGTGACATTATAAAACAATTTGTTTGACACTTCTTATGAACTTGAATCATAACGTCTCTGTGACACAGTTCTATGGTGGGTCAAGGTTCCAATGGTCTGATAGTACCTCTAGTTGTCTAGTAGTTCCTCAATCGCTTTAAGAGCCTGACTGTTTTTTTGCAAACTGGAGTGACCCGGGGTCCTAACAACTTTGACAATTGAAACTAATATTTCTCGGCGCACTCAGAGTCAGTTGATGATGTCGTTTGTTCCTGAGTGAAGTGATTTGACGATATTTCACTCGCAAGTTCAAAAAAGGAACGCGTTAATGGTCTCTTAAATGTCTCTTAGTACAGTGGTCAGTCCTACAAAATTTGCAAGTATATTATATTACAGATAATTAGCATATAAAAGAACTAGCTGTTCCCGTGTCCACTTCGTTGGGCAAAAAATTTTTTTGAGTTAATAATTTTTCCGCTAATTCCCGTTCCCGTGGGAATTTCGGGAATTCCTTTCTTAGTGCACCTGTACGGTACCTAAGCTACGTCCCTTCCAAATTTCAAGAGCCTACGTTTAGCCGTTTAGGCTGTGCGTTGATATGTCAGTCAGTCAGTCAGTTTCTCCTTTTATATATTTAGATAACAACATGTTCACCATACGAACGTTTCATAATTATTTTTGTTTCTTACAAACGTAATTAGGGGCTTTTAATTTGCTTTTTATTAGGAGGTGCGCTTCAATAAGTCTAAAAACATGTTGCATATTTTCATACTACCTCCGAAATGAATACTTATTTATTAAGAAACGTCCAGCATTTAAAACAAAATCTATTTATTTGGAGCATAACATAATACGACTATAACACTCATTTAACATAACAATCTTTTGTGTAACATACACGTGTGAAATAATACCATCTACTATATATATTAAGTATAATTACTTATTAAAAATAATAAAACATTTATTTGCATTAATGATCACGTGCTAAAACTAATTATCATCTCGTTGAAATATTTGAGATTCAAATCATTTTAAAAATGGTTAAAATGGCAGTATTAAGTAATTAAGTAAATCAACAATAATAGTGTAACGGGGTTCGACGGGATGAGCGCAAAATTGGTTCCCCGATTTTGCAACTCGGTACAGAAATCGGCGAACTGTTTGCAATGATAGTACTAGGCGAACATAACTCACGAAGAGCTATCCATTAAAAGTAAGACACGTTAGAACACAGCAGCACTGCAGTCTGGGCTCTCACGATTACCTACGTAACGTACTACCAAAAATATAATGAATTTAGGATACTGATAGCTTAAAATAGTAGATTGTACAACAAGGGCATAAAACAAACCATTTTTTCCGAGACTTATGGTATTCAACCGAGCCGGTAGGCGAGGTTAGATAATTAAGTCGAGGATAAAATGGGTTTTAAGACCGAGTTATACACTCTGCTTTTCACTTCGATTACGAGGAAATAAAACAGTGATAATGTAAAAAAACTTTAATAATTTCTTTTGCATTTTTTTCCATGTGATAATGTAAAAAAACTTTAATAAGTTCTTTTGCATTTTTTTCCATGAGTGTGTTAAAAGATAAAAGATAAAAGATAAAAGATGTTTATTCAGTAAGTAGGCCGCACGGGCACTTTTACACGTCAAAAATCTACCAGCGCTTCGCAAGAGACCACTGCTGAGAAGAAGCGCCGCAAGAAACTCAACAGTTAGTCGTTTTTTAAATATAGGTACAATTTTAAAACTTAACCTAGCATTATATAAAACAATGAATCTAACATAAGATAAGAAATAAATGTATTCACGCGTAGTTGAGCAGGAAAATGTGCCAAAACTCTGAGTTTTCTCCAGAACTAATTGGTAGTAAGTAATAGAAAATAATTATGAAAAATTATACTTAATTATGATGGTGTAATACAACTACATAAAAAGTTTCGATACATTCTCCTACAGAAACCGTGTCCCCTAGACAATATACAATGTTTACATATTTCTTACGATGAAGTTATTATTAAGTTATTTGGGTGTTTAGTTTAGGCCAAGCACTTTTATCTGATAGATAGTCCTCGACCCTATAGTAAGCTTTAGACATCAGCGACTTTTTCAAGTAAGTTTTAAGTACTGGAAATGGTAACTTTAAAACTTCGTCAGGTAATTTATTATAGAAATGGATGCATTGACCTACAAATGATTTAAAAACCTTACGAACACGAAATTTTTTAGTAGCTATTTTATTTTTATTTCTTGTATTAAAATTATGTATATCACAATTCTTAATAAAAGAGTCCTGATTTTTAATGACATAAATAATATTCTCATAAATAAATTGTGAAGCTACTGTCAAAATACTAATTTCTTTAAATAGTAATCTTAAAGAATCACGGGAGTTTAGGTTATATATAGAACGGATGGCTCTTTTTTGTAACACGAATATAGTCTGTATGTCAGCAGCTTTTCCCCAAACCAGAATACCGTATGACATAACACTATGAAAATAACTATAATAAACTAAGCGAGCTGTCTCAACATTCGTAAGTTGCCTGATTTTCCTAACAGCATAAGCTGCAGAACTTAATTTACCTGCTAGTACTGCTATGTGGGGACTCCATTGCAAGTTTTTGTCTATAGTTATCCCTAAGAAAAGCGCCTTATCTACCATTTCCAAACACTCGCCATTTAGAAATATACTAGATTCTACCGGTCTAACATTAGGCAAAGCGAACCTAACACATTTAGTTTTCCTAGCATTGAGTAGCAAATTGTTACTAGTAAACCAATTATGTACTTTACCTAGCGTGGCGTTTATCCTAGTGTAATTGACGGATTTTCGGTCTACCTTGAAAATCAATGATGTATCATCAGCAAATAGCACAATATCACAAATATTCTCTATCATGGGTGGTAAGTCATTAATGTAAACCAAAAATAAGAAAGGACCTAATATGGAGCCCTGAGGCACACCTAATTTAACAGCTGCTCCAATGGACTGTGTTCTGTTTACAACAACCGTTTGTGTCCTATCACTAAGATATGAGGACATGAGATTTAGAGAATTATTAGTCAGACCATAATGTTCTAATTTTAATATGAGAGTCGCATGATCTACGCAATCGAAAGCTTTGGAAAGGTCACAAAAAATTCCTATTGCATCACAAGATTTCTCCCAAATATTGTATATATATTTAATGAGTACAGATGCTGCATCAGTTGTGGATCGTCCTCTGGTGAACCCGAACTGATTACTGTTAAGCAGTTTATTTCTATTGAAGTGACCTAACATATCATTTAACATTAACTTCTCAAAAACTTTACTTAAAACAGGTAGAATAGAAATGGGACGGAAATTCGTTAAATCACTCATCTCACCTGATTTAAAAAGTGGTATGACTTTACTATATTTCATAAGATTTGGAAAGACCCCCTCTGAAATGCAATTATTGTAGATTAAAGCTAAATGAGGAGCAATTATATCTATGACATGATGGATGACTTTAACTGAAGTTCCCCATAAATCCTCAGTTTTTTTTAAACTGAGCGATTTAAATACCTTAACAATAGTAGCTGAATCTACATAGCTAAAATCAAAGCTAACATTACATTTAGTAACATTAGCACAAACTGATTTTTGAGCTTCAATCGCAGATGATTGAAGACATTTCGTGGTATTAATGGCTATGGTGGAGAAATAATCTTCGAACGCTAAGGCCACGTCTTTGTTTGAGGTGATTTGTTTGTCACCATTGTTTAGAGCGATTTTATTATCACGAGTTTTTGATTTACCTGTTTCTCTATTTATTATCTTCCACACAGTTTTTACCTTATTGTCAGAAGCTTTGAGTTTAAGACTTAGAAAGTTTGACTTAGCAGTCAAGCAAACTTGCTTGAAGGTTTTTGAATAATTCTTAACGTAAACTAAGAAGTCGGCGTTCTTGTTCTCCTCCCTCTCTCTGTAAAGTTCATAAAGCCTGTTTCTACTTTTATGAATGCCTACAGTAGCCCATTCACTAAACTTAGTTTTTGACCTAGAAATAGTTTTCATCTTAAAATGATTATTAAATTGATGAAGAATTACACCAAACAAATCTTTATAAATACTATTAGAATCATTATGTGAAAAGGATAACCCACAGAGATTACTCTGAACTTTATTTTTAAATAGTTCTAAACGATTGCAAGTTATGTGTCTGTATGTTATTGTCTGTGGTTCCTGATTAAAATCATTTAGAAAGGAAGCCTTTTGACCACTATGATCTGAATTAAAGCAGTTAAATATCTCCTTATCCAAACATTCACAATTACAAAAAATATTGTCTAAGCAGGTAGCACTTGAAACACCTATCCGTGTAGGTTCAAAGAACAAATTACCTAAATTAAAAGATTTAAATAAACTTAAGATCTTAATAGTATTATTTGACGTTTCTAGTAAGTTAACATTAAAGTCTCCACAGACAACAACATGCTTTTGAGTTTTACATGCTAATTTTAACACATTTTCCATAGTAGATTCAAATGTGCTGAAATCAGCTGATGGTGGTCTATAAACACAAATAATTTTGTAATTTTCTAGTTCTATGCAAGAGATTTCTATAAGCCTCTCTATGGATAGCCTAACAATATCTTTCCTTTCTTTGGACTTAATGGTACTTTTAGCAATTATTAAAGAACCACCATGAATGGCGGATTTTCTAGCAAAAAAACTAACTAATTTGAAATTTATAAAATCAAAAATTAATTGATCCGGTCTAAGCCAATGTTCTGTAATACACATAATTTGAACATTTTCAGTATCTAAAAATAATCCTACTTCTAATTCTTTGCTGGAAAACCCTTGAATATTTTGGTGAATTATATTTATACTCAAAGGTGTTTCCGCTGTCCTATACTTTAGTTTAAATGATTAGGAGTGGCATTTGTGCCACTATTGTAATTATTTGGTTCTATATTAAAGGCTAATAGTTCTACCAAAGTCAAAATATATTTCTTTGGCAAATGAATTTTTTCAGATGTTAGCGTGAGGCGCTTTATGAATTTATTTAAGTCGAAGAAATGATATTTACCATTACAGCAAATAGCATTATACATTAAAGAATTTAAATTTGCGATTTTATTATTATAATTATATGGCATATTTTGTGAATATGGTAATGCACAAAGTATAATTTTACCAATCCCGGCCTCTTCAATAACGTTTAATATTGACATTAATCTATCTACACTAGCCTTATCTATGCCTATACTGTTTCCTAATAAAATCACTAGAGTAGTAGAACTGTCATAACTTCCCTTTGATATTAAGTCACATAATTGCATAAGACTTGCATTATGATAACAGTAATTTGTTACATTTTGTGTCAATTTATTTCTTAGCATGGAGCCCATTCCAGACCCTATCTGATCTGAATAAATAATAGTTTTAGTATTACTAATTTGTCTAGGGGACTTATCTAAGACTACTATTGGAGAACATAGCACAGAAGTATCAAGAGCCACATCTGGCTGAACCACAGCAGCTGGTGAAGTTCCTAAACATGTACAATTATCAATTCCATTATTAATTAGAGAATTAAAACGGTCCTCATTATATCTACTGCTCTCCAGCAATTGTGTGAATGCCAGCATGTGCTCCTTGATCTCGCCTTGAGCCGTTGAGTATTTTAATGAAATATCCTCTAGTTTATGTCTTAATCTAATTATCTCAGCATCTAATTTCTTAACACTTAATTCATGGTTAGTCATATTTAAATCTAACTGTTGATTACATTTTTGCACCCTATTTATTGTTAGGTGTGAGCATTATTTTCCTCTTCACTAGACGACATTTTAATTAAATTCCATAACACAACAAGTTTTGCAAAGAAAATAACTAATTAATAGTCCAAAACCTCTTTCCCGCCACTGTATTTCTGTCAAAAATTTTTTTTTTCTGTTTCCGATTTTTGACTTAGGTCGAACGCAATACTGCCAAGTTTATACCTACGTTGATTTTTTAATGTTCTTGTTAATAATGCTTGTTTTTAATAGTTTTAAATTTCTTCTTTGTTAGATGCAACTACGATGCAAATATAAATAAAATTAAAGTAAATCTATTCAAATAACAAGTTTATTTAATGTAGTCACCTCGTCTGTCTGGCTGTAGGGCTTAATTGTCTTAGTCTAGATGACGACAACCATTTATGCACTAGTGCATAAAATGCGATTTTATGCAGCCTATACCCAGCATAAAGAAGGACTTTACGAGCATGAGAAGTGAAAACTCGTTTTACTATTTATTTGCATAACAAAAAAATGCAGTTCCTAAAATTTCCGCAACTACAGAATAGAATGACGCAAGCTATAGGATGCCTAGTTATACGTAGGTGGGTCTAGCGGGCTGAAAGGGAAACTAGTTTGTCTTGATCCCTCAGGTCAATACGCAACGTTTACAGCGGATAAGCACTGCACCACCCTTCGCGTTATGCGCCCCTAGTGATTCCTGTCGTTTCCGCGTCCGAGCTGTATGAAACGGTAACCTAAATAAAATAAAGTAAGCTTTAATTTAAGTGTACCTACCTCAATAAGTGTGTCTGTCAAATTTTCATTTTTGATACAACATTTTTGTTGCGTCTGTGTTTTTTTTTGCACAGTCTTCATCTTCTCGTCAAGACAATTGTAACCAGCCCTTGCACGGCGGGTTTATCATGTGTATTTTAGGAGTTCCTATGACCACCCTGAGTCTCCATCATCAGATCAGCTCGATGGTACTATATTATTGTATTGTCATCAACTAAAGGCGTATACAAATTTTCAGCTTCATCGGAAACCGGGAAGTGGGTCAAATTTAACTTGCAAGATTTGACCCTAACATACAAACCTACCTACATACATTGCAAGGTAATTAAAATAGCTTGTAAAATCAGTACCCTGTGGCTAAGCAGTCAATAGAAAACCCAAACGAACGTTAGGTATATTTTTATTAAGCTAAATAAAAGCATTCGTAGCAGTTCGTAGCGCGTAAATAGGCATAGTACAGATGTAGTGCAAAATGATTTTCCTTCGGGAAAACTCGGATCTCAATCGGAATACGATGGCACCCGAACTGTCAATCAATGATTGTCTTAAATGAGTGACGTTTTCATGTCCATTAAAATGGAACTTTATTGTTTAGTGTCAAATGACAAATGCTGTCATTTGTCACTTTGTCATTTGTCCATTAAAATGGAACTTTATTGTTTAGTGTCAAATGACAAATGCTGTCATTTGTCACTTTGTCATTTGACACTAAACAATAAAGTTCCATTTTAATGGACATGAAAACGTCACTCATTTAATACAATCATTGATTGACAGTTCGGGTGCCATCGTATTCCGATTGAGATCCGAGTTTTCCCGAAGGAAAATCATTTTGCACTACATCTGTACTAGTTTCATTGCTCCACTTTGGGATTTTATATTCAAAGAAAAACATACCCCTTATTCAATTTATTTACGTATATTATCAAACCATAAATCACTTGATTGAACTAGGTTTTTCTCACGCCATGTTTGAGAAAAACGATGATAACAATTCGAAGGGTTTTTCGATGATTTATGAATGGAAAGTCTCATAAAACTAAATTTTAATCAGACATAAAGTATCACAGATTAATAAGGAACCCGTCCTCAGTTTAAATTTGTCTAAATATTTAAAAAAAAATTGCTTGTAAAGCGACTGACGTAAGCATTGAAACATACTAGGAAAACATAAACCGGACTAGGGGTTGTATTGAAGTTACTCCTACTTTTGTCAGAGCTACCCTCTTATCCGGTTGGATGTTGCGGAAATTGGCTGCCTAGACCACTTTGTAATGTCCGTGTTAGCTAACAGATGGCATTATTCTAAAAAAAAGCCATGGACATACACAGCATTATCAACTACCAGTGTCGCTGCTGCAAGATTTGTTATTTATTAATCGCACCTTGATAATCATACCGTCACTAAACAAAAACATGCTTTATTTGAAATCCAACTTCATTTTGATGGCAATATTGTCATTATTCGAACTCTTATATATTTTGTTTAGTGACGGTTTGATTATCAAGGTAATGTCAATGAGGTAATGACGTCAAACATTTACATTACTTAGTATAGTAGTAATTTAATTTTTTTCATGCACCTTGTAAGTTATAGAGGGACCATTGGGAAAACTTTTGATACAAAACTTTGTTCATAAGCAACAGTAACGCCATTTGGAGTTGAACATTAAATCAAGTACGTAATTAAAATCTCCTAGTTGAGTATGCACTCCTGGTAATATTTCTTCCTGGGGGAATTTTTAATCGGGATTTCTCTTTAAGCGACCCAGGCGACATCTAGCAACAAGTGATTACATTGCCTTCAGCGACAGTGAACGCAACCGAATATTGTGCTCAGAGGGGTTATTATGACGTAGCTATGCAGTTCAATTTACGTTGAGCGTAAAGGACAGAGCTATAACAGTTATATAGCTTTGTCCTTTTCTCTCAACGTAAACAGAACTGCGTTGCTATGTCCCCAGATGTGGCCTGAAGACATAGGGAACAAAGCCGTGATCTACTATTCTTATTGCCCTGCTAATTGTGTTACAGTACAACCTACAAAAACGTGAGTACAGTTTATTATCATTAGTAGATCATAATAATTTATAACATATATCACAGCTAGTGTGGGAGCACCATAAGAGAAAAAGTGAGCCTTTCTCATTTAAAGAGAAAATGCTACTATCAAAAGAGGGCGACGTTTTGACCTACGAGTACTTAGTATTCCTACGGCGCACCACAAAAGTAAGGTAATAAATAAATCAGTCAACATTTTCGACGTGTTTTTTTTTTCATCTTCAATTTTTGACTAGCTCCTATGTTGTGTTAAGACTTCGCCGAGCGTACGCCGGATGTACAGTGGCTCCCTTATTACTTTTATTGTGTTTTCTAATAAACTAAAGTATTTTCTTGAAATTGGACGGTATGTTTTTGTACTACTAATGAAAACACAACTTATAGAGTACCTAAAAAAAGTGCCCACCTTTTCCCGTTAATCTGACTACTCAAAGGGTAATTGTTATTAAAGTTTGTTGTGTACATCCTATAAATTGTGTTTTTACTTGCGCTACAAAAACATATCGCCTGATTCCAAGGAAATTCTTTAATTAATTAGAAAACACAATAATAGTAATGAAGGCGCCATTTTCTCGATGCAGTCTATAACATAGTCATAATGGCCATCGCCTAACGGCCACGTGTCAAGACAAACTCCAACAGTGTACTAGGGCAACATGAAATGCAGAAGGCTGATTTATTTACGACTGAATTGATTTGCAGGCCCCCTACCGGTACCGCCCCATAGCTGCCCTCGTATTTCACCTGTTGCGTATTTAGTCCAGGAGACGACCATACTCATGCTCCTACGTTAGTTTTACGGCAAAAACCGTATAAAATCAAATCATCAGGTAAGTTGATCTAAACCCTATTAGGCTGGTACTACCGGTGAAAAATTACTACTACATATTGGTACTAATTATTTCTTCTTCTTCAAAAAAAATAGACAGACTGATTTGTGACTATCATAATCAAAATTGTGCATAGATTTCGTCACATTTTAACAAATACTTTATATTGAAAAAGTCTGAGCGTAGCTTGTGGCTTAAGCACATTTTCAAAAGTAACGAAAAATAAGTCGTACGTAACTGAATTCTGGAAATTGTATTTTCGCTATTTAAGGTCTATGATTCAACTACATTCCAAAAATCAGATAGATTACCTACTGTAAAACTAATTGGTATTTTTTTTATACGTGAAAATGTGATTTGTACGTACGCCGATGTCAAATAACTTTTGTAGATATTAAACAATTTTAGCAAACGACACAAAAAAAATTGTCCTGGACTCCTGTGCTATCAGTTTTTGCTTGGTAACATCAACCTTCAAACGGAGTATTGATAAATCATGTTTTCTCACTCTAGTACATTGTTTATTTTATGGCCTGTTTGATGTGCAAGGGTGACCGCTCTCATACGCTCGCTATCTCGCTCTCTTTCTTTTCGATTCCACCCTCTGGTCTCACCACAACATGTTCTCCTAGTTGGAACAGATCACACGTGGCAGCTGCGCCATTCAAGGGTGGACAAGGTACAACGACATGAAGATCTGCGCCTCTTTTCTAGGCGGTGAGATCTAAATCGTATTTAACAGTAATGGTGGACGAGTTTAAAAGGATACCATGACAGGTCAAATACGATTTGGATTTTACCGTCCAAAATATGTAGAGGCGCTGGTCGTTATAATGACGACCATTTTAATGAAGTTAGTACGACGTACCGTAACGTACAATTTCTAGAATGGTTTGGCAGCAGCGCAGTGATTATAACAAGAAGCTAGTTCTTCAACTTGTCTCTAGGTGAAAATGATAAGCTATACAATATTGTGTTTAATCAATTAATCATTAGATCATTACCCAATGAAATGGATCGCAACCCGGATTATTAAACAACTAGGGTTTGCCCGCGAATTCGTCCGCGTAGATTTAGATATTCTACGAGTATATCCCTCGGAATTTCCCGTGATGAAAGTAGCCTATGTCGGTTATTCAGGGAGCTATCGGCGTTCCCAATTTCATTAAAATCCGTTCAGCCGTTGCTGCACGAAAGAGTAACTAACTAACACAAACTATAGCGTTTTTTATATCAGTAGGATATTTCGGGTCCGTAGTATAATATCGAAAATCAAATTTCATAAGTACGAAATTCCTAACACAAAACTTCGAATATCAAAATGTCTAATGTACGAAATTCCTAAAGATGCATGTCCTAATGCACTTTTAATCGAATGATCTTATTTTCGAAAATCAATATTCCTTTGTACAAAATACCTAATGACAAAACTTCAAACTCAATATTTCTAGTGCTCAAAATCGCTACGTACAAAAAGCTTTGTGACAATTCTTCGAAAATCAATACATTCAAACCTTAAAACTCCACCCCTAATAAACGTAACGTACTTTCGAAAATTAAAATGTCGTTCGAAATTTCGCACTTTATACTTTTAAACTTAGGTCAACCGGGCGTAGGTAAAATGTCGTTCGTTTTTTTGTGCACTAGTGGTTATGTACTTTAGACATTTTAAAACAGGCTAATTAAACGTAGGACATGCATCTTTAGGAATTTCGTACATTATACATTTTGATATTCGAAGTTTTGTTTAAATAGGAATTTCGTACTTATGAAATTTGACTTTCGATATTATGCTACGGACCCGATATTTCGGTTGTAAAGAGTTATTTTATTACGTCCGTAGCCGCCACTGGCGGATGCGATGTGAAAGAGGACATCATATTGCAGTTGGTTTCTACAAACTTATAATTATATCAAACTTTTTTACCGTGTTTACTTCTGTGATTCTGTGTTATTTTTATTTAATGTAATTTGTAAACAATGCCATCGCGGTCAGCTGCCCAGTCTTGTTAAGTACTAGGGGTGCATAACGGAACCGGCAGCATTAGAAAGTTGTGTTGCTTTGTATTTAATTTTAATATATCAGTAGGATTACCACGACGTAAACAGACATGTACGGATAATTATAATCTATCCTATATCTCAACCGTAAGTTTGTTATCACCTTGTTAGTTTCGTATAAGTGATTTAAATGTGACTGTATCTAATAATATAAAACAAGAAAGTTTGACAAGGGCCCTCTATTCTAGGTGATAAAAAGTATTATAAATTGTCTTAGACCTATTATAGTGTTGCCAACGTTTTGATGGCGAGACCCTACTTAAAGCTCCTGGAACGGGGGTTTTATTACATTTCTTTTGCGTATAATTTTTCGCTTTTGATTTCTTATGGTCATCGTTATGAAAGCACCTAATAATTTAACAGTAAACAATACGATATCAATACGTGTAAAACAGTAGTAGAATAAGGACCTGGCCTAAAAAGTACGAATCAAGTTTAAAACAATATAATTTATACCGTTTACTACCATTTGGTATCGGCTATCCAATTAATATTAAGAAGAATTCCTATAACATACAGTCCAAAATCATCAAACATACCGCCTACATTTTGCCTTTCCATCGCCGATTTGTGAACCTTGTTAGCGTCCCCAACCCTCTCGATTGCAGCGAACTTGATGTTTGGTTAACCTTTTGCTGTGGTAATACGGTTGATATTGAAATAAACACACCAGAATCCAGATCGACTCCACGCATCTATGCGCTCCTGGTGCCCGCACTATATGTTGGGGCGCCCCGACGCTGAGACCGAGTCATACTTTGATGCAAATAGCGCGATGTTTGTTTATATGTTAGAAGACGCGCGCGGTTTCATGCGGAGAGGTTTTTCAGTCCAATACTGTAAAAAGAGCTTTTTAGGGTTCCGTAGTCAAACTAGGAACCCTTATAGTTTCGCCATGTCCGTCCGTCCGTCCGTCCCCAGTCTAGCTCAGAGACTCATAGTACTAGAAAGCTGTAATTTGGCATGAATATACATAATTAGTCACGCCAACAAAGTGGTAAAATAAAATTTTGATTTTTTTTTTATGCACCGTAACGTGGGGATGCTTTTTTTTTTCTTGTCTACCCCATAGTGTGGGGTGTCGTTGGATAGGTCTTTCAAAAATATTGCGGGTTTATGAAAACAATTTTTCGATTCAGGGATCAGTTTATGAAATATTAAGCTTTAAAGCGCTATTTTTTGTTAAGAGTCAAGTGTCCCCCCCCCCCTACAGCCAAAACTACAAATACTAAAAATCTGAAAAAAATCTTCAACGAAAGCGCATATAACGAATTTTAAAGGAAAACTATCACGGCTAAGTAGACATGATTAGTTCCTGAGATACAGGCGACTAAAGTGTTTATACCTCTATCAAAATCGCCTATCTAACTATGATAACTTTGATAGAAAAATTTGTTAACGGGGCGTGCAGGACGCGCGGGGGGAGTCGTACTGTCCAAGCAACAAATCGAGCGACAGCCGCGCTCATATAAGCGCGAGCGCCTAGATGCTGTTCGGACGTGCCCCGGAATACTACCTACAAGTTTGCGATTTGCGATCTGAAAGTTTACAAATTTTCGATTAGATTATTGATTTGAGTTGAGTATCGTTTGGAAAACTTAAAATTCTATTTACTGGACCTTGTTTTTTTTTTCAATTTCTATTCATTACTATATAAAAGATTAACCTTTTATTGTAATTTAAAGTCGGTTTGAAGCAGTTTAGATACCTAACTACCTACATAGGTATACTGATCTCACACTTAAAAGCTTGGCTCTTGTTTGAGATATTATACGAGTATACTGCCGTCAGTTTTTAAAAGGCAGTCTTCTGACCGCACTTACTTTTGAGAAAAACGCGAAAGCAGCCTTAATTTTGACTTTTTCTCTTTAATCAGGTTGTGTAATAAAATGTGACGTAATGGTGGTTTTTCTTGGTAAACGGGTATCAGTTCCTTATATTTACATTTTTATTTTTTATTTTTTTTATTATTTGTTTATATAAAATTTATTTTTAATTGTGAAATGAATTAAGTGTTTATTTTTACTATTTATAATAATCCACTTAAAGGCAGCCAAAGTCGCCAGGCTGCCTTTAAGTGAATTATTAATAACAATCTATTTTTGAAAATCATCGGGCCTCTCAGTTACTTGCTGATAATTTTTTATAAAGCAGTTTTTTAGTAAGTTTTTTAGTAGGCTGCCTTTTAAAAAAGTTTCGAAACCAAAAATCTTTTTAGAGGAATTATTAACAAAGATGTGAAAGTCCAGTAACTGCCTTTAAGTACATTATTACACAAAACTACTTTTTTTAAGCGAACATTGGCTAAATTATATCTATTGAGTAATTCATTAAAAGGCAGCCTAAAATGCTCAAATGCAATTCACTGCTTTTTAAGTAATTTTCTTTTAAGTGTTATTTTTTCTAAAACTTGGATAACAACAGTCAAGTAAATACAAATGAAATAAAAAAAAAATACAATACGAGTAATATCAAACTTTTATTAAATTCAATAGGCAGAGATTGTATCTCAAACTTAAAGTAAACTTTAATACTTGTTTATAAGTCTATAGAGCCACACCCAAAATTTACCTAGAACTGTATAATATTTCTAATCAAGTAAACCGAGTCACTAAAAAGTAGTACGACGTAGGTACAATGCCTTTTTAAAATAAAACCGTGTAGCTGCAATAAAATGGAAATATCAACAAAAACTTCAAACAATAAATCAAAATGTATGTACTTACCTATTTGAAAATGTATTATTTTTAAAATTAACATTGCATTTAATTTAAGCTAAGAATTATGCTGGTGATTCAGATTACGTGATCATTGTTATAACGTTTCTATATTTTATACTCGTAGGTAGGTACTTAAAATCTAGAAACTTCGTTTATCCTTAACAAAATTAAAATAATATAAAAATGAATAATAATAGTGAATAATAATTATTTTAAATAATATAATTATATTAAAATAATTATTATTATTTTCCGTGTATGGGGTGGACAGTATTCTGATACGGGCTCTCAAATCATTATAATGATGACTCGAGTGCCTGTGTCAGGATAAATGGGACGTCGGTATACGGACTGGTTTAGCATCGAACGTGGTGTTCGACAGGGCTGCGTAGCGCCTCCTTGGCTGTTCAACCTATTCATGGACAGTTGTTTGTCAGATCTGAAAGAGTATCATTGTGGAATAAGGATGAATGAGTCAGTTTTTAAAACTTTGTTGTATGCTGATGATCAAGTTCTCCTTGCATCATCGGCGGACCACTGACAACAAATGGTAACTCTGATGACTGAAGCGTTTAAAAGAAAAGATTTGATTGAGAATGTTAAAACGACGAAAGTGATGGTTGTGGAGAGGGATGAAACTGATACAGAATGTGAAATAATGATTTTAGATGAAAAAGTGGATCAAGTGAATGAATTTGTGTATTTAGGTTCCTTGTTTACGAGAGGTGGGAAATGTGACGCGGATATTGAAAGAAGAGTAAAAGCGGGAAATATGATGTATGGGGCGTTACTCTCAATCTTGGCAAACAAGGTCATATCGAGCAAAGCTTGCCTGGCCATTGTTCAGGGAGTATTGACACAAACATTGATGTATGGTAGTGAATCTCGGGTATGGCAGAAGAAGAACAGTATGTGTGTGGAGTTAGAATGATAGATAGAGTAAGTAATAGCGAATTCCGAGAACGATCTGGATTGAAAGAAGATGTAGTGACTAAAATCGAAAAGGGTATGCTAAGATGCTTTGGTCATTTAGAAAAGATGGATGAAAAAAGAGTTACGAAAGAGATATGGCGAGCGAGAATGAGCGGAGATGTCGTTAGGGGATGTGCTAGACGGACCTACAGTGATCAGATTCGTGATGTACTGAATAAGGGCTAAATCAAAAGCACCCGAAACCGACGTACGTGCATGGAGAGATTGATGAATGTAGAGGAAGCGAAAATTGTGTGTTTAGATCGGTGCACCTGGCGTTACATAATCTCTGCCTACCCTATTGGGAGACAGGCGTGAAGGTATGTATGTATGTATGTATTTAAAATTAAAAGGCACTTAAACTTGCGATCATCAGTTTCCGTACAGCTAGTAGTATATTATGATTATTATGAACTATTAGTTTTTATGTAAATATAGATTAGTAAGTAAGAGGTTAACATTACATATATTTGTGTATAAATATCACTGTAGTCTTACAATCACAATCGTTACAAAAAAATAAAATAACGCAAATAACGTCCATACGAAGAAAAATCCAAATTATAAAAAATATTTAAAAGGTTTTTAAATATCAGCATCTACTGATATGGGTAAATTCTTCCAAAACAATAATTTATGTGGTGGCATTATGGGGCCAAGCTTAGAAATAATATTATCTTTTCTTTCTTCCGAAATGCCTTTTGGTTTTTCACGAGGTGACTAAACCGTGACAGTTGGATTTTTGAGAAAATTGTTTTTCAAAAAGCACATTGAAATTTCTTGGCCATTATAGTAATTTTCATAAAAAAGATCACTTGGCGGCGCACTGATTTGTGACATCTCAGACTTTAATCCACTCAAAAATTGTATTGGCGCGACCAAACATGACTGCCTTTAAATGAATTATTGCGAGAAGACTGCGTTTTAGTATCCGATGAACACGATTTTTTTTTAACTAATAATTTTTTAAGGAACGTTAACTCCGTTGTTCGAAGCATAGAAGCACCTATTACCTAGTAAATAATTATTAAGAAGGCAGCCAAAGTCACATGACTGCCTTTTAAAGATTTTTTCTGCAAATGCGGCTTTTTAATGAATTATTGTACAGCTAATTTATATAAAAATAATTAGAAACAGACAGTTTGGTACAAAACTGTCTTTTAAATAAGTTTTTGCCTAAAATTTTCCAAATTATTTTGCAGTCAAGGTACTTAAGCTGCTTTTTTAAGAATGAATGTGAGATGACTGTGTTTTAATGAATTTGGTAATGGTATTCAGCCACTTGACTGCCTTTCATGGAAAAAATATCTCGGAAACTAAATGTGATAGAGAAAAACGGGTTAAATAGGCTGATGCGTCTTTTTTTCCTGATCACGACCATATACATAACTCAAATTTGGTAAATTGTCAGATGACTGCCTTTTTAAGAATCACGGCAGTATATACGAATTTATAAGAAAAAGAATCATTACTAAGTAGACTTAATTAGTTCCTGAGATACAGGCGACTAACGGGTTTATACCTACTAAAAATCATCTAAGACAGCGCCAAATAACTTTAAATAGAAAATTGGTTCATACATGTTGATTTTTGAGATATTTTTTTGTGTTTGTCGTTACGGCTTCGGAACCCTATACTGAGCATGGTCCAACATGCTCTTGCCCGGTTTTTTTAATTTAAGCAAGAGAGTTCGAAAATCAATAGGTTTCAATGGGTCAAAAAAGTGCTATATTCGCCTATTAAATATAAGGAAAATTAAACTTATTACTTAACACTTCAGAAATATCAAAAAATAAAAAAAATCGGTTTAGGCAAAAAAGTAACAGAACTGATAGTTGTTGAATAATTGAACATATATTATTATACACCAATAAAGTAAAACATATTAGGTGTTGTTTAATAGTAAAACAAATGTTTTGCAATAATGTGTTTAATTTTATTGTTAATAAGTAAGATCCCTATAAATGAAAGTAAACTAAATTCACCTTTGTTACATTATTGCCTAAGTAAAACAGTATCTAAAAAAACTTGAACAGAACAAGATACAAACAATTTAAAACAGCTTTGTAAGCTTAAACTTTTCGAAAAACGTTCAAAAATTTAATGAACTCAATGTACCGCTAGCTAAAAACTCGTTTATTATTAGCATCACAAAATAGCAGGTCCTAAAATTTTCAAAACTAGAAAATATGTTTAGTAAATGAAGCAAGCTGTAAGATGCGTAGTTGTAAAGGAGGTTGGTTAAGCGGCCTGAAAGGGAAACCAGTTTGTTTTTCTCGCTCAGATCAATATGCAAAGTTTGCAACTAATAAGAACCGCACCACCCTCCACGTTATGTGTCTCTGGTGAATCCTGGTATTCACGAAAAAGCTTCATAGCAGTCCAATAGCGCGTATTTTTGCGATGCACTTATATGTATAGGGGCTTTATTCTGTCTCGCAATTTAAAACACATTTTAACAATTAAAACTTTACCGACACATGCATTCCTTATTCGATTGATTTACGTTTATTACAAAACCGTAAATCGCTTGTTGAATTACGCCACGCTTGAGAAACAATGACAACAATTCGAAGGGTATTTCAATGTTTTGTGAATGAAAAGTACCATAAAATTAAAGTTTAGTCAGACATAATAATGAACTAATCCACAGTTCAAATAAGTCAAAATATAAAAAAAAATTGCCTGTACAGCTCTAAACAACTCTTTATCTGTGAACGAAAAGTGGCGTCACCGTCGGCCACCGCGTTGTTTTAGTGCTAAATCGTTTCAATGGTTGGTCGAGCTGTAAAGCGAGCATTGAAACATACTAGGAAAACATGAATTTGAAGTAACTGCGACTTGCTAGACACAGACAGTGACAGAGCTACCCTATCTTGTTCTGTTTCGTATTGCTTATGCTGGCTGCCTGGATTACTTTGTAGTATCCGTCTTTGCTAACAGATGGCGTTATACTATAAAAAGCATGGGCACGTGCACCATTCACAAGTGTGGCTGCAAGTTGTTTTATTAGGACGACAAGATTTTTTATCCGGAGGGTCTATTGGGAAACATTTTGATACAAAACTTTAATTATTATTTACAGCGCCTTCAGTGCCAGTGAACGCAACCAAATCTGATTATGCACAGAGATGGCATAAATACATAAAATTTACTTCAAGACAGGGAACAAAACTTTAGCGAATCGCGTTACAGTAAACCTACTAGGACATGACTATTATATTTTCATTAATTAGAAGATTGTGAAAAATTCAAAAAAAAAAAAATTGGTAATGAACTTCCAAAGATGAATCTACAACGTAGGTACCTATGTATAACAATTTTGTAGCAAATTAAGAAAAATACGGCAATTTGTATTTTTGGATTATAAATGATCAAATAATTTGTCGAAATGTTTCAATTTTATTCGTGATTATGATGGGGCAAAAGTTGTCTCCCGTAGATTGAGACCTGATATTCTATCTATCTATCTATCTACTAATCCATCTAGTAGTTTTTTCTTGGTAATTATGAAACTTAAAAAAATAAACGAAGTATTGAAGAATCGAGAACTGCCCCATGGCACTACTAAGTAAACCCCACTACTAACCAAAACTAGTATAATAAATATGAGGTAGGTTTAGGTTAAGCTAGTTGTTCA
This sequence comes from Acleris laterana, assembly GCA_963966035.1. Classification (NCBI taxonomy): domain Eukaryota; kingdom Metazoa; phylum Arthropoda; class Insecta; order Lepidoptera; family Tortricidae; genus Acleris; species Acleris laterana. Next base: position 8,972,095 of record OZ014438.1, read on the forward strand.
AGGGCCAAACCACCCAAAAAAAGGAGCTCCGGGACTGCGAAGCTCCGTTGACTCCGTTAAATTTGGAGTGTCGTGGGTAAGGAGGGGATGAATGATGAATTATGTTTCCTCACTCTTGCACATGTTTTGTTGTGTGGACTGTTTGTGTGACCGCTCACACATGACCTTTCATTTCAATTTCACCCTCCGGCCTCACCAGATTATGTTCTCTAAATAGGACAGGTTCGGAAATGGCAGCTGTGGCGCCATTCGAGATAGTGGACAAGGTAAGCCGCGACATTAAGATCTGGGTAGTGATTCTCTCAATAACGACGGTCAGACGGGCGAACGAGAGAATTTCCAAGCGGCGGCGAGTTTAAGTAGTCCCGGCGCAGTGCCAACAAAACATATTTTAGAGGGTGCATTTTCATAATGGTATCCGCCAATGGATCGGACGTATAAGGCTGCTTAGTAAAAATGCACGCGCTAAAATATGTTTTGTTCGCTCTGACGGGACTACTTAAACTCGCCGCTGCGATTTCACTCGTTCGTCCGACCGTCCGTTATTTATGAAAGAATAACACCCCTGGTCGTCATGATACCGTTTTAATAATGTTTTAAGTACGACAGTGAAACATCTGATTAAAAAGGTGGACGTACCTAACTAATTGTACCAAATGTGAAATCACAGAGGATGTTCACCATCTTTTGGTGGAGTGTGTGCGAAGAGAGTTAGTGGGATCCAAAATGCGTGCCTTCTATTCACCCGGGTGAGCTAGTTCGATTGCTTTGTTTAACGTTAAGCATACAAAGTTTTTTTTTTTTGGTTCATATTATTATACATAATTTACATTACTTGTGTTTAAAATTAATAAAGCCTAGGTACGTGTCTTATATAAATACGAGGACATGCATGTGCGTTATGTTATCAACACTCACAGACACGTTAAAGGCAAACGCGTTTACTAAACCCCGGTTTATTAAACTCTCCTAGTCAGTATGCACTCCTGGTACAATTTCTTGTTTGGGGGTTTTAGATTGAGTCTCCTCTTTAAGCGACACAGGTGACATCTAGCAACAAGTAGATAACATTGCCAGTGAACGCAATCAAATGCACAGAGATGGCGCAAATACATAAAATTAACCTTTACCTAAGTACTCGACGGGATATAGGGAATTAAACCGTAATCCAGGAAGCCATGTAGTGCTCAAAAGCAAAACGAGTATTTACGATAGGATACATTTACCAGTTGTGTAAAAAAAAAGTTCAATAACTAAAATCCACTTATGATATGTTTTAGTTATCAGTTTTATTTATTTTTTAATTTCCTTGTATGTTTTTTATAATAAAGGTTGTAAACACTCAGAAAAAAAAAAAAAAAAAAACCACTTATTGAAACAGTAAAAACCCAAGAAATATTCTCATCTGAAATTGTTATGTACAATCTATTCTATTTATTATTTCTCGTCTAATCCTTACTAATATTATAAATGAGAAAGTAACTCTGTCTGTCAGTCAGTCTGTCGCGCTTTCTCGCCAAAACTAATAAACTCATTTAATTGAAATTTGGTACAGATGTATTGAATAATCCTTTCCCATCTTTTTTTGGCGGATAAGTTCGTATTTATCTTGCTTTCTCAGTTGGCTTATTGACGGGTCCTGAAGCTAATTGAGAAAGCTAGATACGAGTAAATACGAGATTAGCCGACAAAAAACGATGGGAAAGGATTATTCAACACATCTGTACACAGATAGTCTAGAGCCTTAGAAAGGTATGTCCTTTCTAAGCCTACTTTTTAATGAAAAAAAGGGTTGTGATGGGGGGGTAAAGTTTGTATGATTTTTTTCTCATTTCTGGACTTAGCAGTATGAAAATTACAATTTAAAATGATCCCGTGTAGAAGGAATGGACCAAATTTCCTCTTAAAGGGGTAGAATGGGGGGGGGTAAAGTTTGTAAGGAAATTTTCTCATTTCTGGACTTACCAGTATAAAAATTGGTATACAGGCTGCTGAGTAGGTACAATTAAAAATGATCTACGTATGCAAAGATAAAGAAAAAATATTTATGGGGGTTACTATGGGACTTCCTTATTTCTAGACTTAAAAATATGACTGGTCAAAATTTAAAATGATCCGTATGGCGAAGTTGGCGACTTTAATGGGGGAGGGGGTTTTTCATACAAAATGTACAACTAAAATGTGGGACTCACAGTGATATTTCAAATGATGTATGAAAAAAAATTGGTAATAACTATGCTACCGCATACTTATTAGCAAATGTGAGAGGGCAATGTTACCTAGCACCGACAAACGAAATTGTCGGGTAGATAAATGAAAAAAACCCGCCAAGTGCCAGTCAGACCCACGTACAAAATAAGTATCCGCTAAAAACGGCCGTGACTATGAAAATCCACTGTTAGCAGAGCCCTGCCACTAAGCAAAATGTACACAACTAACTTAACCCCACAAATAAAATAAATAAATGGGTTCTTTTTTTGTACGTTAACTTAGAAGTTTGATTTTTTCACAGCTTTAAGAGACTGTAAACCCGAGTATAACAGCAGAGATACTATATGTAGCATGCTCACAAGTATTAGCCCACGAAAGCAACCCAAACAATAAAAAAAAATTACACTACAATGTCCTACCTAGATGACGTCATTCACTTCTTGTTGAATTTCGACCTCTATATAACATGACACGTGTAAAAGATCATTCTGGCTAGGGAGCAAGTCAAACTACAAAATTACTTAATCTATTAATGTATTTAACTGCGATAAACGAGTTCTACGCGGACGAAGTTGCAGGCAAAAGCTAGTGCTTTAATAAATGTTTTTTAATTAGACAACACCTGTTGTATTTTGAGACAGTTTTTTGTGTGTTTAATTACGGCTTCGGAAATCCTTCACTAAGTTATGGTTCGGCGTGCTTTTACTCGGTTTCTAATTAAAAAAACACTATATGGAAATTGGAGGTTATGTGTTGTGTCAAACAGTACTGTATTTTTAATTTTATCTTTGTCACTTAAAAGAGACTTAGTTTGTCTATGATAAAAAAGCCATTCATATTTGAGACACCGCTATTTTGGTCGTCAAGTCGTCATTTCATTTCATTTGTTTGCTGAGCCGACTCCGATTTTTTTTTTACACAGTTCCCATTGCACTATTGTAAATATTTACAATTATATCCCACTAATGTGGGATGGGCAGTAGCTAGTAATGAATACATATGGTATTTCTCATTTTTGTTTATGTTTATCTATAGATATGTTGCAGGTAGCACTGGGAGCCAGGTCATTTGCCTTTCGGCTACTGAACCTATCTTAGGGCCACTTGCACAGAAAATTTAATACTGGGTTAAAACACTAATAAACGTCTGATCTGAGTCATACAACAACAGTGTTAAATTTTCTGTGCAAGTGGCCCTTAGAGTAACACACACAAGCACATTAGTTATTGCATGTTTATGAATCCGACTTGAGTTCGGTTTTAAGGGTTGGAATCACAAATTAAAGCTATCATAGACAAGGATGTTAGAGATGTACTGAAAGATAGTGCTCAACAGTATAATTTTAAACCATACATAACTCCTAAACTGTACCATACTCGTATCACAGTCGGTGATCAAATTCGAGATCAAAACCTGACAGTTCCCATCTTGATTATCTAGTTATTTTAACATTATTTCATAAAAACATGAATGAGAAGTTGTGTAACCTTTAATATTAGGGTAAGTTTTATTCATAAAAAATACTACACTTAAACCAAAATGGAATAATCATAGCAAACGTGCAATGCGGCAGTAAACTACGTGCTGGCCGGTCAAAAATCTGAAATATTACGATATCGGTGTACTAGGAGCTCATGACAGAGAAGATGTAGCGGATGCAGCTCCTCCAATTTAGTGACGTCACGTGACGCCTACATCCCCAACCCATTTTACTCACACATTAAAGTAGTGATTCTACGCTGCGGTGCAGTGCTGTAGTGTGAAACACTACGTAGGATTTGCGGAGGCTGTGCTTATAATTGTGAGTGGATGTACACGAGAAATGTATCTATAGTATGTATATTTGCATTCACCACAGACCACATTTCATTCCTTTAGCGTCATAATGTCCTGGTGTATTTTATGCAGATCAACGCCCCCCGCATTCTGATTATGCCTGCTCATTATTTTGTTAGCAGTTTAATAAATAAACGGCCTATTTTTAATTTCTAGATAAATACTAAATGCCAGTTAAAGTAACTGCTTTGATTTCATTTGTAATTTTTATAAAAAGACAGAGCAATTATTTACCTGTGGGATAGTGCTATAGATATTGCGAATCACACACTAGAAGCTTTTTTTTAAAAAGACTGAACTTTCGACTGAGTACTCTGATTAATGATTAAAGAGAGGGCAGAAGCTAGTGTGTTGTGCGTGTATAAAAGGGACGTAATACTAATTTAAAGATTTGAATACCTTTTTAATAAGGCAGATCATGAAGAAGGCATACGTGACTTGTTTATTGCAAATGGGCTTTAAAACTTACAATCTCGAAATTGATCCGACTTGTATGGAAATCATCTGTGCTAGTTGTACCACCCTTTGTTTGTTTTACCCTCCCATAAAAAGTAAGATAGGACAAGACTGTAAACGTTATGCAGCATGTCACTGACGCGATCGAAGCGGTACCAGGCGCGCCCGGCTCCCACGCAAACAAACACAAATTACTCTAACATTAATAAACTGCTCTAATTTGCCTTGCCTTTTCCCCTTCTTTTAATAAACCTTTAAAAATGTCCCCGTAATGTACCAGTTGTTTTTTGCCTCCGTTTGACATCGGCAGACATTTGTCGCGGACTTTTTTTAATTAAGATTGTGGTGACATTGAATTAATGGGTTGATTTACGGATAGATAAGGTTAATCGTTTTGGATTAGTTTTAAAGATGGCCGCCACGGAAACTAAGAGTCAGATTACCGAGGAAGAGATAGCTAGGGTAAGTAGAGGGTGCTGTACATAAGTAGTTACAGCTACAGGGTGGTTGTATACCGAGTCAGAGCCGTGTGTGTATAATGCTATATCACGCAGTGAGCTGACACGAATGGCAACCACAAAAAGGCAACAGCGGCATGATTTATAATTTAGAAGCGTTTTAGTTGGAAGGATAAATAAAGGTTAAATATAATATGTAGTTAAGATACTTTGATTTACCGCTAGAATAATGCTAAATACAGAATCGTATTACTCTTAACAAAGGTGAATTTGCTATCAGAAATACAACAATAACACGAAACTACTAACTACATACTATAACGTGTATAATTCTGTGATTGATCATCAAAATTTATTAATACTCGTTACTTATATTCAAACCACCGATAGATTTAGGTCCTTTGGATTACAATTGATAATGTTCCATATTAGAATACAAGTGTCAAATTTTAATATTAAATGTCATTCTTATTATAACTATTATGTTAATTTATCACGTTTTCATTGAAACATCCGAAAGGCATGAACGACGAAGCTGTGTCATACAACTGAAGCGTCAATTACAAAAAAATGTGTTAAAGTAAAACGCTTTATTATATGTATACAACCGAATGAAGAGGCATGTTTGTAATTTATGTTACTTATTTTATTTGCAAACTCTGTATTCATATGTAACTCTGTCCTTCTACGGAGAAAATGCAGAGTGCAATTAACTTATAGAAGCATATTAAACTCCCAAAGGTAAATTTAATAAGGTGGGAAGTGCAATACCATATCCATGTGGCAGATGTGCCTTCTTTCCGTAAGAGGACAGAACTAACAACGCAATCAAATCTTGGAAGTCAATCCTAACCTGCTTTTAATTGACAGATCGACTTGAATGTAGGCATACTTATACAATTCCGATGACAATACAATAATTAATGATGCCATCGAGCTGGTATGATGATGTAAGGTGGCCATAGTAACTGCTTAGTGGCACATAGCAGGTAAATCCGTCTAGTGCGGACTCATTTGACTTGTCTTTTGATAATCAGTTTATGTCACAGGTACAGTCGGAAATAAAGTGTGTTATTTAATATTTTTTTATTAAAAAAGTACGAATGGCGGACTAAATCTGTATGGGCCTAATATAAGAACCTAATATAGTTGATTGAAGACTGATTACTCAAGATGATTGGACACTTGATACAATACAAGTAATTAATAAAATATGTCATATAGTGGAATATTTAAAGCAAAGGAAATAAAGGGCTCAGACTAAGCAACTTTGGAAAGGATGTAAAGGGAAAAATTTAAGTCGTGTTGTATCAAGCATGTCTAGCACCTAACAAATAAATTATGTAAAAGAGTAACATTAACCAACTACATTTTTCTGATATTGACGTCAACGTTGGAAAATACCGTCCTCTCATAACTTTGATTAAAATAGAATCAGGGGAAGCACTAGCGTGACGGGACCTGTTATGGACACTTGATTATTATTTAACAGAACATAAGGGTTATTCATTTGTTTTGCAACAATCATTTTAGGACCGTATGATTTTTTATTAAGAGTGGAGTGTCCATTACTGGTGCCTGTCAGCTAAAAGTGTCCATCATTGGTGCCGTCACTCTATGTCACTCCCACAACATTTAGGCTGCAGAGTGTGGTAAAGAAATAGACATACAAACATCGGTACACACACTTGAAAAACATAACCCTCCTTCTGACTTAGTCAGGAAAAAGAGAAATGCGGACACTACACCAAGCAGACCGTAGCTCTTATGATTATGATGATGATAATGACGATAATGATGATTGTTTGTTTTAAACTTTCGCAACGTTCACACTTACTGTTAAAAATCCAAAACGGGACTTAATCAAGTAAAAACATTATAATTATATACCTACGTAGATTTTTCGATCATGAAGAGGGCTGGTACTTATTTATGTTGCGTCCGAGTTTTTCGAACTACCCGCACTCATCGAGGTATATACATATATTTAGTTTTAATGTATAAAAGTAATTATGATGATGAAACCTTTATAATTTAAAAGGGTAATGGCTACCTGCACGGAAAGGATAAAAATCTGTAGTCTATACTTTTAGGTATTTAAAAAAATGTAAACAATCCAAACCACGTGACATTGTTAAGACTACGCCGAGAAAACGCCGAGCGTCCAGTGGCGCCCTCATTACTATTATTGAGTTTTCTAATTAACTAAAGAATTTCCTTGGAACCAAATAAAATGTGTTTGTAGTGCAAGTATAAACACAATTTATGGGATACGTAACAAACTTTAATAACAATTACCCTTTGAGTAGTCAGCTTAACGGGAAAAGGTGGCCCTTTTTTTCGTTGAATTAACAACTCGAAGGTGAATTGTTATTAAAGTTTGTTACGTATCCCATAAATTGTGTTTATACTTGCGCTACAAACACATTTTGTTTGGTTCCAAGGAAATTCTTTAGTTATTTAGAAAACACAAATGAAAGTAATGAGGGCGCCACTGTACATCCGGCGTACGCTCGGCGTAGTCTTAACAGCTAATCAAAACTGTTTTATTGCACTTTGACGTATCAGAGTTCTGCTTCTATTGGCTGACGAACTAAATCACGTGGTAGTTTTGTTTACTTACATTTTTTTAAATACCTAAAAGTATAGACTATAGTTTTGGTCTTAAAATTATATTTAAATCGACAGTTCCATTCATATGGTCAGTAAATTCTAAACTGGGCTTTCTTAAACACCGGTAAATGAACTAAATCTACTAGCTCTTTCATTATTATTATTTACTCTCACACAAAAAGAAACAAAACAATTTTGACGGTAAATTTAAGTTCGAAATAATGAAAAGGAGAACAACACAACGAGGTCGAGTAACTAAGTAGATTAATAGACTCGAAATCCAGTAATTGTAAGCGTGAACCGATCGTTGGCGCTAAACAAAATGCCAATGCTAACGTGTTTACTGCACATCAAAAACTGCCAAAATTTGAATGGAATTCACATAAGCGCTCAATGCGACCTTACGTCAATCAATGTATTTCCGACAGCGAAATTATTCACCGAATACATCTTGTATAGAACCATGAACCCGTAAACAACATCTAATCACGAGTATGACGATTTGTTTGTTCAATTCCTGATAATTTTTAAAGTCACTTTTGTACTTTACGATGTTTTCAAACTAGTCTAAACAAAACAAAAATGATCACCTACTTGTGTCGTTGACAGTCTAAGCATAAAAAGGGTCGTATGCCGAGGGGCGCGCGCCATAACCCATATATTGGAACTGCATAACATGAAATTAACTTCCCCCTGCGTAGGGTAATTCATATGAATGGAAATAACCTTTTTCCGTTTTGTTGTCAACCAAATTTATTGTCTTTGTCAGTTCTGTCCGGGCCATTGCACAGGCTTTACATACAATGTGATTGATAAGATTATACAATAAACAAACAAATTAAATAGAAACAAACGTTTTGTAACAAAAACGTCGCAAGTTACAAGGAAATTAGGACTCGAGACAGGTGAACAATGTGAACATGCTGTTTTATAATATTGAAATAAAACAATCGGTTCTCATTAATTAAGGTTTAAATTCACATAAAACCTTGAGTTATCCTTTCGGTAACCGGATTTTTAAGTACCGCAGTCTTTACTGCCTAGTGCATATGATAATATTAATAACGATTTGGTTTAATTCAAAGTAGGATCGAGGTTGGATTGAATGTTACTAGAACTCAAGGACTTAAAACGGGTGTAATGAAATGGGCGAGTGCATAAAAGTGAACTTCTATACTGACGTAATATAAATTAGAAATGGCGTTTCAAATTGAAGCTTACTCTTATGACTAAGATTGCATTTAACAATATTATTGTTCGGGTTAGAACGTTTTGATTTGCAACTTTCTTGGAGGGTAACAGTATTGAAGAAAAAAATGGCATTGGATATGGATTTAGAGGTAAGTAAAAACAGTTATTTGTTAATTAAGACTGCATTTAGTGCGAGTGCTAGTATTTAATCCAACGTAAGCAATTATTCAAAAACTTTGCTAATAGCGAACGTAATAGAATAAAACTTTTCTGCCGCCGTGAAACACTAGTTTTTACATCACAGGCACATCGAGGCAAAAAGTAAAAGAACAGATGCTTAGAACATTTTTGGCATATTCAGCGTAAACCACTACCTACACCAAAGTACTTTAAACTTGGACCGAATATTCCTACGGTACTCTAGAGGTGCACTAAGGAAGGAATTTTTGAAATCAATCCCCATCGTACTATCTTCAAAACTTTTTCGTTCATCACGTCGTCCGTCACGTGAAGATCGTATTATTAATGAATTCATCACGAGTAAGACGCGTTTTGAAAACACGACAGAGTACATGAGGAATAATAGACACAACATGGAAATAGTCATCTCACTTAAAATCCTTTTTACGGTTTTTGTGAACGTCTCAATATTGTATTGTTCTGAGGGTTGAATTTTCCAAAAACCCCTTCTTGGTCCATTAGATATCCAAGGAATGTTCCGTTTGGGCTGTGCATTGATATGTTAGTCAGTTTCATCTTATATATATTTATTGTATAATATATTTATGATAACTCGTCACGTTTGGGCTTAGAACTAGTTTTCCATGGCGGCCGCCTATCCTATCCCTGTACGTTGAAAATTTACAAAAGATATTTTTATGTGTAAGTAAAACAATTTGTTAGAATAGAAAATAACATGACCAATAGGCTGTATATCATAACTATCATACAGGCTGTCCCAGAACTTGACTATTATCATTACTGGTTCAGGAAAAAGTTTTTTAATTACCAAGAGGCAAAGTGGTTTAATGAAAAACGAGAAATGTTTTAATGGCTTGGAAAGTATGGATTCATTGCAAATGCATTAATGTTTTAGAATTATAGTGTAGTTCAGTACACTGCTACGTTATTAGGGATTACATTCTAAGTTTTCGAATTACAAATTAATGCTATTTTTAGCCAAAGGTTACTAATAATTTAACATATTGAACAGTTCAAACTATACTATATATATAACTATCTGGACCATTATAGACATAGGGGCATTATTATATATATAGCTTTCTTTATCCTGAAGAAAGTTCTAGCCCACTCGGTATGTGAAAGTGTTTATTCTTGTTGTGAGGCAGAAATAAAGTTATTAAACGTCAGGTTTACCGTACAGTTAAAATCGAGCAAAAAAAATAAATTGGCTTTTTATGGGGTATTATATCCTCTTTTCATTTTTAACATTCATCGTATTTGTTTATTGCTTTTGTTTTTACACATGAACATTTCAATTGATTACTTATTACCGGTTCATGAGATACAACCCGCTGACTGACGAACCTTTTGGGTCTACAAACTAAAGACATTATATTGGACGGCAACGCACCACCAACTCTTCTTGGGTGTCTGGTGTTTATGAGCATGTACATACATGCTCATTTATCTGACACTTTTATAAAAAAAAACATCTTTTTTTTTTACCGGCGTCATGAAAACGAATTGCCGTGGGAAAGACAAAGTACCACCCCTTGATTCTATACTCTTAATAGCACTACTTAAAAGCAAGTACGAGTATGATGAAAAATTGATTAGTCCGCTTCGAGTATCAGAACCGTTGTTGCTTTTTCAAGTATATCCGCATACTTTAAGCAAAACTGCTTCTACATATTCATCGCGGAACCACTTTGCAACCAACCTCACCAAAAGCTTTTATGGCCTATCTTAGATAATCTAAAAAAATACGATACGACTACTTCTTTATACAAATGTTTATTACTGCCTTGTCTATTTTATATTCTGGAACTCGTAAAACCAGCATCAAATCACTTCTTGCGCGGCGTGTCTCCCGGTCATGTACCTATGTGGCCTTAGTAGTTCCAAGCAGTTTAGTAGAATATTCTCGCATGTACCGGCCACATTCTTAGAATTGGGCAAATAGTGAAGTATGTCAGTGAAGTAACAGTGTAATTGCGATACAATTGAAAAAATTGTGTTTTTTGCAGATGTAAATGAATTAAAACCATCAAACAATTAATAACTTGTACCCTTTACTTAGGAATACGCTTAGCCAATGCCAGTTTTTGCACAACCATCGCATCTAAAATGAAAGTGCATCTTTAAAATGTTTCATTACGAAAACACTCATTTGAATTAGGATTTTGACCCAGCGTCAGTGTGAATAACAATGGCTTGGACATTAAATGTTTGAGAGTGTAATTTTTTAACCCTACGGGGCGTCAGTTTTCAACGATGTGCCTTTGATTTGGAGGGTGTTACTAAGCTACCAAGCCCCACGACGTGTATTGACGACCTGTTTTGTCGATACTTAACACTTCACACCTCGCCAGTCAAAATTTTAAATAACAAACATAACGTATCTTACGAAGAATTCGTTTATTTCATGGATTCCTAGTGGCCAGTGATAAAACTATTGAGTTTATTTATTTGATTTAAGTGATTGTTTAGGGTAATGAAGAATCGGCGGGAAGTTAATCAAAAGTGTTAAATTTATTTGCTCATTTAAAATGCTAAAGTGAAACTCTTAATATTTATGTAACAAGACGCAAAGCAAAAAAATAATAATGTGAATTCATGATAATGGGAGTACTTTAAAACCGTGCAAATTGTGTAACACTACCTACTAGTGTATAACAGTGCGGTTGCGGACAGTATTTATGTTCTTTAATACTTAGTTTCCGACATTTATATCGTCTTTTTGATTTAATGCGCTCTGTAGCTGCGTGTAGTTTCAATCGCTCCTCGACGATCCCATCTATTTTATGTTTTATATATGGTAATAAATCTAAAACAATGATGGGAAAAATCAAAGTTAAAGTAGATTTCAAATTGTTCGGGTATAACCAAATTTTTATGGGATCATTATAACATTTTTTTAGGTTAACCATGTTTTATTTTATTTGACGTTGAATTAGTTACTTAAAACTAATATTTCCGTAAAAAACCCAAGACATTTGTAAGAGTAAAATGCATCATTTAAATGAGACAGAGAAGGCCGAGGCGCGAGAGCATTTTGAAAATCAACTGCGGGTCGCTTTCGCGAGGTATGACGCTGATGATGACGAAGATGACTCAGAGGTAACTATGTCTCTAAATAGAGATAAGTAACATTGCTTACGTTTTATTTAGTAATTGGCAATTACACGACATACAATGTAGTATCACTTGATTGCAGAGATCTTAAATAACAACCAAATATCGATGGTTAAGACTTCGCCGAGCGTACGCCGGATGTACAGTGGTGCTCTGATTACTTTCCTTGTGTTTTCTAATAAATTAAAGTATTTTCTTGAAATTGGTCGGCAGGTTTTTGTACCACAAATGAAAACACAACTTATAGGGTATATCACATAGTTTAATAACAATTCACATTCGAGTTATCAACTTAACGGAAAAAACGGACTACTCAAAGGGTAATTGTTGTTAAAGTTTGCTACGTATTCGATAAATTGTGTTTTTACTTGCACTACAAAAACGTATAGTCTGATTTCAAGAAAATTCTTTAGTCAATTAGTAAACAATAATATGTAGTAATGAAATAATGGGTCTTAAAATAAAACCCGCGACTAGTTAATTGACAAACCGATGATGATGTGTTTTTGTTTAGTTCAAATCTTTCGTCGTTATTTTTCAACTTGTTTTCTTAATTGGTATGGACCATTTGGAGTACTTCGTCGACCTGTTGGTGGCATTTAAAGGTGTCAAACAGAATGTCCACTTGATTAACGTCCCACAAAGTTGGAACGTTGAAGAAGCGGATTAAAGAAAAAATCTGTCAAAAAATGCGTCCATAAAATGAAATAACTTATTTATTTTAATTGTGAGTTATATTTTTAATTTACGTTGATGATCATGTAAGTTGCGTCAAAGTATAGTCGACCAAGGAAGTCCTTCGCTTTTTGACTTTGATTTTGTAGCAATTAAGTCGCTATTAGCTAGTCGATAATTGCTATGGGGCAACTTTCGTGGATTGAAAAAACAATTTTAACATTGGAAATTAATAAGTTTATTCCATTTTTATTACCTAGGTTTATTATTTTTGTTGACTGTTCTGTTGGCACAGTTATCAGCTGCTTGTTAAGGCAAACGTAACGAGTACAAGATTTAAATAATGCTGGATATTAAAGTATGTGCAAACAAAACATATGTTCGAAGTTATATCAGAATCATAAATAAAAATAACGTATGATCTCTTCCAAAATATAGAATTCACGTAAAACTTTTTACTACGCTGTCGTGCAAAGTGCCACTATATTCAGTGACAGCACGATACCATCTAGATATGTGGAACCATAAACGATACTCAATGTGGTTTCGTTTAGTCTCTGGATTCCTTTCGCACGCATTAAACGAGTTTTTTATTTCAAGTACTAGGGTATAAGGAAATAGGATAGTTACCAGTTGGTTAGTACTTGGTACAGATTGCTAGGCTGTTTTCACAATGTCTTGCTACTTCTAAAGAAAAATTCGGCTATTGTGGAATTTGGATATTGGTTTTTATTAATTTTGTTCGAGTTATTATATTTTCAAGTAAAGAGACCAACGTGTGGTGTGTTGGAACATTAAATATTGTTTTTAATAGTAAAAGGTTACTACTATCTATAAAAATGGATTTGGTAATGGTTGGAAGAGCAATTAATAATTTTGTAAGTATACTTTGTATCATAAATTCGAATAATTGTATTTACACACCTCCACCAACATTATAACATACTTAACAAAATAAAGCTAAAGCCTAAAACGTAATCCTAAGCTTGATACCTAAAGCTTTTATAGGGTAGAGGACTATCCTTACAATTAAAAACTTTTTAAGAATGATTTGTTAAACAATTTAATTGTTTTTTAAATCAAAAAACAACTCAATGTTATTTAATTTTGTATTTTAATTATGAACATGAATGTTTTTTATCTGTTATACAGTATATCATTCAATTTTCTAAATTATTTTCATAGTTAATTATTTTGCTTTGTCCGGTAGGTATAATGTTCTAAGTTTTCAAAACCATTCAGTTCGTTATGTAACATTGCCAAATGAACGTAAAAAAATGATTTTCTGAACATAGTAAAAGACTTACGAGCACCTCGAAAATCGATTTGATGCCGCGAGGAAAATATCAGATTTAAAAATAGCATCAGGTTTGATAAGAATGAGTTTTAAATAAGTCATTTACTTATACTAATCAAAATCTTAGGTAAAAAAAGCAGATGGAGTATTATTTTCTACCACACTTTTTTCCAAGCCTTTACGTTACCAGTTGCTTTTCTCAAATAGTACTTAATTTTATACGCATTAAGTACGATTTAAGAAAAGCAATTCATTTGAAAATGTGGTACGAAATAATTCTTATTTTAACTACCCTAATCAGAGTTAAACAGTTCTATATTTTTCATGTGCGTTCCGGAATCACACCTATCTATAAATAGAATTTAAAAAAATAAATATTTTTATTATTATCTGTCATAATTTTTTCCAAGTTTAATGTTAACGTATCAACACACTTAACGAAATTTTATTTAAGAAAAAGCTAATGGTCATAATTGTGTAACTAAACTCAATTTTAAAAAAGGGACCCTGTCCTCAAACGTCATGTAAAAACCCATTTATTTCCGATAAATTGGTTTTAAATCATACTATTCATAATCCGTAAACAATACAAATACAATATTAGAGGGGTCCCCTTTATATAAGTACTAGTGACCCGCCCTCGCTTCGCTTCGGTTTATGTGAGTATGATATATAGCATATAGCCTTCCTCAATAATTAGGCTATCTAACACTGAAATATTTTTTCAAATCGGACCAGTAGTTCCTGAGATTAGCGCGTTCAAGCAAACAAACAAACAAACTCTTAAGCTTCATAATTTTAGTATAGATAATATTATTAATGATAAAGCGTTAACAACACAATTACGATAAGTTTTGAAATAAATAGAAATATAGATTAGCTCCGGGCGCAAAAGTTTGTAGAACTCCTACGCTGTTGTAGCTGATTACGAGCTGCTACGCCATTAAGTCGCAAAGTAGCGTAAAATAATTACATTCTAAATCATTTTCGAGTCGAAAACATTGCCTTTATTTCATTAGCAATTGTATTGCAATTCCTACTCCTATCTGATTCAAGATCTGAATAGTTCACATACGACTGCGCTCCTTCAACTACATTGCAAATATGCTGGATGAAACGGGACAGACAATGCGGCAGATTTCACAATTTCGATGTCATTGTATTTCATTTAAATGTTTTGAGTTGCATGCTTTCTCTTGGAACTTATGGGATCCTAGTACCGCGGAAGTGGAAATCCTGCGTGCGCTTCGTTTAATAAAGAGATTAAGATGACCTTGATAATGTTAAACATGCGGAGATGCGTGAGATGTTCATCTACGTACGCAATTTCATTTAATCACTTATTTATAACACTTTTGCTAAAATGCGAAAGTTTGTGTGTTCGTGTTTGTGAATGTACGTGTATGTGTGTGATAGTAAGTATCTTTGTTGGGTTAGGAGGTTCGCGTTTGTTATTCCACACGGACGAAGTAAATATACTTTACAATAAAAACCGATTTTAAAATCCGAGTATTTAACCCTATTCAAATTGAATAGCAATTGTTGTAGTTATGAATAATAATAATAAATTATTAAACTAATAAAAACTATAGTTTTAAAATTATCCAATTTAAAAATTAAGTGTTAACTTCTAAGAGTACATTTTGGAAGTTGAACAAACTCAGCTCAGGTCTTTACATCACATTTGATTTTCCGAGCTTGGACGGTCAATCAATCTTCGGATATATTTCTTCTGAATATTCATACATTAAAATTATGGTGTACCTACTCAATAGCAATAAAAAACGTCTATTCTCAATAAGAAATAAGAGTATTTCTTATAATGTAAATGTTAATCGAACTCGTTTAATACACGACAAGGAAATCGCTAATCCTCATTCATTAACATTAAGAAATTGAATTTTTCCATGTTAAAAAAAAATTACACTTCACAAACGTAATTCAAACACGAATGAACGTAAAAAACTTGTTTTGCAATGAATGTTGACTCCGTCTTATAAGTAACTACTTAAGTATTTATTCTTAAAATAATTTATCAAGAAGTATACTTAATAATACTTTGATAAACCTGCATGAAATTATCGAGAATACAGTTTCGCATCGCGTTTATATAGGTACGATGAAATCGTGAATGACCTATTTCTCATGAAAATTTCACATGTCACATGATAATGTTGTAAACTACTTTGCTTTATTTGTTACGTAAATTATCGTTTCATCTCAAAGGATTGAATAATTTATGGTTATCATATCAGTGATCTGATCACTCACACTAAAGAGCGTACAGCCTTGCAAAAGTGTGTGTAAGTGATGCGCGGGGACCACACAAACGCATTCTGAAGTGCACACATCCTTGTCGCAAATTGATAGATCAACAGTGGCACTGAGAATTGCATCCGTCCCGTTTGCACATATAAGTCAATCTGTTGAGAGCCAAGGAACATTCTAGTCGGTCAGTTTAGTAAAATATTTGCAGGATATCAAACACGTTGCAACGTGTGCATTTGTGTGCGGCAAATTGGGTCTCCACTGGTTTGAACTGTTTTTAGTTTCTGTGATCCTAGTACTCGTTCGAGCAAAATTCGCTCACTGTAAACCATTTTTATGAGGCAATTTCATCTCCTTGGAATTTTCGATTAGTTTTGGAAGGAATTAAAAAAAAACAGTTTTTTACAGCTTCTGTATGTTTGTGTATGTATGGTGGAGTAAAGGGGTTCGATTTACGCGATTTGATCGGAACTCACGTAGCTTTTACGTTTACCCCTTATGGGGCATAGTACAATCAAACAATATTTTTGTCTATTTACGACAGCATCTCTCGGTTTCTTAATCTCTACGGCTAAAGCGGTGTATTGATAAGTAAGTAACGTAAAAAAAACAATGTGCGGGCCATAGGTGGCCATGAAAACAAAATACCTCGCGTCATTCTATCCCTCGTTGCGAAGCTAATATGCAAATGCAATTATTACCTGTCGTGCAGCGGTCCAAACTCTAAAACATGTATTATTTACACATTTATTTTGAATCTCAGGTAGGCATTGAAAAGCGTAATAGTTAGATCGGCGGCTGAAGTTGGACTCAACGGTCAATCCACCATTCGGAACGCAATCCCAAATGCGCAGTTCGTACTACCCTGAAAAAAAACCGCTTTTGTTTCATTTTGTCTCCTCATGGCTTTTTAACAGAAAACATTAATGGCGTACGTTTCAATATACCGCCGTATTATTATTTATTAAGGGCTTAGATACCCAACTTAATACAGAGACAATTGCATCGTTTTATTTTAACTTGTGTATGAAAAATCTTTACTTATTGTAATTAACTAACTGAGTGCGGCGGCTAACACACGTACATGATCAACCGATAATTTTACACGAACATGTCTCACAATAACAAAAATTTAGTAAAAACCCCAATGTAGTAGCGACGCCTACTTTCAAAGCTGATTATTTATTTAACAGCTCAAACGATTTTCATTAAACCCAGTCGAGAACCATTGCAAATAAATTACCTTTCTTTTAAAACCCGCAATTAAATCAGTTTACGAGTACACTTATGGGCGCGACGATACCACAGACAAACAAACGAATACACACGATAAAATTATAATACCCTTCCATTTGCATTGGGGGTAAAATTCAACCATTTCAAGTATGATTTGGCATTGTAGGTTTCGAATATTTGCATCTAACTAATGCTCGTGATTTTTGTATTTATTCATAGGGTCAACATACGAGTATGTATAGGCAGCCTTCGCTGCAGAATACCGTGTATGATCTCACATATATTATGATAGTTTAGTTAAACAACAGTTTAGCAATTATTTAACAACAACAATAATGAAAATATTCTAAGAACTTTATGCGCATGCACCTCAGCATCGAATCTGAATCAAACCGAAGTAAATTCTGGTGTAAGTATTCTACCGCTACAATGATAAGGTGCATTTTAGAAGCATTCTACAATGTGTTTATTGACTACCTGAGTTCTATGTTTTCTGGTTCATGCGATTGCTTCGATTCTCCGTTTGTGAGCAGTGTGTACGGCGTGGTTAGTTTACGAGTTTATTACTTTGACGCATGACGGTATTAGTTCGATGCAGGTTAATATACTCTCTAACTAGCATGGAGGTATTCTATCTTATTCCTCAAGATTGGCTACGCATTTGTATTGAGATTACAAAATCTAGGGGACTCTGAATTCTAAACTATCAGTCAGCCAGTGTACTCATCCATTACCTATATATAAAAAAACCGGGCAAGAGCATGTCGGACCATGCTCAGTGTAGGGTTCCGAAGCCGTAACGACAAACACAAAAAACTATCTCAAAAATCAACATGTATGAAACAATTTTCTATTTAAAGTTATTTGGCGCTGTCTTAGATGATTTTTAGTAGGTATAAACCCGTTAATCGCCTGTATCTCAGGAACTAATCATGTCTACTTAGCCGTGATAGTTTTCCTTTAAAATTCGTTATATGCGCTTTCGTTGAAGATTTTTTTCAGATTTTTAGTACTTGTAGTTTTTGTACACACTATGGGGTAGGCAAGAAAAAAAAAGACATCCCCACGTTACGTGTAGGGGAGGTGCATTAAAAAAAAATATTTTTCAAAATTTTATTTTACCACTTTGTTGGCGTGACTAATATGTACATTCATGCCAAATTACAGCTTTCTAGTACTATGAGTCTCTGAGCTAGACTGGGGACGGACGGACGGACGGACGGACGGACGGACGGACATGGCGAAACTATAAGGGTTCCTAGTTTGACTACGGAACCCTAAAAAAGTGGTATTTGCTAATTTGGAATGGTTTTTTCAAACTTAGGGCCGGGAATATTAAACTGAGTTCGACCGTGATGGTCGAGACGTGTTGGAGACGAACTTCACCGGGCTGTTTTATTCGATGAAAAGTATTTTCTATCAAATTTAACATGTTTAGCGAGTATCGCGAATAGGTACTTACTAAAACTTTTTTAAAATTGCGATTTCTTGTTTAATAGACAAATAACATAATAATCGAAATGAGGGATATAGAATATGAAAACATGAGGTCGACTATTTATAAAAATAATAATAATAAAAAATTATGTGTCTTCACTTAACGCGCGTTTTTTTCTCGTCTACCCCGTTGTAAGGTATTTTGTTGGATAGGTATTTCAAAAATATTTAAAGTGTTATTTTTTGTAAGAGTCAAGTGTCCTCCTCGCCTCCTACAGTCAAAGTTACAAATACTAAAAATCTAAATAAGATCTGAAATGAAAGCACATAAACCCCCTTGGTAAAAAAACGATTCGATTTTTCCTGGTATTTTAAACATACTTTAAGTAAATGAAATTTTATTCCACAGCATTAAACTAACATTATTTAGGTATATAAAAACATTATTTCTCTTCGTAAACAATACTTTGTAATCGAAAATTTGAAGGAATCTTAAGGAAATGTGTCAAATTTCCAATCCTTTTTTCGAATTTTAACAATTAGTTAGTTTAACTACTGATCACAAAACAGGCCCTAAGTAGACTTGATTGGATGATAATAATATGTGTAACAAATTTAAATTCATTTTGTTAAAACATTCACCATTTGCTATGAAAAAGCCCAACAAAGTTGGCTAATATCATGGAATAACACATTGCAAATAACTCATTGAAAACGTTTTCATTTAGCTATTGTGTGGTTTGAAAGCTAACAGCACGAGCTCTTTTACCTTTCTCATTATACTTGAGACGTTGAATAATCGTTTCTTTGCACAAAAATAACACTGATATTAATTAAAACGCCAACAATTTCGGAATATTGCGTGCGTCTCACGGCACGACTATAACGAAAGCAAGTGCGACTCCGTACCACTCCCTCCCTTATAATGACACCCCCTACTTGTCCGCTAATTTACATTTTACAACAATAGTTCCACGTCCCAACCGCAAACCGGTCTAGACGTTTCACTGAGACTGTCCTGACAGAATTAATGCGGAATTAAAAAACAATTTATTTTTTTTAAAGGACTCGGCTACACGAAGGCAAAGTTTGAAAGTCATTAGTTAGAAACTTCGACTGTAAAAGCAGGTTTGCTTAGCGTTAGAAAATGCAATTTCCCGTTATAACTATCCATCAGACGTCAATATACTGTCAGATCATGATTGGCTGCAGTGTTCTCTGATTCTTCGAAGGAACTACTAGGCAAACATGTTTGTGTGTGGATTAAAAGCTGAAAGTGAGGAGGAAGAAGAAGATGTTATGGATATTTTGCAGGTGCTTTTTGTCCAGTTCTCTTAAGTGAAGACTTTTAAGTTACCTTTTTGCGTATTCATATTCCTAGTTACTTCTTCACTGCACACTGGTTTGGTTCCAGAACTGGTAAAACCAGAATTTAAACCGGATTAATTATATCATGGTTGAACAAATTATGATGACGGTACTCTGTTTGTTTGCAGAAAAGACGGGAAGAATGCGAGCGCAAAGCGAGGAGGGGGGAAATGGACCCCCGGCTGGAGTTCACCTTCCAGCTACTGATAGACGGTACGGGGCTCCCGAGGCACTCCATTATGGACCACGTCTTCGAAGGAAACATGGTATGGAGTTCAAAGTTGATGTCTTACAATACTTGAAGTGAGAAATTGGATAGAAACTAGGACTTTATAAAAAAATTGACATATTCTGAGTTAATTCTACCAACTGAAGAAACCATCCGTTTGTTTCAGCTAGACGATATAAACCAACTGTTCCTCCCTCACATGAGAAACAAGCTTCTCTGGTACTATCAGGATGTAGAAGAGGTGGAACAGAGGGCTCCCATCGAGGGTACCAAACCTCGGCAGCAAGGCCAGGGCAAGCAGCCACCGCCCCAAGTCACGTGGAAACGGAAGCTGTTCCTATCTGACGGTTGGGATGTCAAGTTTACGGGAGTTTGTATCTATATGTTCAGGATTAATGTCAGCAAGCAGTTGCCTGAGGAGGGGTTCCACAAAGATTTGTAAGTCAATATTTTAACATTATGTTTGTGGATTTAGCTAAATTGGTTTTAAACAAACTATTAACATTTCAGATTTTAAAATTATTGATATCTTTTACTCGTTAAAATTTGGAAACAGTTTGTATTTGAAAAAAGTACCTAATATTTTTAATAACACGGTTATTTATTGTTTCGGCATAGTATGCGATTGAGTAATACAATATATACAATACATCCATTCCATACATGTCTTAGGACTGATTTTTCAATCTCCAGATAACACTATCAGTCAGGTAAATTGTAGCTCTGTCCTTATCTTTCTTATGACAAAGAAAAGGACAGAGCTACAATTTACCTGACAGATAGTGTTATCTGGAGATTAAAAAATCAGCCCTTAAGGAAATTGTGAGGTTAAAACCTTCTAATACAAAATGCGGTTACGTATGTGCCCCTTAAAAATAGCCAATTTTGTACGATTTTTTTAAATATTATCGTAGTTATTATGAAAAACTAGGTCGCAGATTTTTAAAAAATCGTGGAAAGAAACAAATTAAAAAAAAAACTGAAACTAACCTAGCTTTCAAACCCTAAAATAATGATTATGGAAATTGGACTTGATTCAGGGGGTGAGAAACGGATTGGCCCGGAGCTAAACTTGAATTGTATTTATTGGCAGCCTGGCGATTAAAGCGTGGCATTACAATCTTATCTAGTACATTGCAAAAATATTGCCGAATTTTACATTCTTCATCATCATCACTTTTACCACAATTTACCTTGAATTCCTCCTCCTTCCTAGATTCTGTGGCGTGTTGAACGCGGAGAAAGTGGGGCTGGTGACGGCCATCGAGCGCGTCATGGAGCACGTCTACATGAGTGCCCTCGCGCACCCCAGCTCCGATGGAGATGAAGATGAGACCAGGTTCCCCATTGTCAAGAACCAGCTGCTGCCGGGCCTTAGGTCCTTCTGCAGTGCCTTAAAAGGTTAAATTAGAACATAATTTTAAATTGGTTGGATCAACATTAATTAGTTGGTAGTTGCTTTGCCTACGAAGCGACACAGTATACTTATATATAGCTAAATGTATAAACTGAGGTCCCGGGTTCAAATCCCGGTGAGGACAGATATTTGTGTGATGAGGGCAAGTCTTGGATGCTTTCTATGTATTTATGCATATATTTCTCTTTATAAGTATCTTTTATCCATTATTTAAGCCTAGAGTTTCGTTTGGGGCTAGGTTTGTTTGTATGAAATGATATAATCCTCTGATAATAATGAAAACTTACATTAATTTTGTACGATTATGACTTTTAAAATGTTAAGGTTTTAGCTTTTATATGTATACTTTAGCCGTTATATGAATAGGTAGACTTTATATAAGATCGTATATTTATTTAATCCCAATTGTTTGAATAAAAAAACCCCTGTGAGTAAATTGTCACAAATTATCAACAGCTTACCCCAGCAACAGTGGTAATAAAAATAACGTTCTCGCAATGCTCTGCAAAGGCCACCAAACTGTAATTAGCACTTTTCTACAGTGTGTGAAGACGTGTGCAATCAAGTGAACCTATTTGAAGATGGGCAGGCGCACATGGCTAACGTGACGGATCACAACCAGCTCAAGGAGATGACCAAGAACCCGACCACCATAACTGTGTTGGAGGAGCGAGTCAACGAGTGGATCAAGAAAGTTATGGAGGTTGGTTGTGTCTTCGTGTTGTGTATTAAACCGCGGTGGGTGGGATTTAAAATCGCGATTAGTACGCGGCTCGCGAGCCTGTTCTTCATTAAAATCTCGTTACTCTATCTGCTACGGTTTCATTTACTGCTCGGTGGCGAGTACCCGGCTTTACAGCCGTCGAATGTAACAGAATCCGTTATATACTTGGCGCACGCAAAAGCTAGTTATACTATAAATGCGAAACTTAGCTAGGTACATAACGTAACTTTTTAAACGAAATAACGAAATACTATACAGTTTTCGGGGCTAAAAAGTAGCCTTTGTGCTATTCCAAACTGTCTGTGCCGAAGTTCATCCAGATCCGTTTTAGCGTGATTGAGTAAAAAACTTTTTTTTTTACATTTTTGATTTAAGTAAGATAAGATATACTATGTGTGAGAGCGTCAAATATAACACCCACCTCTTCTACTATCTTCTCTTCCTACACACTCTGGCAGTTCTAGCTGTTCATGAAATCAAAATTTTCCTACATCTAAAAATGGCCCAGCCGCAAGATGCTGATAGCATTGTACCGTAAAACTTTATTCTATTAAGCTTCTCAGCCTATCTTGACGTCTATAAGAATTTTGTTTTTTCAACGTTCAAAGCCAATGACCCAACACCTAGCAGAAAAATGCTGCAACAAGCTACAGCGCGCGGGAATTCTGAGCCTCTATTCTAGGCGGTAAGAACGATATTATTGTATTTGATCTGTTATGGAATCATTTTTAACTCGGCCGCCATTACTGACAAGTAAATAAGAGCTATCAAAACGTTGACAATAACTAAGATAACAGATCAAATACGATATGGTGGTCACCGCCTACAATACTAGGCCTGTTAGGCCCACTTGCGTGGACCGGAGTTAGCGTCTTAACCCGAGGTTAGGCGGCAAACCACGTACAAAAGTAGACGCTTAACTCTGGGTTAAGGGCTAACTCTGGTCCGCGCAAGTCCGCCTTAATGTGTTTGTAGGCAGTTTTTATCACTGTTCATACCAGATCCTGAGCGAGAGTGAGCAGTTGCGCCGTGAAGTAGACTCCAGTGGGCCCCAGGATGAATTGGAGTATTGGAAGAAGAGGGGGGCCCAGTTCTCGCAGCTGGTGTCGTATCTACAGGTAAGCACACAGTTTTTTTTTTACATAATGACGTATTACGAAATCTAAGAATTTTGTCTGAAGAATGATTGAATGTTTCACCACAGTTAAGGAAACATTAATTGATTGAAATAGTATACTTTGTTTAATTCAACATAAACTACTTAACAGTTAAATAACAAGAAGTAACAACAAGTTTATTTATAACCCATATATTCTAAATCTGGGATTACTTATGTGCTGTTGTAACTTGACAGAGATTCCGTCCACACTTGGTGTTAGGCCATGGCTGGTTGAGTTCAAGAGTCGTGAGTCCTTGAGCTAGTTTCAGTGAGAAAACAACTTACCATAAAGTGTTGCACAAAATGGGTGCAAGAACTAGAGTTGTACAAGAAGAGAGGGCGCCATCTGTTTTAATCTAGACTAACAGAAAGATGGAGAGAATTTCAAGACAGAGAGTGAGATTAGAAGTAAACAAACATGAACCTTGTCAACAGTTTATTATTCTGTTAGAATAAAACTAGGGAGTTTGATACAATAGGTATCTTAAATAATAATATTCCCCGCTTTACAGTGACAGGGTTGTTAAATCATACTTCTCTACGTTATCGAGCGTCTTAAACTATTTCGCTGTGACTGTGACAGGGCGAATGAAATCCTACTTCTCTACGTTATCGAGCGTCTTAAACTATTCGCTGTGACTGTGACAGGGTGAATGAAATCCTACTTCTCTACGTTATCAAGCGTCTTAAACTATTCCGCTGTGACTGTGACAGGGTGAATGAAATCCTACTTCTCTACGTTATCAAGCGTCTTAAACTATTCCGCTGTGACTGTGACAGGGTGAATGAAATCCTACTTCTCTACGTTATCAAGCGTCTTAAACTATTCCGCTGTGACTGTGACAGGGTGAATGAAATCCTACTTCTCTACGTTATCGAGCGTCTTAAACTATTCCGCTGTGACTGTGACAGGGTGAATGAAATCCTACTTCTCTACGTTATCGAGCGTCCTAAATGAGTGTCTAAGTTAGGTATGAAACGAGTTCACCTTGTGCGTGGACGTAGATCACAAGCCAGAAGATGAAGATGAAGATGAAGAAGCACGATGAAGAAGCACGGCGCATGGAGAAGACCTCAGAGATAGCAGGACCGTAGCTTCAACACGTAGCAAGCAGATAGCGTGGCGGAAGCACACACTCCAGACACGTGCTCAGATACAGGCATTCAGGCAGGCAGATAAGACATCATAGGCAGACATAGCCTAGGGAGACATGGGGTGATACAGGCACCACACAACATCTCACACATGGGGTGATACAGGCACACATGGGGTGACACAGGCACACATGGGTGACACAGGCGACCGGCTGTTTTAGCTGCAAAGATTGTTGGCATTAGAATATTGTATAAATAATCGTTTTATACCTGCGGACACAAACTTGAAGCACACGAGAGCCATCGTGTAAACAACGTGTTCCGTAAAAATAGAAGAGAAGGTTTTAGATAGGCAAATCACACTTACCCGGTTAAAGTAGTTTTTAAGGCAGCGGCGACTTTACCATAACGTTAAAACGATGCTCGCCTTAAGCTTAGAAATATCACGCCATGCAAGCGTTCCTCAGATTTTTACATATTCATTCTATAACAAGAAACACCCATGAAACACAAAAATAAAAGCACCTGACGACAATGCAGACAAAGTTCCAGCACTCACAAAATACTTACATGAAAAACCACCAGATATTACATGGATGCATTGCGCTTGTAACAATCACATGAAGCTAATTTAACAAGATGGCCATACGGCCGTAGCGAGACTCCCACACTAATTTATTAGGTTATGTGTTCACATCTCTGTAGTGGCTGCGAGAGTGACAAGCCTAAACCAAGCCATTCATCCCATAGACAAACGTCTATGACCGAACCTAGAGGAGTTGCATCATATCGATTGATACTTCGATCAGATATTTAGATTTAAATAAATTAGAAGAAACAGATTTTTAATAACATCTGATATTAAATAAAACCCACTAGAAGCATTTCCTTAAAATAAAACAAACAATTAAAATGTAGAAGACATTAGTTCACTATTTCACCAAGTGGCAACACTGAGCCATCGGAGAAAATCGAAGTGTCACCTCCCGTTGTCCAGAGATGTCGCCTCTAGTACCAAAAATAACAGTATTACATATTAATATGTAACATTACCTCTCTACTCAAGTAAAAAAAAAAATTTTTTTTTTTTTTTTTTTTTTTTTTTTTCACTATCTTCCAAATCTTACCCTATAACATACGGACCAACTATTACCTAAGCAACGCAGAACCTTTGCAAGAACAACTTAACTTCAAGCGATCTAGCACTAGACACATAATACTTTCAGTGAGACAAGGTACAATCATCCTAACTACTATGGAACCAATTGTAACCTTATATCCACCTATTGCAATCTAAAAATTACTACTACTAACTATGTATTGCCATGTTTGCAATTGTAAAACTAATTCATCCTTAAAAAAACTAAATTGCTATCCAGATTAAATGCTACTCCCAACGAAAAGTGAAGCATCACCTGTTCTCTTGTTAAGAGAATCAGAATGTAAAGAAACAAGATTAGCAATATCTGACAGATCCTAGTCTAAGAGCCTAAAACAACATTCTAAAATTAAATTAAAGAAAGAAAATAGTAGCGAGTAGCAGTCACCGTAATGGTGTTTTGAACATCAGTAGGCATGTCTACACAATGTTTAGAGTAATCAAGTATAAGTAAACAAGTAAAAGTAAACTAAGTTTAAAGTCAAGTTCAAAGTAGATCTAGCCACCTTGTGACCACAATTGAGCAAAGAAAAGAAGTGACTACACACCATTGATGCGTCCTATAGTAAACCCTATAAATCCGTAGATTGTAGTTTTAGAATGTCCTTGACATGCCAAACACCTAGCGATTTCTTAGATTCAATATCTTGTAACTCATACGTCACAGGAGAATATTTTTTTAGTATAACACATTTCTTAAATTTAGGAGCTAACTTCTTTGTAAAGAATTTGTCAGCATTTGACAACGGATATTCTTTCTTCCAGACAACCTGACCTTCGTCATACTCTATAAATCTTCTATTACGATTGTAGTAAATTCTACTACGCTGGTAAGACTTCTGAAGGCGGTCATTCACCTTCTGAAAGATAGGCTTCAGATGTGTCAGCATGGAAGTATATAAGTTCCTATCAGTGAATTGCAATTCATCACCTTGCATAGGTGCTGATGGATACCATTCGCCAGAGAGAATAGCCTCCCGTCCATTATTCATAAAATATGGACTATATCCAGTTACCTCATGCACAGCAGTGTTAATTGCAAATTCAATTGCACTTAGTTCGTCAGACCATGTACGATGATTCTTGCCGACATAAGATGCAACGGCAGTCACCACCACACGATTAACTCTTTCAGCAGGGTTATTCTGAGGAGTAAATCTACAGTTATAGAAAAGTCTAGGTATCTTATATTTCTCTCTCAGAGCTTGCATATTTCTAGAAATATACTGTGGACCATTATCCATTATTATACACTGAGGGATACCGTATTTTAGCAAGACATTATTTTCTATTATTCCCACTACAGTTTTAGCCAAAGAATTCCTCATAGGAAATAAACAAGTATATTTAGTAAAACAATCACACACTACTAAAATAAATTTGTAACCTTTTGAGCTATTTGGAAGGGGTCCCAATATATCAGTACATATAACCTGCCAGGGTCGTTGAACCTTTTTAGGATTCTCCATTAAACCTGGAGGAGCCTCATTTGTGCTCTTATAAGCTAAACAGACCTGACAGTTTCTTATGTATCGCTTTATATCTCCTAGCATTTTAGGCCAAAAGTAGCTTTGAGCGACACGTTTAAGTGATTTGAAAACGCCTAAGTGAGCGGCATCCGACCTATCATGACACAGCTTCAGTACTTCCTGTCGTAGTTCCTGTGGAACAACTCTCTTCCATTCACAATCCCTAGCCAAAGGATTTTTAGACCTAACACGCTTATACAAATTTTCATTTATTATCCTAAAATCAGGAAATTTATGAGGAGCACTTTTCACCTTAGCGAATAAATTAGTGTACCACGTATCAGTAACAGAATCTACAGAAGAAACGAAATCCACCACTTCGATTGGGATGGGTGCCCTAGAAAGTGCGTCAGCAAGCTTATTTTCAGAACCTTTCTTATACTGTATATCAAAATTAAATTGTGACAGCCTAAGTGCCCACCTAGCCAAGCGTCCTGTTGGTGACTTCAGACTAACCAACCATTTCAAACTACTATGATCAGTGAACACTTGTGTTCTGAAAGGAGAACCGTCAATATAACCTCTAAACTTTTCCAAGGCGAAGATTAAAGCATTTAGTTCTTTCTCAGTCGTAGAGTGATTTTTCTCAGGGCCCGTAAGAGTTCTGCTGGCATAAGCAACAGCATGCTCATGACCTTGATCGTCCAGCTGTGATATGGCACAACCAAGTCCAACCTCAGAAGCGTCCGTCGAAATTATGAAAGGCCTGTCAAACTTAGGTACACACAAGATAGGTGCAGAAACCAAGAGTTCCTTGACAGCCTTAAAAGCTGTGTCAGCTTCGGAAGTAAATTGAAAACATGATCCCTTAGATATTTTTTTAGTTAATTTGTTGAGAGGAGCACAAACAGTAGAGTAGTTATCTATAAAGCGACGGTACCACGACACCATTCCAAGAAATCTTCTGAGTTCCTTCTGAGAAGATGGGGTAGGGAATTCAGCTATAGCTTTGACTTTATCCTTGTCCGTCCTAAGACCTCTACGATCAACAACATAGCCCAAGAATTTTAAAGAAGAGCGACAAAAAACAGATTTGTCAAGATTAATGGTTAAACCAGCTTGCCGTAGCTTTCCACAAGCTCTTTTTAACAAGGTAATATGCTCGTCAAAAGTTTCAGAGATAAGTATGATGTCATCGACATAGTAAAAGATATTATTAGCAAATTCTGGACCAAACACTTTGTCCATTAGTCTCATCATTCGAGCTGTAGAGTTAACCAAGCCAAATGGTAACCTTCTAAACTGAAAGGCTCCCAAGCCTGGCACAGAAAAACAAGTCTTTTCCCGCGACTCAACAGACAACATAATTTGAAAGAAAGCAGACTTTAAGTCCAAAGAGCTCATAAACTTAGCATTATTGAGAGAGTCTAGTATTTCTTGTACCCTAGGCATTGGATAAGTATCCACTTTAGTTAAACTATTTAACTTTCTGCTATCCAAGCACATTCTAAGCTCGCCATTAGCCTTTGGAACTAGCAAAATAGGACTATTCCATGGAGAAGTACTTTTTTCAATTATACCCAACTTCAACATATCATCAATCTCCCCACGAACATACTCTCGATGATGAAAAGGTATCGGATAATACTTTTGTTTCACTGGAGCATTATCTCCGGTATCAATAATATGTTCCTCCAGAGTGGTACAACCTAAAGTATCCCTCGTAGCCGCAATACATTCGAAATCTAGAACCACGCTATTCAACCGTAACCTTTGTTCAGGGCTGAGATCTTCTAAGTCGTGCAAATGGATATTAGGATCCTTTAACAAGTTAAGAACAGAGTATGGTTCTATGAACCGTTTAGTATTCAGAATATCTGAGCAAAGATTAAATTTAGTCAAGAAATCTACCCCTAATATAATTGGAGTATTAATATCACTACAAACATAGAAGTTAATGTAATGTAGAACATGTTTATATGTAACAGGTATTTCTACATTTCCTAAGACTACCAGAGACGCTCCATTACCAACAGCAAGTTCTGTATCGCATGTCTGCAAGGGAAAGTCTAAACCTTCACTTTGCAATAAGGAGTAAGCACACCCACTTATCAATGACACGGCAGCTCCACTGTCAGCCAATGCATTGCACTCTAGTCCTAAAATACCTACAGAAAGAAATGGTCTAGGATCGCCCACATTTTCTTTAAATAAAGGTAAACAATTATTATTGTCATAAAAGTTAGTCATAGTCAAATTAGTTTGAGTGTACCGGTCAGAGGTACTAGAAAAGTTAGAAGTTAGATTTTTATCTATAGTAGTAATAGGATCCTCCGACCTACTATTTAGTTTTTTGAACAAGGACAATTTTTAGTAATAACACCAGGTCGCTTACATTTTAAGCATATTGGTGTTTTGTGTACATCACAGCGAGAATGATGATGTGCACCTCCACATTTCAAGCATAAAAGAGTAGTATTCTTGTGCTCAAGATTAGTGACACGAACCTTTGTATTAGAAGTTGATGAATTTAAATTTTCACCCCCACTACAGAAATTTGGCAAAATAGATTCCTTGCCAGTGTTTAAGAATCCTCTATTTTCACATTTAAATTTAGAGATCTCCAAACGTGAACATATATCTTTCAAACCCCTAATAGAGTTAACCTCCGTTAAAGCTAAACGAGATATGAAGAAAGGACTCATATTAGTCATAATTATTTCCAGCTGTTCCGCTTCACTCAACGGTTTAGACAGTCTTAAAAACAAACTTTCCATAATGTTAATGTAAGATTTGATATTTTCATTTTTATCCTGTAAGCGTGTCCTAATTTGATTCAACAAACAACGTTCATATTCAATAGGTTGAAATTCAGCTTTAAGTGATTCAATTAGGATTTCAAATGACTCAAAGTGAGACCTATTAGTCCTAAACCATATCAGCGCTTCACCAGAAAAAAGATGAACAGAGTTCCTTAAAAGCTCAACATCAGTGATCTCCGAGGAGTGTTTCAGTTCGCGTAAACGAAAAATAAAATCATGAACAGGTGTTCGACCATCATAAATAAGATTCCACTTAAGAACTTGAGAAGCATGTTTGTAACAAGAACTAGAAGGAGCCATCTCAACAGATTCTCTCACAACAGCTTGAGAAGATTGACCAGGAGTTTGATTACACTTAAGAGTTTCAACTGCGTGATATGCCCGTGAGACAAGAGCTATCTTTGCAAGCTGCTGTTCAGCCGTCGAATAATGAAGTTTCTCCAACCTTAATATGACGTGTGACAACTTG
Source organism: Acleris laterana (assembly GCA_963966035.1). Classification (NCBI taxonomy): domain Eukaryota; kingdom Metazoa; phylum Arthropoda; class Insecta; order Lepidoptera; family Tortricidae; genus Acleris; species Acleris laterana. Next base: position 9,003,002 of record OZ014438.1, read on the forward strand.
GATAAGCACCTGCGACGACACGACGAAGACGAGTGATCAGCCTGAAGCACCGTCTCAACTTTCTCTCTGCAGATCTGAAATTCATTGTCAAGAGACAAACTTAAGATATATGTGTCGATTTTGTCACTGTCGAGTGTAATGCCTCTAATACTTCTAAGGCGACGCTTTAAATCATCCACAGTATCCTCCTCATCAGGTTCTAATCCCCGGGATTTCAGTTCAAACAATAGCTCATCCTTATTCAAACAGTCAACATCTACATGTAATGCCATAGCTAAATATACCTATTAAAATTATAGACTAAGAGATAGTTAAGTAGTATACAACTTTAGGTACAAATGTTCTGTAAGTTTCAGTTTTATGTACATTTAGATACAGAGTAAGTTCATTTGAACGTTTTGTTTGAAAGAAGTTCAAAGAAAAGATTTGTGATAAAAGCAGAATTCACTAATTTTTAACATACAAAGTGATGTTAAGAGAGAAACACAGTCTGTTATTAAAATACAATAAAAGAACAGAACAGAGAACACCTGTTGTTAAGGTTCATAGAGTAGTTATATAAAGAAACAGATATAATAAGTTGCTTTCACTGACACTGTTTTAGTAAAACTAAACTGAGCCCCACGTTGGGCGCCAAACTATAACCCATATATTCTAAATCTGGGATTACTTATGTGCTGTTGTAACTTGACAGAGATTCCGTCCACACTTGGTGTTAGGCCATGGCTGGTTGAGTTCAAGAGTCGTGAGTCCTTGAGCTAGTTTCAGTGAGAAAACAACTTACCATAAAGTGTTGCACAAAATGGGTGCAAGAACTAGAGTTGTACAAGAAGAGAGGGCGCCATCTGTTTTAATCTAGACTAACAGAAAGATGGAGAGAATTTCAAGACAGAGAGTGAGATTAGAAGTAAACAAACATGAACCTTGTCAACAGTTTATTATTCTGTTAGAATAAAACTAGGGAGTTTGATACAATAGGTATCTTAAATAATAATATTCCCCGCTTTACAGTGACAGGGTTGTTAAATCATACTTCTCTACGTTATCGAGCGTCTTAAACTATTTCGCTGTGACTGTGACAGGGCGAATGAAATCCTACTTCTCTACGTTATCGAGCGTCTTAAACTATTCGCTGTGACTGTGACAGGGTGAATGAAATCCTACTTCTCTACGTTATCAAGCGTCTTAAACTATTCCGCTGTGACTGTGACAGGGTGAATGAAATCCTACTTCTCTACGTTATCAAGCGTCTTAAACTATTCCGCTGTGACTGTGACAGGGTGAATGAAATCCTACTTCTCTACGTTATCAAGCGTCTTAAACTATTCCGCTGTGACTGTGACAGGGTGAATGAAATCCTACTTCTCTACGTTATCGAGCGTCTTAAACTATTCCGCTGTGACTGTGACAGGGTGAATGAAATCCTACTTCTCTACGTTATCGAGCGTCCTAAATGAGTGTCTAAGTTAGGTATGAAACGAGTTCACCTTGTGCGTGGACGTAGATCACAAGCCAGAAGATGAAGATGAAGATGAAGAAGCACGATGAAGAAGCACGGCGCATGGAGAAGACCTCAGAGATAGCAGGACCGTAGCTTCAACACGTAGCAAGCAGATAGCGTGGCGGAAGCACACACTCCAGACACGTGCTCAGATACAGGCATTCAGGCAGGCAGATAAGACATCATAGGCAGACATAGCCTAGGGAGACATGGGGTGATACAGGCACCACACAACATCTCACACATGGGGTGATACAGGCACACATGGGGTGACACAGGCACACATGGGTGACACAGGCGACCGGCTGTTTTAGCTGCAAAGATTGTTGGCATTAGAATATTGTATAAATAATCGTTTTATACCTGCGGACACAAACTTGAAGCACACGAGAGCCATCGTGTAAACAACGTGTTCCGTAAAAATAGAAGAGAAGGTTTTAGATAGGCAAATCACACTTACCCGGTTAAAGTAGTTTTTAAGGCAGCGGCGACTTTACCATAACGTTAAAACGATGCTCGCCTTAAGCTTAGAAATATCACGCCATGCAAGCGTTCCTCAGATTTTTACATATTCATTCTATAACAAGAAACACCCATGAAACACAAAAATAAAAGCACCTGACGACAATGCAGACAAAGTTCCAGCACTCACAAAATACTTACATGAAAAACCACCAGATATTACATGGATGCATTGCGCTTGTAACAATCACATGAAGCTAATTTAACAAGATGGCCATACGGCCGTAGCGAGACTCCCACACTAATTTATTAGGTTATGTGTTCACATCTCTGTAGTGGCTGCGAGAGTGACAAGCCTAAACCAAGCCATTCATCCCATAGACAAACGTCTATGACCGAACCTAGAGGAGTTGCATCATATCGATTGATACTTCGATCAGATATTTAGATTTAAATAAATTAGAAGAAACAGATTTTTAATAACATCTGATATTAAATAAAACCCACTAGAAGCATTTCCTTAAAATAAAACAAACAATTAAAATGTAGAAGACATTAGTTCACTATTTCACCAAGTGGCAACACTGAGCCATCGGAGAAAATCGAAGTGTCACCTCCCGTTGTCCAGAGATGTCGCCTCTAGTACCAAAAATAACAGTATTACATATTAATATGTAACATATTTGTAACTTAACTTATATCTTGTATTAATGTTTATAAGTTCTTGTTTGGCATGTACACAGAATCATTTTGCCTACGACAATTACAAGCAATTGTAAAAAGAGTTTATTTTTGCGGTGAAATCTATCTTTTATGTACAGTCGACGCCATAAATATGTTTACACTTTAGTACCTTGTCTATTTAGCGTCATGTTTAAACTGCCATTTGAAATTGTCATAGCGGGTAAAGTGACGAGGTACTAAAGTGTAAACATAATATATTTATGGCGTCGACAGTACAGTTAAACATATTCATATATCCGATCTGGCCGTCTTTAAGATGAAAAATAAAAAATAGGTATGTCATTAACATTATATCTCAAATAATAATATGGACAAGAGATATATCGAATAATGTCTCCCGTTACCGTACAAGATACAGGGGTACAATGCGTACCTATAAATTTTAAGTGTATATAATTTTAAGAGATAAAATTACCATGGAAAAGAGTATATTTTTAAATATGTTTCAGGACCATGAAGTCCAACTCACCCTGGCTTGCCTCCAACTGGCCAACTCTAAGGTCATCAAGGTCTGGCGCGATACCGATCACAAGATCACCTTCTGCTACAACGAAGCCAAGGACAATGCTAAATTCATCCAAGCCATGGAGAAGTGCTGTCACTCTCTGTACCTGGACGACCCTGTCAAGATTAAAGACTCCATACTCAGTCTACTTCAGACTGTCAGGCTGATACACAGCGTATCGCAGTTTTATAATACGTCAGAGAGGATTTCTTCTTTGATGGTTAAGGTGAGACGGCTTTGCTTATCTTATCGGCTATCTTTGACACGAAGTATTAATTAATAAACTTGTAAATCCCACGTCTGATACATAAATATATTAAGACAGATAAATATACTCGAATGGCATTGCCTTTATTATTAAAATCCTGTCAAATATAATTAAAAAGTTTTGTTTAATCATTAATCAGAATGCATTTTTTATACAGATCACAAACCAAATGATAGAGACTTGCAAGCAGTACATCACGTGCCGCTTTAAGGAAACAATCTGGTCCCAGGATCGAACCCTGGTGCGCGATAAGCTTATCCACTGTCTCAACCTTAACAAGACCTATAGAGAGACTTACCTGTTCGTCAAAGATCAGGTCTTCCTCCCTAATACAGAACAGTTCAGTTTCTCCGAGAACTACGTGTTTGGGAAGTTTGATACGTTCTGCAAGAGGGTGAAGAAGATCATATCCATGTTTGATCTGATGGATGACTATAATCATCTGTTTGCAAAGAGAATGGAGGGGCTTTTACTTGGAGAAGGTATGATGTTTACAAAATAACGAATTCAATTCGTTTTTAAATAACTAAAAAGAGGAATAAATTTACCGGCTTGAAATTTTATTCAATGAAATATACATCAGTTGTGTCTTTTATTATAGTGTTTACAATCTATGATAGTGCACCTCACTGCGTGAATTTAACTGGCGGGCTGGCTGTCGTAATTAGAAAATGTTCAAAAAAATCAAAACCAGCTTAAAATGTAATATTAATCAACCGTTTTTAAATTTATGTATGAATAATATGAAATACTTACAATTATGTATTGTGTACATTTGATGATTGATTTGGAACGCCAAGACATTATAACAGAATGTATACAGTTATTGATTTTATGAAGCCTATATTTCTGTTTGTATATCTATTATAATCTTCTACAGACTTAGAAGAAGCGGTGCACGCTTTCGAAGAAGCCAAGAAAGCCGTTACAAGTTGTCAGTACGACTACCTTGACTACAGAAACAATGACTTCGATAAAGACTACCAGGCTTTTGAAGAGAAGACCAACTCCTTGCGAGAGTCCGTAGGGAACACCATTGAGGAGAACTTTGCGAGTGTTTGGGAAACACCGCAGGGAATCAAGTTCCTGACCAGATTTGAAAAGGTAACTTAAGTCCTGCTTTTATAATAATAGGGAAGTATGAATTCAGTAACCGCCATGTTTAATGATCCGTTTCTATTGTAACATCGCCCTTTCCATAGATATCGCACCTTGATAATCATACCGTCACTAAACAAAAAAATGCTTTATTTGAAATCCAACTTCATTTTGATGGCAATATTGACATTATTCGAACTCCTATATTTATATATTTTGCTTAGTGACGGTTTGATTATCAAGGTACGATATACATATAGAACTTCTCACATGCATAAACGACTGACAATAGCTCTTTTTCGATTTGCGCATACGCCTGTTCTGATTTGGTGAGCGACCGCGATGCGTAGCAAACCGGTAAATTATCCTGGAGTATGCATGATCCTAACCCATTTCGGCTAGCGTCGACCGAAATTACTACCGGTTTATCTAAATTATAAAATTGCAAAACAGGCGCCTTTGTTAAACTTTCTTTTAATTCATTATATGATTTTTCGTGTATATCCGTCCAATGCCATTCGGTATTTTTTTTTAACAATTCTCTTAGCACAAAATTCTTGTCAGATAAATTTGGTATAAAATTTCCAACGTAATTGACCATTCCTAAAAACCTTTCCAAATCTTTGCTGTTATCTGGCCGTGGCATATGTTTTATCGCTGACGTTCGTGACTCATCAGGATATATACCCTTTGCACTTATCTTGTGCCCTAAATACTTGATCTCTGTTAGACCAAACTTACACTTGGTTTTGTTTAATTTTAAATTTATTTCCCTGCACCTATCTAGTACTCTCATAAGTCTAATGTCGTGTTCCTCTTTCGTTTTACCATAAATCAATAAATCGTCAACGAAGAGGCAAACACCTGGTATATCATCAAAATGCTCAAACATCCTTTTGTGAAACACTTCCGACGCTGAGGTTATTCCGAAGGGTAAACGTAAAAACTTATACCTTCCAAAACTCGTGTTAAAGGTGCACAAGTCAGTACTATCTTACTGTAACGTACTGTAAAATACAGACCCTTGTAAGTTGGCAGTTATCTCATCTAGGGTCGGTAACTTAAAGTGCTCTCGTCTAATCGCCTGATTGAGGTCGCGCGGGTCCAGGCAGACCCGCAACTCCCCGTTGGCCTTCCTGGCGACGGTCATGCTGTTGACCCAGTCCGTCGGGCCCTCGACCTTCGCGATTATACCTTCATTAACCATGTCATCTAGTTTTTCTTTTATACTGTCCTTTAAGGCAATTGGAACTTTTCTAGGGGCATGTACTACGGGCCTAACGCTTGCGTCAACCTCTATCTTATACTCACCAGGCATGCAACCTAAACCCTCAAAAACATCCGAATACTCCTTAAATACATAGCTTGTACTACTTCTATCGCTATCAACCGCTAAGACAAGTTTGATTACCCCGAGTCCGCTGCATGAATCACGACCTAATATCGGCGGTGAGGAAACATCAGCTACCAGCAACTCCAAGATGAATGTGTTGTTCCTATATTCTACTTTTAAATTACATTTGCCGATTACGTCGATATCACTGCCCGAGTAACATCTTAATTTAATATGGGTGCCAAGTTAATTCATTCTCAGAAACGCCAATCCGATTTAAATATGTCCGATATAAAACATTTACATCGGCCCCGGTATCTAACTTAAATTTAATTCGATTGTCACCAAATTGTAAGTAAACGGACCAATCGCTGTTACAAGAACCATTAAAGTAATAAATTACCTGATCGGTGGGCTGCTCCGCTTGAATCTCATACATATTACACATTCGCGAGAAATGGTCCAAGTTATTACACTTCAAACACCTTTTGCCCAATGCTGGACATCTCGAGTCACCACTGTGAGCATAACCACACATAGAACACCATGCACTGGGTCCGCCTCCACGATTTCTATGGGGAGGTTGCTGCCACGGCGGCGGCGACACCCTGCGTGGCGGCAGCGGCGTCGCCCGGCGGCCGCGACCTCGTACCGCACCACGGTGCGCGGGCGCTCCTCTTCGGCTTACCCAGTATACGTGATTGGTATCACTACAATCATATACCTAACACATCCTGACAGTTATTTTCCACTGTATAGGCGTGATGCTCTACAGATTCCTTTTGTATCGACCCGGCATGTAACCTTGACACTTGAGCGACGTTACATATGTCCAACGATTTTTGTAAAGTCAAATCTGGCTCGCGAAGTAATCGTTCCCGAAGAGCGCATTCCTTGATTCCGCAAATCAGCCTGTCTTATAAGGTCCTCTAACAATTCTTAGAACTCGCAGGTACCGGCAAGTTTTTTAAGTTCAAATGAATACTGCTCGATCGACTCCCCGTCATGTTGGTCACGGGTAAAAAAATTATGTCGTTCAATTGTTAGATTCTTCTTTGGCAAAAAGAAGGCGTCGTACTTTTCTAGTACACCCTTAAGCGTATCTGACTTTTTATTAAACTGCGTATAGACCTCGCGGCATTGTTCACCAATTATATGCAGTAAAATATTTATACGCACATTCTCGTCTTTCTTAGATAACTCACACGCTTCGTAATAAATGAGAAATGCACTCTTCCATTTTTTCCATTCTTTGGATAGATTGCCAGACGTTACATTTTCTAAATTGTTAACGTACAAAAATGGCTGCGGTGGTGGCAAAATTGATTCCATATTAAACTGCTAAAAGCGTTTAAATTCCGAGCGAATTACACAACAACGACTTCTCTACAGCACGTAATCGTCTACGTTAGCCGTAATATCCTAAAAAAAAATAAAAAAAATAGGACACCCTACTTTCAAAACCAATTTATGTGAGGGCAATCACCAATCACCAATTTATGTGCAAGGAATTGAAAAATTCCGTTGGGAAATGTTATGGACAGCCTCTTCCACAGTAGGTATACAAAACCAGCCACAGTGGCACAGTATTAAAAAAATATGAAAAACAACATTACAATAACTTTTAATCAAAACCGTACCTCTGTATAAGTACTTATGATCTGAAAAAAGTAATAGGAGAACTCCGGTGTACAGTCAACCAATTTGATTCCTAGGCCACTATGGACTTTGTCAACGTGACGTTGTAAACCAAATCATAGGGAGTCTCTTACGTTTTGGTTGACAACGTCACTTTAACATAGTCCAAAGTGGCCTAGAAATCAAATTGGTTGACTGTACCTCTGATCGCTTCAATTTTTTTAAATAAAGTTTTAAAGATAAAAATGGTTACAGATGTTAGTAGTGAATAATCCTTTCCCATCGTTTTTTGTCGGATTAAATAGTTCGTATTTATCTAGCTTTCTCAATTAGCTTCAGTACCCATCAATAAGCCAACTGAGATAGTAAGATAAATACGAAGTTATCCGACCAAAAACGATGAGAAAGGATTATTCACTACATCCTGTGAGTTAACCTTAAGAGATAGACATAAATATGCCATCGCGGACATACAATATCTCTAGGTTTTTTAAAGAACTACAATTCATCAGTATATTATTTTGATATATCTCTTAAGGTCCAGCCAGCGTAAGCTTGCTAAACATTAAGAAATCAAATAAGCTTAAAACATTGAGTTTTCTCAACTAAATTAAAACTTAATAAATGTACATAAAAACCACCCGAAATAAATTCTCTAAATGACAGTAAAAACCGAATCGAACCGAATCCGTTGCGCTATGTCATTGCATTTTAAATCTGTAATATCTTCGAAAATATTCATTTATATAACATGCTGTAAAGGGCCATATTAAAATCTATATTAAATGTCCAATTTATTTAAGGTAATTAATTGGATAAGGATTAATGCTGTATTACGTAAAATCGCTTCGTAAATAAGCCATTATTTCTCGTAAAAAGTAAAGGATAAAAAAATGGTTGTTGTGGGTTATCCCTAAGAGATAGTCATATACCATTGCGGACTTTTTTGTAGACCTTTGTAAGGTGTACAATATTGTAGTACATTATTTTGATCTATCTCGTAGGGTTCAGCCAGCGTTTGCAATGTAAGCGCAAAAATGTTTGTTTATTTACGACATCACATTAGAAACCTCTAAAATTATCAGTGTTTCTCACTATAATATTATGAATGTTTTATACATATAAACCTTCCTCTTGAATCACTCTATCTTTAAAAAAAAACCGCATAAAATTCCGTTGCGTAGTTTTTAAGATCTAAGCATACATAGGGACAGACAGCGGAAAGCGACTTTGTTTTATACTATGTAGTGATGTAGTGAAATAGATATAGGTGTATGTAATCCCGCTATACGATGTTTATATCGTATGACGGGATACAAATCACTTCCAATGATTTCCTTTTCCATTGTCAATTTGGTATCTTTTGTTTGCACCCCTTTTTCCCTGTTGATAGTTTCAACGCAACTTGTTGACTGGTTAACCTTTTGCCGTGGTAATAGGGTTGAACTTTAAATACGAGTGAGTATACACAGGAATTCAGATCGACTGCATGCTTCTATGCGCTCCTGGTAGCCGCACTATCGGAGCGCCTCGCTTCGACGTAGGACCGAGTCATAACTTTGGTGCATAGTGGTTATCAAATATATTTTTACATTAATGTGCTGGGTTCAAACGGATGTTAACGTAATGAGTGTAATGAATCCAATATTATTGTGTCTAACTGCCGCTCTCACAGACGTCAATTCAATTTAATGCTAGTTTAGTGACGTCTTGTCTTATTCTATTGGTATACCAAAGAATGTGATAGCAGCAACTTTAATCAAGCATTCAATTTAATTGACGTCTCTAAGTGCAGCAGTTATTCTATTGCTATACCAAAGAATGTGATAGCAGCAACTTTAATTAAGCGTTTTTAATTGACGTCTCTTAGTGCGGTAGTAAGAGCAGATTTGATGATGCAGTCGAAGTTATAAATATGTTTACATTTTAGTACCTTGTCACTTTAATCGGTGTGACAATTTAATATGACAGTTTAAACATGACGTTAAATAGACAAGGTACTAAAGTGTAAACATATTTTTGAGTTCGACTGTACTAAACTAGTCGCCGAGTTTGGTCTCGTTAGTGGTTTTGAAAAGCAAATGTAAAAAAAAATACGGTCGGCTGCAAAAGCTTGTCCTAAAAAAGTAATTTCAGACGGAAACTGACTTTTTACATTGTTGAATAATCAGACGAGCACACAGGCCACGTGGAGGTAGAGAGGGGTAATGCAAATGAAGCGCGATACCAACCCTAACGACTAGAATGCCCCTGTGTTATTCCTTAGTTTGAAAAATGAAAATTGTTCAAGTTATTGCCTCTTTGAGTGTCGGCTCTGGCATCTCGCCTTGCCAATTGTTTTCAACACCATCAAGTAGTTTTGCTGCTAGCGGGAACTGTGCGTGGCGTTCGCGTGTCACTATTTTCTCAATGCTCTGTTCCACTCAAGGTCAAACAAACCTGTTATTGGTAATTCTGTATCTCTGACGTGAATGTATGTATGTACGAGTATGTGTCAAACATACTTTATGTAACCATCGATCAAAATCAGCCCGCAAAGTTCCAGGTCCAGGCAATATTAAAAAAAGGTATTATTAACCATCGGCAGCGGCCGCTAAAATGTATGAAATTTCATTACATATCCGGTGTTCTACTTTATAAAACCATGTTTGGACTAGGATAACTAACTCCAACCAGCCCACCACTCGTGCAATCAATATTATGTTTTCTTGTATATTTCATGTATAATGTCATAGACTAAAAAGTTAATCCTTTTCCGTCTCTGCAGTAGGTAGTAGTATAATACTATTACTACGATATAACTAACTTTATGAACTGCTTTCACATAAAAATATTTTTATTTTTCCATCTTTCTGGAATGTCCGCTGAACTAAACTTTAAATCATTGAATTCACCTCAAGTATAAACTGTGTTTTATTTATTGCGTTCAATCGACGTAATTTTATTCAGTGTCGGTTGCCATGTGGACATTCAATTCAACGTTGCTCCAAAAAGATTTGCGCTTACTAGGATTTCATGAGCTCTGAGGAGGTATCAGTGAATGTGACTAGAACACGTTGAACGACTCTTTAAACTCATAGTACCTACGATACATTCGAGTACGTTGGAAAAAGACAGCAATAGATTTACGAGTTACGAACAAGTTTCTTTTTCAGTGACCTACAGGCGCGCATTTGTGCCGTTTGTATCTTAAAAATCTTTGAATTCCTGGTACCCAGTAGGAGGTAGGTACTTACAGCACGTCTTTTTAAAAAGTTTTTCCAACTCAAATTCAATAAACATAAATTCAATAAAAGTTTGGCATTTTGCCCAGCAAATCCGTTGGGTATCCGTCATTAATTGTAATGAACTAATGAATGAGTATTCGCAACAAATTTTAATAATTCCTATACAGTGTCTCTTACAACTTAGCGTAAATATTAAACGAATAAAAACTCCATTAATACAGGTCTAGAACATAATTACAATAGTTATTTGTTCAACAAGAGAGCAAAGTTGGTTTTTGCTGCGAGTGATGATTTTGAATCCCGAGTAAGCAAAGGATTCTATTATTGAATCACGAGCGTAGCAAGTGATTCTAGGTTAGAATCCTGAACGTAGCGAGGGATTCAAAGATACGAGACGTAAAAAACTTTGGTCTCGTGTGAGACATACAACTTTTCACCTCAGCAGCGAGAACAACACAGCGTGAAGCTGGTAGGGCCAACGCAGGTCTTCCGTTGTGACCATTTGGTGAATACACGACTAAATAACGACACGATCGCATATGCATCAATCACAAGCATCAATAAAAAGTGGAAAAAATAAACATGAAACAGATAAAACCTGTCACTCAACTTGATAATGCCGTAATGCAAACACAACTTTATACAGCTTTATGTAGTCTGTGGCTTTAAAAAAAACCTAACTAGGCCTTGTCTATGGCTATTGGCTATGGCGGACAAATTAACAAAAATTACATCGTCATTTGTACATTTACAAACATTACAATAATCCCGCTATTTTTGAAATGCGTTCTGAAACTGCCCCCGCGGTTTATGTCACGAAATTAAAGATTGTTAAAACGATAACAAAATTATGTAGATACATGATAAACTTCTTATTTTTCATTAATTTTGTCTTCAAAACATTAAATAAAATAAATTATTGTACCTACTGTATAAAATAGTTATAATAAACACGTATTTCAAACTTTAACAGATAGTTTTATTTGCAATTTTACGGTTATGTGTGCATCCGAACGTGCGTTTCTTTTTGGGCCTACTATGTGTGGAATTTGAAAATCGAACTTCGAATCAAGTTGTTTCTATCTCTCGCTTTTTTCCTATCGAAGTGAAAGTGACAGAACAAAGTGAAGTTCAATTTTTTCGAATGTTGTGAGTAGCCCCAGCACTGCTCACGGCATTTAAAAAAAATAATTAAAAAGCTACTTTGCCTCTCGCTCGCAGCAAAATTGAATTTTGCTCACTGTTTTTAAGCAGCAAAACCTGCTTGTTTGAGCTGCTGAGGTGAAAAATAATTTTACTCATTAATATATTTATTAGTTTAGGAGTTATTAAGGTTTTAATGATACTGACAAGGACGCTACCTTACGGTACATGTTTGTCTGTCTTGGCTAAAAATATTTAAAATTTATGAATTTTATGATCCTAATACTTTAACTCTAGTTCTTAATAACGTAACAAACTATTGAATTAAGCTATAACGCTAAAATACCAAGATCTAGTTTTTGAATCACAACTAGAAGCGTTTTTTACACAAGGAAAACGGGAAGGAAGGTGTATCTTTGCCTCTTTTTTTCCGAGGACGCGGTCTTAAGAAGTATCATGAACTCTTAAAGTATATGGGAAAGTTAGAAACTATATGCTAGACCGGTGTAAAAAAGGCTTAATAAAGTCTTAAAATTTCTGGGATACTTAAAATAACTTATAATAATATTTTTATTTATATTTATATTTATATTTACATTTACATTTACATTTACATTTATATTTATATTACATTTACATTTACATTTACATTTACATTTACATTTACATTTACATTTACATTTACATTTACATTTACATTTACATTTATATTTATATTTATATTTATATTTACATTTACATTTACATTTACATTTACATTCACATTCACATTCACATTCACATTCACATTCACATTCACATTCACATTCACATTCACATTCACATTCACATTCACATTCACATTCACATTCACATTCACATTCACATTCACATTCACATTCACATTCACATTCACATTCACATTCACATTCACATTCACATTCACATTCACATTCACATTCACATTCACATTCATATCCATATCCATATTCATATTCATATTCATATTCATATTCATATTCATATTCATATTCATATTCATATTCATATTCATATTCATATTCATATTCATATTCATATTCATATTCATATTCATATTCATATTCATATTCATATTCATATTCATATTCATATTCATATTCATATTCATATTCATATTCATATTCATATTCATATTCATATTCATATTCATATTCATATTCATATTCATATTCATATTCATATTCATATTCATATTCATATTCATATTCATATTTATATTTATATTTATATTTATATTTATATTTATATTTATATTTATATTTATATTTATATTTATATTTAGGGTTATTTTGTATGATACTAAAAACCTTTAACGAGGTATGTTGCAAATTCATAGCTCAATTATTGGTGTAGGAGGTGGAAAATTATGTCTTATAACAGTATAATTGAGTATCGTGACGTAATGGGATAATTGGTTTACCTTTGAAAAAAAAATTGTAGACTCATTTTATATATTTAAGGTATCACTTTGCAGAATTTTCGTTTCATAGAAAGCTTTTTTTCATGAAAGCAAGAAAAAAAAATTGCGTATTAGGTTTTTGATTTACAATTCTCAATTAGGATGCCTCCCAAAAAAACTAACGACTATCTCATCTTAATCTTAACATTATTTTTTGAATCCTTTTCGTTCTAGGTGAGCCAAAAGATCCAAATAACAAAATTAGGCGAGAAATATGACCGCGTCCTGCGTTACTGCGAGAAAGAGGTCGACAAGATCACCAAGATGTTCAAAAAGCAGAAGGATGACCCTCCACTACCCAGGAATTATTCTCCAGTTGCAGGTAGATTAAATTTCATTAGGGTACGAAAGTACCTAAAGGGTACCAGGTCCTACCTTTAAAGAGCTGTACAGTAAGTATCTTTTGAATCGAATAAGATACTCGTAGCTAAGTAATAGTTTTTGTACTTAATGTATTATAACATAACAGCGGACTCCCTAAAAAGTCGGGTGGTACGGAACCCTTCGTCTCGCATTTGACCAGATTTTTAAATTATAAACAATTCTTGTCTATTTTTCTTTACTAAAAAAATATTAACTTTAATTTTGAAAGACCAGCTTACGGTTCACGACTATTTAAATATAACATAATCAGCGGGCCTGGTATGGCTGCGTCTATATCACGTGTCAACTGTCATGTGGATAAAGCATCCGTCACTTTTTGACACGTGTACTTTTTTACCTGTCAAAAGGTGACGAATGCGTTATCCAAAACTTTATAACGCGATAAACGGAACCATAATATTAGTTTCATGATAAAGTACAAGCGAATAGTATTAGTGGTTTTGCATGGATTTTTACTAATTGTATGGGCTAGTACTTTATTATGCAATAGGCCCCACGGTATTTTTTATTCTTCACTATGGAAAGGAACAATATTCTAAAGGCACAAAACGTAGCTATTAGTAATAATTTACTTCTAATTGCTTTGTAGGTGTATCAACTTGCCTTGTTTGCCGGAACATATTTTCAAATAATGAAAAAAAAAATGTGTATTATTGCGCTGTTTAAAAACAGCAAATCAATTTACATAGGTCATGAAACTCATGAATCATGATCGGTTATTTCCCGCGGCTGAAGATCAATTTTAAATGCAAAGGAGAGCTGTTTGTGTTTATTTAAATTCTTAGGTATGTCTCGCGCTAAAAGAAGAAATACACTGTATTTTATTCACTTGGGTTCCATTAGACCCATGATTCGACCAAAAGTCGATTATACCTAGATTAAAAACCGATTTTGTATAGACTAATCTCGGATCAAGTCTTAATTCACTTTGGTCGAATCCGCCCAGGCGTTTTGAAATTATTCTGACTATATTATTAATTTAAATTCAATAAAGACGGAAATAAAAGTCAACGCTAGTTGTTATAAAAAACTAAGTCAAGCCATTTGTGATTGTTGCACTATGCACTATTGCACTGAAACCTACTAGGCAAACATGAAAACCAAGAGCTTCGTATTGAAATCGAAAGCGAATGAGACGGCAATGCAAATCACAGGAAAAACGGAGTATGCGCTATGGACTTTATAATATTATAATGCGTTTTTCTTTTGGACAACAGCAGGAGTGAAATGCAGTCCATCTCTCACGGTCGTTACAAGCCATAACAAGCTTTAGTACATAGCACGCTGTTTTTAAAATGTAAGCACAAACTTTAAGGATTAACGCGGACAAGTTTGTCATAATGCACATGCGTTTTGCACATTTAGTATGGAAATGGTTAAGATAATTTAAAATATCCCCTCTGATACATTTTGTTCCTTCGGGTTGATTTGTGTTTTTAATTTAAACAGGGCATTGTCAGATTTTGCCAATAGTGGTGATCTATTTAAAGGAAGCATATTTGGTTTTGTGGTTATTTAAATAAGTAGGCATTACGCGTTTCAATAAAATAAAATAGATCTCTGGACAACTTGTGCTATTTTTACAACATGTACTAAAATTGGTTTTTGCTGCGAGGGTTGATTTTGAATCCTGAGTAAGCGAAGGAGTCTATAATTGAATCACGACCGTAGCAAGTGATTCCTAAGACTTAAGATGCAAATAATTTTGGTCTCGTGTTGCATACTTTTATCTCAGTAGCGAGAACATAATACAAAAAATAAAAAAAATACAACATTATTTCACAGTTGCAGAAAAATCGAATTTTGCTCAATAAAAAAAAAAAAAAAAAAAAAAAATGCGTTTATTTCAGACTACGAATCCATAGATTGTTAGTATTACACAGAGAACTTAAATAACTATGTTAGTACCTAAACTTAAATGGAGAGAGGTCCAGTGCCTGATCAAGCCACTGTCCCATCTCTCAGCGACGACGGTCAGGAGAGTGTGGCGGCTGGCGCGGACTCTGCAGAGCGTCGCGGCGCAGCGCTTGCGCAGCGTCGCGTGGAAACCGTCCACGCGCGCATCCGCGAACATCCCCGAAGCACTGCACTATCGCGGCAGCCGCAACAGAACCCTGAACGCGTCGTTGTACTGTACGCGCATTGAGTTTATAGCCCGTTGCGTGTACCTCGTCCACAGGCTGCAGGTGTACAGCGATGTGCAGTACGCTCGAAAAAGTGTTATTTTAACTTGCGCTGTACACCGGCTGAACCTGCGGGCTATCATATTGGCCCTGACGGCTAGTGCCCGGTGCTCCCTTTCAATGTCATCGTCATCACGCAAATCGTCGGTAACCAAGTGCCCAAGGTATTTAAATGAGTGAACCCTTTTTAGTGGCTCACCATTCAAGCGAATGGGTGGAACATGCGATGGGCACTTGTTCCCCGCCTTAAAAACCATATACTCGCTCTTTAGCACATTATATTTCAAATTATGAGTTAGGGCGTAGGACTCACACTTATCAAGAAGTATTCTTATACCACCGACCGATGGGCTCAACAGTACCATGTCATCAGCATAGCTAATGTTATTAAAACAGATCCTGTCTATGTGACAACCGACATGTGTACTGCTAAGCTCACCGATCAATGCGTCTATATACAGATTAAAAAGTTTGGGCGAGGTCAGCCCCCCCTGCCTCACCCCGCACTCTAAACCATACTCGTCCGACAACACATCACCCCACCGGACACTATTTCGCTGGCTTGCATACCAACACCTAAATATGCGCGTAAGCTCCCTGGGAAATTGCACCGCATCAAGCTTATCCCACAGTAGGTCATAATTAACGAGGTCAAAAGCCTTGGAAAGATCTAAAAAACACGCATATATAGGTGTCTTTCTACGGGTATAATACTCAACAGCCTGCTTCAAACAAATAATAGCACTTTCAGTAGATAGGCCGGCGCGGAAGCCGAACTGTGCGTCATGTAATTTTAGACATTTGTCTAGTTGTAAATTTAGTAGGCCATCGAGCACCCGAGCTACAATCGTTGCCAGCGAGATAGGCCTATAGTTCGTTTTGTTAGCTATATCGCCGGTTTTATTTTTTACAATGGGTATCACAATAAAATTGTCTTTGTCATGAGCGACGGCAGGTATGAGTGGCAAATACATAAATTTAAAAACATTGCTAGTACTCGAGGTAGGTGAGTTCCAGCAAACAGCAGGTGCTCTATACTTAAACGGTCATGACCGGGTGATTTTCCCCTCTTCATTTGCTTTATTATTTTATTTACGTCACTTATGCTAAAACGGATCTGGAAGTCACCCTGCTTCTTTTCAGCATCGAGCATCTGCGGCTGCCGATCCCCACCTGTGGCAGTAGGAGACCTAATATTAAACTGCTCCTTGAACATGTTAGCGATGCATATCGGATCAGAAATACCATTTACGCTAATAGAAAGTCCAGGCTTAGTTTCCATTCCTTTGGTAATTTTCCAGAAGTTTCGAAAATCATTATTTTTATGATGTTTGGCAAGAAGGTTCATTTTAATTTGTTCTTGGTTCTGTTGAACCCATCTAAGTCTAGATTTAAATATTTTTCGAGTACAATACATACGATCAAAAACGGGTCCACCAGTAGGTTTACCGTACAAGATCCAATCCTGGAACCTAGCCCTGGCTTCCCTGTGCGCATCACCAACATGCTTATTCCACCCTATAACCCTTTTTTGTCTATTACCGGGAGTGCCCGTGATAGCCCTGCTATACAAAGAAGCCTCACATAGCGATGATATTATTCTGTGATACAAGTTATCAAGTATTCTGCAATGCTCGGAGTTATCTATACAGCAGCCATCACAGCATCCCTTAAATTCAGGTGGAAAGTCAATTATTTTTAAAAGTTCATTACATTTATTTAAATATCTTTCAGTTTCTGGGGGTGTTCTCTCCCCCCAAACAATATATTTCTCATTCAAGTTTGCAATAAAATCGTTACATAACTTAGATTTAACCATGTTGAGGTTACATTTAACTACGAGGGGGTAGTGATCAGAACAGAATACGTCATAGTCTTTAAGGTAAAAATGTAGTTTTGTCAATGTCTTTAAGGTAAAAATGTAGTTTTCAGACTACTCTTTGGAAATATTACCAACGAAAAGCCTCGAAAACTACTTCAAACCTTTCTTTACAAATAAAACAAAATAAATACGATTTTATATGAAGTTAAAATTTTCAGGTCGAATAAAAATTCATTTTGGGACGGGAATGGGATATATTTCTTTATAGGCAAAACGGCAAAATCAGTGATAAAAGCGTGCGTGTTCTTGTGCGTACCTATTTCTCTGTTTTCATTGTTGTTCATCACGCAATAAACTTTTTTCCTTCTTAATAATTTACGTCCTATCTTAGTAAAAATATGTAAAAGTTTACAATAGGTTTAAGAAAAACCAAAAAAAAAAGTGACTAAAAATGTCGCTACTTACATGTTAATTTCCTATTTGAATAAACTTTTAATTAAGACTAAGTACGTTATAAAGGCGACTATTTTGTGACCAGTGCAATGGGGCGTTTTCACTAAAAAGTGTACCCCAACTAAGGGCTGAAATTAAGGAACAGTTTTGTGAGGAAAATTAGCTATACATTGACGGCCGTAATCCTCCTTAATTATTTAAATGTCCTTAAAAAAGGGGTACACGTTTTAGTGGAAACGCCCTCTTTAAATTTTGCACTAGGTAACAAAATTATTTAAAACTATTAGTCGAACATAACTTACAAAGAGCTTTGCATTGGCATTGAGAATGAATCAACGTAGAAGCAACGTAGCACAGCAGCTAAAAGGCAGTCGGGATCCCACGGCAACCCGCGCGTTAAGTATTTCAATCACGAACTAGGGCTATTTTTGCACCGTGAGTACTAGGAGGACATGGGATTCAGAAGGTAGCAAGGCAAACTGAACGAATGACGGGTATTCCCAGGGTAATTTTTCTTGAAACTAGAATTCAAAGTATAAGGAGTACTGAGCGCGGTGTAATTCAGCAAGCAACTGTTAGATGGCGCTACAATCAACTTACATTTTAAAATTTGGTATCTCACAAGTTTTTAACGTTAACGTATTGTTTTTAACACTGTTGCCATTATTGTTTATTGAATAAGAAATATCGTAAAGTTTACAAAACGGTGACGTTAGGTTTTATCGAACAGAATATTTAGAGTCCCAGAAGACAAGTAAAATAAAACCTGAATCAGCAGAATTATTTGTCATCACATAGATTTTCTTATTAATAACTGTCTGTAAATTATCACGAACGTTTATATATGAGATTTCTTCTACAGGTTAAAATAACTCATTGAAACCTAATATAGTAAGTAACAAATTAAGCTATCGGCGTGTGTCAGTCACAACACAGTCATGTCATAGTGACAATATCTCCTGAAATTTAATGCAAAATTATGATTAATACTATAAATTACTAGTCACTTTGTTATACAAACAAAACACTGAAAAATAACATGTTGAGTTGAAAGCTGTTTTTATTATTAATTTCTTGTCTTTCTCAACAAAGATTAAGTTCTGATCGAATCTAAACTTTATCCATTAATGTATTGATGTGTAAATTACATTTCAGGGGCCTTATTTTACATTATCTTAACACTTATTATTATCGTATCGACAACGTAACGACAGGTCTTATTAACTTTACAGTAAATGGTGGCCAAGTTACAAACAATGCGATTACAATAGGTGTAAAAGGGCATTTTCTCTAAAACATGTACCCCAAATAAGGATTAAAACTTAACTTTAACTTTGTCAGCTTTGTGACGAAAATTAGCCATACATTGCGACCTACAAGCTAATTTTCGTCACAAAACGGACAAAGTTAAAGTTCCTTAATTTTAGTCCTTAATTGAGGATTTTTTTAGTGAATACGGCCAGAAACAATGTATTTAAGGCCCCTGAATAGTATTTCATTTGACAATGTCATACGAGTATAGATAAAATTCATCAAATTTAACAAACACTTCCATAGGCTCTGTCTCTATTAGGTAATGATGTTTAAAGCAGGCAAGGTTAAGCCTTATTTCATACCTCCAGTGTGGCTTGGGGAGAGTATGTTAAAAGTGGTTCGGAAATTTAAATACCTGGGCCACATAATCACTGAGGATCTGTGTGACGACAATGATATTGAGAGAGAGCCCTCCGCGTTAGCGGTAAGGAGTAATATGCTCGCCCGCAGGTTTGCTGGAAGTTCCACTGAAGTTAAAATATCGCTGTTCAAAGCTTTTAGTCAATCTTTTTACTCGAGCAGCCTGTGGGTCCGTTATACGAAACGAGCTTATAGCGCCCTCCGAGTTCAATATAACAACGCATTCAGAGTGTTGTTGGGACTGCCGAGATGGTGTAGTGCCTCAGGTATGTTTGCTGACGCGCGTACAGACAGTTTTCAGGCCATTATGAGAAAAAAAATCACTTCACACATGGGGCGCGTCAGAAATAGTTCCAACGACATTCTGAATATGATTGCTGGTAGATATGACTGCCACATCTTTATCTATTGGGTTTCACAGGTCTCCAGTGGTATAAGGTATATTAAATAATCCTAGTACCTACCTTTGTTTTTGTTTTGTAAATATAAAATTGTAACTAACCTATTTTTAAGTAACATGTAACTAACCAATATTATGGGCAATACTCGTAGCCTGAAATAGGTAAATGATTCTATTCTATTCTATTCTATTCTATTCTATTCTATTCTATTCTATTACTCTTCATTCACTTCTAACTCGAGCAAAACAGATATAAAACTATGTCCATTACGTTGAACATTCATGTTAACTTTTTGATATAGAACTCTTGATCTGTTATTTAACTAATATCTAAATATATAAAAGGAGAAACTGACTGACTGACTGACATATCAACGCACAGCCTAAACGGCTAAACGTAGGCACTTGAAATTTGGAAAGGACGTAGCTTAGGTACCGTAGAGGTGCACTAAGAAAGGAATTCCCGAAATTCCCACGGGAACGGGAATTAGCGGGAAAATCCTTTTGTTTGAAAAATCTAAACCGCGTAAGATAAATTTTATTGCCCAACGAAGTGGGAACGGGAACCGCTAGTAAGTTACAAAATGGAATGGTGCTATGGAAAAAGCTATGTTCGGAGTCTCTCTGAAGGACAAAATTTGGAATGTAGTGATCCGTCAGAGAACCATGGTCACCGACGTAGCTCTGAAAGTTAGTAGGTTGAAGTCGAAGTGGGCTGGTCACGTATGTCGTCGGAGAGCGGATAACCACTGGAGTAAGCGTGTTCTGGAGTGGAGACCGCGTCTTGGCAAACGTAGCATGGGACGCCCTCTGGCCAGATGGCGGGATGACTTGCGTAAGAAGGCCGGCAGCTATTGGATGCATGAAGCATTAGACCGGGCTCTGTGACGTTCCTTGGGAGAGGCCTATGTGCAGCAGTTGACTGCAACGGGCTGATGATGATGAAGTTACAAAATGTGTAGAAGAGGGTGTCTCCATACATTAATCACAGATTCTATATTATACGGCCAGTGGAAAACATAAACCTAAAAACCGGGTTAAAGCATGTAAAACTATCACCAAAAACTATTAATTAGTACCGTTATTTTCGGTTAAAGGTTACTTGGTGCAATCTTGGAAAAAAAAACGGTGTATATTAAAGACGCGTCGCATTTCCTTTTAGTAAAAACCAAGAGTTATTTTAAGATAGAAAGCACCAGGCAAACATAAAATTAAGAAGCTCTATGGACAACCTTATAGAAGAAGGGACATGCGCATTGCACTGTCTATGACGTAGCAGCAGCAGATGTGTTAAGGTTCTCACGGTAATGGCACGTCACCTTTTTTCTCTGAACAATCAAGCGTTATTTTTAGATTGAAGCACCAGGGATGCATCAAATCAAGAAGCTATAAGGATATCCTATCGAAAAAACGGACATGCGCATTGCACTGTCTATGACGTAGCAGCAGCAGATGTGCAGTCTTGTTAAGGTTCTCACGATAATTGCACATCACCTTGTCTTTCTGAATAATCAAGGATTATTTTTAGATTGAAAGCACCCTGGGGTGCATAAAATCCTGATGCTATATGGTGAAGCAGCAGCAGATGTGCTACCGTATTTAGTTCTCACGATTTATACGTGGCAATTTTCCTTCAGCATACCAAGTGCAAAATTTAGATTAAAACCACCAGGAACTAATGAAATCAAGAAGTTTGATGGAAAAGTTGTACAAATGCGCATGCGTGTTGCACTGACTACAAAGTAGAAGAAGCAGATGTTAAGTCGGATTGAGTGTATCATGCATGATAATAAGTTAATAACGCATCACGTTTTTAACCAAAAAATATACGTGGGGCGGGTTATAACATTTGAGTCTTACAATATTATAACAAAAACATTGCACAGACTAAAATCTGAAATTTTTCACAACGCAGAGATGTTTTTAACGTGGGGGATAAAAATAAATTACACGAAGCCATGTCAGGTGGTAGCAGTTTTTCGCCTGAACGGATTAAAAATTTCGTAGCCTTAGCAGCCGTGTGAGCAGGCCGTCTCATCTACAGTGTAAAACCATTTTTCATTACACTTGCTCGTAAATAGTATCCTAACATGCTAAAAAAATCGACCGTAAACCCAAAATAATACCCCTTTTTTTACCATTACGCCCTATCGTGCGTAATAGCTTTTTTTTAAATATTATACGATCACTCAAACTATCACAATACGTCAGGACCCCATTTCTTGTGCCATTCGATATGAAGTTTCATTCGAGATGAAAATATGTCAGTTGCATTTAATTTCCTAAAAATCTTGCATATAAACTATTGATCTCGACTGTCACTAGAATTCGGTCTCCGAACACGTTTGACATTATCTGTGGTATCACAGACAATGATGTAGTCTGCCGCTAATTTATAAATTATAAATACTGATTATAAACTGTGTGATTCCAACATATGATCTTTTGTCTGATTTTATTTCATTTCCTCGGAATTGTGATGAAAAACATTGTATGTTATGCGGGTGGTAAGGAAATACAAAGCTCGAGTCTTTAATTCTAACAGACTCTCGTTTGTAATTCTTTCTACCACCCTTAATACCTACACAATGTACCTTCTCTCTTGTAAATCTTGACTGGTTTAAAAATTAAGACCAAATATAAATAAAGGTAATAAGTCCAGACACGAATTTTTGGTGACGAAATTGGATTACAGTTAGGGAGTTCCTTTATTGATAAACTGACTTATCGGTGCTTTTCCCTTATTAGTGGTTAGTGAACGCTCCCAGCCTCGTTTATACATATACATCTCTATAATATTCTGTAGTGCTCAAACCTATCCATACTAAGTAATGTTGTAAAGACATTGCGATTTTTAAGTTCATATCAATCCGACAAGTAATTGTGTTTATAATAAATTTTGATACTTTACAAAAACCGAGAAATTATGGGTAAAAATAATATTACTGTGATTTTTACTTGGTACAGATGGACTATAATAATTGCACAGGGCCTCTGTTATAGGCGTCAAAACCCATATCGTCTTTGACCTGTTAGGATATTGTTTTTACCTCGGCCGCCATTACTGTCAAGTAAATAACAGCTATCGAAACGTTGACATTACGATAACAGGTCAAAGACGATATTATAGTTTTTAACGCCTAGAATCTCGGTCCTGATATTTATAGTACACAAATACTTTTGCAGATAGTACACTTTAACAATGAGCACGTTGAGCAAAAAACCAATAAAACTTGATAATTTTGTCATGTTGTAGGACTTTTTCTTGTAAAGAATAATGAACTAGAGTCTGGCAAATAAAAAATCGAAAAAAGATTATCAACCCTTCCTCGTCAAACGTCATTTATTCGTCTTGAGACTGAAGAACGTTAACGAACATAAATGACAAATAACTTGCATGCTCATTCTTATTGAAACCAATATAAAAAAATCATCAAGGATCAAAATGATCACACAGTACTAACCTAAAAATTCCATTAACGTACGTAAATATGGCTTTTTCTGTGCGAAAGCAACATTTACCTTTCCTTGTTTTTCGTAGAACGTTATGGTGCATTTTGCAACATTTTCAGGGCAGCGATTTAAAATCTATCTCCTTTCTTATTTGTTAGTCTGTAAAGTAAAGTACTGCTAAGTAGAATATTATGTAACATGTTAATTATTCCTAAAACAGCTGTTATATATGTTTAATGAATATTGCTTGTTCTTTGTTGAAACTTTCCGATATTATTATTTTTATAAGTACGTGAGGCCTAATAAAAGCCTTTATAAATATATTGTATAATATAATATGTATCACAAGTATCAATATCATCACTATTTTTAGCACTATACGTCAGGGATACCCAGACTTTGATTTTAAAATTTGCCGCCATTTTTTCATTCTTAACTTTCATTTGCCAGACTCTAAAACACGATATTTAAGACAAATAAATGCTGTAAAGATTTCTCCAATCATACGTCACGCATGAAATAATAAATGTATCTGCGAAAACCTTTTTCGACACTGATAAAGCACCGTGTCGTAACACAGAGGCAAAGTGAGTTCGTATACCAGGAGCTCATAAACTGATGCAGTGTTCAACGCACCTGTATTGCACACTATCACACAGGTGAGAGCGGGTTGATTGCGGAAACGCATTCATCGAAAAGGGATAACACCATTTGGTCTTTGAGTGAATGTGTACACGGTAACCCACAAATTTGCAATCACAATCGAGGTATATAACCTATAAAGTGTATGAGCAACGGATAGTGCCCGGCACCGTGTCGGTCGCCGTACCTAGGCGACTAGATATAAGTATTTAGGTATGTAAATAAAAACAGCAACGGCATAGCGTGGCAAAGCTCAGGTGTTGACATCTTTTTGACTCAACTGGCTTATTGTCTAACAAAGTCATGTTGTTTTAATAATAATGACGTTATGTAGAATAATAATAATGTAAGAAAAAATAGTTTACATATTTAATAGTTGTAAGGTATCTATTAGATGTGACAATAAATATATCTAGTGAGCGTCTGTGTTCCTATAGGTTATAATATTCTGCGAGGCTAGCAGTCTCGTGTAGGAGGTACCTGGTCAGATTGAAGCTGATTTTCGTCGCAGCGCTGGCCAGCTCGTCAAAGTTGTTAAAAAAAAATGCGAAGTTAAACAAAAATACAAAGCGTGCGAGTGAAGTACGCTCGTCAGACGTGGATGCATCCGTCACTCTCGTATTTACTTAAGTATCAGAAGGTGACGGATCGGATGCCTTATCTTATCCGAATTTGGTCACGTGATAAACGCAGTTATATTAGGGTCCCTGAGAAAATATTATCAAAAAACTGGCCAAGTGCGAGTCAGACTCGCGCACGAAGGGAACCATTATCTATAAAAAAACACGTTTGTTGTATGGAGCCCCCTTTAAATATTTACCTATTTTATTGTAATTAAAACATTTTTTAAATTGAATGTACAACTAAATATTCTGTGAATATTTCAAGCGTGTAAGTGTTGCCGTTATCAATATCGAGCATAAAACGGCAAAAAAATCACGTTTGTTGTATGGGAGCTCCTTAAATATTGTATTAGTATTTGTTGTTATAGCCACAACATAAATATATCATCCCTGTGAAATTTTCAACTGTCCAGCTATTATGGTTCATGAGGTATAGCGTGGAGACAGACAGACAGATAGACAGACGGACGGGCGGACAGTGGAGTATTACTAGTATTAGTAATAGGGTCTCGTTTTTACCCTTTGGTTACGGAACGCTTAAATCTAGCCCTATAGGGTTTTAATCGTCAAAATCTAAAAATATCGGAATTTTTCGCGGTTTTTTTGTTTTTGACGAAGTTGCATTCAGCGCTCGAGGTCACAAACTTGGATTATTAATAGAGCCATTACTAAGCCATTATCATAAACAAGTCAGAATTACCGGATTTGACGCAAACTCATGTTGTCTAAATAGTAATTGACATTTAAACACTTTCCACTTGTAAACAACCTTAAATCGGACCATTACTGAATCTCTTTGTGTTGCTAACTCAACTGCAGCTGTACTAGGACATCATATTCAAGAGACGTCTACATTTTACAGGTCGAATTAAATGGTCCCGCTGCCTGCTTCACAACATGACAGAGACGGTTGAAAGTGTCTCGGCCCACCCCGTGCTTCGCTCCCTACCGGCCGCCGTCGACGTAATGCGAAAATACACGAACACCAGGACACTAATTACCAACTACGACCAGTCCATGCGCGCGGTTTGGATGAACCAAAATGTAATTATGTGGTCCTAATACAATTTCTGGGATGAAAAATCATTTTCTCCTATTCTCTGTTTTTATTCATTTTAAACTGGGGCTCAATCCCGAACCGTTTTAATTTTACTACACCTAAAGTGCTAATGGTCATCAGTTCATCACATCATACTCGTAGCAGTAGCACTATTATACATTAACGGAACGTCATCTCCATTCATAATCATAAACGTACTTTTGCGACAGAACGAAGTACGTCCCCTCCATAAGAGCAATGCGCGGAGTGTATTGAAATGGGCGCGCGGCGTGTTGAAGCGTTATTAATAGGTAATTTTTAAGATTCCGTACCTAAAGTGTGCCAAAGGGACCCTATTTTCTGTCTTCATTACTTTTTAATTTTATTATTATTTTGTTTGTTAAAAACCGCAAGACAATTAAAGTAGAAAATGGGTTTGCCGTGCTTCAGAAACGATGACTTATTCGAACGGTTTTTCGATGATTCATGAATGAAAACTTCGTTTAAATTAAGTTTTTTTCAGTTATAAAACATCGCAGGTAAATAAGGAATGTATTGCAATTTAGGAAACATCACTTTTTTTTCATAATTATTGTATGGCAGAAACTTTCGTAAGCAATGGAAGGTACTAGGAAAGCATGAACTAACGGTAGGCGTTACTTCAGAGTTGCTCTTGTCAACTTAGCTGCCCTCTCGTATCTAGTTCGACATTACGTGAACTGGCTGATAGCTTGGAATACTTTGTCAATGTCCATATTTTCTAACAGATGGCGTTATAATGAAAGAGGTGAAAACAGGCTTCAATTCATTGTTTACTTAGAGTAGATGTCCTATTTAAGCACTGTTTTTGCATTGATAATGTCTTACTGGCTTTGTTTCGGTTGTCTGTTCAAATATTGCAAGGGAATTTTATTAACATTTTCCTTTATCGTACATATCATACATTTGGAAAACATAACGTCAGTGATATTGCAATACCGTGTAACTAACACATTTAATGACGAGCGAAATACAACTTACTTTGAAAGACAGTAGGTGTATTTTGCTTGATGCCATAGTTTATTTAAATTTAAAAGAGTACGAGTATCATACCATTAAGGAGCTAAGTAACTTTATTATCACCAGTTATGGGACGTCGACGACTGTCTCAACAACACTTTGTTGAAGATTGACGACGCTGGCCGCATCAGTGTCAACTTGGATCACACAGTCCGGTTACTTATACGAGAATCTGATTGCTTGGTGAAGATGGATGTTGACTTACCTATAGTCTGCCACTCTTTGTACGCCAAGAAGAATTATTTTACTCTGGTTAATGACTCTTTAGTGGTAAGACACATACATTTTTCTAACAACCTTAATTTCGTTTATTTACTATATATATTTTCTTGTTACAAATTTTATTTGCTATGTTTTTCCAGTTTCTTCTAGAAGATTACCTCCGGACCGTGCGCCGTGTTAAGCTAGAAGTGCGGCCTCTTTTTCTTCCTCAAGTGGTTCGCTTATCTTCCCTTCTGCTCCCTGGTCTACGCTCTGTTACGTGGACTAGCGAAGACTGGCAAGAGTTTATCGACCGAGCCAATGCGGCTATTAAAAGCTTTGATGTCCTGGTCACAAGGGTCCATGATATATATACAAACAGGATTATTTATGTCCTGTCCGGTATGCAGGAGGTGACATTAGTTACTTTACCAGGTTGGTAGTAATCTTTAAAAAGCTTTTATTTAACTTGCAATGTATGTATGTAAGTATACGTGTGTAAGTATACATATATGTATGTAAGGGTCAAATCTTGCAAGTTAAATTTGACCCACTTCCCGGTTTTCGATGAAGCTGAAAATTTGCATACGCTTTTAGTTCTGATGACAGTACAATAATATAGTACCATCGAGCTCGTCTGATGATGGAGACTCAGGGTGGCCATTGGAAGTCCCAAATTACACATGATATACCCGCCGTGTTAGGGCTTGTTAGAATCGTCTTGACAAGTAGATGACAACTGTGCATAATACTTGTCCCAAAAATGAATTTTTTGACAGAAACTTATTCTAGTTTCTTCTATTATTTTCTGAGTCTAGATGCTGCAAAATTCCAGACAGCGTAAGAGATAGAAAAAACTATCACTCCTTTAATTTCATCATTTTCACTTAAAGCGTGCATGCACATTATGCTTTATTTTTATGGTTAGTATGACTCGTATATACTAAGAAGAACTTATGATATGAACCAGGGCCTCTATTGTACTGAGTAAGACTAAATTGCAATTACCATAATGTTACAGTGGTATTTCATAGAAAAACAAATATTTCCGATAACTTTCGAGGAACTGGGCACTATTCTACTATGTATTTACACCTATTGTTATGTTTTTGTCAACATTATGATAACGATTATGATAGCTTTTATGGAACTATAGAAATGCGATAGGAGAAATATCATACAAGTATACTTTCATTGTGATTTTTTTAAGTGTTACTCGCGCTTACAGGATAGAGATTAAATTGTTTGATTTGTTTAGAAGAAACACCATGGTCCGTCGATGAGTTTATAGAACACGTCGAAACTGGTTGTCGGTAAGTCATATGTAAACATCATTTTGAAATAGCTATAGGTAAAAACTTAAGCAAATGACTTATTACATGTAGTTGTGACACATGTATGTGTAATAATGTGTATAGACCATTCGACATTCTATATTTGACGTATTGCTCTTGTAGTTCTTTATACCATTTACATGCAAGAGCTCATTTACTTAAGTTTTTCATTTATACTAGGCCAAAGGCGAAAAAAAGTGGCCACCTTTTCCCGTTAAGCTGACTACTCAAAGGGTAATTGTTATTAAAGTTTGTTACGTATCCCATAAATTGTGTTTATACTTGCGCTACAAACACATTTTGTTTGGTTCCAAGGAAATTCTTTAGTCAATTAGAAAACCCAATAAAAGTAATGAGGGCGCCACTAGACGCTCGGCGTTTGCTCGGCGCAGTCTTAAGAGACACGTGCAGAATAGACGCTTTGATTATTATTTGTTCTTCTAGAAACGCTTGTGTGGAACTCAACCGCAAGAGTTTGATGGTTGAGGAGGCGGTGGAAGAAGTCCTTGACCTCATCAGGAAAGCGGCGCAGCAGATCAAATCTACGGACATCAACCCGGACTTTGAGTTCCTCATCGCTGATGGTATGTACCATTTAACATCAATAGCTTCTTGCAGATACAAACTTAGCCACGTAAAGGCTCAGTTTTCAGACAGGCCCTAAAATCTTTGCAACCATAGTAGTATTTCTCATAGTAAAACCATGACAAATCTAAAATAAATGAGTTTTAAATACATTAAACATAATTTTGGAAGAAATTTACTTACATATGGAAGGAAACTGGTATGTACCATTCAACATCAATAGCTTCTCGCTGATACAAACTTAGCCACGTAAAGGCTTAGTTTTTAGGCAGGCCCTAAAAACTTTGCAACCATAGTAGTATTTCTCATAGTCAAACCATGACAAATCTAAAATAAATGACTTTTAAATACATTAAACATAATTTTGGAAGAAATTTACTTTCATATGGAAGGAAACATGCCCATTATTTGGGTCAACTTTTCGTGAAAGTACAGTTTTTACAACTACATACGGAAAAAGAATTGTTACTTTACTGATTATGGCTTAGTAGTTGGAAGTATCACTACGAAACTAGCGACCCCGAGTACGATTCCCCGTCTGGGCACACATTTGTGAGTTTTCGTTTATTTTTATTCTTATTTTTTAATATATACTAAATAAGTACTTTATTATTTTATTCTTGTCTAATTACCCATCGTTGTACAAGCTTGGAGTTAGTGGGGACTAGGTCAATCTATATGTTTTTTTATATCTTGCCATGTATCCGGGTTTTAAAACTTGCTTTTATTTAGGTTTGTTTAACCTTTATTACATTAAATTTTGTTACGTTAACGCCATCTTTCGGAATTTTGGAAGGCTGGTGTAGGCAGTCTAAATAGGCAGCCATGAGCTAGACTGCGCATGAAATTAAGCCTCCAATAACCTATGCTCTCCTAGTAGACAATGTCGTGCCGTTGCTTCGTTGATCAATAACAGAGCAGTTTGCCGTTGACCCTGAACCGCTGACATGGATTACCATTTACAACCCAAATTAATAATACATCTGCACCTATGTGCAAACGAAATTTATTCTTTTTGGAGTCTTTTTGATTAAAACTTCATACAATTGTATTTTTAAATCAGAATAATTCCACAGTAAAGCTAGTCAACTTCCGCCATCGGTTAAAATATAAAGCGCATGCGTAGCAGAAACTTGTGAAGTCTTCGTGCAGTGGGCAATTATAGTGTATGTGTGTGTTTGTCTGTGTGTAGTGAAAGCGAAGTTAGCGAGTGAGAGCGTCGGTGCCCTAATGGCATGGGTATATGTACTCGTAAAATACTTAGGTTAGTAAAGACGTAAACGTAAACGTAAAACTAAAATGGAACTTACCTCAAACTTCAAACAAAAAATATCGAACGGTCTATACAGATATGTTACAACTACATGCAAAAGGACTTACTTGTTTTTTTTAGATTATAATGCTTTGTGGTCTTAAGGTTCAAATCCCAGCCACAAATCTTAACCACTTTTTTTGATTCAATTCTCATGATCATACAATTCTTCAAAGTAGTAACAGGCAGAAAAAATGGCGATGATGATGAGTAGTGATGTAAGGTCTGTTCCTATTCAGACTGCCAATGTATATAACAAATATACCTGACTGTAATTGTCTTTAGATAGAGGATGATATAGTGATGAGTATAAGGACTGCACCGAGCAAACGTCGAGCGTCCAGTGGCGCCCTCATTACTATTATTGCATTTTCTTATTAACTAAAGAATTTCCTTTCAATCAGATGATACGATTTTGTAGCGCAAGTAAAAACACAATTTATGGGATACGTAACAAACTTTAATAACAATTACCCTTTGAGTACTCAGCTT
The DNA here is from genome assembly GCA_963966035.1 of Acleris laterana. Classification (NCBI taxonomy): domain Eukaryota; kingdom Metazoa; phylum Arthropoda; class Insecta; order Lepidoptera; family Tortricidae; genus Acleris; species Acleris laterana. The sequence continues at coordinate 9,034,057 of OZ014438.1, forward strand.
AACAGGAAAAGGTGGCCACTTTTTTCCGTTAAGTTGATAACTCGAAGGTGAATTGTTACGAGTATTAAACTATGTGATATTCCCTATAAGTTGTGTTTTCATTTATATTTAGTACAAAAAACTACCCACCAATTTCAAGAAAATACTTTAGTTTATTAGAAAACACAATAACTGTAGATCCGGCGTACGCTCGACGCAGTCTTAACTCTAATTAGTTTATCAAAAAGGTTGAATAATAATATAATATTCCTCATCATCATCGTTTTATTATGAAAAATGCGACAGAGACGAAAAACTCTCTTATCAATCAAATCTATCAAAACATCACTACATTTTCATGTCAAATATCGAAAAAATAAAATGTTCACAGGCTTCACTCAGTGTCTTCGTATTTTACCGAAAGTGTTTTCGATCAAAAAGTACAAGGATAAATAGAGATTTCTACCTCAAAATAAACATGAAGACAATGATTAAGTGATAAATAAATAATATAACCAAGCTCAACCTTCAAAAGTACGCGATTATGGAGTTATAATGGTAAATTAATTTAATTATAAGAGTGACGAAATGAATAGAACAGATTTTACCTATTGTTTTTCTGACATTTTTGACTTTATCTTTCTTTACGACATCTATTAAAATTTTCGGGCATTATGACGCCGGCTAAACTTGGACCCAACCCTTGCCTGGCCCACGAGATAATAATTCAAACTTCCTATAGCTCATGAGTTCCTGGTAGACACCGTAGTGGAGTTGTTTACGCCAATGTTTACTAACAAACCAATTTCGTCGGTGATCCTGCAATACCGCGTAACTGACAAATTCAAAAGGTTGCAAAATGTACCTTACTGACTTACTTGCTAAGGTGTATTTTGCACCTTTTTAATTTGTAAGTTACGCGGTATTGCAGGATCAACGACGATTTGTATTAATTCGACCACCAATATAAAAAGGGGTTTAATTAGTTAAACGTGTACGAGTATGATTATTATTCGTTTTTGCTTGAAACACGAGTGACAGATATAGGTAGGCTTTTTTAATAGTAGTTTATGAAATTATTACATAATGAAAGGTATTAAAACACGAGTGTGTGTTTAAGAACCGAGCCGCTAGGCGAAGTTTTTAATAGAATCACACGAGTGGTTTTAATTTAATACCTAGTTATGTGCAGTTTCATACACTACTTTATCTACTCTCATACATTACAACAAAACGTATTCAATTAATGGCGCCAAGACCTAGCACATCACCGTGCATGCATTAAAGCGGGGGCTGTTGCAGACAAGTAAAAATTGGAATGAAAACTTTTTGTAATGCTGTAAAAATGACGCGAACCGCATGTGCGTTCCATTATAACAAAATCATTGATATGGAACCTCGTTGGTGACATTAACTTTTTGGATTAACTTGTATCGTAATGGTAAACAAATACTTCATAAAATAACATTATTTTGTTAGTTTTTTTATTTTTTCTTTATTGTGTTTATAAAGTATGTCAATATAAATTCGTTTTGAAGTTTATAATGCGAACTTTACGATATGTGAGTAGATAAAAGCTTTTATTTAACTTGCAATGTATGTATGTATGTACGTATGTAAGGGTCAAATCTTGCAACTTACATTTGACCCACTTTCCGGTTTCCGATGAAGCTGAAAATTTACATACGCCTTTAGTTCTGATGACAATACAATAATATACACATGATGGAGAATCAGGGTGTCCATAGGAACTCCTAAATTACACATGGTAAACCCGTCGTGTTAGGGTTTGCTAGAATTGTCTTGACAAGTAGACGACAAATATGCAAAAAAAAAAACTACATTCGGTAATAAAAGCTTGTCCCAAAAATGATTTTTATGACAGAAGCTTAATATTCAATTGGCAATTTGCTACGTCGGCATAGACGCGCGGTAAGCTGTGCCGTAGATGCATAAATCAATTAAGGATAATGGCGGTTGATCTGGGGGCCTAATATTTTGGATAAAGCATCCGCCACCTTCTGACAGGTAAATAAGTACCTACACGTGCCAAAAAGTGACGGATGCTTTATACACAGTTGACACACTAGGCCCGCAGATCACTAAAGTCATATAAAGTTTTTTATTAGACAAAGCAAACTAACAGTTCATGTTTGTTCATACGATACGATTTGGACTTCACCGCCTAGAATCTAGGCCCTTGTCAAACTTTATAGTGTTAAAAGATACCGTCAAAATTCGATCGCTAATTACTGCGAAACTTAAAAACATTTAAATAAAATCACATGGTGAACCAGTAATGCACAAAGATACAGATTACAACATTCGTTTTTTAATGCTCCCGGTTCCTTTATGCACCCCTAGTACTTAACAAGACTTAGCAGCCAACCGCGCATGTGCTTGCTGGCTGCCGCTGCCGCAAATAGTTTACTTGATATACGCGTTACACCTATTTTTAACAATGTATAAGAAATAAAAAAAAACGTTTCGATTTTCGAATTTACGAGTACATACATACATGCGAAAGTTTGTAACTCCTTCACGGTTCAACGGTTAGACGGATTTGGATCGAATTTGTCATGTGATAACTTGTATCCTGACCTGACATAGCACATAGGCTACTTTTGTAAAATATTGGTAAGAATGAATTTAAGCATAATGAATTTATACACAAATTCTGGGTAAAAATTCAACATAATATTGTAAACCTTATCTTCCCCCAGAGACAAGGGTGAATTGCAAAAATATTGTACATAGTTAAGGGCTCAATTAAAAAACCCTTAACAATCCTTAACTTTTTCCTTTGTGTAACGAAGATTAGTCATATAATCATATGCATAACTTTCGTTACACAAAGGAAAAACAATTGAAGAAAGTTAACGTTGCCTCAATTAAGCCCTTAACTATGTACAATATTTTTGCAATTCACCCACAAGTTGAAGAAATACCTTGTTGTGTTATATTTATTATGTATATATTATAATCATAATCAACTAGCTTCTGCTCGCGACATCGTCCGCGTAGATTTCGATTGTCGTTATTCCCTCGTCTTCCCTTTCAATTTACTCGTCATATAGAAGAATTTTATAAATAGTATTTATACCTTAACAGTCTTATCATTATCACACACTGTCTTATTAAAAACTCAATTTAAAGGGGTCGATATCATGAACGACACCACATTTGGATGTCCCGTTTCACCACCTCCAACACCACTGCCACTTCCGATCTGTTCAACTAGGAGAACATATTGTACTGAGACTAGAGGGTGAAATAGAAAAGGAAAGGAAATGGAACAGTCCAAACAATAAACCATGAGCTAGAGTGAGATAACATGATTCATCAATACTCCGTTTAGTTATCGAAGTTTGATACCACCAAGCATAAACTGATTGAAGTACGGGAGCCAACGACTTAATATTTTGCCTCATTGTTTTACGGCTAAAATTGTAAAATATCAACAGATTCGGTAATATTGAATTCAAAAATATATATTTTTGAAAAACTTTGCGTTGCATTTAACAAATATGTACCTGATAAAAAAAGTTTGATTTTTGAAATCTAAAATATACGATTAAGAAATTGAGCTGGGTTGCTATGAGAGACATCGGTATTTTTTTGTTACTTACGAAAATGTGCTGAAGCCACCCGCAGAATGTTTGAAAATAAACTTTCCACAGTATTAAATATGACAAAATCTATGCAAATTTTTAATCTCAGACATATTGTGATTGAACAGTCTGCCTATTTTTTTCTTCATAAGAGAAATAGGGCCCCAGGTTAAAATCGGGTTCAGATTCATCTAATCTAATTTGATACGGTTTTGGCCGTAAACTGATGAAATATGGTTTTGGTCGTGGGCTTCTTTACTATAAGTAACAGGTGGAAATACGAGGGCAGTAATCGGGCGGTACCAGTGGGCGGTAGGCTGCAAATCAATACTGTCATAAATCATCAGCCTTCTGCATTTCATGTCGCCCTAGTACACCGTTGTAGCGTTTCTTGACATGTGGCCGTTAGGGAATGGGATGGTCTAGGCGCTCTACTTATTTTTGTTTACACAATAAATGCAATAAATAGCTCGTTTTAACTGATTTAACTCTAGAAACGTTTCAAATAGATCTACTGTCAAAACTATTTTGACAGTTAAGAATATAATTATTTATAATACCCCAATATAGCGCAGTAAGGCATGTGGATGGATAAAAACTACGGTATGCCTGGTAAAAAAATGAATAAAGACATTCATAGGAAATTCGGGTCTAAAATATTGACTCTGATTTACGAGTATAATCTAAAACCTGCTTCTGAATGTGTGTCTTGTTTTGGTGCCCCGTAAGAATATTATACGTCCACTTGATACCACGTCAACCTCTTCTAATTCTACTTATAGTTTCTTTTTAATAAAAAAAAGCTCGCTATTTCTCTTTGATGTCAATATGTAATTGTTATAAATAGATTTTGGAAAAGGAAAGATACTGCATTTATCGAATGGATAGAAGATAGAATATTTTAATCGTTTTATTGTTCCTATTTGATACTGTAAGGCCCTTCCCACTTCCACTTTTAAACCATGCTCATTGTAAAATTTGGTAATGCAGCTCATTAATTTTTAACGACCAACGTTAATTGTTCGCCTTGTATAAAAGAGGACTGGTACTCTTCGTTTGAATAAGGGTTGATTAAGTTACGTATACATATGTTCGGTAGTATTTTTCTAAGTTAAAATTATCACAGCATTCATAATTTGAATTCTCACCTCACCGTTACTATAACAATACATACTTTTCACAATTCATAAGGTACAGAGACTGTAAAACTTATCTTTTAATTTTACTTCGCGTGGTATTTATTCATCGCAATCTTTTCGTGTCTCATACGCGAGGCAAGTTGAATATTCATTTCTTTGCTACGGCGCCGGAGACAATCGTTGCTACGCCGGCGCCGTAGACTTGTGGGTGCTACGTTATTTTACCTAATTATCAATTGGCATCGAGTCATAATCAGTTAAAAAATATTTAGGTGCCATAATTAGAATCTATACTGGCTCGCAAAACTAAGTAAAATGAAATTTTCATTAAAAGTGTGATACTTAGTTTTGTGGGCCAGTGTATTTAAAATAATAAGCACGCAGAATTAGATCACATTGAATCTTAAATATACACGCGGCGTAAATCATCTTTAAACAGAAGTCAATCAAGGTCTAGAACACCCTGTGTACGTATAGGTGACAGGATAAATGTATTTTCATTCAATACTTTAACTAACGGAACAGTTACAGAGGAATTTAGTGGCAGAATTCTATAAAATACATGAAAACTCTTGAAACAGATGTGGTTGTCCTATGCAACCCTGGTACATAATGTTAGCTCCTAAGAAATTCTCCACGACACGTGTAAGCCCGCATCGCACAATGTTCAAGGTCAGTTTATAAGAATAACTCGACGTCGCTATTTATAGAAAATTATCGTTGACGCTGTTATTTTCAATTCTGGCGCCCTAATCTTCTAGGTAAAACCATTTTGCTTAATTTTGCTTTCTGTCAGCGTTACGTTACTCTTATTTATTTGACAGTATTATTTTATTGGCAGCTGAGTTAATTACAGTAGGTGTACATAGAAGTAGTTTAGTTGAAAAAATTACTTCTGTCTATTATTTCAAATGTTTTCACGTAACTACACGAAAAACAAGAAAAAAAACACCATACCATACATTATTGACTTATTATAAGTTTTCTTTGGAAATAGCGTCAGAATAGTTAAATAATATGATATTCTAGTTATGACGCGGTAAGTACTATTTTTTTCAGGCGGAATACATTTTTTTACAAAAAAGTATACTAACAACCATAGCTCACGGGGGCTTATCACGTCACCTGGGGTAAAAAAACACGATCAATTCGTCATAAACATACGTCAGAATCTGGATCTTAGGCCTGCATTAATAAACTCACTTTGTCTGAGATGCCCGTCACTGGATACGTCAAAGTAAATGTCGGACCATAGAAAAGTGTCAATTTTTGACGCAAGACGAGCATTTCATCAGGAAAGTTAATCTCTGAACAACGACGGTCGGACGGACGGACGAGTGAATGTCCAAGCGGCGAGTTTAAGTAGTCCCGTCAGTGCGACCGAAACATATTTTAGCGCGTGCATTTTCAATTTAGCAGCATGGTTTCTGCCGATGGTTCGAACGTATAAGGCTGCTTAATTGAAAATGCACGCGCTAAAATGTGTTTTGTTCGCTCTGACGGGACTACCTAAACTCGCCCGCCCGTCCGTTGTTTTTGAGAGAATCACTACCCAGCACTTTTTAAATTCAACTAGGTGCGGCAGCAGCATTCAAACTTGCTGCGGTTGAATCTACCAGGAACTTAGAAATCACCTGTACTAATTTCAGACGAGGGCCAAGGAGGCAGCGGTCACGCGTCCACGCTCAACGAGTCAACGTCAAGCGGGCAACAGGATTGGTCGGCGGTGTGGGAGTGCTTTGAGAGTCCCCACCGGCTGCTATCCATGCCGGCTGGCGGGCTTTCTAAGAGCATGCAGGTGGGTTATTTTAACTTTGTTTTAATCCATATTAGTGGTCTGCATTTGTTTTGTTAATGTTAACTCTTATTGATTTGACAATCAACGCAGTATCGTAAAACAATTTGTTTATAAAACAGATGAGTTAAAACAAATTCTCTTTATTTCACCAAGGCCTCGTTTCTACGACGTTAAGACGTTGATGGACAGTACTAACATAGTGTTTATTATGTGTCAGTACGTGCATAGGCGTTTTACGTCGTACGGCGTACTGTCACATCACAATACCCTTACCACCATTATACGCTGTGACACTACGTTTTTAGGCGGTTAAAAAATATGAACGTCGAGAGGCGTACTGTCAAATCACTTTTTCAAAGGTCAACACCTACAGACCTTCGGTTCATAAACGTGTTCAGCACTATTGCTTTTGACTTGTTATCAAATTGTATTTATTTGGTTTTTACAATCACAAGATATGTGTTATGTATGAAAAAGTCAACTCTGAAGACTACGATGAAATGCCTCAAGGCTAGTCCTTCCTTTACCTTCTACTTCTCAGAACACAACAGTATGACGACTGTTGTTAAGTGTCTTGATTAGTTAGTTAAACGGTTGTGCTTTATAAAACCAAACTAAAATTCATACATCTTTCAATCGTTTAACCATCAATAAAGTCTTCTCGTTTATTACTTTATCCAATTTCATTCCCCTCATTATATCCCATGTCGTTAAACCTGTCACCAATCATGAAATCCTAGTCCCACCGGATTCGTGAAACTATTCATCGTCACATTTGATGGCCTTTTTCCATCCCACGTTTTCTAATAATGTATGGTGCGAAAGACAAATTGACAAATGATTACACGATGATTTGATTTTTGACCATTTCTTGCCACCAGGGTTAGATGACGGTCGGGTGAAATCAGTTATTTTTTATGACATATCAATAGGTGCTTAGCCGTGGCGGCACACCTTGGTACTATAAATAAATCTTCTTCTCTTTTTATAGTTTTTACATATAATATATTTTTATTGTTATAATGCGGTCAGTCATAGGTTTTTAATTAAATTAATAAAATAAAGAACGTGGTTTGTGCGAAATCAATTTATCTTAACTAAAGCCAAAACTCCTTGTACTTACTGATATATTTGTCCTTCCCTTTTTTGTCAATAAAAGCAATATTTAAGGATTTTTAGCGTGCAAAAACCCTTACCATAAATCCTAACACACACACACTCTCAAGTATTGAACATACCGTAGATATTTCACGCATATTATTATTACACAGTGTTACGTTTCAGGAAATGGTGAAGAACGCTGTGAACGAGATGCGACGGTACTACAGCCGGAAGGTGGTAGACGTACTCATCAAGGTGACTCGTCGGACCCTGGATCTCATCATCAAACAGTTCACCGAGTCAGAGGCGATTAACGATGAAGGTAAGAGAAACGCGTAAAATATAAGACTGTCTTAGAAGTTTTGTCGACTCTTTCGGTAAATTTTGGGGGAGGAAGATAGCCGATTGAAAAAGGTCCGGCTTTTACTTTTGATTTATTCAGTACCCTTACCATGAGTTACATTTACTGTACTTGCTAGCGAGTCAAATGTTATGTCCCTCGCACTTTAACAATACTGTGAGGGACAGAGAATTCGACTCGCGAGCGAGTAAAGTAACTTGTAACTCATGGTAAGGGTACTGTTTACTGATTTACTCTTCTCACTTAACATTGGCGAAATCACTATGGAATACCTTGGTAGAAGTAGAAGTTTTGTCTATGAAGTTAACTTTAGAAATTACTAGTAACCCGCCCTCGATTCGCTTAGTATGTGAGTTTTATGTAATATACGTACATAAACCAGAATTTAATATTCATAAAACCTTATTTTTTTTGATATCTAACTGATAATCCGCATCAAAATCCATTGCGTGGTTTATAAAGAGTTAGCAGATAGACATACAGGGAGACAGGAAGACTGCCAGACGCGCAAAGCGAAATTGTTTTGTACTATATATTTAGTATAGTGCAATTTATACTCGTAATGAAATGGGAGGACTAATGTTGGGTTTTTATATCCAAACTGCGGACGGATAAGGTTTATTTTAAATTTGTCTTTCACCTGTCCTGGTAAGATGTATCTCGCCAATATGGAGTTATTTATAGAAACTCCAAAATAAGTCCATGGATATCAAAGGCGAGACAAATTGTTCGGTAAAAGAGTATTATCTCTAATGGACTACCTACTTACTAAACTAACAGGTTAGCTCCACATGCTTCTGTCAAGTCCAGATAAGGTTTACTTTTCGGGTTATAATTTGACATTAAATGACAGTAAAAAGGTGTCAAATATTAACCTGAAGCTCATTTGAAGTAAGCTTTATCTATCCGCAGATGATTCGCGGTTTGAATATAGGAGCCGGACATTAATCGACATGGACCGACTCGTGACGTGACTGCGGGTTGTCGGATGTCCTGGTGGCAATATATTTTATATGAGGCGGTTAACATCCTTTGGTCCGAAGGATTCATATTGCTCGACATTTTGCTCGCTCAGAGCGCCGCCGTTAGGCAGTATGCGTTTTCAGATTTTTGTGGCCTTTCTATCTTTGGTTCGAATTTTCATGCTTTTATTTTAAAACTTTTCAGAAATAGTTTAAAACAAACCTTGCCTATAACCTAATGTGTTTACCGCCTGTTTCACAATCGACAAGTAAAGGATATTTGACGGATAAGTTTAGCCCTTTCTTTGTCGTACACTTGAAAATAGACAAGGAGAGAGACAACTTTATGTGACAGATAAATTTACTTGTCGATTGTGAAACAGGCCCTTAATGTATCTAATCTATAAAAAATCTGACGAATAAAGCAGTAGGAAAACAAAACTTAGGACATGCCATAAATAGCCTTCATTACACGCAATAATATTCATAACCAGTTTAAAAACAGAACAGATACTGTGACAGATTTTACAAATCATAGCGCCACTGTTTTTATTGCATGTTTTTCTCTTTAGTACTTATTTTATCCTAGTACCCAGGAAGTGATGATAATCCGTGCGCCTCGTGTAAACAGATGAGATGACCTTGAATCGTCAATACAATGGAAATACGAAGATGAGTTAGATGTAGTGCGGCCGTAAAATATACGTTTTCCACATACGCTGGTCCCAATTTTTGTTTTCATCCGTTTTTTAAAGCTTTTGAGAATTATTATACAGTGTGTAAATGGTATACGGGCGTTCCTTTTAACTGTGGTTAGTATAACCCCTACTGAGCACATTTAGGCAACTTTTGTTAAAATTAATTTAAAAAAAAAAAACATACAAAATAATTTAACACGCAATGTATAACTAAAAATGCAATTAATTAAACATTACGTACTTACCTGACAGATGGACTTCGATGTACATTGCGGGTCGATAGTATGTTCAAAAATTAATAACGGTGTATACGTTAGCGTAATCAAAATAATTATTTCTGTTAATGATTAGTAGAGTCTTAATCTATGTCCAGTTTTAATAAACGCCCGTATACCATTTACACACTGTAGATGAAACCGCCTAACTATAATAATGTACTCATGAGAATATCCTTGGATTTTTTTAAACGTAAAAATTCATGTTAGCTCTTTTTAATAAGTTGGAAAACAAAGCTTAGTAAATTAGTTGTACTAAGGCATTTCACGCATTTTGACATTCATGTCATGACCATAACCTGTTTAAAAACAAGTCAGAATCTGCGACACATTTTTAAATTTTGGCGTCATTGTTTTTCATCGCATTATTTCCTCTTCAGTGCTTATATTATCCTAGTACCGAAAGTGATAAGATAATCGTGCGCCTCGTGCAATCAGATGACCTTGTATCGTCAATACAATGGAAATGCGTAGATGCGTTAGATCTTATACCTATAGGTAAATAAATAAACGTTACCGTAAACTTTTCCAACGTTTTATAACATTCGTGTTGTCTCGCCATTTATAACTAATATAATATTATTTTACTAGCTGTTGCTTGCGACTCAATTTGCACAAAAAAAAACATAGCCTGTATTATATGTATACTCTGGGGTAATGTTTTTTATTGGTGAAATATTTTTTGAAATAGCTCCAGTAGTTTACATAAATACAAAAATACTAATCTTTTCTCTTTATTTATAATATAAGTGTTGATAAACAGATGTAATTGTGAATTAGGTATTTATTCATTTGGTTTACTTATGCAAATACTTTCAGGGTAGGTACCATGAGTTACAATTACCAATTACCGTACTCGCTAACGAGTCGAATGCTCTGTCGCTCGCACTCTTTAAGAATACTGCGAGGTCTGCAAAGGACAGAGCATTCGACTCGCTAGCGCATACGTAATTGGAACTCATGGTAAGGGTACTGAAGTTGCGGATTTTTCAACACAGTTGCAGTTTAATTAATATAACGATTCAATAGATAAAACCCGAGCACCTATATATTCGAGAACGTGATAACATTAATACATATATATGTGTGTAACATATTATACTTAACATTAATTTGCAAACCAAGACGTGTTCAACGCATGTTCCACGAAACTGGAAGTTATTCTGTAAACGTATTTGAATGATGTAAATCATTCAACTTGTCCAGCTAGCCCCACAGAAGTGTTCCGACTTTTTTACTTTATGCTCTCCTAGTACTGTTCGGGACTTATTTCCCTACTTTGTTACCGGTCGGAAGTTTCCGAACAGTTCGTTCGGAACGGGGGGCGTTTCGGGGGGGGGGTTGGGTTAAAAACAGTTACGCCCTCGTAGCATAAAACAGTTGTTTAAGTTTCAAAAACATAATTCAGGTTTTATGGATAACATTCATACTTTCACACGGATATATCTCCAAAAAAATAATAACACTCCGTTATGCTTCGTCGTAGTCGGTTAAAAATGGATTCTATTGCATTATTTTCACTTTACATGTGAAACCCCAACTCCATCTGTCACTTTACAAAGAAACTAAATGGTAAGTTAGTGAACGATCTCACTAAGCAAGCCCAAACACATTTTGTGTCGAGTTCAGTGCTTGTTTCGAGTTACCGATAGATGTCATTGTATATTTCGCTGAAAAGCTGGACATTGTAAAACCTGTTTTTCTCGTTGCTATTTAAGAAAAAAATACTTAAAAACATCTTAAAAATAAGGTTTAACTAGTGTTCAAACAATAATAATAAGTGATTAAATATCCGTGGCGTAAAAATCACATACTTAAATATAAAAATATTTCTAATCTTATGAGCGTACGCAGACAGAGCGCGGTCAGGAGTTCTGAGTTCCGCGTTCAGAGTTCTGCGTTCTATCGAACGTACCGAGTCTATAACAGTAACGCACACAGCGGGCAGTCAGACCGCGGCGGTCAAAGCGGAACGTCGCGTTCTAGCGTTCAAATTGCCGCCGAGACAGCGAACGCCTGAACGCCGCGATGTCGGAGATTGCAAACACGGAAAAGTTGATAGAATTAGTTAGGGAAAGGAGGTTATTATATGATAGGTTTCATGATGTTATACAATTCATTAAAACTAAATATCGACATGCGAAAATAAACATAGAATCGTTCTTCATCTTTAAGTATCTCCTGAAAAATGCTACTAAATTCGCCTTGTTCTTCTCGCGTGGTATTAATTGGGTGCACCCAATACTTTCTTTTCTTTTTAGAAGCTTCTAAGCTCCACAAGATCAATAATTCTTCATCGGAAGATGAACTCTCTAGTGACATGTTGCATGTACGAAGACACGAACGAAACTAGAACGCGAGAATTTGAACGCCACTTGTGTGCGTCGGAACTCTTGAGCGGTCAACGGTCACCAGAACGCGGAACTCTGACCGCTCTCTGTCTGCGTACGCTCTATATTCAAAAATCAATTTCTCACAAAAACTCGAGAATAGCTCAGCAAATCTGCGCAACGTGGCTCCTTAAGATTAAACTCAAAGCGCGTCAATATCGTCATATTATAACGTATTTTTTTGTAGTTTGGCCCTGGCACGGGTCACAATCCACCAGCGGTGTACCAGGTTATCAATGTTATCATAAAATGCAACATAATCTTCAACACCTTAATATATTCGTAAATCACACATTCATTATTTAAGTCCTATTATGACTATCAATAACTTGAATAAATTTCTGTTTTTGAGGAAACTTTTTAAATCTTAAAATTTAAATCATAAGGTTGAATTTTGTTGTTATTTTTTCGTTAGAAAATGAGTTGATTGTTTTATTATGGATGTATTTATTCCACCTCTTTATGTATAACAACGAGTAGCTTGACGGACAAGCCAAATACACAGGAAGCATCTGTACATTTAAGTACATTGTCACAGTAACTTACTTAAGTGAGAGTGGTTTTAGATAAGTATGATTATAAAATTATTTTACTAACGGGTACAAATGTGAAAAATAATTTATTACTAAATATTGGAAATATTACAGTCAATAAATAATACTAACATAAGTATATTAAATATAACATCTTTATAAATGTAACTATATAATGAAACTAAAAAAGCCTAATGAAAATTTAAGTTTAACAAATCTGAAAACGATGCATTTCCTTGATGAATATGACGAGTAAGCTGTCTACAGCTCTTTGGTCACAAATTTCCTTGACTATTTGTGTAAGCTTATGGAAAATTGCGACAAAAATTGGTACAAATTCAATTGAAGTCCCTGATAGAAGCTAGGTCGGGTAAACCGAGTTAAAAAAACAGTGTCCTCACCCATTATGTTTATTTATGATACAAAATATTTTATGTATGTTAATAAGTTATTATAACAAACCTTTAGTTATAATAAAAACTTACACATTTTTTATAAACTTAGCTTTAGACTGCGCCGAGCAAACGCCAAGCGTGCAGTGGCGCCCTCATTACTATTATTGTCTTTTCTAATTGACTAAAGGATTTCCTTGGAATCAGACGAAATGTTTTTGTAGTGCAAGTAAAAACACAGTTTATGGGATACGTAACAAACTTCAATAACAATATTAACCTTTGAGTAGTCAGCTTAATGGGAAAAGGTGGCCTCTTTTTCCGTTAAGTTAATTACTCGAAGGTGAATTGTTATTATTATTAAACTATAAAATATGATATACCCTATAAGTTGTGTTTTCATTTTGTAGTACAAAAAGATTTCGTCCAATTTTAAGAAAATACTTTAGTTTATCAGAAAACACAATAAAAGTAATGAGGGCGCCTCTGCACATCCGACGTACGCTCGGCGCAGTCTAAAATAAACTTTATAAGGTTATTAAAATTGAGTTTGTGTGTGTGTTTTCGGTAGATTTACGTTGAAGGAAGGCATTTAAATTTCATCATAATCCAAACTAAAAAGCCAACTTTTAATTTAAATTTTGAAGTCATATAAAGAGTCACCCAATAAAAATGTTGAGCATAATTTAGAACCGTGTCGTTGTGACTGCCATTGTTTTTGTTAAACTTGTCATTTAATGTTCAGTTTGAAGTTTATTATGACAGTGTACTAAAGCGCTTAACATTTTCGTTGGGGTACTGTATATTGATAGCGGGTATTTTATTATTGAACGGTTATTATTATTACCATACTACTCTCCAAAAGCCAGATTGCGGATGTAGCTTAAACAGCCGCTATATTCAAGTGGGACTGGGCCGGACATATTTGTCGCATGCCGAATACCAATTGGGCAAAAACCACCGCAAACTGGATTCCACACGACAGAATTCAACGTCGAGGTAGACCTAGTAGATGGCGAGATCAGCTTGACGTTTTCAGGGGGCTGCACAAGACAGGGACGAGAGGAACGCCTTTGCCAAGCTGTGGGACCCGTTAGGCTGACAAATAATACAATTACAAATATTATTTTTAAATAGGCATGTACTTTTCCTGCCATCCTCGAAAGCAAGCAGGCGATTTTTTCAAACAACTCGCCGAAATCTTGAGCTTGACGAACGTATTATAAACCAGCGAGATTTAAGGTTGTCCCGTCAACACATTACCAACGTTTAAGGGCGTGCATTCTCAATTAGGCCACTTTACACGTCGAGTAAACCCACTCGAATACGAGTATAGAGAGTACATAATGTAAATCACGTTTATCTGGTAACACCTGGTTGCTATCTGTTGCGACATACCTATTCATTTATACTATGTTTTTTTTTTTTAATTTTAGTTAATTGTTTGTTTTAAATGTACCGTAATGTCTGTATCACCTTCCGTGTTTTCACTGAGTAGTCCTTGTCCACAATGCCATTGTTGTGTTGTGCACATGATGAGTTAGGATCGATAGTGCAACACTAAATAGCCCTGCATGTTGTTTCTTTTCCCGTTTTTTGTGAAATGTATCTTTATCTATATTTTTTCTAAGTTTACATTTCCTAAAAAGCGGTTTCATTATTTTTGTTCTAAAAAAGTAGGTAGTCTAAAAATATATTTAATGTATAATTCTAGCCAAAATACGTAACCTAGATAGACAAGGGAGGCAAGTTTTGTCAATAAAAGTTACCTAAATATGATTCCTCATGTGAGTTTATGTTTTCCTAGTACGTTTCATCGCTTACGTCATTGACCATGAAATAAAAAAATTGAAAGCTGTGGTGGTTGACTTATTAATCTGTGGTGTTTTACAATAAAATTTTAAAAAAACTTCCCGTTCATAAATCAGCAATAAGCCCTTCGTTTCTCAAGCATGGCATTGCATACGAGTATCTTGTTTATTTATGTACTTATGAATTTTAAACAGTCCTAAATACCAAGATATCAACAAAATAAGAGGAACGGACGTAAAGTGTAAATTTTATCTTCGATTCATTACTTAACTGTTCGAAGGTAAATTACACAAGATCTCTAAAATGTGAACCAATGTAACTAGTGCTACGAACACCGACCTACGCCACTCTACGCGCTACTACGGGGATGCTACGAAGATGCGGTTATAAGGCTGAATAAATTATTTCGTATGCTAGTCATTAACTAACATACCATACCGGAACACGATTACTTTAACACTGCTGCTTGGTGGTAGCTAAAAAGAAAACATGATTGTAGCGATTTGGACACCCTTGCACAAAGTCCTTCCGTTCAGCTACTACTACTTCATCGCTCGTCCTCTGCTACCAGACCATATTAGTTAGTAGCGACCCACCCTCG
The DNA here is from genome assembly GCA_963966035.1 of Acleris laterana. Classification (NCBI taxonomy): domain Eukaryota; kingdom Metazoa; phylum Arthropoda; class Insecta; order Lepidoptera; family Tortricidae; genus Acleris; species Acleris laterana. Next base: position 9,049,709 of record OZ014438.1, read on the forward strand.
CTTTGCTTCGGTTTATGTGAGCATGATATACCCTTACCCTATAGCCTTATTAATGACGCTGTGCCTATTGGGGGAATGGGGCCGGGCCCTTACTAAACTTGACAGTTATGGCAGCTGATTTAAAAACAATACGATAGCATGACTTACATGACATAAGCAATATTCATAATTCGATTGGTCATATAAATTACAAGTACTCGTACATAAATTGTAAGCAAGCAATTTTTGGCCAAGTAATATTTTCTTACAATTATTATTATACTTAGGGCCACTTGCACGCAGAATTTAACCCTGGGTTAAGGCACTAACTCGAGTTAAAATGACATTTGTTGTATGAATCTGACGTTTACTAACCCGAGTTAGGGTCTTAACCCAGGGTTAAATTTTTCGTGCAAGTGGCCCTTACTCGTAAAACGCTACGTGTATTAGGAGATACCCCAAAAAAAAACGTCATTCAGATTTTATTTTATCACTATAATGGCGTGACTAATAAGGTTTATTAATGAAAAATAACAGCCTTCTAAAACTAAGTGCCGAACTCAGAGACGTCAATTAAATTTAATGCTTGATTAAAGTTGCTGCTTGTAACGTTATTGTTACATGTATAACATTATTATTAAAGTTATGAGTAAAAACAAAATACAGTGTGTAAATGGAATACGAGCAAACATTTAAACTAGACGTAGGTTATAGCTCTACAAGTCATGTAAATGTGGAATTTCGTTAATAACTCTAATACATAGAGCGCAATTAATTTTTAAAGGTCCCATCGAGCAGCAATGTATAATGCATAACTTTTTCAGACCTTTCGTATATCGGCAGCCAAACTAGCGTAATTATGGCATTTAACGTGAAAAATTAGAATTGTTCTCTAAACAAAAACGTTTTATTTTGTATTATTATTGATTTTAACGTGAAACGATCATAATTTAATGCACCCATGCACGTAAATTGTCGTACATACTACTTACTTATCTTTACTAGGTATCCAGTGTGTCATCTATCACACACATACATTATTCACACATTATTGACATGATCTTTTTTGTGGGCTTGGTTTTATTAATGGATAATATTGCATTTACAGATTATGTATTAATTTAGCGGATTTAATGTGGTATTTATCAACAAAGAACTGTAACTGTCAAAAGAGTCATGACCTGTGGTAATCAATTCAGATGACCATAGACGAAGAAGTTGTATTGTACCTACCTACATACTTCTTTATTATGAAAACAGTTTAGATATGAGGAATTGCACTACTGCATACAGAAAACCCATCATGTAGTAAAAAAGGATAACAGAACTATGACATAAAATATGCTGGAAAACAGTTACATAAATCTAAAATGCCGCGACCATCTAATTTTAGTGCTCAGGAATTGAGTGATATGATTTTAGCATATGGTGAAGCTCAACAAAATGGAAACAGAGCGTTAAGTTTGTACAGAGAGCGGTTCCCGAATCGCAGAGTTCCGAGTAGCGCTCGAGTGATTGTGAACGCATTACAGCGAGTTCGAGAGGATTTGCCTGTGACCGGAAGAACTGATGGTGCAGCAGTGAATCGAGAGGTTCCCGTTCAAACAGAAGATCGAATACTGCTCCATTTTTCGTCTAACCCAGAGGATAGTACCAGGAATGCTGGGCGACGCTTTAATGTGAGTCAAACGGTGGTGCACAATATCCTCAAGCGCGACAAGCAACATCCTTACAAATTTTTAAAGGCTCACGCTTTGCTCTCCAGGGACTTGCCGCCACGAATTGCACTTTGTCAGTGGTTGCTCAGCCAACATCGAGAAGGCGGCGATTTTTTGGCCAAGATAATCTGGACTGATGAGAGTACATTCACACGGAATGGGGTCTGGAACCAGCGTAACAGTCATTACTGGTCACGGGTAAATCCTCACAATTTAAAAGAAACTGGGCACCAGTATCGTTGGGCTGTAAACGTTTGGGCTGCGATTCATGGCAATCGTATTATCGGGCCTATTTTTATCGACGGTAACCTAAACACAGACAAGTTTATACAGCTTCTGAATGGGCCTTTAGCAGACTACGTTAATACGCTGCCCGAAGAAGAACGCCGGCAGACATGGCTGCAGCTGGATGGTGCTCCGGCTCACTCGGCAATTCGCGTGCGAAATGTCCTCAATTCAATGTTTGAGGACAGGTGGCTCGGGAGGTTTGGCCCACGTCGCTGGGCGGCTCGTTCTCCCGATTTAACGCCACTCGATTTTTTTCTTTGGGGGGCAGTTAAGAACGAGGTGTACTCGGAACCTAGGACGTCGGTGGAACAGCTCAAAAACAAAATAACCGAAGTTTTTGAAAAACTGAGACAAACGACCGATCTCAGCCACGTCATAGACTCCATTAAACGACGCTGTGAAGCCTGTATTCAAGTACACGGTCGACACGTGGAGAACAGCTATCTCAGGCATGTACACCGGCGGCAGTGAAAATTTCAACAGTATCTTTTTTAGAGTACCAGTCAGTATGTTTGTAAATAAAATTAAATTTGATATTCGCGTTATTGTCCAGTTCGCCATTTACTCATTAAAGGTCTTAATGTCCCTTAGGAAGATCACCCATAGCATCTTTTTCAGCGATGAAATCACCATACAGTTGCAAAACCCGCGATACAGTCGCTGGTCGTAACCTTTGCACTGGTAAAGAACTACGCTTGTGTAAACGCAATACAGCAGTGTCACGATTTATTCAATCATCGTTACTGATCGAAAATAGTATCATAAATATGAGGTACCTAGGTTTAAGTTATGTTAGTTTTGCAGCTGGCCTGAAGGGCTAAAACGCCCAGAAATAGGAGCTCCGCGCCAGCGGAGATCCGTCAACCCTGTCAATTTGATATTGAAATAGAAATCATTGGTCAGTAGGACTACGCAGTAGAACCACGGGCAAAGAATGAGAATTTTTTACATTTATTAGTGGGATTAGTGGGATTAAGTACTTAAATGTTATTATTGTAGTATGCAAAACTTTGAATTAAGTAGGTGTCTAACTTCCTTCGGTACAATTATTCTGTAGAATAAAGATTAGATTAAAAGAAATGAAAGAAGTTACAAAGTTAACTCGGGCAAAGTACCGTGGATGTTTGTGTTTCAATCACGCAAAAACGGTTTAACGGTTTTGTAGGAATTCGACACCCACGGATCGACTTATTATGACTCATGACACATAGGACAGTTTTTATCTCGATATAAGCGATAAACAATTTCTACGTGGACAGACTCGCGGGCAAAAGCTAGTAAAAATTCTGCTTGAAACGAAAATATTTTTCATAGTGCCAATAAGATAGAAAACTCTTTTGGCAGGGCAGGTGAGTATAGCCAATGTTGACCTTATGTCATTACGAGTGGCCGTCAGTCACATAACCTAAAGTATCAATCAATGCTGTGTGCCTTGGTTGTTTGTTGATAGATTTTTATTAAGAAAAACGTTATAATTTTGCATTATTATGGAGAACAGGTATCTACATTGTCTTGTGATTTTACAATGGTTTCCCCTGATTTACATCGCTGAGTTTGGAACATCGTGGATCAACTAAGGATTAAACAAAGATATTTTTTTTTAATTTCTGTAAGTGTGAAGGAATCAGTATGTGCCTGAACTAAGTGTTTTTTATTAAATTAAGAACAAAATAAAAAGCATTTCCACTGCTTTTCATTCTAAATAAGTTTTAAATACACATAACTACGACTGTGACCCGAGTCTAACCGAGTTTTCCCGAACCACTTGAAACCTTGTCAGTTGAAACGAAGATTTAAGTCGCAGTTAATTGCAGGTTAATTGAGTTATTTGTAATACATTGCGTGGCGAATTAATTAGTATGAAAAAAAATATTACAACTTAGGTTAACGATACACATGTTTTTATGTTAATTAGGATGCATATTAACCGTCGTTAAAATATTTGCTCGTATTGGATTTACACACTGTATATACAATACTTAAAACTAATATCATTATCAAATACTTACAAATTTACAAACTTAAAATCACATACTAACGTTAAAATGTAACATGAATTCATCGGCGTCATCTTAGCGCTCACGCGAGCGCAGTTTTAGCGCTCCTGCTAAAAAGTCCGTTATTCTTATCTAGTTAAGGAATGCATTTTTGCGCATCGCCTTCTCACAGACCGATCTGCTACGGAGTTGAACGCACGTCACCTTTTAGATATTTATTCGGTCCCTGATACGTGTACAGACACCTAATTGTTAAAATACGTAACCGAAGTTAAAATAGTGATCGTCACTAAACGTTCCTCAGTATAATTACACTATACCTATTAAAATAGGTAAATGTTTATCGCGAGTGCTGTTGAACCCCAATTTGGGTAAGTGATACATTTAATAACGCTTTTCGAATTGTAGTAATTAATTAGAGTAGACTTTAGGTTAACTGTGCTTAGTGTTTCTGCTTCCTTTCATTTCACTATTGATTTTGCACGATCATTAATTGGTATTTAAGTCTACCCTCATTTTGTGACAATGTATTTTTTTATAAGCAATTTCATCATCCTTACAAATTGTAATCTCCGCTTCTGATTGTGAACATCCACGGCATCACTGCTACATTAGGCACTTTATTTTCCTTCCGCCGCTTGCTGGATGCTCACAAACCATACCTGGACCCTTTTCTAATACTTTTTGGACGACGCGTTCCAGGGTCCAAAGTTCGGGCTATTGAATTGGGTGGAGCCCCACCGCAGCCACAGCCTTCACCGACATTCCTTCGCCTGAAGACACGACATCCTACTACGACATCTTCGGGACTCGGGACGCCGCAGGGATACCGTCGGCCACAGTCGCGAGCACCAGCTACGGCCCGTTCCCCCAGGCGAGAGTACCTAATCCGTAGGGACGGAACCGGAACTGTGTGGATTTATTTAACCCCACGACCCTTAGTTTTGCTTAGTTGAACGGTCGGTTTATTTTAATTATATTTATTGCACGAGTCTTTGCCTCTTATTTTTATTCAAGTCAGATAGAAAACCTTACTGGGAGCGCAAGGACCCCTAAACGTGACATGCTGTCACTTTCTTTGCAATAGAATAAGACAACGGCACAGACAGACGACGGCAGCAAAATTGTCAAGCATTAAATTTAACTGTGGTCTCTGAGTACGGCAGTAAGAGTCTCTGAGCTAAACTGGGGACCTGCGGTAAAACGCCATCTGTTGGAAAATACGGACATTACAAAACATTTCAGGGCTTTTTAGTTCGTTCATGTTTTCCTAGTACGTTTCATTGCTTACGTCGACGGCCGCCTAACAAAAATTAGGAACATATTTTCAAAAAAATAAGGTTGCATCAGATTCCTTATTCATCAACGATCATTTATCACTATCTCAAACTTAATTTAAACGAACTTTTCATTCATAAATCATTGAAAAACTAGTAAAATTGTGATCGTCGTTTCTCAAACACGGCATAACAAGTAAAATCCCTAGTTTCATAAAGTGATATATGGCTTAGTAAGGAAGAAAGTCAACATAATAAGAAGAGGTCATAAGTTTTCTTTAAATGAAAATATGCTACATTGATATAACTAATTGATTAGCAGTAGAATAATAAAATGTATTATTATATGGACCACTCTACCATATACTGCGAACGCAGACCTACACCTCTCTACTTACACGGTGCTGCTACGAAACTCTGGTGCTGCTATATGGCTAAATAAAATATATATTACATTAACTTACTTTTAACCAGACTGCCTAAAAATGATGTTAATGGTTTTCGGGTGTATACATAATGTTTGTCTATGTTTCTATGTGACCTCTCTTGATTTTTAAATGAGAGGAATATTTTGTATTATTCTAAAATACAGGTTTTATTTTTATCATTCTGATATATTTTTAGAATCGGCTTTGTTAGCTCTTTCATTAAACAGCACACACGATAGGTTTCAGAACATAAATCTCATACAAATACCATAATTGACGCCATAACTCCTCTCCTTTTTAGTTATTTTTTCGTGCTACGTGTTTCGTGGTCAAATGGATTCTTATGGCCTAAAGATCAATCGTTCCAATTTTCATGCTTTTAACACCATTTGCAGAACTTTACTGAAATTCGGGGTGTACCGCTAGCACTATATTAATAGCCTCGTCGTCGTTCAGCATTCAGTACCGCGAATGTGAAAATATGGGAAAAAAAACTGTTTGGTAAATACCGCCAATGTGCATTTTTACAAAATACATACACGTAAATTTTAAATATATGGCATTGGTAACAAAAAGTAATGATAACAAAGTTTAATAACAATGTTCTAACATATAGTTTTTTGTCTCTCCTGTAAAATTACCCAATTTGACATTCGCGGTACTGAACGCCGAACGACGTCGTGTTTGTTACTTTAACTTCATCCAAGTGCACGACACGCAGGCGCGACGTGTCCGAGCGAGCGACCAGTGAAAAAAGTACTAGGCTATCATAATCCCAAGGAGGTTTTTGAACATTTTTATAAAGCTGTTTAGAGAATAAAGGAGTATGTAAATATTTAGATTTGTACTTGTATTGCTTAAAATACCTAAAACAAGTAGGTTATTTATAGTCCTTAGTACAGAAAACACAATCGGAAAACGATGTATGAGGTTATGGAGAACTTTAATCGATACCTTGTGAGTCTTGTGACAACGATGCTCGCAGGCCGATAGCGCATGTGCTGTGAAGTACAAACTACTGGTGCGGGCGGACAAATGCAGAACTACTGGTTCCTAGTACAAAACCCTGTCGAATCCTTGCTCGGGGCGCCACTTTTAGTGGAAATTAAGTTTGTGGTATTATTGAGAAAACTGCTATATTCTGTTCTTCTCTTGCTTACCCATAAAAGGAAAGGAAGAAAGAGGATAACGGCATGATTGCTCGCCCGTTCGCCGTATGTGATGGATTATGGTACACCCACACGTACAGCCTTAATAGTGGACATGTGTGCGTAAATGACGTAATATTACGTTATACCATCGTCTTACCAATGGAGGCGTGACGTCATATCCGACACGATATCGGAAACCCGATGAGGCGTAACAAGATGTCATTTGGTCAAATTTTGCGTTTAATTATTTTGTCCGTTATTATTATGTTCTTCGTAGTACTTAACAAGCAAAATATACGCAGTGTGGGGTTAAGTTAGTTGTAAAAGAAATAAACGGCAGTAGGATATTTTTTTACTGAGTATTATGGTTATAATTTCAACTCGATACCTCCGGGTCTTAACAGACAGAAGAACGGCTGGATTGACGGATGGTGTGGTGTGATGGTATGTTGATTATGACGTTTGGATTAAGTCGAAATATCGCAAGGGCAATAATGTCTGGAATTGCTAAACGGGAATTTTTTTTAATTCCCTGCATTCCTATAATTCCGACAGATTTACCATTTTATTTTAAAAGAGTGCAGTGCCCTCTAAAAACAGCTTTTGCCATGACCATAAACAATGCGCAAGGAGAAACACTAAAAGTAGCCGGAGTACATTTAGAAGCAAAATTTTTTTTCCATGGGCTACTAAGGCCCGTACCGAAAAGTTTTTTTACAAAGTTTTCATATTAGTAAAATACAGTCTGGTAAATGTTTTTTTTTTCTGATTATAATTTTCAGTAAGTGTTATTTTGATGTATCAATTCACATTGTTAATTTAGGCTGGGTATTGTTTTAATCAAAAATGCAAGACGATAAAATAACTCTGAGAGAAAATGTTTTGCGAACGTATCTGGAAAATCCTGATTCAACTTTTGCGGCGGTCGGGAAAATGGTGAAAGTAAGTCGTGCAACGGTGCGAAATATAGTTAAGCGATACTTGAATGAATACAGAATTCAAGACAAAGCTCGAAGTGGACGCCCGACAGGTCCATCAAGTAAAGCTTTAGAAAAGAAAATAGTGACTGCTTATAAGAAAAATTGTAGTTTATCGGTGCGGGACGTGGCAAAAAAATTGAAAACTAGTCCATCTATGGTCCAGAGAGCGAAAGTACGTCAAAATTTAAAGTCCTATAAAAAAGTAAAAGCCCCAAAACAGTCGATAAAACAATTCAATAGTTCCGTTACAAGGTCAAGAAAATTGTACAAGCTGCTTTGCAGTATGAACGGAGCATGCGTTCTCATGGACGATGAGACGTATGTAAAAAAAGATTTTTCGACTTTGCCAGGTGATCAATTCTTTACAACCGAATCAAGGGCTAATATAAACGATCAAAATAAATATATTTTTATGGAGAAGTTTGGAGAAAAATATTTGATATGGCAAGCAATATGTTCCTGCGGAAAACGCACGGGGTCATTTATCGTGAAAGGTACCATAAATGCAGATATTTATGTCCAGAAATGTATAAAAGGTTTTATTTTACCATTTATAAGGCAGCATGAAGGGAATGTGCTGTTTTGGCCCGATCTGGCTACTGCACATTATGCCCGTGCCACACAAGAGTGTCTGGCTTGAAATAACGTGCAATGTGTGTCCAAAGATATGAACCCCCCGAACTGCCCCCAGCTACGACCCATCGAGCGGTATTGGGCATTAGTCAAAGCAGAATTGCGTAAGAACGGTTCACCAGCAACATCAGAGGCAGATTTAAAAAAAAAATGGAAAAAACATGCCAACAAAGTCACCGAAACCACTGTGCAAAACTTAATGGCAGGCTTGAGGAGAAAAATCCGTTTGTTCAGCCGCAAAACTCTTAAAATATAAAATTTTTATATTTTTTGTAAATAGACACTTTTCATAATATACCTAAAATAAAATATCTTTGCTGTTCATTATAGTTTCATTAATATCATAAATATAGTGTGTAAAAAAACTTTTCGGTACAGGCTTTATATGTAGCGTGCTCACAAGTATCAGCCCACTAAATCATCCCAAAGCTAGTTATTAATAAAGCCTAGGTACGTGTCTTTAAATACGAGGACTTGCATGTGCGTTATGACCACTCACAGGCAGATTAAAGGCAAACGCATGTATGTGTGAGTATCCACCCGATTTATTAAACTCTCCTAGTCGGTATGCACTCCTGGTACAACTTCTTGTTTGGGGGTTTTTAGCTTGAGTCTCCCCTTTTAGCGACACAAGTGACATCTAGTAACAAGTAGATAACATTGCCAGTGACCGCAACCAAATGCACAGAGATGGCGCAAATACATAAAATTAACCTATTAATAATAAACGGGATATAGGGAATAAAACCGTAATCCCATTTTTTAAGAAATCAACAGTATTTCAGCAGTGCTGCCTGCATTAAGAGCGAACTGGGCCGGTATTCTAGGTACTAAAAACCTCATAGATACCTACATAAGCTCACGCCTATATTCTCCCACAGTGAGCAGCTAGGCAGACCTACAGAATTACCAACAACTCTAAAAACTTGTTGACAATTCTGTAACCACATTTTGCACAATTAGCCTAAGATTTTTTACCAGTGTATTAGTGATTAAAAACCATATCGTCTTTAATCTGTTATCATATTGTCAACGTTTTGATATCTCTTATTTACTTGACGGTAATGGCGCAGAGTAAACAACGTGGTTTCCACGTGATACAACAAAAATGCCAGGCCTCACTAGGGATGCATAATATCGAGGACAGTGCATTGTTTATAGGTCGCACGAGAGTTATACAGTGTGTTCCCGGCATGCGGGCATTTATTAAAACTGCCGATAATACGTTGCTTTAGCAATTGTTTGCAAGTATTATCAATTAAAAAATTATGAAAATAACTTCACAATTAATTTTCTTAGATACTGTCCATTTTTAATGTAGTGCATGACATGTGCTGCGTGTTCATTTTTATCTGTATCGCTGTTGCTTGGTACAGGGCATGTCGTGGTACGGGGGCAGATCATAATAATCAAAGTAGCCGTCGACTGTCATTAACACTTGTCAAATTGCTGTGCTTTACATTGCTGGCAATTAACATTTTGTTAGAAAGTTAACAAAGCCTGAAAAGTTGTTTATTAATTAAACTAATGTCATAGTTACGTTACAGATATACGTTATTTTAACCTACTTTAAAAAAAGCCCGGGTGCTGGTAACACACTGTATATTGATTTGCGGGAACAGTGCAATCGAGTTTATCTTTCCAGCATGCATAACTCAAGTCCCTCCCCCATATAACTATTGTAGTAATTGCGCGTTACCAATATTCTAGTGTAACTGTGATGTTACTAGGTCACTAGCTCTTCGTTTTCATGAGATCCTGGTAGCATCGGGTCATCGTTCCCATTTTAGGTTCGTTTCGTGAGGCGAGAAATTTCGTATATCATTTTATCTATTCTATGCAGCTCTATTCTATCTGGTTTACGGATAGATTTTTATAAAAATATTGCTTTTGACATACTTATTAATTATCGTAATGTTGTAACTCGTTAAAACGAGTTAAAAACAATACAATACTAACCCCCTTACTAATAAACATTGAGTAACCGTGGTATACAATGTTTCTTTTTTAAATTTTAATTAAAGGCTTTCACTCCTGTTAAGGTGTATTTCGCTAACGTCAAGTTATTTATAGACACTCCCATGGACTTATTAGAGCAATAAGTCCGTGGATATCACACGCGAAGACAATTAATTGTTCGGTAAAAGAGAATTTTTCCATGATGGACTAAACAGAAGCACATAGGGTTAACTCTACGCGCTTCTGTCAAGTGCTTATACAATGTTTGTCCTTATACAGTGTGTCCCTGGATAAAGTGCACAAACGAATAGGGATGAAACTAGACACAATTTTATCGGCAAAAAAAATAATAAAAAAAAATTACCGCCTTTATTTATTTTTTTATGATTTTTTAAAAAAAGTCATAGTACGCAGAGAACCTCATCGGAACAAATCAAGATATTTTGGCTCCTGTGGGCTCTATTGATTTGAAACAAACGGAATTATAATCACAAAAGTTTATTTGTGTCAATGAAAATAGAAAAAAATGAGAAAAAATGACATAAACCCTAAAAATAATGACTTTTCCTATGAATTTTGTGGTTTTTTTTCTCGAATTTTTAGTATTTACTCGATTTACTCAAAATTATGCCCATCTTACCTCATGTTATTTTTACCAGTAATGGTTGTGTATCTCATTGCCTTTTATTTAAAAAAATAACCAAGTGTCTCGCACAATTACAAGATCCTTAATGAGCGGCCAAACAAAGACATTGCGTTTACACTTAATTAGGTAGCCGCTCAGGTTGAAACCCTTAATGGAGGATTAGGATTACATTTTGGGTTTCTTGCACAATTATAAGATTATTAATGAGTGGCCAAACAATGACATAATGATTACGCTTAATTAGGTTGTCGCCCAGGTAGATTATTGTCCTTACTCTTTATTGAATTTTATTTGGGGTGGGGCGGGGAATACATGTTAGGATTAGCATAAATAGTGATAAGATAAGGTTTAGTTCATCAGTTACTTCGAATCATTCGTCGTTACTTATTCTCAGTTACAACTACTTCTACTATCAGGATTTCATAAAATGCCCCGTTTAAGTGAGTTCACGCACAGAGATCTCGCCGACATCCACTTTTATTATGGAATGGCGAGAGGTAATGCCAGAGCTGCTCGTTTATTATACATGGCAGCATTCCCGAACAGGAGACCTGTACCGTCTGCTCGTAATTTTCAAGAACTTCACAGACGATTGTCGAATGGACTTCGATTGGATCGAGATCGCCGAGAACAAGCAGGAGTAGTGATTGATGGAGCTGTTGAAGTTTATTTGCTGATCCGACGACCAGTATTCGGCGGTTGGCCTTGCAGCATGGAGTTTCAAAATCATCGGTTTGGCGGATTTTTAAAAAAGAAGGTCTTCACCCATACCACTACCAACGAGTTCAACATCTACACGACGACGTAGACAGGGTACCAAGATGTGTGCTGTCTTCTTGGATTCAACGGCAGATCAGGAACGATCCTGAATTCACCCAAAAAATTCTGTGGATGGATGAGAGTCAGTTTACACGACATGGGATCACAAACTGCAGGAATCTACATGAATGGAACCCCAAGGGAGAAAATCCTCACCTCAAAAGGTCGTCAAAATTTCAAGTGCAGTTTTCGATAAATCTGTGGGCTGGACTAATTGGTGACATGTTCATTGGCCCTATTTTTCTCCCCAGAACTTTGAACGGTCCCAGATTTTTAGAACTTTTGAGAGAAGATCTGCCCCTTGAATTGGAGGATGTGCCCTTGGAGACTAGAAGAACAATGTATTTACAAATGGATGGATGCCCGGCCCATTACGCACTTGACGTAAGGGGATTTCTCAACGCCTCTTATGCTAATCGTTGGATTGGCCGACAAGGGCCAGTGGCGTGGCCAGCACGCTCACCAGACATGACACCACTGGATTATTTTCTTTGGGGCACAATGAAACAGAGGGTATACAGCGTCCCTATCAACACAGAAGAGGAATTGCGTGGCAGAATTGTCCATTGTGTAAATTACATAAAAAATAACCCGGAAATGATACGTCGAGCAACTCAACAAATAGCAGTACGTGCAGGATTGTGTTTGCAAGAGCGGGGTGGGAATTTTGAACAGTTATTGCATTAAATAAGTAATTATGAAATTCCATAATTCGTTTGATTTTATAATCCCATACCCAAAATGTAATCCTAATCCTCCATTAAGGGTTTCAACCTGAGCGGCTACCTAATTAAGTGTAAACGCAATGTCTTTGTTTGGCCGCTCATTAAGGATCTTGTAATTGTGCGAGACACTTGGTTATTTTTTTAAATAAAAGGCAATGAGATACACAACCATTACTGGTAAAAATAACATGAGGTAAGATGGGCATAATTTTGAGTAAATCGAGTAAATACTAAAAATTCGAGAAAAAAAAACACAAAATTCATAGGAAAAGTCATTATTTTTAGGGTTTATGTCATTTTTTCTCATTTTTTTCTATTTTCATTGACACAAATAAACTTTTGTGATTATAATTCCGTTTGTTTCAAATCAATAGAGCCCACAGGAGCCAAAATATCTTGATTTGTTCCGATGAGGTCCTCTGCGTACTATGACTTTTTTTTAAAAATCATAAAAAAATAAATAAAGGTGGTAATTTTTTTTTATTATTTTTTTTGTCGATAAAATTGTGTCTAGTTTCATCCCTATTTGTTTGTGCACTTTATCCAGGGACACACTGTATGTCAAAGTCAAAAAATACCACCGTTAGGTACTCAACCTTTATTAGTAAGAGGGTCAGTATTGTATTGTTTGTAACTCGTTTTAACGAGTTAAAACAACAACGGGTCAAATTGATTATTATGGCCTAAAGATCAATCGCTCCGATTTTCATGCTTTTAACACCGTTTGCAGAAGTTTTTGGTGTACCGCTAGGACTATGTAATATACTAACCCAAGTAATCATAGTTGCAAGACAATTACTCTAAAGTTGTCGTGTGAAAGTAGGACCTCAGACCCAAGTTGTTACGCTACTTTTAGGTTTTCTTTTAGGCTTTGGCTTTTTTCTAAAAATAACACAAGACAAAGAGAACGTGACTGAAAAAGCAAAGTTATTAATGTTATTTATTATACATATTTTGTTTTTTTTCAAGCGCAACTATTGCCATAGCACTACAGGCCACCAGCATGAGCTGATACGACACTGATAAATAAGAAACTATAATTTGATAAAATTTAAAGATTGGATTGGATTGGATCTCTCTGTCTCATAGCTGTCTAATTAGCAGTTTAAAACGTATCACCCGTACTTCTTGGCAGATTTAAATATTAATTTCCCTTTTGGTGAACTCTACTTTACACTCTTACGGTAATTTATTTTTATGTTGATAAATGCGATTTAAAAAAAGCATGAAAATTCCCTATTGTATGTCATAGAGTCCTAGTCCTTGCTACGCTCTGGGGACCTGGTAAAAAATGTATTAGTGGACTTACGAGTAACTCAGAATAAATAAACAGTTAGGTAATTGTAACAAGCTCTTTGTCCTTAAAATGGGCGCCTGTCGTATCGCATAACGTTTTTTGTCCTAAAAATGTTTGGCCGAGAATGTTTGGCATACTGTTAAATGGCATACTACTCGTTTGTCCTAATAATTTTTGCGCATACTCATTTAACGTCCTAAAGCAAGTTTGTCCTAATAGTGATAACTCTAAAGTCTAATTACCTAAAGCATAATATTCCTAACATGAATTGTCCTAATAATTATTTGGCCTATTATTAAACTGGCTACAATTACAGCACCTAAACTAAACTATGGTAGGCTTGAAGTCAGAATCGTTACGTATTCTACCTTCAGACAGGTCAGATTTCGGTTAGGTTAGGTACGACGACGAGCGAAACGAGGAGGAGTGTTAGGTAGAACTGTGACCCTAACGAGCGAGCGAAACGCCAGAACCAACAAGTTTGACAAAGTTAGGTTTGTAAAAAAAACATTTTTTGTATGTATAATTTAAGCTTAATGACATGTAGTCAAATCAATTTTAGCACATTAAATATTAGGAATATTACAATTATGCACATTAATCATTCGACAGTTGAATCTTAGCCACATCAAACGATAGGACAAATAATATTTAGGACAAACGATAATAGGAGCAACAATTTCGGACAATCAAAAATATGCGGAGCAAAGTGTATGCCACACGTATTAGGACAAAAGACGTTATGCGACACAACGATAGGACTAATAATTGTTTGCCATTCGATATAGACCCCCTTAAAATACCTTTACTTTAATTTTCTTTATTTCTCTTTTGTTTTTTGGTAATTTTGCCAAATTGTCGATGCTGTATACCGGCTTATTCCTGTTTTCCTGTATCCTGGGGAGTTGTTCTGTCAAAAACAACGGACGGACGAGCAAAATCGCAGCGGCGAGTTTAAGTCATCTCGTCAGAGCGAACAAAACACATATTAGCGCGTGCATTTTCAATTAAGCAGCCTTATACGTTCGATACATCGGCAGAAACTATGCTGCTAAATTGAAAATACACGCGCTAAAATATGTTTTGTTCGCACTGACGGGACTACTTAAACTCGCCGCTTAAGCGCTTGGACATTCGCTCGTCCGTCCGTCCGACCGTCGTTGTTTAGAAGCACTACACTGGATATCTTTCATACCTCGGAGCAGCGCTTCTATAGATCGGCCAACCGATATTTGGAAACCATTATCACCCCAACCTCATTACAATAAAGTGTCACATAACTTCATACTTAGTCCATAATATTTGTTATAATAATTGGTTCTTGCTTTTGTGAATATCTGTTTTTAACAATTATTACGTGAAGTATGACTGTGAGTAATTAAATGAATATTTAAATTAATTAAGATAAAATTGTAAAATTTAAAGAGTTGCCTGACTCGTCTGAAAACCAGTTTCGGGGCAAATGAAAATTCGGACGAAAGATGTGTTAGGATAAACGTTGTTTGGGATTTTGAGAGACACCCTCCTTTTTACTACAAACCCTGCAACCCTACAATTATTGTAGGTACCGCCCAAATTTGTGTAGTTTTATTTTTTTAATCTATTTATTTTTATTCTATTTTTAATGTTAAATGTTTAATTATTATTATTATTATTTTATTTTTTTTTAATACAAAGGTTACACAGTAATATATTGTTGCAAATTAATAAATAGCCTTAATACTTAATACTACAATACAATCTTATCTACAATTCAAAGTTAAAAACTAAACTTATTTTAATTAAAATAAAACTAAGCTACTGAAAAATTAAAGTATTTTTATAATTTTACCCTATTTCGTATAGAGAAAAAAATACCTTTGTTTACATTTTATTATTTGTAAACAAATTGCGTAGCAACGAAGCTTCGGTCCATACCAGGCGAACACAACGCTAGAGGAGTAACTGCTGGCTGCCAACAAAACCTGGCTGAATCAAAACAGTGCATTGCAGTGTCTAGAATTTCGTATAGATGTCGTTGATAATGTATTCATTAAACATTTATTGAAATAATTAAATTATCGATTTAAAACACATTTAACATTTTAATAATTCATTAAATTAAAACAGATTAATTAACAAAGACGGAAATCGAGGTAATAGTTTATGTAAGGCACATTGATTTCCGGACATGCGTACTCGTGAACTATTGATTTTAAGGTTGAGCTGTTCCTGTACTGCTCTCCTAGTGATGTATGCATTCTTGGTACTATTTTACCGGTAAAAATTCTTAATACCGGTTTAACGATGTTAACAACCACAGTGTAGTGGCTGTCGGTTATAATATAATAATGTAGGTACAACCGGTATACCGATTCCTTTACTAAAGATTTTGTTGTAATTTCTACAAATTCTCCAATATGTAATACAAGCAACGAAAACAAAATTGGTAATTATAATTTGAGCACCGTCACAAAAATGAACACTCATGACATGAGTCATAATCGTAAGTCTACACACAGTGCCATTTTCATCCAAAATAATAGGTCGGACGTAGGTAGTATAAAACTTACGATTAAATAAAATCACATATCTTAATTTAATAAATCTAAATTGACTATAGTGGCATTTTAATTAAGTATAACATGTATAATGCGATATAGTTATTTTAGCAATTTACTTTGCGTTTATGAACGAAACGTTTAAAAAAATATAAAAGCTGTTAGGGACATTTTTAAAAACGATGTAAATGCCGTTCTGGCTTAACATTTTAAGTCAATGGTATTTTTAAAGTAAAATAAACATGGGAAAATAATATTTCAAATAATACTTTTAATACCTTTGAAATACCTAGTCGTATCTTTTTGACATAGGTTACGATTCAATTTTTAAATTAATGAATGTACTTCTCGGACCTACTTAAAAGGAAAGAAAACGTTCCTATTGTACTTGGCTACTTGATTTAGTCGGGGTTTTGCATTTATAAGCAAAATCCCTACATACTTAATTTAAAAAAAAACCTGGCTTTAAAGGTTACCGTCAAGAATACTTAGACTGTAGACAGAAACTAGACAAGCTGGTCGCATATACCCTTCGAGAAAATCATAGTTATATCACTTTTAGCAGACAAAGTTTCTATCATTTAATACCTACCTTAAGGTGATGCCTTTTTTTGCTCGTTGTATTATTTTTATGGTCCCGTCTAGGTACCTAGTACTCTGTGTAACTCAGATACGAGTAGATGCAAAGACCGCCTATTTAAGAGTATGGTTTTTATTCGTATTATTATTTTATGCAATAAAGGATGTTACGCACCATCGAACTTGCCAATGTAATTATAATTATTTTTTTTATTAAATTCCTCATAATCATAATGATGGTCTACATATCGTCCAACACCTAAACTCCGAACATGCGGCCCAACCAGGGCAAACTTAAGCGGTGTAAAGGGGTGTCCACCATACTATAGGCTTCATGAGGTCGGACTGCGTGGCAAATATACAGGACTGGTGACTGTACGGTTTTTTCTAGTTACCTATAGTACGAAGTTTATCATCATCGGCGTGTTTTCGTCCACTGCTGGACATACTCGTAATTCTCCCCCAATACCCACCATTATACCCTGTCTTTTGTCTGTCGTATACAGCATCTGACAGCGACGTTTCGCAAATCGTCACCCAACCTAGCTGGACTGCGTCCTGCACGACGCTTGCCGAGTCACGATTTCCACTAAAGAACTCGTTTGCCCTAGCGGTTATCGATTTTTTAACAGACTAGTAAACCGCCCTCGTTTTTCTTTGGTTTATATGACTTTTCTGTTACACCCGTACATAAAACACGATTTATTATACCTATACATAAAAACCTTTCTCTTGAAATACTCTATCTATTTCATAAAACCGCAACAAAATACGTTGCGTACTTTTAAAGATCTATTCATACATAAGGACAGACAGACAGCGGGAAACGACTTTGTTTTATGGCCAGTGCACTGCCACTTCAGCTTGCTAATCTTGTGTACTATATTGATGACATTGGTTCTCTGTCGGATAATAAACTGGACGCACTTGCTGAAGAATTTAGCTTCCCGTTTTTTTTTCATAAGTTGTAGAGTCTCATCCCAGAGTTGGGAACTGTTTGCCTTTACGTTTCATTCGGTGCCCTCGTCTCTAAAAGGAGTCTCGTCTACTTACGTCTTTATTAGTGGGTTCCAATGCTGCAAATCTACTTCCGAGCATTTGCTAGAACTTCTCGGAGCAAACCATTCCATAAGTGGAAGAACCAAACCATGTGAACAGTGTTAATCATGCGCTGGGCATGGGATTACATCGCGACAGTATAGTTATGTTACTATTAAATATCTCAAATGTGGACTTACCTTAAACGTGGGCCCGCACAACAAAGGATGAGCCACTTTACAACATTACATCGTAACATGACAAATTGAGTCCTCCTACCCAGTATTGACACGGGCCCGGAACCATGTTACGATGAAATGTAGACCCACCTTAAAACGATACCTCAAGCCAACGAGTCCGACCCACCGATGGATCGACGGCTGGACGGTCAGTTTGGATGTTGGGTGATAGTTTGGTGCTACCATAACATTCAAGACAGCAAGAGCCCAGTTCATTTATTGTTGTTTATTGGTATAAAAAATTACCTATCGTAGTGATTTCATATTTAAAAGGAATTTGATTGATTTATATTCGGTTGTGACTAGCAAATGTCAAATGCGAGTAACTGGCGCATTGGTATGAAATAAGTCCATGGATGATATCGAAGTTGGAACGGATGAAGAAGTTGTATTGAAAATTTATATCAGGATTGACTGGAATTGTCTATGTATACATTTGAGCTTTAAATAACTTTAGTTTACTGTAATAATTAACTGTTAGACATTTAAAATTACAATTATACATGTGTATTTTCATAAATATTCAAAAACTCTAGTTTTTTTTCATATCGAACACCTAAGCAACTTTTTGGGTGTATGCACAACAAGCACACTTTAATTGAATAGCGGGGAATCCTCGAAATACGCTAATATAATGGAGTTTGTATGTTCAAAATAAGTTAGCCTTCGTTCGCATGGACGTTTTAAAAGGCGTTAAGACCTCAGAGGTTTTCGCAAAGGCGCGAAAAAATCGCTTCTTATTTTAGTAATACTGCCATTACATTAAACGGAAAAAAGGGAATAAGACTCCACCTCATTCATCGGGAAGGTATCTAATAGGTCAGTTGAAAACAAAAACGCCTAAGCATTAAAAAATCGCTTGTGACGGTGGCAATAGGGACCCATTTATTGTGTTTAATATCGCGCCGTTGCGTTGCGTCAGAAATCAAAATCGCTTTTGTGTGAATGTGTTCAGGTAAAGCTCATAACCATAAATTGTATTCTATTACAAAGCGGTAAAAATCGCATGGCCCGCGCATTGAATAACTTTCGTGCGAACTTAGGCTTTATCATGACTGTAAAACAAAGTCGGTTCCCGCTGTCTGTCTGTCTGTCGCTACGTAAGTACGTCTTTAAACTACGCAACGGTTTTTTTTTAATAGAATTCGGTTTTATGTACGGGTGTTGCAGAAAATTCACATAAAAGGGAAGCGAAGCGAGGGCGGGTCGCTAATTTATTAATAAAATATACTAATATTAGTAGTTCCTGTACTTTATTTTTTATTTTGTCAGCTATTATGGGGAAATATTTTTTCGTATATTTTGTGTTTGAGACTGGATGTTTTCCGTGTGTAATAATTTTATTTCTGTAATATACATCAGTATGTTATTTTTGTCTAGTTTCCATAGTGCAAGCCTTGAGCTTAGTCTATTCCTAAGAATACGTCAATTTGTTTATTTATTTAATTATCTACTTTATTGGAGATAAAAAACATTGTGTAAAACGGTGCCCGTGATTTTTTTAAATATTTGAAATCATTGTAACATGTACTTTGATGAATTTGTTTTTCCTGCTCATTCTGCATACTTAGTTAAAAACCAACCTCCTTACTTATAAACGTGGAATAAGCTTGGAATAGTTTTTGTCATGCTTTGTCACTTTCTGTCAGATGCAAATGTCACAAATTACAGATAAGGACAAAGCATGGCATAAACTATTCCAAGCTTATTCCACGTTTATAAGTAAGGGGGTCTGTCTATGACCTGTCTTTGTGTTTCTGCCTTTTGATCTAAAACTGTCAATTGTGAAAAAAATACTTCACTTGTGGGAATTAAAAATGCGGGAAAAAATAGGGTTGACTCCAAATAAAAATGTGACACTAATTGGCGTAAAAATCATGGGAATAACTTCCTCAATTCATAAGGTTTCCAAAAAAGTGCATAATGTTGTCCTTATTAAAAGATCAAAAAAAGATTAAAAGATCTATAACGTTTAATAACTCCAAAACCAGTGACATGGGACAAAATTATTGCAAATTAGCTCTCTAATATAAATCCTTTCAAGGAATAGGTCGAGTTACCTGTCACCCAGTATATTATATTTATTTTGACAAAAAAATAAACAGTAATCAGTTAAACTGGACGAGACTTATTTAACTAAAAACAGAATACAATAAATATTGAAGGGTCCCAAACAACTGTGATTTTTATAATTATATTTCAATGGGTTATTATAACGGTCAGTAAGGCATGGGTGATAAATCTTGGATAAATAAATCTGAATTTCTATTGATATGGTTTATTTCTTTCATCCATTACATAGTTGTTCATAGTTGACTTGTGAAATAAGTAACGATATACTCCTTTTTTATGTTTACAGTCTATATGAAGATAATATAATAGTAGTACAACTAAGTCTCGTTTCTTTTATCATCTATGTTCAAAAATTACCAAATTGAAATACAAACTGTGCCAGTGCCTATTTTACAGGAACAATGTTTTCAGAAAACCTTTCATAAAAAATCCTATTTATTGTAAACAGCCTATGTAGGTACCTACATACAGTATTAAACACTTCATCAAAGATACAATTTCACCTCTCTTTTTAGCCCCCTATTACCCTTTTTGGGTAGTATTATACACGGAGGCCTTTTTTGTATATAATTGGTAGTCGTACATACACCAATGCATTAATTTAATTAGTTCTTACGAGTATCAATCAGTCTAAATAAAAAACTCAACGTCATGAGTTTATATTAGGTAAAACCTATTTTATAAATGCAATAAAGATTTAACCCTGAAATTGGCAGTGTATCTAATAATGAACATACTATAATGTTCATTTTTTTGCTGATTTCAAATCAAATAAGGTTTGAATTCACGACATTTTTTATTTGTGCCGATTTATGGGTTAATTTACTTAATAACTACCTACACTAGTAAGCGAATAAAAACCTTGCTATCAAAGATGCTAGTTTCATGAAACACAAATTATAGAAATTGTAAGTGGTCGTCACGTTTGTGTTTAAAAACTATTAACTTATTGATAATGTGCCTACTTATCACACAGTATTATTTTGAGCACTGTTACTAAAACGCCGTATGAACAGTAAACAATTTAAATTGTTTTAGCTAGCGTAGTTTCTTTTTCATTTAAATAAAAAAGAAACTAAGCTTTAGAACCTGCATAGCTTCTTTTTCGTGCTAAGCCGCTAAGAATTATACATCAGTTCAGTGAATCTTAAAATTACCCTTATCATACAAGTTAACACAACTTTATCACTTGAGAACATTAGCACACGATACAAGCATTTTTTTTTAGCCGAAAATTATTTATTTATACTCTAGTAACAATATTGAAAATGCAAAAATGGTCTCACATAGTAAATTCGCTATTCTTAACTTATTTATTACACTAAAAACAATAAGGTATTAACATCGCACTGCAAATAATAACTCTGATCAGGATTATTTTGCTTGGGCATTCAAAGTTGGACTGGTTATTATTATAAAAACCTTCGCAGGTGCCAAATCCATGTTTCTTATATAGCATTCTGTTGTCTTTTTGCCATTTGCATCATTTCACTTTACATTATAAAGAATGTGCATGTCATGTTTTCACAAAATCAATTAAAGCTGATTAATGTAACAAACAGTTGAGAAAAAATAATTTCTGAAAAGTTATAAATATGATAAACCGGATATAAACCGGAGGGCGGGCAGCAGCGCCCTCTGAGAACACTTTCCACCCAACTGCGATCGCCAACCGGCACGCCAAGCGTGGCGATAATAATAAATAAAACAGCAGTAAGCCCAAAAAATAAACCCAGACCTCTAGTCCCCGGTGGCTCCGCTATTGCTGGCTCCGGTAGCGGCCCCGGTAACGGCGGGGCAGGGGATACTAAAGTTAATCTCCGGCAGAGACCCGGCTACCAACCTAAACGACATCTGGCTAGAAGGTTGTAGAACTAGAGGAAGAATTAAGCAAACTACGGTGGGACATCGTAGGATTATTAGAAGAGAGGGGGAGGACACGATAGTCATATCCCGTAACTCGCTCTTTTTTCGGGAGGGTGACCAACTATCCCGGGGTGGTGTCGGGTTTATTGTCCACAAATCCCTCGTAAACAACCTGGCGAGGATCGAGAGTGTGTCGACCAGGGTAGCGAGCCTTGTACTCAGAATGACCCAACGATATTCGTTGAAGGTCATACAGGTCTACGCTCCGACCTCGACGTACTTCGACGATGAGGTAGAGGAAATGTATGAGGATATTTCCCAACCCATAGATTACTCCAAAACTTACTTCACAGTTGTCATTCACAGTTGTGTTGGGACTTCAACGCAAAACTAGGCAAACGAGACGGTGACGAGCTGAGAGTAGGGAAATTCAGAGTGGGATGCCGGAATCACCGGGGTCGGCTTCATGGAAAAGGAAGGACTCAACATGATAAACTCCTTCTTTAGGCGAAAGGACACAGGAAGTGTACCTGGATGAGTCCTGATGGTGTAACGAGGAATGAGATAGACTTCATCTTGTCAAACAGAAAGCAAATATTCAATGATGTATCTGTGATTATCGCGGTAAAACCGGAAGCGATCACCGGATGGTACGAGGCACATTGAATATCCAAGTCAAGCTTAAAAGGTCTAGACTGATAAAGTCTACGCTCCACCCGGCACCGATCCAGCTCCAAAACACCGAAAGTTTCAGCTTCAACTCCAAAACTGTTTTGATTGCCTAAGAAGCGGCGTGGACGATTACAACAACGGAATTGTGGAAGCTTTCAATACAGTCGCATCTAAGTTCTTCAGGATCCGACCCTCAACCAAGTCCAAAAAGCTCTCTGACTCAACCTTCAAGCTCATAAAAGAGAGACGTGAGAAGGTCCTGAAGTCTTGGGATGTCCAATGGGGAAAGCCGGCTGACAGCTCTTGAGGGAGCTGCAGGGGTTCTATAGACATCTGTATACGTCAACTCACCAACCTGTGACCGATCTAGCAAAAGACCCGAGAGCTAGATTGATTCGACACTATACCGAACATATCGAGAACGTCAGCCTGAACGAGGTTAGAATGGCTCTCAAATAGCTTAATAACGGCAAAGCTCGGTTAAGACGGAATTACGAGTAAACTCCTGAAGGCGGGTGGTAAACCGGTCCTTAAGGCACTTAAGACGCTGTTCATTTCTATGGTTCACGAGGGTAAAACGCCGCAGGCATGGAACAGAAGTCTAGTGTTCCTCATCTTCAAAAAGGGTGATAATACTCTATTGTAAAATTACAGGCTCATCTCTCTTCTGAGCCATGTCTATAAGTGGTTTTCGAGGGTCATTACGAATGGCCTTGCACGCAGGTTTGATGACTTCCAGCCTCCCGAACAAGCCGGTTTCCGGAAAGGCTCCAGTACCGTAGACCACATATAAATACATGCGCGGCGGTAGGTTATACAGAAGACGAAGGAATTGAACCTTCCCGTCTGCCCAGCATTTGTGGACTACGAGATAGCCTTCGATTTGATCAAGACCTGGGCTGTACTGCAGTCTCTCCAGCAGAGGTGCCAAATCGACTATAGGTAAGTACATTGAAGTGCTCAAGTCGTCCAACTACGGGACCAGAACTCGAAGCCGATTCCACTGCAGCGGGGAGTCAAACAAGGAGATGTCATATCCCCAAAACTGTTTACCGCTGCACTGGAAGATGTCTTCAAGGTTCTGGACAGGAAAGGACGTGACATCAACCTTAACGGCGAGTACATCACACAGCTTCAGTTCGCTCGAAAACCTCAGTGGAGTTGGTGTATCCCAATTCTTCTTACGTACTTGTGTGTATGAATGAGTTTGAAGAAGAAATGAAAACTTTACCTCTATACACATCGTTGGGACGGGGCGAATACAAGGCTAATCGTATTTTAATAACATTATATTATATTATATTTATAAGAAATGGTGTTCTTTGATAAACATTTCATTTGACAATTTTTGGACAGATTTGGTTAATATTTTGAGTTTTCTTCATACCACATAATATGCCTGAACAAAACATGACATTACATGTCAGGGCAGCTAGTTTTTGATAAATGAATATTATAAAAATATATATGTGTAGTAATAGAAAAATGAGGCAAAAAGTTGACATGACGCAAATTTATCCAACCGTTTGCACAAAATGAATTCCAAAAAAAATTTGTTAACTTTTGTCCAAAGACTTTATGTAAATATTACCGCTTGGGAAAGGCCTTTTTACTGCCTAGAACTTAGTTGTGTTTTTTACCCTTTAATATTTACTTTAAGTTCTTTGTTTGTTTCGAATAACAGGGAAATTAAGTCGCTAAAGTATATAAACCAATACTACCGTCATCTACCTCATTATGTAAACGAGATGTCATCCGAAATATTTGCCTTAATGCAATTTCTTCTCATCCATAATATGTTTTGCTGGTACAAGCACGGTCCAGTTGTAAAAGAGTGTTACCCTTTTGAGATTTCACGAAAACGAAACCAGTTCACTGCATTACCATAAACTGAGGTTTGCTGCTTTATATTTGAGTTATCTGAAAAAGAAAAGTTTTGTTAAATACAACACGGAATTAAAATTACGGCTTTCAACCCACTGCACTTTCATCTTTAAATTTGATATACATTATAAAATAAAAATTTACTTTTTGGATAAGTTTGTAATTTAAACGGGTCAATTGTCAAATTTGACAAGGTAACCTTAAGGTAACCTTTTAATATTTTTTAATATTTTTATTTAATTAATATTTTTATGTATTACTAAAACTAGTATAAGTTTGTTACTAACACTATGGATTTTTAGTCCGAAATAGAAAAATTGAATTTGAATTAAGTTGTTTGAATATTGGGAACGGGCAACGGCAGAATTAATAAAAGCAGACATAATAAGAAGCAAGATTAGAACTAACTTAGCCAGCAAAAAATAATGTCTATTCAAATGTCTGTGTTACATAACTTATATATACCTCATACGGGCTGTTGGATATATTACGTAGATCGTTTATAAACTTCACCTCTGCTCTTTAACGCCAGGTGAGAACAGTAACTCTTTATTCAGATTTAAGGTTCATACGCGGTTTGATCCTGAACACGAATCTAATAGGCCTCACTAAACTTGCTTAGGTTCTGAGAAGTCATATAGGTACATTTTTAAAATGGTTACAAGCTTTGCTCGCGCAGTGCTTAATCAATAAACGCTGGCTGACAGACAGCTACAACGTCACAATCACAATTATTATACACTTTAAACTACTACTATCTTCAAGCAATGTCGTAAATGACAATTATAAAGTAAGTAAAGAGGGAAATGAGAGGCCTCCATCCAATATTTATAGCTGTCAAATTTATCGAACTGTAAGTAACTGTACCCCTTTCCCCCCGGTGAAGAGCGTAGAGCTGGCAACAATAAGGTTAACTTCCGAAAAGTTTGTTTCGCACGGTACTCGGAAAATATTTATTATTAGGTAATGCGACTTTGTTAAATGTTATACATCCCTGGTTTTATTTTCTTGCAGAACCCCTCTAAACTTGCTTGCAGCATGTTCTTGTACACTGATAATTTTCAAAGCTGGCAATAATAATAAAATCGTCGTAAAGATGTTGTCTATGATTATTAATAGCAAGTAAATAGTATTTAAATGCTTTGTTCATTCTACAAAACGAATTTATTGTCAAAACTGTAGTATTTTACTCTTTCTATAAACATTTTTTTTCTTAATCTACTTTATTTAAACTATCTTGTTAAGTAACTCGTTTACAGTATGTTTTTTAATTAATAATTGTGTATTTTTAATAAAAGGCACAGCATAATACATTTTAAATTGATAAATAAAAACGTACTGTCTCTCGGATTTGTCCGAATTGTTGGCTGTCCTTAACTGGTTTTCAGCTGAGTCAGAGACACCTCTTCATGCCTTCCAAAAATACTCGCAGATAGGTTAGGGTAGACTGGTAGAGTAGTACTAAAACAACATTAAAAAGTTTTAGAATTCAGGCCGAATAGTCTCAAGGATATATTTTATCTGAACTGAAAAACGCCGCGAATATCTTGATTTTATTCGCAAATTTTGTTGCTGAGCCGCGGCAGCACCCCAAGGTCCAAAATTCGGCCTTTTTTCGTAGGATATATCCAAAAATTACAGATACCCGACCTTTTGGAAGGAAAATGTAAAATTTACTAACCTCAATGTTAGTACCTATTATGTTTTTGTGAAAATGCTCAATGAAATGAAAAAAAAAAACAAAAAAGTGCTTTAATTAGGAATCCTCATTGGTACATGGCAACCGGTGGGGTTTGAACTCAGTACCTTCCGATCACGATTCGACACCCTGACCCACTAGCTAACTAAGCTTCCGACGCTCCCACTCACAAACGATCCTTTCAGTCACACTCTCTCCTTATTTCCCGAAGGTGCCGAAGCGTCACGAGTCACTGACGCATGCGCCTAGCAGATATCAGTAGTTGACGAAGTTTCGAGAGCACCTGGGGAATCAATAAACGATTATGCATAGTTTTATGATATAATTGCATCGGTTTGAGAGAGCAGTGCAAGCGTGTTTCTCTTTCTAGCGCACCCCATCCACAAAGTCTAGATTATTGATTTTGTCTGAAATAGGGAAACGTTGGCAACACTCCCACTGGGTATATAGGGCAGCGATTTAATCGGATTGCTAGTTTATTCAATTTTATTACATTTAATTTTTTATAAGCGTCGTTACACATAATAACTTTTGGATGCATTTTTACGTCCTGGAGTTAATGAATAAATGCTTGTAATCTTGTTTTGCAGAAGTCATAAACATCTTAACGAAAACCTTTTTTTTTAAAGAAAACAATTTTATTTCTGACAAACAAAAAAAACACACGAAAGAACTTAATTACTAAATTAAAACATTATTAAGTTTTGAATAAACAAAATAAAAATTAACTGAAATATCAACGAAATACATGAAAATGTATGCTTGCTGCAATACGTAACCAATAGGCAACTGTACATTATAATTGGGCACTAAGTGTTTTTATCGTGTCCTACCCTATAAGTGTGTGTAAGGGAGAAGTCAGCCTAGTGCCAGATGCGTGTTGCAAAAGCAACGCAACGAGCGAGCAAAAGAAAGCGGAATTGAGCGTTGGTGCTTATGCTAAAAGCCGAGGGTGGCAGTTGTTGCATAAAGAACATGTTGTTTGATTTTTTTTTAAATTTGGTATTTAATTTCCTGGTGTTTATATAAAAATAATTTATATATAATTATATATTTACTTTATTTGAGATAAAGCACAAACATTAATGCATTACTTACTCGTATGAACTAATGTGCAAAGTAAGTACTTTAGATTGAAAAGCAGTTAATTTACTAATTTATAGTAAGTTTTTCGTTTTGATGATGATTTTTATAAGGTTAGTTTTGAGTTTTTAACCGTTATCTACATATTTTCATTGTATTGTTACGGCACGTAATATCGTAAAAACATCGAGCAAAATATAACATTACTATACCTACATATGTGTATATAAACATTCATGTGCCGCCGGTTTTCTTAAATTTGACTAATAATTTAGTAATATAAATAATTAAATATTTAGTAGTATAGTTTCAGTTACATCTCTCTTTTGCGATTTTAAGTAGAGCAATTATGTCTAAACCTACAATTATAGCGCATAATGCACGCATGCGTGGATTTAGGGTCCACCCTTAATTTGATTGTTCGACACTGAAAAAAAATATTTTGTTCACTTTATTATTATTTTTGTTGTTAATTATCTAGCAGTTTAGTTATAAATAGACAAATATTCATGATGTTATTTACTCAATTATTTAATCAATTATGTTTTAAATAATACATTTATTTTACTGCCACTCAATACTTACCGAAATATTTGATAAGCATTAATCCATTGAGGTATTAATTTCATTGATTTAAAGTCACTATAAATTATTTCGATGAGCGGTATCAACAATCCAAACATAAAGCGTTCGATTAGCAATGTTAAAGTTGCCAGTTGAAAATATTATATTTTTATTTCGATGCACATGCGCACTACACCTCGTTACCGGTATTCTGCGAGGTGTCCCGGGCCTGCAGGAGTGCATTCATGTCGTGTGCTTATAAAAAATATCAGTCATGGATATTTAGTGCAGTGAATACTTCAGTGAACTAACAACGCAATTGGCGGCAGTTTGACCGGCATAAGGTCAGCAAAATAATATCGGAGATTACCGGAGTTTTGAAGGTAAATCATGTCTGCCTCAAGACATAAGCGAGACGACACTCCATACAGTTCGCGTTCGCGTTCACACCGTTCCATCGCCTCCAGTCGCTCTTCTCGACGATCAATGATTGACAAGAATCACTCTGTAGAAAAAAATCTTCTTCTGATGAAGGACCAGGTGCAGGAGTCGAGGGAAAAGATGGAAACTGTGTGGAAGAAATATGAAGGTATAGATACTTTAAACGCTTTATCTACCCGGAATGCGGAGTGCATTGACGTTATAAAAACAAGAATGGCACAAACAGACCAGCATCTATTAAAGAACGATCTGCAGATGGCAAACGTGCCTGAGGAGCCTGGGGAGAACTTGTTCGTGCTAACGGTTAATCTGTGCTGGAAACTGGGGGTGGCACTGAACATAGGTGATATCGCGAAGGCGCACAGAGTAGGATGGCGCCAGCCGCGGGACTTCGTGTTGAGGTTTGTGCGCCAGTCACAGCGCGACGCGGTGCTGGCAGCCGCGCGCCGGTACCGCGGCGCCACTACGGCGCACGTAGGCCTGATGTCCCCACCACGACCATTTTACGTAGATGAGCGGCTGACGAGCATGAACCGGCATCTGTTTTTACATGCCCGCGAGACCGCGCGCTTGAACTATTGGCAATATGCTTGGACAAAGAATGGCCGCATCTATGTTCGTGAGGACGAGGGCTACCCTCGCCACCGCATCGACTGTTTTGAGGACCTAGCTATCATAAAACCCAGACGTAATATCTATTATGTTTAAAACGTTCAATTAAATGTCGTGATTCTAAATGTCAGTAGTTGTAACGTATTATGGCTTTCCTATTTATTTTAAATATCTTTGTTGTCGCGTGTTTAAAACGACCCTTTGTTTTGTGTAATGATTAGTAATTACGAGGTCCTTTTTGTAAATAGAACGTTCGAACTACTAGCCAAACGCCGCGCCAAATACTGTAAACAGGATGCTCGTGTGAACCTAGTATTAAAACACGTACAAAAACCTGTGCCTGTAACAAAACAAATTGCCGTGGGAAAGGGCCCTACGCACGACGAGCGGGGAGTTTTTCCTACGATGGGCCCATCGCCCCCCCCCACCCACATTCCCCCGCAGTGATTCACCCGCCATATTGACGATCATAGATAGGCCAAGTGAAAATTCAATCGATTGTGTATAATATAATATGTACGAACACTAAACGTATTTATTTAGTATAAGCAAATAATTTAATACGGTTTTTTGGACTTTTACATGACATGTGTGAACAATATTTATTACTGTATTTACTTTAATTTCAAAACAAATTGTATTGCAAAATATAGAGTAATTCTAATTTATTAAACTTTACACTAAAAAAAATATATTTCATAAGACATTAATAATTAATTAAAAAAACAAGTTCAAAGATATTTAGACGTGAATATTTAGTTATTGTACACCTATCAAATGGTGTCATGAAAATCATTATTATGTGCCGGGTTCATTTCGAGGCAAGGAATCAGTTGATTTTTTATTATTTTTTGTGTAAAACAACTTTTTAAACCCGAATATACATAATATAAATATTTTCTCTGAGCTCGATTTGAACCCGGGATCCAAGAGCTTGGAAGGCAGGGTCACTTTTAATGAGGTTTAACGTATTTTAAATTGTAATATTAATATTTATTTTTAGTATGTGGTGATAAATAGTACTTTTGGTGATAACACAAGTAATTACAAACTAAAACATTAAAGTTTTGATAGAAAACTATTCAAACACAGCCTCTTTTGGTATAAGTAAGAATTTAAAATCAATGCTTCACACAACTAATTATTATATTTAGGTGGAGTTTACCCCGTTTGTTAGTCGTATCAGAGATTTGATTTCCGCATCCTTGTCTGTTAGATACTTAAATAAGCCATAGCATGCACTTTTTAAACAGTCTCTGTGTTGTCATCTTACGGCCGAATCCTATATTCAAACCTTAAAAGGATAAATAAGGCTTTGCCCATAAAAAATGTATCCATACTCGTAGGGTTCGGCCATTAATGTGTAGTTTAAAGGGATAAGAGTAAAATGTATACTTACCCGCTAATCAATACTACGTGTCTGAATATAAATTAAATTACATTCGGTTTTTTATTTTTAAATATCAACCCTGCAGAGAATCATACCATTCATAAAGGCGAAGTAAACCAACATTTTCCGGCCAACGTTCACAGAAACCTTATACCGTAAAATGGGGTGAGTGGGGACTCAAACTAAAATAAGTCATAACAAGTAAGTACAATTATTAAATGGACAATAACCTTACGTCGATTGGAAATGATTTCAGTCTCATAATTAGTAACATATGCTTCATTTTAGGTTGTTCCTAACACACCGTTTTACAGTACTTTGTTTATTACGCAATTTTAATAGAAATACAATGTGTGGTTGCCGGGTTAGAATAGTGCCACTCCATATCTTCCCGTGGATGTCGTAAGAGACGGCTAAGGGAATAAAGGCGTATAGTATTGTTAGGCGATGGGCTTGCAACCTGTCACTAATACACTGGTAAACATCTTAGCCTAAGTGTGCAAAATGTGGTTACAAAATTATCAACAAGTTTTTAGAGTTGTTGGTAATTCTGTAGCTCTGCCTACCCCACTCTGGGAATAAAGGTGTGAGTTTATGTATGTATGTATACAATGCGATGGCTCTTAAAAGGTGCTGCGTGTTTGTACTTGTCTCTCACTCGCTCTCATGAGGAACACTTTTGAGGTGGTCGCAGACTGTATACAAGTTAGCTACCATGTTGGTAGGGTTAAGTCCAGAGACCTGAAGTTTGTATGAGTGGGAAGAGTAGGTACGAAAGATATATTTCCCACTCTTCGCATTCATATAAGGTCGACTACTTG
This sequence comes from Acleris laterana, assembly GCA_963966035.1. Lineage (NCBI taxonomy): Eukaryota > Metazoa > Arthropoda > Insecta > Lepidoptera > Tortricidae > Acleris > Acleris laterana. Next base: position 9,081,107 of record OZ014438.1, read on the forward strand.
TCTCTGGCTGAGCACTGGTGACTTTACCCTACATAAATTTAAAATCTATAAGCCGTCAGCTTACTTTGTGTTATAAAAAATATAACTTTATATTAAACTCATATTGGAACTGGGTACCGCTATAGTGTTTCGTCCCTTTCTGTGGAAAAATAAGCAAGTAAAGATTTATTAACAAACTTTTACGGGCCTTTTTAGGGTTTCGTAGTCTACAAGGAACCCTTATAGCATCGCCATGGTCATCTGTCCGTCAACGGTTTATCTCAGAGCATCTTGGTATTTAATAAAAATATTCTCAAATATTATAATTCATACTGCTAGATCAAAACAGTATTAACTCAAAATCCTTGCTAGTTTTGTTTCAAGTTCATGGAAGTTGTACTAAAGTTTATTTTTAAACACAGTTGTATTTTGAGTTACTACTATTTTGATCTAGCAGTGCGATATGTAATCTTGCCGTAACACCAGTCATTACCAGCCAGTAGGTTGAAGTTCCTGGAGAACTACATAAGCCTCCAGTAAATTCGAGGGATTTTGAATTTGGAATCAATAAGGTATCCAGTAAGTAAGTAGGTAAGTATTAAAATTCCATAACATACAAAAAAAATTAATTGGGAACTATTTATTATACAGGACCTATGACAGCTTTAAAATACTATTGGTATATTATTTGAATTTGAAGCTGTCTCTACAGGCCTGTGACAGCCTTTAAAAAGGTTTATGTGTATCTGTGGATTTGTGTATCTATATTCATTATTATGGTATAGTTATTAATATTTAAAAAAATAACGTTTTAATACACAAATTCGGAAGTCAAGTGTTCACTAGACGCCAAGGCCAACGTATGTTTGCTAAATTGTATCGTTTTCCAACCGTTTGTTTCCTGTAACTGTAAATATTTTAGGATTTATTTCAGTACATAGTTAGTTTAATCCTGAAATATTTACGGTTACAAAAACCAAAGCGGGTTGGCAAATGAAACGTTTGGGTTCTGAGTTTTGAATGTTGTATGTTTGTTTGTCCGTGATTACGCGGATGGCGGAATCGATTTTGATGCGGTTTTCAGAAAAGTATTTTTTACATTCTGGACAAGTTAAACAACTAATTTTGGTGTACATTTGGTGAAATAGAACTGATGATGCAAAATATTGATGGCTACCAGAACTCCTCATTTCAAGCGTGCCGTTAAGATGTGTCGATTAAGTTAGAACGAAGAACGTTACTCACACACGAAACCAGGTCTTTTCACGATTTTTGAATACGTTTTAGTGATAATAAAAAACTAGTTTCGTTTCTATTTTTCGTTATTTGAATTTGTTTCGTACTAAGAACATACCACTGCTTCTCAAAAATTCAAAATGGCGTTCATTAGTCCCAATATTTAATTTTAAATCAAGACGTTGAAAGCTTTTTTTAAATTATATCAAAATGGCCACGTTTGACAGTCATAAATACGCAGATATGCATTTTATTTGTGGTGGAAACACTACGGGCAGCTGCAGCTGTTACGCATCGAATATCTTTATGTTTTTTTTAAGAACAATGGAGGCGCTCCAAAATTTTGAATTTCGAATTTTTCAACCGGCCTATCTGCTACTCACACTAAACAAAATCGGAAATAAAAACTCGACCTGCTGATAAAAAAATTACTCCTTGATATTATTAACAATAATACCTACCATACTCGTAAATTAGTATGTTGTTAGAATCAACATTGAAAGGACAAGTTTTTACAAAATGTGTTTACCTTTTGATAGTATTTTTTTTACGACAATTATTAGAAAATCGAGTAAAGATTTTGTTAGACAAAAATATTAATTGTAGGAAACTATTTATTTCTTTGATATAATGAACATTTTTAAGCGAATAATACTATTTAGTATAGTAACACTCATTTTAATCCGTCAACTATCGAATTAGCACTCATTGGATAAAATGATTGGAAATGACCTCCTGTATGTCCCTGTTCGATTTGGTCCACACATCCAAGGACACCTGTATATAAATACGCACACAGAGATTTACGTGAAGGGAGACCGCGTAGTACAGAGATGTTTCTCCCTTCTAAAAATGGCTTCTTGTGAATTGGACGATGGCTAATCAAGAATTAAGGTACACCCTAAAATGTGGTTTGTTACGCTCTAACGGAACAACTTAAACACGCCGGTTAATAACCAGTGAAAGTGACTCGTTAAGAGAATAACCAGGCTAGTGTGAGGTCAGAACCGGCATTTTTTTTTTGTGATAACAGGGTATGGTCAACGTTACGGTAGCTGTCATTTATTTGACAGTAATGGCGGCCGAGTTTTAAACTATACCATAACATGTCAAATGTAATATTGTTTTACCTAACCCTTTTTCAAGGCCAAACAGGTGCGTAAAAATGTTTATAGCATGTAGTCTTAAACAATAACAATCCACGAGTCAACTTTACTACCCCTAAATATTAAAAAAAAACATTAAAATAATATAGCGTAAAACGCATAACATTTGGTCATCTTTGTTACTCAGTTATCAAAGTACAATTGGCACTTATAAAGCGGATTGTACATGAAAGATACACACTGATCACGTTGTTGTTGTTACCAGGGTACCAGAAAAAACCGATGTTTTTGCTGCACGCGACACTTCAGATACCAAACGTATCAGTAAAGCCAACGTTGGAGGAGATACAAGAGGTTCTAGTTCTTGCCGGCAAGCATATCTCGGGTCTATCGAAGGGCGTGGCGCAGTGGACCGGCGGAAAATGCTCGAGGGTAAAAATTGGAATGACTAGTATTTCATAAAGTATGAAGTCTCAAAAATTATTTTCTAATAATTGTAGGAGCTATGAAGAAGAAGTTATGGCCAAAATTTGCAATAGAGAAAAGAGATGTCAATAATCATAGTGGAGTTCATGATTATATCACGAGCAAAAATTATATAGACAAATTGAATTCGATTGGTCGGTAATAATCTCATTTCAAAATATCGACTTTGGATCTTGTAATACAACATTACTGGTTCAAGTAACATCGAGACCCTCAAAATAGAATAAATATAAATCTATAAACTAAACAAACTTTGGTTGAAACTATTGCATTATCATTGGCATTATTTTAATAATTATAACATTATGTAACTTTTCAATCCTTGCTGTTGATCAGTTTTAAAACTATGAAGGAAAAAAACAGTTTTTTATTGTTATTTGTACTGAACATTTTAATGGCTTTTGATTTAGTAAATCTACGCTTAAACATTATATGACTATAAGTATTGTACTAAAATATTTCATAACAAAATATTAATTGAGTTCTTATGTTTCTTCCTTTGTGATGTTAATTGTATTGTGCATCGTTCCACTTTCACATGTGTACATGACTGTGTTGTTGTCTTGCTCACCCTTCTGTGCTTCTACTTACTATCATTTCGCTCACTCGATGTTGCTTCTCAACCTGAATCTACCCACCCCTCCGTTTGGTTTGGTTTGCCACTGTCCCTTTCCCCCGCATGCGTGTACCCGTAAGCAGGTGAGCTGGAAGAAGTTGGCAGGACACCAGTCAAACCACCTGCTAGAGGTAGTCACGAAGCTTGACGAACAGGTTCAATCGGTGACGGCAATAGTCCCGAAGTCCCTGAAGGTCTTTGACAACAAGACGAAGAGGAAGAAGCATTACAGGCTGGAGTCGGAGGAGAAACCACAGTTCCCGTTGCAGCAGAAGAACTTCTATAACTATATCATCGAGAATAAGGAGATTATTAAGACCATGTCTCTGCTTTCCTCTAGTACGCAGAATGTTAAAACGGTAAGTAACTGACTGTCTTTTTTTTTATACAACTTTAGGTGTTCTTAGAAAAATGGTGTAAGAAACTAGCAGCAATGATGAAGTATTTTCATAATATTTGGTGTAGTTTTCGCATTTTAAAAGTAGTAATTGAAAAAGTTTTGAAAAGTTCTTGCACCTGTATAAATAGGTTACGATCACAACTTCGAAAAATGTTTGACCGAATTTTGGTTCGACAAATACTTTTCGTCAATTATGGTTTGGGTTTTTTTACGTTTGGCCGAATGATCATTTCGAATAGTTTTATTTATTCATTACTTGTTTTGGTTTTTTAACGATTTGACAAATTATCTATACTTACCTCATTACTGGTTTCGGCGTATCAACAGTTGTCCAATGTAATGCTTTGTCTATTTGTCTTTTTCCTATTTCTGATTTTACCTTAGTATCCTTTGCCCAATATTACGGCTCGGTTTATTCATAGTTTACCTATTTTTGCATTGTCTGGATAAATTACAAGCAAGTTTTTCGGGGCAGAAAAAAAATAACCTCGAAAGCCAAGGCGGGAGCAAAGCTCCCGCCTTGGCCTTCTAACCTAACCTATCTGAGTCGGTTCTGCCCTGACTCGTCTTGCTCGTTGCATTTTGTAGATAGTTGAAACTAATTACAAGCAAGATTTTTTGGCCGAAATGAATATTTGACGTAACGTAGCGAAATCTATATGTAACATTGATGAAGTGAAAAATGGGTTAAGAAACAAAATACAAAACGATCCACAGGCTAGTTGTAGCATTGGTTTAATGAAAAATGGGCTTTGAAATAAAATACGTAACAATACATAGGGCACGTGACTACAAGGAGAAAAGTTGCTTGGACTAACGAACCATTTACTTAAAGACAAATGGTGAAATAAAAAATTGACGAATCGTGCCATCGGAGAAACGATAAAAAACAAAACGTTTTCGGTCAAATGAAATTCGGTCAAAAAATTTACGAGTTTGTGATAGGTTACCGTATAAATACGACTAAATTCCTTAATCCTTAATCCTTAATCTTTATTTGGACTACACCTGAAATTGGATTAGTCCGACAAGGCCTAAATTTCAATTTGTCTAAATTTTTTTTTATTGGCTAAAAATGAAAGCCTATCCGTGCAAAACCTAGGAAAGGTTACTCGCCGATGGGGAAAAGCTTAGAATGAGACAGTACCTCAAAATTTCATAAGACCTGTAATCCAAAAGTTCAATTTCCAACAGGTTTAAATACTGAAACGACTAAAATTCAAAATACCTAAAAGGCAAAAAAAAGGTTTTTTCCGTCTGATTGTCTCAAACTTCAAATCAATCATTAGAATGATGAGATAGATCCCATGATTATAATTTTAATTCTACAGAAAGATCCCTCAATTCAAAGATCATTTCCAAAAATAACGGGAATTCTAACTTTTGCAAGAGAAAATGCATAATTTTATTCTATTATCTAGTCAAAAGCTTGCAGTTCTCTGGTTTATGGTCAGGTCTGGTTATGGTTTGGTTGGTCGCGGTGGCTGAAAGGTTGGATAGCCCGATCCTCGCCTTCTGGGCAGACAGGCACGTGCCTAGGGCCAACTATGACGTGTTTTAGGTGATTAATTATATTTATTTTGTAAATCACAGTACTAATCATATTATTATAGTTTTTTAAGTTGTTACTAACATAATATGGATTGCTTATCTGAAATAAATTATTATTATTATTATTATTATTATTATAATTATAACCGGTTGCATAAACAATCACTAGCAATATCCATAAAGTCCCATTAGGACACTTTAGCTCTTATTTAATTTCTCAGAATTTTAGCATCATAATTTTAAGCAATCATAATGAAGTATGTGTGTGTTTGTGTGATTACGATACATTTTATTATTTATTTATTCAGACTTTACTTAACTTATTCAAATTTTAAACATCTAACAAGCACAAGAGCAACAGAGTTTCGACTGACATTTCAACCAAAGTTGTTTACCTACCGGTAATGCCATTGAAAACTTAGCTCTAAATGTAGCCACGCGTAGTTCCAAACGCATTTTACTATCAGATATCTCACTATCTCGCTCTTCACCCTCTTCTAAAACCGTCATCGATTTTATTAGGCAGCCATAAGGGGTAACCTCAAACAACAACAATTTGTCATTCCTGTTCATAACAAGCTCATTAAATCCATATTGATGATATTTGTATCAATAAATCTTTTCATCTATTAACACAAAGTAAGCTAAACTATTTTCGTATTGTATATTTGTTTGCTTTCTTCTGGATTATGACCCCATAAGACTATAATAATATCTCCATTCCTCACGACAACTTAAATATTTTGAAGTATTCATCGCATGCGCGCTGCATGCAGATTGATAATTTGACAGTTCTGTTTTATTTATGCGTGCGTTAAACAAATGAGCCTCGAAAGCGGTTGACTGTTATATCTAAGGGAAATAAAAACATTTGTTTTCTTAATCGTAAATATGGTAAATAGTTCGGGCTGATAATTTCGCGATTGACCATTAAATTATAAGTAATTAGTTTTATAGTTGCATATTATATTATAATAGAGACTTTATTTACATATGTTTACAATAGGACGATAAAAAAAAACACTCCGTTATAAATTTCCCATCTTGTGTTTGTTTTAATTTTTCAAGTATTTCGTGCAAAGTTTAGTATCGATTAGCAATTAGTTTGAAAAGTAAAATGAAGTGTTTTTCTTTTCATAAAAGGTCACGTTACGCTATGTTTGAAAAATATAAGGTCACGTTGCGTTAGAAGTGAACTGCGTTCTTGTTTACATTTGAACGAAAATAATAGTTTTTCGCCTAAATATAATATTGTACTGAGGTAACATAACATTACAGGAGCTGAACACTCTAGTGAAGCGATGGCGGCCGTACCACTATTTATGGAAGTGTGAGAAAACTCTTCGACAGCTCTTAACATGGAACTTGAACGATTTCGAGCTGGCTCTCAAGAGGCACAGTGAACTTGAAGCCAAGCTCGCTACGGAGCCTGACATCCTGATCATAGGAAACTGCCTAGCTGTGTCTACAGAAAAATTAAAGCTTGGTCTCATAACTGAACTCAAAAGTACGTATTACCCTGTTGATTTGTTGCACTTACTTTTTAGGGTTCCGTAGTCAAACTAGGAACCCTTATAATTTCGCCATGTCTGTCCGTCCGTCCGCATCCTAGCTCAGAGACCAGAAGTACTAGAAAGCTGTAATTTGGCATGTATATACATATAAGTCACACCAACAAAGTGGTAAACTATTTTTTTTAATGTACCGTGAAATGGGGTGACTTTAGAAACGCGGGGCAACTTTGATAATTTTTTTAATCGTCGATTTTGTGGAATTGCTAAGTTATTATTTAGCTCTTTCACGAAATTATTTTCATATGTCTCATATGAGAGCCCAAAATGTTGAAAGTTGAAGTATTTTCAGATAAATTGGATGTAAAAACTTCGAAACAAAAAACCAATAATTTTTGGCATGCTTCAGGGGTGACTTTGATATTGTGATATAAACACAAGGATAATCAAAGTAGCCCCATTTTAAGAAACAAGATTTGAGGCTGCGTAATTATTTTTTTCTAATAAGCCGTCTACCGTAGTCTGCCTCAAGCTGCTTTAAGTTACTCCAAATAAGTAGTCGCTAATATGATATTTTTAATAATTTATTTAACGATTAAATGCGGGAGCTACAGAAGATTTAATTTTAAAATTTATCAATCTAGCCCCATACCCTGGTACTCGTAATGTGGGGATGTATTTTTTTTCTCGTCTATCCCATAGTGTGGGGTATCGTTGGATAGTTCAAAAATATTGCGGGTTTGTCAAAACAGTTTTTCATTTAAGGGATCCGTTTAAGAAATATTAAGCTTTAAAGGGTTAATGTTTGAATGTATAACTTTTCCAACGGCCAAGTTAAATTTGTCGCGAGGTCTAATTTCTAGTAACGGCTTCGGATATCTATACTTAACATGGTCCGACATCCTCTTGCCCGGTTTTTATATTATTATTTATTAAGAAAAACAGATAACCTACATTTAACATTAATATTACAACAGTTATAGTTAGTCATTCATATAGTTTAGGGAACGAATAATTTGTCGATGGAAAAGTTCAAAGCAAAAAAATTGGACTAGTCAGGAGACAAACAAGTCCCCCACTCCCCGCAGGTGAGTCCTAGGGGGGGGGGGGGGGGGCAAAAAGAAGGTCCCGTTTTTTTGTCATAAGATCTGAAAAAAAAGCCCCTACATAGCTTGAACGATGAAGGCAGCTGTCAGTGAGGAGTGGCGGCGAGTTGTGAAGCTTTTGTTATTTCATTTCCGTTCATCTGAGACCAAATAACATTTTTCATTTTCAAGGACTGACAATTCAAAGACTTTAAATGAAATCCTAGCGCAACCCATTGTTTTTTAATACATTTAAATTACAGAATGTATATCTTAAAATTTCAGATGGCACACACAGAATAGGTCAAGCAATGAGAAAGAAGTACAAACGCGAGATGGATTACGTTTACGCCATAATGAATGACCTAGAGCGAAAACTAGAGAGGCCTATCCGAGACCTGGATGACGTAAGGAGCGTCATGGAGACGCTTAAGAAGATACGAGAGCAGGAAGTGGATATGGAATTGAAAATAGATCCAGTTGAGGTAAAAACTGATGTAATTTTTTTTTGTGGCGTGTTAAATGACTTGTATCGAGAAATTCCATTTAAGGCCTCAGGGTTGGCAATGCATTTGAGGTTTTGGGACTGTTAGTCCTGAGAAATCAAAAAATGTCTAGGGACAACAGAACCCACTCACGAGTACCATGGCAGCCTGTGTGCTCGTTTGCCTTTTCCATGCCATAAAAAGGAAGAAAGAAGAGGTGGAATGACTTTCTGCTGCGTCTGCCGGGATCGCTACCCAAAAGTTATATTTGTATTTGTATTTAGACGTATATAATTTATTTGTGCATATGATACTTATTATAAGTATAGTTTATGGTTCTTTAGGTGTAGAATTAGTGGTTTATGTACTTTTTGTGCACTTCATATAATTGACAAGATTTCATATTTTCAAGACTTTAATTTTATTCGTTTTATAGATACTGTTTGGAAGGAGGAAGACACTAATCGTCGGTGCTCTTGCAATACCGCGTAAGTAAAAAAATCATGTAGTTGCAAAATGTACCTTACTGACTTAGGTGCTAAGGTGTACTTTGCAACTTATTTAATTTGTTAGTTACGCGGTATTGCAGGAGCACTGACGTAATAGTTTTAAATTTTCTCTAGAGTGAATAATTATTTTATTATTAATTTATTAAGATGTCCTTATTCTAAAAGGGCGTAACTTCATTTCTACGACACAATGGACATATTACGTTAGTCCAATCTGTATTTAAAAAAGTATCATGTCAACCGATGTTTTTTTTTTTTTTTTTTTTGCCCCGCGGCGACTTCAACAGCTACTACCACCGGGCTATGGCGTTTCCACGAATTAGTGATTTCGCCAGTGTCAAGTGTATATAAGTATAAATCAATATAGCAATAAAGTACAATCCAATCTTCTCTGGGAAGATTGGGGGCGACGTTGTTCGGTAGTTTGTAGGACAGAGGTCAAGATAGTTTTAACCTATGTACCACTTCGAGTCCACTTGTAACGAGAAGAAAGATGCCAGATACGCGAAATAAGTCCAAGTTTTCAATCACTGTGCGACACAATGGCATAAAAAGTACAAATCACTATCAGAAAAGAACTTTGAACACCTAAATACACAAAAAAATAAAACAAAAACAAATTACACATCCGCCATCTTTTAACGTTGCAAATGGCCTCCCAACCGATGTTTCTCTAAGTATCTATCCATCTGTCAATAGTGTCAATGTCAAATTTGAAGTATGACAGCTTTTTTTCTCGTGAAAAAGGCAATGGTATTATATCTATTCAGGCATAGTATTGGTAAAACTCGATATTTTTATTAACTTACTTGTAATTTTGTAAATAAAGAAAAACAAATCTAAATAAATACTTTGCCGTGTTCAGGAGGCAAAACCCTTTTGATTCGTATAGTAAATTGCAGGTGTCACGAAAATGAAATGTTGTCAATTTTGCCTATCCTCGTACAGTTTCCTCAAAAAACAGCTCCAGTACAATACAGGTTATAATTCTGACAGAGGTAAATATCCATGAAGACTGCGCAAACCTTTTTCAACTGCCAAGCTATGATATGAACAGTCACCTAAGGGGCCATCGTCGTGGCGGAGGCGTTATAGTGTATACGCACTCCAGCATAAAGTTTACTCGACGAACGACGGTGATGGAACACTTTGAGTGTATTACTGGTGAGATCGAAGACGCCTGCGGTCTAAGGTATGGGTTATGTGCCGTTTATCGTCCTCTTAACACAGATAAAAATGGATTTATTAAAGAACTTTGCCGCGTCATAACATTATATCCACGTTCGCAAGACTACGTAGTAATAGGTGATTGTAATATAGACTTAAAAAAGGCTAGCCCCACCGTCACCAAGTACCTAAATTGTATGAGTGAGCTAGGCCTTACATGTGGTATTACACAGTATACTCGAGTTGAAAACAAAGGCGATCTGTTGACCAAGTCGTGCATTGACCATGTGTTCGCGCGCTGCGCGAGCGCCCGGCTGGCGCGCACCGCCGTCGTCAACACAGCGCTGGCCGACCACTACATAACCGGGTTCGCGTGTGCCGACAACTCCAGTATACAAGCGACATACAAGCATGTTATGAAGTTGGATAGTGAACGGTTACGAAATGAACTTAAGAACATTAATTGGGAGCCGGCCTTGCTATTAAATAAGCCTAGTGAAATAATGGACTTAATATTAAATAAATATTCGTATATTTACGACAGTTGTTACCATTCCGTTAAAATAAAACAAAATAAAAGAACCCTATGTACATGGATAAGTGAAAGAATAATTAAAATGTGCAACAAAACGCCACTCCCTATTAAAATTGTCGGATCTACAAATTAGCAGTTTTATAGGAGAGCGATGCAAAGTATTTTTTGCTTATATCTTTTTACCTATATTGAGAAGGTTTATGAAATTTTGCAGCATTACTGTACAAGTTAATTGTGTTCAAGACAATATTAAGAATTACCAGGATTTCATTTGTAAATGTGCGAAAATTCAGTTGTGACCTTTTTAACAGAGAAAGGTTAATACGTATTTGTCATAACTACCACATCAGACATTGTTATTTGTATGAATAGAGTGAATACTTGTCGCAAGTGCCACTTCCATCGTTGCTACTTATATGAATCCATCGACACGTCAATGACAACTTGTCGCAAGTCCCAGTAACGACATTGTTTAATGCATATTTTAGATAAATTAATGTAGTATGTTAATTTTTAGTGTAAATAAAATACCGAAAGTTCTTTTTTTATTTTTAATATTAATATCAAACATAAATCAACTTATCAAAAATTAAATATCTTTGTCTTAGGTATTATAGTTATATGTTAAAAACAATAACAATTGAATTATTATTCTGAGATCAAATTATGAACTTAAAACTAAAGCTTAAGCTTTGAAAACCAACTAAAAATCAACTTTGTAACTTAATTAGTTTCTTATTATCACTTTTTAGTGACTATATAAACAATGGCTCCTGGGGAATCATCACGTCACAGCACCAATTAAATTATGTATCCTTAAGTACACCAAAAACTATCACCATGTAATTACCTCTAATATCAACTCTGACCTTAATTTTTTTAATATAGTAACTACAAAAATGGCACTAAAGTAATCACATAAATCAACTTATCAAAAATTAAATATCTTTGTCTTAGTTATTATAGTTATATGTTAAAAACAATAACAATTGAATTATTATTCTGAGATCAAATTATGAACTTAAAACTAAAGCTTAAGCTTTGAACAAAAACTAAAAATCAACTTTGTAACTTAATTAGTTTCTTATTATCACTTTTTAGTGACTATATAAACAATGGCTCCTGGGGAATCATCACGTCACAGCACCAATTAAATTATGTATCCTTAGGTACACCAAAAACTATCACCTCTAATATTATCAACTCTGACCTTAAATTATATAATAATAGTAACTACAAAAATGGCATTAAAGTAATCATCACAGCTTTATAGCTTCATAGAAATATATTTTTACTTATATAAAAAACAGTTTAATTGGCATTCAGCTTATTCTTCATCAGAAGATGTTATTTCTGCTGCATTTTCAGACTTTAAATTTTCATAAAATTCGTGATATTTATTAGGAATTATACCACTTTTACACAAATCAAGTAAATCTTTAAGTTTAAGTTGACTTATTGGAAGTTCTCTTTCATATGCCTGCTCTATTTGAAATTCGCGGGACACCCTATTTTGGTTTCGGTTACCACATCGCAAGACAACAATAGTTTTCGGGTCCTCGTCAAAGTTATATTTATATTCAATCCTATCGAAGTGTTCTGCATGTACGACTACTTCCTTTATATTTGTCCACTGTACTTTCTCATTATTTATGTTTTTGTTCCAATTTTTGTTTAGCAGCAGAGATTTAAAATTTAATATTTCTGACCTTTCCATCTCTCTCACGATATAAGGTTCACCTTCAACTTTGGCCCAACGAACGAGGCAATACCATTCCTCTGGTACATATATCAGCTTGCGATCACTGGCACGTTCGATGGTGGAGTGCACAGAGTCACCCTCGTTCTGGGTGTGACCCTTTTCCATGAAACGATGAGTAATTGTCACTCCAAATTCTTTCGCTACATATAAATACAGTGAAAAAACAATTCGGTTTCTATTTTGGCCCGTACAGTTATCGGACCAAAATTTAAAAGTTTTGATACCTCTTAAGACGTGCTCTTTTATATATTGATAAAGGCAGCTTGACACCTCATTTGCGCCACGTTTAGCAATAGCTTCGTGCCACATGAAACATGTTGCTTTTTTGCTAGCTAAGTCATATACCGTAAAGTTCAAGGTAGATAACTTCCTCTTGTAATAAAATACACTTACATCTCCATGTGGCGTTATTAAAACTTTTTCAAAATCAAATGTAGCTGCTAACACATCATCCTTAGACTTTGCCTCGTCTTTATCGAGCTGTTTTAAATGGCGAGCAGCTTTTTTTGATGTTTGATGCTTTAAATATGCTGTTTTTTCTTCTTCGGTGGGAAATTCTTTATTTTGGTATATATGACAGATATCACACATATCTTTCTTCGGCTTATGGAATCCAATATTAAAATTTGCATGAAGTATGTCTATATATTGTCTACTATTAGCTTTATTATTGTATTTTTCAGCATCATACCATTCATCATACAACATATACATGCGAGATGTACTGTTCACACCTTCTAAATATAACTTCTTAGACCTTTTTCTTATGTAATGGGATTCCACCAACGAAAATGATCTGACATGATCACAAACGCTCCTTGTCATTTCTTCGTCTAAAACTCTCTTCTTGTGTTGATATTTGCCCCGTCGATCTTCTGAAACCACCCCAATTTCTGTATCACACTTTTGCCATGATGTAGCAATAATACGTTCGCCAGCAGATATTGTATGCAAAAACATAGTCTTGCACACTTTTATCTTTTCAGAATTTTTATTAGGAAGGAAATAATTAAATGTATTCTTCCGTTCGTGTTTAGTAATTTCTGTTGTTTGTCGCCGTTTTGGTATTTTTTTCGTAAACCTTATAACAAATTCCCACTGACGTTGACGGCTCCCAAGATCCCAAAATTTCTTAAAAATCTTGCTACGCTGTTCTTCATCAAATTTATTAAAACATTTGAGACGACACTTTTCATTGCATGGACTTCCTAACTGTTTCTCTGGTATTTGTTTTCCTTTAGAATTAATAAAACTTTTTCCTTGGTTTTTTGAACATTTTCTCTTATTTACCACCCAATCTTCTCTATGTTGAAGTCGTTTCTTTCCCTTATCTTTTTTAAAAGTAGACTGACGAGTTTGTACACTCTTCGCTGAAGTAGGGGTGTTAAAGCTTGTAGTGGATATCGCAGAAGGTGTTGGCAAATTTCCATACAGGTCATCGTTACTCAAAATTGGAGGGCTATCGTTATTAGAACAATTCATACAAAATGCGTCATCGCAGCTGTTATCATGACAAAGTGTTGGAGGTGGAGATGGTACTGGAGTCACAACTGTACTATGTTCATTATCAACGTTACCTTGGGATTGAATCTGAAAAAAAAGACGTACTTGCTAACATGATAATATCAAAGAGCATTGCATTCAAAGATCTGCCCTTAGGTTAAGTAGCTTTAACACTAGTGTTATGGGCATCACAATTAAAAATGAAAACCTCTTTATTTTCACTGACTAACAAAAAAACACCTATTTATAGCCAATATATTAAACATTATAATATATGTATATATTTTCTAAATAAAGTACCTATATCACGTTTAATCACATAAGAGTAATAAGATAAAATATCTTACCGTTATCGCCTCTATATTATTTTTGCTAGCAAGATCTAAGGTAGGTGGATCCATTATTGCATTTTCATTAATTTTGTTACTCCATTCTGAGTTAGCTGAATGACTTACAACATCTTCATTATTTTTGCAAGCCAGATCTAAGACAGCTGAATCTGTTGTAACATCTGCATCATTTTTACTCATCAAGTCTAAGCTGGATGAATTTGTTATGACGTTTTCATCATTATTGATAGCCAATTCTTCTGCCGGTAAATCAAGTTCTGAAGAGAGCCTTTCCATTTCGGACGTCTCTTTATCGTCGTTAAAAACATCGCCAAGTAATTCTCGTAATTGAATGTATTCATTTTGAAATGTTTCCGGTAGAGGAGACTCTCGAGTTGCTAAAAATAACATAATCAGTAAAACATAAATGAAATATAATAAGAAAATAAACTATTCAAATTGTTATATTTAGAAAAGTTTGTATGAAACATAACACTACCGACATTTAAGCTAATACTAAATCGCTTAATAATATTGGATATGGTACTACCGACATTTAAATATTTGGTGATAATATTTGACATCGTCGGAAGAAGCACTACCGACATTTAAGTTTCTACTAATACGATTAAAAATGCTGGAAGTGGAAGATCCGGCAATTCAATACATAACTTTAACGATTTAAAACGCTGGAAGTGGTAGATCCGACATTTTGATGCTTAATTTTAACGATTAAAAACGCAGGATGTGGTAGATCTGACATTTTAGTCATTAATAAAATCGATTAGCAAAGTAAAATGTGGCATAACCTACAATTTTAGTGGACATAAACTAAAATCATTAAAATATCAGGTAAAATTAGCGTTATTAATTAAAGTTTTCTTAAAAATACATTTTCATAATAAAAAGTCTTTAAAGTTATGTAAAATTAAAACAAATTACCTGCTTCTTCGTTTGGTTTGGTCAACACACGATTTTCTTCTTTATTTTCTTCCTGTTCAATTAGTTCGCCGTGGCGATTATTTGTAGCTAATTTCACTAAACGTGCTGATCTAGTAAACATCTTTATTATTATATTGCTCGAACCAACAAAACAAACGTAATAACTGTCGCAAAGAACGAATAACAGTGCTACGTGCAGTCATCCCGCCAACAAAGTGAGAACTGGCAGATACGCTCGCTCGGCCGCCCCCCTCACCCCGCTAAAGTTGTCAGAGAGTATCAGCCGACATTGTTAACGGACGGTTGAGGAAGATCCGACGTTTTAAATCTGCGTATTTTGTAAATTATCCATAAAATTCAAGATTCTTATTAGCGGAGGATGAAAGTTATCGTAATTCAAGGTCTATAATGAAATAAACAGAAAATGGCAGATTTGTAGATCCGACAATTTTAATAGGGAGTGGCGAAAAGAGATGAGCTATTTGCTATATGGAAACGAGATGAAAGCAATAAGGAAAACAGACTATTGTATAATAAATATAGGAATAAAACGAATAAGCATATAAATAAAGTTAAAAATCATCATGTTATTAAAGAAATCTCAGATAACTTTCGTAATCCAAAAAGAGTATGGCAAATTATAAATAGAATAAGCGGTAAAGTAACTAAATCCATTGATACTATAATAACTAAATTTTTTCATTTAAATCCTCAACTGTTGTCTAATACTTTTGCTAATGATTTTAAGAAAAATGTAAGGAAAATAATCTCTAAATGTAATTTGCCTCTGTTGGAGAGTATGGATTATTGTAATCAACCAAGTGTCACGATGAGGTTGCGTAAAGCTAGTAACGAGGATATATTCACTATCATAAAACAATTAAACGACCGCAAAAGTCCCGGCATTGATAAAATACGCGCGTCAGATCTTAAGTACATAAACTCTAGTATAACTCCAGTAATAACACACTTAATCAACTGCTGTATCTCAACCTCATCGTATCCAGATCAACTCAAGATTGGTGTCATAAGACCTATATATAAAAATGGCCCACATACAGACATCAACAACTACAGACCTATCACTATATTACCATGTATAGATAAAATAGTGGAGAGGTACTTCGGTAACGAGCTAAATAAGTTTCTATCGGAAAACAAAATCATTAACTCGCGCCAATATGGGTTCCAAAAAGGCCGAAACACTTCTCAACTATTACTAAACTTTGCTGATGAGGTGAACTGTAACTTGGACGCTGGTAGACAGGTGTTGGTTGTATTAATCGACTTCAGTAAGGCGTTCGATACCTTGTGCTACAAAACGCTTTATTCTAAATTAGAACAAAACGGAGTGCAGGGGCCCCTACTTAAATGGTTTCAAAATTATCATGAAAACCGATATACATCGGTCAACATAAACGGGGTCCACAGTGATAAGATATTAACAGAAGAAGGCACAGCACAAGGATCTATCGTCGGACCAACCGAGTACCTTATTTATGTAAATGATATGTGTAATATATTCTCAGGAAGTTCAGTTTACCAATTTGCGGATGACACTTGCTTGTTGGTAGCCGATAAGGACATAAGAACTGCTCAAAGCTCTCTGCAACGCAACTTTGATCAAATTAATAGATGGGCACATGACGTTGGGCTAGTTCTAAACGCGAAAAAGACCAAAATGATGCATATAAAATCAGCACAAAAAAGAACTGTCATAATACCTACCATATTGGCTCACGACCACGCATGTCTGCACAGAGGACAAGGTGCGGGTGCCTGCAGATGTCCAAGCCTCGAATTGGTAACTGAACATACCTATCTTGGGCTGGTCATTGACAATAGGTTTAACTGGAAATGTCACATAGAAAGTGTATGTACGAAACTAAGAGCCCTGTTAGCTAAGTTTTCCATATTGAAATTTAAAGTACCATATAACACCCTAAGACTGATGTATTTAGCTCTAGCAGATTCAATAATCGGCTATAGTATAGGAACATACGGACGTACATATAAAACGTATTTAGATAAAGTATATAGACTGCAACTATCATTGTTAAAAACCATAGTGCCAGCCAAAATAAAACGCCAATTTACAAATTGCCATGATCAATTATTTAACTACTGTAAGGTGTTAAAAGTATATGATAAAATAAATATACAGATCGTAAGCGAGGGGTTCAACAGTTTAAAGGATTTGAAAAACAGAACAAGACCAAATAGTTTAAGACAAATAGCTAACTTACCCCCTTATTTATTACCTAATTTTAAGAATAATTATGGGAAGTGTACCACAGATTACATGTTGCCAAATGTTCTAAATCAGCTACCAAAAGATATTTTAAAAAATTTGTTAAATGCAAAAAATAGTAGACAGGGTAAAAATGTACTAAAAAGTCACTACATATCTAGTTACATAAATTGATTAATTAGTTATACATACCTACTCAATGTTGCAAATAAAGTGTCAAACGACTCACTGCTTACGATTAAGCCACACAGGCTTCTGTAAGCATTTAATGTGATGTTTTAGATTAAGTTTATATATTGAATAATAAACGAAAAAAAAAAAAAAAGTCAGGTTAACTGGAAAAGATCCCTTGAAGGGATAAGTTTGCCATTGTACACGTTATCTTAAGTTTAGTATTATTTTTATTATTTGGCCCACAATGTAATAAACATGACGTGGCATTAACATTTTTATTTATAATTTAATCTTTTAGTGCTATTTAAATGAATGAGTATGAGTATGAATATGACTTAAGATTTTATTTTAATATCGACTCCATAGTTGTCTTTCATCTTACCGTGCGATGAAAAAACCGAGCCCTGGTAATGACGGTACAATTTGTTTTACCAACGTTCCAAACAATTGCCCGTGCCGTTTGTAGTGTATTTAATTGCGAATTATAAACATTACCAACTTTCCACTTTTCAGGAAGCTTTCAACGTTATAACCCGTTACGAGCTGCCTGTGAGCCCAACGGACCTCGAACAAGTAGACAGTCTCCGGTATTCTTGGCAGCAGCTCCAAGCCACGGCCCTGGGTGCTCACGTTCAACTTCTCAAGATGCAACCGCAGTTTGAAGACGATTTGAAGAGCAACCTGGACCGGTTTAGGGAAGACAATGGGGAGTATGTCCATGAGTATAGGCATGCGGGACCAATGCAATCAGGTTTGACGCCGCGGGAAGCCTCTGATAGATTGATTCTTTTCCAGGTTAGTTTCATGATCTTACTTATAGAGCTTAAATTTTAATTAGAAGGTTGCTGTAACATCGAAAATGAACCCGTAGTTAACGCTACTTTAAAAATTAAGAAATATCCAACTTTAGTCAATTCAACATGATGCCTGAGTTTCTTGCTAATTTATTTAGTAAGTTTTAGCAGTTTTCGTACCAATAGTTCAGTGGGCCTAGTATGGCTGTCTATATCGCGTGTAAAATGTGGATAAAATATCGGACGCGGCTGACGGCCGCGACTGATAAGTGTGTACAGTCAAAAACATCCAGCGCGCCAGATTTCTTTCGGATGTCAGAAACAATCACAGAGATACAAAGATACATAGTATATAAACTTATAGGACCCCTCTGTTAAAAGTAGAAAATTGTAAAACTGTTTTTTTTTTATACTATTATGTCATAGTTTTTGTTTTTCAGAATCGCTTCGACGGCATGTGGCGTAAGTTACAAACGTACCAGAACGGCGAGGAGTTGTTCGGTCTTCCCCACACGGAATACCCTGAGCTGGCTCAGATCAGAAAGGAATTGAACCTACTTCAAAAGTTGTACAAGTTGTACAACGATGTTATAGATAGAGTCAGCAGCTACTACGACATACCGTGGGGGGAAGTAAATATCGAGGAGATCAATAATGAGCTGATGGAGTTTCAAAATCGATGCCGAAAACTACCAAAAGGGTATGTTTTTGACAATACTCTTATGGTGACAATCAATTATATTCTTGATGACTTTGACTTCACTCTACATGATAATTTAAAACATAAAAACTCCGTTTTAATGGCGAACCCCTACCTACCATCAGTGTTGATAACTTTTAAACTCCCTAACTAAATAACCTATTTTCGTAAAATCTAGTAAGTAATAATCATTGTAACTAAAATATGAATCGGTCCATCCATTTTGGAGCTACGATGCACTCAATTTTATCCATAAACTAGTAGTGAAAGTAAGACGAATATGAACTTATCTCTGAGAAAATACGATATAGTTTAGTGATTATGCACTACATCTGGTTAGACCGACATGGTAAAATCATATTGCCTTTTACATGTTATCGTATTGCTAACGTTACAATAGCTCGTAATTATTTGACAGTAATGGCGTCCGGGTTAAAAACAAGCCAAAGGCACAATATGGTTGAACCGAGATGAAAATGGGCCTTGCGCAGACGTTAAACTTAATACTTAACTCTTTTAATATCAAGGGTTAAAACCGTGCTTGACTGATAATCTTTTATGTACTTTTCAGTCTTAAAGAATGGCCAGCCTTCTTTGCCCTCAAGAAGACCATAGACGATTTCAACGACATGTGCCCGTTGTTAGAGCTGATGGCGAACAAGGCGATGAAACCCCGTCACTGGCAGCGCATCATGGAAGTCACTAAGTACATATTCGAGTTGGACAACGAGGACTTCTGCCTGAAGAATATACTTGAAGCGCCACTTTTGCCCAATAAGGAGGATATTGAAGTGAGTGCGATGAATTTATACAGGTTTCCAAAATCTTGACACAAATTGGGATTTTTATTTACTACTGTTTATCGATCTATAATATATTTTTACCGTTTCAATATGCTTGTTAGTTAAGGATTCAAAGTTTTAATGATACTACTAAACAGCTAGTGAAACCAACACCTTAACTTCATGGGAAATACTCTGATTTTTCATTTCAAAACATGATATCTATTTTTAATAAATTACTTCCCACATAATTAGGGAAAAATGCATAATATGCATTTATTATGAATTTATTATATTATAATATAATGCATATAATTATTATTTATTGTCTTGTGCGATAATTGTTTGTAATGGTTAACTGAGTGCTTTAATAAAGTCTTTCTTTTAATTATCGGTTTTATTGTGCGTTGCTATCAATTTCCTACCCGTACCTCCACGTACGTAACAGTACGAAACCTATGCGTAGGTACTTGGCAATCCCATTGTAATAAACTCCAATGTAATATTTATCTACTATTTATCTATGTAGTCAGCCGTTGCCGTTGACATGGAAGAATAACTCTGAAAATATTACCTTTTCTCATTCCAGGACATCTGCATATCAGCGATGAAGGAGAAAGACATAGAAGCGAAGTTGCGTCAGGTCACCAATGAGTGGTCAATCCATGAGCTCACGTTCCAGACTTTCAATAACCGAGGAGAGCTCTTGCTGAGGGGCGACACGACGGCCGAGACCATCGGACAGTTGGAAGACAGCCTCATGATTCTAGGCTCCTTGTTGTCTAATCGGTATAAACTATTATCTTTAACTACTGCTATACATATAACTTGCTTTGGTTCAATATGTTTATCGTTCTGGAACTTGCTTTGTTTTTTATAAATAACAGTTTTGATTTAAACTTCGTACGCGTAGAATTAGTTTCCCGCCACTCCACCTATTTCTTCCTGTGGGGGGTTGATTTTCGAGAGATCATAAAAGGAACCCCTGTACCAAATTTCAAGTTTCTAGGTAAAGTAGTTTCGGCTGTGCGTTGATATATAAGTCAGTAAGGTTTGCCTTTTATATATGTATGTATATATAGATATACTAAGTGATATTTTGCAAATCAAGCCATAATGTGCCAAAGGGATCTTTTTACAAAGCCTAAGTTCGTCTATCCGTCCGTCCGTTGCAAGTAATATGAAACCGATGAAACTGTAAACCTCTTACAAAAAGGGTCGCGACCAAAACCTCACGCCCTAGTAATTGACTAAAAAGGGATTCATGAATAAAAGGAAACATATAATTTTAACCAGCATTATCATTATTTCAGATACAATGCACCATTCAGAAAACAGATTCAACAGTGGCTCTTTGACCTCCAAAACACTAACGAAATCTTAGAGCGATGGCTACTGGTCCAAAACATGTGGGTGTATCTCGAAGCTGTCTTCGTCGGAGGAGATATCGCAAAACAGCTTCCAAAAGAAGCAAAGAGGTTCTCGAAGATAGACAAGTCCTGGCAAAAGATAATGCAGAGAGCACACGAGACGCCTGGAGTGGTATCTTGTTGCGTAGGTGACGATCTCCTTAGACAATTGTTACCACATCTACAAGAACAGCTGGAGCTATGTCAGAAAAGTCTAAGTGGTTACTTGGAAAAGAAAAGGACAATGTTCCCGAGGTTTTTCTTCGTGTCGGACCCAGCATTGCTTGAGATTCTAGGGCAGGCGTCGGATTCGCATACCATTCAGAATCACTTACTATCGATATTTGATAACATTCGCTATGTCAAGTTTCATGATATAGGTAAAGAAATCTTAAAATCATTTATTTATTTTTGGTCACTTTATGGTAACTACGACGTTTTATTTAGACAAACGAATCGTTATATTTTCACCTTGTAATTACTCCGTACAGAAGCGCAAGAAATTACTTATTTTTGCCCTTAATACTGCTCAATCTACTCGTATGTCAAACAATAGAATCACTTACATATTACAGAATACAACAAAATGGTGGCTATCGTATCATCTGAAGGAGAAGAGATCAAATTGGAACGGCCAGTGCGTGCTGAAGGTTCTGTAGAGACCTGGTTGACCTCACTACTTCAGTCAGCTCAGAGCAGCCTTCATGCCATCATCAGGAATTCTGTGTCCTTTATCAATGATCCCAGTTTCAACATGCTGATGTTCCTTGATAAAATGCCAGCTCAGGTAATCCTTTTAAAAACCCTTTATAAAATTAAAAAGACCGTTATCATATTGGGTATGCTAAGAATCTTTTGCAGGGAGTATGGGTGCGGCGAGTAGCACAAAACTGACCGTCGTGGAGCCTTTGGAATTCTATGACGGTCAATTGTGTGGTACTACGTGCTTTTGTTCTTGAAAATTCAAGTTAAAAAACCAACCATGAGGTTGAAACGTCGGGGTAAATGTTTAATTTATTACGAGATAAACTGCCGTACTCATAGTCGTCAATTAAATTAAATGCTTGATTAAAGTTGCTAGCATAGAGGCATCCTTCTCAGTTCTCAGGGTTGGCAACGCATTTGCAGTCTTAGGATTGCATTGCAGTCTTGTGAATGCAAATGTTTATGGGTCACAGTTTCCACTTACGACCAGTTACCATTAATCTATGCCAGAAAAAAATAACGAAATTGAGTAACTTTGGGACAAGCGAAAAATTACGTGAACGAATAAAAATGCATTCCAGTTAGCATGAAGCCTTATGCGTACTGCACTTACCGTAAAACGGGGTGAGCAGGGATTAAGGGGTGAGTAGGTACACGACCTAAAAACCCCTTAATCCCTACTTAACCCGTTTTACGGTACTTAACGTTTATTTGGTCAGTTGTGATTTTTGACTCGTATGCTTACTTAATCTTAAAGCGATTAGCGAATTCTACTTGTAACTGTTCCCTGATTGTCTATGCAGTGTTTTGAGTGTAAGTTTTCTTTTTTGAGTCTATTTCCGATATTCATAATTATTGTACATTGCTGCCGCAAATAAGGGGTGTTATGAGACTTATGAGTTTGACAAGTGTATCTGTGAATGTATGTTGGAATTGTGATGCTTAATTGTGATGGCTTTTAGGGTTTTTTCACTAAAACGTGTACCCCAATTGAGGATTGAAATTAAGTTAAACATTGACGGCGGCAATGAATGGCTAACTTTTGTCACAAAACTGAGAAAGTAAAAATTCTTTACTTATAGTCTTTAATTGGAGTACACGTTTTAGTAAAAACTACTTTTAACTAGATGTAATAAAAATGTTTTGGTCGTTTTAGTGACATCTGCTCTGAAAATAGAGACCGTTTTTATATCGGGGGCAACTTATTTAATTTTGACATAATTTCTAACTCAACATTTTCAGGTTGGTCTCCTCGGCATTCAGATAATCTGGACGCGCGACGCTGAACTAGCGCTGATGCAGGCCCGACAAGACAAGAAGATCATGATGGAAACCAACAACAAGTTCCTGGAGCTGCTAAATACTCTCATAGACCAGACAACGAGGGACTTGACGAAGATAGAAAGGATCAAGTTCGAGACGCTCATCACAATACACGTGCATCAAAGGGACATATTTGATATGCTGGTGAGATTATTTATCATGAAGAGGGTTCATTTATACATATCTATTTATTGTAGACACCATTAAGAGGGCGACTTGTAAGACATTTTAAAAAGTTTTACGATTTGTTTTAGGTTTGTCTTTGAAATTTAAACCAAAGTTATAAAGGCTTGTTTTGGATAGCTGTGTGAATCACGTTGACACTTTTATAGGTAAAGGAAAATGCCCTGACTACTTCAGTCTGTTAACTTTATAATTACAATGGTATATGATTATAACCCATTCTGATGCAGTTTTGTTTTCAAGAAAATAGAATCTTAGGAACAATTTATTATGTACACGGAAGAACAGATACGAAATGTTTACGTGTTCATTTAGGAACATAATTTTTATTAGCCTACTCGTATTTGTGCAAAATTTGGTGAAAGAATTATTAACACGATTTTAAAGTTGTAGGTAATTCTGTAAGTAGCTCTGCCTACCCCACTCTGGGATTACAGGCGTGATGGTATGTATGTACGTATGTATCATTTTTGTGTAGTCTATTAACAGGCAGACATTTTCCTCTTAGCTTTGCATTGGTTGTGGTGATTACTTTTGATTAGATGACCCGCTGGTTCGTTGGCTTCTCAAACCTGCGTTTATTAAGTATATTATTACTTTTCAGTGTCGTCTCAACGTCCGCTCAGCTAATGACTTCGAATGGCTGAAACAATGCCGGTTCTACTTCAAGGAAGACGCGGACAAGACCTGGATATCTGTCACTGACGTCACATTTACCTACCAGAATGAGTACCTCGGGTGTACTGAACGCCTGGTCATCACGCCTCTTACCGACAGGTAAATAATACATGTATGATACCATCAACATAATCAATTAAGCAATTATTTGGTAGAATAGAGTCGGTGAAACCAGTAGACACCCCTTTTTTATAATCTTGCCGATCAAAACAAAAAAGCAGTAAGTCAAGCAGGAACATTTCAATCATACTCGTACGTCACGTTTTTGAATCACCTTACTGTTTTGAACCTATTCGTAGCACGAACTCCTAAACAAACACGTTTCCACAGTATTTTATGTGTACTTCGCCTCTACTAGTCGATGTCAATACGAAAATCAAGATTGATGTCAACGTGCTATCAATTTTAAACTTAATACGGATACTAAGCGTTGATGATATCGCAAAATAATACATAGGTATAGGATTATTTTGATCCTGTGACATTTATGACGTGCAAAACCTGAATAATAACATACCTTAAGTTGCCTTTTACAATCTTGTTCAAGATGCTACATAACCTTGGCCCAAGCCCTAGCAATGAGCATGGGGGGCGCCCCGTGCGGGCCCGCCGGTACTGGTAAGACAGAAACCGTTAAGGATATGGGCAAGACACTGGCTAAATACGTCGTCGTGTTCAACTGCTCGGATCAGATGGATTACAGGTAAACCTGGTCACTATTTTACCATCTAAACAGTGATTGGTGACAAGGTGACAATAGGTCATACACTATTTGCAAAGTTAACAAGATTTTACGTCACTGGGGAACATAAAAGCTGCGCCTTGTAAACTGGAATGAGACGTCTCTGTCATCTGTCAGGATGGTAAAATAGGAAACTAACTAAGTCACTGTTTTATAAACCTGAGTATGGTGTGAGTATGGCTCTAGTGAAAAGTGGATTTAAAATATATAATAATCGTCTCCCGCATACCATAAAAACATTAAAAAATCAATACCATTTAACAAACAATTAAAACAAATTTTAATAAATAAATCTTTCTACAGCGTACTCGTAAGAGTGAACATTTAAATGTTAGTTATATGATAATAATAATAATAATAAAGCCCATTTTATTCCAAACACCAAAAGTAAAAATTAAAGATAATAAAAAAAATTACATTCCTTATAAAACTAATTTGGATTGGACCCCTCTCGGGTAAAGGCCTCCTCCAGCTCTTGCCATCTTTCTCTGTTTTTTGCCGTGTTTTGCCAGTCGGCGTCTATTTTATGGAGGTCATCTGACCATCTTGTGTTGGGTCTGCCAACTCTTCTTTTGCCACTTGGGCCCGTCCAGATCGTGGCGATTTTTGTCCACCTCTCCGCGTGCATCCTTGCTACATGGCCCGCCCATTTCCATTTTGACTTGAGACTATATTCCAAAGCATCAATTATTTTAGTTTTCGCTCTAATATCGCTATGCCGTATCTTTTCTTTCAGTTTTATTTTCATGATGTTCCGCTCTATAGCTCTTTGACATGTCCTGATCTTATGCTTCGCTGTCTGCGTGTATTTCCAGGTTTGGCTGCCGTATGTCATGGTTGGGAGCAGGCATGAGTCTATCACTTTCTTTTTCAGCTTAAGGGGGAGTCGACTTTTTAGAATTTCTTTCATGCTCCAAAATTTATTCCAGGTTTTCTTTATTCTTCTGTCGATCTCCTCTAAGCTGTTTGATGGGTTGAAAGATAGTTCTTTACCTAAATACACGAAGTTTTCAACGTACTCTATTACGGTATCTTCTATAAAGATCGGTGTTTCCTTGTAGTTAGTCATCAACTTTGTTTTTTGTAGGCTAATTTCAAGACCTATCTCCTTGCTAACTGTATTTAGAGATGTTAGCATAAATTGCAGGTTGCATGCCGTATCAGAAATGAGCACTATATCGTCTGCAAAGCAGAGATGTGTCAGATTTTTTGTTGACATAGCTATGCCTCTACCTTTCCATTGTAAAGCTCTCATTATGTGCTCTAGTACTGTTACAAATAAGGTTGGAGACAGTGGGTCCCCCTGCCTTACTCCTCTTTCTATTTTGATTTCAGGTCCGGTACTTTCGAGTCTGACTCTACTCTTGCAATTTTCGTAAATATTCTTTATTACAGTTATGTACGTAGGGTGGACTTTTGCTGCTGTTAGGGATTTCCAGATTGCTAAATGTTCTATTGAGTCGAACGCCTTTTGATAATCAATAAATGCAAGGTGGAGTGGTTTTCTAAATTCTGTGTATTTTTCTATAAGCTGTTCTACTACTTGCAGGTGGTCGGTGGTACTGAAGCCTTTTCTAAAGCCCGCCTGCTCTACTCCTAGGAAGGCTTCCACTTTCGGTGATATCCTTGACTGAAGGCCTGCTGAAAATAGTTTATAGAGACTGGACATTAAGCTTATTGGACGATAATTTGTAATATCAGTCGGATCTCCTTTTTTGTAGATAATCGTTATGTTTGATTCAGTCCAATCACGTGGTACTCTTTTTTCGTGTATAATTTTGTTAAATAGTATCGTTAGGGGTGTGAGTATATAAGGGTAGCCAGCTTTCAGTAGGTCGTTGGTTATACCATCCGGTCCGGGGCTTTTACTTGTTTTTAATTTTTGTATAAGCTGTAGAATTTCGATTTCATCAAAGTTTTCAACTTCAATGTGTTGTTCTATTTCGTCTGTTATTTGGTGGTTTTCAAAGAAAGCGGGTGTTCTTTTTTTATATAGGTCTTGATAGAATTTGGTTGCAATTTCTTGTATGTCTTGTCTATTTTCTTTAAATTTAGAGTTTGATTTTAATTTTGATATCCATTTTTTTCCTTTATTTAGCTCTTTATATGCTCTTTTTGTGCTTCCTGTTGTAGCCAGGTGTTTTTCCAATATTGTTATTCTATGTTGATAATATTCATGCCTAATTTTTTTGTTTACCTGTTTATACAGCATTTTAAGTTCTGTTTTTTCTTCTCTAGTACGGGGCTTTTTGTTTTGCAGGTCATGTCGATATTTTATCAAGTTCTTTGTTTCATCTGATATTATGGACGGTTTTTCTTTGTTGATCCCCTTTGTAGGGTGGGGCACACTGGATATAATACATTTTTTTAACTTTTCGTAGTAGTCTGGCACTGTGTCTTGTATATTTGATTGCATTGTTTCTTCGAGATTTTTTTGTAAGTTCTTCTTATATTCAGTGCTTTCTTCTTCAGTTTTAAATGCTTGTGGTAGAGGGTTTCGGAAGTTTCTTCTTATTTTTTTCTGCTTAGATAGCATCACTGTTGTACGTAGCAGTCGATGGTCTGATGGGTATGTTGTAGTTAAAACCTCGTAGTTACTTATTATCCTTGGGTTTGTAGTTAGGATGTAGTCTATTTCATTTTTAGTTGTTTGGTCCGGGGATATCCATGTCCATCTGTGTTGTTCTTTTTTATTAAATAAGGTGTTTGCTATCGTTAACTTATTTTCAGTGGCGAATTGTATAAGCCGGTGTCCTCTTTTATTTCTTGTTCCTGATCCATTTTTTCCTGTTATGAAGTTCTCTTCCTGTTTTGGTTTGCCAATTATTGCGTTAAAGTCTCCAATTACGAATTGTATTTTTTCAGACTCATTTAAGGCTTTTTCAACTGTATTGTAAAATAACTCTATGTTTTCATCAGTAGCGGTACTAGTAGGTGCGTGCACTTGAATTATAGATATTGTTTGGTGATGGAACCGTAGGTTAAGTACAGCGACTCTCTCAGTGTAGCCCACAAAGCTTAATATATTGGCTTTGTACTTTTTCCTGATGAGAAAACCTACCCCTAAGTACCCTTGTGTCTGACCGTAGTAACAAAATATGTGCGATTCATCTTCTTCTATGCTATAGCCTTGTCTTCGTATCTCTGCTAGTCCAATAATGTCGTACTTAATTGATGTAATAGCATTTTTGAATTCTATCATTTTTTCTGTAGATAGTAGTGTTCTTATATTGTACGTACAAATTAATAACATCTTGTTTATTTTTTCCTATCCAAGCTGGAGGGTTTTGGTCTTTTTGCCCCGCGGTGACCGGCCGTATTGGGACAAGATGTTGGTTTTGATTAGTATGTTGTATAGTATATGTGGTGGAGGGGGCCTCTAATTTTCATGCATTTTCAGCTCGTACCATGTAGGACATCAAAGTATTAGTCGATGCTTTGTATTTCTTGCTTGTTTGTATATTTTGTTTCCTTAAATTAGTACTTTCATTATGAATGTCACTTGATCCTTGTACAGGTGTTTGAGGTGACGTCGAGAGCAGCCTTTTGTGGGTGGTTGTTTCGTTTTTATTTTGTTTTATTATTAGTTTGTCGTACCGTATATAGGCTATGTTACCTTTTTCGATCTCTGTCTGTTGTTGTTGTTTTAGTTCCTCTCTGACTTTTAGTATATTTGCCGGAAATTCTTCCTTTAGGTAGATATTTGTGCCATCTAACTCCTTTTTATTTTGAAGGATTTTTATTTTCTTGCCTAAAGTCGTGAATGCAACAGATATTGGCCTAATCCGGGTGCCTCTCTTGCCTATTCTTCTCACCGATTCTAGTTCGAAGTCTTCGATTTTTATCTTTATTGTTTTATTAATAATATGTAGTATTATGTCCTGTAGCTGGAAGTACGATTTTTCGTTCTCTTCAACTCCAAAAAATATTAAATTGCGCTGTACACTATTTCTTTCTAACATATATAGCCTCTTTTCTTGATTTTCCAGTTTTAGACTAAGAGTTCCTAAGTCGTTATTCATTTCTTCAAATTTTCTGTCCATATGTGTGTTAATGGATGCTGTTATTCTTTCTTCCATTTGGTTTGTTTGCGTAAATTTCTGGTTCATTTCGCTTTTCATTTCGCTAATTAACTTGTGTAGTGCCTCCATATCGTTTGTTTTGGTACTTGTGGTGCCACCTGTCGTGCTTTATGTGTACTACTACAGCCGCGAGCGGAGCGAGCTTTAGTTCGTCGATGCTAGATCCTATCGACCTTGTGGTGTGGCACAGTAGTTCTGGCGTATGGCTAAAGATGGCGCTTAAAGCAAAATTCGTATTCGTATTGGAAATGACTTGCAATTTAGCCTTTCTTTTGGTTTTTTTTCACTTTTCTTCCAAGTTTTTAGAGTTTTGTTTACACTATTGTCACTTAAGTCCACTTTAGGCCAGATTTCACTTGTTTAAGTAGTCCGTGCGAGAATCTGAGCTTATTTCACTTGAATCACTTGGTAGTTGTTTTTGTCATTTTGCACTAAATCTCGGTCGAGTTTTTCACTGCCAACACTTTATATCGCGAATTATCACTTCGTCTTGAGAATTAACTACAATTTACAGCAGTCTGAGCACTAATTATATTTTTAATTTATTTTTCTTTATGGAGTCGATGTTTACGTTGGCATTGCCTACCCTCTTTTTTTCGTTAGTTATATGATCGCCAGTAAATTACTTATTGTTAGGGTAGCTCTCTCACATTTTGCTGTGCCCTGGCAGGGCTTCACATGGATATTAGCATATTATAATATATAATATGCAACAAATGATTTGAATTTGAACTTGAATATGGGGTCTTCTGGAATTATTTTCCCATATGAATTAGGGTAAAGTCACTAGGTGGTCAGCCAGATACCTGTAGTCGGCTTCTGCCTATACTTTATGTAAGTGGAAAGAGGACGAAAGATATATTTCCCACTCTTCGCACTCATATAAGGTCGGCTACTGGTGACTTTTATTTACGATTACCTAAGAGCTTTTTCTAAATATTTTCGGTAGGATCAAATATTTTTGTGATAAGCCCGAGTAATCGTTCTGAGTCATTGATGTTGTTCATATATTAATTATACATTTAAGTGTTTTCTCCTTTGTAGAGGTACGTTTTTTGTCGTCTAGTACCCATATAGTCTTGTATAAATTTCAGTGATGTTTATATATCATAATTTATTAAAGTGTATCCCTTATTCAGGGGCCTCGGTCGCATCTACAAGGGTCTAGCCCAGTCGGGATCCTGGGGCTGCTTTGACGAGTTCAACCGGATCGAGCTGCCAGTGCTGTCAGTGGCAGCGCAACAGGTGGCTGTAGTGCTGGCTGCCAAGAAAGAGAAGAAAAAGACCTTTATCTTTACTGACGGAGACACGTCCGAGATGTGCCCGGAGTTCGGGATTTTTATTACCATGGTAAGAGTTTTGAAGAACGCAGCGTTTTGAGCGAGATATTCGCGTTAATCGCAGTTGATGAAAGTGGTCAAAGTATCCGCAACATATTTGTTAGAAAAAGACGGATGGGTTATTATTATTCACTAACTCCTCACCAGCGGCTTCTCTACGCTGCAATTTTTTGACCTTTCCGTTGGATTTTACAAATTCTTTCTGACATATAAACCTTTTCCTAACATTAACGAACACAACAAAAACAAAATCAGCCAAATCGGTTCAGCCGAGTCAGTTTTGCGCTTAGCAACACATTTAATTGAATGATTAGATTAAACGCTAACATCCTGGGCTTTCAAAAAGCTATATTAATAAGAGCATGGCTTTTAAATAGGAGAGATAACATTAATGCGCCGCGACGCAAAAAAATCGACTAAAGTTCGTTTTTTGTCTTTATTTAGATCTGTGTTATATTGTTATATGAGTGGTATTTATGATTGACATGCATGCAAATCTTAACTCACAGTTCCTGAACCCGTCATAGAGGAGTTGCAATATGGGTATAGATAAAGTATTGTAAACGATTCTGCGTAATTGGCATTACGCAACCAACCACAAACTATTTGCTATAGTGTTTATCTAAGTGACCTAAATCTAGTTTCTTTACATTAAGCAACCACTTTAACTCTACCTTCAACTAATTTACAGAACCCAGGCTACGCTGGTAGGAAAGAGTTGCCAGAAAACCTGAAGATCCAGTTTCGCACAGTCGCCATGATGGTGCCTGACAGGCAGATCATCATCAGGGTGAAACTAGCCTCCTGCGGCTTTCTGGAGAACATCACGCTGGCTAGAAAGTTCTACACACTGTACAAACTGTGCGAAGAACAGCTGACTAAACAGGTCATTTCTTATTTGATAACCGAGCCCTTATAAAAGTAACTAATAAGTCTAACAAGCAAATTAACTGATCTTTTAAATCGGTAATTAGATAATATTTTTCAAGTTAAATGTCTCAGTAACTCATCACGAATCGTTAAGGTAAATCTAACGATTTGGCGTCTCTAGGAAGGAAATAGAAACCATACATGTCTTGTATTTTATTTAATATATAAACTAATTAATACACAGGTAATCAACATTACCCTTTTTCAGCAGTCGGGTAAAAAACATAAAAAACAGGAGTGCAAAAAAAAAAGTTGACTTAATAGTCTTAGGCGCGGCTTCCTATCGGAAGTCAATTCTGACACAGCACAATCACGAAGTTTCTGAAAATGTTTAATGTTGACTGACTCCTTATTCACCTTCTTCATGCCAATGAAAGTCAACATTACTTTCCAGGTCCACTATGACTTCGGGCTCCGCAACATCCTATCAGTTCTCCGGACCCTCGGAGCTGTCAAGCGTGTCAACTCTAAAGATAACGAGAGTACTATCGTTATGAGGGTCCTGCGCGATATGAACCTCTCGAAACTCATAGATGAAGACGAGCCTCTCTTCATTTCTTTAGTAGCTGACCTCTTCCCCAACCAAGCACTCGAGAAAACTACATACCCTGAGTTAGAGGAGGCGATCATGAAGCAAGTTGAACTGACCGGCTTGATATGCCATCCGCCTTGGATCTTAAAGATCATACAGGTTTGTATTTGTCTTAATTTAAGTCTTAACTTAATGAAAAGTACCGTCAGCACATGACAGCAGTGCAGTCGGGACTTATTTCCTTTCACTTTGCACTCATATAATGAAACCAATTTCTCATTATTTCGAACGATTCGATTTATGGAGAACGGCCATCTCATTTATTAATCCGCTTAAAATGATGAAAGGACTATCAGTGAAAATATAATGAGATGTTACAAATATTCTTGTCGTTGAAAATGTAGTGACGGATTTAATTAATTAATTAATTAACAGAGGTACCCAGAAGTGTGACAGAGATGGAATAAACGTTAATAACCGTAAAATCCTGTCGGATAACTACAATTTCTCAAAATATCCGCTCTCTCTATATAAATATTAAGTACGAGTAATAGACGAGTAATCATTTCAATTAACCATACTACACTTATTTCGTAAGAACTCTAAAAGAACGTGCAATGGTACTCTCGCAGTTGTACGAGACGCAGCGGGTGCGTCACGGCATCATGACCCTGGGCCCGCCCGGAGCAGGCAAGACTACTTGCATACATACGCTTATGAATGCGTTAACTGAGACTGAAAACCCACACAAGTAAGTGCTACCTTGATTTTTATTAAATTAATGCTACAAAGTTTATACATACATACATAAACTCACGCCTTTATTCCCAGAGTGGGGTAGGCAGAGCTACAGAATTTCCAACAACTATAAAAACTTTTTGACAAAGTCTATTTTAGAAACAAAAACCAAAAGGTCTAATTTCATTGCTTGAAGTCATGTTGTGGTCTCAAAAATTTGTCGTCATAACTTATTACTAAGGGTGAGTTGTTTCATCAGTAGTTAACTGAACTAAATGATAAAATTCGAAAAAGGAATCGAAAATTTGACACATTTTCTTGAGATTTAACCATTACTTACGGTTTTTAACGATTAGTTATTTTAACTACTGATCAAAGAACAGGCCCTTAGAAAAATCAAGATTTTTTATAGGGGAAAGTACAGGGTGATAATAATTTATAACTGGCAATTCTCAGGGAAATGCGAATGAACCCCAAGGCCATCACTGCCGCTCAGATGTTCGGAAGGCTTGACGTCGCCACTAACGATTGGACCGATGGCATCTTCTCAGCGCTCTGGAGGAAAACCCTTAAGATGAAGTCAGGAGAGCACGTCTGGCTGGTCCTCGACGGCCCCGTAGACAGCATATGGATAGAAAACTTAAATTCTGTATTGGATGACAATAAAACCTTGACTTTGGCCAATGGAGACCGCTTGACTATGTCTCCAACATCTAAGATCTTATTCGAACCAGAAAACATTGATAATGCATCGCCAGCAACGGTGTCTCGCAATGGCATGGTGTATATGAGTGCTTCTGGGCTAGATTGGGATCCTGGTACGTATATTATGTTTCTAACTTCAGTGATAGAGTTCATAGCAATTATATTTCTCTACCCCTTACACTTAATTTAAACTGGAACCGAAGAATTACTATGGTTAATTATTTTTAACTTTCATAAGCATTTTTCTATTTTTTTTTAAATAAAATAGTGCTATGGACATTTCATTTGCAATCTTGTATTACTTATACCCTTTTTTCTCGTTTATTAGTTCTTCGCGGTTGGCTCAAAACTCGCTCAGAAAGAGAAGTGGAGGTATTTGGTTCACTTTTCGATCAGACTTTCCCACTCGTTTACACGTGGTGCACTCAGAATCTTACATTCAGCATGAGAGTGCTTCAGAGCAATATCATACTGCAAATGCTCAGTCTTCTAGAAGGTTTGGTACCTCCTCAAATCGAAGAAACTGAAGACCCATCAGCCAGTAAATCAGTCAATGGCGATATGGATGATGATGAAGATAAGGAAAAAGCTGAGGAAATTATTCTCTTCACATTAGAACATTTACATAAAATTTATGTTTTCACATTAATCTGGGGTTTTGGTTCTCTTCTTGAGACTAAAGACAGAATGCAGTTCGATGTCTACTTGAAACAAAACTTTGCGGAAATCTTAGACTTGCCAAAACATCCTAATAACAAGCCCTGCATTGGTTTCGATTTTTACGTCAAACATCCAGGAAAATGGGAGTTATGGGACGATATGGTGACTAATTATCAGTATCCTGACACAGCTTCACCTGATTATGCTAGTATTTTAGTTCCAATAGTGGATAACGTAAGAATAAATTATCTAATTCACTGTATAGCCAAACAGGGAAAAGCAGTTCTATTACTAGGAGAACAAGGATCAGCTAAGACTGTTATGATGAAAGCATACATGAAAAACGCAAATCCTGAGCAATTTATGGGTCGCTCTTTTAACTTCTCTTCAGCCACCAGCCCGTACCAATTCCAGAAAACTATCGAAAGTTACGTTGAAAAACGAAGTGGAATGACATTTGGGCCACCAGGGGGTAAGAAAATGCTGGTGTTCATCGACGATATAAATTTACCTCAAATCAACGAGTGGGGTGACCAGATTACAAACGAAATTGTGAGACAGACAATGAGTATGAGTGGTTTCTATAGCTTAGAAAAGCCCGGTGATTTTACGACGGTCATCGATATACAGTTTCTTGGTGCTATGGGCCAACCGGGTAAATATTTTAAAATTTACTTACCTTTACGAATAGCAGTTATTTGTAACTACTAAATGCGCTTGCTCAAAAAACTTAAATCTGTTAATGATAATTAATACCTTTACATTTCTTTCAGGTGGCGGCAGAAATGATGTACCATCTCGTTTAAAACGGCAGTTTGCCATTTTTAACTGTCCCTTACCTAACAACGATTCGATAGACAAAATATTCAAAGTAATAGGCGAAGGCCACTATAACGCTAAGCGTGGTTTTGCTATAGAAGTCCGCAACCTTATTAAAAAAGTAATACCTTTGACCAGGGAGTTATGGATGAGAACGAGGTTGAATTTACTTCCGACGCCAGCTAAGTTTCATTACGTATTTTCGCTGAGAGATCTGTCTAGAGTCTGGCAAGGTATGGTTGGCACTCTGCCTACTGTTATCGAATCTGAAAAATGTTTAATGCTACTGTGGAAACACGAGTGTTCGAGAGTGTTTTCAGATAGATTTACGATCCAAAATGATAAGGATTGGTTTAATAAGGCTCTATACGATATATCAGAGCAAGTTTTAGGACTAGAATACAGGAAGATGATGGAAAGTGAACCGGTTTTTGTGGATTTTATGAGGTGAATAAGGCATTTTCAGTACATCAGTCATCTTTCTTGGTGTTTAAATTAATGTCGTTTTTTAGAAACTCTCATTATCACTTTTATTGCGATAATAGAAAACTATATTATGTTTGTTTTGAACACGTACACTATTTCAACTAACGACTTACCTATTTAGTGGGAATATTGGGTCATCGGGTTTTGAGCTGCTATAAAAGCACTACATTTTTAGTTCTTAGTTGCTGTCGGTATCAGGTTCAATGAATTCAGTGACTTCTTTTAACATTATTTTTTAAATAAATAAAAGACGCAATCCCATAACAATCACTGTCTATTTTTCATGGTTCCCGCACCGTAGCGCAGGCTAGATGTGCATACCAGTTTGATCTCTTTTACCCTATACCGTAATAAATGTGTTACCAATACTTTTATATTTTTTATACATGAATTTTCTAAATGCCTGTTTTCAGAGATGCACCAGAGCCGACAGGCGAAGAAGGTGAAGATGCCGATATGGAGCTCCCTAAAGTGTATGAGCCTGTCTTTGAATACGGTGAATTGCGAGAGCGTCTAGAGATGTTCCTCTCTCAGTTCAATGAGATGGTTCGAGGTTCTGGCATGGATCTGGTCTTCTTCCCAGACGCCATGTTCCATCTCGTTAAGATATCCAGGGTCATCCGACATCCTCGAGGCAATGTCATGCTTGTTGGCGTCGGTGGTTCTGGCAAACAATCACTCACCAAGCTATCCACGTTCATTGCTGGGTACCGATCCTTCCAAATAGCCCTTACCAGGTCTTACAATGTAGGAAACTTCTTGGAAGATTTAAAGCTTCTGTATAGATCGTGTGGTGTGCAGGGCAAAGGTACTACCTTTATTTTTACGGATTTGGATATCAAAGAAGAAGGCTTTTTGGAATATTTAAATAATATTTTGTCATCGGGCGTTATATCAAACTTGTTTACTAAAGATGAACAGCAAGAAATAATAACCGAACTTACGCCGATAA
Organism: Acleris laterana; assembly: GCA_963966035.1. Lineage (NCBI taxonomy): Eukaryota > Metazoa > Arthropoda > Insecta > Lepidoptera > Tortricidae > Acleris > Acleris laterana. The sequence goes on from OZ014438.1 coordinate 9,117,294, forward strand.
TGAAAAGAGAGAATCAAAAGAGAACGCTCAACAATGAGCTAGTTATGGAGTATTTCCTAAATAGAACCTGCCAGAACTTACATGTTGTTTTATGCTTTTCACCGGTAAGTTAATAAGTGTATTTAAGAAGTATGTATTTAGGTCCTTACCTATGAAATTGGCGTTTTATATGGATAATTTTATGAAATCGGTGGTTTTCATACATTTCATTTTGCGGATTATTTAGTAACGTAAAAGCAAATCAAACAAAATTCTGTCAGGAATATTGGAAACTTCTAAGCTATAGTTTTACATATCTTAATTACATAAAAATAGTTAGCTTCATAAAACTCTGCGTAAGTTGAACTCGCAGCACGTAAAAAGAGTTGAGTTCACACTTTAATTTTAAACATTAACTAAGAAATTGAACCATATTATTTGTATCTAAAACCTTTGTCACATAGTGTATTAATGAAATCTAAAAATGATTTGTAAGTTAAAATGGAAATGAATAAATTCCGTACGAAATAAAACACGTAAACAAAACGCCAATTTCATAGGTAAGGACCCAATATTTAATATTGTCTTTTTTTATAAAAAGCACTTTCAGTGAAACTACATTGAGATGTGACAAACGTTTGTCATTATCTTTTCCTTTTCGAATTATTATTTTCATTGAAAATATATTGATGTATTGACGAATTTGAGTGATGAATTATTTAACAGAGGTGCAGGTAGAATCACTAAAGTTTGCACGGATGGAATGAATAAAATAATGTCACCTATCACTGTATGAGTGCCATCCTTTAAACCGATGTTCGAATTTCAAACCGAGAACCTGTTAATATTTTACCGACTTATATACGTTAATTTCGTTTATTCATTCAATCCATTCTTGCCAGATTTTGTGAATTGATCTGTATTGACCCAGAAGAACGGCAGAGGTGCAATAAACGTGATATAATTTCCGCGTCCCGAGATTACCTATAGGATGGATTCAAAATTTCAAAAAATTCACTCCCTTTTTAGGGCGTGTCGTCTTGAAAAGTAGATGACGACTGTGCAAAAAAAAGTACAGTCGGCAATAAAAGCTGGCCTCAAAAATGAATTTTTTGTCAGAAATTTATTACACTTCTGTCGTAAGAGTTCATAAATAACCTTAAATTAGTTTGATATGCGTGTCGTTACTTGAAAATTAATTATCACATTAATTCATTTGTGTGTGTTCAAAAATTATAATTTTAAATGAAATGCCATATACTAAATATTTCAATTAAATTGTCAATTTCAGGTCAGTGAAGCTTTCCGATATCGTGCCATGCGCTTTCCAGCTCTTATTTCTGGCTGCACTATTGACTGGTTTCAACCTTGGCCCAAAGATGCTCTCGTCTCCGTTGCTGACCATTTTCTAGCAGAGTTTGAAATTGAATGCACCAAAGAAGTCAAGAAGGAACTTGTTACTGTACTAGGTACAATACAAGATGTTGTGTCGCAAGTATCCGCAGAATACTTTCAGAGATTCCGTCGTTCATCACACGTTACTCCCAAGTCCTATTTAAACTTCATTGGAGGATATAAAACAATATATCAGATGAAACAAAAAGAGCTAGGTGATGGTGCTTTGCGTATGGACACTGGTTTAGAGAAACTTCGAGAAGCCTCCATCTCTGTTGAAGTATTGAAAAAGGATTTAGCTGTCATGGAACAAGATTTGGCGCTAGCATCAGAAAAGGCAGGTCGAGTGCTCACTGAAGTAACAGAACGTGCTATGCAAGCAGAAATAGTTAAAAATCAAGTTCAGATCGTAAAAGAAAAAGCTGAAGCGTTAGTCGCATACATAGCAGAAGAGAAGTTAAAAGCGGAAATCAAGTTAGAAGCAGCCAAACCCGCGTTAGAGGAGGCCGAAGCAGCTTTGAACACCATAAAACCTGCACATATAGCAACGGTTAGGAAGCTGGGTAGACCTCCGCATCTTATTATGAGGATTATGGACTGCGTGTTAATCTTGTTTCAAAGGAGATTGCACCCGCTGATACCCGACGTCGCTGCGCCATGCCCTAAACCTTCTTGGGCGGAATCACTAAAGGTACGAAACACTTTATACTAGTAAATACTTACAACTTGACACTACCTGCCTTGCTTCGGCTTAAATAAGTTTTTCTAAAACACTTGGAAACCAGAATGTGTTATACACTAGCGAATTGTCCTTGCTTTGGTTCGGTATGGCAGTAATATCTTAAGAAAATAAATAATTTGATTAAAATGGCACGTACACAAAGACTTAAGTAATTTTTTTTTGTATTTATTTCTTTTTTTTTAAAGGTATATTTAGCCGTATTATAGACCATTTTTCAGACGGACAGAGAGACAACATTCTTCAAAAACATTAATGATTTGACAGCGTATTAGCCGTTTTTACTTAAAGGATGATAGGTACTTTTGTATGGATATTGGGTGTGGCTAAAACATCATTTCTTAGTATGTCCGCAAATACCTACCTTACCAAAGAGCAAAACTGTGGGCACTTATAGACAAGATATAAAGACCATAGAAACTTTGGATGAAGTATTTTCTTAAAATCTGAGAGTTGATTTGTCGTACAGAATACACAATTTTTAACATATATTTCACAATAATCGACCTCTGTGTAACTTTTTTCGTGAAGTTGCTTAACCGAAGGTTATGTTGATGATATAGTTTTATAATATCTCATTGAAAAACATCCTGACTTTGCCATCTATTGTGATACTTTGTCTTGCGAGGAACGTGTTGTTACGATTATTTCTGAATAACTTTTTTTAGACAAGTTCTGTCGAACAAGTTCTCCAGCTCGCAATCAAATATTTTTCTACATTAAATACCCTAAACCCAGTTATATAATTATCCGTCACAATATTATACTAGCCAAAGTTTCTATAGACTATGTCGTCAACATAATCTTGTTTTCAAGTACCCATGTTTTTGCGGCCCTATTAAGAAATTATGTTTTAACTAATTACTTTTTTATGATATAGGTTTCAATTCTGTTGGTGCCATTCCCAATTTGCTCATGATCCTTTTAGCATTCGTTTTGAAATAACAATCAGGCATCTAAATAAATCATCAAAAAAATATAAATTATCTATGGCGTTTGGAAACAGCGCCCAAGCAGACAACGGACTTATTTTATTGATTAACCATTACATTATTTACTAATCAGATGATGGCGAGTACAACTTTCTTGCTGCAACTGCAAAATTATCCAAAGGACATCATAAACAACGAGATGGTAGAACACTTGTCGCCATATTTTGAGATGGAAGATTACAACATGGACACTGCTAAGAGAGTTTGCGGTGATGTCGCCGGGCTGCTGTCCTGGACAAAAGCCATGTCATTCTTTCATAGTGTTAATAAGGAAGTTCTACCTTTGAAGGCCAACTTGCTCATGCAGGAAGCAAGGTTAAAGGTAATTTATTTACTTATTACTGGTAAACTTTTGGTATAAACCATTGAACATTTAATTTGTTACTTTGAATATCACATGCATAGTAACTTAATACAAAAAAAAATGGGTTTCAGGTTGCAATGGACGATTTATCTTCAGCAGAAAGGCAACTTGAGGAACGTGAAATGTCACTTCGCAAAGTTAAGGAGCAATATGAATCCGCAGTTGCTGAAAAACAACAGCTGACTGATGCTGCAAATGTGTGCCTTCGAAAAATGACTGCAGCAACTGCTCTAATCAACGGTTTAGGCGGGGAGAAAATAAGATGGACGCAACAGAGCAAAGATTTTAAAGAGCAATTGGGTAGATTAGTAGGCGACGTAGTATTAGCTACAGGCTTCTTATCTTATTGTGGTCCGTACAATCAAGAATTTAGAAACAGCCTTTTAAATAACTGGATGGGGATTCTAAAAAGCAAACAAATACCGGTGACAGATAATTTAAACATAACCAATATGTTAGTTGAAAATGCCACTATATCTGAATGGACGCTTCAAGGCTTGCCTAATGATGACTTATCCGTGCAAAATGCTCTTATTGTAACCAAATCTAGTTCATATCCATTACTAGTTGATCCGCAAAGTCAGGGTAAGAACTGGATAAAGAATAAGGAAGGCACCAACGAGCTTCAAATCACTTCTCTTAACCATAAATATTTTAGAACACATTTAGAAGACAGTTTGTCACTGGGTAGGCCATTATTGATAGAAGATGTTGCAGTAGAGCTAGATCCAGTAATTGATAATGTTTTAGAAAAAAACTTTATAAAATCAGGTTCTATAGAAAAAGTGATTGTTGGTGACAAAGAGTGCGATGTCATGCCAGGATTTATGCTTTACATAACGACTAAATTGCCTAACCCAGCCTATTCCCCAGAAATTAGCGCAAAAACATCTATTATTGACTTCACTGTTACGATGCAAGGATTGGAAGACCAGTTGTTGGGCCGAGTTATTTTAATGGAAAAATCTGACTTAGAAGAAGAGAGAGTTGCATTGTTCGAATCTGTTATGAAGAATCAACGTAGTATGAAAGAATTGGAAAGCAACTTACTTTGCCGTTTGACGTCATCTGTAGGTTCATTAGTAGACGATGAAGCTCTTATCCAAGTATTACAAATCACTAAAACTACAGCAGAAGAAGTGAACGAAAAATTAAAGGTGGCTGAAGTCACTGAAAAGAAGATTATAAAAGCGCGTGAAGAATTTAGAGCGGTTGCAGCCCGGGGATCAATATTATACTTTTTGATAGTTGAAATGAGTAATGTGAATCTTATGTATCAAAACTCATTGAAGCAGTTTTTAACTATATTTGACAATTCGATAACGAAATCTACTAAAACTAATGTAACTGAGGAACGAATTAATATAATTCTAAAATATTTGACGCATGAGGTATGGGCATTTACATTGCGAAGTTTGTATGAGAGGCACAAGGCATTGTTTACTTTAATGCTAGCAATGAAGATCGATTGCCATCGACAGATTATTTCTCACGATGAGTTTATGGCATTCGTAAAGGGAGGTGCCTCGCTTGATTTGAATGCGGTCACTCCAAAACCATTTAAATGGATTTTGGATATAACCTGGCTGAATTTAGTCGAAATTAACAAGCTACAGACATTTTCAGATGTGTTGCAAAAGGTATGGGTATACATTTTCACATATAAATAAAGTCCGCATATTTTCAAGTAAAATAAGGTGGAAATATAATTCGATGGTTTCTATGTTAATAAATACTTAATCCGATCTGTTATTTAAATAGTTTTTACTATAATTTTCACTTGAAGACCATCATTATAGTTTTATTACGTTGGTATTTCAGATAACGTCAAATGAAAAGGAGTGGCGCGTGTGGTACGAGAAAGCCAAACCAGAGGAGGAAACTCTGCCGAGTGGCTACAACGATAGTCTCGACGTGTTTCGCAAGCTTCTGCTGATCCGCTCATGGAGTCCTGATCGCACCCTATCACAAGCGAGGAAGTATATAGTCGGTAAATATCAAAGTCTAACTAAAAGCTAGCTTTACGAATCGACTGATATTGTCGTCCATGTGTGTTAAGTAACCATGTTATAAATCCACCATTTTAACTTTCTATTTATCATTTTGTCTAACAACGAAAATCTGGCCATGAAGCGTGTATACAATCCATACTCACATACGCGTAGAACAAAAACATATTTTCGACAGTAAGGTAAAATTAAACACCTAAATTGATTTCACTTCTCTGTCCCTTTGTCATCTCCTTCCCGATTTTCCATCGAGATCCCTCTTTTTAATTACGACTTATAGTATTTAAATTACTAGTTTAAGCATGCGTAACTTATCAACAAATGTTCAGACTAGCGCATTTTCTGTAGAGATACGAGTATTTATCTCTTAATTTAATTACAACATAACTAATCATAATTTAAAATCAGTTGGCCTTGGCCTTGACAAGATGGAAGGCATTTCGCGAACGTTATCGTTCTCCAAAATGTATCACGTGGCAAACGCGGCCGTTCCATTCATTTCGACAGATATCGAAAGAAGCTTCCATGGAATGCAACTTCTTAAGTCCTGCTTAACAAATTTTCAGATTCGTTAGGGCCTGAATACGGCGAAGGCTGTATCCTCAACCTAGAGGCAACCTGGGAAGAGTCAGAGCCACGGACTCCACTAATCTGCATCCTGTCTATTGGATCCGACCCCTCGGCGCAGATCGCATCGCTAGCCAAGTCTAAAGAAATACGTAAGCTTACTTTTCTACATCACAGAAACTACAAAAAATATTTTTTATCAGTTACGTAGGTACTACTTGTAGCGTTCACACACATTTTTTTTTGTTTCGTTGTGGCGATATGAAAACCGGTAGAATGACTAGCATAGATAAAGGCATTTCACCTTAGTCCTCAGGGTAGGCCACACATCAGGGGTCCGCACAAGGTGCATTACGCTAACAAGCGTTTCTCTTCGTTTCGTTTTTAAACCAATTGCTTCACTGGCAGATCACGTGACTTTTCGTATCACGTCATCTACTAGTGACGCGATTGGTTTAAAAACTAAACGAATAGAAACGCTAGTTGGCGTAGCGCATCTTGTCTGGGCCGTCTGCAGTCTTAGGATTGCAGTTTAATAATCATAGTCTTCATAATGCAAATGTTAGAGAGATTGAATGGGTCTCAGATACACCTCAATATCAAGTAGCGTGTGTGCTTGTTTTCCTTGTCCTTTATATAAAAAAACCTGGAGCATTAAAACTTACAAAAAAAAAATATCCATATTGCGCAAACACATGAAATAAAAATTTCCATTACAACTCACATAACACATTTTTTTAAAGTAGGTACCTATTTGATTTTTTCTTACATTCCTTTACACATCTATTTTTGTTGCTTAAAAAATTGCATTAATATAATTATAAAAATTGTTTCTTAATTTCCAGAGATAAAAGCAGTCTCCATGGGTCAAGGACAAGAAATTGTGGCCCGAAAAATGATATCGGATTCCATGAACGAAGGCGGCTGGGTGCTCCTTCAAAACATCCACCTGTCCCTTCCTTTCTGCGTGGAGGCCATGGATGCTCTCATAGAAACCGAGCACATACAGGAATCCTTCAGACTATGGCTCACTACTGAAGTCCACACGGAGTTCCCCATAGGGCTACTTCAAATGGCGATCAAATTCACAAATGAACCTCCCCAGGGTATTAGGGCCAGTATGAAGAGAACCTATCAAAACATCACCCAGGATACCTTAGATTACTCATCATTGTCACAATGGCCCCCTTTACTCTACGCAGTAGCTTTCCTGCATACTATAGTACAAGAACGAAGAAAGTTTGGTCCTTTAGGATGGAACGTTCCTTATGAGTTCAATCAAGCCGATTACGCCGCTAGCGTTCAATTTGTCCAGAATCATCTGGATGATATTGATCCTAAGAAAGGCATATCGTGGCCGACGATCTGCTACATGCTAGGAGAGGTCCAGTACGGCGGTCGGGTTACGGACGACTTTGACAAGCGCTTGCTGACCACTTTTACCAATGTTTGGTTCTGCGATGTAATTTTGCGACCAGGGTTTGAGTTCTACAAGGGGTATAAAGTACCTCAAACTAGGAATCTTTCTGGATACGTTGATTATATAAATCAGTTACCGTTGACTGATACTCCTGAAGTTTTTGGTCTTCATGGAAACGCTGACATAACTTATCAGATTAACAGTGCCAAGGATATCTTAGATACGATATTGAGTGTGCAGCCAAAAGAAGGCGGCAGCCAAGGAGGAGAGACCAGGGAAAGTATAGTGTACAGACTTGCTGAAGATATGTTGGAAAAATTACCAAAACAATACGTAAGTTTTGAAGTTCGGGAGGCGTTGGTAAAGATGGGAGCTTTCTTGCCGATGAATATATTTTTGAGGTAAATTGAATTTTTGTTTCCATAAGACCTAATAGATTTAAAAACGTATAAAAAAAATTAATATTGATAGTGAAGGGTTAATTTTGTAGTAGATCTATTTGAAATTGACATTTTGGCAGCTGATCAACCAGGTTTTCAGAGATGATTCGGTGGTTTCAGACAGGAGATTGATCGCATCCAACGTGTGATTAAATCGGTGCAGTCAACATTGTGCAACTTGAAGCTAGCCATTGATGGGACTATAGTAATGAGCCAAGGATTGCGAGAGAGTCTTGACGCAATGTACGACGCCAGGATACCGCAGAATTGGCTTAAGGTTGAGTTAATATTGGTCGATGAATTGGGTCAGTCAACTTTTGGCTGTACCTCGTTGCACTTTTTTTTTTTTTGTAAACACAATAGATTTTTCATTTACACCCACTTATTTTACGGGCTCTCTCCTATGCTTGTGGAAGCATAATTACGAATATACACTTCCTTCCAAATAAAAACAGGCACGTTTGATTTGTCCAAGTAGTTTAAAATGTTAAATATACTGTAAGATAATTACATGTAATGCTACAAAATGGACATATGCTATGATTTGTTTAACTGATGACCTTGATTATAGAAAGGTATTTATTATATTGGGTCCTTTCCTATGAAATTGGCGTTTTTTTTTGCGTGTTTTATTTCGTACGGAATTTATTCATTTCAATTTTAACTTCCAAATTACTTTTAAATTTCATTAATACACTATGTCACAAAGGTTTTCGATAGAAATAATTGCGATGAATAAGTGTGTTTTATCTTTATCTTTTTAATAATATGGTTAAATTTCTTACTTAATGTTTTAAATTAAAGTTTGAGCTCAACTCATCATGTGCTGCGAGTGTGTTTCAATTACGCAGAGTTTTATGACGCTACCTATTTTTAAGTAATTAAGATATGTATAATACGAGTATAGCTTAGAAGTGTCCAATACTTCTGACAGAATTTTGTTTAGTTTGAATTGACGTTACTAAATAAAACGACAAATTAAATGTATGGACCACCACCCTTTTTATAAAATTCTCCATATAAAAAACCAATTTCATAGGTAAGGACCTAATATTTTAAAATCACTCTTAGTTAATTGTTACTTTATCGTCTACTATTAGACAGGTTAAGGAAAGGTTAAAGAAGCTGTGGTTAAATTAACAAGATTAGTCGTGAGTGTTATTCCTTTGCTTTGTTGTAGGTTTTAAGTTTATGTTCAATAAAGAGTTTACATACATAGTACACAATTAGATTGTAAGTTCAAATAAACACAGGATAAAATGTGACTCGGAGCATGCCTAGACCAGCTATATATTTCTTAGGAATGACATATTGGCTATCTCACTATAGGTCTCCTGGGAGTCTGCTACCCTGGGATTCTGGTACACAGAGCTATTGGAACGCGAGCACCAGTACCGAGTGTGGTTGAGGAACGGGCGTCCCACTGCCTTCTGGATGACCGGCTTCTTTAACCCGCAGGGCTTTCTCACCGCTATGAGACAGGTGATGTATCCGGCTAACTTCTAGGCTGTAGTCGATTTCTGGTACATAGGGTTTGAGAAACAGATGGGCCAATGCCACTAAACATAGAATTTAAAACTTGACGCACCCAAGTCTTACGGCCATTTGCACGATGAAAAATAGCTAGGAGCTAAAATATATAAAAATAGATATGCTTTTTTAATGTAAGGGGCTTAATTTTGATTGATACGATTACATACATTTTTACACAGTTAAAACTGAAAGACTACAACTAGATTAATGTTTTTAATTTAAGTAGCCCTTAAATCTAACATTATAAATCCGTCATAAGGTAGGTAATGAAAGTTTGACAGTTCCATATATTTTCGGTAAAAATCGTACTTAAGTCTTTTCAATATACGACAGTGGCATGCTTTCTTTATACAACTTAATTGTACGTATACATTGATGGAACCGTGCAACTTCAATTTGGGGTAATATCCCTTGTAATATTTTTTTAACCTATTTATTTTATTTGACTGACTGTCGTTATTTTTGAGAGAGAGAGATCGTCAGCTTACGTCAAGCTTATTTATGTCAGTTTTCGAGAATCGCTAACGTTACCGCATCTTGCTTGTGACATGTTATCGTATTATTCACGTTACGCAAGCTTTAATTTACTTGCACGTAATAACGACGCGTTTAATACAATACGATAAAATGTCAAAGGCAATATGGTTTTACCGAGTAGAAAAAAGGGTCAGGACCCTAACTGCTGATCTGGTCGTTCGTCTAACTCACATACAATGCTTGTTTTTCTTCCTCAGGAAGTAACACGCAGTCACAAAGGCTGGGCATTGGACTCCGTGGTGCTGCAAAATCTCATCACCAAGCTGAACCGGGAAGATGTACACGAGGGCCCAGCGGAGGGCGTCTACGTTTACGGATTGTTCTTAGAGGGTATCTTGCATTTTATGGTTTCCTAGTACACTGATAGATGAAAATGAAATCAAACTCCACTTATAAAATAGGAGTCGGCTGCCATTTTGGTGTCTTTTTTTATATAATCCCTCGGAAAAAAGTTCCGATCAATACAAATACATTTTCGTCATCATTAGCCTATATTAGTCCACTGCTGGACATAGGCCTCTCCCAATGCACGCCAACGAGCACGATTACATTTTCGTCATCAATTAATCATTAAGTCAGTCTAATGTCACTGCGTTTTTAAGTAACAGGCTAAGGCAACAGCGCTTTAATAATGTAAAAAAGACAAAAGCTGCACTAAATCATTTTGGTTCATGAATCAAATGAATACCTACAACATCATTTGGTTCATTCATTAGGACGTGACATCCCAAATTAAACACGGTTATTAATGTTTTGGTTCATCGTCATTGTGTTTGCAACAATAAACTAATCAAGTAGACATATTATTGGCAGCCGGCTTCTTAATAGTATTACATGACTATATCTCATTCGATGTATTCAATTTTCTAGTCTTATTTGAAAATAGTACTGATCATTTTCCTGTTTTATCTGTGGAATCTGACTGAATCTGACGAAAACCGAATCTTAAGAATACTGGAATGGAAATATTTTTTTTTTGCATTGAACATTATGTTATAAGTAAAATTCACGTCAAAATCACTTGTTGAAGAATACCCGTCATTAAACTTTGAAAATATTCTTTTTCAGGTGCCTCTTTAGACAGAAAATCCGGAAAGCTAATAGAATCAAAGCCCAAAGTCCTTTACGAACAAATGCCCATCATCTATATATTTGCCATTAATACTACCGCTGGCAAAGACCCGCGACTATACGAGTGTCCAATTTACAGAAAACCGCAAAGAACGGATGCTAAATACGTGGGATCAATCGACTTTGAAACGGATAGCAATCCAAGGCATTGGACGTTGAGAGGAGTGGCTCTTTTGTGCGATATCAAGTAAAATAAATTGTTGGTTACTACGAGAGTTTTCATTTTACCCCCTGGATTTATCGTCATCTAATCTGCCAATAGTACATTATTGCCTAGGCGCGGAAAGTAAAGGATTTCTTGGCGTGGTGTTTAGAAGGCCGTGCAATAGCGAGGCTTGCTGAAATACGAGTTAAGAAATCCTCGTTTCCGCTGTGGCATATAAGTATAATGTTTTCTCAAGCAATGCAAATACATGATTTGTTTGAAAACTAAGAGTACTAGTTAAGATAGTTTTACGCACAACGATTCGGTACCTATTATGCATATTTTTTAAAAACTTAACTTAACTTGTAAGAACAAATTGACTTATTAATGATACCAATTTTATCAAGCGATGTTACGTTTAATCAATGTTAATCGAATGTTAGTTCATACATTTTGGCAGCTGTTAACGCTCTAATCGTCTTTTAATTGGTTAACATTGTTTGGTGAAATTGGTACCTAAAATGCATAATAACAAAAAAAATACCATAATGAATAAGTGTTATGTTATTTGATCGTATGCATGATAAAATTATACAATTGGTTTTTATGCTAAACGTTCATTATGCCTTCCGAGTTAGTTCAATGAAATTAAGCAAAATGTTTTTAAATTAATTGAATTGCATCAAAACATAATATTATAAATTCCCGTAAAAGGTTGGAAGGATGGATCTAATATGTAATAACAATATAAGATACAATATCTCATCTGCAGTTCAATACGCTCTCTTTGGTCTGTACATAAATCAAATCACTTGTAATACGCTCACTATAAAATTCTCGGAAATTTTAGACATGCTACAAAACTCCTGACAATAGTGTCAGGAGTTTTGTAGCATGTCTAAAATTTCCGAGAATTTTATAGTGAGCGTATTACAAGTGATTTGATTTATGTACAGACCAAAGAGAGCTACCCTGGTAAAGCAGGCCCATCTCTGTACCCTGTGAGGCCGTTTGGAAGCCCAACCTATGAAGCATGCATCTTATCGATTGAACTCCTGCATATCCATTCGCTCCTAGTCAAGACAACCCTTTCAGTTTGATCTTGCATGAAACCAAACAAAACACTAATTAGGACACCTATTTTTCCAAAAATAGGCATTTCAAATTAATCTGTACACATTATAATTATGTCATAATTGCGTTTTAATTGTTTAATTCTTTAAAACACTTACAAAATTACAAAACCTCTTAAAATACTAACTACTTATAAATAAAATAATCCATTTGTCATAATTTGGTCACAAGGAACATACTTGTAGGCGTTTGTATTAAATACGAGGAAAAAGGACCATGGGCACCTTTGTATGGAGCTTGGCCCCTAAACCAACACAGCTGAGGGTTGGGTCATTAAATAGGTCTGTAAATATTCTTCATTTCGTTTTATAGGCACCAAGTTGAATTCCATTGCAGAACTGAGATATTCATATTTTAGTCAGCGTGAATACGATCTAGCAGGAAACGGTTTTCTTTTGGAGATACCGATCATTAATGATTAGGGTACCATAGTGTATAAAATTAACACTTTTTTGTAGCTAGTTATTGGTTTTATTAATACAATTACTATTTAGAGCAAGTTATTATCTCATTATAAAACAATAATTAAGTATTTTTTTTTATTACTATATTTTATCTTATCTACCCTCGAGAATGTTAAATTCCTATAAAGGTGCAGTGTAGAAAGAAGGTGAAAGGTGAGTGTGGAACACGTGAAATGAAACCTTATGTCAACGGCACAAAGACTGTCACATATAAAAACATTTCACTGTTCAACTAAACCGAATTTTCATAGCTCGTATTTACGCTGACTAAAAATATGAATACTTATCTCAGTTCTGCAATGGAATTCCACTTCGTGCCTATAGAATGAAATTAAAAAGATTTAAAGACCTATTTAATGGCCCAACTCTCGTTTCTTGTTTTTGGGGCCATTTTGACGCATGGTCCTTTGAATCAGACATAGATAACAGTAACGTTAACCATTTTAGCAAGTTATTGTAGAAGTTACTCTTGTTAACTAAGCGTAATTAATTTTACTACACGGTAATGAGAGGCAGATTTCATTATTATTTTTCTCATCTCTAACGATCGCATCTGTCTCATTTATTGAAATAATTATTAAGTATTTTCAATCGTCAATCACTGTCTATTGTTACTTCTTATTCACCACATGCTTAACGCAAAACAGGGGGGTTATTATGACATAGTTATGCAATTCTGTTTACGCTGAGAGAAAAAGACAGAGCTATATAACTGCCATAGCTCTGTCCTTTACACTCAGCTTAAAATGAACTGCATAGTTATGTCATAATAACCCCCCAGAAATCTTTAAGCAAAGTGAAACGGACGAACCTTAGTCATACAATACGATTTTTTAATATTAACTGTATCATCAACACACCACAGTTTTAACCACATTATCACAATGTCGAAGTAGGCAGTAAACTGCAAGTGTAAAAGGAAACCGCACGGAAACTATGGAAAAAGCACTGCCTAATTTGGTAAGTATTTATATTAATATAATTACGTGTTTTACAAAAATATAACAATACTTGGAGGGCAAAGTTTCAAGTTTTTTTGGCGCACCTATACGCCAAGAAACATTATATACGTACAATTATAGTTATTAAAATGACTCTTACATAATTCGAGTTCATTATTTTTAACCAACAAAGCCCAAGAAATTTAAAAAAAATACTGTGTTGGAGTAGTAAGAATTTACAAAGACATACAGTGCGATAGCTCTTAGAATCTATCTTTCACTCACTTTCATACGATCTTATCAAGAGCGAGTGAAATAATTGTAAAAAACCGAAGCATCTTCTAAGTGCTCACAGACTGTAAATTGGTTGTGTTGTCTCGAAGTACCTAAATGTAAAAATAGCGCTCCAGACCTCCTGACGTCAGAATCTCTGGCCACTATCTTTACTCGTTTTTTCGCTGTCAATCGAGTTATTTATTATTTAAAATTAGGTATTAAATAGTAGCTAAAAGGTAGTGTATTTTGGTATTTTTATTTCTATTAGTCCTGCGGGCCTAAAATGGTTGCGTTTATCGCGTGCAAAATGTGTAAATAAAGCATCCGTCAGTCTCGTACTTACTTATATACAGTCAAGGACTTTAATTGTTAAGCCACTATGGAACCCTGTCGCATATCGTTGATCATTAATTTTAGCATAATTTCTTTCATATGGTTTGACGCTGTCATTGTGACAGGGTTCCATGGTGGCTTAACAATTAAAGTCCTTGACTGTACGTATCAGAAAGTGACAGATACTTTATCCATATTTGGCAACACGATAAAATCAGCCATATTCGAACCAACGCTTATCGATTCCGTAGCGCATTTGAAAATCGAAGTTCAAGGTTACGTTAGCTCCGTCCCTGTCACTCGTAATTAAAGACTAAATCGAGCGAAAGGGATAGAGCTAACGTAACGTCAAACTTCGATTTTCAAATGAAGGCCTCAGGCATCACGCAGCACTTTAACAAAGACGTTACGTCGACGTCACGACGTGTGTGATTTCAGCCATCCGATCCATACATGTTAAACATTAATTAACTCATATGGATAATTTATTATATTAAATAATAACAAAAAAATCATTAATTTCTAATTACTGACTCGAAACAGTTCATATGACAATAGTGTCAGGAGTTTTGTAGCATGTCTAAAATTTCCGAGAATTTTATAGTGAGCGTATTACAAGTGATTTGATTTATGTACAGACCAAAGAGAGCTACCCTGGTAAAGCAGGCCCATCTCTGTACCCTGTGAGGCCGTTTGGAAGCCCAACCTATGAAGCATGCATCTTATCGATTGAACTCCTGCATATCCATTCGCTCCTAGTCAAGACAACCCTTTCAGTTTGATCTTGCATGAAACCAAACAAAACACTAATTAGGACACCTATTTTTCCAAAAATAGGCATTTCAAATTAATCTGTACACATTATAATTATGTCATAATTGCGTTTTAATTGTTTAATTCTTTAAAACACTTACAAAATTACAAAACCTCTTAAAATACTAACTACTTATAAATAAAATAATCCATTTGTCATAATTTGGTCACAAGGAACATACTTGTAGGCGTTTGTATTAAATACGAGGAAAAAGGACCATGGGCACCTTTGTATGGAGCTTGGCCCCTAAACCAACACAGCTGAGGGTTGGGTCATTAAATAGGTCTGTAAATATTCTTCATTTCGTTTTATAGGCACCAAGTTGAATTCCATTGCAGAACTGAGATATTCATATTTTAGTCAGCGTGAATACGATCTAGCAGGAAACGGTTTTCTTTTGGAGATACCGATCATTAATGATTAGGGTACCATAGTGTATAAAATTAACACTTTTTTGTAGCTAGTTATTGGTTTTATTAATACAATTACTATTTAGAGCAAGTTATTATCTCATTATAAAACAATAATTAAGTATTTTTTTTTATTACTATATTTTATCTTATCTACCCTCGAGAATGTTAAATTCCTATAAAGGTGCAGTGTAGAAAGAAGGTGAAAGGTGAGTGTGGAACACGTGAAATGAAACCTTATGTCAACGGCACAAAGACTGTCACATATAAAAACATTTCACTGTTCAACTAAACCGAATTTTCATAGCTCGTATTTACGCTGACTAAAAATATGAATACTTATCTCAGTTCTGCAATGGAATTCCACTTCGTGCCTATAGAATGAAATTAAAAAGATTTAAAGACCTATTTAATGGCCCAACTCTCGTTTCTTGTTTTTGGGGCCATTTTGACGCATGGTCCTTTGAATCAGACATAGATAACAGTAACGTTAACCATTTTAGCAAGTTATTGTAGAAGTTACTCTTGTTAACTAAGCGTAATTAATTTTACTACACGGTAATGAGAGGCAGATTTCATTATTATTTTTCTCATCTCTAACGATCGCATCTGTCTCATTTATTGAAATAATTATTAAGTATTTTCAATCGTCAATCACTGTCTATTGTTACTTCTTATTCACCACATGCTTAACGCAAAACAGGGGGGTTATTATGACATAGTTATGCAATTCTGTTTACGCTGAGAGAAAAAGACAGAGCTATATAACTGCCATAGCTCTGTCCTTTACACTCAGCTTAAAATGAACTGCATAGTTATGTCATAATAACCCCCCAGAAATCTTTAAGCAAAGTGAAACGGACGAACCTTAGTCATACAATACGATTTTTTAATATTAACTGTATCATCAACACACCACAGTTTTAACCACATTATCACAATGTCGAAGTAGGCAGTAAACTGCAAGTGTAAAAGGAAACCGCACGGAAACTATGGAAAAAGCACTGCCTAATTTGGTAAGTATTTATATTAATATAATTACGTGTTTTACAAAAATATAACAATACTTGGAGGGCAAAGTTTCAAGTTTTTTTGGCGCACCTATACGCCAAGAAACATTATATACGTACAATTATAGTTATTAAAATGACTCTTACATAATTCGAGTTCATTATTTTTAACCAACAAAGCCCAAGAAATTTAAAAAAAATACTGTGTTGGAGTAGTAAGAATTTACAAAGACATACAGTGCGATAGCTCTTAGAATCTATCTTTCACTCACTTTCATACGATCTTATCAAGAGCGAGTGAAATAATTGTAAAAAACCGAAGCATCTTCTAAGTGCTCACAGACTGTAAATTGGTTGTGTTGTCTCGAAGTACCTAAATGTAAAAATAGCGCTCCAGACCTCCTGACGTCAGAATCTCTGGCCACTATCTTTACTCGTTTTTTCGCTGTCAATCGAGTTATTTATTATTTAAAATTAGGTATTAAATAGTAGCTAAAAGGTAGTGTATTTTGGTATTTTTATTTCTATTAGTCCTGCGGGCCTAAAATGGTTGCGTTTATCGCGTGCAAAATGTGTAAATAAAGCATCCGTCAGTCTCGTACTTACTTATATACAGTCAAGGACTTTAATTGTTAAGCCACTATGGAACCCTGTCGCATATCGTTGATCATTAATTTTAGCATAATTTCTTTCATATGGTTTGACGCTGTCATTGTGACAGGGTTCCATGGTGGCTTAACAATTAAAGTCCTTGACTGTACGTATCAGAAAGTGACAGATACTTTATCCATATTTGGCAACACGATAAAATCAGCCATATTCGAACCAACGCTTATCGATTCCGTAGCGCATTTGAAAATCGAAGTTCAAGGTTACGTTAGCTCCGTCCCTGTCACTCGTAATTAAAGACTAAATCGAGCGAAAGGGATAGAGCTAACGTAACGTCAAACTTCGATTTTCAAATGAAGGCCTCAGGCATCACGCAGCACTTTAACAAAGACGTTACGTCGACGTCACGACGTGTGTGATTTCAGCCATCCGATCCATACATGTTAAACATTAATTAACTCATATGGATAATTTATTATATTAAATAATAACAAAAAAATCATTAATTTCTAATTACTGACTCGAAACAGTTCATATGACAAAATTTTATGCACGTAATTTATGTAGAACTTAAGTTTTACAAAGTACTATCAGCCCAATGGAACCCTGACCCACCATAGAACGGTGTCACAGTGACATTATAAAACAATTTGTTTGACACTTCTTATGACTTGAATCATAACGTCTCTGTGACACAGTTCTATGGTGGGTCAAGGTTCCAATGGTCTGGTAGTACCTAGTGAATTCGGACGAATAATTTTCGAGTTATAATTGATATTTACTTATTTATTGGTCGTTGAAAGAAATTTTTAAAGGAGATTACTCTCTAAGTCTTAAAAAAATTGTGATGGATACAAATATTCTGCCAGCACTTACTTACGGATGCCAAACTTGGCGCCACACGAAAAAAGCTAAAACTAAAATCACTACCACCCAACGCGCTATGGAAAGGAGCATGCTTAAGTTAAGAAAAATCGACAAAGTGAGAAGTGAGCATATTAGGCACAAAACCAAATTAATTGACGCCCTTAACTATGTCCTTAAATTAAAATGGAAATGGGCCGGACACTTAGCGCGTTACAAAGATAAGAGGTGGACTAGAGAGGTGACTCTATGGACGGGACCTGGCGGTAAGAGAAACCGTGGACGACCACAAAAGCGCTGGAGCGACGACATAGTGGCAATAGCAGGAAAACAGTGGATGTACAAGGCGGAAGAAAGAGAAATCTGGAACGAATTGGAGGAGGCCTACACCCTAGAAGGGGTTCCTATCGGATAAATATTATACATATTAATTTTTACTTTTAAAATACTACTACTAACAAAACTAAAGTAAGGTAAACACTAATACGCATCTTAGTAATAAGGAAATTGTACTTAACTGATAAGGAAATAAAAAGGCTTATTATTATTATTATTATTATTATAATTGATATTTACAACTCGACATGCGCTGTCTTGGATTGGCCGCTTTTTCTATTAGCTACTACTTTGAGATCGCTATCATAGTTTTTTCACATCGTAATAAACCTAACTACCTACACAAAGGAGGAAACTTAGTACCCTCAAAATATACAATTTTCTTAAATTTGACTAATTTGTGATCAAACCTACTTCGTCGTTAGGTTACGACCATGTCGTATCTGAAAAGTCACTTGGAAATTATGTCTCATCATTACAGTACTAGGCAGATAAGAAGTAAATTCTGACAATATTGCACGACCATGAAGTTTTTTACTATTGGCATTGTTGACAGCAGTAAAACAATGCCAAACTTATTTGTTGCGTATCAAGGAATAGTAATAACAGCATTGTTTGCCAGTTGTCAACATCATCCATATTCTGAAACTTCATGGTTGTGCAATGTGTCAGGATTTACTTCATATCGGCCGGGCACTATAACCTATCAAGTGCTACCCAAACGCCACGAGATTAACAATGTGTATGTAACGTAACGTCGGTTTACTACCGCACTCATAAAATTTAACGCTTGTTAAGTGACGTGTCTTGTTTAATTGCTATAGCAAAGAAAGTGACAGCAGCAACTTTAATCAAGCATTAAATTTAATCGACGTCTCTGAGTGCGGCAGGTATACTTAGGAAAATACTTTTTGAGTTATCAATTACTTACTTATATTTTACTAGCTGTTCCCGTGTCCACTTCGTTGGGCAAAACATTTTGTTTGAGTTAATAATTTTCCCGCTAATTCCCGTTCCCGTGGGAATTTCGGGAATTCCTTTCTTAGTGCACCTCTACGGTACCTAAGCTACGTCTCTTCCAAATGTCAAGTAGAGATATGTCAGTCAGTCAGTCAGTTTCTCCTTTTATATATTTAGATAGGCATCTTGTCAGTTGAGTGGATTTTATCAAAAATTTGACTATGTCGTGAATGTGGCGGTTAACATGTGTTTCTGCCTTTCTAAGACGCATGCGCCATTTGATAGTCAAAGCAAATTTAGCCCTCTTGCTTATAAAATAAGGTTACTTATACATTCCTTGGTTCGATGAGACATGCGCCTTTTTTCTTAGAAGGGCAGAGTAGTATAGCTTAATAACTATTGTAAACGTGATTATACAGGAAAAACTGATGCACATTAATGAAAATTCTTAAATCGGTCTTCTTCCCTCGTGATAAAATCGCTCATTGAATACAAAACTGACACATTCCAAAATAATTTGCTCTTCCATTAAAAATCGTATTCCAACGGATTCTAATTTTAAAATGCATCACTGACTCATTTCGAGTTGTGTCCGTTTTGTATTCAATGAACGAAATGTGCTCCGTTTGTTGCAGACTTTTGTCTATAAGAAATTTGAAAGTACAAACGTAGATATTAAGTTACATGTATAAACTACCTTCTGTATGAGACTTCGTCTGCGTAGAATTAGCTATTCAGCCATCCCGTGCGGGGTATTTCAACTATTGTTATTCCCTCGGGAACTTCAATTTTCCAGGAAAAAGTTTTTGCTGCCCACTGTACTATTTTTTGCAAAGTCAAAATCTGCTTACAAGACAAAACTAACGAGTCCCAACACGAGTCCTCCCATACATACATACATAAGCTGACGCTTTTATTCCCAGAGTGGGGTAGGCAGAGCTACAGAATTAAATACTAACAATGAGTCTTCGTGTATCGGTTTGTTTAATTCTTTTCGTGTATTTTTAGCATTTTAAAATATAAATTAAGGTTCATACGTAAACTTACAGGCTTAAGGAAAACTTGAGGCTGTATAATGGCAACGTAAAAAATATTTAGAAGTTCAAAATGTACCTTTTAATACACTATCGGTGTAATTAGGATACACAAAAGAAAATACTGCTTGCTTATACATTTTTATTCGAAAGAATAGCCTTTTCTAAGGATCTAATTTGAAGCAATTCTTGATTGAAAGTGTTATTTTTAGTTTAAATAATTTATCCCTCGTACTTACGTACGTATACGATAACTAGTACTATTTCTCTACACAGATGGAGTCGCGAGCAGAAGGTACAAAATAATTATAATAACACATTTAATGTGATACGTTCGGTAACTATATCACAACGCGACGTGTCCGGTCAATCTTGTTAAATTAATGTACGTTTGTTTCTGTCACGAAAAAATCAAAGGGGAAAGAAAGCATGAAAAGTAAAAGTCAGCGATGTTGCAAATTATAAAAAAAGTTATTCAATGTGTATAGTTGACGAATTATTATTTGCACCGATTCGTCTTGCAAGCGCTACGTCGAATCGAGCAAGCTGTATTCCGCCAACTATAAATGCTCTTACATGCATTTAATCGATGCATCCTTTCCCGAGTGCTCCTAGCTATGCCTGCGCATGTGCTGCATTTTGTAGAAGTCTATTTTTGTCATTGAGTTTTCAACAACCGGGGAGTGAGTGTTTTCAGTTTAAGTTACAATAATCCGATATACCTGATTCATGGTTTGATTGCCTCGAACTCCTAACAGCGCTATAGTGCCGTCAGTGTATCGCCAGTCAGTGTACCGTCCAAAAGCCCGAAAATCCGGAAGTGATGTATACGAGAGATATAGTCAAAACTTTAAAAATGTCTGCAGAAGAAAATACATCAATAAGTGAGTCCACGACATCACTGTCGCTCGTGTCAGAGCTAGCGTGCCCGCCACCACCTACGCGCCGTGGGTATTCCTTGCGTCCGGCCTCTATGGGGCCAATGGAATACTATTATCCACCTGCTCTTCGCATGACGCCGGTGGATTGCTATACCGCCCATCTGGCCACTAATAACGATTTAGTGCCAGAATATCCGGGGGCACGACTGACGCCGTGCGAGTTTTATAATAACAGTGTACAGTTTTACATGACGGCTAAGCAAGCTCTTTCGGATGCACTGTTAGATTATAGATTTACACATATTTACAGGCCCATGTTACCGCGAATGCCCGCTTATAAAAATAATTTGCAGATAGTGGCTATTATTGAATTCATGCTAATTCCACTTATAGCCAAGTGTGAAGATTATTTGGATGCCAATTCCATCTTTTATTGCGGAGGCGTAGCGGCCTGCCGCTTAGCTGGCATAAAGATACCGGGGGATAAACCACCTCCGAGACATGTTGGTACCGACAAGTGTTGTGGGTTGCGTTTCTGGAAATAATAGCAACAATAATGTGGTGCAAGAAGTATTTTAATGGCCGCCGTCTAAATTCTTAGGCGTTGGAATAGGGTCTCTATGGGGAATTAACTAAAGCTAGAGCAAACTAACTGTGTCAAATGTAAAGAAATGACAATTTTTAATCCAGATTTTAAGCCTAAATCTGTTTGATATCTGTAAATGACCTTTAGTGTTAATATTATAAAATGAAGAAAAGAAAAATTTACAAACTGGATTGTCAAATATTAATAAAATCCGGCGAATTTTGTCAAATATAACAACTATATTAAGAAGTAGTTCACTCTCTTTTCTAAAAAAGTTTATATATTTATTATCACCATTACAGTTGTTTTTTACTATTGTAAATTAAAATTAAGTCTTCTAAATAAATTGGACACGCTCTGTGAACCGATTTTTTAATAATATATGTACTGGTTTAATAGTTTAGTAAACGGTTATTTATTGAAAGTGAATTCTTGTGGTAATCGTGGTAATTTATTGTATGCAATCGAATTGCTCTAAATTATCAATCAATCAATCAATCAATCAAAATCATTTATTTCAGCCATCTTTAGACCATAATAATAATTATAATTTATGGGTAAACTAGGGTAACATTTTGGACGGTAATTTATATATCATGAAATTTTCAAAACTTGTTAATTCCTAAAACCCGTTTTCTTCGCACCTCAATGACGTTACGGGTAGCCAGAGTTTGGCAGCTTTATTGACAAAAGTTTGACTTTTGCGGTTCAAAGAAGGAATGCTACGCTAGCAAATCTCTGGGCATTATACGTAACGATTGAACAAGCATACTATAGGTATAAATAGTTAAGTTGGTTAAAAGTATAATATTTTAATTATCAAAATAGTACTAGGCAAGTTGGTATGTTTTAAATCAAATTGTATATTAATGTATCAAACCCTTTTTATTCGTTATGCAACTTTTTGGGTGTGATTTAATTTGTGATACTTTAAATATCGAGTTTAAAATAACCAGATGAATTTATTGTAAAATACAAATTAAAGTGCTCAAAAAAACAGTTGAACAAATGAAAATTTAATTTGAAATTCGAGGAATGCAAAGAACGCCTTTCTCTGATAATACTTGAGCTAGGTAAAAACATTGTCTTTAGTTTGAATGTAAGTAATATTTAAACATTGTATTGAAGTTGTTTTTAAATAGTTGAGCAAAGTTGATGTTTCGTAATTAACTAGTAAAAATGAAATTGGGCACTTATTTACGTACGATAAATTAAACTTGAAACCTGATGAATAGAAACTGATAAATGGTAGAAGATAAAAAAGGCACTCTATTTTGACAAGTTGTTTATAGAGATAATACAGTGTAAGAAAATTGTATTTTATGCAAAAAAAATAAGAAACTATACATGAGAGGTTTGAGTAGAGTTTACATGAAAAATAATATATATTTACTGATTTTACTACTCCAAATAATTGTAGTTGTCCGTTTTGTTTGCAAAAGGCTTTATTATTGACCATTGTAAGGTTCAATCAGTTGGTTACCATTTTATCAAAGTAACAACGCAATACAGTACGATTATTTCCATTTTGACACTTGGGACATCTCAGTTTTAATCGCAAGGGCTAGAAATGTGATGTAATGTTTAAATCAAGTCATATCTGTGTTATTCATAGATCCACTGTAAAAACATGTCATTTTGGCAGTTGATCTAACGAACACACAGGATAAAATGAACATGCAGCAATGTACCTCGTGTCATGTGCACTTCAGGGGGTTATTATGACATGGTGTTGCAGTTCATTTTACGGCAAGCGTAATGGACAGAGCTACAGAAGTTATATAGTTACGAGTATACATAGATCTCTCCCGATGAATGTTGAGAATTACCGAAAGTCAAATTAATCGTACTGTACGAGTATAATGTATTAAATATAATAATTTATATATACGAGGGTGGATTGAAAAGTTCTGAGCCTGGTAAAAAAAACTAACTGGCTCACTTTTTATAACAATTTTATTTTTCGACATAGTCTCCATGAAGGTCAATGCACTTAGTCCACCTCGCCTCCAACTTCATTATCCCATCAAAAAAAAAAGAATCTCTGAGGTCGTTAAAATATGAGTCTACTGCTTCTTGTACCTCCATATTAGTCGAAAATCTTTGTCCTCCCAAGTGTTTTTTGAGGTTTGGGAAGAGATGATAATCGGAAGGAGCTAGATCCGGCGAGTAAGGGGGATGCGGCAGCACTTCAAATCCACAATCATGTATTTGTGCCATTGATTTCGCCGAAGTGTGAACGCGAGCGTTGTCTTGGTGAAACAATACTTTTTTCGACAGCATTCCAGGTCTCTTTATTTTAATTTCCTCTCGCAGACGACGTAAAAGAGCACAATAGTACTCTGAATTTATTGTTTTGCCCTTTTCGAGATAGTCTATCATGATAACCCCCCTGCAATCCCAGAAAACCGAGGCCATTACCTTATAAGCTGACAAAATGACCTTGGGTTTTTTGGGTGGTGGTGAACCTGGTCTTTTCCATTGCCTGGATTGTTCTTTCGATTCTGGTGTACTGTGGTGGACCCATGTCTCGTCCATAGTTATAAAACGATTGAGAAAATCTTCGGGGTCACGTTGAAACATGTCCAAACAATCTTGGGAAATTGTAACCAGTACTCGTTTGTTCTCGACTGAAAGCAGTCTAGGCACCCACCTGGCTGACACCTTAGAAAATCCAAGAACATCGGTGATGATGTTCTGTGCCCGCTCATAAGAAATACCCATTGCTTCCGCTATCTCCACAATCTTCAATCGCCTATCCTTCATTATCGCATCTAATATTTTATTGACATTTTCATCCGTAGTAGGCGTCAACGGCCGCCCACTCCTAGGCTCGTCTTGAACAGTCTCCCGGCCACGTTTGAAATCAGCTACCCATCTTTTTATGGTAGCATACGATGGAGCAGATTGCCCTAATGTTTTGTTCATATCTTCAAATATTTGTTTTGGTGTTAACCCCTTCTTTTGCAAATATTTTATGACAGAACGGTGCTCAATTTTATCCATTACTTGAAAAATCAGTGACCTTATGTAGCAGTTCCAGCATAAAATGCAAAATTGTGACAAGAAAAAAACAAAAGATAGTGCATAATGGCGACTAAATATGGCACTTTTACCTGCCAGTATTTTTTTTTTTTTTTTTTATTATATACAACCTTAGGCTCAGAACTTTTCAATGCACCCTCGTATTTTAAAGTAGCGCTCAAAATAAGTGTTATTTGCGTTGAAAAAGACTTATTGTACGAAATAGCAGTTCCTTAAAAAATATATTTTTAAATTGGGCTTTAAAGTCGGGTAAAAAAGGGTAAAAAATTGTGGTTTAATTAAAAGCATAAAAAAACCAAGCTTGTCCGCATAGGGCTACTATGTTTTTTATCCAGTTTGGAAATGACGCACATAAATAGCGTATGGGGGAAGGCACGACGGAACCGTTTAGTGAGAATGAGGTACATAAAAAAGTCCTATTTATATTAGTGTTAATGTAAGTTAGGTTATAATTGTAGATTATATTGTATTGTAATTAAAAGGTGATGATGATGAAATCCTTTTGTTCCTTATCAGGGATATAGGGCTTGTAGAAGAGAATCCCATTTCGCTCCATCTTGGCCAACCACTTCTAGCTCGTCCTAACTCGGTCAAACACGGAAGCAGCCTCTTTTACAACGGAGCCCCTCCAGGTGTCTTTAGGGCGTCCCGGTTTTCTTTTTCCCCAAGTATCAAGCCACATCAGGACGTTACCAATCCAAAACTATTTCCCATGTCATTTACCAAAGGTTTCTGAATTGTCAGCTCTCACAGTCTAGCATTTCAGATAGTTTTTAGCCAAAAGATTCCAAGAATACGACGTTGTTGTTGATGAACGAACACCTGGAGTTTGCTAGTGACCTCCTGTGTGACGAGCCATGTCTCACAACCATGTAGCAGAACTGACTTAACGCTGGAATTGGAAACAAGCTTTATAAATGCGTTCTTCTACCTCATCGATTCCTTCCAGTGGGACAAGAACATGAATTTGACATTTTATATCACACCGGTTAATGTGTACACATTAACCGGTGTGATATATCGTCGGCTTAGTGCAAGAAGTCATTAACCCACAAAAAGTCAAGTCCGAGAAAAACGGGCCCAAAGTTTTGACTTAGTCAAATGAACATTATTGTTGTAGGTTCTGGTCTAGATTTAAAAATTAAACACAAGTGGTTAGCTAAATATATTTAGTATCAAAACCAATTAAAAACTTTGTACAATAATTACAAATAACTTTTTTAAAAGCCTAAATATGTAGTTAGTGACTTTTTGTCTTTCTCGCTCTAAGGGAACTTACAATTAGTTATTTTTTATTTTAATCACAATTAAATCGAGAACACACAGTTTTAAACGAGAAATTTGGTTTCATCAGTGTTAATTATTTATTATTACCTTAGAAACTTTATGAACATTATTTACTAATTAACAACGCATATACAGTTGTAAAAACTCTACTTAACAGATATAAACTCAACAAAACGACAACAATAACAAAAAATTCTCAAAATGGCGTTATTTGTAACTCCAAACTAAAATAACTAAAAAAATGTTTTTTTTTTTATAGAGGAACTTAATATCATAAAATATTATAATCCCAGACACTCACAGCAAGCACTACTTACTTACTGTTATAAAACATAAAAACTTCTAAAATTATTAAAATAAAAAGATCAGCCTTTTATTTTGAACTAATACTGTAAGTACGAAAAAGAGTTAAAAAACCTAGTCATCCATCTTTTTTACTCTTCGTCTTCTGAGTTTGAAGACATTTCTTCAGGTACATAATCACGACTTTCTTTGGCTGGCAAATTCTGGTACCAGTGGTGAAGTTCCGCGGGTATAATTTTTCATTGCACATTTTTAGTAAGTCCTTTTTTTAGCTAGAGTGGCAGTTTTTGGTTGTAAGCTTTTCTCAAAATGTAAGTGTTATAATTGAAACCCTGTATGGGTTTTTCAAGCTTACGTTTTCGCAGTTGTTTTATTGGGGCCACAGATTGGGATGTATTAGTTTTTAATACGTGAAATTCTTTATACTCAGATTTGAAATCGTATCTGTATAAAACAACATTCGGCCTTTTTTTCTCTACTCGAAAAAAATTCACTTTAAGCCATCGCAGTTTTTCTCCATTGACGTCAATCGATCGATTCTGCATCAAGTTATCTCTCAAGTCGTTTAGGTTCAAAATATCTGTGTGATTCATAACTATCGGTTCGTACGGTTTTTTCAGGGTTTCATTTTTCTTATTTTTTCTGTTTGATCTTGCTAATCGAATAACATTACAGAAGTCTAGCATTGAGTACACTGGTATTAAACGCAATTGGTTCTCAATCGCACTGTGCATGCTATCTACCTCCATAATTATGTGTATGACCAGACTCTAAATATTTATGTTCTATTACCTCGAGATGAGTTGTCTGAACTAAATACAACTGCAGGCTTAAAAGGAATTGATTACGATTTTGGCCTCCACAGGTGTCAGTGAATATGGAAATCTCTTTTACAGTAGATGGGAGACGTTTTATCCATAGATACAAAGCCGTACCCACCTCATCGCTTCCTTTTTTGCCATCCAGCTCAGACCAGAGGTAACAAAAGCCGTCATTGGGAGTGCGAGCTTCATAAATGGTAGCATTGTACACATTCAATTTGCGTAGGTAATAAAGAATAGAAACAGTTCCATTTGGGATATGAAGTACCTTTTGTAAATCTAAGGTTATTGAATTAAAGCTTTCATCTTCATTAGCACGAATTTTGTCCAATTCTTTGGCTTCTCGACTTTGTTCTTTTAGTGAAATGTGTAAGTCATATTTTTGTTTCCAAGATTCAAGATCGGGTCCGTTTGTATTTTTGATACTGTTATACTTATGACATGTTAGACATTGGTCTTTTTTTGGTTTGTGAAAATCCAAATTATATTCAGTTCCAAATACATTTCTGTACACGTTTATAGTAACAGAAGTCCGAGACGCTTTTTTGCATTCCTCTGTATAAAGTTCGTACATTCTTGAAATAAATAGCGTGCCATCTAAATAGAGTTTTGACGATGTTTTTCGGCAATAGTGCGATTCCATTGTAGGGAATGATTCGATGTGTTGTTTTATAAAATCTATATCGTCTTGTTTGGTTTTATTGTGAGCAACATGCTTACCACGTTGGTCTTCTCCTTCAAAAAGACCAGAACTGCCAACCTTGTAAAAAGCATTGTTTATAGGGACGTTTGAAATACAGAGGGTACTTTTAAAAAACTTTTCACATACCTTGATTTTACCTTCATCATTAGAAAAAAAATAAGAACGTGACATGGTTCGTTTTCTAACTGCTTTTACGTACCTATACAAAATCTCGCCCTAAGGACAAAATTGGTATTTCGCAAATGAAATACTTACTTACCTACAACTTAACAGCATAAAGTAATTTGCACGTATCTTATTATAAATAAATGACAAAGGTTATATATAAAGTTACGCTGTGATCTTCATTCTCCTTATTTAGAATCTTTTCTAACATCAAAGATCCTCGTCCTGCCTTAAATTTAATACAATTTCGCTTCATTTTGTAAGAAATCACGGTATGAATTCGATCGCTATGGCCGAACCCCCGTTACCGCGAGAGTAAGACGTACCTACTCGTAGGTATAAATGAGTTGAAATGTTGTGCAAGAATATTTCACTAAAGGTGTTCAAATTCATACAAGTTATTTGCCAAAAGTCACTAACCATAATTTAACCACGTGAATTACATGTCTTTGGACATAACAAAAATCGATAAATATCATTAATTACTTTAAAAAATCATTCTGATTGCCATTAATGCTGTCTCCTAGTTTTTTTAAACTTTATAAAGTGCTTTAGTTATTTTATACTAAAGTAAAAGTGGTAATGTGCATCCAATGCTCATTTTGTTAAAAATCATTAAAGCATGATAATAACTTTTATTTTCGTTTTACGGTTTGCTAAAAGTAACTATATGCATATAATGAATTCTAGCTCAAATACAATCATAGCTTTATTCATATTGATTTATTTTTTAAAGTTGATAAGTAACATAAGTGAATATTTAAACAAAATAAAAAGATAAAAAATAACAAATTTGATTTGTTTAAAGTTAGTAATGGTCTAAAACCAATTTATATCAAATAAATAAGGCAAAAAGTTAAGTTAATGACTTAATGTCATGGCTGTAACATCGAAATTATTCAATGTAAAAAAAAATGGATCCGTGCGTTAGAAAGAGTAAGTCGCGGCGAATCCGCCTGTGCTTGTACCTGTACTTAGTGATTTTATGCCATTAGTGACTTCTTGCACTAAGCCGACGATATAGTGTAGCATATTTTTTTTTACTTTTGACATTTATATAGGTCTTCTTATATTTATTTCTCGTATATTACCATCATCATCATCATCGTCTTAAACTTATCGCAATAATTTGGGGTTGGCGCAGCAAATCTGCGACTTTTATAAAGTTATATTAAAGACATAAAAGTGAGATTTTACTATGGGTACTTTAAAATGGATGTTGTACCTATATATATATATATTTACTGTTATACTTAATGTTCGTAACAAAAAGATAATAAAAGTGATTTTACTCTGTGATTTAAAATGGATATCATAATGTTCTTCAAAATTTTAGGCTTAAGAAATATTATATTGACTTATCCAAATATATTAGGGTGGGGGCAGCATGTCTGCTTCATTATTATGTATACTAGAGGACCCCCGCGACTTTGTACCCCCCTTGTGTTTCCCACCACTCCCCCTATATCTTCCCGTTGGGGGTCGACTTAAGAAAATCCTTTCTTCGGTTTAAAGATCTTTATTTCTCAAAAGAATAACAATAATTCACTTATTTGAGAAAGATATATAACATGCATAAAATATAAAACATCTAAGCTAATGAGCGTAAACTAAGTTACATTTGATACATCGCAAAACTATAAAGTTACAATTGGTAGGTAGGAGTATAAAAGTTTACAAAACAAGTTAACTAAGTAAGGGAGCGCGCTTCGCTGTACGTTGCGAGCGCAGTTAGATAAGATAACAGTTTTACAATGATATAAAGAGTTTGGAAGTGTCTCAGCAGATGCAAGCGTACGTACATTGAGTTTGCGGAGTTAAATTTTTTGAATAAGTGGAATAATTTTATTTTGTATAACTATAAATATATAAATTTATGTGTGTATATATTATTTATATAAGTGTTAGCGTATTTATAGACGAGTTGAGAGGTGTTGTTTTAGTAACCTTTTAAATGTTCGTAACGATTTGGCGTCTTTGATATCAGTTGGGAGTTTATTATATAAGTTGGCTCCCTCGTACAATATGCATTTTTTGCCATAATTTGTACGCGGAGACCGTAAGACAAGATTGTTTGCGTTCCTGAGTTTAATTCTTTGAAATTGTTGCTTTTTTGTAAAAGAAATTTGTATATGAAGCTCATTTTGATAATATTTTTCTTATTAGTATACAGGTGTGATATATGTAAGCATGGTTAATGTTCATAATTTTAGTATCTTTGTAAATTTTACTTGTTGACGTAAGAAAATCGTAGTTAAATAAGACTTTGATCAGTTTATTTTGAGCTCGCTGTAGGCAGTTTAAGTTGGTTGGAGTAGCGGTGCCCCATATCTCGATTAGATACTCAATATGTGGCTTCACGAGTGTGTTATATATTGTGTATCGGACACGTTTTGGAAGACACCGTACTATACCCTTGAGTGAACCAGTAAGGGAAGTTATTTTATTTTTTATTTTTTCAATTTGCGGTTGCCACGTTATTTTTTTGTCTAATATGAGACCCAGATACTTTTCTTTGTCGACTTTGTTAATAGGCTGATTATTTACAGTTAGAGGCTGGTTACACGGAAGTTTTTTGTTTTTTGGCACAAAAATAATGTAGTTCGTTTTTTTAATATTTATAGTTAAGAGATTGGTTTGGAACCACTTGTTGAGGAGATTAAGGTCGCTTTGAGCATCAGCTATTATATCATGGAGGGAATGCCCGTAGTAAAATAGACTAGTGTCGTCCGCATACAAAGTAGTATCGCCTCTTAGACCTATTTTGCTGATGTTATTAATGTACATTAAGAAGAGCAACGGTCCTAAAATAGATCCTTGAGGGACACCAAAAGTGATATTCTGCGGACTACTTTCATGTTCACCCATTTTGACTATTTGCTTGCGGTTTTGGAGGTACGAATCAAACATTTTGAGGACTTTTCCGCCCAAACCAGCCTCCCTCAATTTACCCAGGAGGACCTGGTGGCTAATAGTGTCAAAAGCCTTCTTTAGGTCTACAAATACTCCCAACACTATCTGTTTCTGGTCAATACTGACTTTAATTTTGGTCACAAGATCGATGGTGGCCGTCAGGGTGTTTGATTTTGGCCTAAAGCCATACTGCTTCGAATAGAGGAACTTTATCGACCCAAGATGACCTTCGAGACGTTTGCGTAAGAGGGTTTCTAGAACCTTTGAGAGGACCGGAAGAACTGATATTGGGCGGTAGTTTCCCGGATCTGATTTTGTCGAAGATTTGTAGATTGGAGTTACTTTTGCGAGCTTTAAACTATCAGGAAAGTACCCCAGTTTTAAGCATTTGTTGAGACACTCAGTTAATTTGCAAACTATCAGGGATTTTACACATTTTATAGATTTCACTGATATTCCATCTAAACCGGAGCTGGTATTTGAGTCTAAATTGTTAATGATAGATGTAATTTCTTGTTCTGTGGCAGGCATAAATTCGGTAAAAGGTGACCGGATATCGGACGTTGTAGTAGCACTGTTCAAACGTGGCGTAGTAGGGATTTTGCTAGCTAGTGTGGCACCAATATTAGAAAAATATTCATTAAAGCATTCGCAGATCTTTTTTGGGTCGGTTATTGTCCCTGCCTCTGTTTCTAGCTTGGGGGGAGTTCTCAATTCTTCAGTTTTATTCCTTGCCAGGTTATTTATAAGTCTCCACATTTTGCTCGGATGAGTGCTGCTTTCGGCGAATGCTTTGTGGTAGTAGGTGCTTTTTGTCCTTTGTATATATTCTGTAACTTGGTTTCGATGTTTTATAAACACTTCTTTTTTCTCTTTGTTTGCTGGGTGTTTCTTAAATTCGTACCACAGGGTGTTACGTTTATTAATTCCGTCAATTATATTTTTGTTTATCCAGTCTTGCCTCGGTGGATTTTGATATTTAATTTTAGGGACTTTACTGCCGTTGATGCATGATATCAGCTTTTCTTCTAGTAGTCGGTATTCAGGATCTACGTCAAAATTAATAGTTTCTGCTAATTGATATAGTGTTTCGTAATTTATTGCTTCATATTTGATTTTTTTAACTACCGGGGGATGATATTTCTTTATTTCTAGGTAAGTCTGCTTATGATCTGACATTGCTGATTCTACTAAAGCTAGATGAAAGAAGTTTTCGGTCAAATTTGTGCATACGTGGTCTATAATTGTTTTTGTAGTAGCAGTTTCTCGCGTGGAGTATTTTTCGTCTACTCGGTTCAGTATTTTGTACCCATTTTCACTGATTATCTGCTTGTAGTCGGCAGTTGCTCGATCACTGTATTAGGATGTTGATATTAAAATCTCCAAATATAATGGCTCTTGTGGACTTGCTTAACTGCTCCGAATAAGTATCTAAGAAGGCTTTTTGATGCATGCTCTGGGGTTTCCTGTAAATAGCAGCGACGTCCAGGGCATATCTATCAAGGTGTATCCATAGGTAGTGAGTACCATTAATGTTTAGGCTTCTTATTTCACTATGCTTCAGATTGTTGTGTGCCAGTATGGAAACACCACCTCCTCGTGTATCTGTTCTATAATTACAGTAGTGCGTGTATCCTGGTATTTGAATTCTGGTTAATTCGTCCTTAGATTTTATCCACGTTTCTGTTAAGATAATGACGTGGATGGTGCTTTGGATAGCCTTTATAGTACATTTAAGTTCATCTAGTTTCCCAGGTTTAATTATGCTTCTTACGTTTGCATATAGAAAGTTTAATGAGTTTGTGCCCGTTGTTAAACTTTGGTAGGTATTGGTAATTTGGTACGTATTTTCTCTGAGGTCGTCTGGGCTTTCTAGTTTTTTGCCGATAATTCGACGATTTTGGGAGTGCCTTTATAATATTTAATAGTAAGATTTGACTCACCGTTTTTGGTCCTAGTTTCTATTTTTTTTTTCAGGGTGCTGACATAGTTCTGCTGTTGAGGAGTTCTATCGGAGTATATGCCAATTGTTTCATTTACCTTGTTCTTCTGGTTGCTAAGAATGAATTTGGTATGTTCTTTAGAACAGAGACGTACTTTTAACATTCTGCTTCTATCGGCTTTTGGTTTTCCCAGCCGTTGAGTTTGTAGAGGAGGAGGACATGAAGGTGATATTTCCCTTATTATTTTTAGAGCTTCGTCCATGTCATGCGCCAATTTGTCTTCTTGCGTAGGGTGATCTGATTCTGAGATCCCTTGTATTATAATGTTGCATGCTCTCACTTCACGTTCTTGTATTTCTGCTATTAGGTCCTCAGGTGAAATCTTGCTGATAGCCCCAAAGTTGGTGGATCCTTTTTTAAGTTCGTTCACTTCAGTTTCTATCGCGTCAATCCTTTCCTCTGTCGCGGAATTTAATTGCATTAGGTTATTTATTTGGGTTTTGATAACGTCTTGTTCTGATTTAAGTTTTTCCATCGTGTGTTTGATATTTTTGACCTCATCTTTAATAGTGGTTACGTCTTCGGAAATTTTGTTCATCGATTTTGTTTGCTTTTCTCCCATCATTTTTGAAGTCTTCATAAGTGCCACCATTTCTAACATTTGTTTTCGGATCTCAGACATTTCAGTTAATATTTCACTGTTGTTATCACAATATTTTCTTTTATTGTTGCGAAAAGTTATCCTTTGATTTTCAGTCTCTGGAGATAGGTCCGATGTGGTTAAGTTCGGTTGCGAGCCACCGAGGCCACTTCCAGTCGGTGAGCGTTCGAGAGGCATGATGGTCTTTGTAATTTGTTAGAATGCGTGCGTTGTTGTTTCTTTGCAATGGTAAGTAATTGCAATGAGCGAGACCAAAATATGTATCTGTCTCGTTTACCCGAGGAGGTGAAGAGCCGTTACCGCAGCGCCGAAATAACACTTCGAAAGTAATTAGCGTAAAGGCACTCACATAGTTCACTCAAATTTAGCACTTATTTTAATTAGTGGTACTGGTTACAATTCTATAGTATTGAATTGAATATTTAAATATAATGTTGCGACACGTCCGCTCTGATTGCTCGCTAGCTTAGGATTTAGTGCTCACTTACAAGATGAAAGGCCTTACCTGTACCGAGTTTCAAGTTTCTAGGTACAGTCGTTTCGGCTGTGCGTTGATACACAGGCCAGTGAGTCACGTTTGCCTTTTATAGGTATAATAATATAAAAATAGTCTATAAACAACATTCATTTTAAAGTACTAAAATGAATGTTGTTTATAGACTGTTGAAATAAAATAGTTGTAGAACTGTCTGTGTTTATAACGAAATAAATATATACATACATACATATAGTCATGCACAATTCCAGAATGGGGTAGCCAGGGCTAAAGAATTACTAACAACCCTAAAGAAAACTGGTTCATAATTCATAATTCTGTAACCATTGTTAGCACAATCAAAATAAATATATTATAACCAAACTATTTGTTTATTCTTGCATAACCACTCCCAAAATCACACCAAACGTAAATTTTAACTTGAGGATGTGTAAATTTTCAATTGTTTTAAACTATCATAATGTAAATACTTTTTTAAGACTAAAGTAAATATAATACTCCATTATTATAGTTAAAAATTAACAACCCGTCAAGTGCGAGTAAGGCTTCTGAGGCCTACCATACTTCAAACAGGTAGTCACTGGAGCACCCTGGTCTGGTCTCCCTCATCCCAACTATGTACGAGTATAGTTAAGTAGCATATTAATACTAGCTGTTACCCGTGACTGCGTCCGCGTCGAAGTAATGTAGCGGTAGGTATTCCATTCCCTCGGTCTCTCTAATTTTTTGTGATAAAAAGTACTCTATGTCCCAGGATTCAAACTAGCTTGAGTAAAAAACAGCTGGGAAAGGGTAAAAACAGCTGGTAAAGCGTGAAACGTAAATGATTGTATATTTGGGTATCTTGATGCGAGTGAAAAATCGATAGTGACGCGATAACGCGTATTTGCTATTAGCTGATTTTGTCAAATAGACTACATATTATTTAATCGCACGCAGAATTTTATTATCGTCGAAAAGTATTTCTCGCCGCGTGAGCTATTTTTTTTTCAAGTGAAGTATAGGTATGTATATATAACTTAAGTAAAGCTCCTTTTGCATGTAGTTTTAACACATCAGTATAGGTAGACCGTTCGACATTCTATTTGAAATTTGACGTAAATCCCATACTAGTTTTGTATAAAAGTACATGCAACAGGAGCTTTACTTAAGTTACAGATGTAGTGAATAATCCTTTCCCATCGTTTTTTGTCGGATATGTTCGTATTTATCTAGCTTTCTCAATTAGCTTCAGTACCCATCAATATGTCAACTGAGAAAGCAAGATAAATACGGAGTTATCCGACCAAAAACGATGAGAAAGGATTATTCACTACATCTGTATTTACCTTTACCACCTCAAATATTTTCAAGCCACGAAGTTTCACCAAACATTTTTATTTGATATTAATTAGCGCAAACACGCAACGTCATTTCAGGCAGCTGGCTCAACCTGGCCTTAACCTTAACCTTTAACCTGGTTCAAGTGCACGACGCAAGCGCGTCGGCAAACAAAGACCCCACTGAAACAAGTACTAGGCTATCATATTTCCACAGCGGTATTCGCAAATTCAAAGAACGCTGTCTAAAGAATAATTACTCGTATTACTTAAATTATCCAAAACCACTAGGTTAGTGTTGGTTCTTAGTGAACAAAACACGATGATTGAGGTTGTCAAATTTTTTATCGATACCGTGCCTTGAGACGGACATGCTCGCAGGCTGACAGCGCATGTGCATTGGGTACAAACTTAATGCTGCAGGCGAACAAACGCAGAACTAGGTTCTGTCCTACTCTTAATTTGCTAAGAAACCAATAAAAGAAAGAGACCAACAGTACGAATACATTTGTACTTTTGCCGTGTATGATTTTGTAAACTTAATGCTGTACCGGCGTCGGCAGCATGGTTCCGGAGGCGGTAGATATTCTTTATCATGAAAATAGCGATGAGTAATTATGTCCAAAAAATTCAAAAATTCAAAATTCATAAATTATACTTTATAAGCAGAGCCCGGATTTTTCGCGGCAAAACAAGACGCAGAAATGTAGCTAGTGTTAGATTTTTTTTATTGATATATCGGTAGTTGTATAATAGAAGAAAAAAATATTAAATAACACATTTAACGTGAGGTTTGCATAAAATTGTAGAGCAATATAATATGTAATTTCTTCTTCGAAGTTCACGTCAGTACACGCAGCAGCCCATGACATGTTATTTGGTTTGTGATAGTGACAGGAGTAGATAATTTTATGAACTGTATTATTTTCAATGAGGTAGTATAGTCACTTCATTCAAACTTTTACCTCTTAGTTACCCGACCGGTTATTTTATTACTTGATATGATAAAGTAGGAGTTAAAATTTAGATGAAATAACACATATAAAACAACTGTCACGTTTGACTATAAAATAATGTAAATATATCTGCATTTTTATCGATAACAAAGTGTTTCAACACTAGCTAGATTTCGACTGTCTTTTGTTTTGCCGCGAAAAATCCGGGCTCTTTATAAGTATAATTTATTTTCCGTTTCTCTTTAAACATCTCATGGTAATCGATAAAGGAATTGAAATCATTCACGAAGCAAATATATTATTAATAACTATGAGATAGACAAAAACCCCCGATATAATGGTGACCCCTTCTTCCAGAGCTGATCTCTTAAACGGCCGAGCTGATTTTCATTAAACCTACCTAAGAACCACCGCTAAAAAACCGGCTTTCAAATAAAAAAAAAACCGCATCCAAATCGGTTCATCTTTTTAAAAGCTACGGTGCCACAGACAGATACACACACACATTGACTTACACGTCAAACTTTTATCACCCCCCTTTTTTGCGTCGGGGGGTAAAACGAGGGTGTTAAAAGATTATAACGTGTGTCTCTACGTCTATTATGTATCCAAGTGTCTGTTTGTGGCATCGTATCTCCCAAACGGATAACCGGATTTAGACGTAGGTAGTTTATTTAATAAAGCTACTCGTACATTAATCAGGATGGTTTTTAGCATAATTTCATGAAAATTGTTTGGGCGGTTTACGAGATATCCGCTCTAAAAGTAGGTGTCGCCGTTATATCGGGGCTGTGTATCGGGGTCTTTTAACCCCCTAAAAGCTCAATATCTCAAAAACGGCTGAACCGATTTTAATAGAACATGTTTAAGAACCACCGCCAAAAGACTGGTTTTCAAATAAAAAAAACTGCACCCAAATCGGTTCATACGTTTAAGAGCTACGCCTACGGTGCCACAGACAGATACACACACATGGACATACACGTCAAACTTTTAACACCCCCCTTTATTGCGTCGGGGGTTAAAATCTTTATAGATAACTTAAAGTAGTTGTCAAATCGTTTGGTGCAAACTACATTTTCGTGAAATGTCTGTCTTATGCCATGCAAAACATCCCAAATAGAATAAACTAAAACGTCTTTTTATTGTGTTTATAATAAATAACACTTCGTTTCGTTAAATGCAATTAAATGCACGACTATGCAGTGCTACAAGCCCCCCTGATTGGCCTAATCAGTGGAAGCAGCATGATAACCAGTGCCTCGTATTTAGTTTGATCGATCTGCTCAAAACAACCTAATTTTTGTGTAAAAACAACCACTGCTGCATTTTCCAAACAGAGATTGAACGTCAGCCAGACAGGTTTTTTGCATTGCAGCATCGCCATTTCGTGTTCCCCCATCGACGTGACTAATTATAATATTGTATGATATCATCTGGTAGTCTTATCGAATTAGGTTAAGTGTCGTGGGCTCTAAGACTAAGCCATACTTAAGAAATTTATATTTCAATTGATTGTAATACATTGATTTAATATTAAGAGCAACTGTTGTAACTATTTACCAATTACATTGCTAGCAAACAGGGTGTTCCAGAACCTGACATAAATATCACGTCATAGAAAATCATAGCTACTCTTGTTTTTGTTTATTAAAATCAATTCTGCTGTTTAGCTCTGAAAGTAAAACAAATAAACGTCATATTAGAGTTGATTTTGCATTCAGAATATTAAGCATAGTTTGAGTAATTTGGTCGTACTCTACTTTTTCAATCGGATGTAGTGAGAGTTCATA
Source organism: Acleris laterana (assembly GCA_963966035.1). Lineage (NCBI taxonomy): Eukaryota > Metazoa > Arthropoda > Insecta > Lepidoptera > Tortricidae > Acleris > Acleris laterana. The sequence goes on from OZ014438.1 coordinate 9,155,602, forward strand.
TGCGTCACGAACGGCTTGTTTAGTGCTGTCATTATGAGTTATTTTTATTATTGGATCGTTTGGATAACAAATAAAGTATTAACAATAAAGGGCCGAGTCGAAGTACAGTCGGAAAAAATGATTTGTTATTTAAAATCTTAAACAATAAAAACACAAGTTATCGAGGCGAGTAGTGTTGTACATTTTAATCAGGTTGATACTTACTCATAAATAAAAAACCGCATTCTAAAATAACGTCGGCTTAGAGTGCAAACCTGCTAATTCCATATTTGGTAACTTTACAGGAGAGACAAAAAACATTATAAAAAAATTAAAACTTAAATGTGAGAAAAGGTTTAAATACAGTTTAGTGTGTTTTTTTATTTTATATTTTACTAAATAAAATAAAATGTACTAAATACATCATGTATTTATTTCATAACACTTTTGTGACTTAGCAGGTTTTATTGATCAAATTACGGTGTTAATAACGGACTTAGCTGTTTTTCTTTAAAATAAAAATATATTTATTTCTTCCAAAAATCACTTAGGTATTTATATTAGACATATCAGTAACAAAATTAAATCGTTCTATAAAATAATAAAAACATAACATGTTTTCTAACTTTTTTGTTACTTTTTATTGGTGTTTCATTCCTATTACATAATTGATTACATAATAGGAATAAAATATGAATAAAAAGTATATTCTGTTGATTTATTTAAGTACTTATGTGATATTCACACATAATATTTAAAAACGGTATATTATTGCCAAAATTATCATCGGAAATAAAAAGGTTACAAAAATCTCTCAAAAAATACAAAGTTCTCAAAATCACAGTTTTTCCACTATAATTCAATAACTAAAATAGCTTTCTATTTTAAACAATATTAGGAACCTACATGGATTGAATCACAATTACAGTTTTACTTCTCGCATTATTAAGTAACATTAAAATAGTTTTTCTAAATTTAAATCACATTTAGGTACAATAGTTAGGATCATATTCATAGATTTTCTACTACCATTAGCCAACATGAAATAGCCTTTCTAAATTTAAATCACATAAAGTTGGTACTACTTAAATAGTTAACACCATAATCATAGTTTTTCAACTAACAATAGCTAATATAAAATTATTTTCTTTATTTAAATTACATTAGGTACATAGTGAGAATCATAATCTTAGTTTTCCTACTATCATTAAGCAACATAAAAATAGCTTTTCTAAATTGAATCACGTATAACATAGGAACAGGGTATTTAGGAATGTACTACCTATGTATTTTTCAGTCTCAATAATTATATTCAGTCTCAATGTTATTATACTTAGTCATGAGGCAAATTATCATAATACTGACGGTAGTCCTCAGGTAAAGTATTTTTTAAATACTGCAGGTCTTCAAACTTTCTCTTGGTGATTTTTCTTTTTGTTAGGTGCAGTTTTTGTAAGCTTTCAAAGGGCTGGGTAGTCACATTCTGTGATTTTCTTTGTGGCAAAATTGTCCACTCATCACTGAACCTCAACTTAAAAAAGATATCACCATTTGGAGTATAGCGGAGAGCTCTTATGTCATTAACTTTAGCGTCACCTTTACCACGTCCAGGACGAATGCTTTTAAAAAATTGTACTTCGTCAAATTTCTTGAAAAAAGAGTGGCATAGGTATGATACATCATAAGGTCTGGGATTCTTTCTCGCTGATCTGCAAATAGAGATATACTCAGCCGGAACATTGATATCTTTATTTTTTAGACCCCGTTCGATGGTGGAATGAATGCTGTCTGCTTCCATTTGGGTATGTCCGACTTCCAGAATTTTTTGTTCCAAAATTATGTTGTGGTTCATAGCAGTCAACAGTAATGCATTAGCCATTACACAATTTCTGTTCTGATAGGTGCAACCATCGCTGTAAAATATTATTTTTGTTGGTCCATCACAGTCATTTTGTTGTAAGATCTTTTTTTCAATGAAATCAACCCAAATACTAGCAAACTCTTCAGAATTCAGGCCCCCTTCCGTTTCATTCCATAAATAACAAAATCCGTCTTTGTTTTTTAAGTTACAAAAAGCCAGATTGTGTACCTGAAGTTTTGTTCTATAGTAAAGGCTACTAATTTTGGATTTTGGAGCCATCAGCACAGCCTGTAAGTCAACCGTAAACACAAAACGTTCTTCAGCTTTATCCTTTTCCTTCTCTGCCCGAGCTTCTTCTTTTTTGGTCTGGTGTTCTAAATAATTTTCCTGTGATAAATTACCAACTTTAAACAGAGCACATTTCTCACACTGGTCCTTTTTAGGAAAGTATAATCCGAGATTTTTGGCATCAAATTCTTCATGAAAAACGGCAATGGACAAAGGACGCACGTTACGTATTTTACACCAATCATTTACATAAAATTCGTAAAGGGATCGTTTTGATCTCCACTCTGGTAACAGATACTTTTTTTCTGTGCTGGCACGGCAGTAGTGAGATTCCATCACTGGCAATGATTCTAAAAAAGTTTTGAGCTCTTGACGTTCCAATGCAAAAGGCTTCGAAGAAGTAGTAGAAGCCCTATTTTCAAGTGATTTTTTGTCCTTTTTACTAGTTTTAGAAACAGTTTCTCCTTTATTTTTCCAATTAAGGACGGTCCATCTTCCGATTCCAAGCGTATTGAGAAACATAGTTCTGCACACTTTAATTAACTGATCTTCCTTTTTTAAATAGTAAAACATAGACTGAGCTCTTTTTGATGCTTCAGCGACTTTTCTCCCTCTTGGTCGCTTAACAGGTAAGGATGTCACAAGACTATCAACGTGTACTTTTTTTTCGGCCCAGCTCATATTCCAAAATTTTTTAAATATATCCTGTCTGTCCGTTTCTGTAAACGTTGAACATCTCAATGTTCCTTTATTTGTTTCCTTACACTGGCATCTATTTTTCATTATTTTAGCATCCTTTGGGACTTCATAATTCCATGTTTCTCCTTTTTTCTTTCCATAGTATTTTTTCCCGCTTTCTCTTAATTTTCTATTCTTTCTAGCAAACCAATTTGACTTTTGAACCTGCACCCGTTTCTTCCTTTTTTTACTTTTTTCAGGATAGTTATCGTCCTCCGAGTCCGAGTCAGAGTCAACTTTATACGGAACTAAGCCTTCGTACTCACTTTCATCTGATATCGGATCTTCTAACTGATGTAATATGTTGGACAGACTAGGAACGTTATCATTAAGGTTTTCTAAAGTGTTCCTGGAACTGTTTTCAGTTTCTTGTGCTGCTGCTGTGTGTACTGTGCTTTGCTCAGTTATATCTTCAGAGTCCAAATTGTTGTTGCAGTCGTTTGAATTAATCAAGGGTGACTCTACAGAGTCTGAAGCTATAACGGAAATGACATTGCTATCTTGAAATTGCACTTCTTCTCTTAGCTTTTGTCCTTTGGTTGGTGTGACAGTTTCAGTCATAACATTTTTGTCCGGTGTTACAGAAATTTTATTATTAGGTAAGAGCATTGTTAAATTGTTGGTCAATGTATCGTTATTTGGGGTAGGCGATGAGAGTTCGTTTCGGTTATCTGGGTTAATTTCAGTTATATTTTCAACAATGAACGAGTTATCAATACCTTGTAGAGCAGATAGATTAAAAAATTCAAATTCGACATTTTCGATTACAGACCATGTATCAGCATAGGTAGAAGTATCAGGGATGGGTGCATATTGCACGGGTATTTCAGGGATGGGTGTATGTTGCACGCATATTTCAGGGATTGGTGCATGTTGCACGGATAGTTCAGGGACAAGTGAATGTTGCACGGTCATTTCAGGTGGATCCGTTTCTTTTTGTTCATTCTGTTCTCTATTTTTTTTATCGCATAATTCCAGAATTTTTTGTCCACGCCAATGAAGCCTCGAAGACATCTAAAAAATTGAACAATAATAATGTTACCACAATACGCAATAATACGGGGATAAGCTCTTTTTGCCTTCTACAATTCTAAGTATTAGATCTGAATATAATCTTAGTTAGGTATACCTATCACAATAAATTATAATAATATGCCAAACACCATAACTGTACCAAATTTGAACTTATGTATAACCAATACCTACTGATCGAAACTGACTTGTAAACTTTAGGCTAAACAACCTACAAATCAACAAACAAACAACATCCGAAGTTAATTAAAAGTTTGTAATAAAATATCATACAATTCAATATTCAGCACTAAATACGATTATTTTATAAAATTATTAAGATTCCTACTAAACGGCTAAGTACAATAACTTTGCGATTTGGTATAAAGAAAAACTGCTAACTCCCACTTGTATAAACTATAGGTATCTCAATTTATAACAGCAGTATTTACTTACTTCACAATTGAATTTCAATTAAATATTAAGTAAATAACAATAACAGTACATACCTCTACTATATTCCACGTTTGAAAACTTAAATTTAAGCCAAAAACACATTAATAATATATTTTTTTCAAGAGCACACGTGACGGCTGCGAAAACACCGTACAAAATGGTCGGCATGAGGGATTTACCCGCCAACTTTTGAATTCATGGATTTGACTGGTTTGCTCATCACGCGTTTTTGTCAATTTACTAATTTATTTGACGGTTAGCTGTTTTTCTAGGCTGTGTATTTTTTTTTTCTGATTCGAACGGTGTGTAAAACGTAAAAACGGTTAAAAGTGGATTTGGCTGGTTTGCTCTCTAAGCCGACGATAAGTTATTTTATGCTTTTTGAAGGCGGATTTCTTATAAAACATTTATTTATTTTCAAGCCCGCTGCAAGCATCACCGCGGAAAAGTCATAGTTATATTTAAACAATAAGTAAATTGTTCTTCTTTATAGTGCTCTTCGCTTTTATCTTTAACGAGATAACTTATGGTTAGCCTTGAAGTAGGTTGATCTGGTTTTCATCATCATTTCCGCTAAAAATGTTGACTAACATTTGTTATGTATCGAAACCTTCTCCAGATTGTAACAAATACTTTTCTGAAAACCGCATCAAAATCGGTTCAGCCAACCGCGAGGCAATCAAGCACAAAAAAAAAAGACTATCAAAATGGTTGGGAATGTTGACATAACTGCGATAGCAGATATTAAGGTCTATTTTTGTTAACTACAAAATATAAGTAGAAAAGATGCCTGTCCCGCCATGCCTGCCTTAACGACATCTACTCTACTGCTACTCTAGAACCTGGCGGGCTGGCGTTGCACGTGACAATGGCAAAAGATCCGATGGAATGACTCGTACCGTGGGGAATGGGACGTCTTTTAGTGGGGGATGCCACCTGTGTGGATACTCTGGCACCGTCCCACCTCGGTGCGAAGGTTCCGAAGGCAGGTGCGGCGGCTACCACGGCAGAATCAGCAAAACGCTACAAATGCGCTGTTTTTGCGGTAGAAACTCTTAGGCCGTGGGGCCCGGTAGCACGGAAGGTGTTGAAGAATTTAAAAAATAAACAGATTCATGCCTCAGGTGACCATGGGGCTGGCTTTTTCTTCGACCAACAGCCAGCAAAAGCTATCCAACGAGGAAACGCCGCCAGCATCATGGGCACCTATCCCGGTGGCAGAGGTCTAGAGGCCATTTGTAAATATTATAGTTAGAATAAGTTAATTTATTTCGGTATTTAGTTTTACTTAAGTTTTCTTTTTCAGTTTTTTAACAGAAATAAATACACCTATTCACTCAAAATTCCCCGTCCAAAACCAAAGGACCAAACCTCTCTAGAGCCATACTACAAATACAAAAAAAAAAATCTTAAATACACGCACTTTTAACGAATTCTAAAGGAATATAATCACGACTAAGTAGACTTGATTGGTGCCTGAAATGACGAAAACCTAAAAATAAATAATGACTCCTGGTTTATTGCATTTTAAACGCCATTATAATATATTGTTTTGAACTCATCCGCCATTACTGTCAAGTTAATAAGAGCTGTCATACCGTTGACATAACGATAAAAGGTTTAACCGAGTAGAATTAAAGCCTCTGTCAAATTTATGCGCAAACGTTGGCAATACGACAACATTATGGGTAAAGACAATGATGAATAGGGCGTCAGTTGAATACTGGTTGGTAAGTTATCTTCCTCTAGATGCCTCATATTTTTTCAAACAATCGCAGACATAAATACTAGGAAACCATAAATGTTCCGATTGTACATAACCGGCCACTTATCCCGTTAAACGCGTTTACACCGCATGACGTCAATTAGCACGAAATTACCTTTTGTCGCCATCAACAATGGAGAAATTCGCTATTGTACGCCCTCCCTCCACCCCCGAACATCATTATAAACGCAAACTTTACACATTCACACGTTCTATATCATTTTCGACCTCTTACCATGATGTTCGCGTATTGTTTATTGTTTTTAGTTTTTGGCCAAATTAAATCTGATGAAAAAGTTCCGTTTAGTCGATTCAGCGACTTGCCTCGGTGGAAGATGGATAACTTGAAAGCAAATGAAGAGAAACGGAAATTCTGGCCGCAAAAAGAAAATCGATGTGAGTAGTACTTATTCGTTTTGTACTAGAAAAGTGTAAAAATACTGCAAATATTAAATAGAACTAATAACGAAGAAGTAAATTCGTACTAGTTATAAGAATTTCATCTTGTTTCATTGCCAGCGATTGTAATGAATCATGTCACAAGCCCTGCCAAACTGTAATTTTAAAATTAATCTCTTTGTTTAAAAATATATTGAGCGATTAAAATCATTACCCGGGGTAAGGATTTGAGCACGGTCCTAAATATCGTCCCTTTACTTTCTCAACCTCGTATCTGATCGAATAGTTAGATAGGAAAGGCACTCGTGTTCCCTAAAGTATAAATACTGCTTTCCTATCTTACTATTCGATTAGATACAAGGTTGAAAAACTAAAGAGACGTTAAATGAACTAAAGGAAGGAACTAAATACAAAAAATCGTGAGTTAAGACTGCGCCCTCATTACTATTATTGTGTTTTCTAATAAACTTAAGTATTTTCTTAGTAGGTAGGTTTTTGTACTACAAATGAAAACACAACTTATAAGGTATATCACATAGTTTAATAACAATTCACATTCAAGTTATCAACTTAACGGAAAAAAATGGCCACCTTTTCACGTTAAGCTGACTACTCAAAGGGTAATTGTTATTAAAGTTTGTTATGTATCCCATAAATTGTGTTTTTACATGCGCTACAAAAAGGTATCGCCTGATTGCAAGGAAATTATTTAATTAATTAGAAAGCACAATATGTATGTATGTAACGTATGTATGTAAAAACTTTATTGTACAAAAGAAAAACCATAACAATACAATTAATATAAAAATATGTACAAAGGCGAACTTATCCCTTTAAGGGATCTCTTCCAGCTAACCCTTGAGAGATTGAGAAGAGTGAACGGTTGTGCAACGAGTAAACAAGTGTACAAGAAGAAGAATATAACACATTTAGTAACCAATAAAACTTATATAAATAGATTTAAAATAAAACTACATTCAAATACCTACATAAATAGATAGAGAAATATTTATATTAATAGTTAAATATACATACATAAACTACATTTTACGTACCTAGAGGATAATTGATATTTAGGAGATAGAGTCAAGCCAGAACTTCTTTAATTTGCCTTTTAGGGAGTCTACCGTTTGTGATTGCCTAATGCCAGTCGGTAGCCGATTCCATAATCTGACAGAATAATATTCATGAGGGCGCCACTGGACTTCGTCTAGACTAAGCAACTGACTGATGTCTTTTGGTAGATTTTATTGTACTTATAAAACATTCGTGGTTTAAATTTACGTGTCATACTCATACAAACTGAAGCAAGGCAAGGACGGTCACTAAGGCGGACTTGCACGGACCAGAGTTAGCCCTTAACCCAGAGTTAAGCGTCTACTTTTGTACGTGGTTTGCCGCCTAACCTCGGGTTAAGACGCTAACTCTGGTCCACGCAAGTGGGCGTAACTGTCTAAAAAAAACATGCAGTGGAACGTATAACCTCCTCCTTTATTGAAGTCCGTTAACAATTGCCCGTGTTTTTTAGAGAATTTTGGGTTTCATATTCAGTTATTTTCTGCTCAACTCGTGATGATTTAAGGTTATCTTATGATGGTTACAAGTCCAACCTAACCTACCCTTACCTACGTGAATCATATTTAAGATAACCTGACATTAACACGAGTTAGTTAAAAAAAAAATCAGCGACATGAGTATCGGTGTCTACCAAGGGGACGTAATTGCACATAACTGCCTTATTTGCAAATTTGCAAGGCTCATCATTCTCATCATTGTCATTCTTATCCTCAGTCTTGTCCCTGTTCACGGTGGTGACGTTTCCTAACGGCGCATGCTCTGGGGCGTCAGGTGACAACGGCACGTGCATGGCTGCGAGGGAGTGCTCCGCGCGCGGGGGGCAGGCCAACGGGTACTGCGCGAGTGGCTTCGGACTTTGCTGCATCTGTAAGTACATATATACTAAACTTGTCGGTTATTCGTCGTTAAAAAGTATACCATAAGGCATTCTTCACATTAGATGCGGAATAATGTGGATCCGCAAGCCGCTCCGGTGTGCGAACGAGACAGTACTATGCATATGCACGTCTATGCAGGATCCGCATCGGTGTGATAACCGCGTAACAGGTCAAAGACGATAATTATGGTATTTACCACCTAGAATAGAGTCCGTTTAGGAAGGTTTGTGTTGTATAGGAACGAAAGTTGAAGTCATGCCTACAGTGTTGTATAATGTGTTGATATCAGGATTTTTAAAAAAGTACCCTTTTATATACCTTTACTTTACTGATAGCAATATCAACAGGAAACTGCTGTGTCGATATCGCCTGAAAACTCTTTTTCCTTTAATAAAAATTCGATCGATATGCGTAACATTCTTCAGTATTTCACGGACAGTCCGTCAGACAAGTTTTTAATTTTACTATTTTGCCTGTGTTTAATTTTACTATCTCATCTTACTTTTTAGGGTTCCGTAGCCAAAACGGAACCCTTATAAGTTTCGTCATGTCCGTCCGTATGACACAGGCATTTTACATACATTGATGAAATTTGGAGTACCTACAGGTGTCTTGTAGAAGCCGCTTCTTACTTTGGTAGTTAAATAACAAAAATAAATATTTCTAGGGGGCACTCGATACATATACCTACAGCCAGGTAAAAGAAGATAAAAAAACAGCATAAATCATCGCGAGCCATGTATTTCAACAGTTCTTTTAAAAAACACTTTAAGAGTATAAGTAGATTGTTTCCCGCCCCCCACCTTTTATAATTTTAAACCACAAGACAGTATTATTTTAGACATAAAATATGAATAAAATCACAAAGGTACCGGATGATAAATACTTACAAAAATATATGTTCAACTTTATCGGATGAAGCGTTTTTGAGTTGCTTTGAGTCGCTCTCTTACCGTATTTCAATATCTTACCGTCACTCTCTTATTGTCAGAAAGTGACGGATGTTTCATTCACACTTTGTCACGCAATAAACGCAGCCCTGTTAGGCCCCCTGGACACGCCATTTTTTTTCTAACCTCTTTGGTACCCAACAAAGACTTCAGGGGTGTGATTCTCTCAAAACCGGCGGTTGGTCGGACGAACGAGTGATATAGCAGAGGCGATTTTAAGTAGTTCCGTCAGAGCGAATAGAACACATTTAGCGCGTGCATTCTCAATTTGGCAGCATGGCTTCTGTCGATAAAATCGAACGTATAAGGCTGCCTAATTGAGAATGCACGCGCTAAAATGTGTTTTGTTTGCTCTGACGGGACTACTTAAACTCACCGCTGCGATTATGCACGTTCGTCCGACCGTCCGTTGTTTTTGAGAGAATAACACCCCAGGAAAAAATCGTCGCTTTAATCGTGTTCCAGTCATGACGTCATGCGGGAGCAGTACGTCAGAGAACGGGACCTACTTCGTCAACAGCGGGTACCCATCGTCGTATGACGGGACAGGCTCTTGCGATCTGACGGTCATCAAGAATCACCCTGATGTGTGCCAGATAAGGTAATAAATTACACCCTGTTTTTATTTTACTCTTATTCTGCCTAAAATTTAAGACTGCACCGAGCAAACGTCGAGCGTCCAGTGGCGCCCTCAATACTAGGTATTGTTGTGTTTTCTAATGAACTAAAGCATTCCCTTTCAATCAGACGATACGTTTTTGTAGCGCAAGTAAAAACACAATTTATGAGATACGTAACAAACTTTAATAACAATTACCCTTTGAGTAGTCAGCTTAACGGGAAAAGGTGGCCACTTTTTTCCGTTAAGTTGATAACTCGAAGGTGAATTGTTATTAAACTATGTGATATACCCTTTAAGTTGTGTTTTCATTTTTAGCACAAAAACCGACCAATTTCAAGAAAATACTTTAGTTTATTAGAAATCACAATAATAGTAATGAGGGCGCCACTGTACATCCGGCGTACGCTCGGCGCACTCTTAAGTGTTGACATAATGGGAGAGTGTCTTTTTATGTAAGTACATATCTACAGCTGTTAATTGTGACCTCCTGAAGACTGTAGTGAATAAGGAGGTTAGGGATAGCGAACTTTGAAGAACTTATTGGAGTCTAAATAAGGCACGAGTAGCTTAAGAGCTAATTATATACCGTTGCATACATATTATTTTCTACAAAGTTAAAGTTAGCTAACTACAAAGTTTGTCGTACCTACTTAATTAGCTGAGTTCTTACAGGCGGCTTCTAAATTGACAGCGACCTGCCGACTGCGGAAAATAAAATCGTTTCTTCGTGATGATTAAATTATTATTAATGCAATGTTTTAAAGATTTTTACAAATTTAATTTAGTAAATGAAACAATAAAGTAAAAGAATTACTTATATGGAATGTCTGTTTGTTTTTGGAGCCGCCGTATTGCCATTTTGCATAACAGCCGACCTAATAGGTAAATTTTATTATAATTGGTAATTATTATTTCTCTTAAAACTCCTGCAATGGTTATTGATTAATAACCAGAATGTTTTATGTATTTTTAAATATTACAATTGTTGTAAAGACAGTTGTTGACAAGTGTAACATAAAACTCAGATGTCGGTTGATCACCAAACACCAAACCTGACATAACTTATTCGCGTAACCATGGTAATAACAATGCTCTGATTACTATTATATAACTGTTTTTACCATGGAAATGCTCATTATAGAATGGTTTGGTTGCGCTATAAGTGATATTCTGATACCGTTAACGATATCAATAATATTGGCGGATTATAGTAGGCGAGTAGAAAAACTAAGTTTAGATTTATTCTTAAATTTAGTAAGGTAAAACTTTATACACATGCTGAAACTGAGCTTGAAATTAAAACAGAATAAATGTTTTTCACTGAAGGTAGCCCTTTAATATAGGAAGTGTGAAAAAATTATAATCACTTTTATATTAACTTAACTTAGTTTTTCATAGGTAGGTCATAGGGTACTTTGAAGTTACTTATCTGATTACGCAAGTAATATCAATTTCGTTTTTGATGTGTTTTTTTAAATGAATAACATGCTTAGGTTGGATTTCAACCGGTTTACGATATCGGGTCCAGAGCCCACGAACCACGTCTGCAACCAAGACCAGTTTATAGTGTCCGGCGGGAACCCGGTGCCGGCCATCTGCGGCGTCAACCAAGGAAACCACAGTGAGTGACAACAATGTAATTATGGCACCATCAAGCTGGTATGTTGGTAGTGGGAGGAGCCTAGGACCTTAATGGCGCGTAGTTGATCCATCGAGTTTAGATTCGTTTGGCTGGTCATTTCATAGGAAGGTACAGTAAAACACAAGCGATATGGCTTATCGATGTACCTGCACAGATGACATTTTTTCGAAGCGCGGGAACCAATCAGCGTAGCGTATTTGTATTCTGTGCTATTATTGGTTATTAGTTACGCCATGTTGACGCGCGCCCGAGTGTCATTCGTCAGCCGTCAAAGGTGCATGAATGAGATGGAAAAAATAGATGAAATTCAATTTACACCTGATAACTATTACGTACAAGTCTGATCGTGGGTTTTAATCGTGCTTTCTGAAATCATCGGAATTGTTTTTCGTGTCTCCGCGAACGAAGATTCACGACACGCCATATCGGTTGTGTTCTACTGTAGTTATAAAAGTAATAGTTACTTAAGTACAGGGATAATCAGCACCAATAAAAGGATTTAACTTTTTTTATTTTTCCATTTTGTTTAAGTTAATAAATTTAGAAATAAAGAAAAGTGAATAAAAATATATTTGATTTTTAACCAGTTAGTATTATGTACCTATTAATAACAATAATTTTTGTGTTCATTTCATGATTGGTCTACTGGTGTCATATTAAATCCATCATGGCGAATTCCACATAAAAATGTTTTTTTCATTTTCCTATGCTATCATATGAAAGGTTTTCATGCATAAATCGTTAAAAAACATTATTTATTAATAACAAATGTATCATTACTTTGTAACATAGTTATTAAAGTAGCTGAGAGGCGACGCGTGATAGTTATGACGACAAAATATAGTTTCTTCGTACTTTGGTTTCTTATAGTTTTAACTTTATCCCATGTGTTACAGTGTACATAGATGCCGGTATTGGCACTACAAATCCTGTGAAGCTGACTTTCGTGACCAGTGGTGCAGCATTCGCGAGGATGTGGAAAGTGAAGGTCACCCAGATACCGTGCAGCACCATCTATAAAGGTCTGGTTTTAATTTTACTATCCTAAGCAGGAGTGGTGCTGTCTTAAGTCACTATCATATCAATTAAGTTGTTGTGTTTTTAACAGTACTATAATAACCATTATAACATTGTTATACTGACAATTTTATTACCTGTGCAACCAATGTTATTCACAACCCTGTACGTGTTAGTTAATATTAGGACCTGAGATTAGAGAATGCTAGGCGATATCAGCTGTGGATTCTGACCTGCTAGAAGCGATATCTCAGATGACACATCTGATAGCTTGTGTAATCTCTTTACTAAGGCACGGCCATTTGGCTTAGAAGAGCAATGAAACTCGGTGTCGACTAAAATGTTTTTTGAATGTAATATATACTTCGCTGTCGCGTCTTTATAATAATTATTTATTCTTCGGTATATTGTGATGAAAACATTATTAAAATCTTCGAAGCACTAATGCACGAATGTTTGCGTAACTAACATACAGTGGACACTCGTTATTTTTTCGGTCTAAACTAAAAATTAGGCTATAAGTAATTGTCAAATAAATAAATAATGTTCTTTCTACTTAAGTGCAGACGTTCAGTCAGGTATGTTAAAAATTGCCAGTATTAAATAACAACATCGAAACTTCGAGGTAATTATAAAGTGTGTTACGCGATTCAGTCCCATTTTAAATTAATAACAGTAAAATATTTGAACCAGCACGCTGGCACTTAAGTTTTTACGGTGCTTCCATGTTTTTCTTCTATTTCAGCTGATGAAGGCTGCCTCCAGTACTTCACGGGAGTATCAGGCCAGCTGCGCTCGTTCAACTACGACCCGGCCTCTGGGCTCCAGCTGAGCAACCAGGACTACGGCATCTGCATCAGGATGGAGAGGAACTTCTGCGGCATCCAGTACTCCTCTTGTCCCGATAATGGTACGACTGTTCTGTAAAAAGTAAGGTCAGGTGGGGTAAGAACATTAACGAGGTAAGTGCGACAGACCATATATATTTTATTGGAACTATTGTTGGTTAGACAGACTTGCCCCGTAGAGGCACGTGCCCCACCTAACCTTACCTATTATGCTGGCTCCTTATATTTTAACCCGCAATACAAACATTTTAAACATCGGGAACCATTGACAAGTATTTTTTGAAAAATAATATTATACAGTGTGTTACCGGCATGCGGGCATTTATTAAGACTGCCGATAATATGCTGCTTTAGCAATTGTTTGCAAGTATTATCAATTAAAAAATAATTAAAATAACATCACAATTAATTTTCTTAGATACTGTCCATTTTTAATGTAGTGCATGTGCTGCGAGTTCATCGTTATCAGTATCGCTGTTGCTTACGAGGCATGTCGTGGTACGGGGGCAAATCATAATAATCAAAGTATCCGTCGACTGTCATTTACACTTGTCAAATGGCTGTGCTTTACATTGCTGGCAATTAAAATTTTGTTCGAAACTTAACAAAGCCTGAAAATGTGTTTATTAATAATTAAATTAATGCCATAGTTACGTTACAGATATACGTTATTTTAACCTACTTAAAAAAAGCCAGGGTGCTGGTAACACACTGTATAATATTAATATCTCATTCAATTATTATTTAAACATCGTCTACATAAGAAGTCTTTGATTGGCAAGGATTCTTTGCTCGAAATAAGAAAATAGATACAAAATCCGTGACTTCGTCCTATAAATTGTATCAATACGAATCTCAAAACGCACACGCACCTCAAAAATTAAAATAATCACATATTTTTATTAATAAAAATAACCGGTGGGCATCGTTCCCAAAACATTTTTAAAATAATAAAAGCAAGATGCCAAACAGAATTGAATTTTAAACAGATTATTTGCATTTAAGTGACAAGATTACATATTAAACTCGATGTAATTTTTACCACCTAGAATTAGAGGCCTTAACCACTGACTCTTAACAGTGATGCTCAGCTGATGACATACTTATGTGATTCAAATACTTACGAAAACTCAAAATCACCATTACTTCAAAGGCGAGAGAAGTCAACAGACGGGTAGTGAATTTTACAAATTATGTAAGAATATAAAGTATTAGTCACCAGTCAGATTTTTGTTTCTAACTGGATGATTTTCTAGGATATAAAATAAGTATTCTTAGAGAAATATTTATTTTACTCTAGTGGGGCGTTACATGAGTTTTTTTTTTCAGTAAATAATCGCACCCGCGCCTTTACTATATCCGGGAACAGCAACGGCCCCGTGAACGCCATGGTTGGATCCGGGGTTGGCCCAAATAACTGTGCCAACGATTGGCTATTGGTCCCATGTGCGTCCAACGTTGGCCGCGTCCAACCCGCGCAGGCGCTGTGCACGGACAGGATATGCGGAGGGACGTTTTCGGCCGAGCTGACTATGCAGCCTTCTACTGTTATGAGTGGGTGCCTCTCTGTTTATTTGATCCTGGTACTTTCGGTTTTGCGAAAGTTTTGTTTTTTGCTACCTGGGCACTTTGTTTTAGGCGTTTTAGCCCATTTTGCTGTATTTTACGGTGGCTTTTTTATCACTTGACAAAATAAGAGCTATTATTTATAATATCGAGAATGAAATAACTGGTAATAAAAATGATATAATACTTACCCGTTTGGTTACCGGGTTAGAAATAGTGCCTCTCCATGTCTCCCCGTGAATGTAAAAGGGAATAAAGGCGTGTAGTATACCTGTTAGGCGATGTGCTTGCAACCATTCACTAATACACTGGTAAACATCTTAGCGTAAGTATGCAAAATGTGGTTAAAGAATTATCAACAAATTTTAAGAGTTGGAAATTCTGTAGCTCTGCCTACCCGTCTGGGAATAAAGGCGTGACTTTATGTATGTGTATGTATGTAATAATTATAAACTTTAATCATCATCATCATCAGCCTATAGCAGTCCACTGCTGAA
This sequence comes from Acleris laterana, assembly GCA_963966035.1. Classification (NCBI taxonomy): domain Eukaryota; kingdom Metazoa; phylum Arthropoda; class Insecta; order Lepidoptera; family Tortricidae; genus Acleris; species Acleris laterana. Next base: position 9,171,196 of record OZ014438.1, read on the forward strand.
CATAGGCCTCTAATATGGTTCGCCAATTGGTTCGATCCTGGGCCTCCTTTGTCCAACCGCTCCCACCAAACCTAAGCTGCTCACGTCGTCCGTCCGTCCGTCTGGCGGCTTATCCACACTACGCTAACCTACACTAAACTTTAGTTACAATTAATTACCAGTTGATATTATTACCACTTCGTTTAAATCTAATCACTTCATTTGAATTTTAATTGCATGCTTTGGGGACTAAAAACATGTTTTATTAGATGTAATTACAATGTTTTAAATAATAGTACTAACTTTGTTGGTGCTAATAAGGCATTTAGTTAGGTATGAACGGCCTGAAGTTTTGTTCCAATTTATTTTAGCGCCTTGCTTTTTTTATTATTATTCTTATTGATATTAATAGTGTTGAAACATCATGTAAAAATAAGCTTGGCAACATAGTTAGTAAACTATGAACGCCAATAATACCATTGTCACACAATATGACAATCGTATTGTCGCTTGTCCACGTAAATTTGGTCTATAGGCCTAGCTAAGACGCGGCTTAGGTCGTTGCAAAAAAAAATTACATAGGTAAGGGCTTTAATTAAAACATTAACTTGATTGATTCCTTTGTGTAACGAAATTTACCCTTATAAAAACAACATACAAACGTATGACTGACTTTCGTTACACATACGATGCGATCGTGATTGTGTTTTCAATAAGCCTTTATGTACTTAATTTTGAAAACGATCCGCTAATGTGTCTGTTTTTATCAACTCAAAATGTATGGAGTTGAGATATGTGAACGACGGGACCTAACATCAGCTTACGTCAATCCATTGGTCGATGTTTGAATTATAACTTAGCGTTATGCATATTCACTGGCCCCCTGGCCCGGGAACCTAATATGGCTGCGTTTACTGCGTTACAAAACGTACATAAAACATCCGTCACTTTCTAACACGTATGTAGGTATATAAATACGAGAGTGACGGATGCTTTATACACATTTTGTCATGCGATAAATGCAACGCTAAGCCCGCTGGTGAGCGGAAGTTGACAATGTACACTCGACTATGTGCTTTAAGTACCTACCTACAGTAAAAAGGCTTGCCCGAAGCTCGACTTTTTTTTTAAATATACTTATTTTTCAGGTACGGTCAAACCGTTCAGGTTGTGGTTCCATACGGACAACGTTGAAGCTCCTTTGGATATCGGCAATAGAGGCTTCTGTCTCAATTTCATTCAGCAGCCATGTACTAACAACGTTATGTAAAATTTGAGACTTTCGTGTAGTTACATTGTTTGGTTAAGCTTTTTGTTTTTATGACTTTTATCAATAAAATATGTTTTTTTTTTCTGTTTATTATTATAAATATTTAACACATTCATTATACAATACCTACCTGGGAAACGGAATTGACATTTTCTAACGTCGGGTTGGAGTCCGAAAACAGCCGTGAGTAATCTGATTTAAATAATTTCCAACGAAATATGTAAATTCTAATTACAGAACAGAAAATTAAACATAGGTAAGATCTACTGGCCATTATATATATTTTTTTAATTTATTTGGGTCAACAAACAGTCACAACAAGGAATTAAATTACAGAAACAAACTTAAAGAATAAGATGACGTTTGTGTGACCATCACCGTTAACCACAATTACATATTTGATGAGGTTTTCGGAGTAGGCATAACGTTTTTTGTCCTAAAAATGTTTGGCCGAGAACGTTTGGCATACTGTTGAATGGCATACTACTCGTTTGTCCTAATAATTTTTGCGCATACTCATTTTACGTCCTAAAGCAAGTTGGTCCTAATATTGATAACTCTAAAGTCTAATTACCTAAAGCATAATATTCCTAACATGAATTGTCCTAATAATTATTTTGCCTATTTTTAAACTGGCTACAATTACAGCACCCAAACTAAACTATGGTAGGCATGAAGTCAGAATCGTTACGTATTCTACCTTCAGGCAGGTCAGATTTCGGTTAGGTTAGGTACGATGACGAGCGAAGCGAGGAGGAGTGTTAGGTAGAACCCTAAATCCTAACCCCTAAACCCTAACGAGCGAGCGAAACGCCAGAATCAATAAGTTTGACAAGGTTAGGTTTGTAAATAAAACATTAAATATTAGGAATATTACAATTATGCACATCAATCATTCGACAGTTGAATCTTAGCCACATCAAACGATAGGACAAATAATATTTAGGACAAACGATAATAGGAGCAACAATTTCGGACAGTCAAAAATATGCGGAATAAAGTGTATGCCACACGTTATTAGGACAAAAGATGTTATGCGACACAACGATAGGACTAATAATTGTATGCCATTCGATATAGACCCATATATTTTATATAGTATACTAACCCTCCCAATCTCCCATTCCTAACATTGTTAGCAGTGTACATTGCTAAGGACAAAAATCAAGAAAACTCAACCCCTCCGCTGCGTCACGAGAATTAACTATACTTTATGTGTGACCAATTTTCGCGCCGCAACGGAAAAGCTAAACCCTTCTAACCTCTGCCCCCAATTAAATGCACACCCTTTCCGGAAAACGCCCAAACGCGCGCGATAGTTAAAGTATGCTGTAAATATGTTTTGGCCTTATCCTTTATTGCGAAATTTTAATTTGACAGAAAGTGTTAGATAAAACATACATTAACCAAAACAGGTTCATTGTACCTACTCTCATGAATAAGAATATAGGAATTTACACGAGTATAAGAAAAATACTCTATCTTGCTTCTCGCCTACATAATCGCATGACGCGACGCTTACAATTAGTGGCCGCGAGCACAATCAGCGCACGAGCACATGCAGGCACAATACACAAACACACAGACATGGACACAGAGCTACTTAGACTAAGTACGTATTTATTTTTATGTTCGTAAAACTATACATACTCGTATCTTTCCGTGGATGTCGTAAAAGCCGACTAAGGTAATAAAGGCGTGTAGTACTGTTAGGCGATGGGCTTGCAACCTGTCACTAATACACTGGTAAACATCTTCACCTAAGTGTGCAAAATGTGGTTACAGAAACATCAAAAAGTTTTTATAGTTGTTGAAAATTCTGTAGCTCTGCCTACCCCACTCTGGGAATAAAGGCGTGAGTTTATGTATGTATGTATGTAACTAATAACTATACATAATAATGTGCTAGTAGTTCAAGTACAATTATCTTTTTCAATTTTATCTTTAAGCACGTCTAATATTTGGTTCCTATACATATGCGCATTGGTGACAAAGATATCTATTTTATAAAATAGCACATTATAGGAGTCGACGAGCCTGCGCATAGGCAATGAGGACGGCGGTGAGGGCGCCCCTTGCGCTGCTTTCGATAGGGCATTTTGAAACACAGTTTATTGTTAAGTTCAATACAGCCGTAACGATTGTTACAGAGGCAGTGTATCGCCTTTAACATTAGGCGTCTTGAATTCAGATCTAAAAGATGATATTTTTTTAATAAATGAATTTAAGTATGATAACCGGTTACGAAAACAACGGTATTGCATGGTAGGGTAAGCGTACCAGTGAATGAACAGTGCTAGTGAATGAACAAAATGAGCCGTTTCTCGTAAATCAAGGGTTCTTTTAATTTCTACCCTACAAAGTATTTTTTTTTATTGGCATCTTTTCTAGTAACATCATGGTAACATTAAATTCAACTCAGTTGCATTAGTTGAACCATGGAGGACATCTAAAGTTGACGTGTTGCAGACGTATTTTCGTTGTATGGGGCAGTAGTTAGCAGACGGGTAAGTTACCTTGTGTTTGAAGTGATATTGTTCTTATTCCACACAACTGAGATCCGTAGTGTGTGTTTATTTTAAGTCTTAAGGATATATTTTTTCTATTTACAAGCCATATCAAGTGTTTTTGTTTCAAATTGCCATTTTTGGCCAAATGTTTTATAACTGGATCACAGAAACCACTAAAACCAATGAATGAACGACGGTGTTCATTTACTAGAACCGCGTGATTTACTTATTTTACAATATTGTGAGTTTTCGTTGTTGTATTAGAGTTTCTTTTTCAGAAACATAGCTGTTAGTGGATTGTCCTTCATGTGGCCAGTATTCGAACAAACTCTCAAATGCTTAAAATGTTCGTTCATTTACTGGTTTATTATTTCCAGTAAATAAACTACCACCAATGTGACTGGTTCATTTATTGGCTTAGCATAAAATTTAAGAGCCAGTTATTGAACTATCGTTATTTGAAAATAACCTATTATACCTACAGCGTTTTCAGGCGGGAAAGTTGCACGTCAATCAACACTAAGTATTAAAATAAAATTTTTATAAATCAATTTAAAAGAAGGATAAAACATAATCAACAATTAAACATTGTTCATTCACTGGTTTCATTTGTTCATTTGCTGGTGTTTCTATGTTCAATCACTGGTGTTTTGGGGTGTTTGCGGCTTAAAATAGCTATAACTTAAAATTAAGCAATGTTATTGTAAAACAAACGTTATAGAAGCAAACTAGTATACTTGATTGATTGATAACGACATTTATATTTGTTGGTAACAACTTCCATTTTATTAAAAAAAATATTTAAAGACGAAATTCTCCTTAAGGGTTCATTCACTGGTACGTTTACCCTACGCAGAAACTTCTTTTGTACCGACTCGATAGCGTCTGAGTACTTATAATAAGGGTTCCAAATTGCAGCAGCGTGTTCTAGTTGAGAATTAACAAGGGTCTTAAATAAGAATTAGTAGGTAGTGGGGCGCTTAAATTCAGTGCTGGCACGCATCACTAAGCCGTACATTCTGAACGCTTGCTTTACTTATGATATTATTAATGTGCAAATCAAGGTGTAGTTTTGAGTCCAATGTTATTCCAAGATCCCGAATAGACTGAACTATTTCTAATTTGGTGTTACATAAAAAGTAAGGATTGTTTATTACTTGTCGTTTTTTTGTGAATTTAATAGTTTTACATTTGTCAAATTTTTTATATACATATAAGTCATATAACAAATGTATTTGAAACTGCTGCCATCTACTATCGGACGGTGTAACTAACTGAGCTTTATTATTGGGTTTAGCATCCTACCCGCGAAGCTTCGCTGCCGTCCTACTTTGAGAAGGTGCCACCAGATGGCGTAAGTATAACTAATAAAATATTTTTTTAACGAATTCTATAATGATCATTTATTACGAACCATATCTGAGACCGAGATACAAGCTTTAGTTTGACTGCAAATTAGAAATTCCAAGCGCTTATAATTAATATGCCACAACTCTAGCCAATCTTCCAAAACATGTACACTTTTTTTTTGTTAACAAAGGTTCGATTCCTATCGTGAACGAATTCAAACAATTCGTGATTATTTTGGGTTTTATGGTAACTACTGCCATCTACTTTTGACTTATTGAACTATCTCAGTTCAACCAAACTTCCACGCAGCAACCTGTTCACAGCCATCATTCTTCAAGCAATCCCCACAAGATGGCGCTGATGTTAAAATATTGTGCGTATTGTTTTCCACGTCTCTACGCCATATTTCATCAATTTCTAATGAATGAGTATAAAATTGATCCGGAATAATCTGAGCATTTTTTAATAAGTTTAGTTCTTGTTAAAATTCTTTTTCTACTAAGCGATATAAATCTGTCAAACTGAGTTAAATGTGCTCCAATTCTTCACTAATAGGTTCCTTAAAAGTTCGGTTCTTTTTGTCATGCTGTCAGCAATGAATAACCAAACAAAAATACATACATACAATTTTTGAATTGTGAATTTAATTACAAAAAAACAAGATCTAGGTACCATCAGCCGGTTTTACAAATTCATTATAATATAAAACAAATAAATGATAAAGCGTGTAGGTATAGTAGTGGCTGTTTGTTGTCAAATTCGATTATGACTTTAATGTACTTACTGGGTGGGTTTGGCCCAGTTTGTTTAGTTCGTTACTCCCTCACGCCTGGCAGAGGCGGAACAGATTGCCCAATTTTGCCGAACCAAACGAGGTATCGTTAAATTTGTCTTAACGAGTGTCACTCTGTACATACTTTGATAAAATATATGACAAGATGGCAGAGTGAAAGCGTGTAAAGTGTCAAATAATCGGTCGGGTATATACATTAGGTACTCTTCTACGAAATTATAGACGCCTAAGCGACGACAGTTCGGCATAATAATATCAATCATCATAAACCAGGCAAATCCACGGCTTCGGTCTAGTTCATTCCAATAGAATCGTCAGTTGACTCATAGATCGGATCACTTCGTTAAAATACCAGCTGAATTTATTGGACGACCCAGTAATTTTAACGAGATCGCTGCTACCGTGAAATTTGCTGTTTTTTAACATTTTTTATAGAGGCAGTAGCGCGTTAAGTAGAAGTGATACGACTTAAAAAAGACAAAAATATACTTTTACTTATAATTATTACATTTTTAATTATGAGTTTATCATTTGGCCGATTCGGTCTTGGGATATTAGTGTTAAAGACGCTACAATACTGATATACCAAATAAGATGCTGTTGTTGTTATGGTGCTTTAATGTGATTGAATTCATATTGCGATTGACGTCTAGTCGCCTGGCTACGCGAGTTACGACTACGCGCGACTAAAACATGCAAAAAATCGATTATAATTTACGGGCAGTGTGTGGATTTTGAATCTCATTCGGTGACTTAAGCTCACTGATATCTAGAAGGATATTTTGTATCTTTGAATCTTATTAATGAGTAATTGAAGTTCTCATGCCTATAATAATCATAAACTAGCTTCTATCCCTACTTACTCGTAAACGAGACCACCGCGTAAATTAATTTTAATTTTACTTAAGTACTTCTTACTTCTACTGTGAGTAAAATTGAAAAACATCGTAAGGACTATAAATCAAGCTCTCTTATTATTCTCGTACTGGGTAGTGGGATGGAAGCAATCTTAGCTAAGAGGAAATGCGGGGACGAGACATGACACTTATACGAGGTCGTTTAGCCAATCCGCAGCTTCTGTCGCAAATACGTATGCGGGTTCCTCGTGTTTCCACCCTGCGTGACCGACGCCGCAGTTTCTTCGCCATCCCTCCGGCCAGGACGCGTGCTCTCGCTTCATCCCCCTTACACGAAGCCCTATCACTTCTCAATGCTATCCTGGATATTGATCGCCAGCTTGACATTTTCTTCACCCCAGAGTCAAGATTTTTAACCGCATCATGTCGTTTTCTAGAGGCAAGAGTGACTCCGAGCTCAATTTTTAGGTAGTTAGCATAGCATAGTATTAATTTAAGTACCTAGTTGTTTTTCTATATAGTTAGTAGTATTGTATAGCGTAAGCGGACATGTTCATAATTATACTATATTTTCTTAATTATTTTGCTATTGGGACATGTTAAATTGAATGATAGTATGTAAGTTGACGTAAATAGTATTGTGTTAATAATTAGTTTCATACCATGTTGACATAAATAGTGTAATTAAATGTGTAACAATTAGCACGTAAGGTTTAACTGTTAGTGCTAATTGGTAATAAATAAATAAATAAATAAATAAATAAATAACATATTGTAAAGAATGTGTACCTATGTATTAAAAATATTGCTGACGCACTGTTCTCGAATCCAATGTGTTGTTTAAGCTAGAGAGCGTTTAATTCAGCTCAGACCGATTATAGGTATCTAAGTACAGAATAACCTATAGTAGGTCCTTACCCATGAAATTGGCGGTTTATATGGAGTATTGTATGAACACTGTGCTTTTCATTAAATATTGCGGATTATTTAGTAACGTCTAATGCAAACCAAACCAAAATTCTGTCAGGAACATTGGACACTTCTAAGTTATATTATACATATCTTAATTACTTAAAAATAGGTAACTTCATAAAACTCTGCGTAATTGAAATACATGAACTCGCAGCACATGAAAAGAGTTGAGTTGACACTTTAATTTTAACCATTAAGTAAGAAATTTAACCATAATTATTATTTGTATCTAAACCCTTTGTAGCATAGTGTATTAATGAAATTGAAATGAATAAGTTCCGTACGAAATAAAAAACGTAAAAAAAACACCAATTTCATAGGTAAGGACCCAATATATTTGAAAAGCTGTGGTAGTAGGTAGTAAGCACTAACTAGATATTGAAAAGGTACGAGATGTTACAAAAAATAAGCGAGTCGTGAGTCGAGAAAACGTAGGAATACATTTGTAACTGGGTAGTGATTATTTCAACAACGACGGTCGGACGGACGAACGGGTGAATGTCCAACCCGCGAGTTTTAGTAGTCCCGTCAGTGCGAACAAAACATATTTTAGCGCGTGCATTTTCAATTAAGCACCATGGTTTCTGCCGATGATGGATTGAACGTATAAGGCTGCTGAATTGAAAATGCACGCGCTAAAATGTGTTTTGTTCGCTCTGACGGGACTACTTAAACTCGCCGCTGCGATTTCGCTCGTCCGTTCGACCGTCCGTTGTTTTTAAGAGAATAACACCCCCGTACATTACCTAACGCCACCCACTTCATTTCACTTTTTTAAACATTATACAGTGTTACCAGCACCATGGCTTTTTTTAAAGTAGGTTAAAATAACGTTTATCTGTTACGTAACTATGACATTTATTTTATTAATAAACAAATTTTCAGTCTTTGTTAACTTTCTAACAAATGTTTTATTACCAGCAATTTGAAAGCACAGCAATTTGACAAGTGTAAATAACAGTCAACGGAGATGTAGTGCAAAATGATTTTCCTTCGGGAAAACTCGGATCTCAATCGGAATACGATGGCACCCGAACTGTCAATCAATGATTGTATTAAATGAGTGACGTTTTCATGTCCATTAAAATGGAACTTTATTGTTTAGTGTCAAATGACAAAGTGACAAATGACAGCATTTGTCAAATCATTTTGCACTACATCTGTACTTTGATTATCTGCCGCCGTACAACGACATGCCATCTACTAAGCAACAGCGATACTGATAACGATGAACATGCAGCACATGCACTACATTAAAAATAGTCAGTATCTAAGAAAATTAATTGTAAAGTTATTTTAATTATTTTTTAATTGGTAATACTTGCAAACAATCTCTAAAGCAACATATCACCGACAGTTTTAATAAATACCCGCATGCCGGTAACACACTGTATATTGACAAGTTATTCTGTTACAGAAATCAGGAGATAGGTAATTAATAAAAAAACATGTTTACGGAAGAGTCAATATATTAAATTTCCATGTATAAATAAGCTTCAGTAATGCTAACGCTACAATTTAAAGTAGTCATCTGGCCATTGATACCAAAAGTAAGTACGAAATTGCTAAATGTATATCTAACTGCCGCACTCAGAGACGCTAGTTAAATTTAATGCTTGATTAAAGTTGCCGCTGTCGCATTCATTGCAATTGTAATACAAAAAGACAACAAGTCACTAAACAAGCATTACATTTAATTGACGTCTTTGAGTGGTGCATTAAATCAAAAAAGGGTAATTCTAGATAGGTACCTACTTAATCAACACGTTCGGGCCTAGTTAAATAAAAACTTGTAAAAAGTTTGAGAATACATCGTTGCTTAAATACTAAAGGGCCTCAAATCAAAATGTGTTTGTGTTGCATTTAAATTCGGAATGCTATATACTTTAAGTTTTAAATCAAACTATGTCTGTTTTTGTTTTGAGGCGCTTTAGCATTTAAGCAGCGACATACAGTGACCACAAATTAAATAAATGCATCATAAAAGTCAACTACAGCAAGCCAACGATGCATTGTGTAACTATTCTTCAGTTGAGTACCGTTAAAATTAGGTAATTCTTCCATACTTATTTATTCTGTGGTTGAGTTTACGCTTAGGTCAAATCTAGTTCCGCCCGTTGTCACCAGAGGAGCCAGTAGTTTTCAGTTGTGGTTTACCTTTTCTAAAAGAGATGTCGCTAGTTAACTTTAGCCGACTTAGCGAAGCCAATTACTTACCTACTATACTTGAGTTTAAATGTCTGTATGCAATGTAGATATGTATGTTAGAGAAAATCTGATGTTCTACTTTTTACCTCTTGAGTTATATGTTTTATCGATCGATTTTAACATATCAATGGGGTATCTTATCTTCCGAGACAAACGTGCGAGCGTCAGTAGCTTTATTAAGAGTTTTAATAATCATATCAATGGCCAGAACGCCTAATGTTACAGTCAACCACATTATAATAATGTCACTACATGATGGACTCACGTTGAATAGCTACGCATATTTACAACTTTATAATAAAAGTAGAATTTTTATTTACGCAGCTGTGAACTTTTTTCTAAAGAACATTACGCTTCAGGATACCAATTATTTATTTCTCTGCATTAATGCCATAATTTAGGGGTAGGTATCGCAATGACTACATTGTCAAAACGTCAAAATCGGCAAAATCTAATAAATAACTTTAAAGTAATTTTTGTAACTTTATATCAATCTGTCATTTCAGTTGCTAATAGACAGAATAACTAAAACTTAACATAGCATGTAGGTACGTCAAGTCAAAACTGAAACATTGTTATTTCTTCATTTCTATGAACTTTCTAACAATTTCACACTTTGTGTCAAACTGCGTCACTATTGCCTAACGCAGTCGCAATCGTAATCGACATCAAGCTGGAATAGTTGTTTTCATTTTGAAGGCAGACTCGCCTTTGGACTGTCAAAATGAAAACGATTGCGATTGCGAGTGCGTTAGGCAATAAGCCCTCAGGTTCACCTAAATAAAATTTCTACTTAAAGTCGATCTAGTTGCTATATGTTTCTACAATTACTTACAATTACAGTACAATTCAAGAATATTGTAAATTAAAAGATGTTGGTAGTGTACATAAAACACATTAAACACAAAATGTTCATAATACAGTCAAATAGTCATGATTGAGTTTGATAAGGTCAGTATAAAATTGGATCTTTCTACAATACATTTCATTATTCACTAATATGAAAAGCCTAATAAGCTGCCTTTATTTTCTGTTGCATATCAAATGGCTTCAACAATTTTTTGTTTTAAATAATATCGGATTCGGTAATGACAGGCCTAATTGTCTAACGCACTCGCAATTGCAATCAACTTCAAAGTGGAACAATTGTTTTCATTTTGTATGCAGACAAGGCTTCGATTTTCAAAAAGTAAACGTTTGATATTGCGAATACGTTAGTCAGCCAAGCGTTTTCTGTATCGCAATATATTTCGTCTTACTACCTACTCCTTGGCTGAGAATATACATAGCAATATCTAAAAACACTTGGAAATAATAAATTATATAACGCAAACATTGAATTAAAGGCGCTATCCTTAACCCATATGAAGAGTATTCGGAAAGATAATAATATCTTTTTTAAATGGGAATTAAATCTTAAAATGAACAGTAACGCATTATTTATCAATTTATTCGTTATTATGTTTTATGAATAATATTATATTGAATGGACCGGTGACGCCATTTAGTACCTTGCTACATAAGTTTTGAAAGAAAGTAACTTATCCTAACTTAACCTGTTCAAGATAATGCAATGTTAATTATAGTAAGTAATAAAAATTAAGCAACGCCATGACATAAAAAATGTTTTTTTCTTTTAAACAATATAATAAAAAGCGACTTAAAAATGGTCCATTTTAAGTACTCGCCTATTGTGAATTTTTTAATACTTTCTGCAACGAAAATAAAGTACTTACTTATAATCAAACTATGTCTCAAAAAAACAAAACACATTTTTATTAAATAAGTATTAAAAAATAAATAACAAATGGTGGGTAGCCTTTATTAAATGCGTGTAAAACATTGTAGTTTTAATCGAAATACAAATGAATATAATTTGCTTTGTAATATCTTATACATATTTATTTGATTGCCTAACAAACACACTAAGTAAAAACCGTTTTCAAAATTCATAAAATGGAATGTTTCGAGTTACAAACAAACATAGGTATTGCACAAAAACTTACACAACTTATTTTTAGGGTAGTAAAGGTGTTTTCTGACCGGCAAAGCGAGGAGAGGGTTGAATCGGACTCAATTGAATTTTGTTTAGTAAAATGTAAATTCTCTTCTTTTCTCTTACATTTTCGGTAGAAATGGTCTGGACTAGTTAGATTGTGCGAGATGAGAATTTAAGTACTTTGTTACTGTATTATACACCGTATTAATAATACATAAAATCTACAATAGAAACGCAATTTGAATGACTTGCTATGTAAAGCGCAAGCTCGTGCGCAGCTAGTTTGTTACATACCGTAAAATGTGCCTACTTTGCTCCCCTGGTTAATTATGCTCCACGGTTATATTGAGATAATCTGTTTTGTAAATCATTCTATTGCTTTCATTTACTTCGTGACTGGATGTATACATCGATTCTTTTAAGCAAATTTGTCATCAAGTTAGTGCTTGACATAATTTACCTATAATATCGACAAACTTGCTATCGATAACCTTCACCATAGATTACAAAAAATCTAGACTGGCAAATGAGACGATACACACGGTTTTGTTTATTTAAACTGCTCCTTACAAAAACTATTCATCACAAAACAGATAAAAATTGGAGGCGACCAGAAATTTACGGATTATGTCCATTTGTACATGATTGATGGCACGCGAAGTGGGGTGTTTGCGGCAAATACCAATAGGCTGTGGTTTTCCTTTATGTTATGACGTTGAAGTCGTACTTATCGATTATAAGATTGTCGATGTTTTTATTATGTCAAACACTAATAAAACGTCGTTCGTGCTAGGAAAATCTCTAGGTATACTTATAAGGTAACAAACGAAATAGTCACTATAGAACATTTTACGGTATACCTATTCATGATCTCGCCTTGTCGGCGTAAAAACACCTTTTTCTTTGGCAAGTTCCCAATATTTCGAAAGTGTACAGCTAAGTACCCATTCTTAGGTATCTTGAAACTCATTAGGTGATCAATTTCAAGACGTGTATAAATAATTTAGGTTATGAAAAAACATTAGTAGGCGCATAATAGTGCTATAGTCGCCAATAGGTTCACTAATGCTAACTACTAACTACTATTGAACCGTCAAAGCCATCAGTACATCTCGGCGAAAGCCATGGGGTGGTGAGGAGTGTGGACCCTCAGGTCATCCAGGTTTTGCAGGGTTTCTGTCAGCAAGAGGGTAGGTGCTGGACCCGGGATGCCGGAGTGTCCGGGGTTTCCGTTGGTCTCCTGCCTCATGATGTTGCGACGCCATTTTGCCCTGGCGTTTTGGAACCATACCTGAGAAATATTTCGTATTGAGTTAAGTATTATCCGTTTAATATCGACTTGGTCTTTCGGTAGGAAAATTGTTTAAAGTATTTATTTATATAGATCTTTACAAAACGTTTTTATTTGTAGAATACTATAGACCCCCTGGTTATATTAGACATAATGTTCCTTTTTTTTAAATACCTAACATGCTTAAGCAAACTGCGACCACATCTGTAGTATGTACAACCTCTTTGCTAATGGAATAAAAGCGATTCTAGTTTAGTAAAGGTATTTTAAAGACAAATTACTGTTACGATAAAAGTAAGTAGGTATCCTGAATAAAAACTAGATGCCTAGAAGAGTAGCGTAATTTTTTGAATACAATGTATTTTTCTTTGTTTTCTGTTTGTAACAGCTGCACGGATGGTACTTTTTTAGGTTAGAATTGTGAGGGGAATGAATGCTTTGTTAGCTTAGACACAGTCATGAAATCCGTCGTATAAGTATCCAGTAGGCATAAACAATACATTTAATATGGGCCCAACAATCACCTGCAAAACCCTCTTAGACAGGCCAGTCTTCTGAGCCAGTTGCTTCAAGTCCTTAGCGTCAGGGTTCTGGTTGATGGAGAAGTAGGACTTCATGGTGCGGAGCTGGTGGTGCTTGAAGCTGGTGCGCATACGCTTTGTCCTCTGGGTGTGGCTGGAGACGGAGCCTGGGGAGGCTACTGAGGAGTCGTAGGCCAAGGACTCCATGGAGGAGGAGAGATCACCGCGGTGGAGGAGCTCTGAAACAAAATTGGTAATGTGAAGATGCCACTCGACGTGTTAGCTGTAGGGACCCATTATCCTTACTAATTACACCAATATTTTTACTGTTTTAAACACAACCATTAGTATTATAACCACGTATTGCCAGTTTACTACATATTACAGTGTACAGAAATTAAAAACAAGTAAAGTCAAAAAACCTAATTTTAACAAGACAAACAAAAAGCAAGCTGCATGGTGTGTTTTGAAATAAACCGCCATTTATGTATTATTTTTGCTAGTCACAGCCACACTCGCAACACGCTAAGAGAAGTTTCCAACAATAGGGAATACGCATAGTTTTTTTAATCATATTTCAGAACAAAATATGAAAAACCGTAAAAGAGATACGGATGATAAAAGCGATGATACAAACGTTTTAAAAGGGTTACCCTTTGTTTCGGCGAAGTATGTTTGCCAAATGTATTGTTTCCCAACCGCTTCATTTGCCAACCTGCTTCGTTTTTTGTAACCGTAAATATTTCAGGATTTCGTAAAAACTAACCTATTACCTAACCTAACCTATAGGGTTCTACACGATGTTATTGAAATAAATTCTGAAATATTTACAGTTACAGGAAATGACCAACAGTAGGCTCCCATTTTAAAATTAACGCGAAATTGACTTTGTCTAATTTTGAAGGTATACAATATTCGTATAAGTCAGGATTTTTTTATGAGGAACGAATCTCTTACGTCATAATCTACGTATCCCTCGCCCCACGTCGCTCCCCCTACCCCCCGTACGTACACCACGTACCCCTCGTATAACCCCCTGTTTTTCAATTGGTTTGAATACAAATATGGTAGTCCTCTGCAACCTGATTTATATCCCTTTATTCCACTGGGTAAAACCATATTGCATTTGACATGTTTTTATCGCTTGTCCACGTTTCGATAGCAGAGCTTTTATTTACTTGACAATATGATAGTGGCGGCCGAGTTAAATAATACAATAACAATGTCAAAGGTACCATGGTTTTACCTACGAGTATATTAAAGTAAAATAGAGGTCTAGCGGGACAGAACCCCGTGCCCAGCGCAGCGTGCTTAGAAACTTCGTCGTCTTCCGCCGACATGAATTCAGATCGATAAATACGAGTACTCAATAGCGCGGGAAACAATATCGCTTCAATTTTGTAACTTTGAATGCTCTATCCTCATCAGTCTACAGTCCATGTGTGATCGTAAGACAAAAAACTTCGAATTTGAAAATAGAATGCTAATGTCCCGATTCCCGATGCAATCGATTCCGACAACTTTCTATACCACTAAGTTTCCGACTTCCGTCCGGGAGTGAACCTATTACTCCGGCAAAAAGAGGCGAAGGCTGACCGCAGCTGGGCTTGCAATCTTCCCGTGGCTTTAAAAAAGTAGGATGCGGTTCCATGGTGCATGGGATAGGTAACGACGTCCGAGAGGTTTACCTTCCTAAAGCCCGTTATAGACGATGCTCAGTAGGTTGCGTAAACTTGCGTAAGTACTTGCGCCGGCGTTAAGACTGCGCCGAGCGTACGTCAGATGTACAGTGGGCACAGTGGCACCCTCATTACTATTATTGTGTTATCTAATAAACTAAAGTATTTTCTTAAAATTGGTCGGTAGGTTTTTGTACTACAAATGAAAACACAACTTAAAGGGTATATCACATAGTTTAATAACAATTCACCTTTGAGTTATCAACTTAACGGAAAAAGTGGCCTTTTTTTCGTTAATCTGACTACTCAAAAGGTAATTGTTATTGAAGTTGGTTACGTATCCCATAAATTTGTTTTACTTGCGCTACAAAAACGTATCGTCTGATTGCAAAGAAATTCTTTAGTTAATTAGAAAACACAATAATAGTAATAAAATTGAGGGCGACACTGGACGCTCAACGTTTGCTCGGTGCAGTCTTAAAACGTGAACGATCACTTACACGCTTCACGCTTGTATATGGCTGGCTAATATACAACGATCACTATGCAGTGCCAGTGCATAGTAGACAGCTGTGGACAAGCGTGAGCTGGCGCCGGAACTATTAAGTAGTAACGCGGGTTTGAAACAGACGTAGCGGGAGCAAATAAATCACACTCGCCAAAAGTGAGTAAGTATTACTAAGTAACTTGCACTCGTACTTTTACTAAGCATAACATGTTTACACGATGAAATTATAAGGACACGTAGTAGTACGTTGTTTACAACAGGATTAAGCCTTAAGGCCAGGGTCGTTTTCACCCGCCGCCCGCGGCCGACAGCGGCCCGCCGCCCGCGGCGTCTGAATGGTATGTTCGGGAATGCTCAGGAGTGGTCGTTTTCGCCCGCCGCGTGCGGCGTCCCCCCGCCGCCCGCGACTGCCGCCCGCTGGCCGCCGCGTCTTTAGTTATTTTGAAGCATTGCGGCGGGTGGACGCTGGCTCAATATGGAGAAATTCACCAAAGAAAAGGACAAACTTTTGATCGAGTTAGTCAAATGTATCTTGTACGATGCACAGGACAAAAACTTTAAAAATAACAATTTTAAATATCTTGTTCTTCTTTTTCTTTTGCTTCTTCAATATTATTAAAAAATCCTCATCCTCTTCCTCCTGAAGCAATAAATATGCTAGAGTTTTTTTCCATTTCACGAACCTACACACACACGTCCGTTCGCAAGCAAAATCCCTCGGAATGCCGCGACTGGCCGCCGCGGCTACGTTCTCAAAACGACCAAACATCCGCTGTCGGCGGCGTCTAGATTCAGACGCCGCGGGTGGCGGGCCGCTGTCGGCCGAGGGCGGCGGGTGAAAACGACCCTGGCCTAAAATAAAAAAGGACGACACTATAATGTTGCCACTTTTTTGCCAGACCATACTTTAAGTAGGTATTGCCACCCGCGGCTTCTGTTCAACAATTTTGGTAAGAATGTCTGGCTAATTGGTCGTAAGTTACAATATATTAATAGATAAAAAACAGGCCGACCAAGTATGGCATAATTTAAAAAACTTTAATTTTACTGGTTCACTGATAGATAATACTTTTAGGCATAAAGTAATAACGTTAACAAACTGAATAAGAAAAGCCATGATCTCTGTCGTATCAATTAAACCTAAGCCTCAATACTACGTTGTCTTTACACGTTGCTATCGTATTGACAACTATATAACAGCTCTTATAGACAGTGATGGGAGTTTCTTGACTCGACCAACTACAATCGACGACCCGACAACAACAGCTACAAGCTTCGTTAGACCAACTCGGCATGCTCCGACCCAACACGGCTTTATAAACTATCGTGCCACTCGCCCACATGGAAACGGGCGAGTGTATATATACACTCAGGAGCAAAAGTATCGGGTCAGAGTGCGTTTTTCATACAAACGAGGCTATTTTGAAGCCTTGGTGGCCTTTAAAGGTGGGTACTCCGAGGTTCAATAGACGAGGTCAAAAGTTCTTAAGACACCTAACTGATCGCACAATCAGTTGACACCACAGCGAGAAAGTTTGGGTTCGCATTTGGATTTCCTTACATTTTATTGTTATTTTAGATGTTTTTCTGAACATGCACAATTCCGGCGTTAACCGCAAATTCAAACAGTTGGGTGTCCTAGGCACTCTGGAAGTCCTGTATCGATGCTCGGGGCATCCATCATCAGATTTCACTACAAGCATCCCCTGGCGAGGAACCAAGGCTTCGAAATAGCCTCGTTTGTATGAAAAATGCACTCTGACCCGATACTTTTGCTCCTGAGTGTACATACATAGATATAAAGATGCCGACCCGACAGTGGGAGACTATATACTGCCCGACGCGTTAGCCCACTGAGACAGCGTGCAGGGCCTATATTCTAGGCAAAAATCATATCGTCTTTGACCTGTTATGGTATTATTTCTAACTATTACGATATTAGGTCGAAGACAATATGGTTTTTACCGCCTAGAATTTCAGCCTAGTACAATTTCATATTGTAAGAGACCAAGACACTAAACCTAGTTCTATAAGACAACCAGATGATAATATATACATAACTAGCTGTTCCCGTGTCCATTTCGTTGGGCAAAACATTTTTTTTGAGTTAATAATTTTCCCGCTAATACCCGTTCCCGTGGGAATTTCGGGAATTCCTTTCTTAGTGCACCTCTACGGTACCTAAGTTACGTCCCTTCCAAATTTCAAGTGTCTACGTTTAGCCGTTTAGGCTGTGCGTTGATATGTCAGTCAGTCAGTCAGTTTCTCCTTTTATATATTTAGAAGATATTTAGTAACGTCATTAATGGCAATGCTGCAATGCGAAAAATTTGGCGCGGCATTTTTTTAATTATTTGTAAGTCCGATATATAAATGCAGCAGTGATTATTCTTACGCAGAAATTGATGATCTTTGGTTTTTGGAGAACGATCATACTAGATACTTAAGTACCTAGCGTCGCTTTAAATCATGATGTTGCCACTGATCAGGCTAGGGGAGGGCTTGCAGACCTTAAAGTCCTACCCCTCCCCTGTTCCGAAGAATAAACGAACCTTGGGAGTTTTATTAACATACTAGACATGGGACGTACAAAAAAAAAATGCTTTGCCTTTTTTTTTGATTTGCAGCATTGCCATTTCGTGTTCCGCCATTAATGACGTGACTAATTATATATATTATCATCCGGTAGTCTTATCGAACTAGGTTTAGTGTCGTGGGCTTCCCTACGCGTCCACTGATGGCAGTCGGCCAGTGAAGAAACACCCATTCTTTATCTTTTAATAATGGTCCCGTTTGATTAAGACTGCGCCGAGCGTCCAGTGGCGCCCTCATTACTGTTATTGGGTTTTCTAATTAACTAACGAATTTCCTTAGAACCAAACAAAATGTGTTTGTAGCGCAAGTATAAACTCAATTTATGGGATACGTAACAAACTTTAATAACAATTACCCTTTGAGTAGTCAGCTTAACGGGAAAAGGTGGCCACTTTTTTTCGTTAAGTTAATAACTCGAAGGTGAATTGTTATTAAACTATATGATATACCCTATAAGTTGTGTTTTCATTCGTAGTACAAACACATTTCGTCCAATTTCAAGAAATACTTTAGTTTATTAGAAAACACAATAAAAGTAATGAGGGCGCCACTGGACGCTCGGCGCAGTCTTAAGGGTTAAAGTAAAAAAATCCTATATAACGGCGATGCCATCTTTAAGAGTTATTATTTGTTAAACAGCCTAACCGATTTTCACTTAGCTAAGAACGAGCCTAATTAAACTAGTTTCGTTATAAAAACAACCAACATTCAAGTCTGTTCATCCGTTTGGGAGCTACGATGCCACAGGCAGATACACAGATACACAATAGAACTTAAAACATTTCGTTAAGGGTTAAAAAAAAGTAGGTCACTAGTTTAAAATTGGAACTGCGTTTCAAAGGATGCACCTACGCGGGCATTAGGTGACATTTGTTAGCTTCGTTCCATTTATTGCGGAGGTGTATCGACCCACATCATACGACTTACGTTCGTTATGCTCGTATGGAATCAAGACGCTTTTATAACAACCACAAACTTCTGAGCCCCTTGCCAAGATGCATTACGCTAACTAGCGTTTCTATTCGTTTAGTTTTTAAACCAATCGCGTCACTGGTAGATGACGTGATACGTTATCATATTGTTTTCGACTCAGTCGTCATTACCTGTCCAGTAATGACAATCCATGCTAGGCCCAGTGCGTCATTTCATTAGTCTCGCTTTAATGTTTATATTCTGGATTTATGAAATTACAAAACTAAAGTAAATACTTATTTACAATATTTCTCTCGTACCCTGATTCATCAGAACTAATATTATTTTTATTTATTATTAAATAAGTATTCCATAAACTAATCACGAATCTATATCTTTCGTATTTTTCAATTTCTCAGGTAAGGCGTTCACCTAATTAGGAAGGACAGGTGGTTTGGTCAGATCCACCCTAATTCGACAAAATGTCATTAAGTAGCCTTAGGGAAAAGGCAAACTAAACTCTAAAGGTACATTTGTAAGATCGCGGTAACAATTAAAGTTGCGCAAGATATACGATTTTTTAAAAAGATCTTATCGCGAGTTAAGTGAATGTTTTTGTTCATTTTTTTAATGTTTAACCAAGGGGGCGCTAAACGTTTTAGTTTTTATGACAAACGGCTTTTACTTATTAGACGCGTTTGTTCTTTCAATTATGGTAATAATTGATTTTTATAATTATAAATAGTGGTGTTTGACAGCGGTAGATCGGCGTGATAAACACAAAGGAGGCTACGTGTGGTCTGGCTTCAAGATAATATGTAGAAAACCACACATTTTATTATTTATTTATAACTAGCTTCTGCCCACGACTAAGTCGGCGTAGATTTCGATTATCGTTATTCCCTCGGGAACTTTGAAATTTTTCGGGATAAAAAGTAGCCTTTATGTTAATCCAGTGTATAAGCCATCTCCATTCCAAACTTCATCCAAATCCGTCTAACCCTTTAGACGTGAAGAAGTAACAAACATACACACTCACACACTCGCCAACTTTCGCCTTTGTAATATTTGTGTGATTATATTTACTAATTCCAAAAACAGTGAAATACTTTCTTATTTAGTTAAGATGCTACTTGCCAAACGTTAGTTTTTTGCCGAGTATTGCACTCACTTTCAGATGCTGCATGCGCCTAAAAACTAATTGGGATTGACCAAAAAAAATAACTCACGGTTTTTACTTTCTCATTCAAAAGAATAGGAAATTTTAAGACACCAATTTCATTAATGTTGTATTTGACCCAATAGTTTTGTTTTAATATCTTTATTTATTTTGCAGACATTTTATGGATGACATGATTATTTTAAATTTGGGATGGCATTTTCTAATATATTCCAACAATTAAATGATATCCAATGACAAAAAGTGATTGTAATAGTGTATTAAAACAAGGGACAGCGGGGGCTCGCAATTCATACATCACGCAAACATGGCAGGCGTATGGATGTCGACCCCCCGCTCCCGAGCGCCTCACAGCCTACGCTGACTCCGACATCAGTCCCTCCATGCACTCCTACAACACTCGCCGAAAGATTGGGGCTGTTGAAACATAATGTCCCCATTATAAAAAGAATCCCCCGTGGAGCGCGCACTTCTGTGGCCAGCTGCCTCTCCGAGTGCATCGCCAAGGTTGTCACGGAAAACTCCCCTCAAGCCTGGGAGCGTCTGCTCACATTCCCTTATTCAATTCTTCATGCGGACAAAAGTAAAAAAGATTCCCTCACAAACCAAATTAAAAATAACACCATTTCTTCCGTCAGACCTTTTGATTCACAAATGCGTCCAAATTTAAAAAATAGTAAATCTTATTTTCAATGTTCCAAAGTGAAACAAATAGAAAATAAACTTTCAGATGGGAATGTTAGCGGTGCTGCCCGACTACTGTTTTCAAATGACGACTTGGCCACGCACTCCGCAGAGACCTTTGCTGCTCTAAGAGAAAAACACCCAATTCCCCCCGACTCCTCTCTTTTTCCAGACCCTCCCGTATCAGATGACATTGTGTTATCTATAAATGAAGATGCCGTACAGCAGGCTATTATGTCATTCCCTAATGGTTCAGCCGGCGGCTTAGACGGACTTTCACCACAACATCTCAAAGATTTAACCACCTCGTCTTTAGGCGATGTGGGAAATTCTTTGCTACAGAACGTCACTGCTCTGATTAATCTTATGTTGTCAGGTCGCGTGAATGCCGAGATTGTCCCGCTTCTCTATGGCGCCAATCTTGTGGCTCTAGCCAAAAAAGATGGTGGGATCCGCCCTATTGCCGTCGGCTGCACCTTCAGGCGTTTGGCGTCGAAACTTTGCTGCCGAAAGTTTCGAACTAGACTGTCTAACATTTTCAAACCCCGGCAGCTGGGTTTCGGCGTCAAGGGCGGTTGTGAGGCAGCTGTCCACGCTGCGCGCTCTTTTCTGTCTCGTCCGGACTATGAAGTATTTCTTAAAATTGACGTCAAAAATGCTTTTAATTCGGTCGATCGTGGTGCCCTTCTAGCTGCTGTCAAAAAAGAAGTTCCAGAATTATACAGCTATTTGTGGCAATGCTATGGGGCACCCGCTTGGGCCAGTAATTTTTAGCTTAGTCATTCATCCAATTATTTCTGATCTAAATTCTAAATTCAATTTATGGTACCTTGATGACGGTTCCCTTGGCGGGGACGCGTCAACTGTACTACAAGACCTGCAAACGATCATCACTAAATTTTCTAATATAGGCCTCTCATTAAACTTTACTAAGTGCGAAATTTATATACCTGATCACATTTCTTTGGAAAAAAAAATTGATTTCGTCACTAAGTTTAATGTAGCTTCACCCAACATTTCGGTCCATTCAAATTCATCTTTAACACTTTTAGGTTCACCAGTTTTTGACGAAGCAATCAATCCCATTATAAATTGTAAATTAAATCTGTTTAAAAGTACTTCTAACCTTTTATACGAAATAAACCCCCACATGGCGCTTTTTATTATTCGGTTTTGTCTTTTCACTCCAAAATTCATGTATTTGTTACGGAGTTGCCCAATTTGGAAATTTCCAGACATCATGGCTTCTATAGATATTACCCTTCAATCAACTCTGTCAAAATTATTAAACATTCATTTTAGCTTAAGACCTTGGACTCAAGCGGTTCTCCCAATTCGTTTTGGCGGACTTGGTATTCGATGCTCATCTAGCGTGGCACTACCTGCTTTCCTGTCCTCCGCTTATGGTTCGTTGCCTCTCGTCAGTATTATCTTAAATATTCCACAGATACTTGACGTTGAGATTGCCAACCTGGTGGAGGCCAGGGACGCTTGGTGTGAGTCGTGTCCAGGAGTGGATATGCCAGTCAAGAGGCATATCCAAAGAGCATGGGATACACCTCGCCTCGTATCAATTCATGAATCTCTCATACAAAATAGTCCTGATGATTCGGATCGTGCCCGTCTCCTCGCTGTCTCAGCAGGCGAATCAGGTCACTGGCTCAATGCTCTTCCTTCCCGCAATATAGGCACAGTCTTGGACCCAAGCTGCTTGCGCATTGCAATAAGCTTGCGGCTTGGAGCTAGAATATGTGAACCTCATACTTACTCGTGCGGGAAGGGAGTGAGTGAGCTGGGTCGACATGGCCTTTCATGCTCTAGAAGTGCCGGCCGTTTGTACCGCCACGGCACATTTAATGATCTGATCCGTCGTTCGCTTGCCACTGCCTCTGTACCAGCTGTCCTGGAACCAGCAGGTTTGCATAGAGACGATGGCAAGCGACCAGACGGAGCTACTTTAGTGCCGTGGAAACTGGGTAGGGCACTGGTGTGGGACGCGACATGTGTTGACACATTCGCCCTTTCCCACGTACAGTCAACCCGTAATCGAGCCGGTGCAGCAGCTGATCAGGCCCAAACAATCAAGCGCCGCAAATATTCATCTTTATTAAATAATTACGAATTTATGGCGCTTGCAGTAGAGACTATGGGACCTTGGTCAGCCGATATGAAAAGTTTTATAAAGGCCCTATCATCCCGGCTCATAGACGCCTCCGGAGATCCTAGAGCTGGTTCTTACCTCTCCCAAAGGATTGGCCTAGCTATCCAGAGAGGTAATGCAGCCAGTGTTATAGGGACTATGCCGCGCGCGGACCTGCTAGAGGGGGTATTCTTTTTGTAGTGGTGATTTTTATTTTAATCTTTAATTTTTCAGTAGCTTAGTTTTATTTTAATTAAAATAAGTTTAGTTTTTAAATTTGAATTGTAGATACGATTGTATTGTATTGTAATAAAGTAACCTACTTTTCATTTGATGAAAATAGTAAAATAGTAACCTAAAGCATATGTTACTAATTATAAGACGGAAATTATTCCCAATAAACGTACCGTTAATTGTCCAATTAAAACATACCATTTCAAGCTGTTTTCGCCTAACCCGTAAGATACACCTAAGACGGCTTCAAGCCGAAAACGAAAGTCAAACAAAATCATCCAAAATAGATAAATATTTCAAAAACCTTAAAATGCAGAACGGCTTTAAAACCCTATTCCTCGAAACGGTTTCGAATTGGAGTAATTATAAAAATATGAACAATCCCAATTGACACTTTAATATAGGTAGGCCTAGTTGGTTTTGATCTCTTTTTATCAAACATGAGTTTGCCTGTGCCCTCAGGCTAACTTAATTTTAAGCAACGACGATGTTGAGGATGGTACTTACACGCTTACAGAGAAAATAGCCTAGATTCACTCTCGCCTTGAAAACACCAAGGTTAATACGATTCCGGGAATACGAAGGAGAGCATAAGCAGTACCAATAAGAAATAACACAGCATACGGCTGCGTCCATTGGAAATTGTACAAATTAAGGTATACCCACAACAGGCCACAACATAGGTGTGATTCTCTCAAAAACACGGTCGGACAAACAAACGGGTAAATGTCGCAGTGGCGAGTTCAAGTAGTCCCGTCAGAGCGAACCAAACACATTGTAGCGTATGCATTCTCAATGGCAGCCTTATAAGGTCGATCTCATCGACAGAAGCCATGCTCTCAAATTGAAAATGCACGCGCTAAAAAGTGTTTTGTTCGCTTTGAATGACGGGATGTATGTACGCAAACACATACATGAGTTTAGGCATAACCGCGACGTTCATAATTTGAATACTAGAAATAGGGATAAGCTCGCTCTTCCAGGTCACCGTCTCCGCAAAGTAAGCACTTCGTTTGCGGGGAACTGTATACGTTTTTACAACAAGATACCTTCTGATATCGTCAATATGCCGTTCAATAAATTTAAGTCCCACATCAAGCGCTGCTTGTTGGGTAGGGCATATTACACTGTAAATGACTTTATTGGTGACCAAGATGTCTTTAAATAGTGTCTGGGATATTTAGAATGTTTGAAGGGTACCTTGATAAGCATAGCCTTTAAGCAAACTGTGTATTCAAACAATCAATGTTATGTTTACTATTTGTATCTTTACTAGTTCTTGTGTGTACAAGACGCTTTTAAACGAGAACACACTGTGATGTTTCTTGCCGGACAGCTTCTTCACACAATATTATTATTTGTTGTCCGGCAGCATGAGCATGTCACGGTCGCTCAAAGGTCTTTGCTTACGGCGGCGTCGTTGATCGGGTCGCAACTTTCCCGAACATATGGTTGAGAGAGGCGATGGCTGAGATACGCGTCATACTCGCGAACGGGTGCTGTTTGTGGGGTCCGGTCAGTTCACGTTTGCAAGGACTTTTTTTTACTTAAATAAATTATTCTAGTTACGGCTTTTTGACGTAGAGACCTCGTCGTGTTGTTCTCAAAGATTTTTATATCAAGTTTAAGGTTTATTGACCTTACATTTGTAAAAAAAAAAATATTTTTGGTACTTTTAAGAATTTATTATTTATTACTTTATTACCTAATGTAACTTACTTTACTTAATGTAACTTGGTTTTAAGTACTATGTTATTATGATTGAAAAATGACCTTCTGCTGGAGTTTCTTGCGGCGCTTCTTCTCCGCAATGATGGTCTTGTCCGAAGCGCTGGTAGACTCACCCTATATTACCGACGTGTAAAAGAGCCATGTGTCCAATTTACTGAATAAATATTTTGATTTTGCTTTTGATTTTGGGACTACTTAAACTCACCGCTGTGACATTCACTTGTTCGTTCGTCCGACCGTGTTTTTGAGAGAATCACACCCCTGGTATTGAACCGCTAAGAAATCTAAGTAAACAAAACTACTGCTAAGGTGAGTATGTGGTTGTTCTTTCTGTTGACAATATTAAAGTACATTTGTACATTTTACTCTACAAGGATACTGCGAGGTCTGTGAAGGACAGAGCATTCGACTCGCTAGCGAGTACGGTAATTGTAACTCATGGTAGGGGTACTGTGAGGGGTAAGTTGCCAGACGGTCGCGTCTATCGCTTTTGTCAATACCATGTTTTTTTTGTATAACAAAGAGAAGGCAAACGAGCTTACGCACCACCTTTCCCTTACACTTGTAAATTACCCTGGGGGGTGATTCTCTCAAGAAGCAAAGGTGAACGAATGGACGAGTGATCTTCAAGCGGCGAGATTAAGTAGTCCGGTCAGTGCGAACAAAAAACATTGTAGCGCGTGCATTTTCAATTAAGCAGCCTTATACGTTCGACCCATCGGCAGGAACCATGCTGCTAAATTGAAAATGCACGCGCTACAATGTGTTTTGTTCGCACTGACCGGACTACTTAATCTCGCCGCTTGAAGATCACTCGTCCATTCGTTCACCTTTGCTTCTTGAGAGAATCACCCCCCTGAGTACTAAGATGGAATGCCTCTATGCTAGTCATTTCACCGGTTGTCTTATCCCCACGTCGGAACTACAATGCGAACCCGGCTTGGCTTAGTTAAAGGATATGATGGTGGTAGCGATTCGGACCCAGCACAAGCTGCTAAAATTTGTTAAGTTTCGAAAATCGCTAACGTTACCGTTATGCGTCTTTTCTATGCGTTAAACATCGGCTTGTATGTTGATCGATATTTTATAAGTATGTCGTAGGTAAAAAAGCCACTAAATTAATAGAAATGTTTCCAAGTAAATGTTTGGAATTTCCATTTATCTTAACCTGGGTACTCTACCGCGTTTCCGTTGCTCATTACAACTAAAAACTAAAACGACACTATATCCGTTAAACAAAAAAACTAAATTATCCACAAAAAACGCTCAATAAAAAATAATTGAGGCCACCCCACACTTAAATCACTCTAGTTGTCTAATATATTTAATTATAAATTTAATAATTAGGTCGATTCACTTGGGCGATTATAAAAAACCACCCAAGTTCTCGTAGTGAGAAATGTATAAATTAACAGAACTTGGATCATATTATGCTACAATTAAAACCACTCGAAATACCAGCCAATGAAAGGGAGAGCGTTATACCACTACTATAAATCCATCCCTTTCTCTAAATTCAACTCGTATGGTGTAAAATACTAGCCGGCGGGTGGCCATAATCTATAGATCAAGAATGCACGATTGTCGGTACATACATCATAGCGGTATTTGTGCGTGTTTTGACAGGCATGTAAGTGCTGCCACCTGTCGGCGACCTGTGGCGACTTGATCGCGATAATGGTTTAAGATCTACATACAAACTAAGTCTACGTATAGGTACGGTCATGAACATTAATTTGTAATCCATTTAAAAAATTGTATGCATGCCGTCGTCAATGTCATTTCATTAGAGATGCCAAGACATTTATTGTAACTTATAGGAAACTCAGCCCAATTGTTGTAGAATCTCAGATTGACTTTGGACCTAAGCTAAGGGATTTACCGCGGTAACGGTAAATTACCGGCCATTTCCATACAAAGAATTACCGGTTTGCATTCCCTAGTGGGTACCAAATTTGAAGCAAATTTTAATCTGACTGTACAATAGGGTACGTAACGGTAGGTCTTATGTATAATATAAGTAACTGTACACTTTAGTGCGTTGTCACTTTAACATCATGTTTGAACTGATGCAATAATCTATCACAGGCGTTAAGACGACAAGGTGCAAAAGTTTACAGATACTTATAAGGCTAGCTATACATAGATGTATATTATATATATATAGCAAACACATATTTAGATTAACAGATACGTACACGATAATAAATAATCATTTTTTGCGTGAGGTTTAAAAACTATTTGAAGTGTCTAATTTAACGGCCTAAAATGAATAAAGTAATTTTCTTATAAATATACTTTTTTTTAACAATCGCATGAGTCTTATTAAGTGTATGCCAGCTCACGTAAATTAACTTCATCAATTTCATCATTCTTCATTCTTTATCTACATGGTCGTGACTTCTATCATCTTATAAACAATGACAACTAAGGGTTGCTGTTGACAAAACAACGACACTCAGCGACGGCGAAGTGCACTAAAACCCTTCCCTACGTGCCCTATCGATGCTGCGTGTGAAAAACTCAAGTAGCGTCGAAGTCGAGAGGGCGCATGTTCAGCTTGAACTGCATGGATTTGTTACCTTTTGAATCTAAACAGTCCTTTGAAGCGTTAAGCTGGTTCGATTTTTGAAATTTTAAATTGGTTGGAGCGTTGGAGTACGCTTGTCCGGGAGATACGCATTCATGATCAAATGATCATTGATCAATAGCAGTGCTAAATAAAATAAAACTACTTTATTTTTTTGCAATTTACACTGGGTAGTGATTCTCTCAACAACGACGGTCGAACGGACGGACGAGTGAATGTCCAAGCGGCGAGTTTAAGTAGTCCCGTTGGTGCGAACAAAACATATTATAGCGCCTGCATTTTCAATTTAGCAGCATGGTTTCTGCCGATGGATCGAACGTATAAGGCTGCTTAATTGAAAATGCACGCGCTAAAATGTTTTATGTTCGCTCTGACGGGACTACTTAAACTCGCCGCTGCCATTTCGCTCGTCCGTCCGACCGTCCGTTATTTTTGAGAGAATAACACCCCGGTTTGTAAGGCTTTAAATAATAAAATAACACAAAGGAACATAGTCGAATGTTATGCCATTCAAACTAGACCAAATTTGATCTACTCAGTATACACCTACATAATAATTCCAACCAGCGAGTGGTGATACAAAAAAAGGCGGCACATTCAAAATATTACTAGCTAACGGAAAGCATAGCGACTGGATAGGTACTCATAATGTGACAGCTGGTTTCATAGGTAAAATTGTTGCCATATGAAAAAATTGAGAAAAATGCTTGTGTCCCCACTCGCTGGTCGGACTCTATTTAATTTTTGCCACTTGTGTGCGTGTCGTCGCGCGAACGTGAAGATTACACCTCGTGGTTCCAGTTGTTGTTTCAAGTTTGACGCGTCTGCTATACAGTGTGTAAATGGTATACGGGCGTTTATTAAAACTGGACATAGATTAAGACTCTACTAATCATTAACAGAAATAATTATTTTGATTACGCTAACGTATACACACCGTTATTAATTTTTGATTTGAACATACTATCGACCCGCAATGTACATCGAAGTCCATCTGTCAGGTAAGTACGTAATGTTTAATTAATTGCGTTTTTCGTTATACATTGCGTGTTAAATTATTTTGTATGGTTTTTTTTTAATTTAATTTTAACAAAAGCTGCCTAATTGTGCTCAGTAGGGGTTATACTAACCACAGTTAAAAGGAACGCCCGTATACCATTTACACACTGTATAAAACTATCATTCAATGTGTTTTTACTTATTATTACTTTAAACCCCCTTACATATAAACGTGGAATATGCTTGGAATAGTTTATACCATGCTTTGTCACTTTCTGTCGGATGCAAATGTCACAATTACAGATAAGGACAAAGCATGGCATAAACTATTCTAAGCTAATTCAACGGGGGTAAGAGTTTTTAGGTTACATACATTATTTACTCTGTTATAATTCTTGTATTCTATTTTTGAAATCTGCGGTTATTTAGGACATTTTGACTACGTACCAATTCATTAATTTAATAAATAAATATCTCCCTTACAAAATAAGTTATAAAATAACATGGCAAACGTTACTTTTACTCAGCTACAAAGTTGACCACCGAACTTTTTAAAATCCAACCTTTTCGCAGTGTTGCCATTGTGAGGTGCTATTCTCATAAAAACGGCTTCATGTCGATCGTTAGTTCGAGCGCGCAAGCTTTTACGAGTGAAGACGGTTAAAAGCGACCTAATTGAGAATGCTCGACGTAAAATGTTGTTTGCACGTTCTGACGTTACGACATATAAAATCACTCGTTAATCACCCGCATATATACTTATTTTAACGGACCAGTGTAGCCCAAGACAAGATGTATTCTGCGAACGTTATCGCTATCGGAATTGTATAGGATTGACGTAATTGACCGGACCGGAGCGCTTCTTCTTTCCATACATTGTGGCAGTTCTCGCAAACCGTTTACGTTAGTATTAAGCTTCGTGTCTACGGTCACAGTCACGTTAAGTTTGTGTTTGGGCCAAACGGTTGAAGGGGTAATAGGGTTACGCAAATTTATAAAAACAAAAAACCTTAAATAATTTTAACTAACACTATTCTAAATTAAAGACCATATAAACTAACGTTTAACGGAACCAAATAAAAAAAAAACAAGTGTCGTCATTATTAATCAGGCCGAGAGATCCTGAATAGGGACCTCAATGAGCCTCGCATTTCGCCTCCATAAAGAATAATCCAGAATACCGACCCTAGCCACCATTCCACTAGAGAAAACTCCGGCACATTCCCTCTTACCAACGCAGATTTAGCAAGCAAGAGCGAGACGGGCGTTGTTCTCGCGCTCCGCGACCTATTCATTAGCGATTACGCGGGATGAATTGACATCTGGGACGTAGGGAGCGTTTTTCTTTTTGAGGTTTCAGCTAAATTTTAACCGGCCACTATCTAGAAATGTCCTGAATAGGCGTCAGGTTGGCAGCGCTGGCTTGGCGCGCGTTTTGTATTTTGTAATGACATACGTGTGTGTTTTTTTTTGAGGGTTTTCCGCACGTGGTGTATTGACGTTAGCTTTTTTCCGACTATTGAGTTTTACACTCTGTATGTGGACAAAAAAACGTGCTCCGCTTTGGCTTTTGAACTAGTGAGTCGTAATAAAAGGGGGATCATTATGATTTGTATAGCCATCGAAGTTGTAGGTATATCTACGGACCCTAGGAAAGTGACAAGATATGATAATCGTGGCATATTTACATATATGTAACTAACATGTCAACAACTTTTAAAGTATTGTCTAACGAAGTGCTATCCAACACTTACTTTTTTTATTAAATGTATTTTTCTTCAATTGGTGTAGATTATTTTTGACGCTGAAGGGCTATAATAAATACAATCACAAAAAACGCGGCCTTGTGTAGGTACTCCAACGTACAATGGCTTTTGACGTATCACATAAGGTGTGTAGGTGTCGCCTGTAGTAGAGCCAGTAAATCTTCGTAATGCGGTGAGGGTTTATGTTATATTTGTAAGATTGTAGAAAAAGTGTGTTATTTGCTTGCTATATAAGTGTGTTACTAGGCTTGTTCTCTCTTCTTTATAATAATGTTTTTATGTATTATCAAACCGCGATTAGAATACACTTAGGAAGCACCGTTAGCATAAAAATACATATCACACTAATATTACAAAGGCGAAAGTTTGTGTGTGTGTGAGTGTGTATGTTTGTTATTTCTTCACGGCTGGAGCGATTTTGATAAAATTTGGTATCGAGTTAGCTGACACCCTGGATTAACACATAGGCTGCCTGTTTATCCTGAAAAATTATATGTTCCCGAAGGAATAACGATAATCGAAATCTACGTGGACAAGGTCAAGGGCAGAAGCTAGTAATAAATAAATATAATTAATTATACTCGTAAGTCAATCTATGATATCTTCCTAGTTTAAATGCAGACACTTTTAGATAAAATATTTGCAAAGAATGCTTAATAGATGATCTATTAAAAACACACGGTATACATTTTCCAATTCAGTATAGGTACATCACATTAAGTTAAGCAGAGAGTGGCTCAAAATTAAAAGCACCCGCGTGAAAATGAGATTGAGGCTATAACATTAGAGGCATTAGCTTCAATCACCGAAAATGACCGGAAAAACGAGATGGACCACGTGAAACGTGTTAAAATTTACTACAGGCAAAGAGAATGCTTGGAAATTCCTCGTAATGAAGTAGCTGTCAGGTAGGTACATCAGTAAACTATTTATATGCTGTTGGATGTGAACGTGCGTATTTAACACTAATTCTGCCCCCGATAGTTAAAAGGGCGCATCTAACATGAAGTCGAAATCGAGAAATTAAATGTTTTAGTTGAAAATTAAAAAAATGCATGCTGTCTCTAAACAAATAGACATAAATACTTTCCGTAAACGAAGTAATATAGATATATACAATATTGTGAATGTGGTAGTAAAATATTTTATAATTTATACTTAATTATTTATTTATTTAAGATTTTCCTTTTCATCTTAGTAAAAAAATGTCCGGAAAATATCCGAAACTCCGTTGAAAAGACGCATGTAACCATTTGCGCCTTTTCAACTGAGTACAATTTATAAACGTCTTTTTAATATACGTGCTTGACTGATATTTCCAGTGTTTCTCCTAAGGTGAAAGGGCGCATTTGGACACAAGCGTCCTTTCAATATAGTAATTCATATTTTAAACAACTACTTTTACTTAATTAAAAAAGTAATATCTTCTCTTTTTTTACGACTTTGACATGTAGTTCAACTCATACTTGTAAAAAAAACGTTTTGAAATAATAATTTGCACATTATCAATGACTCATATTCGACTGACATTATTTAAATGGGTGTTTAATGTTTTTAATAACAACTATTTTCGAATTTTCATTTTCCATAATACTAATTGCATACCTAATTTGGATCTGCAGAAATGATCAAATAGTTTAAAAAACGAAAAACGAATAGCATAATTTATTTACTATAGCATAATTTTAGGTATATTTTACAATCAATGATTCAACCGTATCTGGAGGAGCCGAAACTTGGTATGTTCTGAAAAATATTTTAATTTTAATTTTAAACAAGACTAAGTGACTGGAATTTGATGTGATATATTTTAGAATCGGCTTAGAAAGCTCTTTCATTAAATTAGACACACTATATAGGTTTTAGAACAAAAAAAATTCCCATACAAAAACAATATGACTTCATCTCAACTCCTCTCTATTTTTGTATATTTTTTCGTGCTACAGGTTAAATTGATTTTTATGGCCTAAAGATCAATTGTTCCGATTTTCATGCTTTTAGCACCATTTGCAGCATTTTGTTGTGTACCGCTAGCACTACAGGTTACTGTAATAATGATATCGTTTCGGGTAATAAGCACCGAGACTCTACAGGGCAAACCCTTATTGCTTTTGACGTATTATATTAAACTTGGCCGCGATTACTGTCAAGTAAATAGGAGCTATGAAAACATGGGGTATGTCCCATTTGTTCCATATGGAACTACGAATTTCGTATTGAACATTACGTCATAGCTTAATACAAAATGCGAAGTTCCGTGGAACAAATGGGACGTACCGAAAAGATGGACAATAACACGTCGAAAGTAATATTGTTTTACCTTGTTGAATAGACACCCTGTAAGGTATAACGATGTCTCAATAGTATTAATAAAATATTTTGAAAACCTAGAACGTTTTCATGTAAAATCATAGTTAGCAATTTAATAATGTCTATAATATCCATGGAACCATGAACTTTTCAAAATTTCTTATATATCTATCATAAGATTAGGCTAGGTTTTATTAATTTATTTTATAATAATCCTGAAAGAGAAACAGGTTCCTAAAAGAATACGTTATGGTTTGCGATAAAGATGAGCTAATTAAATCATAATTAAACATGACCACTTATAAATAATTATCGCAGACAAAATGTAGACCCTTTTTCCACATTAGCTGAGCTATTTTCCTTTAATCATAAATAGCTCTTTGTAAACGCTTCAGTTTCTTCATAAATACGCAGAAAAATTCCTCTTGTAAAATAATAACAACTTAATACGTTAAAAAATAAATATTATTCGCACTGCTCGCATGTAAAATGAATCTTATGCTACGAGTAAATAGATTTTGCTTACCCAATGCGGTACTAGCCATCCTCATGGTTTGAACTTGCATATCATCCGGTGACTGAACCAGTTTCCGCTTCCGGGGGCGTCCCTTCTGACTAGGTCCTCCGTAGTACTGGGGGGAATCCCCCTCACTGTGCATTTCTTGACACCTATAATAGGGATATATTATTTTTCGCAGCACTCAATAGGTAAATGTATAGAATGTTGAATTAGGTGCCGATCGATGTTGTAAAAGTGGTTTTGTAGAGTAATTTTGGTTATAGTATTTTGGTTTTGGTAGTAGTACAATAAGCGAATGGCCTATATATATGTGTGGTTGTACTTTAATGTTGCCATTAAAGTTTTGCATGCCATTAAAGTATCGGTTATCGATGTGGTTGCATCAACACACAACAGAACATACAACGCAACAGAATAGGTACATTAAGATACAGGGCAACCACAGACACGGGTTTCTCATGTATTGTAGAAAACTTATGATTAGTATCTATGTACGTATATAAACGTATATGCGATTGTACACATAATTGGGCATTATGCACCAGTCACATAAACTACTATTTTATGGCAGGAAGGCAATTGAGTACCTGCTGATCAGACTAATAAGCATCCGCTAATCGTTTGTCTGTCAGCGGGTTGTATCTCATGAACCGTAATAGGGTAAACAGTTGGAATTTTCAGTGAGTAGGTATTTTTATTGCCGCTTTAACAAGAAATAATAAAAGTATTATAATTATGATTGTTTGAGCGTTTTTCTCCCGATCTTAAATTACACATTAATATTGTACATGGTAATGGAAGCCTTCGTGTGCGACTCCGTCTCGCACTTGGCCTATTTTTACAGAAAATACCGATATCATGTCTATAAATATCAAAGTACGCATTTATTTTTTAAAGATGACGAGAAAAACCCAGTAACTCTCTTGATTTCACTCCACCCTAATCAATAAGGATCGTACACGTTTTTATCGTAGCGTTTTTTCCCATTTTCTCCACAACGCGAACGCTTCCCTGTAACAAGAGCCTAACTGTACGCGTTTCACTTGCCCGAGCTGAAGGCCATTTTAAAATAGGGTTGACACTGTTGTGTTTTTAATGTACGATGGCGCGCCCTGCTAATTAATAGACACTGCTCGGTTGCACCGATGTACGTTCAATTAAGAAGTGGGGATGGACTTAGAGGAAAAATGCTTAACCTCGTCAGCCCTTGCGTACTTTTTCATTTAAAAAATAATGATAGTCGTATAGCGAGGCCAGACAAGTTGCATGGAATTGACGTAGGCGCTCGACGCGACCGTCTGCCAGCGTACGTTAATAATTTAAATTTTCGATAACGATAACGAACGCCGAAAGCATGTTGTCTAGGGTCTCAGACCAGAAACTACCTAGTATTTACAAAGTCTTTTAAATAACTACCGCAAATAAAAAAAAAATCGTCTCAGGCTGTAGCAATTTTCATAGTAAGATTTTAAACACACAAGTAAACACTAAGTTTAAAATTAGTATCATAAATAATTTTCTTGAAACTACGTTACAATATAATATAGTCTGTTAGTTATGAGAACTGACAAATTTTAGCTCAACATGCATTCAATGAAAGGGTATAAATCTCGGTAAGGGCAGATATTAGTGTGATGAGCGCTAATATTTTGTTCCTGAGTCATGGATGTTTTCTATATATTTAAGTATATATTTATCTATATAAGTATTTATATCGTTGTCTAGTACCCATATTACAAGCCTTGAGCTTAGTTTGGGACTAGGAAAATTGGTGTGACATTGTCCCCTGTTTTTTTTTTATTATTATTTATATAAGAGAAGATGTCTAAATTCAAGGTCAGGCCTTCGGGAAATACCTTATTATTTTTATGAGTGAGTCGGTAAGGTTAGATGGGGCTATTGCGTCTGAGGGGCTATTGTAACTAACTAAGACGTGTTCTACTTTTAAAATTAGTATGAAAAGTTACAATAGCCCCTCAGACACAATACGCCTGACCTTACTAAATACACCGTTTTTTGGAAATAAATATATTAAACTAAGACCCTACAATCAAGATCAAATTTAAAACTTAAACCCTTGCGGGGTCTTCTTGGCAAGTTTTCTTCTGACCCGTTTTGGCCAAAAATAATTTGGGAAAATATATCGTTTCCCAACCGTTTCATTAGCCAACCCACTTGTTATTCTGTAACTGTAAATATTTCAGGATTTATTTCATTACCATCGTGTAGAGCCCTATAGGTTAGGTTAGGTTAGTTCCACTTGCCTGTAAACGTTCATATCCTCATCGCAGTATTCGTCCAAGCAAGCGTGGTCGTAGTGTGGTCGGCAGTAGATCAGGCCGTCCCTCATGCCGAAGACGTCCCCCTTGGACAGCAGGGTGCCGCAGGACACGCAGGTGAAGCAGGTGAGGTGGTAGACCATCTCGCGGGCTCGCATCACCAGCTCGTTGGCTGTGATGCCGTTGCCACAGCGAGCGCAGCGTTTCACGCAGAAAAGCCTGAAATAAAATTGGATCTTACGTATGGATTTAATAATGGGCTTGAGATTTTTTGTTGCAATGTTCAAGTTTAACGCATGTTTGTGTATATGTCTGTCAGTGGCATCGTAACTGCCAAACGGATTGACCGATTCGTTTTTTTAGGGGACGCATTGTCACGGTTTTTTCTGATTTAATTTGAACTTTAAATACAAACAAAAAAAACGGCTCTTATTGGCAGTACTTCAGTGTTTAAACCTTCTACAAAAAAGAGGGGTGTCTTAAGTTTAACAGGTGTATCGGTCGTATGTTTGTCTGCAGTAGCGTAACTCCCAAACAGATCGACCGATTTGGACGCGGTTTTTTTGGGTTTCGTACCAAAATCGTATAAAAGGAACCAATATTTAAGTAATGGTTTAATTTGGGATGGTTGGAAATTAGTTAGGCCGTTAAACATAGCCATTAAATCGGGGATTTGGACTTATTTAACAGTTATAAAGTTAATGATTAAGTTACAAAGATTTCGCTTCGTGATCTATTCCGATTCAAACATTTTGTAGCCAAACTGGGGTGTTATTCTCTTAAAAACAATGGACGGTTATGACGGAAATCGCTGCGGCGAGTTTTAGTCCCGTCAGAGCGAACAAAACACATTTTAGCGCGTGCATTTTCAATTTAGCAGCCTTATAGGTACGTTCGATCTATCGGCAGAAACCATGCTGCTAAATTGAAAATGCACGCGCTAAAATATGTTTTGTACATTCACTCGTCCGTCCGTTCGACCGTCGTTGTTCAGAGAATAACTTCCCTGGCATGAACAAAAACGTAGATATAATATTATTCTTCTTATCAATTAACAAACCTCCTGTAGTACGTGCAACCTTATTCTTATTACTAACGGGAGAGGGTTGTATGTGCTGTGGCTATTGAGTTTGAGATATCGCCTCTTGGCTTATCGATCCGTCAACATTTTGGTTTACACGACACGTGGCGGCAATTTCCCGTTCTATAAGTCTCGCGTTAATAACTAATTATTAATTATGGCCTGCTGCTCGTTCGTTTTACATTTGTGACAATATAAAAAAGAATAATTAAAGACTATGGGCATTTTATGGATTCCGTACCCAAAGGGTACCTACCGACCGGGACCCTTTTACTAAGCATCCGTTGTCCGTCTACCTGTTTATCGGCGGGTATCTCATGAACGTTGTATTATCTAGCCGCGATTAGAAAGGGAGTAGAGGTGACAGTTCTATCATACACTTACGTCAAAGTGTACCTATATATGAATTGCCAGCTATTCCAATCCCAAACTAATCGCGGTTTCATTATAATAGCTAAACAGTTGAAAATTGACAACCGGTTTTTTAACAGACGTTATGATAGAGGATCGTCACAAAAGCATACAAATTTTGTTTATTTTTGTATTATTATTTACTGTGGAAAAATTGTAGAGATTGTTCAATAAGGGTGTAACATAAAACAATTTGTCAGAGATTATGGTCCTTGCCTTCCGGCTCGGATGGATAATTAAGTCGAGGATAAAATGGGTTTTAAGACCGAAGGGGCTATTTCTTAATCGCAATTGTTTTCATTTTGAAAATCGAAGGCTTGTCTGCATACAAAATGAAAACAATTGTTCCGCTTTGAAGCCAATTGAGATTGCGAGTGCGTTAGGCAATAGCGACGCGAGTTGCTTTTCACTTCGATTACGAGGAATTAAAACAAGTCTTGCAAAGAAAACAACTAATTAATACTTAGTCCAAAACGAGTCAAAAACCTTTTCCACGCCACTGTAAATTTTTAAAATTAATATCCTACATTGGATTTTTAACTTAGCTCGAACGCAATACAGCAAAGTCTTACGTTGATTATGTAATTTTTTTGTTACTATAATAATGCTTATTTTTAATACGGTGATTTCTTATCGGTGATCAGGAGTTGAAAAGCAATAAAAATGGAATTTAATGGCTGATGTCTCAAACAATTAACTCACTGTTTAATTTATTTAAGTTAATGATATTGTTAAAACCAATCACCACTGGATACATGGACATCCTACATTAATTATTGAAGTGAAGTAGATACGTCAAGTGCCATCGCTTTGGCGGGAAATTTGACAGATATTACGTCAATACTTATCAGTTAAGTGTTGTGAACTCATAGACTAAACAATTAGTAGGGTGACAATTAATTTCAACTAAAAGTAAGATTAAAAAAAAAAATTACATGAAAAAAGTGCTTTTGTTTCATGTAACTGCGACTTAAACGTGATCGCCATTAATAAGTGAATTAGAAAAATTGGTTCCTGATCACCAAAAAAAAAACACCGTGTATATGCATCCAAGAAACAAGTTTATTTAATGCAGTCACCTCATCTGTCTGGCCTTAGGGCTTAATTGTCTTATGGCAGGTTCCTATATTCAAACCGTGGACAGATAAGCTTACCTACTTCGGATAAAAATTTGACACATTTTGTATGGGCAAATGTCAAATTTTAACCCGAAGTAAGCCCGAACTAATGTCAAGATGACGACAACACTTTATGCACTGCATAAAATGCGATGTTATGCGGCCTATACTCAGCATAAAGAAGGACTTTACGAGCATGAGAAGTGAAATAAATATTTACATAATGTTTCGCTGGCTTTTAAGACTAAAAAAAAAACTGCGTTTTGAAATTGTAAGTCTAGCACTAGCTGTGACGTAAAAAACATAACATGGCGTTTAAACTGTTTAGTCATTAGCAGAAGACTTTGTTTATTTTACCGAAAAAAAATGAACCTTAAAACATAGTCGGCTTTTCAGACAAACCGCTTCTAGGACGGTTCTTTTTATAGTTCGTTTTCGAAAACTCTTGCTGACAATTTACGGCGTTATGACGGTTTGTAATAAAAAATAAACTAAATCGAAATGTTTTTTTTTTCGACTTTAACGATGGCGTATCTCTTGAACTTGAATGTTATAGGCAGACACATTATTTTTTCAAAAGAGTACTAATAAGTACAAAAAAATATTAAAGAGTGTCTGACATGTACAGTCGAGTTCATAAATATGTGAACACTTTTGTACCTTGTCACTTTAAACGCTGTAACAATTAATATAATGGCAATTTAAACATAGCATCAAATAGACAAGGTACTAAAGTGTACACATATATATGATCTCGACTGTAGATGGACCGTTTTATTTTATTCACTTACCATTTTTCGGCAGTTGACTAATAAGATAATTTGAAACGACGACGCTACAACTAAAGACTAGACAAACTAGAAATGCACCCTTTATTAAGCGGCCCCAACTAGTGCAGACACCTGTGATATTTCGTACCTGTCAACGTTCGGACATCTTGACGTTTTGACACATCGCCCCGATTACGCCATATGCCAGGGGTGCGCCCTAGCGGCTCGAAATGGCAACAAATTATGAACAAACATATCGCGTAGTGTTTTTAGGATAACATCTGTTTTGTCAAGTGTCCTTTTGTGCTTAGAAGAATGATGGTAATAAAATGGGTGGCTGAGTTATCAAGAGCTTAGTGTAGATCAAAAGATAGGTTTTTTTTTGTGTGTTAAGATCTTTGCAAGGTTTTGACGGTTTAAAAAATAAAATGGTAACATGTTAACTTGTTTGAAGTAGGTATTCAGTTTTTATAGGTTCCATTTAATTTATTTCAATTATGATATTTTGTGGCTTTATTCATAGTTATAATCTTAAGCACCTCTAATCGAAAAAGACACAGGTATTTTGTAACTAAACTTATACCTAGTAACCGAAATAATATTCATAAAACACCAGGGTCTATATTCAACAAAGTCAAAACTTGTTTTCGACCTGTTATCGTATTGTTACCATTTTAATAGCTCTTATTTACTTGACAGCAATGGTGGCGGAGTTAGAAACAATACCATAACAGGGTAGTGATTCTCTCAACAACGACGGTCGGTCGGACGGAATGTCAGTGCGAACAAAATATATTTTAGCGCGTGCGTTTTCAATGTAATTGAGCATTTTCAATTTCTGCTTAATTGAAAATGCACGCGCCAAAACATGTTTTGTTCGCTCTGACGGGACTACTTAAACTCGCCGCTGCGATTTCGCTCGTCCGTCCGACCGTCCGTGGTTTTTGAGAGACTAACACCCCAGGTCATAATACGATTTGGATTTTACCGCCTAGAATGTAAGTCCAGTTATCTTTGGACTTTTATTAAAACTTGACTATTTATATTTGTCACTTTACCTACCTACTTAGTTTTACGAAATTAAGGCTTTAACAAAACTTTAAATTAAGTAATAATTTTACTCCAATTTAATCATGTAAGTCTTCTTTGAAATATGACCACAGATACAAATAATTAGAGAGAGACACACAAACACAATTATTTAGACAGGTGTGGGAATGCTCAAGTGATCTTGACAGGGCCCCTTAATTGCAGAGCGTTCGACCCAAATTCAACCACAGCGTTGAGCCATAGAATACAAATTTAAGTATCAAATTTATGACGTGTATTTTTGGTTATAAAGAGAATGATTTATTTTAATTTTTCCCGCTTATTTCAAAGTTTTGAATTGTTTGTCGGGTTACAAGTTGAGTTTTAGAAACATATCTGCTACACATTTCCAAATCCAAAAAATGCCTCATATTGTGACAAATAATATCACAAGGGGGACGTAATGCCAATAACCACTTGGACTGAACCAGATTATTTTGACCTCTGCATGCATACTACCTCAATTATATTGAAGATCATATAGAATTGAACCATGCATGACTTTATTATATGCCTAAAAATAATATATACTTACCTATATTATGTGTGTGTGTGTGTTATTTTGTTATAAAGTATGAGTACGTAATATTTCAGCTGAAATTAACTTAAAGATAAAAAAAGATATCGCTTCCTTCAAATTATTTTTAACATTTTAAGGATTAAATGGTTGTGACATAATTATCATGTGTCACGGGATGCATTGTATTCGCAATGGGCGTTGAGTAAAAATCGCTTAGCATTTTAAAAATACATGTTTTTAAACATAAAACACGAAGCCACGCGATCATTAAGCGATTATAATCATATTTTACAAAGAGCCTAGGTCTATACTACAAAATGTGATGAAACATAGACGTCACGATAAAATATTTCGTTTCAATATTTTGCTAAAAAAATATCTTGGCACAACATAATATTCAGATAAAATGAGAACGCCAAGGGCAAGGTAGAATGAAAATAAATGGCATCGAAATCCATTTCTTACTGGACTATTTAACTGTTGCACTCGAAAAATTCTGAGCCAACCAACAATCAAAGGCTTACCTGTAGTAGTCCTCCTTGCAGTAGATGTTCCCGTCCCTGGAGAAACAGGTCAGCTCTGAGTCCAGAGGAAGCCGGCACTCGCAGCAGCGGAGGCAGGCGCCATGCCACTGGCGGTCCACCGCGAGCAGGTAAAACCTTCAGGCAATATCGAACATGGATTCTATTTCCAATTGTCAATCTCACACAAATTGTCCTTGTCGACCCAGCAGGCTTAACATTTAGACAGTATCTACCGTAAACGGAATAATATCCTACAAATTGATGATCGTTGATGGTCTGGGGTGTTATTCTCTCAAAAACAACGGACGAGCGGACGAACGAGCGAAATCGCAGCGGCGAGTTTAAGTAGGCCCGTCAGAGCGAACAAAAGACATTTAAGCGCGTGCATTTTCTATTTGGCAGCATGGCTTCTGTTGATTCGATCGAACGTATAAGGCTACTTAATTTGTTCGCTCTGACGGAACTACTGACGCTCGCAGCTGCGATTTCGCTCTTCGTCCGACCGTCTGTTGTTTTTGAGAGAATAACACCCCTGATTGTCTATAATCGGCACGATCATCATGCGAGTATCCATACGATTGCTCATAGTAGTTGGTCGAACGGCAAGCGTACAAGATGGACGTGGATTGTTTTGCTGCTTTATTTATTTAATAAATGGACGAACAGAAGATGGTGGTGCTTGAGCATTCTTCAACAAAACGAAGTATGAATGTACAATTATTAACTATACACCGTGTTTTTTTTGTTTTACGATAACTTCGTCATATTACTAGGTATATCCATACAAAGTAAGTGGTAGGTTTAATTTTTAAACATTACAAAAAAAAAATGTTTTTCCTGTTTACAACAAAGTAATTTAATGTTATATCTTTGGTCATTCTAAAAGGGCCTTTAGAGTTAACTAATAGTCAGTGTCAAATACGTCAATGTTGGCGCGTGACCATGGAATTAGTAAGTAATAACGTACATCTGGAAGGTGCACTACACCGATAACGCGAGCCGAAAGAAATGTACCTGTATGTGGATCTGAGGATCTGTGTGGTCTCCTATAATTGACACTTGAATTACAACTTAATACTAGATTTTGTTTGAAAGCTATCAATACTTGTATTTTGTTCTACCTGCTCTTATTAAGAAGTTCAAGATGGCAGCTACTTTTTCTCAGTCTGTCCACGGATTCGTTGACGGAGACCACACAGATCCCCAGATATCGCTTTGGAGGCAATCAGTTGAATAACTAAAAAGTTCAAGATGGCGGCTACTTTTCCTCAATTTGTCAACGGATTAGTTGTCGGAGACCACACAGATCCACAGATATCGGTTTTGGAAACAATCAGTTGAATAAGTAAATATTGTTTCGTTTACTGCCCCATCGGCTTGTAAAATTAATTTGACCGTAAATTGCAATTTAAATAAAGTCACCTTACTAGAAAGGGACGCAGTAAGTAGTACATTAGTACATTTCTTTCGGCTCGCGTTATCAGTGTAGTCCACCTTCCAGATGTACTTTAGTACTTACTAATTCCATGGTCGCGTATACAAACCTAACAATTGGCAACTC
This sequence comes from Acleris laterana, assembly GCA_963966035.1. Lineage (NCBI taxonomy): Eukaryota > Metazoa > Arthropoda > Insecta > Lepidoptera > Tortricidae > Acleris > Acleris laterana. The sequence continues at coordinate 9,214,147 of OZ014438.1, forward strand.
TTTGCTTATAAGAATTAAAAGAAAATTGTTGTTATCAATTAAGAGCCTTTTACACTAGTTTAACGTGATTAACTGATTAAATTTAAAAATTAAATATCTTTAAAACCGTAAGAGTTATCAGTTGTCTGTCTTGGGGAAATTAACTTTATTTGACCTAAAGAATGTTCCTTTAAAGTTATCGTAAATCAAAAAAAACACGGTGTATAATATATTCACAGGGGAATGATCGGCGATAGTGTGGGCAGCTCAATGCACCACGCGACAATAAATCGAGCAATCAGGGGTCGCAGGAGATCATAGACAATGACCGGTGTATACAGCCGAGTATGCCCTCCACACTATCGTGGTCGCCCGTAATCATCTGTAATCGCCGATAGTGTGGAAGGGCTATTAGTCGCACTGAGAGTGGAAGCGGCGCGACGCGGTCCTATGCTAAAAAGCGTGTCCAAAGCGTGGTGGAGGTGGTTTTAAGGCTCAGTTTCATTAGTCATAGTCTGCATGTTTGTTGCAATCCATTGCCGAGTTGTTTTGACATTAATGAAACTCATTAAGTATCTCTAAGGAAATGATAGCCTGTTTTCTGTGCTTCCTCTTCTACAGCATAAACCTTTGTACCTACGTCTGTATTGAATCCATACAAGAACACTCGAAGGTACAGTCGCGGAACGAAAAGGTTGACCAGTTTTCAAATTAATTCATTTACGCGTGCGAGCACATGTTACCTTTTTAAACTGTAAAACAGATGAGAGAAATAATATTGAACCAATTGTGGCTGTTGTTTATACGTGACCATAGCAACACTTTTGTAACGACCAATAAAGACTTGAGTTCAGTTTGAACCAATAGTGGCTGTTGTTTATACATGACCATGGTAACCACGTATGACATAAATGACATTAATTATGACGGAATGTGTCACACTCGGTCGATAAGCAGATACTGATAAGTTATACTGAGCAAGCAAAAACAGATCTTAAGGTGGGGAACCTTTTCATTCCGCGACTGTACACAGATGAAGTTGTAGCTTTGTGTCAAAAATGCCGTGTTAGCGGGCCTTTTCTCAAGCTCGGTTTGGGTCAAGGCTTGCCGTAGTACGGTCGCCTTAAAAGCAGCTGCATACTTTAGTGCTTTGTCACTTTAACGTCTCGTTTGAACTGTTGCACTAATCTGTCAAAGGCGTTAAAGTGACAAGGTACCAAAGTGTGCAGCTACTTATAAGTGCGACTGTACCATTGCGTAATAATTGGAATTACAATAGTGAGCGCACTCGAAAGCTACGGCTCTTTCGGTGCTAATTATGCCGACGATCGGTTAAACACGTAAAATATAGGTACGTATCTACTGAATGTATGTATTACTACATTAAAATATTGCTGTCGCGATTTATTACAATCTTCTTTGCGACGAGCGAGAGTTAATATAACGCTGGTTAAACCCCCAGTTTTTTTTACAATCGACCTATATATACGGCTTTTATTTTAAATTGAATTGAATTTTGAAATTTAATTAGTGTCGTAAAACTCACTATAGAGCCAGTACCGGCGGCGTGCGCTGAGGCGCTACTTTCGAGACAAATCTAGAGGAAGGGATAAAGCTAACGTAACTTCAAACTTCGATTTTCAAAGTACTAAGGCTCCGGAGGTGGGAGGGAGCGGACATCTGCCCTACACCACACCGCGTAGTTAATAGCATGTCTAGACGACCGAGTCTTTCTTCTCAGTTTCATTGAGCAATAACCCGCATTTTCGTGATACATTGCATCGGTGCAATAGATCCCGGCTCGATAATGTCAAAACAACTCGTCAATGGATTGCTACAAGCATGCGGGCTAATTCCAAACGAAACTGTGCCTTTAGGGTGGCTACAAATGCTCGTAGCCGGTAGCCATGCACCAATCAATCTTCTAATATAATCTGATACTCTTATCAATAAGAAAAAACGTCGCGACAGGTGAGTTTTTAGAAGGTGTGATTCACGTTAAAGTAGGAGACTCGTTAAAGTAAACGTCTAGTAAACGTCGTTTTGAGATGGACATGTGGCTTAAGATGAGTTTACTTATACGTTACAGCTATAGGTACGACAGTTAATACTGTATGTTGTCATTCGGTCAGTCACGGAAGCCTTTTAAATATTTAGTATAGATATCAAACCATACCTGTCCTGAATCCTCCCCCCGCACCCCGCGCACTCATCCGGAGCCCCCGGGGATCCCTCCGACCCCTCTCGCTCCTTCAGCATAGCTTCCTGCTTCTTCCTCCCCTCCAACTTTATGTCTCAAATAACAAGGTTCAATCCCTGCGACGGTTCGTTGGAGTCAGCCATGTTTTTGTTTAAACTGGATTCCTCGACCCTGAATGAATGAAGGTTAAATGTGTGCGCAAATTTATTAAAAACATTCTGAACATGCAGTTAAATAATAAACGTTGTATTTCGCTTTACTGTGTCTGAAACCAATCCTGCGGTAGTGATACTCGTACTGTGGTCGGGCTACTGATGTGAACAATTATTTCAGTTATAGTAGTTTAGCCTTGGAAATTTCGGACGGCGCCATTTGCAAGCGCAGTTACTTTTATCTACTACACTGCTTGAAACTTGACAAGCTTTGACATCTCATAACAAGGCGTCTTAACGTAAGTTTGTAAATGTATACCAATATTTGAATAAATAATTCCAAAAAAACCGGCCAAGTGCGAGTCGAACTCGCGCACGAAGGGTTCCGTCCCAATATATATAAAAATCACGTTTGTTGTATGGGAGCCCGCCTTAGACATTTACTGCCGCACTTAGAGACGTCAATTAAATTTAATGCTTGATTAAAGTTGCTGCTGTCACGTTCTTTGCTATAGCAATAGAATAAGACAACACGTTACTAAACAAGCATTCAATTTAATACACGTGTCTGACTGCGGCAGTTCCATATTTTAATTAAATTATTTATTTTTAAAGTGAGTATACAACTTTATATTTTGTGAATTTTTCAAGCGTGTACTTGTTGCCGTTACTAATATCGAGCATAAAATGGCAAAACAATCACGTTTGTTGTACGGGATTGAATATTTATTTTATTCTGTTTTTAGTATTTGTTGTTATAGCGGCAAGAGAAATACATCATCTATGAAAATTTCAACTGTCTAGCTATCACGGTTCATGAGATACAGCCTGGTGACAGACAGACGGACAGTGGTTATTATCCTTTGGATACGGAACCCTAAAAATTAGTATCATCGTCGACGAGGCATTCCATATTCAAAATACCACCCGTTTCAAAATGGCGACGTTTTTGCCAATATTTTGCCTTCTTAGCATATCATTTATTCTCCCCGAACTGTATACAATGGGATAAATAAAACCGGTGTATACATATAGCATATAGGTGTCTCTCCCAAAGACAATGGAGTTTCTTTTGTTGGGTTAGCATAGCATTCAAGTGGCTCGAATATGAATAAGTTTCTATCAAAAAATTCTTTTTCGGACAAGTTTTTATTGCCGACTGTACTTTTTTTGCACAATCGTCATCTACTTGTCAAGACGATTCTAACAAGCTCCAACACGACGGGTTTATCATAAGTAATTTAGGAGTTCCTATGGCCACTCTGAGTCTCCATCATCAAACCAGCTCGATGGTACTATATTATTATATCGTCATTAGAACTTAAGGCGTATGCAAATTTTCACCTTCATCGGAGACCGGGAAGTGGGTCAAATTTAACTTGCAAGATTTGACCCTTACATAAATACCTACATACATACATTGAAAGTTAAATAAAAGCTTTTAAAATACAGACCTGACGGCGTATGTAAGTTTAAGCTTAATCACAATCATAAATATTAACAAAGACTTTAATAAAATTGTTCATCTACTAAATGTAGTTGAATTCATAATTAATTGTAACAATTTTTGGGCAAGTATATTGTACTACGGCAAGTCTAGAATGATTTTCTCTAGTTAAAACTAGTAGACGTACTTACAGATTTCTATCTACATTTTAAATTAAAACTAGCCGTTGCGCCCGTATTTTTTTTTCATACATTCCATATTATGATAGATATGAAATACTTTTCGACCTATTCTCAGACCTACTGAATATACACACGAAACTTCATAAGAATCGGTCAAGCCGTTTCGGAGGAGTTTTGTTACAAACACTCTGACACGAGAATTTTATATATTAGATTAGGTAGATAGAAAATGACTGTTAAACCTTTCATCATATAGAGTTTCTAACGTTAGCTTTTCTTTGATCCATTATCTTTATGATTTTCCCAGTAATTAATAGAAACTGATATTGTACGAGAATTTCTACAAAGATTTTTAACGTGCAGCCATGGAGGTAAAATATATCGGTTACAGTCATTGTCTTTGTAATAATTCCGCAAGAAATTCAAACGGCTCATTTTTTAATTTTGAGATTGCATTGCATGCACCGTTTTATTAGATGTCAAAGGGATTTTGGACTACGCTGATATTAACCAATAGATTTCACATCTGCTTTTATGGGATAGAATTTATTTTAGGACCTTCTTGTAGAACCCCATAGATTAGGTTAGGTGAGTTTTATAAAGATCCTGAAATATACACAATGTCGGTAAAAAGTCGTATTCTGAAATGAATCAGTTTGTGAACCGTTCTTTAGCTAATTATCGTAAAGCGCTTATGCATGGGACAGTATAATAATATAAGTAGGTTTGTAATACGAATGTTTTTATGAAAGCAGTATTAGTTAATCAATCGAAGGGTCTTAATAGCTAAAATACGTAGTCGTATATCCAAAAATAACTCAAATTTAACATTTTTTTAAGCTGTAAAAAGGATGAATGAAAGAGGTTGTAAAAGAGATATGGCGAGAGTGAGCGGAGATGTCAATAGGGGACGTCCTTGATGGACGTAGATACAGTGATCACTGTGATCAGATTCGCGATGTACCTACTGGGGGGTTATTATCGCAAAGCTATTTAGTTCATTTTACGGTAAGCGTAAAGGACGGAGCTATAGCAGTTACGTCATAATACTTAACTTATTCAGCGCCCAAAACCGACGTAAGTGCATGAAGTAATTGATGAATGTAGAGGAAGCGAAAGATGTATGTTTAGACCGGTGCACCTGGCGTTTCATAGATTCTGCCTATCGCGATTACATTGGGAGACCGGCATGAAGGTATGTTTGTATGTGTATGTAACTAAAATTAAACGTACAAAGTCTACACCACACGCTTTCTTGTCTTGACTGTCGACTTTATAAGAGCTATTGTAAAGCTAACGATATAGGGTTAAGATCAATACATAGTATAAAACAAAGTCGCTTTCTGCTGTCTGTCTGTCAGTCCCTATGTATGCTTAGACCTTTAAAACTACGCAACAGATTTTGATGAGGTTTTTTTAATAGATAGAGTGATTTAAGAGAAAGGTTTTTATGTATAATAAACTCTGTTTTATGTACGGGTGTTACAGAAAATTCACATAAACCGAAGCGAAGCGAAGGCGGGTCGCTAGTAAAAAAGTAATAAGTGTAAAGAGACCCTGTGACGCAATTATCACAGTTAATCACAGTCTAAGAACATTACCGACTGTAGAATCCAAAAACAGGTAAAGTTATAAGATATTTTGTTCCATAGAGAAGACAAAAAGCACACAGACAACCTGATGGAAAATGTGATCTGAGACCCATAGATATTTGCATGCACAATATAATCTGAATTCAGTCTTCAGATTATCCTTAGGGCTCTACTATTAAGCCACAAGAGACCTAAACCTCAACGTTAAGTGATACGTAATTTTCAACGCATCTTGAGATGAGCATTACAGTCAAGATTAGTTTATCAATGCTACTGCAAATGCGCTGCCAATTCTGCGAACTAAGATGGAATATCTCTAGGTATGCCAAAAATTAAAAAACTTTGTTTTCGTATGGTCAACTTTACGATAGCCCCTATTTATGTACAAAACAGTCGAGTTAAAAACAATACCATAAAACGTCAAAAGTAGTATGGTTTTAAAGCCCCTGGTTGTCTTACCCCCACACCGGAACACAAAAATGCGAACACTGCTACTTGACGGTCGTTTAAAAGCTTAGATAGTTATAGGGCTCCTACCATCTCTATAGTAAAGCGATCGTCGAGTTAAAATCCAAAATGGCGGTCACCTCGTGAGCCAAGTCAAGGTACTAGCTGAACTTGTCTCTCACAGCCTTTAGGAGTTCTTGTGATGCGGCAAGGTGAAGTCGATGAGTACTGCCCGGCATAAGAATTAAGCCGTCATAAGTGGGGTTTGACCAACGTATTATTTTACAATATTTTATTCGCAAATACGCTTTGTGCTTAAACAGCACATAATAGCAGGGGTAACGTAAGTTTTTAAAATAATTTCGGTTAAGTTATACTATTGACAACAAACATCTTAGAAGAATGCGGTAAGAAGTACTTCCTTGCAAATACAAGTTTGTAAATTGGTAGTAAAACTGGAAACAATGTAACAAATATTAAAACTGTTTTAAGAGGGTTTCTCCTCAAACAATCACTCCCAAAATGATAATATATCATGTTTAAGTATTTTTTATGTAAATCTTAAAAAAACAGATACGCCATGTCACTTGCGTTAAAACAATTAAGTTAACGCGCCCGCCCTTGCGTCCGAAATGTCGTTAGGACCTTATCTACCATATAAAGGCGGTATCTACCGTTCTTTCCCCCATAACCACTAATTTCTAAAACTGGGCCTAATTATAACTTAAGTTTACCGCACGCAAAACTCATAGGAAAATAATTAATTATACGAATGTATGTCACGCTTCGTGATCTTGAGAAAAAAATATAGCTGAGAAGTTTTTCGGACATAACTCGCTATAATTGGGTAACTGACGCTTATTCCAATTTAGTAACAGATGCGTTAATAATTAGACGATAAACTCACGTACGAACGTTGGAAGTTAATTCACGTATATTAAGATGTGTGGTAAAGTTAATTTTGCGGAGATCAAATAACAAATAATGTTTTTTATGCACATACGATTTGAAGTGATACGCCTTGGGTGTAAAAATAAATGTTGAGCAGAACAAGTAAATTATGACTTTATACACATATGATTCAAAGTGGAGATACAAGTTGGTTTTAATTTTAATAAATATTTATATACAGTTAACTTATAAGGCTTCATAACAAGTCTTTGTAGATTCAAATAAATATTTACTTACAGTCTGTGAGCACTTAGAAGGTGCTTCGTAGTATATTTCAATTTCATTGCAGTTTTTGGGAAAAAAGCACCTAAACTAAATACAATAGAAACAAAGCGCTATTTTACGTACCTATCGAGTTAAGAACAGTTTCTTATTTCAAAATTCGTCAAATAATAAAAAAGTAGCTTGCTCAAGATATTAAAACTTTGAGAAATTTAATCTGGTGATTTTCAGAGCGTTTCAACAGCTCATTACATTTCCCATTTTTGTGTTATTCAATACGTACTGTTGTCGGGTGCATAGAAACGTGATACGGAACTATATGCTGAACAGAGTACAATTAGGGAAAATCGCCGCAGGCGGCCGAAGTAGACAGTAATTGTGTAGAATTATTAAAACAAATATACATTAATTAAACAAATTTTAGCCGCGGAAGTTTTTAAGTTACGTGTTAGGTTATGTTTTCATACAATAATCAATAAAAATCAAATATTGCTCGCAAAATAACAAAGAGAACGTTAAAAATAATGATTGATCGAAACAAACCGCTATCGGCCTAATTGAATGTAAAAATACGATAAGGCTTTTATGATGTTTCAACGCAGTTGGTAGTTTTACGAGCTGACTGTACAATTGGGAGTAAAATTAGGTCTATAATCTGTATAGATATTTGATTAATTCAGAAATTGTATTAAATTTTAAGTGGTGCGGGTCAATAAATAAATAAATAAATAAAAATATCATGGGACAACATCACACAATTGGACCGAGTCCCAAACTAAGCTTTAAGCTTGTTTTATGGGTATCCAACCACGATAAACTTATTTATATAGAGAAATACATTGAAAACATCCAAAGAAAGAAAAAGAAAAATACATTTATTCACTACAGACACAAGACACATAGAAAAAAGTAAAAACAGAAAACAGCAATAAACAAGTAGTTAGTGTGTCCTCGCGGCAGTGAATCGGACACTGGCTCAGCATAATGCTGATATCCAAGACCCCTTTGGGATTTGAACCCAGGGTAGTGATTCTCTCAACAACGACGGTCGGACGGACGGACCAGTGAATGTCCAACCGGCGAGTTTAAGTAGTCCCGTCAGTGCGAACAAAACCTATTTTAGCGCGTGCATTTTCAATTTAGCAGCATGGTTTCTGCCGATGGATCGAACATATAAGCTGCTTAATTGAAAATGTGTTTTGTTCGCTCTGACGGGAGTACTTATTTTCACCGCTGCGATTTCGCTCGTTCGTCCGACCGTCCGTTGTTTTTGAGAGAATAACACAGGACCGCTTGCACGACACGAGAGACCAAACATGTTTTGTAAAATAAAATAGCTGTGATAAATGAAATATCATTAATTTTCCACGGTAGCCGCTATTGAAAAATAGTGCTTTTAAATTTTGCGTTCATTTGGAACAAAGTACTTCCCATGTTGTTTTTGAAACAACAACAAACAGATGACAGCCCCGATCATAATTTTATTATTGGAGAAAATAATACGTAGGTAACATGATGTTTTCAATTTTGGCATAAATACGGGCACTTTTTATTTTGTCAGGCAGTTTAAATAATATACTGACAGGAATGAAATATTATGTTACAAATTAAAGAAAGATATCTATATAAATAAATAAAACCGGGCAAGCGCATGTCTGACCATGCTCAGTGTAGGGCTCCGTATTTGACTTAAGAATCATAAAACTTGGTCCACGCGTTTAGTTTCTAGAGCACCACAAAGGTACAAACATATATACATATATACATATATAGATTAAGCAACACATTACCCTCCTTCTTCTGCAGTCGGGTAAACACAACAAGTATAAACTAATTCTTAATTTAGAGTTATCTGTCTAACCATCGATTTTACCAAACTGGAATAAGACTTAATTCCAGATTATTCTACACTATTTAATTCTCGTTTGGTCGAATTCACCCTAAAGGCAGTCGCAGCGACTGTCCCAGTTTGGTTAAATCGATGGTAAGATGATTTTATGTAGTATAGGTATTAACACATTAGTCGCCTGTATCTCAGGAACCAATGAAGTCTACTTAGTCATGAATATCGTGATGTAGGTTTCCCTTAAAATTCATTACCCGTTCTTTTGTTTTATTTCTTTAGTAGTAGGTGGAAAGGAGTGATCTCTGCCTACCCCTCTGCAAATCGGGCGTGATTTAATGCATTTATGTATTTATGTATGTTCTCTAATTTAAGGTATTTGCGGGTGGTAGGACCTTGTGCAGGGTCCGTCCGGATCGCTACCACCATCTTATCCATTAACCTACCGTCAAACAGCAGTGTTCGCATTGTTGTGTTCCGGTTTGGGGATAAGACAGCCGGTGAAATGACTAGCATAGAGGCATTCCATCTTAGTCCTCAGGGTTGGCAACGCATTTGCAGTCTTAGGATTGCATTGCAGTATTGTGAATGCGAATGTCTATGGGTCACAGTTTCCACTTACCATCAGGTGGCCTGTGTGCTCGTTTGTCTTCTCTATGCCATAAAAAAAAAAGGTATTCTTCAGATTTTAAGTATTGAATTTGTAGTTGCGGCTGTAGCAATTGAAAACGTCGAAACGAAAAACTTATGTTCTAATGTCGGTTCAACACGTTTTGCAAGCGTATTGTGTAGGTATGACTAGATCAACTTTAATGTTAACTTATTAAGCTGCTAGTTATTTGGTCACCCGTTTCATCGACTAAGCGTTGGAACAGCTCCGAAAAAATGTGGAAATCAGACACCACGGACCGCGGCTATCGACACTGAAAGCAACGAAATGGTATTCGGTGCCGAGAGTCTAGTATCTGGTTTTATTTCTATTCTTGGTCGCATCTGCTGCTACACTAGCCCTTTTGTCGTCCAAGGGAGATGCGATAGGGCTAACATGTCGATACAGGTAGCAACCCTGACTTAGTACCCTTTCCATCATCCATGGCTTCTGACCGGGTACATATCATAATATATAAAGTTTAAAATACATAATGGGTCATAATACATAATGGTCATAATACATAATGGTTTTTTCATCACACTTGCTCGTAAATAGTGTCCTAACATGCTAGAAAAATCGACCGTAAGTCCAAAATAATACCCCTGGGCCTTTTTTTACCATTACGCCCTATCGTGCGTAATAGCTTTTTTTTTTAAATATTATACGTGGACTCAAACTATCACAATACGTCAGGATCCCAATTCTTGTGCCATTCGATTATGAAGTTTCGTTCGAGATTAAAAATGTCAGTTGCATACAATTTCCTAAAAATCTCGCATATAAACTATTGATCTCGACTGTCACTAGAATCGGACTCCGAACACGTTTGACATTATCTGTGGTAAGTCACAGACAATGATGTAGTCTGCCGCTAATAAGTTAAAAATATGATCTTTTGTCTGATTTTATTTCGTTTCCTCGCAATTGTGATGAAAAACATTGTATGTTACACGGGTGGTAAAGAAAATACAAAACTCGAGTCATTAAAACCCTCAGCCTTCGGCTTCGGGCTTCTAACAGACTCTCGTTTGCAATTCTTTCTTTACCACCCTTAATACACAATGCACTATATTTTTGAATCTGTAAATATTTCAGGATTTTTTAAAAGCCCAACGTATAGAACTCATTAGGTTAGATTAGGTTTGTTTTATAACAACCCTGAAAAGTTTACGGTTTCAGAAATAAATTCATTATATATTATGACCATTATGTATTATGACGCATTATGTTGTTTGAACTTTATATATTATGATACGTACCCCTTCTGACCGGCGTATGTAATGATTATTTTAATTCCTGAAAATTTGATTTTTTTTGTTAAGTTTTAAAGTATCTAAATTTTAGACGTGTAAGAAAATTAAATGTATTTGTTTAACGCCGGCAACTGTACAGAACGTAACATTCCGATAATAAACTTTACTAGGAAACATACATAATTAAATTTGAGTTTACGTTGATAACAATATTATTAGGTTGTTAAGTGTTGTTGCTCGATAAGAAAGATAAGGCCTCAGAGGAAAAAGCTCCAAAAATAAACCAGTTTTTTATGAGTACTAAACACACGCAAAAGATTATACACAAAACTTATCTAAAACAATAAAAAAATACATCGGCTTAGTAAAAGAGTTGTTATAAACCTAATACGAATGATTTATTATATTTTTGAAGAAATGTTTATGAATTGAAACTATAACTACAATGCGACATTTTTTAGACTTATTGCATTAAATATCAGCGATGATTCATAAATAAAGCCTGTACAAGTCGAGAAAATGAAACCAATTCGAAAAAAAAAAATACAATAATTTTAATATAATGATACCTATTCGTGATATACCATTGATATTTGTTCTAAATTATACAAGTCAGCCTACGTCTTCTACTTCAGAAAATACACTTTGTATAAGAAAATTTTATCTTGTCACCTTGTAGTAGGAGTTCTGAATGCTCTCTAAGGATTTTCTCCATTATTTAAAAAAAATCTATGTTTCGCGAAACGAAATAATTATTATTTATTACGAATAAGTAAATGAATGACAATATCATTGACATTGACATTGTTGTTTTTAAACTAGTGATCAAACCAACTTCGTCATTATGTTAAGACCATGTAGGTATGTACCTAATATTAATTTATTATTTTATCATAATCTGAAAAGACGCTTAGAAAACTTAAGCAGTTTGTTAAAAAATGTTAAATTCTAAAGTTCAAACGATCACAGAACGCAAATAAACATAGAATATGAAGCCGGGTTCAACATCCGGTAACCCAGCAAACGGCATAAGTGTATGCGAGAAACGTGAACTTAAATACATATTTGCAACGGTAAATATTAACCTCATTTCAGTTCTAGAAAAAGCTTCAGAAATGTAAACAATTTCAGAGTGTTTTCCGAGAATCAGTTAACTTATTTCGTTTTAGAAATTCATTCGACATTCACCCTTTCAGATATACATTTTGCATACCTACCTAAGCCGTATACAATTTCATATTGCTTATGGAACTTTCTGAATTTTATTCCAATGTTTCACGTAATTCAGATACCAGGGTAAAAATCAAAATAAATGTCCAGTTAAAGAGAGTTTTGTCACCGTCACGAAACTGTTGGTTAACGTCAAACATACGTCAATTGTAACGAAATTGTAAGTAAGACATCATTTAAGTGACATTTAAATAGCGTCCTTATGTACACTTTTTTTGAAAAACACCCACCAACATGTTTTAATGAAACTAAAAATAAATATTTAAAAAATCAAGCTTTGAAAAAAAACCTTTCGTACGTTTTTTATTTTAGTCTATTTAATTCATAAACATTTGTGACTTAAAACGATTCTAACGACACCTCGTTCATCGAAAATGAGTCATCTGTTCAATCTATAAGACACAAAAACTGTTTTTTTTTGGCAGAAAAATCCTACAGAAACCAAAGAAAAACAATTTTGTTTAAATAAATACATGTATACTTACAGCTTCATTGATGTCATTTCCGTAGAACAAAAACAATAAGATCACGCCTATTATCCACAAAACTTGAACAAACGAGTCAAACGCCTTGTTTTCTATCTACCTACCTACAAATCACAGACAAAAACGCTAGTTACGTCGATGCGTCTGCCGGAACACTCGCGCCGAAATCCGGAGATTTGTCAAATGCACCGCTCTCAGCGAACTCTGAGGGGCGGCGGCTCGCTGCCACTCCCTCTGAGCTAACATAACCCTCCGTTGCTAAGAACAACCAACAAAGTGACCCTTACGTTGCCAACTATACCTGGCAACGGATTATGTATCTAGCAAGTCGATTTTGTTTTTTTTTTAATCCGACTGCCAAGGAAGGAAAACGTTTTTTGTTGTTAAAAAAGCGCCAAACTTCGACTTATTTTTACTTCGAGTCACAACTACCAAAAAAGGCAAATTTTCCAATAACACTTATCTCAATTAATGTATTCACTTTGTAAAATCATCGCAGAAATCATTTAAAAACACATACAGCGTTAAACGATCCCATTCAAGTCGAGATAATTAATAAAGTAACCAATTAGCAGTAATTAGTGACTATATGCGTGCAGTCATTCAGTACTTGCTGGTAGTATGGTAAACGAGGTATTCGCGATCAAGTATCTTACGGTAAAAACTTTGAATCGTCGTCAAACGTTATTTAGGATCGCATTACTAATTTACCAGTGAGGCTAGACAAGTTACTCAACGGTAACGTAAATGATTTTCGAAAACTGTGAAAATGTAAAGTGACGTAGGCGCTCGACGCGACCGTCTGAATGCTTACGATAAAGAACGCCGAATTTATCAGCTTCAGATCAATATAAAAGTCACATCGTATCGGAATATCAGGTTATGGCCCACGGTGGAAAGATGAGGGAGACCTACTAAATCATAAATTTTAACCGTTTTTCGCGTACAATTTATCGCTTTTCTTACGGATCTAGACTTTATTTAAACTATAGAGCCCTAGAATCAATAACGTTAACGTCGTTTACGTTGAACACTGTTGGAATTGAATTATTTGCTCAATGCTACTGTCCGGCAGCGTTCGGCAAACTTACACATTTTCGATAACGATCACGAATGTATTCTGAATTCCTGCCCAGACTCTCTGTACCTACTAAATTTCACACGAGGCATTGGACCGTGAAAACATGACAAACAACAATTCACTAAAAACATTTGTCGGAAAAAGATCCAAAAAACCATTTTGGAATTTATTCTCGATATTAGCCTGAAATGTTACGTAGGTGGTGGTACGTAAATATAATCATATTAACTCCCGGTTATAGTGGCGATACCTTCTTTGAGAATTGATATCTATTAAAAGAAACAATCGATCGTCATGATTAAAACCGCGTCGAATTCAGTCCATCCGATTGAGAGGTACGATGCCCTGTTTAGTCGGGGTTAAAAAAATAGGTGACACAAATTCACCTAGTCTCAAACTAAACTATATACGATGTATGAATGAACTCTTGACACAAATAAGCAAATAAATAGTAAACTTAGCAACGAAGCGTGAGCGTACGTGGCCGTCGCCCGTGGCGTGGGCGCAAAATGAGAAAGCGTTATCTGTAAACGATATTCAGTTTTTCCTGTTTTGGGGTAAACAAAACAACCACGGATTTTTTGGCACTGGGATAATTTTTTTATTTAGTTTATAGAAACAAAAGCTGTAGGTACTAGAAAAACAGCGTTAGTGGCGTCGTCAGTTTCTGTGTCAAAAAATTATGAGTAGGTATTAATAATTTAATACGATTCGGGGACCGCTAAGTAGCTGGGGTATTTTATATTATTTCATTTACTTGCATTGGATCAAAATATTAATACTTACCTACTTATAATTAAATTTATAGGGCCAATACTTTTTTTTACAGTCTGTTTTGTGTCGGAGGTTTTAAATTTTTTATTAAAAAAAAAAACACGCTTTTTAAATTTCTCCAAATTAACAATACGACTTCAGCTAGCAACGTCTTATTAAAGACAAGGATTATATTATAATAAATAAATAAAAAGAGGGGTGTTAAAAGTTTATAACATGTGTCTCTATGTCTATGTATTTGAGTGTCTGCTTGTGGCATCGTAGCTCCCAAACGGTTGAACGGATTTGGACGCAGTATTTTTTTTAATAAAGCTTCGTTAATTAGAATGGGTCTTTAATAAGCAAGATTATATGAAAATTGGTTCGGCCATTTATGAGATATCAGCTCTGAAAGTAGGTGTCGCCGTTAAATAGGGGGCTGTTAACCCCCTAAAAGCTCAATATCTCAAAAACGGCTGAATCGATTTTGATAAAACATATCAAAGAATAACCGCTAGAAAAACTGCTTTCAATTAAAAACAACTGCAATCAAATCGGTTCATCAGCTTAAGAGCTATGGTGCCACAGACAGACACACAGCCACATTTACACGTCTAACTTAAAACACACTCTTTTTTGCGTCGGGAGTTAAAAAAATATATGTTACGTGATCGTTGAAAAAACGTACTGGCTTAAAAATGTGGTTCTAGCGTCCATTTGTGTAAATATACCCGTTAGTAAAGAAAAATGGACCGACATAAAATGGAATGGATACTCGTAAAACTCAGCTCGGAAAAAACCACTCCAACCGTGTAAAACACTGAAGTGGAAACGACGTAAATGGTAAAGGCAGGATATTTTCGAACGAAATTGAAACAATGTTGGAACCTGCACTTCACAGAAACAATTCGCAATTGACGACCGCTGATTTCGCCAGTCTTTTATCTGAAAATGTTACGGAAAAACGTATTCTATCGCTTTTCCTTTTTAAGCATTCGACGTCATAAGTGAGATCCCTTTTACACCTTTTAAACCTTTTAATTGACTTTAACGCATCTTCTTTTTGAAACCATTATCGTTTTGACGTTACAGCCGTCTCTACTATCAAGTGATGTAATTACAATAAGATAACGATATTGCTTATGAGTTAGGATAAACTGGAATTGGTATTATCTTTATTTACTCTACTTAAGATGGAAGCTATCTGTTATGGAAACATAATGTAGGATATTGGAAACAGCCGTACCAACATA
This sequence comes from Acleris laterana, assembly GCA_963966035.1. NCBI lineage: Eukaryota > Metazoa > Arthropoda > Insecta > Lepidoptera > Tortricidae > Acleris > Acleris laterana. The sequence continues at coordinate 9,229,869 of OZ014438.1, forward strand.
CCTACCATAAAAATAAGTTCATACTCGTGTACTTAAAAGATATGATACGTTATTTTTTACAGTACCTTGTTTTGTTCTTAAGGTTAAAAATTCTAAAACTGATATATTAAGCGTACTACTAAAATAAAGATAAAGTATTAAAAACTATTAATTAAAACCTCCGTACAAAGGCCACTCCTTTTTTCTAAGCGGATATTTCTTTAAACGGCCGCGGCCCAACCAAATTACGAGAAACAACTAAAAAGCATCCCAATGAAACTATTTTTCTTTGTAAAGAATAACGTCCGATTAACGTCCGTCCATCGGTACATCCTATCCTACATCCCACGGTGCCGACAGACACACTCACAGATACACAGATATGCATGCCCAAATTTATAACTTATATATAACCCCTTTTTTGTGTGGGGGTTAAAATTAGCTTATTATTGTTTTATCCTCTTAAGACTAAATAAAACACGTTTATTTTGGGCGCCCTTTTTCGTTTCGCTATATTATTGTTTAATAAATCTTGCTGTTTTTAGCGAGAACTTGAAAGCGTTTAGTTCTAGGTCACATTCAATGGAGAGGTTTAATCCCAAGGAGTTTTATTGATAAACGCAAGATAGATACTACGCTTCGGTATATATGTAATTATACGATATACCTATACAGCGTGCTGTGAACACTTTTAAACACCGACGCAAACAGGAACGGTTTGAGTTTATCGTATCTGTGTATCACATGGTATCGCAGTTCCCAAATGAATAAACCAATTTGGACACGGGTTTTTTTTTAAATTAAAAGCGACTTTAATTTCAAATTACAAAATATTTACTTGACTAGTTCTTAAAGGGGTGATAGACGGTCGAGTAAGTTCGCGTACTTGCGGCTCGGCGATCTTACTCGCCCATGTGTCATCCAAAGTACGCGTACTTAAAAACCGCTGAGTTAGTTCGTCGGCGATCCAACAAGCTTGAATTTTGCTCGTAGCCGGTTTTGGCTCGTACGTCTGTTATCGCCATGAGTAGCAAGCCACGATCTTTCGGCAGTCAGTGGGTGAGATTGACATTTAATTTTGTGTTGTGTTTTCCGTTTATTTTGGTTCAGAAATTTTAATTAAAACCTAAAATGAGTAATTTTTAAAACATGATACGATACTGAAAAACACACTAGGTACACGACGATACTAGAAAAGCGCCGAATCTGAAGTACCCGAAACCGACGTGCGTGCATGACTCGATGTGTGAATGTGGAAGAAGCGAAAGAAATTTGTCAAGATCGTAGCTAGTGGAAAGAAGTGGTCTCTGCCTACCCCTCTGGGAAACAGGCGTGATTTAATGTATGTGTATGTATGATACGATATTATTCCAGTGACTCAAACCTTCCTCTATCCACTACATTTTACGTTTAAAGTGTGAGCAAGCTTCAACGTGTGTCACCGTCGCGAGCCGAGCAAGTTCACGAACTTTAAGATCGCGATTTTATAGCTCGCGCCTCCGTCACCCCTTTTAGTTCTCATGAAAATTGCGACTAGTTATCAGTTTTAAAATTAGATTTAGAGATTGTCGAGGGTTTTTATTTATTTACAAATTATATTTTTGTTATGTAATTTATTTAAGTTACATGATAAAATTTAAAAAAATATATACCGTCCTTTAAAACGATTGGATATCACATGCTGTTTTTTACATGGAAATACTAATGAACTTAGAAAAGGTGTTGGGTATTAAAGTTAGTAAAACGGTTAATTTATTACCTAACTCTTTAGGTAATAAATTAACCTCTTAGTCATCTAAGCTAATATAACAAAAAATTCTGAAATTTTTCGATTTAAATTAAAATTAAAATTAAAATTATATTAATTTCATGCAACAATCAAGTCTCGTTGTACGATATTATATTATAATTATGCAAAAATGTGAATAATTACATCAAACGATGTTGAAATATGAATAAACTATGATATTACAACATCACACACTTTTAGGTCAACATAAAATGTGGAATATTGTCACCTAAAACTAAATAAAATGCGTAACAGAAAATAATCAAGCTTTTACTGCTAATTCAAAAACACAGTCAAATTTTTTTTTTAAATTGAAAAATACCCTACGTAAAAAATTCGGACTGATAACAATCAGCAGACAAAATGACAATCAAAACCCATTCTAGGATAAGCTGAATATAAAAAATTATACAATGTTTAAGGTAATAAAACTAATTATAATTATAAATTAATATTGAACGCGCGGTTAAAATGCGGCTAATACACGTAAACAACATACTTTATACATGATTTTTACGATAGACGAATCTACGTCACAGTACTCGACTCAAGTTTTACTGAATAAAAAGAGTACGACGATGATAGAGGATGTTTTTAATTCAAGTTTTTTTTAATAAAACGAATGTTATTTCTGTTTATTTAACTGAGTTATAATGACATACATTGGATACGTCGTGGATGTAATATTATAAATTTAAGATTACGATCGATCGATTGAACTCGTTTTAATTAAAAATGGATGGGTCAGTATGAGGTGTGGTTTTATTATAACCACGTGTAAAATGAGGTAGGCTTTAATATAAATGTGATCGTCACTTCGCGATGACGGTCAAAACAATGTCTACCTATTACTAAAATAAATTAAAAAGCTATGACAATTACGTAGGAATATGTTTATGTTATAAAATATAACTTAATAAAGAGCATTATGTGCAGTGTAATTACTATACCTTGGACAAGTATATAGGTAAAAGATAAAAAATAAATAAAAGATAAAAGATATTTATTCAGTAAGTAGGCCGTACGGCCGTAAAAGTGATTATTGACGTTGTTATCAAACAGCAAAATAATTTACATTAAATTACAGTGCACAACATTAAAGCACTCTGTTAAGTGTTAATCAGTAAACTTTTATTCCGACTGTACTTGTTCTAACTACAGACATAAAAATCAAATAAGAATCCAATAAGATTTTTCTACAAACATTGCCGTTACACTTACCTTCCTAAGGTTCATACATTCATAAAAAAAGCCACGTAACATCAAATTCACAATTTTATTCAAAATTTACCTCATAGAAACGAATAATACTGGCTGTATTGCGCGGTCTGCTGCAACACGGGCTCGGCTGTTAGAAACGCGGTACTGTTCAAATTTCGAACCGAAGGGGCGCACGCTGCCTGCGACGTCTCACCCGCCTACGCCTATACTGCCCACCAATCCACATTCACGACTTGCAACTCACAGTCTATACCGAAGCGGAGCAAGTATACGCGTCTCTTTCATAAACGAAATAAACCGGTCGTGCAGAGCGGGACAAGACGCTCAATCGAATACGACATATTCCAAATTCAAATAAAGTTCACCGTGACGAAGTGTTATAAGGTATTTTGAATAGATTTCGGCATTAAGTGTTATTTGAGATTGATAAGGTTTTTTTTCATTGAAAATACTACTAGATATATGACTTTTTTTTTCAAAATGAATTTAAAACAAACTTAACTGAATACATTGCGATTTCGACTACCAAATCGATGATCTCGAACAAATTGGTCGCGTTTTCAGTCAGCATGCTGTTTATTAATTCAAGTGCTTGGTATTGCTTACATTATTTTTCTATTAAATGTAATACAACACGAAACTTAGTCGTCAGTTTTCATTCCAGTAAGATTTGTTTTTTTTTTAAATAAAAAATACAAATGATATAGGTAAAGTAGTCCAATTGGTACATGCGTTTGATAACAAAAACAACGACTACGTTAGTAAATTAGTAAAAAGTAAATAAAAAAAAACGTAAGTCAGTCGAATGACTGCCAACGAAGCCAGCATGGTTCGATCCCAGTAAAGGCACAAAATAAGAAACAGTAAGAAACGGATATTTTATTACCTATTCCATTGAAATAAGGTACAAAAATGCCTAGAGCTTAGTTTTGGAATCAGACAATGTGTGAGTCGTCTCCCGATAGCTATTATAAATTGTCAGGGTAGATTCTCTCAACAACGACGGTTGGACGGACGGACGAGTGAATGTCCAAGCGGCGAATTTAAGTAATCCCGTCAGTGCGAGCAAAATATATTTTAGCGCGTGCATTTTCAATTTAGCAGCGTGGTTTCCGCCGATGGATTGAACGTATAAGGCTGCTTAATTGAAAATGCACGCGCTAAAATTGTTTTGTTCGCTCTGGCGGGACTACTTAAACTCGCCGCTGCGATTTCGCTCGTTCGTCCGACCGTCCGTTGTTTTTGAGAGAATAACACCCGCGACGTCTAACGGAGTTAAAAATTTGATGCGCGTCATATGCGTGCGGGTTGTTTATGCGGTTCATGTATCTTTTTTGAATTGTGACACTATTTTTCCTCGTGAAATCTAGTCTGGCGTAGGGTTAAATTAGTTTTTGTTTACTTCCTTTTTTAGAGTTCCGTAACAAAATGATAAAAAAGGTAGTTTTTTTTAAACTTTCGAGGCTAGACATACGTTTTCAATAATTAAACAATATGTTTCTTTTCTAAATATTTGAAATTTCATTTTGTATTTTCAATTAAGCAGCCTTATACGTTCGATGCATCGTCAGAAACCATGCTGCTTAATTGAAAATGCACGCGCTATAATATGTTTTGTTCGCACCGACGGGACTACTTAAACTCGCCGCTTGGACATTCACTCGTTCGTCCGTCCGACCGTCGTTGTTAAGAGAATTACTACCCAGATGCCGTAACTCATCTTATTTTTAAAAGAAACTATTTTCTTATTATTTTAAGATGATGCCTGTGACAGCTCTTACAACTTATTAAACTTATTTATTTAACTTTACATTTGTAAATAGTACATCATCGGTACAAACCTAGCGACGCCGTTCAGGAATTTAACTAATTAATCGCCTATTTTTAACACATCGTTTGTGAGTATAAGTATTTGAAATAACAAAATACGGCTGTCACAGGCATCATATTAGAATAATCAGAGTATAGACCAACTTAATAATGAGTCTATTGTGTCGTAGAATTGAAATCATCGGCAAAATTAAAACTATTTGTGTCCTTCTTCTTTTAAAGAGTATACAGAGAGCTTATTTACCTTACCGAGTAAAATAAAAAAAAGAAGAAAGAAAGAAAACATTTATTCACAACTATAACACACAACCATAGACCCACCTAGCTGGGATCTTGGGATTCCTTAGTTTGGTCTTGTTACTTAGCCAGATGACTTTCCAAAACAGGCAGTCTGTAAAGTTTAAACTTTTTCAACTGAGCTTATCCACTTAAGAATAGATACAAAGCCATTGTGTATTAAACCAAAAATTAGGACAACGCGCTCGCAGTTCAAGCAGGTAATAACCGCCGTCGAAGACACAGAGTATCGACTCTATTTCTATACACAATAGACTACAAAACACACTAATACAATAATGGTAAGTATTTTTTTTTATAATTTACAACCGCGCGACCTAGATTGTATAGATACAATGACCATTGTATTTATAAGTAAATGGAAGAGCTCAGTTCAAAAAGTTCAAACTATAACAAAAACTTGTCCTAGATAATCATATCGTTAATGTTACGAATGTCGTTGCTGGCAGTACAAGTTATTGAAATATCAAATTGGAATTCTAATGGAAATACAAAGTTCACGATGAAAATCATTCATTTATCTGCGCTTCGATTGTTGGGAACTAGAATTGAAGAATAACAAAACAGTTGGCAATAAATCGGAATATCGGAGTTATAACGAGCTCCTGACAATTTAACGACCTTACAGTGAAACGATCGTCTAACTCGAGGGGCTATCGCTTAACGCACTTGCAATTGCAATCATTTCATTTTGAAAATCGAAGGCTTGTCTGCATGAAAAATGAAAACAATTGAAGCCGACAGTGTTCAAAGTGAAACAATTGTTTTCATTTTGTATGCAGACAAGCTTTCGATTTTCAAAGTGAAAACGATTGGTATTGCGGGTGCGTTAGGTAATATAGCCCCTCAGGGTTTTATCCGAGTTTTAAGCTGGGCATCTATTTTATTGATTAAATATAACGTACTGTTTTGTATAATTTTGTTAACGTTACGATTGCTCTCATTTCCCGGGCCTCTATTCAACATGGTAAAAACATATTGCCTTTGACGTGTTATCGTCTTATCTTATCTTATCTTCTTGATGGGGTCCTTACGGATACACTTCAACCCTATGGGATCTTTTGTGTAATCGTACTATCAACGTTAAGATAGCTCTAATTAGAATCTACACCCATATCGCACAACCGCGTTCAGAAGCTGTCATTAGAACTAGCATTACTTCAAATAGTAATGTATTTAACCGACGTTATGATGTAATAAATACATTTCAATCTCGCATCAGGCTCATTAATTCATCCCCGATGTTATAATTATTATTATGCACCGTTGTACTTAGTTCTCAGTTAACGCATTTCTACTAGAAGCATACAAGTGTATCAGATATCTTCAAGCGCAATGTTGGGTTATTACTGCTAGTGACTGCACTATCTTAATTATTATTATTTAAGTAAGTTCCAAGGATTGCTTATCAAATGAAATTCATCATTAAATATTTTTACACACTATTTTTACTTCTTTTCTGTATGAATTTTCTGAAGTGTTACTCCCGATGTACGGATTGATAAGCTTAATTAGTGTATTGTTATTAAAAACAACATTTTGTTACGAGCTCAAATTAACGGGCGTATTTGTACGGAGCAGATGTTACCCCCCGCTGCGACTCTTAGGGTATAAATATACTTAATGCATTCTTTTATCATGTTTTACGTCTGTAGCTAATAAATTCTTGGTTAATTTTTGGTAATGTTACCTGTGTTATAATTATGAATTAAATTAGTACAAGCAGTTAATATTATTCGCGACTACTTTTAATTATAATTGGAACTAATACATACATACATACATACATACATACATACATACATACATACATACATTAAATCACGCCTGTTTCCCAGAGGGGTAGGCAGAGACCACTTCTTTCCACTTGCTACGATCTTGACAAATTTCTTTCGCTTCTTCCACATTCATACATTAGATTACTAATAAGGTTTTATAAATCAAATGTTCTCTTTATTAACACTTTGTCACTGAACTGAACGGCGAGGCTAACTCGATCAGTCAGTCACTGCATGTTTGTGCTTGTCTTTGAACATGGTTGTTCGTTGAACATTTGAACGCAGCTGTATCGCTAAGGTCGGAAGCAGGGTTTTTAGAAAAAATGACGTTTATAATTTTAATGTGGCTTAGGTTAGGTAGAAGAACCTGCGATTCTCGTTAACAACGGCGTGCAGGGAGGATTGCTGTGTTTTCGAGGGTAAAAACACGTCGGACTTGTGACTACAAAGAAAACTGTCGCACGGAAGGTATTTTGATTATATGATATTACGATTGTTGATTTTATCGAGTAATAAATCTAACATTTAAATTTGAATGTTGTCTTTACTTAGTTAATTAGCTCGCTCTGACGGGGCAGCTTCATCTTGCCAGTTAATATTTGGTTCGTGGAGTTTAAAAACGCGTTTTTTAAGAGTAGGTATCACCTATCGTGGTTTACTTTTTTAGGTTGATCAAAAGTACTAGAATGAACAATCAGTCGAAAGTTTTAACGTATAAAACCCACATGGTGTTACCACCTCTTTATAAATACAAACGGTTTCCAGAGCCGCTCCGATATCGTCCTTCCACTCATAAATATTTTTAACGGTACCCGACATTCGGGGCCAGCGACACATATCTGAGCCAGTTAGTTGTCTTTAATCATACATGGTACGATTGGGATATACACTCAGGAGCAAAAGTATCGGGTCAGAGTGCATTTTTCATACAACGAGGCTATTTCGAAGCCTTGGTTCCTCGCCAGGGGATGCTTGTAGTGAAATCTGATGATGGATGCCCCGAGCATCGATACAGGACTTCCAGAGTGCCTAGGACACCCAACTGATTGAATTTGCGGTTAACGCCGAAATTGTGCATGTTCAGAAAAACATCTAAAATGACAATAAAATGTAAGGAAATCCAAATGCGGACCCAAACTCTCTCGCTGTGGTGTCAACTGATTGTGCGATCAGTTAGGTGTCTTAAGAACTTTTGACCTCCTCTATTGAACCTCGGAGTACCCACTTTTAAACCTCATTTAAAATAACCCCTGGCTAGGACCAAGGCTTCAAAATAGCCTCGTTTGTATGAAAAACGCACTCTGACCCGATATTTTTGCTCCTGAGTGTATTATGGTAATTAGATTGAGATGTGGTTATAATGTAGTTGGTAGTGACCATAGAGTAATTTTTACGCGGACTTGCGCGGACCAGAGTTAGCCCTTAACCCAGAGTTAAGCGTCTACTTTTGTACGTGGTTTGCCGCCTAACCTCGGGTTAAGACGCTAACTCTGGTCCACGCAAGTGGGCGTTAGAGTCTTAACTGTCTTGAATCCACAGTACTATATCAATTCGTGTATTTTTAATCGATTAAGCCAAAATCTTATATAAAAAAAAATTACCTGGGGTGTTATTCTCACAAAAACAACGGACGGTCGGATGAACGAGCGAAATCGCAGCGGCGAGTTTAAGAGCCTTAAAGTTTTTTTTTTTTTTTTTTCATCGATCTTACCGACAGATAAGAAGCCATGCTGCCAAATTGAAAATGCACGCGCTAAAATCTGTTTTGTTCGCTCGTCCGTCCGACCGTCCGATGTTTGTGAGAGAATAACACCCCTGGTTTCAAATTTCACATTAAGTTTAAAACAATAGGTTTTTATCATGTAAAATAGACGTCCAATGCCGTTATCCTAGGTGGTATAAACCATATCGTATTGCCAACATTTTTTTAGCTCTTATTTACTTGACAGGATTTAAAAACAATACCATAACAGGCTAAATACGATATCGATTTTACCACCCATAATAAGGAACCTCGGGGGTTATTATGACATAGCTATGCAGTTCATTTTACGGTGAGCGTAAAGGACAGAGATATAGCAGTTATATAGCTCTGTCCTTTTCTCTCAGCGTAAACTGAACTGGGGGGTTATTATGACATAGTTATGCAATTCTGTTTACGCTGAGAGAAAAGGACAGAGCTATATAACTGCCATAGCTCTGTCCCTAACACTCACCGTATGCACTGCATAGTTATGTCATAATAACCCCCCTGGGCCTGTATTACACTGGGTAAAACCATAGGTATTGCCTTTGACGTGTTACTGCATTGTTTTGAACTCTGCCGCCATCACTGTCAAATAAGAGCTATCAAAACGTTGACAATAGAATAAAACGTCAAAAGTAAGGTGTACAATCTCCGCTCTGTGAAAGTAAAATAAAATATTGTAACAAAAGTCGTATCGTAGTCGTGGTAGAGCATAACTTATTTTGTTATAACATGACTATAATAGTTCTATTATTGAAGCGGTATATTAAAAAGCTAGATAACGAAAGGGAAAAATAAAACAAATAATATAACTACAATCGATAACCTTACCAACTTCCGGTGATAACCAGTTATCCTTATTATTATAATATTACAATCTGGTACACTTGTTGAAACCTTTACAAGACATTGTTATCATCCTTCTTGGAATAACAAAATGTTGCCGCGAGAAAATGTATTTATAATTTAACTAGCGACCCGCCCTCGCTTCGCTTTGGTTTATGTGAGTTTTTTGTAACACTCTCTTGACTCTTGACTTCACTCTACCTATTGATAAAAACCGCATTAAAATCCGTTGCGTAGCTAAGAAGCTCCAAGCAAACAGACAGCAGAAGCGACTTTGTTTTATACTATGTAATAATAATTCCCAATTATTATTTCCTTAATACCTAATTATTTATTCCTAATTATTATTTTTTAGTAGCGGCTACCGTGGAAAATTAATGATATTTCATTTATCACAGCTATTTTACTTTTACAAAACATGTTTGGTCTCTCGTGTCGTGCAAGCGGTCCCTGGGGTGTTATTCTCTCAAAAACAACGGACAACAGCCTCATACGTTCGAACCATCAGCAGAAACCTTGCTGCTAAATTGAAAATGCACGCGCTAAAAAGTATTTTGTTCGCTCCGACGGAACTACTTAAACTCGCCGCTTGGACATTCACTCGTTCGTCCGTCCGACCGTCGTTGTTGAGAGAATCACTAACTTACAGCACGTCACATTCAACTTAGTAGGCAAAATCTCTAAACTTGAGCTACCCTCGACTGTATATAATAAGGTTGCATTTGCTGCAGGAATTATAGGGTAGTATATAGTAGTCCAACCAAAAAGTATAGTACGTGCACTAATAAACAGATAATGACGCTCGAGAAATTGGCGACCCCTGATTTTAGAGACGATCAGGGGTCGCCATTTAGGATTTAGGGGTCTTAAAAATGTGTATAAAATTATTTAACAAGCTATAGGACACAATAAAAGACCTAAACTTCGTAAAATTTAAACGAGCTCTGAAAAGATGGCTGGCAGAAAAGTGTTTTTATAGTATAAGTACAGGAGTTTTTAGACTATAAGTAGAAACATACTTCCTGATTTCACATGCCATGTATGGTAGATTTTAGTGCTACGAATATTATTTTTAAGATCTAATTGTACCTAAAATTATGTGAAATAAATTATTTGTATTAGAAACAAATAAGCTGAATTTTATGAAACATCCCGATTAAGGCAGCTTACTTTTGAAAAAACCTCATCCAAATCCTTTCATACGTTTGGAAGGTACGATGGCACAGACAGACACACAGACACATAGGTTTAACTTCTTTTTGCGGAGGTTAGTAAAAAAACTTTAGGGTTTGGTCGACTAAAAATTAATGTATCCAATTTTTACCTTTTAACATTGTAATGAGGTTCAAAAGTGGATACATCTCTTTGTAGTCAACTTCTCTCACTTGCTCTCTGTTTTTTAATTTTAATACCGTTTTGACTCCTGATGCAAGCTATGAAAATAAAAGTCTCCACCACAGCCGGAGTTTTTTCTATTTAATACATACATACATTAAATCACACCTGTTTCCAAGAGGGGTAGGCAGAGAGCTCTTATTTTCACCCACTAGCTAGTATCCTAACAGATCTCTTAAGCGTCTTCTACTCTTTTTCTATTTAATAGTTATGCACTTCACTAGAAGCTTATTAAAATAGCTACAAGACTTTTAATCGTACTATAATCCAAATATAATTATTCAGACCGCCGTGTAATAATTTATAGACTCTCAAAGAATATGTTACACAGAATAGTCTCTCTTGATTGAATAGATTATACGCTATGTGCCTAAACTCAAAGTTGAGGCACCGCGCACCGGGGCGGCCTAATACGTCATGAATGTTCCAGGCCCTCTCTCTAATAATCAAGGATGAACCGGCGGCGTCTGGCTTGCGGTGTACCGTCTCCTTTGGATCATTGATCAGAGAGTATAGAGGTGTGAGTAACGAATTGCTGACTGATTGATACTTAAGATAATTTAAATTGTTCACTGTCATAAATAAAATCGTATACTTAACATGTGAGATCTACTATTATAATATTTAAAAACGAAACATTTGTATCAGAAGATTCCGCTCTTGCACAGGTAGACAATTAACAATTAAAGTAACATTTTCCTGCATCTAAACATTATTTTGCAGGAAAATATATTTTGTTAGCTAAAATTTGAGTTGCCCTCTGATATTTGGTTATTCATAATTCGAGGAATCCGGCTAACATTACTGTGTCTTTATTAGATTTTGTTTGAGCCCAACTTGCTTCCGACAGTTAAACTTTTCTGGGAGGTTTAAAAATTAGTGATTATATACAGTTGATTTACAATCTTTATTTGCCACCGCACCTCAGTTTTTTAACGTCTCCTTTCCGACTCATTTTACGATAAAATTGTGGGTAAATAATATTGTAGTTTTTTAAACAATCGTTTTAGCGTAGGAGTCCCGTAAACTTTACTCCAACACGAGCTTGCCCAAAGAACTCTTTCCACGCCACAATGATGTAAGAGTAGAGACTGTCGCTTCTGTTTCTGTTCCTCTGAAAGCGTGTTATTCTACGCAATCACTCAAGAGTAGTCATTTGGGTTGAGCCGCCTCGAGCCCTTCGTCACACCCGTCCTCCGATTTGTTCCAAAAGGCAGCCAGGGTTGCCAACTGCGGTGTAATAAGGGAACTGTAGGGCAACTCGCCTAATGTATGTGGAGTTTTTCTGAGATTACTATGTATTTCGTTTATTATGTTGAAGCGCTTTAACATTTACTTTGTTTCTTTGAAAAAAAAACGCGTGTTTCTAGAGGTAAAAACATGTATTTTGAATTCTTAGTAACCCGTGTCGAGATCGCACTTAAAGTTATTCATTTAAGAGCTGATAAATATTTATTGATCAGAATTGATGTGAACCTTAGCTACATAGCTTAGCAATTTTATTATAAAAACCAGTAAAGTGCGATTCAAACTCTCGCACTGCGAGTTTCGTACCATCAAAATTAAAAAGCCCTGTTTTGATTATTTGTTAGGATTTGCACTATAATCACACCTAACATTTGGTATTTTTTAGGAACAAAATCCTAAAAAAGATTTAAAAAACGTATCCTAATTGGGATTGATCAAAAAAAATAAATCACGGTTTTTACTTTCTCATTCGAAAGAATAGGAAATTTTAAGACACAAATTTCATAAATTTTGTATTTGACCCAATAAGTCTTGTTTTAATATCTTTATTTATTTAGCAGACATTTTATGGATGACATGATTATTTTAAATTTGGGATGGCATTTTCTAATAAATTACAACAATTAAATGATATCCAATGAAAAAAGTGATTGTAATAGTGTATTAAAACATACTATTTCAAGCTGTTTTCGCCTAACCCGTAAGATACACCTAGGAGGGCTTCAAGCCGAAAACGAAAGTCAAACAAAGGTTAACTATACTTTTGTCGAAATATCCAAAATAGATAAATATTTCAAAAACTTAAAAATGCAGAACGGCTTTAAAACTCTATTCCTCGAAATGGTTTTCGAATTGGAGTAATTGTAAAAATATGAACAATCCCAATTGGGTAAAATTGGCAAGTGAAATTAGAGGGTCTAATTATATTACTTCTAGATACTTAGATGTTCTGTAAAAATCAACAGGCTATCTATTACAGTTCAAAATATATAGCTCTTTATACGTCACGCTAAATAACCCTTGGGTACACAAAACTAAAAAAAAACATCCATATTAAAAATATTAGGCAGATGATCGATCGGCAATATTGTTTGCGCCAATCAAGAACGCCATGTTAGACAAACCAACACTTGTACTAGGCCAAATAAAGGAAACTGGTGCCGTCGACAGATTTATAATAATTAGAGGCGTACACGCGGCCCCGACGGACGGACAGCAGACTACCAACAAGTTGGAACAGTTACCTATTTAACAAGGAATCAAAATATATTTTTTCGTCTTGACAAAGGAGGGTGGGCTAATTGGCCTAATGACCAATAAGGACAAGCGATATGTCCCCGAATAGGTAATTCTAAGTTGTAAAACTATTACTATGACAGGTGGTTCGAAATCTTTGTGTGAAAAAATCTATTGCCATGCAAAGACCGCGGTTTTTCCAAGTAATTATTCTAACGTCGTCTATGTAGGCGTCCCGATGTTCCAGATTTTTAACCCGTCAAGTGATATGTCAAATTTGTTGTACATCGAAATGAAACTTTATGTCAAATTAATAAGTCACGAAATGTCAAAAATCGTACGCCCACATGCTGTGCGTGGGACATCTGACGGGTTAAATATTTCACACAGCGATTTAAGATTTCCCGCCATACAAAAAGTTGTAGAATATGAAAAAATCTTTCAAAGGACATATGGCTTGTCATTATTGGTTTTTAGGCCAGTGTCCATACAAAACTGACCATCATCCTTTACTTTCTTTTTGTACCCTTCAGCTTCACCCAAGCTGTTCCCTTACCTCGAGTAACAATAAAATAACCGTTCTCGCTATCGTGTCAAATGCTCAGTCCCATGCAGATTTCGCAGTATTCTTATAGAGTTTGAGGGACAGAGCATTCGACTCGCAAGCGAGTACGGTAATTGTAGGCCGTGGTTAAGGTACTGATGGAAAGTGGGACCTGAGATCCATAAACAATTGCATTCTCAAAACTATTGTAAACCTCAAGCAAGACTGCAAAAGTGTTGCACGGGTTGTATTATACAACACCGGGAACACAACAATGCGAACACTGCAGCTTGGCGGTTGTTTAAGGTTACTATTTGCATTTGATTAATTTCCTTGTTGCTCTTTTTTATCATAATATTGCATTTCTGGTCCACGCAAGTGGGCCTTATTAGGCGGACTAGCGCGGACCAGAGTTAGCCCTTAACCCAGAGTTAAGCGTCTACTTTTGTACGTGGTTTGCCGCCTAACCTCGGGTTAAGACGCTAACTCTGGTCCCCGCAAGTGGGCGTTAAAATGACAGTTTTCGTATGAATCTGACGTCTACTAACTCGAGTTAGTGCCTTAACCCAGGGTTAAATTCTGCGTGCAAGTGGCCCTAAAAGACGTTAAAATTATTGTCTATATTTTTAACCTATGATTCAAGAAATGGATTTCGTTGTTATGCATTACTAGCTACCCGCCCTTGCTTCGCTTCGCTTTATGTGAGTATGTTAATATAGCTTTTAGCCTTCCTTGATAAATGGGCTATCCTAACACTGAATGATTTTTTTAAATCGGATCTGTAGTTCCTGAGATTAGCGCGTTCAAGCAAACAAACACATAAACTCTTTTAAATTAAAGTCCTCCTCGCATGTAGTTGTACACAAAACTACATACACATACCTTCACCCCTTCATTCCCAGAGTGGGGAAGGCAGAGCTACAGAATTAACAACAACTCTAAAAACTTGTTGTTATAACAGTAACCATATTTTACACAAACCTAACCTAACCTAACCCCCTTACTTATAAACGTGGAATAAGCTTGGAATAGTGTATGCCATGCTTTGTCACTTTCTGTCAGATGCTAATGTCACAATTACAGATAAGGACAAAGCATGGCACAAACTATTCCAAGCTTATTCCACGTTTATAAGTAAGGGGGTAAGATGTTTACCGGTGTATATTAGTGACAGGTTGCAAGCCCACTGCCTTAGGGTGCGGCTCCACTGAGGCGGAGGTGAGCGGAGCGGAGCCCTGCCAATATTAACCAATAGAAGGCGCATGCGGTCACGTCGAGCGCGCCTTGTGCACGTTAGTTTAGATTCTATTGGTTAATATTGGCACAGCTCCGCTCCGCTCATCTCCGCCTCAGTGGAGCCGCAGCCTTATACTACAAGCCTTTACACCCTTAGTCGTCTGTTACGACATCCACGGGAAGACATGGAGTGGCCCTAGTATTAGAAGCTGGCCACCACACGGCAAACTCAAAAGTAATATGGAATTTACGTCAAAATTCAAATTTAGAATGTCAAATCGAATGGTCTATACAAAGAATCGTTACAAGCATGGAAGACGGGGTTTACTAAAAATTTATTACCTTTACGTACGTGTAATTCTTATGTTCTAAACTTCGTGCTCGTGTGTATCTACGCCTCAAAATACCCCATACCTTTCATCTCATTATACCGTGGCAATTATATCTCTGCCGATTGACAGCGTCACCTATATCCTTTAACACCGCGATGCAAGGTACAAAATCGCATGACAATCTAAAAATACACTTCAAAGGGAAATTAAATAGGACTATGATTTTGTTACACAGCCGGCTTAACGTTTGGTGCCAGGGCTAAGGTTTTCATACTAAATTGACACCATATCGAGATCACATGGAATTATTAAATTATGTTCGTTGACAATTATGTCTGAAATTAAATACGTGGGAATGTGAGATTTGTTAAATAATATTGCGTACAAAAAATATTGGAACAAGCTTTTGTTACCGACTCTACTGTTATTTGCATTCATTAACTGCTTATCAAGAATAAACAGAAGAGTCAAAATTCGTTGGGTCTACATATAGTGCAGAGGTCCTAGAACCCAATCTGTGACTTAAGTAAAGTATTCATCGCATTTGGCGTCTTAGGCCTGTATTAATAAACTCATCTTGGCTGAGATGCGCGTCACAAGATACGTCAAAGTAAACGTCAAGCCATAGAAAGCTGTCATTTTTGACGCATCTTTAGATTTTAGTCTTGAGAACTCAGATGTCTATAGGTCTCAGGTCCCATTTACCATCAGGCGGTCTGTGGAGCTCGTGTAAGGTTGCAAAAAGGTAAGCTAATTAGTACAAAATTTCTATAAGTAACCAGTAATAAAATACTATCTAACATGGGGTTAAATAGGTATTTGTTATTCAAGGGGGTAAAGTTGTATTTTACCTGCGAGTGTTCATTTAAAACACGAGCTAGCGAAAGGAATCTATGATTGACCACGAGCGAAGCGAGTGGTTCAAAAATTAAATCCTGAGCGTAGCGAGTGTTTCAACACACGAGACGTAAAATAACTGTTCACCCGTGTATCACACAAATCTTTTCACCTCACTACAGCGAGGAAAATTACAGGATTTTTCAGGCAATAAGCTCAATTCCGCATTTTGCACGGTTTCCCGTAATTCCACAGGCGTTAATACGTCTTCGTCACTCGAATCGCTCATTTTTAATATCAAAACCAACTAGAAAAACATGCGAATATTTAACGTTGACGGCTTAATTGAAAAGTAATTAATTGTGATGTTAAAAATTCAGCACTTTTAGCGTTTTACGTTTTGTTAGCTGTCAAATATCACTTAAGCTGCCTTCAAATGGCAAAACTCTTTCGTCACATGTGGATAAAAAGCGATTTTCTCAATAGATATCAAACAAACAAGGAGGGCTTCCAAGCTAGTCAGATGAAAAATATCTAACAAGGTCTATAAAGACACGTTTTGTAACTTGTACCGTGTCTTTTTCTACCTTCTTTGGTATAGAAGAAAAACTAAAAGGTAATAAAATAATAAATTTATGTTACCTACTTTTAAAATATTAAAATCATAAAAGATTGTCATAATACTCTTCATGACTCAAATAGTGAGATATAGAAAAACATGTCTTAACTAAAGGTTTTTTCTGCTTGTTACGAAACCCCAATCCCTCTTCCCCTCCCCCCCCCCCAGCCAGTTCAGGTTTCATCCTGTTATTTATTTTCCGCATACATTTGCCCTTCCTGAGCCAGGAATGACGAGCCTGTCCAGTGTCATAATATATCCAGCGCGGTTGCGCTGTGACCAACACAAAATCCAACATACTTTGTGTGTGATTGATAACTAGGACCCAGGTTATCTCCAATAATTACGGGAATAGCCAAAACCGACTTCTAAGCGTTCGAAGTCGCGGGCAAAAGTTAGGATGATATAGGTAAATAAAAAGAAAAAGGTTCCACAGTATTTTTTTTTAAATACGGTAGTTATCTCGTAGAGCCACCATCTTATCGAAACCAAATGTAACGAGTCCGAGTTCGGTGGTTCTAAGTTAAGTGCAGCAGACTTCATCAAAACAGCTGTTCCAAGTTGCTTAAAATTGACTTGCAAAATTAGGAAAATACCGACAAACGAAAATAAATTTAAATTAAAGAGCCATCCGATCAGGCCGCATGAGGGGGTGGCCACATGAGGCATTTCTTACACGTTATATGGAGTGAATAATATTAGCGCCATCATTGCGGAGAAGTGCAGAATTACTTTATTAAAGACGAAAAACATTTATTAGCAAGTAAACCGGCTGAAATATCCACCTATTACTTATCTTATCCAAGCCACGTACACCATATGTGTACGGAATAATATATTATATGAAACAGGATTGGAGTAAAAACAAGCTATCATGTAGAACGCGTATAAGGCAATGGTTCGTTTTTCTGGTAATACCACATCATGAAATTAATATCAATTGCGGGCCCGCCTTCTACGGAGTGAAAAAACAAGACTGGCGTGTTATAAAATATGCATGGGCTGTTCTTCGCTAGTACGTTTTAATAAATATGGTTCTTTTATGACATATTTAATGTTTGTTCGTTTGACGTTTTACATTTATTGATTTACCTATTAGATTTTTATAAAATATTTCATCCCACTTGGTTTTAGACGTTATTGCTTCAATACGTCAACAATATGACGTCACCAATGTGATTTCGATTTAGATGTTGATTGTTATTATAAATTGCTATTGTGTTAATTTGATTACGATGTTGACGCATCTCTCTATAGTTAAAGAGACATGGAGGCCCTGTGATATGAAACGGTCAATTTAATAAGGAAAGTATAATTTAAAAAGGGAATAGAAACCGTATCGCTTGAAACGGTTTGGTATGACGTAACTAGGAACACATATATTAGCAGCATTATCTACACACTTAATTCTTGTTTTTCTTGTTTTGATGGCAAGAAGAAGGCACACAGGCTGATAGTAAATGGAATCTGGGATAGACATTGGAATTCTCAAGACTACAATCTTACGACTGCAATCCTGAGACTCCTAATAGGTTGCCAACACTGAGGACTAAGTATAAAGTAGAAAATTAAAAATGAACTCCGATGCTTTTATCAGATTGACTATGTCAATTCCTTTTTAACAACTTAGTCCGTAGCAATTATAATAAATAACTTTTACCCGCTACTTCGTCCGCGTAAAAGTATTTTTGCGCTATCCCCTCGGTAACCGTGCAATTTTTCGGGATACAAAGTTAAGTACCTACCCTTTCTCGGGACTCAAGCTATCTTCAAAATAGGTTCAGGTGTTTAACCGTGAAAGAGAACAAACACACAGACAGACAAAGGTACTTTCATATTTTTTATACTACTAACTTCTGACCGCGTTAGAATTGATAATTCGGGATTTCGATTATCGGTATTCCCTCAAGAACTTATATATTTTCCGGGATGAAATGTAGCCTATGTTATTATAAATTGCTATTGTGTTAATATGATTACGATATTGACGCATCTCGCTATAGTTAGAGACATGGAGGCCTTGATTATAAGTCTAGAGTATAAGCTATCTCCATTTTAAATTTGATCAAAATCCGTCCAGCCGTTGCAGCGTGAAGGAGTTACAAACTAACACACACACACATACTCGAACTTTCGCATTTATAATTATTAAAATGTAGTAGGATATAGTCAGATTATGGACGTTTGGAGCAGAGGAGAGAAAATTCAGGTCTGGACTTGTACTATGGGTATTATACAACGATACACATACCTACGTACGAGTATATAAAGAAATACCTATAAGTACATAAGGAGAAAACATCCAAAACTCAGGTACAACTCGCGTTTGTCACAATAAATATTTATTGAACCCGAGAGTATTTTAGGCAGGTAAATATTTACACAGAAATCTGGAGTAGGTAGAGATTACTTCTGTACAAGAGCAGGACCGACAATACTGACATACAAACATACATTCACGCCTTCATTCCCAGAAAGGGGTAGGCAGAGCCACAGAATTACCAACTAGTTTTTTTTTTATAATTCTGTAACCATATTTTGCACTATTAAGCCACGACTACACAATCAATTCATATTGTTTTCGAACCCACCGCCTACCAGCAAACAGCAGTGTTCGCACTGTTGTGTTCCGGTTTGGGGATAAGACATCCGGTGAAATCACTAGCATAGAGGCATTCCGTCTTAGTCGTCAGGGTTGGCAACGCATTTGCAGTCTTAGGATTGCATTGCAGGCTTGTGAATGCGAATGTCTATGGGTCACAGTTTCCACTTACCATCAGGTGGCCTGTGTGCTCGTTTGTCTTCTCTATGCAATAAAAAAAAAAAAAAGTATTTCCGTATTCTTAACGTACTATCGTATTTTCATGACAATAATGGTGGCCGTTTTAAAATCAATACCATAACGAATCAAAGACAATACGGTTTTACCGCGATGAATAGAGCTCAAGGTCAGTGAGCTGTATAACTGCTCTGCCCCTTTCTCTTAACCTTAACTGAACTGCTTCAATTGTCATGGTAACCCCCCAAAGTCTAATTTTGAAGATTCGACTTTGTTAAAAGTTAGAATAAACGAATTATGATGATGTGTGATGAATTTATTGATGATGAGTCAACTTCAGTACATTTTGTTGCCAATGTATTCCTAAGAGAACTTTTACAAGCTAGACCATTTTGTTTCATATACGTATTGAAGAAAATAAACAATCATAATAGAAGGTCAAGGACAGTAAATGTGTGATCAACATCGTTTACAATTAGTTAACGTAAGTAAATATAGCATTTAGGAGCGTTTTGAGTGCTTACGGAGTTTAATTTCATATATCAGGGGTGTTATCAAAAATAACGGACGGTTGGACGAACGAGCGAAATCACAGCGACGAGTTTAATTAGTCCCGTTTGCATTTTCAATTAAGCAGCCTTATTATTATTATAAATTGAAAATGCACGCGGTAAAATATGTTTTGTTCGCACTGAAGGGACTACTTAAACTCGCCGCTTGGACATTCAATCGCTCCTCCGTCCGACCGTCGTTGTTGAGAGAATCACTACCCAGGTACGTTACGATACATGTAAGAGGTAAAATATCTTGAAACTACAATGACACGTTAGTCGGGGTTGAAAAATCAGTAGGTATTATGAGTTCCGATTGTAACTAAACTTAGCTGTTTTAATTGACATTAAATTTATTATTGATTCATTTGCCGTGTTTGCTGACAAAATAAGGAAAATCCAGCTTTTCCTTATAGTATTGTTATATTTTGTATTGATACTTATTCTTAAACTCATGTAAAATCGTAAGGCGCGCCCCACCACTTAAATTATTGATAAACACTTGCGATATCATACAATCGGCCAAATGAAACCCTGACCCATAAAACTGTGTCGCAGTGATACTTTGTTTCATAATGCTAACGATTTGATTTAGAAAATCTCAGTGAGAGTACTATGGTGGGTAAGAATTTTCCAAATTTATAATCCGGGTTCCTCTGAAAACCTGCGCCGCGTCTTGCTGCGGCACAGAGCTAAGGGCTCTTTTCATAGCCATGTGAAACATTTTGTTTTGCTTGTCATCTGTTTTTTTAAACGCGTTGAATAATTACTTATCTCTATTTCCATTTCTATAAGTTCGAAGTTACGTTAGCTCTATCGTTTTCTCTCGATTTACTCTCGGATGGTGAGTGGCAAGGATGGAACTAATGTAAGTTCGAATTTCAATTTTCTATCATAGATCCGTCCTTCCTGTCTTGTATGGAAAAAACAACCAGCTCGGCGCGGCGCGACGGTAGCGTAATGCGTATTTAAGGTTAGCGCAGATATAACCACTCGACACCGGATCAACTCAAAGTGAGACATTGAAAAGTGAGTTAGTAAGATACATTTTTCAGTGGACAACGATCCCGACCAGTGCGCGTTACAGTATGGAGTTTCATACAAAGAGTTAGAGTTGGAGTTTAGTTGGCTCGCGTTGAGCCAGTGCCGATCAGCATCGCTATTGCCTAACGCACTTGCAATCTCAATTGGCTCTAAAGCGGAACAATTGTTTTCATTTTGTATGCAGAGAAGCCTTCGATTTTCAAAAACAAAACAATTGCGATTGCGAGTGCGTTAAGCAATAGGCCCTCCGGTGCCGAGTGGTTATATGAGCGTCTACCTTTAGCGTGAAAATTAAAAAGGAATGTCATGGAGGTCGTCACACAGATCACGCTGCGTCGCGAAATGCTAACCACCGCCCGCACCGCCTCAGCATGGCACATAGATGAGTATGGCAACATTTACCCCAAAATCCATTTTTTTTGGTAGCAATTTTTTCAATAAATTCGCAGTCGTTTGCCCGTGGTCCTACTGCGTAGTCCTACTGACTAAAATTAATATCATAAAATTCATAAATACGAGGTAGGTTTAGGTTATCTTAGTTTTGCAGCAGAAATAGGAGCTCCGCGCCAGCGGAGCTCCGTCGACCCTGTTAATTTGATATTCAAATATAAATCATTGATCAGTAGGACTACACAGTAGGACCACGGGCAATGAATGAAATTCGCTGTCTCTAATTTTTTCGGTAGCTTATTTATCCGAAGATTTTATTCTCAGCAGTAATAATTATATTATAATAATTTCCCAATCTGTAGGTATTTATCTAAAAAGTTTTATCGTTTCCACAGAGTCGACGGTGGACAGCTTCTGGGTTATTTAACCCTCCGTATCTTCTGCAAAACTAACATAACCTAAACCTAACCTGCCTGTTTAGGCCTAATTACAGTGGGGATATTTGTGACTGGGAAATTTTCATAATGGTAAAATCACGAATGGGAAAAATTGCTACGCGGAATAATCGCAGATTGATAGACCCGTATTTGGGTAAGGACCAAAAAGTTGTCCACGCTAACTCAATCAATTAAATTTTCTATGAAACTTTTCCGTTGTGACACGAAAATTAGCCATACAATTGTAGGGATAATTTTCGTCGCACAACGGAACTTTTTTCGTCTTCGTCGTTTGTATGGTTAACTGCGCTTAACAGTGGTCCAACTTTTTGGTCCTCACCCATTTGGCAGTGGAAGGAGAAAAAATTATACGTAGGTGGTGTTAGAATACGTCAATTTCTTAACATTTCTCATTTTATTTCTCAAGTAAGTAAATCGGCGCACAGCGTGTTGTTTACGTGACGCGACGTTTTCCTTCAGTGTGACTGCCGTGACGCACTTGCGTCGCTCTAAGGCCCTGTTGTTTGATCAGTAGTTAAACTAACTAATGGTTAAAATTCGAAAAAGGAACTGAAATTTTGACACATTTCCTTGAGATTCCTTCAAATTTTCGATTCCTTTTTCAAATTTTAACAATTAGTTAGGTAGTTTAACTACTGATCAAACAACAGGCCCTAAGAATGCTCCACGCTACCGCCGCCGCACCGCGTCACGTCATCTGTCTGACGAACACATTAACCTACCGCCAAGCAACAATTATGTGTTCAGTATGGGGATAAGACAACCGATAAAATTACTTGCATAGAAGTATTCATAATCTTTAGTATATTTTTAATCTTTAGTCCTCAGGGTTGGCAATGCATTTAACGACTAGATGCACGGTGGTTACTTCAGCGGACGGTGAAACAAGTCCATATATAAATTGTTATACAAATGTAGGGTTATTACGTACAAGAAGGAAAATTGGTCACAATATTAAGGAACTTACGTATACCGCGATCCGAATTCATTGCCCTTCAATTAAGTAAATAAACCAGGAAAGTTAATTAATTCATCAAAGGAATAAAGTACCTACCTAAAGTCAACAACAAAAATTTACCAGTGTCAAAAAAGCTCAAGCCAATGACATCACTATTACAATTTCAACCAAATAGTTAACTCTTTAGGTTCAAAGTCGAAACAATTTATAACGAAACTTGCATTTTTTTATTCAAAATAGTTTGAAACAGTAACTATGCTTGATTTCCGCTATCTGAATAAAAGCATCCTACTAAGCTCCAACTTAGCTTAATTAAAAGTTATATTCGAATTTTAAAGCTTCATATGCATTTGAAAGCTCTTGAATTTTAGCCAGTTAGTTTTACTAGTTTTAGTTCTAGCTTTGGTTGCACGAGTTTTAGCCCAATTATACGGAATTATTTCGTTCAGTTTTGCATAGCTTTAATCCACGTATATGTTTTTTTAAACGTTATTTTTAAGTTTAAGTCATTTAGTGAGATTTTATTATATTAATTCTGGGGTGTACAAGTATCCTGCGAACGATACTTAACAACAGTACAATTAAAATTTATAACGTAAAGGATTACAACTGCATCCCGCATCTGCCAAGCTATAATGGAGGGTAGATCAGTACCTACCTTTTTACAATTACCGTACCTACTATCTAGCAAGTCGAATGCTCTGTCCCTCGCAGACCTCGCAGCAATCTTATAGATTCCAAAGGACAGAGCATTCGACTCACTAGCGAGTACGGTTATCGCAACTCATGGTAAGGGTGCTGCTTCATTTTCCTAACTTCGCACATATCAGATATCCTATTGTTTCTTTTCGCAAATCCCGTAGCAACCTTGCTCAACTCTAAAAGTACACCTTCTTCCCTGCTAGCCCTAAAACAAACTCTTTATTTTCACGTTACATTTTCGAATCGCGCATTATTCGAAACGTCTACACATTAACGGAATCTATCCATGAAACGAACCCCTAAAACAGACGCGTTTCCATATATTTTACTTTTAGCTACGACTCGATGACCATACTTATGAAAGTCAACGACAATGTCAATGTGCTAGGAAACCCTGAGGACACGGAGCGCTTGTTACAATCCCCAGACAATTTTTCTCAAAGACAAATTAAGACGCCACATTATTATTAAGTTCCTGGATGAACTTTGCTCGGGTTTTTTTTTGTAAGTTTTCTAAAGTTGATACTAAGCTAAATTTTATGAATATCGTTGGAGCCGTTTCAGATGCAGATCCACCAACGAGAATAAGGTCTTTTACCTAGATTAAACGCCTAATTCGTATAGACTCAAATCGATGGTAAAGGTATAGATAGATAGCTAGATATTATGCTACCATACCCACACAAGAAGCGAAAGGGTTTTATGTGCTTTCGCGCAAAAAACTATGGAGACAGTTTGCGCGTGACTTGATTGCAGCGTGAAATTTAAATTATTCCCTTCTTGTTCATATCATTCAATAAAAAAATGGTTTAAATAATAAGTACCTACTCAACTAATGAATGAAACACCATCGTTATAAATAGTAGGGTTTCAAAGATTCAACGAAAATCATGCGAAAAAAGTGTAATGATTGAAAAATTTGAAACCATCTAAAATTTTATTTCTAAACATGTTTATATACTTACGTTAAACAGTTTCAAGGAAATATGACCAAGTTTAATATTTCCTAAAAACAGATCAATCAATCAATCAATTTGTTTTATAGCGCCATCGAGACTATCGATGATTCCGCCAATGTCAAGGTTCACTAAAAACAGACATAGGCGTTACTCTTATTAAGATCCAACGGGCCTAGTATGGTTGTGTATCGCGTGACAAAATGTGGATAAAGCATCCGTCACTCTCGTACCACGTATACGTGTCAAAAAATGACGGATATTATATCCACATGTCACGCGATAAACGCAGCCATATTAGGCCCAAGAGGCCCTAATATGGCTGCGTTTATCGCGAGACAACGTTTGGATAACGCATCCGTCACCTTCTGACACGTTAATACGAGAGTGAGGGATGCTTTATCCACATTTGACACGCGATATAGACGCGGCCGTACCAGACCCGGTGAACGCAGACCACTACCGACTTTATCATTATGTGACCTCTGAACGCTATTTACTCAATAGAAGAAACAAAATAGTGGTCGAGGTACGAATGACCTATTCCTTTCACTCGTTATTCGAGACTAAATTGGAGAAAAGAGATGCAGGTAATATAGTGGTAGCAGGACCCTCTAAAGAGACAAATTGAATCGTTGCCACTGTCCTTTTCTTTATTCTGTGCTAGCTGCACCCGGCATGCGTTGCAATGCAATGAAAAGAAAAAAAAAACATAAAAAAAATTGTTTTGGAACCCTCGTGCATACACAAGATCCCACCAAATTTCCATCACAATCAGATCTATGGCTTAGGAATACATAGATATAGTTACACAAAAATATTCATTTTTATTTAAGTAGGTATATAGGTTGTTTGTAGAGATAAGACAGATGATGAAAGCATAGAATTTAGCATAGAAGAGGCATTCTATATTGGTCCTCAGAGTTAGCAACGCATTTTCGGTGTTAGGGCCGTATTAATAAAGTTTATATTTGCTAAGGTTATAAACTAAATACAGCAATGACAAAATACCAACTAATTTTAACTCAACACAGTACATTACTGCAAGATCAACAGTTGCTGAATCTAACCTTTTAGGTAAGAACGACGTGTATGCTTCAATAACCACTTTAAACGTTCTATATTTTTCATAGTACAAGTCTAACCGTATAAAAGGATGTTAACTTCCAAAAACCGATATCTAAATCAAAAACCAAGTTTAAAAAATAACCTTATGTTGCAGTACAAAAGGTTGAATTTCGAATGTATTTTATATGAGTATAGGAGGTTTACAAAGTAAATAAAGGAAATGACCAATCAGAATGCTTGAATTTGAATTGCGAACATAAAATTTATGGCGTTTAAGTCTTGGTCGTTACGACATGCGCTAGGGTTTGATCTACAACCTAGGGCAAATAATTTAGAGTACCTGTAAACGTCAAATAAGTACCGTCAGCATATAGAGTCCTGCATGGGAATGCTATATGCTATAAGTATATTTAACATTTCTGATAAAAAGCTAGTTTTTAAAACACGAATGTATTTTTTTAAATTGTCATCTGTATATAACCTATTAATACGGAACTATAAAAAATGGATTTGTTCCCGGTTTGTCACATTCCTAATTGGTCATATTCCCAACTCGATATTTTCCCAACTCGTCATATTCCTGATTCGACATATTCCTCAGTCGTTATTGTACAGTCAAATGAAATCGCGAACACGTGCTTACGAAATTAAACAAGTAACCATTAGGACAGATTAATACGGTTAAATAGACGGTAATTTTCTTAAGACGGAGTCCAAAACACATGCAAATAATGTAAACTTTGAATGACTTCACACATAATCTAAATTTATTGTCAAACTTGTTATAATTGAAATAAAAATTAATTAACAGATATTATTATGAATTTTCTTCGTCCATATCATTGGATATTAGATATAGAGTTAGGAATGTGATGAATTGGGAATGTGACGAGGGAGTATGAGCAGTTGGGAAAATGTCGAGTTAGAAGTGTGACCAATTGGGAATATGACGAGTTGGAAACAAATCTTAGCTTGATTTTTAGGGTTCCGTTTTCGAATGGAGCCTAACGGGACCCTATTTACGAGTATATCTCGTATATGCCTATGCTGCCTGTTCGTCCGTCCTGACTTTAAAGAATTGTACGAGTATCTTTTAAACCGTAATAGATATCGGGTGGTTTTTTCTTAAGAATATGTGTTATTACGGCGGATTTACTTACTAATAAACAAAAACAAAGAGAAATATTTAAGGGGGTCTCCGTACGTATTGTTATTATTATTGTGGCTCGCGTGGATTCGATTCGGAATCGATTTTAAATCGGAATATATTAATGCCAACTTTTCGGTGGTACGAAACCTCTGCGCGTGTGTCCGGTTTCTAATAGGTATGGCAACTCCTTTGTTTTAATTACTGATTTTATTATTATGTTGAAGCTATGATTGTCACCGACAAGTATTTAAGATTTTTATTTGTATTTTCTTCAACTGCATTATGCGAAAACACTATAAAACATAATTATTTAATTTTCTTGATCCTATTGTTACGTACTACTAAAATAGGTAAACCTAAGTACCTATTTTGGTAGTAGGTACGGTCGGCTAAGAAAGTACCAGTACCATCTACCTGGACAAAAGCTTCTGTGAGATCTAATTAGAGCTAAGGTTAACACTTGTCACTGTCATAATATTATTGCAAGGGAAAATCGAACTTGTTGTATCACCACACCACATTTTTTAACAATTATTGTACAGTGTACACAAATTATTATTTTACTTATCTGCATTAATATAGGTAGTGGCAGCACGTACATATTAGTTTATTTTTAAAAATATACCTTTTTAAAAACCAACACACAACTCACTTTATATGTTGTCCATACCCCACACTTAAAGAAAATCGAGACCTTTTGTACGACGATTTCTAGCACTAAATCGATCTAGGCACTTTTAATGTAAACACTTAAATAATACGGTTTCCTTGGTTTCATGTGCGCTTTGATATTGTAAAATAGATGGTAATTTATTATTTACAGTTTATAGTGATATTGATAATTTATATCAATGATAAATATCCCCGCTTGGTGAAAGGTTACTAGAAACGTGGGAATGGACATCTGGCTTCTTTTTGCTCCAGATGCAGTGCACAAAAAAAAAGACAGTATTTTGACGGATAAATTCGTCTTTAACTTTCTTTCTTAAAAATCTTTTAGCGTAGTTATTGGTAATTAATTCCTACGATGCTAGTCGTCCCGGTTTCAAATCCCAGTAGGTGCATATATTATATGATGAGTGTGAGTATTTGTCTTCGAGATTGGAAGTTTTCTTTGTATTCAAGTAGATTTGTTTTTTTTATGTAAGTTTATGGACGACGTAGACGGGGCAGGCCTAGACGGAGATGGCGGGAGGACTTGGATGCATTCCTCAGCAACTGGCCGAAAGAGACACCAAATAGGGACTTATAGAGTTCAAGGGGAGAGGCTTTTGCCCAGCAGTGGGTACTCATATAGGCTAGGGAAAGTTGTATAATAGTACCCATAGTATGTACGAGAAACCTAGAGCTTTGTTTTGAGCTTTGTCTAAGAGGTGATCTGATGATGGAGTCGGAACGGAGACGTGTTAAGACGCAATATTTAATACATAGATAAAGATGTTGCGAAAAAAAAAATCGGAAGGTTTTTTTTTAATTTGCCTTTATTTTATTTTGATTTTGCCCGTCTTGCGAAGCTAAAAATATTGTACTTAATCAAATTTTTCGACTTTCACTTTCCAAAATACTTATCGCAGTAGTTTCATTTCTCAAACGAATTTTTGGCACATTGATATTTTGCATTTTATTCATTTGGTCAAATAATCGTTTGGGATCATTTTACTTTGTCAAATTTTACTAAGACAAACGATTATTATTTGCACACTCTGATTCGACCAATTAGAACACGACTTGTGCTACATATGAAATTAAATTGGCCAATGAGAAGTATTTTTATCAGATTCCATACAGCCATATAATAATATATAATGTTTTTAATTATCTGAAATATAGTTCTGTCACGGTCAGAGTCGTCAGTTTAAAAATAACCTTTGAATGACGCCACTAAGAACGGTATCGATAAAAAAAAAGTAAAAATTGGTGGGAGAGCGTAAAAATTTTAGTGTGTTGAATTTTTAATGCGATAGTTTTCGGTGATAAATTCAAAATTTATTATAAAAATTTATTTTAATTTCCTCGCAGTAGTAGTGAAAAGCACTGTGTTAAGCCTCGGCCGAAAGTATAATATCTAGATGGACTCGAACTAACTCGTCCATCTATATCTGACTCTCTAACCTCTACAAAAATGAGCTATTTATTTTTTACCTAAGCAGGATCGAAAAAAGGATCGAGTTGTTTAAGAATAACACCTCAGCTAGAGAACAGAAAACAAAACCTAGCCACGCTCACGCTTGGCACTTTTTTTAGTAAAAAAGGTTTATAGCCACAGTTATACAACCTTCGGGCTTTTTTATTAGCAGTAGTAGAAGATAGAATTTAGTTACGCAGTAAACCGACTGTTTGACTTAATTGCTATGGTACGAGAAACCGATGAAGAAATGTAAAAAAACTAGTATTGTAACCAAAGTCATAAAAGTAGCACGTTTACGCACACTGCCGGGAAGGCATATGAGTGTGTTTCTGCTTTTCACCATAACATAACTACCTCTAAATACATACATACATACATAAACTCACGCCTTTATTCCCAGAGTGGGGTAGGCAGAGCTACAGAATTTCCAACAACTATAAAAACTTTTTGATAATTCTGTAACCACATTTTGCACACTTAGGCGAAGATGTTTACCAGTGTATTAGTGACAGGTTGCAAGCCCATCGCCTAACAGTACTACACGCCTTTATTACCTTAGTCGGCTTTTACGACATCCACGGAAAGATACGGAGTGGCACTATTCTAATCCGGCTACCACACTAAATAACACCTCTAAATAAAGAATAAAAAAATAAAGAAATTATCATCCAACGATTTTCAAGTGCTAACAAAATGCATGGAATTGACATTAGCACTCGAGGCCACCGTACGGCAGCTTACGTTAACCATATAATATTTTTCACATCACCTATTCGAAATGGGGACTTTTCTTCCCTGCTAGGAAGGACCAAAGTGGTACTTTTCTGTTCAAGGTAATTTTTTTGCCAGTATAAAATATAAACGCAACGAAATAGAGTACAATTCAATATCAGCATTTTTAGACAGTGTGAATAATTAAATTTATTTCATCACTAAGATCATTTATTTTCCTCACAGGTGATGTTAAAAGCAGTACTTATGTATCACACGGAGGCAAAATTATTTCCACCTTGGGAGTTAACACTTGAATCCCTCACTACGATCAGGATTCAATGTACGCCCTCGCCGTAAATATGTAATTTTGCTCCCTTGTTACACAATATACTATTCCATAATGATGTTGTTCTCGTAATGCATTTTGTCTTAGGCCACTGAAATAGTATATTGTAAAGCAACGTATTTTATCTGGTAAGTTCGTACTTGTCTTGCTTTCTCCATGGGTTAACTAACCTAGCTGACTGAGAAAACATAATTAAAAACACCGGCAAAAAAATCACGTTCGTTGTATGGAAGCCCGCCTTTAGCCCGATTTTAGTAAATGTTGTTATAGCGGGAACAGAAATACATGATCTAAGAAAAACTGTGTAGCTATCAAGGTTCATCAGATACAACCTAGTGACGACAGACAGACGGACGGACGGACAGTGGTCTTAGTAATTGGGTCCCGTTTTCACCCTTCGGGTACGAAGCCGTAAAAACACCAAACAAAACAGTAAAACGCGAACGGAGTCGCGGGTAGAACCTGTGTTTGTTAATAACATATCAAATGTTCAAATATTACGGTTAAGAATACAACATAAAACTCCAGTTAATAGCTTACCGAGTTTAATTTACTTTTTATGGTCCAAGGCGCCTTCCACAAATCTGTTTGAGAGTTATGTTTTTCCGCGACTTCGCTTGTCAGTGATATAGTCACTATATCAAATACTAGCTGTTGCCCGTGTGTCCGTCCGCGTAGAAGGCGTTAATTGCTACTTGGGGAAAAAACGCCCTATACCCTTTCGGAGTTCAAGCTATCTCCGTACCAAATTTCATCGAAATCTGTTCAGCGGTTTACCCGTGAAAGTGTAACAAACAAATAAAGTTACATTTCATATTTATAATACAAGTATAGATTGATTTTATCATTTTACCAATTTGACACCTATTTTGTTAAAAAATACCATTTTGAGTATTTTTTTGGGTTTGTACTTTATAGGATTCTTTAAGCAATTAAGCAATTCATGTCAAATGAGTAAGCCTTCAGTTTTCATGCGTCCAATACGGTAGGTAATCTCTATACAGTCGTCAAATGGATTTGTGTAAAAGTGCTGTTATTCGTAAGTAATGTAATTTTGTAGGTGAGCGGCCATTCTTAAAATAGGTGTATCGTTCAGAGAATATGAATGGGCCGTCTGTAATCTTCACTAAGATCTTTTTGTTAATGTCAAACAAAGGTAATCGTAAAAGTACCCTCGTTCTTCAAACAGCACACTGGACAGAAATATTTTGATACTTTAGTCACATTTGTGGATATATCTTAACGCAGAAAAAAAGATCGCAATGTACAACACACTAAGATCTATTTAAATCAATATGTTTTGCTTAATATTAACGAAAACGCGTCAGTCCAGTTGGTAGTGAGTTCCAGGTTCGATTCCCGATATGGGCAAGCATTTCGCACCTTTAGAATTAAAGTGACCTAATTCACAAAATTTGGATTTTGAGTTAGGTCTCTATAGTAATACATTTATGACTCGATGTCGAAAGATGAATTATGTTGAATTAGGTCACTTTAATTCTAAAGATGCGATTTACGTGACGAGCGCGAGTATGACTCGAACTTAACTTTTTTTTTGCAAACTAAGGAGATCTAACTCCGCAGATTGTTCAAGTAGCACAAAGATTATGTTCTAACCTGCCAATCCAATCCTATCATAAAACCCATAGGACTTTAATGAACTGATCTTGCGTAAAATGCCCGTCTTGAGACGCGTAATGTCTTACTTAAGATCGCTTTGATAATAGAGCTTTTAGACGGGTTACTTTTGTTTCAGCTAATTATGTTATGTTCGTCAAATTGTATCGTTTCCTAATCGTTTTATTTGCCAACCCGCTCTGTTTTTTGTAACTGTAAATAATTCAGGATTTTATAAAAACTAACCTAATCTATTTCATAGTACTTAATTAATAGTAAAATATTGATAGTTACAGGAAAAAAAATGGGTGGGCAAATGAAACGGCTGGGAAACGACACGTTTGCGCAACCATATTCCAGCCAAACGGTAGGCTCCCCTTTTAAATACCATAGTATTAAGTTGCCACACGGACGAGTTCGAAAACCGTGATCTAAGATTACCTATTAAATACCTGTATTACAATCCGTAATACCGTTCCCCAAAATCAGCTATTTTACCCAACCGAGTTTCATGAGACTAAGAGCTAAGAACCGACCCGATTACACTAGCTTTTAAAAAAAAACACGTCTACATTGCTAAAAACAGACGCACAGATACACAAATACCAACTATAACTTACTTATTACACGCCTGTTTTGCATTGGGGCTTAAAAATAAACTATACATTAGTCTAAATTCCTTTGCGAAACTAACGCGAACATACATACAAATATATACCTAGGGCATTTCCATTTTTAATAATTATGTAATAACTTCATATAATTAAGATTAAGCAATATGTACAGAGTGTCCTAAAAACCAACGTGTTTGTACGTTTTATCATACTGCCGTCCATTAACTAAAAGGCGGCTAAAGGCACTTACGACCTTATTGAGTTATATATACAGGGCGATTCAGCTACTTATTAGCTATCGATCTATCTAGGTTTGGTTTCAATATCTTTAAAAACAGCCGAGATACAGCCTTCAGAAAAGCGGCTAAATTCAGTTTTTTTGGGATATTACTACCAAAAAGGCGGTTATTTAACACTTACCTATCTTAAAGGCGATTAAAAGTCGATAACTGCCAATTTTTAAACGTAACACGTGTTACGGTACAAGACTTAAAAGCAGCTATTTTATTTTCCACAACTTAAAAGCGGCTATTGGACTTTAGCCATCTTATAGCTTAAGAACGTAATATTCAACTGCAAAAGAGGTCCTAGATTAAAAAGCGGTCTATCCGTGTTTACATAAGAAATAAGCGGTTAAAATCCAATAGCCGACTTTTTGTACGTACATTTTATTATTTTTTATCAAAATACATACCTTAAAGGCCGTCACGGTTTTATAATCTAGAAACCAAAGTAAGAAAAATCAATTCTTACTTCATTAAATGGCGGCTATACGACATTGCCTAACTAAAAGGCGGCAACTCATTACCGGCACAGCAGTCGCCTTATCCCCTGTCTCGCCTGTCGGGCTGACGGCGTAGGCCGAAGTCAGTCGCCGAAGTGCTTATGTAAAGAGCTGAGGGCCCAGACAAGATACACTATGCTAGCTAGCGTTTCTTTTCGTTTAGTTTTTAAACCAATCGCGTCACTGGTAGATGACGTGATACGAAAAGTCACGTTAAAAACTAAACGTATAGACACGATAGTTAACGCAATGCATCTAGTCTGGGCCCTCTGGTCGCTTCGCAAGCGGCGCGGGCGTCGATTTCCGCCAATTCCACCATGCCGCTGCCTCCAAGAAAAACGTCTACGTAAAGTTAAAATTTCTCAAAAGGCAGTTAGGTCTAGCTAGTACCTACAATTAAGTAAACTTTCGTTACTGTAGCTTGGTCCTCCGCTCGCTTTATAGTAGGGGAGCCCATGAAACTAAACCTAGTCCGATAAGACTACCGGATGAGATATATTATTATATATTAGGCGCATCGTTCATGGGAGAACACGAAATGGCGGGTCCATATTGGCTCATATAAAATTGGTCTTTCGATTTTGTATACAAATAACGATTTGTGACTATACTCATCATAACTCCGAAAAAATTTGCTCATACTTTTTTGTTCATACTTTTTTAAGTCATAATTATCGCAACTCATAAAGTAGTTTTTCAAAAAACTGTTACATTTTAGATTTTTATAAATCTAACCAACCTAACTTAATTTTATCTAAACGTAAGATATTTAAGAAATTGTAAAAAGTGTACAGTTCCATGAATATTGGCGTTATAAGTTCAGATGATAAGTTCCGATCATTTCTACTAAAAAAAATATGAAGAGTATGAAGAGTGATCATTAGGTTGTAAAATTCTATGAGATTCAATTTCGGAGTTCCAATAATTAACTTGCAATTTTATATGAACTTTGGCGCTCCTGAAACATACCAAACCAAACAAAACCCTGGCCGCGGTATTAAAAAAAAATTCAAAGAAATTTTTTCATTCGGGTTTTTGGTATGATAAGACTCCCAAATTTTGTTTGTTCCTCGAAACGGGAAGTGTAGGACTATACGATAACGCAATGCTGCAAGCCCTCATAATTGGCCTTATCAGTGCCAGCAGCATGACAAAGACGCCTCGTACTTAGAAATCTAGTACGATCGACCTCCTCAAAAAACCAATAATCATCAGAAAGAGCATCAATTTCTACATACATACATACCGTCACGCCTTCATCCCAGAGTGGGGTAGGCAGAGCTACAGAATTACCAACAACTTTAACAGCCAGTTGTTAATTCTGTAACCACATTTAGCACAAACAGGCTAAGATGTATATCATGTGTATATTAGTGACAGGTTGCAAGCCCATCGCCTAAAAATACTACAAGCCTATAATCCCTTAGTCGTCTCTTACGACTTCCACAGGAAGCTATGGCGTGGTACTATTCTATTCTATTCTGCCGGCAACCACACGGCCAATCAATCAATCAATTTCTGTGTCGGGAAAACCACTGCTGCATTTTCCAAACACTGGAGAAAGAGGTTGCTGCAGCGATTGAAGGTCATCCTTTGCGCAGCTGTATTCGATCAGACTACCGGATGAGATATATTAGGTCCTTACCTATGAAATTGGCGTTTTATATGGAGAATTTTATGAAAACTGTGGTTTTCATACATTTAATTTTGCGGATTATTTTGTAACGTCAAATACAAACCAAACAAAATTCTGGTAGGAATATTGGGCACTTCTAAGTTAGATTATACATATCTTATTTACTTAAAAATATTTGGCTTCATAAAACTCTGCGTAATTGAAACACTTGAACTCGCTGCACATGAAAAGAGTTGAGTTCACACTTAAATTTTAAACATTAAGTTAGAAATTTAACCATATTATTTGTATCTATAACCTTTGTAACATAGTGTATTAATGAAATTAAAAAAGATCTTGAAAGGTAAAATTTAAATGACTAAAGTCCGTACGAAAAAAAACGCCAATTTCATAGGTAAGGACCTAATATAATTATATTTAGACGCGTCGTTAATGGGAGTACACGAAATGGCGATGCTGCTGTGCAGAAAACCTGGCAACGGTATTGAATAAAAAAACAAAAAAAAACTGTTTTCTATTTTACGATAAGACTCCCAAATTTCGGTTGTTCCTCGAAGCAGGGGAGGTGTATGACTATGCGATAATGCAGTGCTGCAAGCCCTCACCATTGTTCTTATCAGTGGCAGCACGATCTACCTTCTCAAAAAACCAATGCTCATCTCAAAGAGCATCAATGCAGCATTTTCCAAACACTGAAGGAGAAAGAGGTCGCTGCAGCAATTGAAGGTTGCCCTCCGCGCAGTTGTATTCGGCATTTCAATTTTGTCTGCGAAGTCGATTTTAACCTACTTACTTCTAATTGGCGGATTGACTTGACATGTTGCATACAGGTTATTCCGATGTCAAAACAATATTATGGTATCATCGAGTTGGTATTATGAGGAATACTGCCGCATCCAAATCGGTTCATCTGTTTGGGAGCTACGATGCCACAAACAAACACTCAAATACATAGACATAGAGATACACGATATAAACGAACACCCCTCTTTTTATTTATATGAAGGTACTTTCTGTCATGTGATTTAATATTTAAATAACATAACAGTACATTCAATCTAAAAAAATTAATTTAATTAATTATTTTATTTATTAGTTATTGGATGTCTGTTAACCGCAGAAGAAGAAGTTCCAAGTGTTTTAACTGATGACAGCCTTCTATTTTAAGAATGAGCAATTGATCTCTTTTTGTTTTTATAAGTTTAAAGAAAGGTATTACTTAGTAGCTAAGCAATAGAAAGTTACGCGTTTAAACTGCGATTTTATCAGTGTACCTTTGCAATTGGTTCCTTTATTATAAAGATTTTATATTTTGTATGAATGAATTCGATTTCGACATAGTAAATGGTGTTTTTATTAAGTTTAATTTTGCTGTGTTTTTAGCAACTTCCCGAAGTCATTGGATGTAGTAACATACTTCGATTGCAATCCATAACAAAAAAGCAGTTATTTTTATTTGTTCTTCATTTAACTGCCTTTTTCTCTAGCATTGATGATACAAAACGTATATTGGATTCTGCCATATGCACTCATTTTAAACTAGAAGGCAGTTAAAGTCGTATGGCCGTCTTATAGTCATGTCTGTTTGCACAGGATTAACTAGGCATACATAGCTAAAAAGCGGCTTTATCATGTAACCGCCTTTTAGTTATGTTTTTCATATAACTTTTTTGTATTTGTACAACCTATGGTGGATTACCTAAATTACTGAACTAGAAGGCGGCTAAACATACTTTAACCGCCATTAAGCTTTGTAACGTATTTCATAAAATGCTACGGTATCATAGCTAAAAAGGAAAATCGAAGATTTCAGCTATAAAAACAAGTAAAATCATATCAAATTTATATGTATAAAATAGAGCAAGTCTCGAATATAAGTATACAAAAAAAAGTGCAGGGATATCGCTCACCAGTTTTCAGAGACATGGTTTCCCATGTTTTTTGGCCATAACTCAAAATGACCCTCTTGTATTTAGCCGCCTTTTAGATAATGGACGGCAGCATAATTCTCATGTTCGCTTTAACTTCAGAATGTAATTTTTTTGTACATGTGATGACACTAATAGCTTTTGAAAACAATCTGTTTATTTAAAAAAAATGCTTTCTAATAAGCCTAAATCACTAAAACTTCGAGGCCAACCCCTTTTTCTCATACAAAAGTAATCGCTCACTTTAATGTTATAAAAATAAAACAAACAAAACAAATATTAACATAGGTATAGCATACGTTACTACAGGCAATTTATAAGACTTTCTTTTTTTACGAACTTTGCATATATATCGGAGCAAGGGCAAAACAAATTGCATTTGGTTTCTTCCTTTTATTTTTCAACATTTAAATACTGTTTCGGTATTAAACACGTTTAAAGCACTGTTATTATTTGGTAGTCAGTTAAGTTTGATTTAGGGTTGTGTAAATTATTTTGCGCGTTAATAACGCATCAGGCAATATGAGTTTCTTATTTATGATCTTTATAGAACTGTTAAACAGCGCCTGTTTATGTGATATTTGATTTACAAACAAAACCAGATATTGCGTTCGCATTAATTTGAAAGGTATTTACAATATGATAATTATATGAAACAAATGAAATGTTCTTATTAATAATTCTCAATATGTCTTTGTTGCTGATATATGTGTGCGTCTTTGTACAGAGTGTTATTATTTTAAATGAATTACCGATTAATTTTAATTATTAAAGCGTGAAATGTGGTATCTTGGACAGTGAAATACGTATAAAAATCAAATAGTTTTCAATGTTACATACATCATAATATATTATGAAGGGGAATATTCTTGGGATACCTAAAGGGTGCATATAGAAACGATTTTTTGAAAGTCTACCCTCAATGGGGAGAAATAAGGGGAAAGTTGCGAGGAACTAATGCTGTGTGTAAAAACACGAAGTCGCAGGCGTTTTTGGCGAAGATTGTTGATAATCCGATAGTCTTTAATCGGCACGATGATTGTGCGAGCATTCACACTATCGCCCGTAGTAGTTTGTCGAACGGCAAGCGTACGAGATTCCCTTTGTTGCGTGCCCGAAAATCTGACAAATCACGGGTCGTAGGCGATCAACGGCGATCAGAGTCGATGATCGGCGAATAGAGCCGAGTATGCCCTGTACACTATCGTGCTTACCTGTAATCGTCTTTAATCGCCTATAGTACCTATAGAGGAGCTATCAATTATATAAAAGCTATCGTAACATTGTGCGAACGATAACATGACAAAAGCAAGTAGAATAGTGGCCCTAAAAATTGCCGCTTTAATTTTGAATTAAGAATCCTATAGTATCAAGCACGATCTTCTTTTTTTCATCGAGTAACTAACGTCAACGTATCTGTGACGAAAAAATGTGAATGACAATTTGGAATCAATATTTAGTACTAAAATTTATTATTATGTGGACGTTAACGTTGATTTTTGCATTATCATCTTTTAGTGAAGGTGAAATAGGAGTTCATGCTATGATAGATTCAGAACACGTTTTCGAATGTTAGAGACGATTCGAAAGCATACCATGATTGAAATGTTCGTGCCTACCTTTTTAGTCATGCAACTTATTAATCTAACAGGGCTGTATTCAGATTATAAGGAAGTCTCGTCGTCTCGTAATTACGGTCGTAGAGAAATGATCTTTTTTGTGACATAGACAATCCCTCTTTTCCCTCAGGTGCTGTAGACACGCTGTAGAAGACTAATGTGCTTCATTTGTTTAAAATGGCTGCCGGCCGCCATTATACAAAACAATTAAAAACTTGGGTGGCAGAGGTCTACTGTTAAACAGCCACGTTAAAAGGGAGGTTTTATTTTTGTAGTTTTAATAAGTCACGGAGTTCCTGCGCAAGCTTTTATTTAATTTTTAATTGTTTAATTTCAAGTATTGCAAGTTAATTCGCAATCGTAATCAGTTCTCGTTATAAGAATGGGCTGAAATAAACAAAATATGGAAACCCGATGCCAAATCAACATTTTGATATCTCTAAGAATGATCTGATGATGGCCTTCGCTGTTGCAATCAAGATTAGTATTGCTAGTTAGGTATCGACAAGAATAATAATATTGATAACTACTAGAACAAGAACAGTCAGCAAAAAAAGCTTGTCACACAAACGTGTTTTTGACCAAAACCTATTTGTACATCCTCGTAAGGCCTACGTCAAGGACATCATCCATTTTGGTTCAAAAGTGAAAGTTTTTTTTTTTTTTTTTTTTTTTTTATGGCATCGAGTAGACAAACGAGCACACAGGCCACCTGATGGTAAGTGGAAACTGTGACCCATAGACATTCGCAATCACAAGACTGCAATGCAATCCTAAGACTGCAAATGCGTTGCCAATCCTGAGGCTAAGATGGAATGCCTCTATGCTAGTCATTTCACCGGCTGTCTTATCCCCAAACCGGAACACAACAATGCGAACACTGCTGTTTGGCGGTAGGTTAATGGATAAGATGGTGGTAGCGATCCGGACGGACCCTGCACAAGGTCCTACCACCCGCAATGCAAGTGCCGGCCAAAAAAAAAAATGGTTTATTCTGATACAATTTACCCGCCTAAGCATTTCTTACTATGGCACCAAAACACCGTATCTTACCAAAATATGTTCAAATGTAAAGTATGGTAGAATAATTCATTAGTTTTTATTAGTTCAATTCACCGAAATATTTAATTTTCTAACTAGAATAAAACTATGGATATTGGTACTACAGGCTTTGGCGCCATAATAACAAATGCTCAAGCGAACAAGATCTAACAGAATATAGCTTCTTTTTTTTTTGGCCGGCACTTTTATGTTTGGACCAAAAATTTATGAAACCCGGATGATGTCCTTTGGTTTAGTTTGAATGGCATAACATTCGACTAGGTTCCTTTGTGTTATTTTATTATTTAAAGCCTTACAAACAGGGGTGTTATTCTCTCAAAAACAACGGACGGTCGGACGGACGAGCGAAATGGCAGCGGCGAGTTTAAGTAGTCCCGTTGGTGCGAACAAAACATATTATAGCGCCTGCATTTTCAATTTAGCAGCATGATTTCTGCCGATGGATCGAACGTATAAGGCTGCTTAATTGAAATTTCTTTTGTTCGCTCTGACGGGACTACCTAAACTCGCCGCTGCGATTTCACTCGTTCGTCCGCCGTCCGTTGTCCGCCGTCCGTTGTTTTTGAGTGAGGTCTAAGACGATATGGATTTTTCCGCCTAGAATACTGCCGCACCAGCGATATTGGCAGTAAGTTGGTATGGTAACCAATACTTACTTACTGCCAATATCGCTAGAATGGGCCTCTATTATAATTAAGGTGTCAAAGCTCGAGGGTCTAAAACAAACTCAAATAGAGAAAGGCTCCGGTGGATACGGAATTAAGAATTAACTTCGCTATTTAAAATTGTATTGTCCAAAGAAGTAAGTGAACAGCTCATTCATTCACCCACAACTTATTCAAATTGAAAATACACACGTGTGACTTAAGTCTTCGGTTTCGCATTTATAACAAAACAAAAACAAAAGGTGATCGATAATTTCTAACAAGCCGGGCGGTTATTCCATACCCGCGCGAAATAATTTATATCTCGAACAAAACAACAACGGGGGATTAACACTGAAATGAAGTGTTAATTGCGAGGAAACATTGAAAAATGATCAACATATGTTATATAAATAGTAATAAATAATGCCTCGGATTCTGTTTAAATAATAATAAGTGTATGAAGAACAAAAATTAAAAATCAACATGTTATTAATTTCGTGGCCGGCAGAGGTGTGAGATTAGCTCACAGCGAAATGCGTGGAGTTGCGATCGAGTAGGTAAAATACGAGAATGCATAGAAAATGTACTGCGCGTTTTGTGTTTAATTAAAATATTGATTAATAAACAAAAGCAAAGGTCAAAGAAAAATATTTTAGAATAACTTTTTGTAAGCAGTGTCGAGTAAGGTTTACCTTAAAATTAAAGCGTAATGAGGAGTGTCTTTTTATCTTCATCGTCATTCGTAGACGTATCTTTCGAGATTTCCTTTACAATAAGGTTTAAAAAAAATAAGTGGATTTTGGAACTATTTTGGTTACTTTAATGAACTTCGATACAAATTCATTAATTTTTTACTGTATAGGCCATAGAAGAAAGAAATATCCTGAATTTAAATAATATAATATAATAAATATAAAAGTACTTATCAATGACGAATTGAACAACACTCTGAATATTGAGATGCTTCTTCACTGTTTGAGAAAAATATTTAGGCTAATGACATACATAATAAAACAAATTATTATTTCGTCATATTAATAGTAAATATTTTAACTAGCTACCTACCTGAACATCCACTTGAAAAAAATCAAATAACGCCTTTACTAAATAATCAACTAAGTAGGATTGCAAAGAATGGAACGCGTTCTTTCTATCGCATGTTGTTAAATTCCTCACATACTCGTAGCTTAGTTTTAAATAAAACTCCAAATTAATTTTTTATACAATGCCATCTCCACTCCACTTCTGTCTTGAGTTCAATTTCGAACCAGGGCTTGAGTTACGAGCGGTCTGAGTAACGGGCTTCATTACAACTCGATGGCTATTTGCATAACTATTGGATCCGAGTGTTTAGAAGATGGCGCCAAACAAGCCTGTGACGTCACTGGGACTTGACGTCATCGGCGTTTTTGGAAATTTCATAAACTAAGTTCCAGAAGAGGCTTCCGGTAACCTTTGGGGGAGGGAAGGTGGCCGATTAAAAGATGTCTGACTTATACGATTTATTCTGTTTACTGTTGCGTGATCTGACACTGGTGAGAGGGAGTGGACGTATAAGGCTGCCAAATCGAGAATACACGCGCTAGAATAGTTTTGTTCGCTTTGACGGGACTACTTAATCTCGCCGCTTGGACATCACTCGTTCATTCGATCACCTTTGTTTCTTTACAGAATCACACCCCAGATTTAAGTCT
The DNA here is from genome assembly GCA_963966035.1 of Acleris laterana. Taxonomy (NCBI): domain Eukaryota; kingdom Metazoa; phylum Arthropoda; class Insecta; order Lepidoptera; family Tortricidae; genus Acleris; species Acleris laterana. The sequence continues at coordinate 9,271,648 of OZ014438.1, forward strand.
ACTCACTTGACACTGGCGAAATCACTGCGGAATATCGCGGTGGAATAAAAAAGAAGAAGGAGAAGAAGTTCCAGAAAATGTATTGTCTTGTTTCCTGCTAAGAGTGAAATTGAGAAAGAGTCCATCATAACTCACTGTACTTATCTTGTCTTATCTTACAGATAGGCCTTTTCAGATACACTTCGATCCTTTATTTTATTACCCTCTTACACACTCAGCTTTTCGAATTTTCCTTACGATATTTTTCCTTCACCCTAAAAGCATCGGATGATGCACTTAAGTTCTAACTCATTGGTACAAGCCTAGGCCACCGACACTCTCTACGTCTGTGTTGAGAGGGCAATTTTTTTTTTTCTGTTTCTGTTTCAGTTTTAATTTTAGAAAATGATTTATTTAGTCATACAGTATCTATCACTAATATCAAAAACGCGAAAACAACTCTTTTTTGTTTATGTGTTGTAATACTCGAAGTTTGTGTTGTAAAAGTTACAAAACATTTTTTTTAAACTCATTTTGAATGAATTCATTGATGGATAATTACCTTACGGCCCACGTACTTACGCGGAAACCCTCAAGGCGATTATACAGCAATGCCAATATTATTTACGAACGTTTGTTTTAACTAATTATTACATCCTGTGAATACGGTAAAACAATAAATAATTTTATGGTCCTCTTTCTGCTTACGTAGAGAAGGAAAACGATTGCAATCTCAACATTAAATGCATTGCCAGCCTAAAGGAATAAAAGAAACAATGCCTGCTAGTCAAGTTGCATTGACGACGCACTGGCCTAGTGGGTAGTGACCCTGCCTACGAAGCTAGTGGTCCTGGGTTCGAATCCCGGTAAGGGCAGATATTTGTGTGATGAGCGCGAATATTTGTTCCTGAGTCATGGATGTTTTCTATGTATTTAAGTATATATTTCTCTATTATGTATAAGTATTTATGTCGTTGTCTAGTACCCATAGTACAAGCCTAGAGCTTAGTTTGGGACTAGGTCAATCGGTGTAAGATTGTCCCCTTATATTTATTATTATTATTATTATTTTAAGTATTTATTTAATTTTCTGTAAATTAGGTTTTTTACAATAAATATTCAATTATAAAAGTAAAATAACAATACTAATATAAAAAATAAACATTATAAAAAACCTAACCTACGAATGCCGCCGGCAGCGGGGCAGGGCTCAAGCTACCGGTGGTTAGGGCTGCAGAGAGAGGAACCTCCTCACAATAAGTGCCGTGTCGAGAAGTACTACCTTCTGTATCTTGCCCTTGATCCAGCCATCTAGCGAGAGTCTCTTGAGGTCTTGGTCGAGACTCTTCGCTATAAGACCGTTTGCCGAAACAACTATTGGGACAATGATCGTCGAGTCAACATCCCACATGGCGGTCACCTCGTGAGCCAAGTCAAGGTACTTGCTGAGCTTGTTCTTCTTCTTATTATTATTATTATAATTGGGTTGTTTTTTTTGGCTTGGAGAATTGGAGACGGAAAATGAGCTCATGGGTCACCTGATGAAAAGTGGGAGCTCTCACCTAGACATTTCCGATCTCAAGACTCCATTCTTAAGACTAATTCTAATACCGCAAATGCGTTGCTGAACCAGTGGACTAAGATGGAGCCTCTATGCTAGTAATTTCAATACTTTTAGGGTTCCGTGCAAAATATTAAAAAACGGAACCCTTATAGGATTAATCGTACGTCTGTCTGTCACAGGCAATTTGCTCCGAAAATACGATACGATTGAGTTGAAATTTGGTATAGTTATGTAAATTGATGACCCAAACACAGATGTGCAAAGTAAATATATATTTTTTTAAATAAGGTTCATTTCGAGAGATAAATTAGGAAATAAAAAAATGCTAACTTTACTGTAATTTACAAAATTAATAAAAGGGCTCGTTATGAAGATCTCAAATGAATATTTTTTTACTGTCAAATAAATAGTTTTGATTTTATTCATGAAAGGAGACGAAATTTGACCATTTACCATCCCTGATATCCGAAACTAGCATAAAATTAAAAAAATACACAATATCATTGCTTATAGATTACAAGAAAAATTAAGAATTCAATAAAAAAATACGTATGTACGATACGGAACCCTCTACACGTTAGTTCAACTCGCACTTGGCCGGTTTTAACTATTTTTCATCTTAGGATTAGATAATACCTCAGATTATTCATAGAGAGCAAAGTACCCTGCGGCGAAACTGGTTGGATTATATTAAGGAGTGGAATGTACGCTTACGAGTAACAATTACCGTACTCGCTGAATTACTCCGTCCCTCACAGTATCGTTATAGAGTACGAGGGACAAAGCATTCGACTCGCTAGCGAGTACGGTAATTGTAGTTCACTCACGGTAAGAGCACTGATCTTAACTTCCAATATAATTGTCACCTCAGACATTTTCTTAGAAGATAGCAGCACCCTGTAAGAAAATGGTTTAAAATAAGATTGTTTCAAAAATTTCATTTTTGGGACAAGCTTTTGTTACCAATTGTACTTTTTTTTACACAGTCGTCATCTACTTGTCAATACGACGGTTCTAATAAGCCCTAACACGACGGGTTTATCATGTGTAATATATGAGTTCCTATGGCCACCCTGAGTCTCCATCATCAGACCGGCTCGATGGTACTATATTATTGTATTATCATCAGAACTAAAGGCGTATGCAAACTTTCAGCTTCAGAAATCGGGAAAAGGGTCAAATTTAACTTGCAAGATTTGACCCTTACATGCATACATACATATCGCTGCTTAAACGCAAAAGCGCCACAAAACCAAAACAGATATAGTTTGATTTAAAACTTACAAGTATATAGCATTCCGAATTTAAATGCAACACAAACACAGTCATTTTGATTTGTGGCCCTTTAGTATTTAAGCAACGATATATTGTAAGTTAAATAGAAGCTTGTAAAATAGACAGCATTTGTAAAGTATTTTGGTGCATAAACAATACTTTACAAATGAGAATTTTGCGACACGCTTAAGACTGCACCGAGCAAACGTCGAGCGTCCAGTGGCGCCCTCATTACTATTATTGTGTTTTCTTATTAACTAAAGAATTTTCTTGCAATCAGACGATACGTTTTTGTAGCGCAAGTAAAAACACAATTTATAGGATACGTAACAAAATTTAATAACAATTTTTACCCTTTGAGTAGTCAGCTTAACGGGAAAAGGTGGCCACTTTTTTCCGTTAAGTTGATAACTTGAAGGTGAATTGTTATTAAACTATGTGATATATCCTATAAGTTGTGTTCACATTTGTAGTACAAAAATCTACCGACCAATTTCAAGAAAATACTTTAGTTAATTAGAAAACACAATAACAGTAATGAGGGCGCCAGTGTACATCCGGCGTACGCTCGGCGCAGTCTACATACCAGATTTTTTTCACAATGAACAAATAAGTAGGAGTAAATTTGTGTATTTACAAAATATGCGCATAATGAGTGATTCTAAGTTATCTCACGGAACACGCACACAATAAACGCACTGTTCTTATAATAATCGAACTAGAAAGTGAGCAAAAATTACCAAACAAAAGCCAAAATCCTAAAATAACAACGCTACTGAAATCAAAAGGTACCGAACCAAAAAAATTACGTTTAGGCAAACCAATACGATACCGCTACTAACCAAAGGAAAATTAACCTTAAAATGTACGAGTTAACGAGTACGCGAGAGGTCGTGCTAATATGGTTAAAGCTTCACCGATTGCTCCAATAAAAGAGGAAATCTTCCCAGAATTTGGTCTCACGACCGCGGTTCGTTTTGATTGAGTTACCCATGAGCCCTTTTTTTTCATAAAGGTCGCTTGTGACATTAAATTATAATTGCTTTTACAACCTTATTGAATAAGTAGCAAGGTTGAAACTATTTTAGCTATCAAAATTCATATAAGACCGCTTGATTGAGTTACCTGTTGTAAATACTTGATTACGGGTCTGAGTATTGTTAAATCATATAGTATGTTTTACGGGGTTATAAACCATTTTTTTTATGGAGATGGTTTAGTTTGGGGCCAATGTGCTATATTTATTTGAATTTGGGTCTGAGGTTCTTCTGACATCAAATTCATTTGTATCTAAAACCCATTAGATAAAAATACGGTTCCAAAAGTTTACGTTTTTCTAAATTAACAATAGAAAAACTAAAATTAACTAAAGCAAGTCCCGTTTTAGTTGACTAATGCCAGCGTTTATTCTCTTCACATTTCCGTAAGTTTTACTTAAAAATAATGATCATCTAAATATGTATATGCACGTACTTTCAGATTAAAGTAGGTTTCTACCTACGTACCTCATCGAGCACTATCATCACTACATAATATAAAACAAAGTCGTTTCCCGCCGTCTGTCTGTCTCTATGTATGCTTTGATCTTTAAAACTACGCAACGGATTTTGATGCGGTTATTTTTAATAGATAGAGTGATTCAAGAGAAATGTTTTTATGCATAATAAATTCTGTTTTATCTACGGGTGTTACAGAAAACTCACATTAACCGAAGCGAAGCGAGGGCGGGTCGCTAGTTACCTATGATACTTGGTCTTTTCCTGCATCTTCTTTAATTATATGAATTACTTGACAAACAAAATTTTTCACATACTTATGTTTACAGATGATACCTACTTCTCTTAAATTACACTTCATTCCTAATATTCTATAACAAATATCAGTTTTTTTTTTAATGACGTGTGTTTATAAACTGTGGTTAAGTCTGTTACTAGTTAACTTCACGCCAAAACGACGTGGCAGTTTTATACTCGTGGGTACTCGTATAGTACGAGAAACGTACTGTAAATATTATATTATAATGAAGTTATAAGTTTTAATTCATAATGAATCTAAATAACAATCACTATTAACGTATTATTTTTCTTGCCTACCGTTAACCTATTAAATGATAATTCTTTATGCCACAATAAATCTAACATTCAAACCGTCAGTTTCCCCTTGCCACACTTTGTAATATAAAACATCATAAAACAGATAACATAGAATTTACTATCAAATATGGCGTCACTTTATAAACCCGTAAATAAACATAACAAGTACGTGTCTACGAGTCTTTACAGAGTTTTTATTGCTCTATGACTTTTTTCTGCCAACCCTGAACCATCTTAAGCAAAATTTAACCTAAAGCATATTGGTATACGTTTGGTATTGGCTTACGAGGCAGTAAAGCAATTTAGATTTTTAACAGAGGGTGCAATCACATACAATAAATGCCACGTTTTATGGTCTAGAATTATAACAACACTAGTTTTAAATGAAATAATCACAGGTTTGTTTTTTTTAATTTGGAACTCGTCGATTCTTTTATGGGCGCGCTTCGGCAGTTTGTATAATGCCAAAAAAGGTATAAACGTTTAAGATTAGATTCAGAATTAGATATAAAACAGTATGTAATTAAATTGATGTTTTGAATTTGATTACTACCGATTTTATGACTAGTTACAAAAGTATTTTTGGAATAAAGTCGACTGAAATGAAAATGACATGACGTGTTCTTTCTAATTATTATTCGTTAAAACTCTTTGACCTGAGTTTGTTACCAATTTAATAATAAAAGTGAGATTCGTGTGACACTGTCCGGTAATATTAATTTATTTTTGTATAATCTTTATCTATTTTTACGTGTTTTTTTATTATGCAAATATCTAAATATTGCGCTTAAAATAAGCTAACGTCATGGGTTTTTTTACTTACTAACGCTTAACTCTTTTGCGATTGATTAAGCACTAAGTCATATGGACATATATTTCGTTAACAATAAAAATATCAAAGCCTCGTAACGACGTTAGTAATACAAATAATTGATCACGATGTGAGTAATTCAGAATAGCGGTGTTTGAAATGTTTATGAAACACCATTCTTGAAATAGTGAATGACTACATTCATTAAATTAACGTTTATTATTTACGAATGAGAATGAATTAAGTGCGATGCTGGTAAGCACCTCCTAAACGTAAAGTATAATAATAACATTATTTGATACAATTTAAACGGTGCTGCTAAGTAGATTTTGTTGGCTTTCTCCGTATAGTCAACGTGCTCTGCCGATAATTGATCAGATAGGGTTACTGATTATGATTTCTAGGCCTATGTTCTGGAGGTATACCACGAACCGATCAATTGTAAAATCTTCATTTTTATGGCATGGTGAAGGCGAGCGAGGCCACCGGCCTCATGATGGTCAGCGGGGCCTGTGAGCCGTAGACATTGCATTCTCAAGACTATACAATCTAAAGACTGCAATCCTAAGACAGCAAATGCGTTACCAACCCTGAGGACTAGATGAAATGATTCTATGCTAGTAATTTTACCGGTTGTCTTATCCCGGAACAGAACAATGCCTAATAAACCTTCACGCCTGTAATCCCAGATTGGGGTAGGCAGAGCTACAGAATTACCTACAATTTAAACTTGTTGATAATTCTGTAACCACATTTTGCACAAATAGGCTAAGATATTTACCCGTGTGGTTGCCGGGTTAGAATGGTGCCACTCCATGTCTTCCTGTGGGTGTTGTAAGAGGCGACTAAGGGAATAGGTAAAGGCTTGTAACTGTTAGGCGATGGGCTTGCAACCTGTCACTAATACTGGTAAACATCTTAGCCTATTTGTGCAATGCCTACTTGTAGTACAAATTAAACAAAGCGCTGAAATGAGACATGTGTATACCGTATTTGACACTTAGCATCATTTACTACCCTTATTGGCTTAACCAAAACATGAAAATAATCCTAATCAACTCGCTACAGATAACCTAAGGCACGTGAACAAATAAAAAGGTGTGAACGCGTCAATTTAAAGCTACACGGACAAAAAGCACACAAGTCACACAAATACTAAAAGTAAACTAACCCTACTACACTACGAATAAAGTTTAATTGAAATTAGACGTGAGTTCTTCGTTTTTGCTTCAATGTCAAATTTGAGGACCCTTTCAAGAATACTTTTGAAATCTGTGGCGAAAAATGGAACAAGCTTTTAACCCTTTCAATTTCTGATTGTTGTAAGACAGTGGCGCCACCGTAGCCTGTTTGAATAAGTTTGGATGCGCTTGGGCAGCTGCCGGACAAAAGGAGTTTTGTTCTGTAATTGTCTGTGGCTACGTGTTAGGTGCTAACCATAGACTCACGCTGCTGCGCTAACCTGACGATAATTAAGAAGTGTTTGGTGTAAAAAATCTTTTGTTCAACTGTTTTTATTTTATTTTGTAGAAATAATTGTTAGTTAAGTTGTTTTATCTTGGCGAATAAAAGTTAGACGTGGTGACAGGTGGAACTAGAGTATTCTTAAGTGGCAACCGCCGACTTTAAATTGAATCAAACTAGAAAGGAACCCTTATAGTTCCGCCATGTCCGTCCGTCCGCGGCTTAGATCAAAAACTTTTCGTTCTAAAAAGATCTTCTCATCAATGGTCACCCCTCTTGGGCAGCGCTGGTAGATTTTTGAAGTGTAAAAGTGCCCGTGTGGCAATTGAAAAAATGTATTTTATCTTTTATCTTCCATCTGTTATTTGGGATGAATATACATATTAATCACGCCGACAAAACTTTAAAAAAAATAGGTACCTAGTACCTACCTCGCCTACACATAACGTTGGGATGTTTTTTTTTCTCGTCTACCCCATGGTGCGGGTGTCGGTGGATAGCTCTTTCAGAAATATTGCGGGTTTGTTACAACAATTTTTCGATTAATGGATCCGTTTAAGAAATATTAAGATTATTTACTTACTGCCGCACTCAGAGACGTCAATTAAATTTAATGCTTGATTAAAGTTGCTGCTGTCATTTTCTTTGCTATTGCAATAGAATAAGACAACGTGTCACTAAACAAGCATTAAATTTAAATGACATCTCTGAGTGCGGCAGTTAAAGTGCAAATTTTTGCTATGGTGAAGTGTCCTTCCCCACTACACCCAAAACTACAAGTACCTACTAAAAAACTGAAAAATATGTTAAATGAAAGGACATGTACAAAACCATTTTAAAGGAAAATGATTACGACTAAGTACACTTGATTGTTTCTATATAGGCATCTAAAGTGTCGTTTCACTCTTAGACGCCGGTAACGCTCATTCACTGTTTTAACAATTTAGAAATCAAAACTAATCTAAAACAATCCACAAGATAGTCCTAAAGATATTCCATGAATCCTGAAACAATATAATTTCACATGCCGAAAAGTATCGAATGATCCGAGCTTCAATCCATATTATGGATTTACTACCCTTATTGGCTTGAAGCTCGGATCATTCGATACTTTTAGGCATGTGAAATTATATGTCAAAGCGCAGGAGCAGTGAAACGTAACGCACGCTCACGCTTGACCGAAGTATTGAAGGACTCCGTCTCACTCTTTCTCCATTCGTAACCAAAGCGAGGGAAAAGGACAGAACTATGTGTACTCGACCCTTGATTTTGGTGCAGAAGGCCACCAGCCGTAGTGTTGCAGTGTTGCTATAAGAAAAAACTAAGCAAAAAAACGGGTGTTACAATCTAAGACAGCTTCAAATATGTGACTCTGAATAGAGAAGTAGTTCATACTAAACTTGTTGTTTTTTGTGTAGTTACGGCTTCGGCCCGGTTAAAACAATCTTATTGAAAGCATTTCATGGTTAATCTATCCTGGCCTACTCGTACTTATAGCAAGAAATTGACAAAGTGTTTTTGATCTGGTAAAATCGCAAAAATAAAATTATAAGAGTATTTTAATTCTTGACCATTATGCTCATTAAGCCTAAGTAGACTTAAATGAACACAGAATTTCGCTTTTTCCTGGAGTGGATTTTCTGAACACTTCGCATTATTATTTGTTAAAAAGAAATCCAACACTCCTGATTTTCTACAAATAAATGTTTGTGTCGACTTGTTTATCTTGGGAAACCTCACCAGACATAATTGGGATACACCTAAAATAACCTGCTCGCTTTTCCATTTGAAATCTAAAGAAAAGCCTTCTATAAGGATCTAATTTAAAACATTTCATGGTTAAAAGTGTGCTTGTTGTTTAAAAAAATTTTATAAGTAAAAAAAAAGTCGTTTTCTATTATCTATGATCTGGTCTCAAAGTCATAAATATCATAAAAGACGAGGTAATTTTTATTTATTAAATTATTTTAAATAACAATAACACTTTAAATGAGGTCCTTATAAAACGCTATTCTGTCGAATAAAAGTAGTGAGCTAGCATTTCTTTTTAGGTATATCCCAATAGGGTATTTGACAAGAGTGAAATTAAATTGTTTTTTCATTAACAACAGATAAACATTATGAAAATACTAGTAAAATCTAAATCTTTCATTAATGTTTGCTATTTCTAAGATTTTTAAATTCATAAAATCCAATAATAAGAACGTTGTTTGATTGTGACGTCACAAGTTAGTAATCTCTATAAATTCCATGGAAACGGAGCGTTTTTGATGTGTCATAAAAAGAAACTAATTTGACTTAAGTCAAATACCGTATTGGGAAATAGTTATACTTCAAACATTAATCTGCCGTCCTATCCTACCTATTAGCAGTACTACCCTTTCCTAAAATAAGACACCAAATGTGTCTCATCGGGAACTGAACTGGTAACACGAGCGGCGGCGTGCGTTTGATCCATCTCCCTTTGTAACACGACCCCAAACTTGTAGGGACTAGGGTGTACATTCAGTACCATAAACCCCATTTGGAGATCTATTTGTAAATAATATCAGCAGTCTGGCACTGAAATTCTAATCCCAAACCACACATCTCATTTAATTATGACTTTGGAGAGTGAACTTGAAATACTGCGATGTAAAGTCGTTTTTTATCAAACGTAAAATTGGCTTACGTTGCGTATTTTGTGCGTCTTAAAGATACACAAAATGTATAAGTTGATGTTTTGAAATCACCACAGAGTTGAAATTTACTTAACACTCCCGTCCAGATTAACACATTCACTGCTGTCTTAGTTATAAATGTGTTTTGTGACCGGTGCCGAATATTATGTTAAAAGGAACTAGTGGAACGATTTTGGTTGAGTTTTTAATTTTATTCAAATTATTAATTAACCCGTTACAAGTAGATTATGCGCAGTGAGTCTACTAGCGCTTCGGATTTTTTGTAATAGTCGTATACTTTCCTCCATTTTATCATATCTAACCTTTTTTCAACGCCTCACGTCTCATACAAAGGTGTTACACACGGGATAGTATCATTATAATATCAAGATCAAAATATATAATTGATTAAGTGTTTTGTCTGGAAAGTTTACGGTTTCAGAAAAAATACCATTTTATACTTATTATGACCATTATGTATTATAAGAATTATTACCCATTATATATTTTGAAATTTATATATTATGATACGTACCAGTTACACACACACACCTAAGCGTGTTACAAAAGCTATGCAAATTTCAACTTAATCCATACAAAAGGGACCTTTTAAGTGTACCTCCAAAAACGACAGCTCATGACGACTTTAGGCGTCGTTGCCATTCAAAAGGTTAAACTTGATTTGAATTGTAAAAAAAACACGTATGTGTCAATTTATTTTTCATAAAATTTACTGTAAAGTTTTTTTTTTTTTTTTTATGGCGTCGAGTAGACAAACGAGCACACAGGCCACCTGATGGTAAGTGGAAACTGTGACCCATAGACATTCGCAATCACAAGACTGCAAATGCGTTGCCAACCCTGAGGCTAAGATGGAATGCTTCTATGCTAGTCTTATCCCCAAACCGGAACACAACAATGCGAACACTGCTGTTTGCCGGTAGGTTAATGGATAAGATGGTGGTAGCGATCCGGACGGACCCTGCACAAGGTCCTACCACCCGCAAAGTGATTTTTGAAGCAAAAAAACATCTTAGTAAATTTCATTTTCAGCAATTCGGTTTCATTAACAGTAATACTCCCAAGAACTGAACTCTCATGAATGACATCCTGTTTATTTCCGTTAATTCACATTAATTAATATTCAGCAACATCAGTTTCTCCTAGCATCTCCTCCGTGACATCCTCGTCATCATTCTCTCCTTCTTCAAACCAAGCCTTCATTAATTCGTTTGCTTCAGCCCTGCAATTAAATGGGTTATTTCCTGGCACTTTCAATTGAACATAGGGATTTATTGCCATCTCTTTTCATAGGTATTACAAACGATTTCTTTTTTTGTACCAGTAGGTACCTCTTTTATTAACTTATAAGTTATAATTAAGACTGCGCCGAGCGTACAACGGATGTACAGTCAGCCAATTTGATTCCTAAGCCACTATGGACTTTGTCAACGTGACGTTACGTTGTAAACCAAATCATAGGGAGTCTCTTACGTTTTGGTTGACAACGTCACTTTAACATAGTCCAAAGTGGCCCAGAAATCAAATTGGTTGACTGTACAGTGGCGCCCTCATTACTATTATTGTGTTTTCTAATAAACTAAAGTATTTTCTTGAAATTAGACGAAACGTTTTTGTACTACAAATAAAAACACAACTTATAGGTTATATCACATAGTTTTATAACAATACACCTCCGAGTTATCAACTTGACGGAAAAAAGTGGCCACCTTTTCCCGTTAAGCTGACTATTTAAAGGGTAATTGTTATTAAAGTTTGTTACGTATCCCATTAATTTTGTTTTTACTTGCACAAGAAAAACGTATCGTCTGATTACAAGGAAATTCTTTAGTTAATTAGAAAACACAATAATAGTAATGAGGGCGCCACTGGACGCTCGACGTTTGTTCGGTGCAGTCTTAATAACCCATCAAGTTGGACGCTACGATGCCAAAGACGGACACACAGTTCCCCATGTGTACTCATAACAACCCCCTTTTTGCGTCGAGGGTTGTAAAAGGAGTGAACATACCTCTCCTCTGTTGTGACCTCGTTCTTATTGAGCCTCGTGAGCCTGGGCAGCGAAGCCAGCACTGCAGTCCTGAGCTCGGCGTCATCTTCCTCTTCAAGCACCTCCTTTAACTCTTCTCCCACCCCCCCCATGATCGGGCAGCCCCGTAGCACCAGCGTTCGTAGACCTGTTAACACCTTGGAGGCAAAAACACCCTGTCCTTATTTAGGCTAAAATGACAACGTTATTAGCTAGAAGAATCTACTGAATCTGTTTTCTCAATATTATTGCAATCGTACTTTATAACTTTACCAACAATACAATTTTGAAAATCTTCGCCAACCGTTTTCTACAATGCAATAATTGAATTTCCATTTTCACAACTTGTTTTATGCTTTTAGGAATATCATCTTACGAATAAGTTATTACTCGTAATAAACTGAATTTTACCTTGGGCAGTTAGGAAGTCTCACCTATCTAACCTCTGACAGAGGTTTTACTAACACACACATTTCTGTAAAAATTGCAAATCCTAAAAATGTTTTAATTCCCTGTAACCTCAAAGTGAAGTCAAATCAAAAAAGTTAACTATTGATCAAAAGACAATTTAATCAGGTATTACAGTAGCCCATCAAAATTAAAGAAATAACTATATTTATGACAAACACCTCATAAATTCTCTCTGAAAACGCTGTTGAAAAAGTTTTAGGTGAGATGTAATATAAAAGGCGAAAACACGAAACCACCCGTTAATTTTTACGATATCTAATCATTGTATTGAATAGTACCTATCTACAGATTACTATAACAAATGCAATGCTTGAAAATTACCACAAAGTAAAAAGTTCAATCCATATTATGTGCTGCTACTTTTTTTCCGGACTCACTCCTTATGTGTGAATATAACTATATATAACTTCACATGTCACATTGTCGAAGGAAAGTGGACAAGGCTTTGGTTGGTCTAAGGTCCATAAACATTTTAATTTCAATTTCAAGATAACTAATGCATTGCCAACTCTGCGTCGCTATTGCAGTGGAGCGGAGCAATTGTCTACATTTTGTACGCAGACTCGCCTTCTGTCAAATTGAAAACGCTTGTGATTGCGAGTGCGTTAGACAATATATGCCTGATGTATTCCCGATTCGTCATAATATGACGATGGACCGAGGACGATGGGTTGTGTAATTTAGGAGTTCCTATGGCCACCCTGAGTCTCCAGCATCAGACCAGCTCGATGATACTATATTATTGTATCGTCATCAGAACAAAAAGGCGTTTGCTAATTTTCAAGTTCTTTGATATCCAGGAAGTGGGTCAAATTTATCATGCAAGATTTGACCCTTCCTTACATACATAAGTACATAAGTACAAATAAAAGCTTGTATAGATATATTGACGGGATAATAATTTCACTTTGTTTTAACCCATCTGATTTTCAAACCCTATGTTTTAACGTAACGACCACGTTTACAAGTAAATGAAAACGTTTACCTTATAATTACGACTCATAAGAAAAAGTGAAGTACACAAACTGAAATTTGACGATGCGCTGGCCTAGTGGGTAGGGTAGTGACCCTGCCTACGAAGCTAGAGGTCCTGGGTTCAAATCCCGGTAGGGGAGATATTTGTGTGATGAGCGCAAATATTTGTTCCTGAGTCATGGATGTTTTCTATGTATTTAAGTATATATTTCTTTATATAAGTATTTATATCGTTGTCTAGTACCCATAGTACAAGCCTAGAGCTTAGTTTGGGACTAGGTCAATTGGTGTGACATAGTCCCCTGATATTATTATTATTTTAAGTATTTATTTAATTTTCTGTAAATTAGGTTTTTTACAATAAATATTCAATTATAAAAGTAAAATAACAATACTAATATAAAAAATAAACATTATAAAAAACCTAACCTACGAATGCCGCCGGCAGCGGGGCAGGGCTCAAGCTACCGGTGGTTAGGGCTGCAGAGAGAGGAACCTCCTCACAATACGTGCCGTGTCGAGAAGTACTGCCTTCTGTATCTTGCCCTTGATCCAGCCATCTAGCGAGAGTCTCTTGAGGTGTTGGTCGAGACTCTTCGCTATAAGACCGTTTGCCGAAACAACTATTGGGACAATGATCGTCGAGTCAACATCCCACATGGCGGTCACCTCGTGAGCCAAGTCAAGGTACTTGCTGAGCTTGTCCTTCTCAGCCTTCACGAGGTTCTCATCATGCGGGATGGTGACGTCAACGAGCATTGCCAGAAATATATTATTATTATTATTATTATTATAAATGAAAACCCTTGCAATGTCAAACTTACCCTCAACTTTTTCACTTGCAATAGCTTCTCCACCTTACAATTCCTCAGATTAATGTATTGCAGTTTAGTTAGGTCACAAATGAAAGCTGTCAGTAGCCTAATCGGGTTATTACGCACGTGAAGTATCCTTAAATTCACAAGTCGATCTATACCATCAAGATATGTAATGGTATTTCCCGCCAAGTATAAACTGTCGAGATTAACCAAATCCAATTCTTTGATATCTTCTATTTTATTATAGCGTAAATCGAGGCACCGCAACGTTGTCATATTATCCTTAAAACTGAGTCTACTTATTTTGTTTTCGCCTAGTTCTAGAGTACTTAATTCCGGTTGGTAGACGTCTTCAATAGCTTTTATGGCGTTCTTGTTCATTACAATCACTTGAAGGTATTTCATTCTTTTCAAAGCAGCGGAGTCCAGAATGTTATTGTCGGCTTGAATGAAAATAAGAAACGGCAGCTCAGTGATTGTCTGAAGAGCATCCAGCGTCAGGAAGTTGTTCGATACGTCAAGATGCTGCAAGTGCTGGAAACTGGTGATGGCGCTCAGTTCAGTTAAGCCAAGTCCTATTAGTTTCACTTTTAGAAATGTATATCTGTAAGAGTTTTCGGTTGTTACTAATAATCATAGGATACTTTGGCTGCCTTCACTACTTATTATGTCCGAGGATTTTGTTTCTGCCTACTCTTCTGGTTCGGGGTAAAGGCCTATAATTTTGGTCAATGTGGTATTCATGTGTTTTTTTTTAATATCAGTGGGAGGCATACGAGCATGTAGGTTACCTGATGGGAAGTAAACACCACCGCCCATAAACACCATCAGCTCAAGAAGAGTTGTCGGTGCGTTGCCGGCCAACAAGCCAAAAAAATCAAAAAAAGAAAGGTGGTTGTGTTAATAATAATAGTTTTATGAAAAGCATATTTAAATGTTGATTAATCATTTAATATGTTGAACGTCTTCGGAAGGTTTGTATTATCAATTATTCATAAAAATTCAAAACAAAAGTGCAATTTGGGGTGAAATGGCATACTGTCCTAGGGTTGAATCTTAGATTTACCAAACTACTACTATTAAATCGACGCCGCCTTAGCCTAGCCAGTTGTAACTCTGTCTACGAAGCTAGCAGCGGTCCCAGGTTCGATTCCCTTTATAAGCAAATATTTGTGAGATTAGCGCAATGGATGTTTTCTATGTATGTATTTATTTATTGTTCTAAAATTATTTATATCGTGTTGTCTAGTATCCAGCCTAGAGCTGAGTTTGGGACTAAGGGCCGTATTAATAAACTAATCTCAACTATAATGCTCGTCTTGTGATGCGACATAAATAACAGTGTTCTATGGTTTGACGTTTACTTTGACATATCCTGTGACCGACATCTCAGCCAAGATGAGTTTATTACCCGGGTATTTATTTATTAATATTTAAAAACCGATAAAACGCCCGACAAACCGACGAAACAATTAAATTTAATGCTTGTGTTGTCTTATTCTATTGGTATAGCAAAGAAAGTAACAGCAGCAACTTTAATCAAGCATTAAATGTAATTGACGTCTCTGAGTGCGGTATAAAGGAACGACTTGATCGTCGACCATTAGTCTTATAGTTAACTACCCGTGACCACCGCCAGCCTTGCCCAGCATGCAGAGATTGGTGCTTATCTCCGATCGTTGGAGACGCCTTTCAGGGTATACTAGCTTCTCCTCAACCGCAGTATAGCTTAAGACATCTTGCACCATTTCTTCATCTATATTATCCATCTCTTTATCCTCCGCTTCATTATTTTTGCCCTTAAAGGCAAAAAATTAAGGCTAAACCCGAGGTATACCTAAATGACTCACAGACAGCGGAGTAGGCGTGCGTCATCGGTGAGCGTGCCGACATTGATGTGGTTTTAACTTTTAATATTAGTAGGAAAAAAAGATTTTTTTCAACTTAAATTTGGTTAACCACCAGTGACATTGAAGAGATAATGTTAACTCAACTTCATGTGGAACTCTTAATGCCGATTACTAAACAAATTTAAGCTGAGGAGCCCGTTTCACGACTCTTCACAAAATGTGAGTTTTATATAGATGACGACGTTAATTTTAACGTGGGTAGCAAAGGGGCAGTCAAGTGCAGAAATATGTAATAATAATAATAAATAAATAAATATCAAGAGAAAATGTCACATCAATTGACCTAGAGGATCGGGACGAAGTAACCATTTCAGATATTACAAAAAAATAATTGTTTTATTTAATAGGTATATTTTTTGTTAATTATTATTTTGTGTCATTACAGTAAAATAAAATAAATTTAAAACAATTTGACTACCTCTTTAGGTTACAATTATAACAATAAATAGGTACTCGTTTATTTAAAAAAAATACAATGAATGTTGCACAACCTCAAATGTTCCAAAGTATCGCATTTACCTATTAAAGTCAAAGGAAAATCAAATGAAGTATAAGAAAACAATTAAAACATAAATTGTTGTTCAAATCTGGCTTAAAATGCATTAAATGCGTTATTAGCCTAGTGGGTTTTTTTGAGTTCCTCTATATTTGTCCTAGAGTAAAGAAAACATCCATGACTCAGCAACAAAAAATCGCGCTAACCACACAAATATCTGCACTTACTGGGATTTGAACCCAGGACCGCTAGCTTCGTAGACGGGGTCACTACCAACTAGGCGAACGAGTCGTCATAAATCAAATAAATTAAGTTATAAACATGATACGAATTTCTTGTAACACTAGAATAAGGTGCATTGGGACATATTTCTGAGATGTATCCTCCCATATTTTTACACTTGACTGTAAACAAGCTTTAAAAAAAATGTAGGGGACAAATGTATGGAGCTGGACTTAAAATCAACCCAGGTAATTTAAATCAACCCAGTATCTTACGATCACAACACACCCGACTTAATGCCAAAAAGGAGGACCATCCCCGAATCTCTGTTAGATACGACAACGAGCGAAGTGAAGATCTTGCGATCACATCACAGCAGCAGCATTAGTTGCCAAAAATGTCCAAGTGTTGACGACCACTGTCCATAGAGCGTAGCAAAGTGGGTACAGGATATAGGTAGTTTTAAGTTGTACCCCCTTTGGTACACGCGGATCTCTAATGTACCTTCTCAGTATCTTCAGCAGGTTTCGACATAATGGAAATAAATGTGAATCAAATTATGCCTCTTTAACTTCAAGTATAATTCTTTGATATAATATTTCGCCTACTGTCCAGTGGTAAAATTGTCTCTAAAACTTAGATAACACGAAATCACTGTTTACTTAATCACTCCTGATGACAGTTCCGATAATGACACGCATAGGTGACATATTGACGTAAAATACTTTTTTTATGTTTGTACGTAATGCATGCTAAAAGAGGCTTTATTTATCCCGTTGTTTTATTTATGGAAAAATTTATGGCACGCGCTACAGTCACCAGCGATGATAAATATCTAGCGTTGGGCGCAAAAATATCTGACACACTCTTATACCTTTAGTATCAAAGATGTGTCAGATATTTTTGCGCCCAATGTTTGATAGTATATTTTATAATGTATAGTTTATACATAATCGAAAAGGTATTGCAGTTAAGTTTAGATTAAAGATAACCAGGGCGCTTCTTTCTATTTGCTGTTCCTTTTTTTTATGACCTATTCTACGACACTAACATGATTGCTAATAAGCGGGTACCAAAACGCCGATTGGCCTTAACTATAGGTACAGTATAATTTTACGAATCTGTTACTCATATTTATTCTCTACATCCGCACCTTCAAGACAACCATTTACAACATTCTAACACCTTTTACCAGCTGTTAGTCAAATGGGCTGAAATTTGGACCACCAAATCTAAACCCGATGACAAGACAATGTTATTATGTCTAAGAACCTTGAGCATATATTATGTTAATGTATTTAACATTAAGTGGAAACTGCTTTGGCTTACTGAATTACGCTATGTTTTTGTATAATGTGTGAATATGTGTACGCTGTTTGTTTCCCAATAAATAAATAAAATAAAATAAAATAAATAAAAATAAGAACTGGGGTGTGATTCTTTTAAAAACGCGGTCGGTCGAACGTACGAGTGAATGTCGCAGCGGCTAGTTTAAGTAGTCCCGTCAGAGCGAACAAAACACATTTTAGCGCGTGCATTCTCAATTAGGCAGCCTTATACGTTCTAGGTACTTAAAAAGTGTTTTGTTCGCTCTGACGGGACTACTTAAACTAGCCGCTGCGACATTCACTCGTTCCTTCGGGTGACATGTTTTTGCAGACTACATTTCTTAAGCTGATAATAAAATTCAGATGAGACTGACGAGACCAAACTCAAAAGAGCCATTAAGTAGTTTCTATGACCACCTTCCAACATCGCACCAGCTCGGTGGTACCATTATAATTGTATGATCATTGAAATTTCAAATCCCACAGTCTGTAGATCAAAATTTGATGTAAGTAAATGACAATAATACATATAAGTTTGTGTCAAAAATTTCATTTTTGGGACCAGCTTTTATGCCAACTCTACGTTTTTTTGCACAGTCTTCATCTACTTGTCAAGACAATTCTAACAAGCCAACACGACGGGTTTATCATATGTAATTTAGGAGTTCCTATGGCCACCCTGAGTATCCATCATCAGACCAGGTCGATGGTACTATATTATTGTATTGTCATCAGAACTAAATGCGTCTGCAAATATTCAGCTTTATCGAAAACCGGGAAGTGAGTCAAATTTAACTTGTAAGATTTGACCCTTACATACATACATACATTGCAAGTTCAATAAAAGCTTTTAAAAATGTTGGGTGTTCAGCTTACAATCTTTGAGTTCACGTAGTGGGGTATATGACCCTCCTTCAGCTGTAGGTTAAAAAGTTTGCGTCCAAGGTATTCCAAAGACGGTGAAACGGTTTTTGTTTTTGACGAAAAAGTTGAATTTCACAAAGTTAACCGACGATGACGGCCCAGAGGTAGGTCGGTACGTTTGAGCTCTCGGCATTCCGCTTGATTTTTATGACGATTTCGAGTTTTTAAGTCACGTATAGTCGCTCAAAAGAACTTTATTTGATTTAAGTATCTTAAGAAATAGTCTTAAATCTGAATCTGTTTAACTATTATGAAACAATAGTGAAGATAATGTGTCATTTCTGGAATTAACACATGAATTTTGGAATCGAGAATTCTAACTAATTTCGTTATGGGGATGATTACAGTAATGCTGCAAATGACGAAGTAAACAATCGTCGTATATTACGAGTATATTAAAAACCGGCTGTTCTGATATTGCTTTTAAATTATTACGCTGCTGATCTGTGACTATTGATTCGGGTGAAAATAAGACAGCATTATTCAACAAAAGTACGAAAAGTAGTAAGCACGACGCACCCTTTATAATAGACTAGTTGACTGACTAGTCAGTCAAATTAGAATCTACTTCAGCGTGACAAAACTATAGCTAAAATTTACATCTCCAATTTCAATAGACACAAACTAAAGTAGGGTGTAGGGGGTATGAAATAGTAAGTCATGACGTCACGCCGCCATGCATACGAATTCGAAATTTCTAAAATATTTTTCTTTAATAAGGTATTTAGTCTATTTGCGAGAGCTGTTTTTGCACATTTTTATCCAAACTAATTATTAACATTCCTATGTTATGTTTCTCGCATGTTAATTCATTACACCTTATCGATTGCAATTGACCAGAGGAACTACATGTATAGGTAAATTCAAAAGCTGTACATTTAAGAACGTAGTCGCAGCTACTGATATATAAAATTCAAAACTCTGCCACTTTAATAAGTTAATACGACAGGAAAAAAAGCTTTATTGTTAGTACAGTCATCGTTAAAAGTAGCTAAGCTGTATAGAATACATGCTCAAGATGATCTAGACACGACGTGTTCTGTTGACAATAGAGTCGGGTGCAGATAATTTTGACCTCTTCAGTTGCGTAGCTACTTCGCTGCTGACTGTACGAGGGTTCATAACTACACATTCTTATGAAATGTTAACAACCTTGTTCTAATAGCCTTTGCGTAAAATTTCTGTAACATGCGGATACATAGACGATAGTGCTAGTCATATTTAGTAGTCATTTGGATACGGAAATCTATAAGTAGTAATAACGTTTTGGATTAATAATAGTACAACATAAGTATTTTTGTATATCCTTACCTCATTTCCGAGTCAGTTGTACTACTCGTATAAAATAATTCTATAGATCCCTAGCATGATACTGTCTCAAGCGACAATATTTCAAGTGACATAAAAAAAGTGACTTCGGTTCACTTTGAAACCTGAGCCGGCGCCGTCGGTCGCGTGAGACAAAAAATGACATCCTTAGCATAATCGTTGTTTTTTCTCTCTCTTTTTCATCACAACATTGGGCTATGACTTATGAGTGATGGTTTGGCGACCGCGATTTGACGTGTCAACATTCTTTTCCCTGTCACTGACTAGATACAAACTTACATTGCTCTACTCTGTTTTTTTCAACTATAATTTACTGCCTATAGAAATTACTAGGTACGTGGTGCTTATTTGTTTCTGTCATTTAACTTATATGGCGCTTTATATTTAAAAAAATTATAAGTATAGTTGTATTGGTTGTAAGAAAATGTTAACAATGTTACCAATTTTCATTTTTATTTTTACAGATACCCAGTTTGGAGCCGGTCGGCACACGTAAAGTTAAAGATTTTAAACTCAACGAAACAAGGCAGATCATCAAAAGCTGCCTCAAGCTATGCACATTAGTAGAATTGAACCCCAGGTGCTATATGCGCTGGTTGACATTGCGCCGCCAGTATCGCGCAGATACATGACTGCTACTGTTGAGAGGTGCCGCCAAAAGCACGATATGGCCATAAATCCGAAACCAGTCAGTTAAAAAGCTAAAACCTTCCCGTCAACAACGCCCCCAAAAGCCTGTTCCCGTCTGTGGGATGAAGAAAATTCTCTGCCGACCTTTGTTCCGCCTGTGGAGGGACTTCAAGCGGCTCCTTCATTACAGTAGCGCATGAGTCACTCACCAGGCTGTGCGCTCAAGTTGGTAGATGCCGAGAAGACTTGATAAAGTTGGAATACACAGCAGAAGACCACCGCAATTGACAAGATTTCATTTATTTTCAAGACTTTAATTTTATTCGTTTTATAGATACTGTTTGGAAGGAGAAAGATACTAATAGTTTTAAATTTTCTCTAGAATGAATAATTATTTTATTATTAATTTATTAAGATGTACTTATTCTAAAAGGGCGTAACTTCATTTCTACGACACAATGGACATTTATTACGTTAGTCCAATCTGTACATAAAAAAGTATCATGTCAACCGATAAACTCGAGTTAAAATGACAGTTTTCGTATGAATCTGACGTCTACTAACTCGAGTTAGTGCCTTAACCCAGGGTTAAAATTCTGCGTGCAAATGGCCCTAAGTCTCTATCCATCTGTCAATAGTGTCAATGTCTAATTTGAAGTATGACAGCTTTTTTTCTCGTGAAAAAGGCAATGGTATTATATATTATCTATTCAGGCATAGTATTGGTAAAACTCGATATTTTTATTAACTTACTTGTAATTTTGAAAATAAAGAAAAATAAATCTAAATAAATATTTTGCCGTGTTCAGGAGGTAAAACCCTTTCGATTCGTATAGTAATTTGCAGGTGTCACCAAAATGAAATGTTGTCAATGCGCTTGTCCTCAGTCCATGGAGCATCTCCTGCACTGCCGTAACACCTGTACCCGACAGGACGTATAAGTATGACGCCACCGACAATGCCGTTCGCGTCGCATATGTTGGTCAGATCAAAAACACGCCGTCGACACGCGTAGATGAAGACGTAAAGCAAACTATTCACACTCGGCTGTCCGACGCTTTCCCTATCTCTAGTTTAACATCCTCGTACTTACTGACAGACGCCAGACATAGCGAGAATGATGCACATCCGAGTATTGATGAATTAGCGAGAGCGTGGAATTGCATATGTAGTGGTATTGTGTGTGTACAGGCAAGAGAAAATGAGAGAGAAATACTTATTCGTATTTCTCTCTCTCTTTCTCTTGCCTATAAACACACAATACTACTACATATGCAATTCCACGCTCTCGCTAATTCATCTATACATTTACTGTGTTTTTACAGTAAGTTTAAATATGAAATTGTAAAAGTACCCGTGCGGTGTTTGCTGCAAGTAGTAATAATAAGGTTAATTAAATGGATTCCAGACCACAATAGAATTGTCAAAGTGACGTTACTCAAATCATACGCTTTTTAGCCAATAAATCCATTTCAGTGCCTATGCTATCCCAATACGTAAATAAAAATAAAAATCTCGCTGAACGTGTGACAAACCAAGAGACACGCAAAAACGGTAAGCGCATATTAAAAACTCTGCATAAAACCAAATATGAACCCGTACTTCCTTTTGCAATTCATCATTCAAAAAAAAATGACCCGGTCCCCTCCTAATGAATTGCTTTAAACCAAACTTAATAAATCCATCAATTTGTACCTCCCTTCCCTTTTTACAACGGAGTAAGGTTTAAAATCACCCAGTTTTTATTTTTTCAGCTGCATCTGCATGTTTGTGAAGCTCCTTAGGATGGAAAGTAAATCTTCAGTTTACCGTTTAGGTCCCTAATGTTCTTTTTTACACTAAAACGTGTATTAATAAATTATGACACGTAACACCCTCTAAAATGGATGTGTTACTAGCGGTTCTAGAAGAAGGATGTAAGTGAGTTTATCGTAGTAACTCAGCTTGACGTGCTTTTCCACCGACTGAGCGAGAAGGTAGAATCGATTAAAATTAATTTTGCGTGTCGAGGGCATCATGACATTGGGTAAGTTTGTATGAAAATTATTGTGTTTATGTTTGTCAGCAGCCATGCATGAATTTCTCATAACGGTTTATAGCTCTAAATACTCATATTATTATAATTATAAATATTTTATCTTATTCCTTTTTAACTCTGATGAACTTAAAAGTATTACATTATTTAACAAAATGAATTCGTAATTTAACTTAAGTATTTTTACAAGCTTTTATTTAACTGGCAATGTATCAAAGATATGTTTACACTTTTTCACCTTATTCCATTGAAATAAGGTCCAAACATGTAAACATAATAATATATTTGACGTCGACTGTACATATGCAAGTATGAATTTATTATTAATATTGTGTAGATGGCTAAATTTGAACACGTCACTCTAAGTTTCCACAGGGAGTACTATCAGACCATTGGAACCTTGACCCACCATAGAACTGTGTCACAGAGACGTTATGATTCAAGTCATAAGAAGTGTCAAACAAATTGTTTTATAATGTCACTGTGACACCGTTCTATGTTGGGTCAGGGTTCCATTGGGCTGATAGTACCTACTGAGAACGTTCATTAGAAATAAATACGGGTACAACAACGAGAAATACCGTAGTACCGTAGGCTTAGAAAGTATGGATTTATTTTGAACTAGCGACCCGCCCTCGCTTCGCTTCGGTTTATTTGAGTTTTCTATAACACACGTACATAAAACAAAATTTATTATACATAAAAACCTTCCTCTTGAATCACTCTATCTACTAAAAAAAACCGTTTCAAAATCCGTTGCGTAGTTTTAAAGATCTAAGCATACATAGGGACAGACAGCGGGAAGCGACTTTGTTTTATACTATGTAGTGATGATAGTGATGATGCGTTGCAAGTTTAACACATATTTTGGGATTATTGTGGAATTCAATAAATTGCTCATTTGCTACGTTATTGAGAATTGGATATTATCAATATAATTTTTAGGGTTCCGTAGTCAAACTAGGAACCCTTATAGTTTCGCCATGTCCGTCCGTCCGCAGGCTAGCTCAGAGACTCATAGTACTAGAAAGCTGTAATTTGGCATGAATATACATATTAGTCACGCCAACAAAGTGGTAAAATAAAATTTTGAAAAATATTTTTTTGGAATGCACCTCCCCTACACGTAACGTGGGGATGCTTTTTTTTTTCTTGTCTACCCCATAGTTTGGGATGTCGTTGGATAGGTCTTTCAAAAATATTGCGGGTTTATAAAAAAAATTTTTCGATTAAGGGATCCGTTTATGAAATATTAAGCTTTAAAGCGCTATTTTTTGTTAGAGTCAAGTGTCCCTCCCCCCCTACAGCCAAAACTACAAAAAATACTAAAAATCTGAAAAATATCTTCAACGAAAGCGCATATAACGAAATTTAAAGGAAAACTATCACGGCTAAGTAGACATGATTAATTCCTGAGATACAGGCGACTAAAGTGTTTATACCTATCAAAATCGCCTATGATAACTTTGATAGAAAAATTGTTAACGGGGCCTGCACGCGCGGGGGGAGTCGAACTGTCCAAGTAAAAAATCGAGCGACAGCCGCGCTCCTAAGCGCGAGCGCCTAGATGCTGTTCGGACGTGCCCCGGAATGCTACCTACAAGTTTGCTATTTGCGATCTGAAAGTTTACAAATTTTCGATTAGATTATTGATTTGAGTTGAGTATCGTTTGGAAAACTTAAAATTCTATTTAGGTACTGGACCTTGTTTTTTTTTCAATTTCTATTAATTACTATATAAAAGATTAAACTTATATTGTAATTTAAAGTCGGTTTGAAGCAGTTTAGATACCTAACTACCTACATAGGTATACTGATCTCACACTTAAAAGCTTGGCTCTTGTTTGAGATATTATACAGGGTGACATCTAGGACGTAATACAAAATTTTATTTTCTGGATCCACTCATGAGTACGATCAACTTTTACCATGGGACTAATATCGAAATCGGTAGAAAAAAATGGAATCTCCCATACTAAAAGCAATCAGCTGGCTTCACAATTTGTATGGAGACGTCGATTTTGTGTTTACGTTTTCGAAGTTGGTCCCATATTAATAGTTGATCGTAATCATGAGTAGATTCGGAAAATAACATTTTGTATTACGTCTTAGGTGTCACCCTGTATACGAATTTATAAGAAAAATAATCATTACTAGACTTAATTAGTTCCTGAGATACAGGCGACTAACGGGTTTATACCTACTAAAAATCATCTAAGACAGTGCCAAATAACTTTAAATAGAAAATTGGTTTATACATGTTGATTTTTGAGATAGTTTTTTGTGTTTGTCGTTACGGCTTCGGAACCCTACACAGAGCATGGTCCGACATGCTCTTGCCCGGTTTTTTTCCTATCTATTTTTAGCCAAGAGAGGCCAAGGGGTACCTCAAGGTAACGTTCTTTGCCATTTATTAACTTAAAATCTTAATAACTCCTAAATTAATTAATAGATTGAAAAGTTAAAACTACATTCTGAACCAGTACAAAAAGGGCTTCCTTGTTTCTTAATATTTGCGTCATCCTGTACAAAGAAAACATCCAAGACTGACTAACACTTGCGATAATCACAAAAACACTTGCTTTTAGCAGGAATCAAACTTGGGATTACTAGCTTCGCACGCAAGGTCACTACAAACAGTAGGTACCAAGTAGAATAACATTTTAAAAATTATACACATCTACAAGTCAACCTGTCATCATAATCATACTAAATTCTGTCAAGTTTAACACAATACCACGTAAGTCCACGCAATGTTGATCCCACAGTTAAACCTAAAGTCATAATGATAAAATTGATATTCCCTTGTATGTTTGAAGTTAGTTTTTGCTTAGTGTAAATACGCTAAGGTCATTTTTGACTCGACAGATTTGATGATAATCATTATTGATAGACGGGACAGGGAGTTTGAGCCCCCGTGCGGTGTGGTACAAGTGGCTGCTTAATCATTTCAACAAATTGTGCACAATCCATGGGAAAGGGGTTTGGGTAAAAGTGTAGTCATTTGTAAAAGTCATACGTTTTCAAGGTGAGCGGCCATTCGTAAAAGTGGTAAATTATGATAGAATCATTCAAAATAGTAATGTTCATAACTGGGTGTACTTTTATACCAAAAACTGAATACTGGAACCTTTAATATCTCCGCTCCGATGTTATTTAAAGCCATAAATTATATATATCTATGTGTATTTACAGGTCCTCTAAATAACTATGTAAAAACCACCGCGGCCGCTGAAAAAAAAACAAATTTTCTTCTTACAATCTTACCCAATGCCCTTTACTAAGCAGGGCGTGATGAGACACTCTTAATAAGTCTACGCCATCTGTCCTTCCGCCCGTCTGTCTATCCGTTCGTTTGTTTACCCGTGGCCTTATTCTAAACTATTTATTCCCGTATTTGCTATCGTATTGTTTTAATTTCAGCAGCCATTACAGTCAAGGTGATGAAAGCTATCATAACATAACGTTGACAATGCGATTAAAGCAGATTTAGTTGATTTAAATATACAAAATTATACGGCTCCTGTCTGTTTATCCTTCTTTTTGAATTTCATGCCATTTATTTTAATTGATTGGAATCTAAATACCTACATAATTACACACAGAAAAGATAAAAAAAAATAGGTCTTTATAACTACACGAAACGTGTTTTGTCTGCATATTTTTTGATAAATTAATTTAATTAAATCTAGTTAGATTTGCTAGTGGAAATATAATTAATTAACCTAAAATGTAAGCTCATTTACTCCATGCAACCGCATTTTAGGCAGCCGGAATATCGAGGTGAAAATGCGATGGTGATGAATGAATATTGTAGGGCAATTTCGAATTGGGAGGAATGTATTTGGGAAAATTTAACTTGTTAACTGAGAGTTAGAATAGAAGAGACTAGATAGAGCTTTGGTGGTTTTAACTTGATAAGGAAACTAATTAGTGTGGGTTGTCCTGATCGTACGAGCAAAGATATCAAAAATAGTTTACGAATGTGGTTATAGGCCTCACTTTTCGGTAGTTTAAGCATCAGGTCGGTTTCTGGTGATTCTCTGCACGCTTTTTTATCCAGTGGTATCATTCTCCAATTATACCACCACTCTACTCACTCACTCTTCACTCCTTCCTTCCTTCCTTCCTCACTTTAACGAGGTCAAGGACGCGGGGCTTTAAGCCTGCCTGCCAAACTCCGAGCTCTCAAAAACTCTTTCTTCCCAGAGGTATGGGACATGGAAATGATGTCAACTGTCGGGCTTTTACCATCACCAATTGTGCGGCTATATTAAAACCAAATGGTCTCATGCGCGACGATCGTAAAAGACCTGATGGGATGACTCTGGTTCCGTGGAAGTTCAGCCAATCGTTGGTTTGGGATGCGACTTGCCTGGACCCTTGCGCCGTTATACCTTCCCGGGCCAAGTATCAGGGCTAGTTTTGCGGCGGAATCCGCGAAGTCCGTCAAAAGGTGCAAAAACAGACAACTTGATCGAAGTACGCCTTTACGCGCGTACAGTATAATGACGCGTTCAGGGTGCTGGTGCGGCTGCCGCGTCGCTGCAGTGCGTCAGGCATGTTCGCGGAGGCGCGCATCGATTGCTTCTACACCACTCTGCGCAAGCGGTGCGCGTCCCTGTTGAGCAGAGTGCGCGGTAGCGGCAACAGCATCCTGGACATGATAGCGAGTAGGTTTGATTGCCCCTACATGGTTCACTGTATGCAGCTCCATGTAGGAAGCAATCGTACTTACTGGTAATTGTGTTTTAGTTTTTAGTTGTGAAAGTCTTTGTGTAAATTTAATTTAATTTTATTTATGTTTCTATTTTTAACTTTAATTTTGATTTTAATTTTTAATGTTTGTGCAATAATTATGGAAAATCAATTTTCTGAAATAAATAATTTTGAATTTGAATTTGAATAGTAGATACTTAAGGACCGTGAGGAATAGGAGCATACCGTATTTTTATCTTTCAAAGCCTCTGGTCGACGCAAATCGTGACCAAAATGCTGACCTGCACTTGGCACATCAGCATTGCCATTCAACGTGGCAATGGTGCCAGCATTTTGGGAACAATGCCCACTGATAGCGGTTTGTTAGATTAGTGTAGTTTGTAAGTTTGCCCGTATATTCTCGGTACTGATTTGTCTCATGCTTCAAAATGAAAATATTGTTGAGATTGGATAGCCCGGAAACAGATATAACGGTTCATATTATAGCAGAAAATTGAACAGATCTCTATGGAACTGCAACAGACAAATTCTACGCAGAAGAAATCGAAGGGAAAATCTAAATGCATATATTTTTTAAATCGTCACATTATGTTTTGCATTCACTATATTAAAAACAAAAATCTATAAGTAAGTAAATACTAACACACGAACTCTCATTAAAGTATTGCATTGTTATCTTGTAAAATAATTCAATATTTTTAGCTTATAGCGCTTGTACCACGCCGGTGCAGAAACGTCGAGTCACCGCGGTTTGCCTGCGCGTCGCTACACAATAGATGTCGGTGCTGATTGAGGGATTCAAGCACCGAACCCTGCACAGGAAGCCGACGATGTAGGTACCACACTCACAACGCATTATCGTGGCTTACTTTGTCTCAGATTTTGGCAGTTATGCGATATTTGAAAAGGAATGACAGGCGAGTCTAAGTCCTGGGGGGTAATTATGACATAGCTATGCAGTTCATTTAATGGCGAGCGTAAACTCTCTCAGTAAACTGAACTGCATAGCTATGTCATAATAAACCCGCTGTTCTCAAAGTAATTTTAGTTTGGATGTTTTTAATTTAGTTGCAATTTTTGTCTACAAAGCAGTACGCCCAAGGTGGAATGTACTGTGAAGGTTCGCGGCTGGTAGCGTGCTGGCTGCCAGCATCTTATGTCAGTGATATAAAATATCAAATCGAATGTTCGTGCGGTTGTTTAGCGACGATAGTCAGTCGTATGAAATTCGTGTGAAACTCCTACATTACACATGATAAACCTGTCGTGTTAGTGCTTGTAGAATTGTCTTGACGAGTAGATGACGACTGTGCAAAAAAAGTTCAGTCGGCAACAAAAGCTTGTCCCAAAAAAGAAATTTGTGACAGAAACTTATTTAGAATTACCTAAACGTATTATTTATTACATATGCGTGTGGTTTATGGTCTAAAAGACCTCTTTTTTTATCTTTCTGTTAGTTTGCGACTAGGGCGAAGCCAGAACCACATTGGTTAACAGACGTCTGTTAAGTTTGTTAAGGTTTAAATCTATATGCAAACCTGCACGGAACCTGTGACGGAACAATATCCAGTTTTTTTTTCTTTCGCGGTGGGGCACAATTGACCTATTACCGCATTGAACTTTAAATAGGGTAGTGGCCTTTTTGGACTTATTAACGCACCAGAATAACAACCATGAAAATCAGTGTCGCAGCCAACGTGTTCAGTCAATGCCCTAAAAACGACAACGGCCCTCTCCATCCAAATATATCTCGTCTAGAGCTATCGTTAATGTATTTTGCACAATTGTAAGGCGATCCCTTATTGTTATGTCCCTGTGTGTGTAAATAACTACAAAACAACTCTGAAGGATGTTAAAAGTATCGGACACTGTATTTTTTCCTGTTATAAATTCTTCTATTGAAAACAAGCGAGTTGCTACGGGGTAAAATATACCGTATATTATGCGAAACTTTTTACTAAGTTTATTTAATTGTATTGGTGTCATAGATTTCTTTAAACAAGATAGTTATATTTATCGCTTGTCCTCGATGTCAAAAGGATAAAGAATATCCGTTTTTTTTTCTGATATTTTGCAGTTTTCCGCGTCGCAAGAATTACATTGCAATACGAGTATAAGGATCAAGACGCCTTGCGTCGCCATGGTTCTTTATGAATTATCTAAACAATCAAACGGGCCTCCTTTTCAAAATAAAGTCATTTCACATCCAGCACTGTAGGTGCGTGAGCGGTCAATGATTCGGCACAAGCATGATGATTCAATCATCACCCGTCATCGCATTGTGCGCTCGACAGGTGCTTGCTTAACAAAAATGACTTATCTCCACATACCACGTTGTTCCGCTAGCCACTTTATTTGAAAAGGATATGGTTCTAAATGCAACAAAGTCGCTCCGGTTAGGGCAGGTAATAGTTTACCAACGGTAACGACCTGACTCATTATATAAAGACTTTACAATTCGTACCCTATTACATAGGGATATAGTTTATAATAATGGCAGAGTTTTTAGCACTTGTGGCTTTGTTCTCGGTGCAAGCGCATAGTGCAATGCAGTGTCCGCAATGACGAGGAAAATCCTCTCAAATTCGGAATGTTGGTTGAGATTATATGAACTTCCGTGATTTCTAGTATTGGATTCATGAGAATTTGTGTTGGAGTAAATTTAAATTGTAAATAGGAGAAACTAATCAAATACAATTTCTGTACGTGTAACTGGAGATTTTTAAGACACTAACGTAATTAATTAGCTTAGCGCCTTTTACGTTGGCATAAGACTAAAATAAATTATTTAGCAAGTATATTCTTTTCCTTTATTGGAAAATTTCAACTTCTATTCTCTACAGTTTTCTCTGAAGTAGACGTAGATGTAGTAGAAGTAGGGAAGTAAGAGGGAACTCTTACGTACCCACATTATCACAATTTCAGTTCAAAACGAAAAATTATAATTGAACATTGAGTACAGCTCCGCTATATTGAAACGCTTGCTACTGCCAGTGTTTAAGTCCAGACGTTTGACTTAAACTAGATTTAGCTTTTTCTTGCAAATTGCCTTTGGACTAAGAAAATAAAGTCATAAATAAGTGTAATCAGAAGGTTAGCGAAGAAGGGTTTCAAGCTGAAAAGGCCCGCAATCATTGATGGTAAACGATTTTCAATCTCGAGGATGGAACATTCGAGCTCTGCAAGATATCCAAGCTGTTCTCTATGAGCTGTTTCATTTTTTAAGACTCGAACTCTATAACCACTCAAACGATACGAGTAAGAGCTCTAGCTGAAAAACTGTATTAATTATACTGTAAGTAAACAGTATCAAGATTGGTTACTTCTTTAAATCCACTGCCGTTCGCTCTAATACACTGGCCGCCGCACTCAGATTCATTTAATTTCCCATTCAAGTTTGTAAAAATAGCGAGTAAACTGTCTCTAAAAATGTATCTTAGTGCAGCACGGTAGCGAGTGGCTCACCCAACTTACATTCATACACGCCTAGTGGGGTAGTCAGAGCGACAGAGTTACCAACAAGTTTTTGAAGTTGCCAAATTTTGCACAATTAGGCTAAGATGAGTCGGATGATGAAGAGACGGCTAAGGGAACAAAGGCGTACAGTACTGTTAGGCGATGGGCTTGCAACCTGTCACTAATACACTGGTAAACATCTTAGCCTAAAAGTGCAAAATGTGGTTACAGAATTATTAACAAGTTTTTAGAGTTGTTGGTAATTCTGTAGCTCTGCCTACCCCACTCTGGGAATAAAGGCGTGAGTTTATGTATGTAGGCTAAGATGTTTACCAGTCTATTAGTAACAGGATGCTAGCCCATCGCCTAACAGTACTACCAGCCTTTATTCCCTTAGTCGTCTCTTACGACATCTTCGGGAAGACATGGAGTGGCACTAACCTAACCCGGCAACAACGCGCGGATTGATAAATAGTAAAAAAACAAATCGAGTCTTTAAAAAAATTCGTTCACACTCACACGCGTTGTTACCATTAATTCTTTCACACATGGGTAAACGTAAAGTGAAATAAATTTGTTGTAGTGCAGCTATTCAAAAAGTGTGGTCCACGGGGCTTGGGGCTCCTATAGTCCTATGCAAGAGCTCCGCCAGGATACCAGCCTATGAAGACGAGCAGCCCAACCGATTTGAACCGGTTTACCGAGCCGACGAGGTAAGAACCACCCCTATGGATAAATATCTGCCTGAAGCAGTTTGCGAGGAAAAAAACACCAAAATTAGGAATACTGCATTTTACTTGCCTCGTTCAACGTGGCTCTCCTATTGGTGGATTTTTTCCTTGGACACCGCTCCACTTCCTTGCATAGCCCTAGTGGATACTCACCCTTAAACTAGCTTTCTATTGAAAATCGGTCCAACTATTTGGGAGCTATGATGCCACAGACAGAAACACAGACGCTCAGATAAACGCCTTAAACCAACTTACACTTGTGTTTGCGTCAGGGTAAAAATGAGGGGAAACGCTAATTAAAATAATTATGTTACCTTCAAATTACTAAACAATAGTACATGTGTATTAAGGGTGGTAAAGAAAGAATTACAAACGAGAGTCTGTTTGAAGCCGAAGCCGAAGGCTGAGGGCTTTAATGACTCGAGCTTTGTATTTCCTTTACCACCCGTGTAACATACAATGTTTTTCATTACAATTGCGAGGAAATGAAATAAAATCAGACAAAAGTTCATATTTTTAACCTATTAGCGGCAGACTACATCATTGTCTGTGACTTACCACAGATACCTAATGTCAAACGTGTTTGGAGTCCGATTCTAGTGACAGTCGAGAATCGAGATCAATAGTTTATATGCGAGATTTGTAGGAAATTGTATGCAACTGACATTTCATCTCGAATGACACTTCATATCGAATAGCACAAGAATTGGGGTCCTGACGTATTGTGATAGTTTGAGTCCACGTATAATGTTTAAAAAAAAAGCTATTACGCACTTTAGTAACGTAATGGTAAAAAAAGGCCCGCGGGTATTATTTTGGATTTACGGTCGATTTTCCTAGCATGTTAGGACACTATTTACGAGCAAGTGTGATGAAAAATATTTTTTTATTCTTGCTGTAGAAATTAATATATATTTTTTTACTTATTTTGGAGCTTACATTTAGTACTTGCAATTAAAAACCGCTGCTATTAGGTAGTGACCACAGGTAGTGACTCGTGTGGTGGCTGTTCCATGGTAGGTATCTCTGTGTAGCTGTCAGACTGATAAATGACCTGACGGCTACTTACCGCAGCCGGCCGCGTCTTCATTTGTGATATTCAATCGTATTTAGATCTCAAATATTTGGACGTGGGTCAAGTCATAGGCGTCACGAGGCACCATCGATGTCGACTTAAAATCGATGATAGGTATATATTTTACCCAACTATGGTGACTCAAAATAGAGGGTTTGTATTTTAACCGGTATGTTTGTGGGTATGTATGTTTTTATATTACTCGTAAAATAGGTCAACCGTGCACAGTTTTTATTATTATTATATTATCTTTAGGGTTTGTACACCAAATTTAACACTTGTATTATTTATTAGGTACCGTTTCGATGATAGAAATAAATAAAAAAATAACGTTAAAATAAACGTTATTTATAGGTAGTGAGGAGCACTGCGCCGGGAACGTTTCCGTATGATGGTTTGTGTCGCGAATCGCCTCAATTGTTTATTTCTTCGTGATCAGTTTTATAGTTTGTCACATTCATTTACACCAGATATACAGTGTGTTACCAGCACCCTGGCTTTTTTTAAAGAAGGTTAAAATAACGTATATCTGTAACGTAACTATGACATTAATTTAATTAATAAACCACTTTTCAGGCTTTGTTAACTTTCTAACAAAATGTTAATTGCCAGCAATGTAAAGCACGGCAATTTGACAAGTGTAAATGACAGTCGACGGCTACTTTGATTATTATGATCTGCCCCCGTACCACGACATGCCTTGTACCAAGCAACAGCGATACTGATAACGATGAACACGCAGCACATGCACTACATTAAAAATGGACAGTATCTAAGAAAATTAATTGTGAAGTTAATTTAATTATTTTTTTATTGTTAATACTTGCAAACAATTGCTAAAGTAACGTAACAATTAAACAAGTAAAGTAACAATTATCGGCGGTTTTAATAAATGCCCGCATGCCGGTAACACACTGTATGTACATATAATTAATAGCAGAGCAAGAGGTGTTAAAAGTCTTTCAGGTTCGGGTAAAGTCGGTTAGACTGGCACAAGTGCGTATGAGCGACGAGTGAGAGAGAAGTAGTACAATTCTGAACATCCTTTTAATTTATAGGAAATGTTTGAGCGTAAAAGATGGTATTACAGAATCTGTGATGAATGAAACGAACGAAACTATTATACTGTCACGTATGAGTATGATTTTGATAGTGCCTATTTGAACGTTGTTTCAATTTCAAACAGAAATCCTGTATTTACTCACTTATAAAGGCACTTTTATTCGCCCGCTGAAATCATTCATAGCAGTGTTTGTAAAGTGACCTTTTCGGATATGGGTATTGCCTATTAGTATATAATAAATCGCTGTCTCCTGTGACGCAGACCAAACAGACAGCATAAAAGAAACGTATCCTAATACCTCACAATAAGCAATCACGAGTCTTACTTCACAGTAATACTAGTAGTCGCCCCGGCTTCGCTCGAGAACAATAACAAGAAATGTTTGCCTACCTGTACTATTATTCCGTTTGTATGACTAACCAACTTACTATAACACCTGACGGAGACACTGGCTTCTATTAAAATGATATTATAATGTATGAAAATGTGTTTCCTTTTATTTTTTCCAAATGCATTACTAAGTTGGTATTATTAATTGCACTTTTTCAGATCATTATGAGTTGCATCATTGACAGCTTAGAGTTGAAAGTTGAATCGATTTTTGTATTGTTTTTTACGCTGCATCATTTCGTATTGTTTTTTTCAATGCTCGTTATAAATTTGTATGTTAGAGGGATAAGAGATTGCTTTCATGTCATTACAATCTGTCTATATTTGTTGTATGTTATAAAATTTCTAAGTTAAATTGTACATTGTACCTACTCGTAAATCTGCTTCGGAACACATTTAGTAATTTAGTCTAGTCACGCACAAGTATTTCAGTACCTAACTAAGGGCCACTTGCACCAACTCGAGTTAAAATGACAGCGTATGAATCTGACGTTTACTAACTCGAGTTAGTCTTAACCCAGTGTAAAAAAATTGGTGCATGTGGCCCTTATAATGTCAAAAAACAAAAATTTAGTCGAGTAATTCATATCACAAGTGATTTAGTCGATTAGATCCATTTTTCAAATGCCCGCTTCTCTCCTTAATTACTAATGTAGTCCGAACGAGCCTTAAGGATTGCTAGATATCCAGTGAGGCTAGACAAGTTGTAACGTTAACGTAAATGATTTTCGAAAACTGTCAAAATGTATTAAAATGAAGTAGGCGTTCGACTCCACCGCCTGACAGATTACGTTAATCCTTTACATTTTCCAGCCCAGACAAGACGCATTACGCTAACTATCGTTTCTATTCGATTCGTTTTTAAACCAATCGCGTCACAGGCACATCACGTGACTTTTCGTATCACGTCAGCTGCCAGTGACGCGATTGGTTTAAAAACTAAACGAAGAGAAACGCTAGCTAGCGTAGTGCATCTTGTCTGGGCCCTCTGGATTCTGGTCACTTTGTAAACTTTACAATTTGTTTGAGGTACCCAAATATATTTCTAGAATGTAACCCTGTCTGTTACAGTTATGCTTTCACGACTAAGCCACTGAACCGATTTTGATGAAATTTGGTATGGACACAGCTAAGCCCCGAGGGAGGACAAATAATACTTTTTTCCCGCAATAAATGTTTTCTAGGCGAATGGGGTCACAGAGAATGCTAGTCTATCTATATAAATAAACTAGCTGTTGCGCACAACTCCGTCCACGCAGAAAAATAAAACGTAGCCTATGTCACTCAGTGTGAATGTAGTTTTCCAACGGTGAAATAATTTTTGAAATCGGCGCAGTAGTTTTTGAGTTTATTCATTACAAACATTCAAAAATACAAATAATTCCTCTTTATAATATTATTATAGATAAAAAGACATGTGGGTATCTGTGTATATTCCCTTTGAACTCCAGAGGCCCTTGCTAAGATGCACTACGCTAACTAGCGTTTCGATACGAAAAGTCACGTGATCTACCAGTGACGCGATTGGTTTAAAGCGAAACGAATAGAAACGCTAGTTAGCGATCAGATAATCAGTTTCATTTCTTTTTTTTTGGAGTGTAAGCAATAAATGTTGTACGAAGTAATATAACCAAAGACATCTTATTCTTAATTTCTGATGATTTAATGGCACTAGCTACCTAAAAGTACCAGGCAAGCAGCAATTGCGAGTAGTACAAATAAGGCCGGGAACGTTCAACTAAAGCACACACGTCTTATTAAGAAACTGGGTGGGTTATTCTAAATCATGCGATAAAATTTCTATTCCCACAGCGAAATGTCGCACGTAGCGCCGTACGTGGTGACGCGGAGATAGCGCAACGGGTCTTGTTCCAAACAAGGCTTCGAAATTGTCAGTGGAAATTATTTGAACATTTCAGTTGTTTTACGTTTATTTTGTAAACTAAGGTATTAAAATAAATAATACATTTAATTTCATTCAATGAAGTCTTACTCTAAAACATTAGAGATAATTAGCTCGTTCCTTTTTCAAACTGTGTATGAAACATTGAAACAAAGGGCCACTTGCACCAAAAAATTTACACTGTGTTAAGACACTACTCGCGTTAGTAAACGTCAGATTCATACGAAAGCTGTTATTATTATAAATTTTATGTTATACATTTTAGCAAGTGGCCCTAAGAAACGACTGTGTCCAGTAGATGATTACACTCCTTTCAAAATTTGCCACCGTAATAAGAAAAAGAAGTGGATTTAATCTAGTTTTTTTATCGGCGTTCCTTTTTTTTTAACAAAAACCATTCCTCGCTAAGGAATTCCGATCATAATGTGTAGGTTGTATTTGAACTAACGTCTTTTAAGGTAATTCTACTTCCTATCCTACTAATGTTATAAATGCGAAAGTTTGTGTGTGTGTGTGTTAGTTTGTTATTCCTTCACGCTGCAACAGCTGGACGGGTTTAGATCAACTTTGAAATGAAGATAGCTCATACCCTGGATTAACACAAAGGGTACTTTTCATCCCGGAAAATATAAAAGTTTCTAAGGGAATAACGATAATCTAAATCCACACGGACGAAGTCGCGGGTAGAAGCTAGTTTTAAATCATTTCAGTTGTTTAACAAACGTAAAATAATTATAATAACAAATGAAAATCAGTAACAAAATAAATTAACACCAACGAAAAAAATCCCACTTTCAAGAAAGTTGGGGGGGGGGATAAATGGCAGGAAAAAGGTTTAGGCTTTAGCTTTTACCCAGCAGTTAATAAATAAATTATCTTAAACAGTATACAAAAACATCATTTTAAAAACGACTCGGGATTCATTATGGGACTATACCCTGCGCCCGCGCAGCGCATCGCGTCACCCAAACGATTGTATCTAGATCCTACTTCTGAGAAACTGTACGGACAATTTTATACTAAACCTAAAAATGAATGCACCTTTTTTTAGTTCGTACCTACCTCTGGTGAATTGGTGCTCATTTTAATAAAAACAGTTAAACAATAAAAAATCATGAAATAAATAAAATAATTGAATAAAAAAAATTACACTGCTAATTTATACTAAGTACCCAAAAATAGTAAATGAAGTATAAAAAAATACTGGAACTGAAACTAAGTGTCAATGAAACAAAATCTAAGATATAAAAATAAACGAAACTACAACATTAAACCTAAAACTATATTAACTGTCTTACCGATTTTCATGGAACCTAGTGAAGAACCATCTCGATCAAACTAACTTTCTTTTGAAAAATCCACGTTCAATTCGGTTTATACATTTATTAGCTACGATGCCACATACGGACACAGTTCCACAGATACACCTAAACCGACCTATATGTCACCCCTATTTTTGTCTGTGGTTATAAATGTTTTTTTTTCTATTTTCCATTACCCATTTTCTCTATATTACAGCTGTTTGTAGTTGTAATTGCTTCATAAATCCAACATCCGCCATCCGCCTTAAGACTGCGCCGAGCGTACACCGGATGTACAGTGCCGCCCTCATTACTCTTATTGTGTTTTCTAATAAACTACAGTATTTTTTTGAAATTGGTCGGTAGGTTTTTGTACTACAAATGAAAACACAACTTATAGGGTATATCACATAGTTTAATAACAATTCACCTTCGAGTTATCAACTTAACGGAAAAAAGTGGCCACCTTACTACTCAACTGGTAATTGTTATTAAAGTTTGTTACGGAACCCATAAATTGTGTTTTTACTTGCGCTACAAAAATGTATCGGCATAGGAAATTCTTTAGTTAATTAGAAATCACAATAATAGTAATGAGGGCGCCACTGGACGCTCGAAGTTTGCTCGGTACAGTCTTAAACTAACAAAAGTGGTCTATCCTCAAAACCTTTTTTTTCTACAATGATTTTTAACATTTCAAACCGTTACGGAAGGCCCTATTGAACTGCTCATTTCACACTCAAGGTGAACACATAATTATATTATTCGGGTTTTTTGTGAGGCACGAATTACGTAGGGAATTATTCGAGGAGCCATGATTGCATGTCGGTGGGTGATGGTGCGATTTTGCGTAGAAACGCGGCTATTACGAGGGCGATAGAGATATTGTCGATGGGGAACAGCCGGAATTTGTCGGACAGCTTAACGCGATTCGTTATGTGAACGTTTTAGGTTTCACGAGAACTTTTGGGGAATATTCGCATTATTGAACGATAATTTTAGTAGGTTTAGATATTTAATAGAAGTAACACAGTATTGGATATTATTTACCTCCTGTTGCCAAAAAGATGCATTTACTCGAGAAAGTTCCAATAATTTATTGACCAATTTGTAAAACTACGTACGAAGCGCCAATACACGCACGAATATGTAATTTTTACGCGCTTACAGGTCAAAGTTTCTGAATATAAATAAATCTAAATATTTATTACTATCTATAATTAAAAGAGCTGAACGTGATTCATTCACTGCTAATTTATATTTTCTTACATAAATTTTTTAATGCTATTTGATGAAAAGGGAAACGAGCAAGTGATGTTGAATATTCCCACGTGATGATATATTCATCTCAAGACTACAATCTCAACACTACAATCAAGAAAGTTCCAATAATTTATTGACCAGTTTGTAAAACTACGACACACTGCAATTTCAAAAGCAATATTTTTTTAGTTTCTAAACCACTCTGTTTTTCTCACTGTTATTTAACAAATTCAGTATACTTGTTACTACAGTTCCGTATCGATAATTTTCTACGCATTGACCTCGTCACTAAGGAAAAGATCGCGCATTATTTAACGTTTTAAATGACGCCTGAATAATTGTTTATTCATTCACTTTCCGTATACCCAGTGAATAAAAAAAAACCCGAAGTTATATAACTTGGTGTTACAATTACGACTGTTATGTTTGCGGTAAAACTACACGGAAAACTTTTAAAATGTTTGTATTATTTCCTTCCAGTTATTTCTGGTAAAAAATACTTTTTACATACATACCATCATGGCTAAATCTTTCTGACTCTGTCTGATTTTACTACCTCTTTATTAATAAATAATGACAAAAACAGTAAATAGTTCGTTTGTATAATCGTAAGTTTTTGTGCTCATTTTGTATTTTCACTTAACACTTCCACTACCACACCAGGTAAATCGCGGCCCCGGCTAAACCGGCTCGAACCACCTGTAGAGTTTGCTTGAGGTTACAAGCAAGGTGTGTGGTACAAGCGAGTACTAAGCTACATAACTGAGAATGAACATCCTAAGATATTTGCTTGTACGCTCTGATGGCACAACTCAAACTCACCGGTCATTAATTCGTCCGTCGAGTTGTAAAGTGAGTTGGTTAATATCACTAACCCGGTTAAATAAAACTAAAACTCATTTATATCAAACGCATATATCGATCTCGAAGACTCCAAAAATACAAGAATAACCCCCCTTCAAGTCGGTGGCTTGAAAGTGCGGTCGGAGAAAAACAAAATGTCTGACATTAAAATTATTTAACAATCATTTGTAGTTTTTTGAGATCGACTGTTAGGCGCAGACGTCCTGACATTTCTATGGAAATATAATAATGCCTGGTAACCCACGAGTGCGTCCGCAAAACTAGTTGTTTGTAGCTATCGCAGCGAACTGCATGTCATTCCCTGATACTCCAGCTCTCTATGCAACAAGTTCATCAAATACCAAGCTAAATTTCAGGTTTTCTAATTTATGCAATATTTTTGTTTGATATGATTCAGATTCAGATTCAGATTCAGATTTTATTACTCAATATAACACAGTATAAATTACATTACATGTCAAATTATATGCAGTTACATTGAGATCGTCAGAAATAGAATAAAATTATAATAGTAAAAATAGTAAAAGTCAACACAAAAACAAAGTACCTACATTACACAATAGAATAAAGTAGAAAAAAAAAAAAAAAAGAAAAAAAAAAACCGTCGTCTATAAAATGTTAATCCATGTTTTTTTCACATACTAGGGTAAAGTCACCAGTGGTCAGCCAGAGACCAGTTAGTCGAACTGATTATGAGTGTGAAGAGTGAGAAATATATATTTCGTACTCTTCCCACTCAAGATAAAAAGATAAAAGATGTTTATTCAGTAAGTAGGCCGCACGGGCACTTTTACACGTCAAAAATCTACCAGCGCTTCGCAAGAGACCACTGCTGAGAAGAAGCGCCGCAAGAAACTCAACAGTTAGTCGTTTTTTAAATATACAATTTTAAAACTTAACCTAGCATTATATAAAACAATGAATATAACATACGATAAGAAATAAATGTATTCACGCGTAGTTGAGCAGGAAAATGTGTCAAAACTCTGAATTTTCTCCAGAACTAATTAGTAGTAAGTAATAGAAAATAATTATGAAAATTATACTTAATTATGATGGTGTATTACAACTACATAAAAAGTTTCGATACATTCTCCTACAGAAACCGTGTCCCCTAGACAATATACAATGTTTAAGTACATATTTCTTACGATTAAGTTATTATTAAGTTATTTGGGTGTTTAGTTTAGGCCAAGCACTTTTATCTGATAGATAGTCCTCGACCCTATAGTAAGCTTTAGACATCAGCGACTTTTTCAAGTAAGTTTTAAGTACTGGAAATGGTAACTTTAAAACTTCGTCAGGTAATTTATTATAGAAATGGATGCATTGACCTACAAATGATTTAAAAACCTTACGAACACGAAATTTTTTAATAGCTATTTTATTTTTATTTCTTGTATTAAAATTATGTATATCACAATTCTTAATAAAAGAGTCCTGATTTTTAATGACATAAATAATATTCTCATAAATAAATTGTGACGCTACTGTCAAAATACTAATTTCTTTAAATAGTAATCTTAAAGAATCACGGGAGTTTAGATTATATATAGAACGGATGGCTCTTTTTTGTAACACGAATATAGTCTGTATGTCAGCAGCTTTTCCCCAAACCAGAATACCGTATGACATAACACTATGAAAATAACTATAATAAACTAAGCGAGCTGTCTCAACATTCGTAAGTTGCCTGATTTTCCCAACAGCATAAGCTGCAGAACTTAATTTACCTGCTAGTACTGCTATGTGGGGACTCCATTGCAAGTTTTTGTCTATAGTTCTGTTATCCCTAAGAAAAGCGCCTTATCTACCATTTCCAAACACTCGCCATTTAGAAATATACTAGATTCTACCGGTCTAACATTAGGCAAAGCGAACCTAACACATTTAGTTTTCCTAGCATTGAGTAGCAAATTGTTACTAGTAAACCAATTAAGTACTTTACCTAGCGTGGCGTTTATCCTAGTGTAATTGACGGATTTTCGGTCTACCTTGAAAATCAATGATGTATCATCAGCAAATAGCACAATATCACAAAGATTCTCTATCATGGGTGGTAAGTCATTAATGTAAACCAAAAATAAGAAAGGACCTAATATGGAGCCCTGAGGCACACCTAATTTAACAGCTGCTCCAATGGACTGTGTTCTGTTTACAACAACCGTTTGTGTCCTATCACTAAGATATGAGGACATGAGATTTAGAGAATTATTAGTCAGACCATAATGTTCTAATTTTAATATAAGAGTCGCATGATCTACGCAATCGAAAGCTTTGGAAAGGTCACAAAAAATTCCTATGGCATCACAAGATTTCTCCCAAATATTGTATATATATTTAATGAGTACAGATGCTGCATCAGTTGTGGATCGTCCTCTGGTGAAGCCGAACTGATTACTGTTAAGCAGTTTATTTCTATTGAAGTGACCTAACATATCATTTAACATTAACTTCTCAAAAACTTTACTTAAAACAGGTAGAATAGAAATGGGACGGAAATTCGTTAAATCACTCATCTCACCTGATTTAAAAAGTGGTATGACTTTACTATATTTCATAAGATTTGGAAAGACTCATACAAAGTATAGGTAAAGGCCGACAACAGGTCTCTGTCTGACCACTGGTGACTTTACCCTATAACGATACGCCTAAAAACTAATCTTCTGACACCTCGTTTGTCAAAATTGGACCATTTGTTTAGCAAAGTATAAAGGAACAACGAACCATAAATACTCGTAGGTACATAGGTACCCCAAAGTCCCCAAACCAAAGAGCTCTTGAGAAAGAGAAATGAATAACTCTCATATGAAAAACTCAAACTAAGAGAGATTCACTACATAGTATGAAACAAAGTCGCTTCCCGCTGTCTGTCTGTCCCTATGTATGCTTAGATGTTTAAAACTACGCATCGGATTTCTTTAATAGATAGAGTGATTCAAGAGGAAGGTTTTTGGGTAAGGACCAAAAAATTGGACCACAGTTAAGCGCAGTTAACCATACAAACGACGAAGGCGAAAAAAGTTCCGTTGTGCGACGAAAAGTATCCCTGATGTATGGCTAATTTTTGTGTCACAACGGAAAAGTTTCATAGAAAATAATTGATTGAGTTAGCGTGGACAACTTTTTGGTCCTTACCCTTTTATGTATAATAAAGTCTGTTTTATGTACGGGTGTTACAGAAAACTCACATAAACCGAAGCGAAGCGAGGGCGGGTCGCTAGTTGGTAATATTTTAAATTCTAGAGAATATCTCCAAATCCTGTGGCCCTAAACAATATGCATTGCTAAAACGTTATCGTTATAGACGGTCGCGTCGAACGCTTAAGTCATTTTCATACATTTTGACAGTTCTCAAAAATCGTTTTCGATAGTATTATACATCTTGTCTGCGGCCTCAGGGGTTATTCATTGATAGTTCAAAAGTCACGACATGTTTTATGTCATGTCAAATGAAAATGTATGCTAATGCGAACCTAATTCCATCTTTCAATGGCTAGATTCAAATGATTCCTTTTGTAACTATTTGATTTGGTTTTAACCAATCTAGTTTGCGAGACGATTTTTCAACACGGCTAAAGGTTTAGGTAAGATGA
Organism: Acleris laterana; assembly: GCA_963966035.1. Classification (NCBI taxonomy): domain Eukaryota; kingdom Metazoa; phylum Arthropoda; class Insecta; order Lepidoptera; family Tortricidae; genus Acleris; species Acleris laterana. Next base: position 9,315,043 of record OZ014438.1, read on the forward strand.
GTGGAACAGAGGCAGTAGATGAACGTTTGGTAAATGCAATTATAAGTATAGAATATCTCTTGGTAGGTAAGTATAATGGTCTCGGTCCAGAATACAATGTAATTCCATTCGGCGTAGAGACCCTTGGTCTGTGGGGTATGTCGAAGAGGCTCATTGACGTCACGGGAAACCGAAGTGCTGGCAGTTTGCTCGCTCAACGCATAAGCTTAACTTTTCAGCAAGGAAAAACTTCCAAACGTTACTAGCAATTATAAATTTCACGACCAATTCTGTTCTTGTTCGACTAAAAAGAGTTAGAGATTTATAAATAAAGCTAAATAGATATTTAAAACGAGAGAAACCTGATGTTAAATTGGTCCGTTACTTACTTTGAAGGACGGTACGATTAATTTATTCAAAACTTGGTGTTAAAAACTGCCGTTAAATGTATAAAATTAAATCTGTTATAGGGATAGAAAAACGGAGGTCCCTTTTGCGAGTAAGTTTGATATTTTTACATGCATACTGAAAGAAATCTTATTACGACTTTACCAAGCCTTCTAGCGCCCTTAGTTCCCCTCACGGAACAACAACTTTTAATAGTGCGCACCGGCCTAGATTTATAATTTTCCATACTTGGATGTACTTAGGACCGTTCCTTTACAGTAAGAAAATAAATTCCTGCCCATACTTTTTAGTTCAAAAACTAAATTTTGTTATCATGTTGGTATGAACTGTCAACTTTTATAGAATAAATTGTGTTTCTTTCTTACAAAAACCGTTTCATATTGAATTTAAAAGTTTAGGATGCATTGCTGTAAATTAAGGCCTTAAATCATGCAAGAGTTTCCTTGGGCGTTTAGTAGGTACTAATTCATTTTTGTTCTTCCTGAAGAACCCTGGGTCCCAAGATAAATATAGAATACAAAGACCGGGCAAGAGCAATGTCGGACCAAGCTCGTTGTAGGCTTCCAAAGCCGTTACAACATAAAAATTACCTTAAAAACATCAAGAATAAATTAGTTCTTCCTCTATTAAAAGGCATTTGGTGCTGTCTTAGATGATTTCATTATAAACACCATGGAGTAAACGAGAAATAAATAAAAACTAACGTCTTGAGTAGGGCACCGCAAAAAAAATATTGAGATTTTATTTTACCTTTTTCGGCGTGACTGATAAAATATTCATGCCAAATAACAACTTTCTAGAACTACGAGTCTCTGAGCTAAGCTAAAAGCTAATTTGACTACGGACCCTAAAAACTAGACCTTGGGCGCTAGGAAGCTAGGGCACAAAGTTTTCCCTAGATTCCAAGGTTACTGAGAAGCATTCGATTTGTAAGAAGTACGCGTCACTTTTTATTAACATACCGGTAGTTTATCATAATGGTGACGATTAATGATAAAGATTAAGGTCAGTTTAAGTTTTCTATATCCATAATTTTTGCAACATTTTTTTCTTCCGATTCTTGGTAGTCGAGTCCCCGGTAGACAATTTTGACAATCCCAACTTGTGATTACGCGAAAATTATTTTTAACACGCGACTCCTTGTCACGATCGGTAGATGACAAAACAAAATGTATTATACAACCTAACCCTGTTTTACCTACGTAGCTTATAGATATAGCTTGAGTGCCTTGACAGTAGTTGTAGGATTTTTATGTAGGTAAAGCGAGAAATCTAACAGTACCTAGCGGTACCACTGCTATACATATACTAGTAATGGGCGTTACAGTGGTAAATAATGTCACTTAAACATTATCTTGTTGATTAATCAACTTTGTATCTGTGTATATTCCGAATCATCCATATTAACCGAATTCAAAAAAGGAGCTCTCTTTTTTTTAATGGGTCACTGTATTTTTATCATATCGGTTTTCGCTCGGCCACTATTACTGACAAGTAAATAAAAGCAAGGAAGATACCATAACGTTGGCAATACAATATCATGTCAAAAGAAATCAGGTTTAGCCAGAGTAGAATAGAGCCCCAGTACTAGTAACAGAATAGGCTGTATTTTTTTAAACTAAATTTTTTTTGGTCCGATTATTTTTTGGTTTGATAGAGTATAGAGTAGTTCCGAGGTGGTCCCATTGTCACCAAATTTGAATCTGATGAGAGGATCTGTGAGGAATTGAGGGAACTCCTCAAATATTATAGGCCGACACATATAGGTAGAAAGTATCATTTGGTGAAGTTTGACTGATAATGAAAACCACAGATGGCCATAGAAACTCCTCAAACGCACCTATTTGGTTTTAGTATGTTTATGAATTTCCCATTGCAAAACGTCTTAAAGTTTCATATCAACCAAGTACTGGGACTACATAGCAGCTTATAATGATCACTAAAAACTATGTATAAAGTAAAATAAATGTTTTAAAAAACAAAAAACCGCTTTCATAATCGCACGAAATAACCTCTGTTAAAATGGCAGGTAAATAAAAACATTTTTTTTCTATTTTACCTTTAATCTGACGACGGGGTCGGCAGGTGCCAACAGGATCGTCGCTGTACTTGATAGTTATAAAAATCCACTGATTTTGATCCCCTTGAATCGATTGGTTTGAATGAGCGTAGCCACTGGGCAATAAAAGTCGGACCGGCCAAAAAAAACTTGCTTAAAAAATCAATTTTTGAAAAAGTACTTTTTACCTGTCTGCCTTATGACTATGAGGGTAATGTGCTGACCTGTTTGTATGTTTGCATGGTTGGTTCTTTATTCCCTCGTAGAGGCTGAACGACTTCATTAGAATCGTCTGTAACGTCGTAATTGTTATAAGGTCTAAAGTAATTAAAAAACAAAATGGCGGTTACTAAATAAATTGTAAACACGAGTGGAATGTTTTCAATTATCGACTACGTCACTACTTCATTTTTCATTCCCCATTGCCACGCAAACGTGCAACGTCAATTTCAATCGCAAAGCAAGCCTCGTCGTGTATTGAAAAATATTACTTATAATTTTGTACAGTCAGCATCATAAATATGTATACATTAACAACGTTTCAGAAATATATATATATACAACTTTATTCCCTTGCAGTAGAGTCGTGTTTCCATATTTTTGAAAGTTTAACTGTATCCATATTATTAGACGTGACTGTACATAGACGAAAATAAAATACAAAATAGCTGTCGGGTAAAACGCTTGCTTTTTGTCAGACTCGTAATTAATGACAGGATTTTGTACTGGTAACAAGTGGACCAATTTCCCCTCCCTCTAATTCAACAGTCGAGCAAGTCAAGCATCAATCGGAACAGATTTCACGGATTAAGGGGTCCCACCCCCTGATACTGCCTGACTACGAAAATAACCAATAATTAATACATTTAGGGGAAATAGTATGATGAGACTATACTATCAATGGTTCCTGTGCCTTTGAAAAGTGTACTTACTTTAGTTCGACACGGCTTTCAGCTCTAAATTGGTCACTATTCCTTTGAACTGTCCAATTTTAGGGGATTAAAAGTATAGTACTGCCTTTCCCTGAGGTTCAATCTATCTTTATAATATTAATCTAGCGGTTCCCGTGCCGTGCCTACTTTGATGGGCAACAATATATTTTACTCGTTACTACTCGTATAGCCTATGACACTCACCAATGACATAGCTTTATGTTGGTAAAAGAATTTTGAAAGTCGGTTCTGTAGATCCAGAGATTACCCCTACAACCTCACAAACTTTACCTCTTTATAATATTAGTTAGTATAGATTAGTATTAGTATTAGTATACAGGGTGTTAGGCACGTGATTGGACAAAAAAAAATGGCGAATAAGTGGTGCCATGTTGTACAGCTACTATTCAGGCCTAATAAGGTGGTCCCCAAGCTAAAAAAAATGTTTTTTCTTATTAAAATAAAACAGAATTCATTGTTTAAAAATAAATAATGAAAAAGAAACGAATAAAGTCGCATTTTTTTTTATTTCTATCTTAACTGTTGTTATGTTCTGTAATTGTTGATATTGGTTGCAAATAGAAAAAGCCTAGGCCACAGTAAAGTATTAAAAAGACGTAAATAAAAACTAAAAGCCCAGAAAAGCATCGCTTTAAAAAAAAAAAAAGTGGGCAAGTACCTAAAGTTGTACAAAAACTTTTCTGATTAAATGTTCTTTCTAACGACGTTATCATATACACGTAGATTTTATTTTTCTAACAGGAATTATTTGCCAATACAGCTGGACATTTAGAAATATTCTTTGGCGTTGGTCCTAACATGCTTCAACCAAAGTAGTACAATTTTGCCCGAATTCATTAATTAAAGTCAATTAATTATAAAGAAACATGAATAAACGCACTTTTTTTTATAACAGCCTTATTAAGTAGTATATGGCACCACTTATTCGCCATTTTTTGTCCAACCATGTGCTTCACTCGCTGTAGCTATAGACATTGATATAGATTATAGTAAAATTGGTTTCTCGGTTTACCCGTTAAAAAGTTACAATAAAATAAGTTACTGTCAAAAATTTCTTTTTTGGACAAGCCGACTGATCATCTACTTGTCAATACGATTCTAACAAGCCCTAACACGACGGGTTTATCATGTGTAATTTAGGAGTTTCTACGGCCACCCTGAGTCTCCATCGTCAGATCAGCTTGATGGTACTATATTATTGTATTGTCATTAGAACTAAAGGCGTATGCATATTTTCTGCTTCATCGGTAACCGGGAAGTAAGTCAAATTTAACTAGCAAGATTTGACCCTTACATAACTATATACATACATACATTGCAAGTTAAATAAAGGCTAGTAAAAACCAACGGGTTTCTCATACCTACGATTAAATTTACATTTAATTTGCAACAGCATTCCTTTTTCTCAATTATACCAAAGGCCCTTCCGTTATATTCAACGAGATACAAAGTAATAAAAGTGTTAAGAAACCACAATTTCAGAAAACAGTTTACATTGGCATAAGTAATTTTCAGCTATATAGCTCGCTCAAACTTTTCTCTTCAATCGTGTAACGTTAACGTAAAGTCACCAAGAATATATGTACAGTACCAGCTCCTGATAGCTGGGTCATACACAATCACAAAAACAAAAGTTGTCTCTCCTGTGGTCAATAGTTACTGTTAAGGGCTCGTGTGCATATAAGTTATGTTTTTATTTGATAGGACTAAAGTAGACGTGACGCCGTTTAAGCGGATGTGGGTTCAGTGAGAAAATTAGGCCTTAAACACGTTAACTTCGGGTATGTCCACAGGAAAGACGGGAACCTAAATCTGTGTATGACCCAGCTATAGTGTGACAAATATACTGTCAGTTGTAAGTGCAAGTGTGATAGCAATAGCCAGACGAACCTTATCAAGAAACTCAGAGTTCTGTAGTTAACACAATTGGAATCAGCGAAAATGCTCGTTAAATTAAATTCGAATCGATTCAATGAACTCGCTGGAAAGTTAAAACCATTTGTCGTTGCAACTCTCAGGGGCGTTGCTATGAAACTGTCAGACTGAAGATAAAATACGGAAACTCTAGCTCGGCGGAATTATCGCTACTAAAGAAAATTTCAAGTGGCTATTTAAATAAGCTTTTATCTTTTGTTACGAGTGTTATACTTCCCTACAAAAGAGAAAACCAGGAGAACAATATTGAAGTTTTGGTGCGTTTATTGGCTTTTCGCTTTGTGGTGTCGGTATTGTTGTATTTTGGTGTAGAGATAATATCGAGGTATTCCGTCTTAGAATTTACAACGCATTCACATTCTTAATTTATATAACCGCCCTAATATGGCTTGCGTTTGTAAGGCATTCTTCACCTTTTATCACGTAAGTAAGTACGAGAGTGGCGGATGCTTTTTCCACGTTTGACAAGCGATAAAGATGCAGCCATACTAGGCCCGCAGAATTGTTTATTTATACACAATCTGGTATCATATACAGTAAAGGAAATTGATTCTTAGACCATTTTGGACTATGTCATAGTGACGTAATCATTCAAAACGTAAGAGACTTCTTATGATTTTATTTACAGTGTCACTTTGTAATAGTCCAAAATGGTCTAGGAATCAATTTCCTTGACTGTACCTACGTTCGTTTGCTTAGATACCCGATGCGACTATAAAGCAGAATAAGGCAGGTACAATAAACCAAATGAGGTCTTTCAATTTTAAAACTACTGCCTATGGGATGAAAATGTCGTTTAAAACAGCCCTTCACGATAACAGACGCATCTTGTCCACATTTTCGGTTTACGATGTGCAAACGGAATTCAAACTTAGATTGGCATGTTACAAATTTACTTAGTCAACAACGTTAGAAACCAATACTGAATGCATATATTCTCTTTGGACACAACTAGGTTGCTCTAACTAGCTCGCTAGTTTGTTGTAAATAGTTAAAGCATCAGAAGGCTAGCTTGGTCCAATTAGTCAACCATAATTTGACTGCACATCGTTTGGAGTTTGGTTGTGACGGCGAACGATCTACTGGAGCGTCAGGCGCTCCGAATATTGCAAACTTACAATTTCGTCGTACGTTGGCGTCTTCATATGATTTGAAAATCGAAGTTCGAAGTTACGTTAGCTAGTGACAGAGACTCGGCACCCGAAGTTTCGACTTTGATGTTTCGTCGTAAGCACGGTGCACTCCTATAGGATTGTGCACACACAATAATAATTATTAGTAGTATCGTATCGCTATAGTATCGTTAGCACTTAACAATACTGACAAAAAAGTTACCTCTGAACAACTGCATGTTTTGATAGCGTATGATATAACCTTAACTTGGATTTTAAAAATTAAAGTACCCAGTCAACTTCTACAAGGGAAAAAAGCGTCATACAAAAATCTGCTCAAAATCATCTAATGAACGTTTCTCTACATCTAATCTACGTTTTTTGAAAATCGGTTGATCCGTCTAAGAGATACCAGCTGTTGAAAGTTTCTATGTACATACGAGTAAATAATAGTTATTTTGATTAAGGCTTTTCTGTAACTTGCGTCGTTTCTGTCATCCTGGTCTAAAATCTTGCAAGTTAATTTTGAACCATTTTCCGGTATTGTCACGGGCTAATTTTTGGAAAACAACATTATGTACTTCTGGTACCCAAGATACGGGCCTAGTTTAGGAGCAATGGATAAACAAACATTGATGCTTGTTCTAGTTTATTTTTTCATTTCGTTGTTGTTCGTAGGTTATTGTATGACGTGTTTTTGGTAAAAGAAGAATTTGAATTTGAATGTAAGCCCTCGGACAACGCAGCATTATCGTATCAAAGAGCATCTGATAACGAAGTGAAAAGTGGTGGTTCTCATAGTCATTATTTTTAGTTGAATGTTTATTAACCTTACATTTTTATTAATTTTATATTTGCTAGATTTAAGAATTTATTATTTTTTACTTAATTGTATCTTACTTTGAGTATTAATATGTTTTTATGATTGAAAAAATTACCCTCTGCTGGAGTTTCTTGTGGCGCTTCTTTTCCGCAATGATGGTCTTGTCCGTGTCTTGTCCGAAGCGCTAGTAGATTTACTGTATATTTACCAACGTAAAAGAGCCCCAATGTGGCCAATTTCCTGAATCAACTTTTTTTGTGACAGCAAGATTTCTGCTGTAATTAACATAGACCTACCGAATTTACATATTTGTTCTTTAGATCCCAATAAGCAGATGATGACTGTGCTAAAAACTACAGACGGCAACAATAGCTTGTCCAAAAATAGATGTCTAAAACTTATTATTATTACACAACTACTCTGGAGAAATTTCAAATATTTAAAATATCAACCATTTACATACTCAATACCATGGTCATTTTGACATAACAAGTTAATTTGGCCACCAGCCTGTGTCCATATGACCCAGTCAAAAACTAACAAAGCGTATCGACGCGTGCGCAACTGAGTGATTATACCATTTCCGCATTACCTCATTGATTCGATTATAACGATGTTAGTGAAACGGTGTCCATCCGCTGAGGGAATTCACCATTTGGTCATTTTTTAAAGTACCTCTTAAATAATAAATAAATATCAAAGGGACAATCTCACACCAATTTACATAGACCTAAAGGCTTTATCTGGGTTTATTTTGGGTACTGGGTGAATATTTGGCGTTTCAACCGCCGTCATTATTATTTTCGCATATTATTCAATATAAACTTAATAACTTCCTTGTTATTTTAAATGGCATGGATACTACCCCCGGGTCCGCTGATTTAGACATCAAAAGTTGCTGGTAGCTATCATTATTTTCGTCAATGCGTTGAAGAGAATAATGACGGCGGTTGGAACGCCGGAATATTCACCCTACTACACAGAATCGTCGGTCGATCTCTAACCGGAGTGATTCGATCAGTTAGAGTGTCGGCTTTGTGTAGCCGACTAACTGATGGTAAGTAGGTTCTGAGGTCCATATAGACATTTAAAATGTCATGACTACAGTCTCAAGACTGCTGTCTTAAAACTCCGAATGCGTTGCCAACCCTGAGGATTAAGATGGAATGCCTCTACCCTTGTAATGTTACCCGTTATCTAATCCCTTCGCCAGAACACAACAATGCGAACACTTCTGGCTGCTTGGTTAACGATAAAAGGGTGGCGTGATCCGAACGAACCCTGCACAAGGTCCTACTACCCCTACAAATATTGCCGCGTGGCATAAATTATTTGATGTGGATATTCCATTGATTTTTATCAGACGAGTCTATGGTCACCTTAAAGTAGACTCACTGAATTTTAATTCGATATTTTGGCCTCAGTGAGCAGACGATGACAATGCAAAATTAGTATGTTCAGTTGTCAACAAAGGCTAGTGTTAAAAAACGACTAATGCATAGATATTTACTTTTTCTCTATTTCTCCGCTTATTGCGGTGTAAATCGATTGCACAAACGCCATACATTAAACATCAAAAAAAACAAACGCAGTGAAACCCGCTATGACCAGTAATAACAATCACCTTCCTAAATCTAAAATTAAATCCTGCATTACCCTTCCATACTACTTACTACCTTACTTCGTTCAAGTTGAGGTTGAAGCTGTCACATGGCAATGATAGCAGTTATGACGTTTTATCTGAAACACGCAGTAGGGTTGTGCCCAGTGAACAGAACAATTGGTTGCCGACAATAGCTTCATTAGTGGTGACACCCCTATGTACTCGTAATGTGTTTTTTTAACCACAGGATAGTTTTTTGTTTGGTGTCATTTTAACGGTTTCGAGGCCAAGTGGTCAGTGGCACGTGTCGATTTTGATAATTAAGATATTACGTTTGAACATTTGAAGCATAGGATTCAACTGGTCCTTGTCCTTAGTATTCCGCTTATGGCTTTTCCCGTATTTAAAATAGATGAAATGTGTGCTAAAAACTACACAGAAAAAAGTACTTTGGTTATTCTATACCTTTTTTTTGTTTGTATTTCTCTAACTCGTTGGTTTCTGAAAAACCTATTAATATGGATAAATGAGAAATCATTTTATGTCTTCTTGACTAGATGTATGAGACATTCGTTTTTTTCAGGCTGTTTATTTTACCTACTTTAGGTACTCGAATCAATCAAAACAAACTCATTACTTAAGCTTTTACATCATCACCGTCCATTCAAAGTACCTACTTACTAAAATCTGGTTACAGAAATTGATACCTTATTTGAGAACACATCTCACATCTACAGACTACGTATGTACTCGTACCTACTTATTCTTTACTATCACGTAAAAAACACATCATTAAAAAAAGACAATATATTTGACACATACAATATTAACAAGCAGGAGTGAGTTCCACTTGATTGCTGCACTGATAATGATGGGGAGACCGGGGACGCTGGCATATGTCCCCTTGCCAATTACGAGGGGAACTTGGGGCTTATTGATAACATTTCTATTAATGATGTGTCGAATCGTAAGTTCTTTATGTGGGGGAGTGATTTAATACAAGTGGCTGTATTTTAAATATAATGTTTAATTCACTAACGTACTAAAATAATATAGGTAGCTGTTCACGTTTTTTAGAATAGTTAAGAAATATTATAAATCACTGAACATTCGTATGGCGTGTTTTTAAGGGTTCCGTACTCAAAGGGTAAAAACGGGAACCTAAATTACTAAGACAGCTGTCCGTCTGTCTGTCACCAGGCTGTATCTCATGAACCGTGATAGCTCGACAGTTGAAATTTTCATAGATGATGTATTTCTCTTGCCGCTATAACAACAAATACTAGAAACATCATAAAATAAATATTTAAGTGCTCCCATACAATAAACGTGTTTTTTTTTGCCGTTGTATGCTCGATATTAATAACATCAACAGGTAGATCAAATAAAAAATAACACTAACTTCTCTTCATCACAAAACCCGCAAAAATACGTAAATACAAATCGACAAAATTCTAACCAGTTTGAAACGTACAATGCCTAATCTAAAAAGCGGCCAAGTGCGAGTCGGACTCGCGCATGTAGGGTTCCGTACCACTATACATCTAAATAAATGTATTTCTTTATTCTTTATTATATTGGAGTGGATTGAATGAAAGGTAAAATGCGGTTTACGATTTATAACGTATTAAAAAAAAACTAATTATTAGATCTCGTTCAAACCAATTTTCGGTGGAAGTTTGCATGGTAATGTACATCATATATTATTTTTACATTTATCATTCCCTTATTTTAGAAGTTACGGGGGGGGGGACACACATTTATCCACTTTGGAAGCGTCTCTCGCGCAAATTATTCAGTTTAGAAAAAAATTATATTAGAAACCTCAATATCATTTTTGAAGACCTATCCATAGATACACCACACGGGTTTGATCAAAAAAAAAAATTTGAGTTTCAGTTCTAAGTATGGGGAACCCCAAAAATTTATTGTTTTTTTTCTATTTTTGTATGAAAATCTTAAAGCGGTTCACCTAATACATCTACTTACAAAGTTTCCACAGTATAGCTCTTATAGTTACGGAAAAAAGTGGCTGTGACATACGGACGGACAGACGGACGGACGGACAGACATGACGAATCCATAAGGGTTCCGTTTTTTGCCATTCGGCTACGGAACCCTAAAAATCTGTGTGTTATTGTTTGAAAAAAATATATAAAAGAAAAACAAACTCCAGTAACAATGGACAAACATCCCTTTCGGTAATATTTTACGTCACCTAGGCAAGGGTAGCCGGGTAAACACTAGGGCGCAAAGCAAAGAGGCAAATAGCGCGTTTTTGGCGCGGAAAAAACGTAGTGCTTCCGTAAAATTAAAATAAAATGGTTAAAATGATCTGGATAAAATGGTTTTTGTAGTTAGTATGCTAGATAAGGTATTTTTTAAAAGCTAAAACTATAACTTTTAGTATAATTAAACGAGAGTGAGCTTAGGCGTGTGGCTTAGCCAAATGATGTTCTTATTTTTAATTTTGAAATACAAGTTCCGAGTTTTAATAATTGAATCATTAACAATTTTTTATTTGTATTCATATACCTACCTATTTACTTTAAAAGTGCAGTCCAAATGTAACGTAACAAACGAAACGTTTATTGTCTGCTGCGTCAAATCGCTACAATCTCGTGACTTAACCCGTTATTTGCCAAGCAAATACTATTTAGAAAAAATATAAACATTCCAAGTTCAAAAGCAAGGGTGCTCAGCAAATATTGTAATTGTTACCAATTACACGCCACTGGTGTTCAGTTATGACGTTTAACATTATAAGCGTATAATTTTTATTTGCTATAACTCAAAAAAAGGTTTTATAACCCTGCATTTTGGCGATTTGCGCTGGTTGTCAACAATTGAATGCGTAATTTTAAAACCGTGGAATATGTTGATGGCTGGTTTCATTAAACAACATTACAGGGCAGGGGCTCGATAATATTCTATTCGGTAAAACGATTATTATTTGTAATAAATTATCGTATTGTTTTTAATTCAGCCGCCATTACTGTCAAGTGAATAAAACCTATCTTAATGTTGACAATACGGTAACATATCAAAAGTGGTAGGTATGCTTTTACCAAGTAAAATAGAGTCCAAGTTATATATAAAATGAAATAAAGCATACTGTCGGACCTGTGGATGACCAATTGACAACGCGCTGGCCTAGTTGGTAGTGACCCTGCCTACGAAGCTAGCGGTCCTGGGTTCAAATCCCGGTAAGGGCAGATATTAGTGTGATGAGCGCGAATATTTGTTCCTGAGTCATGGATGTTTTCTATATATTTAATTTAAGTATATATTTCTCTATATAAGTATTTATATCGTTGTCTAGTACCCATAATACAAGCCTTGAGCTTAGTTTGGGACTAGGTCAATTGGTGTGACATTGTCCCCTAATATTTATTTATTTATTCATTTATTTATAATTACTGCACTAAAGCCCTGTTGTTTGATCAGTAGTTAAACTAACTAATTGTTAAAATTTGAAAAAGGAATCGAAAATTTGAATTAATCTCAAGGAAATGTGTCAAATTTTCAATTCCTTTTTCAAAATTTAACAATTAGTTAGTTTAACTACTGATCAAACAACAGGCCCTAAGGTGGGCTAGATTCCAGCTAAACGAAAACAGTGTTGGTTGCAAATGTTTGAAATAGTCTTCTTATTCTTTGACGACGCGTTATCTAGCTAGAGTTGGTAGGGATGGCAGGTTCGATTCCTGTTCATGACAGAGATTTGTGTGATGAAGTATTCGAGGTTTTCTGTGTATTTAAGTATTGTTTATGTCTGTCAAGTACCACATTAATTTGTGTAATAAAACCCCTAGTATTTATTTATTTATCCAATTTTAAAAACGCTTTTTAAATTTTAACCCTTCAATAGACAGGTTAGACGGTCTAACGGTCTTTGGCTTATCAACCCGTTGCGTGTGAATGGGTCCGACGTCACCATCACTTATAATTTTAACCGACAGGAAAAAAAGGTTATTTCCGATGTCCCCGACCGATAAATCAGGCTGGCTAACAAAATGTCTGTTTGTATTAAAAAAAAGTAAAGGTGTCATCGTTGGGCCACGAGACGTCTGATGTTTTAAAAGGTGAGATAGTCTTTTTATATAAAATGCTTTTGACCTGATTGTATGTATTGGTGTTTTTATATTATGAATATATGTATGTATGATATTATCAAGGAACTTTCTATTCAGGTAAATAGATCTAGCCCCAGACTACACTATACTATACACCTACAGTCACACAATAAAAACATGTTGCGCACAATTAGAACCTTGTCATTGTGATTGTCACTGCCATTGCCTTGCTTGTCGTTTGTTGTTCAGTTTGAAGTTTACTATGGCAAGGCACTAAAGTGTTCAACATTTTCGTTGGGCACTGTACGTATGGTTATGATTTCCCTCGTAGAGACTAAATCCATCCCGATTTCGACAAAAGCTCTTTGGTCTTTGGAGTCGTCACTAGTTATTTTAACGTATGGGTATTTAATATATACATGTATTATTATTAAAAGATTGTACCTAAGTACCTATTAAGGGCTTAGAGAGCATGTGTGAAATAACTGCAGTAGGTAAGTATACCCAGCTTTTTATTCGCGTTCTAAAGATCGGTAACGCATTGGTTGTCTTGAGATTGCTCTCATGATGAACAAATACATATTCCTTTTTTTTTTATTAATGTGTTAATACAAAATTAATTATTACTGAGTCACTATCTGCTCTAACATAATTCAGATTTAACCAACATTTTTTTCAGTAAAAAAAATTGTTATTATATTCGATCACGAACGTTAACACGTGACCCATTTCAAAAAAATACTTGTAGTCGTCAATGCCAAGTCATTTGTAACTTATAAGAACATCAACCTTATTGCTGTACACAGAATATCAGATTGACTGTACCATTTCAAATAAGAATCAATGTTCCAAATAGAAATAACATTTCTGCGAAAAATATAAGTGACTCAGGAGACAACCCAATATTTACATACAACATCCACAACCCAAAAAAAAAACCACCGGCCCATTAAAGTTATTCTTTACCTGTGTAATAAATTTAAAATAAAAATATTACGATTTCTATCCGCCTATTTAACAGCCCCAAGTTTAACAACACAAAACACAATAAAAACTAACGATTTTGTACTCTAACGCGTTGATATATAAGAATTGACTAGTCGTCGAGTTGTCACTTGCAAGTTATGTATGGTGACCGAATTTGATTAATAGTTTTACTATTTTATATCTACTCGACTTTCGATACAGAAAATAAATTCACGGTGAGTGATCAATTTTGTACATTGTCGCTCTAACTTGAGGTTTGAATTGTCTTCTAACATGGCCAAATAAATGAAAACGACAAGGTACCAATCTGTCGTCCAATGACTAAAGGCAAACATCATTCCAGAAAAGTTGAAATGCGTTTTACTTAGCTAGACATAGATATAGGTGAAACACCTTAAGTAAATAACCTCTTGCATGTAGGTGTGTACAGAACTAATCTGTAATTAACGTCAAATTTTAAATATAGAATGTCGAACGGTCTATACATGTGATACAACTACATGCAACAGGTTTTTCACCTACGTATAGGTACTACGAGCGGTCTATAAAAAACAAAGGATTAGATAATGTCAAAAAATAATTATAATCGAGTCCAAATCCAAACTAAGCTCTAAGGCTTGGATAATGGGGACGCGCGATAAAGAAACGAGTACTTAGGAACAGCAAAAAACATCCATGGCCCAGCAACAAATTGTTACTACTTTGGAAAAAATGCGTATCTTATATTTCGAGATGTTTTAGTTTAAACTTAATTCTCATCAGGTTTAAGTTTAAAATCGTGCGTAAAGAAATATGAAATACGAGGTTTTTATAAAGCAGTGACGAAATACGCTCATTACACCAATCTAGGGGGTAACCATGACATACTACAGAAGTTGCTGAGTGAAGACCCCTATCGATGTCACAGACTAACTTCGGGCATAGTATGGCTGCGTCTATATCGCGTGTTAACTGTGGATAAAGCATCCGTCACTTTTTGACACGTGTACTTATTTACCTATCAGAAGGTGACGGATGCCTTATCCAAAATTTATCACGCGATAAACGCAGCCATATTAGGCCCCCTGCACCCTAAATGTCAAGATTGAAATTATAAGTTTGAGTTGGTTATGTGTGTGATATGATAATGACTAAATACTCTTAATTATTTGTTTTCACATATATAAATACCAGTTCTGCCCTGCTAAGACAAATGGCGATATCTCTGGCAAAACTCCTATAGCAAGTTCAACCTTATAACTAAAGTAGGGTTGTATCTTTTGGCTATTGAATTTGAGATATCGCCTTTGGCTTATGAGGGCAACTCCATCCACGTAGGAGTCAGTTATCACTATTATTTTGGGAACTATACAAATTTCCTGGATCAAAAGTATCCTATGTCGTTCTCCAGAGCTCAAGCTGTTTTTCATACCATAATTTCATCGAATTTGGTTCAACGGTTTAGCTGTGAAAGCGTAACAGACAACAGACGGTTAGTTTCACATTTAAAACATTACTAGCTTCTGCTCGCGGCTTTGTCCGATTGTCGTTATTCCCTGGAGATTTTTTTAATTATTCGGGATTAAAATTAGCCTATGAGTTAATCCAGGGTGTAAGCTATCTTCTATCTAAATTTCATCCAAATCCATGCAACATGAACGAGTAAAAAACTAACACGCATAATATGTGTGGGATAGTGGGATTAGTATAATAGTTAGTAAGCAAGTATGGATGGATATATTTCTTAATATAAGTTAATAAAACGTTGTCTATCTAGTACATATGGAGTCAAGTCTCCTTAAAGGAATCCAGTTAGTCAAGTAGTTCTAATTTGACTGTCATTCAGATGAGGATGTTCATTCGATCTAACGGGAGTTTAGAACCTGTAAATCTGCCCAAACTGTCAAACGTCTGGCTTTACGGTCAAACAGAAGTTAATTGAAATTAATATAACAACCCCAAAGTATAATTTGGGACTAAGTAATTTTGTGTAACATGACGTAACGCTCTCTTTATTTCTATGTTACCTCGCTATTTTTTAAATCCTCACCTAACGCGTAACATATCCGATTACTAGAAAAATAAAAAACCCCAGAGGTCACGTGCCACACAAAGAGAGGTAGCTAAGAGGTCGGTAATGAAGCTCGGCACGCTCTGCGCACGCGCCCCTTACAAGCGGCGGAGTGAGGTCGAGGGAATTTAATTGTAAAAAAAACGCGTGCGAAAATGTACGATTATAAGCAGGGTTTGTTTGTGGGTTGTTAAGTGATTTTGGGCGTTTTTACAAAATAAGTTTACCATTAAAAATGTTTTAGAGGTGACATCAAATTTCAAATAACGAAGCATTAACATATATCAGAGTATGTGTCAAAATGAAAAGAAACTGGTAACGAAGAAAAATTACTTGTTATAAACTTATTTGTTTAAATTGGGCATTAATTATGGGTAGGTTTTAAATGATAGCACATTTGAAAGTATTAATTAATAGCAGATAAAAATTATATTCGAAATTTTATGTAATTTTTTTATAAAAACGATTTTACAAAGCCCTTTTCAGTACTCTAAAGAACACGACATAAAATATGATTCTGGGAAAGTTATGTTTTGGTTCGGTCATTGCATTTGGAAAGGATGGATGAAAGAAGATTGACGAAAGAGATATACGGATCGAAAGTGAGTGGAAGGGTCGGAAGGGGCCGCCCTAGGCGTACTTTTTCGAATCAAATCGGAGAAATACTAGAAAAGGGCCGTATCTTAAGTACCCGAAACCGACGTGCGTGCATGACTCGATGTATGAATGTGGAAGAAGCGAAATAAATTTGTCAATATCGTAGCAAGTGGCAAGAAGTGGTATGCCTACCCCTCTGGGAAACAGGCGTGATTTAATGTATGTATGTATGTTATTAGTACAAGACCACAGGAGGTGCTTGAATCCTTGTATTTGCCTCATTATTAATCCCAGATTTTGCCTCCATTTATGTAGCTTCTCTGCACAGTGGGCACACGACACAAGCACTGGTCACAAAGGTTCGTGGGCGCGTGTTCATTAGCAAAGCCCGTCGGCCGACACGTGACCGAACGACGCCACGAACGTGTCTAGTATTATTTTAACACAAATAAAATCAAAACCAGTGAAGTAACTGCTTTTGGATTTGGGATTTTGGTACTTTGGAGGAACGTGTTTAGGTTTAAAGTGCGTTCATAGAAAATTTGTGTTACTTTGTTTTAGATTTTTGTGTATTATTTGTTTTTATTATAATTTAACATGTTTATTCGATGTAATGACGGTATTAGTATCGTGTTTAACGGCTCGTTTGCGCTGAGGACCGATTGATTCCGCGCTGTGTGATTTTTTATAGATATTAGGGTAGTATCACGATGGATTATGATATCTGGTAGATACTTTGTTTAAATTCCACCAAAGTAAAAATAAAAAAGGTATTAAGTAAGAGTTTTTGCATAGAGGGGTGAATATTCGGTGTTTCAACCGCCGTCATTATTGTTTTCGCATATTATTCCAGACAAAATTAAAAACTTTCTTGTTCTTTCAATTGAAAATTGCATAATGCACATGCCCATACAACATGCACTACGCTAACTAACGTTTCTATTTATTTAGTTTTTAAACCAATCGCGTCACTGGCACATCTCGTCACTTTTCGTATCACGTCATCTACCAGTGACGCGATTGGTTTAAAAACTCAACGAAGAGAAACGCTAGCTAGCGTAGTGCATCTTGTCTGGGCCGTCAGATCTGCTATTTTTGACATCAAAAGTTGCTACTATTTTTGTCAACACATTGAAGACAACAATGACGGCGGTCGAGATGAGATGCCCGTATACCCAGCAAAGAAATAACTTCCTATTAAAAAGTTATAAATGTTTTAATAACAGTAAAGTAATGTTACCTTCATTACAGAAACGCCATATTAAAAACAAGTTTACCTTCAATTATTACCAGCTTGTGAAGAAAATTGGAGCAATCTGAAACTTCTTAGGGAGAAGTTAAGTAAAATAAGCTTCTTTGTAGGTATCGGTGTTCAAGGGGGACGCAAAAAACATTATGGCAGATTTATGTTTAATGATCAATCAATCAAGTAAATCTTAGAAATTTACACATCCTGTTGAAACGTACAAATTCAAGATTATTTTTCTACATTTGCTGTATTTTCACTCATTTACCTAAGTTGGTTTATAGTTACTTAAAGTTAAGACTGCACCGAGCAAACGTCGAGCGTCCAGTGGCGCCCTCATTACTATTATTGGGTTGTCTAATGAACTAAAAAAAATCCTTAGAATCAAACGATGTTTTTTTGTAGAGCAAGTAAAAACACAAATTATGGGATACGTAACAAAATTTAATTACAATTACACTGAGTAGTCAGCTTAACGGGAAAAGGTGGCCACTTTTTTCCGTGAACTTGATAACTCAAAGGTGAATTGTTATTGAACTATGTGATATACCTACCCTATAAGTTGTATTTTCGTTTGTAGTACAAAAACACATCGTCCAATTTTAAGAAATTACTTTAGTTTATTAGAAAACACAATAATTGTAATGAGGGCGCCACACACGTACATCCGGCGTACGCTCGGCGCAGTCCTAAACCCGGGAAGCGACACTGATCGAATTGCGATGAAGAGGTTCAACATTCTACCTAATGGAAAAGCGAGGAATTATCTAATATTAAATTATTATTTATTTTAAGTTGAATCGAGTCCAAAGAAATCTTGCTGATCATAAAGTTTGACTTCAGCAGGATTCGAACCCACGACCACGGTTTTGATGTAAGCATTTTTTGTTATATACTGGTTCACCGAGTCTCTTCTCTCGAGAATCTTCCATTCGATTCCTATTAACATTGCCACCTGCGTATCTTTATAAGCAGAAATGCAACGAAATTGGATTATCTCTTTCACTCTTTATTTCTACCCTTTGTAAAAGATCTGCGTTTGATTTGCAGGTGGGTAGGATTAACGGTCACTACATAATTTTGAAAAGTAACATTAGCCATTCACTTGCCATTGGATACTTATCCTTAATGTATAGATCTTAAAGTCGATTGTAGTGGGCAATTAGTATGGTCGATGTTTCGTCTTTCTTAGTGCAAATAGGGGTGCGTAGGATTATAATGGCGATGGAATTACGTGCTTAGATGCTCTTTAATGACAGGCTTTAATTTAGCTGGATAATGAATGGGATCAATGTAGGTGATTGCTTTAAATTAAATGTAACCTATATATTTACGACTTGATTCCGTACCAGTACCCTTAAAAATTGAAAAAAATACATAGAAATGGTCGCCTACAGATTTATAAGTTCGAGGAAGTGTTGGCTTAGTTGGCAGTGACCCTGCCAACGAAGCTGGCCTGGACTGGGTTCAAATCCCGGTAAGGGCAGATATTTGAGTGATGAGCGCTAATATTTGTTCCTGAGTCGTTGATGTTTTTTATGTATTTCAGTATGTTATTTTCTATTGTATTTATATCGTTTTCTAGTACCTAGAGAATGTCTGTGATTAGGTTACTTGGTGTGACATTGTCCCATGATATTTATTATTATTATTAACTAAAACTTAATGCTTTTTAGGGCTCCGTAGTGAATAAGGAACCTTTTTAGTTTTACCATGTCCGTTGCTAAGTCTGTCCGCAGTTTTAGTCAGAGAGACCTTAATTATTACCCATCTCGGCATCTCCCAAACAATTTAACGTAATGTATATTTTTTACATTATGACATCGAATGACGTATCATTGAATATGTCGTAAAAATATGATGTAGGTGTTATTATAAAATTTTAGATTTCGGTAGCCCTTTAGGAATTATTAAAGCGTCATTTTCGCTAGAGCTGCCAAAACTACAAGTAATAATAATAAATATTAAAAAAATATATATAAAAGCACATACTTGTTATGAATTTAAAAGGAAAACTAGGACGACGAAGTAGACTTGATTAGACGCGAGATACAGGTTAACCCCAAATAACTTTCAACAATTCGTTCATACCGTAAAACTACACAACTATGGTCCTAGCCTGCATCAATAGTCCAATATTCCTCATTACATTACTAAAATATGATACCTTACTGCTATTATTGCTGGGTATATGTACTGTTTGGCCTAAAATTTACTGCTCTAAACTATTGCTATAGCTAAATCTATCATATTTTTACAATAATATGAAAAGTAAAATTGGACTAAATATTGTTGTAGGCCAGGCCCATAGTTGTAGTTTTATGGTACTTGTGGCTTTTTGTGTTTGTATAGTAACTGCTTCGGAACCCTACACTGAGCATCGTTCGATACGCTCTTGCCCGGTTTTTTATAACTGTCAACAGATGAAGTAGGTATAATATGTTTGTTTATTGATGGGTATAATAGTTTACTGAGAAAGCAAATTGTATCTTTTTTTAGAGGCTTATCTTAACACTTAACCCCCTTAATTATAAACGTGGAATAAGCTTGGTATAGTTTATGCCATGCTTTGTCCTTATCTGTAATTGTGACATTTGCATCTGACAGAAAGTGACAAAGCACGGCATAGACTATTCCAAGCTTATTCCACGTTTATAAGTAAGGGGGTAAGGATATTTTTATTTTACAGGTAGCACTGGTAGCAATGCAGGTTTGTCTTTGGATTCTGAAGGTCTTTGAGAACTCAATAGGGGTGCGTAAATAATATTTAAATACCTACTGATAAATGTCAGAAAGGTCAATGAACTTTTATTTATATTTAACTCACAAAAAACCATACAAACAAATATATTTTCCCAGAGCCCTTAAATTCTCACCGCACGGAAAACACAACAAAAGGGATTTTTAATAATACCATTGAAATCTTACCCCGGCTTTGTTTTCTATGACACGAACATCAGAACCAAAATAAAAGTACACTCATCAAAGGTTTTACTGCACAGTAATAAAGGTTACTATTACATGAACTATGCGCTTGTGCTTTTAAATTCATCTATGCGCGAGTTTTTGGCGTGTTTTTTGACCTAACAATAAGTTTGAAGCACCACTGGGGCCCGCCACGTGTCAAAATACTGTTAGCACGAAAATTACTTTATGGGTAAAGAAATAAGGCCTAAATTTTATCGAGGCAGTTAGGCTACGCTTGATGTACCTTTTGTAAATTGGAACAATGGAAATTCGACTTTATTTTTAGGTTAGTAGTGTTTAAAATCGAGTGATATTTTGTTTGTTAGGGTTGCTGCTTGTATGATTTTTGTTGTTGTATTATTAGTTATCTAATTACAGTATCGGTGGTAAATCTGGGTTCACGTTTATTACATTAATAATTATATAATAGTGATTCACATAATAACATAACTTAATATCACTCATATTAACAAATTATAATAAATTAAAGTATAGCAACGTTAAGGTAGTTCTTGGTGTTCTAGCAATATAAATATTACTCGGTGTTTAAACTTCAAAACACTTTAAAAAAAAATTGTTGTCACGAAAAATGTTCATGGTCTTCGAAAAACAAATGGTTACCTACAAAAACCTATGTCGTCCAAAATCTTTACACAATATTTTATAAAAAAATCGGAAAAAAAAATTACACTATCAAAAGCTAACCACATGTTGTAATCAAAACCACCAGTTAAAATTCACCATTTTTTTTTCTGAATGTAGGTATATTTTTGCTATTTGCATAATATTTTAGAAGTTTCCTCAATTCCTGACGGATCAAATAGGTACCGACTTCGTGACAATGGGACCACCTAAAAAATTTAATAGGATTTTTCAAATGCCGAACATAGAACCATGTTTTTTTTAAATTCGGTTAAAAATGGCTCTCTGTCGATCGATCGTTCCAGTCAGTCAGTCAAGTTATACGAGCGGATTTACTCGACTGGTCAAGGTTATTTTGAGAAAGCAAGGCTTTATCCAAATTGTTTAAGTTAATTACTTAGTTACTGTTTTACACAAGCAAGGTATAAACAAGATTAATTATGACTAAGTACAAGTTTAAATTAAATATACATCAGAAAACATTATTTTGAAAAACTTTTTCTTACGAAATCAAGAGACAACATGGTCCACTGGTGACCATTTATATGTAGATGAAATTCAAAGAGTAAAACTAGTATATCTACCTAATTTACCCTTTTCAAATGTACCCTTTACAGATGTAGTGAATAATCCTTTCCCATCGTTTTTGTTCGGATAACTTCGTATTCATCTTGCTTTCTCAGTTGGCTTATTGATGGGTACTGAAGCTAATTGAGAAAGCTAGATAAATACGAACTAATCCGACAAAAAACGATGGGATAGGATTATTCACTACATCTGTACCTGTGTTTAGATATTATTGTAGGAGAGCCTACGATACAAAATCGGGAGTTACTCGAGCGTCATAGTGACATTGGGTTGCGAGCTTAGATGATAAAAAGAAAAAGAAAACATATACTTAATATATTTCTTTTCATCGGTGGGGGAGCGGCTATAGATTTTCAAAAATGTAAAAAAAAACTCGAGCGCGTTGATATTGATATCATCCATGACCTAAGTATTTAAAAAAAATACGTACGTTAATCTGATTGTTTCAATGATGGGCGTCGTACGTAAGGGTTGGAAATGAAAAACAAAAACCAGCGGGTCAGATTTTCAAAGGGGATGTTATAAGTGAACCTAAAAAAAGCTCACTGACGATTTGGATGTAACGCAAACAGGCGATTATTATTAGAATGTGCAAAAAAAAATTGTCATTTTAAGCGGGTACAAGGTATCCCCTTGTATATTCATCTGCCGCGCTTTAGTAAATTCCGAAATCCCCTCTTGGGCACCCTACTATCACATACCCACACATAATATTTTGAAGAAAAACTCAAAAATAATCATGCCATAAAAACCTAACCGACCCAGGTATTTCAACACCCGCAGTAAAATTTTGGGAACCCTAAAAACAACTTCATACCGAAAATAAAATTCTAAATTCGAATTCAAAACTTTCATTCATGAATCTGGGCTACAAAAAATAAAGGTCCGTGCTCGATGTCGCAAGGCTGTGTACTGACGTCGGCATCGAGCGATCAATTATTTTTGATCCATTGGCTACACCTGACAAAAGAGATCGGTGTCTCAGCACCAAATATTGTGATACCGATTTTATCTGGCGAAGAATTAAAAAGTTAGACGTTTAACGTTTAGGCGAGACAAAAAAGCCGGCGGATTATTTACAGGAGTTTTTTTATTGTTTTTGCAGTGTTAGGGCAGTAGGTAACCACCAAGTTTAATAGGGTAGTACTGGCTGTTTTATGACGGTAATTTTTACACTATCAATGTATTGAAATGGCACTAAAACCTTTGTGTTTAGATACCTTGTTTACAGTCAACTACAACGAGTTGTATATACTTTTGAACCTTATTATACAAATAACTGATCTCGCGAGATTGAAAATCATCGATTCCGCCAATACCGAGATCCTTAATAAAATAACATCAAGCCGTTTTAAAGGGAGTTCAATGGGATGCAACCGTACAGAAGAATTATTTCTATATAATAAAAATGAATCACTAAATGTGTTGCCAAGCGCAAAACTCGAGAACGGTTGAACCGATTTGGCTGATTTCTTTTTCGTTGCGTTCGTTATTGTCAGGATAAGGTTTATATGTAAAGAAAAAAAACCAATGGGAAGATCGAAAATTTGCAGCGGGGCGAAGCCGCTGGCGGGCAGCTAGTATACTTATGATATATGTAAAAGTAACTTTGTCCGTTTGTTTCACTTTCACGGGTAAACCGCTAAATCGTTGATGGAGTCTAGGATGGAGCTCGCTGATTCAGTAGAAGTTCACCGTTGATTTGAAGATACCTACACCAAATCGTAAAGATAAACTGGCATAAAGATTACAATCATGCAACCCTTTAGTAAAAATGATACAATGTTCACTCTCTCATTATGTTTGAAGTGCAACGTTGATTTACAATTTGATAACATTACCAGGGCCTAGTCAATATGTATAAAGACTCAGTTTCATTGCGAGATCCCGCTTTTCGTGATACATTGCGTCGCTGTAGTAACTCTCGGCTCAATAATGTTTAAACAACCCGTCAATAAATATACAATATACATGCATGCAGGCTATTCGCCGTCTTTACGCTAAGATAGCGATTTTTGAAAATTGATAAAATGTATAGAGCTAAAGTCGACAGATAACGTCGACCGATATGTCAACTCCATACATTTCAAATCGATGGAAAACAGAAACGATCTAGCAGCATTTGATTGTACTTTTCTGTAACCTTTGGGAAAACTGGCCGATGAAAAGTATTAAATATTAAAATTCTTAAAATCATTTCTTTTGTGTTTTTTTTTTTGTTAAATTAATGTTATTTTTCATCTCAAACTTAACTGAAGATCTCGTTGTGATAGTTTATGACACCTAAGTAAAAGTATAGTTCAAACACTTGGGAAAGTATAATAATATATTATTATGTAACTTGAATTTAAGTGTCTTATATTATTAATATGTAACTTCTTTAAATTTTGACGCACAAAGTGATATAAAAATTGATGTACTCCTATCTCACGTGCAAGAAGCCCCCTAACTGCTTGATATTAAAAGCAATTCTATGCATTAATGAACTCTGCCGAAAATAATTTAACTAACCCAATCTTAGTCATTACACCCACATAGGTACGTACGCCTATGCCTTTGACGACCTTGGGTGCAACCGTACTTTACAATGATTGCGTTATTTGTTCCTTAATTAGACTTTTTTTTAATTTTCCCTGCTTTTATTATACAATCGAGTATTTAAAATCGAAATCATACAAATACTGTAATTGATAAACTTATTTTTTTTGTTTTTTACTTGTTTATAGGGGTGAAAGTTTACAAAGACCTTTTATACCGCGACGCATTAAAAAAACCGTCCAAGTGCAACGCAAAGGGTTGCGGACTATTCTTGAACGGGATTCTCATTACTTTATGGTATTTTAGTGGATATAGAAATATAGAAATACACACTGAAAAACTCAACTGTGCATCTTTTACGGCCTATGAGCTACAGCCCGCTTACAGACGGATGTACAGTTACCCAATAAAAATGTTGAGCATACTTAGAACCTTGTCGTTGTGAATGTCATTGTCATTGTCATGTGTGTCATTTGATGTTCTGTTTGAAGTTTACTATGACAACGCACTAAAGTGCTTATCTTTTTCGTTGGGGTAATGTACAGACGGACAGTAGAGGTTTACTAATAAAGTTTCATTGGAACCCTTTGCATACAAAACTCTAAAAATTAAGGTATCTAAGGAAAAATACTGCTGTAGATAGAAACAGACGCCTCTCAATGGATAGTTTGACAAACTTAAGAAACTACTTTTGTCATATTTCATTGAGGTGTTAGTCAATAGCATAAGCTAGCAATCTAACTAACGTTTTAAAGCATTCACTGGTTTTGGTTGTATTACGGAACTAATGGCATATTTGACGACGCGCTGGCCTATTGGGTAGTGACCCTGCCTACGAAGCTAGTGGGCCTGGGTCGAATCCCGGTAAGGGCAGATATTTGATGAGCGCAAATATTTGTTCCTGAGTCATGCATGTTTTCTATGTATTTAAGTATATATTTCTCTATAGAAGTATTTATATCGTTGTCTAGTACCCATAGTACAAGCTTAGAGCTTAGTTTGGGACAAGGTCAATTGGTGTGAGATTGTCCCCTTAAAAAAAAAAAAATATATATAGTTCTAAAGTTAAAACACAGATTAAAAAATAAAACCCGATTGGTGACAACTTTGACGTACCTACACTAATAAGTAATTTAACACTTATTATGACGAATCATATCACATATAACATCCCTTTATTAAAGCAGGAGCATAATAAATTATTGTAGCAACTAGAAATAATTTTCAATCGATCTCAATTACTTTTTCGGCGAAGGCGACAGCGATAACTTGGCGCTCATTTCACATTTATGTTTTCGTGTTTATCCTTAAAATACCGAAACTCATGTCATATACTTAACGTTTCACTTCGCTGAATTTTCCCTAACCTTACCTAACCTACGTAACGAATGCTTAAGATAATTAACCTGAAAACTATGAACAAGGTTTCAGCAGGAATTAGCTTTCGCTGAAATAAAACTCGGTGAAATGACACATTCGATGAAATTATCGTCGATATAAAGTAAATAATAGATCCGTAACAAATTCCTGAAGCGGCTTGTTGTCCTTTGGAAGCCATATAACCCCGGACATATCTATTATTCCTTATTAAACAGACTTATCACTACATAGTATAAAACAAAGTCGCTTTCCGCTGTCTGTCCCTATGTATGCTTAGATCTTTAAAACTACGCAACGGATTTTAATGCGGTTTTTATTAATAGATAGAGTGTTTCAAGAGGAAGGTTTTTATGTATAATAAATCCTGTTTCATGTACGGGTGTTACAGAAAACTCACATAAACCGAAGCGAAGCGAAGGCGGGTCGCTAGTTACTTAATAAACAGAAACCGTAACTTTAATCTCTGTACCCTTTGATTTTATGCTGATAGATTATTATATGCGATACAGTTTGCCCTGTGACAATTGGGATCTTTTTTGTAAAAAAATAAAAAACCAGCCAAGTGCCAGTCGGACTCGATCACCGAGGGTTTCGTACAAACCTGTAGGTATAAAGTTGGTATTTGTTACAGCTTAAAGGTATTTGTAGACCTGAGTATACGATATTAATTTTAATTTAATACCTCTACGCGTACATGAGGGAAGGGGTAGTAACTTTAAAATTATTAAAAATATTTTTATTATATGATAAAACTAAAAATGTACGGTTTTCGCTATTTTTCCTTAATCTGTGCTATGAGACGTTGATCGTACCAAATTTCAAGAATCTGAGTTCACGGGAAGTTAAATGGTTTTGATGCCCTTGCGAGTTTCGAAAATTTGTGGGATAAAAGGCAGTATCTTTTGATTGCGTTGGCTTAGAAGTTTGATTTTTTCAGCTTGATACCTCCACGCGTTCCTGAGAAAAAGAGTCTTGACAGACGGACGGACGGACAACAAAGTAATCCTAAAAGGGTTCCGCTTTTTCCTTTACTCTTAAAGGAAAAAGCGGAACCCTAAAAACGTTAGAACTTTATCATACATCTCTAAAATAATGAAATTGAATATATTTTCTTTCATGAATAACTTTAAACTGCTGCATATTTTAATAATTTCCTAATTTATAATAATGAGGTCTTGTCGTTTTGTGTCAGACCAACATAAATACTACAACTATTTCAGATTCAGATAGCCTCAGCCGTTTAAGTACACGGGCTCTATTCTATTCTGTGAAACCATACTGCTGTTATCGTATTGTCAACATTACGATAGCTCTTATTTACTTCATCGTAATGCCGAATACAAAACAATACACTAACATGTCAAAAGGAATCTTATGGTGATAGATAGCGATCACAGTTTAGAGGAACACTTTAGTCGTGTCAAAATGTACGGATGTCAAACAATCAATCTAGATTACTTTGGCAGGTACTAGAATTATCGATGTCCTGCAATCGGCCCTAAACGTGAAATCCTAGACCTACCATAATTATCGTGGAATGCAGGTGACAACTCATACGAATCACCGACCCTTTGGATTCAGAAAGACCGATAGCACAATTTTTTGTAAACTAAATCTAACTTTATGATAGCTTTGTTAAGGTCGACTGTAGCGTGTTTGTTATTAGATTCGTTTTGCTGACAGGTTGATAGGAACAGATAAAGCCGGCGCCGGTACGGTAACATTTCAAAAGCCATCGATCAGATGACCTTTAAAGTTAATAGAACCCATGTGCAACGTACCAGCCTTTGCATTTTCAATTCTTTCTAGCTATTAATAAGGTAGTATGTGCACTATGAGTGGTATTAAACGTGCACTCTTTTTGATTTGGGGCAGAATTATGTTGAACTGATTTCCGATGAAGATAAGGGATCAATGGTTTTGGAAAAAAGCGGAAGATAGGTAGTGACGTAGATTTGTGACGACACGTTAGTTTAGTTGGTAGTGACCCTGCCTACGAAGCTAGTGGTCTCGGGTTCAAATCCCAGTGATGGCAGATATTTGCGTGATGATTGCGAGTATTTGCTTCAGTGACTTGGATTCTTGTTTATTTTCTATGTATTTGAGTATTTATATCTTTATAAAAGTATGGCAATCGCTGTCCAATACTCATAGTGGTCATAGACGTCATAGTACAGTCACAAGATTAAATTTGGTACCCACCTTAGGTCCAAAGTCAATCTGACATTCCACAACAATAAGGTTGAGTTTCCTAAAAGTTACAAACGGATTGATATATCTAATGACATTGACGACTTCAAGCATATTTTTCTTGAAATGGGTCCCAAATTAACGCTCGTGACCATAGTAGACGGTAAAAGCCTAAAGCTTAGTTTGGGACAAGGAAAATTTGTGTGAGACGTCCGCTGACATTTATTTCTTTGTAAAGTAGCTGCATACTTAAGTGCTTTTATCACCTTTAACGTCATACAGAGATCGGAATAGGTAGAGCTAATTTGCCTAAACTTGACGCATATTCATTCATGCGTGAGCGAAATGGGAATACATTATTGAATGAAGGTGCATCAAGTTTAGGCAAATTAGCTCTACCTATTCCGATCATTGAGTCATTAAACATAAGCACTCTGCACTAATATGTCAAAGGCGTTACAGCAACAAGGTACTGAAGAGGGCAGTTACTTATAAGGCTGACTGTACAAGTTTCAGAACATTCTCAGAAGTTTGGAAATCTAATCAAGAAATCAAATAAATACTTTCGGAAACTTTTGAGAGCATTTAGAATGTTCTCTTTCCATAGCTATACCAAAAAATAAGAATATTCTTATATTAGAGTAATAAGTTGAGTTTTTGGTTTAAGGGCTATTGAAATTAGTACTAGTAAAAATAGGGTTAAAACTTTTCGTTCCACAATAAGAGAACTAACTCCGATAGTAGAAGAGCCCAGGTAAAATAAAAAAAATTAAAAGGTGGTTAATTAATCGGATTAGATATTAGTAATGCAGTAGTAGAAGAAAATTGAGAGCAAACAATTTTATGTGAGGCAATATATACCCTTAATGTTTTACCAAATAACGATGCACTTCAACACAAAAAAAACTATCATTTGGTATACCACACAGTCTGTATAGCATACGACTTAGTAGTAAGTTAAATAGAGACTTACTGGAGCGTGGCATTACATTTTATTAACCAAACTCAGAATGGGTAGAGCCAATTTGCCAGATTTGAGAGAGACTTTTAACGAGATTGTTATTGTTAAGAATATGTATCTTAATTCCATTCGAGTCTAACAAAAATTCAACTAGAATGCTTAAACCACAATTGAAATTTGTAACTTCTGCTAACATAACTGTACCCTGTTGCAATGAAAATGGGCTCTTACGAAAAATTCGAAAAGTTTATGTATGTGTAAGGAAATGAAATCGTATGCTACGAAATGAATAAAAATTATTGATTATTATTTATCTTCGTAAAAAACTTTATTCCATAAAACTTCCTAAATGTCACGTACTGTCACTTTCTACCATGGCGAATAAGACAGTGACATCATGAGTCCTAATGGATCACGAATGCTAAGGGACGTTTAAAAAACGAAGAATATAGACAGGCAGACACACGTACGACGGCGTAAACTGAGTAATAAGTCCCGTTGACATCGTTTGCGAACAGGTTCCTCAAAATAACCGTCTTTTAAAATCCAATCAGGCTTCAAAAAGAGGCATAAAAGTAGTGTCAAACTTTAAAGGATTTTTCAAGGACATCAAAAAGACCTACTTTACAGACGCAGTCGTAAAATTATACATTGTCCCTACAACGGGCCTATTCTGGTCAGTAATAGACAGTATCTCGGATAATACTCCTGTAGAAATATCGACCTTTATACTAACAGAAGAGAATTAAAACTGATTTGGTTATCGACTATGAGATACTACTTATTAGCTTAGGACGGCCGTATTATGGTCGTGTTTATCGATGTGATGTGGATAAAACAACTGTCACTTTTTGACCCGTATGTAATTGCGAGAGTGACGGATCCACTGCGATTAATGATACTATAATACGGGCCCAGATTGACTTAAATGACGCGACGCTGTCTCATTAAAACCCACGTTATTTCAATATTTTTAAGACGGAATATTAATTGATTACTATCGGCGTGTGAATAAAGAGCGTTGCACGCGCATGTGGCGTTTTGGAGCAAATAAATGAGCCGTAGCGGTAATGTGGTGTGCTTAATGCCCGTGGCGTCACACGTCACGTCTACAAATTTCGTCTTGTATGCATTAATAGTGGATAATAATAATTCATCACATCAAACATACCTAAAACATGCCATTTTAACCTAAATACACCCAAACCGAAGACAGAGAAAATGCTAAATCAGAAACTATCTCTGCTCAGAAGTGCTTTTTGCTATATAAATAAAATAAATATAATGGGACAAATGTCACAGCAATTGGCCAAGTCCCAAACTAAGCTCTAGGTTTGTACTATGGGTACTAGACAACGATATAAATACGTACATAGACAAATATATACTTAAATACATAGAAAACATCCATGACTCAGAAATAAGTATTCGCGCTCATCACACAAATATCTGCCCTTACGGAATTGAACCCAGGACCGCTAGCTTCGTAGGCAGGGTCACTAATATAATAACAATTAGCTATACTCTTAATTCAATTAGCGCCGCTAATGAATCGTATGCAATTTGAACAGCCTAACGTGACCCTAGGTATCGGAGCGAGAGGAGGCGAATGGTTACACACACATCTATATAGGGTACTTACAAGTAGCAAAAATGACATTAATTAATTCACATATCATTGAAACACGTTTCAACGAATTTATCATTCATTAAGCAGACAATTCATTTCATCGACAAGCATGTTTCGCCGCATGAGTAAATTTATTTTAGTTGTCATAAGTCCAACCTTACCCAACCTAGGTACAGTCAACCAATTTGATTTCTAGGCCACTTTGGACTATGTTAAAGTGACGTTGTCAAGCAAAACGTAAGAGACTCCCTATGATTTGGTTTACTACGTCACGTTGACAAAGTCCATAGTGGCCTAGGAATCAAATTGGTTGACTGTACGTAATAAATGTTTAAGATATCAAGGGGGCCTAATATGGCGTTTATCACGTGATAAATTTTGGATAAGGCATCCGTCACCTTCTGACAGGTAACTAAGTACAAGTGTCAAGAAGTGACGGATGCTTTATCCACAGTTGACTAGCGATATAGACGCAGTCATACTAGGCCCGCTGAAAACATAATGGTTTCATCAGAAAATAGCGTTCTATGAAATGAAATTCGATAAAATGATAGGTTACTGATTATAGTACATGATTTGATAGATTATTTGCATACATTTTTCAAAAGTAGTGAACAACGGATAAATAAATCTTGTCAAAAAAGTAGTCTCTTGAAGATGATATACCTACTCATCTCAATATTATGACAATGTTAACGTAGTCGAATAATAAAGTTAAAAAAAAAAATTGAAAAAAAAACTTCACAAGTATGTTATTTTTTCAACGCTTTTCATTAAAACATGTATCCAAATACTTTGCTGTCACAAAACCTGAATTTAATAAAAGTTGGCTTAAGCACATCTTCAAAATGGATGACTTACAATACAAAGTTAACAAACAAAATAGGTACGTCTTTAGTAATTAACGCCCTTGGCAGTAAGTCTAGTTGTCTCTGAATGTTTTACTTAACACACTTTCTGTTATTTTTTTAGAAAAAAGCGCTGTAATTAGTCAGTTTACTTTTTCCGATAACAAGCAATGTTTTTCTTTTCCTAATTGAAGTCTACGTAAAGTTTAATTAACTCATTGTATTTTTTACAAGAATTTAACACACATTTAACTAATTTATTGATCAATCGTGTCATAGCAAACGCCATTGAACATACCAACGAAGAAACGTGTAACTCAATTATGGTCGATTAAGTAATAAAAGTCCGGGGATCGAACCCGGCAAAAAGTCCCCATGGTTCAGTGGTTAACCACCCACGGTACCACAAAAACGATAAATCTACTAGCTAGTTTTTGTCCCGGGTTCCACCCCATTTGCCTCCGGAAGTGGGGGCGCGACCTATTTTTGGCCTAGTTTTTCCTCTTATGTTTATCGAGCATCACAGTATTATGTTATGAAACTAGCGAGCCTTACTAATATTGTTAACGCAAGAGTGCGTGATTATTTGTTACGATCTCTAGTTTAACTTTGTCAGGCTCCACGTACATAATACAGCCATTGGTATAGATGAATTAGTGAGAGCGTGGAATTGCACATTTTCCTTTGTTTTTATGACTGACAATTGAATTATAATATGGACTCTATAATAATATTCACAATTAAAATTAAAAAAATCGTATTATGGTGGGCCTGAAGAGGCTAAACATACGGATATTGATAAAATATTGGTATGGAGATAGCTTCATAGCTAGAGAAGGACAAAGTACACTTTTAATTTTTGAAATTTAACAGTATTTCTTCTTCTTTTTTTTACTAATGGCGGTCCTTTTGATCACTGTATTTATATATATATTATGATGGCGACTGTACAGAGTAAAATTTTCACAACTGTCATCGCACCACCACCGGTCATCGAACTCCATTCCCCGAAACTTACAATTGTCACCAATTATGGTCATGTCACCGAATAACGGCGAGCCACTGCTACACATTCGAATTTCGAATTGAAAAAAAAACATTCGAATCGCGACTCGATTCCCAGAATCATCGTTTATATCAAAACAAAGGACTGAGCAAAAGCCGGCCCGTTACTTCCCTCGTCCTTGTCTTTCTAATGTGTCGGTCGTTAAGTGTGTCTTTTTCGCACTTGAATGGGACTACTCGATTGAGACCAGTTTTTGTCTTTGCCTGCCCACTGTCAGCGAATTTAAGGCGAGTCACATACTGAATTCAATAATAATTAGGTACCTATATGTATAACTAAGGGTCCGTGAGTACATATAACTACACATGTGTCTGTTTCTTTGTATAAAAGCGAGAAGCTTATGGCTGTAGAATACAATTGATACAATTTAAATGGACTTTTACAAACGGTCGTATTACAGTACTTCAACGAATACTCTTCATTCATATCAATCTTTAATAACTAGGCTAGCAACCCCGAATCGATATTTTTGAAACCTCGTTGCTACATAGGTACCTACATACATTACACAGCTTCACAGACACAGAAAATACACGGATAAACTCGTGAAAAACATTACACTTATTGTGTCGAGTTTTAAAAACAACAGCTTTCCCAAATGAGATTAAAAAAAAAAACAGCTTTCCCAAGACGGTGCGGTAACTAAAAAGGTGGTGTTTACTTAAGTATTTTTTAAACAGTTATTATGTAAGCCCGATGAAGAGATAATTACGAGTATTATAAGCCGCACTCAAGGTCAGTTAATCACGAAGAAGTCGTTCCCTACTGGCGATTTTTCTTACCTAAGTTTGATAAAGGAACGTGTAAATGACTCTAAAATGTATCCAGTGGTAACCACTAGGGTGTTATTCTGTCAAAAACAACGGACGGTCGGACGAACGAGCGAAATCGCAGAGGTAGGCAGCCTTACACGTTCGATCTTATCGGCAGAATCCATGCTGCCAAATTGAAAATGCACACGCTAAAATGTGTTTTGTTCGCTCTGACGGGACTACTTAAACTCGCCGCTGCAATTTCGCTCGTTCGTCCGACCGTCCGTTGTTTTTGAGAGAATAAGACCCCTGATCTAAAGGACACGGAAGTTGGCTCCAGTAGGAGTAATTAGAAGAGGTGTAGTGCAGGAAATCATTGGATTCAAGCGGGGAAGACCGGTCCTTCTGGCAAACCTTAGGGGTGGCCTATGTCCAGAACCTCTAGTATATTTTTACGTCCACAAAACTTAACACTCGAGGCACTGCAGACTGCAGTGGCGTCTTTCGGCTAAAACGATAGTTGATGATGATTAATGATCAGTTCAATGGAACCCTGACCCACAAATAGAATTGTGTCACAGTTAAGTTATGATTCAAATCGTATAAAGTGTCAAACAAATTGTTTTAGTGCCGCTGTGACACAGTTCTATGGTGGGTCAGGGTTCGATTGGGCTGATATTACATAGACCCTGGACTCGTTGGTTTGGTGCCGCGAAGCTGTATACTCATACTTTGTAAACTATTTAAAAAAACCGGCGAAGTGCGAGTTGGACTCACGTACGAAGGGTTCTTCGGCATCATTATCTATACAACATTAGACATCAGTTGCCGTTATTAATATCGAGCATAATACGTCAAAAAATCACATTTGCTGTATGGGAGTCCCACTTATACGTAAACGTATACTGTTTTTAGTAATAGGGTCCCGTTTTTACCCTTTGGTTACAGAACTCTAAAAAACAAGTACTTACAATTTATGACAGGCATATGACCACGGCTATCGTCTATTACGATGAATATGTATTAAATACATTAAAATATAAAACATGTAAGTACCTAGGTTGTTGATCTATTCGACAATAAATATTGAATAGTTTGTACATAGCAATTTCAGATGTTTTTTTTGTTCTTTTCTCGAACGTGTTTGAAATACTATATGAATTAGTAATAACATTTAAAAAAAAACTCCCCGATCTAATAGCGATCTGTTTCTCTGCCTGTGGCATCTTAGGTCTCAAACGGGTAAACACATTAAGAGTATTTTTAAGGAAGCCATTTTGAAGCAGAATCATTCCAATTAAAATAGGTTTATTTAAAAAATCTCTCTTGTGTGTGTGCGTGTGTGAGACTAAGGCTCTAAACACTCTCGACACTATTTAATTTTTTTACCAACCGCGTAGTCGGTTAGTATAATCATTTCAGTCACTCTTACCAGTAAAATGTTATACCGAGCGGGTGCACGGGCTTTGACACCGGGCCAGCTGTCACTCCAGCCGTTATGCGTGTAGCGACAGCGGTGATACAATTTTACTGCTGCATCGCCCGTTTGCAGTTGCACAGTCTTCTTAATACTTTTTTTTTAATTTATGTTCCATAGAAAAACGAAGATTCGTGATAACTATCAAGGAACTAGTAGTACTGTAAATTATACGATAAAAGCATCAACTTACATTTTAAATCAAATTACGTTTACCCCATAACAATATATTTATACAGCCTTTTTTACCCCACCTCACCAATTATGTAAAGATTATTCTCGAAAACCTCATTGTATTTACTTGTCACGCGATGTTCAGTTGTCAGCATTGAATTTCAAATTTCTGCTTCCATACCAAACGGAGTTAAGTCAAGAATGAAATTCATTACAAATTCAGCCGTACGCTGAAGCGCTTAAACTCAAAATATTACGGGTTCTTATTTTGAATAAGTACAGTTTGGTTAAAACAGTCTATGTTCGTAGAAATTGAATTAAAGATAAATATTATATGGCTTGTCGGAATAATGAACCAAAAACAACTGATTTTAATACTGGCCAGCTATAAACTGCATATATAGCTGATTCGCTTTGAAGTTGCGTTTGTCTACAAGATTACGGTTGCTTTAAATAAGCGTCTTGAATCCATACAAGCCTAACAAGATGTTAGTCATACCAACTCGGGGAACCTACAAAGCTAGCTGTTCCGAGTTCGATTTCCAGTAATGACAAATGTTTTTGTAAGGCGCGCATGTATTCGATGTTTTCTATGTATATTTATTTATTTCTCTACAATTGTATGTTTATCGTTAGTTAGGAAAACGTTTACTTTTATCCGCACCTGACTACGTACCCGTGCCGTAGTACAAGCTTACTTTAAGACTAGAGTAAATTTGTGTCGGAATGCCCCCTGATAACTTTATTTATTTATAAGACATACAGCGTGTTAATTTCATACGGGCATATTTTTCATGGACCTTACTTACATAATATAAACAGGACTGTGTTAACGATACAAAAGTTTTTTTTTCATACTAACTAATTCACTACGCAATGTATCAAAAATTGCTCAATTACATAGGCTCAAAGGGCCAAGCGTTCGGGACAAATCGGTTGGACTTGTCGAGCGATCGAGAGAGAGCCACACCTGTACCATGAGTTACAATTACTGTACTCGCTAGCGAGTCGAATGCTCTGTCCCTTGCACTCTACATATAAGAATACTTGCGAGGTCTGCTAGGTACAGAGCTTCGACTCGCTAGCGAGTACGTAAATTGTGACTCATGGTAAGGGTCCTGAAGTCATACTCTATCTTTGTTTACGTTTTACGGAGTGTCGTATGTTCAGAATTTAAAATCAATGCAAAAATTATTTATTTATTTAAAACTTATCTTGCGCACAAACGAGCAAAGGTTAAGGTAATTCCTTCACACTCAAAAATATGTAAGAACACGTGTTCGATCTTTAGTTTGTCCACGATGTTGCAACCCCAACGGTGCGCGCTGCACCCTTTATAGTAAAATCACAAGAGTGTACTTATACTTTGTCTTATTTAGAAATCATATCACTGGTTTTCTTATTACGCAGATCTAAATTCTAACAATTCGATTGATCATGATCATAGTTCTGTGAGGGCCACTAGAAATGACATTTGTTATACCAAAAAGTGAATATTCAGTTCATTTCTACTTTATTGGTACTACATATGAAAACTGTTTTCGTTTTTATTTTTGTTTTGTTGTTACTGTAAGATGCAAAAGGATGTTTAGCATGATTCAATTTAAACAGCACTATCTAAAATTGTGTCACAGTATCCTGTTTTACTAGACTCGGATCTTCATATAGAGTTGCTTGTCCTGTAATTAACTGTTTTGATAATAAAGTAGTAAGTACCATACAACACCTTGGTCTACCTATGTTCATCTGATATCACTACTGATTATGAGATCGTCATGACTGACATGTCAATTTCAGTTCGCTGTTGCTAAGTAAATAGCGCTTTAAACCACTAAATTAATACGAAGCGCGTACGTACGATCTTCAATAAATACATACATACATACATTAAATCACGCCTGTTTCCCAGAGGAGTAGGCAGAGACCACTTCTTTCCACTTGCTACGATCTTGACAAATTTCTTTCGCTTCTTCCACATTCATACATCGAGTCATGCACGCACGTCGGTTTCGGGTACTTAAGATTCATAAATAAATATCATTAAATAAACCAGTGTAATAAAAAGTTGTCAATAATGTGTGAACTGTAACGTTTGTAAGATAAGTACTAAGTTAATGCATGCGTGCATGAATATAATCAGTTGATTACTCAGGTTCATTAGTCATCGTTATATGTTTTAACCAATAATAACACTAAATAAAATATTGTTTGCAAGACAAGAGTTTATATCTGCAATGAATACCACACTTACACTAGTTTGGATATATCGATATAAAAGTGTGAATTTTTTGTTGCGCGAATACATTGCTGCTCGATGGACCCTTTAAAAATGAATTAAACCAAATTTATTGGAGCTATTAACTTAATTCCTGCTTTATATGATTTGTAGAGCTATAAACTTCGTTTAGTTATAATGTTCGCTCGTACAACATTTCCACGTTGTAAACTAATAGTAAATAGGTACCTGGATGACCTTTTATTTGGTAGTTAGATCTATTTATCGCCTCCGAAACCCCCTTCATACTAAATTTCAGCTGTTTCCAAGATTATATATTTACAAGAATTGCTCGTTGAAAGGTATTAGATAGATTGATGTAAATTGAATAGGCTAAATAACTGGCTGCTGTCTCTATATTTCGTTGATATACTTAACTAATATTATGGTTAATTGGTTT
Organism: Acleris laterana; assembly: GCA_963966035.1. Taxonomy (NCBI): domain Eukaryota; kingdom Metazoa; phylum Arthropoda; class Insecta; order Lepidoptera; family Tortricidae; genus Acleris; species Acleris laterana. The sequence continues at coordinate 9,352,759 of OZ014438.1, forward strand.
AATTTATGACAGTTGAAAATTGCCTTGAATGGCATATTTTCATGTTATACGAGTAGGCTCATTAGGGATTGACAAAACAGAAGCTTAAAATAGCTGACGAGACATAAGCACGTAAGACGTAAGAAGCGGTGGTTTGGCTACGTCCAAAATATACCATGTCATTAGGTACATTGGTTTTTTTTTGTATTTGCTTTCTATACTGTTATTGTAAGTTTGGTAAATAAAGAATATATTCACTGTATTGTATTTCATTGTATAATTTTGAGACAGCTCATTTAACGCAGCTACAGCGTATTTTAAGCTTACTAAGGAACTTATCACCATATACAGAGACATTTTAGAGACAAAAACCGTTTGTGAGCGTTCTGGCTCAATGTTTTGTTACAAATGTTTCAGGTTAAAATGTCATCTCTCCTCTTAAATAATCAAAACAGAAGCTCAAATCAATACGGTAAAACAATATTGCGTTTGACGTGTTATCGTATAGTTTGCGCTATCGTAACTTTGAAAATACACACACACACGTTGATACGTCAAAAGCAATACTGTTTTACCGTGTTGAATAGAGACCCTGGGTCGAGATTCTAGGCGATTATAACCATATCCTCTTTGCCATGGTATCGTGGTGTCAACGTTTTGATAGCTCTTATTTACTTGACAGTATTATGTAGCCGCGTTTAGAAAGGGATTCGAGGTGACAGTTTTACCATATACTTACGTCAAAGTGCATATGAAATGACAGCTATTCCAATCCTAAACTAATCGCGGTTTCATAATAATGGCTGCAGAGTTAAAAACAATACCATAACAGGACAAAGACGATATAGTTTTTACCGTTTAGAATAGAGGCCCAGTGTGGAAGTCCAATAGCGGTTGCTGTTCTCAACGACGTGACATGAAAATCGAGATAACTTTTAACTCAAATGGTTTTGCGCATTTTAATAATTTAAAGTGTAAATACACCGCCCTACTTCCATAAATCACCGTAGGATTAAGGAGTCAAGTCGGTAATCCACTACACAAACAACGTGGTAAATGTTTACTTAACTAATAAATGCTTATTTTACATATACCAAATTCAATCTAATTTTAATAATAATACAGTCGCGAATACAATGGGAGCTCTAGTCCTAGGGACGTCCCGTATGACCTTTTTTCCGAAAACAGAATTCAAATCCTAAGGGCATATTTGTTACAACTGCTGTCTGTTGAATTTGTAACTTAATTTGTAGTTAAAAGGGTGTAATTCATTTTGTTTGTTGAAGTACAGATGCGACTTATTGAGTAATGTACTAATGTATGAAGACGACATGAGGCATAACCGGATTTGTGTTTCAAGCAGTTAAAAAAATTGCACGTAAAATTATTCAAAATCTCTTTAGCATCTCGTCGTTTTTTAGCTGTCGTATTTTGTCAAAGTATTTTTTCGTCTAAAAAGTTAAAATACAATATTTTTCTAGACGTAAGTCGAAGGTCAACTTATCGTTATAGGGCTTAATGAGAGGCAAAATGAATAGGTAAGTAACTAAACGAAAAAAAAACAAATGGACTAGCTAGTAGATTTTGACGTGACAAAGTGTCCATGAGGCAAACTTACTGAATAAACGTCTTTGATCTTTTTAAATGACGTATATTATGTGCGCTTCTAAAGAAAGTGGTTAAAAATCTTCAATATGATGAGGTTTATAAATCTATATACCTGCTTACATTATAGCTTTGTTTGCATTTCAGAACTTAATAATACTATTAGTGCTACCGGTACGCCAAAAAAAGCTGCAATTGGTGGTAAAAGCATGAAAATCGGAACGTTTTATCTTTATAGGCTATAAGAACCAATTTGAACAGTAGCACGAAAAAAAACACAAAAAAGAAGAGGAGTTATAATGTCATATTTTTATGTATGGGAAAGAACAGTTTTTTTCTGAAACCTTTCGTGTGTGGAATCTAATAAAAGGGCTTACCAGGCCGATTCTAAAAATATATCACATCATTACATTTTAGTCACTTGTTTTAAATTAAAATAAAAATCATTTTCAAAACATACCAAGGTTGGGCTCCTCTAGATATGATACGGTTGAATCAGTACATACATACATACATTAAATCACGCCTGTTTCCCAGAGGGGTAGGCAGAGACCACTTCTTTCCATTTGCTACGATCTTGACAAATTTCTTTCGCTTCTTCCACATTCATACATCGAGTCATGCACGCACGTCGGTTTCGGGTACCTAAGTACTTAAGTTTCGGCCCTTTTCCAGTATTTCTCCGATTTGACTCGAAAAAGTACGCCTAGGGCGGCCCCTTCCAACCCGTCTACTCACTTTCGATCTGTATATCTCTTTCGTCAATCGTCTTTCATCCATCCTTTCCAAATGGCCGAACTATCGAAGCATGCCTTTGAATCAGTATTTGTAAAATATACCTACCACATGGAGTGGTACAATTCTAAGCCAGCAAAGCCGGCAACCACACGGCAAGCTGGCAACCACACGGAAAACTCGGTTGGTCTATAAGTTAAATTAAACCGAGATCCAGTTGCTACCTCCCAACTACACCATCGTTAAAATCTTACTTTACCATCGCGATCACTTAAAAGTATTACAGATTCCAACGCATTTCATTAACAGATAGCTTACTATCCTACTTGCAATGTAGAAACAGCATTATGTCTACTGACGAATAAACAGAGTTGAAAGCATTTTATTACTTTTATACTGTTACCATGCAAAATAAAAAACCCATAATTTGTGCAAAATATCCGCAGCGTAGCCGTTTGCTAATTTTACGAATAAAATGGCATGACTAAAAAACGTTACCCGTACATAATTTTTACTTTATCGTTTGTTAGTGTTCGATAAATACAAAAAAACGGAGCTATTACAAAATCACTTGGTTTTTTGTTTATCTGTCTGTTGTAAAATAGGTTCGTAGAAATTTAGTTCATTTATTTAAGGACTAGCGACCCGCCCTCGCTTCGCTTCGGTTTATTTGAGTTTTCTATAACACACGTACATAAAATAAAAACCTTCCTCTTGAATCACTCTATCTACTAAAAAAAACCGCATCAAAATCCGTTGCGTAGTTTTAAAGATCTAAGCATACATAGGGACAGACAGCGGGAAGCGACTTTGTTTTATACTATGTAGTGATAGTGATAGTGATTTATGAATGTGGAAGAAACGAAAGTGATTTGTGAGGACCGTAGCAGGTGGCAAGAAAGGTAATATCTACCTACCCCTCTGGGAAACAGGAGTGATTAAAGCTATGTTTATTTAGTTTTTTTATGTTTTTATTTTGTTTCATTATTATTATTACTTTTACACATTGACATTAATTTATTTTTCATCTCACTAGCTCGGAAAGCCTTTTCTCTTTGTTTGATATCTATTGAGAAAATCGTTTTTTATCTACATGTGAAGAAAGAGTTTTGACATTTGAAGGCAGCTTAAGTGATATATATGACAGCTAACAAAACGTAAAACGTTAAAAGTGCTGAATTTTTAACATTACAATTAATGAATTGCATCGAGCTAAAAAACACCAAATACAGTCTTACAATTTTATTTTAATTCATAAATATCAGCATTCAACATTAACCTTCATTCTTGTTGTAAAAACGGATAAAATGTTCTGACAGTCGAAGTAAGTCGATGTGCGAACAAAACGCATCCGAAATAATAAAATAAAACTTAAGTTAAAACTTTTCAATTAGGCCATCACCGTTAAATATTCGCAAGTTTTTCTAGTTTGTTTTGTTATTATATATTAGTGATTCGAGTGACGAAGACGTATTAACACCTGTGGAATAACGGGAAACAAAATTGGTAGTACAAACTCTTTTTCTTATTTTCGTTGCCGTAGTGAGGTGAAAAGTTATTTTACGTGTCGTGTGTTGAAATACTCGCTACGCTCAGGATTCTATTTTTCGCTTCGCTCGTGGTCAATCATCGAATTTTTTCGCTAGCTCGTGTTTCAAATGACCACTCGCAGGTAAAATACTACTTTCCCCCTTTGTATAACAAATAACTAGGTACCTATTTACTTTTTATTTTTACAACGACGATCTTATTGTCAATTCATTATAACTATGCGAGATATAATAATGTAATTTCCAATGTAAAACAAAATTGACTACTACTGCAACTACTTATGTATGTATATAATGTATTTATAGTTAACCAACTGTTGCTATGTTGCTTTTATCGCCGACTGTACTTTTTTTGGCACAGTTGTCATCTACTTGTCAAGACAATTTTAACAAGCCCTAACGCGACGGGTTTATCATGTGTAATTTAGGAGTACCTATGGCCACTTCTCCATCATCAGACCAGCTCGATGGTACTATATTATTGTATTGTCATCAGAACTAAAGGCGAATGTACATTTTCAGCATCATCGGCGACCGGGAATTGGTTTAAATTTAACTTGCAAGATTTGACCCTTACATACATACATACATTGCAAGTTAATTAAAGCTTTTAAAAAGAGATTGCATGCAAGTATATAAATTTGCAAGCAGGGTAGTGATTCTGTAAACAACGCCGGTCGTACGGTCTGTCGAATGATATCCAAGCGGCGAGATTAAGTAGTCCCGTCAGTGCGAACAAAACACATTGTAGCGCGTGCATTTTCAATTAAGCAGCCTTATACGTTCGACCCATCGGCAGGAACCATGTTGCTAAATTGAAAATGCACGCGCTACAATGTGTTTTGTTCGCACTGACGGGACTACTTAATCTCGCCGCTTGGATATCACTCGACAGTCCGTACGACCGGCGTTGTTTACAGAATCACTACCCAGCTGTGACAATCATTAGTTCATACATAAACTCACGCCTTTATTCCCAGAGTGGGGTAGGCAGAGCTACAGAATTACCAACAACTATAAAAACTTTTTGATAATTCTGTATCCACATTTTGCACACTTAGGCGAAGATGTTTACCAGTGTATTAGTGACAGGTTGCAAGCCCATCGCCTAACAGTAATCATTAGTTCAGTACTTAAAATATCTTGGACTAGAGGTAGGTTCCCCGTGTGGTTGCCGGGTTAGAATAGTGCCACTCCATATCTTCCCGTGGATGTCGTAAAAGACGGCTAAGGGAATAAAGGCGTATAGTATTGTTAGGCGATGGGCTTGCAACCTGTCACTAATACACTCGTAAACATCTTAGCCTAAGTGTGCAAAATGTGGTTACAGAATTATCAACAAGTTTTTAGAGTTGTTGGTAATTCTGTAGCTCTGCCTACCCCACTCTGGGAATAAAGGCGTGAGATTATGTATGTGTATGTATGTAGAGGTAGGTATACGAAAAACAAAAATAATAGTACTTACTGTAGCATTCCATTCCGGTCGAGCAAGAATCTGGGTGGTGAATCAGTAAATACGTACCTAATGCACATATAACTAAATACATTTCATTTCATTCAACAACTCACAGCTATACGTTATGAGTGAGCTAGAACCAACTACGGTACCTCGAAACGGTAGGCAAGTGTGGTTATTGGTTTTCGATAAATTCTACTAGGAAATCTGGACTTGAACATGTACAAACGCTGACCGCAATCGATATGCGGCAGCGTCAACTTCTGCTGAAAAACCAGCCTCCTATTTCAGCACCCTAACAATGACAGGTGACAGGTGACAGGTGACATTTTAGAGTACATGGAGTTGCTTATATAAATTCAAGTGATTTGAAAACTTGTTAACTCTACAATTTATACCGAATTGACACCAGTCACCTGTCATTGTCAGGATAGTGAAATAGGGGGCTGGTATATCTGCTCTGTGGGTAGGTTTCATTTCTTTAAAACTTTCAACTTATCATTCATTTATATTGTGACATTTGTTTACATGGAAGCACTCAATATCTAACACGCTAAAATCGGTCATTTTCACAAAATGGCCGCCCGCCAATGTTCAAAATTCGAACGTTCCTCGAACTGATAACGTTCGGAATTTGAAATCCCCGCGGGACCACCCAGCCGCGCAGCCGTTTATTTATCGTTTTAATTAAACAGCATAGCTCGGAGGCTCTGCCCCAAACGCCTATGTGACAGATCGTAATTCTCAACTTTTGCTACTGGATAATAAAATGTGATTTGGTTTTCAAGCCTGCGCTGGGTCTTTATTGAAGAGTGCATTTGTTATACAATTGTATGGTCAAGGGCAAAAGTATACCTACTAATACAATAAAGTTTTTAAAAGTTACGCGTTTTAATATTATTGAAATTTTAACTGGCACTATATTTTTATCCTTGACAGTACTGTGACCCTAGATGAGATGCATTCGGCGAACGTTTTCGTTATCGAAAATGTTTTAATGATATACCTAAGCTGAATATTGGTCGCGTGAGAGATACTGAATTGCCGGTGTAATGATAAAGCACAGATTATAGAGGTATACTAGTTATTTCGTAAGCTAAAGTCTGTCATTTGATGGCGCTTGCTAGCTTTTGATTGTCATTGGCACTTTTTATGTGGTTGAACTAGATTAAATATATATTAAAAACCCCCGATGTAATTAATGTTATGTTAATTTAATGTAACATGTTTTATTTTATTTCACATTCTATAATAATTTAGGGGCTTTAATCATAATCTGTGAGCCTAGTTAACTTGCATTCGATAAACGTTATCGTTATCGAAAATGTAAAGTACTACCTATTGATTTGATGTAAGCTTCCGGACGGTCGCATCGAGCGCTTATTCAATACATTTTGTCAGTTTTCGAAACTCGTTAACGTTAGTGTTATGCATCTCGTCTAGCCCACGATCAAGATCATATCCGCCCCGTAGCAGGCTCCACTTCTATTAACATGGTAGTGCGTGTATTTTTATTTCGTTGGATAAAGCGGTGATATGTTTGACTCTGCGTTACTTGCCAGTAATTTTTGAAGTAATTTCAATTTTCTGGTTTGTAATTCATCGATGTATTGAAAAGCAAGTTGTCGACGAGAAGCATCTTTAATAGCGTAACATAGGACGCTGTTACGCAATAATGTGTCAATCCACAACGATTTAGCAATAAAGTGTCAACCCTCAATACTTTCGTCTTGGGTTGACATTATATTGCTAAATAATTGTGGGATGACATATTTTTGCATAACAGCGTCCTGATAATACCCAGAATAGATTTTAGAATAACTACGATTATAGTAAATCAGTTCTAATTTAAGTAAGTACTAACTACCTAGTATTACATTAAAAAATTATGTATTATTTGATGTAACAATCATACTTAAAACACAAATATGAATCGCCATTCATCATTCTGGCTAGTGATTCTGTAAACAACGCCGGTCGTGCGGAATGTCGAATGATATCCAAGCGGCGAGATTAAGTAGTCCCGTCAGTGCGAACAAAACACATTGTAGCGCGTGCATTTTCAATTAAGCAGCCTTATACGTTCGACCCATCGGCAGGAACCATGTTGCTAAATTGAAAATGCACGCGCTACAGTGTGTTTTGTTCGCACTGACGGGACTACTTAATCTCGCCGCTGGGATATCACTCGACAGTCCGCACGACCGGCGTTGTTTACAGAATCACTACCCTGGTTACCCATGCGGCCACAGACAGAGACAGACGTTGCTTTAGATTAAAATTTCAGGGGCTCTACTTTGAAATCCGTAATTCGAACTTCGTCTACGGCTATCCCTTTTGCTTTCGCCGCGTAACTAGTTCGTAACAAAGTGACGGGGCGATACAAAGTTGAAATTACGGATTTCAAAGTAGAGCCCCAGGTGACAGCGTTGAAAGCTGCAAAGCCATCCGGTGGCGCCCTAACACAGCGGAGACGCATCTTGTTGGTTTTTTAGACGGTATTCTGAGCTTTCTGCTCTGGAGTGTTATTCTCTCAAAAATAACGGATGGTCGGACGAACGAGCGAAATCGCAGCGGCGAGTTTCAGTAGTCCCGTCAGAGCGAACAAAACACATTTTAGCGCGAGCTTTTTCAATTTAGCAGCCTTATACGTTCGATCTATCGGCAAAAACCATGCTGCCAAATTGAAAATGCACGCGCTAAAATATGTTTTGTTCGCACTGACTGGACTACTTAAAGTCGCCGTTTGGACATTCACTCGTTCGTCCGTCCGACCGTCGTTGTTGAGAGAATAACTACCCTGGAGTTCGTCTTACCCACCCTAGCCCCCAATTAGAGATAGAATGCCTTAATTCATTTACCAACGATAAAAAAGATTTAATGTAGAGGTTGCCAAAATAAAATACAACACATTGTAATTGGAATATTTTTATTAACAGATCGTTATAATGTATTTTTTACAGTCGTGAATAAATTACCGTTTTTGGTAAAAGATTACCGTTTTGTCATTTACCGGGATTCGTCACATTTCAATACCGGAAACTTATCGATTACTGATTACTTTATCATGTTTGCTACCATAAATATTATTGCGTAATATTAAATCGACGGCGATAATCTCAATCGTATAAAAATTATTATAAATAAGAGGTGTATCTAACGAGAAAAAAAAACTTAAGTTGCGTTTCCACCAAGAGCGTTAATCCGTAAATATTCGATAACAAGCACATTGCAGACGAAGACGAATGCTCTACCAAGAGTTTCGTTTCGAGTTCGCTTGCAAACCAACGCATTTGTTTCGATATGTCGTAGTTCGTTATTCTGACGGCCATTCTGGCGGAAGGTTGTGCTCGCGTGCCCGCGTAATTGTTTGAAAATCGAAGTTCGAAATCACGTTGCCGCCATCTCTTTTTCACGATTTTACCCAAATAACGAGAGGGCATTTGGAGTTTCGAATTAAATATCTACTTCATAGTAAACATACAGTGATTACTCTTGATGAAGACGTTCCTCTTCGTTATTAAATTATCACTTACGCCATAAAATGACCCTTCGCCTTGTACGACCGTCATCGCCATCGACACTAACGATAAAAACTATACAAAAAAGGAACTAAATGATCGTGTACTCATCGGTTGACATGTTTAACCTTATAACTACAAAAAGATCTTTCGCATGAGATATTTCCCGTTTACTGACGTCACTAGTTTTCACAAGAGCTGGCGAGAAAGGGAATTGAACGAAATTAATTGTGTTAGTGGCACTTATCAGAGGTTGAAACATGCTTCAGGAAACCTATTTCAGGTCATAAGTATCAATTTGCATATTTTTCTAAAATTCTGCATCCGATCATCTCAATTGCTTATCTATACTTATCACTACATAGTATAAAACAAAGTCGCTTCCCGCTGTCTGTCAATATGTATGCTTAGATCTTTAAAACTACGCAACGGATTTTGATGCGGTTTTTTTAAATAGATAGAGTGATTCAAGAGGAAGGTTTTTATGTATAATAAACTCTGTTTTATGTACGGGTGTAACAGAAAACTGGCAAACTGAAGCGAAGCGAGGGCGGGTCGCTAGTTATTAATATTATAAAGTTAAAGAGTTTGTTTGTTTGCTTGAACGCGCTAATCTCAGGAACTACTAGTCCGATTTGAAAAAAAAAAAACAGTGTTAGATAGCCCGTTTATAGAGGAAGGCTATAGGCTATATCATACTCACATAAACCGAGGCGAAGTGAGTGCGGGTCGCTAGTTAGTTAATAAGTTTGTAAAGGTTATACTCGTATGTGTGACAAATAAGGAAAGAAATATATGCAAAATTATAAATTGGACCAATATTTTTATAGACTTTATTATACCTGGGTCATAATTTTCTGATTTCGGTCAGTTTGTGTTTTGTTATCAATTTTATACACATATATACTGTATCGTTTATTCATTCGATAAAACCGTACCAGCTCTTGTGAAATGACGCCTTTACGCCTCCGTGGCGATATGCTTACGTTTAGTTGCTGAGATGACTCCTAGACACGCTTGAGATATCAGGGATGATTTAAAACGGCTTATGGCATATTCCACCACCACCCACTGCTTGCGTTTCAAATATCAAAACCATAATGGTATAACTCCAGATTAGTTCTAGCCAAAACACTAACGTTTTCACTTTGAATTAATTAATCAAAGCTCTCATTATACTTTTGAGATACGGATATTACTTTAAACGCCGCGCCTACAAGTCATATCAGCACTTTACTACTAACATTTAACACTATGGAAATTCACATTAAATTTTACCTATTGTTTATACTATCTTACGTAAAATATTAATTTTCAATAAATAATAATAATAGCATATATTAATAAAAAAAACTCTTATCCATCAGTTCACTGAGAAAGTTTTTAAAATAATGCATGTTTCTTTGTAAGCTACTTACGGAATTCAGAGCGTACCGAATAGTAAAATTATAAGTTTAATGGTACAGTACGAGTACCTACTTATGTCAACTTCACTTGCATCCATTGACCGTTGTTCGTATTTCTCAGAAACACCAGCCGACGACGTAAGTACTGTATTTTTTAACAATTCAATAATCATCAAGGGTACCTTCTAAAGTCTAAGGGTGAAGACTGAAGAGTAAATAGACATTTATTAATCGATTTCACTTTGAATGAGAAAATTACGTTAAATTAATGAAAAATGGACGGACATCCAAATGCTCTAAGACGCTATTTAAAACATAAAAAGCCCAAATGTGTACATACCATTACAAGGGTAGGAATTAGGCATATTAATGGCAAAAAAGTGTATACGTACCCTACAAATGTTACTTACATTTTTTGTATATCTATACATTTACTTGAAATTTTGATCAACTTCATTTAAGTCTAAGTATATGAAGAAACCTGTTAATTTACAACCTCCTGAGATTCAAACACTACAGTCCGAATCCTAAAAGTGTTTAAACGTAAAATAAAATGATAAACACCACGTGTTAACCTTAAAGGGTTGCAAGGTTAACACATTTGATGGCCAAGGACGTCATATGGAGCTCATTTTCTATAGGGCTTAAGGAGCTCGGCACTTTATGTTAATAAGTTTCAGAAACACTGGCATAAAGATGACGTAAGTCGTTCTAAACGAATGGTCAACCACAGACAAATATCATTATAAGTAGTATCCACAGTTTCAAAAATAATGTCCCGTCTCCGATGTCAGGATACCTACTAAAAGCGCTTAAGTATACCTACATCTTTTTGAGTATTTCATCCGCTACCATATTTTTGTCCTTGTCTGTAAAATCAGTCTACAGTACCGAAATATGTACACGTACTCTCAAATTAAGAGTTTCCTAAAGTGCAAAAGAGGCGGACATAATTTAGTTAGTTCACCGTTCTCCATGTGTTTGAAAAATGAATATTTTTTATTTATTTATTTACATTTTATAATATTTAAGGGGCTTTGAACAAATAACTTTGAGTAAACCAGGCCACTAGCGCCAATACCAACGGGTAAAAATTAACAGGGTAAAACAATTAAGTAATAATGAACATTATACAGTTATGATAAGGTTGTTGATATGTGCATTTATATAGTGGTTTTAGTGGTGAGTGTCTAGCTAAATTGGTCGAATGCCATATTACGAACTGTTATAATCTGCCAAGACAGGGATAAGTCTATTGAATTTATATATTACTGTCTCTCTTACAGCCTTAATCTTGACAGGTTTTGACATCTTATAATAGTATAATACAGCCTAAGTTGTACCTCCTGGGGCGTTATACTACACTTTACCCTATCTATCGCAATCGATAGCTTTGATTTACTTGTCATTAGAGAAAACACAAAACCAAACGAAAACAATAGGTGTAAAAATAAAGTAGAAACCCCTGAAGCGTAAATTTTCGATCGTCAAATGACTAACACCCGCAATACAGCGACGACATCTCATTGACCCCCTCTAATTCCAAGTCCCTGACACATAAATAATTTACACAAATTGTATCTATTTAGCTAAGTAAGTAACATTTAGTCAATTGTGGTCTATTTAAGTAAGTAACAAAAATGTATTATTTAGTCTATTAATCGGTGTATTGCTATAGGAATTAATTGTAGTGGTGCATCTATTCTTCACTATGTAGTAACTGATTTGTTTCACAATACATAATTATTTCACTTACGAAAGCGTCTATTTTACTACAAGTCATCGGCTATCACTATAACGCTCGCTCTCATTAGACAGTATAGTTAAATATATCATGTTTCAGAAACACGAAGCCCATGATTATTAAAAAGTTAGACGTAAAGTTTACTAGTGAAATAACTATATTCCACGTACTAAACACCGCTAAAAGTTTAATCCGAACACTGTTCACTTTGCCGTACACTGTAAAGGTCTCTCTAGCGCTCACATAGCGCAGAATAGTGGCTATGGGCAGTCCATAGAATTCGGGCTTGGTGGTCCCCCCATCACGCTGTACGGGGGGCTGTGCGGGGGCAGGGATTGTATAGAACCCATAGGTCCGTGGTACATGTCCATTTCCAACGAAGCGTCTGGCGAACACTTGTCCGACATCTTGTTTTCTTGCTTGGTCACCATTCGTCGCCACTTGGCCCGCGCATTCTGGAACCAAACCTGCGGACAAAAACGAATCTTGAGTCGGTGTTGGTATATACACTGCCTTATAAGGAAAGTCGCCGAGCTAAAATTCGCGGTTTCGCATTGCTTTTTTCGTGACCGCTTACATCGGGAGTCGTGAGAAAAGGCTCGTGTTGTGGGTCTACGTATTCGGTGAATTGAGGCGAATATGAAACACCTAACTTAGTCGTAACATTGAAATACAAGTATGTACCTACTTACAAAATACAACAGCGTCATTCGTCTAATGTGCGACAGTGTCCGTCACTAATAAAGATGTGACGTTCTAAGTTATCCGAGAATTTTCAAGACCGAAGGTCTCTAGAGGGCGATTCTAAGAATACCTACCTGACGACACATCTCTACTCTCAGACGCCAATCGGAGAATATGTAGAGCTAAGTTGTTGTTGTTTTATTTGTCCCATCGTAAACGGGACACGAAAGATTTAGAATATCTCCGCGTTTTGTAGGCCACGCGAGAGCGTTCCGCAGATCTGCCGTTGTGGGTTGCGATGCGATTTTATCAGTAATTAGCGAGATTACCCCGCTGCACTCGGACCGTAACGTTGGGCGCGTTCGGGCCTTCTCGGGCCTATTCGGCTCCTCTCGGCCCGCGCCTCGACGTCCCAATTTTATTACAAGCACGTGCTAAAACACCTCTGGAAATGCAAATATTAAAATGGCATTTAAGAAACGGTTTTCGTTACTTAAAATGTAAACTTAGATGTAATTATCTTCATTTGTAATTAATACTTCGTTTGAATTTTAAAGGAGCTTGTTAATTTTCGAGTTTAATAGGGTCCCGTTGTAAATTGGAAAATACTTAATCATGTCAAGTCTGTCTATTTATCTATCCGTATTTCACAAACCTTAAACGTGATTGAGATACGACGACCAGTTCATACATAACATATAATTCCCTGCTTACCTTGACCTCCCATTGCATTTAATCTTTAGGTACTTATATGCCGATAGAGCTGATCATTTACCTACTAACGCGTTCTCTAGATGATTGGTTCTTCAAACTAAACAACCAATCGGCAGCTTCGCACGCACGCGAGCATTTAGGTGTGTAAGCGTTCGCTAGAATGATCGATCGATGATCGCTTTAGGGAACACTCACATAAATGCTCAAGTCTATCAGCAGTATCAAATGTCTTGAGGTCTAACTTAATTGGTATTATTACTTTTTTTTTACATTGTTCATGGCATGGAACTGGAACCCTAAATTAATATCAGCTCGACACGCACTTGGCCGGTTTTTAATTGTAGTGAGCACACCGCGTTTGATTCGGAAGGCATACCTGTATCCACTCGCCACGGAAAGTTGACAGCGGTAATTATGAATCGTGTAACTTTTTTACACTTTTATAATACATCGTTCACAGTCAACACCAGACTTTAAAGGCAATTAACATCGTTATACCTAGACCTCATACGGCAAACAAACAAAAAATGCCCCAAATACCACACCATTCTAGATTACAATCTGCTTAAAAAGGCGTTAACAACCAATTTTGTTTGGCATTACAATAATTTCTAATTAAAACTGACTTTCTCTAGACTTTCAGCGGTTTAAAAAAGAATAAAAACCTAGCCTATTCTGCTGTCACAGATTCAATAATAAGGTCCTAAAGCGCGGATTTCAAACTTGGAACGTTCCCACGGCGCGAACGTGGCGGCCAATGGCGCGCGCGCCCGCGCTTTCGGCCCCGCCCCCGCGTTATGGCCGCTGTGGATGTCGCCTAGTGCCAAAACTAGCCTGCCAGCATCTCAGATAAGAAATAGGTACACGTTTTGATAAACGTTTCTCTTTCAGTGTAGCGAATTGTCGAGAGAGATAATTTTAGTCGGCGGCTATTGTCTACGTTGAGTTCCTTAGTGATAAATCATCACTTTGGTATTAATCCAGCACCAACTTCTTGGTTAGTAATAAAATTTGGCTATGACATGGAAAATGTCTTTCGTATAAAAAAAAAACTTTTAAATCCCTTTACGATCAACCAAATGTCGTTGACCTTAGTGCCTTAAAATAATAATGTGGAATTTGTCTCACGTTAAATAAGTAGAGCTAATTTATATTTTTTTTCTTGCTCACTGAAAGGTTCGATATCATTACGGTATCAGCGGGCTTAGTATGGCTGCATCAGGTATTGTGTGTCAAAATCAAAAGTGGATACAGCATCCGTCACTCTCGTACATATTTACATGTCAGAAGGTGACGGATGGGCCCCTGAACGCCACTCAAAGTGTAAGGGCCACTTGCACGCAGAATTTAACCCTGGGTTAAGGCACTAACTCGAGTTAGTAGACGTCAGATTCATACGAAAACTGACATTTTAATTCGAGTTAGGCGGACTTGCGCGGACCAGAGTTAGCCCTTAACCCAGAGTTAAGCGTCTACTTTTGTACGTGGTTTGCCGCCTAACCTCGGGTTAAGACGCTAACTCTGGTCCACGCAAGTGGGCCTAGTTAATGGCATTCTGAATTCGTATTTTAATAAATAAGCTTGTTTAATTACTATTGAATAAATGAAAACAATTGTGGCCATGTTGAATCTCATGTCGTCGTATCAGGTAGTAGCAACACTTAAAAAAATAGGTCCCTATGTCTGGCTTTTGGTTGCCCGTCAAATGGTGTATTACTTATTTATTTCCACAATAATAAAAGACGAACAAGCGAAGCTGCAGCAAGCAGTCGGATTGTCTACCTCGTTACACAGAAGAAGACTATAGTGCACAAACAAATACGTTTTAACTCCATGTGTCTCTGTTTACAGCCCGAACATGCCCAGCACAAAGAGAGAGGGAAATAGAAACGGGTAATATCCGTACGTCGTCTTATATAAGTACTAGCAAATCTCCGTTGCACCCTTTCCAGCATAAGAGTGTACTAAGCTTCCACAGGGTCCCAGTTAAACTCAAACCTAGTACAAACGACACCCCGCACTTCAGAATCCGTCAAGTTTTTATTCATTGAACCTACTAGTACTTATCACTTTCGTAAATGTTATTCTTTAAAAACAGTTATTTTTTAAAACACCGATATATTTAAATTTATACTTCAATGAATGATAATGACAATGACAATGAAAATTGACATAATCTTATAAAATACTTTAGGTACTTCAGGAAGCGGATATTTTAAAAACTGTTCCATATTAAGAGAAAAAAATGGTAGCCTATTTGTAACGGCTATTTACTAACTGTCTGTAATAATTTAGCCACCGTTGGTAAGCACCTAAAAACATTACCTTTCTTATTTGTAAAAACGTACTTTATTTAAAAGCTAATTTTCACATTCTACTGTAGATACTAATCCTTTTCCAACATATAAGTCTGTCCCTCTCATTAGCCTAAACATTTAAATATAACCACAACAACTCTCCGAGCAACGTCGCGCGACAGACCATTAGTTACCCCGTCAGATCGACAAATGACGTTCAAAAATAGATTTTATACTCGTATGTTACGAATCAATTTGATTTGACGGCGCTATGCTATTAGTCGCTAGGGCTGAGCCTTTTAGCCGAAACCGAAACCTATTTTGCCTAACTGTTTGTTTTTTAAATTTAATTTGTATAACTTTATGTCATTTGACAAGCGATTGACTTCTACCTCACCTTGGGGGTTATTATGACATGGCTATGCAGTTCTGTTTACGCTGGTCGAAAAGGAAAGTGCTATATAGCTGCTATAGCTTTGTCCATTACGCTCGCCGTAAAATGAACTGCATAGCCATGTCATCATAATAACCCCCCTGATGGTAAGTGAGTTCAATGATTCAATAGCTACCCTATTATTAATTAGGTACCATTGCACAGATTAAGTTTACAATTTTGTAGGATAAATCACAATTAGCTTATTGATGGGTACCTAGGTATACCCAAGCTGACGTTAAAATACCAACTTTACGACTAAGAATGATGTCGGTTGTCAATAAACAACATCTGTACGCTCATCATTTGAAACCGTTGCGTAATCTGGTAATTGAAGGTTAAGACTAAGTCCCTGTTTGGATCATTACCTTATGCTGATACATAATTGTTTTTTTTTTTCGAAATATGACTAAGAAGCCAGTCCATTAACATAATATAAAGCCGAAAATGCGGACCGAGTGATGACGATGGTGATTGTTATGTATGCAATATGTAATGATAATGAAACATGTAGATATGTTTTAGTTCCAATGTAAATTAATAATTTCATAACTGATATCCCAAGTCGTAACTTTTTCATCTGGTATATTATTACAACTCGTTTAGCCGATATTACTAACGTAACTAATGTAGGATCGCCTACAAACTAATAAGAAATATTCCTCGTTAGCCGAATCTATCAGTAGCAAAACGGAAGAAACAGCTGTTTATTTATTTAGCCAAAACCACTTCTAATAGCCATGACTGAAATAACACGAACAAATGACAAATTCTCCGAGTCACTTAGCCCATTAATTAACTTCTGAAATCTTTATTCACAATAAACTCGTGTTAATATTAAGTTGTTAGAGTTTTCGTTGAATCTGACCTAAATTTGTGGGACAGTAAAAATACTATTTTATTACAACGCAATTTTGTAGTGAAGACGGGCTGTAAAATTAAGCTTCTTTTTATTTAAGTATTTCTTCATGTCGTCATGTCTAATAGTAGGGTATTAGTTTCCTACTACATATAACAGTATAAATGTCTAAGTGCTGACTGTGTTTTTATTAACTTGTAACTGTTTATTTGAAAAACAGGCTAAGGATTAAGGAAGCGTGGTTCACCACACAGACTCACGCAGTTCTTTTTGAATGCCAGAAATTAGGATTTTTTCCGAGGGGATAAAGACAACCAGCATTTATTAGTTTTAGGGGTCATTCCATTCGACCAAGAATCTATAAATTGACGATGAACCATAAAGCTCTACTTACGCAGCAATTGTTTTTTATAGTACAAAAAAAAGCAAATAAACAAGCAGGCTATAGGCAGACCTCGAGACTGTAGATGCCTCGACACCATAACTTGTCTCCCAGTTGTCTTCCCACCAGAATACAATAAAAAGTTTGAGGGTGATTAGGTCGTAGGTACAGTCACGTCCAATAATATAGACACAGTAAAACTTTCAAAAATATGTCGACACAACTCTGCTGCAAGGGAATATGGTTGTATTTATATATATTTCTGTAACCTTGTTAATGTATACATATTTATAGACGTGACCGTACGGAAAGGGTGATATAGTCATAGCGATCTACCTGGAACCATCACGTAACCAGGGAATCTGTTCTGCTCGGTAAAACCATATTGCTTTTGAGTTGTTATCGTATTGTCAACGGTACCAAAGCTCTTATTCACTTGACAATACAATACGTTACCATGGCACTAGAAATATGGTTTTACGGAGTTAAATAAGAGTCCTAGCAGTGTTTTACGGACCGTATCCATAAGGTTCAATGTAGTGTGACTCTAGATAATAATATGCATTCGGCAAACGTTATCGTTAGGACGGGTGCGTATCTACTCACATAACTTTTTAAGTCCTATTATCGGAAAAGTCCGAAAATGTTTCTCACACCATTTTACATCATAATGATCACTCTTCATACTCTTCATATTTAATAGATACTAATGATCGGAACTCATAATCATCTGAATTCATAACGCCAATATTCATGGAACAGTACACTTTTCAAAATTTATTAAAAATTTTACGTGTACAAAAGGTTAGGTTAGGTTAGGTAAGATTTATAAAAATCCTCAAAAAGTAACAGTTTCTTAAAAAAATGCATTATGAGTTGCGATAATTATGACTTAAAAAGTATGAAGAAAAAAGTATGAGGAAAAAAATTATGAAGAGATATTATTATGAATACAAATCGGTAGTAAAACAAAAAATGGGAATAAGAATTTTATGTGAGCCAATATGGACCCCGTTAGGACCCATACATGATGCATGACGCTATGTAAACGGTTTTCGAAAACAGAAGGCGACGCGACGGCGCCGGCGCAGATTACGTCAATCCTTATAGAGTTGGATCATTTTCGACGAAGTAGAATGCAAGAAGCAAATCATGTATCAATTGGGGTGACGTTTTCAGAGTGTTTTAAACCGGTTTTGAACCAGAAGAACGGTAGGTATAAAGGACAAGGTGCCGCCTATATAAAAAAAATCGTCATACATTTAGTAAATCATTACTCTGGTAGGTACCTGTTATATAGTTTGTCACCAAATGCATCTTGCCTAGGAGCTGTCAAGTGGATAGGCAAGTGTGAGTCAAATGATCAAGGTGCGACTTGGCCTCTATACAATTTACTTTAAAAAAAAAAAATGAAATGAAATGAACTTGCTTCTACCTTTACATACGAGTATATCGTTATCTTACGGTCGTCGGAGCGACTATACCTACTAGCATTACCGATCGCGTGGCAGAATATTGATTATATTCCATCTAATATGCCATAAACACGCTAAGAAGAAGAACAACATGATTATATGAAAAAGCGAGATAGACTAAAACAAATGGAAACAAAGCCCCAATAGAATGCTTACGGACGCAGGGGTCAAGTAAAGATTGTCGATGAGCTCGACGATTCAAGAGAATATAGCCACAGATAGCTGCACGCCATTCATCAACGTCCGCTGTCACTGATAGATGACTATCTGTGACTAATAGTGGCATTATGTCTTAAGTCTTAAGTCTTATTTAGGCCGGTCGCACATCACAACAAAATTTCTCATGCCAAATTACTTCTAAATTCTGTTTAGAAAGGTGCAAATACTTTTATAGTTTCGTTAAAAAAAAATAGTTGTTTACATTTAAACTGAGAAATTAATTAATCATGACTAATACGAATGCAATGCACGAACATATCGATAATAATAATTGTGTGAACGGCACCTTAATCGTTTTAGTTCTGCTTACAGATTTTATTTTCCGAGGTTAACTTTTGATGTCAGATACATAACATGGGTATAAATACTTTTCTGATTTTAATTAATTACTTTCACCTTGTGAAAACTTCGTATCTTTTCTTTTCACATGTCAATACTACATATAAATTTATATACCTATACCTACTTACAAACTATCGTTTTGTAAAATCTTCGTAAACAGTTTTTGACTTGTCAGTTTGCTTTCCTACTGTTACGCGTTCTCTAAATAACGATGAAGTCTCAAACTTCAGCAAAAAGCGAAATGTCGACATTTCTCATAAACCTTGAACTATCACGCCATCGCGCCGAGTGAGCGAGATGGCTGCACGCGATGACATAACAGCATGCGATGCATTAAGGGAATTTTAGTTATTATTTATTTTTAAAACATATGTAATGTTCTTAAAAATGTGGGGGATTTTAAAATGCAAAGTTTTTCGAAATCCTCTGTTATACAAAAACAAAGTCGTAATTTTGACGAAGGAAAATAATAACAATTAACAATTATTAAGTGACTGCTGAAAATTTAAACAGACAAACACCCCCTATAATTGTGACCCCTACTTTCAGGTTTATATCTCTTAAGCGGACCAAGCGAATTTCATGAAACCTGTATCTACCTACCATCGCGGTTAATTTTTTTCTTTCTTTAAAATAGAACGTGTACAGATCGATCCATCCGTTTGACAGCTTCGATGCAACATACAAACCCGCAGAGTCACAGATACACCCGTAAAACTGATACTTTTGGTCGAGGATTTTTAAGCTACTATACATACATACATACCTTCATGTCTGTAATCCCAGTGGTGTAGGCAGAGCTACAAAATTACCTACAACTCTAAAAACTTGATGATAATTCTGTAACCACATTTTGCACAATAAGGCTAAGATGTTTACCAACTTATTAGTGACTGGTTGCAAGCCCATCGCCTTACACAGCACTCGAGCCTTTATTCCCTCTTTCGCGTCTTACGACATTCACGGGAAAACATGGAGTGGCACTATTCTAACTCGGCCACCACACAGGGTTAAAGCTATTATATGCTATGCACGTATAATAAGTGCAAGAGGTCTTAAAATGTATTGTGTTCCGGTTGAGTCGGTTGGATGGAATACAATAGCTGACCATTCGTAAAAGCGTATTTATACGAGCATCTGAGAGAGACGTTATGGTCTGTATTAGCCCGAAGGTTGTTTTAATGCTATTATGTTATCATAAAGGATGATGAAGCAAACAACATGGTGAGTTCTCTGTTTTGTTTGAATATTATTTCCGACATCTACATTTCATCCCTTTACTTTCTGAAACTCGTATCTGATCAAATAGATAGGAAAAACACACATTTTCCTAAATTATAAAGAATACTTTCCTATCTAACTATTCCAACAAATAGGAAGTTAAGGAAAGGGACGATTTGCCATTTTCAAGCGCAAATGGAAATAATATGCAAACTCACTTTATTAACATTTTAAGATAGTAATGTGAATATTTAAATGTTTATGTCGTCATAGTTACGGTTGACGTTATAAGTAGCTGCACACACTGGTGCTTTGTCACTTTAACATCGAGATTGAACTACTTCCATAATATGTCAAAGGCGTTAAAGCGACAAGGTACAAAAGTATTCAGCTACTTATCGCAACTTTACTTTCTCAACCTCGTATCTCATCGAATAGATAGAAAGGTAGTCTTTATTTTTTAAGGAACATGAGTGCTTTTCCTATACAGATTCGATCATATACGAGGTTGAGAAATTAAAGGGACGATAATAAGATTAATAAGGCACAATATTTAGCAATTATTAGTACTAGCAGGGTGTTTTAGGCAATTATTAGTACTAAGTACTTACGTGTATTATGAACAAAATAACATTAAAAGACATTTTCAAGTCTGAATGCAAATTTTCACTTCATTAATGAACTATTTACAAAAAATTAGTGTCTCTTAAAATTCATTTTGTATTCAAAAGCAATAAGGACACATTTGTGTAGGTACATTTATTTAGGAAAATACTAAAACATAGACCATAAACTCAACGCGAAAAGATTCGTAGTTAATTTTAACGTTACGCGTTCAAAGAAAGAGTCATTAGCGAACGTTAAAACATAACGTAGACTGAAAGTTTAATACTGTTGCAAGATTCCAACTAATTAGGCAGTCAAATGAACACAGCACTGAGAAGATATTTCGCCTGTTTCTATGAAACATAACTGTGATTTCTTGTTGAATATTTGCATGAGTATTCAAAGAATACTAATTATACAAATATCTCCCTGATTCTACTACCTACTAGGGACAAAGGATATTTCAGGGGTCCTAGTGAAAAAGGATGTAACATGTAAGTCTCCTGTAGATCAAGTGAAAAAGGGTTTAAGTTTAGTATACTCCGTTTGTGCTTATACCCGTTTTTTATTACGAGTTAAGTCGACTTACACCCTTTTTAATTAGTACACTAGATTTTTACAAATTTTAGTGGTGATGTGGAGATAAAGCAACTGGTAAAATTACTAGCATCAAGGCCTTGAATCTTAGTCCTCAGGGTTGGCAACGATTTCCGGCCTTAGGATTGCAATCTTAAGATTGCAGTCTTAAAAATTCAAATGTCTATGGGTCACAGATGCCACTTACCATCAGGTGGCCTGTGTGCTCGTTTGCCTTTTCAATGGCATAAAAAAATATAACTTACTTCAGTCGTGTTTGTAATATTCGTCAAATGGGTAGTTTTCGAAAACAGTGTAGGTAGGTAAGAAAAGGTTTGTCACTAATTGGACCTTGAATACGTTGAAATAGAGTCAAAAAATGACGAACCTTTTTTTACCATGACTATACCTAGTTAAGCATCAAAATTAAGAAACGGTTTGATTTGTCATGAGTCATGAGAGTGGGAGTAACCGTTAATTGAAATAAAAAATAATTAAATGAATATCGGCGGACAAACTCACACCAATTGACCTAGTCCCAAACTACGCTTTAGGCTTGTACAATCACCAGCAATAGTATATTATCCAACATTGGCCACAAAAATACACTGAAAAACCGAATGGGTTGATTTTACTAAATTTTAGGACCTACCTATGAGTTTGGTTGAGTTAACACCTGACCTTAGTAAAAACAACACATTGAAAAGGTTGCTTCAACCTTTTTAGTGGTTAACTCAACCAAACTCACGTGTAGGTCCTATTTTAACCATAAAACTTAGTAAAATCAACCCATTTGTTTTTTCAGTGTATCTGTCACGCTCCTGTACCTCTAGTAATAATGACGTGTCAGATATTTTTACGTTCAATGTTGGATAATAATTATTGCTGGTGACTGTCCTATGGGTAACAAAAAACATAGTTACATACATTTAATCACGCCTGTTTTCCAGAGGGGTAGGCAGAGACCACGTCTTTCCACCTGTTATGATCCTGGCAAATCTCTTTCGATTCTTCCACATTCATACTTTATATAGAAATAAATGCTAATATGCATATAAATACTCAAACTCTTTACACAAATATAGTCCATACCGGCAATCGAACTCGGAACCGCTTACTTCTAGGTCACTATCACATAGGCTAACCGCGTCGACATAATAGGCTATTTGACAGGTTTTTGAAAACCATCTCAGATTATTTGTTGGTGTTTATTGAGTACTCCAAAAGTGGTAATTTTAAATTATTTTATGTATTTCGTCTAAAAAAAGGAAATAAAAATTCACTTTTAAAATATGCCGCCAAAACGCTTTCTTGGGCAAGATGGCGTCGCACAGGAATCAGTGACGTCAGTGGTCAATACATAAACAAACTGACATTGGCTAATCATAGCAAAGCCAGAAAAACAAACAAACGTCAACTGTCATATAGAATATACAGACATCCTATAATCTGTGATATTTACCGACCCTTGACGTCATCATGGATTCGGCGCCGTTTTCGATAAAATGGCTACAGATAAAAAATTATCAAGTTTTATCGTGGTTTTTTGTATAAAAGATCCATTTTTTTTAAGTAAGAATACCTTAAATCGATTTTAAAACTCATAATTTATATGAATATACATAATTGTTACGTTTTTTTTCACCTTGTCAAATAGCCTATTATGAGGGAGAATGCGAATGTGTTAGCGATAGACAGCCGCTATGAATGAAATATGATCTTTATATAGGTAGTTTCCTGCCCAAATTCCAAGTGACAAGGATAGAGCTATATGAGTCATATATCTCTGTCCCTTTCACTGAATACGGCTACGGCTTATAATTGGTTATGTAGCCCATCAGTCAAGGTTAATTAACCAGGGGGAAATAACATACAGGGTGTCATTCCGTGGTGTGCGAGTTAATTGAATAAGGAAACTATTTTATTGTTCGCTATACCGGAACACAAGCTGACATGTATTATTATGACAATGATAATGACTGGCATACACAGACACCATACATTAACTAGTTCCTTTTTCAAACTGGTGTATGGAAAATCGTCACTAACGAACGACTTATTCGTCATTAAACAACTGAGTTTGAGCGCGGCCGGTATTCTTCATAAGCAAAAGCTTCTAATCCTACACTACCAACATTGTGTCAACTAATATCCGTTTGAAGACGATGTAAACCAAAACAGAATTGTAATCGTTTTTAGTCAACGGTTTTTTTTATAAAATACGTTATCAGAGTGAATGTGATATAACTTTCACATCATTAAAACACGAGCGCTCCCCTCAAAACCACATTAATTAAACTCAAACATCCTCAAACACACCAATAACGATCAAAGGCTACCTAAGTAAATAAAATCTCCTCATTTGTGATTAACGATGACTTTTCCTTAAATAAATAACTTGGAAAATAAATAACCCCGATAAATTGGTCGGGCGTCCGCTCGCCGCGAGTTCGCGCCACAGAATGACAAATGATGCCTTTTGAACACTCGACGGAAATTATGCGACCAACCAACCGACAAGCAGCGTTGGGCCTAATTACTAGAACATTTGATTGTGATCTTCTCCTTAAACCACAAACAAAATCCGACCATAGACTTAACGTAAGTGAGCTTGGTTTAGATTCAAAGTAAAATGTACTTAAAGTAAAATTATATCTGCCCGAATGTCGAGGTGTGACCATCCGATACTAATTGTAGGGAGAATATTTGTGTTCCAAATCCGAGCATGAAAACGTTTTGAAAATAGAACGTGGAATGGTTAGGTTTTTATATGGTTTTATTAACTGCCAGCAACAAGTGAGTATGTTTGTAGAGTTAACTGTGATTTTTACCGGACTGATTAACACGAATGGTAATGATTTTGGAAGTAAAAAATCATTATGTACCTATGTGTGATGTTACCGATGTCCGTCTTTTGGTATTCGCCTGTAGATTATCAGCTTGACCGATTTTGAAATACGTGGTATCGTTTATCCCAGCGAGCCTAGGCAAGATGCATTCTGCGAACGATAACGAAATAAAAGAAAAAGGGCTTTGGATAGTTTTGATTGCTTTTTTCCTCTATTATACTGATACTAGCGACCCGCCCTCGCTTCGCTTCGGTTTATTTGAGTTTTCTATAACACACGTACATAAAACAAAATTTATTATACATAAAAACCTTCCTCTTGAATCACTCTATCTACTAAAAAAACCGCATCAAAATCCGTTGCGTAGTTTTAAAGATCTAAGCATACATAGGGACAGACAGCGGGAAGCAACTTTGTTTTATACTATGTAGTGATGTAAAAACTATATTATTTTAACTTGGTGCGTTTAAGTTTAAGATAACAGTGATAATTCACTTATGACATCGTTTAGTGATAAATGAAATGTATACAATTTTTTATTTTAATTTAAAAGTAAATTAGGTAA
Organism: Acleris laterana; assembly: GCA_963966035.1. Lineage (NCBI taxonomy): Eukaryota > Metazoa > Arthropoda > Insecta > Lepidoptera > Tortricidae > Acleris > Acleris laterana. Next base: position 9,377,977 of record OZ014438.1, read on the forward strand.
CGTTAATAAATGAATCGAATGACAATCTCTAGGCTTAATCCGTAGCCTAGGTTAAAAAATAAACAATTACAAAAACGCAGTCAAAAGTTTAACAATAAAACAAAATATCGAGTTTCATTATAAGAAAATCTGGTTTTTTCCATAAAATGTTAAATTAAATTTCCTTTAAAAAATTCGAACAAATGTGAATAGGTACGTTCTTGAAGCTAACATGAGAACAAATTTGGTATTCTTACAGGATTTCAAAACGAATCTCGGAAATCTTTTTTTCTCTCGCTGACAAATCAAATCATAATTTATCCCGCCCTAAAGTGAACTTTTTCAGTCGACACTAAATAAACATGAAGTTTCAGATTTATTGCTGCATCGCGCTAATTGCATGGCCGTGCTATTTTGAACTTTAATGCTACAAGGCTAAGGTTGCGTTGTTCGCGAGTTATTTATACGCCATTGAGGACTAGTGAAGTTATGTCGACTTTAATGTGAGTAAGACGGGAAGGTCGATAAAATTAGGGTTCTATGTATAATTGGTTTTATTTTTGTTTCACACGGCACCTTGAGAAGGGTTCCGATGAAATAGCTGAGCCTTGCTTGTTATTATAATCAAAAAATGAGAAAATGCTGCACCCATGCCTCCCGAGAAACCTGAAGATTAGTTTATAAGTGTATTGTTTACATTTGGTTCACGACTATTAAAATTTGAAATAAAAACAAAATAAATAAAATAAAGTTTTTTTTGATTATTGTTGTGTTACCCCAAAATGCCCGTAATAGATAGGTACTAAATTATTATTTTATGACATGACCAAACATGTTTGGTAGTAAAAAGCCTACGAGAATATCAGTCCCGGTTTCGATCCCATGTAAACGCATATTATCTACTAGCGACCCACCCTCGCTTCGTTTCGGTTTATGTGAGTATGATATATAGCTTATAGCCTCCCTCGATGAATGGGCTATCTAACACTGAAAGAAGTTTTCAAATCGGACCAGTAGTTCCTGAGATTAGCGCGTACAAGCAAACAAATAAACAAACGAACTCTTCAGCTTTATAATATTAGTATAGATGATGTATTTCAGCATTACTTTATCGTCTTTAAAAATCTTACTTTTTATGTCTTCAAAAACAAACAGATTTTCGAAATCACATAAGTTTGTATTATAGGTAGATTATTATTTGTTCTTATGTATTCAAAGGGGCTTTTTCACACCCTGTATAAGCGTGGTTGACTGGTGCCTTACATAAGCTTAGCTAAGGCCTGTTGTTTGATCAGTAGTTAAATCGTTAAAATTCGTAATTCTTCGATTCCTTTTAAGGTATTATAACAATCAGTTGAGTCAACTACTGATCAAGCAACGGGCCCTCAGTGATTTAGCTAGGTCGATTTGTGTCAGAATTTACTAATTTTTTGAGTTCCGTACCCAAAGGGTAAAAACGGCACCCTATTACTAAGACTCCGCTGTCCGTCTGTCTGTCACCAGGCTGTATCTCATGAACCGTGATAGCTAGACACTTGAAATTTTCATAGATGATGTATTTCTTTTGTCGCTATAACAACAAATATCCCATAAAACAAACGTGATGTTTTTTGCCATTTTATGCTCGATATTAATGACGGCAACAAGTAGACGTTTGAAATATTCACAGAATATAAAGTTATATATTCACTTTAAAAATAAATAATTAAGTTAAAATAAAATAAATATCAAAGGGGGGCTCCTATACAACAAACGTGATTTTTTATCGATAATGGTACGTAACCCTTCGTGCGCAAGTTCTACTCGCACTTGGCAGGTTTTTTTAATACGTATAAGAAATGGGCAAGTTACTAAATCATCCGTCAAATCATGATGAAAGTATATTTTTCATAATCCTCAATAGTTTCACATTCCAGAACACAGAGTGTACGTGTCATCGATATCGGCATTCAAATGTCATCGATAAATCGATATCGATATACAAATGCCACCGATTAAATACCAACCATCAACGGGAATCACGTGATTTGTCTTATTTCACTGAAAAAATATCCCTTTTCTTAACGAGCTGCGTTAAAAAAGTGTTTCCTTGTAAAGCTTAAAGTCCCATCACTCAGGGAAAAGGCTACCGGAGTTTTTAATCCCCTGCCACATTACCAAACAGACGTAACTTGTATAAGTAACTAGTCGAATTTGAATATAATCGCGCGTGCTTAAGATTCGAATTGGGGTACGTTAACATTGTCGGTTGAAGTTTCTTTAGCAGCAAATTGAAATGTAATTGATTCGATCGCTTAATTATTCTGTTAATTGTTATTAATTAAGAAAGGTCAACGATTAATGTCATAATTTAGCAAAGTAATTGTATCGGTTGCTAATTCATTTCGTGTTTACTTTTTCAAACCACCACTGGCTAAAAAGAGGGCTAAAGAGGGCTAGAGGGGAGGGTACAGCCTTGGTCAAAGGTGTTGAGCACCCATTTTTTCATTATAAATGGCAAACTTTAAAAGGTGCTTGTACATCTTTTAAATATTAAAGAAAGTTGTATATTTATCGGAATTATTAGTCATATTTACCTTTGAACGTTAAGGGATATTCCGTGTTTTTTTTTACAATTAATCATTTTATTGTACCTAAAACCCGAGTTTTTCTAACTTCAGTTTTCACACGTAAATAGCTACTTCGAATCACTTTTATTATATTTTATGTATGTATGTAATAGTAGTTTATGCAATAGTTGTATAAGAGAGGTCAAAATATATGAGTGGCGTGAGTTACGATGTGAGCCGAAGGCGAACATCGTAAAGGAAAGCGCCACGAGTGTTTTTTGACTTAGTTATACACCGTTGCATACAATACTTTTTCTACGACTAGGTTTCAAATGAAATGCAAAATTAAGCGAAAAAACTTACAAACGAACGAACGAAGTAAAGAACAACAAACGAGCGGGAAACAAGAAAATGACAAAATATGTGTCTATGGTTTACTTTGTTTTTAAATTGACGGAATGGAAAAAAGAATTATTTACAATTCCAAAACATTTTAATTTGACCAATCAGAATACTTCACTAAATTAAATCCACCAATCACAATACACATCGACTGTCAAACGGAACGATAGGTTCTTTTAGGTACGTGTTTCTCTTTAACTAATTTAAATATTTTAAAAAAACTTTGTAATTCGTATCAACCAATCAGAATACAGCTATTTTAAAATCGACCAATCAGATAACTGAAATCATTTCTCAAAACATTAGGTGTTTTATAGTCCCTATTTCACAATCGTTAAAATATGATTAACAGGCTACACTTAGTAATCTGTGGCGTATCGTTAGGGCGACTTTACGACACCGAGAGCTGTTATGGGGAATAGAGTTATAGACTTTTCTGAAGTCATATTATCTATGTTCTTATAATAGTGTTCGTGACTATGTAAAAGACTAATAAAAGTACAGGAGTAGAAAAACTCTTTATTGCACAAAAATATAAATATTACAACACATACATCCATACCTACAGATTATTACGATACGTTTATGTTTACTTTTATATTTTAACATAACACCTTATTTATAAGTTACAAAGGAAAACTTGGGGTACTCAACACCTTTGGCCAAGGCTGTAAGTGTGTCTGTGTGTATCTGTATAAGTTTGTCTGTCACATCGTAGCATTTGCGTTTTCTTTTATTAATATTTCAACCGGGATAATTCTTAGCAGATACCAGCTCTAAAAGAAGGGGTCGCCATGATATCGGGGGACTTTATCTATGAAATAGTGATTCGAGGTAGTGACCTCCCCCCGCATTGCTTTCACCCCCCGCGCCAATGTTGAGGTCACGTGCACTTACACGGGCAATTTTTTGATTCTTGACTAACAATTCGTTGCTTAAATACTAAAGGGCCTCAAATCAAAATTTGTTTGTGTTGCATTTAAATTCGGAATGCTATATACTTTAAGTTTTAAATCAAACTATTTCTGTTTTTGTTTTGAGGCGCTTTAGCATTTAAGCAGCGAATTGTTGGTCAATTATAACAGTGTCTCATACTTTTAAATGTTTCTGCAAATGCGTTTTGATTTAGTTAATAGTTATTAAATCTTCAATATAATGTTAAAGTAACAATCAAGCGTGTACCTACATCATTAAATAATACTTGACGCGATGCCCAAAAGTACGTGATTATGGTGATATAACGGTAAATAGGACCGTTTGGTTTTGTTTATCTTTTGTCATTTCTATTGACCCCGACTTTAATGTTGATTAGCACCATGCATTTTGACTGACGTTACTTATGTACAAACTGGTTTCATAGTTACTATTGTCAAAGATCTTCATTCTTAGTTTAGTCCATCTGGTTTTGATAACGTAATCGTACTGTTAACGTTATGTTATGACGCTCTTATTGTCAAGTAAAGAAGAACTGGACATCTAGTACTACATTATATTTATCCCTAGAGCTGTTATGACAGGTCTTATTAAATTGACAATTAATGAGACTGATTTAAAAACAATACCATTGCAAAAGTGGTCAATTAAGAATAGAGGCTCTGTCATAAGTCATAACGTCAATGTCAAAGTAATAAGGGCTTAATCAAAGTAGAATAAAATGAACATTTTGTTGTAAAATATGTAGAGTACTGTCACTCTTAAATCAGACGGCCAAATCGAGATATAAGTACAAGCAGCCAGAAGTGATCCTTACATCGTATGGATCTTATTTAAAACTTATAATGGAACCTTTGTTTTGAAAACCTTTCCAGTCTAAATATAGCCCCCATCTTAGTTTACATACCCGCAGCCGCAAAAAATAAAACGAGCGGCGGTAGGCAAGCAAAGCGACTTTCAAAGGAATGCTTCTCAAAATGGCCGAACTTTTTGCCGGAAAAATCGCGATCAATACGAAGACTAACTCCTATAATTGGTTGAGATTTATACGGTCGTCTTCGGGTATCATCGGGGGCATTCGGCAGGGCAAACGAACGTTTACCAACAGAAATATTGCCACTGTGTAACTTTACCCCTAACTCTGTATGAAGTTATAAAGTTCCAGCTTTAGCCAACTGTAAAGTTAAATTTGCTAAGCACACGATATATTATGAAAGGATTGGAAGGCTGTGTCGCTTCAAGTTTTGTGTCACTGTTTTTCTTTTGGGAAATGAGCGGGATACTATGGTCTCGAATATCTAACTGCTGAATCATTTATGTACTTGCTTCTAAAATGGAGACCCTATATATTTTTACTTTTTTTATGGAATTCTAGCCCATTAGTCAATAGTTGCTTTATATTAATATTTTTTGAGAACGCTTTTTTTAATTATTGCCGTTACAGAAGTTCGATGATGTGTTTCAGTTTAAAGGTATGACATAACTTTAACTATTTAATAAATAAAATCTCGGCACCTTCCAAACTCTTTCATTAAGCGCCGATATTTTTAAAGGGCTTAACGAATTTTGATGAAACCTAGCTAAGAAGAATCTAGATTAAAAAAAACTTTTTTTTTTAAGAATTCCGTATTTTAATTTGTTTACCCTTTTTAGGTTGAGCTACACACAGACACACAGATACACAAACAAATACATACACGGATACACAAGTTAAAAGTCGGGGATTAAAAATAAAATACATAATTATAAGCAAATTCCTATTTTTCAAACTGCCTTCTATTTTAGTACCTAACTAGGAAAATACAGAAACTTTCGTTTCCAACACAAAAAATATCTATATTATTTAATTATACAATCTTCAACCAATGAATGTAAGAAAATAGCAATTTATTTAAGATGATAAGAGAAAGCAATCTGATATTGGCGATCTCAATTAACCAATAGTAATTGGACGCGACTTAGCATTCGAAATTCAAATTCGGGCCAAAATATAGTGTTACACAATTAATAGTATTAATTTGATACCACGAGTAGCCGCTGGATGGTGCTTATTGACTTCAGCAGATTAAGGTTCGGATCAAGTTATCTTCAATTGAATAGGAACTAGATATCCCATCCGTACTCACCATAGGGGCCTTATTATACTAAGTATGTATTTAAACCTACTGTCATCGTATCGCTTTTACCTCGACCCCTATTACAGTCAAGTTAATAAGAGCTATCATAACGTTGTCAATACATCTATAGGAGTAAATACAAAGAAGGAAAAGGTCCCAGTTGTGCTATTAGACGTCAGTTTACCTCAAAAAGTTAATATTTTTATTGTTTAAAAGATACCAAAATCATTTCATTTCCGACAATACAAGAGTAAAATTTAGGGACAGTTCTCAGATCTTTCTGCATTTTATATCAGTCACAACAAGGTTTTATTTTGATGCAAATATATTTAGGTGTAATCAGGAATTGGGACAACTTAAGCTCCGGGAACAATATCAGTTTTTTCGAAATATTCGACGGTTTCCGATAAAAGCAATGCACGAGTCTCGGTAGTTGCTTTAGTCGTACGCTTTTTTCTTGGCGTTTTTTCACGTGGTCAAACTAACACACTAGCACACAAAACAGCTGTTGCCCGTTCCATTACCGCTCCTAATAGATTGGACACACGCGTTTAGAAACGCTGTTAATTCGTCGGCGAGTCCGCTTTAAAGTGGCCCGCGCTTTCAAAGGACGCCTCTTTGTTTTACAATTACCGTCAATTTTGTACTTTTATTGCACCGCGGTGCGTGATGCTTTTGTTTTTAACAAACGACGATAGTTGGGAGACAATGGGGTGTTCAATGAAGAATTTGGTATGCTTAGTGTATTACTAACTAGTTTTTAGGGTTCCGTACCAAAATGCTAAAAAAGGAACTCATGGTGAGACTTCGGTGTCTGTCTGTCTGTCCGTATATCACAGCAGTTTTTCTCTGAGACTATGGAAGCTACCAACTTGAAATTTGGCATAGTTGTATAACTTGCTTGCCCGCATCTGTTTTTAGTGAAAACAATATGAAATTATTTTTCTATTTGAAAAGAGCTCTAGAATGGGTGCTTGAAAAATGTAAGTGATTTGATTATAGGAAACGAGCTGTCATATGAAAGGGCTAAATCTGCAAATTTCAAAACAATTAGTTTTTATAATTTTCCGTGATGTAGGTACTTTTTGATTTATAGCCAAAAACGTACAAATTATTACCGTTCTCCCGAGCGTTCCGCTAGGTATCTCCAAAGTTTAAGAAAGAACAATTTGAAAACTTCATAATTATTTATACTTAACGCGAGAAATAATATAAAGTTGTCAAAATTTTGAAGAATTATGACCACTTGACCTTATTTTTTTAGCTAGGTTTGCTGAAAATTGGTTAGGGGTTTTAAAATTCAAAATTCAGTGTGTGGCTTCGAAGTCGGCGCGAGACTTAGACGTCACAGTAACGTCATGGAGTCATAGGTGTTCGAAGGTGTTACGCCATTTTGTTTTCGGATTTATTATCCTAGGAGCAGGGTAGTGATTCTGTAAACAACGCCGGTCGTACGGACTGTCGAGTGATATCCAAGCGGCGAGTTTAAGTAGTTTAGTAGAGCCGAACAAAACACATTTTAGCGCGTGCATTTTCAATTAAGCAGCCTTCGACCCATCGGCAGGAACCATGCTGCTAAATTGAAAATGCACGCGCTACAATGTGTTTTGTTCGCACTGACGGGACTACTTAATCTCGCCGCTTGGACATCTTTCGTTCTTTCGTTCACCTTTGCTTTTTGACAGAATCACACCCCAGGTCCATACAAAGTAATAAGTCTATCAGCGAGTCATTTTTGGTGGATCATTTTCAAGTAGGACCCTAATTGTAGTAATTGTAACCCCCTAACGTGGGCATCACACCTCGTTACAGTTGGCCAAATTTGTACTCTGCCACCCTAATGTCGAATTCCATTTGTGCGTCACACACAAAACAATCATGTCGTTAAATTGCAGTATTTTATTGGAAGTTGTGTGTAATGTTTTAAAAGCAATGAAAAGGCTCCAAATGACGTTTCATAGATTCCATGACGACAATTCGCTGGAGGTAACTGGACTAACCCTTAGAAACCTACTCATGATTCAAATAAAATGAATAACACAAAATTAAAACAATTAAGTACCGTTCCTTTCATGAAGTCGATTGATTATTATGATTGATTAGAGTAGCACCTATTTAGCCGACTGTCCCCCCGACGTTGGCTGAGTAAACGACAACGTTCACAAAGCTTTCTTATTCCGATAGTATTATTTCCAAGAATATCGTATTCCGAGTAAGTGATATCCTTGGAAAAATACTACCTAGTTGGTTACTAAGTTCTGTTACTATGGTTGAGTCAAATAAAAGTAACTTATGTTTATTTTTTAATTTTAATATGTATAAACATTAAAAGCTTAATTAATGTTCATTCCAAAGAACAAATAATCGTTCTTTTAATTCCCGACACGATTTTTTAACATTCACAGCCGGCATCGATGAAATTACGCGAGACTTTTCTGTAAATTTCACTTTTCGAAAACGCTTAAAGTTTATTCTTTGCTCACCAAAGTACTTTTTTTGTATAATATTATAAAACTTACTATCTTTGAGTATGTTTAGAGACCAAAATTATCCGACAATTATCAATTTCCGACTTTCACCCCGTGCCTTGAACGCGTATGTGCGTTTATACAGTATGCGAGCTTCGTGTAAAACAATAAATACGGCCTTTGGGAAATATACGTGGGCAAGACAATGGGAAAGAAATAATTTGTAGAGCAGTAACCCTATATATATATACATACATAAACTCACGCTTTCATTCCCCATACATATATTAAATTGAAATTTAACAAAATGCATTTTGTTTAACTTTGCTAGTGATCATATTTTTCAAACCTAAAATTAGATGAATTGTCTTAAAGCGCATCGTATTTTTTTTGTTTTTAGATCAAACTAAATCTAAGTAGTTAAACTTACCTTAAGTAGTTAAACCGGAACAAAAGAACTGTCTAGTATAATACCCAAAAAGTGAGCTCGCAAAAATGACTCATTTGCATTCAAAATGCGATGCTAAAAATAATGCACTAAAATTCACTCAGCAATTCAGCATTATCTTGTAAAAAGGAACATCTAATTTGTATCTCTTATTGCACGTCCGGCCTTAATATGAATGACGCAGAGTTAAAATTAGTTTGATTTCTAAATTGAAGTTGTATTTGACTTACGAGGGCTTTAGGTGCGCAGTTCCAACTCGGCTCACATGCGTATCCTGTCTTTTGAACCGTGAAAACAGGGACAGAAAACGTCGGCTTTAATACTCTTACACGAGTTCGCAGTGCGTTAAGATTCAGATACGGGCAAGATATCACCCGTACATTTATTTCGCATTAGCTACCATCAGTTTACAAAAACAAACAAATAGAACTAAAAGCTTCGCATACATTTGTAAATAAAAATGGGTTAATTTTTTGTGTGAAACAAGAACGTAAGCCACAACGGAAATGGCTTTATTAAAAAATATTGATGTGTTAAAGCAGAAGGACATATTTTCGATCTTTATCGATTTTAAGGGTTTAATACAAAACATGCAAATTGAATCGATAAATTGCGAAAAGTATCTTCAAAATTAATTATACAAACCGGCAAATCCTGGTCACGGCACCAAAACCTACAAAAAGGGATTAATTGCACGATTATGTTAGTACATGTAATTAACAAAAGATTTTACATGTAATATTTAAAAAAACTGTAATAATACTATAAAAATTACTTTCCTGTATTTTTTTTATTAATATTGATGTACCTGTATTAAAACACAAAAATAAAGTAAATTTATCTTTAATATTTATTAGATTAGCCTTATCTTGAAATTATTTCCAAATCTTAAGATATAATCTAAAAACAAAGTAAAATCAACTTGTTTATACATACTTGGTAATTATACTAAAACACTCTCGAGGACTTGCTCGTAATAATCAAGCTAATTATAGTACGCAGTTTTTTTATAACCCGCGAGCACTGATGATTTTTGTAAATCAGAAATAAGACCAAACCCATTAAAAGCTTACTTAAATTGCTGGTCTACCATATAGAAGCTTGAAGTTTTCAAAGCCAATAGAAAAAAGCTAATAATTGTCTCTGCGACCCATAGTTCTATTTGTAGCTCTACTATTAAAGACAAGTGATTGTTAGATATTAACAAGAACACTTGAGAAAGCGAGCTTGAGCGAAGCGAACCCTACAGGTCCTAACCGTCGTATGTATTAACCAAATTGAACTTACTTCATTGATCAAAGCTAATATTTACCTGCAAGACCCGTTTTGGCAGCCCCGTCTTCTGACTCAGCTGTTTCAAGTCCTTGGCGTCAGGGTTGTGGTTGATGGCGAAGTAGGACTTCATGGTGCGGAGCTGGTGGTGCTTGAAGCTGGTGCGCATGCGCTTGGTCCTCGACGTGGACCCCAGGCTGCCGCCACCACGGAACCCCATCTCCAGGTATTCAGGGTTCAGATCTGCGTCGGACAAACATTAGACGATGCAAAAGCTATATGTGATTGAAGTGGCTGTCGGTTGTCGCTTACTGTGTTTTGAAGTCGGGTTTGGCAGATTCTGTTTAGATAGAACAAGTTGATGGCTCTACAGAGCGTTTTTCATTTACAGTGGGCTTTAGTAAGATTTGCATCCTTTTTATCATATAGACTCCCAGACAAGGAATTTAAGAGAGGGATTAAAAGCGACAAATAAGTCGCGGGCAACTTGTTTTAAACTGACTAAACTTGCTTCAATAATAACACTGGCAAAGAAAAATTAAGTTTATTTTGTAAAGGACAGCTCAGTGTAAGAGGAAGAAATTTATACTTTGATTCTACGTCCTTTCTTTTTTTAATCAACTGAAAATTGTGACTAAAACGTCAAAAATGAGCTCATTAAAAAAGCTACTGATGCGAAATTAATTGTCACAGGCGCCTTTTTCTTTTTTGTACTTACTTCTAGGTACTGTTATTGTATTGTCAAAGTTATAATAGCTCTTATTATTTTCACATAAAGTGAGGCCGAGTTAAAAACAGTACGATGCCAATAGATGTAAAGGACAAAGCAGAATATGGCCCCAGATAGTCGGTAGTTTAATAGAAACCAGAACTGCAGAAGTTACTTCTAGTATTTATCGTCGTAAGTGACAAGCGACAGCGTTTCCTACTTGTTCTTACTATTCATTTATGGCCGTTCCAATTAACAGGAGCTTTAAAGTGGCTAGAGTTTGCGCCGTTTTATTCATCAATATAACAGAAGGAAAAAAAAGATAAAACCCAACCACCGTACGATCCTTCTTCATTTAAACGGCCAGTTTTAATGTAAAAAATCGGGCAGTCGTTTTAATATTTAACGTTTGCACGGTAGCAACGAAATGCCACATTTGAAATTCATATTATATCAAAATCTTAATAAACTAATGATTTATTAACACATTAAACAATACGTTTTAATTTAATTTATGATTGTCGTAAAGCGGGCGCAAAATGCACATAATTTTAATTAGATATGACACAAATTCACACAATTATAAGTATCAGGTAACTTACACTAGATCCAGTCGCTATGCCAATTCGCAAGCAAAAATTAAATGCTGAAATTTAAAATTTTACCTTTATGGAGGAATTGTTATTGTGCCAAAATAAAATTTATTCGGATTTTGATTCAAGATTTTTAATTGTACTTGATGGATTCTGCAGTACGAGTATAGTTATACCGAAAATGAAAAGAAGTGAATATTTTTGGTGGAAATCTTTAAAAATACGGCTAAGTCAAATTAACTCGATTTTCAAGTAATTAAAAAATCTTACTCTATGTTCCCTACTTATTACTTTCTCACCGACCATATTTTTGTTTAGGTTATACGGAAAACAGAATTATAAGAAAAAAGTCAAAAGGTATGGGTACTGACTCACATTTAACAATTTTCAAACTTTCCATCTAAGCTTGCTAATGTTGGTAGCTTAGGCAACATTGTTTTAGAATAACAAGCCATTTGTTGGTAAGTAAGCTCTAAGCCCAAATGGTATTTGTTATCTTATTAGATTATGAATGGGTTACTAACCTCTGACATTTTATCAAGGAATGGATCTGCTCTAGTCTTTACCTCCAGGTATTCAATCTACATCGAGTTGGATTTGTATAAAGAAATCTGTGCTAACGTTTTGAATGTGTTAATTTAATATTTATTTTCACGTTCTGTTTGTATTTAGGGGTAAGTACGGCTTTGATACATTATCTCATCATAAATTGAACCCGAAAAACCTTTTCTTTAAATACGTATATTCATAAGGATCTTCAAATGGAAGTGGTTTCAAATGCAGTAAAAGAACATAATCTATTAACCAATGTTGCCAGGGACAACTCAGCTTCCATTTTCAAACTACATTGGAGAAATATAAAAAACCCATACAATTTATACCGTCTCAATAATATTCTGAAAAGGGTTTTTTTCTATCTGAACAAAACGGGTACGTTCTTTATGACCTGCCAGTTTCCTTAATAAAACCGCCATGGCGCTTGCGAGCGACGAAATTTAAGCATACTTTGGACCCAATCGGGTGGCCTGTGATTTTTTGTCCTTACTTTTATGTAGTGGTGTGAGCGGGATCGAGGTTGAGTCGTCGGTCCAAAGTGGTGGTAAGGCTCGTGGAGAAGTTTACAACTGGATCGTAAACCGATCGTAACACGGGCATGGGCGCTGGCCATTGTTTTCAGTTGCGTTTTATCAACTTTACCTAGCGACGTGGATTAAGTCATAAACGACTGCGGTCATTGTAATTTAATATTTGTGCAGTCGGCACCAAGCTTTTACATCTACATAATAATGAGATAGTGGTAAAAATATTTTCCATACTATATTATTAATTTGAAAGTTTGTTTGTTTTTGTTCTGTCGCCGTACGGTTTAATCCTTAAAATGAAATTGAAATGAAAATGAAATGAAAAACTTCAAATGGGTCACATGAGTTCATTAATTAGTATTATATGAATCGCATAATGGAAAATTTAGTTCATTCTCTTTTTAGCAGTATGGCGAAGTTCCTTATAAACTTTAGATTTTGTGCTCACCGTTATTTGTACTATCAAGTCAAAATCGAATTTATATATACTTAAAGATTTATGTGACATTGTATTTGTTAAACTAAATGTTACCCACCACTTGCAGTCGCGCTCCCGCTTGCGCCCATGCCTCGAACCCCGCTCCCGTCCAAAGAACGCCGCACTTTAACGATCAATAAACCGCGTTGCCAACAAAAACTAAAACGCACTACAACCGGCGGTAGTTTCGAAGAAATAAGGACTTATAAAATGCTTTATTCGGGCGTTTACTTCATTTTTTATCGATAAGTTATAAAGTTAGTCACTACGAACGGTCGCTTTACTAAATCATTTGAATTTGGAACAAGTAAAGAACGAAAATGCTTGTACGACAGTATAATGGCCAAGAGATTTTGAGTCGCATGTAGATAAATATTTTTAAGAAAAATCAGTATCTGTTTTTTTTTATTGTACTAAGTTTATTCATATGTAGTTACCTAGGAAAATGAATGACGTGGGCATCTCAATCAGATGCATTATAACTGACCAATTGTATGGAATGAAAATAAACGATCGAACGCGATTGATCGTCAGTTTACGTCAATTCTATATATTTTGCTAGATCTCGAAAATCACTAAAGTTTGTTAAGCTAACGGTATGTTAGCGTTACGGCTTATGCGTCCTGTCCGCGCATTTTCTTGATTTAAACAGGAAATATATGTGTACGAAACTAGGATGATTATAGCTATTGTATCGGGCTTTGTTTAATCAATCGGGAGTCATTTATGATTATAATGATTTGTCGTTTGTTTTGATTTGGTATCAAAACGTAACATAAAAAAAAGCAATCGCGAATCGTAAAATGGTACAATACGCCACTAAGTTTATGAATAATAATATGGTACGGTAAGCCAAACGGTAAAACTGCGTTCCATTGTTAAATGTCGACGTGAAACGGTCAGATGCAAACTTAAAATGTAACTACGGGCTAATTGTTCCCGAACGTTGTCGCGGTCTATTTTTAAATTTTGCAATTTTAAACAGAGAACGCTTTCGTGTTTGTTGGTGCGTAACTTTTTCAAAGTACAGGTCCTTTTTTTCGCCGTGTTGGAAGTCTTTTTAATGTAGTTTTAATGCAAACTTGTTCCTTTTACTGTATCTATCTACATTATAATAATATCTCGAAAACATAACATTCAAATATTTATTAACATGGTTTATATGTTAAAAAAAGAGGTTGCATTTAAAAATACGTTGAAACCTAATAATTTAAAAAACCTTTTCTTTAGCTAAAGTACTTTATTTTACCGTCGTCCTCTATGCACAATACAGGCGTTTCAGATCGAGATCCGACGCGTTGACGGTCCGTCCCGTGTTTGCTCACCTTGATTTACCGCTGTGGCCTACCGATAACTGCTACCAACATAACTTGGCATTACAAACCCGCCAATGCATACAGCACCAGAGCTCATCACAAGAACCATCGTTACAAAGACCCTTTAGTTCATCCGCAGAGCTCAGTGAATACTGGATAGTATCCACTTGAGAGTATAACCAATGTAAATCGATCCCGGCTCTACATAACATTCAATGCCTCAAACTGGAAATCGTATGCAATTGAAACACGTCAGACGTGTCATCGGCTTAAGAACAAACCGCCACTAAATACTAGTGATCAAACTATTACCGACCCCAGGTGGAACTGGAACTACATTGCCCTAAGAGCATTTATAGTATAGGGTTCACGTTAAATCGGGAGACGCAAACCAGTATAAATAGACCGTGTGTGTATCGTTAGGCGGCTTGAAAAAAGGATCTTTGTATAATGGTTGCTTATACGCTTGGGGCGTTCGTGCTAACTGATACGGTCTGACTCGACATTTGAATATAGAATGGCTATTTTTATATTGTACTTGACATTGTGCTAATCAATTAAATATTTGAAAAAAGAACTACATAAGCTAAGCATTGGAAATGTGGATCCAAACAACAAAGATCAATACGAATTCCGATTTCAAACAAATGATTCTTTTTTGACTGAGTCATGGATCAAATTTACAAGGCAAAATCAATAATAGTAGGTAGGTCTTCACGCATTTCCTTACATCGCATTGCCCTTTCACAAGTGTGTGGATGAATGTTGACTGCTGAGTCTGATCAGTTACTTTTAATGAAGTGTCAAAACCATAGCTAAGAAAGAAAACTATGACGCATTGACCTGTGATGTCATAAGTTCCTCCAAAGCTTTACTGAATTTTTAAGTCATTGAAATATAAATAAGATGTGTTCGTGTATTGTCGGATTCATTTAGTGGTCAGTATAAAATAAATAATCTTTACCTACTCTTGGCAACATCCCTTTTGCTACAGACATGACATTCCATATGACTCAAACACTACGATACCTGTGTGCGTCAATATTGTATATTTAAATCTTTGTTGTGTCGCTTTTGCCACGACGTGCAAAACCCATAAATGTTCTTTCAACATTAAGTAGATACAGCTCCAAGGGTAATAGGTAGGTATTTTTTAGAAAATCTACTCCTTGTAACACGTAAAATTCATCGTTGTTTTAATCTAACAAAGCGATTATTGTATTTATTAATATTAATCTGGACTTCCAGTCTGTACTCGTAATCGACCAAATTCTTAAATATAATACCCAAAGCTATATAGATTTCGATTTATACATCATTTGTTATTGGTTATTGACGTTATTGTTAATTAAACTGTTGTAAAGTTGATTTCATCATCGATGTGTAGAGTTTTAACAACCAAGATACTCATAAAATTAAATAATGAAATAACAAAGCAGCTGTTACAATAAAACATCCAAAACAATTTCGGTAAAAACGGCGATTATCGTGCCTCGAGGCCATCAAAGTGAAAATAAAAAAATAAATTTATTTTTATTTCTCCATTCGTCAGTCTATTGTTACCCTCGTAAATATCACACTAAGTATAAAAAAATGCTTCCTTACTAACAGTAGTAATTTATACGTAATGAAGTTGTCGCATCTGCCTCTAACGTCACGTGGTAACATTTATCGAGCCCGAAAACGTACTGGCGTATAAGAAAATAAAAATCAAACAAAATCCAGCCTTTTCCAGCCACCGTTGAATCCAAAATGAAAGTAGCTCGTTCTGATATCGTCCTTTCAAGTTTCGAATGATATTTTTTTCTTTTGTTTTTAGTGTTCGGTTTCATTGCGGTGCCACCATAAATTTAGTATAGCCTCGTTTACCGACCAGTGATTTATTTCCCGCCAAAATATGTGCCCCGTATTTTTTAATCCGTTTTTTTTTCGGTATCGAACAGTCCGTAGTCGATCGCCGATAGGCGTCGACGGTAGTTGGTATTGGAAAAAAGATTTTTTTTCACTCTTCTTTTATTTTTGTCCAGAAACAAAAAGCTGTCCGAGCCCTTTGTCCTTTTTGGTTGATATAAGATAAGTGTCACGAAAGTTTGTTGAGTTCAAGTATTTTAGCGCTATCTGTGAATACGGCAATAATGTCTCGCTTAATACCTATAAACTAATGATGATTTAAGTAAACAGTTCTTGTAATTTTTGTAGCCGTAGGTACCTACTCATTGCCGAATAATCTCGCTCGAAATACACGTTTAATAATTTGTAAATTTTAACCAAACACAAATGAAAAAGGATGAAGGACGGTATATCGGAACGCGCTTAATCGAAGTACTTACGTTGGCACCCAAGTTAGATAAGTACAAACAGCTCCCACCGGCCGTCCACTAATGTGATATCCATGTTACTCCGTTTTGTACCCGCCGCTATCTGGCGCAAGACATCTGTATCAGGCCGCAGTGGCACCCACCATAGCTCTATACCAACCTTATTTATTACAACCTCTACCGACGGAATGAGGACGTCAACTTTTTTCCCACTGGCCACTTTTACAACGCCATATAGCAATAAAAACAAAATCTGTATTCTTTATTCGAAAATTTTAACATTCCATTTATAGCGCGTAATTATTAATGGACTATTGAATTTTAATTTATGTATAAAATCGTGTGTTGTAAAATGTTTTGATAAAGTTTTAGGCTACGGGGCGCCCTGAAAGTAGTGATGTGGCACGTCAATGTTATCGATGGTATTCATCTTGAATAAAAAAAACGTTTCATTGACAAAGCTACACTCGATTCATAAACAAACCATAGATTAATGATAGTGATGTAGCTATCGATTTATCACATGCCGTCACTATTTGGTGAGCATTTCTTTTGTTTTTTTGTCTGTCGTGTGATACCTATCGTCGAATAACTCTACCGTTTTAAGTAGTAAGGAGTTGAAATATTGTGGTTCTGTACGTGTTTTACAATGCTTGTCCACAGTGGCTCAATAGGGTTGTCAACAAACCGCACATCTATACTTTTGTCTCTGACACATTTAAGTTATAATAGATGCTCCGCTCCGCAGCTTTATTGATGTTTTCAATTTGATTACAAATAGTATGAACTAATTTTCACAAAATTGTAATTAAACATCGACAGAAAATATTATTATTAAGTGCATGCGCAAAGTTTCTTTAAATCACAGCCCTACTGTAAGTTAGGACACCGGTAGCGCCCCCCGCAGCCAAGTTATGCACGACAACACTACAACCACCATTTATCATCATTTTTATAATCGAGGCACGCTGACAATCCGAAATATCCACACAAAACTTTGTTAAGCACTTATTAAACGTATTAACCAGCGTGGTTCCTTTTTTATTTCTTTGCACAAAAAAGGTAAAACCACGACAAAGTTAAAAATGCCGACGGTAAAGTTAAGAACTAACGTTTTTACCCAATAATTTGACATATTTTGTAAAACTACGTATAGCGACGTCACGAACTAAAAAGTTTGTGTGGACCGGACGGACGATATCACATAGGAAATCTTTTTTTTAAATCATGAATGGTCCAAGGATTTATGAGTACGTTTTGCCTTATCTGCGAACATTTTGTGTCTCAATCGATTAATTATGTCTTTTGGCGCGAAGTTTTTGTGTAATCGCACGGGAACTGCTCATTCTTGGATGTTAGGAAAAAAACTATTGGGTTAGAGTAAAAGCAAGTTAGAGCCACATTATTATGTACGCAAACTGAGTTTGCCTATATTTTATTTTATACATATACTAGCGACCCGCCCTCGCTTCGCTTCGGTTTATATGAGTTTTCTGTAACACCCGTACATAAACCAAAATTTATTAAACATAAAAACCTTCCTCTTGAATCATTCTATCTATTTAAAAAAACCGCATCAAAATCCGTTGCGTAGTTTTAAAGATCTAAGCATACATAGAGACAGACAGACAGCGGGAAACGACATTGTTTTATACTATGTAGTGATGATAGTGCTCGATGAGGTACGTAGGTAGAAGCCTAATTTAATCTAAAAGTACTAGCATATACATATTTAGATGATCATACATAGGGACAGACAGACAGACACCGGGAAGCGACTTCGTTTAATACTATGTAGTGATGTCTTAGCAAAGTATGACACATACCTTCCTTTTCAATGTAGGTATGTATAAAAAGGTAGGCTGTCATATCCCTGAAGCTACATATCCAATTATAAAATATATGTTACTGACAGCAAGCCACATTATCCCGGAAATGAAAACGAGCAAAGTTGTCACCCAAAAGCTAAAGTTATACCGTCAACGATATGGGTACCTACTCGCAGAATTAAACCCTGTTTCATGATGTTGGCACTGAAGCTTAGTTTCAAAATGTTCAAAGGGCTTGTCTATGGTAACTTCCTTGAGACAATTTCCTGTCGCTATTCCACTAGGATGCATCACAGTCAGTTTTCTCCGTAAACATATATTAGTGTAGTAGTGTGTGATGACTGTGATGAGCCATTATCTTAATGACTATCAGTTTCTCTTCCACTCACGTGCTTTGTGTAACCAGAGTTACCAGTGACAGAGATATTTGCTTACAGGTCGATCGAATTTACACGAGCTATCAAATGGTAGCTCCATAAATTTCTGTACATATTTAGGTCTTTCAGACTTGAGACTGCAGCTAGACTGTATGATGGGCACAACAAAATAGGGATTTATTTGGTCCTGAAATCGATCGGTCAAGTTGCCATCTCCGGAAAAATTTAGGTTTAACCCGAGAAATTCTCAGTCTCCCAGGATTTCAAAAATATTTTTAATGAGACGCTTACTATGAGTTACAATTACCGTACTTGCTACCTACCGAATCGAAACCGCTGTCCCTCGCAGTATTGTTATAGAGTGCATTAGTACGGTAATTGTAAGTCATGGTAAGGGCACAGGTCCACATACAAGTTTCGGCATGGACCTGTGTTTTCGGCGAAATACTGGTCTTATATCTCTTACAATTCATGTACCTAAAGGAAGAGATGCAACATATAATATATATTTGATACGTTAATGGGAGCAGTATGATGTCCTTGATAAGTTATCTTACGTTGTTTTGCTGACATTTTGTTTGAGTTTTATGGTTATTGAACCAAAAGTCATCAACGAGAAAAATATTTAGGTAGGTAAATACTTTGAAAAATAATAAGCAAAAGATATCAAATAAATTTTTGGGACACCTTTACGCATATACGTCTTGGTAAGTACTCGTGAAGAATGAAATGAAATTTCGATGATTTCTTCCTATTTGCATTTTACTAAGGAAAGGTGTACGAGTTGATCCCAAGAAGTAAGATGATCCTATTCAATAGCGCGCTCACCATAAGCACCATCTAGTTGAATTGTATGCGATTACATAGCCCTTCATAAACCCCCGTCTCAACTGATGTGTATTGGCAGCGTGAGCGCTACGTCGGATTTTACGGTCAAAAATATAAATTGTGACCGGTTGATATAAGGTTGACTTTAAGCTAATGTTACTTTTGATAGACGGTTAATTGGAATGGGTGTTATGTTTGTCGCTTCCTAATACGTTCATTTTTCATTTTTTGGCTACATAAAGATAGCGGCGTCCGTACAGATTGTGTTAGCAAACATTGAATGAAAATAATGAACTTGGGGCAAGATGATTCCCTGCCTTGTGTGTAAGATGATCCCGGGGATCATCTTACACCTTTTTGCCTTGCGTACACTATGATCCCCGGGGATTCATTTTTATTATTGCCTACTAGACAAATTTTCATTTTAAGTTTGCAAATAATATTGTTCCTTGTTTTTGGTCTAGATTTTAAATATGAAGTTCTAGTTGATTTTATCTAAAGACTTATATTTTTTACAGGTTTTTTACTCAAAGCCAATACCTCGTAAATATGTAAGAAAAACAACTCAAGGCGAGTGATCACAACCATCAATGACAGATGTTTTTTTTTTTAATCTAAGTGAAAGCAGTTTTTCTCCCTCCTAGATATTTTATAAGCTTTTTATAAGCCATGCCATTTTTCACAGCAATAAGGCATACAATGACAGCTGCTCCTGATGCTATGAAAAATTGCATGGCTTATAAAAAAGCTTATACCTAAAACATCTAGGAGGGAGAAAGACTGCTTTCGCTGTAAGACAAGAAATCGAGCTCGTCAACCATTTGAATCATGATCTCAAATTATGATTATTGTAAGCGGTATATCGCAACCACTTATTACAAGACTGGTTAATTTCTATTATTATTTTTGAGTGAGACAAAATCTCATTTAATTGTTGATCTTGTTGAGTTTATGTATCTCAGTCTACGTTATGTCGTATACTTACCTAAGATTATTCTAAATAAAAATACTGTATAACCTTAGAAGATTTTTGTTTTTATAGACCTTTATTCTTGAAAATATAAATTAAACTCAAAATGGGGGTAAGATGAGCCCTGGAATCATCTTAAGGGATCATCTTAAACAGCGGATTGTATAAGATGATCCCTTTGTAGGGTTTATAAAAAAAAAATATAATGAACCCTTAATTAATTGAATATTTTGAGTATGACTATGGAAAGATAGATACATCTGATAGTAGTAAACGTTTTCACTATTGCACTGCACGGAAAAACATAGATATTACGTCCATTATTGCTTAAGGGGATCATCTTGTACACATTTCCCCTACATAATATCTGTTCCCAATATTCAAACCGTGGATGAATTTCGATTTCGGGTTAAAATTTGACACAATATCTACGTGGCAAATGTTAAATTTCTACTCGACTAGTACAAACCGGACAATTTGACGGCTGTGACGTCACTCCGGTCTTAAATACTTACCCAGACCTATAAGTGCGTATATTTTAAGTCAGGGTTTAATATTTATTTTATTTATCAGGCATGATTACTAATTCTGTAGCTCTGCCTACCCCACTCTGAGAATGAAGGCGTGAGTTTATGTATTTATGTATAATTATAAATTACAAACTTACGCATAAACAATTAATCTGAAACGTAAAACCCCTCAAAAATAAAAAATACAGTTTTAAATTTGAAGAACAAGGAAATCTGAATTTTAAATCTTTTCCGAAGCACCCCTTATAAAGTACCAAATCTTGAATACTCTTACCATTCAAAACTCGACTATAAATCAGACGACGTACAATTCAATATCGAAGTGAAAGTTAGAAAGGTATTTTATCGGTGCGTTATGCATTTCGAGTGCGTAGCGCGGGGGCGTGCGAGGGGCGGTACCGACCGCACCCACTCCCCTCACGCACCGGATGTCATACATTCAGCGCCAAGTCCTTGATTTTCCTAATAAAATTGAGCCATGTAATTATTGAATGAAACCTCTTCGATTATTCTGCTGCTACTTACAATTTTAGTAAAAAAAAAAAACTTATGGTGGGGCTTAGAGTATTTTGTCAGATCAAGGCATAGTTGTCAAAACATTAGCGTTACCGCTGCTTTTCAGCTCGTTTGGAAAGAACCAAATTTATACGCAGTGAAGCCTTCTTCGCATGTCTATATTCAAATTCATTGAATAAAATAAATAAATAAATATCAGGGGACAATGTCACACCAATTGACCTAGTCCCAAACTAAGCTCAATGCTTCTACTATGGGTACTAGACAACGATATAAATACTTATATAGAGAAATATATACTTAAATATATAGAAAACATCCATGACTCAGGAACAAATATTCGCGCTCATCTCACTAATATCTGCCCTTACCGGGATTTGAACCCAGGACCGCTAGCTTCGTAGGCAGGGTCACTACCAACTAGGCCAGCCCGTCGTCACAAACTTATTTGACATTTACTATTGGGACCCTTTATTTGACATTCGCTATCAGGATCCATGTATGGTTATTTTCGTTACTTCAATGACGTAGAAACCATTGTCAAACTGATGCCGATACACACAAATAAGCAACGTCAAT
The DNA here is from genome assembly GCA_963966035.1 of Acleris laterana. Classification (NCBI taxonomy): domain Eukaryota; kingdom Metazoa; phylum Arthropoda; class Insecta; order Lepidoptera; family Tortricidae; genus Acleris; species Acleris laterana. The sequence continues at coordinate 9,400,270 of OZ014438.1, forward strand.
TGAAGTGCCACCTAAAATCTATTCGATGGAAGCTCGTCGATTAATTATTTGGCGGCGAAATGTTGTCGTATCACTTTTGATGATTCTGTGTGTATTTTTTAAATTCAACGGAGAAATTGGTAGGTAGCTAGGAAGGTTCCGTTCATACTAAAAATCTGAAATTCATCCAAACCCGCTAAATTTCAAAAAAAATATATGCGGCATTGATATGTTGACGTGGACTGTACTTATTACATAACTGACTGTACCTACAAACACGTGGCCCTTTCACCGACATTCCCGTTTAATTGAAATGGCTCCACAAGAAACCGAAGTTGCCCGACGAGCGACGAAAACGACCGAAGGCAAAAACTAGAATGACCAAAACGAGGAGCAATGTGGTGATGGCAATTCTGCAGTTGCACTAGCTAATCACTTAATACTGAAAACAAGTAAGGCCGTCTATTCGATTGTCTGTTTTTTGACGCCTGCTAAATGGCAAATGACCTGTTTTTAATTTTATTCAGGTTTCTGTAAACTATAGATACTATATATACTTAGTTCACAAACTGGTTACTTTGCTACGGTGATTATAACCATAAATTGTTTCCTCTGTTGGTCGAAAATACTCGTTTAAACAATTGTATTCTACATTTTTCCGAGTACGTTGTTCCTTTTATTAAAACTGATTCTCGTTTCCAAGTGGGCTGTTGGAAAAATTTAAAGAAAAACGATTCATTTCGGCTAAACAAAAATTAAATTGCCGTTTTATTCAATATGGCTTTTTTAATTTTTTGCAATAGATACATAAAAAAATACAAGGTAAAAATAAGACTTTTTGTAGTCAGGCATATACCGTGATTCCAACACATTTTTCCAACTTAAAACTGTAGTGTTACGAAAACTCGATTTTGCATTCCGTGCGAAATCACCAAACATGTCTTATGTTCCAGTTACTTTATGGCATAGAAGGCGCTAAATTCACTTGTAGTTTTACGTGCCGCGTGATCAGATATGTGCTGAGAAATGGCTCAGTGATGCAGATAGCCTAGGCATTGTTCTAGACTTTGTAGCTTGTTACGTGACACAGCAACGCCTCCGACGGTGTCCAGGGGTTTCGTAAGTGGTCAGTTACCATATTTTATTTAACTAGGTAAAAGATTGAAAGCGTGCGCTTAAAATATTTCAAGAACAATATGGATAAAAATCTGTTATGTTGCGTGTTTATACAAAAACGTAACGTTCAATAGACCATACTTCTTATTAATATTAAATTCTTAATAAAAAGTTATTTAGACATAAATAGTAGTTTATTGCAGATAGTTCTGTAATTGTATAATTGTTTTTATAATTCATGTATAAATCTCACGTGGCAGGAAAATGAGTCACGGACAAAAGATATTTGTAATTACTATAATCCAAAGCATATTTTTTTATAGTCATTAATTACCTTTCACAATTCTGTGCTTACCAAAAACAAACAAATAACTGACTTATCGTCACAAATTTATAAAGCATCGAAAACTGTGCAAGGAAATTCGCACTCTATATCTTGTGAAAGAGGTATAAATCTTGTCAGTACTTTCTTCCAATCAGAGTAACTTAGGATACTTGTAAAACAAAAATGGCCGTCTCGAAGGGACGCTTATAGATACAATTTTAATAACATTCTTGGTAGGTAATTTAAACCCAACCTTAAAATCAGCCGTATAAAGTCAAATATATCCTGTACAGAAAAATGTATCTAATCTATTACAAGATATATATTTTAAAGAGCGAATTGTTCAAAATACGAATCCGTTTTATCGACGTAAAATATGCATGGTACTTTACTACCTCATAAAAATGATATATTTTCTAAAATTATTAGAAGGTAAGTACATAACTTGTTTTTAATTAGTGAACCGCCCTGTATCCCTAATCCTGCTACAGCATCCGGTAACCGGATCCAAAACTTTGCAATTATAAGTGAGACGGGATGTTCAAAAAAGGGATTACAGTAAACCCCTTTAAGAACGGCTAAGCCCACAGGAATCTTAACCTACACCCAAGTACATCGTTAAGGGGAGCAACCCTCGCCCTGGAGTCGAAATACGAATCACCCTCTATATACCACTATTATCTTACATCATAGGGCTGTGTTATTTATACAGCTCAATTTTTTTGTAAAATCCACGATCGTCGTGAAATATAGTTAGTATAAGTACTGTTAAATTTGATTATAATTTCTTCATTATATCACTTGCACGATCAATAATATGCATTTAATAATATACCTGTTTATCAGTTCAGTTGAGAGTTGAGACTAATTGGGTTGAATTGTAGACTCATACCCGTATTTTTCGCCCTATGAACATGAATAAATTCATCTATTTTCTAGCAATCACTTGCAAAGTAATTCTACAAAGTGACACTGAAGTACTCATAAAAAACCTGCTCACCCATCAACGTATATGATAACTGACGTCTAAACTTTATCACACACGTTGAGAAAACTTTTTACATTAAACAATCCACCGATCAATCATATACTTTTCCTAAGCAAATAGATGACACGCGATCACATAGATACGTCACCCCTTTTATTTACGAGCTGTGTTCTTTTTAATCTATTATTGCACTAGATAAGCCTTAAGTTTCATGAATATTTATATTAGGAGAATTTTTGACAACCCATTTGCCTGCCTAACGAGGTGTGAAAGACATCGGTCTAATCTTGCCGACCGAATGAAAAAGCAACTTTACTTAGTGGCGGTTACACTCTTCTTGACATTAGTATTATGCGGTAATGTAGGTAGTAACGAAGAGAACGGTGTAAACGCCAACTGTCGAAAGGTTATTTTCATTTGAGAAGCGTTTAATGGGCAACGAAGTTTGGACAAACATTTGCAGATGGCGTTTCATCATTTTATAGCGGCAATATGTGACCTAGCACCGTGGCTGTCATAGATATCAGTTTAATTTAACAGAAAGTATGAGTGATAATGATAAACATTTGTAGGTACTAACCGTTTGAGAAAAAAATAAGTAACGTGACCATTATTTAAATGACAGTACAGAGAAGGAGATAAATAAAGAAGCGCGAAAAGTTTTAAAAAATATACGTGAGCTTTTTGTGAAATTAAAGACCACATAAAAATACCCCATCTACAATGGAACAGTTCGCTACCTTTAACGGATCAATTCATCACATTGCTTGCGCTCATGTATAGTGAGGTTAATTTGAAATTGCACGCGACGAGAGAATCATGGCGGCTTTCCGTCGAAAAGCGGCAAAAACGGGGAAATTGTTATAGTAATTGATATGTTACGTACATGAAATGTGTTGATTGTTTTCGCTTGTTAAAGGTTGGACTTACAATAAACACCTAAGCAAAGACGAAGTATTTGTCGTCACTACATTTTGATTAAAGCTATTCAAAAATAGATTTTGATGCAGATCGTTCGAGAGGTTGTTGGGCAATTTTCATCAGAAACATATTAGACGTAGAATCTTGAAATGTGAAACAAATTAAAGAAATATTCCAAAATGAACTCTAAACTAAATGAAATAGGTGGATAACGGGAAACAAAGTATTTGATCCGAGATAAAACAAAAAGCGCGCCATCAGAGCACTCTTTATTGCATAAAACGAACATGTCTTAGAAAAAGTGATAAGAAATTTAAAAAAGACAAATATATATTTTAATAGATTTGTCCAACAACTTAAAATAAACACCATGTACAAACTACCGTTATCGAAAAATCTCCGAACCAAAGCTATAAGTCTTCTAATATAAATAAATAGGTCTATTAAGCCGTCCGTGTGTCTGTCGGTACGTATTAACATTAGCACGCGATTCTTTTCACGGTATTCAATAATCCGTTGAGTGCCATAGTCACTGATTTTTATACAAAGTAGATGCGATACAGAGTTATTGGCACTGAATGTGGGCAGGCACAGGCGCGCATACGGGACGACATACAGACGTGTGGAACAACAAACAAAACTTCAAGTATACATGGTGTTCCAAATGTAAATAGCTTTAAGTTTAGAGTAATACAACAGGTCACTTGTATAGACCTAGTTTTTTGTTCTTGATTTAGACAAGTAATAAGTTTTTGACCGGAATTGTTAAAATGTTCTATAGGTAGTTAAATCCCCGTATTTAAACGTCATACTGTTATCACTGACGCGTCTTGAAACATGCATATTTATCATTGAAATTACTCTGTTCATACCTTGATTTGATAGTCAAATGATTTCGAATTAAAGAAAGCAGATTTCCTTTTTAGAAAAAATACACACCGTTTTGTCTGATTCGTATTGTGTCTTAATTTTTATTACCCGCATAATTTAATTTCAAACGGTTTTGAATTAAGAACTGACAGTTTAAAATTAGAACTGGCCGGTGGCGTTCGCGGTCCAATGCCAGTGTGTGGCGTGGTTCATTGAAATGTGGTCAGTATGATGAACTTTAGATTGCTTGAACGCGCTCCGTTGCACGTGAGAAACTGGTCGTTTAGACGCGAAATTTAAGACAGAAAATAAACTGGCGTAAGACAGAAAAAGAGTGCATTGTAACCAAATTTTTCATCACACTTGCTTGTAAATGGTGTTATTCGATGTCTGTGTTCAGAAGGACAATATGGTCTATTAATTGTTCCCGCGGTAGTTATGGGAAGTTTGTAGTCCATAGGGAGTAATGACTTTTGTTTTAAAATTTGCAACTATTTCGTACATCATTTCTGACTAAGGAGGTTTCATGTTCAGCCAAAATTTCAAATTTCATCTTTAAAACTTAGCTATAGACTAACTTAACATCACACACAACCTATACGCTTCATTAAACTAGGTACATTTTTTTATATTTTAATTTTATAATTATCAATATTTATCATTAATTTTAGTAAAAACATTTTTAACAAATTGGCAATATCCGGCTGTATTGTCAGTCCAGTTCAAAATACGCAGTTCTTAGCATGATCTGTGGAAGATGTCACGAAAAAAAAGATTGTTATCTGCATTAGCGAGAAGTTATTGTTTTATATTTTGCCGAGTTATAAAGGTTTTTTAAAGTTTAAGAGACAATAGAAACAAATAAGAAATAAGTTTTTCACCCGATTGGAATTAGGATTCGTTATTACAGCTACACTACCGGAATTAAGAAATGCGGCTCAATTACTTCATGACGATTTGTTACCAGCCAAATAACTTTAACTTTTCGTGTTTTTTTCCTCGCAAATGTGATGAAACCATTGCGTGTATCACAGGCAGTAAGGGGATTACTAACTCGAGTCATTAAAAGCCCTCCGCCTTCGGCTTCTAGCACTCTCGTTAGTAATCCCCTTCTTACTACCCTTGATGCTCAATGTGCTATTAATTGTAGCTACTGTACATAAATAAAAATGAAATGGTGTTCGTTGGTAATCGCAACCCTTGAGAACGGGTGGAGAGAGATGTTATTTAATTTCAAATTGTCCCAGGAAGAGGTTTATTTTAAAAAATCACGGTTTTCCCTAACATGCGCTATAATGATAGAAGTTCAACGGGAATCTATATGCAGCATACAGAGATTGTACACATTTATATTTGAATGAATTTTATCTTGATACCTCCACGCGTTCCCGAGCAAAAGGGTCTTGACACACAGACAGATGGATACTAAAGTGACGCGATAAGGGTTCCTTTTTAGGGCTCCGTACCACAAAAGGAACAAACGAAAACCTTATACGATCACTATGTTGTCCGTCCGTCGTCCGTCCGTCTGTCAAGACCATTTATCTCAGAAACGCGTGGAGGTATCGAGTTTAAACCAAATAGGTACTTTTAAGCCTAGTCTCTTGAAGCTGTGAAAAATAAAAAAATCTAAATCAACGTGAAAAAAAGATAAGGCCGTTTATGCTCCAAAAAACGTATTTATAGGGTACTTTCCGTTGACCTACAACTATGAAATTTGGCAAGTACTTAATACCGTCTTATATTACAAATATAAGGAAAACTCTGAAAACTATATATTTTTAATTAAATCGAAAAAAAGGATCCAAATTTTGAATTGAGTTAGCCGTGTTATGTGCGGAACCCTCGATGTGCGAGTACGACTCGCACTTGTCCGGTTTTTTCCTCTTGAGGTACGGAAACCTCAAAAAAATATGATGGCCGGAAAACAATCAGGTCAACGTCGGTTGGGTCACCTAATCTAATATAAAATAAAGTCATTCTTTCGTAATGCCAAAGGCATGAATTATAGGTTATCTTGTGATCAAAAGCTTATGAATGAAAGTAATATAATTATAAAATATAATGTAGGTATTACCTACTAACACTTATTAAATCCGATTACTAATGACGATGGTGAAATTAAAACGCATTATTATTGGCTTATTGAAAAGCAAAATGCCATAAGTCGATCATTAACGGGTAAATTAAAATGGTATTACAGTAGTGCAATTTAAAGGGTGTTTATTTACTAGTTTTACTACCCCTGTAATTTTTATTGCAAATATTAATTAAGTGCCGAGTAATAAAACTAGAAACAATTGCAAAATTATCGTTAAAATTAATAACACTGATGTACGGATGGTAAAAAAGTCAATGCGAAAGGAATCACTTAATGACGCTATTAAAGTCGGCGAGGAGCGTTGTAGTTAACATTACACCACTTACATTTACACGATAAATACAAGAGCAGTGAAAACTGGTCGATCTACGTACAAATTTAAGGATACTACGAATCTGACCCGTTTTGTTTACTAACATGGTACTTAATGCGTTGCAATGCCACGCAAAATAAACATGTTCTTTTTTCTCAGTCCTCAGAACACCCTACCAGAGCTTCATCACAATCTGATCGATCATTTAGGACTGCATAGGACAAACAAACAACATTTATGCATTTTTTATCGATTTTGATCATCAAAAAAAAAGATAAAAAGGAAGAATCCGTGACATAATTAGTAACTTGCGAATTATGCCTAATTCCTCCAAATTTCAAGTTCTACGTCCAGCGGATGATCATGGAAGACCTTTCTTATCTTAGCACTTTTATAGATTTAAAAACAAAAACATTCACTTAAATGTGTAGTACAGTGACTTGATTACGATATCGTTGTGATACGTTAATATTAAAAAGCAGTATTTGGCAACTCCGCCACTCCAAATGACAAAAAAGCATCAACGTGGACGGAGCAGCGGCCAAAACCTAGTCATTTTATACCAGTGTTTAAATATACCTTTTTTGTCAGCGCGTTTATTTAACGTTCCAAATTCAATTTCAAGAAAGAATTCCCGCCACAAGACCCGAGATATCAGACTGGTTCCGATATCAAAAAGTAAAAATACCTTTTTTTCGTTAAAAAAAATTCAACGGGAAGTCTCGCTGATAATCTCGCGTTTCTTTCGTAAGTGCGGTTGTGACTTTAATGTGTTAATAAAATTGTAACAGTTTTGTCGGCACACCCTGTGTTCGGTATTTATTTGCCTCGGATATCACTACGGCCGCGAGGCAACCTCTGCTCTGCGAGACTCAGATTTCTGTAATCAAGACCTCTTGTATATTGGAAACTCTTTAAACAATATTAGGTATATCCGATTGCATATAATTGCTTTGTTTGGACTTGTAATATGAAAAACTATGAGTAATTTTGTAGGCTTTATTTTATTTGATTGATTTACCAAAAAATGCCTAAAAAAGGTTTATTCCACCAAGCCGAACCGAATTGGTTTAGTTTAGTACCTAACTAAGTAATTGTGTTGTTTAAATATAACGAATCACTAGAATTTAATAATGACGTTAGCTAAAGGACAATGCCATTGTCAAACACCCCTACATATTTGACAAGACTTGTGGCTGTATTTTTAAGTTTCTCTATATTTATTTTAACGTCAAATTTGATCAGTAAAAAATACTGCTAAATGCATAGTAAATTATTAAAGAAAATTATTTTGGGTACGGAATCCTACAAAGGTGTTTTGAGGCGGACTCAGTACGGTTAGGTGTGATGCTAATTTAAAACGCGGTTTGTATTGCTACATGTTTAGGTGTTTTTTTAAGTATCTTGAATTGACAAACATTAGTTGAATTTTTAAATTTCGCGCTGCCATCCCTCTCTTTCTAACACTATACGATAGAAAGAGACGTCGTGTACCATCTCAAACCTGGTAACTATCGTAAGTAGAAGAAAACGTATATTTTAAAGTTGACTTTCCTGCGAAAGTTAACAAGTTTGAGAAGAATTCCGCAATCCAAAGCAATAAGGGCATATCTGCTAAAAACCGAAGCCTATTAAATTGTCAAATTATACCTACGACAAGAATCACAATTAGAAAATCTTTAGATACTAATAATCAACATTTTTTCTAGGTATGTCTGTGTCGCGGAATTCCTACTATAATGGTCTACAATTGACATTATGGTACATATTTTTAAGACTGACAGACCATGAATGTTAGTTTTTTCTTACAGTGATTTTGCTAGAGGTCCTAAAAACAATATGGTTCCTGTAACAGATACCCCCTTTTTACCAAGGAGTGCAGCAGGCCTATAATAGTCGCGCTTATTGTAACATAAAACATACAATAAAAAAATCCGTCGGGTTTCGATGTAATATCCGGATGATAGATACTTTACACAAATTTATCGTCAGCAGACTCGACCATCATAGGCCTACGGGACATGACATTGTGGAACACTCACCTAGGTTGGCGCTCATAATGTCCTGGTCCTTAGGCTTCTTTTTTCGCGGCCTTCCTTTTTGTCGAGGAGGGGGGGCCGCGTTTCCATTGAAGAAACCCTTGGCGAGGTCCTGTTCGCCCCGGGTGAATTCGGGGGAAGGGTATGGGGGATAATGAGGCCCGGGGGGCACGTACGGGCCCGGGCAGAGCTGAGGCGGACCCGGAACGGCCATGTGGGGACCGTACTCGGGCATCGTTTCGTAGTGTAACCTGCAAAAAACGAAGCTTTTAGTTTTAGGATCGAAAAGTGCTCCTATTAACTATGATTACCTGGTTATTTTAAACCTTAAAAATCGAATTTGGCCTAGTCTTTATTATAAAAAGAGCGTTAGGGACTGTTCCTTGTTTAAAATATAACAGAAGTAACAGATACCGTAACGATAACAACATGATTACGATAGAGAAGCAAGATGAGCTAAACCAAGCCCCTTTTCGATGTCATTTCTTAAGTCCTAAGTCCAAGACTATGTCCAGCAGCAACATGAAACATGAAGACTCCAATTATTATTTACCTGCAATACACTGCAGAATCTCGTATTCCAAAGGTGTCTCCCTTCGTCAGCGGCGTGCTGCACAGCGCACAAGAGAAGCAATGGACGTGGAACACCAGATCACGAGCTCGCATTACAAGCTCTGATGCTGAGATCGGAGTGTTGCAGCGGGCGCAGCGTTTGGAACCGTACAGCCTGCGAAAGAAATCTAAAATCAATCGATAAATTAAAAAAAAATACTAATGCTATGGATACAAACATAATTATTATAAATAGTAGATTGTCGTGAAAGGCGTTATCTAGAGTTTTTTTTTTTGTTTAGCCATTAGACACAGTTAGCCTCAGTAAATGAAAAAACATGGAATTTAAGCTTAAAATACTAGTTAGACGTGTTCTAGGTACTAGGGTCGCATAACACCACAGTCGTGTGCGATGAGCACGAGCGATTCTATCGTAGCCCACACTGCTCGCTCGTTATAAATGTTAGAACCCAGAGGTCAGTGTTAGCTGGTTTTCTACCAGTATTTACCTAATTTAATTGACAGAACAACTTAGCAGCTGAAAAAATGTCAAGCTTCGAGATCTATAACGCATTTACTTGTAACGCGTATAAGCGTTTCCTTTAAACGCGAAAGCAGCGCAAGTGCATTTCTACTCGACTGCCAAATAAGAGGGTAAAGTTTTCGGCCTTAGCCCTTCTAGCCCTTAATTTGATAAAAATAAAAAAGGTCGTGAATTCAATCCCTTTTTAGGGTTCCGTAGTCAAACTCGTCCGCAAAATAGCTCAGAGACTTAAATAATGAAATATTAAGCCTGTCTCTCCGTTCCGTTGCCGGTTTATGTTTAATTAACTAATGATGTAACAGCCGTAACCAATATGTTTATTTCTTGCTATTATTTCTTTTAAGTCAGAAATGTGTTAGGATTTAGACATACAGGGTTATTGGTAATTCGACGTATTCCCGTTAGGAGGTGATAGGGGTGACTATTTGCGGTAATTTTAACCCCCATATGCATTATGCAAAAGTGAACCATTTTTGAGTTATCATGTTTTTTAGCTTTTTTCAAAATAAGTCAAAAATGCAGCATCAAAAATTAATTAAAAAAAAAGTATCCATTTAAATCTATTTTTTTCTTCTTATTTATAAAAACAATAAAACTCTGGTTATTTATCAATATTAAAACAACAATTATCGGTCCAAATTTAAAAATGCGAGACTAAAAACGATATTATTTCTAGATTTTTTAGATATCTTTTTCCACTAAAATGCCTTAAAAACAAAAAAATTGTTATGAAACTTGGTTTGCAGATTAATTTAAAAACATAACCGTTTTCTTAGCTCTCCAAAAATGCATAACAACTAGGAACTTATTTCAAAGAAACTGAAAAAAAAATGATCACAAAAGAAGCAGGCGGAAATTTGGATTCGAACTAAACACAAGGTAGTTCTTTAAAAAATCCCATAAAATTAATTAAAAACAATACCCAATGTCAATAAAACAAAAAAACTATTTTAAAACAAAATTTAAAACCAGTAACAGTTTAATAGTAATAACAATTAACAATTAATAATAGTAACAATTAACACATTTTTTAATTTAAAGTTCTTGCTCGAAGTGACTTCCCCTATTGCGTACGCAAAGTCGCATTCTTTTTCTTAGTTGTGACTTAACTACCGAAGTAGGTAGTCTAATTATTACGCATTGCATTTGCTGCATTTATAATTCTCATCTTGAGTTCTTCCGCGGATGACACAGGCGAGAGGTCGTAAACTATGGATTTCATGTGACCCCAGACATAGAAATCAACCGGCGTTAAATCCGGACTTCTCGCGGGCCACGGAATGGGTCCTCCTCGCCCTATCCAATCCTGCATTATGCACTGTAGACCACGCTTTCCATTGTGTTACAGAGAGTCGTGTGGCGACGGTGTTTGTCGAAATTGTTGGTTCATCGATAAATTCTTGCAGAATATCCTCTTCGCAATTAACAACATGGACTGGGGGTCTTCCGGCATTAATTTGTCTTCTCTGAACACAACCAGTTTCTCGGATTCGCCTATACACTCCATTAAAAACGGATACATGGGGTAACCGGCGATTGGGAAACCGACGCGAATAATCATGACGAGCAGCTTCACTGTTACCGTTGCAAAAGCCTTTGGCTACAAGGCAAAACATGATATACCAGCAAGACGGATGTCCTGCACATTTTGGTGTCAATGTTAGGCGATGGCTCGATAGCCATTTTCCTAATCGTTGGATAGGGCGAGGAGGACCCATTCCGTGGCCCACGAGAAGTCCGGATTTAACGCCGGTTGCTTTCTATGTCTGGGGTCACATGAAATCCATAGTTTACGACCTCTCGCCTGTGTCATCCGCGGAAGAACTCAAGACGAGAATTATAAATGCAGCAAATGCAATGCGTAATAATTTGACTACCTACTTCGGTAGTTAAGTCACAACTAAGAAAAAGAATGCGACTTTGCGTACGCAATAGGGGAAGTCACTTCGAGCAAGAACTTTAAATTAAAAAATGTGTTAATTGTTACTATTATTAATTGTTAATTGTTTTTACTATTAAACTGTTACTGGTTTTAAATTTTGTTTTAAAATAGTTTTTTTGTTTTATTGACATTGGGTATTGTTTTTAATTAATTTTATGGGATTTTTTAAAGAACTACCTTGTGTTTAGTTCGAATCCAAATTTCCGCCTGCTTCTTTTGTGATCATTTTTTTTTCAGTTTCTTTGAAATAAGTTCCTAGTTGTTATGCATTTTTGGAGAGCTAAGAAAACGGTTATGTTTTTAAATTAATCTGCAAGCCAAGTTTCATAACAATTTTTTTGTTTTTAAGGCATTTTAGTGGAAAAAGATATCTAAAAAATCTAGAAATAATATCGTTTTTAGTCTCGCATTTTTAAATTTGGACCGATAATTGTTGTTTTAATATTGATAAATAACCAGAGTTTTATTGTTTTTATAAATAAGAAGAAAAAAATAGATTTAAATTGATACTTTTTTTTAAATTACTTTTTGATGCTGCATATTTGACTTATTTTGAAAAAAGCTAAAAAACATGATAACTCAAAAATGGTTCACTTTTGCATAATGCATATGGGGGTTAAAATTACCGCAAATAGTCACCCCTATCACCTCCTAACGGGAATACGTCGAATTACCAATAACCCTGTATATTACCTACATACTTTTTTGTAGCGTATTTGCCTGTAAGCTTTAGATTGTAATTAAAGGTACAAATGAGCTGAGATAGCAAATTAAACAAGCAATGTAATAATAAAATTAGCCTAGCGGTCACGTGGTCGATAACGGCTATGCGCTTTGACTGTAATTTCACAACTGCCCGCAACTCGGGCGCAGGTAAAAACTGCGTACGCATAGAGCTATAACTATGCATCTATCTTCATCCCTCTTACTCACTATGTACGCGGCTTTAACATAGGTATTAAGGTAAGTAGGTTTTTTATAATTTTATTTTATTCACCACTCTACTATTAGGTTAGATTTTTTTACAGGTACCGAAGAGAAAGCCAGCGTCAGACGTCTACAGCCTAAATCTGTTTTTTTTTTCAAATGTTTTTACGCAAAATGAGGTTACAGAATTATCAACAAGTTTTTAGAGTTGTAGTTAATTCTGTAGCTCTGCCTACCCCACTCTGGGATTACAGGCGTAAAGCTTTGAATGTCTACCATCTCTACATAGTATAATACAAAGTCGCTTCCCGCTGTCTGTCTGTCCCTATGTTTGCTTAGATCTTTAGAACGGTTCTCTGTCGTTTGCCCGAAAGTCATTTGCCATAGTTCTATCACTTGCCATAAGATTCATTCGCCATAAAGGCATTTTTTCTGAAATCGTGAACTATTCAGAATTGTTATAAAACAAACCTAGCCTAACCTATTGGGCTCTATACGATGGCATGTAAAAATTACCTGAAAGGTTTACAGTTTCAGAAAAAATGCCTTTATGGCAAATTAAAATTATGGCAAGTGACACAATTATGGCAAATGAAATTCGGGTAAACCAAGTGATCCGCTTTAGAACTGCTCAACGGATTTTGATTCGGTTTTTTTAATAGATAGAGTGATTAAAGAGGAAGGTTTTTTTGTTACAGAAAACTCATATAAACCGAAGCGAAGCGAGGGCGGGTCGCTAGTATATGTATAAAATAAAATATAGCCAAATTCAGTTTGCGTGCATAAGAATCTCTTGTGGGGATGCGGCTATCTAAACACAGGAAGCTGTTACTCAATGAGGAACCAACCCACAACTATTTTGAAATAAAATGAAAATCTTCAAATTAATTGCTATCTGTCTGTCCGTCAGCGAGCTGTATCTCATAAACCATAATAAGTAGACAGTTAACATATTTAAATAGTGTATAATCTACATTAATATTATTAAGAGGAAAGATTTGTATTTTTGTGTCTGTGTATGTTTGTAATGAATAAACTCAAAAACTGCTGTGCCGATTTCAAAAATTATTTCACCATTGGAAAGCTACAATCACCCTGAGTGACATAGGCTATGTTTCATTTTTCTGCGTGGACGGAGTCGCGCGCAACAGCTAGTTATATATATACAGGCATAGGCGTACGATAAACGTGTTAAATATACGGTAGCACGAAAGTCTTCGTATGCGATCCGACTCGCAGTCGGCCGGTTTTAACAACCGTCGCCTTTACAGTTATGTGAATAAGGGGTGTCCCTCAGAATCCCTAACAACGTTTGTCCTAACACACCGATTGTCCTAATTTTCATTTGCCCTAAACTGGACACTTTTTAAGTTTTCCAACTATATCTGCGGTTTGGTTAGGTTAGTGTTGTATTGTAACAGCAATAAAATTTAAGCGGAAATGGCTTTAGGATAAATGATAATTCGGACAAATGAAGATTAAAGATTCCATCGGGGAACCGTAAATAAGAGATACCATAACGTTAAAAAACACGATTATGATTAAGGACAAGTGGAAAAGGTAGTTAGCACTGTTGGCCTTATAAGTAGCTGCACATCTTAGTGCGTCGTCACTTTAACGTCATGTTTGAATTACTTAATATTATGTGCAAGGCGTTAAAGCGACAAGGTACACAAATAAACAGCTACCTATAAGTCCGACTGTACTCACTACTGTTATTTGTTAATTTACAGAACTTAAACAATTCATTAAGATTATGATCTTTTTTTTTTGAAAAAAGTTGTTTTCGTAGAACCAGTAGCCATTTGAAATTCCAACTTCTCTAATGAATTGAAATGTAACGTACTGGGTCCTTGCAGGGTTGTCACAAATCATGGTTGTCCAATTAAAATAAAATAAAGTCGGTACGCGGTAGACATAGGACCGCACTTAGAGTCGGTTAGTGACGATAAAGAGCCACTTGCACCAAAAATTTAACAATGGATTAAGACACTGATTCGAGTTAGTAAACGTCAGGTTCATACGAAAACTGTCAATTTAACTCGAGTGTCTTAGCCCGGTGTAAAATTTTTGGTATAAGTTGCCCTTAGTAGTTTCTAAGTAAAACAAAAACATTTACATTTGAAAAAGGAACGAGTTAATAGTCTCTACAAGTAAAATGTCTTTGAGAACGGCTGTTAGGGTCAATGATTTGAATCCATAGACTTTCTAAATATTAGACCCATTTACCCGGGGCTTCAGCCGCGATTTTTTTTCGGGCTTTATCAGATTACGAGATAAAAATAACCAGTAATTTTCTGTGGTATAAACTATTCCTATACCAAAACTGATGGCGATTGGTTAAGGCGTTGAAATGTGAAGACGGAACAAACAGGCTGTGGCACTTATGACATTAAGAAATGATTCAAGTATAGTCAAGTTAGTGCATTACATTGGACGGCCAGCATAGCAATCATAAATAAAAAATATTATTTTCATTCATCAAATTCTTGAAAAAACAATATCCATATTTTTTGTCACCGTAGACAACCCTATTTTCAATCGAGATACGAACCCTGGACCACACGGACGTCTCACTCGGGAATCGAACCCGTATCAGCCATCTCTAAGCTTAAATACCTTTCAAATGCTTAGTCTATTTGACATTACTGCGAAACTATGTCCTACGCCGTACGCCATTGCGTTGAAAATTGTTCAAGTAGCACGTACGCGGTAGCAGCGCGGTTGTAATGCGGTTCCGAGACGGTTTGTGTAAGAATTCCATTACGTATTTTCTTAAGGTTCATATCAGCTTCGAGCCATACGATAAGAATACGCGACGCGGACAGTCTAGTTCAATTCTGCCTACGAGCTAGTGGTCCCGTATTCGATTCCTTGTAAGGGTATAAGTATATTAATATGATGACCGCCAGTATTTGTTCCTGAGTTTTTGATGCTTTCTTGTTTTCCTTTATGCATTTATTTTTATTACCCATAGCACAAGTCTTGTTGGAAACTAGATGCATTTGTGCAAGATTGTCCATTCATATTTTTTATTGATTTAATACCTACATAAGTGACACATAGATACCGCTCAGATTACTAATAGGTACACCACGTGGTTGAAATTGGATCATTCTTTAGCTTTTACCAATGAAAAACCTGGCACCCATACACTCAGGTAAAAATCAATACCCTCCTTCTAGAGTCGGATAAAAAGCAAAACTCAAGTTAGCAACAACTTAGTACCTACACTGGGGGCCATTAATATTCCACCTTTCTGAAAAGTCGCATGTGCGATATCACAAAAGCATATCAAACCATGAAAGCTTATAACAAGGTCGCATGTGTACTAAAATTTCCATTACACATGTGCCCTTTCTGTTACGGCAGGGTTGTCGGTATGAAATTACGCCTCTGTCACGCTTTAGCCACGCTTCTAACACAATGAGCGTGACATCTACGCTTATGTCCGACAAACGTATTATCTTCACGCTGCTGATAACGCTGCTAAGTGAAGCGTTGTTTAACGCATATTTGTAAACAAAACATGGCAAAAACACTAAAAACTGAAGAAACTAGGGAAATGACGGTAGTAAACATTAAAACCTTTCGTAATGGGTCAGTACCTAATTATAGTACTATTGGATAAACGCTGCTCCAATATACAACTATGAGTCTATGACATAATGAAATTTTGTTTGAATTGTGATACGATTTGATTCATAATGTTACTGTATGGTGGGTTAGGGTTCCATTTAATTTGCCGACTGTGCATAGTTAGAAAGTCGTCCAGCATCAGCTAGAAATAGTAGGTAAATTACTGCAAAGACCAGTAAGTGAGCCTTCATGGACAAGTATGAGATGGGTAATATACATACGAGTCCGGGATGGCTCTTAATGGTCGAAGCATGTGTATTGCTTTTCTTAAAAATAGAACCAGTAGAATGATTAAAAAAAAGTTAAATAAATTAAAGTTGTAAAATATTGATGACCAAATGTGCACAACCCTCAGGGCGCTAGTCCGACTCGCATTAGCAGGTTTTTTAAATTAATTTAAGCGATTCGCAATGTGAAACTCGTCAGAGATGTACTAGGCGCGCATGAAACGGAGATGGTGCGAGCGACGAACATATTTTACAAGGAGTTCTAAGTTCAAAATTACGATGCATATTATGAGATTTGTATGGTATCTACTTACTGGACACTTTTAAAAGCTAACTTGCAATTTGTATGTATGTATGTATATAATGTATGTAAAGAATATAATGGCAACGTTACGTATCATTTTTGAAAAAATACATTATTTATGGACGAGCTTTCGACCCTCTACAATATATAAATAGAGAGCGGGAACGTAGTTAAGGCCCTCTAGTATACAGGCCTATTAAAAACCCTTGTCTGTCAGTAGTGTGTATACTTTAGTACCATGTCACTTTAATCGTTATGACGATTCATTTAAGGCAGTTTAAACATGACATTAAACAGACAAGGTACTAAAATGTATGAACTCGACTGCCCCAAACATACACCAATTATTTGCGAAACAAAATGGCGTGTTCTTATTGGTCGATGTCATTTCATGGCGCTATAATACAAAAAAAAACAAGATATTCATTGGTCCTCAGAGTTGGACAATGTTCTTTTATACCCCGTTTGCTTTTAAACTCCTTTTTTTGCTTCTTTTTCATCTCTTCTTCTCAAACATTTAGAAAAAGAATATTTCCAATTTTTTTCAAAAACTGCTGTGATATACAGAGAGGCAGACAGAACGACACCGTAGTGTCACAATAAAGGTTCCTTTTTCCATTATGGTACCGTTAAAAAATATAGTCAAATTCATCTTCGGTCTAGGCCATAGAAGCTGGCCAGCGCTCGTGCATCTAGGTTGCAATTAATCTCTATGTTCTCTTAGTTAACAATCTCACTATTCCCCGTTACCTTCCGAGCATTTGCAAGCCGTGGCTAACTGTGTCGATCACAAACTATGTTAATCCATCATGTTTAGACACTGTGTTTCTCATTAAAAAAACCGCCAAAGTGTGAGTCGAACTCGATTAAGAAGGGGAACACGTTTCTTACAATGGTTCCTTTATTTTATTAAAATTACTTTTCCGCTGAAAATACTAGTAATTTATTTGTGTATAAGAGAAGAGACTTCAAGTTCAACTGTTACGGTTCATGAGTAACCATGACATATGGCTGTAGCCTGCTGACATTCAGGACCCTTACCACGAGTTACCATTACCTCGCTAGCGAGTACGGTAATTGTAACTTATGGTAGGTCCTGTCACCCTTTGAGTACGGGACCCTAAAACACGTATTATTTTACCCGACTACCCATTGAAGAGAGTAATTTTTTGACCGGAGCCAACTCTACTCGGTTATACCCCAATTGCTATTAATACTCATCCATGTCTTCCCGTGGATGTCGTAACAGGTAACTAATGGAATAAAGGCTTGTAGTAGGTATTGCAACCTGTCACTAATACGCCAAATGTGGTCACAGAATTATCAACAAGTTTTTAGAGATGAAGGTAGTTCTGTAGCTCTGGCTACCCCATTCTGGGATTAGGTATGTGTGTGCTATTATCGTTCATGACTCGGTCGTGTTTACATCAATCAGCATAAATAATAAAGGTATCAATTGGATCAGGGTATAGACAAAGAAGAATAGAGGCGAGACCTATACATGCACAATGTCTCTAGCGTGAAGCGCCTTGTCTAACCTTTTAGGTATCGTAACCTTCTTTAAAAACATTGCAACCATTTGTACCGAGTATAAACGGCGAACATCTCTAATTTTATGCGCAGGATCAACTTTCACGTTTAAAAATTAATAAAACCCAAAACGTCAGGGTAACAAAGGCTAGCCGAACGCATGTTTTTTGGGCTAACAAGGATCAAGTTGGGACTTTCTCCGCCACGGCAAACTTAGGAGCAGACTTATTGCTTAGAGCCTTATTCTGAAATAGCCTTGTGTTTAAAAAGTTTTATTCAACTTTTTACGTTTGTTTGTTATTATGTTTAGTCACAGAAAATATGTGTACTTTTACAAAAACATGGTGCACTGATCATTTTGTATCTTGACACCGATTAATAAGGCTCACTAGTGTTTCAAAAGGTCTCTAATCCAACTCATTAATGCTTTCGTCAGTGATCCTGCAATACCGCGCAACTAACAAATTAAATAAGTTGCAAAATACACCTTAACACCTAAGTCAGTAAGGTACATTTTGCAATTTATTGAATTTTTTACTTACGCGGTATTGCAGGATCACCGACGTTTTGACATCTCGTATTGACAATCGTATGAGATGCTGAGTTAACAATAAACTGGTTCTTATAAGACAGGGTTAAGGTAGGTTAAACATGAGAATTATGTGCTTCCCTTTCTATCGTATAGTTTGTATTCATTCGCACGTAACCCAGTACATAAAAAAATCACCCCACACTTCAGGTTTGGTGGAACAAAGGTGTGCCATTTTAGAGTTACCAGGACATTTGGTAGCACAAAGGTGGTTGGAACGAAATGGCCTAGCCCCATTGTTATCAGCTCTAAAATAACAACCAGCAATAACGATATTATTTTACCCGACTGTCGACAAATGAGGGTAATGTTTTTTTAAGTTTGTTTAAAAAAAACTAGTAATTAACGACTCCTACGTAAACTCAGACGCAGGTAAAAGTTAGTTTAAATCAATTATTATATCGACTAGCTCGAACTAACGACCGCGCTCAGAGAGTTAAAGTCGCGTCAATCTTAAAGAGCAAATTTGACATCTAAATACAAAATATCTAAAGGAAAGTTGTCTTTATACTTTAGAAAACATGAGTGCTTTTCCTATGTAACTATTCGATAAGATACAACGTTGAGAAAGTAAAGGGACAATATGAGTTTGAGACCTGTTTAAGGTTATGTTTTGAACTGCGTTGACAGCTGTCAAATCGGACCTGTCAACAGCGCGACTATAGGAACGATTAAATCATTCCTTAGTATCGACTTTTCTTACTCGACTTTTAAAAAGGACCGAGTGAATTGGCCCTTAATTGCGTTAAATACGACGGTTAAAGATGTGTCTGAAAAGTTATTTAGCTATTTATTTATTTATTTACGAGACACAGTAACAAATTCCAAACACATTATAGTTCAGAAAATAATCTTTGGCCGTCTGTTATTTACTTTGCGATCTTTTTAAAGACTTACCCGACCTAACCTCAACCTTAGCTTTAACCTTCCAACCGACTGTGCCGTTTGAAGAATGAGGGCAGTTTACGATTATCTTTTGTTTGATATTAACAAAAAGATCTTAGTGAAGATTACAGACGGCCAATTCATAATATGTAGATGACGTTGGGTTTGCTTACCTTAATAAATACTGTGTAGCGCTCACTATACCTTCTAGGTTTCCGTTATAACGAGAATAGTTACAGTTACAGTACCCGGCCTAACTTGTACCACAAGTGGAAGTCCCTTTCGATGCATATTGTTGAAAAGAGATTTCCGCTTGTAATACAAGCTAGAAGCGTTCAAGAAACGAGCCCCAGGTTAGTATACTATTTTGCCTTTTCCATGCTTTAAAAAAGCCAGCACAAATCTAAAAATGATCCTGACTGTAGTGGCGTTACCTTGAGTACGAAAATTACAGAGTCACGTTTTGGAATTGCCAAACCGTACCGTGTCTTGAACCTATCCATAGCACAAACCCGTAAAGTAAAATCACGTTTTCATACATTATTTTGGTTACTTCACCTTCGATGACGATACGAAAGTCAACGTCAATGTCAACTAGTTATCAAATTCAATTATTAGAGGGCGCTGATATCAAATTCGATAAAAGGTAACGGTACCTAAGGGTAAAGGTAAGATAAGGGTCCGTGCTTGGGATACTGAACCCCCTCATTTTTGGTTTTAAATTATTAGTGTCGAATACCAAATAAAGTACCGATTTAATGGTTTATTCAGTAAATACGCAACCTTTATTCAGAATGTGAGGTGAAAACCAAGGCAACATTATATGTACATTAAAACACAAATTTACCGCGAAATTCAGGCAGAATAGTGCCGCCACCAGCCGAAACCGAATACCAATTTTAATACCCGTAAATCGGCCGCGCGTTTCACGAGCCCGATTCGAAACGGTACCATAACAATAGGAGCCGGTGTTTATTTGTAAATAATACGTCACGGTCAGAGGCCGAAGCAAGTGCCGATACCGAATATGGGTTTAGGCTTCTCGAAAGTTGCGTGTCGAATTTTATTTAGGCATTTTAGAATTTGGTAAAGTATCTCCACTAGACCAACGCAATTCTATTTTTGTTAGTGAAAAACTAAAAAAATGTCATCATCATCATCATCATGTCAGCCGAAAGACGTCCACTGCTGGACATAGGCCTCCCCCAAGGCTCTCCACTCAGACCGGTCTTGTGCTTTTCGCATCCACTGCGTTCCCGCGATCTTCATAAGGTCGTCACTCCATCTTGTTGGAGGCCTACCTACAGCTCGTCTCCCGATCCGCGGACGCCACTCAAGAACCTTCTGACCCCACCGGCCATCAGTCCTGCGAGCAATGTGCCCCGCCCACTGCCACTTAAGTTTAGCTATTCTTCGGGCTATGTCGGTTACCTTAGTTCTACTGCGGATATCATCATTTCTGATTCTATCACGCAGAGAAACCCCGAGCATAGCCCTCTCCATAGCCCTCTGAGTGACTTGTGAAAAAATGTACACTTTCATAATTGGACTCAGTATTATAGCTAGTTACTCACAATCGAGGACAACTATAACTTTAATTATAGATTGAATATCGGGAACGGCTGTCAGCAATAGAGAAACTCTACCTTAACCAAAACAAAAAGCATGATCATATGAACTTTATAGTTTGGCAAAAAACGAGGGCGCTGCTAGGAATGAAATTGGCAACATTATCCAAGATTTACTTTATTTTCACTCTTATTGCCATTTGAAAATATTGTAGTGCCAGCTGTCACCACTGGCTGCAGTTTTTTGCCAGGCTATATATTCGTGTTTAATATTTCTTTGGAATCATACAGTAATTTCACCGGTTGTCTTATCCGCACACCGGAACACAGCAATGAGAAAGTGTTCTATGTTGAACAGTTGTATGTTGTTAACTAATTCCCTCTTTTTGAAGGAAATAGTGGTCGATGGAGCAAGGTAGCTAGTTCTACATCATCTTGTGTTTATATTATTAGTGTTTATATCTTACCCTGTGTTATAATATCTGTATTTACTGTGTGTGTAACTTTTGTTGTTTATTTTTAAATTTGAAATTAATTATTAATTGTGATTGTAGGAGGTGGAGGTGGTAGGACCTTATGAGGCTGTCTCTTATGCCTAGCGAACTGCTGAGTCACCTCCAGAAGCTTCATGCCGCATACTCTTTACAGTTTACTTAAATTAACCCTTTCAACGTATCAAATTAACTTCTGCATTGCCTGTACATTGGTCGCTTACCCCTACTCCCGGACCATTCCAGGAGGTGCTTTGTACGGGCCTAGAGATAGGCCACGCCAGTACATCCGGCGAGGTGCCCACGTGCCAGCGTAGTGGCTCCCCTGCGCCACTCGGCTCGACCACATCCGCAGCTAAGCGATCTCTCGATTTTACATCATGCCAAAAAACATTTATAATAGCTACCTATAGCGTCATCGACCAAACAACAAAAATCCCTAAGTTATCTAACCTAAATTAAATTTGTATACCTAACCTTTTGTTTTATTCCTTTCTTATACCCAGTGAGGGAAAAAATAAAGTATTACAGTGGCGCCCGAACAGGGACGAGCAGTGGCTCGACATTGGTTAAGAAGATGGTGTTAAGAAGCAACCGGACGAACCCTGCACAATATCCTACCGCTCCAGAAATAATAATAGCGTTATAATTTGCACTTTAGTATGAAAATGTCCAACGATGGAGCCTCTGATGATTTTCTACAGTTTTATCCTCTTGAGCCTTGTTCTATAAACAGTACAAAATACGGCCATCGAGTGCAAAAAAAGTAAAGTGGAATTTCTTTTGATTTTATGAGTAACTATCAAATTGGAAAATTTACTATATTTCATTCGTAATAAATTCATATTCCATTGATAAATTTCGTTGTATGGCTTTAGGAGGCCATACTAAGTTTACAACACTCACTTTTGTTGCAACACAAACACGGGCAAAGCTGCACTGTATATATATATAGCAAACCAAGTAAATAAATTATCGATACCCGCTGCAAACGATAATCGATACCATTCATTGACATTTAAATATTATTTAAGCTCTATTTAAACGCAGGTGTGTTGAAGCACTTAATTAAAAATAAATTACTTATCGATACCGAGCCACAAAAAATTAATTGTGTCACTTCATTACTTTTTGTGCACTAATTACACTAGAGTATTGTTATTAAGTCTCTACAACGTTTAAACCTCAATGTTTTCTTAATAAATCATAATACCCAAAAGTGTAGTCTGTTTTAAATAAGCACGTCCGTACAATTTCCATTGAATCAGAGTTGAATGAAATACCTATAAAAACAAATCCTATGATGTCAAAGGGGGGGTGGTCCCAAGTGTACAACCTGCTTATTCACAAACCCAATTTTAATTAACAACACTTTAGCGTTATTTGTTATTTTAATTACTCACTTATTCCAGAAACTATTAAAACAAAATGGAGGTATTAACTATTAAGTACCTTTATACCGGAATGCCTGACGGCGTCCGGGGACGCAGCGATAAAAACTACCAACTGCAAAAGTCCAAGTCCAAGAGCGAAAGCTAGTACTGAAATTAATTGGTAGCTTGTACTGCAATTTGAACTCGATTCACTTAGCGTTAAAGTCACGTTCGACTTGAAGATGGGAAAATACTCTTCATAAAACGGGTGTAACGGAAGTTTTTGAACACAACCAAAGTATGTTTTTGCAGTGGAATTCACCGTGGCGCCTACCTGTCTATGGTAAAAAATGTTTCCGCCAGATTTTCTTTTTTGGGCAAAGTTTTGTTGCGTACTTTGCCACAGAGCCCAAACTAAGTGGGCCTACGTTAACAACGGAGATACCGTTGCCAACTTTAGCCCTTACACATCATAATATTCTACTAGGGGTTTATGGCTGGCTGTCATTCTGAAAACATCTGTCCAATTATTATTTTTTGTACCTATATTATTTTATCGTTGATTTTGGTCCGCAAATCCAGGGCAGTTTTGTGGGACAACTTGTAACATTGACGAAGAACTGCATAAACAGACTTTGAACAGATGGTTCCAAATGAGCGGTCAAGATCACATCTTCAAGGGTCTTAATGACTATGACTGGAATACTTCGACGACAGGAAAGGATTCACCGTACAACGTTGCTTATATATACTTGACATTGGCAAAATTACGTTTTTATGTAGACGACATTCAATAAATAAATAATAATATTTTACCGTCATCGGGTATGTATGTATTGGGATGTATTTCAGCTGAATCGAATGTCAGCAGCTCGGTATACATGTATTTTTGTATGTAGTGTCACTGTTAACTCAAAAACAACAAAATGAAGTGTAAAGGTCTATAACACGGGCATTTAAGAGGGTTGCGAAGCTAAAATCTGTAACACGAAATGCAAATATGTTTCTCTCTCCCCTTCAACCAAGCCCGATGTTTACGATTTAAAAAGCTTTTATTTAACTTGAATGTATGTAAGGGTAAAATATTGCAAGTTAAATTTAACCCACGCCCCGGTTTCCGATGAAGCTGAAAATTTGCATACGCCTTTAGTTCTGATGACAGTACAATAATATAGTACCATCGAGATGGTTTGATGAAATCTCAGGGTGGCTATAGGAACTACTGAATTACATATGATAAACGCGTCGTGTTAATGCTTGTTAGAATCGTCTTGATATTAAGATGACGACTGTGTAAAAAAAGTACAGTCGGCAATAGAAGCTTGTCCCAAAAATATTTTTTTTGACAGAATCTTATTTGAATATGCTAAATACCTATTATGAAAAGCTAGGTCCATACGTTTTGATTGAAGTAACAAAAAAAAACTTGAAAAAAAAAAAAAGCGGATACTTACGAACCTAGTTTTTCATTACAACTACAACATACATATTCAAAATCCGTGGAAATCGGACTTGATGAGGGTGACAAAGGTTCTCGCCTGGAGCTAAGTTTGGAAAATCTTTGACAGCTACGCTATTTAGGGCTGATTTTTCAATCTCCAGATAACACTATCTATCACGTAAATTGTAGCTCTGTCCTTTTCTTTGTCATAAGAAAGATAAGGGCAGAGCTACAATTTACCTGACAGATAGTGTAATCTGGAGATTGAAAAAACGGCCCTAAATATCACAATTCTCTTAACATAGACGACAACGTCACAATATGGAGTGAGGTTTTTAAAGCTTACTTTTTGTTTTCACTTGTTTCTTAAAGATTTCACTATATAGATAACTAGCGACCCGCCCTCGCTTCGCTTCGGTTTATGTGAGTTTTCTGTAACACCCGTACATGAAACAGGATTTATTATACATATAAACCTTCCTCTTGAAACACTCTATCTATTAATAAAAACCGCATTAAAATCCGTTGCGTAGTTTTAAAGATCTAAGCATACATAGGGACAGACAGCGGAAAGCGACTTTGTTTTATACTATGTAGTGATAGTGATGATATCGAAACTTTAGCGTCTGACCCCCTTACTTATATACGTGGAATAAGCTTGGGATAGTTTATGCCATGCTTTGTCACTTTCTGTCAGATGCAAATGTCACAATTACAGATAAGGACAAAGCATGGCATAAACTTTTCCAAGCTTATTCTACGTTTATAAGTAAGGGGGTGAGGATTTGAACCGACCTTTGGCACTACCGCAGTTTCGTAAATGTGCGTACCGGCTGATAAGTTGAATGCAAATGCATTCATTATGGGTGCGCGTGAGTGCGGAACGTGGCTATCTCGGAGGAGGATCGCGATCGCGATCTGTGTGTTTAATGCAACGTTGACGAGCTCTAAGACTAACCTAACTTGACCTTTGAACTCACAAGAATAGTATGGCGATTTGAGTCAAATACCCTGAACGTTACTGACTCATACTGGTTGTATTTACAGTTGTAATCGCTTACCATTTCACCACTATTTTTTTTTATACTAGAGGGGGCAAACAAGCAAACAAGCAAACCTGATGTGTAGTGATCACCAATGCCCATGAACAAACACCTATTTCAGCAAAAGCTAAATGATACCCGTTCAGTTAACTATTAACCTATATTTACTTTTACCCCCTTACTTATAAACGTGGAATAAGCTTGGAATAGTTTATCCCGTGCTTTGTCACTTTCTGTCAGATGCAAATGTCACAATGACAGATAAGGACAAAGCATAGCATAACCTATTCCAAGCTTATTCCACGTTTATAAGTAAGGGGGTTAATGTCTGTGATACATTTATTTTGACTTTTAAGTTTTTTAATAAGAAACTGCGCCTGCGGATTTGTAAAATATTTATTAGCACGAAATAGGGTTCTAATTTTACTCACACACAATTACAGTCACAGTTTCTATTTCTACCATTAAAACTAAAATGCTAAAAAGAACCTTTTAACAACCATCTTCTAACCCATAAACATCGCTACCACGGTCTCTCGAACTCGCATTCCGGTGAGTCTCGATCGACAAATGGCCGCCCGAGATTGATGGCCCGTGGCGGAGAGATGGCGCTGGCATCAATTACCCCGCGCGGCGCGACACGTCACGGCGCCGCGCGTCAATCGCGCGTAACGAGCCGCTACTCGTGGAACTCGAACGTTGTACGTGTACCACGTGAAAATCAATTATTTAATTAATATTTCGTTTGCTTTATACCGAAGTAACTAACTCTTTTAACCATTTTACATTACAATTTCACCCTACTTATCCAATACTTTTTATCGTTGGAAATTGTGCTGGGTCGACCTCAATGTTATCGCATTTACTGTCAAGTTATTGGAGCTAACTAACGTTAACAATACGATAACAATAGGTAAAGACATTGTAGAATAAGGACCATGATACATGTCCCTGGTTTAGCTTAAGTAAAAATAAGGCAAATGGAAACAAGCCTGAAAAGGTCATAAAAATCATATCATCATCGTCATCGTCATCATCATCATCATCATCATTTCAGCCCGTAGTCGTCCACTGCTAGACATAGACCTTCCCCTTTTGATCCACTTTTGATGTATGTTACCGTTTTGACAATACAAACCAAAATAGAAAAAACTTTGAATAAAAAACGTTTATTGTATAATTATATAACTTATTTTTTTAGTTGTTAAGAAATCCACCGGCTTAATACGGCGCTTTAAAAGAGCAGCTCCTTGAGGAGTTAGGATGAATGGACGGCGAACACTTAGAAATAGATTCCGACACTCTAAAAAAGAGTATATACAAACTAATATCTACATATAATCGACGAGTGTTTTAAATGGAATAATTAATTAAATGAAATAATTTTTAGTAAAACCAATAGTAATGCCAACGCAGACCGGATTTATTCTTGGTTATATAATTATAGGCGAGGTGGAGATAAATTAGTAGGAATTAATGGTTGAAGTACCTGGTGTGAGCATTCTTAGATTAACTAGAGTTTCGATTCTGACCCTGGTTACGTGTTCACGTGTTTGACCCTGGGCACTTCTTTTTTTCTATTTCAATTCTAGACTTAACTAAGGGCCGTATTTATAAAGAGATATTTGTGGCTAGACAAGATACATCTGCGAACGTTACCGTAAGACATTGAAAGTGTAAGTACTACTTATTATTTTACCGACGGATCTTTCTACGAACGTCATTGCGAAGAATTTTAATTTCTCGCTGCATAAGTTAATTATTTTTGGTAGTCGCAAGAGTAACCTAGCCTAACCACGTAATTAATGTTTAAGATATCCTGAAAACGTCATGGCTTCAGCAGATAATAGCGTTCGATGAAATAATGCAATCGATGAAGGGAAAAGATGGGTTTCCACAATAGGATTAATATAAGGGTCGTTCTCAAAAAAGTGACACCGCTGAATTAATTTTACATTTTTCAGAAAGTTTCCGATTTTGCTGTTTTTTTTAATTAAGATCGGTAGAAATAAAATCGAGTAATCGATATCACGTGGAGGGAAGTGATTTATTTCATTTTTTTAGAAGATACAGGTATTTGATCTATGCGGTAAGCAGGTGAATGACTATTTGTAACCAGGTTATCGACAATAGGGGCAGGTTGGCGACAAATACGTACAAATAAAGTAAAACTGTTAGCAGGTTAACGACAATGGGTGCAGTTAAGTAAATTGTTAAATAAAAACGACATTAAATTTACAACAAGTGCTTAATTTGAATATGTTTAATTCGTTTTTTTCCTTATCTAAAAGATTTATATAAAATAACACACCTTATTTACCTTTCAACCGTAACGGCATCTCATATGTTGAAATCCGGTGAACCGTATAGGCTACAGGGTGTTACATACATATTTACCTACATACATACGCTCGGTATACAACCCTGCTTCGTGTAGTCGGGTATAAAATATTTATGCCACAAGCATTTTTGGTGTACAGTATAAGTTATTAAATAATTGACGTTCGCCTGCCGTAAACGTCGTTCACCTGTTTTTTTTAGACAGGTGAACGACATACAGGTCATGGACAAAATGACAGTTATATCATCAATACAAGTTAAGCACCTTGGTTAATGAACTGCATATTTATTGACATAAAAATAAACCATGTTTTACGTGCTATAAATTAATATCAATACAATAAGTCACACAATTATCAAAATATGGAAGACAGAATAGCGACTACGTACCCATTACAAACTCCCGCTCGCGTAAGTTTTTTGTTTATTATTTTTGAGAACTTCACACTGACGACGTGTTACTTCTAACAGCGGTAGCTGGGGACTGTAGGTCTCGAATTATGCGGGGTTAGGCAGGTTAGACGAGATAGTTTAACCACAGAGGTAGCGTTTATCTCATGACAGGTGAACGACAAAAACTGTCGTGGATAAGAATACATTTCAAATAATTCGAAATATGAGTATAGTATTCTTATTCGACACTACAGTTTTAAATCTTGAGTATATGTGTAAGTAAAAAATAGTATTCGCACTAAGTTACGTTTGTGATTTTTACGTTTTAATCAACTCGAAACATGAGTGCCTCGCGTTGGGACACTGCAGGTGAGCGACAAAACGTAGTTACAAATTGATTTCATGGTTATTAATATAATTAGAATTTATATCAAACTATTTGGCCTCTATTCAAAAAGTGTCTTTTAATATGAATTGATAACTAAATTATATGGATGACGCTTTATGAAAAAAAAGTTCTAAGAGACACCTATTGACAGCTGGTGGCGGTGCCACTTTTTTGAGAACGACCCATAAGCGTTTAAATAGGTATGTCGATTCCAAACATTTTATTTAAAAAAAAATCGATAGCTTTACCCACCTTGTCAAGGGCTTCTCGACTGAGATGCCTGTCTCAAAATACGTCACAGTAAAGTAAACTCATAGAAAACTAACCTTTCTAACGTGTCATGATCATGAGAAGGGGGCATTAAAATCAATATTCATTTAGGTATTGATACGCAAGAAACCTACTACTCGATAAAAAGTGTTATTAGCAAATATTTACTTGAACCCAATGGCGGCCGAGTTAAAAACCATATGGTAACATATCAAAAGCTATACCGTTTTACCGAGAAGACTAGAGCTCCTGACTAACAACAATTAATTGGGTCAAGTCCCTACTCTGCGCTTCCCTTTACGAAACAGGCCAGCGTGTGATCCACTTTGGTTTAACCTGCGCACACGCGCTTCAAGGGCCCTATAAACTCATCTTGTCTGAGATTTCCTTTTCAAGACGTGATAAAATGACAGTTTCTTTTATTTTATTTCTTCTTCATTTTTAATAATGGCGGTCCACCGCGGTATTTCGCAATGATTTCCCCAGAGTCAAGTGTGTAGAGTAAATCAGTAAACAGAATAAATGAAAAGTACAAAGCCGGACATCTTTCAATCGGCCATGTTCCTCCCCAAAGGTTACCAGAAGACCCAAGATTTACAGTAATTTGTAAACCAGCATATCTACTTAAAACCTTGTTGTCATTATAAGTGTTATTGTCATTGTCATGGTCATGGTTAACACGTGTTAGTGCTATGTTTAATTTTTTTTAAGCTGTTTAAGTGCCGTTTTCGGGTTGACCCGGAATGGTTTTGTGGGACTAACCAACCGAGAAGTCCGGAATACCCACTAAAATCCGAGCGGAAACTAATATACCTAACTTAGCCTTACCAGTACTCTTACCATGAGTTACAATTACCGTACTCGCTAGCGAGTCGAATGCTCTGTCCTTTGCGCTCTATAGGAATACTTGCTAGGTTCGCGAGGGTCAGAGCGTTGACTCACCAAGAAGAACGTTAATTATAACTCATGGTAAGAGTACAGCTTACGAGCTCACAGCTATAGTTGGCCGGTTAAAAACATCGTCAAATAATACGAAAACGAGTGCCAATAGATGAGCAAGTTTCCCCGTATCCACAGAGGCTCCTGTAATCGATCCTCTAAGAGAATAATGTGAAGTCATCATCGTGCATAAATATTATACTTAAATTAAGTTTATTTCCTGCTTAATTCTGTAGTCTATTCAATCGAGAACATTCTCACACCCGCCATATCTATCGCTGTAGTGGAGCGACATAATCGACCGACTGTCTAAACTTTATCTACTCTTGTCACCTGTAATATCGAACGCTAGTCGATATTTGGTGTAATCGATTATCTGAGCCGGTTTACAATCGAATAGACTAAAGCTTTCTCATGATTTTGAATTGCTGTTTGAGAAATGAATGCACTGAGCTTCTTTTCAAGTTTGATTTTAGTTTCCATATCATAGATACGGCTTTTCATACCGCCTTTACTGTCAACTGAATAAGAGCCATCTCACGTTAATAATATAATAAAGGTTTATACAAAATGGACAAAAAGTAGACAAGTTTTAAGTCATCATCAAGAACACGTAGGTCACCTAATCTTGAGATCTGAGACCCATACTCAAGACCATCACAAGACTGAAATCCTACGACCACAAATGCGTTGCTAAAACTAAGGATTGAGATGGAATATACCTATTTATGCTAATCACTTCACCGGTTGTATTCCGGCAGCAATATTGTTGATTAGCGGTTTAAGATGGTGTTAGCGATCTAGGCGGATCATGTAATATCCCACATAATAGTTTAAGATGGGTTTCCGATCGACTAAACAATTAAACATTCTGTGCGTGTATACTTGTGCTAATAACTAAAATAGCACGTTTACATTGAATAAGCAATTGACTCGGTACAATTGTGGCCAGCAAAAAAGGCATATGAAGAACCGAACTGTTGGAGTGTGTAAACGGAAAAATAAAAAACTGACTAATTGGTCAACCAGTCAATCAATTGTAATTGTTGTTTCGCTACACTGCACGGACTCGGAATCCGACCCTATTGCGCGGCGAGAGGTATGACTGTCCTAGTAATTGCTAATAGGTTACCTATAGTAATTACTCTTGCACTCGTTTGTGATTGTATCATTTCATCATTTATGTCTTCTAAACAATAAATAACTCAAAAATCATCATTATTTAAAGGTTATAATATTAAAGCGTTCATTCTCCCTTTCTTAACTAGGTACACTTACGAACAAAAGTAACGGGTAAATTTTGCAAAGAATTTTAATACAACGTAAAGCTGTTTTTTTGCATTATCATAAACGAATGTACAGGCAAGTTAAAGTAATGATGAATTTCCACGAAAATAATTTGCTAGAGAAGATTAATATACGGTTGAAAATTAACATGAGTGACATAACAAAAACTGAAATGACATACGATATCACGTGCGCCTCGCAAAACGTTGCACCAACTACTACACCAACTTTAAAATTAGAGAGGTCATGCGATGGCAGATACGTGAGTGAATACAAAACTAAAGATTGAGGTTAAAAGTGCAAGGCTCAAGTGCCCACGTACCCAGATACCAATCAGTCGCCCACTTGACATCTGTCATAAAAACGTTACCTAGTTGTTATTCTTCGTCCACTCTGATTTTACCAGCTGAGGCCGTATTTTTAAACGTTAAAGCCTGACAAGTTCCAGACTGCGAAAGAGAAATTGCCCGTCTATCTCTCTATCTCTCCTTTTCACTGGCCGAAATTATAACTTAAAGGTTATAATGCGTTTGAATGATTTTAAAAATTTGGATGCGTCTAACATGATCTTCATTGTTGTTATTTTAAGTCAAAATGGACTTGAATCTTCCATTCAAACCAGTCTCCTTTAACTTCAAGTTGCAACAAATTTTAATGATTAATTAATTACCAAACTTTAGGTACGCCGGTTCAACTCACACATAACTACACGACTGAAATGTCACGCTCATTTCCCAATCGACCAGCGCCATCTATACTCCATGACCCCCAATTTACCCTTAATCAAACTCTCACAGTTTCCATTACTGTTTACGACACTAAAGCAAACATTCGAGATGTCATTTACTAATTGCCCCCCATTCGACATTTATACCGAATTGTTATTATGAAGATCGTAAATTTTAAAAAGTTTCGGGATCTGTCGTTCGGTTTTACAATGTCTATTAAAATTTATCTAAATGTATTTTATAAGTGTGTTCGCTACCTAAAGATATTTTTTATTGCTTCGGGTTTTTTGACGGGAGCTCCTCAGATAGTTTGTTCTATACTGTACCGTTAGCTTTTATTTTAGTGCTAAAATTAATGAAGTGTTTACGTTGTTGGTTTATGATAACTATTATTATAACCTTTTTAAGTGATTCGTTTTAAATATCCTGGCCATGTTACCATACATCTTTGCAGGGACGGAGAGTAACGTAGCTGTATTCATACTAATGAATTGTGCATCATCATTCGTCGCCATTTTTAATATGATAAGACGATAACCCATTCGTCGAAGGTAATTGTAATCAAAGATGACGACGAATTATGATGAATGATGGATTAACGTAAGCAACCAGACTACTTTGTTAGCGTGACTAATATGTATATTCAAGCCAAATAACAGCTTTCTAGAACTAAAAACCTCTGAGCTAAGCTGTTTATGGACGGACGGTCGGACAGACATGGCGTAGTCATAGTTTAAGTATGGAATCGTAAAAAACAATCACGTTAACGTAAAGCATATTATCTAGCTTCAGTCAGATCAGACCTAACAGTTGTCAATATCTTGACATTTACTTTGACAGCTCTTCTCGGATGCACGGAATGAAACGCCTATTTAATAACGGCTACAGTGATAGTACTAGATATAATATATTGGAAGTCACTGTCTGTTTGTCTGTCTGCGTGTAAACTTCAATAAAATTATGATGATGGACGCTGGATATCTTTTTGTTAATATCTAAACTTTAAATGCTTCCATTGTTCGGTAAACACCTACGGACCTTGAGGTCACCAGCATCATCAGACGTCAGCAATTAGGTACAACCAATTGCTGATCGATTGACCTACCTACTTCTTTTAAGCCTCGTGGATAAGGATTTATTGCTTCTAAATTCCCATTCCCCATTACGCCATTCGCCTTTTTCTGTTCACCTCATCTAGTACGAGCCTCGCATATTTTTATTTTATTTAATTAATAAAAAAATACGCGAGTGCTAAATGTTACCTTAATCAGAGCCGCAAGGTGCACTTTGGCCGCGAAACTTCTAATCCATTAGGCTTACGTCACTGGGAGTGACTTTTGTATTAGATCGGTTGCGTGGGAATTAATAAGGATTATGAGAAAGAATGGGGAGCAAAGAGTTAAAAGAGCGCCTTTTGTACTAGCACTATTAGGTACAGTGCTTATATTTTCTTAATGTAGTTCGGCATCTTCGATTTTGTATGAAACACGAGTGACAGATATCCTGTCAGTTGCGAGTGCAAGGGTGATAGCGATAGCCAACCGAACTCTATTAAGAAACTGGGAGTGCTGAACAACATATATTCTGTGCTACTGTCAGCTTTTGTAATTTAGTAAAGTTTAGCAAACACTTAGTAGTAAGCGGAGCATATCATTAAAATTAGCATTTGTGTATCTCTGGTAATGGACCGATAGGCGCCGCACACTGTGCACAAAATAAGGGAATAAAATATAGGAAACAACAGTTTAATAAAAATAATCGCACTTTAGTATCCAAATTATTTAGCCCATTTGACGTAAGAGAAGGTTATATTAAATTATAAAAGTGTAGTAACATCGATCAGAAATGGTTATGGGGCTAAGATTTGGCGCAGTAAACACTTATCGTTTTTTTGATCTGTTATCGTATTGTCCACGTCCACTTTCTAAGTAGGAGAGTGACGGATGTTATATCCACATTTTGTCACGCGATAAACGTAACCACACTAGGCATACTTAGTAAAAAAAAGTTACAATTTACCATTTAAACAAATCGGATGCTCAACAGTAGCTCCTAAACTGATATAATGATTTGGTAAAAGCGTGCGTCCATTAAAAAAGACGGCGCGTCATACTATTCGCCAGTCTGAGTTAGTTACCTTTTAGTTATTGATTATTAAAATGATAATCTGAAGTATTTTTTTAAAAGACTGCTATTAGGTATAAATATATGTAATATAATTTACCCCAATTTTTTACAATGTAGCGAACATTTGGCTACAAGCGGAGCGTATCTTTGACATTAGCATTCGTGTGTCTCCGGTAATGGCGCGATACCGATACGGGAACAGCGCGTACTAATGCATACAAATCGATCGAGAAAACGGGTCGATCATGCCAATTTTTGGCTTTATCTGTTTGTCAGTTTTAAAGAGGCTAAAAATAGGTAATCTTACTATATACTCAAAATTTGTCAAAAGGTTAGGAAATAAAATTATTATACAGAGTGTTCAATGATCCGCGTTAGTTACATTTACACCGGGAAAAATAGACGACCATATTTTTCTCACCCTTGAATAAGTTAAGTGAAACTTATAATATTTCTTATCTACATGTATTTTAATAAAGATATTATCTGAGTTAAAAATAGAGGTATAACGCCTGAACCATTGCAAGACAAACTTAGTAGCTATTGTGGTTAGCAAAATAATGCACCTACTTAGTTTTATTTCAACAGCTGTTGCCTACGGCTCAGTCCACGTAAAAATCGGTTATCGCTATTCCCTCGAGAACTATTCATTTTTCCGTTATAAAAAGTAGCCTCTCTCACAGACCATAATCTATCTCTGTGCCAAATTTCATCCAGTTTTGTTCAACCGCATGCGTTATATAAGCTCTTTGTCAAATAATAATGAGAGCTACTATTACATCCACGATATTATGATAACGATGTAGAAGATAGATAGACTGAAATAAAGTGGAACGGAGGCTAGGCCTTGGCAATCATCAAAATTAATTACTCTATTTTATGAAGTCCGCGGGGACAAACCCGACTCGCACTTCCCCGTGTTTTTTTTATAAAGTCCTAAACATAGGCAACAGCAACAACCCGCGGACAAACAAATTCTAAAACATTGTTACAGTCGTTAGAATACAAAAAAAAGCTATTATACCACTAAAAATTCAAAAAAAATTATTTTATTTGCTTTGTAGCAATGTAACTTTATGCCTTATCACTCAAAATCAAAGATCAATTCCCAACATCACATTTCCCCTGGCAGATCAATGAGCGACCAAATCGTGCGCACCTTTGCGTCCCGTTTTTAAAAATAAAAATAACATCACAATAACGCCCCTAGACGCATTAAGCGCCGAATTTTAAAATTCAATATAAAACTGACACTAAATTGAACTAGCACTGTATGTGGTCGGAAGTCCGCATGTTTCGGGACAGAAAGCGCGTTATTTGAGCCAGGGGTAGCGCACCGGGCGGTCCAAACCACACGGTAAACTAACAGTCACAAATACAAGTTTAAAAATACAGAAAATATTAGTTATACCTGTATAAATAAGGCCTTATTTGCAATGAAAGTCTTATGAAATATATGTTGTTTTAACTACAAAGTTGAGCTGTGTTTGCAAATAAACAGTTGGCGACAACTGGCAGGGTTGTACAATGGCTGCCAGCGGGTAACTTAGACATTCTCACGTGAACTAGGAAACGTGGCAGCCCTGTGGGAACGATCGCTTTTTGTTTTAAGCCCCCCTACGGAGATCGAGATGATAATCAACGGTTAGGAATCAACACTAGGGTTAAAAGTATCGCCTCTCTAAAAAACTAAGGGATTTTAAAATTATTTTGCACGCTTCATTTGGGTGTTTGGATTTATAAAGAAGTTTAGCTGTGTAAAGTTACTGTTTGAATTAATAAGACTACGAATTCGTAACGTTAATTTGTAAATAGGTAAGTATTCAAATAGAATATGATATTTTTTTACCAATAACACAGGCTGTATTTTTCCTACAGGAAAATGAAAATTTACCTGTATCATTCTCAAATTGTTAGCTTCAATAATGTTGAATTGCTGTGTTTAACTTAAATAATTACAAAGGAACAAATAAGCAAACAAGCAAATGGGCAAATTAACACATTGCATTTATACACATACTTAGATAAGCATAGATTACTTAGGAAAAAAAAATAAGTGAAATATTCAATGGCTTTGCACTAGGATCCGTGATTTAATACTAACTACACGGACTGGACTTCATTGTAATCACCCTCACTTTAACGAAAGTTACGAATTAAATACGTAGTTTTTTCCTTTTGTACACCAATACAATTCATTGCAACATTTTTTTTGACTTCGGTTTTATCTTGAATTTTACAATTTTAAATTTTGAGTAGCTTTCGGAGCTATCTTAAGGCCAGGATGGAGACTCGTACGAGTAGGTATGCAAATGACATTACTTACGTATGCAAGATTTAGTTGATTATTAGTACCTAGTACCTATTGGTAAGGTAAAGCTAAAAAAAAAACTAAAACAATACCTCACTCTTGACTACAAATTTAACAAACAAACTTGATAAAAAAACAGACGCGTGTCCAATTCATATAAAGCACTTAAAACACAAAAACACTTACAGACACAAATACAACAACCGACATTTCAATCCTGTACACTCGAGAACACAATACAGTATTTATTTATACAGTCAAGGGCTATACAGTGTACACCCCATTGATAGAAGGACTGACAGTTGTGGGGAGAAAGGGTTCAGAACTGAGCTTTAATTGTTGAGCCATCGTAGAGCGGCATCAGTAAAAAAACTAGAGGGACGAAACGCCGGTGCGATTTCTATTTTTATACTCTTTTTAATAGTTATAATAAGAATCATACTGTATGTTTTGCCCTTCGTCTGCGGAAATTGTTAGTCGTATCTCCCTTTAGAAACTAACAATGTTAGGGGTCAAAACGTACTTCACGTCATTCCTCATGGCTCAAGTTATATGTACCAAATGTCATTAAGATCAACAGTAAAAGGCGTAATAAACCGACACACTTTTGCATTTACAATATAAAGTATGATAATACTGCCATCCTACGGAAAGCATATCTACTATGAATTTTATTGCACTTACAACTTTATTATAACCTTTGAGCTTGCGCCTTTTCTCCGTGGAAGGGCAGAATACAAAATCACCCTGGCTGTCTATTCCGCAGAATTATGATATTTCAGTGCATTGAGCACTAAAATATCCCATACAAACCGGTTCATAAATTGAGTCATTGGCAAAACACCCGCAACATCACCAACTAAGTCTATTAATCGGCTTAAATCCACATATAATGTTCAACCCTAATAACACGGCGCTTGCTAATTTAAACCTTCTGTCATTAACAACAATGTTTATTTTAAGTTGTTTAAACTAGAGTATTTTTCTGAATACAGCGTCATGCGTTGTTTAAACTCATTTAGAAATAGGGTTCGTTATTCTTTGGCTAAACTTTATTGTAAGTAAATGTCACACGCTGTTGAGCGTTAAATCGCATTATAATGCTGATTTGCACTGTTTGTATGTCTGTTTATCTGTATAAATAAAAATGTTTAATATATTTAGGGCTTGTTTTTGCATATGATTTAAAAGAGTCGCTGTTAGATTTGTTGTTACAAACAAATACATATTCATTATTGTCACATATTCCATTTTCTACTTAACTTAAAAAAACTGACCTAGATTATTTCAAAACTACTTCTTCTAATAATCATAACTTCTTAACAGTTTAAATAACTTGAACATGAAGATGATTATTGGAATTTTACCAAAACCCAACCAAGTAAAACCCATGACATGACCCAAATAAAAAAAATAAAAAAAACTACGGCTTCACCAAAATATCATAGCTTATAATAAACCGTCTAACCACAACAAACAATTGTGCAACGAGAATAAAGATGTCAAACCACAATACTGAAACACAATAAAATTGTCTACACTCATTTGTCAACACCCTGTATACAAACCAATCGGATAAAAAATCAACCATAACACATTTGATTAAGGTCTATTTTGGGTAACTACGTTACTTCCGCCATACCATCTGCAAGTTACACAATGCTATTATAGGTCAGGATCTCATTGTAAAAAAACATATTGTCGTTACACACCTCAGTGGGTATTACACATTGTACTATTTTGCATTTTGGGTACCAGTTGGGTAAAAAAAAACTGTTTTGTGGCCAGTGACCCTTGATTTATTTGTCTTGAAGACTTCAATACTGTGGCTAACTTTGAATAAACAATGTAGCCGTTTTTAGGGTTCCGTAGTAGAAGCGAGAGAATATTCGTTTGTTAAACGGCTAAAGCTATCGAGGTGAAATTTGAAATAGTGTTCTATACACAAAATATTTGGAGACCAAACTCGTGATTGTAAGCATCCACTTAAACCTACCGCGTTTTAAAATAATTTTACAGCATAATGCGGCGGTAATCAACTTAGGTTGAAATAAGCACACTAAGAAGTAATTACACCCGTGTTCT
Organism: Acleris laterana; assembly: GCA_963966035.1. Taxonomy (NCBI): domain Eukaryota; kingdom Metazoa; phylum Arthropoda; class Insecta; order Lepidoptera; family Tortricidae; genus Acleris; species Acleris laterana. Next base: position 9,438,845 of record OZ014438.1, read on the forward strand.
TCAAGAAAATAATACTCGAGTACGACAGACATAAGAGTCGGCTTTTATTATTACTCAGTTGTAAACATGCTAAGAACTACCAGGCCGATATGTCAACTGATAGGATTACATAGTATATTCCAAAGGATTCCCTTCCGTTCATAGGTCAGCAATAAAGATTAAACTCATTAAAGCTCAATTATCTCATAACAGATAATTAATTTGTAAATATGTAATAATAAAAGTTCTAATATCTTTATTGGAGTGGACGTTCTGCGCTTATTTACGTTACGTATTACGAGTAAAACACTTGGTTGGTACATTTAGGGCCGGGGGACACACAGGGGTGTCACAATTACGCACATTTGGAGGTAAAGCGGCATTGAACGTCGTAAGACATGCGGTCTTTGTGTGTAGAAAAACAATTGACGCACACACGTCACGGTTCTTGTAAGACAAATTATTAACCAGTGAGTTTAAATCGTCCCGGCGGCAGAGCGCAAACATTTAAGGGAATGCATCCTTAATTAGGTAGCATTACCCGTAGATTGACTTTACTTGCTCAACCGTTAGACAGAGAATTACACCTCTGATGCCAGATTCGATGTCAGTTACGCGTACAGTCAACAGCATAAATAAGTTATCATTTCTGTACCTTGTCGCTTTCAATCGTTTCACAATTTTGTATAACATTTCAAACACGACGTTAAAGTGACAAGGTACATAAATGATCACTTATTTATGCTGTTGACTGTACATATCTACATGTATTCCTATTCCATTTTATTTCTTATTAATTATAGGTTTGATCTGCTATTCACTCAAATTATTTTCAACGGATCCTTTGAAGGGATTCGCCTTTGCAAATGTCTGCTTTTATGAATGCCTTTGGTTTGTAATTTTGTGTTTTGAGCAATAAGTTGAAATACATGTACCATACACCGTATCCCCCGAGTTTACCTATACTAACATCAGACATGAATCGCCGCCTGATTATACCGCGTTATCACTTATTACTTATAAAACAAAGTCCCCCCCAGCCGCGTCTTCGCGATGATCTCAAAAACTACTGAACGGTTTTTAGACGGTTCCCACCATAAGTTACTTTTTCACGAAAGATTTTTACGTGTAATTAATTTTGCTTAATTTGCGGATGTTACAGAAATCTCACACAAACTTAAACAAAGCGAGAGCGAGTTACTAGTTCTGTTATGATTGTTGTAAAATCTCGCTGGTGAGCTATCGCCGACGAATATTTACTTGACCCGTCAGTGCGTACAAAACACATTTCGAATATGGGTCAAACTGTGTTGGGGAAGGAAAAACGCGACAGTCATTTAATTTGACACTATTGTATAAACCTGTAGATATCTTCAATCTACAATAAGTTAATTTTATACGGGGAAGAAACGAGCGACGATTTTTTTCTAACAAAATACCTACACGGCCAGTGTGTTTAGCGTATCGCCAAAACGGCTAAGGTACGCGTGATCAGCGCACTTTGGCACGCATGCGCGAGTCAGACGGAGTTATCGGCGTCCGGGTCACGCCGATAGCGCGCGATTCGGAAACCGAGCGGGATGAAAGTGAAACAAGTTGTAAAACAATCGCTTTTTCACTTGTCATGTTCCAAAAGTTCGTCTTTATGTCGTGCGTAGGCGACAGAAAGTCGCTTTTTAAGCTCTAGTGCATAAAGTAAAATCTTCGTCGAAGACCAAGGCAATCGGTCCAACTGCCACACGATGACACGAACAACTTTAACTTCATAGCATATCCTCTTTATTTTATTTCGTTTCGTTAGTATTCTGAGACCAAGGCTATCATATCAAGGATACCAACAGCCAAAGTACATACACAATAAAACTTTTTATTTCGTCGCATTTGTTATTATTATTAATTTTATATTGGAGTAAATCAATATATTTAAAGCATGACAATAAGTTTTCATAGATAGAAAAAACAAAACGTTTTGATAACTGAGCAGTATGTAACGACCTAAGTCAGGTGTCACGTACCTAATAAAAAAATAGGTTTTCGGCAGGAACCATACTTATTTTCTCAATTTGTCACTATACAATAATTTACATGTTTCTGTTTCATTTCCTCGCAATCGAAGTGAAAATTATTAGAGTGTACCACTCGTCCATAAAACCCATTTAACACTCGACTTTATATCCATCCTCCCTCGCAAGCTGGCTTGGATGGATAAACGATTCGCGTAAAATGGTGCGTTTTATCCACTCGTTGTACAATCTACTATATTAACACTCTGTAGAATAGATACAAAAGAAAGTGCGAAATAAAATGTGATTAAAACTACAAATTTAACTTCTTCTCGTCGGCACGTCTCATAACGAAACTCTTAATAGTAAGTGAGTAGTTTCTTAATACTGCTAATAGTTGTGTTTGTAAAAATACATTATACATCATTCATATAAGTTTATATACAGAGTGTCTTAGAACTTGAGGTTTTATTTATTAAAGAAAAACATATAGACAGATCCGCACGTTAGACATTATATCACCCTTTGTTGTTTGGGTTAGAAACATCATAGCTTTACTTTATTTAACTGAACTAAAAGGTTTAGCACATTTAACAAATTAGACGAAGTAATATTTTCTTTAAATATTTACTTTCCTAATACTCCGCGAATAAACATTATTATGACCGATGAACTATTTGGTAAGTAGGTACGGTTATTTCGTTATCTATAACAAGTGTAGACCTAGCATTTGTATCTATCATTTAGTGACGTAATCATAGTGCAGACGTCTGGTGACTTCTTATCAGCTTGTTGCTTATTTAATTATTTATAGATTTCATAGTGTCACTGGTACGATCCCATTTGTCTTTTTTCCCGACTACATCGAAACAAAAAGGAAGGTTATCATTTTGACGGTCGAATTTCAGTTTAAACTTTATACAAGATACGGGTATTTTAATAATATTATTACACCCAAGTTGCCGTCGCACTAGTGCGTCAATGTACGTTAAATTAAATGAATTGGCATGTTTTATTAGACCAAAAACACTAGTTCTTGGTGAATACAAACTATTAAACCTGTTGGTAATGTCAATAACATAGGTAATTAGCATTTTTCGTGTTTGGTCATCGCCTCACCGGGCATGAGAAAAGTCTGTTATTATTTAAAACGGCGCGCTTTGTACAGTTTTGTTGTGTAGTGAAGACGCATAACTTATAATTCGAGCAATTGTATAGGATTGGCGTTAGATGATAACAGTACCCTTACTTAAATATTTCTCTCTCTCTTTATCTTACCTATAAACACACAATACCACTACATATGCAATTCCACGCTCTCGCTAACTCATCTTATACCATGAGTTACGATTACCGTACTCGTTAGCGAGTCGAATGCTCTGTCCCTCGCACTCTATAATAATACCCCGAGGTCTGCAAGGGACAGAGCATTCGACTCGCTAGCGAGTACGGTAATCTGTTGTAACTCATGGTAAGGGTACAGATCGCGTCAAACAGTTACGTCAACTCTGTACGTTTGAAGAAACGTTAGCATTCAATCTTGGCTAGGCCTTATATTTTTTTTGTATACAATGATCAGTTCAAATGAGTCAGTAGGTACAGTCAAAAACTTAAATTTGGTCCAAAATTAATCTGACACTCTTCAACAATAAGGTTGAATTTCCTAAAAGTTACAAATGACTTGACATCTCTAATGACATTGACGACTTCAAGCATATTTTTCTTAAAATGGATTACAAATTAACGTTCGTGACCGTACGAGGAATTCGGGAACTGTAAGAGGTAATTGTAATCTATTCTTAGAAGAACACTCCTTGATTTTGAAAATTATTGGTTTATTATTATTTGGTTTTTTATTTATTTTGTGCACAGTTATTTAAAGTAAATCGCTTAGCTACGCTATCAATTACAGCAATAAAACGTTGCGAGCTTCATTACAACTTCTTTAAAAGCAATTGTTCCAAAATCGAGATTTTGTTTCCTAGGAACAGATCACCCTAACCCCGAACTTCTAGTTTCCGTTACTTGTAAGTTTATGCCCACTATTTGACCTGTATGTATGTTTGTATTATGTACATACATACACATACATAAACTCACGCCTTTATTCCCAGAGTGGGGTAGGCAGAGCTACAGAATTTCCAACAACTATAAAAACTTTTTGATAATTCTGTAACCACATTTTGCACACTTAGGCGAAGATGTTTACCAGTGTATTAGTGACAGGTTGCAAGCCCATCGCCTAACAGTACTAAATACACGCCTTTATCACCTTAGTCGGCTTTTACGACATCCACGGAAAGATACGGAGTGGCACTATTCTAATCCGGCTACCACGCGGCGGGTTCGGGGTGTATGTACTATGTATCCATGTTAAATGACAAACATGGCAATGACAAAAACATTCACAAGTACAAGGTTCTTACGGTTTGATTTCGACAAACGAAGTCTCGTTAAATTCGTCTTAGCGTCGTCGCGAGCCCTACTTTTAATTTACAAAATACTTATTAAAAGATATTTACATTACATAGACGACAGTGGTTTAAAAATGGACAGCCGTCATTGTAGGTACTTAAATTTATATAGTAGCAAAGTATAACTCCGGTACTTTATGAGTTTCTCTTACCTAAGCGAGTATTATCTTGGTTATAGTATACTTAGCTATGTTCATTATGTTATCTTATAAAGATATCTGTGTCCACATAGCAATGTGCCTTAACGTGGGCGTCATAAAGACCACTTTCGTGTATGACGGAATGACAGTTTCACAATAGATATTTATTACGCAACGGCAATCGTCCTACACATTGGCTAAATCGTGGGGCCAGTAGCAACCTGCCTGTTGGGTAGTGATTCTCTCAACAACGACGGTCGGACGGACGAACGACTGAATGTCCAAGTGGCGAGTTTAAGTAGTCCCGTGAGTGCGAACAAAACATATTTTAGCGCGTGCATTTTCAATTTGGCAGTGGTTTCTGCCGATGAATCGAACGTATAAGGCTGCTGAACTGAAAATGCACGCGCTAAAATGTGTTTTGTTCGCTCTAACGGGACTACTTAAACTCGCCGCAGCGATTTCGCTCGTTCGCCCGACCGTCCGTTAGTTTTGTGAGAATAACACCCCTGTGGGGGTTTGTAGGGTTCAAGTTTTGTTAGGAGCAAATTGTTATGGGCACGATGGTACGAAACAACCATTTTATGACTATCATCAATCTAAATCAGAGTGGAAATCCCAAAACTATTAACGAAATACTAGATATCTACACTGATATTATAAAAATGAAAGATTTGTATTTTTGTATGTTTGTAACGAGTAAACTCAAAAAAGACTGAACCGATTTTAAAAATTCTTTCACCATTAGAATGGTACATTATCCCCTACTTTTGATCCCGGAAAAATGAACGGTTCCCGTGGGATGACAAAAAATCAAATTCTACACGGACGAAGTCACTGGCAGAAGGTAGTTTTATTAATAAACGTATGTTTTAATATCATACCGATTTTTAGAAAAAACAACAGCGTCCAGTATGTATTTCACAAAAGTGATTGTTTTATTACCTTTTGAATCCCCCTCGTGAATAAAGGAGGGGAGTTATTAGTTTATCGCGTGTATCTGTGTCTCAAACGGAAGATCCAATTTTTATTTGACAGGCAGTTTAATACAGTTGGTTCTTAGCCAGATTCGATAAATCGTTCAAGCCGCTTAAGAGATACGAGTATCACTTCTGAAAGAAGAGGTCACTATTTTATCTAAATATTAGTTAATTTGAGTGTTGTGCCTCGTATGCTATCAAGATGCAATATTAGTGCATCCATTACTACGAGTATGTTTATAGTGTCAAATGATAACTTTAACAGAAATTGCACTTGCATCAACCTAGACCGTTAACCCAAGACCATGACCCTAGATTCCTTTAGGGTTCCACGGGCAATGCACTTAGCGAACGCTGCAATTAAATTGCAACCTTAATCTCCCAGTAGAAAAACACGAGTTCGCGTGATTCAGAGTTAATCCGTCAAGGTGCGCGCGCAACCGGACGTCACGCAAGCGGAAGTGAGAAAAAGCCACGGTCATTTCGGTGCTCCGGACGCCAATGTGTGTCTTTTTTGCTGGTGAATTCATGAATGTGGCATTTAAAACTCGAGATTTATTCCCTATATACAATGTAGCTTTTGATGGTCGAGATTGTTTGATGGATTCCGACTTGGATGAAGGCAGTTGAAGAAATTTAAAAAAGGGCTGGCGCTTTTTTATTTGGTTCCAGACAGAGTTAGATGCACATACCTAGACGCCTACAATAAATACTTTATGTCAGTACAATAAATACTTTGTGTCAGTTGATATAATGTCTACACGCATTGGAAAATTTAAAAAGGAGTTTTGTATAATACTGAGGCATGTCACATATAATGTAAAATGTAAATTTTAATTTATGAACTCATCTGGTGATGTAAGTGCAGTCATAGTCGTAAATATACATGCGTTCCCGAGACGTCGAAAATATCTAAACACCTTTATGCCGCTTACAACAAGGTCTGGATGTATGGATGTTGGCGTCTTCGACTGTACTAGGTAGTTTAAGTTTTAATTTTAAGAACTTAAGATATCATAATTAGAAGTACGACATCTAACAACTTATGCTTTCTTTAGTAATCTGTGGTTAACGGTGTTGGTGGCACAATACGAGTAACATAATAATATCATGTTGCACTGTATACTACTTAATCATAAGCCAAGATTGTGTTACTGTTTGTTAACAAAAATAAATAAATAAATAAATAAATAAATAAATAAATACCTACTCACTTCGCCCGTCTCACTTCGATATCGTTATCATATTGGCGACGTTATTTACTTGACAATAGGTGTTTCCATATCGTCAACAGTATGATTATGTGTCGACATAAGATAGGTCAACCAAAGTAGAACCAAAGTGTTTTATGAATATAATTTCGACGAGTATCGTTTATATAGCTAATAGAATACGAAAAAAACTACGTGTTTCCCCGAAACTTGAGTTCGGTAACAGAGATGAAAGTGTAACATTTTACTCTAGTGTTGCCTACGTGTAAAAATGGGACAAAAATGCCTTTTAAAATAAATATCCATTGATTTAATATCAACGTTTATACGTATCAATGGATATATACATATATCGGCGCACCCTGCTTGTACTATTATACACACCTAGGTAACAAACCGGTTTAGTCGTGCGTTTGGTTGCGTGCTGCGTCAACTATCGAGCAACGGGCATTGACGCAACCCTAGCGCCCGAGCGGCAATACCAGTAGGTAACAGAAACTTCTGAAGGGGTAGAGACGAACTACTTTTCTATTTGAGTGATCTTCAAACTCCGATAAATCCATGCAGATGGACCACGGAATTCGAGTTCTTCTAAAGGGGTTTGGGTAAAAGTGTTGTCATTTGTAAAAGTCATACATTTTCTAGGTGAGCGGCCATCAGTAAAAGTGGTAAATTATGATAGAATAATTCAAGATAAACATGTTTTGTTATGTAATGTAATACTCTCAAGTGCATCGGAGCCGAGATATTTAATATTCTTACCTGGGCGTACTTTTAGTGCCAAAAACTGAACACTTAAATCTTAAATATCTCGGCTCCGATATTATTAAACGCCATAAATTATATATATCTATGCGTATTTTGAGGTCCTCTAAATAACTTTGTAAAAATAATACGTGGCCGCTGAAAAAAATAATGACAAATATTCTTCAAACCAATTTACCCAATGCTCTTTCAAAGAGATATCAGTATTTGAAGGCGACTCATTTATACTTGACTGAAATCAACGTAAAGTCAACGTATTTAGGTACTCGTAACAGTTTTAAATGCCCACAAACATTTCGTAATTTGATAATGATCTAGTGAGTAACGTTGGGAGGCTATTCAGAGCTACAGGGGGCTTGTTTAGGAGCGATTAAAGTCCAAACAAATGTAGGAGTCAAATTAAATGTTATAATCCAACTTGTTGATCTTTAAGGTTAGATGTGAGGTCACCGATTTCGAACCCATATACAACCTTAAAAATCAACAAGTTGGATTATAACATCTGTAATACAAACTCCAAGTGTATGTAATACAGCTGTTAAAATACATTCGGGTTTGTTCTTCTCTCTTATACACTCCTATAGTATAGTCTAACTGTTTTTATCTGAACCCTAAAGGCTTTTTAAGAGCTAGGTATGCCACTGTACGTTATGTGTATGGACACATACAGTCGCTTAGACAAGTGTTTGGATGCCGCCAAGAAAATAAAATGGAACAATATTAAAATTGTTTAGCTTTAGCACGCAATAAATTTGTATGCCGAATAGGCTTGGCTGCGGGCTTAGTATGGTTGCGTTCATACCGTGACTAAATGCGGATAAAGCATCCGTCACTCTCATACTTATAAACGTGTCAAAGGTGACGGATGTTTTATCCACATTTTGTCACGCGATAAACGCAGCCAATATGGCCCCCAGCGGGCCTACTATGGCAGCCTCTATATCGCGTGTCATGTGTGGATAAGGCATCCGTCAGTTTTTGACACGTGTATTTATTAACGTGTTGAAGATGCCAACGTACGCGTATTCGACCAAGGTAGTAAGATTTCAAAGCCTGCCTTTTGTTTCAATTGTTTGTGAGTTTTTTAAGGTCCCGTAAACAAATCACAATCGGGATCCTTTAACTAAGCCTACGGTGTCCGTACTAACCTAAAACAGCTATAGATATCTTCTGATCCGTAATATTCAGAATAGTAAAATAACGAGGAAGATTCCATAGACAAGATAAGTTTTTTCTTTTTGTTCCAGCGTTATAACGATTACGTACAAGCAGCAAATAATAAAATCCGGCCAAGTGCGAGTCGGGTTGTACGGAACCCTCAGTGCGCGAATATGACTCGCGCTCAACCTCTTTTTAATAGTCAAACCTCTGTGAACCTACGACCCGCCCGTTAACCTCTCGGCGTGACCGAGAGTTAACTTTTACTTTAAACATTTCAAAATAATAATTTTTCGCACCGAAACAATGGGCCGGCCCCGGGCGCTCTTTGTTAGAAAATATAACGAAATTTTATCCAAGATGTTTTACTACATTTTGTAGAAAACTGACGAAAAACACACTTAGGCTAGGCTAGGTCCAAACACAAGGAAAGATGATTAAATAAAAATAATACAAGCATTTATTTAATATAAAAAAAACTTTCTTTAGTTGCCGACTGTACGAGCCCTAACAAGAAAGAGGCTTATCATGTGTAAATTAAGAGTCACTATGGCCACCCCACGTCTCCATCATCAGACCAGCTCAATATGTCATTATTATAGTATTGTCAACGAAGTTACGTAAGCAAATCAAATTTCAGCTCAATCTGTCCCCGGGCCGTGGTTCAAATCGTCCTTGCAAGATTTGACCCCAAATTTGTGCGATGAGTGCAGCGCGATTTTCTATGTATTTATTTCCGTACATGAAATCTTTATATGAAAAAAGATTATGATAATCATCGCCCATGGATACTAACATAGTACGGTCACGAGCGTTAATTTGGGACCCATTTCAAGAAAAATATACTTGAAGTCATCAATGTCATTAGAGATGTCAAGTCATTTGTAACTTTTAGGAAACTCAACCTTATTGTTGTTGAATGTCAGATTGACTTTGGACCTAAGGTGGGTGCCAAATTTAATCTCGTGACTGTACGTACCTACAAGCCTAGAGAGCGTCGGTGGCCGGCTTAGGGAGTGGACTCGTGATCGTAATGTGCCGAGTTTGAATATCTGCGGTCACCATGTAGCAATGAGTTTTTCTAACTTAAGCGCATTATGCGATGCTCTTGCGGTGTAGGAAAAACATTGTGAGAAAACCTGCACGTTCGAACAGCTGAGTGTGTATGAGGGTAATGGCATAAACGATCCTAAAGAGTCAAAGTGTATACGAAAAGACCCATCTGTAAGATGAGATAATAAGCCTTGGGCTTAGTTTGGGGTTAGGTCTTTTTGTGTGAGATTATACCTCCATATTCATCAATTTATTATTATTTACTAATACTCCCAATATAAAACACATTGGTGTTCCTACGTTGGCCAAACAACGACCAAGCTCGGCCAACATCGGCCAACGCAGACAATAGGGTGTTCCCACATCCATCGAGTTTATTTACGTCATAATCTTTATAATAACATTATTCAGTCTGTCGTGTTCTGGTTCCGAATCAGTACTAAAAACTAATGGTGCATTAGCCCAGCCATTGTTTAGAGCTCTCATTACGAGTACAGTAGAGCTGTATTTGAATGATAATGATTATTTTTTATTAAATAATTTATCGCTTTATTCGAATATCATTGTGTCGAATTTATTGCTGAAGTGAACTCGATTTCTATTAAAATTATTTCTTTATATTAATTATAAATGCGAAAAATAGTTGTTTTACTGCTTGTTCCGGTTCGATGCCTCAACGTGAAGTTTAGTAGACCAAGATAATAGGTAGAATGAAAATACATGGGATACATTTTTAACCAAGAAAACGATAAATTAGGTACTTTTACAAAGAAAGGCAATAGCTAATTAAAAATATATAAAAAATCCGATCACGTTCCTGTCAGTACTTTTGTTAACACATCATGAGCTAAATTAAGACATAGTTTTAAATATACATAACTTTGAAGTAAATATTTTGGTGTCAAACGACATCTACTCGTATAATTGGGTTTTTATTTAGAAGAAAACAACATTTTAAGTTAGTATAGATAATTGCCATTTAAGTGAGAAATACTCCATGCATTGCTAAATTCTGGTTGTTTTATAATTCAAGTAGTGACTTGAATTATAAAACAACCAGAATTATAAAACAACATGCCAATAAAAACACACCCTTTATAAACTAACAGTACAAAATGATCAATTCCTCAATTTTCGCTGTATTGTCATAGGTAAAGTGCACACTCAATTCTTAACAGCGGAAGCACTTGATACATTTGACCTAAATCAACACATTGGCACGACGTGTCAGTTCATTGTGCACAAAAATGAATATCAATTTGACTGCACTGTCAGTTTTGGTTTACGAGTGTACTGTTAGCCACAGGTAACGGTGTCTACTTGTGAAATAATAATATAATGTATACGCAAAAGTGGAATAGATCAAGGTCGGTTGGTACTTTCAATCGAGGCTCTGAAAATATCTTGGAACGTAGCTTAGAAGCATGGCGTGTATTTTACTTGATAGTTACGAGGTACTCAAAAAGGCGGGTAAACTTTTTGACCTGGGGCTCTATCCAATCGGTAAAACCATATCGTTTTTGACATGTTATAGTATTGTTTATGTAATAAAAATCCATCAAAATTTTGCTCCGGGCGATAACGTTGATCACCCCCTTAATAAATCAAGTACGATTTCAAGATTAACTAGATTTGACGTGTGTTTGGCGTGCAATATTAAAAACAATACTAGAAATTGACAACAGGAACTTTTTAAAAGCCGTTCTGTAAAAAAACATGCTTTTAGAGGTTTGTTTCGAAAGAATACAGTTTCTTCTTGTTTGTTATTTTCTGAAAAATAAACAAATTTCTGCTAATAAGAGCTTATACGCCACCGTGGTCATTTCTACGTTACAGCTAGTGCTACGTAACGCGGTTACTAACAAAATGACGTGATTCCGATCACAAGTCCAAAGCGGGCGTAGCAAACACTATTTAATAAGTTTATCACAGTATCTTTTTTTTTCAAGTTTGCTTTTGAGACAAACCAGAAAGACAAGATTGACTTTGGACCTGTGAGTACTGTGTATCTGTTTATGTACAGATAGGTTATTTATTTGCTAGTAAAAAAGGACGTTAATATTTTTTCTCAAAGCAAATGGGTAAAATTAAGGTTTTAGCCATAAATGTGGTGCAGACAAGCGGATTTTGCCGAATACATATTATTTTTTCGTAGCTTTGAACTAACAGGCTTTAACTGGATTTATTAAAATATAAATATTCTTAGGTATGATAGGTAAATATAAATGTAACATTATTTACATTGGAAATTCAGTTTGTTACTTTTAAAACCGCAACTGAGACCGAAAGCGATGATCAAATTAAACGGGACACTATTTGATTTACGGTTCCAATCGGTATTCGGTCTTTTTACATCGAAATACATTTACAAGTTGAAATTTTAACGATATGTAGTGGAAAAAAACTTTGGTCTAGGTATAAGTACATTTATTTAGTAATTTTTTCATGTGACATTAACCCCATGTAATAGGCATCGAGCTTAGGGTCAGAGTTTATAAATTAGTCTCGATTGTGATAGCGATATCAGTATACTGTAGCTTTGTATTATTGTGTCATCTATGTCAGGCGTTTATCAGACTAGAGACCAACAATGGCCTCCAGTCTTGTAAACGCCTGATTAATATTCGAAATAGGATAACACTTTGTAAAGTTATACTGGAAACTTTTTGAACATCGCAAACAACGTTACAAAGCATGTCGATACATCACAAAGAAGCCGAGGTAGAACGTCTATTTAACAGTGTGTTGCCTATCTTACTTATGATACTTTGATATTTTGACGTTATGAATAAGAACCTACGTTATGAAAGATAGTTGCGGGAGAAAACATACAAGTTACATTTTAGAACCTATTTTAAGGGAACTTAATTCCGACATACCAAATTCAGTCTACCCATAGAGCAGCAAAGTAGGAACATGTTACGTTAGACAAAACCAACTATCTCACTCGTGATTTAGATAGGTATACTTTGGCGTGTAAGCGCTTATAACATAGGCAGTCTTGCCTGAACCCTATTCTATCGTCGAAAGGAGAAACGTTTCAACAAAATCGATTATACTGAATTTAAACGGGTTTTGCTGTTTGTAGTAAGTATATTTAAGTTATAGTTATGCGGCGGGGCAGCGCCCCCTTTAGTCAGTTATTAATGTTATTATTATAGTTGCTAAAGAGAACGCACGTTTGACGCCCACCCCGTGACATAACAGTAAAATTGAACAGTGAACAAAATAAACACTTTCGCCTTATGTATTACATCAAAAAACGGGTAAGGCATGTTTAAATGGTCCCTTTATGCAGTGGTTGAATTATTGTATGTATACTCTTAACCTTCCAAAAGCACTTAAACGATGAAATGTTTTTCTTGTTAACAAATAAAAACATGATACGTTAACAGGCATTGGTGTTTTCTTGTTCAAAATAATGAAAATTGCTGTTAAGCTTCTTTCACCTGGAGGCGATATTGTGAACACGGTATCGTATTAATTAATTACATATTATCGTATTATCGTTTCCCTTTTTCTAACCGAATTCGTAACTATTTTTTACCTAATAATAGTAGAATAGTAATAACCGCATTGTTTTACTTCTGACAACATCATGAATACTCCTAAACTTCATGGTTATGCATTGCGTCAGGATTGACTTTTCATCTGCTTAGTAGTGCTTAAGTATTTCTCTCTGTCTTTCTCTTGCCTATAAACACACAATACCACTACATTTGCTATTCCACGCTCTCGTTAATTTATCTATGTATACCGTAGGTTCGATCCTTAACATAATACACGACTAAAACCCGATCATACCCGAGCGTTTCCGATCTCCGTTCCAAAGGCGCCGAAGGGCCCATAACCTTTTAAAATACGCGCGTACGTCCCACCGCCGACTTTTATGAGTGACTTAACAAGTGTCTCAGTACGGGACACGTTTGATTTACACACACATAACCCGATTTAACGACTACGTTTATTGTTCCTGAGTTTAACTCGCTGGAAGCTGATAATGTCATTTGAGATGTACTCTAAGGCAAACATAACTTAACGGGGAGAGCCCGACACATCTAACACGACGCTCCGTATCTGTACAAGTTTACAGACTAATTCAGCTTGAAAGACAGGTGGCGTCTACATTTCAAACGCATTCATAAGTTGGCAGGGCGCTGAGATAAAGATTGCCGAACAGTTACTACCTATAGTAGTAATTGAATAAATTATTTTTTGGTAGTTTCGTGGCTTGAGGGAACGCCGAGGAATCCGATTCACAGGCTGGTTGGGAACTCGTTTTAGATTTAATTGTTTGATTTTATAACATACTATTTTTGTAAACATGTTGTTTTGGTTTACTTGACGGTAAGTAGGTAATCATTACCCGTTTTAACTTAAGGACATTTGCAATATCAGAGACATTTCCAATAACAAAAAACCTGATCGTTTAGGATGCAGGTATATAGACGTATACTGTTCTTCGTTCGTACCGGACAACAAAATAGATTTTCTCGTCTACTCGCCTTTACCTTTTCTATTATCGTTTAATTCTTCCGCACATTTAACCTTTATCCAACGCCTCAATAAAAGCAAGCTATTTATACATCCTCTCAAAGCCTTTAAAAACACGTTTTTTTAAATGACATTTGCACTTTTACGTTAAATGATGCAATTATCATGCGTCTATAGTAGCGTTATCTATTTGAGACCAAAATCCGGACTTTGCACCACATGCTTAACTTATCATAAATTCAACGTTATTTACAAAACACGCTGTATATTTAAATATTTCATAAAGCAAGTAAAATAAGTTAAGGCAGATTATCACGTTAATATCACTTATCGACGGAGGCCCGGACATAAAAACTGAATATAATATCACCGGGGAAATTAAGTTAAGGAAGCCTAAATAAATAGAGGTGGGGTAAGTTACAAGACAATTGTCGGATTATTTGTTATTTAATAAATATAAAATGCTTATTTAGTTGTCCTTTTTCTCATATTGGACTAATTAATTTATCTTAGTTTGTTGTTTTTTTCTAGATAAAAACCTAGCCTTTGAGTATAAAGTAGACACTCTCTTAAATTCCTTGGCTTAAACTCAACGGCGTGCGTTGTAACTGGCAAAGTTAAAGTCCATAAGTATAGTCTCAATAAAAAAAAAGGCTCGTCACTTTTGGACCATGAGAGCGTAAATAGAGTCGAAAAGTGACGAACCTTTTTTTACCGTGACTATACATGGTAGATATCTAACTGCCTCGAGTGCCTCGCCGGTAAATTAGTCGAAAATCTAATTAATAGAATAACATCCCTCAAAAAGATGCACCAAATCATTATTAGTTTGAAATCCATTGTGGTTTTCAGTTATTGTACTGAGAAGGTAAATAAACATTTCACTGATTAATTACCACTAACTATCTGTCAAACTAGACGAATTCATTAATTCACCACTAAAATTATTGAAGTATCATTTCGCATTTGTGAATATTGCTCTAAATTGAACCTCAACCTGTTTGGATAATGAACTGGCTGAATGTAACCCGAATTAATCCATGTTGTTGATACTATTTTGGGAAAAATTAAACTGCGTTGACTTGAATAATCATTCCTGCTTAGTGATTCTAACATACAATTAACTTTATGTAAAAAGGAGTCAGTTTATGAAAAATACTAGCTATTTCCCTCGACTCCTGCCGCGTTGAAGTCGTAATATTGCTCTTCAATCCGCAATTGAAAATGTCTTTATAATATCTGAAAGTAGGCCATTGTTTATCTTTGAAGCGGGTTAAAAGTGATACATGTCCACCCTAGGGAAGAAAAGTAATTGCATGTTTAAAAAAAGTACCAGGAGCGCAGCGGTAATTAGGAGGTACGTAGCGCAACTTAGATCGCAGGCGATCAGACGCACCGGTAACACGGTTTGGAAAACCGGCGGGCGGGCGGACGCACACGACACAGCGCGGATGTCTCCCACACGTATTTGACTTTATATTTTTATCTCAAAAATGTTATAAGCAACCTAACAAAATGAATAGTAGAGTGAAAGTATCACTCGGGCTGCATTTGATCACTTTCATCCCTTAGTTAACAATGTCAGGGTTAAAGCTAACTTCATACACATTGCGGCGACAAAGAAACGAAGATACACAAAAACTTCGGGTCGGTAAAAATCGCTTGTCGCTAGCCGCCTGCGCCGCCGGTGCAGTTTTGACATCCCGTCGAGATCGGCCACAGAGATGCGTACGCGCCGAGTTGTGGCCCGGAGCCCAGCGGCCATCCGATAAAGGTGATAACGGGGACTGTGACTAGGCTAGGGATTAGTTTTAGCTAGAACGGGCACTTGGTAACAAGTGTAACAAAAATACATTTGGGTGAATACACAAGCGTTTAAATATTGATATTGTTTATTATTATTTTATAGCTAATGTTGGAAGAAAACCATTGAATGATAATATGGACGAATATATTTCAAATTAATTATAATAATGTATGAATTGCTTTAAATTTGTATTCGTATATAATGATGTATTCGTGTGTAAAAAATATATTTTGCATGCCTGCTTAATGGTGAATTGTGCTGTTCTGTACTGTTCTGTAATATTGCTACCAACCATGTAGGGTGACTGCTATAGTAATTGGCCACTTAAGCTGAAAAGTATCTTCGAACCTCGATATAAAAAAACTTAATAATGATACGTACACGTCTGTGATTTCAATTAAAGACATATTTAATGAGGTTATAGGAAATAAAACAGATTATAAATCAGATCACATATATATTTGAAAAAAGAAAAAATAAAGTCTAACCTCTCTAAAATTAGTAATTGGCCATCAATTTACAGTAATTAGCCCCCTAAGACACAGTAATTAGCCACACAATTTAAACGAAAAATTACATGAAATAAAATATATTTATAACTGTAGATTTTTTTCTACAGATTTTATTACTCCATTGTAGTTTTGAAACTGCTTTGAAAACACATTTAAGGGAAAATGAGTTATTGGCCGGCCATGGCTAATAACTAAATCCCACAGCCACTCAGATTCAGTTAATAGCCGTTGAAATATTTTGAGGTTATTGTTGCTTTGTGATCTTTAAAATAACAAAGAATTAATATTTACTTAATCCGGCAACAAAATAGTACAACACGCAAGCATTTGCTACGTAACTTTCATGAAAAATTAAGTTCTTCTAAAACTCTTACCTTAACTTTTTCTTAACGAACGACCTACATTTGTCTACACTTTTAGTAACTGAGATTCTACCGCGTTAGAACGGCGTCTAGACAAAATCATATGAACTAAAACGACAGCTGGAGAAATACAGGTTTTTTTTTGGTCCCATTCATTCGAGTTCATGCTTCTATTGCCTTGTTTCTTTTCAATTTCGTAATAGTGGCCAATTACTATGGAGGGGCCAATAACTATAGCAGTCACCCTACCACAATTCTGGCAAATGAACTTTTGACTTTGACTTTTGACTTTGAAAGAAAGAGCTACACCAAGCAGCTAACATTCACACAAAGCGAATTTTAAGTATATTATCGCCTATTTCTTAAATACTTAGGACAGTGGTCTGACGGCGGTTGAAACGCTCCATTTTTTAATAGTTTCAGCCCGGCGCCCGCTTCTTCCGCATAAAATGGGAAGCAATCCCTCAGGAACAGACTTCGTGTTCGGGATAAGAGATAGTCTGTGTGTTATTCCAGGATATAAATTACCTTACTTTTAAATTTCATTAAAATCCGTCCAGCCGTTTTAATATGAAAGTGTAACATCATACTAACGTTCACACACGCACAAACATCTTCTTTATATTTATATTAGTGTGATTGCCAGGATAAGGAAAACGACCATACATTCCACCCGATCTCAACTGGAATCTGAGACCCGTCACTCAAGACTGCAATCTTAAGGTTGCAAATTCGTTACCAACTCAGGGTACTAAGTTGAAACGAATCTATGCTAGTAACTTCACCGGTTGTCTTAGCGCCACACCGGAACACAGCAATGTGAACACTACTGCTTCGTGGTAAGTTGAAAGATAAGATGGTGGTAGAGATCCGGGCGGACCCTGCACGAGGTCTCACTGAATGTGGAACTCCTTTATAGAAAACGGTGACTGCTGCGGCATCAGCGCTGTGGAAGTACCACGCTTGATTTTTTGTGAAATATTCGATTAAATAAGAATCAACAACCGCTAAAACCCAATGTTTCCGTTTCCCAATACAATAAGAATTCGACATTCTTTGAATGAGAACCCTCAAACATCAATTAATTTTCTATTGAGAGTTATTTGGTGCTTTTTTACATGATTTTGAGTAGATATACGAGTAAACACTTTAACCAATGAAGTCTACTCAGTTTTGATACTTTTCCTAAACGGTCCCCAAATCTAAACAATGGTTTTTTTAAATAACATTATTTAAACCTAAAGATTTTAATGAGTTATCCAATGATACTTCACTCGATCTTTACTTTACTCGAGTCCCTTGGAAGATGCCCTAAAGATTTTTGTCTTAATTTTATTTTACAACTTTGTCGGCTTAAATGTACTTATAACTGTGCTAAATTACAGCTTTGTAGTACAGTCAAGGGTACTAATATGATGTATACACCACACAGTCTCAAAAATATGTACACAGGCCTTATTACAATGACGATAAGGTCTATGTGAACATATTTTTGCACCGTTGTGCGGTCCACCTAGGTGGACAGAGTGGTTGGTCGGTTGGTAATAGAGGGATACTCCAAGGGTAAAAATACATTTTTACCCTTGGAGTCTCTGGGTTAAACTGCGGACAGACCGACAGACGCACATGGCAATATAAGGGTTCCTAGTTTGACTTCGGAACCCTAAAAAACTAAAATATTCGACACTTTACTTTTTTTTGCTTTATTAACTTGTTTTCTGGTATTAATGTTTTACAGTCAAGGTTAAAAATAAAAATCCGCACAAAGTTGCAAAAATACGTATACATAGACCTTATTGCCATAGTAATAAGGTCTGTGTACATATTTTTGAAACTTTGTGGTGTCTACATATTGGTGAGCTTGACTGCATGTGGTAAACTTGCATTTGACCGGTATTTTGTAACAGCTGTGAACCTACGACCCACCGGGTAACCTCTCGGCATGACCGGCCGACATAACTTTAGTACATTGACACAATAAACTAATACTAAAAAAAAATGATGGCAAGAGACCTGACGGAATGTCCTTGATCCCGTGGAATATGGGGCGGATGCTAGTGTGGGATGCAACCTGTGTAGACACGCTAGCCCCATCACATCTCCACCGGACCTCTAATAGGGCAGGTGCGGCAGCTGAAGCAGCCGAAAGTATAAAGGTAAGAATATCTGTTTGTTCCATTCGGCGTCGAGACCCTTGGTCCGTGGGGTCCTAACGCTCAAAGCCTCTTTAAAGAAATTTCGAAGAGGCTCAATGACGCCACGGGAGACCGAAGAGCTGGCAGTTTCCTCGCTCAACGTATAAGTTTAACCATCCAGCAAGGAAACGCTGCCAGCATCTTTGGTACAATACCGTAGGGGCCAATCTTAGATTTAATGTTTTAGTTAATTTATATCTTTAGTCTTAGTCTCTATTCACTAATACTAAATAGGTCGTTCAAACAGTCTTACATAGAACGACCTAGTCCCAAACTAAGCTCTAGGTTCAAACTATGGGTACTAAACCACTATAAACTACTACTACCTACGTCAATACACACTTAAATGCATAGAAGAAAATCTATAACTCAACATACTAATACCTAACCAGAAATAGAACCCTGGCCTAGTACGGTTGTGTTTATCGCGTGACAAATAGTATCAGAAAGTGAGTATAAGTATATTAGGCCCCCTCGATCGATCCCTTCGTACGCGCGGTCATTAGTTGGGTGAATATTCGGGCGTTCCAACCGCCGTCATTATTCTCTTTAATACATTGACGAAAATAATGATAACTACCAGCAATTGTTGATGTCAAAATCAGCGGACCCGGGGGTAGTATCCATTCCATTTAAAAAAACAAGAAAGTTATTGAGTTTATATTGAATAATATGCGAAAACAATAATGACGGCGGTTGAAACGCCAAATATTCACCCAGTTATTCATTACCAGAGGGCGGAATTGCTCATGGCAAAAATCAAACGTCAATAGAGTTGGAACGTTGAATTTTATCGATTATCGAATAAACTGAAATTATATTTACCGAGCGTATCTTTCCGTAACAACGAATCGTCCGGAAGTTTTTCGATGAACACGAAACAAACATATTTTTCAAAAAAAAACGGAAATGTATTTTCTTTTCCGTGGAATGTTGCAACAAACGACAAATATTATCAAATCTAGATATAAACTTTTAACGTTCTTTACCTCTTTAAACTCAGGTGAATGTGATTTGCGACTCGTTATATGACTGAACGCAATATTTTTGTAGTTGCTTTAAGTGAACGTTACATTTAGAGCAGTATATGTGAATTAGTTGCAATAATAGTGGCAGAAATGACAGTTAAATGCCATGCAATTTACTTTTAATCTAATTAAAGAGGTCAACTGGTTAACTAGCTAATCAAAGAGGTTAATGTTAAAATCAGAAATGTAAAAGGTGACTGAACTTATCGATCGAAGAAAAAGTCGATAAAATTCAACGTTCCGACTCTACTGACTTTTGATTTTTGCCATGAGCAATTCCGCCCTCTGTTCATTACCAACAGACTGTAAACCCCGTCGTCACTTTAAAGAGTTGAGGAATAAACGTTAGCGAAAATGATATGATATAAAATGTCAATATGTAGTTTTTAACTACGGACTGCTCAATAAACATAGACAGACATGAATAGAGACATTTTTTAAATACACTACGTCAATAGACCAGTCGTCAAATTATTTAAATCTATACTTAGATGTACAGTAAGATAACGTTTGCTTGTGTCTTAATGTAAGGTATTAAGAATTGTTTCTCAGTGACGCGTTAGTTTGACCGGGGTACAGTCGGTGCCAAATATTGTTAATATTACACGTATTAATGCCATACTTAATTAGATGGAGTAAGTTCACTTTAATTGAAAATATTTTACAAATTCAAATTCAATTTGTTTGCTTCAGTTACAATAGTTGTTTAAATAAATTTATGATACAATTTGATCAGCGCTCTCGCCGACGATACTGGGATGCAAATATAATGTGATTAAAACTATACAACACAATTATTATTGAAACACCTAAACCCATTTTCAATTAAGTATTTTGGACTGTAGTCAATTCCGAACACCATGATATTGCATTATCATCGGGTTAATAATACAAATTGCGACATTTAAATAACGCAAACGTATCGTTTTGCTTTAAACAAGGCCGGCATTACGATAACATGTCTAAAGCAATATGGTTTTACCGAGTAGAAATATAGAAACTGGTTCAAATTTTACTTGCAAGATTTAAATTTGAAGTGATAATTGACAAATAGTATTTACCTCGCATTGCATCAAACTTTATTCCTCCGAACTATATTGTTACTGGTATTTAAAATAGTACATTATGGAAGAGGCCGTGAAGTAAGGGATTGCTGGACGAGTTTGGGGTAGACGGCCGAGTCCTAGACGACTTACCTTAAGAAACTTCACGTCTTCATTATCGTGATATTTACGCATAAATTTGAGAGTATGTTTGAGAAAAATATATTTTTGGTGTAGACTTTTTCAATGCTTACTGTACAAGAACTATTTACGCCGGTATACAGATAAGCATCTGAGATGAGTATCGCGGTTTACACATAAATCTGATGTGAGGAAGCCAGTAAATACAGGGGACGCCGCGGGGGACGCGCTAGCTAGCTCCGAGAGAATTGTGGTTTGTTAAAGCTTGACTGCCAAAAAATAAATATTTCGCTAGGTAAACGAGGATATCTACTTGTTACTAGCGCTTCCCTTTTTTTTTACCCAGACGTAAATAAAATTTACAAATAAGAATTATTTAGCTAATACATATAAAAATCGGTCCTCGCCGGTAATAACAATGTAATTTATATTAGGTATCGACCCTCTATAGAACCCTGTCACAGAAAGCCAAATGTCAAAATAAGTGAATGTTTTTTTGTAGGTAACTTAAGAATGGCTGGACACAATGCTGGATGGCTGGATGGTGGCTAAAATTTACACAAATAGTCAACTCCATACATTAGCAGCTTTGCGTCACGGAAAACTTGATAGTTTTGGGAAATTGTAATTACTTAAGTAACTAGTTTCTCGCGGACAAAGTGATAGGCAAGACCTTGAATAGACTAAGTTTATCAAAAGTTTAACAAATATTATGTAGTGATACTTTGTTCTAATGGTGTCACTTTAGAATTTGTAGATAAAAATCTTTATTAACATAAATTATGATTTGTTCCCTATCAGATAGCGCAGGGGCTTCTCACCGAATAAATATGCGAACATATGTTAATTAAAAAACAAATGTTATTACGTGGCGATATCGGTAAAATATATTGAAACGTTAATGTCTTCCGAATTTATTCATTTATGCTAATAATATTGATTCCATCGACGGTGTGTCTAACAACGTAGCTCGCCGGCGAACTGTTATACTTTGACCCCGAAACTTAAAGAAATTCTCAAAAAGCGGAGATCAAAATGTTAATTTGATACAACAAACAGGTGCCGATGGCTTTTAGTAATTAAACTATTTAACTATCAGAGTTTAATGACCTTTTTAACCCTTTGACTGCTTAGAAAATTTCATCGGATAAGCATAACCGTGTAACAAAACTTACACAAACATATCTGACCAACAGATATCGTTTTAAGGAATAAGTTTGCCTTGGTACATCCTTCTTTAATCTTCATGGTATTGTGTTTTTTTATCCACTACAAGTGTTCATATTTTCTTTTTTTTTTTTTTTTTCTTTATTTTGGAAAACAAACCGTATATATACAAGTATGTAACGCTATGAAAGCTTAGAATAGTTTCAAAGGCATAAGATTTTTTTCGTCGTTTAATGTTGTGTCGGCGAATTAAAACAATAATTAAAAACCTAACCTAACCTAACCTAACTATAAGCAGCAGGGAACCATTTCACGTAAATTTGGCCTAATGTCAAACTAAGCTCTAGGCTTGAACTAACAATACCTAAACACTTATAATAAACACGTGAACTAACCAAAACAATCCATACCAATATTATAAATGCGAAAGTAACTGTGATCGATTGGTTGTCACGCTTTCACAGCTCAACAGATTTTGATGAAATTTTGGTAGGGATATAGCTTAAGCCTCGGATAAGAACAAAAGGTAACTTATTTAGTTACTCCGCGCACTTGTAGGCACGTAAGGAAGCGGAAGGTACCAAACATTTCCTTTCCAGCAACTTATTTAAAAATACGTGCACTAATATGATACTTTTAGTCGGAAAAGACAACTTAGGCTCGCAGGTAACTAGTACGTCATTGAAAACCGAGTTTTTTAAGACAGTTATTCTCAAAGTGTTCCGCGGAACCCTGGGGTTCCAGCCTCTGTAAGGGCTGCGCCGGATAATTAAAGTAACGCAATGTTCAATAACTTTTTTCACGAACCAGTTGGCCTTTTGCCTAACGCTCTCGCATTCGCAATCGGCTTCAAAGCGGAACAATTGTTTTCATTTTGCATGCAGACAAGCCTTTGATTTTCAAAATAAAAACAATTGGGATTGCGATTGCGTCAGGCAATAGCTCTTCTGGTTTAGCTTGCAAGAATCGAAAAGCATTTAGTATTTTAAAAGGGTTCCGTCGCTAAATAGTTTGAGAACCGCTGGCTTAAGATAATCAATCACCTAACAGGTGGATGTCAAAGTCTTGAAATATTTTCAAGTGTCGTTACGATCGCTATCTCATAGACCACATATTTCACACCTGCACGGATAATTCACACATCATGGATTCCTGGCATTGTCCACTTTATAAACAATATTAATAATAACACCGAAATAACGTTTAAAAAATTGTTAACGATACCTCTTTTTTACGCAACGAATTTTTTTGCCGATTGAAATTTTTCATATCAAGTAATTTAAGTTGTAAAGTGAATAATTGAAAATCTTTGAATATGTGAATTGTTACTTAGTATTAAGTTGTTAATAACAGTTTTTTTATGTTTACTCGTCGCATTTAAGCAAGAAGAGAAAAACTCAAAGAAAAGCGGCACATTTTCGATTAAAACTCAAAATCTTTACAAATGAGACGGATTAATTCATTTCTAGGCCTAAAAATATTTGTAGTGTATAGTTTAATAATAATTACATTGAAAACTGGATATTCATAACATATTGATCTAGTGAAATAATAACTCACTTCAAAACATTTATGTACATAATATAGGATGTAGCTATCTATTTGTTATATCATACCCGTTATTTAGTTTCCCGCGATGCATAGCGAATTTTTTTAATACCTAATGTTTTTATAGCTTACTCAAAGAGCGGCGGAGATCAAAGGGTGCCGTTAACAGCCGTTATTATTTACAAGAAAAACCTGAACCCGATAGTTTGTTGATTCGACAAAGCTCGATTGGAAAAGACCGGAACCGTACCTAATGGCCGCGCACAGTCGGTTATGATATCCTGTTGGTATTTTATTATTTTAGTTATTCTTCATGAACGTCGCGTATGAGCAGGGTAGTGATTCTGTAAAAAACGCCGGTCGTGCGGACTGTCGAGTGATATCCAAGCGGCGAGTTTAAGTAGTTTAGTAGAGCGAACAAAACACATTTTAGCGCGTGCATTTTCAATTAAGCAGCCTTATACGTTCGACCCATCGGCAGGAACCATGCTGCTAAATTGAAAATGCACGCGCTACAATGTGTTTTGTTCGCACTGACGGGACTACCTTAATCTCGCCGCTTGGACATCACTCGTTCTTTCGTTCACCTTTGCTTTTTGAGAGAATCACACCCCAGCAATTATACAACTTAGGTACTTTACCCGCGCGCACTTAGGCCTTGTGTAATAGAGAAAGTAGGTACATACAGTACTTAGCTGAATTTCATTAAATAAAACGGGGCAAGAGCATGTCAGAACATGCTCAGTGTAGTTCCAAAGCCTAAATGTAATAACCTACATAAAAACCATCTCGAAAATTAACAAGTATATGAACGAATTCCCTATTAAAACTTAATTGGTGCTGTCTTAGTAGGTCCCTTCCTACTAAAATCATCTACAACACTTCGTCTGTATCTCAGGAACCAATCAAGTTTACGTAGTTGTGATAGTTTTTCTTTAAAATTCGTCATATGTTTTATTTTTATCAGCACTTTAAATCTTAATATTTCACAAGTGGAACGCTAAATCGAAAAAATGTTAACGCAAACTCGCAATATTTTTAGGTAGACGAGAAAAACAACATTCCCACGCGGTTACGTGTAGGGGAGGTATCCTAATTTACTTTTTCATGATTCGATTTTACCCCTTTGTCGGCGTGACTAATATGTATATTCATAACAAATATCAGCTTTCTAGAACTAAGAGATTTTGAACTAAGCTGCGGACGGACGGACGGACACGACGAAACTATAATGAGTTCCTAGTATGACTACGGTACCTTAAAAAGGGTGTGTTAATCAACCAAAGTTTTCAACAAAAGTACCTACTTATAACTTTTTAGTATGATTATCGTTTTTAAGTACCCATAGTACAAGCTAAATAATTATACATACAACGTATAATATACACGTCATAAACCTTACCCTTATTCCCGGGAGTCAGGTTAAAATTAATTGAACCAATAATTTGGAAATCACTCCCGCCAAGTGGAAATGTTGAGACTTGAGACATCCATTGTGCAAAATAATATTTCTCCGATTCGAGTAATCCTATTTGTGCTGAGAAATAAATAACGTTCTCCACAATTAACTAGCAAAGGCTTTGTACATAGATAGGAAAAATGAAATGTAATATTAATTTACTACCACAAGCATTCACAAAAGAAAACAGAATTCTTTTGTGAATGCTTTTCTAAGAAACTGCGAGTCTCAGAGTTATGATTTTTACAACCAATTAAGTTAAATAAAAGCATAATGTGATCATTTATTTGTTGGAAAAATAATAATGGAACATTTCGACCGCTTTTGATTCGACTACGTTCAAGTAGGTACGTACGACGTACACCTCGCACATCACAGGTTACCTGGAAGTGATCCCATATGGGTTAAGTGTGTCTTATAAATAGATTACGGACATACACAAGACTGACTAGTAATAACGCACTTTTATAAGTTTAGTTTAGTTTAGTTTATTCATTCATCAATGTAATATTACAATATTAGTTGCATTGCATGTCAAAAAATACGAAATTACATTGAGATCGTCAAAATAAATACTAATAATCAAAGAATACAAAAATTAAAAATAACTATAACAACAACAATTACACATCTAATAAATGGTCTCTCGTGCGATGTCAATATAATGTAGGTACAAGAATTAATAAAGTTAACACAATAATAAATTTACATTTTCAGTTCCATATATTCATCCGCGGAGTATAATGGATTATCCAATAAAAGGTTTCTCAGCTGATGCTTAAATGCTTCGTCGGATTGTACATCTTTAAGTTTGGCGGGTAGACGCTCATAGTACGTGGGACCGATGACACGCGTGATTATTTACGGTCTACCTATGACACACGTGCACTTGCCATAAATATGGGACACCCTATTTATAAAAATCGATTCAATAGTGCAAGAACTGTACCTAGTAGGTAAAATGCAAAAAAGTTATCTGAAATAAGAAGTTCGAGTTGCCTTCAAAAAATATGTTTTAATGCACATTCACTGGTTACGTTAGCATACCTACATTGAACATTTCAATTTTATTTTCAGTACGTTTTGATAATCAGCTGATTGGTTTTACGCTGCTTGACGGTAGGATAATACGTCACGTGTGTTTATTTGCGCACAGAGTATTTTTTTATTTTTTATTAAATGTGGTTACAGAATTAACAACTGGCTGTTAAAGTTGTTGGTAATTCTGTAGCTCTGCCTACCCCACTCTGGGATGAAGGCGTGACGGTATGTATGTATGTATGTAGAGTATTTTTCCAAACAGTTACAGATACGGTTACAAAAAAGATAAATAACTTTTGCACAGCCGGAGCCGCAGGAAAAAGTAAGTAAGTAACACATGTAAAGCACTAACTTACAACTCGTAAAAGGGCTGATAGACGTACAAGCTATAAAATCGAGATCTTGAAGTTCGTGAACTTGCTCGGCTCCCGTCGGCAAACACAAAACGCAAAATGTCGTCGACAGACGACCCAACTAACAATTTAACGTCGTTCAAAAGTTTAGCAAACGTTATCTTAATACCTTTGATCGTAATCGATAAGTCATACTAATGTTTTAATAACGTTTACTAAACGCGAAAATGGCCCCAGTTATACGACCTACTTTGTCGTATAATGGTCATACAGAAGTCACAAGCCGTCTTCGTAAACGTCATTCAAAAGTCATATAAACGTTATGGAATTACCACTTTTGTTGTATTGTGGTCGTACAGGTGTTTTTGAATGACTAAAACGTTTTATTTGAGTCAAGGAACACAACACCTGTAAGACTCCTTATTCATTTTTCTTGTCAGTGGCACTTTGTGATTGTGTTTCGAGATTTGAGTGCAAAATAAATAGTTACAAGGAAATAAAAGGGGAATGTAATTTAACTTTCATATTTTACTAACTTTATCTGTCTCTTATGCCGTTTAGTTCGACTGGGAATTGAAGTTTTATGATAATATACCTATGTAAATACTATTCAGATTTTCATGCCCCCTCGTAATTTTGTGTTTAAATCATTATATTTTTATCAATAAAAATATGTTTGTATCTAAAAATATAGGAAATTGTTGCTTTTGTCGTACACTTATCTCTTTACGACGTTGTAAAAACATAAAGTCATATTAAGGTTATTTTAAAACCATGCAATACGCCATGACAGCTAGCTATTAGGGTAGGTAGGGTTTTTTGATAACAGGAAATCCCTATTTACTTTCCTTTTGAAAGTTCCACTACGTTTTAGTTTTCTCCACGTATTTTTTGCTTCCATTTTTCGTAGTTTCTATACAGCGTTCCGTAAAATAATGGCGACCTAGACGTTTTAAAGTCAAAACCTGACTAAAATGCGACTACAGGTTAGATTAAAGTCAGGAAATGACCTTAAACGGCCATCATGCAAATAAACGTTATATTTAAGTTTTAAATAAACAACTAAGTCATTTAAGAGTCGCTTATTAACCGCAGAAAAACAAGATAGTGGTTGTTTTATAAACGTCACTGTAAAAACGTCTATACAATGCTACGTTATATAAATGTCATATAAAGGTTTTTCAAACACCTAATTTGGTCAGTTCAAATCGTTTAATGGACTATAACGTTAGTATGACAATTGCGTTGTCGTACAAACGTTTAAGCTAAGACTGTAATAAAACGTCGTATAGTTTAGTCTTACCGACGTTCCTAAGACCAGTGTATTATGACATATTAGTCGCACGACTAATAGGTTAAATTAAAGACGTCTATAGGACCTAGTAGTCATCTCATTACCATTATAAGACTGCTATCCAACTTTATGTCGTACAAGTCAAGACTTATGCGACGTTTTTGTTTGTTGGGGAAGCTTTGAGTTATTAAGGCATTAAATCAGATCACATTTTAAGAAATCACACATTTTAACTAGAGTTTCTGATCCAAAATAATCAATCAACACAACAAAAAATGTCAAACACCTCATCCACAGACTAGAAAGAAAATGGTGGCTTGCTACTCGTGGCGATAACAGCCGTACGAGTCAAGACGAGCTACGATCAAAATTCAAACATGTTAGATCGCCGACGAACTAACTCGGCGGTTTTTAATTTCACGTACTTCGAATGACACACGGGCGATTAAAATCGCCGAAACGCAAGAACGCGAACTTACTCAACCGTCTATCACCCCTTTAAAACAAGTACAACAGCGACTTCGCTCTAGTGTTTGATGTGGCGTAGAGACAAACGGACTGCTTTCAGTTACTCAGTTGTAATTAGACAAACGAGAAGCGTCTTGTTAAATTAGTTGTAGCAGAAAAGCGCCAAGTCTCAAAGAACGCCGCCTCAAGGGCGCTTATTTGTTAAAAAAATAGTTCATTCAATTAAATTATTTTAGAATCATAAAGTGATTATACCTTATAAAAATCATCCAAGTCGGCACCCAAAAACTTTAAATAGAAAATTAGTTCACACTTGTCTTTGAGTTATTGTATTTTGTAGTAACGGCTTCAAAACCCTACACTGAATATGGTCCGACATGCTCTTGCCCGGTTTTTAATATACAATAACGAAACCTTCAAGTCAACCCAATCAAAGCATTATAATATTTTAGTTTTAGTTTTATTAGACACCTTACATAACATTTTAAACACCTTGTATATAAATTTATTACAAACGCTAACGGTGTTTTTATATCGCACCCTAACTTTTAAATAAAGAAAACTTTTGCTGGATATAAAATGCCGTTGCATAGGTAGCAGGTGGCACATAGAAGATAAACCTGCGGGCCTAGAACGGTTGCGTTCTTCGCGTGACAAAATGTGGATAAATCATTCGACACTCTCGTACTTATACACATGTCAAAAAGTGACGGATGCTTTATCCACTTTTTATCAAGCGATAAATGCAGCCTTAATAGGCCCCATGTGGCATCT
This sequence comes from Acleris laterana, assembly GCA_963966035.1. NCBI lineage: Eukaryota > Metazoa > Arthropoda > Insecta > Lepidoptera > Tortricidae > Acleris > Acleris laterana. The sequence continues at coordinate 9,468,294 of OZ014438.1, forward strand.
GAGGCCCACGGATATAATGTCAATATTGTAGATGCATTGCCGGCCCTGAGGAGCAAGGTGGAACGCCTCTAAGCTAGTACTAATACCAGCTGTCTTTCCTCACACTAGCAAAAGCGGCAAGTTATTTTATTATTTTAAACAATTTGCACAAAAAAGAAACAAGCACAAAAGGTGTTGCAAGCAAATCACAAATTGGGTAAAAAAGACCTTCTTTGGCACTTTTAGGATCATATGATTTTTCTTCCCTTCCTTTTAGCCACACTAATAATCACGGAAACTAACCTGAAATAGTCGTTCTTGCAGAATATGTTGCTATCCCGCGCATAGCACCGCTGCTCGGAATCCAACGGCATCTTACATTCGCAGCATCTGAGGCAAGGGGTGTGCCAGCGCCTTTCAAGAGCCAGGAGGTAGTATCTGTCAGTGATCCTGGAGCCGCAGCCAGCACAGTCTTCAGGGGGTGGTGGGGGTTCGTCTGGAGGCTCCCTCTTCCTGCAGGAGGTGCAGTCTCTGGGGGATCCGGGGGACGCCGCCGGAGCCACCGGCGAGAGGTCCCCGCCAGCCTCGTAGGATGACAGATACCGCTCATTCTGTTGCTGGTGACAAAGAGGTGGTTGTTAGTCAATTGTTTTTTTATAATGTGTGAGGGCAACGTGCTAATGATGTTAGCTGCCAGTTTTGTACAGTTTTATAACTAAAGTAAAATCGCTTGTGAAGTTTCGCATCGGGTTGCTGAATTAAAACGCGCTTTGTATTGAAATTAACTGTATGTAACACAATTTTTAGGTGATTACACAAGGTTTTTAATTCTATATGATGTACCTAGTTTATTCCTTTTCTAGCCTAGATGAAAAATAATATTCTAAATTTCACATCCCGCTATTCTACTTCTACTAATATTATAAATAGCTTCTGCCCACGACTTCGTCCGCGTAGATTTCGATTATCGTTATTCCCTCGGGAACTTTTTAACTTTCCGGGACAAAAAGTAGCCTTTGTGTTAATCTAGTGTATAAGCTATCTCCATTCCAAATTTCATACAAATCCGTCCCGCCGTTGCAGCGTGAAGAAGTAACAAACACACACACACACACACACAGACACACACACACACACACACACACACACACACACACACACAAAATTTCGCATTCATAATATTAGTGCGATGTGATGTTAAAGTGTGTGTGTGTGTGTGTGTTTGTTACTTATTCACGCTGCAACGGATTTGTATGAAATTTGGAATGGAGATATCTTATACCCAGGATTAACACCTAGGCTACTTTTCATCCCGGAACATTAAAAAAACCCAAGGGAATAACGGTAAGTCTGATGCCGGCTCCACACGCTTGCGGGACCATACGTTGGAGTGAGATGTAAATACGTCGTACTCACTCTAACATATAGTTGCGTCCTGCAGTATTTGGCAAACACCGCAAGCGTGTCGAGCCGGCATCACAAATTCATTCAACGGTAGTGTCTCAAGCCAAGCTCGGAAAATAACAGGTTGTCGCACTAACCGTGAGTTTATTTACCTACCCTATTAGTTTATTGCTTTTATATTCAACCCTGAATGTATGAATGTGGAAGAAGCGAAAGAAATTTGTCAAGATCGTAGCAAGTGGAAAGAAGTGGTCTCTGCCTACCCCTCTGGGAAACAGGCGTGATTTAATGTATGTATGTATGTATGTATATTCAACCCTACCTTTTGCCCGCTACCAAATAGACGTAAAGAACTACGTAGAAGTCCCTATCGTATTTCCGCCTTGCAAGTTTTCGAGAAACAAACGGCCCGTCTTAGAGGCACTTATTGACGATTCGTTCCTTAGTGACAATTTTTATACACGAGTTTGAAGAAGGAACGACTTTATTCGCATTACTAGATCAAGTTCATAGAAGTAATATTAAAGTTGATTTTAAAATACAGTCGTATTTTGAGTTACTACCGTTTTGATCTAGCAGTGCGAATTGTCTCTAAAAATGTTTCTGAGTACCTATCTACGGAAGTAGGTAATTAGCCTATCACTTTGCATTTATTATGGTGTTGGCTATCCAAGTCTAAAATAATACTATTCGTAATACATAATAAGCATTAAATAAAAAGTTGTCATCTAACAATCTCCGCCTAACAATTCCGCGGCCGTCGGGAGAATATTTCAAGCACTCAGATAAATGTCTTCAAAATATTTTGAAAGAACTTCTTTCATTAAACTACAAAGAATACTAAATGTTAAAATAACAATTGTCTTGTTGTTTCATGTAGTGCTTTTAAATAGTGCTAACGAGCCTGTAATACTAAATAGTAAAGGGATCAGAATAGGAAACGACCTTCACCAGGCTTTATTCGATAAAAAGTATTTTATATCAATATGTTAAGTACGTAATATATGGCGAATACGTAGGCAGAAAAATTTCAGACCAGTATATAATTAATAAAAAACATATGCTATTGCTTGTTTAATAGACAAATTACATACCAATCGAATGTATGAAGCCTATAGAATATGCAAACGTTAGGTTGACTTTTTTTTTCCATCATAACTATTGGCTAAGTCGGTACTAATAATTCGCGGCAAACTTTATAGCGGTCATACTTTCGATAAGTATGTAATTAAACAGACAATTTCATTTAAAAAAATGTGCATTTTTTTTTGTAAGCAATGTATGTACTGGTCTGCTATTTTTCAGCCTACCTATTCGCCATATATTAATTAAATCTCTTATTCGGATCTGAGATTAGTAGACAGTTGAAATTTTCGCAAAGTGTGTAGGTAGGTACTCGTATTTCTAAAGCCTGAATAAAAAAAAAAAGGCCGCGAGTTCAAAAATGGACGTTGCGCGTAGTATTAAGTAACTTTAATGTAGTTTTTACTTCATTGTAGAAAAACTATAATGTAGTTTTTACTTCATTGTAAGAAGATAATGTTCGAGTATGTTGTGTAATTAGATAATTTTATAAGTAGTTCCCGCTATCGGAATGTACTGTTAGCATACATTACATAAACCGGATGATAATTCAACTGTCCGAGTGAAAATCTCACGACGGAGGGGACAATTGGCATCTCCGCTGATCCTAAAATATAGGTTTACCATGCAAATAATAATTTATAGAAAGTACAGTCAGTAACTAAAGCTTCAGTAAAAAAAAACGTGACAGAGCTTATTGACAATGCCAATGTTGATCATAGAAAAAGAAACCGACACAAAACTACACATAGTACGATAATTCGGGCAAACACTGAGTATAGCGTTCTATTTCGTAGACATCCGATGAAAATCCCGAAAATCGTACTAGCGTCAATAATCACTTTCATTACCTACGCTTCGAATTTAATTAGGCGTAATAAAGGTTGTTTAGCCGATAAATAACCCTCCGTCGGTGTTCCTAGCAGCCAGCTCATTATCTTAATAAAGATTTAAGCATATGTATAAAGAAGCCAGACATCATTTTTTTGATTTTTGAATGTTATGAATATACGGGCTTGGGAAAAGAAAAAAAATCGTACTAAAACTCTTAATGTGAAATAAGGATGCTTATAAGAATATATTCATTCATATAATATAAATACACAAGTTCAATTGTTACTCCGGCTTCGTGTATAAAGTATAGCATCGTGTCGAATTTTCTTTTGCAAACAGTACTTAATTAATAAAATACTCGTAAAATTCCGATAGACATAATAAAGAGAAATTAGAAACATCGTTTTGTCTTCAGTTTTAAATATTTAGGGCGGATTCGACCAAACGATAATAAGGTCTTATACCTAAATAGATTAGACGCCGAAGTTGTATAGACTAATCTCGTAGTAAGTCTTATTCCAGTCTGGAAAAATCCGTGGTTAATCGGTTACTTACAGTACTTTATTCTTAGTTTTATTAAGCTGCTTAAAGTATTATCAAGCACAAAAGTTTTATTAAGAATTCTAATAAACTATATTTTCTTATAAGATCAGCGTAATGAGATCGTTCGTTTCCCGTCGGGAACGCACAAGCGTTTAATATGTAACTAAGCTGTTTGCGAATCATCATGATGAATTTAATACCTTAGATAAACAACAATACGTTTTATATCAAACAATTAGTATAAACAAAAATTCAGTAAGTACAAAAAAAAACTTTTCTATTACAATATCATGTCAGCCTTCTGTCAATTTCTGTCAAATATTCTGTAATCCGCACTCACCACTGTCAACGTAGCCAGTACATAGTATAATTGGTGATTACTTAAAATAAAAGACACTCACTAAAAGAAAATGGATGAAAATAACTGACTCAGTACAAAATATGTGAAAAAAAATATGAACAGTCGCAATATTGAAATGAGTATAATAATATGCTTTTTATATAAACCATCCGTCCAAACTTACTTAATATTATAAATACAAAAGTAACTTGTGTGTTTGTTAACCTTTCACAGCAAAATTTGGTATGGAAAAGAACTCCTCGGAGTTATCGTGTATAAAGTACTTTTAAATTCGGAAAATAGACAGTTCTTAACGAAAAAGTGATAATAAACGACTGTGCGAATGAAATTGCGGGCAAAAGAGATTAAAAAAAAATTAAGCGACACAATTGTAGAACGTAAGTACCTATTTAGTGGAAAATATTTAACGTAACAAGTCTTAGAAATCGCAAGCTTAAATACCAGCATAATTTGATATTATACCCTACGAGTAAATATGTTAAGTGTCGCAGCGGCGAATCTAACGACACCTCACTTGTCGAAATCGGGCCATACGTTTAGTCTTTACAAGGGACGAAGAACCATACGCACAGGTCACAAACATAACCCACCTCCTTCAACAGTTAGGAAAAAATAATACCCTCCTTCAATAGTTATGTAATAAATGTAATAATGTGTGCCATTGCCGGCGTTGCCAAGCTCTAAGCTAATTTATTATTATCTAGGTTACATAAACTACTTAGACTCATTTGTTCGGAAATTATTCACGTCCCAAGCTCTACACCCACTGGACTGTGCTATTGGTTCGTTATAAAGCTAGCCGAGTAGAGCTTTAAATAAGTTATATACTTACATTAAAGTTTTACCTAAACCAAAGAACTTATTCCAAATTATAGCTAATAATAATTAAGAATTATTAAAATTGATAAGAATAACATAAAAGCACAGATAACACCGAAGTGACCCGATACGGCATAACCCGTGTGTAACTGACCTACATAGTTATATAATTATCATGCCTAATCGTCTGCAAACGAACGTAAGATAAAGAAATATATTAATCCATAAAACTTACTATCAACGGACTCGGTAGTTCACTAAATACTACTAGCCCAAGTTCGACGACATTTTTTTATAGCAAGTAACAACTAACTAATGAAGCAATTGTAACAAATAGGACGCGTTTCATTTGTATATTGCATTTATTACGAGTATTACAAGTTAGATAGGTAATCCTTTCAATTTTGGTTTGATTCCTCGTTGTGAAACCACCATTGCGCTCCTAAATAATTACAATCATACATTGAGCTTATTACATAGCATGTTTAACTATTATATTTTTTGTAGATACGAGTATAATAGGCGTAAGTATCTCTTACCTGATTGATTGTGTCGCTTACCATATTTAAATGTATTTTTTTATATCCAAGTTCTAGTATTTAGAGAACAGGTGAAAATTATATTTCCTCTTTTATTTATTTTATACTGGTACCTATAAACTCCACGAAAGCTTAGGTTATAGTTTGTTCATATGAGGACTTATACCAATTAGCTAACCGAGGTAAACTTTGATTAGCCGAGGAAATATTCATATTTATTATAAACCGCAGTGACCGCTTTTTGTGGCTGATATAATTAATACATACCAAACTTATTGTAGCTTATACGGGTATACTATACAGTTATGTACTTGTATACTTATTAGTACGATAAAAAAAACTACTTTTGAATTAAATATGCTACTGGTTAATTATTTAACAGTACCTGTTTTATTTATTTCATTGACTGTCTATTTAGGAATATATATTTTTTTATCGAGTAAGTTATTAAATAAGATAAACGTTAATCATGAAATTATCTAAATCTTTTAGACATAGGTACATACATCGCGTTCTATTCGTGTATTATCAAATTGGAAAGCTTTCAATTCATGAACAAACCTGCTTCCAAAGCTTTTCACTCCATTCTAAAGTAAATTAAAAACTTTAAAAAACTGTTCTCCTCGCAACCTATGCAAAAATCGCGCAACCCATAATACCTAATAATCCGAAACAAAACTTCAAAAAAACCGCGCTAAGTTCAAAAAAGTTCTTTCAAAAAAGTTTTTTTTAAATCTACGTACCCAGTGCATCGCTCCCCTGTCCTCGAACACTCCCATTTGGGGTTCAATTTTTCCGTTTTCTATTTTCGAACGACCGGGCCGGGGCCCCACTGCACTCACTCACTCGCGCGCATCCATGCGCCTTGCGCCGCGTCCACCGGCAGACTGCCGCGCCGCGGCGGAGGCGGCAACAGCGGCGGCAACGCCCACGAGGATTTTTTAAAAAAATTACCCAACCTCTTGGCGCGCATTTGAAAAATCGACCCTGGAAAGATTGTGGGGTGTTCTTTTTTCAAATAATAACCAATGCTTCATTTTCTAAATATTTTATATTTAATTTTTGAAATAAAAGTAAAAAAAAATGCGTCATTCGTTTTTTGTATATTAAACCAGAAAAATAGCGGCAGGAAAAATATTGGCCCGTTTTGTCCGGTTTATTGACGAAAACAACTAGTAGCTAGTTGTTAGCTGGACACATGTTTATTAGACACATGTTCTGTCTGTCTGATTTAAAGATAATTACTTATATTTTACGCGAAAAATAAAATGAACTTGGTGTTGAACTTTACAGTTTTGGAAAAAATATCAAAAATCTTTAAAAATCTGTATTAAAATTTAGACTAGTCAAACTGTACCATATTGCATAGTTATAAAGCTCATACCAAATTGGTACTTATTTTCTTTTGCGTTTTCGAACCATATTATCTTAAATACGGAACCCTCGGTGCGCGAGTTCGACTCGCACTTGACCTTTTTTTTAATAATTAATGTTTTATGTAAAGCGGCTACAGTCACGGCAATATACTTATCTACTCTTATCCTTACCAGGCACTGACCGCTTCCTCGCATAACTGGGTTGTATGTTCGAGGTTAAATTTATTCCTCGCACAAACCAACCGCAGGTTAACTGGAAGAGATGCCTTAAAATGATAAGTTCGCCTTTGTACTGTTCGCGTTTCTGTAATTTTAATATTTGTGTAATGCAGCTGTGTTAGTACAATATGGTGCTCACAAATATACATACCGCGCCTGTCTACAGTGTGTGACACCCATAGGAACATAAATTTTAAGTAGCGATAGTTTTAAAAGCTTTGAACCGTTTTATCAAAAAAATATAAGAGTTACCTCTGCTAATGTTGTTATTTTTTTTAATTTTCTCATGCAGCAATGTAATGCGAAGAGGCAGAGCTAATTGGGTGAATGGCAAAAATATTGTACTTACTTAGTTAAGGGCTTAATTGAGACAACGTTAACTTTGTGTAACGAAAGTTATCCATATGATTAATATGATTATATGACTAATTTTCGTTACACAAAGGAAAAAGTTAAGGGTTGTTAAGGATTTTTTAATTGAGCCCTTAACTATGTACAATATTTCTGCAATTCACCCTATTTTCATTATTTTTGGCGGTGTTAAAAGTGTCAACGAAAGTTAAGTAGGTAATTGCCAAGGTGTCAGGGTGTCACTAAGACTGAATTTTGAAAACCATCAAATGTTAGTGTCAGTTATTAGCTTTGTTACAGATACATTGCGTGCCGAATTAATTTATATGAAAAAAAAGAGTTTTTTTTTAAACTAATTTCCAATTTTACTTTACGCTTTTAAAATTATATGTATGTTCTTATGGAAGTCACACACTGTCAGAGATGCGATTTATTTGAAATACTTCTATTTTAAATGCAAATACAAAATGCAAAATAGCTATTTTGTATTTTGCATTTAAATGCTTTTTAGTAAGAAGCATTTTGTATTTTATTTGAAATACCTTTCGAGATATATTTTGCATTTTAAATATTCATTTCAAAATGCAAAATACTTTGTGATACAAAAACAACACATCCTTACCATGTTCAGCGCCAGTAGAAAGACTTTTTTCGTACGGTGGGATGATTATGAGACCTCACAGAAGAAAAATGAGTGATGAGGTATTCGAACAACTGGTATTGTTAAAAAGCGTAATAAAATAAATAAAAATATCTGAGATTTGGTAAAAAGGTATTTTATTTTGAAAAAGTATTTTGAAAATACCTATTTTGCATTTAGCATTTCAAATACAAAATGCAAAACTATTTGGTATTTTGCATTTGAAATAGTAAATCTGATAAGTATTTTGCATTTTGTATTTAAATGCTTTTTTAAAACCATTTTGTACATCTCTGCACACTGTACACATAGGTATGCGTTTGTTTTTAAACAACTTTTTTAGGGTTCTGTACCCAAAGGGTAAAAACGGGATCCTACTACTAAGACTCCGCTGTCCGTCTGTCTGTCTGTCACCAGGCTGTATCTCATGAACCTAAATAGTTAGACAGTTGATATTTTCATAGATGATGTATTTCTCTTGCCGCTATAACAACAAACAGTGTGGTAAATTGGTGTGACTACGGATCCGACATGAGTTTAATTAATAGCGGAGACGGAAACGGAGCGGAACACTCCTGCAGTCTTGGGATTGAATTCTTACGATTGTAATATTGAGATTGCAAATATTTATGTCTCAGATCTCACTAAACATCAGGTGGCCAGTGGTCTCGTTAGTCTTCTCTTTCTCATACAAAACACATTTTTTTCAGTCTGACTGTCTCCCTTTTTACACCGTTTTTTTAATACAAATATCATCGTATTCGATTGCTAATTGATAAATATTAATATTGAAAACACTTACAGTTACATATTAAGTGGGTCTCTGTACTCTCTGTGGAATGTTACCACTATACTTACTACCGGTAAAACAAATAGCATGGACACATTCCATCTTGATCCTCAGGGCTGGCAACGCCTTTGCGGTCTTGGCAAGGGGTACACTACCGAATTCCGAAGAGTCGTAATACTGAATTTATAAAACTGTACGGTACTTCTACCCTATATAGTATAGAACAAAGTCGCTTCCCGCTGTCTGTCTGTATGTCCCTATGTCGTATGCATACAGATTTTTAAAACTACGCAACGGATTTTGATACGGTTTTTTAAATAGATAGAGTGATTCAAGAGGAAGGTTTTAATGTATAATAAACTTTGTTTTATGTACGGGTGTTACAGAAAACTCACATGAACCGAAGCAAAGCGAGGGCGGGTCGCTAGTCGCTTATAAGTTATAAATCTAACCTTACCTAACCTACGTATGACAATTAAATTATGCAATTAATCTAAAATAGCTCCAGCGTAACATAACTTTAGAAAAAAACTAAATTCGGACAAATTCATATTAGAAAAAAAGAAATTCGGAATTTTAAGGTGTTCCCCTTGAGAAGATTAAGATTGTAGTCCTGTCTTGAGAATGCAAATATCTCTGGGTCACAGATCTTACTTACTACCAGATGGCCTGTGTGCTCATTCGCCTTATAAATGCATTAAAAAATGCATATTGTGCTTTCAATCCATACCACACCGCTTACAATTACCGTACTCGCTAGCGAGTCGAATGCTCTGTCCCTTGTACACCTCGTAGTATGCTTATATCTGATGCCCACGTCCACGCAGAAAAAAAACATAGCCTATGTGACTCAGGGATAATGTTCAATTCTAGTGGTGAAAGAATTTTTCAAATCGGTCCAGTACTTTCAGTGCCTATTCAATGCAAACAAACAAACAATCAAATCTTTCCTCTTTCTAATATTAGTGTAGATATGTAGACGAGGGTCAAAGCATTCGACTTGCTAGCGAGTACAGTAATTGTAACTCGTGGTAAGGCTACTACTACCCTGACACCTTGGCAATTACCTAACTTTCGTTGACACTTTTAACACCGCCAAAAATAATGAAATTAGGGTGAATTGCACAAATATTCGATCAATTAAAAAATCCTTAACAATCATTCACTTTTTCCTTTGTGTAACGAAGATTAGTCATATAATCATATGGATAACTTTCGTTACCCAAAGGAAACACAATGGAAGCAAGTTAACGTTGTCTCAATTAAGCCCTTAACTATGTACAATATTTTTGCAATTCACCTAAAACACGAACTTTTACCTTCAATCAAGTAACGTTAACGTATCGTCGTAAAAATCGTAAAAGCGCCCTGTGACCTGTACTTAACAAAAAATGGATAGCAAGTTGACATTGGCGTTTATCTTCGTATCATTAATGTCATCATCAAGTGTTAAAGACAGTATACGTACAATAACGTATGAAAACGTGTGTTTGCTTTAGGGGTTGGTGCTCTCTAAGTCTGGTCCCTGTTTAAGTTGACAGAAAGGGGTGTAGAGCTAGCTGTATATCCCTTTCTGTTAACCTGAACTAAACTGCTTTAGTAAGTATGTTACCCCTGAGCCTCTATTTTAGGTGTTAAATCCAACGAACTAATGTAAAAACCATAGCGTCTTTGACCTGTTATGGTATTTTTTTAACTGCCGCCACTGGCGAAGGCGCACATTGATGACTTCTTTACCATCAGGCGAAAACGGATAGTCACTGATGAGTCGTGTGCGCGGTAGCAGCAACAGCCTCCTGAGGGTTTGGGCCGAGCGACTGGACTGCCCACGTATCAATTACTGGGTCCAAGTTGCTATTGGGAGAAGCAAGTAAATAAAATACACCATCTGTTGTGCTTGCTCCTGCGATGTCAACTCTTACTTGTAATATTCATTTTTTTTTTTTTGTACGTGTGTTACTAACATAAAGCTTCATTGTACTAACACTCTATGGATAATAACGTTTTTTTTTTATTACAACAAAATCTAAGTTACTGTATAGTAGTGGCGGCCGAATGTACCTAATCGACGTAATCATGTACAATTATACATGTATAGTCGTTTTATAGTAATCGTGTCCCGTAATAGGGTTCATATTGACTGTAATAAGTAAATATTTTTATTCATATAGTGTTTTAAGTAATAATCATAATCATCGGAATTCATACCGTTTCTTTTTCAGCAACTGTTACTTTTCAGGGTTTTTGTGAATCAAACCTAACTAACCTAGCCTTATCTGCACGTTTACGATTTACGGTTCCAGTGATAGTAAACAACATGAATAACAATTTTATGAAAACAAAATGAAGAACAGCCAGCATCAAAAGTACGTCGTCGACACGACGTGTTCTCTCGACAATAGAGTCGAGTGCAGATCACTTAGACCTCTTCGGTTGCGTTGTTACTCCTGCTGCTGACTGAACAAAAAAGATATGTGAAAAAATTCCCTCGCCCCGTAACAATACGGATTTTGCATTTTGAAATTTCAATTGATCACATAATATCTCCGCCCTTGCCTTGTTTGTTCATCTGTGTTTTTAAACGTTACTTTCATGTCGTATGTGTTGCGAGTGCGATACGTTCTGGACTATTTGTCTCGGAATCTTTTATTGTTTTGTATTAAATTTATCGCAATTTGACACGGGCTTTGCGTACGTACAGGTGAAAACTGAAGTAAATGACCTCTTGCCAGTAGTGGTGTACAAAATTAATATGAAATTTACGTTCAATTTCAAATATAGAAAGCTACATGTAAGAGGTCATTTACTCGAGTTTTTCACCTATATTCTCGTTCATTATTGTTATTTTCCACCTACGCAATGGCATTGGCAGTGGCCTTGAGCTGCTCAACCAACCGTTAATTATAAATAGAAGATTGTTTACAACCTCGTCCAGCGCTCGGAAAATTTCAGTCTGTAAGGACTTACGAATAAAAAGGCTCTACATAAGGTAAAGCACAGTTTTTTTGATCTAAGTACTTATATTGTTAAGTAATGGGGTCTTAATGGAACCCCTAATTTTCAAACAATAGACTTTACGACTATTTATAGTGTCGCTGAGAACTATAAAGAAGCCAAAATTGCGCACAATTTGTGTGTGCATGTTTAGTTTGAAGGCATTCCCGATAAAAAGTTACGAATGGCGCAAGAAAATATTTTTACGAATAATTTACATCTCATTCCTTATTTTCCGGCGCTGCCAGGATAGAAAACCGCTGCATCAATAGCATCATCAATTTTATGCTTCGACGTTACGTCTACGGTACGTATTTTGATAAGCTTAATTTTACTTTATTTGTATGTTAGTATGTATGTTTGAGTCACATCTCACAAGTTAAGTTTGAACCAGTTACTGTTATTGGAATAAGCTACTATTTGGAATCGTTTATTACCATGTCTACAGATTCCCATTTCTAGCCTAGGCCTAGTCAACCGTTCCTGATTGTTCTGTCATGGCGGCAGCTCATTCCGTGTCCATAGAGTTAGAAAACCTAATTTGACAAGCTCGACGGAGCTCCTCGCGGAGCTCGTTTTTCTGGGTTGTTTTGGCCCTCGGGGCCTCATATAAAAACGAACCTAACCTTACTTACCTACGACTCCGTGAAATTTATTATTTGTTTTACGTGTGTATCTATCTGTATGTACAGTTAGAATTTGTAAAGTTGGGAATCTGTATGACTGGGAATCTGTAATCGAAATCTGTTCAATTGGGAATAAGCCTTTGGAACGCATACGAGTATGTAAACCCGATAACTTCATTCTTATATGATGGTGTTTAAAAGCAAATTTCATGGTGGAGGCGGAAGGTGACCACAGGATCTCCGCTGTAGTTAATGTAGACTATTGACGTCTCGATGAGCTGATGATGACTGTATAAAAGTATAAAAGAACGAATTTTTTTTCGGGCCCCATGCCTCAACAACATTCATTCTATGCTCCACCTTCTGTAAAGCAAAAACTCCTACAGACAAGATCCCATTTATAATAATAATTGACGCGATACTAAGTTCAGGGCACTGACAGTTAGTTCGTCGAACGTTAAGGAGTAATTGATTGAAGGTCAGGCTTAGGGGCAACATGACCGTTGTAGGACCTAGTGCAGGACCCGAGCGAATCACTACTTCCAACTTACTTCTTAACCTGCCGCCAAGCAGCAGTGTTGGCATTGTTGTGTTCCAGAAGCGTCAGTGGCCTCTAGCTGGACGCCGACTCTGAGATTAGTAAGGTACAGAGTACGAACCCCAGCGGTTGCCATGTAAAGTCAACGTCAAAAGTAAGTGATCAAAAAACACTTTTCAAAACATGTTCTAGCCGCCGCCCCAGAAATAACAAGATTATACGAAAGTGCCATTTTCAACTGAACATTTAATTTGTCAAAAGTAAATGATTATGATTATGTACTAACATGGGGGCACAGAAACAAAATGACAAATCAATATGTCAAAGAGAAATAATAAGTGTCTAGTGACAAACAAAAACACACACACACACTCATACACACACAGACTCATATAGTAAAAAAAATGAATTCTAATGTATAGAACAACAAAGCAGACATTCAAACACGACTTAGCGTTGCACCGCTAGCCTATAATGGGTGAGTTAATTTGCTTCGGCTAAACTACAATAGTCAGTGACATCTGACTTAATTTACTACATACTATTTTGAGACCCTTTTTCATCAGTTTATTTTGCTGTTGACTGTACACTCGAGTTCATAAATTAAATGTGTACACTTTATTACCTTGTCACTTTAAACGCTGTGACAATTTAAGGCAGTTTAAGCATGACATTAAATAGACAAGGTACTAAAGTGTACACATATTTATGAACTCGACTGTAACAATGACTTTTTCGAACATACCTAAACTGTGTACAATAAAGAGAAAATGCAATTATTAAATGTATTTATTAGTTGTTAATTACATGAAAAAAACTAGTCGCGTAAGTTTCATCACGACATAATTTTATAATATCCTATTACCAATATGTCTAAATCTCACAACAGGGTTTTTATCGAATGGCATAATCCTTGTTTGTCGTAATGGATTGTATGGTGGAAAACGGTTTTTACAATTGTAACGGTTTCTTCTTATATTAAAAAAAAACACAACCTAACTCAACTAGCCTACACAATATTATAGAAGTTTAATAAGTTCTGAAATTTTAGCCTAAAAACATGAGGCTAAAATACTTAAGACCGAACAATACATTGGACAAACAATTTGCGTTTCAAAGGTATATGTACCTACCCTCAAGACGACTTAAGCCGGGTACTAACTAGAGAGCTGCGCTACCGTGATATATCTATAATGCCGTTATCTGACATCTGGTATTTTTTTTACTTATAATGCGATATAAATGAGAAAAAAAAAACTCTATCAATCCGTGTTTGCAATTTTTAAAACAATAATTTGGTAGATAACCGCATTATAGATATATCACGGCAGTGCGGTGTGATTCTCTCAAACGAACGAGTGCATGTCGCAGCGGCGAGTTTAAGTAGGCCCGTCAGAGCGAACAAAACATATTTGAGCGTGTGCATTTTAAAATTGGCAGGATGGCTTCTGTCGATGAGATCGAACGGCTGCCTAATTGAGAATGCACGTGCTAAAATGTGTTTTGTTCACTCTGAGGGGACTACTTAAACTCGCCGCTGCGACATGCACTCGTTCGTTCGTCCAACCGCCTTTTAGAGAGAATCACACCCCTGTAACTTTAACTGTAGCAGTTTTAGTAACGAGCATCTAGTGGCGAACGAGCTCGCGAGCCGCGTACACGTCACTTTTTTACGCACAACAGTAATAGTTACGTCTCGCTAGTGAGTACCCGACTTTAGTAACAAAAACCGACTTGCCAACTTTTGTCTTAATATTCATACTGGATTTCTGCTATGAGAGAATTCGATTTAGGTTATTCACAGTGGTCAGCTCTAGTCTCAAAAGGTTTCATTCGGGTGCAGATGGATTGAGCTGTGGACGAAAAATACTGTTAGTATTTTTTTCAAATAAGTTTCCTTATATCGACCAACCTGTATATAGGTATACTGGCGTACAGGGGTGTTATTCTCTCAAAAACAATTGACGGTCGGACGAAAGAGCGAAATCGCAGCGGCGACTCCCATCAGAGCGAACAAAACACATTTTAGCGCGTGCATTTTCAATTTGGCAGCATGGCTTCTGTCGATAACATCGAACGTATAAGGCTGCTTAGTTGAAAATGCACGCGCTAAAATGTGTTTTGTTCGCTCTGGCGGGACTAACTAAACTCGCCGCTGCGATTTCGCTCGTTCGTCCACCCGTCCGTTGTTTTTGAGAGAATAACACCACAAGGTCGGAACCCGGTTTTTAAATATTTCTCAGATTAGTTACCTAAATAAATGAATTTTAAAAATATGCTACATTCGATTAATTATATTCAAATTAAGGGGGTCTTTGCCCAGCACTGGGACAAAAGACGCTCTAGTAAAAAAAAACTTAGACAATATAATACCAAAGGACTGGCCTTACGCGGACTTTTCCCTCTCTGCCGAGGTATTAGAGCAAGGATCCTGTGCGATTGTACAAACTACCTTCTTTCTTTATTAGATTATTTGCTTTGTAAAAGTTATTTACGGAGCGTGAAGAGCTTTAGAACAGTCACATTTGTATCTCTTTTGGCACCTTTAGTTGCATTGCGGTTTCGCGTGGCAATTCGTCCCACCCAGTGCTGCATAAGATTTAAGAACTAGCTGTACAAATATTGTCGGCCGGCATGAATTCTTTACTGTGTGGCGCGAATAGATTTCCAACGGTACGCCGCCTGCCCCCTATTTCACCACCCTGACAATTACAGGTGACAGGTGACATTTATGTGTAAGTACATGGCGCAACTGAAATTAATTCCAGTGATGTAAAAGCTTTACAATGTATAGAAAATTATCACCTGTCACCTA
Organism: Acleris laterana; assembly: GCA_963966035.1. Lineage (NCBI taxonomy): Eukaryota > Metazoa > Arthropoda > Insecta > Lepidoptera > Tortricidae > Acleris > Acleris laterana. Next base: position 9,484,205 of record OZ014438.1, read on the forward strand.
TCATTGTCAAAAGGGTGAAATAGGGGGCTGATCATACTAGGGAGTCATCACTCATTAACAGTGTACATGTGGTTCCTACTACCGTATACAGAAAAGCTACTTATGAGTGGGCAGTATAATAATACCTACTTTCTTGCACTCTGATTCAAATTTAACCGTTTATAACTATAAGCAGTAAATGATGTACATCATTGATAAAAATGCATCTGAAACCTGAATGTAGTATCTTGTGTTTATTTCATAATTCATAAATAAAATACTCGTAGTCTAGACTACATCAGTGGAAGGCGGCCGTCAGTAGTGGGACATTAACCCCCTTACTTATACATACATACATTAAATCACGCCTGTTTCCCAGAGGGGTAGGCAGAGACCACTTCTTTCCACTTACTACGATCTTGACAAATTTCTTTCGCTTCTTCCACATTCATACATCGAGTCATGCACGCACGTCGGTTTCGGGTACTTAAGATTCGGCCCTTTTCCAGTATTTCTCCAATTTGACTCGAAAAAGTACGCCTAGCGCGGCCCCTTCCGACCTCACCTCACTTTCGATCTCTTTCGTCAATCTTCTTTCATCCATCCTTTCCAAATTACAGAACCATCGAAGCATGCCCTTTTCAATCTTAGTCACTACATCTTCTTTTATTCCACATAAACACATTATTGCACTCGGATTCAAATTTAAAAGTTAAAAAAAATAGTTTATGCCATGCTTTGTCCTTATCGGTAATTGTGACATTTTAATCTGACAGAAAGTGACAAACCATGGCATAAACTGTTCCAAGCTTATTCCACGTTTATAAGTAAGGGGGTCAGAGGATTGTGAAGCTAAAAATGTCCATACAAAATACGATATCGTTTCTCTCCCCTTTAACCTAATCTGTATGTTTTCCTTTCCAAGAAAACATTTCTTAGAATTAATCATATAAAAAGAAACAGAGACGCACAGACGTAACCTGTATAATACTAGGTACAACATATTCGGACTTGATATAAGGGGTGAGAAACGTTATCGTATCGCCCGGAGCTGAATTACTTTACTACCGATATTTTTTTTGACGGGTGCGCGAGTTCGCAGCGCTACACAGTCTTCTAAAGCTCTAGTTTCTTAAGATAGTGGTGCCGTCATATAGCGGCCGTAATACAGCGGTGAATGTCGTCATAAAGAACGTTGTCAATGTAAACAAAATGGCGCGGTTTTCTAGAGGGCGGTGATTGACACCGTAATGTCACATAACATAGCGGCCGTCATATCATACTACAGCCGCTATAAGACGGCAACGCTATCCTAGGAAACCAGAGCTTTAAAGCGTGATTCAAAATTACCAATTCAATATCACAAAATCTTAATATCGATTTCGTAATATAAAAAAAATACTAAATGTAAATATTTTCAAAATTGCATTCTTAAGTAAAGATGTTTATTCAGTAAGTAGGCCGCACGGGAACTTTTACACGTCAAAAATCTACCAGCGCTTCGCAAGAGACCACTGCTGAGAAGAAACGCCACCAGAAACTCAACAGTCAGTCGTTTTACAAATATAAAAAACCTAGTATTATATAAAACAATGAATCTAACATATATACAATAAGAAATAAATATATTCACGCGTAGTTGAGCAGGAAAATGTGTCAAAACTCGGAATTTTCACCAGAAATAATTAGTAGAAATAGAAAAATAAAAATTATACTTATGATGGTAAGACAAAGACAAAGGCTAAGACAACTACATAAAATGTTATGATTCCTACATTCTCCTACAGAAACCGTGTCCCCTAGACAACATACAGTATGTTTACATATTTTTTAAGACTAAGTTATTATTAAGTTATCAGGCCAAGCCACAGACAGATCAAAGAATACAAGTACAGATACCCAAACACATAGAGCAAAAGCGTACCGTCCTAATGTAGGCAATTTTGTAGGCAAATTTAGTGCCGTAGTTACACCAGTAGAGGCCGTATCCGAGCCACCACTGCTATGACACTGGCAGCCTACCTAATAGGTTTAGAAACATGTTAAGATAACCAGATGGCATTGACTTGAAGAAAAAAATACTTTAAAAGTTAATACTTAATCCATTCCATAGAACTTTTGTGATCCGTAATGGTGCCATCTAGTGACAGTACCCAAAAAGACATAGCAAGCTAGAAAGCTCACAAGAAGTATTGTATGAGTTAAATGGAGGTAATATAAATTTTATTGCATTTATTAAACTTATAAAAAGTACCCTTATTTTATGAAGAGAAAGATGTTTTTGATATAATTAAGATACGTTGAATTTATTAAGGTGCAAAAATCATTAAATCTTCACGATTACTGGTTCAAATGTTTCGTTCGATACCAGTGACGCCATCTACGAGTTTATTAAAGTAATAATTATACGTTGTTTGAGTTGGGTGGCCATGGCCAAGCATATTTATTTAATATAGTTTTTTATTTTTATATGGCTTTTGGGGTTGGATATGAGGCTATTACATATCATTTTAGGTACTTATATATTACAAATAATGATTCAACCGTATCTGGAGGAGCCCAAACTTGGTTATGAAAAGGATTTTTATTTAAATTCAAAACAAGTGACTGAAATAATTATAATGATGTAACATATTTTTCGAATCGGCTTAATAAGCCGCTTCATTAGATACCACACACGATAGGTTACAAAACAAAAAGAATATTATTCCCATACAAGAACAAGATGACGTCATAACTTGAACTAACTTTTTTGTTTTTTTTTTGCTGTGCTACGGGGCAAAGTGATTCGTATGGCCTAAAGATCAATCGTTCCGATTTTCATGCTTTTATTACCATTTCCAGCTTTTTTGGTGTACAGCAAATAGATTTGATATAAGTTTCGGTGAAAGTTTGACTTATTTTAACAAATATGAACCCTAAGTAACCATATCTATCCGCGGTTTAAAAGCTGGGAGCTACCTAGCATTTTAACTAAATTAAACATTAAATATAGGTACTGAGTCCATTCAGTCTTTCACGTGCATGCAGTTTCGTCAAATTACTCAGTTTGTAACCAGTAGTGCCATCTACCGGAATCTTACGGTACTATTATTAACATCAGTTCCATAAAATTGATGATGGAATGACATGTGGCAGCGTTAGTTAACATCGACGTTTCAAAATGAGACGCTAGATGGCGTGGAATCGTACAAACGGCGGCAACATGACATACTCGTATCCACGGTGTATAATCACGGCAAGAAAAGGTTCGTCACTTTTGTACCTTAACAGCGTTGAAATAGAGTCGACAAGTGACAAACGATACTAAACGTACAGAGCTTGCATTCGCTACGGGGGTGGGTTAGCCTAATCCCGTGGGACTGATTTCGATGCTTTCAAAAATATAAAAGTTGATTGTTTTTTGTGTATAGTTTCCAAACCGTTTGTCCAGTCACAAGCAAAAGTTTGTGTCATACGTGTTTGCTAAGATAACATTTTGGATGTTTGTTTTTTAAACGACTGCGGCGAAGCTGCTGGGTGATGTGTTTGACCTGTTTGTTAGTATGTATGACCGTTTCCATGTCCGGCCTTAAGTAGTTAAGCTACTTAACGGCTTAATCGATTTTAATCAATAATACGTCATAAGATTCGTCTTGATGACGCCAGTGTCACTAGGTACGTTCATTTCTTTAAAAAAAAAGTGGACGAAAAGTAAATTAGAGATGAAAATTTAACTTTCACGGTTGTAACGAAGTAGTAATTACCCGATGTACACACGCATTTTGTATCACCATTATCCACTGGAATATTGATATTTAACCTAACCTAACCACTGCACCCAAATAGCTCTGAAATACAATCGGTTAAATAGGTGTGTGTAGTCTAAAGACAAAAGTCTTCAATCAGTGCGTCCTACCTGTTATGTATGACATACGGAGCCAAAACGTGGACACTCACGGTGGGGCTGGCCCACAAATTTAAAGTCGGTCAGCGAGTTATGGAGAGGGCTTTGTTGGGAGTTTCTCTAGAGTATCGGATCCGTATTGAGGTGATCCGACAGAGAACTAAGGCTATTGACGTACCGTAAAATGTTCCTACTTTGCTCCTTTATGGGTGACTATGGTCCATAGTAAATATTTCGTTTGTTAAATTACAAGTCAAGTCGATGGCAAATTTACTAGCCCTCCTGGTAATGAGTAATGACCAATCGCTATTTAGACGAGTTAAGATGAGACCAACCCGTGTCATTAACGACCCAAAACCAGAATACTTACTGTCCCAAACATTAATATGCGGTCTGGTGGTAGAGTAGCAGGTGTAGGCAAACCGTGTGCCGCTAACATTCTCCACCGGAGGGAGGAGCCAGTTGCAAACCGAAGGGCACTTGTACATGCACACCTTAGCGCAGTCCTGATGCGGCAGCAAGTCAGTCTTGTAGTGGACCCAGCCGTACCATTCAGGAGTGATCTACGGACACTTTTTCATTACTGGTTGAAACCGGTATAAACAAAGTTTCGAAAATACAATCCTAAAATGTAGCGTAATGTGATTGTTAAAATAATTTACTCCGCCTGGTATTCTAGCCACGTACTACATCATATCCGACTACACATTTTGTACTTATGTACAGTCTGTCGATGATTGTCGCGAATTGACGCGATTTAAGTATTTAGGAAATCATTTTCTAATTCATCGATTACGAATTCGATTGTAAGAGTCACAAAAATATTAGAACCAATCTAATTATAACCAATTTTAGATAAAGATTCGATTCTAAGAATGTCGTTTCGAATCTACGATCATTGGTATAATCTATGGTCGTGAAATAAGCTGTCCGTAGCGGCGGGAGAAAAGTTTTCCTTTTGACAGCGACTCTTCTAATAGGTACATTTATTTTGTGCGAGTGAAAACTATTAAATAAAAACATACGGTAAATTCTAGTGAAACCTGGTATTCCTCGTGAGTCCTTTCATAATTCACTCTAACTGTGTTTGCTTACATCTTCTGTATTTACCTGTGTGTTGTCTGCGTGTTGCACTGTACTTGAATGTAGTAGCAAAGTATCCCGTGTAAGAAAGTGGTACATTGTCTACGCTTGGATCAGTAATCAGTTGAACAGTACCGGAAGATCAGTATCAGCTATATCAGTAACAGGTAAACAGAGATCAGAATCGGAACGGTCCTGTGAGGTAAGGGGTGACTGTAAGGAGAGGTCGGAGGTCACTCGCGGGGTTTTACCCCTATTCAGATGATTACACACTACGTGGTAGCTGTGTACAGTCGCGGAAAAAAAGGTTGACCAGTTTTCAAATAAATTAATTTACGCGTTGCAAGGAGGGAATATCGTAATATTAATATTTAATGTTACCTTTTTAAACTGGGTAACAGACGAGAGAAATAATATTGAACCAATAGTGGCTGTTGTTTATACCATAGCAACGCTTTTGTAACGACCAATAAACACTGAAAAATCAAATGGGTTGATTTTACCAAGTTTTATGGTTAAAATAGGACTTACATTACACGTGAGTTTGGTTGAGTTAACCAGGAAAAAGGTTGAAGCAACCTTTTCAATGTGTTGTTTTTACTAAGGTTAGGTGTTACTTCAACGAAACTCATGGGTAGGTCCTAAAATGTAGTAAAATCAACCCATTCGGTTTTTCAGTGAAGATTAAGTTCAGTTTGAACCAAAAGCGGCTGTTGTTTATACGTGACCATAGCAACGACCAATAAAAACTTAAATTCAGTTTGAACCTAGTGGCTGTTGTTTATATGCATGACCATTGTACTCATGTATCTGTAGTGTCAGAGCCATGTAGTGAAATGACATTCATTATGACAGAATGTGTCATACTCGGTCGATAAGCAGATACTGATAGCTTATACTGAGCAAGCAAAAACAGATCTTAAGGTGGTCAACCTTTTCATTCCGCGACTGTACCTACTAACAATCAGTCCAGTCAGATACGTGTGCACCTTGCGTGGAGGTTACATATTATTATATTCGGCATTCAGAGAAAATATTCGATATCATTATTTATATCATTTATGTATGATTTATCGACAATGATACATACAGACCATTGTCACCTAATAAATATTTTAAACACACGTAGAACCTTGTCGATTTGAAGTTCACGGATTTATGACAAGGTAGGTACTAGAGGGCTAAACGACACGGGCCGTAAAAACATGTGTCCGTATAACAAGAAAACGGATAGTCGAGACGTCTACACGAAACTCTGACACGAGAGCGAGTCGATATTTACCATCCTTCTAGGGCAGATGGATTATAATTAGGGAAATTAATAAAAAAACTAGGTCATCTCCGGCCCTTCAGGAGTTACTGTTACCTATTGCCGCTTAGGTGCTAGAGTAGTGTCGATGCACTTCGCTCGATACTTAATACGAACGCAACCAAACACGGCGATGGCGCGGCCCTGCCTAAACCGGCTTGCTCTGTCCTGTTGAGTGTGCTCGCACTCGCAGTAGGGGCTGGCAGCGCGTACCGTCGAAGCACGCACACATACAAACCGTGCGATATTAATATTACCTTTGTTTGAACATGACATTAACTGTTGTTTATGCTGTGAGTAGGGTTAGGATTATGTTGGCATTTTTACTAATATTTTCCCGCGTTGCCATTGTTTTTGGCTCTTTGGGAAGTTTAATTTTCCGATATTACCTTGTGGACGAAAATCCTAACCCAAAATAACAGTGTTTGGTCACCTGAGCGGCATCATAGTCCCATTTAATTGCAGGGTTGAACTCGACCCAGCGGCTTCTTCCGATCATGTAACGATTGTTCTCGTAGTATTTGTTGCCAAGCTCGTCTGTGCCTTTAAGCTCGCCGGTCTACGGGAGGAAAAGAGTTACATACATAAAGTCAAGGACATAGAAAAACATTTAAACCGTCTTGTGGCGACCCCTACTTTAGGGACAGATAACTTTTTAATAGCCCAACCGATTTTAATGGTGAACCATCCTAGACTTTCTTAAGTTCTGGTTCTTTCGGGGGTCTGTCGTTCTCAAACGTTATCGCCCAGAGCTAAATTTGTATGCAAGTTTTTTGACAGCTACGCGATATTAGCGGCGCTTCAAAATCCTCTTAAGTATGAGCACTTTGTTTGGAAAACGCCCTCAACAAACGTTTTTCTTTTCTATCGCTCAAAATGTATGAGACTACATTCTACGATAAAACACGAGGTCAGCCTACCATCCACACATTTTGAGTAATAAAATAGAAAAACTTGAGAAGCGTTTGCATCTTGGCTAGGGCCCCAGCCGATCTCAAGTGATTCGCTTACCAACGAACCTCACTTCATTTTTATTCGTAACATAGGTAAGTAATAAATATACCCCTTGCAAAGAAAACGAGCATTTTCGATTTTTTTAAATAGTTTCAACATACAAAGCTAAATGAAATTTTATGCTACCGCATTAAACTATTTCTATAAAATTATTATTTTTCTTTGTTAAAAATACTTTCTTTATTTTGTAGCATAAAATATTATTTAAACTACTTGAAAAAAGCACCCGTTTTCTTTGCAAGGGCGCGTGTATATGTATATTTGAATGAAAATCCCCGATATAATGACATGACAATCCCTTCTTCGAGAGCTGATATCTCTTAAGCCGCAATTACATTGAGCCGTCCGCCGCACGGTGCACGTTGCATAAGGCGCCCGCAACAGTGTAAAGAACACGGTAGTCGGCCGTCTATATAATAACATTAATAACGTCATCACATACTTTCATTGAATCCATTCGCCACAATTTCTCCATAGACTTAATTATACCATTGTTGTTCTTAATATCTTTAGCAAGAAGCAAAAGCTTATCAAACCCGAATAAAGACATTTTGCAGCTATAATTTTAGTAAATTCCAGTTAGGTAAATTGTTTGTTATTTGCTATATGAAATGATGTCACTGTCTTTGTCACTGTCAACACATAGACTACTATGCGGTTAAATTCTCGTTGGGAAACATTGCCAAATGGATCTTTGTCAGGCAAAAAAAGAGTTCGGACCACATGATACTTCGCCGTAGATGGATTATACTAGGCTAACAGGATACAGGACAACTCCCTGATTCCAAATATGTCGGTCTTTTTCAGCCGCCATAGATAACGCGACGACTGTGCGCAGGCAGACCCAAATATTTGGAGTTGCCCTCTATCCTGTCAGCCTAGCACAATCCATTTCCGAGATCGATACCAAATTTGTCGTGACCTCCTGAAATAGTAGGGCAGCCCGGTCTATACGGAACGAGGACCTTAGATATTTATTTTGAGTTAAAGGTTCTTTGGTACGGGCATTAAAAAGGTCTTTGCTTTACAAACGGTGGCGCATAGAAAAGTTGATCTATATTGTTAAGGTTATATGGGGTCCTAATATAATAGTTTCCTACCTTTTAAGGCGAGAGCCGCCGTCATCTTCAATACGGTAATTGACTAAAGTCAAATCAGTTTTTTTTTTTATGAGACATCAAAAACACTCCCTTACCTTGGAATTCACAGATTACTATCTTGTGACGTCACAATCAAGCAGCGTCCTTATTGTTGGATTTTATGAATTAAAAAATCTTACCGCCTGTTTCACAATCGACAAGTAAAGGATATTTGACGGATAAGTTTAGCCCTTTCTTTGTCGTACACTTGAAAATAGACAAGGAGAGAGACAACTTTATGTGACAGATAAATTTACTTGTCGATTGTGAAACAGGCCCTTAAAATAGCAAACATTAATAAATAAGAGATTGAGTTTCCTAGTATTTTTATAATGTTAATCTGTTGTTAAAAAAAACAATTTAATTTCACTCTTGTCAAATACCCTATTGAAGGCTTTAAGCAACACGAAAAGGAGTACGCATTCGCGCCATTTTCCCTGTCATAGTACAAGCCCAAGCAGGCATGCGCAAATATATAAAAGGGGTTGTCTGATTCTGATGATATTGCCCGTGATGGAATCGTCAGTATTTTAAGTAAATATATAAGGTCTGGCAAATGAAAGAAGAGAATGAAAATAATATCGGAAAGTTTCAACAAAGAACAAGCAATGCAATGAATAATGACATTAGTTACATAATATTCTACTTAGCAGAATTTACTTTTGAAAATAACTTAAAGTAAAATTCCTTGTAGTGCACAATCGCCCTAACTCTTTATTTTGGCTTTTTGCCCACACCACAGATTATACAAAATTAAATGTTTCGTTCAGGTACGTTAAGGGTAATACTTACGTAGGTATAGAGACATGACGGTGCATATATAAAAAAATTACTTTTTGATGCAAAAAACGATTAAAATGATTATTAAGAACATTGGTTAAGTATTTAAGTAACATGTAGCGAGATTGCAATGAAATTCCTGTTTAGAAAACATTATAAGACAATTTTTCAAATGCGTGTAAACTCCTTGCTTGAACTTGCATGGCATGTGTGCTGTGATATAAATTTAAAAAAAATAATCACCTACCTTGGGTTTCATGATCAAAAGAAAGCTCGAGGGTTTTATATGGGGCATACTGTTTACGTGCAAGTGTGATGAAAAATCATCACAGCGATCTTTTACCTCGAGTAAGTACCCTAAATAAATAAATAAATAAATAAATAAATAACTCGTACCTCAAATATTTTAGTAATTTAGTAATTGAATATAATAAAATTTAGTTGTAATATTCGGGCTTAATTTGTTACATTACTTTAAGTTAGTCTTTAAGTTTCCAATTTTCATTTTGTAGACAGTAACTGTACTCTCTTTTAAAGTGTTACTCCGAATCCGGTTACCACGTGACAGGCATGGCCTAGTGTGGGACCAACGGATAATCTGTTCATTTTGTTACTCTTAACTTTGAATAAATATATATATATTTTTTTTTTAAATACGAATCCAACATGCCTAGAAGAAGCATTCGGATCTCCTTTTCTTAATAGAACTGGATTGAAGACAGATATATGGCAAAAACGCTGGGACAAGGTGTGCAGCCTACATGGTAAACTTAATGATGATCAAATGTATCCACAAATTAGCCAAAGAAATCGAACTTCTTGTAAATTCTGTTCATCCTTCCAAACGTATTTACACTGATATTTATTGCCGTTATTTTACAAAGATATAAAAATATTAGACAAGCTAAAGATATAACAAGATTACTTGACCGTCGTCAAAGATTATGGAATGATGAACAATTTGATACTGGTATATGAGAATTGTCTGCTAAGGTCGCTTCTGTTATAACATAACAGAAGCGACCTTAGCAGACAATTCTCTTCGCAAATCTAGCAATGAAATTAAATTAAATTAATATTTTATTTGTTAATAGTTGGTTTACATAAAATGGTCTTAAAATTATACATCCATTGCCACATTTTGCCAACAAACTGGCGTATTTTTTTATAATTAAGTGCATAATCATTTTAATTTTAACATTAATTAATCAAATAAACATTAACTACCTATCAAAGAACTCACGTACACTATAAAAGCATTTTTCAGTTAACCATTGCTTCACCAGTCTTCTAAATGCCTTTAAATTATAGTATTTAAAGCATCCGACAGTTTATTATATATATTAATACACATAACATAGGTATTTTTGGATGTCAAAGCCAGTTTTACGGCTGGTTTATATAATGTATATTTATATTGCGGTCTGACCTTTCGTGAACACATGGCTTGTGATTCCGTGAACTGGTTCTTATACTTATGAACAAACATACAGATCTCTAGTATAAATAGGCAAGGAACTGTCATAATTATTGTGATCAGCGAAGTAAGGTCGACACGATCCTTTCCGCCCAATTCTAAAAATTTCTCTGATGCAGCGTTCCCATTTTTGTACAGTTACTCCAAATTACTATCCCGTATCGTATTCTAGAACTAACGTAACCGTGGTATGCCATTAATGCAGCTTGTAAAGAGACAGTCTGCCTAATTAGTCTTAAGGCAAACACAAAACTGTTTACGTAACACCTGGCCATAATGTGAGTTTTATCGCAATAAAACTCGCATTGTGGCCAGGTGAAGACGTAAAATTGTGTACTCATCACAGGCAGTAAAAAAGAAAGCCCTCTATCGCATATTTACAACCCTCGCCTACGGCTCGGGTCTCAAATACCTGCGATTTCGGGCTTTCTTTCTTTTACAGCCCTTGTTAAGTAATGTACTATTACCTACTTTGGAACAGACTTTATTCACATGCTCCTCCCATTTACAGTGACAGTCAATTATGATTCCAAGAAATTTCATACTTCTTACTTCTTCAATTGGATCGTTATTGTATCGGACATCTAAAGTTTGTGATTTGTTTCGTTCTGCATGAAATTGAATGTAATTAGTTTTCTTAATGTTAACCTTGAGATTGTTCAATTCTAACCAATTAATTGTTAAAGCTAATGTCAAATTTATATCATTATTGTATGTCAGTAAATCATTACATTTAATCATAATTAACGTGTCATCTGCAAATAAAATACATTTGTGGGGTAAGTGGCATGGTAAATCATTAATATACATTAAAAATAGCAGAGGCCCCAAAATACTGCCCTGAGGCACCCCATATTCATTGTTTACATATGAAGAACGATAAGATCTTAGTTTGAGACTTGCCCCCCAGTACTTTAGAATTTCTACACACTGTTGTCTATTTACCAAGGTACGTTTTAATCCAATTCAATATTGGGCCTCGTATACATAGATAATTTGGCAATCAAGCGTTTATGACTCACACAGTCAAAAGCCCTCGACATGACCATGAAAAGAACAGTGACCGGTATTTTACTGTCCATGGAATCCATTACATTTAATCAGCTTGAACGCCGCTAGAGAAACTTGTATTGTTTTGTCCGCTGTTAAGCCATTTTTTTCAACTTTCATTATCTATAAATATACAGGGTGTTCGGCACATGGACCGTCAATTTTTTTTGGGATATTGTTGGGGTTATTTGTTATCTTTTCGCCCTTGGACTTAGGGTCATAAGGGTCACGGTTTTGGAGGGTTCTCTATTGGATGGCATAAAATTATTTGTAATAATAGTGTTACGCATAATTGCTTTCGGCCGAAATAATGATGTGCATAATCATCTTTACGCATATATTATTACGCATAACATTAAAAAGCATAAATACAGTAAGCATAATTGCAAAAAGTCATAATAATTGATTGGCATCATTACAAAATGCATAACAGTAGGTATTGTCCTAAAAAATAGTAATCATGGTTTTTGATTTTAAATAAAATTCAATGTTTTTTTTTCATATCATAGAATAGCAAATTAAATATTCTTTGTTTTCATAGATATAAAAAAATAACCTCGAAGGCTAAGGCGGGAGCTTGCTCCGCTTCGCTCCCGCCATAGCCTTCTAACCTAACCTATTCAAGTCGGTTCTGCCCAGAGAGGTCTTGCTCGCTCGCTTCGCTCGCTCGCTCACTCATATTTATATCATAACTATAGTATTTATCTTATAACCCAACTTTCAAAAAAATACACTGACCAAACAATATTCGTTGAAAAATAATTATATTGTTTGATAAGTTTGTGTAAGTAATGATAAAATAAAATTATTTATTCATTTAGAAAACTAATATTATGGTTAATCACAGATATGACAAATAATTATTAGCCCAAACAATAATATGCATAATGTGTATTAGTCAAATACAAATTAGTCCAACTAATTTTATTCTAATAGCCTAATATGCTAAAAAAGGAGTATGCTAAAGTATTTTTATGCGACAGTACAATTATGCCAATACAAATTATACGAAAACAATTATGCGAAAAAATATTAGTCTAAAACACATTATGCGATCGAAGGGGATCCCGTTTTGGAGATGTGATTTGTTAAATTTTTTTTTTCAAATTTTCCGAAATTTCTCCTTTAAACGTTCGTAACTTTTTTATTAATGCGCGTTACAGAAAAATATGTTGTATCTAAAACTTGTTAATACATGCTAGTTCAAATACTAATAGTCTTTATTCTAATTGATAGTCTCAAAGGGACGTACGAGGTTTTTTATTTCACAAATTTACTGTCTGTGTGAAAAAAATCCAACTTCAAAATTCAATTATTAAAAACCTAAATACAATTTTGGGATTTATTTTGTTTTAAAAAGTTCTCTAGCTAATTACCTTTCTAACGATGTGCTACACATTAATAAAAAGTAAACGGGAATATCCACATTTTCAAAGAAAAGTTAGAGAGCACCTAGATAACTCGTTACCTAACTGGTGGATAGGCAGAAGCGGCCCGATTCCTTGGCCCGCAAGATCTCCAGACCTAGCGCCTTATTTGTTAAATAAAACTTCGCTTCAGTACTTGTAAAGTATTGAAATGAAGTTTTATTTAAAAAATACTTGAGAAATTGCGTAGGCACTTCCGTTACATAAACTAGTTATTTTGCCCGTCCCCAGACAAAAGTCTAAGGGCGTTAGGTCTAGAGATCTTGCGGGCCAAGATATCGGGCCACTTCTGCCTATCCACGAGTTAGGAAACGAGTTATCTAGGTGCTCTCGAACTTTTTTTTGAAAATGTGGATATTCTCGTTTACTTTTTAGTAATGTGTAGCACATCGTTAGAAAGGTAATTAGTTAGAGAAGTTTTTAAAATAAAATGAACCCCAAAATTGTATTTAGGTTTTTAATAATTGAATTTTGAAGTTGGATTTTTTTCACACAAACAGTAAATTTGTGAAATAAAAAACCTCGTACGTCCCTTTGAGACTATCAATTAGAATAAAGACTATTAGTATTTGAACTGATTTTGAGACTATCAATTAGAATAAAGACTATTTGATTTGCATAATCATTTTAATTTTAACATTAATTAATCAAATAAACATTAACTACCTATCAAAGAACTCACGTACACTATAAAAGCATTTTTCAGTTAACCATTGCTTCACCAGTCTTCTAAATGCCTTTAAATTATAGTATTTAAAGCATCCGACAGTTTATTATATATATTAATACACATAACATAGGTATTTTTGGATGTCAAAGCCAGTTTTACGGCTGGTTTATATAATGTATATTTATATTGCGGTCTGACCTTTCGTGAACACATGGCTTGTGATTCCGTGAACTGGTTCTTATACTTATGAACAAACATACAGATCTCTAGTATAAATAGGCAAGGAACTGTCATAATTATTGTGATCAGCGAAGTAAGGTCGACACGATCCTTTCCGCCCAATTCTAAAAATTTCTCTGATGCAGCGTTCCCATTTTTGTACAGTTACTCCAAATTACTATCCCGTATCGTATTCTAGAACTAACGTAACCGTGGTATGCCATTAATGCAGCTTGTAAAGAGACAGTCTGCCTAATTAGTCTTAAGGCAAACACAAAACTGTTTACGTAACACCTGGCCATAATGTGAGTTTTATCGCACGCTGCGCGCACGGTAAAACTCGCATTGTGGCCAGGTGAAGACGTAAAATTGTGTACTCATCACAGGCAGTAAAAAACAAAGCCCTCTATCGCATATTTACAACCCTCGCCTACGGCTCGGGTCTCAAATACCTGCGATTTCGGGCTTTCTTTCTTTTACAGCCCTTGTTAAGTAATGTACTATTACCTACTTTGGAACAGACTTTATTCACATGCTCCTCCCATTTACAGTGACAGTCAATTATGATTCCAAGAAATTTCATACTTCTTACTTCTTCAATTGGATCGTTATTGTATCGGACATCTAAAGTTTGTGATTTGTTTCGTTCTGCATGAAATTGAATGTAATTAGTTTTCTTAATGTTAACCTTGAGATTGTTCAATTCTAACCAATTAATTGTTAAAGCTAATGTCAAATTTATATCATTATTGTATGTCAGTAAATCATTACATTTAATCATAATTAACGTGTCATCTGCAAATAAAATACATTTGTGGGGTAAGTGGCATGGTAAATCATTAATATACATTAAAAATAGCAGAGGCCCCAAAATACTGCCCTGAGGCACCCCATATTCATTGTTTACATATGAAGAACGATAAGATCTTAGTTTGAGACTTGCCCCCCAGTACTTTAGAATTTCTACACACTGTTGTCTATTTACCAAGGTACGTTTTAATCCAATTCAATATTGGGCCTCGTATACATAGATAATTTGGCAATCAAGCGTTTATGACTCACACAGTCAAAAGCCCTCGACATGACCATGAAAAGAACAGTGACCGGTATTTTACTGTCCATGGAATCCATTACATTTAATCAGCTTGAACGCCGCTAGAGAAACTTGTATTGTTTTGTCCGCTGTTAAGCCATTTTTTTCAACTTTCATTATCTATAAATATACAGGGTGTTCGGCACATGGACCGTCAATTTTTTTTGGGATATTGTTGGGGTTATTTGTTATCTTTTCGCCCTTGGACTTAGGGTCATAAGGGTCACGGTTTTGGAGGGTTCTCTATTGGATGGCATAAAATTATTTGTAATAATAGTGTTACGCATAATTGCTTTCGGCCGAAATAATGATGTGCATAATCATCTTTACGCATATATTATTACGCATAACATTAAAAAGCATAAATACAGTAAGCATAATTGCAAAAAGTCATAATAATTGATTGGCATCATTACAAAATGCATAACAGTAGGTATTGTCCTAAAAAATAGTAATCATGGTTTTTGATTTTAAATAAAATTCAATGTTTTTTTTTCATATCATAGAATAGCAAATTAAATATTCTTTGTTTTCATAGATATAAAAAAATAACCTCGAAGGCTAAGGCGGGAGCTTGCTCCGCTTCGCTCCCGCCATAGCCTTCTAACCTAACCTATTCAAGTCGGTTCTGCCCAGAGAGGTCTTGCTCGCTCGCTTCGCTCGCTCGCTCACTCATATTTATATCATAACTATAGTATTTATCTTATAACCCAACTTTCAAAAAAATACACTGACCAAACAATATTCGTTGAAAAATAATTATATTGTTTGATAAGTTTGTGTAAGTAATGATAAAATAAAATTATTTATTCATTTAGAAAACTAATATTATGGTTAATCACAGATATGACAAATAATTATTAGCCCAAACAATAATATGCATAATGTGTATTAGTCAAATACAAATTAGTCCAACTAATTTTATTCTAATAGCCTAATATGCTAAAAAAGGAGTATGCTAAAGTATTTTTATGCGACAGTACAATTATGCCAATACAAATTATACGAAAACAATTATGCGAAAAAATATTAGTCTAAAACACATTATGCGATCGAAGGGGATCCCGTTTTGGAGATGTGATTTGTTAAATTTTTTTTTTCAAATTTTCCGAAATTTCTCCTTTAAACGTTCGTAACTTTTTTATTAATGCGCGTTACAGAAAAATATGTTGTATCTAAAACTTGTTAATACATGCTAGTTCAAATACTAATAGTCTTTATTCTAATTGATAGTCTCAAAGGGACGTACGAGGTTTTTTATTTCACAAATTTACTGTTTGTGTGAAAAAAATCCAACTTCAAAATTCAATTATTAAAAACCTAAATACAATTTTGGGGTTTATTTTGTTTTAAAAAGTTCTCTAGCTAATTACCTTTCTAACGATGTGCTACACATTAATAAAAAGTAAACGGGAATATCCACATTTTCAAAGAAAAGTTAGAGAGCACCTAGATAACTCGTTACCTAACTGGTGGATAGGCAGAAGCGGCCCGATTCCTTGGCCCGCAAGATCTCCAGACCTAGCGCCTTATTTGTTAAATAAAACTTCGCTTCAGTACTTGTAAAGTATTGAAATGAAGTTTTATTTAAAAAATACTTGAGAAATTGCGTAGGCACTTCCGTTACATAAACTAGTTATTTTGCCCGTCCCCAGACAAAAGTCTAAGGGCGTTAGGTCTAGAGATCTTGCGGGCCAAGATATCGGGCCACTTCTGCCTATCCACGAGTTAGGAAACGAGTTATCTAGGTGCTCTCGAACTTTTTTTTGAAAATGTGGATATTCTCGTTTACTTTTTAGTAATGTGTAGCACATCGTTAGAAAGGTAATTAGTTAGAGAAGTTTTTAAAATAAAATGAACCCCAAAATTGTATTTAGGTTTTTAATAATTCAATTTTGAAGTTGGTTTTTTTTCACACAAATAGTAAATTTGTGAAATAAAAAACCTCGTACGTCCCTTTGAGACTATCAATTAGAATAAAGACTATTAGTATTTGAACTAGCATGTATTAACAAGTTTTAGATACAACATATTTTTCTGTAACGCGCATTAATAAAAAAGTTACGAACGTTTAAAGGAGGAATTTCGGAAAATTTGAAAAAAAATATTTAACAAATCATATCTCCAAAACCGTGACCCTTATGACCCTAAGTCCAAGGGCGAAAAGATAACAAATAACCCCAACAATATCCCAAAAAAAATTGACGGTCCATGTGCCGAACACCCTGTATAAATAAATTAAATAAAAAGTGCACCTGGATTTACGGAAGCCATGATGTTCTTCATTAATTGTATTAGTATCCTCAAGAACTTTAAGGAGTCTATTGGACATGACTTTTTCATATATCTTTGCAAACATTGATATTAAAGCAATAGGCCTATAATTACTAACATCGGTTTTGTCCCCGTTTTTAATAAGGGCTTAACCACTGATTTCTTCAGTTCCTCTGGAAACAATCCTTGCATTTTCGACAAATTTATCACATGTGCAAGTGGTTCTGCGATGATAAACATACTTTATTTTATTATGTCAGTTCCCAAGCCATCATAACTCATAACCAACCGCTGTAGAATTTTTAAGTGATGACATTATTTTAGTGAGTTCTCTAACACTTAAAGGATTAAAAAACATAGTGCAATCGTTATTGTCCATACTAATGTCACTTGTGTTATTCGAATTTACATTTTTATTAATAGGTTCAATAAAAAAAGTATTAAAATTCAATCTAATAGCGTTTCTACAGATTTACTGTTGCAGTCAGCTGCTGCATGTTTCTTAATGATGTTCCATACTGCCTTACATTTACTCTAATTTTTATTTAGGTATTTCAAAATTTTCTGATTTTCGATGAGTCACTTACGCAACGTTTTAGACAGCGTGTATTGTATAGTTTTTATAATTTAATAAACATTTTTTATTCTTTCTACTTAATAAATATAATTCCCTTTTTTTACGACAGCATATACGTAAGCCCTTTAACATAAACATTCACCCCCAAGCCCTAAATTGGCTTATGACAAATGACACAAATAAAATACTCAAACCAGAAGACGAAATTCATGCAAATGGAAAAACTCTCATAGATGTATTGCAAGAAAAACATCCCCAATCAAATAACCCTGATCCATCTCTCTTTACTTTACCAAATGCATGGCAAGGCATGTCCGAATTGCCTCCATTACTTGAAGTTGATATAAATTATGATCATTTTGAATCAGTAGCCAGGAAACTTCATGGCGGTGGTGGCCCAGCCGGCACTACTTCTGAAAACTGGAAAGATTACCTGCTGCGATTTGGAGAAAATTAACACATATTTGGAAAGACTCACCTCAAGCTGCCTACACAGCCCTCACGAAAGCAGCTCAATTTCAGTGGTCATATCTATCGCGAGTCTTAAATTATACCAATGAATTGTTTGAGCCCTGACTCACTCATTACATTCCAATTGCTTGCCTACTCAACTGGGAGGTGAGGTCTCACTCACAGAAATAGCCTTTTTTTCTCCAGTTCATAAAGGTGGTCTAACAATTTCAGACCCATCCAGGCTGACCAAAATAAATAATGAAACTTCCAAAAAAGACTGTGCAGCTCTCTCAACCGCTCTAATAGAAAAAAGTGACTTAGACCTAGCACAACATAACAAACTTCTGAAAGATGCACGCAAAGAAGGCCGTAACGAGAAGGATATTCTTGATGACAAACTTATGGTCACTGTCCTGGACCATCTTCCGCCTGCAAAGAAGAGAGCGATTGAACGATCGATTTCTACAAAGATGAAAACAAAATCATCCAATTTGCTCTCGGTCATACCGACCATCAAAGATCACTTTGATCTATCTCCATTGGAATTCAGAGATGCTCTAGCAATTCGCTATGACCGAACACTTATTTCTATATGCCCTAATCATGCGATGGTTGCGGAAATGATGATTTCAATGTTGACCATGCTCTTTGCTGCAAAACTTTTTGTTCTGAAACCTATCGTGTGTTATTTTAGGTATATTTTACAAATAAAAATTCAACCGTATCATATCTGGAGGAGCCCAAACTTGGTATGTTTTGAAACTGATTTTTATTTTTATGTAAAACCAGTGACTGAAACATGATGTGATACATTTTTAGAATCGGCTTAGTAAGGAGCCCTTTCGTTAGATACCACACACGATAGGTTTCATACGACGTCATAACTCCTCTCTTTTTTTTGTCTTTTTTACGAGCTACAGGTCAAATTGATTTTTATGGCCTAACGATCAATTGTTCAAATTTTCATGCTTTTAACACCATTTGCAGAACTTTACTGAAATTCGGGGTACTAGCACTAATATACACACTCTTAGCAGTGCTTGGAAACAATGTTATCTCCTCTTACTTTTCTTTAAATTTACATATCATTAGTAAACAGCAGCTTTCGCACATTACATTTTGATAGTTTGTTTATGATAAACACTTAAAAGCGTAGCAAATACCGCAAGCAAGCTTTAGTCTCAAGACGAATAAATCACGTTTGACGTGGGTTGACAATCGACTTTTTTGTTGCCATATTTGTAAAAGGTTCCTAAGAAATCTTAAAAAAGAGACTATTTGAGCACCTTGTTTTCATGAAATTAGTAAGTACAATTTTACTGGTCGCGATTTTGGCAGTAAGCATTCCAGGTGTACTTACTAATTCCATGGTGGCCTCCGACAACGAATCAATTGCCAGTTTAAGAAAAAGCAGCCGCCATCTTGAACTTTTTAGTTATTCGACGGATTGTTTCCAAATTCGATATCTGGGGATCTGTGTGGTCTCCGACAACGAATCCGTTGACAGTTTAAAAAAGCTGCCGCCATCTTTAACTTTTAATTAGTTATTCGACTGATTGGTTTTAAACTCGATATCTCGGGATTTGTGTGGTCTCCGACAACGAACCCGTTATAATATTCAGTCCATAGCGCTAACACGTCTGGCAAAAACTATGTAATAAAAAAATATACTGACAGAAGCCATAGACTGTGAAAGCGATAAACAGCCGAATACTATTAAGGGCCACTTGCACAGAAAATTTAGCATTGGGTTAAGACACGGACATGTTTCACAGTCGACGAGTAAAATCTGCCATTTAAAGTTAGGTCTCTCCTTGTCTATTTTCAGGAGTGAGAAAGAGAAAGGGCTAAATAAATCTGTCAAATATGTTTTACTAGTCGATTGTGAAAAAGAGTGTAAATTGAGTTAAAATCGCCAACTGATGAATCAGCATCTGTTTCTGGAAAGGCATCTCACCGATCACCTGACTTCCAGCCTTGAAACTGGCAGAATTGTCCCAATGGACTAGCCATTTATCAAAGAATTTAACTTGAACTCGAGTTAAAATAACAGTTTTCGTATGAATCTGACGTTTACTAAATCTAGTTAGGGCTTGTATCGCAATCGACAAGTAAATTTATCTGCCATTTAAAGTTGGCTCTCTCTTCTATTTTCAAATGCAAGAAAGAGAAAGGGCTAAATTTGTGTCAAATATGCTTTACTTGTCGATTGTGAAACAGGCGGTTAGTGTCAAATCCAGTGTAAAAATTTCTGTGAAAGTGTCCCTAATACTATCATAGGCGTACAATTGAGTTAAGGTGCGGGGGTGAAGTACGACAAAGGTCTATATTCACCATTGCAGACCTCATACTTACCCCGGCTCTCAATTAAATTGTACGCCTATAGTACTTTAATTTTACTATAAATAACTAGGAATTACTTCAGTAAAGGTGGAAGGGAAATGAAAATTAAAGTCATTTTAATTTGAAAAAGCCAGACATTTATTTAATCATACAGATCCAAGGTCACAGCCTATTCCCAAAAAACAAACATCCAAAGGAAAAAACTAATTAAATTTGTCTTAGTTAAGTTAACAAAGGCTCAAATCGTAAACAAGTCTGGTTAACAACATGGAATGATACAATTTTGGTCGATATACAATTCAATTGATATTCCGTATACTACCCCCAGAAAAGAATAATAAGTGCTAAGCTACGACACCACGTAAAGAAAAATAAAGATTTCAACAAAGAAAATATTTAAAAATTATGATTATGTACCTAATTATAACAGGTATGTAAATATTTTTTCAAACAACTGGTTAAATCTGTACACAGCTAAATTTATGGTATACTACAAGCACAGACTACGTAACAAGTTTTTGGAAATGAATATGAAAAATGTTTCATTTCGAATTCACAGTATAAGTTTTGAATCTAACAGACGAAGAAAATAACGACGTGTTTGAGTTCAAATTAATATACCTAAGCAGTTTCAGCATAGTCGGTTTTCATAGTATAACCACAATTACTTATACAAATGGTAATTATTAATATTGCTGTTCCAAATGGTTGATATGTGTAGGTAGTTTCATAAGAGATGGCACAAAAATAGGTATGTAAAAAGAACCTAAATGACTAGTGTGAATGACATGTTCGGAATAATAAACGTTATTTAAAGTCGAGCCTACTACAGACAGATTTACAACAGTTTTGAAAAATTTATGGAGTGTTTTTTGTGCTTTGACAGAATTCCTCGTGTTTCTTTCTCTAGTACACAGCACTTTGAATGTTATCTTATATTGACGCTGACTGTACTATGACTTATATACAAGTTTTGTAATGTTATGAACGAAAAACTATTATTTTTCGTTGTCGCTTGTTTGTATTGTAAACTTATTACTATGCCAATCGTTATTTCTATCAGTGTCAGCTTTTGTGAAACTACTACAACACTAAATAAAATATTCGTCTTAAGGTTAGGTTATCACACAACCGCCACCACACACAGGTCGATGTCGGTCGACAACAGCATTAGGGACGAGGGCTCTTAGGTAATGGTCTCCAAATACTAATTTCTCAAAGATCGATCGAATATATCTACCGACACCGACATTACAATAAAAGTATATTACAATAAAACTCGAAGTCTATAAAAAAACAACTAACAGCAAATCGATAAAATAGTAACAAGTTAAATTTATTCTATGAACACTGCATTTCGGCTAACCTAAAACAATGATTCTGCCGTTAGGGTCCAGCGAACAGCAAGGAACCAAAAACCGATCTTGTTAAACAGGGAAGACAGCAAATGTGCAAACATAATGCTTAAATTTTTAACATTGTAGTCTGATTCGCAACTGTACAGTCCAGTGCGAAGATATGTACGTATACACGTTTGCCTCGTGTCTAAAATAAAATGCTAAATTGTATGCACGTATCTTTTTACTCGACTTCTACTTTCAGCATATCTCCAGTGCCTGACCCTGAATTTTTCGACTGTACAGTTGAAAAACAAGTATAACATATTGCAACTCACTTTGGCCACTTAACGCGATTATGGGCGTTTCTCATAAATATTGTATAGTATCCGCATCGCGCTATGGACAAGTCGTAGTAAATTTTTACACTACGACTTGTCCTTAGCGCGGTTTGGATACTATACCTAGTCAAGGACTAAAATTAAGAAACGTTAACTTCTCCGCTGCGTTACGAAAATTTGTCGTACATTTATATAGTACTCTCAACACCAATTAGCAGTATCTCAAATTCTATAAATGAAGCAGATTCAATCCTCACCCGTTAGTAATATGCTTGCACTTGCTACAGGACTTTTGTCTGAGATACCACCATTTGTCTTATAGCAGTATAGCTAATTTTCGTTTTTAAATTCTGTGCTTAAATTGTAAAAAAAACATGTTTTTGGATAGACCTTCACGTTTAACAAACGAATTCAAACAATCAACTTTAAAATTAACATGGCAACACAACTAACAACCTAAGAAAATACAACATCAATTTTTTTTTTAAACTATAGAAGAAACTTCAAAAGTCAAAGAATTAATGAACAGCGATTACAGATTTATGCGTGTATCGACTATAAGGAAATATGCGCAGTATAAAAATGTCCACTTGAACAATTTCGTCCGTGCATAATTTGGTCAAAGTATAAAAATGTGCACATATATTTTAGACGACGTATAAAGATGTTACGACACAAGACTATAAGCAAATATGCCGAAGTATAAAAATGTTCACTTGATAACCGCTCTCCGCACTATGTACGAGTACATAGTCGATTTTTATATAAGACATTTACTTACTATGATTGTAGACATTTTTATACTTTGAGAGTAGTCATTTCTATATTTCGACTTAATAAGACTTAGACGTTTTGAAGTATTGGCTTTCTTATACTTAGACTAATTTATGTTTTAAAGGTAGACATTTTTATACTTCGGCATATTTCCTTATATATATATACGCATAAATCCGATTACATTTTGGTATATCTTATAAATTACCCTTCACCTTAATTAATACCTACGTCCAAGATCTAATACGATAAATATAATATAAGTACGTCAAAACGTGTAGAAAATAACAGGTTCAAATCGTTTTGGCAATATGGGTTAACGCTCTGGTCCCACTCTTGATACGTTGCCAAAAATAATAATTGACCTAAATTGACCTTAAAACCATCAGCCGTTCACTAAAACTAAAGTATCACGTCACCACGTTTAAATGTCGTAAGAAATGTAAGGAATTAACGTTTTAGTGTTAGAAAAAAGACCTTTTATAAAAGGACATAGCTAGTAACGTAAAGTTATATAGTACATTCAAAAAATATCCGTTGTGCATTTTCTATTTAATCTTACGTCTAATGTAATTTGCATTCGCAATTGTCTATCTATCTCACTCAAGCACCATTCGGTGTGTTAATTTTATTACAACCAGAGATCCGTAAATCCGTGTGTTGTGTGACGAACATTCATTTTATTAACATGGCAACACAATCTGTCAACCTAAGAAAATACAACATCTTTTTTTTTTAAACTATAGTAGAAACTTGGGAACCTCCGTATAAATTGTTGATTGATTTGATGTAGATATAAATTAATAATGAAATGACATACCAACAGTACACTTGCACACACACAAAAATATGAACAATGTTGTAACTCTAAGGCTTGTTAATCTGGATCTTAATTGTACTATTTCGTATTTCAGTCTCTTTTAGTCTACCGGTGGGTTTTACGCTTAAGAAAGTATAAAATATAATAAATTAAAAATTAAATTAAGGTTTTTATTCCAATATTTTCTAGGTATGATAAAAAAAATGTATTTATGCATTTCGCTTCCCCTATAGTACGTGCATGTTAAATAAAAGTTAGTTATATTATAAATCGTTAATTTATCACACTAAATAAAGTTTTGTTTTCTTATTAAAATAGCACACTCTCTCCAATGTCTAGTTATGAATTATTCATAACGACCCGATAAACTATAAATATTATCAGTGTATACATCTCGTATACGGTATACATATTACTAAAGTGAATTGTAAAATTGCTAGTTATAGAAGTAGATTTTATATTTTAGTAACTAAATTGATCAAAAAGTTACTTAAGGTAAAATATTTCACATTTTTATAAGGAACCCGATATTTTTTACTGAAACTATTTTTAACTAACACATGAAATATAAACCAGTTTTTACTGCGGAGACAATGTGCGTTGCAAACTAAAAAATAAACATTGGATAAGTGAACAATACAAGACTTACAATAACGTTATACGTTACTATTTAAACTTAAAGAAACTAAACTACTAAAAATCTCATCTCGCTTATCTCAGATAGCTAACTGCGCTTATTACCTACTTACCTTTAGATCTATATATCTAAGTTTTTAATAAGTAAGGGTAATACTTAATCCTATAAATTAGCCAAATAACTATAACCTTACACTAATATACGCTATTCGGAACAAATTATTTAAGATTATTTGTTCCCTACTACTACAGGGCGAACGATATGAAGTGTTACCAAATTCATACTGGCCATATCTGACAAAATTCTCAGTAAAAAAAAATAGCATTTGTTTTTTTTGACAGTTCATTGTCCTGTTAACAA
Source organism: Acleris laterana (assembly GCA_963966035.1). NCBI lineage: Eukaryota > Metazoa > Arthropoda > Insecta > Lepidoptera > Tortricidae > Acleris > Acleris laterana. The sequence goes on from OZ014438.1 coordinate 9,509,247, forward strand.
GCTTCCGAAAGCATTAGAGTGTTATATTCAAACGCAGTAGTGTGATTGCGTTACATTTGACTGGAAAATCACAGCCAGCTATCGTTCGAGAGCTCAGTCACCTTAAAGTGAATAAAATGTTCGTGTATCGCACCATAAAACGGTACAATGATACGGGCAGCATTGCCAAACGCTATGGCGGTGGACCGAAAAAGACAGCAACGTCACCTGGAATGATTCGGAAAGTGAAGATGCGGCTCGAACGAAATCCACGTCGTAGTGGACGGCAAATGGCTAAAGAGTTGAAAATATCCCAAGACAGCATTCGCCGCATACTAAAAAATGAACTTAAAGTCAAGCCTTACAAGTTCCAGAAAGCACACGATCTGACAGCAAAGCAGAAAAAGGTTCGCCTCGAAAGAGCAAAACAGTTGTTGCGTTTGCACGAGAATGGTCAATTTCCTAACATTGTCTTCTCTGATGAGAAAAATTTTCCAATTGAGCAATTCGTAAACTCCCAAAACGATCGTGTTTACTTGACCGAACGCACACACGAGAATTTACACCTTCGAGTAGCCACCCGAAGTAATTTCCCATCACAAGTAATGGTGTGGGCAGCAGTAACCGCTGACGGACGCTCTCCAGTCGTTTTTATCGAGCCTGGTGTCAAAGTAAATGCGACTTACTATCGGGAAAATGTTTTGGAAGCTGCATTGGAGCCTTGGGCACGTAAACATTTCGGTAGTAGACCGTGGACATTTCAACAAGACTCGGCCCCGGCTCATAAAGCTCGTGTGAACCAAGAATGGCTGAAAAACCGCGTTCCACATTTCATTTCGTCCACACAATGGCTTTCGAATTCCCCAGACGCGAATCCGATGGACTTTTCTATCTGGTCCATTTTGGAGAGCAAGGTGAGGAGAAGAAAACATGCCAGTATGGAGGCGCTGAGGAAAGCGATCGTACGTAAATGGCATAACATACCGCAGGAGCACATTCGTGCAGCGTGCAACTCATTTTTCTACCGTCTGAAGGACATAAGAGTCAAGGCAAAAGGTGGTCATGTCGAGTTAAAATAAATTAATTTTAAAATTTTGATGTATTTTTCTCATTTATTCTTAATAATAAATAATTTTATTACAACAAAAAAAAAATCGTAGCTTTGAATTTGGTAACACTTCATATCGTTCGCCCTGTATATACAATTACAATTCAGTGTTAAACATTATAGTCAAGGTACATAGACTCTTTTTGCTTAACACGAAAGTAACAACCACAAGTAAGCATTTAATCTACCTAACTTAAACTTAATAAAACACAAGTTAAACCTTTCGAGCTTCCTTTCATACCACACATACATACACACATCCATACAGGCAGAGCTACAGAATTACCTACAACTCTAAAAACTTGTTGATAATTCTGTAACCTAGGCTAAGATGTTTAGTAGCATGCCTTTAATTCCCTTAGTCGTCTCTTACGACATCCACGGGAAGACATGGAGTGGCTCTATTCTAACCCGGCAACCACACGGGGTACTTACATACCAAAATCTCATAATAGCAGTGCAGAGTAAAATTGGCAAGCAAAATAATAATCCTTATGGTGAAACTGTATGTGTCTGTCTGAAATCTGTAGATACGTTAGAACCAAACTAATCAACCTTATTTAAACTTGCCATACTTTTCATTCAAACATTTACGACATCTAATTTAAGTAAATACCTACTTCGTATAATATTAGTGCATATTAAGTTATACTATGATTGATTACCTCTACATTACTCTACATTATATTAAAGAGTTTTTTTTATTTAGCTTGCAACCTGAACGATACACGGAATAAGGTTTAAATGCAATAAAATTTGAGTTAAAGTTACTACTTCCGAAAATAATTTCAAAATGGGTTAACATGGATATTTTGTTGTAATAAAGCATAAATGCGAGTCATCGCTAGCCAACACAGATAATCAATCGGAAACTTTTAGCTATCTATGGTTACAAACTAATTTTATTATTTTTATATCAAAAATATTAATGAATAGGTACCTACACTATACATTATTAACACTAGAAATAAGTATGATTATTAAAAATGTTCACGTTAATAAAGCAAAATTAAAAACAAAACGAAATCGCAAACATTATTCCACTTCCACAATATATTGCACTCTTACAGTTTTCATTCATACATTTCAAAATAATAAACGAATGAATATAGATTTGGAACGAGGTTAAGAAGTTTTTGCACATGAATAAGCGAATACTAACAACCCAATAATCAGAGATTAACCCTATGAAATGCAAATTTCGGGGCTCCATACATTCAAATAGGTAAAGAGACCCGAGCTTTGTATGGCACCAACCAAACAAGACAAAATTAAAAAAATAATCAATATCTACTAAATCAGCACTTTAGTCGGCTTTCGAACTGTGATGATATAAAATAAAATTCTAATCCAGCTTCATGAAAATTTGAAAAGTAATATGCTTGAAATACTTGAGAATATTTGTAATAATGGCGATACCGAAAAATAAAAAACTAGATTGCGTTTAAAACTGACAATTCTATTTTAAATCTACACTTCTGGCAGTATATTGAAGCTAGTTGTAAATGGTTTGTCCCATTTAGGTACCTACTTTATCTATCTATCTTTATGTTATATTATGATTAATTAATAACACTATTTTTTTTTTGATTTTTTCCTTTTTATATGAAAATATTTTGTTCTATATTATAACTATTTTAAACTTTAAATTGTCAATAAATGGCGCTTCATTGTTATTCTTCGGACGAGAGCACATTTTTTAATTTAATTTGTAACCTGAATTTTACACGAAACATAAAAAAAGTTTTACTTTAAAATTAATTTCAAAAGAGTTAACCTGAATATGCATTTGTAATTTGGGTAATAAAAATGACAAGGTTATTTTGTTTGTTTATTCACGAAATAATAATAGGTTTATTTTAATGAATTAATGAAGGTTACAAGCTATTTTTGATTTTTTATGAAAAATATTTATTGTTACCAATATAGTTATATTGTTATCAATACTATATTTTACTTAATTACCTAATTATAATAAGATATTTATATTTTTGCTAAAATATCTCTATTTTTATTGAAACATTCGACGAATGAATAATAATGAAGACGCCATCCATACATTAGTAACAAGAGACAAACTTGATTATTAGAAAGTCCACGTTTAACACAAACTTAGAAAGTAAACTAAATTGCAGAAATTATTGTTTTACATCCTAGCATTTATGCCATCAATATTTTTATTACATACACAATAAAAATAAATCTCAAACCAATTACATTAAAAATAAATAACAATTTCAAAACACCTGATTATGACATTAGAGCTTACACCAACTTTTTGACTCAATGATTTCAACACACCTGCGCGATTCGAAAAGGAGGGTAATTGGTTGAAAAATCTATTTATTGTGTAAATTTTATGTTTGTAAGTATGTAATTCCTGAATTATTGAAAAGAGTTCAATAAATGGGGTGTTATATGATTTGCAAAAAGCGTGTTAGTGTTATGGGCTGTAGAAGAATTATAATGGTACGTTCGCCAGTTGGATTCTGGATTTGGATTTGTTATGAGTAGGCAAACGAGGTGATAGGCCAGCTGGTAGGGTCAAACACCCTCGGACGGTTACAATCTCGAGATTTCAACCCTAAGGACTTAGACTGCGGCTCCACTGAGGCGGACACGAGCGGAGCGGAGCAGTGCCAATATAAACCAATAGTTGTGAAGTGTAACTTTTGCGTGAGTCAATAAGTTGCCTAAGTCATCAGTCAATACCAGGATGAACTCGGAGCCAATTGTAGGAACCAAAACATAATTACTAATACCAGTTTTTAATACAGCTTAGTATGTGGCCCGTCAAGTTACATAAGCAGAGTTTGCATTTTTGTGTTATTAAAATAGGTAATTATTAGTTCTTTCTTAGGAAGCGTAAAATTACTGATGAACTTGCATGAATCATGAGATTTATGAGGTAAAAAATGTATTTGGTCCGTACGTGTAGTATTTTTTTTACTATGTTTTAGTATATTTATTATCGTGATATGAATTTGGAATCAAATGGATTATTATATAGGTATTTTATATTATGTATATATTTAATTCATTGAAATGTTGTTGGTTTTTTTTAAAGGAATTAATTCCTAGTGAGATACTCTTTACATATTAAAAACTGGAATTAGTCAGTAAACTAACACAAAATTGCACAAAATCTTTAACACACTGGCAATATTTTTCGTCTAATTTGAGTGAAAACGAAACGACGAAACGAAGTATTTGTAATCGTTTTTTTTTTAATTGATGCGTATGACAAAAATGCACAAATTTACTATTTTATTTATTAAATTTAGGTTAAGATGATTATTTAAAAATGCTGATTTAAGTTTTCTATTTTGACTGGTATTTTAACTATAAGGAGTTGGGCCTAAAACGACGTAAAAGTGAGACGAAAAATATCCACAGTAACTTCAAATAGACTCCTAATAATCACGAAAGCTCATATAAAATCCTCTAAGAGGATATAAATTCTTAAGTTTTACGATTGAGAAGTAGGTTGTACAGTACCTATATTGTTTTATTAATATAGGTCGCTTTTAATAAAGCTCGACCAGAAACGCTCTTAACAAGGGAATGATTAGAAGTATAAATAGTTCAACGCTAAATGTCGTTTTAAGACATAATATATAATGTATTCTAATAAATATACATATAGTAATGTAATGGTAACGGCGTGGCTACGGCTCTCGGTTTACATCGATGGAATGCGTAAGCGGCGAGCGGCAAAACCTGCATAGAGATCGCCTTATAGCCTAGCGTGGTACAGTTTGGCATGCTTCATACATCTTAATGCGATTGTTTTTGCCACTTGCCGCCCACCGCTGCTGCCAAAAGTCGTAGCCAGCATATTAGGAAGATTGCGTATTTTATCAGTTTACTACAAAAAAACATAGGTAGAAAAAGCGTATGACGATAACTAAATTATTTCAAGTAGGTACCGAGATTATAATGTTTTAGACGTTGAATTAGAAATGATACGACATTCGGCGTTTCTAAACCTATAGTGTAAATAAAATATACTTATGTAACAGATTACGCTAACCAAATATACTACTAGGTTCTATGTTTCCTTTCCGAAGCTGCAGCCGACTGGATTTGTCTCAGTATTCAGTGTTTAGTACTATTATTTATAATAATTTATGTTATTCGCCATGATGGTTGCAGTCTTTTTTACTTTTGATGATGCACTCAATTTGAAACTTTGGAGGTGGGGACCTCAGAAAGGGACGGATATAACAAAAAATCGAGCTCCGATTGTGCATAGAACTGCCTAATAGTTGGGGGGCGGCGTACAAAAAGTTAACAAATCATAGAAGTGTGTAACAAATATAATAAAATTTAAAATATGAAACATGATTAAAATCCGACTTTAATTAGATAGAGTAAATTGAGTTTTATTGTTATAGTAATTCCCAAAAAATTCACGATAAATTAATCTTTTTTTTTTGTAGTTTATAGACATTAAAAGACATGCTTAGTAAAAAGAAGATATCCTTTTTTTCTCTAAAATGTGTTAATTAAATTAACCAACCATGACAAATGAAAGTGAATGTTTTTTTAATTTAATGTTATTGAATGAATGGTTGGTTAGTTGGATTCAACATACCCAGTAAACGTGATTTAACTCAATCTAATATAAAATGAAATTTGATTAAGGACTCGATTCGTCACGAGCCAAAACACGTCCTGTGCTAATCGCATCCAGCTGTTTTCTGCGACCCTGGTGCCAACCCTCGTACATTCGTCGGGGTATTAGTGGCATTTCATTATACTTCAGTGTTATGTTATGTATAACTTGCCTCAAGTCGGATCGAGCCCTTTTTAGAACATTTGAACATTTTTCTTCTTGAAGAGTTAATTTAGTTATAATTTATAAACGACAAGTTGTATGGCAAGTGATTTTAGTAATAAGCATAAATTCAAACAGTTGTTAATAGTTTCCCGGTCGTTCTAAAGTAAAAGATATTAAAACTAAGATATTACTTTTGTATAAAAATATATATTATATCTGGGCCATGGTCGATTTGGGAACGCGACAAATAGTAGGGTTAGCGATCTCGCGCGAACTTAAAGTAAGTAATTTTTTGTTGGTAAATTTAAATTTCTAACCTTTATAATCAGTATAAAATAATTATGAGGCAGGTTTATCATATTCCCATATCATAAAATGACCCAAGAATATAATTACGACTTACGTTGATAGAAGAATCAGTTTCGGGCGATAAAACGATATATGTAGAACCAATCAAAGTAAGAACTATTTCATTGTTTTCATAAATAATGGTCAAATCGAGGGTCTTTACGAAAAACTGAATAGTTCCGAAACCAATACTTTTAAAAACGTAACCGCATTTCTGTACCTTGTATCGCGCCACACAATCTATTGGACCAACTGTCATGTATTTTGAAGAGGAAAATATTAAAATATTAACAAATGAAATGGTAAATTTTGCTCTCAAAAGTTCAAAAGTTCAAAACACTACGCAAAACATAAGTTCAAAACACTACGCTACGTAATTAAAATTTATCATGAAAATGACACTAAAGATGCGTTCTGCGAGTGTGTTAACCACTTTATTGTACTAAGTATGGAACTATTTTTCTTAACTAAAGTGGCCAGAAAACTGCTAATTTTAAAAACCTTTCCGATACCTTTGTATTTTAAAAAACATGTAATTTGAGAGCGTTGAAAAATGTGTGTTTTATCATAACAATAAACCACGGGGACTAGAACCAATTAATAACAAAAACAGAATGACAGTTGGCCCTGACTAATCTAGATAATATAAATTAATATACTATATATAAATCTGTATATAAATCTATAAATTACTATGCATAAATAAATGTTATCGTAGGTACTACGTGCCGTTATTATAATTACATTAACATTTAATTATGCCGCTTACTTTGGAGTTCATATATTTACAAAAACTTCTTTACACTCTATATACTAACTCGATGAACATGATCATATTATACTAAATGGCAACTATAAGGGAAGAATATTACGACAGGTATGGAAAAAAGTATGTGCATCGGCGCCTATTCCGCCAGAGAAAGAAACTAACAAATCACAGCAAAGCATTTTAAAACAAACATACGCAGAGGCAACCTAAATAAATAATGTAGATTAATAATAAAAAAACTTGTTTAATTCTCTTGAAGGTACTTGTGATTATGGTCCCAAACTGAGCCGTTATGTACAGATCTTAAAAGTAGGTACAGTTTTATAAACACACACGTGGCGAAATAATTAGCAAACTTGCTACGTCCACACAGCGACAGTCATTGGAACAATAAATAACAATGATCCCGTAAATATAGATTCAATTTAGAAAAAAAACCAAAGTGATTAAGCGAAAAAATATGTATCAACGCACCATTTCGCTTAATACCTAAAAACGCGTAATTATACGACATGAGCGATGCAAACTGTACCAAAGAGATGGCGCTACTATCTTTCGATAAACTGATGCAAAGAGATTGGGCAAAATGCGAGAAAGAGAGCAAGATTTCGATATTGTAAATCATCCGAATGAGAGACTATTTTAAAATGTAACTTTTTTTAGTAAGTGTCAAAACGATAGGTTTTATGAATATTTTGATAAAGTACTATCGTGTGACGTCATAACTGCAAGGATATATCGTCAAATACGTACTGTTAAGGGTTTTAAGAGTTTTAAACTGTAATTACTTATTATAAAATTTATTGTTTTTCTACCATCAACATTTTTAGCACAAACCACGAAATGCAATGCAGTTTGGTAAATACTGGTACTGTAATATTTTAGTAAAATAAATAAATTGTGGTATTTGGTAAATATTAGTATTGCATTGTTTTTTTTTATTGCCATGGCAGACAAACAGCGAGTACGGCTCACCTGATGGGAGGTGGTCACCGCAAATAGCCTTATAACAGTAATAACCAGTTGAAATGGGTGCCTTCAAGAAAAAGCTTACATTGCCCTAATTGTCCGGCAACGCACCGACCACTCTTCTCGAGTTGCTGGTGCTCATGGGCGGTGGTGATTACTTCCCGTCAGGTAACCCACGTACTCGCTTGCCTTCTCTTGTGTTTTTTAAAATAACCTACGATTGGGTGAATTTCAGCAAACATAACAAAATATTTTTATTAACAAAAACTATTAAGAGTATGGAATTTAACAATACCCTTACCATGAGTTACAATTACCGTACTCGCTAGCGAGTCGAATCTATAAGAATACTGCGACGTCTGCGAGGGACAGAGCATTCGACTACGGTAATTGTAACTCATGGTAAGGACACAGTAGCACGGCGTGACGTCACGGTTTGATACTTCATGCAAAGCTCTATACTAGCTATAGTTTTGACATTTATTAAGAAGAAATTTGACTACCTATTGAACTGACCTAATAATAGGTTAGCAGGCTAGTTTTCCGCAAAATGACGACTTACATACCTATACGCCTTAATTAAACCAATTTCAAATCTTAACTCTAAACGTACTTTATCTCAAAGCGTCAGTAAACGCAATTTAAAAGTAAACTTATTTATAACCGGTATTGCTTCGCTACACGTTTTCATTATCATCCCCGATAAACCCCAAGATATAATTAACCCCTAATTAATCCGAAACTAAGTATGCTTATGAATAATCAATCTCCACCGGTACAGAGAACATATAATTTAAATTATTTAAACATTGTTATTTATTAGTCTTACAACCATGTGCCTCATGTGGCCCTCACTAACCTTAAAATTACTTACACTAGCCAAGCAATAATGAAAATAAAACAAACAAAATGTTCAGATGCCAAAGTTATACAAGCATGAGTAAATAAGTTAGGTACACGGAAAATGAACATGGGGGCTGTCTTACACAGATCGCCCCGGTTCAAAACTAGGCGCAAGCTTGTACTAAGGGTGCTTCCAACGTATATCTCTCATATACAATACTATAAAGATACACAAATACTATTTTTTAAGACTCCGAAACCAATATTTGTGTGATGAGCACAAATAATTTCCCGTACTGGGATCAAACCCGAACCGAACGTATTGTATTTTAATTTACTTATAATACATAATTTAATACGATAAATGTTTGTGAATAAAAGTTCCCCGCCATGTCTGTTTTTGAGTATATTACCAATAATATCAGAAAGAGAGGGCGTGTTTTTTGATTCTTAGTCAACAAATCGAACTAAACAATAAACAATTTTTAAAGGCTTTTTTGTGTTGTGTTGAAATAAGATACTGAGTTGGCTAGATGGTATCCACGATACAGGGTAATCTAGTGTGGGCATCAGAGTTAAAGTGTTTTGGTACCTTTATAATTAATAATAAAAAAAAACTGATACTTTCCTTTGTAGTAAGCCATTTGTTTGATTTGATTTGATTCGATTAACTGTCAGTCTCTGAGTTGGATTATAATTTAAAACAAAATGCAAGCAAATCACTTTTGTAGAAAGATGGAACCCGTTACAGTTGTTAATAACTTGGATGAGTTAAAATTTGTGTAAAGTAAAAGCAAAATCTGACAAAGGACTTTCTTGGTCTACTGTAAGTAACAAACTTTTTTAGAAATGCTCATTTATAGTTTTTGGTGGTGGGATTATATTGCTGTGTAATGGCGACTCCAGTTCTATATAATTATGCTCTAAGGTCCTTATGGTAGTACTTTAGGTGTTAACACAGAAGGTACCCAGCCTTATATACACTTACTGAATTTAGAATATTTCAATTTAGCATACTTCGATTTAGTTCCTCGTAATAACACTATTGTTTGGCACAAATGGGAGAATTACGCACACAGGTAAAAACTTTAACTACTTTATTTAATGTCAAAAAAAAGCTATTTAAACAAAACTTTTTAAGTGAAATATAACGAGGAACGTAATTTCCCTACACAGCCAAATTATGCTTAAGAATAATAAATAATCAAAACATAAAGCTACGAAAATCTAACCTTTTACTATTAACCTAACCTTATCTAAAAATCTCCAAACATCCCCTTTTTTTGTAAGTTTTTTTTTTATTTATTCTTACACCTATTTCTACCTTATATTACGACCTTATCGACAACTACTTATGTTACTGGTACTTTATACCACCATATATCTAATTTATAATATAATTAATATTAACGTAGCCAAATAATTTTCTTATCCCTATTTGCAAAGTTATCGGACCGAAGTAACAAACACATATAAAAAACGAATGAATGTATTCCAAAAACGAGTATGAACTGGTAAAGCCAGTGCAATACCTCTTTCTTTATAACAGTTATCGGGTTTCTTTTAGTTTTAAAAAAACACAACCACACGAAAACTGTTCTATTGGAAAATGTGCGACAGCGATGGCATACCAAGAGTGAGACGAATGCAACTAAACCGAAATAAAAATTGATTCTAGTTTAAAAATACCAGAAACGCGATTAAATTATCAAGTTGCTTACGATCCAGTTCTAAAAGGTTCAATTTAAAAACGTTGTCTATACCTTTCTAACGTAAGTACACGATAGAGACAAGCAATATAGTAAGTAAAGTGAGCGACGAATGGTTCATCGGTGCAATAGTAAAAAAACCTTATTATATACATTTTCTTAAGTACATGTCGAGGGTATATAGAATTTACACAGTTACAACTAATTCATTACATTGATCAAGAACATTTTTCCAGACCATGTTTAATGAACTTTGTAATAATGACGGCGACGCTCAAAAATTAAAAAAAAAAACACTTCAAAAGAAAAGCCGGATTACGTTATTAACACTGCGACCCAATTGCTGCGACTTAATCCAGAGCCTACATTTTTAAACAACTAATATACAAGAGTCCGAATGTTTTAAGTCTTACAAGACATTGTTTTATTGATAATCATGTTATGTTTATAATTAATTTACGTACAATTAAGTACAGTATTTCCAGTATTGGGGTCTGTAAATTCGCTTATAAAAGTCAAACTAAATAATTTTGATTCAATTTCCGTCCGTACCGCGTATCTCCTCTCCAAAATATTCTGTGGATAAGATAAAACTCACCTTTGGCAATTTGTGGCACCTACATTTCGATGGCTTTGGCTTGACAAGGCTTGACGCTTGTTTATATTACTAGGTAACAACTCGCGGCCTGTGTTCTAAGTGAAAACGGTATTTCAAGCGGTCAGTTTCATTTCGTTTCGCTTTTTCATCGTAAAAATGCAGAGTATATTTATAAGAAACCGATCCGTTTCAACACCGCTTAAAATCGGTTCAACCTTACGTGTAAGTGTAATTTAAATTTCTAACCAAAAATTACATTCCAGTGGTAAAAAACATTTTTGTAGTAGTAGTTTAAAACTTTTGAATTATCGACTTTGACAGTTGAAATATTTTTATGCTTGCTCAAGTAAGATTGAACCGCGAACCGACGGCCATCATTGTCCCCAGTAATTACACCCTCGTTTAAGTTTGGGAAGAGCTGAACGTGCCGGCTGGAGGCCTGTAGTCCTCCGGCAGAGCCGCCACTTGTTTCTTCGTGAACGCGTATTTCCTCACACCTATGTTCTTAAAGGTGTTTTCGCGACGACAACCCTCGCTGAAAATAAACGGTTGTATTGAAGTCTAAATGTACTCGTAATGTTGCTAAATCGTTGACTAAATCATACTTGAATTCTGTTTAGTTTGAAGCTCATTACGACATTATTTTTTATAAATATCAATGTATGCAATTCGTTATGCAATCATAAAATGTGATTAAATTTTCGTGCTCTGCACCGTAAGTATAATATTGTGTTTAAAATGAAATAAAACCACCGTGGCTAGTTCTTATAAGGTTTTGAGAAACTTACCTCCTCATAATGTTGAGCGCTTTTTTCATCTCATGCTCCGCGAGATGATACTCTGAGGAGAGGGTGGTGCACTGCTCCAGGGTCACCGACATGCCGGTCCGATCCTTGGCGCTCTTGCACGAAGTGAAGCGCAAGCCTGAACAAGTTTCATGTAGTTAGGATTGGAATGATATCAGTAACTCATGTTGCACGGTTGCGCCGTATGTTTTTTTTTCTTAAAACTTACCATTCATTAGCCTAGTAGCCAGCGCGGATAGATGTAGAACCTCGACGTTCTTTGGCACTTTCTTGTGAACAGTTATCCTTAAATTCTCCATTACTTCTTCTAAAGGTTTCGTCCTTGATGACGCTGTAAATTTTAATTTGAAAGCGCTTTTACTTAAATGAATTGCGGGTAAGTTACAAACAAAAGTAAATACAGTAAAAGCAAAGTATTATAAGCACTCGGCTGTCTATCACTTTCCCACTCTTTCCGGCATAGCAAATACACTGACAGATGTTAGAAAGAGTGTGTCAGCAATAGACATACAAAATACTGTATTGTAAGCCCCCATTTCACAACCTTGACCGTGACAGGTGACATATTAGTGTAGATGGTCCAGCAGATGTGAATCACACTAAAGTGGAAACTTGTTAACTTTGCAATGTATAGCGATATGTCACTGTCACCCATTATTGTCAAGATGGTTAAATCTGACATACCACACTTTCGCATTTAAGTAGGGATTATATAAAGTGCCATAGTTTACCTCTACCAGCAGCCATATGATCCGCAGGGAATATCTTCATGTACTTGTGGTAGTACTTGCAGAGGCGATCGAGGTTGTCACAGTTCGAGTGATACTGGGGCGTGGTCTCGCCCAGAGCCTCGGCCAGCGTCGCCTTCTCATTCACGCCGATATTGAAGAAAACGGCGGTTACGTTGAAAGTGAGATGCTGGAATTAATAAGGAAGGTTAAGCACTTACTCTTTATGATAAATGTGTTTTTAGGAATTCTCAAGGTCCCTTAGATTTGGCACAAATGCTAAAGTTAGTGGTGTCCCGCGATATAGATCTTAATAAGTAATAACCATAACGCCCATGTATCTGTTCTTTGAGTTTGTTTAACTTGATAATTTTTCCGTGAAAACACGATTGGAAACAAAACTCCTCGATTATAATGGAAGTGCCCTGTGCACTCTCTTCGCATGTTATTGGGAATCATCGAAACGCTACGATCTTGAACGATGTTTTTTTATTAAGTAGTTGAGTACTTATAACCTCTTAATGCTGGAAGACTTATTTTATAAATGCTGTGGTTTTATGTTCACGTCACATAAAGGCATCCCCTTTGTTTCTTGTGTGGGTGCAGCAGCATATGTGGCTTCTTAACGGTCTTTATTTCTTTGTGATTTTTTTTTATTGTCTGTAATGTAATGTTTTTGACAAAGCGGCGTTCGATTTAACAGGGCCGATAACCCGGTTTTTTAAACAAGACATTGAAAAAATAAACTTGCTCGTCACTTTTAATGGGTCAAGCAGTGAAACGTGCAGAGGTACATCCGTCAAATAGCTCTGAACCTTTGCTGTCTAAAACTTGACACGTTTTTAGAGTTACTAATAGAGCCCCTGACAACTTTTGAATGGCCTTATTACTAAGAACCTACCTATATAAATGTTTATTAATATTGTTTGTAAAAGTAAGTTGTTTTCTTGTGTTATAATTTTCCCAAAGTAAGTGATTGGCTGGTAGATCTATGATAAATTGATAATTCTGTTAAGTAACGACCAAAAAAAACAAAAAAATATCAAATATTTACTTTTCGAAAAGGAAAGACCAAACGCTTTGTGTAGCGGAATAAGCGATCTATTTCGTTGGGAGAGCGACACACCGTTCGAAATATTTCACCACAGCTGCCAGCGAGAAGATTCTATAAAATATGATAAATTAAAAATAGTCAAATTAATACAAAAAAAAATCATAATAAGTCTAGTAAATAAACATCAACTATGGTATTCGGTTACGTTGTGAAAACATTACTTATTTCAATCATATTCAGAAAAAACACAATGAGCCAGTAAGAGTAAAAAGGCAGCAGAGGTGGTGGGTCTTTTCTACAATATGTGATATAACGGTGGATCACCAAACAAATAACAAAAAAAATGGTATATAAAGAACGTTTTTTAACGTGTTTTTACTTTGCTCTATCGTAAAAATGGTAATACATACAGGCTTCTTTAGCGTGATTAAAGAAAACAATATATAATAAGTGGGGCGTAAGTAGTCCGCGGTGCGCGGTCCGACTCCCAGTTGGCCGTCTTGATTTTGTTACTGTCTCGTTCTGCTTTTTGTACTTATGTGCGAGTAGTTGTACTCGCATTGAATACATCGTTTTCATTTTTATTTTGCGGTAACTCTTACCTCATTTGATGTTAATTTGGCGTAAAGGCTGTCCGAGATGGGAATTTGGACCAAAAGAGCACCTCGGGTGCCGGTCACATGGGGAATAGAGTTGTTGCTGAAACAAATTAATTAACTGAAAGGACTTTCTAACACAAATTGACCTAGTTCCAAAACCCATTGAATCTCTTACAAATTGGCATGGTCTTAAACTATGCTCCTAATATTCTTGACCATCACACAAATATGTAGTAATCAGTGCGGGCATGATATGCCCAACAGTGTTACAACTCACCTGTGTCCGCCTTTGACGAGTTGAAACTGTATCGTATGCAGATCCTCGACAGCAACCACCATATCACCCCACATGGCACGCTCAGCGGCGTGAAGGCTTAGCAGACCCTCAAAGCCGCACAGCGGGCCCAGACCAGAGCTAAGCAGGCGAACCACGGTGTCACTGGGTGCTGAGCAGAGCCAACACAGCAGCCCAGTGGTTACGGTCGTCAACTGTGAGTCGGAAAAATAAATGTCAAGAGATTTTGCTAGCGAGAGTGAATGAGGTAGTCACAAATCAAATGTCCATGCGTATTAAATGGGACTACCGGAACCAGAGCACCATTCTCATTCATTCCTTCTGCGCGTTGAAAGCGCCTTATACAAATTGATGGCAAACTATGAAGTCGCAACATGCTAAATGCTACTAAATGTACGGTAAAAATAAGTCATCTGTAAATTTGGTCGTGGAAAACTTTCTTTTTTATTTAATGGCAAAGGTCCTGGTAGTACAATTTAATTTACTATTGGATAAAAATTGAAGAACCAGGTGAGAGTAAACGTGAAAAATGTACGTAAGTAAATGAGTGTCTTGTGATTACAGATTTTCAAAAGAGAGTTATCACTATGATAATATTATGAAACAGCGTCCACAAACATTTTGATTTTCCTTAGCTTTAACGGTTTAGGTCTAATATAATAGATGTGACGAGTGACACTTTAGTACTTTATAAATTTGAGGTGACTACTCCAAGCTTCTTAATAACAGTATGATTCCCAACTCACAGTATATTTGTCACTCGGGCTGCCACAAAACAACCCCAAACCGCTATACCCTCAAAAACTGTAGGCAATTGATCTAGTTATATGTGAAAACGGTTTTACTATTGCCAAGTTTTCAGTCTAGGGATTAAGTAACCTACGTTGGATACCGTGAAGTAATACAAGGTCTTTTGTGATGTAACCAAGATGAATGATTTATGCAAGATTATGATCTTTTTAGCAAATAATGGTTGCCTGTGACCCGGGCTCGCTCCTTCCGCCCAAGCCGTGCTACGACCCTGAGTACCCTCAAGGCTTGTGGACCTCGACCCAGACTGGACAGTCCCCCAGCAAAATTATGCTTCTACAAAGAATGAATGTCTCTATGTCAGGGTAGTACAGTAAGTAACAGTAAGAAATGGGAAAAGCGGAATCACCAATGGAGAGTGGATTGTTTTAACTGTTCCTAGATTTAGAATAATCTCTCCGAATTGTGATATCTTAAATGGTAGCCAAAAAAGGGAAAACTGATGATTTTTCAAAGCATGCCTGGGAAATGTTGATGAAGGTTGATGTAAGTTTTTAATCCTTTCGCTCTTTGCCAAATCAATGAATTTGCCACATATATTTAGAGGAAATAATTTATATTAATCTCCCGTAGGAAATATGGAGAACCCTTTCATGTGTTTATGAATTCCCGTAAACACCAATTATGAGTAATAATAAACAATTCATCTGCAATGAAACTCTTGGGCATCACCGAATGTACACAACGAATCTCAAAACTTTGAGTTTTCAGGTCATAAATTCGATAAAGGCATCATGCGCTCTAGATTCTACTAAGTTTAGGTTGGGGTCTGCTGGAAAATGTTTCAATAAAGGAAAATAAAAATATTTGTATTCATATCAGTATGTTTGCAAATAGCTTACGAAAACAGAAATATAAAAAACATTTGGTTAATATCTCTTGAAATTTCAACAGAAAGGTAGCTGACAAGAAAATAACTTTCAATAAATCAAATCGTATGAATTGTCAAACAAAATGTTACCGTGACGCAGTTTCGTGGTGGGTCAGGGTTCCATTTTGCCGAGACACAAGTACACTAACACACACAACTAGCATTTTCTAAAGTAGTCCGGAGTTTGAACAAGTGAAAACCCAATAGCAAAATAGGAAATTGCGTCACAATGGATTAAAATGAGATATTTACGAGTGCGGTATATTACATCCAGAGCAAAAAGAGCAATCGGAACGTAGCGGGGATTTAAGCGATCCCGCCCACCACGAAAAATTACAGGTACTTAAAAACTAAAACCCGATGCGGAGGCACCATGGTGCTGCAGAATCGACCACGCAATGAAGGACACTAGACACTTATAAAGTTTACCACTACAAGTATCCAGTGAACACCAATGCGGCGTCAACACTTTGACGACCCCGGTGCCAAGGCCCATTTTATCACTATTTAATTATAAAAATTGCGATCCTGATTCACTATCTGATAAAAGTTACAATTTAAAAATACTAGCAGTGTTACTTTTCGTTTTGTAGCTTTACTAAACGGTTTTTACTGCACAGTTTGATAGCTAAGAATTGTGTTAGTGACAGGTGAAACATATTTGTTACTAGCAAAACAAAACCCGTTGCGGCGGAGCAGTGCTGCAGAATCGACAACGCATTGCAGTACACAAGATACTCATAAAATTTTATCATTATAAGTATCAAGTGTAATCCAATGCGGCATCTACACGTAGGTGACCCCGGTGCGAAGGCTGGAAACCAGTTTTTATACTATTTAACTATAAAAATTGCGATCCCGATTCACCATCTAATAAAGGTTACAATTAAAAATTACTAGCTGTGGTACTTTTACAGTTTTGTAAAAGTTACAATTAGACAAATGCGTCACTTTTTTTCGGATTGTAACATTTATAAGATAGGACTCATTGGTTAATAGCTAGGAGCTGTGTTAGTAAAAGGTGATTAAATTACTACTTACAAACCAAAACCCATCGTAGAGGACCAGTGTTGCAAAATCGACGACGTAATGCCAAGTACTAGGTACTTATAAAATGTACAATAATAAGTACCAAGTAAATAGCACTTCGAAGTCAAAACGTCAGCGATCCTCGGTAGCAGCTAGGTGACCATTTTATATTACTGTATTTTCTTTTACTGTCTAACTATAAAAAATGCGAACCCAATTCCTTATCCAATAAAAGTTAGGTACAATTTAAAAATACTAGCAGTGGTATGTTCTGTAGTTTTAATAAACGGATTATATTGCACAATTGGACAAATGCGTCACATTATTTTCGGACTGTAACGTTTATAAGATAAGGCTCATTGGTTAATACCTAGGAACTGTGTTAGTGACAGGTGATTACTTATTTATTACTTACAAACCAAATTCCGTTGCAGCGGACTAGTGATGTAGAATCGACAACACAATAGCACAGACCAGATACTCATAAAATGTACCATTATAAGTATCGAAGTGAGTGCCAATGCGGTGTCAACACGTAAACGATGCCGGTGAGAAGACAGGAAACTATTTTATACTACTGTTTAACTACTTACAAATTTCAATTTACAAATTTTAAGAAGTGGTACTTATACAATTTTGTAGCTTTTTTAATTCGTTTTTACTGCACAATCGGACACATGTTTCACATATAAAAAAATATAACGGATTGTAACGTTTATAAGCTAGAGCTCATGGCTTATTAGCCAAGAAATATGTTGGTGACAGGTGATTATATTTTGTAGATCATAAGTCGACCTCATATTTATCTTGCTTTCTTAATCGGCGTCGATATCCAATGGTAAACTAATACAGAAATCAAGATGAATTCCCTTACTGACGTTTGTGCGCAGCATAATATATTACAATAGTGTCAAAACAATGAATGGTAGATCACTTGGATCAGATCTCTATATCCTTTAAAAACAATCTTCCCTATTAGACTATTGTAAAATAAATAGAAAAACCATTTAATGGTTTTTCGAGGTAATGAGATACATTCCTTTAAGGGGAGCATGGTAGAGTTAAAGTAGAGAGTAGGTCACGTAGTATCCCGTACAAAAATTTGCAGTTTAAAAAGGTCATTACCGTAACCTTATTCGCTCTCATAATGCTTTTATGTGAGTTTAAATCAATTCACCGAATTTAAAAGACTTTTTAACACTCTTTACACTGTAAATAATGGTTAAATACTTTACTTAGCTTAACAACTGTTGAATGGCGTAAATTTCAGAAATTGACACGGATATTTCAAATGATGAAGGAGTTATTGAAGCTGGGTAGTAAATTTAAAAATAGACTTCAAAAAAAAAAAATTGCTTAGGATGTTTTTGTCTAGAAATAGGGTATATTCTGCAAATGAGCTCTTCTGTACCACCCCTAACGGGATGTATCATTATTACCTATCACGTAGTTTCTTCTACGTCATGTATTAAGGCGTATTTGCATATGTCTCGGCCGCTTTCGGTTTAACCGTATTCGTTATTTACTATAAAAAAAATGATTACACAGGTCGGTAACCAAAAACGGACTGCGGTCGCGATGTACACAATTAAGTCAATCATAAACCAAAATAATATATTATGTTACAAATAGTGAGCCAAAAATTACTAAGGGAAAATAGACATGACATTATGGAAATAAATAAATCCTAGTACTGCTGTGTCACACACAATGTTTTTTATCCTTATGTGCAGTGCAAGGAAATGTTTATCTAATTCACTTACAAAATTTAAAATCATTAGTCAAAGCTGTTAAAAATGCTAGTCTTTATGGCCCTAATCACGGTTTAATTAAAATGTTAAAAGTACGTTAACAATAGGTGGGTAACTAGAGAGAAAATAATTTGTAAGTGTTACTGCCGTAGGCTTGGGACTTTTGGATGCTCGCTATGGTTCTAGAATCCACGGAGTCGCTATTATGTTAAAATATTTTTTTTCGAAGTCAAAGTCAAAGTGTAAAAGTAATACATGTTAGAATTACGCTGTTATATCGATTGGTAATAACCACGTTATTATGACTGCTATTAATTTTATCATAAATTAATTAGTTATTACACACACATGTCACAGTTCACAGGTGACGCGATATGCATATACAGGGTGAAATCTAATACGTGATACCAATGATCACCTCTGTGTTCTACCCACGAGTATGAACAACTTTCACTATGGGACCAACCCTGAAATATTGAAAAAAAAATCAGCTGTTTCATAGAAAAGTTCAATACGCACTCGACCAAAATGTATGAAGCAGCTGTTTTTTTTTTCGATATTTCAGGGTTGGTCCCATAGTGAAAGTTGTTCATACTCGTGGGTAGAACACAGAGGTGATCATTGGTATCACGTATTAGATTTCACCCTGTATAGGTACGATTTACTTAATTATGCATCCTCTTTGATACTTGCGTTGTGACAGACTCCTGACTGACATCTATTTTACAAATTAAAAGAACACTTGATTAATAAATTGTCAGTTTTGATTAAACACGGTCTAAGCAATTTCTGATAAAATTTAAAATGAATAGTTTTACTACTTGCGAAATTAAGTCCTGGTTAGAGCCGTATAAGGAATTAAAATATGATGAAGAAAAGTTTTGTATATTTTGTTCTTTATGTGATGTATATTTCAAAGCCGGAAAAAAAGTGTTTATTGTTAACCATGTTAAAAGTGTATCCCATCAAAATAACTGTGGTGAAAATAGCTTGTTGTTAGATTGGATAGAGCCTTACCACGAACTAGCAGTAAGTGAAGACAAGCCCCACAATTATTGCTCCGCGTGTGTGATACTACCTTGAAACTCAAAAAGTCGATAATTATGATAGATGATTATGATGCACTGCATCAAAAAGCCTGTACCTCATCAAAAATTTAGAAGTAGCGACTAATATTAGATTGAAAAAGAAATGTTTGTTATTGTTACTTAAAGTATTTGTTTTAGTTTATTTTGTTTACTAGCAATAGAGTATTTTATTATTGGTAATTATATACATACAAGTTGTATGTACTTATCCACTTTGACTTTGACTTCTAAAAACATATTTTAACATAATGGCGACTCCGTGGATTCTAGAACCATAGCGAGCATCCAAAAGTCCCAAGCCTAGATTGGATACAATAATCTTTATTTATACATAGTTATGAAACTTATGAATCATTAGAGCACGTCAACGTAGATTAAAAACACAATATTACTTGCATATTATTATTGTGTTTACGAAGACACGTCCAAGTGCCTAATAATTAAGAAAGTAAGTAGTGCGGAAATAAACAGTAAATCACTAATTATTACACAAATATATATCTTGTAAGTAGTCAGTAAGTTGGTAGTATGCAAGTAAGTACGTGCGTTAATAGCACGGAAATAATCGAGGAACATGCAAACAACTGCCAAGTAAGAAAGCAGCACGAAAGTAAGTACTACGCAAAACACTAGTGTAAATAATAATACTGTGATAAGGTAAGAGTAAAAATGCCCGAGATAACTCCCGCGTGCATGATACGTCACCGCTTGTGCTAGGCAGGCGTCCCGTCGTGTTTGGAGCGCGCCTCCGTCGCGTGCCCACTGCGTCGGTTCGCAGCGGAGACGCAACGCGGCATGCGAGACCCGCCGCCACGTGACAAGCGACGCCATCGACGAAACTAGTGACGATGCGCTGTTCCCCACTTGCTCCGGTGAGCCTGGAAAAACGATGACAATTAATTTTCAGCAGAGGGTTTTCAAGACGCATGGCGGCGCTAAGTTTGCATTTTTTGGTAAAATGTAAATTTGCAGCTAATTTGACATCACACTTTTGTTTCATTTTTATTTACATTGTTTTTTATTAATTGGACATTAATTTGATTGTTTTTTATTGCGTCCTGTATTTTTTACTAAGGATTATGATTATGGATGTTTATGACATAAGGAACAGAGTAAACTGACTAATAAAGTAGAGGACAGCACTAAATTTTCAAATAAAATATAGGAGAAAACACCAACTTTTTCAAACGTAATATTGAGTGTTGATTATACGATATAAATTCTTATCGATCTTCAACAATTTTGTACAAACAGAAAATCTATACGAGCCAGTCATCGTAATAGTTTTTTTTTAATGTAGCTTTTTTATGTGATAAATCAATTAGGTTCCAAAAGTTCGTATCTTAAGTTAAAATTTATTTAAATCATAATGCTTACTCCTTTAGCTCTATTCCTTAAATCATTTGCATCAGAAAACTATTCTGGTATGTTGGGTCGATAATAATATTTGTAATACCTATAATGTATTACATAATTTATACTCGTAAAATTGCAGAAAAAACGAGGGTTGTTTAAAAAAAGTGGTCTGTTTTTGAAATTCTTCATGAGAAATAAATGTAATAAATGTTTTTGTCATACTCTTTGCTAATGAGAGGTCCATGCAGAAAACCGTTTATAGGTTGGTTTTGTTTGTTTGTATGTATATTTTTTTACTGAATTACTTGAAATATGAAATATAATGGGCTGGCTATATACTATCGTCAACTGATGAACCAACAAGTCTTAAGATGAATAATTTTTTTATAAAAATAGGTTGAGCTGCTCAACTGTTTTTGGGTCTGAAACGAGTTCGTCCGACGATTTTTATGTAAATTTGAACTTGTTTATGCATGTTTTGACAAATTATTTCAGATACAGTACTAGTAGTACTTGCTTAAGTTTCATAACTATGTATAAATAAAGATTATTGTATCCAATAACACTTACAAATTATTTTCTCTCTAGTTACCCACTTCCTTTATTGTTAACGTACTTTAAACATTTTAATTAAACCGTGATTAGGGCCATAAACACGTAGTACTGTATCTGAAATAATTTGTCAAAACATGCATAAATAAACAAGTTCAAATTTACATTAAAATCGTCGGACGAACTCGTTTCAGACCCAAAAACAGTCGAGCAGCTCAACCTATTTTTATAAAAAAATTATTCATCTTAAGACTTGTTGGTTCATCAGTTGACGATAGTATATAGCCAGCCCATTATATTTCATACTTCAAGTAATTCAGTAAAAAAATATACATACAAACAAACAAAACCAACCTGTAAACGGTTTTCTGCATGGACCTCTCATTAGCGAAGAGTATGACAAAAACATTTATTACATTTATTTCTCATGAAGAATTTCAAAAACAGACCACTTTTTTTAAACAACCCACGTTTTTTCTGCAATTTTACGAGTATAAATTATGTAATAGATTATAGGTATTACATCAAAATACTGTTTTTTCAGAGTTTCACGAAAACTGGGATGGATTTAAGTTTTCAAATAAAAGCTCGAGGTACATTATAAAAGGAAAAAGTCTGGAGAAGTCAAGTTCTGCTTCTCAAAATCTCAAGTAGATAAAAAAACGCATTAAAATGTGTAAGAAGTATAAGAATTAAACTAACAAACACATTTAAATCGAGAGAACATGGCCAAGAATAAAAAAGATTCCTTCGAATTGGGGGCCTCCTTTTTGAAGTCGGCTAAAAAACAATCTTACACAAGCACCGCGGCATAAGCGTTCTTTTCTTCTGAATCATATAGATGTTGGTTTTACAACTCCATACAAAAGCCGGACAACACAAATTATTTGCTTGTACATTATAGAATTAAAAGTGGCCCGAGAACCAACAGGTTTTAACTTGTAGCGTTTGAGAACTGGTAATGCGTATGTTAGGATTAAGGCCTCGCAAGTTACAGTGGGACTGCTCGACTGGGACGAGTTGAGAGATAGAAGCATTTGCAATGGAACAGAGAAACCAGTCTCGAAAAAAAAAGATCCTTACCTCGTTCGTTGATAGCAGCGGCAACGGCAGTCTCGTAATCTTCAGCAGATGACTCCACCGCGTCAGTCAGGTGCTTCAGCAACGCTAGATTGCTCTCTCTAGCCGCCGTATCAATTCTTGTGTCAGGCAACACGCTTTCTTGGACTTGGGGGTTCTAAAATAATAAATATATTTTTTGTTTATCGGCGTATTTCATCCTGCACTTATGCTAGAGCGAGTAAGATTCGCCAGGCCGCCCGCGAGAACATAGAAATGTATTTTGGTTGTTATTTCAAGTTTTCGTTTAGTACAAAGTACCTGACTTTGTAGTCACTTACTTGGATATCCCTATTAATAATAAACACGTATGTGTTGATGCTAGCGTACTGGTGATACTTCAAACATATGGGATAACTGGCGGAAACAAGCAATATATAAATGAGACACATGATTCCAAATGCTTTGGACTTATCGATAATGTACGATATACTCGTATTATCTGGTGAGTTAAAGAATATAGCTAAGAAAACAGGTTTAAACTTCCATTGAAATAAATTGGAAAAGGATAAAAAACTCTGAACATTTCTACGCAGTTATCAAGTTAAACGTGTCGCTCGGGCGGCGTCGCGGGTCGCTATGCAGTTGCACGAGGCACCACTCAGGGATATATATTTTATAAGCTGAAGACGCAAAGGCTTTTGTTCGCAATGATGGACGTATTAGATAAAAGACATAAGAGATAATAGGTCAGAAGTTCAGTGAAGAATACAATGTTTTACACGGGTAGGCACCCGATGGATAAACTTTTGTAAAGGTTTATTTGCATAGCTATAATAATAACGTTTCAAACTTTTATACAACTGAGAAGCTAAGAAAACTTATACTTATTTGTTGTTGTTGAAGTTTAACATAAATAATATAAATTTGTTTGTTAGGCGAAGCAGCGTGCGCAATACGCTCGATCTCTGAATTTTCTGACACACAGCAACCGTTTCAGTTTGTTTGCAAAGGGGCTATATACAAGGTTCCTAGATATATATTGCTTCATATAAAACTACTTGTTATGGGTTATGTATGTGGCAATCGATTTCATACATTGTGTAGAATGTTAACGTTGTTTTAAATTCTAGGAAATCTAAGACAAAAATTTAAAAATAAAATGGCAAGTAAAACATAATTTTTAGGGATAATATTTAAGTCTCGAATGGCCCAAGCAATTTTTATGAAAGTTACTTAATAAACACAATAAATTTAAAAATTCTAAAACAAATTCAAATAGGTTCGCTCGCGTTATGCACAAACAGACGGCTATAAACTTGGCTAGGTAGTTTAATATATTTTTTCACTTGCGTTGCAACTAAATAAAACAAGTCTAACAAAAATCAAGTTTTAAATATTCGTTTGCGTGTTTTTAAATATTTTACCGAATCCATATCAGTACAGTATACAGTGTCGAAAATAAGTCGGCCCTGGAGGGAAACTACCTTCAATACTTAAGTTGGCTCATTTTACTTAAAGGAGACATTTTAAAAAGAGCCAAAACTGCATTCAATGATTTTCTAAAATTCACTTGTCTCTACCGGGAATGCAATCCAGCTTTCATTAGAATAGAATAGAATAGAATAGAATAGAATAGAATAGAATAGAATAGAATAGAATCACTTCGCCCTCACTTGTATAATATGTTTTGGAGTAATTTAATGAAAATGGAATTTTCATATTGATATAAAGTTATAGTATGAAGAAGAAGTAGTTTAAGATATTGACAGAAATAAGTTTAAATAGAATTTGCAAAATTACTTCCTTTTACGGGATAAATGATTCTTAGATGTAGAATGAAAAGCTAAAACCAAAATGCCAGTAAAGACAACTGCATAACAGAATAACGATACAACCAATTGTAAAAACTCAATGAGATCCATTAGATTGGTTATTTAAAAAATACTGATATTTAATCAACTTGTATAGACTTCCTCGGAACACGTTAGCACAACTGTTCGCAGAAAAATTGTGATACTCGTATCTATGTGCTCGGCGCAACCCTTTTTATATACGGCTAAGGAATGATGTGAAGAATTTGGCAAAATTTAAATAGGTCGCGATGCAAAACACAATTTTAAAGCTTAAGATTATAGGTTATTGGCTATCTGAATACTAAAAGAACACACAATGCACGCAAATAAAACTGAATGGGCGGAAAAATTATTGAAAAACCAGCAAATGACGTTATTGTACCCCCCCTAAGCCAATAAGCAGTATCTTAAATTCAATCACCAAAGCAGATTCAAATCTATACTGCCAATAATAAGGTTGATATTACTACAGACGGTTTATCTTAGTTACTGCGTTTTTTCATAGGACGGCAGAGGGGTTACCTCATTGAAAATGATGAAAAACAAAATCTAAGATCGTTTGAGAGCTGATAACTTCTTTCTTCTTTGGCATTGTTTACTCACAATAATAGAGTTTGAATTTAAAAAACGCTTCATAATCAGTTTAGGCTTTTACGCCTTAACGCCTTCACTGCCAGCGACGCATAGGTATATGCGTTCACTGTCATACAAGTTTGTTCCTGGGCCACGCCTAGTGGCAGTGAATGCGTTAACCAAAGAGACGGCCTAAACATCTAGCACCCTTTTTATATGGATTGTGTGCAAACACAACACACCACATAAAAACATATAAAAAAAAAGGTTTAAAATCAGATTTCCTGAGCCGCTATTTATACTCGACTAAAATACTCACACCAAAACATCCTTACAAAGTTGTATATTCGCAACGTAACATAGTTAAGTATACAGAATAGAATAGAGTAGAACACCTTATTTTTAGGCAACAATGCGGCCCAAGAATTACTTAGCAGTCTAAGATACTAGCAATAATATAAGTCATTAACCTAAGATATGTCTTATTTTTAAACCCTTTCGCGACAACCAGCCGTAGGTTATGTAGTTTCCGAAGATCATACCCTCGCCTCGGCAAGAATTTTCTTTCTAAGTAGGTTGATAGGTCTTTAGGTATAACAGAAATATAATAGTAGGAAGACACTCTTGGAATAAAGACCAGTCTAAAGGGCGCCACAGACTAACAGTTTACTGCAGGCCGCCTGAGAGTCCCAATTCTGTGAAGAAATATTTATGGAACCTTAACCTCCTGAGGTTCCTTGTACTAATAGAAGTACATAATACAACTATTGAATTAAAGATCTAGAGCAAAGGAAGTAATGTAGAATTTCTTTTGTTTTTATAATTAATGATCATTGATCAAATTAGAAAATTGACTTTATTTCATTCATGATAGATTCATATTCCACTGTCAAATTTAGTTTTATGGTGGGCCTTAGGACTGTTAGTCTGTTTTCACCCCTTCACTTGAAAATTCAATGTCAAGTTCACGAAGAAACAGAGTCATAAACAAGGCAACAGTATAAGTCTACAAAATAATGCACCCACCTTTCTCTTTCCATTCAAGGTATCTAACAGACATTTATAAGAAACGTGCTCCAAGCTAGCAGAGCTCTTGAAATCATGCTGTAAGCTCCCCCTCTTGGTACAATCTATCTCTTGTATGTCATCCATTTTGCTTTTCGCTGGTGACCGAACCGATCTGAACGAATGATTGAGGAGTTTTCGCTCACTACGCTCGAAGTAGTCATTATAGAACTCCAGGTCCGGCTTTTTCTTTTGGCTTATGTTGGGGACGCTAGACGAGAGGGTGGGGGGGTCGCCGGTAGGAGAGGTGTCCTTTGAGCTGGAGGATGACGACGGAAGTGTGTCATAATCTGAACTGTGCAGGTCTAGAAGGCTTAGCTGGTCAATCAGCCGTTTGATTGTTGACATTGTCTGAAAAAAAAAGTATTTTCGAATAAGTATAATAGGTAATTTAATTTTCACTGAGTATGTGATATAACAACAAGTAATGTATTATCATGATCGTTCATCATCATTATCGTCATCATAACAACAAGTAATAAAAATAAAATTATTGCTTTATCTTAATGTTGGACGGCGGTGGTACTGAACCGTTCGAGTGCGTTCCCGACTCGCACTTGGTCCTTTAATAATATGCCATACCCTAA
Source organism: Acleris laterana (assembly GCA_963966035.1). NCBI lineage: Eukaryota > Metazoa > Arthropoda > Insecta > Lepidoptera > Tortricidae > Acleris > Acleris laterana. The sequence continues at coordinate 9,536,432 of OZ014438.1, forward strand.
TTATTGATGAGCAAACTATCATTTTCCGACCCCATTTTAAAACTCCATCCCATCTCCAACGAATAATTAAAAACATATTTTCATGACCTTTTTCCCAAATAGTTTTACAACGATGACAAAGTTTACGTTGACAGCTTCTGTATTGCTACTATTTTGCGCTCATTCCCAAAATACCAGTATTTCAAAATACCAAACTACTGTTTTTACCAGGTTCTCAAAAAACCAGATTCAAAATGTTGGGTAAAGATAATAAATAATACCCTAATTTGTATGTTTAGTTTTGGGATTCCGATATATTGAGAATCAGGTATTTTGAAATACTGGTATTTCGGGAATGAGCGCATCTTGGTGCCTTACGCCTTACCCTAAAAATTGCCGTCCCTAAAGTGACTACAACACAATATAAAAAAAAACTGGACAAGTGCGAGTCAAACTCGCCCACCGCGGATTCCGACAAAAATTGTAGGTAGGTAGATACATAAATACCCTGGTTTTTTGTGATTTATTTAAAAATGTATAGGTTTTAGATTTTTCTAGTAGTATAAGACGGCCAAATGTCATAGTTCTAGGTCACTGGTAAATACCCTATGTATTTTGATTTCCTTGAAAGTTTAAAAATATACGTTTATTGCGGTATAAACGCACCATCATGTTTTTGCGTTACTCCTAACTTAAAAGTTTGATTTTTCCATATCTTCAAGGGACTGTCGAGTTGAGTATATGGTTTTAATTTCAACTCGATCCCTTACGCGTTCCCAAGATAAATAGTCTTGACAGACAGACGGACTGACGGACAAACAGACATGGCGAAACTATAAGGTTTTTTTTTCGACTACGGAACCCTGAAAACGACTTCAAACTTACTTGGCTCTCAGTTTCCCTATTTATTCTCAGCGGCCAGTCAATGACGGCCAATGATTCTTCAATAGCTGTAGACTCCCATAGAGAAAGCATGCTTCTAACTTTGCTCTTAATATCTGAAAACCAATATTATTTATGAGCATAAAAATAAATATCGGGAGACAATCTTGCACTAATTGCCTTAGTTACAAACTAAGCTCTACGGTTGTACAGTCAGCATCAAAAGTAGCTAAGCAGAATAACATGCTCAAAATGATCTAGACACGACGGATTCTCTTGAAAATAGAGTCGAGTGCAGATCATATTGACCTATTCGGTAGCGTAGCTACTTACTAGACAACGATAAAGGTACATAATAATGGAGAAATGCATAGATAAGACCCGAGATTCTTGAACAAATAATTGCCCTTACCGGGATTTGATCCTACCTACTCGTACTACCAACTAGGCTAAGCTCGTCGTGTCATCGCGTAGCATGGGTAACCCATCATTTTATCGAATTCCACTTCATCGATTGCATCATTTCATAGAATTTAATTTCATCGAACGCTGTTTCCTGCTGAAACCATGATGATTTCATGATATCTTAAACATTAGTGACGTAGCTTAGGTTAGGTTAGCTCAAGTAAGACTTGAGTGATGATGATGATGATGAAATCCATTTATCCCTCATCAGGGACATAGGGCTCGTAGAAGGGAATTCCATTTTGCTCGATCCTGAGCAACCACCTCAAGTTCACTCCAACTCTGTCCAACGGAAATGGCCTCCTCTTCAACTGAGCGCCTCCAGGTGTTACGGGGGCGTCCTGATCTTCTTTTCCCCTGAGTATGCCAGGTTAAGCCTTGCTTGGAGATGTGGTTATCGGGCCGCCGCAGCACATGACCAATCCAACGCCATTTCCTCAGCAAGATCTCGTTAGCCAGCGGTTTCTGGTTTGCTAGCTCCCACAGTCTAGTATTTGAGATAGTCTTTGGCCAACAAATCCCCAGAATACGCCGCAGACACTTGTTAACGAAGACCTGAAGCTTGTTAGTAGTCTCCTACTTGAGTACCAAAAAAAAATCTCACGCGGCGAGAAATGCCTTTCAATTAAATAAAAAATCAGCCTAATGATACGATCTTTGAAATGTGTTTCGATAAAATAATAGGTGCCCCGTAAGTAGCATGATTACATCATACACTGAAAAAAAGAAATAGCTGAACTTGTTAGGCTACTTGACGTTTAGCCAAAATTTAATACTTAAGAACCAAAATAATGTTAATATTGCAAAACTGATTTTGGAAGACATCACTTAACTGGTTATGTTATTTGGAAGTTATTTTATAGTTACTATTTTTTACAGCTAATATTTACTAATATCAATATTTTATTACTGGTAGACAAACTCATGCGTTTGTTATTAAAACCATACGTTAAGTAGCATTTAAACAACTCACTTATCTAATTTAGTTTTATATACTTTATCAAATAATAACTAACATGCGATGTTAGTGTAGCTTTTTTTTATTTGCAAATGTTTAACAATATGAGAGTAATGAGTAACTAAACCAAAAACCTAACGCGTCTTACTAAATTTTCTTAATGTTTTACAAAACATTTTAGAATTAGTTAAAATTACATTTTAGTAAGCAATAACAAAACAAGTTAGTTATTAAACCATACGTTTAATAGCATTTTACCAAATTAGTAGGTATCTAAATTAGTTATACACTTTATAAACTAATTACTAAGTTGCGATGTTGGTGTAGCTTTCTTTGTTTGCAAATGTTTAACAATATGTGAGTAATAAGTAACAAAACCTAAAACATAACGAGTCTTATTAAATTTTCATAACGTTTTACAAAACACTTTATGAATAGTTTAATATATTTGTCCACCAGTTTGTTGCTAGCTACATAAACGCGCCCCCGCCCCGCTATTTTCCCTTCGCAGTTTGAAAAAGAAACGTGTTCGTTCCTGTTTGATTTGGGCCATCACAAGTATTGGGTGCCTCAGCCAATATTGCGCAATTTAAATATTAAATTAAATAAGTAATAGTGATATTTCAATAAATAGTGATCTGTACCGGTACCTAGATAATACTACACAAAAAACAATATGTACTGTATGGTGTTTGTGAGGTATTTAAGAGACCTCAGAAGATTTCGCCGGGGTATGGAGAAGGCTGTTAATCCCATCGCAGATTACCTTCGGTCATGGGGACTAGAAATGTATATAGAAACATTCACAGGTATGTGTTGTTTTATGTGATTCCTGTTTGAAACTCTTCCTAGATACCTACTGCCTATATATGTATAATAAGTTAGTTGTAATGTTGCGATTTTGTAAGTATTTAACGATGCTACTTAGTTTTATTTTGCTTGTTATTCACTTGCAATCGGGCGCCGCCGCCGGTAGGCACGAACTACCTGCGCCAAGAGGAAATTATCGCTATTCGCAGGTCGAGTTTCCAGGACTTCCAGGTCCAGTTTTACAATAAGTACCTTACCTACTCTTACTCAGACCTCATTATTCTTTGGTAACTAGGTAGTACCTAGATGCGTTGTGTGTAAAATGTGCCATGTGGGTACACACGGGCACTACTTTAACTTCGTCTATTGCTATCCCTTTTGCTCTCGATGCGTAACTAATACGCAAGAAAGTGACGTTGCGATCCGAACTTCGAATTTCAAATTTTGCCATTTGGCCCCGGAACGAGCACGACATGATAAAAATGGCGCGCGTCGAAGCGCTTGTACCTTACACTATAATTATAATTTTGTCCTCTTGTTAGTAAATAAGTAAGTGCCTAGTTGCCTACGCTACGCCGACGTCGGCGCGGCGGCGCACGTTGCACAATGCAAGACTACTCCTTTATCTTGTTATTTTTAGATAGATATGCAATGTTTTTTTAATCATTTTTTATTTTTTACCAGGACATGCCATTGATATCGAGACCCTACAAATGCTGTCCGATGAGGACATAAAAGAACTTGTACCAGTCATAGGTCACAGGGCGAAGTTGACTGCTCAACTAAAATTACTAAGTAAAACAAATAACTGATTCGGTTCCCCAGGTAAGGAAGAATTGCTGTAATATTCGCCTTATGCTTGACCATGGTAGGAATGCTGTTATACTTATAATTACTTTAAGTAGTCCCGGGTTCGATTCCCGGTCAGGACAATTATTTAAGTGATGATTGAGAGTATTCTGTTCCCGAATCTTTGATGTTTTCTATGTATATAAGTATTATTTCTCTATCTAAGTATGGTTATCATTGTCTACTATCCATAATACAAGACGAGAGCTTTGTTTGGGACTAGGACAATTTGTCTGAGATGTCCCCAGATATATTTATTTATATTAAGGTTCCATAACTTGAAAGTTAAAACCGGAGCCAGAATAACTTAAACTGCCATTTTACCACCCAGGCTAACATTTAAAATAACCAATAGTCCCAATTTAGGGTTTATAAAATGTTTAGTTTTCAAGTTATTTATAACCACAATCATTTTATATCTAATATTTGCAGGACAACACATATGTAAGTGAGACGGGGTAATCATATGATATAGTCTTTGAGGACCCAGGGACTTTCCAAGGACATGGACTTGCCAAGCTCGAGGATCTGAACATTTTCAGCTACAACAATTTTTAAACTAAGTTATTATCACTTGATTTTCTAGTTTTTATTTATGTGATGGGAATAATGTACAAATTTACAGTGTAATATTACATAATATAACACTAGTTATTGTTATTATAATGATAACTTAATATAAAGTTGAATTTAAGCAAGCAGTAGGAGTTTAAGAATCTTCATATTCCTGTATATTATACAGTGAGTGTGTCCCGTGTTAAGGTGCACAAACGAATAGGTATGAAACAAGATGCAATTACAAGAGCAAAAAAAAAATGTGTCATTAAGTAATTAATTAGACCCAAGTAATTAAGCGTAATGCAATATCTTCGCGTTCATCTAGTGGTCAAAGATATTAATTACTAAATGACACTTTTTTTTTTGCTGTTGATTTTGTTTATTATCATTTTGCTTTTATTACTAATAAACGTTCCTTTCAGTGCATTTTTTAAATAAAGAATTATATAAGTAATGTTTTGTTTTATTTTTGGATTTATGCTATCAATCCACTAAGGGCTACTGCATGGGTTTTAAGTCATTTGTATTCATTTTCATTACTTATTTGTAAAAGATAGTTCAGAGCATATTTAATTTAATACACTATACTTCACTCATATTTTATTTACAGCCTAACATCGAACTGTATGCTGCAGCCCTAAATTACCTAGCAGCTATACTGGGTGTCCCACGGCAGCCACGGTTACGCCATAAGGAGGATAAATACTTTCAAATATTGTAGATAGGTAATAAATTACTCTATGGGGTTATAATGGGGCTAAATTTTTTCAACAGTATTAGTATAATATAAAAATAAAGTCTTGATAGTGTAATTAAATTCCTGTCTACAATATTTGACAGTATTTACCCTCCGTATGACGTAACCTTGGGGCGCGCCGTGAAGTAAAATAGATAAACTGTTAAGTAACTTTTAACTAAATTAATTTGTTAGGAACAATGAAACAAATCGGTTACAAGCTACAAATCATTTAAATAACCATACGCAAACTGTTTATCTATTTTAAATTAAATAGTTTAATAACCATTAACAAAATAGGTAATTTACGAATAATCAAACAGGTATGTTACCAGAAGCCTAATTTATTAATTAACTTTAACCAAAATAAGTTGTTAGAAACAATCAAACAATTCAGTTTCCAGCTGCCGAACGTTTAAATAACTATACACTAACTACTTATCTACTATTAGATGATCCAATTTACAGTCGGTAACATAAATGTTTATCTATTTTGAAGTAAATAGTTAAACTATAAACTAAATAATTTATTTACGAATAATCAAACGGCTATGTTACCAGATGCATTATTAATTAATTAATCAACAAAACATTTCAACTAATTTAGCAAATCTATTTCGCTACTTTCAGTCAACCTAATTGATTATTTCATATTAAACAATTTGTCTGTGGTAACTAAATGAAATCCTGGAAATAACTTAGTAATTTGCTGGAAATAAATAAAACTGTTGAATTACTAATTAAATGTTGTGCCACTACTTAAAACTAAGCAGTTTTGTTAATTACTAATAAATTAATTTAATCACAATCAAATAAAAGGGATTACTTCATAACAAGTGAACTTATTTTACTGAAGTGGTTTTAGCTACTAGTAGGCCTTAGTTTTGTAGTCACTCAAGTTTGGTTACAAGCAGCTAAAAAATTTGCTACTGTTAGCAAATCTTTTTTTTCAGTGTAAATAATAGTTCTCAAAATAATTGTACATTTAGGGAGAGCTTTAGACATTAATCTCTCATTTGACGACACGATTAGCCTAGTGACCATGCCTACACTAGGAGTTGCAAGTTCGATTCCCGGTTAGGGGAAATAATTACTCACCCTCCACAACGGCAGCCGTGTCTGCCCCCCTCCCCATCTGCAGCATCATGCTGACTCGCTCTGTCCCTCTTCTCGCTTGCTCACACAATTGTCGCGTCGCGACCACGTTGTCGTACTCTGCTTGTATCTTATTGACCGTAGCAGAGTTGAAGGCAGCATTTGTGCTATTGATGTCTTTGGCTTGTTGTACTAGCCTGTAGAGTATTAATATACTAGTATTTATAATTCCACAAAGACTACGGCATGAGAATTTAAGGATAAAAGTTTAAAATGAAGCGCATGACACTCCTTGGATAAAGAGGGGGATTCAACGATACCTCTATAAAATTGATTCGTCGTAGATTTACATTCATATACCTACAAGATGTTTGGTAGTCAAGTGCAAGGACTTCCAGGTATGGCAAAAAAACACTCAGTTCCTAATGATTCTTCTGATGTAAGACATTACTGAAATCCTTAGATAAAACAAATTATTTTAAAGATGTTCAGTGGCATGGTTATTTTCACAAAAACCGTTAGGTCCTAAACGTTCAAAAAGACCCATCTGTAATCCCCGCAATCATCGCTAACGCAACCCCCTGTATACACCTGAAAACTGAACACCCGTCTTAGATAGTCGGGGTAAAAAGTATAACTCTCACCGTATAAGTCCGCCGTTGCGCTCGTTCTTATGAGCATGCGCAGCAAACGCGCCGGCGGTGATGACGTCATGGAACCCGGTCTTGTTCAGGGTGTCGTTGTGGACCCACATCCTCTGCAGGTGCAAGTTCACCGGTGCAAACTCCAGGCTTGCGTGGTCTGTCCACATACATAATTCAAGTTTGCATAGTGTCATCCCATTTAATGATAAACCATTGTCAAATGCTCAACAACATTTTTATGTCTATGTATATTTTGAAATAGGTAATCTTCATGACTGTGGTATGAATAGATTGAATAAGTGAACGATATTTTTTATATGTCTGTATAATAGACAAAGGTTGTACAACACCGGCTAATTAATAATCGTCCTACGACCAAAACTTATTGATGGTCATAGAATAATAGCTAGCTCATTAATTAGGTCGACAGTCATAGATATTTAGAAAGGGGGCCTTCTAAGGTCCAGATCCTACTTATACTGCCAGGGGCGGTAGAAACATGCTATGTTCATGTTTGAAACCGACACAAGGATTTACTTGACAATTGGGGAATATTCATGACTTTTTTCACAGCCTCATGTTACATACAGTTGAGAAAAAACATTTTTTGAATAGCTATAAAATTAACCAAGATATACTTGAGCCAACAAAAACTTGTTCCTATCGCGTTTGCTTTCGCAAAACAGAATTTAACTTTGAGTTTATATGGCCGACTCCAATGACGTCACAATGCACTGCGGATCTCTCTGTCTAATTAGCAGTTTAAAATGCTTGTAACATCCGTATTTCTTGAGCTACGGCAGTAAATAAGGACTGCGTTTGAGAGATCTATGTGAAAGCTCTGCGCATGTGAGAGAGAAGTCCGTTCCACAACTCCACCTCAACTGCTTGTTCTGCAACCTGTCTACAGATCTCGACAAAAGAGCAATAGGATGTACAAAGGACCTTGTGTCTGGGCGACCTTTCCTCATCCCACTAACCTTTCTTGCAGCTCGGCTTGAAGTAAGCCTCGGGGCTCGCAAGGCAGCGTCGGCAGTGGCAGTAGTGCTTTAGTAGCCCCAAGTGCACGCTGACCAGCTCTAACTGCTTATTCTGCCAATACCCACAGATTTCGCCGACTGATAGTAACTCTTCTAGAAGCTCCTTTTCACGTTCTATGAATATATCCCTGAACAAATCAAATACAAATTGAAAGTTTCTCTAAAACTCTGGTAGGTAGAAATTACAAAGAATCACACGATTCATAAAATAAGTCACACTTACAGTAATTCCGTTGGCATTTGAAAGCACATCTTCGCCTCAGCCATAATTTCATGAACCGTAATGTCTCCCCCTAGCCCCGAATGGAACCTGTACGTCACTTGGTGACTATTCACAAAGTTCTGCTTCAATAACGTCCCGTAAGACGGGAACTTTAATCTTAAGCCCAGTCTCGGTGGAAGCGACTGAGATCGTCTATGGCAGAGTAGTTTTTGAGGTATGTCTATGCTGTTTTTGTCGTTGGTATGACTAGGGCTGGTGCCGATGTACGAAGGTTCGAGGCTCCAACCATTGATGGTGACGAAACCGACGGTCTTGTTCTCCCTAGTTGACAGGGCTACTCGAAGACGCTGTGCTTCCTGAAAAAATATTTTGACAATTGAAGGGACGACGTAAATGTTCATGGTCTGTAAAACCTACTTGCAATTATTGTCAATGAGTAATGTAATTGAGATACAAATATTCTAATACAGATGGGCGCTTTCGGATACACTTCAACCCTATTAGGATCTTTTGTGTAAGTAATGTGCCGCATACATTATATTCGTTGTAAATTAATTTTTTCTTAATAGCTCAAAGGTTAACTGGAAGAGATCCCTTAAAGGGATAAGTCCGCCTTTGTACATCCCTGTTATATTTTTGTCTATTTTATAATCGTTATCTGTTATTTGTGCAATACACATACATACATACATAAACTCACGCCTTTATTCCCAAAGTGTGGTAGGCAGAGCTACAGAATTTCCAACAACTATAAAAACTTTTTGATAATTCTGTAACCACATTTTGCACACTTAGGCGAAGATGTTTACCAGTGTATTAGTGACAGGTTGCAAGCCCATCGCCTAACAGTACTACACGCCTTTATTACCTTAGTCGGCTTTTACGACCTCCACGGAAAGATACGGAGTGGCACTATTCTAATCCGGCTACGTACAGTCAACGTCAAAAGTAAGTGATCAAAATCAACATTTCAAAATATCTATTGTCATGGCATCCCAAATATAACATGTTATATTAAAGTGCTAAATTAATTGATGTTTTAATTAGTCAAAAGAAAGTGATCATAACAGCTGTACAAAACAGAAGCCTGACATGACATTTCTATCAAAAGCGTCAAACGTGAATTGAATACCAAAATAACGACATTCCAACAATATCGGCAAAAGAAGGATTTATGGCAAATAATTCCAAGATGTAATAAAAACTTATTTTAAATCTTGGCGTAAGGGAGATTGATTTTGTCACTTCGCATGTTTTTCGACGAACATAACCGATATTAACCGAAGTACTCCGAGGTTGTCCCAAAACCAAGATTTTATAGTTAAAACTTTAATTCGAAATGTTCAACGATGACTTAAACTGTCATTGAGTTTTCAAAAATCGAAATAATGGTGATCACTTATTATGACACGTTATTGAGCTCATTTACTTTTGATCAACTACAATAGTCCGTAGCATTTGACTTAATGTATTGTATAGATAATTTTGGGACCCTATTTCATCAGTTTCTTTTGCTGTTGACTGTACCACACGGGGAATAAAGTGTTCACATACATACATAAAATATATACATATTTTACTTATTAAAATAAAGATTATACACTATTGCTAATTAGTATCATTATAATTGTGTACATACCTATCACAACGATTAACAATCGTAGCACATTTTGCTATCTTGGACTTGAAAAAGGACTCGATTGAACTTTGAAGCAATGTCACAAAAAAATATGGTAAACATCTATAATTAATTTCTTAGGCAAAATGTTATACTTAGATGATATAATGGCGAACTTGGCGAAGACGTTGTTATGCGAAAATGACTAAGTGCTCTTACGTGTTTCGACGTAACCATCCAATTAATAAGAATCCTTCAAGACTTAACATGGACGTCCAAGTTTTCTTCGGAAAAGCGCAGGTCTTGTTATAAATTATAGAATCTTTCCTGGTACGACAGACATCAAAGATACGTTTACATTTTCTTACAAACATATCTTTGACATCGTTGTACTAACAATGTCCGGGTCGATGGGCGCTTTATTAAAACTATAACGAACGAAGTCATAGCATGAACTGTTACTACCTGCAGCCAGCCCTAGTTGGCAGCAATATTATTATACAATGTATTGCAACGCAGTTTATAGCAATATAACTTAAAATGGAACCTACATTCGGCATGGCACGTTATGCTCTTGCCCGTCTTTTAGAGATCCGTACCAAAATGGTTATAAAAAGGAGCCCTTAAGGTGAGATTTCGATGCCCGGGAGATGAAAACTGAAAGCGTTTATTTGATTACATTTCAAAACCACTTTTACTATAGTTTTCCGTGATATACTTTTTGATTTAACGCCAAAAAATTACAAAAAAATATCAATTCTGAGATACCTATATTAGCGCGATAATTTTTTACATTCCGCCTCCATTAAGTTTTGGCCTACGCACTATCGAAGTATTCCATAACCTATGTACTTCGAAAATTAAGACGAATTGAATGACACCTTATATTTCAAAATCTGACAAGCCGTTCAGGCTGCGTGTACCATGGAAATTCCTCTCAAAATGGAAGCATCAAACAAAGTATTATAAATAATGTATATACATTTGGAAGGGGCTATTTATTAGCTTAGATTTAAGACCATTTTATACATAATGTTTAACAACGTCGAGTGTAGAGTTTCTAAGTTTTAATGGAGTGAGTGCAACATGGATGGTGTATCTGTTGTTTTTGTGTGTCAGTGGTGGCAACGTAACGCGAAATGAAGTAAAAGGAGTTTTTTTTATTATAAGAAGGCTTGTTTAACCTGGATGATTCTTAGTAGTTTTCATTAAAATCGATTGAGGCATTCGATTTTAATGAAAAAAAAAACAAAAGAGATGTCATCGTCATCGCCAACCCCCCCCCCCCCCCCCCCCCCAACCCCACCCCTGAACCACCGAACTCCGTTGACAACAAGCGGCAAAGGCAAAGCACCTCGCCAGGAATTAAATTGTTCTTTGCATTAAACATTGTTTATACTATTATTTATTATAAACATTTTTAACAAAACAGTATTTATATTAGGTATATTAAATATGGTTTTGATCTTTGTCCAAATTTCACTCCGCATACCTTTTTTCTTAAATAGCACGAATGTGATTGTGTTAAGTAAAGCTAGCCTAGAAACAAGGGCCATGTAGGAAGTGCTGTATTAATTGAGGAATCTGAAATAATAAATATATCGTATTGCGATTGTTTGTTTACATTATGTTTGAATGACGTTCGTCTATTATGTATGACTTCGAAAACAGACCACAGATAACAAACAATCGTATTTCTAAATAACTCCGCCATTTTATCATAGTAAGTAGGCGACGTTATTTTCATTTAATAAATTATTTTAAATACCAATAATACTTTTATTAATGAAATGTTTTAAATTGGATCCTAATCAAAGGCTATTCTGTCGATTAAACATTAAAAAGCGAGCTGTTATTGTTTTTATGTATTACAATTAAAAACGAACCAAAATTGAACAGAAACTCGTTAAACCGGCCTACGAAGCTAACAGTCCCGAATTTGATTACCGGTAGGTATAGGTAAATATTTGCAACTGCAACCTAGCTTTTAGGGTAGGAAACACGAAAAAAGGCTCGTGGTGGTAACAGTGTAAACAAATTAGTGAGCGAAATAACCGGTATTTCGAATAGGAACCGTTTTATTTTGCTCTTCGATCAAAACCGAAATAATATTATTTATTTATTTATTTATTTATTCCTTGATAAAACAGAGTTTTACATGTCGATCCGACACACTAATTTATATAAATATAAAAATAAATTATCTTCACAAGGTATGTCAATATATGTAATTCAATATTATGGAGTCAATTGTTTGGGCAGCGAACCAGTAACTAGTCAGTTTAGCCGTTGAGAAAGTCGTCAATGGTATAACATGCGTCAGATAGTAGTTTAGCTTTTAATTTATTAACAAAACGCCTCATATTTGGTACATTTTTGATTTCTGAGGGTATCTTGTTGTATATTATAGGGCCTATTGAGTGGAGGCATTTTTTTGACTTTGCGAGACGTGTGGCGGGTGGGCGCAGCTCGCCTCGCCGCCGCGTGTTGTAGTTGTGCGAGTCACCGCGCGTCGGGAATTGTTCAAGGTTACCTCTCACGTATTTGGCTACTTCTAGGATATAAAGGCTCGGGAGCGTGAGAATTTTGGTTTCCCTGAACAATTCACGAGTTCACCACATATGCAGCGGATTGCTCGTTTTTGAAGCCTAAAAGGTCTCTGACGATTGGCAGAGTTTGCCCATAGATCATAATACCGATTCTGTTAGGAATCGAAATGAAAATACTTTAATTTAAATGCGTTTATTGAGAGATGTTTCCGGAACCCTACTGATATAATAATGATCATTTATTCTAAAAATATTTCGATTTAGGGCAAAGAAGGAAATAGTCAATTAGTTTGAAAGTGTTATTAATCCACAAAGGCGTGCGCATTCGAATTGACGTCGCTCTTACCTACGTACCCGATAGGGTCGTGTGATAACGTTGGGAATGAATAATTAATGAAGCATATGAAATGAGGTTATAATAGAGCGGTCGGAATAGGTTGTGCTTATTAATCTAAACGTGACGCATGTTCATTCAGTGAGATGCAAATACGTGCATCAAGTTTAGGTAATTATGGCCACTACCCCTATTCCGACCCCTGTATACCTTGAGACTTCTTGGGTGAAACACAAAGAAACACCATCCTTCTTAGATAGTCGAGTAAAGATAAAGATGTTGACAAGATATCAAAGAATTAGAGATCGGACAAATGGGCGTCATTACTCGTAATAATGTGGACATGACTCCAAGGATTTTAATTAAACAATTTAAATTACATTCATTGATTACTTATTAGTATTAAAAGTTACAAGCCGCCGCGCTTCGGATAAAAAATAATATCGGCTTCAGTTTACCTATCACCTTGAGTGTAGTGTTATTTTCTGATGAACCGTAGTGTGTGGCTTTAATTTTTAATGTAATAACAAATTTTGACCTCTCCATACATTGGGTGACACTACCACCCGTACTATTTCAAGTCTTTAGTCGCGAATTGTTCATCATAGTTCCCAATCGGAAGGATCGATTTGGACGCGGTTTTTTTGATAAGAAAGTTGGTTTAATCGGAATCATCCATAGTTAGATTTCATGAAAATCGGTTAGGCATTTTAAGAGATATCAGCTCGCCGTAAGATTTGGAAAACAGTTATTCTCGAGAACGCCTCAATGAAGTGCGCTAAAATGTAAAAACAGGCAAGTTGATTGTTTTCTAAGGATTCCAAGCGCAGAAACTAAGGGAAACATGCTAAAATACTTAAGTGATCAACACACAATTGTAAACCGTATGTACAGTAGTATGGTTTCGTGTAGAGACAGCAGCCAGATATGGACAGACGGAGACCTCAAAATTATCCACACACGATTCTATTGTCAAAAGAAAATAAGCGTGCGTAGATATGTTACAGCTCTTCCACCGTCTACCAACTTCTGCTGCTCACTATACCCACACACACAAAAATAGTATTTTATTAAATAATTTTAAAATTTATTGCACCTTGCAATTCAATGCAAACATTGCTTCAATTGAATTAAAAGCCCATCATAAGAACAAACAGCTATCCTAGCCCTCGGCTCTGTTAGCTCTGCTAGCTCTGTTTGTATTCGACTACCGAACCGTGAAATACGAGTATCTCCAGAATATTGACGATGCTGACTACATTTATAAACGCTCTAGTTTGTCAAACTAATTGCGGCTGCTTTGATACCTTTGCGAGAAGTGCGAGGGCATGCATAAAAGCATCTACAGATCTTCGAGACTGGAATTTAACTAGCAATATTAAATGCCTTTGCAACGTTTTGACGTATGACTGAGTTCAACATAATTAGCGTTAGGCTTGAAGCACTTCAGGCAATTTAATTAGATGTGCAATGCATCGAAATATAATAAGTATGGAAGCCTAGCTGACGCTAAAAGTCAGCCCCAATGAATTAGTGCCGGCGGGGGTGAAGCCAATACTTAGTGCGAAACCGTTTATCAGTCCACTTTCCGACGTAGTACCAAACAGTTGTTTATTATTACAACCAAAAAATTTCGATTTTAATGATTACCGGATTGAAATAATGCTACAAAAATGCCAAGTTGCATTGTGAATTGGTGCAGGACTAACTAGACATATATTTACTTTCTCTATTTGTATCCCGTTTCTTATTCTATAAAAAAAGGTATGCAATCCCAGTACGCAAACATTTGCCTACATTTTTTCTTTCGTTTCGAGTCGGCTAGCCTACAGTCAACCGCAAACTGTTGGGGTAATGGCACCGCCGCCTAAGGCTGGGAATGCGTTGCCCACCTGAGGACTAAAATGGAATGCCTCTTAATATGGAGCGCTAGTCATTCCTTGAGCTATAGAAATCGAACCTGGATGTTTACGTTTTATAATCTTAAAAATTGTAAAGATTGCAACTAGAAGTAATTGTAATAACGTTATTTTTATTTTTGAAATAATCAGTTTAAAAAAAAAAAAAACGTACTTTCTTGACTTGAGACTTGAATACTTGACTTGTTTAGCTTGATTTTCAATTATTATTATACCGAGACCATAAAATGCGCGCAAAACACATTGATTTTCTGTTCTATGTTAGTGTTTATATATATTATTTATAACTTTATGACCTTGTGATGTCACTTACTTTTAGCATAATTGTATTTAGTAGTTAAGAAAAAGATCTTCTGCTACAGAGTTTGTTACGGCGCGCTTTGTTTGCAATGATGTCGCTGGTAGATTCACTCCATAATACCGACTTGTACTAAGAAACTTTAGAGACCGTATCTTTCTCTACCGTTGGTGTTTAATTAACTACATGTCCAAATGCCACCGGGCACCGCGTTATTTAAACAGAGTGCTAATATGAGCACTAAGCAAACCAAAAATGCAATACTAAATACCCTAAAACAAACAAAGTCACACATATGCAACGATTTAACCCTTGACGGCAAACATTAAAATCTAATATGAGGGAAAAGATTTACGTTACTTACGACTATTTAGATCATAATATTCATGTCATAACCATAATGTTATACGAAGCGCACTAATTATGAAAACTCCAAAAATATTCCCGACGCAACGATTGCCTTTTAAAATGACGCGTCCCATGTTCAATCCAATTTATTAAAAAGTCCGTACGTCGCCAGCAGTCGGGATTTTAATCCGTTTATAGAGGGGCTAAATATTGCAGGTGAACCCAGATATGTATTGATCGAATCGGCAGATTCTATTTTCGGTGTGTATTGTTATTACGAATAGGCGGGCTTTTACCAGCTTCACTTTTACGAGTAATATGTATATTCAAAACATTCTTTCAACGTACAAAAACGCGCCCCGGCTTTATACTACGTTGCACGATTGCCAAAATATAAGTAAAATTAATAGATAGGTGTAAACTAGGGTAGGAGTTCGATTTAAATTTGTTACATTCGGTGTCGATGCCCTCGGTCCGCGATGTTACAAGGTTAAGTGACCAGCAAGTGTCTTATTAGCATCATCGGTGACCGAAGAATTGATTTTTCCTACTCAGCGAAGAAGCATCGATATTCAGCTCTTAGATACCATAATATTGGATAAGGTTAACAAATGAATTGCTTATTTAACGGTTCGAAATTGACTTGGAATGTTTGACCCACACATTTGTTAATTGCGGTTTTCTGTTTACTTTTTTCTGTGTGTCTTGTGTGTGTAATGAATAAATGTATTTTTCTTTCCTTATCTTTCTTTTCAAACACGATAATTGAAATAAAAGCTTGTAAAAAGAGAGCGATAGTTTAAACGAGTTAACGCGTACAAAGAAACGTGTGAAATTGGAAATTGTACACAACGAACTTGATTACAAGTCATTTGACGCCGCGTTTTTGGTTTTATAACGTTTATTTTGTACGATGTACTCGTAGATATCATGTAGAATCGAGTCTATTAAGTACACGTTAAATCTAAGTAAGTTATGAAACTGAAGTAATGTACTGCGATTTACTTATTAGCATACCCCGCAATCGAAAATAGTAAATCGATAGCACTTGACTTGTTTAATGTCAGGCTTGACAATTATGATGATTCGTACTTTATTGTACGCAATATTATTATAAGGACAACCTTACTGACAATATATTGAAATAAACCTAGTTTAATTTTCTTTCAAAGAAAATAAATTAACACGTCAATGCCAATGTTAAATGTGTTTCAATGCGTCTGTCGTGTTGTTCATGAAATAACGTATTTCATTCAAATACAGACCCTAGCATCTAGCTAGCCATATCAATTTTAAACATAAAGTGAATATATACAAAAGACAAGAAGGTTTTGATGGATCACAGTTTGTATACAATTCACGATGGTGCCTTTCATTAATTACATTCACGGATAGGAACGTAATCACACAGGAACATAGTCTGTATTTTTAATTGTTCATATTACTTAGTGACAACCCTGACGTACAACTGCTACCGATTTAGAACTTCGATTGCGGGGTATGCTTATTAGGTATTGTCAGCTGTCCTGACGAGACAGCGTTGTTCGAAAACAAAGAATAGGACTTTTCTAAAGATATCCGTAAATATAATAATTTTAATAACCTGCTGAAAGTGACAACTCAGACAATGGCGTCGTTGTAAGACTAGCGCTCAGAATAGTATATTCAAAAAGTATATTCAACTATTAGAAAAAACATACTTTAAAATATTTGCAATAAACACTGTTGTGATATCTAATAAGGATCGTCGATAAATAGTTAAGAATCTAAATTCTTGGAAACTGACTTTTTGATGTCGCAGAAGGCTATATTCACTCCTTGTGCTCCAAATTAGATCGCTTTGTTTTTGCATTAAGAAGACTGAAAAAAACTGTCTCCACTGAAGCTGCAATCACGGCCTACCACGGTCACGTTTCATCCCTTCTCAACTATGGCCTAACTTTGTGGGGTAACTCCGTGGACGTAGATAGGGTTTTTAAATTGCAGAAAAAGTGTGTGCGTGCTATGAAAAATGCATGGTTTATGGACAGCTGCAAACCTTATTTTAAGCAACTAAACATATTGCCTTTGGTGTGCATGTACATACTGAAGGTTTCTTTGTTCTCGCAATCCAAATTCAATACGTATTGTAAATAATAAACAAAACCCAAGAGTCCAACTGGCGCTCCGAGGATTCCGTACCGCGGCACAGTACGTTTTATTATGTTCCGGTTTGAATTTGATTTAGAATCGAATTAGCGCATGCCCAACTCATACTTGAACAATTTTAGTATTTGTTGTTATCCTTCAGGGTTTGTACTACCATCAAATTAAACTTGACGCTTTTATGTTTTACCATTTGACGATACAACAAAAAAATACGTTGGCAAAAAATTGTTTCTTGTATTGCCCTGTATTGTTACTTTCTATAAAAACCTTTTTTTTTTAATACCTAGCTCCGCCGTATTATGCAAAAGAAGCACCCCTCTATCTATTACGATTCAAAAACTTACGACGTAGGTACTAAAATTCTCGAATCACTCTCTCAACAACGACGGTCGGACGGACGGACGAGGGAATGTCCAAGCGGCGAGTTTAAGTAAGTCCCGTCAGTGCAACAAAACATATTTTAGCGCGTGCATTTTCAATTAGAACTTTTTAGTAGCAGCATGGTTGCTGCCGATGGATCGAACGTATATGGCTGCTTAATTGAAAATGCACGCGCTAAAATGTGTTTTATTTTGTTCGCTCTGACGGGACTACCTAAACTCGCCGCTGCGATTTCGCTCGTTCGTCCGCCCGTCCGTTGTTATTGAGACAATAACACCCCAGGGCTTCCTTCGGGCATGGAACTCTAAAACAGGTAAGGTTAAAGGGGCACGCGACAGCTATTCTATAGAAGTGACGCGTCCTTTTGACCCTGACATTTTCCTAGAAGCCGAGTGTCTCGGACATTGGTTCCTTCACGTCACATACAACTATTTCGACGACCACGTCGCCTCTAACATAGTATTTCTGAAAGAGATGATACAGTATTCTAGACTAACCTGGATGGTGGTGAGGGTTAACGATGTGAAACCCATGGGCACGGCGGTCTCAGACACTGGTTCTTTTACGTCGTAGACGACTATACGGACGATGGCGTCGCCCGTGAGTCCGTCGCTCGCACGAAACAGTATCGTCTTCGAGAAGCAGGGATTGCTGCACGTCTGGAAAGACACATGAGTTGTATAATACACTCCTTAATTATATTTTTTGTGTGAGAAATTTCAATCGCAATGTTACATACGTGGAAATATGGTAATAATAGCGCATTTTATAGGTAGCAAATGAGTATTTTTTACCAGAAGTAATTGGATGATAGACAATTATCAATACGAGTACCAAATTTCATTTTCATCGCGTTGTTTTAAGTATTATCTGAACAAAGTTAATGTGACATCTAAAGAAGTCTGTCTCTTACGGGACAATTACCTACCCTACTTTGTTCCTTCGTGGGTAACTATGCTCCATAGTGACTATTTCATTTGTTACTTATAAGGCGAGATCTATGACAAAACTAAAAAAACGATGCATACATCCAGCCATGAAGTGAATTTTAAATGGTTAAAATTAGTTGGCAATAGTGCTTATCAATCATTATTTTTTGGTTTTTTTAAAAAGATTGTTACACGGACACAACGTATGAAAATTTCTACTTGTCATCGATTTAAGACACCTGTGTCAGTAAATATAAAACACCCTGTTTATTTATACAAACACCAACTTTCTGACGTGAATTACTAACAAGTATAAAACCAACCCATCGAAAATGCCCTGAAAGAGCTATTTAATCAGCTTAGTTCGTAAATATCTCGGGTCTCTAGAAAAAATTATTACCCATCAGCTTACTAACGCATTCGATGCCCAAACTAGATAATCTAGGCGATTTGTGCACACCAGCCGCGTCGCCGGCTCTGAACGTCCCCATTCAACCGCCGTGCCTTCGCGTCGAGATCTACAGGTTGCTACTAGTTAATAAAGGGAGTGCAGTAAAGCTTGGGGTGGCATGTCGAGTCGTGATTGCAAGATAAATATTGCGGAGTGAGACGGTTACTAAGTAGTCTAAGTGCGAATGAGTTTTAAAGTAAACTAGTATTTGAAGGCTAGGTTTGTGAAATATTATTGCTAGTGTCGTACGAGTAGTAGTGTGGTATCTAATCGCGCTCGATACCTTGGCGACCATGTAACTACTTTTTTAAACGTGTTCAATTCAAGTTGTTCTAAATCATTTTTTCGTTAGGCCTTTATGCACCGTAACGTAAATAGACTACATTCATGAAACCCTGAAAACTCCCATATTCAGCTAGCTGAAAGTATAAGAAGAGTAATATAGGCAAAAAAAAAATAGAGGGTCGAAGAGAACCTGACCTGATAAAACTCATTTCTATAAGTAACGTAGATACATACGAGGGGCGGCTGAAAAGTTCTAAGCCTAAGGTAGAAAATGTTCAGATTTTTTTTACTATTTTTATTTTTCATTATAATCTCCCTCTAATTGGGTAAGTAAAGTTTTTGGAAGAGATGTAAATTATATTTTTTTTCGATAGTCGTCTTCCTGAAGATCATGGAACTGCGGCTCTTTTACTTTTATTTCCTCTAATATTTTAGAAATCTTTTTTTTAGTTATGAAGTTGACATTTGTAAACTTTAATGACCGACAAGCTTGTTGCCTTCGTATTTAATGAAATAGAAAAAAAAACTGTCACTTCTATATCTGTCAACGTCAAATCAAATCAAAGTAAACAATCAGTTCAATTCAAATAAGGAAATTCAAGTAAATCTTTGTAATACTCCATTTCCACAGTCCGTGTGGGATTGCCTGAATTCATTGCGTGGATTGTACAATTCAAAAGTGCTCTCGTGGCTATCAAAAAGCAGGGCAAGAGTCGTCGAGAAAGGAAGAACTCGGTGTCCAAGAAGTGCCAAAGGGTTCGAAAATTAATCGTAGACCAAATATCGTGCAAAGGTTTTAGAGCAAAGCGGCAAAACGAAAGTCCGGAGTTCGTTCTGAGATCGTTAAAAATATTTCTAAAAACACTGATCACATGAAACACAAGCAAACAGAAAAGAGCCGTTGTATTGAATCGTTTGTTTACTTTGATTTGATTTGACAATGACAGATATAGAAGTGTTTTTTTTTCTTTTTCATTAAGTACGAAGGCAACAAGCTAGTCGGTCATTAAAGTGTACAAATGTCAACTTCATAACTAAAAAAAAGATTTCTAAAATATTAGAGGAAATAAAAATAAAAGAGCCGCAATTTCTTGATCTTTAGGATGACGACTATCGAAAATAAATATAATATACATATCTTCCAAAAACTTTACTTAGCCAATTCAATGCATTTATTGCATTTTTTAAATAATGCTTTTAGACCGTTAAAAAAATAACTTTTATTTTGGCTGTCGAAATGTTCCTGTACAGCCGCCTTCATCTCTTCATCACTGCCAAATCGCTTTCCCCCTAAAACTTTCTTCAAATTGCTGAATAGAAAATAATCACTAGGGGCCAGATCTGGACTGTAAGGTGGATGATCAATTTCCTCGAAGCCAGTTTCCTTCAGAGCAAGCTTGGCAACACGAGCGGTGTGAACGGGGGCGTTGTCTTGCAAAAACAAAATGCCTTTGCTCAGTTTGCCCCTTCGTTTCTCGACTATGGCTTGTCGCACTTTTCTTAATAGCTCAGCATAATAAACTGCATTTATTGTAGAGCCTTTCGCCAAATAGTCTATTAAAAGAATGCCATCGCAATCCCAGAACACGGTGGCCATTAGCTTAGACGCCGATCTTTGAACCTTGAATTTCTTTGGCGGCCTTTCACCCTTTTCGATCCACTGCATAGATTCAGACTTCGACTCTGGATCATACTGTCTGATACATGTTTCATCAACAGTTACTATGCGGGAACAAACTTCATCTAAACCTTCTTCACATAATTCTAAAAATGCCTGAGAAGTTTGAACACGACGTTCTCTATCGAAAGCTGTGAGCATTTTCGGCACCCAACGAGCACTTACTTTTGTCATATGCAAATGTTGATGCAAAATCTCTCCAACTCTTTCCTTACTAATACCTAAGGCTTCAGCTATTTGCCAAACCTTAATTCTCCGATCCTCTAGTACTAACTTTTTGACTTTTTCAGTATTTTCTTCAGTCACAACCGATATTGGCCTTCCTGAGCGAGGATCGTCTTCAATCGACTCCCGTCCAAGTTTAAAAAGTCGACTCCATTTTTTAACAGTGGCATGAGAAGGGCCAGATTCACCGTAAATACTAGACATTTCTTCAAAAATTCTTTTCGGCGATTTGTCACTTTTCGTGAGGAACTTAATGACTGCACGGTGCTCAATTTTCGTGATATGCGTTGATAATTCACACATGATGACCTTTAGCGTCGGATATCTCGAGATGTAATAAACAAAAGACGACATTTTTTTCTTTTCTTTATTAACTTTTTAAATGGTCTTTTTAGTGGCCAGTATCGCTAACGCACATGCAACCTCAAAATACCTTAGGCTTAGAACTTTTCAGCCGCCCCTCGTATGCGTTTAAGCTTCACTTTCAGCAATTAATGTTCATAATTTAATAAAGTTTGTTCAGATTGCGAAAGGTCGGGTTCCCTGTCTGTCTATAATTGGATGAACCAATTAGCACCGTAATTTAAACTATATAGTTTTTGTGTTATGATGAAACTTTAACTGAATAAGTTTCTATACAAACAACCTTTTTAAGACGAGCTGTGGGTAAGTATGAGTAAAAATCAAAATAAATCGCTGCTTAAATGCTAAAGCGCCTCAAAACAAAAACAGACATAGTTTGATTTAAAACTTAAAGTATATAGCATTCCGAATTTAAATGCAACACAAACACATTTTGATTTGAGGCCCTTTAGTATGTTGGTTAATGTCAAACATATGTCATTTTGTAGTGAAATTGTAAGTTAGACATCATTTAAGTGACATTTAAATAGCGTCTTTATGTACATTTATTTTGATTTTTACCCGTATGTAAATTACAGCGAACATCCTGTAGCCACCTTTGTTTTTGATCTGTTATAGTTATGTCAACGTTTTGATAACTCTTACTTACTTGACAGTAATGGCGGCCGAGTTAAAAACGATACCATAACAGATCGAATACGATTCGGAATTTACCGCCTTGAATAGAGGCGCTGATCGTAGATACCATTATATTGGTATTGCCACTGAGTTTACTGGTGCATTACCGATATTAGCCCATAAGGTCCTGGCAGAATGTTGGCGTCACGAAGTAATTCGTGACATATTGCTGAGCCAGGACCCTCCTCACCGCCGTTTTATTTGTATAATTATTTGTTTCTTTTTATTTATACTTATCTGTGGTGGCCAAATAAACCTTTTTCTTTACTATAACAGAAAGTTCCGGTATGACAGACATAATATATGAACCAAGCACGTACATGAAAACTTGTTATAAGTAAGTAAAAATACAGGCGGCAAAACATTTCGACAGTAATGTTTTTACAAATGTAATAGAGCATGCATATTATTTATATTTTGGAACATCTAAAAATCAAATTAATTAATAACTTTTAACTTACAGCGGGTTCTCATTTCCAAAGCTTAATTCCTAATAAGCAATATTTTTACCGTAGTCAAACATAACAGTCTTAACAGAAAAGCAATAAAACTAACAATACAAAGGCGGCTTCCGAAGATACGTGTGCTTTTAGCTTAAAAGTCTACTTTAACCGTAGCGTATACAGTGCGCTCAAGTCAGTACAGAGAAGTTCAAGGGAGGCATGGTAAATAATAGCCCTTCAATGTTTGCTTTTGTTATAATACGGAGTTATTAAACGTTATTGCTCGAACCAAAATGAAAAATATAATATAATAAAATATTTATACAATAATACATTTCAATTGTAAGAAGGGTTTTACTTGGTCAAAATAGAGTATTTGCTTTAAATAAAACAGCATATAATTAAACTACCGTTTTAGATGATCTACTGTTTCGCAAAAAAAGACGTAAAATTTTTCAAGGGTCTTAAACTCACGTTTTTTTTTGTCTTCAATCATCATTTATGCATTCAATTTGTAATCGCCAAAATTGTAAAAGGGTGAGGACCAAAAAGTTGGACCACAGTTAAGCGCAGTTAACCATACAAACGACGAACACGAAAAAAGTTCCGTTGTGCGACGAAAAGTATCCCTACAATTGTATGGCTAATTCTCGTGTCACAACGGAAAAGTTTCATAGAAAATTTAATTGATTCAGTTAGCGTGGACAACTTTTTGGACCTTACCCAAAAACGCTTCGCGTATCATCACGGCCTGGTAATTTTTTGTCATATTTCGTAAAGTTACAATTGTTTTATATAGCATGCTAACAGCTCGATGTTTTACATTATATTTACTACCTAACTACGCGCGTAACACATTCTGATTTTACAACCCGCGTTAGACTGACACAAACTATATTTCCACAGAATTATTGCTGCATGATTGAGCGGAAATTGATGAAAATCGCGAACTCATGGCAAAAAGACAACAAACTAGGGCGCTGTTCGAAGTGACATTAGCAACATAGTAAAAATACAACTTTATTTTAGCTTGAAAAAGAACAAGTTTCACTTGATATTACCTCAAACGCTTTATTGACTGTTAAACTCATTTCTCTTATTTTTGTCGGAATAGGTTATCGAATAGAGGACAATTCTATGCACAAATTGACCTATTCCCAAATTAAAGTCCAAACTCGTGAAATTGGAACCAAACAACGATATAAATACTCATACAGAATAATCAATACCAAAACGAATACCAAATACGGCAGTCGGCAGTTTCATCTGCATCCCAATAACTATAACAACAATGTTTCTTCTATGGATATTTTAAACCAAGTGTCAGGTTTAAAATATCAATTTCCACTTAAATTTTAACGGTTATGATTATGACATGCAACGGTTATCACTATCACACAAATACTTGTCATTACCAGGGATTGAACTTCAACTATCAACTAGTACCTATTTACCGTCGAGTTGATAAATATGTGTAAACTATTGTACCTTGTCACTTTAACCACTCTGACAATTAATATTGTGGCAGTTTAAACATGACATGAAATAGACAAGGTAGTAAAAGGTATAGGTACATATTTATGAATGAGACAAGATACTAAAAGGTATACATATTTACTCGAATGTATACTGTGTCTAGCTAGGCTAACCGCGTCGTCAAATAACACATAATAGAATAAAAATCAGTCAAGTACGGTCGGTACATTGACGGTCGCAATGTATGGCAAATTTTCGTCACCAAACTGACAAATTTTAAGTTCCTTAATTTTAGTCCTTAATTGGGGTGCATTTTTTAGTGAAAACGCCCATAGTTCAAAAATTAAAGTTACGCGGGACACTCAACTTTTTGCTGTATCTCGTTGCCATGATGATATCTCTTGGGTAAATTTTATAACTTTGAATTTAAAAGATTTAAATGTACAAAACAATAGTATTTGATGATACAAAGGAATTATTGCATAGATTTTCTCCAAAGATCAATCTAAATCAATTAAAAACCCTGCAAATTAAGATAAAAAAGGAAAACAGGGTAACAGGCGTTTATTTATTATTTGTAATAACAAATAATAAAACACTTGCTTGAAAAATACATGCTTAAAATATAGCAAACATCCAAGGCTCAGGATTATACACGCGCTCATCAGACAATTTTATCGAATCTTACGACTCCACAACGGCTAGTTCCTTTGGCTACTACCAACTAACGGGTGAATTGCAAAAACATTGTACATACTTAAGGACTTAATTGAGACAACGTTAACTATCTTCCGTTGTTTTTCCTTTGTGTAACGTAAGTTATCCATATGATTATATAACTAATCTACGTTACACAAAGGAAAGAGTTAAGGATTGTTAAGGTTTTTTTTACCAAAACATAAATTTTCAATCACGAAAATCAATTGTTACTTCGCAAGCGTGGTCGAGGCAGCTGACACGCGTCAAAACGTTGTAAAGTTTAAACGAGTTCCCAGATCAATTAGGCTTTGCCTAGCTGCACAATTTGGATACACCAATTTTTGACAATGTATGAAAATTTAAAAACAATTTATTCTTCTTTAGTACTCTTTTTCGTTAGATTAAAAAAATCTGTTACAATTGATTATTTAACTTCTTTTGTGGTTTTACATACAATATATAAAACCTCTCCAATGTTTTATTTTACAAATACTTTAGACAGCTGTTGTCATGTCAAAATTATTTGTTAACAAATTGGCTGTAATTCTTATGATGAAATTAATATATTAATGAGACCATTTCTCTCTTTTGAGTTATGTGTGATGAATGTTAATAATTTGTGTGGTGAGGTTTTTCAAGAGGTTCAAAACGACGGTATCAACATTTATTGTACAAACTCATGATTTGAAGTATGGAATTTCCTACCAATAAATTAGGTACATGTCATTGTGTTCAGTGAATCTACACTAGAAACAAAGGGTCATGCAGGAAGTGCTGAATTAATTAAGTTTTAGGTAATACAGCAATGGCAAATTTATTGTATTGCGATTGTTTGTTTATATTATTTTTTTGAATGCTGTTCATCTATTATGTATGACGTATCCATAAAAGCAAGTAGTTATTTTTTGGTGTAACCCAATTAACACCAAAGTGTTACCTGATATTTTAAGGTTCCTGAAAATGCGGCGGGAATAAAGGCTTGTAGTATTACAACCTACGCAATGGGCTTGCAACATGTCACTCATATGTATACACAGGTAAACATCTTAGCCTGTTTGTGAAACATGTGGTTACAGAATTAACAACAGCTGTTGCTGCTAATTGCTAAGCAGTGGTTTGTAATTCTGTAGCTCTGCCTACCACACTCTGGGAATGAAGCCGTGAAGGTATGTACGTCAAACGTGTAACTGTATTGCTTTTACTTAAAAAAACTGTTATCTCAGTAAAACTTTTCAATATTGCCCACCCAACTATTACCTAATATTGTCATATTTATCATTTTTTATAAGTCATTATTTGCTTGCCCCAATACCGTGGGTTTTCGTTAAGTATGAGTACGGCTCGAGAAAGGTTAGTATTAGTATTACAGTTAATATCGAGTGACAGGTATAATGACAGTTAAATATTAAATGCAGGCTAACCACACTTTAGGACTTTATTGAATAGCATACATACATACATAAGCTCACGCCTTTATTCCGAGAATTACTAACAACTCCAAAACTTGTTAATAATTCTGTAACCACATTTTGCACAATTAGGCTAAGATACCAGTGTATTAGACAGGTTGCAAGCCCATCGCCTAACAGTACTACACAGCCTTTATTCCCTTAGTCGTCTTTTACGTCATCCACGGGAGGACATGGAGTGGCACTAATCTAACCCGGCAACCACACAGAATAATTAATAGCTTTATCAGAATATTAACTGAGCAACAACCGAGTGTTTCGTATTACCAATTTGAGGTCACCTGTATATTGTCAACGGTCGACACAGTGTCCGATACCTCTATAGTTTAGTGGTCAGGCTCGCTTATTAACTTGAGCTCGACACATGTCCATTCATGCTAGAGTGACAAGTGAATACATATACCTGGGTCATACACAATCACAAAAACAAAAGTTGTCTCTCCTGTGGTCAATAGTTAAGGGCTCGTGTGCATATAAGTTATGTTTTTATTTGACAGGACTAAAGTAGACGTGACGCCGTTTATGCGGATGTGGGTTGAGCCAGAAAATTAGGCCTTAAACACGTTAACTTCGGGTATGTCCACAGGAAAGACGGGAACCTAAATCTGTGTATGACCCACCTACCTATCCGACCCGTTAATTAGGGCGCTCGATAACCTCGGTGGCTCATCCGTAAGGCAGATTATGTAATAAATTTCAAGTAACTTTGTTATTATTATTATTTTAATTATATTTCCATCTCTGTAAACATTATGATTGCAATAAATTATTGAGTATTGAGTATTGATTTGTGATATACGCAAGACTAGCTTCTGCCCGCGACTTCATTCGAGTAAATTTCGATTATGGTTATAACCCCAAGAACTTTTTAATTTTTCGGAATGAAAAGTAACCTATGTGTTTATCCGGGGTATAAGCTATCTCCATTTCAAATTTCATCTAAATCCGTTCAGCCATTGCAGCGTGAAGGAGTAACAAACTAACACACACAAACATTTGCATTTATAATATTTGTAGAATCAACATATTTTTATGTCGAATAGAGGTATTGACTTTTGTCTATAGTGGTGGCATCTTATCCTTTAAGCTATCACCAAGCAGTAGTGTTAGCATTGCTGTGTTCTGGTGTGGGGATAAGACAACCGGTGAAATTACTATCATGGAGGCGTTCCATCTCATTTATTAGGGTTCGCAATATTAGGATTGCAGTCTCAATATTGTAGTCTTAAGAATGCAAATAAATGTCTATGGAGCTTAGATGCTACAAAATTCGAAAAAGGAATCGAAAATTTGACACATTACCTTGAGATTTAAAATTACTTACGATTTATAACGATTCGTTAGTTTAACTACTGATCAAACAACAGAACCTTGGTCCAGACATCGGAATTTTTGGGGCAAAATTATTTGACAAGTGTTGATTTCTTATATCGATAAAATCTCTTATCGACGTTTGTCACAAATAGATAGCGATTCGCGATTCGCCCCCAGATATAAAATTTATTTACCTAGTATAATAGCAAAGGAGCTGCAACATCAATGAAAACTTAATCAAATCAAGAAGATACCTACATCAATTTGTTTTATTTATTTTTATCAAATAAAAATATTAATAAGCTAAATCGTAAATTACTTTTTGTATTTATTTTAATTGATTATTTTCAATTTTATTACGTATTCTAATAATGTGTTTAGTAAAAAAACCAAAGTGATTATACTAAGCATCAAGTGATAAGTGATTTTAACATACGAAATCACTTCATGTCAAATTATTTCAGTCCAAAAAAAATGGGTTTGTACGTTAGATTTTTTTTAATAGTAGATTGTGTCACAAGGGAGCAAAATGACATATTTACGGCGAGGGCGTACATTGAATCTTGAACGAAGCGAAGAATTCTATAATTGAATCCCGAGCGTAGCGAGGGATTCTAAAATAGAATCCTGAGCGTAGTGAGGGATTCAAGTGTTAACGCCCCAAGATGGAAATAATTTTGCTACCATGTGACACATACTGCTTTTCACATCACCTATGAGGAAAATTGACATGACGGCACCACAGATAACATATCCGTACATCAAATCGATAGTTATGATGACTGTCCATTATTAAAGTATCGATTTTAAAAAATTGCCTAAGTACTCAGTATAGCCATGTTTATTAATCTTACTTAAAAAATTTACAGTAAAATGTTATTACCTTTAAAAATAATAGTCAGATAGATAAAAAAACATGGACTTAATCGATTAAATTCTAATCGATTATGAGAGTGTTAGGTTAGAAGCTGTTTTAATAAATTGTAGTCGATTATGTGCATACTATTTTCATATTTCATTGCGTTTATATTTTATACTGGCAACAAAAGGTCCTTGAACAGAAAAGTGCCACTTTGCTCCCTCCTAGCAGGGAGGCAAAGTCCCCTTTCCGAATAGGTGTTGTGAAAAATATGTTTTTCACACCACCTGCTCGACAATGCCAAATTACATATCATGCAAACCTTACGCAAACCAAATCATTAAAGCCCTTGGCTTTAGCCGGGGTGTAATGTTGTACTGAATCTCATTATAACCCGCTGGGTTGTAATATTTTCACTTTTCATAGTTCTTATTACAATGGCCTTAAAGTCTAAGTTCGTAATAAAAGATCAACTAATACTCGAAGGCCGGGCGCGGCGCCGCCGCCACCGCCGCGTCCAACCTAATTTGAAAATCGAACATTTTCTAAAATCGAGCTGGCCACGGCAAGCTGAATGGAACACATTTGAAATTAAACAAAAGCCGCGAGTATTGTAAGACGCTGCAATAAAATACATTGGTAATAACTGCAAAGTTTTAAATAAATATTGTCTTTTCACAACTGGACTAATGTCTCAAATATCAATTTTCACTTTTAATTTTAATTTACTATAATAAAACGCTGTTTTTAGTAGACTCGCTTTTTTATTGTCTCGCAAAAGGTGAGAAAAGTAGAGTACACTCCTCGGGGATAAAGCTGTTTTCGTCATGGGCTCGCTTGAACCCCTCACTGCGCTCAGGACTCTTCTTAATTCCCTCGCTTCGCTCGGGAATTAACTCATAACACCCTCGCTTCGCTCGGGAGTTAAATCTGTCGTCCTTCGTTACGTTCAGGATTCAATATCGCGCCCGTGACGTAAAACTCTGCTTTATCCCCTCGGTGTATAATCTACTATTATGTAGGCCATGAGTCCCACGCCATAAAAATCACCTAGGCGCGGTAGTTACTGTTGGAAATATAAGACGTCGCCTGCCTCTACGCCTGCGTAGCACCCAAGCGTAGCAGGTCTAGCTATAAGAAAGGCGCTCTCCGTATTCATTGTTATTTTCAGGTACTAGCAACTTTAGAACTTAAAAGTATACAAATTCGGCTTGTTTCTATATATAAGGATTCGCCTTTTTGAGTATTTATGTATTTGTGTGAAAGTGGTAGGTCAGTCAAGACGCAAAACGCATAAAAAAAGGATTGTTAGGCTAGAAAATTATATACAAAATGCAGTAAAGTTTATCTCCTCTTAAACCTACTTAAATTAATAAGATTTTTTAATATGTTGTAGTTATTAACGTTTTCTTTTCGTAGAAAATATTTGAATGAAATAAAAAAATAAAATAATGGGAACGTGCAAACCTACGAATTTTTCAAATCGGACCAGTAGTTCTTGAGATTAGTGCGTTCAAGCAAACAGCTTTACTGCTTTATAATATTAGTATAGATATATCGGATAAATATCAATGCATAATATTTTTACTATAAATGTCTAAATATCGTCATTTTGATATAAATCCGATAAACATCGGATAAATAGTCAAATCGGTGAAATACTGGAAAAGGGCCGAATCTTAAGTACCCGAAACCGACGTGCGTGCATGACTCGATGTATGAATGTGGAAGAAGCGAAAGAAATTTGTCAAGATCGTAGCAAGTGGAAAGAAGTGGTCTCTGCCTACCCCTCTGGGAAACAGGCGTGATTTAATGTATGTATGTATGTACATCGGATAAATGTCATGCATAATAATTGAATTGGAGAATGAATTTAAACTTAGTAAGACCTATTTCTTATGAATCTTATTATGTCGTGATAAAGTTTGAAATTCAATATAAAGCTTTAGGATACGAACAAAAGAAGGTGTTTCCCCGAAACAAGAGTTCGGTAACAGAAATTAAAGTGAAACATTGTATATCGGCGGGTATATATCGGTGATCCCTGATACCGGTGCACCGGGCTGCATTAGCTGCATAGTCTGCCTAGTCCATTGGGAGACAGGCGTGAAGGCATGTACATATCATTACTACTTTGGAAAAAAACTCGTATCTGATATTTCGAGATGTATGAGTTTGTACTTAATTCTCTTCACGTTTAAGTTTAAAATCGTACGTAACGAAATATGAGATACGAGGTTTTTCAAAGCAATGACGATATGTATGAACATAGGTATGGATATTCTTAAATCGTGGAAATCCAACGTGTTCGTGGTTAACGTTATCAGTTATCACCCGGAGCTAAATTTGTATGGTTTTTTTTTGAGCTACGAGATTTAAGCGCTCTACAATCCTCTTAAGTTACTTTTTTTAGAAACCGAAAAAATTTATGGCGTTAAGCGGCTTTGCTCTCGATTCCGTCCTAAGTAATCATTACGCGTCGTCTTTTCTAAGCCGCAACATCAAACGAAGAGAAAAAATCATCAGAGAAACCAATTTGTACACACAACAACACACCTAACTAACCATTAAAGACGGAGCAGAGAGAAAAAGAAAGAGATGTATATATGTGTATTATGTCAACAACATTCGATTCTAGTGCGACTCTCTTTCACGCAATATTTCAGATTTCTGAAGTGTATAGCTAGATGTGTTGCTGTGTGTACTTATGTTCTTATTGAGTTCAGATAATAACTGGGTTTTTTAATTAAAGTAAAGCCTCGAAGTTCACAGAAGTGGCATGTCAAACGAAGCAAACGCTGCAAGGATTCCTTATAATTATTCAGATCCAAGATGGACTCCGAGAAATACTGAATAGACAGACATCTAACAATCAGCTTTTCATATTTTCCTTTGGAAACGGCTAGTTAATTAGCACGAAAGTAACAATCTGCAACCCTTAGTCCACTTGAAGCTAGTTCTAGCTATGAAGGAGGTAATAAAAGCTTCACAGTTTATTGAAGAAGCATCGTTAGCAAATAGTAATAAACTTAAGGTATTCAGAAGAGAAAATGCCTCGAAAATATCGAGAGACCTAAAACACGCCGATTCAATAAAGTGTAGGCGGGTTTCTACAGGAAAATGTTCCATAGAGCCAGACTATAAACGGGTAAGAGGATTTTTGAATTTTTCTTTGTTTTCAACCTACTTCAAAAAAGGAGGAGGTTCACGGAGGGGGCTGACGGATGCAACTCGATGACGATGGTTTAGGGTGAAGTCTTATGACTTTGATTAAAATTCGATTGTGATTTATGTATTAAAATGTGTATGCAGGTTTTGCTATCGGTAATTATTGTAATAAGGAAAGCATTCCAATTACTCGATTTTGGGACATGAATGACGTCCTCAAATTCTATTTGTAACAAAATCAAGACCGTTCAAGACAGAATACCAGTTTTTTTTTTTAAAGAAACTTGATTGACACTAGTGATAAAGCTCCAAAACATAATAGTGAACTAGGCATCATATTACAAATACGCACCTCGCTCGCTGTAAATTTATTCAATAGGATAGTGAATTGTAAAAGGGACGGACTGAAACTATATAACATGTAAAAACTACCTTTTCATTTTTTAATTATCGTTTCACGTTAAATGTAAGTTGCACTTGTCAGCCGCCCATTAATTATAGTAAATTGAATAGATTATGTTCAAATATGATATTAATGTATTGAAGTTTAAAGGACTGAAGTAATAAAATGTAAACGATATAACGTGATTGTTTGATGAAGGAGCAAATTAAGTATTTTATTTCGTTACAGATCAGACTAACGCATCGATTCAACATAATTCCGAACACCTTTACACTCTAGCGCTTTCGACCGGCTATTTTTAAAAGACTGCGAGACCGCAGCGCGCTGTACGTCAAATCGCCGGTTAAAAACCGGCGAAATAGACTTTCGCTCGCAAATTCTGAATATAAAGATGTTTTCTGTGTGTAATGATGAATTCAGATCAAACGAGCGCACTGGCCATATTATGGCACGTGGGCGGTCAGGCCCATAGTCAACCAGTCAACACTAACAAATGCGTCGCGAACCCTAAGGAACGAGGTACTTAGACGCTCTCCAACGCCCAAACACGATAATGCTTTGGCAGTGAAACTCTCAGCGGTACTCTTCACTGTATGTGCGCCGGCCCTTTGTCGTCTGCAGCTGAGTTGTCAGTCTCGCGGTTTTTAGAACGGGTTTTGCTAGGGCAAATTGGGCAAGTACAATCGCGACACCGTAACACTGACACAAAACCAATTCATTACAAATAAAAGGTCTGCTAATGTATAGTGTACCAACAAGTTTGACAATAAAGGGTTTAGCCGGGCTGCCACAGAGAAATCGACCGTAACTTTAAAAAGAACTTGCTTATGCTTATACCGGTTTATTTGTCTTACTATTGTAAGAAATATAAATGTAAATAAATTGAATTACACTTCAATAATGTCGGAGATTTTGCGAGAATCGTTTTAGCCAACCTTCTTTACCTATTATTCTTTAGTTTGGATGTTTCGTGAATAAAACTAGACGCATTCTAAAATTATCTGAAAATTAGCGTCGTCGTGGCCTGTTGCCGCCGCACAACGCTAAGAGGGCTTATTTATTTTAATTGGTTTATTTTTCAGGATTCGTGTAGGTGTTAAGAAGCTTTAATCGTTACTCTTGCTTTGTTTGTGAAGCTAAAGAATTCCATACAAAATGCGGTACCTAACGTTTACCTCTCCTTAATGAATGAAATGAATATTTTGTACATATGCAATTTCCTTTCGAAACGGAACGTATGGAAACGTACAAACCTAGTTTTGAATTTAAACAACTACAATATATCCAAAAATCGGCGAAATCGGTAGTTTTAGGGGATGAAAACGTTATAGCCCAGAGCTAAATTAATGTTTTTTTTACAGCTACGCGATTTAAGCGTCGGTTAACAACCCTCTTAATGATGCATTCTTTTGTTTTCAACTGTTTCGGAAAGGGGACACCCACTATAGATTTATTATGTAAGTATATCGGTACGAACAAGATGTCCTACGGGTATGCAACACGCAGGGCGAGTACTTTAAATTAAATATAGTGGCTAGAAAACTTCCCGTAATGGAAACTACATTTAATATTATTACTAAGTGTTATTGCACCGAATTGGTGCCAAACTAAATGGGCAAGGATTTAAACAATTTCGTACTGTTGGACATTACAACCCCAAATTATCATCAAGCTTGTTTTTATTTAAACAACACATGAGAATGAGTAACAGTATTTTTGATCAAGCGTAAAAATAATTAGTAAGACCTCACTTGATCTACAAAAGTACAAGAACATAGAGTATTTGTGGTAAATTGGTTCGTTTGGTTTAGTTTACATATTTGCCAATTTGAATTGACACCGAATACAGTTCTATTGGCCTCGTATTAACTGCAACCACTGCTGCTGGGACGGCATTATAACCATGCAGCTACTTTGCAGTCGTTGTGCGGTCAACAGGAATGCGCGGTTGTAATGCAGTTACGTCAACAGCATCAGATCTGCCCTCGAACTACCATTTTGCAGCTGGGTTGCAGTGCAAATAGTGTCCGTTTGAACCGGTCCTTATCAAAGCGTGGGGCATCGACGCCGTTGCGACGGACGCCCGAGGGTCACGGAATTAATCCCCATAATTGACCCTTTCGATCGGCGCGGCATCACAAAGCTGCAGGATGTTATTTTCTCATTGAGTCGTCTAGATTCCCAGGCAGGCCAAGCGACTTAAAATAGTACTAGTACAGTATTGCTTAGACTTAGGGTTCATTTTACCAAAATTGAATTTATACGAGTGTAGCCCTCCCCGTATAACTTAACTCGAACGATTTACACGATGGTTAACTTCAATTTGGTTTCACCACGATAATCTATGCATATCTTACTCCCGTATACTCCGCTGTGACGTTGAACGAATGAATGGAATGAAAGTGTTACGCATCCAATAAATACGATAACGAGCTTGTCAAGTGCTTCAGTAAACTGGAGCTGCGAATTTTAGATTTGTGAGGGTAATATTTTAACTTTAGTTTATAATTAACTTGACGGTGACACGTGGGCATCATCACGTGGCATAATACTAATGTACCAATAACAGTTTACCCCGCAAAAATCGACGGGATAAGAACTATAGTACTTAAGTTCTTAACCGTTATACAGATTTTATCTTTTAATACTAGTGAAACGTAAAATAGAGCTTACTCGCGGGTTATTTACGATTAGAATAAGACTTTTACGTAGTACGTTGTTGGTGAAGTCTCCAATAAACAAAATTTTCTATCCCCTATATTTTACAATACATTATAGGTAAGTACATTAAACCGGGATTTGCGCGAACTATCAATGTTGAACCTAGTGTCCTCTTTTTTATTTAAGAATGCTAATATTTCCAAGAATGTTCGAGAAAAAGACTTCCCCTCCGTGTGGAATAGTCCCGCTGTCTCACCTACGCAATAAACTTAAAAAAAACGGGTACCGGTATCCGTAAATAAATATCTAAATTTATCACTTAAAAAAAGCTAAGTCACTTTTATCATAAAATATGCGTAAGTTTAAAAAACTCATTTCTCTTCTAGAAGCATTTTAGTATTCACTAGCGACCCGCCCTCGCTTCGCTTTGGTTTAAGTGTGTGAGTTTTCTGTAACACCCGTACATAAAACATAATTCATATTATATAAAAACCTTCCTCTTGAATCACTCTATCTATAAAAAAACTGCATCAAAATCCGTTGCATAATTTTGAAAGATCTAAGCATACATAGGGATAGACAGACAGCGGCAAATTCGTTTTATACTATGTAGTGATGGTGAAATGCTAAATCCACTTGCGGATTTCTCTGTCGACGTAGCTAATTTAATTAGGCAGCACCCCGTTGCACGCAAGCAATCGGGCAGGACGTTGAAGTATCCGTGTCAAATTGAATTTGGTTAATTGAATGATTTGTCAGTTCGTGCGAGCGTAAACCGACCGGACCCCGCAAACAGCACCCGTTCAGGGGCATGACGCGAAAAGCTGCTATTCCCTCCCCGAACATATCTCACCATTAGGGTTGCCACCTGTACTATAATATATAGTATTGTACTATATTTTGGCTGTGCGTACTTTATAATATATGAAAGACATAAAGTACGCTAAAATACTTTATTTTTAAGGACAATATAATTTCGAAATCAGAGTCTTAAAATATGGAAACATAAATAAATTTTGGTCTATAAAGACGTTTCTGAACGACAAAATGTTATTGAGAGAAGCTAGTTCGAACATAAAATATGTCTTTAAAAATAAATACAAATGTACTATATTTTTGTTGTTTGTACTGTTTTTTGGTCCTATAACTCACCATATACTATATATCTTTATAAGAAAGGTGGCAACCCTACTCACCATCCCTGTCGCTCCGCTCAACAAGCGCAACTGTAGCTTCGAGTAATGCATTAGTAAAATGCACTTTATGATTATTATTTTAGTATATTGTTATGTGTTATTAGTGAAAAACATAAGTAATTGACCTCTTGCATGTAGTTGTGTCTAAAATTAGTATGGAATTAACGTTGAATTTCAAATGTAGAATGTCGAACGGTTTATACAGATGGGTTACAACTTACTTAAGTTGTTAACCTATAATAAAATTATTCTATTCAGTCAGCGAAACAGATTTGATTTGGATGGGGTAGCTCACCTTACATTCTTGCGATAGGTATACTGTAACTGTACCTACAAATTAAAATAATATTTCATAAACAAGCATTGGTATTCAGTGGTTTTGTACTTAAATTGAGCATATTTCACGGAATATCAGCAACTAAAAAAAATGTAATGCTAGATGATCTAGCACATTTTCAGCACCTTTTGAGAATGGAACTTTTATTTTTACCTCAACTATAAAATCAAACGAATCCATGTATTTATATTAAGAAAATAGTTTTGAGGCATATATTTCATCTGTTTTCAAGTTACGACATGGTCATTGTAGCTCCTGATTATTTAAAATTCGTTTAATAAATAATTGAAAAATAAAATTTTCGTAACTAAATAAAAAAAACGCATTAACTGTTTATTTTTTTAGCTTTTTCAAACACCTTACATAACATAATGCAACCTTTTTGAATCTTCTGGACTAGAAAATTTAAATTTTAAGACTTGTAGATAGTTATAGACTTGTAGAAAGTATAAAGGTGATTTTAAATATTAGACAAAAAACGCTCGATGTAGGTGAACGCTTTTTTTAGAGATGTTATCTCTTAAGCGGCTCAACCGAGTTGCGTGAGCTCCAGCTAAGAACCACCGCTAGAAAACCACCATGTAAATTAAAAAAAACGCATCCGAATAAGTTCACCCGGTCAAACTTATAACACTCTTTTTGCGTCGGGGTTTAGTAGAAAATACAAGTTATATTACATACCCACATGTTTTGATCAAGATAAACCATTTTGCGAAGATAACGAGCACATACGATTACATAGAGAAGTTTAAAAAAAAATGAAATATGATTTAATTTGAAAATTAAATTAATGTTATTTACTTATATGTATTATAATTAATATTTTTCTTAGTAAATAACACTTTCTTCATATTATTATTTTATAAACACACTAGAGGCATAAAATCTTACGACAAGTTTAAAAAACCCACAAGTCTGTGAATAATGTGCTGTTGAAAATGTATTTTTATGAACTTAGATTAAACTAGACAAGTTAATAAAATATTAGAGATTTACAACTAGTGATGGGCAGCTTGTAAGTTTCAAAAGTGAAACTTTCATTTAAATTTCTGAAATATTCTAGAAGTTTCAAAAGTGAAACTTTCACCTAGAATTTCAAGCAATATACTGAAAATTACCACAGTGAAATCGTTTTATTTCTGAAAATTACTATAGTTTCGACATGTTACCCAACTTTTCATGAAATTTAAACGAAATTTACTTGTGTTAGAATAATTTCCATCTAATTATGTAACTTTCAGAAGCTGTAATTTTCACAGTTAAGAAAAGTTGTGCAATGTTTCAGAAATCGCCCATCACTATTTACAACCTTATACAGATTAAATTCTAAAAACAAGAAAAAAATATTTTGATGCCTCTTTTGCAATTTATATGGGTAATTCTAACATGTTTAATGGGTTATAACGGTTATAAAAATGTATTTAATAAAGGAAAATCTCGCGACACACAAAGTAGGTACCTACGTAACTTTATCCAAAAAAATAATTGTTTTGATAATTGCTCCCTAAATTATTCACACAAAATCTACTTAAATAAAACATTTAAGGCTGGTGGCCGCCGAATACCTTTGTCTTTGACTGCACTGAATTTAATCTCTCCTTTTACATTTCTACAACGAATATTTTTTTTTCTACTTTTAAAATTTATTTTTAGCTATTATTATTAGTGCATCAAAAACACACTTACTTTATTTTTAATCGTATGGCTTTATTAAGCCGAGTCAAGCACATGCACTATAGTTTTATATCTAAATTCTTCACCCATTGGGCTGCGTTATCAGTAAGGGTGAACAGAACTTACTTTAAAAACAATTGTAATGTAAAAGGAGAGATCCTTTTACATTTCTACAACGAATATATATTTTCCACTTTTAAAATTTATTTTTATTATTAGTTTCTCTATGTAAAACTCGATAACTCTTTTTATTTATTGTAAAATTCAAGTATATTTTTATTATTAGTGCATCAAAAACACACTTATTTTAAAAAACTGTACAATTTAATTTATCACTGAATAAAACTGCGTAAATGAAAAAAATACCGTTTTACAACAAAATAAAATGTTAATATTGGCAGTATTTAAAGAAAACTCACGGTTCGGTACCCAGCCCGGCAGCTTGGCAGCTTGGCAGCTTGGCGGCTCAGCTTGGCGCTTGGCAGCTTGGCGGCCCAGCTTGGCGCATCCCACGCATAGGCCTAAAAGGCAATTTCCACCCCTTGGATGCAAACTGCTCCTTGCGACCTATGCGTGCGGTGCGCCCGGCCGCCAGTTATCAACTGATAAAGCTGCGAGAAAGCTCTATAGAGGAAAGGGGAGGAGGCGGGGCCTTCCGAAGTGAGCTTTCGGCCGGGGATATATATATACGCCTCTTAAAATTACGCGGACACCTTACTTTCTAGAGCCTCATTGGTTGATTTTTGTAATTATTTTGATGACGCAGTTAATCAAGATGTTAGTGACCACGCCTAGAGTGTCACAGGGCTAGAGTGTCCGGAATCGATACCAACATATAATATAAAATTGACATCTTAGGCATTAATTTTTACGTATAAAAATGTACCCGTATTTTTTTTATCCATGGCCGCAATACGTTTTAGATATATAATTAAAAAATTAAAAAGCGCCGTGTTCCATATAAAACAAATTCGTAGTATTTTAATCCAACAAGTCCCTTCCCAGTCTCCTCTACCAAACGCGCAAAATAAATTTGACTAACGGGGCGCGTCTTTGCCGATTAAAAACACTATATTCGCAAATTTATCATGACTATTTTCAGAAATTTAAAACAAAAATTAGTTTTTTGTCTGCAATTGAACTGAAGCGGAAAAATATGCATGAATGATGTATCAAAATAAGTTCGTCTGGGCCGGTACTCTCCGCGATAAAAACCGATCTCGTTTGATAGCTCTTTTTTCCTTGACAGTAATGGAGGCTGACGTCCTAACAACACCGTAACAGGTTTGTACATGTCTGTCACGGGAATAGAGGCCCTGAAATATTAAGCTTTGACCGTTAAGTTCTGCTTAGGACAAATTCTACTCGGGAATGATTTTTGATCACTGAAATGCATAACACGACCAACCAAGAGCCTAATGAGGGTAAAGAGAGAAATCGTTTAGTGCGTGTCTGTACGGTCTTTAGAGATGTCAAGTCATCTGTAACTTTAGGAAACTCAAGGTTACTGTTGTAGAACGTCAGATTGACTTTGGACCTAAGGTGGGTACCAAATTAAATCTCGTGACTGTACCATCTCACACTAACACCGGCCTGAGAAAATTAGTTTGTCATTGATGCCACATTTGCTCTATAAAGCGGAAATAGAGTTCCACCTTATTCAGAATATAAGGCAATTAAGCTCTGAGTTTCTAGAACAGTTATTTGTAACTAAACAAGGATATCAAAGTAATTTAAAAAAAAGGTAAAAAATATATCGTTAACTGTATTTTCATACCTACGAATACAAATTTCATGCGAATAATCAGGTCTACAACTAGACCAGCTTATTGTTAGTCATTTTTTTTCTCTAATATTATAAATGCGAAAGTTTGTGTGTTACTCCTTCACGCAGCAACGGCTGGCCGGATTTGGATGAAATTTGGAGTGAAGATAGCTTGTACTTTGAATAAATACACAGGCTACTTTCATACTGGAAATTTTATAAGTTCCCGATGGAATGACGTTACCGAAATCCCCGAAACATGCAATGGCCGGGCAGAAGCTAGTGTTCTGTAAATTTAAAGACGCCTTCTTTGAGCTTACAACCTTTCTTTTTGAAATTAAGTAAGAACATGCATAAAACAAATATTATAAAAACTAATGAAAATACAGAGGTATACGTATCGTATATATTTATTACTGTGTTGGAATAATAAGAAAGTGGGAATTTTAACTCGTACGTTGTTATTTAATTGGATTTTTACATATTTTGGGTAGAAATTGTTACGTACAAAATGATAGAGACTCAGTGGTTAGCACTTAGCATATTCCAGCCGGATTCGGCTTTAGGCTGGATTCGGCTTTTGATATGTTCAGGCTTAAGGCATCGGAGGTCAGCTTTGCATGGTCGGTTGAGTGCATGAAGATCCATTAACAGATAATAATTTAGTTATACCATATTGTCTTTGACATGTTATCGTGATATGAGCAATGAGATGTTATATGATAATAATATAACATCTCATTGCTCGCTTCTAACAATATTGTGATTGTTGTATCTACATAGGCGTCTTGATTCCATATGAGCCTATAAAAATGTTGATCAACTGGCTGTTTCTTAGAAAGATTGTACCTAGTTAAGGACTTTTCGGTTGCGTTACGAAAATAAATCGTACATTTATATACTACCAACGCGAATGAGCAGTATCTCAAATTCAATAAATGAAGCGGATTCAATTGCTCACCCGTTAGTAATATGCTTGTACTTGCTACAGGAGTTTTGTCTGAGATACCACCATTTGTCTTATAGCAATTTTAGTCCTTAACAACACAACAACAATATTTCAATCTTTCTATACGCCATACCAATTGACATGTCTTATTTAATAGACAATTTTAAAACCTCAAAATGCATCATTTTTGTCTATAATGGCCTTTTACTGCTGAATAAAGCAACTAGGGACCACATTTTGCACACCATTTTCCTGACATTGATAAAATTTCTTTAGTTAATTAGAAAACACAATAATATTGATGAAACAATGGCGTCTGCCTGGCAAATGCCAATTACTTTGATTAAAATGGCAGGCGGTAACTCGCCAACTCGGAGCTGGCGAAAATCAGCGCTGCAGGTGTTTAACACCTCAGCATTATGCTGAGCCAGTCTCCGTTTCACTGGCGCAAACACAGACTAACGTAGTTCATAATTCATAGTTCATTTTATT
This sequence comes from Acleris laterana, assembly GCA_963966035.1. Lineage (NCBI taxonomy): Eukaryota > Metazoa > Arthropoda > Insecta > Lepidoptera > Tortricidae > Acleris > Acleris laterana. The sequence continues at coordinate 9,577,780 of OZ014438.1, forward strand.
GATAACTAGCGACCCGCCCTCGCTTCGCTTCGGTTTATGTGAGTTTTTTGTAACACCCGTACATAAAACAGAATTCATTATACATAAAAACCCTCCTCTTGAATCACGCTATCTATTAAAAAAAGCCGCATCAAAATCCGTTGCGTAGTTTTAAAGATCTAAGCATACATAGGGACAGACAGCGCGAAGCGACTTTGTTTTATACTATGTAGTGATAAAAATTACAGGTAAAGTAAATCTTTCTTATTATATAAAAAAAAATTATGATGTTAGAATAATTATAAAACTAATTGATACACAGGTAATATAAACAATGATTAATTTCATGAAAATAGATCCCTGTAGTCATAGAACGCCTTCTCTACAAGCCATTTCTTAACAACTTGTTTATTGCTGTATTCTGTTTTCACTTTTGTCTGTGTGTAGTGAATAAACGATTTTTTTTTTTTCTTTTAATCGAATGGGCCTCCCAAAATAATCGTTTATACCTAGATAAATAAGCAGACAGATAACAATTCCAAAGGGGCTTGATTCCAGACGGAGAAGCGCTTCTAGACTTTAAACGACGTTAAGGTGTCCACTCGTTTGTATTAGTATATATTAATTAACTTTGATACATAAATATTTATTGTTAAAATTCTGGTGTTAAGAAAAAAAAATGAAACAACTGATATAAAAAAAAAAAACTGTTTTTTGTTAGTATTTATTTAAAATGTATGAACAATACCACAGTGGCCCAATGCCATATTACCGGTAATGTTTGATTACAGATGAGTTACTACTACAGGGACAGTTATTATTATTACAATTACTAACTAACTAAAGCACTAAAAATATTAAGTATTAGTAGAATCGTTTTCCTAGGGGAGACGACTGCTGAGAAGCAGCGCCGCAAGAGACTTGTCAGTCATTCTTTGATGTATTACTTAGTACAATGACAGCACTTAATCTGGTATTATACCATTATTATGTTAAGCAATAAATACAATGCAACCGGTATCATCGTATTTTTAACCAGCTGTGTTACCCGTAACGGTCCCCGTCTTTAACCGGTGTAACCTAACAAAAACCGTCCTGCTTTTCTTTAATGGGTCAGTTCAAAAGGGTCATTGATAGAATCTTTTTGACTTAATAAAAGGGAAGATTGAATTCTTCCACTTATGGTTTGCTCCGAAATAAAAACTGGACAAAACTGAATGCACTAATCCTATGTCACGCACGCTACAGCGACCAATAAAAACACCTTGAAAGCAAGTCTAACAAAAGCCAGCTTTTAAACCTGCTTGTTTTTATAATGCCGTCTATATGTGTTAAATTCTCATGACGTACCCTTTTAAATCCCCTTTGAAATCCCCTATTTGAGACTTTCTTTAAATTCCGACTGGCGCTCTCAACGCGAAGGACACCTCGTTGACAAGTGAGATCTATTTCCCATGCTCGATTATTCTGCGTTCCTACCTTTCCAGTTCTTAATATATTTCCTAGTCGCAATTTTTCCCTTTTAACTAGCGTGAAATTGGTAGGTAGGTTAAGGCAAAATCACCTTTTGCGTTGACTCTCTGAAATAGGTTTTTGAGTGGAGAATAATGAGAGGGAGGTAAATAGAAAATGGGAAAAACGAGACTATAATTATGTTGCTGCGCGGAATAATCGAATTTAGGAAACGCATCTTACTACTGTCCTTGTTCGTCGAAATCAAGTCATCGAAAACCACTGTCTACTACAAAAATCGCATCCAAATCAATTCATCCATTTGGGAGATACGATGCTACAGACGGATACACACAGGTAATAATTGCGACGCTCCTTTGATGCCGATTTTGCCGTGTGGTTGCCGGCAGAATAGAATAGAATAGTACCACTCCATACCTTCCTGTGGAAGTCGTAAGAGACGACTAAGGGATTAAAGGCTTGTAGTATTTTTAGGCGATGGGCTTGCAACCTGTCACTAATATACACATGATATACATCTTAGCCTGTATGTGCAAAATGTGGTTACAGAATTAACAACTGGCTGTTAAAGTTGTTGGTAATTCTGTAGCTCCGCCTACCCCACTCTGGGATGAAGGCGTGACGGTATGTATGTATGTATGTATGTATGCTCCTTTGATAGCTTTTAACTTGTTTGGAGTCGGTACCCTGTTTTTTAAATTATTATTATTAATAACTAGACTTTGCCCGCGACTTCGTCCGCGTAAATTTCGATTAACGTTAATCCTTAGGTTTTATTATTTATTTAAGTTAGTTTTGTGTGACACCCATTACATAAACCAAAATCTATTATACATGTAAAATTTCCCCTTAAATCAATCTACCTATTGCTGATATTTGATATACTATAAACTGCATTAAAATCCGTTCATCTAAGTAAACAAACAGCGGAAGCGATCTTTTTTTATACAATATAAATATTAGTAAGATTAGCCTAATATAGCGTCCCACTGGGTAAAGGCCTCCTGCCTTGATTTCCAGTCCACACTTCTCTCTGTGGCAATCTTCAGCCGAATATAAAAAAAAATGTAGTCCCAGTTCTCAGTGAATAACAAACTAACGTATTTCAAGTTTACAAAAACAATATCCTCCTTTTTTAAACTTTCCTTCTTCAGTCGGGTGCACACGAATAAAGCAAATTAATTTCAACAGTCAATAACCAGAGTTCACATCGACCGTATTCTAATATGAAAGGAAGAGTATGAACGGACGGAAGTAATCAAACTACTACGCGAACGACGTTGCTACGCGCTACGCCCGTAACCGGACCCGGCGTTTTTCCGGTAACATAACAACTCGCGTTGGTACAATGACCCGGCCTACGTAGCTACCGGTGCCGGATTAGATTTATTATTGTGATGAACCGCGATGTATTGCGGTGTATTGTTGCCGGAGTCATTGATAGGTTGTTACTAAACGAGTATAAGTGCTAGCTATACTAACTATCAGTTAACACGTTGATGGACAGTACTAACATAGTATATATTATGCGCCAGGACGTGCATAGGCGTCTTACGTCGTACTGCGTACTGTCACATCACAATACCCTTACCATTATACGCTGTGACACTACGTCTTTAGGCGGTTGAAAAATATGAACGTCGAGAGGCGTACTGTCAAATCACTTTTTCAAAAGTTAACGCCTACAGGCGTTCTGTCCATCAACGTGTTAAATCAATTCGTTTCGCCTGTTGTACTGTAAGAAGCGTAAAGAAAATAAGTTTTGTATAACCCAGAACCCAGTTAAATACAGTTTAGTGCTGATTTAATCAATTGAAAGTATATCATGCATCAAAATATAAATTTCCGCAGAACAAATACGTTCGGAATTTTCATTAATTCGGTATCTATTAGTACCGAGCTATGCTCCGGAAGAGCGAGAGACATAAATACTTCCGACGGTACGTTTGCTAGATTGAAACTAGTAAAGCACTCTGCTGGATATCAAGGGTCGCGTAATGAGCCCCCCGTCGAGTTGAATCTCAAAGTCAATAACTATGTAGCGCCATTTATTCTATTATGTCCTCCAGTCATGGAATCTTGTGGCAAATCATATTAAAACAACAACAACTTTTTCTTTAGGCAATAACAAAGTAATCATATTATATTTACTAAAAATGAAAGTAGGTACCTCAATAACTTTTATTTCAAACACAAAGAATTATTATTAGTTGAATTTAAACACATTGACTTTGATCAATTGAAATCCTATAAACATGCATTTGGTCCGATTTCATTCGCTGAATGGAAGGTGAACTTTTATTGAAAAACTCGTTAAGTAAATTTTAGTGCTCACTTAAGTCAAAAGGTGGTTTCTACACGCTGTAACTTAAAACTAAAACAGAAGAGATCCTCTACCGTTGTAATTCTTTCTTAACCGTAGTACTACCGATAGAACCAAGTTGCATGTAGATTTTCCACTTTTCAGTTTAAATGGTCAGCAGACACAGTTATTAATGTTATTATCGCCCTAAATGTCACTTAATTAATGATGTAACTATAAAATAAATAAAAATCCACGGTATAATAGCGACCACTCCTTTCAGATCTGACATCTCTTAAGAGGATTGTAAAGCGTCGCTAAAATCGCGTAACTGGTAAAAAAATACTATAAATATTATGGCTCCAAGCGATAACGTTTCTCACCCCCTAAATCAAGTCCAATTTCCACGATTTCTGAATATGTTGTAGGTAGTTATTATAAGTAACTAGGTCTGTACGCTTCTGTTATTGGTTTATTAAATTTGTTTAATTCTAAGAAATATAAAGGAAAATGTACAGACATATTTTTTCATGATATAGAAGAGGAGAGAAACGTTATCGCATGTTGTATGGTTTTTTTTAGCTTTACAACCCTCTTAATCGGCCTAGCCTATTTTGATCAAACCTAACTAAGAAAAATCTTGATTAGATTACCCTATCTTACAGCTACCATTAAAAAAACCAATCAGATACACAAACACACAGATACACACTTATAACAGCCCTCTTTTGTTGTCGGGGGTTAATAAAGTACTACAGATCTCAATTAGGGTATTTTTTTTTGGAAAATACTCACGTTCTGTATCTACATTTAAAGTTGAAGAGTACCTATTTCAAATACGGTCTTTAATGCTTTAAGGAGCGTCTAGAAGATAATTAGGTTGAAATAAGCGGCTTATTGCCTTGCAATCTTATACCTATATAATATTTTGTAGCAATTATCGTCTGGGCTGGAGTTTGACGGTAAATCCTTGATCATTAAAAGGTGAACGCGCTTTAATCTGAGTAAGCCATTAACAAGCCTCGGAAAAAGCGTTCTTTACAAGCTATTACTTAGCTTCTCGTGTTATAATGGGGGAATTACAGCCTTGAGTATTTTTCTTAGTTATTGCCGTTACTGTCTTTGATGTAGCGACATCGTGTTGTCGTCCCAGTTATTTTTAATGTTGATTTATAAACAGTATCTTTGTTACTTTAGCAGACCTTTTATTCCTTTTGTGAAACATTAAAAGTTTATGGTTTTTTTAATAACATGGAGAAGGTAATCGAACACCTAATGTAGGATAACATAAATATTATTGCTCGTGACTATACGTGTGTTACAGGAAAACTGATACAAAAAATTAAAATCAGTCGCCTCTGACATGCGAGTCAAGCGGCTCAATAAGCTATTTTTTTCATGTCTGTAAGAAGGGGAATGTAAGATGTTTGCGTGTTTAAATTAACAGTTAATTTAACGACCATGTAGAGAAAAATAAACATCAAGAAAAATCTTTCCGCGACATAATTGGTCCATCCTTTGAGAGCTACGTTGCTACAAACACACAGATACACAGAGACACACATACACACATACACACGTTAACCCTTTGACCACAACTAGGCTTGTCCTAGTTTAAGGGCAAGGTTTCATTAAACAGTTTTTTTATTATAAGTACTAAGTTTCATAAGAACCTGTTGACATCACGCATCTTGTCCTGGTTGCTAAATTTTAGAGATGGCAACCCTAACCACAACACTAAAAATTAAGTGACTACTTTGTACCCACGCCATGGATTTATTTCGTGTTGAACAGTGGTCACATTTGGATGACGTTCGCGTGTGAGCCTATTCATTGGCTGTCACGACTGGTAACTAAGGCGGGTCAAAGGTCTAACTTATGAAGTTATGACCACCCTCTTTTTGTCGCGGCCATTAAATTAGACATAATATTAAACCAATGTGTCATACGCTAATGCATAAGACTTACCTCGACGACTTCAGTGCTGCCGTACCGCACGCAGAGCCCTTTGGGATATCTCACGTAGATGACGACCAACGGAGACGGCGGACGACCGTGTGCGTCGCACAGGAGATTGTCGCAGGACAGGGCCAGCTCGCATAGGGGAACTTCGTTCATGTCTGTAGACAAGACAAACAAATCTATAAATCTATACGGTAAGTACCATAACAGGTCAAAGACGATATGGTTTTTACCGTGTTGAATACCGTCCAGGTAAATTTCATGCTCAGCGTGCAATCGACTATGCAAAATAAATGCAATAAGTGAAGCCTACATTTACATGTTATGTGGTAGGAGATATCCAACACGTGCTGTTTGAACGCGTCGACGAAATTTTCACGGCTCGAAAATCGTTAACCACGTAATTTATACATTTGGAAATAAATAAAAATCATTGGGTGCCAAATTAAGGCAGGCCGCAATTTGTTTGAAATGACAAGGTCCGATTCCACTTGAGATTTAACAACGAGAGTCTTACCCCCTTACTTATAAAGTGGAATAAGCTTGGAATAGTTTATGCCATGCTTTGTCACTTTCTGTCAGATGCAAATGTCACAATTACAGATTAGGACAAAGCATGATTCCAAGCTTATTCCACTTTATAAGTAAGGGGGATAATGTTTAGCTATTGTTGACTAATTGCTTAACTAAATACTCTGAGTACTTCAACTTAGCACGTGCTGCACTAAAGTGATTGAATCAACTTGGTATTTGAAATAAAAAATAATATTAAAACTGTGAAATAAGTATTATAAAGCGAATCTTTATTTATAAACAGTACATAAAATATAATTTAAATTCTAATAAACTTAAAAACTAGTATCTAAAAACATTAAACCGATTTAAAATAATATTGATATTGTAAATGAAATGTTTAAAATTAAGATTCCATCCAAATGTTATCCGTGGATGTTTCCCAAGGCCGAAACATGATTTGTTTAAATAAATTATATCCACAAGCGAAGTCATATGACAACTGACGTTAAAAGTAATATTACATTAGATATATGCAGAAAAGATTAAGACTAGTTGTTTGTGTACAAATTACCGCGGCAGAAGGTCTCTGCAGCAGATATTATAAACGGCTTTAGATTCACCACGGTTATATTTTTTCAACATTTTCAGTCACCACTCGATGCGAGCCTCTTTTTGATCCTTAGTTAAGTTGTGCGGGATCCAAAGGGAACAATTTATTTTAACGTCTAAATGTTCAAGTAGTGCAGAGCCTGGATGACGGGAGATGTGTTGACGTCTCAATAGTACGAGGACACACATTGTATTTTTTTCATTATTTTATATAATTTTCGTAATAAACGATTAGCATTTTTTTCTAAATTTTCTGATTTTAAACTCCTTCACCTTGGTGATAAAATCCATTTCAGCCAACTAAAGAACCGTTCTAAATCTACTGTAGTGATCGGAGCAAATTTAAATAATTCATAGTATTGATAATAATTATACTTAGTATGTCATTACTCATTACATTAGTTAATGTAAGCTTGTGTTTGTGTAACAACCTGACATGTAAGATAATGAGTTTGATGAATAAATTTCTGATTCAAATATTGTTCTTATGGATGTCGATAGAACAGTCGATATTTAATTAAGCACTCGGAAAAGTGCATTTTTGCTCCCGTCATCCGGGCTCTATTAATGCTCGCCATACATACGCCCAAATAAATTAAAGTGCACAAAGTTGGACAGTTGTTGTGAAACAGTCCCAACGCAGCATAGAATAGAGTCCCAGGCTAAAGCTTCGCAAGCCATCGGGCGGCGCGTCAATCAGCGCCACCGTAAACGTGAAACGGAATGATGCCCGCAGCGTCGGCGTCACACTCAAACTCATACATTATACTTATGTATGACCTCGAACGCGAACATCGGTGCCCACGAACGCTGTATATAAAGGAATAAAAACAGGTCAAGTGCTAGTCGGTCTCGTTCACAGACGGTTCCGTACCGCCGCACGGTATTAATATATTCCAATTTGAATTCGATTTCGAATTAGCGCGAGCCCAACGCACACTTGACCATTTTTTGCACGTGGTTTTTTCAGGGTTTGTATTGTAGTTATATAATCAATTTGACGCTTGTATGATTTACCGTTTTTACAATGCAACCAAATTAAAAATATGTTGCAAAATCGTTTCTAGTAATGGGGAGCCCGTATAAAAGATAAAAAGATAAAAGATGTTTATTCAGTAAGGGTCTCCCCAGACCTATCGACGCGGAATCGGCTTGAGCCGGCAAAAATAAGTTTTATGTCCACGCAATAAGATCGAAAACGAAGTCGTTCCGTTCGCAACGCCGAGCCGGGCCGAGCCGAGCCGAGCGATACCATTTTCACTCTTACTGCACGGACATAAATTTTTTTCTTAACGGTTCAAGCCGATTCCGCGTCGATAGGTCTGGGGAGACCCTAAGTAGGCCGCACGGGCACTTTTACACGTCAAAAATCTACCAGCAGAGCTTCGCAAGAGATCACTGCTGAGAAGAAACGCCGCAAGAAACTCAACAGTTAGTCGTTTTTTAAATATACAATTATAAATCTAAGCCTAGCATTATATAAAACAATGAACCCAACATACGATAAGAAATAAATGTATTCTCGCGTAGTTGAGCAGGAAAATGTGTCAAAACTCTGAATTTTCTCCAGAACTAATTAGTAGGAAGTAATAGAAAAATAATTATGAAAACTATACTTAATTATGATGGTGTAATACAACTACATAAAAAGTTTCGATACATTCTCATACAGATACCGTGTCCCCTAGACGATATACCATGTTTACATATTTCTTACGATTAAGTTATTATTAAGTTATTTGGGTGTTTAGTTTAGGCCAAGCACTTTTATCTGATAGATAGTCCTCGACCCTATAGTAAGCTTTAGACATCAGCGACTTTTTCAAGTAAGTTTTAAGTACTGGAAATGGTAACTTTAAAACTTCGTCAGGTAATTTATTATAGAAATAGATATTGTATATAGAAATGGATATTGTTTCACAATGTTATTTTGTTTATATTTGTTATAGTAAATGCGCCATAATAAATAACGTATATTCTAAAAAAAACTCACTATCTACAAACGGTTCAAAAGATACACCTGTTAATAGTTAGAGCGGATGGACGGACGGACTGCTGAGGCACGAAACCCTAAAAAGCGCGAGACAACGCTTCTCCATAAACGCTCTCATGTATTGTCATAATATATTTGACTTCCCCACGCATCGCGCGCCAGTCCCAAACACTGCAGTTCGAGCGGAGAGCCCCATGTGCATATGGTGCGCCAGTTTAGTCGTACTAATACTCGTAAGTAGCAAGTAACATATCATTTTAAAATTTGAACGCTATGCATGGCGGGAACTGTGATCTGAGGAGCTTTGAAAGAACTTGGTTTCCAGTCAGATCCCACTTCCTTTATTAGAGAAACCGTTTACGAATTTCTAATTTTTTCCCAGTTATGGTTAGAGCGTGTGAATTTGAGGATACCTATTCGTGTTGTGTATTTTGTGCTCTTGACATCGTAAATAAAAAAAAACGTCAACGATTAAATTCAGATAATTAATTAGTATTACGCAGTCACAGCAAAGTTTGGCATAAAATGCTGAGTAAACAAAAAGCGATCGAGATATCTTTTAAATTTCGAATAAATGGCATTTAAAAACGTAGTGCCCAGTATTGTTATTATTGAAACAAAAAGGTTGTAATGCTTCGCCCAGAACGAAAACAGTTTTAAATAAAATGCGTCACAAAATATAATTAATAATGAATTAGGTACTCTATCTGGAATTGTAGTGCACAAATTTAATATGAAATAATCGACTCAATTGCGGAAAACTGAAGTTATTTTTTTATTCTAAAATGTCAATAGAACAATATTAACTATTTTAAAATCTCTATTAAATGGCCATGTTTTAAAGTTCATGGGCTACCTTGTGGTACTGTATTTTTTTTTCACTGCAAGAGCTCAAAGTTTAGTAAATGATCGATAGAAGATGCAAAATTTTAGTTTGCGAGTATTTTTTAATTAAAGAACATTAGTTACGCGGTATAGTAATATTTATCTGATAGCAACACTATTAAACAATATTAAATTTAAAAAAAACAAAAAAGCTATCTCGAAAACCGTGCGACTCTTACTAAACCTATTTTAGCTTTTCCATAACGTCCTAAGTGCCCTCTATCCGAAGTTCAAGGATTATCCACCTATTACCTTATTACCTATCACCCTGTATAAAGGGGTAGACCGGCGGCCAGTCTAAATCGACAGGTAACGTTGCGATTTAATCCATTTGGCCAGTGTCGACCATAAAGGGATTGACTAACTTTGAAATCCGATTTATAGGTATAGGAACGAGGATGGATTGAATTATTGGATAACAGTTACGTAGAGTGCTAATGAATGAATACAGGTAATATAAGACTAAATATAACAGTTTGACGGCAAATTATGTACATCAATTAAACTTTGTTTATTTTGCACTAGAAATGAGGATATGCCGAGTCCTCCCAAAATTTAGGGGCCCTACCCCCTTTGACAGTAGCTTCACAATTTATTTATGACAATATTATTTATGTCATTAAAAATCAAGACTCTTTTATTAAAAATTGTGATATACATGATTTGAATACAAGAAATAAAAAAAATTGCTATTAAAAAAATTCGTGTCCGTAAGGTTTTTAAATCATTTGTAGGTCAGTGCATCGCATCCGTTTCTATAATAAATTACCGGACGAAGTTTTAAAGTTACCATTTCCAGTACTTAAAACTTACTTTAAAAAGTCGCTGATGTCTAAAGCTTACTATAGGGTCGAGAACTATGTATCAGATAAAAATGCTTGGCCTAAATCAAACATCCAAATAACTTAATAACAACTTATTCATAAAAAAATATGCAAACATTGTTTATTGTCTATGGGACACGGTTTCTGTAGGAGAATGTATTGAAACTTTTTATGTCTTGCCTTTTCATATTTAAGTATATTTTTTTTATAATTTTTGTTTTTCTATTACCTACTATCAATTAGTTCTTGTGAAAATTCTAAGTTTTGACACATTTTCCTGCTCAACTACGCGTGAATATGTTTATTTGTTACTGTATGTTAGATTCATTGTTTCTTATAATGCTCGGTTAAGGTTTACAATTGTATACTAGGTGACACCTAAGACGTAATACAAAATATTATTTTCCGAATCTAGTCATGATTACAATCAACTATTAGTATGGGACCAACTTCGAAAACGTAAACACAAAATCGACGTTTCCATACAAATTGTGAAACCAGCTGATTGCTTTTAGTATGGGAGATTTTTTTTTGTACCGATTTCGATATTAGTCCCATAGTCAAAGTTGATCGTACTCATGAGTAGATACAGAAAATAAAATTTTGTATTACGTCTTCGGTGTCACCCTGTATAAGTATTTAAAAAACGACTGACTGTTGAGTTTCTTGCGGCGTTTCTTCTCAGCAGTGGTCTCTTGTGACGCGCGTAGATTATGACGTTTGAATGTGGCCGTGGAGGCATAGATACTGAATAAACATCTTTTATCTTTTTTTGGGGAGTATGGGTAAGGGGGAAAATTTACTAGGCGAGTGAACTGTCATTTTCCATGTATTTTTTTGCGCTGTATCAAATGAGACCATACCCGTTGTTGGAAAAAAAAAACAGGTCAAAAGTAGGAACTTAATCTGCTAAAACAATTGGCTTACTTTTCCACAAGGTACAGTACCTTTGTAATATCAACTGTGAACATGTTTATGACCACCATAAGGTGGTCATAATGTGCGGTTCTTGAACGCATCATGGAGGGTTTATGATATTTGGATAGATAAATAATAAAAAGAAAATTAAAATATCAAAAATTGTTTTTAGTAACGTCAACGTTTAGCCATTAACCCTATCATCTGTTAGGGTTGAAACGATAAGTATTTGCACTAAACTTTAACGAAATGTTACTCGAAAATTATTACAAATATTAATATAGTTTCTTGGGGAGAAATAAAGTATTAAAGGTAAGATATTATACTCTTCTATTTTCGACTTGGGCCCTCGTCGCGCTCCACCATAACTAATAGGTACCTACATTGGAAAATAATCCATAAGAAATCAATAGGATCAAATATTTAATATGAATACGTGTATGTATGTACATAACTACTTTTATAAAAACTCTGATTTGATTTTAGAACGATACTAATTATAGCGAACAAAAAGCATAACCCATTTATTTTCTCAATAGTTTAGAAAGACGACTCAAGACTATTTTTATGAAAGATACTATGCATCCACATTTGTACAAAAAGAATGTACTTTTAAAATTACTAATAAAGCAAATCGTTCAATAAAATGTAGCTATCTCAGTAACAGGCTGCGTCAAACGAACGTGTCGCGCTCTCGCGCTAGCACGGTCAATAATGCAATCGGTACGAAAAAAGACAGCGTATAAAATTTAAAAATCCATCGCGCTTTGACGCTTGATTTTAACTCGTATCCCGATAGCTGAATCATTGGATTGATGTTTTATTTAGGTGTGTCATAGGCATATTAAAACTTTAAACACTTTAATTCTAATACCGACTGTAGAACAGCTTTATATTTACTTGTTTTGTTTGTATGTCTGTCATTCCGGCTTAAATCTTGCATGCCAATTTTAACTTGAGGGCAATTTAATATTGTATCTACAAAGTAATTGGATGATGGGAGTCGAAAGGAGGCTAATTAATTACTACTTAGCGTAGACCTACTGAATTGGGCTTCAATAATTTAACAGGAGGATGATGACTACATACATACATAAGTCCGGATCCCTTTGACTGCCATAAGTCATATCACGCCTTTATTCCCAGAGTGGGGTAGGCAGAGCTACAGAATTACTAACAACTCTAAAAACTTGTTAATAATTCTGTAACCACATGTTGCACAATTAGGCTAAGATGTTTACCAGTGTATTAGTGACAGGATGATGATGATGACAGTATAAAATGATTACTGTCGGCAATGAAAACATGGCTCAATAAAAATAAATTGCCAGAACTAAAACATGTGGATGGGTTGCGACAAAGAAGTTTTTACTCGAGGGGGTCGCGGTTACGAAACGCAAGGCTATTTTGTAAGTCGTGACCGCGAATGGTCCGGAGGGTGCCAATTTTTTTTTAAAGGTTACCCAATTTCTTCACGTTTACAAAGCACTGACGTGCTATCTCTTTAAATAAGCGGAGTTAGACAATATTGTACATTTTAATTTGTTATTCAAAATATCAATGGCGTCTCTGATAATTGGCAGAGTTGGGGTTAAGATACATGTTCCCCCCGCGTGGCGGTCGGGCTTAGTAACCGTAGACTTGGCACCCACGGTGAAGTTAAGTTATTGAGACCTGCGGCCGGCCTGAGGCGGTCGCTCCACGGGCCTCCTTTCAGCCTACCTGTGACGTGATGGGTGAACTGCGGGTGACAGAAACTTCTAACCGCAGCGCAGTTGGGGCGGTGCCGCGGACTAATGCCCGGTTCTTATATTCAAGAAACGAATCGTTTTCCTTACGTCTCGTTAAAATTTGACACATTTTGTACGTAGCAAATGTCAAATTTTAACGAGACGTAAGGAAAACGATTCGTTTCTTGAATATAGGAACCGGGCATAAGAGGATTGCCGGTATAACGGTGCGCTGTTGTCCCTATCTATCGTATGTGGCAAGGATTGCAGGGGGAGACGCGTGTTGGTATTGAGATACTCTCCCTGCCTCATGTAGGTACTTAATTTTGAATCGACTAAATTATTATACAGAAAGTTGCACAGAAATGTTGAACTTTAAAAAGAAGTGGATTTTTTCAAGAAAAATTACCTACAATAGGAACTATTTTAATGGTGAAAATGTATTGGTTGACCAGATGCAAAATTGAAACAAAATCAAAAAACAAATATCAGGAAACATAAAAAACGAGCTGAATCTAAAATTATTTCCATGTATCATTCATTCATTTCATGATTCAATCATTCATTCGAGTAGAATCCGTTCAATATACGATAAGAGCGTGTACGAGTATGAAACATTAGCCAAAACAAATGTAATGTTCTTAAAAGGAAATAAACGCTACAAAGAAAACGAGCACTTATGATTTTTTAAGTTGTTTAAATATAATGAAACTTAATTATATTTCAAGCTACGAAATAATGATAATACATTTTACGAAGAGCAATCATAATTTAATATAAATAAATTAGTTTCATTTCTTAGCATCTCATTTAGTTACAGTTCGTTTTAATTAATTTAAAAAAATCGATGGTGCTCGTTTTCTTTGCAACAGGGCTTATATAGATTACCTACTTCATTTTTGTTTCTTCAAGTTTTAACTTCTTGGTCCCAAAGCTGCTGGGGTCAACATACGTATTACTCGAGAGCAGTGACAGTTTTATGTTATTCAACAAGAGTATTATTTTAAACTATATTTTTGGGCTTGCAACCTGTCACTAATACACTGGTAAACACCTTAGCCTAAGTGTGCAAAATGTGGTTACAGAATTATCAACAAGTTTTTAGAGTTGTTGGTAATTCTGTAGCTCTGCCTACCCCACTCTGGGAATAAAGGCGTGAGATTATGTATGTATGTATGTATGTATGTATGTATGTATATTTTTTATGTGTGTTTCTTCTAATATTACTTTCTGATAACTTATGAATAAGTCATCGGATTAGAATCAAATTGGCACACATCTTACGTTCTGCTTGGATAAAAACGTAGTCTAATACGCATAGTACAGGCCTAGAGCCTTATTTGTGACTAGGACACAAGGTCAATATCTGTGAAATTTCTGGATTTTAATTTATCTATACATGTAAAGAAGAAATTGATTTATTGATCAACGCACAGCTAAAACCGCAGGACCTAAGGGACTTGAAATTTGGATGGAATTATCCTTGGATATCCTGGGGTGGGTTTTTGAAAATGTATCCCCTAAAGCAGGGGTGCCCAAACGGTCGATCGCGATCGAGGATTACCAGTGATCGAACTTAAAACTGTACAAAAACATGCACTTAAAATTAAAATCTATCTGATTTGCGTCCTCTTTCGCGAGATGGAGCGCGCCCAACGCAATAGTTTGTCAGCTCAGCGTCACCGCGAGCGTACAGTATATGAAAGTAATAAAATCAAAATATCGTACTTGTCTCACAGGTCGATCTCTATCAGAAAAAGTATGGGCACCCCTGCCCTAAAGGGTTAACACAAAGGGAGTAGCGGGTTACTATTTTGAAGCATACCTACATACGTACATGCGTCCTCTAATTTATCATAAATGCGAAAGAGTATTTTCGTCTATATAGAGGAAAAACTATCTAACCTACTAATAACTAAGTGAGTTTCCCCTTTATAGTTCATAAAGAAGACTTTTTTCTTCCGATTTCCGATTCAGCGCGTAGCCGATCGATATGAAACTTGCTCCTTTAATTTATACCACGGAGACTTAATATTCTTCCGGAAAAGTCAAACATTTCCCGGCCAAGTCGCGGGCACAGCTAGTCTTATAGAGAACTTACCAGTTAGTATCCCTCGTTGCAGCCTATACGTAGCTATGTCCAAATGCGGCCGTATCTTGTTCAGCCTCTCCCTTAAGGCGGCTATTTGCGACTTGATATTATCGTACGGGGCCATCTGAATGGCTTTAAGCCAAAGAGTCCTCTCAGACTCGTGGTAAGTCGCCATTCTATAGCTGACACCGTTCTCCCATACTGGAAAAAAACGCGTCAATCAAACACCAGCCAAATTCCAGTGAAATGGACAGAGTTATGGGCCAGTTTTAAACAACGAAGACGTCGCAAAAGTTCCGTTGTATCTCCGAATTGCATCCATAAAAGGATATTGGCTCAATTTGCTATTTATAGTAAGAAATGGTAAAAAAAATGCTGTTGTAATCTGTATTATGATTGCGATTAAGCTGTATTAATCTGATATTTTTACCGCTTTATACTCGTATTTCTTATTCTTTATTTATTTGTACCAGTTAATACCTATACACCTGTTAAAAGAGAGAACCCTATGTGCGAAATTTTGTCATATTTATATCATCGTCTCCAAAAGTTCGACCCCTGTTTGTAACTGATAAACGGCACTGAAAGACCTACACACACATTTATTTAAAACTTTAATTCACATAATCAATTCTTCCGTGGCACTTGTAAATCAACCTGCATATATTATTCCGATTTGATAGAATGCTACACATCTAGCGCATTTTCATACGATATCGTAAGTTAGTGTGTGGCTTTTAAAATAATCTTATCGATGGGTGTCAACCCAGGTTTATAGGAGGAACTGACTGAGAAAGCAAGATAAATTCGAACTGTTTCCTACAACGATGTCTCATGTTTTCACTACATCATGTATTTGATAAGGGATAAAGCTGGTATAGCTTTGAAAACTTACAGTTAAAAAAACCTAGCACTTGAAACAACGTCCTACCGTAACGACAATCAGTAAAATGAGGACTCCTGCCGATCTGAAGCCATATACTCGTAAATAGGAAAACCGTATGGTTTTATTAAGTGATGTATCACAAATTGCGTGACGCCGGGTATTTTGATTTTCAAAATGAGAAATGACGCGCGGAGGAGCCAGACTGATTGAATAAAAGCATCGGATTGAATCTGAAATGCCTCTCGGCAAAACAGTAGGGAAATAGTATTATCTGGGCAACGGCCGTGGACGATGTCACCGGTGATACTGCAATACCGCAAAACTTATATATGAAATAGGGTGCAAAATACACCTTAACGGGCTACCATGCCCATAACAGGCATTCTTGATGAACTTTAAGTTCTTATAAATCAGTCAAAACTAAATGTAAATTTATGAAAAAATATAAGAGTAGCGCGCGCGTTGCTACGCCGTACCAACTCAAAAACCTTCGTCGACTCACGCACAACACTTTGCTGAAGATCATCACATGATCATTCTAGGACATACAGACAAACATTCAATTTTATGTACCTATATAGATTATCCATAATATATATTCAACTTTGCTTCTGTGGAACGGAATTTCAAAATAACCCATAATTTTTATATATATTTTTTTAAAAAGATGACTGTAAAAACACAAAATTGGATATATAACTTTATCACGCCACTGCTCGGCAATCTGGCGAAAAGATGGTGTGGAATTCACACAATAATAAGATACTTAGTTTAAAGTATAGTAATGTGTGTATAATAGAAATTATACAACACAGGCTGAATACAATTTTAACCTACGCATGCGGTCGGCACTCACACACTTATAAATGACATTAGTTTCGTTAATATTCGCGCTAACTCTCGTGAAACTATACAGTGTGTTACCGGCATGCGGGCATTTATTAAAACTGCCGATAATATGTTGCTTTAACAAGTGTTTGCACGTATTATCAATTAAAAAATGATTAAAATAACTTCACAATTAATTTTCTTAGATACTGTCCATTTTTAATGTAGTGCATGTGCTGCGTGTTCATCGTTATCAGTATCGCTGTTGCTTGGTACAAGGCATGTCGTGGTACGGGGGCAGATCATAATAATCAAAGTAGCCGTCGACTGTCATTTACACTTGTCTGTTGTGCTTTACATTGCTGGCAATTAACATTTTGTTAGAAAGTTAACAAAGCCTGAAAAGTTGTTTATTAATTAAATTAATGTCATAGTTACGTTACAGTTATACGTTATTTTAACCTACTTTAAAAAAAGCCAGGGTGCTGGTAACACACTGTATAAAAACATATAACATACTCTAAATGATGCCTTTTGCTTTGACAGTTATTTCAGACATTGCTTCTAATGCTAACTTGACAAAAACATACGAAAATACCGATGTTGATGAAGTTGACATGTGTTTTTATTTATCATAATACGAGATAAAAACAAAAGAAACCCGTACTCACCAATCTGAAACGGCCAATGCCCCCCCTCATCCTGCGGCTGCAACTTCACCTGATGATGCCCCAGGACTATGACCCCCATGGGCTCAAACCAGGGCTCGGGACCCTTGAGGTAGAAGAGCAGATTCCCGCGGAGCCGGAACCAGCGGAGGGAGCATCCTGTAGACAAGGAGGAGCCGAATTTTACTCGCCGACTTGGACCTTGAGTCCCTTAATGTACCAAATGTACATACAGTACCAAAAAGTAAGTTCTAATGAGTAGGTTAAAATTACGAATGAATTTCATGATGCCTAAAACTTTAATCAGAATAAATATCAAATTGACTTTGGAGTTTGATAATGCCTAAATTTGAATTGTCTTACTCTTGAAATAACCGTTGTTACATAATGAATGCGATTCGTATCGTCTGATTCCCGAAATACTGGATACTGGTACGACTGAATTTTAGAATAACCTAAATCAAAAACATCAGAAAGGTAAAATGTGTCCGTCAGACATACCTAAATGACAGCTCAGTAAAGCAGTGAGGGGGCAACATCCTGAATAAATTTTAAACATTCTAGGATAAAGGGTGTTGCGAATTTGACATGTTATGACATAATATCGATTTAAAATCATGCCAGTAATCCGGTTTCCGATCTGGTAAGAAATAAGTAGGCATTTTGGTATTTAAGAATTCATATATAAAGTCAGATAAAAGATAAAAAAGATAAAAGATGTTTATTCAGTAAGTAGGCCGCACGGGCACTTTTACACGTCAAAAATCTACCAGCGCTTCGCAAGAGACCACTGCTGAGAAGAAGCGCCGCAAGAAACTCAACAGTTAGTCGTTTTTTAAATATACAATTTTAAAACTTAACCTAGCATTATATAAAACAATGAATCTAACATACGATAAGAAATAAATGTATTCACGCGTAGTTGAGCAGGAAAATGTGTCAAAACTCTGAGTTTTCTCCAGAACTAATTGGTAGTAAGTAATAGAAAATAATTATGAAAATTATACTTAATTATGATGGTGTAATACAACTACATAAAAAGTTTCGATACATTCTCCTACAGAAACCGTGTCCCCTAGACAATATACAATGTTTAAGTACATATTTCTTACGATTAAGTTATTATTAAGTTATTTGGGTGTTTAGTTTAGGCCAAGCACTTTTATCTGATAGATAGTCCTCGACCCTATAGTAAGCTTTAGACATCAGTGACTTTTTCAAGTAAGTTTTAAGTACTGGAAATGGTAACTTTAAAACTTCGTCAGGTAATTTATTATAGAAATGGATGCATTGACCTACAAATGATTTAAAAACCTTACGAACACGAAATTTTTTAGTAGCTATTTTATTTTTATTTCTTGTATTAAAATTATGTATATCACAATTCTTAATAAAAGAGTCCTGATTTTTAATGACATAAATAATATTCTCATAAATAAATTGTGACGCTACTGTCAAAATACTAATTTCTTTAAATAGTAATCTTAAGAATCACGGGAGTTTAGGTTATAATATAGAACGGATGGCTCTTTTTTGTAACACGAATATAGTCTGTATGTCAGCAGCTTTTCCCCAAACCAGAATACCGTATGACATAACACTATGAAAATAACTATAATAAACTAAGCGAGCTGTCTCAACATTCGTAAGTTGCCTGATTTTCCTAACAGCATAAGCTGCAGAACTTAATTTACCTGCTAGTACTGCTATGTGGGGACTAGTCGTTTTGAGATCCAGGCGTATTGGTGATGGGTCTTATAAAATTAAGTCGTTATCAAACCTACTACATGCGTGTACAATTGAATCCAAAATGTACCAATGGGAAGCAAAAATAACATAAAGGGGAATTGAGTAAGCCCGACGCCACATGGTTTTAGTCTGCCCTATGCCGCAGCTCCTGCTTTCTCTATATCTGTATCTGCCTAAGTATCGGAGTATTAGTTGAACTCACGCACACCACACAGCCTGATCTCATGTTACTGACGGCGGGAATTAAAATGTGTTGATATGTACCGATAGCAATACCAACTGCAAAGTGCAAACTATAAATAGATTTCGACTTAAAAGTTCATGTTATAGATATTGCTCCTCCGTTTACTGTTTTAAAACTAGATAGGGTAAATTGTCAATAACTGGCCACTTTAGAAAGTGTCATTTAGTTACTAGCCATTTAATTTCTTACTGTCGCTGTTAGTAAAGATACTTGAACAGGACTCCGGATAATAACTCAGGATCTAGGTATTCTAGTTTAATCGCAAAAATGTGAGCAAATTCTTCCTTTACACATTTGATTTCAAAGTGGCCAGTTACCGGAGGGTGGCCAGTAATAGGGAATTTACCCTATCAAATCCAAATACTTTACTATGTTCTTTTAAATACATATATAGAAAGTAAATGACTGTAATTAATCCTTAAATATATTTACGAGTATTACAGTGTTTTTAAATCAAAATATGGGTTTTGTTATAATTCATATTTTTCTTAAACAGTTTCAAATAAGTGACAGCATTTTAATATTTGGTTTTTAGTAAGACAATTCATTTTGTTGTTGTAATATCCCCTTAGTAATGAAGTTTCAGTAATAATGGTATAATAAACCTCTTTAGTCAATAAGTATAATAACAACGGAATGATGATTTGATGATTGGACTGACACCTATAGCCCGTGCCATTCATATCTATATGAATCAGATTTTGTCAACTAACTAGTTTTTAAGAGGATTTAAAAAAAACATACAAATTTAGCTCTAGACGATAACGTTTCTCAGCCTCTAGATCAATTCCGATTTCTACGATTTTTAAATATATTGTAGTTATTATGGTAAACTAGATTTGAAAGTTTCTGTTTTTGATTTTATCATTTGTGTCTTTCTCATAAATATTTTTTGAAAAGAAAAACGCACTGACCTAAATTTTCATAATATCTACAACAAATTCAAAAATCGTATTAAAAAGGACCGAGTTTAAGAGGAGAGAAACGTTATCCCATTTTGTATGAAAAATTTCAGGCACACAATCATCTGCAAAGCACATTTTTATGTACTGTTGTTAACTTATATACACTTTTGGAAAATATATGCAATTATTCATATAATAACATCACATTGATACCTTCATTTGCTACCTTTTATGCCATCAGTACTCTTTGTATCTGTGTGTGTAGCATTGCAACTCAACATACGTTTCGATAACTTAGACAACGTTCAACGAGTCGGTTTTTTAAAAATCGGGGGCGCGGATCGACCGGCTATTCACAGATACGTAATTAAAAGATTGAACAAAGAACGTCACAACCAAGTCCTACCTCAAAAATAACGATGTCCAGATTCATATTGCTTTTTGAATTTAACTTTCAAGTGTTCTATTTTTAAATAGTGCTTGACAGGGATATAATACAAGGTCCTCAGCACAGAATTTAATTTAAGAAATAGTAATAGAAATAGAAATATTTATTAGACGATCACAAGAAAAACATAAAAAAATAAATTGAACATCAACAAAGAAAGGCAACAAAATTAAACAATAAAGAAATGGAATCCGGAAAAAAAAAACAATTGTAGCATAATGTAATGGTGCCATGGGTGATACCTTGACGTCGAAATTGACACCACTCAGCACTACGTCACGGCCTGAACCGCGACGCTGATTTTCAGTGGCGCCAACGTGACACACGAACGAAGAGACAGCTGTTGCCTACATAAACACTGATTTAAGTAATAGAAGAAAATAACATATAGTAGAAAAATGAATAGAGGAGTAAAATAAAATAAATCGGTTATGAATTTCGTTCCTTTCCGCGCCGTGGCCCTTGTTCCGTGGAGAACGGTGCCATTTGTGCCCTTATGACGATATCTCGATGAGGCAAATAGAAACATCCGGATCACAAATCTGACAGCTACCGCAGGTGTTGCTATACAACTAGGAAATGTTTCCAGCATCCGTGGTACCTTCTTCACCACAGGGGCCCTCTCTAATTTAATTTGTTTTTTAACCTTACATTTTAATTTAATTTTACCTTGCTATAGTCTTAGTTTTATGTGTAGTTTTTATTTGTTTTGTCAATGTAGTTTGTTTATAATAAATCAAGTAATGACGTAAAATTTTATATTTTATCTAAGAGCCATTGAATTTAGTTTATTTCTTCTGTTCTGAGCATCATGTGTATTTAAATCTGTACGTTGCAATATTTTGTCATGATATGGTTTGTACCTATTGTATTTATTTATTTACACAACATAACATAAATACAAATACGAATCATTATTGTTTAACACATTTTAAACAACATTAGACAGAGTTGAGAATTTTACTTAAACACATGACCCGCAGGCCTACCTATTGCCTAACTTGCCGGCGATCATTTATTATAAATTAAATTATAAAATAAATATGAATAAAGCTAGTATTAAGGAACCAAATTGTTACGTGTTAAGTTGTTAAGTTTAAAAGGACTCAGCTGCAGTCAAACTGTTGTGACAGTTTTGCAGACTATTTTTTAAGAAAAATATGTAATTTTTGGTTAATTAATCAACAATAATAAAATAAAAAGTCGATTCAACTGTCTTCAAAATAAATCAAAATTAAATTAAACGCTTATCTCAGTGATGCTTCGTAAACTTGTATCAAGTCATGAACTTCTTTATACAGACTGCTGGAAGTATAATTTAGTGAGTATTTATCCATTTAACTTACTTAAGAAGGGATTTGGAATTATTACGTAGTTACGTTACCACAAACATTGTACACCTGCCTAGGTTTTTAACGAGCGGAATAATAAAAGTAAAATGTACCGCTACAGCAAGAAAATTGTAAGTATTCTCTGACGTAGATACCTGCTTTTAGCCCCAATGATTTCGCAACCATTCTACGCATTTCATTTAGCAATCAGCCTCTTTCTTGGTGTTTTTTCTTTAGTTGTTATGCCCGCCGTCTACTGCGAGCGGACCGGGCTCCACGCCGACTCGGTTTAGCGTGACATCAACAGTATTCACCGCGAACGAGCCTCTGGAAGAGACGCCGCCGCCGTAAGCGAAACGGAGTTCTCCCGGGCAGCTCCGCTCACAGTGGAAGGCGGGCATTAATCAAGCATGAAACTGCTCAAAAAGCGTAGAAAAGTTTGCACAAATCATAGTGAAACAATAACATAAACTTTCTTGGGAAGTAAATGGGGGGGAAAAGGTCAATTTCAACGTGACTAAAATGTTACAACGTGATCTTTATTTTTCCGACCCAGACGTGTATATTGCACGTGGATAGCTGTTAGCCAATAAGAATAACTAACCGTTCGTGCGTGGGTTAATCTTATTTTATGATAATTTTATCCTGACCCGTTACGAACACAATAAAAAAACCGCCAATTCGTTCGAGTCGTTCCCAACTGTGCCTCTATTTGATTTGACGGCTATCTTACTGGAACACAACGATGCGAACTCTGCTGTTTGGCGGCAGGATAAAGGGTGTAAGAGGGCGGAGGGCGATAGGTTATTTGCTGACTGCCCTATTTCACGCCTTGATTAGCTACTCATCGGGATAAGTCACGGCTGCCTAAAACGAAAACGGCAAAATGCATAGTCATAGTATAAGCATTTTAAATGTAATGTAGTTACCAATAGAGTATGGAATGCTTCGACTACAACACCTTGGCCAAAGGTGTTGAACTGTTGAGCACTCAAGAGTGTTTCATATAAAACTCAAACTTCAAAACTTAAGTTAAATAAAAACTTATAAAAAGTGTCCCTGGCTTCAAACCTCTGAGTTTTAACCCTTTAAGGCGCAAAATCAACAAAAACCCGCTGTAAATTGCTTTTAAAAATTTGAAAATATTTAATAAAATTTAAAAATACAAAAACTTCTGCTTAAGGAATGTATACTAAGCTAAATAACATTAAGAGGTTAGTGTTAGTGTTAGTTTGATTATTTGAACTCTACACAATAATTAGGACCATAAGCATAGTTTAATTTAATTTTAAACGCTTATCGAACAACTCAAAGTCTTGTTTTCTGTCTGTATATTAACTCTTATTAAAAAACAAAAGCAAGTATACCTAAGGGGCGTATCAGGCGATCTTTAATGAGTGTCCAATCCAAATTTCAACGTTAACTTTGACATTTGCTGAAACTGATATATCTTTCAGTTCATTAGCTCGGTCATAAGATATCCTAGAACAAGTAAGTAAATTTATGAAAAGAGCCGAACGAGTAAACAAATTTAAAACTAGTAATTTAACATTTAAAACTATTTAATATCAAATATTACCCTTTAAATAAACCAATAAATAACATTGAAGTCTTTATGTGATTTCATAAATTCATAATACATTTAAGCGAAAACTGCTTTTAGGCACCGTGTTTTTTTGCGTCCTTCGGAAAAGTGCCGGTATCCCTAGACAGACATATTGCAATAACATAATTAAGGTTTTAATATACGAGTAGTAATTTGAACTTAAACTTTCGTGTTCCATTTCAATGACTAGTATGGTTCAGAAGATTTGAATACAAGCATTTGTAAAGCTATTCGTGCCGCACCGAAGCGAACCGAGGAGGGCGCCGCTCGCCAGTTATTCAATAAAAGTACTACTCTTTAACTGCCACCAGCCCGCTGGGTGAGTTCATATCGTTTGCAAATCAGAGCTCTTGGCATTAAATGTGTTAAGAGACAATAAAGGGTAACGAGAAGTAAATAAAGTAGGGTGGTGGGACCAGTAATGGACAAGGACCAATAATAGACCCTCGGTAACTCCGACAGTCACACTATGCAAAAAAAACGAATTCATACAAAGGTTAAATTCCTTTTTACCGCAATAATGTTACCATTCAAATATATCTCTTTGTAATTGGGTCATTATTCGAGCGTTTCAAACGCCTCACTTTTGTGGACATATTTATGAAGACTTGGGCGTATATTTTGATACCGTCGTTGGATATTTGTTAGATGTCCGGTAAACTTAGATACCTAACCAAAATTGAAATCGAAATCTGCAGTTACTTCTCCAAAAATGTGACCAAGAAAGTGATTCGGAACAAACGCCCAAATAATGACCCATTTGAGTGTCACTCAGAGGAGAGTTATTAATTTGTTTTGCAACAGATCATTCAATATGAATTATGAATATGTGTCTTTATTGGTGCCTGTAAGCTTAGTATCCAAAACTGATGCCACATTTTTCATAATTTGATTAAAAATTAAAGAACATTGATTATTTAACGATTGATAAATACCTGTGCCGTCTCATTACAAGACATGTGAATCCGACTACGGCCACGTACGAATTGTAAGCCCGAATCGTTCCCACATGCAGCCCGGGGGAATGCGGATCAAGCACAATACGATACCACGGAATCGGATACACTGTTGCTACTGAGTTTTGCATGCCTCAGCGATATCTATATGAGCATTATAAAACAAATGGAATAACAATTCAATATTGAAATAAAACATGATTTGAGACTTAGATCATGCACCCTTATTATGTGTAACCAACGACAAAAAAGTAGGTCGGTATAATTATCACCTGTGTATCTGTGTATGTGTGAATCTGTTTGTATGTTTGTGTATTTTGATTTTCCCCAAAATTACGTTTTCCAAACCAAACCCCAATTACTTTGTCAGAAATAAAAACAGATATAAAATTGAAATTGCAGTTATTAGTTAGGTTAGGTTCAGAAAATCAAAAACTTCCACACTTTCTACATCACCTGTTTCTGTTTGGTGTATATTTTCAGATTTGAATAATTTGTATAATTTTGCCAGTTTTGTTTTGTCTTGTTCCCTTAACAGTTTCCCCAAAGTTTCTGTTTCCCCAGTTTTTCCCCAAGAGTCAAATTTTTCCCCAGAATTGCTCAAAAAACCCCAATCTGGTAACCATGGACCGATTCAGAGGCAAGGTGGTAAATTCAAATTCAAATTCAAAATATTTATTAAGTAAATAGGCCACATGAGGGCTCTTTTACACGTCGGTAATATAGAGTGAATCTACCAGCGCTTCGGACAAGACCATCATTGCGGAGAAGAAGCGCCGCAAGAAACTCCAGCAGAAAGTCCTTTTTCAATCATAAAACATAACCATACTTAAAAGTAAGTTACATTAAGTAATAATAGGGTAATAAAGTAATAAATAATAAATTCTTAAAGCTATCAAAAATTAAATTACTTATTACAAATGAAAGGACAAGGTAGGACAAGGTTTTTTCACTAATGGAACAGAAGATTAAATTGTTTGATTAACTTCGCTTAAAAACTTCAAATTAAATAGAAATCCTAAAATAAATCTCAGAAATAAGGTTTATTATAGAATTTCGATTTATTCGGCTTTCATCAAAGCTGTAGGCGGATTGATATGACTCCTACGATGACTTTTAAAAGAAGAACTTGTCTACCATTTTGTAATTCGAAATCGAATCATGTACCTAGTTCAAAACAAGTAAAAATAGTTCCATGAAGACTTTTTTTACACCAACTTAAATCCGCCGCCTTGAAATCCACATTCGACATATTCGTAATCGGTATTCCAGGGAACGTAAAGATTAAGAAAAAATACGAAACTGTGCAGTAATAGATTTTGTATGAAACTTTATACAGTCACGAGATTAAATTTGGTACCCACCTTAGGTCCAAAGTCAATCTGATATTCTACAACAATAAGATTGAGTTTCCCAAAATTTACAAATGACTTGACATCTCTAGTGACATTGACGACTTCAAGCTTATTTTTCTTGAAATGGGTCCCAAATGAACGCTCGTGACCGTACTTAGCTCTTGAGCAAAAAAAGCGGCTTTGCTCTCAATACTTATAGGTATCTAGTGCAGTTATGATGAAATGACGGGGTAGTTGGAACAAAATGAATTCCTCGGAGTAACAAGAAAATACTTAATAACAATTCTGGCTAAAGGTATAAGAGGTGAAAAATAAATCTCAGAAGACCTTCCTTCAGAAAAGTGTTCCTTGTTTTATTTTCTACGAATGATAAATTGTACGCCAATACACTGACTATTAAACTGCTGAGCAAATTCAGAGGAATGTATCGGGGACACCTCAAAATTCCGATATTTTTTTCCGAATATTCGCTTGTTCGAATTTTCAGTTTTCCGAAAGCTTAGTTTATGCTGGAGCTGTTTTAGATTAAATTTTATTGCCATATAGGTAAGGTTTGATTTAAAAAGCGATATAAAAAATAAAGTCTTCAAAAGATTCCATCCTATTCGGAATTATGACGCTTCAGAATTATGTAGTGTTGTTGTTATGTAGCGTTCTCTTAAAAACGGCGTTCGGTTAATTAGGCATCCTTATACGTTAGTTTCACAGAAGCCCTGCTGCCTAATTGAGAACGCACGCGCTAAAATGTGTTTTGTACGCTCTGACGGGACTACTTAAACTCGCCGGTTTATATAAGTTGCACCGCGTTCATTGCACTCGTTTGACCGACCGAACGCCGTTTTTAAGAGCATAACACCCGTGTACCCTTGCACATGAACTTTCCGGAAGACATTCTCTTAATGATAGTAACTATAAAACAGATAAAACATCGAAATAATTGTGACTTTTGCGACCCTTCTCTTAAAGCTCCCAAGCCGCAAACACACTGAAATCGAAGGCAGGGCGGTACAACGCGTTCCCATACTTGGGAGACACTTGACTCTAACAAAAAATAGTTCTTTAAATCTCTCTTAGGTTCCCTTAATCGAAAAATGGTTTTCACAAACCCGCTATATTTTTGAAAGACCTATCCTACGACACTCCATACCATGTTATAGATGAGAAAAAAATACATCGCCACGTTACGGTTAAGTACACTAATAAAATATTCGGTCCGCCTAAAGCAAAGGGGGCGCATTAAAACGACTTAGTTTTTTTTTTACCAAAAATGTAAATTTTATAGCAATCACAAAACACTTAGAAAAATTTCATTCTACACGCTAAAATAAGCGTTTTGTAGAAAAAACATTTTCTCTAAAATCAAAAATGGCCGAGATAATTGACTTCGAAATTTCTAAGCACTTGTAAAATTTATCGTTTTGTATGGAGATCTGATGTGGTGTCATTATAACACCTACTTTTTCATGATTGCAACTATAGAACACGTTAAAATAAGCACATTTTACTTGAAAAACTTTTTTCTAAAGTTAAAGTCAATTACAATAGTGAGGTCGACGGAGGTCCGCTTCGCGGATGGACAACAAACTAACCTAACCTAAACCTATTTGATAGAATTATTAAAAAATAGTGACTTCGAAATTTCTAAGCACTTGTAAAATTAGGACTTAGATTTTTTTTGACCAAAAATGAAAATTTTATAGCAATCATAAAACACTCAGAAAAATTTCATTCTACACGCTAAAATAAGCATGTTTTGTAGAAAAAACTTTTTCTCTAAAATCAAAAATGGCCGAGATAATTGACTTCGAAATTTCTAATTAACCAACATTTGAACCCCTATAACTCAACCATTTTTGATTTTAGAGAAAAGTTTTTCAAGTAAAACATGCTTATTTTAACGTGTTCTATAAGATAAAATCATTTAAATTACGTGTCATAATGATACCATTTTGCCAAAAAAAAAATTAAGTCCTGCGCCCCCTTTGCTTTAGTCCAACCCAGAGCTGTCTCTGAGCTAAAAACTACGATCGTTTTTCATTTAATTACCGGATAAATAGAACATTCGTTTTTTTGGTTAAAATGTAATACGATCCCATGTGTAGGTAGATTGTCTAAAGTACCAATATGACTAAAGCATGTACTGATATCTACAAGGAATAATACATTTCATCCCGGAGATAAACAAAAGTATCCCGAATGTCCACTAATAGCAGTTCATACTTAATAATAATATAACTAGTGGTGATTACGGTTTCGAAGTACCTACAAGAAACTAACAATAAGTAATACAAGATGGACATATTGTGTAGCATAGGTAGCTAATTCTTTGCATAAATAATGATGTCATCATACCCTAAGGAATTATTGAAACAAAAAACCTTATTTAAGCACATTAGTATGGGAACCCACGACACTAAACCTAGTTCGATAAGACTACCGGATGATATATTGAAATGCCTAAGGTCGGATTTTTATTCTCACAGAAAAAATGTAAACAAAGTTACGTCACTGTCAAAGTGACATTTCAGGGGATCTCAAAGTTTGGGCCAGCAAGAAATATAATATTAAGTTATTATTTCGCTCGAACCGTGATATAAAAATAAATTTAAGATATAATTGAAATTAAAATCGCATAAATGAGTCACTGGAAAGCGATTACGACGGGAGCACGAATGGTGAAGCGAAGCGAGTGACGTAACGTCTCAAATCTTTCAAGCAGCCGTCAACTTGTTAACACGGGTGTATCGAGTCAATAATACCAGTGCAATAAATAAATTATGCGTAAAAAAACGGTTTTCACGTTTTAAATTAACACAACAAAGAGTTTATATCAAAATGAAGTTTTCCATCAACAGATTAAATTCTTTAATCTTAATTAGATTATATAGTTTTTTTATAGACAGTCGATTTCTTATAGTTGTGGAAAGTAAAAATATTTTGAATACCGCAAATGTTTTTCGTTTACGGCAACACCTTTGTTTACATTTTTTCTGTGGGAATAAAAATCAGACCTTAAGTTCGTGGAGGGTACCATCAGAAAATAAGGAGCCGAGTAATTCAAAAAATATTTAAAATAATGAGATACGGAAGCCTAATAACATTTGAAAACCAACACGCTATGGTCTCACATTAGCCGAGAAACATATACCGCAGTAATAAAAAGTTTAACACAACACTAATTAGTGTCTAACCTAAATATAACAAAAGGGCGTTTTCATAGGCTGTAAAACAAATGTATTTAACATATTGACACAGCACACTGGCTTTAAATTGAACCGAATGGCTACCTAATTAGTAATTTAATTACGACTAATACTTACCCTTTGTCACAAACAAATACACTCATATTGTACAATATTCACGCTCAAAATCAAACTAACTAACGCTAGTGGATATTACACGTACAACTTGCACTTAGGACTTAAATCATTTCATAACGACGACCATTCCGCCAATGTATTCTCACCCTACCGCATCTTATCCAAAATAAAAACTTGATATAATTACCGCACGATTGTAACAAATTTCGAGACCCGTGGCGACATCTATCGAGTGAACGGGCTTGATGCCATTACAATATAATATATAAAATAGGGTATTTGGCAACAATGAAATTAAATACTAGGAAAACATAAATCTTATATTTTAGTTTGCTATTTTAAGATTATTAAATTCATAAAATCCAACAATAAGGACGCTGTTTGATTGTGAAGTCACAAGATAGTAATCCCTATAAATTCCATAGTAACGGAGCGTTTTTGATGTTTTATAAAAAGAAGCTGATTTGACTTTTGTCGAATACCGTATTAGTCAAGGTTTTTATTGCGGGAACACGAAATGGTAATACTGCCATTCAAAAAACCTGGTAAGGCAATTTTATTTTTGCAGCATTGCCATTTTGTGTTGCCCCGTTAATGACGAGACTAAATATATAATAATATATGTATTAGGTTCTTACCTATGAAATTGCGTAGTTGAAATACTTGAACTCGAAACACATGAAAAGAGTTGAGTTTACACTTAAACAAATAAAAATTAATAGTTTTTTTAATTTTAAACATTAAATAAGAAATTGAACCATATTATTTGTATGTAAAACCTTTGTCACAGTGTATTAATGAAATTTAAAAAGAATTTGGAAGTTAAAATTGAAATGAATAAATTCCGTACGAAATAAAACACGTAAAAAAACGACAATTTCATAGGTAGATAAGGACCCAATATATATATACCTATCATCTGGTAGTCTGGCCCTTAGAATATTTATTTCATAACAACTATTACTAAACTTCCGATGTCCGTCTGTCTGTCAGCGGGCTGTATCTCATGAACCGTAATAGGTAGACAGTGGAAATTTCAACGTATTGTGAATGTCTATTGCCGCTATATCCACGAATAATAATAATAAAGTAAAGTTTTGGCCGAGTTTTTAATTAACTCGCCAGTGAACTTGAAAGCAAACCGGCACAAATTAAAAGGGTAAAATAAGTCTAACAAAAGCTAAGCTTTAAAAGCCAAGCATCGATTGATATTTATTTTCGTGTATATACTCGTGTTATATTTATACATCATAGATATCCATGGATATCTAGCTTGCTCGTCTGCCTCCTATATCACATGGTTTTAACATGAAAAAAAAAATGTTGTCATTATTGATCCTGAAGCATTTTTGATATATATATTTTTCAAGTAATTCGCCTAGTCTAAGATTGCAATTTTAACACTAACAAAGTTCTTTAGTATTTTAATAGTAATAAAACTAATAAATATAAGAGGGACTCACACAAATGCACCTAGTCAAGTTATTTTTATTAAGACTGCACCGAGCAAACTACGAGCGTCCAGTGGCTACTAATTACTATTAATGTGTTTTCTAATGAACTAAAGAATTTCCTTGCAATTCCACCTACCGACCAATTTCAAGAAATACTTTAGTTTATTAGAAAACACAATAATAGTAATAATTAAATGCAATCACAGTTTGAATCAGTCGATTGACGACGGAGCTACTAACTATTAAGAAAAAATATCCGTCCTTTGAAATTCAAATAAGTATTTCTTCCAGTCCAAGATTGCAAGCAACGTTAACGCTAAGAAATATTCTTAGTATTTTAGATTAAGTACCAGCGGGAGACCGACAAATTGATCTAGTTAAGTTCTATTTACTTGAAATCCAATAACAACTTTGGTATTGACTTGCAAGTAAATATGACTTCAAAGGAGCAGTCAATCGGTAGCATTGAAGCTCGTAAAATATAAATTTTCAATAATGTTCGAATATGGAACTGATTTCCCGCTGCGGCAGACGGGGCTTATTGCAAATTCCTGTGAAAGGATACTCGAGATTTTGCTTTAAAGAAGGTAAGTCACTTGCTTTTTACACGTTTAGTGCGAAGGATTGTTGCCAATAAGCCTACTCGTAACATGAATTGCCAAACTTGATTCCACACGAGGGCTTATTTTTCGTTTGAAAATTGAAAAGATTAAAGAATGAAAGAAAAATATTTATTCGTGACACAACAAAGAACAGAGAAAGAAGTAGTTACGCGCAAGAAGAATATAGTCACAAAATGGTCCCAACTCGGCGTAATGCTGGCATTTTTGAAACCATCAGCCCCTATTTCACCACCCCGACAATGACAAGTGACGGGTGACATTTCAGCAGACTACACGGGGCAGTTTATATGATACCCAGTGATGGTTCACCGTGTTAACTTTGCAATGTATAACGAATTGTCACCTGTCACGTGTTATTCTCAAGATGGTGAAATAGGGGGCAGGTGAAACCACGAAAGGTTACTACAATTTTCATCTCTCTTGGGCCTCTATTCTAGGCGTAAAAACGACGTCGTATTTGACATTTGGGCCTGTTATGGAATTGCTTTTAACTCGGTTGCCATTACTGTGTAATAAATAAGAGCTATTAAACGTTGACCATACGAGAACAGGTCAAAGACGACATATCTTATACCGCGTAGAATACCGTCCACTGGGGTGTTATTCTCTCAAAAACAACGGACGGTCGGACGAACGAGCGAAATCGCAGCGGCGAGTTTAAGTAGTCCCATCAGAGCGAACAAAACATTTTAGCGCGTGCATTCGCAATTAGGCAGCCTTATACGTTCGATGTTATCGACAGAAGCCATGGTGCCAAATTGAAAATGCACGCGCTTAAATGTGTTTTGTTCGCTCTGACGGGACTACTCAAACTCGCCGCTGCGATTTCGCTCGTTCGTCCGACCGTCCGTTGTTTTTGAGAGAATAACACCCCTGTTCGGAAATTAAGGATGGAGGTTCCATAATATGTCAATAGTCTGAAGTTGTAGCTGATGTCGGGATGAAACCATTCTCTAGAAAGGATAGTGATTTTTAAAAAAGAATTGGTCATACATTTATTTCTACCTTGTTACTAAACCATGCCATGGTTAGTATCTTCTATCGTGATTACGAAATAATTCTAACTTTTTACCCGACTGCCATGAAGGGTTATTTTTTAACTCTTCTTTAAAGGTGTTATAGGTAAAAAACTTAAGTAAAGCTCCTTTTGCATGTAGTTGTAACATCAGTATAGACCGTTCGACATTCTATATTTGAAATTTGACGTAAATCCCATACTAGTTTTGTATAAAAGTACATGCAACACGAGCTTTACTTAAGTTATTTACCTACACGAATAAAATGCCAAGACAAAGTAAATTCTTGTGTGGCAATATTGTTACATTATTGAGAAATTGATACAAACCTTGCAACGTATAATAATGAGTAGTCATTGCCAGGACTAAAACATCACTACATAGTATAAAACAATGTCGCTTCCCGATGTCTGTCTGTCCCTATGTATGCTTATATCTTTACTTTGAATATTTGGCGTTTAGTACTAATTTGTTTACATCTTCGCCCATTTAAATAGACGCCGAGCATTCAAAAAATAAACCTTCCCTTTGTACATTCTTTTGAACGTTTGAGTCAGGCAGGTTAGAGTAAGGTGCTTCCGCCTGTTTGTACGAGTAAATGGTGGGATATTTTGTTTCTGAGCTGTCTGCTACCATGGAGACGAGCCCAGCAACCAGCGGAAAGTTGGAAGACGCCCTTGCTCCTTTGTTAGATCCGTTATTGATCGAACTCAGAAGTATATTTACGGCATTGAATAAGCTAAGTACGGCAGGGCTATAAATACGTAGACGAAAAATATATTCGAGGTCAAAGCCAGAAATATTTATACACTTTAATACCTTGTCTATTTTCGTCATAATCGTCATATTTGAACTGCTATATATGAACTGTCACAGTGGTTAAAGTGACAGTACACCTGTCGCAATTACTGACATATCAAATTTGATCAAACCCGGCTTAACTGTCAAATCGCAATAAACAAAAAACGTAACGCTGTTATCCACGCTTTAAATTAGCTGTGAAGTAGGTATGTTACAAACATTCGTATTCGCATCGATGACTCGCATTACTTTAAACATTCGCATCGACATTCTCATTCGCATCAATCGATGCGAATGTTTGGCGAATACGATTGTGTGCAGATGCCCTAGAAAAGATGCGTGACTCTTCGTATTACAAGTGACACGATTGCTTTAAAAACGAAACGAATAGAAACGCTAGTTAACGTAATGCATCTTGGCAAGGGCCGCACGTCATGTGTTCTGACCCGCCCGACAGCCGCGCGTCTTTTGCTTTTCGCTTAATCAGGTATTACGTTTTCCACTCGAACAATAGAAAGCTTTTCTCTTTCGCTAGATGGCCTATGATTGCTTGCGTA
Source organism: Acleris laterana (assembly GCA_963966035.1). NCBI lineage: Eukaryota > Metazoa > Arthropoda > Insecta > Lepidoptera > Tortricidae > Acleris > Acleris laterana. Next base: position 9,611,810 of record OZ014438.1, read on the forward strand.
TTACTTTGACTGTTATTCCTAAAAATCCGTATGCGCATTCGCATTTGCACATGCCCACTGTCAAACACAGGTAGTTTGACTACAGAACCCTAAAAATTGTAATCTCATTCAATTACCTTAAAACATGTCGAATGTTAACAAGCGAGAATCATTCGAATAGAATTAAAGTCGACTGAAACATCGGAATAGCTCCTTGGTGCAATCACGATCACCTATCGACTGTATATTTATCTTGTAAGATTATATTTGTTACCGCTGAGCCGCGGTCTAGAAAAACATCCCCCGCTAGCACACGTTTACACAGTTATTGGATCAATCAATGTTATTGGAAAGTAAAGTAAAGCAGGGCAAGGCAAGATTTACAATTAGATTGCTTTAACGTGATTCCCAGTGTATTTGCTAGATGAGCATACTAACATATAAGTGGTACTCGACGACACGTTTAGCACGGTTAGCATGGGGAAATTACGCAAAAAAAAATAGGCAAACCTTGCATTTACTAGAATGCATGGCTGCAGTTAGAAAACAGTATATTTAACTACAGGGGATGCCTGTAAAATATATACTTAATTGACTAAATCGTACTTGTATTTTTTTATTTAGTTGGAAGTTTATTTGGCCAAGTTACTAAAAGAAGAAGAACAAAATCGGTTACTGTTGCAAAAACTAAAAGAATAATACATACATTAAATCACGCCTGTTTCCCAGAGGGGTAGGCAGAGACCACTTCTTTCCACTTGCTACGATCTAAGAATAGCAGCGTTTTATCTTACAATAAAACGCTTATTAAGCGAAATACCTTATTCGAAGCCTAAATTAATATTTGAGAGTGGCAACACTGTTTGTTGAATGACGTAACGGTTGCTGATTGGCTGACATTTCCCGCTCAATCCCCCCCCATCACAGGTTTCCCTTGTCTACCACCAGGGGGCCGCAGCGCCTAAACGGGAAGCGAGGCCTCACCCATCATTGGATCTCAAAGATATATTTATTTAACCATATATGCAATAAAACACAGAAAGATGTATATTTTACAACTTATGTATGTTAAGTGAACTACAAGTGAGTGAAAAAGAACGTGTTCAAAAATTATGTGCGGTTGCAAAAAATCTCCGCACAACCTGGCGCATAAGGTGAACGTGGTTTATTGCAAAGTTTAAAGTTACGCCAGGCAGAAATAAAAGTATAGGCTTCGAATAAGGTATTTCGCTTAATAAGCGTTTTATTGTAAGATAAAACGCTGCTATTAAGCTTCAGTACCGTTATTCGAAGCCTAAATTAATATTTGAGATCTGTTTGTTATCGCCTGGTGGTTAGACGCCAATGTGATCTTTATACTTAGAGACAACTGAAAACTGTGACGCAAGTATTGAGTGCACCTGCACTAAACATAGTGAGTATTTGTACTCTATGAAAAACTGGAAATAACAAAAAGTACCTTTGTGATTATAGGACAATGGTACTGATTCACGTAAAGGTAAGACAAGGTTCATTGGAACAGAAACTACAATTTATGAACAAAGAAAATATATTGATTATATAACATTTAACAAAATGTCTTATTTATTTAATCGACACCCTCCTACATGAAACATTTGTGAATAATTACGTTCACTTGACACGTTGGTTACTAGTTATTTCTGTATACAATATACATTTTGTAACATGACCTTATATTACTATTATTACATGATGATGAAAATTAATCTAGTAGTTGTATTAATGTAAATACAGTGTTTTCAATATAACATGATGAATATAAAATTATCCGTTAGTTTTATCCATTGGATAACATGTAGATCGGTTAATTATCTACTGGGTTAAAATAATTACTAATAATTGGAACAGAACTCGAATCAGAATTACATTGTCTTATTTCTCTGCAATAAAATTTCTTAAAAGTATTTTGCGAGCGCCAGTTGCCGCGAGCTAGAATTTCGTCTAAAGGACAATCCTGAAACCCAACTTTTCGAGGCTACTGCTGGACGCACGCTGCCGGGGCTGGCCCGAATGCCTGCCTCCAGGAGCACCTTTTTGACCCAGTTCGCGACAACTGTCCGCGACGCTGCCTTAGGGGCACCACATACAGTTAAAAACAATGAGTTGCTTTTACACATATTACGCCTGTCGGCTGAGAGTGAAATCACTTTGTTAATCCAGTATACTGAATCCAAATGTTTACAATCCTTATTTCTTAGTATTCGCCATCCCGACTGTCTATAAGTAGCAGTATTTTATTGTTTTAGAACCGAAAATTGGCCAAAATGTGATATAATTATCGTCGACAAAACAATTATTAGGGCCAATAGCTAACAAGGTAAGGTCATGGACCCTGCGTCCCGAGCACAACAAAAGCAAGATTGCAGCCCTCTTGGAGCACTCGAATAGACTTTCTTCGTTAATGGGGTGGCTTTGTAAGCATCGTACTAGAACTTCGGTATCCCATATTGGGACTTTATTTGTCTTAGGATTCATATTAGAAATAGCTTTCAACGCATGCTTTACGAGCACATGCGAGCTTAAACTAATATCATGATTAGGATCGCAAAGTGTGACTATCGCGGATTTGTATACTAAAATAGTATTGTAAGATAAGCTTTGAATTTGGTGCAAGTCTATCAGAAATCTAGCTAAATCAGAGCCAGAGGGGTTATATACGTTTACTTTAGATTTTTGGCACCACGAGCTCCATCTATTCCAGGCAGGTTGGTAAGTTTTAAGGGAGGATTCGCGCCAACTAGAACGTAAAATATTCTTTTGGTCTTGCGACCAATCTTTTACACTCTCAGCCCACCCCCACATTTCCACACCTCTATGGTCATTGCCTGGACCTCGGGCGGTGGACAGCCCGTGACTGTATCTATCAGTACTCGATCCAGGTTTCGAATAGTAAGCGGGGGGGCTATTGATCGATTTTTCAGATCGGGTCTCCAAAATACCTTTGGCCACCGTGGGGCTACTATTAAGTACGTCCCTGCCGAGGTGTTCAGGTGTGCTAACACTCGAGGGAGTAGGAATGGGGGGGGAAATAGCCAGGCCAGTTGGTAATCCCAGGTCTGGCTGAATGCATCGTGGAATTGGGCTTCCTGATCCGTTACATCTAGTGAGACGTAGTTGGGGACTACGTGAGCTGTCACAGAGGCAAATAGGTCTATGCAAGGAGTCCCCCATTTTGAAAATATAATTTCCGTTATCTCGGGAAGGAGATGCCATTCGGGTACGGGACATAAGCGAGACAATTGATCCGCTTCGGTGTTGAATCTCCCGGGGAGGTAATGAATTTCGATAAGAATGTTGTACAAGTCTAGGAGATAAAATATTTCGTAACAAAGATCCATCAAGGCGGTGGATCTCGTCCCGCCTTCGTTTCTCAAGTACGAGACTACAGTCTTGTTGTCGCTCTGAATCATTAACGATGAGTTGGATAGGTAAAGACAATGACCTCTTAAGGCGTATAGCACGGCCCGCATTTCTCGTTGGTTGGAGTGAATATTTGCCTCCGCGCGAGACCATTTTCCCCAAATTCTCATATTGTCTATCTGGGCGCCCCAAGCTAGCTCCGACGCATCGGTCACCAGGTAATGGGACACTGGGGGATGATGAATACTCGAGTTGCTGTGGATATTGGCAAGCCACCAATTCAGTTCGATTAGAGCTTTTTGAGGAATCGGGAAGCGAAAACGGGGGTTCTGGTAAAGTAGGGACTGGCAGTGCTTTAACAAAGCTCGATGGTTCAGGCGCCCCCGCAAGACTGGGAAACTGGCAAAGTTTATAGAGCCCACAATGCTCTGGATTTCTTTTAGGTTTGCGGATTTTCGTTTCCATAGTACTTTTAACCTTTGCGTTAGATCGAAACATTTCCGTTTTGGAAGATATTTTAGGTTGGAATGCGGGTCCCAACAAATGCCCAAATACTCTATTGCCCTTTGAGGGCTTAAAATTGACTTTTCGTATTTTATCTGCCAGCCCAATTTCTGGAGAAGCTGCACAGTCTCCAGACCTTGCTTTTTTAACGCTTGAGGACTCTGATTCGCTAACAGGAAGTCGTCGAGATAAACTAGGATGCGAATCCCTCTGTCTCTTAGGACTTGGGCTACCCAATTGGTTAATGTGGAGAACATTTTCGGAGCACAAGCCAACCCGAATGGGAGGCATGTCATTTGCATTAGTTTGCCATTGAAAATTAGCCTTAAGAAACGTTTGTGACTTGCGGCAACTGGCAGGTGGAAGTATGTATTTGCCAAGTCTATCTTTATGAGCCAGTCCGATGGCTGTAGGAAAGTGGGTATTCTGTGCATGTTCACAAGTCGGAATTTTTGAACGGGGAGATACCAGTTTAAGTTTTTCAAGTTGAAAATGGGGCGAAAGGATTCATCGTTTTTGGGCTTCAAAAACATTGGGGAAATAAAGCTGGGGCTTCGGGCCGCAGGTTCCAACGCTCCCATTTTCATTAGTTTTTGAATCTCTAGGTCCATTTCCTTTGAGAAGGGGGTTTGTAAATTGCCCGAACTTGGCAAAACCAGTGGAGGTTTTATGACAAAAGGGATTCGAAACCCTTGAATCAGCTTTATCAAGATTGGAGGGGCTTGCAGAGACTCCCATTCCCTTACAAATTTTGATAGCTGACCCGCATGAAACGTGTTCAAGTCAGAATTTTCGTTTCGGAGGGTACTCCCTGCGCGGGACATTGTGACCTGAATTTCTACCCTGGCTACGGGGGGGTTGTTGATAAGGGCCTGGATTTCGGATACCTTTTGATCTACTAAGCTTCCCCTGAGGGTTTGTGGGTGGTCTTGGTGGGCGAAAAATATTCGGCCAGCCCATAGGACTAAAATTCTGAGCGCCTTGCGCAGGCGGAGGACCATAAGGTCTGGGCATAGCCATATAAAAGTTACTTTGATCATAAACGCCCTGCGGGGGCAGTTTTTGACTATAGTTCGTTTGACTAGGACCTGCTTGCGCACCAGGTTTAGTTTGGTTTAACGTGCGTGCCCAAAACACTTTAGAAACGCCGCCGTGTTTCTCAATAGACGCCGAAAACGCCTCTTTTTGGAAGAGATACTGAGAACTGGGCGGGATTTTTCGTAAGGTCTCTTTGAAAAATTTATCTCTAACTGAGCGTAGAATGGCGTCCCGTCTTTGCTGAATGAGATCAGCGCGATGCCCGCATGCTAATTGGAGAACATCATTAGAAATTTTTTGAAAGTTACCTTCAATAAAAACTTCTTTTAGCTTATCCTGTAAGGAGTCGGGGGACAACTCTGCCGTAGAACGAGACCACGACAACAGGGACTCAAAAGCGGAATCGGCTGCTTCACTTTGTTTTATGAGGGCCAGTGTTATCGAAGCAAAACCAAGCTCAGTGACACTCACATTCAAAAACTTATCAAAGGGCTTTATTTCTTCATTCGATTCTAGATCAGTAAAGGCTGGTTGGGAACAATATTGCTTTTGCACATCAGAATAACGAACACTTGACCAATTTTCGGAACCAAAATGGTGGATCGAGTTAATGAAACTAACGTGAGCGGTTGAGGATTTGGGTATTGCTGGTTCTTTTAAGACGGTGTTTAAAGACAATTTTAAAGCATTTACTGTTTCACCGGAAGTCGGTGGCTCCTCTGCATTATCGAAATATAATTCACCACTCACGTTAGCGTCAACTACGTCACCTATTTCAGATGAGGTTGCCAATGGAGCCATAGGGGCTGCCGATTGCCACATGTTCCCAACAAAATTTTTGATCTCACTGACCTGTTCAGATAAAAGGCGAATTGCCTTGCTGTAATCGTTGGGCCGTCGTCGCTTACTTTTTCTTTCCGACTTTGACTTCCTGGCCTTCCTTTTTGAAAGCTTTTTGGACGGCGGCGCAGTCGGCGGCTGCTGCTGCGACGTAGTCGCGGCGGATGTCAGCTCTTCATCAGATTCTGATGATGAACTCGAGTTTGGACTTGAACTAGAGTCCGACATATTCTGTAAAAACAAAAATTTTATTAAATCTCGAACGGTAAAACCGTTAAATATTTTAAATTATTCAGTACTTACAGAAATTTTCCAATTTCTGTAGCGAACCGTACGTTTCGACAAACAGAACGCCAATGATGGGTGAGGCCTCGCTTCCCGTTTAGGCGCTGCGGCCCCCTGGTGGTAGACAAGGGAAACCTGTGATGGGGGGGGATTGAGCGGGAAATGTCAGCCAATCAGCAACCGTTACGTCATTCAACAAACAGTGTTGCCACTCTCAAATATTAATTTAGGCTTCGAATAACGGTACTGAAGCTTAATAGAATAATAATAATCCTAAAACTAAAATATAAAATTATTATACAAGGCACCATATTGGGTGTCACACGGGCCTCAGCACAATGACAGACATAAGTGCCGTGACGCTGATTTTCAGGGGAACCAGACTCGAAGCCCCGCTGGTCCTCTCATATGTTTCGATATGAGCATATAATGTAGTTTAGTGGTAATTGGATAGTGTGAACAATCATGCATAAAAAGAAAGAGAGAATAATACAGACAGTGATGCTAAAATAAATAAAATATAATAATATGACACCGTCAGGCTATTGCAGTTGCTAACGATTTGAAAAAAGACGGCAGTATAATTATGTAGAAACGTCCTGTGGCAAAATGATCATTTAGGTATTTTTCCAAAACAGCCAAAGGTTGTACTTACTTTTTATTTGAATATTACAATATCCATCGTCTATTTCAGGGTAGATTTCTATAAAACGCTGCGCTGAAATAGATATTTTTTTATTTATAAATCAACTAACTTCTGCCCGCGACTTCATCCGCGTAGAATGTTATTCCGCCATTCCCTCTGGATCTTTTGAATTTTCCGGGATTAAACGTAGCCTCATATAGTGCATTTATAATATTGTATAGTGAGATAGTGAGTTTATAAATTTCATCCATCTCCGTCCAGCCGTTGGAGCGTGAAGGAGTAACAACTAACACACACACATACACAAACTTTCGCATTTATAATATCAGTGAGATGAGATATTCCCTCCAAAATCTCCAAACTTCAAGCCTCTAGGTACAGTGTTATCTGTCTGTCAGACACAGAAGAGTAACATGTTATTGAATATTGATATACTGGAACGGTCGTCCAACACCCGAACCGCCTCTTATTTCACCATCCTGACAATGAAAGGTGACAGGTGACAATTCAGTATATATTAGTTAAGTTAAGTTAAGTTTTTACATCAGTAGGACTAATATGAGCTGTACCATGTGCACTGAAAAGTCACCTGTCATCTGTCATTGTTAGAATGGTGAAATAGGAGCCTGATCGTCGAGCCGTCGTCGATGTGTAAAGAGGTTGTTCGGACGCGTTAGCTCGAGTTCGAATGAGTGAGCTAGAGATTGCTTCCGGAACAGTACATTGACAGGAGGTGAACGAGTTCAGAGGGGTTCGCGAACTCTTACCATTGTCCCTCCACACGTCAGCGCGTGTTAATTCACTGTCTATGTTGTACTCAATAACCATGTCTAAGGTTCCCTACTCTAAAGGGTGCCAACGGGACCTACTAAACCTTCGCCATCTGTTCGTTCGTCCGTCCTTACTTTAAAGAGCTGTATCTTTTGCACTGTAAGAGGTAGCCGATTGATTTCTTTTCCAGATCACATGTGTTATTTTATTAGGTACGTGGTTATTACGATGGCTTTCCTAACAAATAAATAGAGTTAAAATGTAAGGGGTTCCCGTACTAGAATCATTTTTTAGTGCCGTAAGCTTAATTAAACTGGGTCAATTCTCCTAGGTGAATTAAATATACTATTTATTCGATTTAAATACCCTTAGGTGATTTGAGGAGAATTAAGTAAACTAATTTGTAGACTTGAATAAACTGGCTAAATGATTTATCAACTTCCAGTGAGTGAGTTTTCAAGGTTTATCCACCTAATTATATTTTTAGTTACACGATACAACAAAATGGTCAAGTAAAAACAAATTGTTATACTGCTCAGTACGTGTTAAGTAAGTAGTAGGTTACGTCAGGTTCGTTTTTATATCGGGCCCGGAGGGCCAAAACAATCCAGAAATAGGAGCTCTGCAGAGCAGAGCTCTGTCGACTCTAATGCAGACAGTGCTTTTGGGAAATTACGACCCACCCTCGATGGAGTATAAAGATAAAAAAAGATAAAAAAAGATAAAAGATATTTATTCAGTAAGTAGGCCGCACGGGCACTTTTACATGTCATGAATCTACCAGCGCTTCCCAAGAGGAGACCACTGCCGAGAAGAAACGCCGCAAGAAACTCAGCAGTCAGTCATTTTTTAAACATGTTACAATGGTAGTACTTAATCTAGCATTATATACAGCAATAAATATTAAATTAAATATAATATCAAATAGCAAATAGCATGCGTAGTTCAGCAGGAAAACATGTCAAAAACATTACGAGAGAGACAAGGGGGGGGGGGGGGGGGAAGAGAGGAGAGGGAAAAAAAAACGGTGTCCCCTAGACAAACAACTTTGCAATTTTACAAATTATGAATGACTAAGTTTCGGGTTTAGGCCAAGCATTTTTATCTGTTAGATAGTCCTCGACCCTATAGTACGCTTTAGATATTAACGACTTTTTTAAGTAATTTTTAAGTGCTGGAAAGGGTAATGTTAAAGCTTCGTCAGGTAATTTGTTATAGAAATGAATGCATTGACCAACAAATGATTTATATACTTTACGGACGCGGAATTTTCGGATAACAATTTTATTTTTATTTCTTGTATTTAGATTATGTACATCGGAATTTTTGGTGAAAGAATTTAAATTTTTAATAACATAAATAATATTCTCATAAATAAATTGAGACGCTACAGTTAAGATGTGAATTTCTTTAAAAAGTTCTCTTAAGGAGTCACGGGAATTTAAGTTATAAATAGAACGAATAGCCCTTTTTTGTAAGACAAATATACTTTGTATTTCAGCTGCCTTACCCCAAACCAGAATACCGTACGACATCACACTATGGAAATAACTATAATAAACTATGCGAGCTGTCTCAACATTAGTTAGTTGTCTAATTTTCCTAACCGCGTAAGCTGCCGAACTTAGTTTACCTGCCAGTACCGCTATATGGGGACTCCATTGCAAATTTTTATCTATGGTTATGCCTAGAAAAACTGCCTTATCTACCATTTGCAGACACTCTTCATTTAGAAAAATACTAGAATCTACCGGTTTAACATTAGGCAAAGCGAACCTAACACATTTAGTTTTTTTAGCATTTAGTAGTAAATTGTTACTAGTAAACCAATTAAGTACTTTAACTAGTGTGGCGTTTATCCTACTGTAGTCAATGGACTTTCTATCTACTTTGAAAATTAATGAAGTATCATCAGCAAAAAGTACAATCTCACAAAGTTTATCTACTGTTGGTGGTAAGTCATTTATATAAACCAGAAATAAAAAAGGGCCTAAAATTGAGCCTTGCGGCACACCTAATTTCACTGTAGCTCCAACAGATTGCGTTTTGTTTACAACAACTGTTTGAGTTCTATCACTTAGATAAGAAGACATGAGACTTGAAGCTTTATTGGACAATCCATAATGTTTTAATTTTAAAATTAGGGTCGAATGATCCACGCAATCGAAAGCTTTAGAAAGATCACAAAATATTCCTACTGCATCACAAGATTTCTCCCAACTGTTATATATATATTTAATGAGCACAGAAGCCGCATCTATTGTTGATCGACCTCGGGTAAACCCAAACTGGTTACTGTTAAGTATTTTATTTCTATTAAAGTGACCTAACATATCATTCAGCATTAGTTTCTCAAAGACTTTACTTAAAACGGGTAGTATGGAAATGGGACGGAAGTTCGTTAAATCACTCATCTCGCCCGATTTAAAAAGAGGTATGACTTTACTATATTTCATGAGATCTGGAAAGATCCCCTCTGATAAACAATTATTGTAAATTAATGATAAATGGGGTGCAATTACATCTATGATATGAAATAGTACTCTAACTGATGTGCCCCACAAATCCTCAGTCTTTTTTAAACTAAGCGATTTAAATACCTTGACTATTGATTCTGAATTTACAGGGCTGAATTCAAAGTTTATATTACATTTACTGACATTAGTGCAAAGTAATGATTGAGCTTCAACCGCGGATGATTTAAGACATTTCGTTGTATTAGAGGCTATGTTTGAAAAATAATCTTCGAATGCTAAGGCAACGTCTTTATTTGACGTGATTTGTTTGTCACCTGCGTTTATGGTGACTTGATTGTCACGTGTTTTTGATTTTCCTGTTTCTCTATTTATAATATTCCATACAGTTTTTACTTTATTGTCAGCTGATTTGAGTTTAAGACTAAGAAAATTTGCCTTAGCAGTTAAACAAACTTGCTTAAAGGTCCTCGAATAATTCTTAACATAAATTAGGAAGTCGGCGTTCTTATTGTCCTCCCTCTCTTTATATAGGTCATAAAGCCTATTTCTACTCTTATGAATGCCTACAGTAGCCCATTCACTAAACTTGGTTTTCGACCTAGAAATAGTTTTCATTTTAAAATTATTATTAAATTGGTGTAGAATTACGCCAAACAAGTCTTTGTAAATACTATTAGAGTCATTGTTTAAGAAAGGTAACACTGAAAGATTAGCCTGAACTTTATTTTTGAATAATTCCAAACGATTGCTAGTTATAGGTCGGTATGTTATCGTCTGAGGTTTTTGATAAAAATCATTTAAGAAAGATGCCTTCTGACCACTATGGTCAGAATTAAAACAATTAAATATTTCTTTATCCAAACATTCGCAATTACAAAAAATGTTATCTAAGCAGGTTGCACTACTAACACCTATCCGTGTGGGCTATAACTACTTAATTGGTATTTTTTGACCATTTTTAGTACTTTTTTTAGTAAGAATTCTGTCATAAAGTTTTCTTGTACGTTTTCGAACAGCAACTGCTGTTTTTCATCACTTTGGGCTGTTTTTGTTTTTTAAATGTATTCAGGTTGCACCTTTTGCAAAGTTTTTGCTTTACGAGCAGCATCCCAAATAGACACAGAGTCGGTTTTCGATGAACATTTGACCGACTCTTTTATGCAATGCAGGGTTGGAAGGGCCTCGTTTTCGCCCAGATTTTGGCATATCTTCTAAGGTGACAATAGTACCTAACTTATTTAAAAATTTATATACACCTGCAGGGCTAATATTATACTTTTTAGCAAGCTTTCTTACAGTTACCCCTTTAATTTTGCACAGTCGTCCAAATTTAGAATCCTCCCCATTTTGACAGGTACCGTAAAATGGGGCTATTTGGGAATCACGGGGCTATTTGGAATCGAGTAAATTATTAAGCTTTTAGTTGTTATAATTGTGTCATGGCAATGGCAGAACTGAAAAATTTGCCTGACACCGAGTTTTACAGTTCTATCATAGCCATGACAAGAAATATATCAACTAAAAGCTTATAATTACTTAGTACCAAATAGCCCCGTGATTCCCAAATAGCCCCATTTTACGGTATGAGGAAATGTATCATGTATTTCTATTTTAAGTACCCAACCACGAGCGTGGGCTGACATGCTCTTGACCGGTTTTCTTTAGATTTGGAATTGAATAACAGTGATTTGGTACCAAGTCTGGACTATAGGAAGGACGCGTGGTTTTTTTTTTGAAATTTACACTCACAAATGGCAGCCTGTTACTGGCTACTACTTTATCTACTCTCATATAGGTATTACATTACAACAAAACGTATTCAATAAATGGCGCCAAAACGTAGCACATCACCGCGCATGCGTTAAAGCGGGCGCTGTCACAGACAAGTCAAAATTGGAATGAAAACTTTTTGTAATGCTGTAAAAATGACGCGAACCGCATGTTATTTTTTTATAATAGAACTATTATAAAAAAATAATTGATATGGAACCTCGTTGGTGACATTAACTTTTTGGATTAACTTGTATCGTAATGGTAAAAAAAATACTTTATAACAATTATAACATTATTTTGTTAGAGAAATAATGTTATAAAGTATAATTTTTTTTCGGTATTGTGTTTATAAAGTATGCTAATATCAATTCGAACTTTACGATATGAGAGTAGATAAAAATACACTTAACAAGTAATTTATTAATGCAACATTTAATTACGCTTTTGTTTAAAAAAAACTACTTATTTTATTTTTGAGAAAAGCGGTATATATTTTCGTGTTTTAACCATTGTGAGACATCCTGAACTTGTACGAGTATGTATGACTGCTCGAGCTTTTAACTCGTTTTATTTTATCTTACAGATGGGCCGTTTCGAACACACTTCGACGCATTAGGATCTTTTGTGCAATTACCGTCTTACACATTCAGTTGTTCGAACGTGCAGGTTTCCTCACGATGTTTTTCCTTCACCTTAAGAGCATCGGGTAATGCACTTAAGTTAGAAAACTCATTGGCACATGGTGTCCGCGGGGTCCGAACTCGGTACCTTACGATCACGAATCGACCCCCTAAGCCACTAGGCCACCGACGCACTGTGGAACGAAAATGGCCTCTCCATAGAAATAGGGACTTAATTTTCTAAGTGCCTATTTTTTTAATTGAAATCGAATCTACTCCTCATAATTAGGTAAAAAAATTAATATGGGTCAATTTGGCTGGAAAACCGCCGATTAATAATTTTTTTTATAAAATTTTGTATGGAGCGTATATGAAAAAACGGAATATCTCAGAAAGTGCACAATTTCCCGTAATATCCTTCCGCAGGAATTTAGTACCAATTATTTATGATTTTTCGGCGTTCTCAAAATTTCCCGGGCAGGTGCACTTTTTTTTAAAAAAATCAAAAACGTTTTATATAGGGAAAACTTGGTTTTTAGGAGGTATTTAAGTTTGCAAGACACGTTTAATCGTGGGATAAAATTAAATAATGGCTTAGATGAGATGGATGTTCAAAAATGAGGTCATTGGAATAATGACATATCTCACTTTTTGGCCCTTTATCTCCCTGCCCCCTAATGAGCACAATCGGTGTTCATTAAGTGTATGATTAAAAGTAAAAATTAACTAAATCACTCTTAATTATTCTTAATGAGTTGGCATTAAGTAAAAAAATAAATTAAATATTATCTTATTATCATTAAGGATGATGATTACCCAGATTTCATTAGTAATGTGCAATAAATAGGTTGCAGTTTAATTTTATTGTTCTGCGTCACCTATTTCGGCATCCAATTCCGAATCATTTTGCGATTCGGAATTGATTAGAAGGTCCAAGGTCTCAATAAATAAGGTTTGTTTGTTCCTTTTATTCAGTGTTGGCCTCATTGCGGTAAGTTTGGGATCCGATGACAGAAGTAACATATTGAGAATGTCATGATTTGAATCTTGTCTACTCTTTTTCTGTGAGTTGTGTTCCCTGAACCTTCTAAAGTCTTTATTCCGGGCCTCTGACGCTTCTTCTGAGAGATTGCCGATCGGTATAACTGCGTTATGGGCTATAATGTCTGCTCCATGCACCAGTAATTTATGAACCGTTGCGGACATATGATACCAGTTGTATAATTCCACATATTTTTTTACTGTATCGTGGGCGTAATCTTTATATTTGTTGACGTCTATAACCTCTCCTGAAGTAACTGCTTGCAAGATTACTGCAAATCTCCTGATTAATCCCTCATCTAGTCCTGTAATGCTTGCTGTTTTACAGGGGTCCTCAAAAAACTTTCTGGCTGTGTTTCCATCATTAGTTGTCCCTGACCCCTGTTTGACCACATCTATCAAGAGATTCATTTCTTCCTTAAAACGATCTTGAATGATTTTCTTCCTTGATGCCATTTTTTCTTTTAGCTCGTTTCCTCTCGCAGCCAATTGTTTAAAATCCTGGCGATATGCTATGTGAAGAAGGCATTCCATCGTATTGATGCGAGCATGTAGAGATGATAACCCATATTGGTATATACCAGTATCCACAGGTTTTGTAAGAACTTTATCAAGAAGGTTCATCTCCGTTGGTTTAGCCAAACATAAACTGCAAGTTGCATTTGATCTGGCTTTTGAAAGAAAAGTGCATATTTTGCCGTCCAACATCGTCATCTTCAGTTCATGCTTCACTGTGTTGGTTTTGTGTTCTGTTGGTAGTAGATCTTCAATTTCCTTGTCTATCTCCGTTTTCTGAGCAAGCACAACGGCTTCGTTTTCCTTAATGAACTTGAACTGTATTGGACGACAATATAACGCTGAACAAGGCTTGGGATTCGTCCATATTGTATTAGTTCCTGAAGTTAATTTTAATGGTACCAGGGTTGTCATGAAAACACTAGAATCATCTTGCTCGGAGTCACTCATCTTTTGCTTGTACCTGCTTTGGCTCGAAGCACCATCAAACCCCCATTTAGAAATAAGTACCATCTGTTTGTCTTCTACGTGCTCCGGTATACTATCCATTATTCTGTTCACTGTAATATTCAATAATTCTTGCAGTTTAATTTTGGCTGAAGAATCCGTAATAGTTATTGATTCACTCGGAGGATAGCAATCTAGTTTAGCTTTTTGTACTCTGTAGTATGACGGATACACATTTTCTGCACCTTCTCTAATAGCACTCTCTCGCAGGATCATATATTGCCATTTAGACAACTTGAGTGAAATAAAAAGACTTAGTGCTTTTTCAGGTGTATATATCGTAGATGTTACGGGTTTCTTCGTAGAGATTGTCACTTCTCTTAATTTAGATGCTACTTCTGGGTTTTTCAGCATATATTCAATTACGGCCGCAATATCATCGCGGCCATCCTGCTTAAAACGTTCTGCTGCAGCATATGCCAATTTATCAGCGTTTTCGGATTGTAAGTCACTCGATCTTTTTTTCTTCTGTTTGGTTCCCAGATCTTCGAATGACTTAAGTACGTTTTGTTGTAGTCATTGTTCCAACCGATGAGGTCGATCCTTCATAGTTTAAATCACCTGATTCTTGGGTGGGTGAATCGGATCGGATTTTCCATAAGCCAATGTTCATAAGTACTTCTAAACTTTTTCGTATCTCTTCGGCACTTCTGCCATCTTTCCAAAGCAGCTCTTGAAAATCTTTGGCAAAATTCCTTGAGGGTATCATAGTCTTCTTCAGATAGTTGTCCATTGATTTTAGTAACCACTTCTTCCATCAAGGCTTTGTAGTTAAAAGAAGGTTCCTGATTTCTCAAAATCACGTACAAATCTAAGTTGGTCGTTAAACCCTCCATTGCTTGCAGTTGAAATGTTCCAGAAGGAATAAACAATAAAATTGAACTGCAACCTATTTATTGCATATTACTAATGAGAACCCATTGAAATCTGGGTAATTATCATCCTTAATGATAATAAGATAATATTTAATTTATTTTTTTACTTAATGCCAACTCATTAAGAATAATTAAGAGTGATTTAGTTAATTTTTACTTTTAATCATACACTTAATGAGCACCGATTGTGCTCATTAGGGGGCAGGGAGATAAAGGGCCAAAAAGTGAGATATGTCATTATTCCAATGACCTCATTTTTGAACATCCATCTCATCTAAGCCATTATTTAATTTTATCCCACGATTAAACGTGTCTTGCAAACTTAAATACCTCCTAAAAACCAAGTTTTCCCTATATAAAACGTTTTTGTTTTTTTTTTTAAAAAGTGCACCTGCCCGGGAAATTTTGAGAACGCCGAAAAATCATAAATAATTGGTACTAAATTCCTGCGGAAGGATATTACGGGAAATTGTGCACTTTCTGAGATATTCCGTTTTTTCATATACGCTCCATACAAAATTTTATAAAAAAAATTATTACTCGGCGGTTTTCCAGCCAAATTGACCCATATTCATTTTTTTACCTAATTATGAGGAGTAGATTCGATTTCAATTAAAAAAATAGGCACTTAGAAAATTAAGTCCCTATTTCTATGGAGAGGCCATTTTCGTTCCACAGTGCGACGCTCTCTAGCTTTTAAATCGTACTCGTCCGGGATGTTTCACTTACTGGTCTCTGCAGTAATGGAACATCTGCGGTGGTGGGGTCGTGGTTGTGAGTGTTTTGGCGCTGTAACGTAATGTTCTTATTACGATATCAAATACAATAAAGTTATCTTCCAAAACCAACGCAATTTAAATAGGCCCCAATTTAAGTATAAATTTAAATTTACATTAAGTCCATACGAAACGACAGCTCCATAAGTACCTGTGTTTTTTTAGTAGCTTCGCACCTATAGGTACCTAGATATGTTACAGGTAGCACTGGTAGCAATGCAAGTCATTTGCCTTCGGATTTTTAATCCGTCTTTTAGTAAACTTATAATATGTGTGTGTATAAGATATTGTATGTAAACATCTTAGCCTAAGTGTGCAAAATGTGGTTACAGAATTATCAACCAGTTTTTAGAGTTGTTGGTAATTCTGTAGCTCTGCCTACCCCACTTTGGGAATAAAGGCGTGAGTTTATGTACGTATGTATGTATGTATGTATGCAACTGTACTATCAACCCATTGAAACCCTGACCCAACATAGAACGATGTCAAAGTGATATTATAAAACAATTTGTTTGACATTTATTTCTACTTGAATCATAACGTCACTGTTCTATGGTCGGTCATGGTTCCATTGGGCTGATAGTACATAATTAGGCCTTAAAAAAACTCGTGTCGTCGTGTCATCTTATTACGAAACGAACCGAAACATCTCATTATGACAAATCACAGCTTTCTAGTACAGTCAGCATCAAAAGTAGCTAAGCAGAATAAAATGCTCAAAATGATCTAGACACGACGAATTCTCTTGACAATATTGTTGAGTGCAGATCATTTTGACCTCTTCGGTTGCGTAGCTACTTCTGCAGCTGACTGTATCAAGAGTCTCCAGTTAAACCGCGGACAGGCGGACAGACGAACATGGCGAAACTATAAGGGTTTCTTGTTGACTAAGGAACCCTTAAAAGACCTTCGGGGATGATGATGAAACACTAAAGGCAGCAATCAATAAGCATATTGACAGCGAAGAGTAAAAATATATTTATCAGTCATATTATAAAAAATAGTATAGTAGTGTAGTAGTAGTGTAGACAGTCAGTATAGTTATTATAGTTAAAATGTACTGTTCCGTGTTTTGTTTTCTTTTGGTGTTCAATAAAGAGTATTTGTATTGTATTGTATTGTATTATTTTTTAAGCCCATTCCGAGAAATTAATGAACATCCCTCGCAAGTATATATTTTAAATCCGTAATTTCGGCTTTTTTATTACTACAAGGACCTTGTCGCTCATTGAATACAAAACGGACACATTCCAAAATAATTTGCTCTTCCATTAAAAATCGTATTCCAACCGCTTCTAATTTTAAAATGCAACACTGACACATTTCGGAATGTGTCCGTTTTGTATTCAATGAACGTTGTGAAGTGAAGTGACTTGCGTCGGTTGCTAAGACGAATAATGTAACGACACACCTGCGGGCCTATTGCCTAACGCACTCGCAATCGCAATGGACTTCAAAGCGGAGCAATTGTTTTCATTTTGTATGCAGACAAGCCTTCGATTTTCATAATTAAAACAATTGCTAATGTGAGTGCGTTAGACAATAAGCCCTCTGGTTTGTCGAAATTCGGGCCCGTTGCCTCCACAAATTAACAAAGAACCAGACATAAACATACAATACAGGGTGTCCCACGGCTATGCCACACGGAGGAAAGTTGTAAAAAATATCGTAAAAAGGGAAATTTGATTCATAGCGACGGAGGAACAGTCTAAATATTGTACATTAGGAAATTTACCTCCTGGAGACTTGATTGGTTTTTAAAAGAAATTCAAAGATTATAAAATTAACTTTCTTCATCACACATACTCACATACCTACAGCCATACATACATTCAGGTCAAGCAAATACATAACCCGCCTTCTTCCGAGTAACAAAAAAATCGATTAGTGTGTTTCCGCCTTAATTTTTAAAACAAAACAATACAGTTGCACTGATGCAACATTATGAGAACTGAAGTGGTAGTGTCCGATTTCTTAACAATATCATAACTAAGTCTATACATATATTCAAGTATGTATGTAGGCATTTTCTTAGAAACTTGCGCTCATATTGCTGACGAACCCCACTTAATCCGTACCTACTTGTAAGCGGATTGTGATGCTTAAAATTTCGTTAACGCGGTAACATTCCTCTCCCAATAAACCTAGTCTTTTGTGATTCCTTAAATGTCGTAGATATTATGAAAAACGGACTGTACGTTTTTGTTTCTGAGAAAATATTTATGAAAGGCAGCAAACGTTTCTGTAAACTCTTTTTGATAAATGGGTATTTCTCCACTAATTGGAAAATCGCTGCCCGTTGGTTTTTTTGGTATAATGTCTTTAGACAAATGACAAATAAAACCGGGCAAGAGCATGTCGGACCATGCTCAGTATAGGGTTCCGAAGCCGTAACGACAAACACAAAAAACTATCTCAAAAATCAACATGTAGAACCAATTTTCTATTTAAAGTTATTTGGCGCTGTCTTAGATGATTTTTAGTAGGTATAAACCCGTTAGTCGCCTGTATCTCAGGAACTAATTAAGTCTACTTAGTATAGGGTTGCCATACGTCCCGGTACGCCGGGACATGTCCCGGTTTGAAGCATGGTGTCCCGGCGTCCCGGCCGATAAGCAAATTGTCCCGGTTTAAAAATCATAGTTATTTTATGGAGGGCTGACCTTGGTTAACAGTAATATACCCACAATAAACGCGACTAACTAGCTAGGCTAATCGTACGTGGATAAAACGACGTAAGCGGTGACACTTGTCCGTTCACGTTTCACGAAAATACGTTCGGGTTAGCGGGCTCTCTGCGTTGACAGATCAAGAGCGCATCGGCATACTACCAAGCCCACTATAGAGAACACTGTCGCACACTGTCACGTACACTACCGGGCGCTCTCGCTCGTTCGATTTGCGCTCGGCTCGGGTCGGCAACAGTCGGGAGCCAATTTGTGATTTTGTTTGTTTAATACTGTATTTAGCCATTTGCATTCAGTTGTTTTGC
This sequence comes from Acleris laterana, assembly GCA_963966035.1. Lineage (NCBI taxonomy): Eukaryota > Metazoa > Arthropoda > Insecta > Lepidoptera > Tortricidae > Acleris > Acleris laterana. The sequence continues at coordinate 9,630,831 of OZ014438.1, forward strand.
AAAGCTGCGTTATAATTATAATACCTTTCGTAGAAAAAACATGTTTTCTATCTGAACGTTTCGCAGTTATTTTCTATGTCGTGGTGTGCGTGTATTTTGAGGTTTGGACAGATAACTTAAACCAAGTGAATAAACGAAATAAACTTGTTTTATGCGTGCCGCGCGCGGCTTCACGTTGGCGCGCTTTCTGTTTGGTGCTTCAACTTCATTGTGTTTAAAAGTTTTTCTTTAAATGTCCCGGTCTGAGTCCCCACACTTATGGCAACCCTAACTTAGTAATGATTATTTTTCTTATAAATTCGTATATAATATCTCAAACAAGAGCCAAGCTTTGAAGTGTGAGATCAGTATACCTATGTAGGTAGTTAGGTATCTAAACTGCTTCAAACCGACTTTAAATTACAATAAAATTTAAATCTTTTATATAGTAATTAATAGAAATTGAAAAAAAAACAAGGTCCAGTAAATAGAATTTTAAGTTTTCCAAACGATACTCAACTCAAATCAATAATCTAATCGAAAATTTGTAAACTTTCAGATCGAAAATCCCAAACTTGTAGGTAGCATTCCGGGGCACGTCCGAACAGCATCTAGGCGCTCGCGCTTATGAGCGCGGCTGTCGCTCGATTTGTTGCTTGGACAGTTCGACTCCCCCCGCGCGTCCTGCACGCCCCGTTAGCAAATTTTTCTATCAAAGTTATCATAGGCGATTTTGATAGGTATAAACACTTTAGTCGCCTGTATCTCAGGAACTAATCATGTCTACTTAGCCGTGATAGTTTTCCTTTAAAATTCGTTATACGTGCTTTCGTTAAAGATTTTTTTTCAGATTTTTAGTATTTGGAGTTTTGGCTGTAATGGGGGGGGGGGGCACTTGACTCTAACAAAAAATAGCGCTTTAAAGCTTAATATTTCATAAACGGATCCCTGAATCGAAAAATTGTTTTCATAAACCCGCAATATTTTTGAAAGACCTATCCAACGACACCCCACACTATGGGGTAGACAAGAAAAAAAAAAACATCCCCACGTTACGTGTAGGGTAGGTGCATTAAAAAAAAATATTTTTCAAAATGTTATTTTACCACTTTGTTGGAGTAACTAATATGTATATTCATGCCAAATTACAGCTTTCTAGTACAATGAGTCTCTGAGCTAGACTGCGGACGGACGGACGGACATGGCGAAACTATAAGGGTTCCTAGTTTGACTACGGAACCCTAAAAAGGTCTTTGTGTCAAATAATAGCCATATTTTTAAGCGTGTCTGGTATTATACCAAAAATAAGGCGGCCTATATAGTTGATTTTTTTTATGTGTATTGTGAAATTTTTGCTAAAGCGGCTGCGCCTAAACGGCGTGTAAGCCCACCACCGCGCTACAACGCCGCGGACTCCGACTTTGGAAGCCGATTTCGGCGTAAAATTGACTATTAAGAAACACTTTTTTTTTATTATTTAGCAAGATGATAAACCACTGAATTTTTAAAAAGAGTTTATACTTATGGCGCAGTCATTTTGATTTTAAAGAGCATTATGAAACTTTTACTCCGTCATACTCAAACCTGCAATTTTCGCTTTTGGCCCTTTTTTCGGTAACGGTTTGGGGTTTAGTGTAGTCGGCTATTTTACGTATAAAAAAGAGTTTCAAGACGAACATAATCCAAAAAAACTTTTTTTTTTACTGTGAAAGAAGTTATATTTTTTTAGCCCTGGTAAAAAATTCTAAACCGTTTATTTGCTTTCTGGCTTTCTGGTCTGGCTTTCGATCTATTGTTAAGGGTTCACGAAACCTTTTTAATACGCGACAAACCGTAGATTGAGGGCATTTCAGTCTTTTCGCGATATCTCTGTAGCTTACTTAGCATTGAATCTTCTACATGTTCGCGCAAACGGCGTTCGCGTTGTTGTTGTTTGCTCGACATTTTGACAATTAATAAATATTAGAAAAAAAACTACGGATTTATTATAGGACAGTTCCTTGTGATCAGATAGGTGTCAAAAAAATTTGTATGACAAAATTTTTTGCGTAACAGTAGCCGATTTTACACGCCCCAGTTTTGCCGCGTTCAACTTTTAAGCGTACCTATTTAAATCTCTCGTTGTATTTAGGCCAGCTGGAGCTGATTATGTTCAAGGTTAAATGGAACAACAAAGTTTCTAAATAAAAAGAGGAAAAAAAACAACGTAAATTAATGGTAGCAATTTCATTAGTGATTTCATTAACATTTTAGCTGACGTATCTACAGTCTTATTAGACTTATTACCTATCTACTATTAGACTCGTAGGAAATTAAAACGCTTATGTTTACGAATAATTACACTAATCACAATATTTTTAGAAGCAACCAGTTGTTTTTTTTCAACGTGTGTGTTTTATTCCTGATCGTATTACGAAGTACAGTGGTGGCCAATTAATCGGGAACGCTTTCATTTTTTCACGACTGAACAAAAAATAACCAGGCAAGAGCATGTCGGACCATGCTCAGTGTAGGATTCCGAAACCGTAACGACAAACACAAAAAACTATCTCAAAAAACAACATGTATGAACTAATTTTCAATTAAAAGTTATTTGGTGCTGTCTTTGATGATTTTTAGTAGGTATAAATACTGTATCTCAGGAACGAATTAAGTCTACTTAGTCCTAATAATTTTCCCTTTAAGTTCGTTATATGCGCTTTCATTAAAGATATTTTTCAGATTTTATGTAAGTATTTGTAGTTTTGGCTGTAGGGAAACTTGACCCTAACAAAAAATAGTGCATTAAAGCAAGAATCACTACGTAGTATAAAACAAAGTCGCTTCGCGCTGTCTGTCCCTATACGTATGCTTAGATCTTTAAAACTACGCAACGGATTTTGATGCGTTTTTTTTAAATAGATAGAGTGATTCAAGAGGAAGGTTTTTATGTATAATAAACTCTGTTTTATGTACGGGTGTTACAGTAAACTCTCATAAACCGAAGCGAAGCGAGGGCGGGTCGCTATATTTTATAAACGGATCCCTTAATCGAAAAGCTGTTTACGCAAACCCGCATTTTTTTTGTAAAATACCCATCCAACGACACCCCACACTATGGGCAAGACAAGAAAAAAAAATAACATCCTCACGTTACGTGTAAGGGAGGTAAACAAAAAAAAAAACGTTTTTTTTACCACTTTGTCGACGTGACTAATATGTATATTCATGGCAAATTACAACTTTCTAGCTCTAAGGGTCTCTGAGCTAGGCTGCGGACGGATGGACATGGCGAAACTATAAGGGTTCGTAGTTTGACTACGGAACCCTATAAACGAGTGTAATGTTTCCAGGGTTCATGTATGTATGTATGTACGATTCTTTATTACCCTAAAACTTCTAAACGCGTGAGCCGATTTAGACGCGTGTGTTATCGATAGAATCCTTTCACAATCCCGGGTGACATAGGATACCTAAGCTGTAAAAATTGAAATAACTTGTATGCAATATCTTCGTACCATAGATACTAATGCTATAACAAAAAATTTACAACTGAGCAATAAATAAGTTAACAATAAACCTTACACTAAGCCTAGTGTAGTGAGATTAATTTGTTGATAAAAAACGTTTTCTAGGGTTCCGCAGACAAACTACAAACCCTTATAGTTTCGTCATGTTCGTCCGTCCATCCGTCCGTCCGCAGCCTAGCTCAGAGACTCTTAGTACAGACTAGAGTAAGGAGACTTAATTAGTTCCTGAGATACAGGCGACTTAAGTGTTCATACCTACTAAAAATCATCTAAGACAGCATCAAATAACTTATAGAAAATTTGTTCATACATGTGGTTTTTTGAGATAGTTTTTTGTGTTTGTCGTAACGGGTTCGAAACACTACACTGAGCCTGGTCCGATATGTTCTTGCCCGGGTTTTACTTAAATAATACAGCAAATTAATCCTTGTTAAAAAGCGCTCATAAGGTTTTTTAAAATAACCTCAGGTTTTGAACAAAGTCAGAAAATGAAATGAGTGCTTCATATCTTTGTTTTAAATTTCCCATTAAATTGAAGAACTGTAATACACAGGTCGCTGGTATAACATTTTAAACCTTAGTGAATTGTTTGAAATTATGTGGCCACCATTGTAAATACGTACAGGGTCGTGGGTAAACTAGGTAGTATAATATAATGTCTACGCGCACTAAATCAAATTATGATGGTCGGGCGAAATTAGAGACGTAATGACAGACAGAGTTTATAAAGGGCCGTTCGAATATTTTAATTCAAAGTACCTACTTGATATAATTTTGTGTTATCATTTTAATTTTCCGTATAAAGGACAATGAATATACAGGGTGTAACTTAAGGGATTCATTTGATCAGAGGACGTCTACCTCAGCATACATAGACATAACATAAACATAGAATCAGTTCGACCTATCGAATTGATTCTATGTTTGTTCATCGAGTGTTCGAAAGTAATTGTTTTTTTTTGCAAATATCTGGTAGCACCTACCTAACGTCGCTTATACAATCTAACTATGGCTTTTAGCTTGTAGTAAGTCAAATAGATGGGCTTAAGTATCCAATAAAAGATGCGGTTTAAAAGATAACCACATTTTATAACACGAAAGAAATCACTGTTTCCCGACCTGAACCCCTACTTTCGAGGCAATTAGTAAATAAAGTTTACAAAACCCTTTACCCTTTAAATCATTGCAAAAATGCTCCTAATCTTTGGGAAAGTAAAGTAAGGGTACTAAATAAAAAACCTTACCGAGCGGAAAATAAACAATCTGCGTTTAAAACTAAATAAAAGTGTGTTTAAATTACATCGATAAGTAAAGTTTGTGTTAGTTGGTGCTAGTTTTCATAGGATTCGTTTGATTTACCCATCGGGCTACACCCTGTACGGGGGTTTTCATGTTAAGTAATAAACAAGTGGTGGTACCGGCGGTAAAACAAATAAAGTGCTAAAATCCGCGGTATAAGGGTGAGACACCGGTCATAGTGACGACCCTCGGGGGAAGCGCTAAACGACGCGGTTAGCCTAGTTGGAAGTGACTTAGTGCCCCACCTAAGAAGCTAGATAGCGACCCCTAGTTCGATCCTTTAGTATTTATCTACGATTAGATTAGAGCGGATAAATTTTCCGCAACTCGACGACTAAATGCACTGTGTCTGGTTTGTATTTATATCTCTATACAGGGTGTCAGAGGGTAAAAGGATTTTATCATCATCATACAGAGGTCTGAGGTCTAGTATCAACCTGTATATAGATCCTTTTTCTGAATCGAAACTACCTAAAATGGCTTCAGTAAAAGACTAACAGAAAAGATACAAAACGCAACTTAATGAAATTATGCTTTTTCACATCTTGTTTCTTTTTTTTTATGCCATTTCCATGAACTTAAGGTTGATCAATGAGCTCCCTGGTGTCGAGGCAATAAAATTGAAGTAATACACGACTGGTATTTATTGAACTAGTTCTTCGTATTCCAATCGAAAGAAATAAACAAAATTTAATTGTTTTCACTTCAATTTTAACATTTACTTGAAATAACTTACAGAGTTTTGTCAGTAACTGCCGAAATTTTTGTGAAAACCGCTAACAATACATCATCGTTTATATTTTTTTGTATTTCTGTCTAAAAGTTTCCCTCAAAAAGACTCCGAAACGGCTCAACGGATTTCATTGAAAACTTGAATGAAAACTAAAGTTTTCGTGTAGGTTCCATTGTACAGTCGACGTCAAAGATATGTTTACACTTTAGTACCTTGTCACTTTATCCGCTATGACAATTTCATCTGGCAGTTTAAACATGACGTTAAATAGACAAGGTACTAAATTGTAAACATATTTATGACGTCGACTGTACCTTGATATTGATTTATTTATATATTATTTCGATAACTTGCACAGTTTAAAAGACATAATCAAATTAATTTGTAGAGTTATTCCGACATAGCCAAGCGAAGCGAGGGCGGGCCGCGTGTTAGAAAATAAATTGAGTGCCGGGGTTACATTCGTGGGAGAATCATGACTTCGCGTTGCATGAACCGGCATCAGGGGCCGTATTCTACATTGACTTTACACCTATTATTATCGTATTGTAAACGTTATGACAGCTTTTATTTACTTGACTAGACCCCGTTATCTCTCAGTTTGGGGGCACGCTAAAACAATGATGTTGCTTCATATCATTGGTTGATTTGTCTAACAAATTTCTAGTTTTCTGACTGTCCTTGAGATAACTCATTCATTGCATCTATTTGATCGGATAAGGGAAATGTACGATCAATTATGAAACATACAATAATTAGGAAATAGCGACTCCATGGATTCTAGAACCACGATATGCCATCAAAATCCTAATCCTAGTTATCAAGCAACTATTCTTGATGTATTTGTATAGCCGGGTCATACACAGATTTAGATTACCGTCTTTCCTGTGGACATACCCGGCGCCAGGTTTACTTTAGTCCAATCAATTAAAGACATAACCTATATGCACGCAAACCTTTAACTATTGACCACAGGAGAGACAACTTTTGTTGTTACATGCTTTTATTTAACTTGCAATGTATGTATGTACAGTCGAAGTCAAAAATACAGAGGTACTAAAGTGTACACATATTTATGACTTCGACTGTAGGTACTAGACAACGCCCGCGACCTCGTACGCTTAAAACTAGATTCCCGCCACTTCCCCTATTTCTTCCCGTTGGGGGTCGATTTTCGGAAAATCCTTTCTTAGTGCTCAACGACATCATGAAAGTAACCCCTATATAAAATGTCAAGTTTCTAGATACAGTAGTTTCGGCTGTGCTTTGATATATAAGTCAGTGAGTCAAGTTTGCCTTTTATATATAAGAATCAAAAGTGAGTGAGTGGACGGGTCGGAAGGGGCCGCCCTAGGCGTACTTTTTCGAGTCAAATCGGAGTAATACTGGAAAAGGGCCGAATCTTAAGTACCCGAAACCGACGTGCGTGCATGACTCGATGTATGAATGTGGAAGAAGCGAAATAAATTTGTCAAGATCGTAGCAAGTGGAAAGAAGTGGTCTCTGCCTACCCCTCTGGGAAACAGGCGTGATTTAATGTATGTATGTATGTATAAGTAGAGCTACGGGTCAAATCTTGCAAATTAAATTTGACCCACTTCCTGTTAACGGAATGGGCTGAAATTTGGACCACATGTGTGTAAACTCGACGACAATGCAATAATATGGTATCTAAGAGTCCTAATTAATGATGGCGTCGGAAGGTGGCGAGAGGATCTCTGCTATTCTTAACGTAGACCCACGGTAGACCTCAATAGTTTGGTCTCGGTAAGCAGATACTCGTAAAGATTCTGCAAAAAAAGAACAGTCGGCAACAAAAGCTTGTACAGATGTAGTGAAAAATCCTTGCCCATCATTTTTGGTCGGATAACTTCGTATTTATCTTGCTTTCTCAGTTGGCTTATTGATGGGTACTGAAGCTAATTGAGAAAGCTAGATAAATACCAACTAATCCGACAAAAAACGATGGGAAAGGATTATTCACTACATCTGTAGTATCTGTACCAATTTATTTTTACAGAAACTTATTTCACATTTATTTTGGTATGACCCAGCCGACATGTTGCAGTCTATAGTTGCATTATCAAAACATAACTTTTATTAGGACATTAATTATAATTAGACAGTGTCGACGGAGCTCCGCAAACGCGGAGCTCCTATTTCTAGGTGGTTTGGCCCTCCGGGCCTACTATAAATCTAACATAACCTAAACCTACCTACGATGCTATAACAAAACCCGAGTATTTGTAAATGTCATGTTGTGCGAATATCGTGTTTTGCGAGTATGATGTTATGCGTTTATGATGTTTTGCGAGTATGATGTTATGCGTATATGAAGTTTTGCGAGTATGATCTTTTGCGAATGTGATATTCTGTAGAGTAATGGTTTTTTTTATCTACCTAACCTTAGAGGCGAGAATAATGTTGCAGCCGCATGCCGTGGAAAACGACTTTTCACAGTTTTCACCTCAGCGCGTTAAATAAAATGGGTACTACCTAGTAGGTAATGGTCAGACATCTTTTTGCCCAAGTTTTTCTTTCTAGCAAAAGAAAACGTTCAAACCACCAGGTCGTTTTCATAATATCAACAAAATATTCCAAAATCGTTCAAATCGGAATAGGTTTAAGGGGAGAGAAAAGTTAACTCGTTTTGTATAAAAGAGACACCAGGCAGGGGTAAAACGGGAGTAAAAGGGGCCCAGACAGCCCCCTTGACCTTTAGACAGTTAACAAAGCAGGCAAATGCAGACTTTATGACCTATTTCAAGTATACAGTCAAGTGTAAAAACATGGAAGAATGCAACATCTATTTAAAATATATGTCCCAATGCAGTGTAAAAAGAACTTCGTAAAATATTTATGACAGGATTCTTTCAATACATTTTTTGCAGTTGACTGTACCAACAACAGCTGCTATGCCCTTGCTAGAATCATCCTTAATACGAATTCTTATATTTCTAAACTAGTGACTCACCCTGGCTTCGCACAGTATTAGTTACTCCCAGTTGCGAATTAGCCACATAGCAAGAGTAGCAAATCCTACGGGCCCTGCGCACCTACGCCTCACTGATACTTATATATTTCTACCCATTTCCATTTTATATAGCACCCTAAACTAAGAAATAACTTTTAAAAAAACAAAGGGCCTCTTTATACAATTTGCTACGGGCCCCGCGCTTGCTTATTAGGGCACTGGTTACTCCCATGTTACTCCTGATTTTAACTGTTATACTGTCCTTTTACTTGTTCAACCTCTTATCTGATCGAATAGTTAGATAGAAAAACCACTCATGTTCCAAGGTTTGTAAGACTACTATCAAAATATTCGATTACATAAGAGGTTGAGAAAGTAAGGGGATGATTATGTATGTTGTGTTGCAGTGTGTATTTTAAAATAAATGTGTTTAATGGCCCCACTCAAAGGCAGTTACTAACAATTAAGTTGTTCCTTAATAACGATTACAAAAAGGAACGATAATTTGTTCCTAATTCATCATCTTACGAATTAGCCATTTTCCACTCTCATCACTTTCCAATCAAGCCATTTTCTGTTCTCGTCATATTCCAGATTTGTCATATTCAAAACTCGTCATACCATACACTCGCCTGAATATACTGATCAACTGAATCAGATCAACTACTTTTCTTTAACAATGGTTCAACTGTAACAGAGTCGATAGAGGTCCGCTGTTGCTGAGCTCCTTATTCTGAGTGTTTTGGCCCCTCAGGCCAGTTGAAGAACTACCATTACCGTTACTATACTTACTTACTGCCAATATCGCTAGTGCGGCAGTATTAGCATGCCGCATGGTAAGTCTGAGTTTGAAGTCCAATAACCTACTACAAAATCTGTCCAGCCCTTTAGATTACAGGAGGCTACAAGGCTACAACTATAGTGCCCGGCCGTTATGAAGTCAATCCTGACACATTGCACAACTATGAAGTTCCTGATTATTGTCAATGTGAACCTCAGGAGAAAAATGTTAGACTTGCTTGTTGCGTGTGACAGAATAGTGTGGCAACAATACCACACAATATGTATATCGATTCGCGTTAAAAAGTTCATATAGCAAAAATATTGTCTATGATATTATGCAATAATAAAAAAAAAAAAATTATAATAACATTAATTCTAGGTAATATTCTATTTCATTAATAACACCAATATTATAAAGAGGTAGGATTTGAATAAATGCGTACCTATGTTTCTTTATTAGTAACCTCTATAAACATAATTTTTTCAAGGTTGATTGTCTATCTACCTAGAGAATTAAAACTTTTTGTATTTGAATGCAAATTTATTTTATCGTTTTTCATACTTCCTGTCAATCAATTTATAGAACGTCAAAATAATAAAACGATTTGTATTGCCTTGAGATTGCTTCCAACGGTTGATAATTTTGTGACTGGTTTTGCCTATAGATACTGCTTCACCCCCTGACCCCTTGCTTGTTATCTTGGAATTCGAAAACGCTTACTATTTGGACTTGCTAAAATGCCGAAACGATCGAAGAAATTCGTTCTTAACAGTCAGTCTCGTGAGATTGTCATACGTGTTCGTAACTATTTTGAACGAGAAGCTCAAAACGGCAGACCGATATTGCCCGTGACATCGGTGTTGGATCGAGTTGCAGATGCTCTCGATATCAGCAAAAAAACGATCATAAAAATCACAAATTGGGTGAGACTGGCATGGAAGATAACGTTCTACATTCTCCCAAAAAGAAAAAAAGAGCGAAACTTACCGACATAGATAATTTTGACGTTGACGCTATCCGTAGTCATATTTACAAATATTACTCACGTAAAGAGTACCCAACTTTATCGAATTTAGTGCAGACATTAAAAGAAGCTGGCTTATTTTCCGGATCAGAAAAATCGCTGTCAAAGATATTAAAAATTATTGGATTCCGATACAAACAATGCGACAAACGAAAGGTGCTAATGGAAAGATCCGATATTGCCATGAAAAGGGTTCATTTTTTACGCGAGATAAAAACCATAGAAGATTGGGATAGTGTCGTTTTTTTGGACGAAACGTGGCTAAATGCCAATCACACAGTTAGTCGCTCGTGGACGGACGATACGGCGGCATCGACGACATCCAAAGTCCCAACCGGAAAAGGAGCCAGACTAATAATATGTCATGCTGGCAATGCCAGAGGTTTCATCGACAACAGCTTATTGGCCTTTGCGTCTAAAACCACCGGTGACTACCATGAAGACATGGATGGTGAAAAATTTACGCAATGGTTCACTAATATGCTGACTAGCCTTTCTGAGCCATCAGTTATTGTAATGGACAATGCACCTTACCACTCCATGTTACTTGACAAGCCACCTTCAAATTCAGAAAAAAAAGCCAATCTCGTTGCATGGCTTCAAAAAAATGGTGTAGATACAAGTATGACTATGTTGAAAGGAGATTTAATTAGATTAATGGATATTCACAGACCGAAACAAAAACGATACGTCATTGATGAACTAGCACTGCAACATGGCCACCGAGTCATTCGTATACCGCCTTACCACTGTGAGTATAACGCCATAGAATTGATATGGGCACAAATTAAAGGATATGCGGCAAGTCACAATACTGAACCTCCATTTTCCACAGCGAAAATGATGAAATTATTAGAAGAGGCATGCAATCACGTAACCAAAAATAACTGGGAAATGGTAGTAAATAAGATTAAAGCCAAAATAAGGGACGATTACAACAGAGACATTAAAATTGACAGTATTTTAGATAATGACTTTGAATTAATAATTAATACAAACGATTCCAGTAGTGATAGTGATGGTGGTTCGGAAAGTGAAGTACCTATCAGTATTATGTACCTACATATTAAAGTAATGACTATAAATATTATCTCTAATGTTTTTTTTTCCTTCATATACATCTGATTAATATTTTTTATTATAGCTGTAGAGAATTGCATTCAACTCGACTCACGCTTGACTCAAATTTTATCGATACAATGATCGAACGTGTAACAGACAACCCTAGAGAATGTGTCAGGATTGACTTCATAGCGGCCGGACACTATGATATAAAAACATTAACTAGAAAAATAATTTGGTCTGAGAAAAGATTAAGGTTACTACTTCATTGCAAAACCCTAGAATAAAAAAAAGGGGTGCCATAAGTTTGGTACCTTTCCATATGTTTATCTTTGTATTTATAACTCCTTAAGAGATAAGGGTAATACATTAACTGATTTCAATGTGTTTTTTGGATTTAAAAGTAGATTAAAAAAAATATTCTTAACTAGGTTTGATAGAAATCTGTTACAGCATTCAAGAGTTACCACCTGTAAAAGTAGGGTATCCCATTATGCACACGGTGTTTTTTCTAATACACTTAAACGAAGTATCTCTCTTAAATTGTCTATTCAAAGATATAGATGGAGAAGCAGATACATAAGATGTATAATACCTTTATTATAACCAGAGTTCGGAATAGGTAGTGCCTATTTACCTAAACTTCGCGGGAGGACGTAACTACGAGTGGTTACAACCAGCAAAAAAAATATCTTATTACTGAATGCGGGATTTTCCGGGATTTACTGTATTACTCTAAAGGCTTAATACATTTAACTTTACTTATAAATCTTGCCATATTGCATATTATTTATTTATTTATCTTGAAATAGCAATCAGTCATTAAAAAATATAATGCATATCAAATGGAATCAAAGGGAGCCTGAAAGGAGATAGGCGAAAGTGGGCCTAGCCGTTACAGAAATCTTACTAAAACAATAATTAATTATTTATTTTTTAACTACTCTTTGTGGAGTATCAGACTTTTTCTCTATGGGATTTAAAATGTTATAATAATGAATAACATTGTTGATTTCCGTTACCGTAATATATCGTAGTACCTAGGACATTAAAAAAATGAGGGTAGAAATACCCTCCATAACATAATGGGTCCATATTGACTCACATAAAATTCTTATTCCTATTTTTAGATTTCCTACCGATTTGTATTCATAATAATCACTCTTCATGATTTTTTTCATCATACTTTTTTATTCATAATTTTTAAGTTATAATTATCGCAATTCATAATGCATTTTTTTTAAGAAACTGTTACTTTTTGTGATTTTTTATAAATCTAACCTAACCTAACCTAACCTTATTACACGTAAGATATTTAAGAAATTGTGAAAAGTGTACGGTTTCATTAATATTGGCGTTATGAATTCAGATGATTATGAGTTCCGATCTTTAGTATTAAAAAAAAATATGAAGAGTATGAAGAGTGATCATTATGATGTAAAATGGTATGAGAAACATTTTCGGACTTCCGATAATAGGACTTAAAAAGTTATGTGAGTAGATACGCACCCTAACATAATATTATAAATGTCAGTGGCATTTGCTTCGTTTCGTGTTCTCCTCATTGTGGTGATTTGTGATTTCTGGGGCTTTAATCGGACTTCGACAAGATGGAACAACACTGTATAAACTGTGGAATTGATATTACTCGCAATAATGCAGGCATGCATCTTTTGGAAGATGAGGCAATCCTTATACTTGTACGACAGTGGGTTGCTCCTCTTGTGGTAAATACTATGTTTGTTAACTATCATTTATTGCTCATTTATTTCATAACATAATGTCAAACAACAATCAAATACAAAAAATATATATAAACCGCAACAAGCTTCATCAAACAAACATAAAAATAAACTATTTGTTTATTGTAATGTTTATTTGTTGTTTGTTTGTGTATGTTTTTATAATAATATCATGTTGCACATGCTTGACATCTATACCATGATTATTTAATGCTTCTTTAAATATAACTTATCAGAGTATTCATCGTGTTCTGTTTTATCTACTTACTTTGGTTGATATGGAGAACCGTCCATATGTCTGCTTCTCCAAAGACCACGCCTATAATTTTTATACTGAAAATATCCTACATAGTGATCTACAAAACGACCTAAAAATCATTAGTGTAACGGTTGGGCCCAAGACTCTATGGATGTTCGCCTATCTCCTTTGATCTTTTCTTAGTTGATTTAATAATATCATATAGAATGTATTCAATAAAACACACATTTTTTACGACTGATTGTTATTTCAAGATAAATAAATAAATTATATGCAATATAACAAGATTTATAAGTAAAGTTAATTAAGCCTTTAGAGTAATACAGTAAATCCCGGGAAATCACGCATTCAATAAAAATAAATGATTATTTTTGCCGGTTGAAACCACTCTTAGTTACGTCATCCCGAGAAGTTTAGGTAAATAGGCACTACCTATTCCGAGCTCTGATTATAACATGTGCGATTTTTAGCGTTGTTGTCTATATAAATTCCATGTTAACAGTTTAATTGCCAAGGTCTCTTATCTTTATACAAAATAAAAGTGTTCATAATGTTGTTTATAATCATCTCAGCATTGCCTAGGTTGTGTAGCAGCACTGCACTTGGAATTGGCCAATAATTTGCCCGATACTGCTACCTTATATCTCTACATTAACAGATGCAGGAGATGCACCAATAAAATTGACAACTAACAGCCAAGTCAAGTGCTGTTAGAATAAGAGTAACTTAACTTAAATAGTTAATTTATACAAGTATGTATCAAGCACGCAACATCAAATATGATTCATTTGAAAATCTGACCTTCCTGACAAGGATTAAGAATACAACAATGTTTCATTGAGGAAAACAAATGTGTTTGAGCACGATTACCCTTTATATGATTCTATAAACCTAGAATTAAAAAAGTTTTTGAGTTTCCTACTTACTTACACTTAGGTAACCACTATTTGGTTAAGACAGGATTTCCGCCACAACCGCAGTTTCCCAAGCCTCTTTATGCATACAACTCTAAAAAAAAACTTACCTTCAGAACGGCGGAAGAAACCGTCCTGACGTTCTCTGAATAAAAGAACCCCCTCTCTGTCGAAATTTTGTGAAGTCTGAGAGGCTAGCGCCACCAGCTCTTGTTTGTTATACCTCATGATGCTAATTCGGCACACTAAATATCCATATTGCACCTTTACCACATCATAAAACGTGTGTAATGTTTATAAAAACAAAGAAAATGTTAGGTTTTCCTCGGACACATTTTAAAATAATTTATCACTTAGAAAATTAATTCACAAAGTTCAAAAATCGTACGCAGTTTCTTAATGCGAAAAAGGGGCGATTTTAAAACCGTTAAACATTTTCAATTTTGAGTATTTATCGCGGAATGTTTCACATGTAAATGTTTTACTTATTTTTTTGGCAGCAGTCAATTTTGTAACTTAAAAGGTCTTTTAAGTAATTCATTTTGGCATACTTTTATATCTAAATCGCACATCACAATTTTAAGGAGAGGTCACGGGGTGGTAAATAAAACACCGAAATTTGTGTCGAAATATTTTCCGGAAGACATTTTCTGACGTTTGATATCACATAGATAGTAACCTAAAGAACGAATAAAGCGCGGTGGTCCAAAATAGAACTAGTTTCTAATACAATGGTGACACTTTTATGCAGATAGTAGCGCCATTGACATGTGTCTTTCATTCGGCCGCATAATATTAAAGGTACTTTCTTTTATTTTCCAAACTGGACGGCACGGGTAATAAGTCTTACGCACAGGTCTTACGGTATGATACGGTAATAACAATCGCGAACAGCGCTTAATAACAAAGGGTTAAAGAAACAAAAATATTTTTACTGATAACGTTAGTAAGTATTCATTATTTATTACGATTCAAAAACGTTTTTGTCAAAAAATTCACTTTTGGGACATTTTTTATTGCCGACTGTACTTTTTTTTGCACAGTCGTCATCTACTTGTCAAGACAATTTGAACAAGCCCTAACACAACGAGTTTATCATGTGTAATTTAGGAGTTCCTATGGCCACCCTGAGTTTCGATCATCAGACCAGCTCGATGGTACTATATTACTGTATTGTCATCAGAACTAAAGGCGTATACAAATTATAATATATATATTTAAAAAGAACAGTCGAAAGAGTTTAATCCTAGAAATTTAAATTGTAATATTCTGTTATTCTACCTTGAGAAATATCGGCCCAAAACAGCCCAAATTTTTAATTTGTTTTTTTTTTCGATTCGAATAATACCTAGTCCGTTTAATAAAAGCTGAAATTCATTAATCTTCATAAGGTATTACCGATCAAAGTTGGAAGAAACGATTTTGATACTTTATGCCTAACATTTATGCCCGTATTAATAAATTATACTTACTCAAGTCTACTAACACCTCTGTTAAGAGTGCGTTTGTCCATATTAAGACCACTCATGGTATATCATTTCAATACAGTTTATTAATAGAAGAACTAGAGCCTAATACGTATAGTCAGCATCAAATAGATAGTGACACTCAAAGTCTCCAAATACTTTGTTTAGTACACAATATTGTTCCAACTGCCATAAAGACGTGTGCCGAACTATTTGGCCACTTATGGTGTCACTATCTATTCACCGTGGGAACGAGTAACCCGACAAATTTTAAACATCGATTCTAGAGCCAATTTGTAGTATACAGGGACACCTAAGACGTAATACAAAATTTTATTTTCTGGATCTTCTCATGAGTACGATCAACTTTTACTATGGGACTAATATCGAAATCGGTAGAAAAAAATTTAATCTCCCATACTAAAAGCAATCAGCTGGTTCCACAATTTGTATGGAGACGTCGATTTTATGTTTACGTTTTCGAAGTTGGTCCCGTATTAATAGTTGATCGTAATCATGAGTAGATTCGGAAAATAACATTTTGTATTACGTCTTACGTGTCACCTAGTATAATGTGATATAACATGTAGCCCAATAACGCATAATTTCAGTTTTTAATAATTAAAAAAAAAAACATAATTAATTGAATTTAAACTCTGTCACCTTAACGTAAAGCAATATTTTCTAAGAAAGATTCATCTTGTAAATAGCAATGTCATCAACGTACAACGTAAATTAATTTAATCAATTTCTTAGTAAATAATGCTTTAGGTATAGGTGACAAAGTTGAAATTAAATTAACTATGGAATATTTTTTTTAATAATTCCTAAATATCTTGGAAATTATGCGTTATTGGACTACATGTTATATCACATTATACTACAAATTGGCTCTAGAATCGATGGTTAAAGTTTGTCGGATTCCTCGTTCCCACGGAGTTTAATGCTTTGCAATGCAACTATTTATGAAAATACCATCCAACTATGGTTCTAGCCGGCAACAATTGTATGGTTTTACGGTGGATAATCATAGCACATGGCCTCCGAACTCGAACAACATATAATTATTAAACTCATAGATGGCGTCATAGGTATCGAGCGAAACATTTGAGCCAATAATCGTAATGATTTTGACACCTTAATAAATTCAACGTATCTTAATTATATCAAAAACTTCCTTCTCTACATAAAATAAGGCTATATTTTATAAGTTTAATAACTGCAATAACATTTATATAAACTCCATCTATCTCAGACAATACTTGTGAGCTTTCAAGCTTGCTACGTCTTATTGGGTACTGTCACTAGATGGCGCCATTACGGATCGCGAAAGTTCATTGGAATCAGTCATTAATCAGGGCAGATATTTCTGTGAATTATTAAAACGCTAGGTACCACAATGTGGCCGGTAGTATTATAGCAATTTGGTACATAATTTTGTTATTTGAAAAAATTTCGTGAAGTCAATGCCATCTGTTGATATCTCGATATGTGGCTCAGATACGGCATCTACTGGTATAACTACGGGACTAAAATTGTCTACAGAATTGCCTACATTAGGACGGCACGCTTTTGCTCAATGAGATTGGGTATCTGTTATTACGTAGGGCTCCACATGATTTCCTAGAAAATATACCTACCTAGATTAAACTTGGAATTGGTATAGACTCGGGACTCTGAGTAAGTTTTATTCCAGTACTAATAGTATGATTAACACAAGTCTATCTTTTATTATTACAAAATTTGACATTTGTATTATACCAATATTGTTAAAATATTCTAGATTAGGCGCTCTACTTCAAAAATTGAAGTGTTTGAAAAGTTACGTTAACTCCATCTCCTTCTCTAGATTTAGTCTCGAATGACGAGTGACAGGAACGAAGCTAACGTAACTTCGAATACTTCCCTTTTAAAGGTTTTTAACCTAAGTTTTTAACTATTAAGATTTAATCTATAGCTAAAATTACAAAGACAAACAAAAACAAACGAAAGAACTTACAAACTTACTTAAAACTACACTAATCTAACAAACCGCTACCAGTGGGCACAAGTAAGTAGTATTCCTATTTTTAAAGTAGGTCCTCAGTTGACCGACTTGATTGACCTTGAAACCATAGAATTATATTATAACAAGGAATATCTTCAAACGTCGATATTCTACCATAACGTAATTTTTATATCGTTATTCTACTCTGTGGCGACCTAGTGACATCTAACGGCAACATGTACTTACCAACTCGCCAGCGCCACCAGCGTCCGACAGCGGAACTAAAGTGGTCTAGATCGCGCTAACGAAATATACAGGGTGGTCCAAAGACTGACGTCTAAAAAAAATAATTAGATGCCTCATATCCGGGGCTATCCGAATATACCCCATGTATGTTGGCCGATTTTTTGTAGTTTTCGAGTAATTAATTTTTAAAGATTTTTTCAAGAATTTTTGGGCCGAGCCGTTTATCATCATGTAACTTTTTTTGGTTACGTTTTTTCTGAATGTTTTTTTTTTGCGAAATTATCCTCACAAACTGTACTTTTACACATAAAATAATCAGCTTCCCAACCTTGACGCAAGTTACAATAAAATTGACCAAAAGTGAAATTTTTACCTTTGAGCAAATCAAAATTTGATTTTGTAATAAAAAAAAAACCTAAAAATCTCAGAATTCAAAGACCAGAAGTAATTTCAAAAACTTTGCCAGTCTCTAAACTTGCAGAATCATACAAAAAAAGTGACACTTAATAGGTCATAATTTGCTGGATTCGACTTTCAAACGTACTAAGGTAGAATGTTCGTGGATCAAATAAAACAATACAATTTAATTTAAACACGTTATTCATAAAAGATTTTCAAATGTTCTGCCGTCAACTTAGATACATAGCCTACATCTCCTTAAAAAATTCGCTCCTAGTCTCCGGAATGCATCTCTTTTTTCTTTTATAGTCCTTTTGCTCTCTTCTAATTTTTGTCTGAGTTCCGCTTCGGTATGTAGAGCAAAACAGTATCAAAAACATGCCAGTTAGGTTTCAAGAATATAAAAGTTTATAATTAACACTCTTCCCTTCCCGGTTGTTAACTTGAATTTGGAAGTAACTTTATTTTTTATTTGAGGTTTTTTGTCTAGTTGTAAGAAGTAAGTAAGTACAACTTTTATGCACAAAAGCAAGAAAAACATTTTATTTAAAGGTACGAGGTATTCCAGTTCTGTTAGTAATCCTCCTTGAACTTGTAGACGGGTCTCTTTGGATTTCTGCCAGGACTTCATCCCTCCTGTCTGGATGCACTCTGGGAACTCCTTCGTGAGTTGGATGGCCCGGAACGCGTCCAGCCATCAGTGTTAAATGTGTGTTTATGAATACTCTGTAGTCCGGATAATGCTGCCGTGGGGCTTCCCGGTGCTCCAATTGTTGCTGGTACAGCCTTGCCGCTAAATGTCCGTTGCCTTGAGCTACACCATAATAATAATGCATCTCTGAATATTCACTAAGAGTGTAGTTCATGTTTTTTTTTTTTTTATGGCATAGAGAAGACAAACGGGCACACAGGCCACCTGATGGTAAGTGGAAACTGTGACCCATAGACATTTGCATTCACAAGACTGCCATGCAATTCTAAGACTGCAAATGCGTTGCCAACCCTGAGGACTAAGAAGGAATGCTACACGAAAGTAAATTCAATCGCTAGGCAAAGTTCAAAAGTCCAAAACACAAGTACAGGTCGGTCGTAAGGCAAATCAATCAGAGTCCAGTTAACAAAGCGAGAAGAATTCACAAATTAAACGCAACGAGAGCAGAAGTAACTATTAGTTATTTCACAATAAAAGACTTGATTCCTTCCTTAAGACAAAAGAAAAACAAATTGTTTTGTTCATAAAAAGTATTACATGGCTTTATTGATGGCCAGTACCAAATTAGGTTCGGCCAAATAAAAAACAGTTTTTATGTTATTAACAACAGACTCTTTATTACACATTCATTCTACCCTAGTACGTTTGAAAGTCGAATCCAGCAAATTATGACCTATTAAGTGTCACTTTTTTTGTATTATTCTGCAAGTTTAAAGACTGGCGAAGTTTTTAAAATTACTTCTGGTCTTTGAATTCTGAGATTTTTAGGTTTTTTTTTTATTACAAAATCAAGTTTCGATTTGCTCAAAGGCAAAAATTTCACTTTTGGTCAATTTTATTGTAACTTGCGTCAAGGTTGGGAAGCTGATTATTTTATGTGTGAAAGTACAGTTTGTGAGGATAATTTCGCAAAAAAAAACATTCAGAAAAAACGTAACCAAAAAAAGTTACATGATGATAAACGGCTCGGCCCAAAAATTCTTGAAAAAATCTTTAAAAATTAATTACTCGAAATCTACAAAAAATCGGCCAACATACATGGGGTATATTCGGATAGCCCCGGATATGAGGCATCTAATTATTTTTTTTAGACGTCAGTCTTTGGACCACCCTGTATACAACTTCCAAATTCATCGCAATGATATATATACAACTTCCAAATTCATCGCAATGGACTTCGGTCCCCAGACAACACCCGCCGCCTGAAGAGTGATCTCTCTATTATCCTCTCTTCCTACAACTCATTCATAAGCAGGACTATTCAAACGTCACTATTTTACCATAATAACCAGTGTGGACTATGGATTTATTTATAGTTATACGTACCAGCAAAATTGAGTCAAACTTCGTTCATAGCGGGGCATTTTATGTCACTTGAGTAATAATTTGTGTCTTTACCGCTATTATGGACCGGTACTTATTTTATAATGCTATGCCGGGAAAAAAACGGTTTAAAGATAATGTTAAATAGTGACGTTTGAAGGCTTGCTTATAAATTAATAAAAAAAAACATATAAAGATAACGTTACGGAAAAATATCGACGTTTGAAGGTATACCTGGTTATTAATCTATGGTACAAGGCCCATCAAGTCGGTCGGTAGTCTGAGGTGAGGCCCTATTTTGAACATCAAAGTTCTAAGTTTCGTTAGCTCCATCTATCACTCGTCCTTCGAAACTACATCGATTTTAAAAATAGGGCTTCTTGACTTTTTACGATGCGATATCAAAACGGCATTTTGTTTAATCATGATTATATATTTTGTTCATGATGGATGATAGGCCTTCTAGTATTACCTAATGACAATTGTTATTTTTACTATTTTTACGGTTATTCGATTTGTTTTTCGTTTTTTGTTAGTTGTGTTTTTGTAATTAGTCTGAGTTTCTCGGTGTATTGGTCCCAACTGTAATGCCGTGTAAAATATATTTGAAATAAATAAATCTTCAGACGTAATATCGTTAAAATAATAACAATGTATGCCGTTGTGAAATACATATTTTTCATAACGTTATAAGAGTCTGGTTGTGTCTACATAAAAACCCCTTCCACACGGTACAATTTAATCTGATTGTCCGTCCACATGACATTGAAGACCTCCAATATTAGTTTTATTTTGTTGCGTCTGTTAAACGGGTTTGCGCGGTGTCAAAGCCAAAAAAAATACTAACTAGCGTCCACACCACCAGACTTGATTGGACACAATCGAATCGAGCGGTCCCAATCAACCGATGAACATCGATTTCATATTTCTATCCACACTACACAATTCGATTGCCCATCTAGACAAATTGGTTGTGAAATTGTATCGTGAGAAAGTGGTTTAAAATCTGATCATGAATATCCAGCTTCTATCCGGCCAACTGACAGTTGTTTGAAAGATCTCAGGAGTGGGAGCTTTATATAGCTGTCACGTGACCAAACCAATAAACCATTGACAATCTGTCTTTTTTACTCCACGCCCCTGGCGGCAGTCCATGCCTCCAGTCGAGAAATATTTTTCTTACAAAATTATACTGTAACAACGAAAAATGGACACAAGAAAGCTAATCGAGATTTTGCGCGCCACCATCGATCCTAATCAGCGACAGCAGGCGGAGGAGCAGCTCTCGCAGGTACAATATGTTGCATCCATCATGTCAGCCATGTGGTTAAGAATTTTGCAAACCGACCAAATGCCATAGTGCCCTGTGTTATACGGATGTCTATTGCGCAGGCAGCTCTTTGAATTTATCCGTGTTTAGACATGCCGCGCTGGTGTACGTTTCTCGTGCATGTTTTCACATTTTTCGCAAAATAATTGTTATTATCACAAAACTGTGGTCGGTATTTGTGGGAAACATCAAAACAAGTTATGTTTAATGTTGTATGACTTTTATTTAGGGTTGTTTTATTCCCACCTCCCTGCCTTGTAGGATAATCGTTTTTATTGCCTTTATTGCATTCATGCTTGTGCTAAAAATAGATAAATATCTATTCCATGTTGACCACTAAGATTGGATAACAATGCTGTAGACATACTTGGGTCGACTTGCAATAATTCTTCACATCAATGATGTTCCAATGGGCTGATATGATACTTAGACTATTTCTAACCAGAACTTTTTGTATGTATATTATATCTAATGTTAATGATTCACTGTGATGTTATCCTTATATCCAGTATTATTTAATGCTATTTTTATCAGTGGTCATAAATAAATAAACAAACAAACACTGGTGAGAACTGGCAATAGTTACAATGGAGTCTGGTGATATCACTTGCTGTTCCGATGAGTGTTCAGAGTGTACTGGTACTCTTATACATTTTATTTTATTTACAACTTGCCTTTTTATCAGCTTTTAAACATTCAAACGGTCAATAGCGTTCTTTGCAGGTCTTGTTTGATTCTCAGGCCCGGTTTTATAAAGGCCCGTTAGTAAATATGTCAGATCAAATTTTAGTAACTTCATACAAGTTTTGACATTCCTGACCGAAATTTGATCAAACGGATCTTTATAAAACCCAGCCTTAATGGCATGAACTAGTAACTAGGCACTTGTTTTTTTTTAAAGTAAAGGGTACAAGAAACCGAGCATTTGTAATTTGTGCAGTAAAGGAACTAATGAACTTATTAAAACTAGCTGATTTATCTGTGAGTTGTTGTTGAAAAACCAAATTACCATATTTCTTGAAACTGTTGAGCGGTTTAGCTGTAAAACCATAACAGATATGCAAACAAATAGACTTTTTGCTTTAAAAATATTAAAATTTACTGATTCCTCGTTTCACGAGGACTAAAACTTAAATCGAGAAAATAGAATTAGTGTAGCAAAACCGATGATTTGTTTCAATCGAGTCATGCAATGAATTGCAATATAATATTTTTGGGTGATACAGAAACTAAATTAAGTGGATTTTATATGTATATTATGTAAGAAATTGAGTGAATTTAGATATTCTCAAAGTAAATAATACTTGAAGCATTTCTGAAGAATTTACACAATTATAGTTTTTATAGACCCAACCTGTAGACCATGGCAAGCTATTTTTTGACAATAAAATTACTGATATTGATATATTGTTGTCTCCATACAAAGAAATAGTAACATTCCTGTGTGACTTGCACTTACGCTTCACACTAATGATGCATTACGAGAAATGACTATTAGGACCGATAACCATAACTGATTTACCTTGCATATGAAGCGAATAATCCTGGGTTTGGTAGGGACTAGGGAATGCAAACCGGTAATTCTTTGTATGGAAATTACCAGTAATTGGCCGTTACCGCGGTAAATCACATACAAAAAATTACCAGTTTGCATTCCCTAGTAGGGACCCTACATCTTTACCAGGGTTTCAGTACCAAGGGCTAATCTAAAACAAATAAATTACCATAGACCTAGTACCAAACTAAGCTCTAGGCTTGTACTATGGGTACTAGACAACGAGATACATACTTGGGTGGATCAACTTTTTGTTGTTGTTATTCTGTCCCGTAAGCCAGGAGACAACGGTGATAGAGTTTCTTAGAAAAAATGTTAAAATATATACTTCTAGCACACTCAGAAGAAATACCATAAAATAATGGGTTTGTAAGTGCCAATAAAACTGATTTTTAGTGGAATTATATCCTTTGAAATCATAGTTTTAAAGAGTGACCACCATGGCAACGAGATACAAAGAAAGCTATAAAGAGAAGTTGATTCACCCACTTATATAGAGAAATATATACTTAAATACATAAAAACAATCCATGATTCGGAAACAAAATATTCGAGCTCATCACACAAATATCTGCCCTTACCGGGATTTGAACCCAGGACCACTAACTTCGTAGGCAGGGCACTACTAACTAGGCCAGCGCGCCGTCATATTCGGGCCGGTTCCTTACCAGAATGGCAAAAAAGGAACCCTTATGGTGAGACTTTGTTGTCTGTCTGTCTGTCTGTCTGTCTGTCTGTCTGTCTGTGTCTATCTGTATGTCACATCAAATTTTCTCAGCAACTACGAATGCACTTGAAATTTGGCATAGTTCTACAACATGCTGGCCCGCATCTGTTTTTAGTAAAAAAAAATGAAATTAATTTAATAAATAATTAAAAAGGGCGCTAGAATGGGGGGTTTAAAAATGAAAGTGGTTTGATTATAGCAAATGGGTTGTCATCTGAAAGGGAATCTGCACTTTTCATATGATTTTTTATTTTTATTTTCTGTGATCTACTTTTTGATTTATAGCCAAAAACGTATAAAAAAGAAGCCTTTATATTAGAAATTTATTAATTAAAAATATGTGAATAGATCCTGACATACAGATGTTTACTTATATTTTTAGGCTAGTCAAAATGGATCTTATTGCATAGATAATATAAAGTTAGTTAGTTGATTGACGAAAGAGATATACAGATCGAAAGTGAGTGGACGGGTTGGAAGGGGCCCTAGGCGTACTTTTTCGAGTCAAATCGGAGATATACTGGAAAAGGGCCGAATCTTAAGTACCCGAAACCGACGTGCGTGCATGACTCGATGTATGAATGTGGAAGAAGCGAAAGTCAAGATCGTAGCAAGTGGAAAGAAGTGGTCTCTGCCTACCCCTCTGGGAAACAGGCGTGATTTAATGTATGTATGTATGTAATATAAAGTTTGTAACAAAATGAGTATTTTCTTTTGCGGTTACCAAGCATATTATCTTAAATACGGCAACCTCGGTGCGCGAGTACGACACGCGCTTGACTGGTTTTTTAAATATTAACAGAGTTACATACTTTGAAGACGCAGTCGCAAGACGCCTTTATCTCCTTGTGATTGCGTAGAGGTCTAGGGGGTGAAGGAGGGAGGGGAACTGCGTGGATAAGTTTTCCATTATATCTTCTAATGCAACAATGGTTATTAATGTTATTATGTTACTAGTATATCGAGACACGGAAAACCTTTTGTGAAATTACTTTTTATTAAAATAGATGAGCAATAAAAATGTAACATAACAACTATTATACACTTGGGAGCAAAGAAATCGAGCCATTTAGTACTGAATTTTCATACAAAGTGGCCCGACTTCTTTGCTCTCCCAAGTATAGTTGGGAAAACGTGATGTGAAATTCAAATATTTCTTTATAGTGTTTGCAGATCATTTTAGATAACCTACTCGATAGATTTGCATCGTCAAAAAAGTTCAAGAGGTTACGCATTGTAAGATCTAGAATCTGAATTCTTACAGGATGTGACAATAATGCATAATGATTTGAATCTCTAAGCTACGGATACTACAACAAAGGTTTGCAGATCCTTCAAAGGGATAAGATCGGCTTTGTGCTAATTCCTTGTTCTTGCAACGATTATGAAGTGAAGCATCGAGCGAGTGTCACAGTTACGATTAGTTTACGTACGTAGTCGGTTCATAAGTTCCGTTGCGACGAAAATTATTTTCAACATGATCGATACAGCATTTATGATTTATTGCCGAAGAACTGCGCTTCTCAACAAATGGACGTAAGTGCCATGAAGATACGCTCTTTTGCTGGTGCACTTTTTCATGCAATCGTATTTTTATTTGTGTTTGTAGCGGCCTCGGAACCCTCGGAGCATGATACGACATGCTCTTGCCCGGTTTTTTCAACGTATTTTTCATTTTGGTTGTATCGTAATAAACGGTAAAATCTAGTTGTCTATAAAGAAATTATCTTTTAATAATTGATTTTTTCGTTACAAAGCGGTTCAAATGCTCGTAAGTTATCTATCTACAACTAAATGTCTGCTCACATTTCTAAGCTATCAATCAAGTTCCAGCGAGACGTGGGTAGCAACGGTTTTGTATAATCAAAGTAGCATCTATTTTTAGTACGTAAGGACTTAATTCTTTAAATGCCAACGTTTTCTATGTAGTGACTACTTGGGTCTTTGGAGTCTGCACTATTAGCAATCAAATTTCTAAGGGCGACTTAGAAATTTGTAATTAGGTACATTTATTTTAGGAACATGAAAAGGAAGCATTATAAGATAAATCTTAGTAATAATTCATTTTTCTCCTCCGAGCATGTGCTCGGAAATGTTGACCTTAATGTTGTAAAATCAGCCCGCGAAGATCTGAGTTCCAGGCCCAGGCAAAAAAAAAACGTTATTATTTACCAATAGAACTGGCCGCGAAAATGTATGAAATTTCATTACATATCAATAACTAACTCGAAACAGCCAAACATTCAGATAAACAAAATTCTTCTGTTTATTTTACTTTTAAATGTTATAGACTAAAAAGGTAGGTAAGGTTAGGACCTTTTCGAACCATACGGGGTAATTTTTTACTCCTATAGTTTTGCAATAATCTTGAAATGCAGACGATATTACCTATTTTACGAGACTCGCATTGCCTGCATCACAGCAGCGGATTAATAAAAAACGACATACATAGACGAGATCGTTTAAATTAACGCGAACCCGACGGGACCCTAAAAATAACAAAACAATGCGTTTGTGCTCGACAGACTGACCATAAAACCCGACGCAACGTTTCGACTCTATTTCAAAGCAGTTAGTGACAACCTTTTCTTACCGTGACTATACATCAAAGTATACGGTTCACTGAAATTAATACATGTCAGCCTTATTTCAGATGTCGTAAGGCATGTAGTTGGCCAAATCTGCTTTATTAGATTATCTCCTAAGGGATACGGGCTTCGTGTAGTGGTTTAGCCTGCACAATGGTTCAGATCAATTGGACGTTTGCAGTTATTGCTGCTTGAATGAGTTCAAGCACTAATAATCTTCGTCCTTGCCTGGGATTGATGCAGGCTAGCTGTGAACGCAGGGTTACTTGTTAACAATGTCTTAGATCTGTATGTATATGTATATGAATGTACTTTGTTCCCTTTAAAGGCAGTGATGTGGATGTGTGGCCCGATTTTGACAAACGATTTGTCGTTTCATTCGTCTTAGCGACGCGGGTGTCACTTAATTTACGAAATAAAAAAAAACTTAATAACTAACATTATATTGATGACTTTATCCAAACAATAGTTGGGTTTTAAAAGCATGCTTTTTGTTAGTGTGTAAGTGTACAAGGTATGTCACAATCAGGAATTAATCCTTGCCTAGGTTCTTAACATAATATCAGTCAGTATAAATCAAATTAAGGTAATATTTCTACTGTTTTCTAGTCTGCTTGGATATATTTCATTTGCCTCTAAGCACATGTAATTCAGTTCACGAATTTTTAGATGCAGGTACGTTTGGGTTTCTAAGTCGCCGCATACTTTAGTGCTGTGTCACTTTAACGTCGTAATACTGCTGTACTAATCTGCTCGTATCAAAGGCGTTAAGCGACAAGGCACAATAGGGTGTAGCTACGTACGAGTATAAGGTTGACTGTACCATAGGCTATTCCAAGGAGACTAGTCATTATTGTACCATTTTCATCATCTGTATATTTATGAGCCGCCAAGCAGCAGTGTTCACTTTCTTGTACTCCGGCGCACTGTGTTCCGCGTAGAACATCGTAGCTGGACAAAAATATTTTATTGACTTTTTTGATTTAATTATATTGACTGAATGTTTTTATTTACTTTTTTTTATTTTTGAATTTTTTTGAGGATATATATAAATGAAAATCAAGTATTTAAAAAAAAAAATAATAACAACACAAAACAACATAAATTAACAATATTATCTCTAATCTAAGGTTACCTAATTATTATAATTACTTACGATTACTTAGAAATATAATAACAATACAAAACAAAGTAAATTAACACGCTTATCGCTAATCTAAGGTAACCTAATTATCCGAATTACTTAATATTTACACTATATATAATACCTTTATATTAACTTAATTACCTAGTCATTATCACTAAATTCTTCCTCTGAAGAATCATCTACAAGATAATCCTGGGAATTGTGATAATGACTAGTCATTGGCGATTCATTAGTAATTATATTTACAGGAGGAATAATTAGTTCTATAACTTCGGAAGGGAGATTACCGGTCTTTTTTTTTGGAACCTCTCTCAGGCTGTTTATAACAGGGTCAGATGTGATCAGTAACATATTTAACAAATCCCTATTCGTAGCAATACGTGAGCACTTGCGTGTATTATGTTCTCGAAATCTTCTGCAATCTTTGTTGCGAGCTTCCTGAGCTTCCTCAGAAAGCTGCCCTATTGGCAGAAGAGCCGATTGAATAATATCTGCACTGTGCACGAGAATTTTGTGAACAGTAGCAGGCATATAATACCACGAATAGTGATGTAGATACAGGTTTTTTGTATCTTGAGCAAAACTATTAAATTTGTCTATGTGAATATCATATCCAGATGATAAAGTTCTAAGTAATATATCAAATTTTTTAATAAGAGTCACATCTAAACCTGTTATATCAGCACTCAGTTCTGGATTCTCAAAAAACCTACGAGCAGTATTTCCATCATTCGTATTGCCACACCCTGGTTTTGGTTTATCTACGACTAAACCCATATCCATTTTAAAACGTTTTTGAATATGTTCTGAACGTTGCTTTACACTAAGTTTATCAGCCTCACCTCGCACTTGCCATTTTTTTATATCTAAACGATAACTTATATGAAGCAAACACTCAAAACAACGAATCCAAGCGTGTAACGTAGATATTCCAAAAGACAAGTTTTCCCTATTTACTTCGAACTCCTTAGACATATTATTCATATCTTTCGGAGTAACTCCACAAATATAGCACCTTTGAGCTGAGGAAGTTTCGGTCATAGCATTGCATACTTTTCCATCAATCATGGTAAGAAGTAAATCATGTTTAACACTTATCTCAGTACCATCAAAACGACAAATTGTCGGCACCAAATCATTTACTTCCTCCAACACTTTATTTGTCTCGGCCAGAGTTAATGCAGTGGTTTCTTTGGCGAAAATAAACTTGATTGGTCGGCAATACATCGTTGATGATGGTCTAGGATTTTGCCAAACAATTTTATTACTTTCATCCCGTAATTGAAGGGGCACAAAAGACATGACAAACAAATATTCATCAGTATCTGAGCAACTGCTGAATTTTTGTTTATACGTGCTATGACCGGAACTTCCATCACAACCCCATTTACTAACAAGAGTAAATGACGATTCTGAAGGCATAGTGTTGAGAACTTGACTTTGGGCAGTAACTAAACGATTGGCTGTTTTATCTAAAACGGCTTGAAGTTGAATTTCTGCCCGTGTCTCGTTAACAACAATATGATCCAAGGAAGGATAACAATCAGCTTTAGCTTTTCTAAGACAATTAAATGATGGAAATACCTCGTGTCCAACTTTAATGCTCCACTTTCTAGTTTGTTTATACGAATGGGACGACGATTTCGTATCTACGTAGTACGCCAGAGCCTCTTCTTTCGTTAAGCTTCTTTGCCGAGAGCTTTCACCGGATTGTAGGTTTTTTTTCATTTCCTTACACTTGGCAGGGTCTTCACTGGCCGTTTTAATTACGGCAGCTAGGTTTCTGTGTCCCGAAGAACGTGCTGATATTGCCGCAGCCGATACTAATTCCGACGTGTCCCGTAAATTAGTTAAATCTTCAAGTCGTCGTTTTTTAGATTTGTCACTTAATGCGTCAAATTCCTTTCGAGGCCGCCCCAGAGTTGCAGTGGCATCTGAATTTGATGGCTGGGATTGAGAACAAGATATACAGAACTGTAAATCCCCGGCTAACCACTCTGAATTTCTGGCCAGAAAGTATTCACGGGCTCTTCCGGATTCATTCCATTTTATTGCAAGTTTCGATGAAAACCTGCTAATAACTTTCTTGACCTCTTTCGTGGATACCTCGGTGATACCCGATAGATCCAATTTTGCCATCAAAAACTTGTAAAGCATGTTATTTTGGTTTTCTTTCGCATGTACAAGCCACTCTTCAAATAACTCCATTCTTGGGACAACGTGATGGTACTCTAAAAAAAAAAGAAAAAAATTAGTTTTGCAAATTTTTGCAATCAAATATTATCATAATATGTTAGGTAAAGGTTGTGGGCAACACATATATAAAATTCAGACCGGGGACTAGTGGGGACATGTTGTTTCAGATCTAAAGAACATGAAAAAGTTGAAAAAAAACATAAAACTTTAACTTTGCGACATTTTTTGTCGGATACTTTTTTTTTTAATGTAAAAACAGTAATACATAAATATAATACTGACCTTTAACTTCTAAATCCATCACTATATTATTTCAAAATCGATAGATATGTCACTGGAATAATGTGCCACAACGGGAGCAGAAATGCAAATAATTTTAAATGAACTTACCCTCTTTCTTATATCTTGACCTTAATTACTCATCATTAGGTAATTACCTTGCAAAACAATTATTGAAATCGTAATGACCAAGGGGTTGTTTATCACTTTTAGAAAGCATTTCCGAGAAACGCGTTAATGACTTTTGTCCAGCTACGATGTTCTACGTGGAACACAGTGCGGCGTGGACATAAGACAACCAAAACCTAGAGGCATTCCATCATAGGGCTCAGGGTAAGCATTAGCAGCCTTGAGATAGCAAATCGTCCCTTTACTTTCTCAACCTCTTACCTGATCGAATAGTTAGAATAAACACTAATTTCCCATCAAAATATTCGATCACACAAAAGGTATAAAAAAAGAATGTTGAGAGATGATTACGGTTTGATACTTATAAATATCCTTATGCAGATAATATCAATAGGATTTCATTCCAATTGCTATCCGATCGAATAATAGCGCTCAATTGCCTGAGTAAAATGACGCGAGTTAGCCGTTGAAATAATCTCGAATACGAGTCACGGGACGTTTGACTGACTTGAATAGGTAATCTATTTAAGTGTAGGTAATCTATATAAGTGGAAATACTATTTTAATATTAGAATTTTATTTCACGCAGAAAGTAATCACATTTTTTATGTACCATTTCACCTTGTTGAACTACTTAAAATCCATACTGAAACTAAAATATACATTAAATTCTCGTAAAGCATCATTGTTGTGTTAACTGAAATATAAGGTATCGAATAAAAAATGATAAGACAACGCTGAAATGGTTAGACGGGTTAGGATAAAGTTTACATTGATAGGTTAGAAGTTTTTAATCCCGGAAAATTGGACAGTTCCCGAATAGCGATAAATTCGGGAACTGTCGGACGGAGCGGACGGAGACGCAGCAACAGCAAAGGACTATCCCCAGTGTGAACAAAGGGGTGCGGACAACTGGGAACAGCCGACAGGTAGTAGGATATAACTATGTACTTAAATGACTCGGCTTATCCCGTTGTCCGCACTCCTTTGTACACACTGCGGACAGTTGGAAAAAAACTCTAAGGGGAGCGTAAAGACT
This sequence comes from Acleris laterana, assembly GCA_963966035.1. NCBI lineage: Eukaryota > Metazoa > Arthropoda > Insecta > Lepidoptera > Tortricidae > Acleris > Acleris laterana. The sequence goes on from OZ014438.1 coordinate 9,662,233, forward strand.
GTTGTAATGCGTGAATTACACAACTTTTATTTTCATCCACATTATGAACAAGATTTTATTCATAGCTGGCAACGCATGTAAGAGTTTTTTGACTGTTTCTGTTACCCACGTGTACATGATGTAGTGAATAAATATAAGATATCGTTTTTAAGCGGCAACTTTAGTATTCTTGCTTTCTCTGTCACCTTTAGGTACCCGTCGATAAGCTAATTGAGAAAGCAAGACAGTTACGAACTTTACCCATCAAAAACGATTTCGTATGATAAGTACGTGTATTTATACAATTATCGAGCTTTGTAAAAACAAAATGCGGCACTTGATGAAAAGACAAGCCAAAAGGTCGGCAGCGACTACGACAGAATTAATACGCTTTCATATTTCTATTTTTTAACTTCCGACGTAAAAAGAGGTTTGTTATTCGTTTAACGTATTTGTTTCTGTCGTTTATAGAATCGTAGCTCTAAACAGATCGATCGATTCGTACGTAGGTAGTTTTTTTAGAAGACAGCTAGTTTAATCTGGATGGTTCTAAGTTTCATGAAATTAGGCTGGGTTGTTCAAGAGTCATCTCTGAAAGTAGGGGTCGCCATTTTAACAGAATTTATCTGCATAATTTCTCAATCATCTAAAATGTTAGATGAAATTAACTTGTTCCTTTTCCAAACTTGTCCATGAGAAATAGTTGCTAAGGAACGTCTTAATCCTCATTATATCTTCGAATTAAACGATTCGTATTCTTATAATAGTAATCGAACTTCGCTTGAGAAGTGAGAAGTTGGTTTGGTCATTTATTAACTGATTCTAGTGCGGCCGTGAGTCTCGTCGACTCTTTCAAGACTGCATTGTAGATTAAATCTGATTGTGAGTTCACTTTTGTATGACTCAGGTTTACCTATCCTTGAGAGGAGCAAATAGGTGCCAGAGTTAGCATGCTCTACCACGGCCTCGTCACCACTTAACTTTGCGCCTAGGTCAAATGGAGACTGAACTTTGTGATCGACTACACACAGTATGGTCTAGAGCAGCACTTAGATGCACCGGCACCCCCAGTAATCTAATATACTTCCATTCGATGCGATTATTCAATCACTTAACCCCCTTACTTCGCAAGCACTTAAATAACTACGTAAGATCTTACAGGTGCAAATCTGATTCAATGTTAGCACCTTAGTAGAATGCGAATAAGTTGATGATAATGATGATAGTTAAAGGTATTTTAAAATGTTGATATTTGCCACAAATCCGCATACCAAAATGGTTTACAGTTTGTAAGTAATTTTAACGTAAAAACTATTAAATTTAACTTTTTTTTATTGTCTCATATTTTAATTCTCCCTAATAAGGACCATGATAAAGTAAAAAAAATAATATCCTCTTTGAAATAAGTAGGAAATTATTGAAATCAGCCATATTGCGGTGGTAGTTATTGGCGACATTAGTTCGGTGCACGGTTCACTTTTGCACCGAGACAAATTAGTATACAAACTGGTTGTTAGTTCAATTTTGTAGCGGATTAAATTTTTGTTATAACTAGAAAACTACTTCCCTGATACTCTCAAACATAATTTATTAATATGACTAAACATTAAAACTCAAAATAATGCTTTAGGTTAAGGTGACAGAGTTCAAATTAAATTACCTACGGAATTGTTTTTTAAATAATAAAAATCTCGGAAATTATGCGTTATTGGACTACATGTTATACCACATTATTTAATCATTACGACCTCAGCTATATGCTGGTAAATTTATGCGGGTTCCTCGCGAGCACCGTGTATGCACGGTTCCCGTGGGATGACAAAAATATGAATTCTACGCGGACGAAGTCGCTGGCAGAAGCTAGTGGGTCAATATATACATGCGTAATCAATCACTCTTTCTTTTCAGATTCACAAGATAATAGGCTTCGCGCCATCTCTACTCCAAGTGGTCATGACGAACGAAGTCCCCATACCCGTAAGGCAAGCCGGCGTCGTGTATCTAAAGAACCTAATAACTTCGGGATGGCAGGAGAAAGAACCAGAAGAGGGAGAACCTCTGCCGTTCACCATACACGAGCAAGACCAGGCCATGGTCAGAGACAGCATCGTTCACGCCATAACACAAGCACCAGACATAATAAGGGTCCAACTCTGCGTATGCCTCAAAACGATTATAAAGCATGACTTCCCCGCCCGTTGGACGCAAATCGTAGACAAAATACACATCCATCTCCAAAACCCTGAACCTAATAGCTGGATGGGAGCGCTACTTTGTCTGTACCAGCTGATCAAAAACTACGAGTATCAGTTGGCTGAAAAAAGAGTGCCGTTGATAGAGGCAATGAATCTACTCCTGCCCATGTTGTACAGTATGATTGTTAATCTGCAGGCAGATCAGTCTGTGGAGTCGGTTCTGATACAGAAGCAGATTTTGAAGTGTTTCTACGGTCTTATAAAGGTAAGTGATTTGTGATTCCACAGTGTACTCGTGTAGTGTTAAGATGCTTTCTCACCAGCGAGCCGAGGAGGGGGATTGGATTGGGAGTCAATTTCAATTTGTATGGCCAAAATTACAGTTCTCTTCTAGCACGACGGTGGAAGAGAGAGAGTATTGAAATATTGAACCGTTTTACTGATACATACAGCATACAACGTATGTTAAAATATTTATCATATCTTATTGTGCCTGTGACAGATGTCATTTGGAAAATTTAGTGATGCTGCTAATGAAAATCGCATTCAGTTTCTTAGATTATCGATAAGGTTTATAAAGGAAGTGGGATCGATTTAGTATTCTGTTATAAATTTATTTGAAATAAGGTTTCTTATAATTCTTATATATATAGTAGTCTAAATTGGTGATTTACATGGTAAAAAACGCAATGACATTAAATGATAAAAATCGTATCGGCGAATCGATTTGGTCGAAGAACGAGGTTATTGTCAAACAATATTAACAGTCCGTTTCGCATATAGGAAGTGAAAGGAGAATGATTTTGTTTTTAGTGCCATGAAATTTGTACATAGTTTTTCATAATTTGTTTTTAAAAATGCGTAATACAATTACTGTTTTTTAAATGATAGTTATTTTTTTAATTTGACTGCTGAATTGATTGGAACGACGTTCGCATGGAATGTAAAATTTCAATCTGTCACAGGCACAATAAGATTCGCACTTCTAGATCAAAACAGTAATAACTCTGTTTTAATCTAGCAGTGCGGTATGAAAAATAATATAATTCTGTAACAGACACAGTACTCGTTCCGCGGGCGAAATTTTCTTTCACGTCTCACCTCATTTCGTCTTGCCAGTGGAAAATAACTTACTGATCATTTATGGAAGCAGCGCGTATCGTCGCTTGTTTAGGTTACGCGAACGCTTCCGCTTCTACGTGAAACCTCTTAAAATTGTTATAATATTGTTTGAATTTACTAGGGGTCGCGCCGCAGAACACTCGTCGCTATAAAGAAGCCCCTAAGGCGTTTTCGCAACGCGTCTTGTTGTAGTTTCTAGTCTTTTCCACGGGATTATAAATCTTTTTATGCTATGTCAATCTGGGATATGGCAAAATAGAAGACTCCCTTGTGCATGTTCTGTATTAGTTTTTGTCTTTTAAGACCCGATTATTTGATTAGGTTGCAATATAAAAATAACTTAAGTTCAAGAAACTTAATATAACACATGTACTACTTACCTTGCTCTCTTTTTTAATCTCACAATAATATTTTAAGAACGAAAGGGGTCATTACTGTGGCCAAGGATGTGTTTGGCCCGGTTTTATAAAATAAATAAATATCGTCGCTTTACTTTCTCAACCTCGTATCTGATCGATTAGTTAGATAGGAAAAGCTCTCATGTTCCCTAAAGAATAAACACTACTTTCCTGTCTAACGATTCGATCAGATACGAGGTTGAGAAAGTAAAGCGACGATATGTTATGCCCGGTTAAATATGTCAGATCAAACTGTAGTAACTTTCTGACCGAAATTTGATTTAACAGATCTTTATAAAACCCAGCCTCATCCGATCAATTGATAACGTATAATTGGCGTTATCGACGAGCGTCTACTGTTAAACTTACAAAGTTTCTAAATTGGGGCATCTCGAAAGCTAATGGGTTGTTTTGAGCGCGAGGGTTTTGGTGTGGGGGTTATTTCTAGAAGCAATGCAAACGACTTGACAAATTTTAATTAATGATCCAGAAAAGCCTGGCAAAGCATTTGGGGAGAGTTGACACTTGTAGAAATCTTACAAAATATTTTAAGTAAACTGTAGGCTTGTACTATATGTACCTACTAAACAACAAATGCGGTCATCACACAAATATTTGTGCATACCGAGAATCGAACCCGGAACCGTTAGTATTGTAGGCAGGGTTACCGCGAACTAGGCTTAACGCGTTGTCTCTCAAATGTTTAGAATTCACATAAAACAACGAATGACAACAAAAGTCAAACAATATGTGGCCAGTACAGGGGTAGGTCAGTTTATAAAGCATTTAAGAGTACCCCGGTACTGGCCACATAATGTTGTCGTTACAATTCCATTAAATTACCTAGATCCAGAACTATTATCCTCCAAAATCAGACGCTTTTCGCCTTGTTATTATGATTAGACCCCGGTATCGGAGGTGCAAAATGGTAGCTGTCAATTTCGAGCCATTACTAGGGAAGGGTAAACATTGTTTTGAAATATTAACTTCATGTCGATAAACATAGTTATATGTCGATATTTTATTATATCATAATGATAGCGTTTATTCTATAAAGTAGGACTATATAATTACAAAACCAACATGTATTGAACATTTTTATTATTTACAAAAAAAAATCTTTCATCATTAAGAAGTTTTAGTTATCTTCTTAGCATAAAGCATTCATAAATAAATTTAAAACAAAATATAAACTCTTTTATATTCACCAAAGGTCATACCATGTTCTTGATGAATGATCAGATTCTTTGCAGTAAACTAGTGTAGTTACAATAAATATACACAACAATTATAATATCTTACAATTAGTCATATTTATCATTAGAGATATATGTCTCGTAATATATTACTAAAATTTGTTCTAAGTTAACGGGTGTTAGACTTCTTCTTCTGTAGTTGAAAATCCACTTTAAGAAAGAAAATGACTTTTCTACTTCGACAGAAGTAATGGGCAAGAAATTACATTTGGCGTAATTCTGTACTGTATTCTTATTTACATCATCAGTAATTTCAACACTTTTGCCATCCAACAAACTTTGTAAAATTTGTATAGTTGTGAACCCAGGATTTTTTTGCAATACATTCCGCATTTTTAAATAAATAAGTTTTCCGATTGGATGCAAACGTAATAAGAAAAGTTTTTTTGTTACCTCGAGTATTACATCTAAGGATTCTTTTAAACAAAGGTTTGGATCTTCTAGCTTTGTTATTGAGATCGATAAAATTCTAAAATTTTTATCGATGAAATTGATTTCGTTTATCAGATTTGCATCAGAGAACAATCTTTGTGCTTTGGCTATAGCAGCAGCTTCAGAGGATTTCAATTTAGAAATAATATTCTTAACCTTATGGAAATGATCTTTATAATAGCTGACAGCTTCTATCCACGTGCCCCATCTCGTGATGATAGGTTCAGGAGGAAGAGGAGTATTAGGATATTCTAGTTTAAACATGTCTATTCTTTTAGGGGCTTTTTTAAAAACTTTTTTAACAAAATTTATTAAACTATTTACCTTCGGATAAGCTTGTCTCACGGCTTCAGCTACCCTGTTTAGGCCATGAGCTACACATGTCAAATGAGTCATATTTGGGTAGCTTTTCTTTAAATTTTTACCCGATGTTACCATGTATGACCCCGCATCAGTCACGAAAAATAAAAATTTATCACAGTTTTGTTCGTAATTATGGCCCCATAACTCGCGAAGCACCTCATTTACTAGATTACTAATCGTGATATTGTTAGTTGAGTCTAATTTTCGTGAAGCAAAGATGTGGGGCTTAGATAAATAATTTGTTAAAGCTCCAACTATCACATTAGCCACTTTTTTACCCATTGAATCTGTAGTCTCATCAATGCTCAAATATATATATTCGTTGGACAGTTCTTCTTTTATAGCATCTTTTTTCTCATTAAATACTATAGGCAAGTAATTTTTGCGTAAAGTTGATTCTCTCGGTAATGTAACATCGCCATATTTTTTATTGAGACAATTGTCCATGAAACTTCTGAAGTTTGGGTTTTCCAATTTGGTCCAAGGTATGTTACAACTGATGAAAAACTTTACCAGATCTCGGTTAAAGTTAAATTGATCTTCATTTGTTTTTCTGTGAGTAAAGGTTTTCAAATGCCTCTCAATACAAAATTTTGTTGGAGTCAAAACGGAGTTGCAAGATATACAATATACTTTATCGTCCTGGTTTACAAGTATTGGAATGTCCTTTATTAAATAATCAATGTGACTAGGACACGCGTTGATGATTTTCTCTTGATGGCATTTCGACTCCATGTGCTTTTTAATATTCCAAGATCTGGAAATGATGTGTACACTGCACACTGTGCAGTAAATTTTTTCATTCGTTTTTTGGAGTTCAGGGTGTTCTGCAAGAAGTGACTCCATTTTCTATGGTATAAATGATTTTAGACGAATAAACTCGTAAACAGCTATTTAATCGAAGAAATTGTTGTAAAGTGACAATGATTATCTATTGACGTAAATAATTTATTATCAGTATAAGTGGCCAGTATTAATCTCTATTGAAAAGGTTTATCACAAGAGTGTTTATGCACTGCTCTGCAACTCGAAACATAAGAAAAGTAATAGCAACCATAGATATATATTTTGTTGTACAGTCGAGTTCATAAATATGTGTACACTTTATATTTTTACGATCAATGATTATCATAGATCAAAAAAAAATAACTGTGTACAACCTAATGTATAGAAAAATCGTGTATCGATATCAACATCAAAAATATGATTACCCATCCCTAAGAACTTGACAGCTACCATTTTGCACCTCCGATACCGGGGTCTAATTATGATCCATTGCAGAAAACTAGAACACATTTTACTGAGTCTGTAAAATAAAAGTCACTGTTTTTCAAAAGTCTCAGTTCCGCCACTACCTCGCTGGGGCAGCGCGCCGCCAGTGCCGCGCGAAGGCAGCACTGGCAGAATCGTCTTGCGGCGTTGCCCGTTAATTGAGACGATTGTAAAAATACTTATGGTACAATAACATACTTCGCCTGTAACTTTGAAATTAAAGTTCATACACATATAGTTCAGTTTGTTGCATCGTTCATTCTCAACAGCGGTCTCCTATCGGTGGTTCAGATAGGTAAAGGGTTCTGCAGGCCCTATTAACAGCGAATATAAACACTGAAGTTTTTAAAATTTCACCCTAATAAGTCCAAGCACTCTCTAATAATTATGCTATTTACATCCCCTTGCTTTCCCATCAAATAAATCCAAAACTTATTCTAAATCCTTTTCGGTACACGCTGTGCGGTTGTGGAATCTATTGCCTCCTGAAATTAGGCAGTCTCAGTCTGTAGATTATTTTAAATCTCGATTAAAGAAGTTCTGGCTTGACACTTCTATTTAAACTTTTTTGTTTTTCCTGCTTATTTTGTATATTTATTTACTATATTGAATACATGTATATGTGTATATATATACATACATAGGTTCGAATAGTATGATGAAAAACGTCAAAATGGCAGATTTATAACTGGCCTACTGGCCTTTAACAATAATTTACTTATCTCCACGCTCAAGATAAATTGAAAGTTAAATCATGAATGACGTGCGGTAGCATAATTTGTCGTATAAATCATAATCTTCAAGTGATTTCCTATCGCTGGGAATACTAAACTGTTCTAGACGTCAACGACCTACATGGCTGGCATATTTCTTAAACAAATCTTGCATTTATGCAGTGGAAAAACGAGCCGTTACGTTAGAAGTATTAAGCTTTTTGTGTATATGATAGTCGTTCATAGGTGAATCATTTCATTAATCATTAATATTAAAAGTATTGTACAGTACGATTAATTGGACGACACTCGGCAATTCTCGACATTCATCGTGATAGATCGGAAGTGCAGATGACACTAGACACATTGCTGCATATTCAATGCAATTAGTACATCGCATTACTTTAAACACAAATATTAAATTAGTCAATGTAAATTACAGATAATTTCATTCGAAGTAAAATCCTTTGACTTAAAAGCTAACCCGTTACATAATGTCATAATAAGTTGATTATAGTCTCTTTGAATGTTTAGAATATCAATAAAATGTGTATTAGGTTGATGTTTTATTATTTATTATACTGAATAAGTAGGTTTTAATATTTTATGTGAGTAAAATAGCTAGCATTTACGATTAAAACCGAGAAGTTCCGAGTGTCAAAGTGGAAATAATCATACTGTAAGTAAGCACTTAATTAAAAACACCTTATTTATTCCTTTGTGTAACGAATATTATCCAAATTATTGTATGACAAATTTTCATTAAACGAAGGAAAAAGTTAACGTTGTCTCAATTAAAGCCTTAACTTAGGTACGTATAATATTTTTGAAATTGACCCTTATAAGATCTGACCTTTTGTTCGTTAGACAACTAACCTAACCGTAAAGTCATCTGATTATATCACTTTATTCTATAATATTGTAAGAGCGTTATTAATATTTGTTTGGAATCGCGTTCTCGAAGAGCTCAATTTTAGGAAATAATTAAGGAACGGTACCGATAGAGCGACGATCTTAGTAAGACCCAGTGGAATTCTGTTTTGATATTTGACGTGGCTAGCTCAGAATCAGGAAGCGTGGCGTAATCTGTCGTCGGAGGTCTAGACCCACTTTAGGTCATTAGGTATATCCTGTGTCAATCCAATTAGGCACACCAACAGTTAACTCGATCGTAGACTGTTTACGACATATCGTATTACGAACCAATAAATTTATTGAATTACTATGTCCTGTTAATTGAATCATTGTTAGGGATTTGATATTCGCCATCTTAATTATCTAATCGCATAAACATAAGACGGACAGTGATATTAATAGCATCAGAGGCATTCCATATTAGTAGTTCTTAGGGTTGCCCATGGCTATGCAATTACGGTTACGGTGCGGGTTGCAGTCTTGGATGGGTCTCCGGTAACACTAACCATCAGCCCCCGATTTCACTATCTTGCCAATGACAGGTGACAGGTGACATTTCAGCGTACATGGTGCAGCATATACGAATCGTAGTGATATATTAGCGTGTTAACTTTGTAATGTATACCTAAATAGGGGGCTGGTGGCCTGAGGGCTCGTATGCCAAATCCATGCCATAAAAAAAACTCGAGAAAGGTAAATATTTGTGGAGTCGGCTTTTTACAATAAATGTTTGTGTATTATATTTGATATTTCAAGTACCTAGTTTCTTTTAATTATCTTTACACAGTATAAAACAGTCGCCGTCTGTCCTTCCCTCTATATGAAGCAATTATTTATACTAGCTTCCGCCACCGCGACTTCGTACGCGTAGATTGCGATTGGCGTTATTCTCTCGGGTTTTTTTTTAAATATTCCAGGATAAAAAGTTGCCTATGTGTTAACCCAGGCTATAAGCTATATCCCTTTTAAATTTCATCCAAATCCGTCCAGCCGTTCCAGAGTGAAGGAGTAACAAACTAACACACAAACTTTCGCATTTGTAGTACTAGTAGGACTAGTAGGATAGCGTTAGCGCGTAATAGTATACGAGTGCTGTAATGAAGCCATAACTCACATCAAAGTCTAATCACATATATTGTAACGTTGTCCCCATACTTACTTTATGATACAAACGAAGGATACGTGCGCAAGGCCGAAGGGAATTAATGTGTGAACAATCCACGGAGGTACACTTGTCACGTCAAATTTATCATTGCAAATTGCATCAATGTAGGGAAAATTAAGTAGCAGGGCGGGGACTTCCTGAAATGAAATCCACTAGCCATGATAATGATGATTATGATGAGGTACCTATTGTCAAGAACGAATGTATGCACCGTGGGATACCCTTAATGAATAAATAATAGTAAATAATAATAGATGGGGTTGCTTTCTTACGAGGATTGTGAAGAGCCGCTAAGATAGCGAAGTTGTAAAAAAAAACCATACAAATTTAGCTAAGGGCGATAACGTTTCTCACCCCCTAAATCAAGTCCGATTCCCAGGATTTTTGAATATGTTGTAGTTATTATAGAAGAACTACAAATTTTTGTTTTTTTGTTTTTTAAATTTGTGTCATTTTAAGCAATCTTTTCTTGGTAAGGAAAACGAACAGACATAGTTTTTCATAATATCTACAACATATTAAAAAATCGTAAAAATTGGACTAGGGAAGAGAAACGTTATCGCATTTTGTATGGAAATTTTTAGCTTCACAATTCTCTTCACGCAGCGGTATACGAGGGCTGCCTTTTAAGTTGTGTCGTTTGGAAAAACTAAAGACAATTTAAGTGTTAAATGGTATTTATTGTTTTTCAAAGTAATCACCGTGATATGTAATACACTTTTTCATTCGATCGAACCAGTTTTCGAAACACTTATTCCAGTCCGAAGTCGGGGTCTCCAAAATGGCCGTTTTGTATGCCTCAACGGCTTCTTCAGGCGTCTGGTACCGTTGACCACGAAGTCGTTGCTTGATTTTTGGAAAAGTAAAAAAATCGTTAGGGCTTAAGTCTGGACTGTGCGGCGGGTGTTCCAGAATTTCGACGTTTTGCTCTTTTAAAAACGCAATTGTTTGCCGGGCGGTGTGCGAGCTCGCATTATCGTGATGCAGTCTTATACGACGTCTTGGGTTATTTTTTCGAAACTCGCCGATGACTTCTGGTAAACAGACAGTGGTATACCAGTCAGCATTAACCGTTTTACGATCCTCGAGCACGATGTTGGCCACGTGGCCACTTTTCGCCACAAACGTGGCGACTATTTTTTTCGAAATGCTCCGTGAGCGTATTACTTTGGTCGGTTTTGGCTCATCTTGGAACACCCAAACAGTCGACTGCTGTTTAGAATCGGGTTCGTAGGCATATATCCAAGATTCGTCACCACTGATAATGTCGTAAACATGTTTCGAGTTTCCTCGGTTGAATTGCCGCAGAGTTTTGCGACACCATCGAACGCGAGCCGTTTTTTGGTCTTCACTGAGTAAATGTGGTATCCAGCGAGAGATCAACTTTTTTACGCCTAAGTGATCATGCAAAATACTGTGAACACTGGTCCCTGAAATACTTAAGGAAGCTTCTATCTCACGGTATGTCGCATGGCGATCTTCGACGATCAGTTGCCGTACAGCATCAATGTTCTCCTGGGTTACGGCTGTTTTTGGTCGACCTTCACGATGTCTATCACCAAGACTAGAGCAACAACGTTGAAATTCTAAATACCAGCGTTCCACAGTCCGGAGGCATGGTGCTTTATCATTGAAAACCGTAGTCAACTCTTCGAAGCACTGAAGTCGCGTTAAGCCCCTTTTGAAGTTGTAAAAAAATATCGCACGTAAATTTTCCTTCGAAATTTCCATTTTCACAACTGACTTGTCAACTTTGAACGAGCGCTGTACTAAAACGGTTGGGCCGATTTCGAGTCATTCTTTTGTTTTCGAATTCTAATTTCAAATATTTTAAGATGACACTAGTTCTTTTTTATGCAATCACGGAAGGCTTGCAAACGACAGAACTTAAAAGGCAGCCCTCGTACTAGCTTTTGTAAACACTTAAATGCAGTTCTATAAGTTCTGAAGGTAGTATTTATGCTAGAACATGGCTAATATAAGTCCACACGGCTCCCCAGATATCGATTATAGAAGCAATTGGTCGAATAACTAAAAAGTTCAAGACGGCGGCGCCTTCTTTTTTTTCTCAACTCGGGAGGAGGCAAGCTTATTAGACATATTTCATAACTTATAAACAAATGTCATCCTAAAAAACCATTTTATTTAAAAATATTTTATATATTCTAACTTTCAACGTCAGCAGGGAGTTTAAAAAATGAAAGCTCCGGGTTTTGATGAAGCTGAATTCAAAGAACCGTATACGACGCTATACACTCTTGGCATCTTTATAAAGAAAGTATATAAAATGCAAAGGAAACTATTCATCTCGAAGCGACACTCGAGTCTTACAACACCTTGCCTTGTCCGCTTCGCGGTCTCGTAGAGGCGTGCGTCTGTGTGAGTGCATCGTTTCACACCTTGTTTGTAGTTTCTTTACTGCTTTAGCTATACAGGGTGGAAAGTTCGAATGCCACATGGAAGGCAACTACGTTAAATATTGGAAATTGCACATTCTGTGTAAAGAAGACTGATTTATTTTTAAAAACTATAAACTCTGGGTTTTTACTCAGACGATTTTTCAAAAATCCATACTAGCAGAGTTTATAGTTTTTAAAAAGAAACGAAAGTCTCCTTTACACAGAAAGTGGTATTTCCAATATTTAAGGTAGTTGCCTTGCATGTGGCATTTGAAATGTCCTCCCTGTAATTAATATACACTGTGACAGAGTAATCGATGAATGGGGTAATATTCCGGCGCGGTATAAATTCCGCAGCACTGTGTGTTGTGCCGGCAGTCGGTATTTGTTGGCTTACCCCGAGGCTCTCATGCTTCTCCTACGTAGCTATAGAGCTATATGCGCGTTCTTCTGGAACCTTGCTACTGCATTATGGCACAAGGTTTGTACGCTGCGTCGCCTTTCTATATGTAGCAAATGAAGCTACGCTGCCTTTTGGTGCGTAGCTTGTGTCGCTACGCTGCTTTGTCTTACTGCCCTGCCTTCCGGTAGTGTGGTCTCTGTCAGTGCACTGCCTTAAACATGCGTAGTTTATTTTGTATTTACCGAAGTCCAAGCTGATTCCATTGACAATTGTACTGTGATCTAATTCTTGTAACTGAAACCCTACTGAATATTTCTCATAATCTGTCTCGTTGTTGGACCGATTGTTTTGCTTTTGATTTTATTAAATACATCGGTCGTTCCGTCAACCTGGTTTCTAGTGGTCTGTTTTAAAATAATAGCAAAACTGTCAGATACATTTTTTTTGGAGACGTCGTGATTTTTATATTGTGTAGAATGAAATTACTAACCAAATTATCAAACTCTCATATCCGTGTTTTTTAACTGCTCCATTGAGTCCGTGCCGCGCCTCGTATTTGCTATGCAGCCAAAAAAAAAAGTTTAAGGTTTAGGTTTTGTCCCCTGATATTTATTATTTATTATATACTAGCGACCCGCCCTCGCTTCGCTTCGGTTTATTTGAGTTTTCTATAACACACGTACAAAAAACAAAATTTATTATACATAAAAACATTAAAACCTTCCTCTTGAATCACTCTATCTACTAAAAAAAACCGCATCAAAATCCGTTGCGTAGTTTTAAAGATCTAAGCATACATAGGGACAGACAGCGGGAAGCGACTTTGTTTTATACTATGTAGTGATTTTATATTTTTTTCTTTCACAGTACATTCTACCGTTAGACCTGATAACCAAGGAGGTTTTCACCAAGTGGATGGAGGTGCTTCGCGCTGTAATGGAGCAGCCTATTCCGGAGCATACCCTGCAAGTGGATGAGGATGAGAGGATGGAGCTGCCCTGGTGGAAGTGCAAGAAATGGGCTGTCCATACCCTGTATAGGCTCTTTGAAAGGTGAGATATACCTATTTGAAAATAGTTTATTAATTTCTTAGTTGAGTTATTCTTATTAGTAATATAAGTTTCTGTCAAAAAAATAATTTTTGGGACCATCTTTTATGGGCGACTGTACTATTTTTGCACAGTCGTCATCTACTTGTCATTACTATTTTAACTAGCCCTAACACGACGGGTTGATCATGTGTAATTTAAGAGTTCCTATGGCCACCCTGAGTCTCCATCATCAGACCAGCTCGATGGTACTATATTATTGTATTGCCATCAGAACTGATGGCGTATGCAAATTTTCAGCTTCATCGGAAACCGGGATATTCACCTAATAATAAATACAGCGTGGAAAGTTCGAATGCCACATGGAAGACAACTACCTTAAATATAGGAAATTGAACATGATGTGTTAAGGAGACTTTCCCTTATCTTTAAAAACATGCATTTATGGGTTTTGGAAAAATCGACTCTCAACCGGGACTGGAACCGGTCAAATGCGGTAAAATAACATGCCGTTTATTATGATGCAGATCGAAAGGGTTACCGATATAGTTCATTTATCTGTAAATAACAAATACAATCAAAATAGCAAGGCCATGAATACTAGCTATTACCATTTAACTTTCTTTTGACCCGTCACGGGAAATGTATCGCAGCTACGTTAAATATTGGAAATAGCAAATTTTACGCAAAGGAGACTTCTTTAATTTAAAAATAATAAAAAATACTGCATTTATGGATTTTTGTCTTACTTAACCGGGAATCGAACAGATCAAATATGACAGAAATAACATGCCGTATTTTAAGATGAAAATCGAAAGGGTCTTTCATATTGATCGTTTGCAACGCATACCATGATGATATTGACGCATCAGCACATAAGTAGTCGGTTAATTTTACCTTAGTTTAGACCTTAGTACTGTGCGATAGCTCTTAGAAGGTGCTTCGGGTTGGTATTTCTCTCTCACTCGCTCTCATAATGCTCTTATTATGAGCGAGTGAGAGATAAGGACAAAACCGAAGCATCGTCTTAGTGCTCAGTCTAAACTAAAACGTAAATAGCTACAAAATTTCTCAAGTCCTTTTTGATTGGTAGTCAAGTTCGATAAGTACTATTTGTAAACATTCAGTTTCTTATTATGTGACCACCTATGTATATAAACTTCTTTATCTTTGTTAAAGACCGGGCATAAACACCTCGTTCGGCCCACACACCCCGGCGTTCTACTAATGCCGCCATGTTAAAAATATGGTGGCTCTAGCATTTAGTTTATACGTCTATTTCAAGTTGTTAGTAGAACGGTAGTAGTTTGAATGCCAGTTGTATACTAGAAATGTATCATACTTGCCTGCCTTACATTATCTTTTGGTTGCTACTAGCTACCCGCTTACTCTTCGCTTGTAGAGCAGACTATTAAGAACAGAGACTATTTAAGACGAACTTAAAGACAGACAGTAAGACAAACATTCTAAAACCGGGCATTTATAATGCGTATAAATAGCAATTTTCACAATTTTAGCAGTTACTTTAAATTTTAATGCCCTGACAAGACAAAAAAATGCAGATTGACCCGTTTTTTCATACTTGCTATAATAAGTACTTTACAAATGATTTTATTGTAGACTTCTTCTTAAAATACGGTTTGCTTGGTCTCATTAGATACGGCAGTCCAGTGAACACTCGCAAGGAATACGTCCAGTTCGCGGAGTGGTACCTCACCACGTTCACCGGTGGGATACTCGAGGTGCTGCTGAGGGTCCTCGACCAGTACAGGAGCAAGGTGTACGTGTCCCCGAGAGTCTTGCAGCAGACCATCAGCTATATCGACCAGTGGTGAGTGCAATTGATTGTTAAGTTTTTTCGGCCATATTTTTTGTTTTCGGTCGGTAGCGTGGTGGCCTTGTATTGATTAGTTTTTGTAACTTATGTAACCATTCGCTTAAGGTAAAGGAAAACATCCTTAGAAAACAGCGAGTGTGAGGGAGGGGGTAATTGGGTATAGGATCAAACAAGATCGAATGGGTTTATCTTCAGAGGATACCAGCCCCCTATTTCACCATCCCGATACCGTACATGGCGCAGTTTACAGGTGACAATTCGGTTTACATTGCAAAGTTAACACGCTGATACATCACTGAGTTTCTATATAAGCTGCGCGCGCCATGTACACTGAAATGTCACCTGACACCTGTCGTAGTCACCGTTAAAAATGACCCAGTAATAACTACATAGTATAAAACAAAGTCGCTTCCCGCTGTCTGTCCCTATGTATGCTTAGATCTTTAAAACCACGCAACGGATTTTGATGCGGTTTTTTTAGGGTTCCGTAGTCAAACTAGGAACCCTTATAGTTTCGCCATGTCCGTCCGTCCGTCCGTCCGTCCGTCCGTCCGTCCCCAGTCTAGCTCAGAGACTCGTAGTACTAGATAGCTGTAATTTGGCAAGAATATACATATTAGTCACGCCAACAAAGTGGTAAAATAAAAATTTTAAAAATATTTTTTTTAATGCACCTCCCCTACACGTAACGTGGGGATGCCTTTTTTTTTCTTGCCTACCCCATAGTGTGGGGTGTCGTTGGATAGGCCTTTCAAAAATATTGCGGGTTTATGAAAACAATTTTTCGATTAAGGGATCCGTTTATGAAATATTAAGCTTTAAAGCGCTATTTTTTGTTAGAGTCAAGTGTCCCCCCCCCCCTACAGCCAAAACTACAAATACTAAAAATCTGAAAAAAATCTTCAACGAAAGCGCATATAACGAATTTTAAAGGAAAACTATCACGGCTATGTAGATATGATTAGTTCCTGAGATACAGGCGACTAAAGTGTTTATACCTATCAAAATCGCCTATGATAACTTTGATAGAAACATTTGTTAACGGGGCGTGCAGGACGCGCGGGGGGAGTCAAACTGTCCAAGCAACAAATCGAGCGACAGCCGCGCTCATAAGCGCGAGCGCCTAGATGCCGTTTGGACGTGCCCCGGAATGCTACCTACAAGTTTGCGATTTGCGATCTGAAAGTTTACAAATTTTCGATTAGATTATTGATTTGAGTTGAGTACCTATCGTTTGGAAAACTTAAAATTCTATTTACTGGACCTTGTTTTTTTTTCAATTTCTATTAATTACTATATAAAAGATTTAACTTTTATTGTAATTTAAAGTCGGTTTGAAGCAGTTTAGATACCTAACTACCTACATAGGTATACCTGATCTCACAATTAAAAGCTTGGCTCTTGTTTGAGAATACGAATTTATAAGAAAAATAATCATTACTAAGTAGACTTAATTAGTTCCTGAGATACAGGCGACTAACGGGTTTATACCTACTAAAAATCATCTAAGACAGCGCCAAATAACTTTAAATAGAAAATTGGTTCATACATGTTGATTTTTGAGATAGTTTTTTGTGTTTGTCCTTACGGCTTCGGAACCCTATACTGAGCATGGTCCGACATGCTCTTGCCCGGTTTTTTTTAGTAGATAGAGTGATTCAAGAGGAAGGTTTTAATGTATAATAAATTTTGTTTTATGTACTTGTGTTATAGAAAACTCAAATAAACCGAAGCGAAGCGAGGGCGGGTCGCTAGTAAAAAATAAACCTACATTATTTCGATATTTTTAAATGTATCACAACTCAGTACATTCTTCTTGATGTGTATAGTAAATTAGTATTTATTTTAGGCTTAAAACAGGACAGGATGAATTAAATATTAAAGTTAATAATTAATGCCACTTTAATTTTTCACATAGTCGATCACTATAATAACGTGCGTCCCGAACCAACGATTCCTATCTATATCTACAGGAGCGTCCTCACTGAGAGCATTCGCGTGTAATGAGAATTCGGCGCGAACATCGAGTGGTGTGTAAGCTTTGTAACACTCGGCTCAACGTCCACACCACTCGAATATTCACACGAAAGCTCTCAGTGAGGACGCTATTTACCGCCACCCTAAGGTACGATACGTAACAAGTCACAATCGATCGCGCTTTTGAATTTATTGCTTCTCTATTACTTACCACACTTCCCAAGGCGTGTAATATTTTTAGCGGATGACTCGTGGTCACACCAGTTTGTCACCCCAGTGCTATTCGCTTTAGTCGGTTATTCGTCAGAAATAATTTTTATTCCGCAAAAGTAGGTAGGTTAGGTTCGTTAGGTATCTTAAGATGCCCGAAGGGCAAATCGCTCAGAAATAGGAGCCCTGCCATAGGCAGGGCTCCGTCGAAAGGCACTGGGGTGACAAACTGGGGTGACCACGAGTCTGCACCCATATTTTTCAGGTGTATTTTTCTGATGGTAAAAGTAAACAGCCTTATACCATTATACATTATTTTATGCTATAAAACGTTTTCAGTGTCAGCCACGCGCATTCCTGGAAGCTGCTGAAGCCGCACATGTTCGCGATCATACAGGATGTGTTGTTCCCTCTTATGTCGTATTCTGAGGCCGACGAGGAACTCTGGAACACGGACCCGCACGAGTACATACGAATAAAGTTCGGTGAGTAATTAATTCTACAAGCTAAAGGAACAGGCGAGTTGGACAATTTAGCCACCGAAATATACAGGGCGTCATAATAATACAGCTTGGGAACCCTCTACCTACTGGTCCAGAATATGCAATTCACTTTTATAAATTTTATTTTTCTACGCATTAGCACATAAGTTAGTACTATTTTGACATAAAGTTACAGAATTTAATTTATACTCGTATACAATTAGTGTTTGTAGATTATGATTAAATCATCTCTGTTCTAGACATATTCGAAGACTTTGTATCGCCAGTAATCGCAGCCCAAACACTCCTCATATCGTGCTGTAAGAAGCGGAAAGAGATGCTCGAGCGGACCATGCAACTATGCATGCAAGTCCTCACCGGCCAGAACGGGGAGTACGGACCCCGGCAGAAGGACGGAGCCCTCCATATGGTTGGCACACTCAGCGACTTGCTCATCAAAAAGAAGTTCTACAAGGAAGAAATCGATTCCCTACTCAGCCAGTACGTTTTCCCAGAATTCAATAACCCTCTAGGCTACATGAGGGCTAGAGCATGTTGGGCACTCCACTGTTTCGCTAGCGTGCGGTTCAAGAGCGATCCTTTGTTGATAGAAGCCGTCCATTTGACCATCAACGCTTTGCTGACCGATACAGACTTACCGGTGAAAGTGGAAGCTGCTATCGCTTTGCAGATCCTCTTATCCTCCCAAGAGAAAGTCCACAAGCTCCTAGAGCCCCAAGTCAAAGCGGTGACTACGGAATTACTGAAAGTTATCCGCGAGACTGAGAACGATAACATAGCGAACGTTCTCCAAAAGATTGTGCCGCTATACACTGAGCAGTTGATGCCGATGGCTTACGAGATCACTGAGCATCTCGCGACGACCTTCAGGAATGTTATAGAGACGGATTCAGGAGCTGATGAGAAAGCGATCACTGCTATGGGGCTCCTTAATACCATGGAAACCGTGCTGAATGTAATGGAGGACAATCCGGAGATCATGGCGCAGCTTGAGAAGACTGTGCTGACTGTTGTGGGACATATTTTGCATCACAATATTATTGGTGAGTAGTTTTTGCATAAGTCATTTAATATGGAGTGAAGATAAACTGTTACATTTGTCACTAACTAACTGATTGACTAACTGGCAGGTAATATACAGAGCAAATTTGAAATTTAAGAAAGAATAGTCCTTGGATACTGTTAGGGGACAAAATGTCGCAAACATCATCTAGTTAAGCCGCTACCGCACTGAGAACGACTCAGAAATTCTATTCTATTTATTTTATACCTTATAGAGAGTAGATAAGTTCTTTAAACACCTATACTAGACCTATTCCTTTTTTAAATAAAAATAGAAAACCTTCAATCCATTGCACTTTTTTGATATACACATATCTATCTGTATTATAGAGTACTACGAAGAAGTGATGACGCTGCTATGCAACTTGACGGCCCGCATGATCTCTGAGGACATGTGGAAGGTTCTAGAGCTCCTCTATCAAGTGTTCGAAAAGGAGAGCTTCGACTACTTCACCGATATGATGCCGGTGTTGCACAACTACATCACAGTGGACACTAATGCTTTCGTGTCTAACGAGAACCACATCTTGGCCATGTTCAATATGGCGAAATCGGTAAGAAACGTGAAGATAGTGTTTAATAGCACCGTCAATCACTGTTCACAACATTTACTTAACCATGTTCATCTCATTAAAACGCTATGAAGTTTTTTCAAATTTCGGATTTAAAAGTAAAAATCTTGGCGACCCCCAGGTTCTAAGATCCGCGTAGAACCCGACGTCATTCCTTTTTACTTTAAGGTGCCTAGCGACCGCGACCCCCTGAGTAAGACTTGACTTGACTTCACATGTTGAAAAGCACTAACTTTCACCATTTAATTTTATGTATCATACATCTCTTAATTTGCATTTAAAAACCCCTTCTTTATGGCAATGCATCTTGTTGATAATTATTTGCAGCTTTGTGCACGGTACACTAATTATTATTTTTTAAGAAAATTGATGATCTAATTACAGTAACAATTTACTCATCATCAGTTTTCTAAGTAATCTCGGCTCTCTGCCTTGCGATTTTGGTTTGAAGTGTTAATTTTTATGCTTTGCGAATGCTTGTATAATTTCGTATTGTAGCTTCCTAGCACTGCCTTTTGAATGCAAAATCATAATATCATTGTGCCTATTTTTCATTTTGACTCCATTTCATTCATGATATAAGGGTTCTGTTTAGACTGAAAATGACCATATGATTTTTTTTACCCAAAAACTGCAACATAATGCGCGATGGCCAGTAAGATCACCTGGTAGGATCCCCCGCATACAAAATTAATAGGTAGGGGATACTGTGGTAGTGCCACATAACAATATTAGCAGTTCCACGGGTCACCATTTCACTATTTTTATACCGGCTTAGTTTGCTGTTCCATTTATTTCCCTTGTCTTTATAAAGTGTGTGTGCCGTGCATTCCAATCGATTTGACCCAATTTTCATAACCTTAAATCAATATGGAACTAAAAACGTCACGCCTTTGACCGCGTTATTCACTGCATTAACCTAGTCATTAATTCAAGTTCCCTGGCTGCACTTGGCTACGGTTTTCATGTTACCGCTGAGGCCTAATGAGTTTTAAACGACTAGGTTGTGTAAACAACAAACATTGTTTGTTGCCAGTATATTAGTGCAAGAAAACATATCGATTTCGAATTAGCTTTTTAGATATTCTTAGCTGCATTTGTCATCTGACCTTAACCTTTCTATATTTAAAAGTTGCCCTGACTCGTTAAGAAATGTACTTCTAATAATTCAAGAACGTTTATATATTTTAAAATGACCAAACAGGTTTTTTTTGTCTAAAAAGCTCTTTTATCGTAAATGAAGTAAACAGTCTTCAATTGCTTTATTTTATTTAAAATAGCGATTTTAACCAAAAAAAGTTTTCGAGGTAAGAAAGTTGTTTACTATATTAGTAAAGCATGGTATAGATGTGTAAGTACATTATTTTTCGTAGCTTCTCGTTACTTTTATTATATGGAAAGGGTCATGATATCCAACCCGCAAATCAAGTGTATTAAGGCCACATTCGACCTAGCTAGGAATAAGATTAACCTATAAAAATTCGGCGTATAATTTTTATCTCAGTTTTTTTGAATGCGTCATAACATAAGTAAGGTTATTATAGACATTTTGTATTATTAAAAAGGCAAGACTTAGAGACGTTTGTATAAGTTCAAATCACTTGAGCAGGGCCCGTATTACGTGGATAAATCATCCGGCACGCTCGCACTTACATTCAAGTCAGAAGGTGGCAGATGCGTTATCTTGACCTCATCCACATCAATAAACGCGACCGTAATAGGCCCGCTGTGCGGCTAGCACAAGTTGCCCGCGACTTGTTTGTCGCTCGGATCTCCCTTATTATCTAGTCAGTAACTATAGAGATGCACTGAACGACAAGCTACCCGTGCAGAACAGAGAAACTAAAACGATAAAATACTCAATTTGGGTTCGTGTCGGGTTATATATTTGACGAATCAGGGAACCTACACTGATGGTCACAACGCATATTATAAACTACAATTAACTTACTTGGCATGTATATAAAGGTTAAGCGTAAAGCAATGCAAGTGATAATTAAAATGGTTGTTTATAATATACTAGGGACCCGCCCTCGCTTCGCTTCGGTTTATGTGAGTTTTCTGTAACACCTACCTACGGGTAAAATAGAATCTAGACACGCGGCAGCGTGTCCAGCCAAGTTCAATTTAATATACATAAAATGCTTTTGAGAGACAGCGGGAAGCGACTTTGTTTTATACTATGTAGTGGAATTGAAACTAAGCGAATAATTAGTTGACGTACTATAACATAATAAACATATCGGACAACTTTAAATTCCTATTAGAGTTCCTGGTGGGCTAGTGGTAGGTATACAGGGTGTCTCATTCAAATCGGTCAGTATGGGAAAGTCTGAAACTATAAGACATACGAAGATTTGTTCTTAGGAACCATCTCACCGATTTTGATAAAAAGAAAAACTGCAATCCTACATTTGAAAAAAAAACTGTACCTACCCAGCTAGGGAATCGAACCTGGTTGTTTTGAAAAAATAAACTTACACTATTTCTATTCAGATATCGATTGTGTAGGTCTTAAGCAGTAAATGTTTCTAAGAAACATGATGTTTAAAATGAATAAAATGCATTGTTTTCACATACTTTAATTTATCATAGTAGGTGTTCGAAGTGACCACGTTTTTTTTCAATACAATATTCAACACGTTTAGGTAAAAACAATTTTACATGCCTGAACTTGTTGAATATTGTAACGGTGGTCACTTCGAACATCTATTAAAATAAATTAAAATTATGTGAAAACAATGCATTTTCTGGATTTTAGACATCATGATTGTTTCTTAGAAACATTTACTGCTTAATTTACCTACACAATCGATATCTGAATAGAAATAGTGTACGTTTATTTTTTCAAAACAACCAGGTTCGATTCCCTAGATGGGTACAGCTTTTTTTCAAATGTATGAATGCAGTTTTTCTTTTTATCAAAATCGGTGACATGGTTCCTAAGAACAAATCTTCGTATGTCTTATAGTTTCAGACTTTCCCATACTGACCGATTTGAATGAGACACCCTGTATAGTATGTTGACTCTCGGTCGCAAGATCTCGTATAATAATCTCGAAACCCGCAATGCTGCCGTCCGTCCTACCAAAGAAGGGGGATAACTGCAATGTAGTAGCGAAAGCAGTCTATGCATTATTGGTAACCAGATAAAATTGAAAACGCTTATACTATTACTAAGCAGCTAGCCACCTTCTTAGTGTAGTAGGTAGGACGGCAGTACTAAACCCGTAAACCGACGCTGCTGAAAAAAAAAATGCTAGATTAAGGGCGTGTTTCACAATCGACAAGTAAATTTATCTGTCACATAAAGTTGTCTCTCTCCTTGTCTATTTTCAAGTGTACGACAAAGAAAGGGCTAAACTTATCCGTCAAATATCCTTTACTTGTCGATTGTGAAACAGGCGGTAAAGTAAATAAACGATGTCCAGAAATGTCCACCCACTTGCGATGCAATTACTACTCTAGTTGCTCCATAGTCGCTTGAGCGTTGCGGTGCGTGTACTGGTGTACCCAACACAAGAATGCTTAAGAGCCAAAAAACATACACACGTATACGTGCTTCTGTGAGTCAAACAGTTGTGATTGTTGTCTATTTGGACATCACTGCATATGCAAAGCCAAAGCAATGTACCTTATTAGTCTTATTACTTCCTGTTATCTTCATTACTGCCTGTTATCTTCATTACTGCCTGTAATCAATCTAAGTTTTAAATCAACGAAAATACGTATCTTAGTTGCTGTTGACGCCCACGCCAACAGCTAACCCCGACAGCTCAGTTTCCTACGTTCAGGGTTTGCGAATGTTCAAATGAATTTACAAGAGTTTACAACACAACTTTATTTTTACTTTAATACCAAAAACAACAAACACTAATTTACTACAACGATTTTACAACAAAACAAATAAAGGATAACAAAATTAAACTTGGCTCTACTTTCACTATGAGATCAAATACAATACAAGGAGAATCGGCGTATCGGAAGTCGAAGAAGTCGAGTTGCCGAATTGAAGTCGAATACAAATAATTTCCTTTTACACATATTTATCCTTTTTCTCTATAAAACAATTTGTCCGTACACCGCCCAGGAGTGGGTCGGATTGACCAATCAACGCCCGATAATTCGCGTTCGTTTTCCCGCCCGCGCCCCTTCTCCTAGGACGCCCAGCGGGAGATCGGGGTTTGATTGGCCTAAATTATTTACAATAATTTTCCATAAACCTATACATTTTCTTTATCCCGCCTTACACTTTGGCCCCTATCTTTTCCTGCTCTGAGCTTAACCCAATATGGTTTACTCTAACCCGTCAATCCCGGGTTCGCCGACCCGGTAACCCGGCCTTCGTTCCGGGGTCCTCAAGGTTACGGAGTCGGCGGTCCATTCCCGAGCTCGACACCTAGCCGTGTGGGTTTTTTCCCGTAGGTATTCCTACCTCACGGCGGTGAGGGAGCTCGGGCATCCACCACATACGGTATGCCGCCTCTGCGGGTCATACCCGTATATGGTGTCCCATAAAATTCCTTATTTTCTAAACCTGTCATTAAAATCTCTGGTTCTCAATAATAAATCATAGGACATTTCCCTTAAAATTATCCTACGTACTAAATAAAAACATTTACAATTCATTACTTATATACTAACTTATATATCTAGTATATAAGCAGCTCGTTCGGCTGGCTGTCGTTAGCAGTAGTATATAAGCAGCTCGTTCGGCTGGCTGTCGTTAGCAGTAGTATATAAGCAGCTCGTTCGGCTGGCTGTCGTTAGCAGTAGTATATAAGCAGCTCGTTCGGCTGGCTGTCGTTAGCAGTAGTATATAAGCAGCTCGTTCGGCTGACTGTCGTTAGCAGTAGTATATAAGCAGCTCGTTCGGCTGGCTGTCGTTAGCAGTAGTATATAAGCAGCTCGTTCGGCTGACTGTCGTTAGCAGTAGTATATAAGCAGCTCGTTCGGCTGACTGTCGTTAGCAGTAGTATATAAGCAGCTCGTTCGGCTGGCTGTCGTTAGCAGTAGTATATAAGCAGCTCGTTCGGCTGACTGTCGTTAGCAGTAGTATATAAGCAGCTCGTTCGGCTGGCTGTCGTTAGCAGTAGTATATAAGCAGCTCGTTCGGCTGGCTGTCGTTAGCAGTAGTATATAAGCAGCTCGTTCGGCTGACTGTCGTTAGCAGTAGTATATAAGCAGCTCGTTCGGCTGGCTGTCGTTAGCAGTAGTATATAAGCAGCTCGTTCGGCTGACTGTCGTTAGCAGTAGTATATAAGCAGCTCGTTCGGCTGACTGTCGTTAGCAGTAGTATATAAGCAGCTCGTTCGGCTGACTGTCGTTAGCAGTAGTATATAAGCAGCTCGTTCGGCTGACTGTCGTTAGCAGTAGTATATAAGCAGCTCGTTCGGCTGACTGTCGTTAGCAGTAGTATATAAGCAGCTCGTTCGGCTGGCTGTCGTTAGCAGTAGTATATAAGCAGCTCGTTCGGCTGACTGTCGTTAGCAGTAGTATATAAGCAGCTCGTTCGGCTGACTGTCGTTAGCAGTAGTATATAAGCAGCTCGTTCGGCTGACTGTCGTTAGCAGTAGTATATAAGCAGCTCGTTCGGCTGACTGTCGTTAGCAGTAGTATATAAGCAGCTCGTTCGGCTGACTGTCGTTAGCAGTAGTATATAAGCAGCTCGTTCGGCTGACTGTCGTTAGCAGTAGTATATAAGCAGCTCGTTCGGCTGACTGTCGTTAGCAGTAGTATATAAGCAGCTCGTTCGGCTGACTGTCGTTAGCAGTAGTATATAAGCAGCTCGTTCGGCTGACTGTCGTTAGCAGTAGTATATAAGCAGCTCGTTCGGCTGACTGTCGTTAGCAGTAGTATATAAGCAGCTCGTTCGGCTGACTGTCGTTAGCAGTAGTATATAAGCAGCTCGTTCGGCTGACTGTCGTTAGCAGTAGTATATAAGCAGCTCGTTCGGCTGGCTGTCGTTAGCAGTAGTATATAAGCAGCTCGTTCGGCTGGCTGTCGTTAGCAGTAGTATATAAGCAGCTCGTTCGGCTGACTGTCGTTAGCAGTAGTATATAAGCAGCTCGTTCGGCTGACTGTCGTTAGCAGTAGTATATAAGCAGCTCGTTCGGCTGGCTGTCGTTAGCAGTAGTATATAAGCAGCTCGTTCGGCTGACTGTCGTTAGCAGTAGTATATAAGCAGCTCGTTCGGCTGGCTGTCGTTAGCAGTAGTATATAAGCAGCTCGTTCGGCTGACTGTCGTTAGCAGTAGTATATAAGCAGCTCGTTCGGCTGACTGTCGTTAGCAGTAGTATATAAGCAGCTCGTTCGGCTGGCTGTCGTTAGCAGTAGTATATAAGCAGCTCGTTCGGCTGGCTGTCGTTAGCAGTAGTATATAAGCAGCTCGTTCGGCTGACTGTCGTTAGCAGTAGTATATAAGCAGCTCGTTCGGCTGACTGTCGTTAGCAGTAGTATATAAGCAGCTCGTTCGGCTGACTGTCGTTAGCAGTAGTATATAAGCAGCTCGTTCGGCTGACTGTCGTTAGCAGTAGTATATAAGCAGCTCGTTCGGCTGGCTGTCGTTAGCAGTAGTATATAAGCAGCTCGTTCGGCTGACTGTCGTTAGCAGTAGTATATAAGCAGCTCGTTCGGCTGACTGTCGTTAGCAGTAGTATATAAGCAGCTCGTTCGGCTGACTGTCGTTAGCAGTAGTATATAAGCAGCTCGTTCGGCTGACTGTCGTTAGCAGTAGTATATAAGCAGCTCGTTCGGCTGACTGTCGTTAGCAGTAGTATATAAGCAGCTCGTTCGGCTGACTGTCGTTAGCAGTAGTATATAAGCAGCTCGTTCGGCTGGCTGTCGTTAACAGTTGCTACTGGCTCTGCCTGTGAATTAAAAATACGCGCAAATATTTTGTGTGACGTGATGAGCGTGTCGTTTTAACCTATTTGATTCTGACCGTAGTTCTCGGAGGCATTTTAGAGACAAATAACTCGTTCCTTTTTCAAAGTTGTGAATGAGAAATCATCACTAGACTTATGGTCATCGCACACTAAGGACCGTATTAATAAACTCATCTTGGCTGTCGGTCACAAGATACGTCAAAGTAAACGTCAAACCATAGAACAAACATACGTAACACACTTTAATAACAATTACCCTTCGAGTAGTCAGCTTAACGGAAAAAAGAGCCCACCTTTTCCCGTTAAGCTGACTACTCGAATGTGAATTGTTATTAAACTATATGATATACCTTATAAGTTGTGTTTTCATTTGTAGTACAAAAACATTTCGTCCAATTTCAAGAAAATACTTTAATTTATTAGAAAACACAATAAAAGTAATGAGGGCGCCACTGTACATCCGGCGTACGCTCGGCGTAGTCTTAAGTATTAATACCATTACCATAATACCCATAGAACAAGCATAGAGCACAGTTTGGGACTAGTTAATGTGCAACGTCTCTTGATGTTATTTATTTTAACGTTTTGGGCACATTACGTCGAATATGAACATGTCACTCACGCTCCAAACTTGTTTGCTATGCAAATTATATGTATAATTTGCATAGCATTATTGATAAGAAAAAGTATTTTTTATTAATCTTGAACGGGTGACAGCTGTAGCCATCGTTTCTCTCCCCCAAACCCAGTTCGATTTTTACGATTTTTGGACTTACGTCATCTAAGAAAATATTTCCATGATGAAACACATTTAAAAAACAATAAACAGAAACGTACAGACCTATTTCTTTATAATAACTACAACATATTAAAAAATCGTAGTAATCTGACTTTTTTAGGGGGTGAGAAACGTTATATCGCTCAGAGCTAAATTTGTATGGCATTTTTTTGACAGCTACGCGATTTTAGCTACGCGTTACAATCCTCTTAATATTACGTACATTTATACAATTGAACGTCAAATAAGTAGTTACGCGTATTTATGTGAATTAAGAAACACTACTACATCATCATCATCATCGCATTAGGTAACGGCCTGTAATGATAGATTTAAGTTATTTAATAAATAAATAAATAAATAATATCTTCCGAAAGACGCCCACAGTTGGACCTAGCACTATATGACCAATTTATAATATCGTTTTAATGGATTTAATTTATCCAAGGCATTATTTTAACTTACACAGTACCTTCGCTAGCACGTATCATAATTGTCAAATTTATATAACGCGCATCAAAGTTCGGGAGGGGGGCTCGTGACGTCACAACATGGTATAAATTGTGCCACAGCTTAACGTCATGCGAAACTTATACTCACTTTATCTTCGTAATTTTTTATGAATTGTCGAACAAATTCGATTTTTTAGGACACTAATCTATTGCCCATTTACCATCACGTGGCTAGCAGCGCCTATTGCATGCCATAAAATAATAGTTTTATTCCTATCAGGTATTGAATTCGGACGCCGAGGACGAGTCGGAGATATACGCCGCGAAGCTGTTGGAGGTGATGGTTCTGCAGTGCAACGGCAAGATCGACAACTGTCTGCCGTCGTTCGTGGAGTTGGTTCTCAGCCGGCTCACCAGGAAGGTCAATACCAGCGAGCTCAGGACCATGCTATTACAGGTATACAAAAATGTTAAAACAGCTGAACCAGTGTTGGACGGAGCATAATGGTTCCTGCTCAACATGTTACTGGTTATTAGGCCAGAGCTGGTCTTCCACAGGAACCATTATTTTAGTTGGTAGCGCTTGCCTAGCGTCATACTAGAGGTCCCGGGTTCGAATCCCGGTGACGGCAGAGTCTTGGATATTATCTGTGTAAAGTATTTATTTCTCTTTGTATGTGTTTATATCCTTGTCTATACGCATTGTGAAAGCCTAGAGCTTATGTCTCCACCCAGTCCAAGAAGCCCATGTGTGGAACTGTTACAGCACAGCCACTACTAGAAGAAACCCGTGTGTCGAACTGTTACAGCACAACGACTACTAGCGGTCTACTTCTAGTTGAGCGGCGACTACTAGCGGCAATAAATAAATGCGTAAAGATGTATGGAGCATCCCACAAGTCGTCGTCATTTGTTGTTTTTCCCACCCACCACGCGCCATGTCTTCTCGCTGGTAGCTTAAAGTGGATCTATATTAACAGATTAGTTAGATATGGATGTAGAGGGACAAACAAGGGCCCATTTCGCGAAACTCTAATAATATTAGTTCACTTAATACAATTATAATATTAATTCACTTAATTTTTTTTTTACAAGTCTGCTTGTGAAATGTACCGCATGAACTAATATTATTAGCTAAGTGAGTTTCGAAAAATGGGCCCTAAGTCGCGGACAAGTTTTACTAGCAACCCAGGGCCTCATTTTCATTTTGTTTAAGGTCATCTTATCTTGTAATCGAAGCATTTTCGTGTCCATGAAAAAATAATATGTTAGCGACTACAATATGGTTACGATATACATGCAAGATGGGCTTAATCAAAAGCCTGTTATGTGGGGAGTGCCTTAAGACGCAAGCTATAGTTAAATCACAGGATTTTGTAGTTTCAATAATGTTACTGAGACCTGTACAAATGATCCACGCGGCATGAGGCGGACGGACGCATGGAGCTACAATAATGAAGGGCGAGATATCTATTAATTTACTAAATCCCACAAGAAAATGGCCTCCTCCACGTCCATTCTCACTGAACATCCAAACCGCCGTCTCCTGAACAGCTGAATCACGCGACAACGCGCGTTGCCGCGTGTTTTTCTGAACTAAGCCTAAGCTTGACCTGGCCCTTTCTCTCGATTACGTCATAACTGTGGAATAAAAGGTATTTGTAGTATAGGTGTATCGGAGTAACCCACCTGGGCTACCTGTGTGACGCTTACTAAAGCGCGACGCCTACTCAGGGTCCGCGGGGCGCGGAATTTTGCGCTGCGTTGGCATCGCGCCACGTGGAGGTTGCGCCCTCTGACTTGGCCTTTAGTTTAGAACTCTTTGGTAGAAAAATAATGTGACGTTTAATTCACCATAGGCATAGTAGACGAATTGTCTGGCTTGCAAAACGACGCCTTGGCAACGCGATATACAGTGGTTGTTTATCAATATTCAAGTTAATTTTAGTTACGAGGTCTATTGTTGCCGAAACCGTGTTAGATTTAGGTCTACTTTTTATTGCCATATATCTGTTGAGCTTTATTCACTTGATAATTTGGTAATTTGTGCACCTCCGAAGCACACACGACGCCATTTTTGTTCAACCTCGGCTCACGTGAGTTTCGTCGCCATGCTTCGTGTGAACTGAGAGCGAGAGTGGTCAATTGGGTATTTAATGAAGATTCAACTCGGGTGACATAATATCTACTTCTTGTTTATATATAATATCATTGGAAAAAGGTTTTGCTCGGGTCAAAATATGTAACACCTTATTGTACGATTTTTGAAGCAAATAAAGAGTATGATCATGATAGTACAGCAATCAATACTGCTGTCTTACTCCAAATCCTGTGCTAGAAGAGAAACTATCATAGTTTAGTTTAGTTTATTTATTCATCAATGTAATATTACAATATTAATTGCATTGCATGTCAAAAAATACTGCTGCTGTGCTGTCTTAGTTGTGTGTATCTGTGTGTTTGTCTGTGGCATCTTAGCTCCCTAAAGGATAGACCAATTGGGCAGTTTACGAGATATCGGCTCTGAAAGTAGGGATCACCTTATATCGGGGGTTTACCTGGAGAAGCACCTTCAAAATTATTATTCTGACATATAATAAGAATCTGATGATGAACATAAATTCAACCTCTTTAATTAAC
The DNA here is from genome assembly GCA_963966035.1 of Acleris laterana. Lineage (NCBI taxonomy): Eukaryota > Metazoa > Arthropoda > Insecta > Lepidoptera > Tortricidae > Acleris > Acleris laterana. Next base: position 9,692,812 of record OZ014438.1, read on the forward strand.
TAATTAGAGGTATAATACGGTATTTGACAAAAGTCAAATCAGCTTCTTTTTATGAAACATCAAAAACGCTCGGTTACTATGGAATTTATAGGGATAACTATCTTGTGACGTCACAATCAAACAGCGTCCTTATTGTTGGATTTTATGAATTTAAAAATCTTAAAATAGCAAAGAAATAAAAGATTGATGTTTTCCTAGTATTTTTATGTTTATCTGTTGTTCATGAAAAAGCAATTTAATTTCACTCTTGTCAAATACCCTATTATTCCCATCACTATTTCAACCTCTATCAAAAGACAATTACAGTCGGGTATACCTGTTATTTTCATTGGCACTCTGAATAGGAACAGACTTTAAAGGATAGCACGTAATGACTAGAGTTAGGACTTTTGGTGGCAAATCGTGGTTCTGGAATCCATGGAGTCGCTATTTCCTATTAATTATAATACATACTACTTTGATTTTGACCTTCAGTATTTTAATATTTCAGAATTAAGTTATTCATCTTAATGCTGCTGTTACTTACAGCTAAACCTATTTAAATGAATTTTGGTATGGAGGATATCTCAGCTGTGAAAGGGTTACAGCAACAAGCAAATAGTAGGTATGGAATAACCGAACTAAGAACGTATTGAGTTCATTTTGAAAATAGCGACTCCATGTATTCTAGAACCACGATACGCCACCACAATCCTAACTTTACTAATGACTGATAGATTTAGTCACACCGGTTTAAAAAAGCATTTGCCACTATAAAATAAGAACATTTCAATACGTAGTAGTAACCTACGCGGTTTCAACATAACTATCTCATTCTCTCTAGATTTACGCATACAAAGTCGAGCGTAAACAAGAATACCATGTATATTTTTTAGGGTTCCGTAGTAAAACTAGGAAACCTTATAGTTTCGCCATGTACGTCCGTCCGTCCGTCCGTTCGTCCGCAGCCTAACTCAGAGACTCTTAGTACTAGAAAACTGTAATTTGGCATTAAAAACATATTAACGCCAACAAAGTGGTGAAATAAAATCGTGAACATTTTTTTTTGATGTACCTCCCCTACACTTAACGCAGGGTTTTTTCCCCACAGTGTGGGTTGTTGTTAGATAGGTCTTTAAAAAAAATCGTGGGTTTATGGAGACAACTTTTCGATTAAGGGATCCATTTATGAAATATTAAGCATTCAAGTGCTAATTTTTGTTAGAGTCAAGGCCAACCCCCCTCTCCCCTCCTACAGCCTAAACTACAAATACTAAAATTAGAAAAATATCTTCAATGATATAACGAATTTAAAAAACTATCACGACTATACCCTGTCCACGATAAAGAGCTAGTATAGCGGTCTCTCTTTTGCACTTTTGTATGTAGATGAAAGGGACAAAAGAGGAGAGTGGGCGTGAACTATGGCACCTCACTGTCATGCTCGGCTTACATGCTCCGTCGCTCGGAATATTTATTTTAATATCCCTTATGATTTTTCTGGTTTAGTTAAATAATAAATGTATTAATTTATTCAAACTATTAAACAATAATGAAAAGAAGAATTGGTGGACTTACCCTAATGCCGCATAAGTATTTGTAAGAAAACTAAAAGTATTTATTGATCATAAATATTGAAATCAAAAATAGTTCATGTCTAATAAAATCATTTAATCCAATACACTAGCCGAGTCACACGATAAGCAGAAGATAGTCCAGTAAACAAGCCGAGTCACAGATTAAACCGGTAAAAATTGAAAGGAGAGCACTATAACGCGTCCGCACTGTGCAGGAGACAGATGTTGACTGGACTTCGACCGCCATGTAAACTCACCCGGTGCACGTGCATCGTCCTTATCGCTGACCAATCACGTGCTGTCCAATTTTTCTAGTACTAGCTCTTTATCGTGGACAGGGTATAGGTAACCTTAATTAGTTCCTGAGATACAGGCGACTAAAGTGTTTATACCTACTAAAAACCATCTACGGTAGCACCAAATATCTGTAAATAGAAAATTATAATAATACATGTTGATTTTTGAGATAGTTTTTTGTTTTTCGTAACAGCTTCGGAACCCTACACTGAGCATGTTCCGACATGCTCTTGCCCGGTTTTCGTAAAAGATAAACTCTCATCTGACGCGCGCTTCAATTTTCCCGCCCTCCCCGGTCGACAACCCCCACGATGCAAAGCTAGACCCCAGGAATTCTAGGCATCACGGCCGATCAATAACATCGCGGGTAGTAATCACTCCTCCCCCCATAGCAGTGCTTCTCTGTCTCGGTGCCCGACTGACGTGCATCTAAATACTTGTTACTATTATCTAAACAGTAATAGTGTTTCTGAGTGCAGTGAAAAGAACCTGCATTTAAAATGGGGCCAAATTTCTGGATCTCTATAGAAGCATACTATCTTATTGTAATTTCAGTGCGGACTTTGAACCAGGCAAGTATAAGATTACAAATATTGTTTAGGTTTTTTTCAGTTAACTGTCCTTTGTTAATTTATTTAATAAAGGAAATTCAACTGAATTTATAGGATTGCTCTAATCTCGGTCGGAAATTTTACAGATGTAAATTCATTTAGTTTAGTTACTAAAACTAACTTTGAATTTATTTGTACCCAGGTCCTCATTGCGATCCTCTATAACAACCCTGTCCTGCTGTTCACGATCCTGGAGAAGCTGCAGGAGTCCGTACCAAATGCATCCATAACGCAGCACTTTATCAAGCAGTGGATCCACGACACCGACTGCTTCATGGGGTGAGTATCATCTAACCTTTCAGCCCACTTTCCATCCAAATATTATATTACCCAACAATTAGGCTAATAAATATGCGACACTTAACAGACGTGTCACATATTTTTAAGCCCGATGTTGAATATTTAATGCTGGTTACTTAACACACCATTGTTATAAATCCATAAAGTTATTAAGTTCATTTTCAAGCCCCAATTACAACGTTCGATAGACCGAAAAACAAGCTACGTTATTACACGTGGTTGTTTGTTTACTCAATCAATTTGTTTGTTTCTTTTGTTAAGACTCTTCTTTCAGGTACTTTTTGCACGTGATTTTGTGTTTTTTTTATTTGAGTGAATTTACAAGGTATGTTAAATGTTATATTATATTTTTTTTATTGTTTTTTTTCCAAGCTTTGAACGCCTTCTACGGCTGGGGTATTCTTTTATTTCATTATTTTTAAGTTAACTTTACGTAGACTTTTGATATATGTATATTGGGGCATAATGGAGGCAATAATTAACACTTAATTGTAGAATTCTGTTACGATTGTCTACGTGTACTAGGAAGCGTTTAAACCTGCGCGGCACCCAGGTGTTGCCGATCTAACAAAAACGCTAACAATGCTAACATGTTATTTCTATTATTTTCAGGTACCCTTTTAAATTCTATATGATTTTCTTTGAGGCGCTTATGCGAGTGCTTCAAAAAATAAACCGTTACCGTACCCCGAATTAAGGTCAGGGTAGTGAAGTTAATTCATTAAACTATCATCTTTCGGTTTTTAACTCAATGCAGCAAATGCTCGTGCTTATTTATTTACGCTTTTTAATCATTATATCTATCATATTCATTTGTAAACAATAAAATAAAAATTCCGCTGTATAAGACTTTGATTACCTATACTCAAATGTGATTGTATAATGAGGACTACATTGGGGTCCGACCACACCGGAGCTGAACTGTGCGTAAATAACGGTCCGTCAAAAGAGACCCCATGTAATTACTATAACAAGAATGAGTCATAGTAATTACATGACGTCTCGTTTGGGGACGCAACGTCGCCGTATTTTACGCGTCGGTGTGGGGGATTCTTTAGGTATTTTGTTTTGTAACCATTTGTTAGTTACATCGAAGCATGGGAACATAATAAAACTGTTTTTCAACGCCCGGTGGGAGCATGAGAGGGGTCAGTCAGCGCAGCATATAGATGGAAGATGACATGCGAAAATCACCTTCAATGACTCTTGAAGATAACTAAGATTAATTCTACGATAGATTATCACCTTAATATTGGGGCGTACTAAAAAAAACCGCACCTTATGACCAAGAGAGCTAAATAAAATGCAGTCAGCGACACATAATGATTACCGAAATCCTTTCAAAGGTACGAAATCAATACTGGAACGCATGGCCTAATCACGCATCAAATACATAGAAGGCAGTTCGTATAACGCATCCCGTCTGGGTGCTGCTGTAGGGAAGGAGGACGGCGGCGGCGGCGGGAGGGTGGTGCAGCATAGACCTCTACGTTACGGGGGGAAAGGGGGGCAGTGGTGGCTTCCGACAACCTGTTGCCTGGGACAACGGGAGGGGGAGGGAGGGAGGATGCTTGTCTAGTCGCAGCTTATTGCGAGGCTCGGGATATTTATAGCATGTGGAGTGAAGGATAACATAATAATTCAGTTGTATGGACTATGTAAATGTCTAGTTATGTCCTTGTTTGTAAAATGTGTAAATGTTGTTTGTAAAAGGTTATAAATGTTATAATACTTAGAAAGAAGAGATTGTAAGACGCACGTTTGGATACGTCGTTGTACGGAAACAGTTATGACCGGGCGCAGTGAAATACCAGTGCGCAGTGGCTTACACTTTAACTGCCGTTGACCCACTAGGCGGGTCCATTTTGTATGATAATCAGAGGGCTTGTCAATGAAAGTTTAAAATGAATGATGAAGTTAAAATGAAATTCCGTTTTTTGTTTAGATATCGTTAGTGTTTGTGCAATTATTGAGTGAGGTTATTATCAGTGGGTCATTAAAACGGACCAGAATAAAATAATACGAAGCTTTTTGCGAAAAGTGTCAATTATTATATTTCTAAGTACCCAATGGAAACCTTCAGGACCGTCCCGTCCGCTTGTAATGAGCATTCGGTGTCTAACATCGAGTGGCGGGTAAGCTTCGTAAGCTCAGCCGATGCTTTCATTGGGGACGCTCCTTTTATAAATATAAAACACATCCGCGGCTGACCGACGGACAACCCAAAATCTCAACTGCTCAACTTAGGGACTGGAAATTCGTAGGGAATATTCCTTCTAAGAGGAGAACTGTCAAAATACAGCTCTAAAGTGACTAAATAGGGGGACGCATTAGTAAATGATATGTACAGTCTCCCAATAAAAATGTTGAGCATACTTAGAACCTTGGTATTTGATGTGCAGTTTGAAGCTTATTATGACCGTGCACTAAAGTGGTTAACATTTCAACTCGGGGTACTGTACATGAAGCATTCTACAAAATATATTATATCTTTTACACACGAAATAAAATAAAAAACGTCGTCAGTATAACTGAATTATTTCCCCCGTATTATATCTTTATTTAATATAACTAGCTTTTACCCGGGACGTCGTCTGCGTAAATTTCCATTATCTCCTTTCCAAATTACATCCAAATCCGTCCAGCCGTTAAAGCGTGAAGGAGTAACAACGTAAGACACACACATACAAACTTTCGCATTTATAATTTGCATTTAATTACTTGGGTAGTTTAAAGGTGCCCGAAGTTTATACTAATGCATTTTAGTAACACACAAAATAACAAATAAATATCAAGGGGCCTAGTCCGAAACTTTGTATACAACAACTAGTTTGAAATAGTAGATTTTAACAAACACTTGAAATTTTTTCAGTGGTTGTATACGTTTACCACCTTTGGGCCTGATTACGAAATAAGTTACGGTGGTAGAAATTGGCAGAAACTGAAAAACATCGAAAATTTCAAGATGTTTCAAGTGTTGTTTCAAGCTTTTTAATCAGAGACACTTGGGATTGTCATTACCACTTCATCACATACCCCATAAAAAAACCATGAAAATCTGATTTAGTGCAAAGCCCCATTTTATTGTAAAATTTCAATGGGCATAATACCATTTTAGCTTTCGCGTTTGACATATCGTCATTTTGGAACTATAATATTTTTCATATGTTATTGTATTGGTCCAACTAATCGAGCACCCAATTAACTTTACAAAATACGTATAATTATTGTTTGATGATTTTTTTTAAAGCAAATTATGAAAAACTATGCACCATTTCATGGTACTTAATCAAAATAATTAAACTACTTTTATTTCCTGTATGCGAAACGAACTGTTAAACAATGTTTGACAACAACCTTGTTCTTCGAACAAATCGTTTTGCCGATACGATTTTAATAATTTAATATTGTCGAGTTTTATTTTACTTTAATATAATAACACCAATATTTCTAGCGAGATCTTAGACGATTTATGTTGCCGAACCGTATCGATAATCGAAAAAATGAATGATGCAATTTTAATTAGCTTTCATCCGACACTAAATTTGGCACAATAGGATATGAAAAATAAATAAAAAAAGACATATTGTATGACTTCCAGCGACTTTAATATTTTGAACAAACACTTAAACCTCGTGTTAGTGTGTTGTTTAACCAATTCCCTTTGATAGAATGGCCTGGAACTGATTTTTATTCACAATCTTGTGTATCTACATCGATCCTATGCAAGCGAGTAAAAACTGTTGGAGCACTATAATTATTTTTTGAGATATTTTCGGGAGAGGGCCAGACGTGTTTCGGTTTAATATTGGTAGCTGCTTTAAGAGACCGGATAACGCCCACACAAGAATCAAAAGGGGTGGCTTTATGTGCTTCCGCGCGTAGAACCTGAGACGGAGATAGTTTGAGCGCGCTTTGCCTACAACTTCAAATACAAATATTGCTGTTTACTAACCACAAAATTTGTTTCAAAACTTGATTCAACAGGATTATAAGTTACTAATCAAAAATTATCGTTAAAGATCGTAGATCGAAGATTCAACTCTAAAAACATGCGAAAAGGGTGTTAAGTTTCAAAACTATGTATATCTCTCAGAGGTAAAATCATCCAAGCTTAATATATCCAAATAAGAGAGAGATCGTGGAACACTACGGACAGCATTATGTTCCATCTTCGTCGCCAGTGCAACACCTTGTATAATTTATATTACTCAAACAAGGTAGCGTTAAACTTTATTTCCTAAAGTAATTGAAAAAAGTATTATTTACGAAGGGGAATAATAATTGTTTATAAATAATATTAATTTCACTTTGTGATTCATTGTTTATAAATAATATTAATTTCACTTTGTGATTCATAGACGGGCTTAGGAGCCATTGCCTTCGAGCCAGTCTTTAAATCTCCTATTGAACTATTTTTCGTTAAGTTTACTTACATTGGCAGCGCTTGGGCGGGTTAACAGATTGATTATCATGTTTAATTTGTCTCCGGCTGCAGCACGTGCTGAGCTAAGTCCACTTTGACGTCACACTACAGATGTCTTGACCATATTGCCTATTATGACGCCATTACTGCCAAGCAAACAAGGGTCCATCTGTCCAATTTCTTTGATGGAGGTCCATTCCACTTTACCAATATCTTGGTTCAAGTTATAGGTACTATTTGCGTAGCCATTTTGAATTAAATGTCTTTCGTCATCTTTGATCTAATTTAATGGCTTTCTTTTTGTAGTAAATTTGATGAAGTCACCCAATTTCTTTGATCAAATGCACATGGACAAAGATATTGGACAGGTGGAATACCACCCTAAGAGCTATCGTAATGACCAAGGGGCGGAATTTTCATAGCAAAAATCAAACACCAAGAGGGATTGACCATTGTGTTTTATCGACTATCGATGATTAATTATAACTTAGCACCACATGTTTTAGGTAATAGCGTAACAAAAAAAAAAGTCCTGTGTGTAACTAGTTTTATTTTGTTACAATTTAAATTTAAAACCAAAACGGAAATGTTACACAGTATGACTGACAGTAGACTAACCTTCATTCATAATAACAGCATCGACATCTATATCTGTTCTAATTATATTTCCTTCGTCTTGTCTGTAGTAATAAACGATCGTCATTATTTTCTCTACTATGTCATCGTTTAAAATGGCCCTGTTTTCATTGTAGAACCATTTAGTTTATACACAGGAGCATAGTTTTTGCTATAAAATCGACATAATCGCGAATTTTGTCATAGTTCGGAATCCTATATAGTAAAATCGATAACTGGAATGGTCGATAAAACATAACGGTCAATCCCTCTTGACGTTTAATTTTTGCTATGAAAATTCCGCCCCTTGGTAATGAGGTAATGACAATACGATAACAGAAGCCCTGTTGTTTCAGTGTGTATTTCTCACTTCTGACTTTGATCACGATGTTGTCCGCAGCCTCCACGACCGCAAGCTCTGCGTGCTGGGTATCTGCACGCTGCTTGAGATGGGCCCGGCGCGGCCGTGCATCGCGGACGTGCTGCCTCAGATCGTGCCGTCCTGCCTCGTGCTGTTCGACGGGCTCAAGCGGGCCTACGAGGCTCGCGCCGAGGTTGACGAAGACTCGTCGTCAGAGGACGAGGAGGATGATGAGGACGAGGGTATAAATAATAATAAATATATAATCATCTATTTTTGGTTATATTAAAATTTGTGTACAGTCGAAGTCATAAACATGTTTACATTTTAGTACCTTGTCACTTTAATCGCTGCGTTAATTTCATATGACAGTTTAACCATGACGTTAAATAGACAAGGTACTAAAGTGTAAACATATTTTTGACTTCGACTGTACATTTTTTGACGATTCCTATGTAATTTCTTGTACTTTTGACAGAACATGCAATGTATACAGTGACTTACTTTGGAAAATAAATACCATCCATACATTCAGAGCCCGGAATTTTCGAGGAATTTCTCAATAACGCTAGTCACTTCTCATTTATCGACTTTCATTATATACATAATATTATATTGATATGATACAACAGAACACAAAAATAAAAACAATTTTTAAAGTATAGATAAACAGCTGGAGCGCTTATCGCCAAAAAAGCTATGTCTTCCAGAAAACCTGTGGGTAACATTCGAAATTTGCATACCTATTCAGTTACATGAAAAATTTACTTGGAAAACTATATTATTTTATAATGAATCAGTCCCCAAATACGGCAATCATCGCAGATTTTTCAATTTCATGTTCAAAATTTGTGTTAGTGCTACAAAGATAAGTGTTCTTTGGGCTATTTATTAAAAAACACATCACATTTGTCCCCTATGTGGTTAATGAAGTTACTAAGAGTTATTTTAAAGTTAATTATATTGATACATAAGTACCTGATTGAAAGTCGATAAAAGAGAAGTCACTTAAACAGCCCGAAAAAAACCACGAAAGTTCCGGTGTCAGAGAAATACATATTTAAATACGTAGATGTATGTGTCAATACTTCATTAAATACATAATATAAGACAAAACCTTAACCGAAATAGACTAAATCCACTGATAAGGTACAAAGTAAAGGCAATCCCTATTGTTATGCTCGCGTTCCACTGCGAGCGGAGCGGCTCCCGTGCGAACTCAGCTGAGACAACGGTGACTTCAAGTGTTTCCACCGCGAGTGGTTCTTGGAGTCACCGTTGTAAGAACGGAGTCCGTATTAGGCCCTCTCATCTCACATGGAGGGAAGGGTGTGGATATTTTTACTCTGTAACGGCCCAACTGATTTAAAAAAAACCTTGCTAAAGACCATCCCAAATAAACTATCTTTCGATTCGTCTGAGAGCTGCGATGCCAAAGATAGAAAGGTTTCGACTTCAAAGTAATAAAGTTATTGTAACTTATCCCACAGAGGTGTTGTCGAGTGACGAGGACGATCTGGAAGACATGAACAACGAGTACCTCTCCAACCTGGCTCGCATGGCGGTCAAGAACAGCGCCACCCAGGGGGTCAACATGAACGCCAAGATCGAGGATTTGGAGGACAGCGATGACGACGTTGGTACCTCTTTGTTTATCTTGGTGCTGATAGACTTGAGCGCATTCGCTGGAATGCTCGTCGTAATAAGCGTTCCGATTTCGGCGAGCATTCTAGAAAACGCTCGCGTAAATGCTCAAATCTATCAGTACGTTTAAACGCGAATTAGACCGGCAATAAAATTTGCAGATGTTGATTGTTCCCTTACTTAAAGTTCAGTTCTAGAGCATGAAGCACAGTTTTGTTGTCCTTTTCTAACGTTTATTAAGATATCAGTCAACTTCAGCAATTTTGATTGCCAGTCTAAATCTCGCTTTAGAGATCACGTAGTCGCTTTATCATTTTGCTAAGTCAAATACAAAAGTCGTCTCTCAAATGACAGCATAAACCCAGAGATAATGTTAATAATGAGGTCTATTTTGCGTTGGTCACCATGGCTGGAATATCAGCATTGAACCAGTGGTGCGGATATATCCGTCAAATCGCTTCGTAAAACAATTATTTTATCGGTCCAAAGCACGTATTACTTACTTATATAAATCTATTTTTCTGCTGTGTAGTTTACTGCGGTGTCCTTGTTACGTGACAGAATATAAACAACAAAAATTTGATCGACTCATTATATGTTCCGTGGTTATGTGTTTATAGGAGGACGATGACTGGGAACCCGATGAGACCGCTATCGAATGCTACACCACGCCGCTCGACGATAAGGACTGCCCTGTCGACGAGTATGTCAAGTTCAAGAACGTTCTCACAGGTACGTCATGGCTCTTACCCCCGCATCACGTCAAGTCTCCTTGAAGGAATCCAGTTCGTCAAGCTGTTCTAATTGGACTATCATTCAGATGAAGGTGCTTAGTCATCTTAATTACCAAGAGTTTAGAACCTGTAAGGGGCTGCTCCAAACTGGCTGGCGTTACGGTCAAACAGAAGTTAATTATAATCGGTCCCCGAGCATAACATTTAGACCGGGAGATAGTGACACAAGATTTGCGGTCGTTTTTACCAAGTACGGCGACCCTTCAGGGACGTAATGAAAAGGAAAATGATGGTCATAGCTCTGGTACCGGCGGCTCAATCGCGTGGGCTCTAATCGAACGTGTCGGATAAAGTACGGGTGTCAAACGATTTGTCACTCAAAAAAAAAACCGATAGTCAATGAAAAAAGAAGTAGGCGGTAGCGTAATGCCATACTTCTGCGGTGTGACTTACAGCCAGCCATGCGATATTTTAAAATACCAGATTCTCAATATATCTGAATCCCAAAAATTTACATTAAAATTAGCATATTGTTTATTATCTTTACCCAATATTTCGAATCTGGTTTTTTGAAAACCCGGTATAAAAAAGAATTTGGTATTTTGAAATGCTGGTATTATGGCAATACCTTTAAAAAGTACGTGGTTAACATGTTTGACTTTGGAGATCCCGACTACATAGTCGTCCTTCAGTTTGATTACATACTTAGTTGTTTAATTAAATTTACAGCGCTCTCAGGCACGGAACCGGCCGTATACCACGCTTTAACTGGGGCTTTGGATGAAGAACAGCAGAAAGCGTTGAAGGCTGTACTGGTGCTGGCTGACCAGAGGAAAGCGCAGCAGGACAGCAAGCGCATCGAGCAGAGCGGAGGTGAGTCGCCGAGGGCCAACGTCACTGCGGCTCTATACTCCATTTACTTTGACGACCTAGTGTAGAATTCACTCACTCGCAGTGTCATACAAATGACAAGGAAAAAAGACAGGCTCGTAGCCAAGGGAACGGCAACAAACGATAATCTTCTTAGGACTCGTTGACAATGGTATTTGAAAATTAAAGATTATTCCCCTTACTTATAAGCTTGGAATAGATGTCATGCTTTGTCCTTATCTGTAATTGTGACATTTGAATCTGACAGAAAGCGACAAAGCATGGAATATACTATTCCAAGCTTATTTCACGTTTATAAGTAAGGGGGTAAGGAGACATCGGTCCGTTTCACTTGCCAAATCACAGGTAAACGGTCAACAACGAGACGCAAGAAGGGAAACAAACGCGTCTGCACCGTACAGATGTAACAGCCGACTGACAACCAGGCTGTGTATTCTAGACGGTAAAAACCATATCGGCTTTGATCTGTTATCGTATTGTCAACGTTTTGATAGCTCTTATTTACTTGACAGTAATGGCGGCCGAGTTAAAAACGATTCCATAACAGATCAAATAGGATATCGTTTTTACCCCCTTGAATATTAGGAGGCCCTGCTCCGCTGTGAGTGCGGCTTTAGCGAATTCTCATTAACCAATTGCGTGCTACACTTTTCCAGTACTAGGTCGTTAAAGTCAATGGAGTATAGTACTCGGCAAAACCATATTGCTGTTGACGTGTTATCGTATTTTCAACGTTACGATAACATGTCAAAAACAATATGGTTTTACCGAGCGGAATAGAGCTATCTTGTCTTGAGTGAAATGCTCTTCTCAAGGTACGACGCATTGAGAGCGGAGTACTTTAAAAATCGTCGTTCGTAGTTACGTTGACCTCGTCCCTTTCACTTATCTCTCATTTTAGTATATTTATACTTATTACTTATATTTATATTATCTATCTCATTTTAATATATTTATACTTAGAAAGAGATTGAGCTAACGTGACTTCGAACTTCGGTTTTTAAAGTAGGATCTCAGTCGGTCGTGCGTTTCCCTAAGCATGCTGAAAATACAATGTTTTCTCAACTTTGGTCAATGATGCAAAAGAAATGCATACATCCACAAGTTCTAACACGCCTTTTTTTTTGTTTACAGGCTATTCTTTCACGGTGCCAGCCCAAGTTCCAACGAAATTCAAATTTGGATTGTAAACGAAGTTAATTTATTAGCACTCTCTTTTGCGAATGTTCACGCGGACACGTATGCACATACTAAACAAACAAGCAAATTGACAAGTTAACTTTTATGGCTAGATGTCACAAAATATGGTGCAGCTAGAAATCTATAATAAGATCACTGTTCTATTATAATTTGAAAAAGTGCAACTGTTATACGTCTTTTAACGAAGTTTTTTTTTGTTATACAAATACCGACCTCTGCTTCAAACATTTGATATTTTTAATGATTTATATTGTAATGAACTTCTAAAAATTGGCACGCATTAAATATATTAATAGTTCGATGCGTGACAAGATACGGTTAGAATAGCCTCGCAGTAAATTATAATAAATTGTTTTTCTCCGTGTTAAACACGAATATTACTGAGAACTAGAGTTGATGAAATATCTTTACTTCAATCGTAATAAAATAAGGTATAGTAAGTAGACTTAATGCTCGATTCAATCGAAGTCATATCAGACGTAAGCCCGCACGGGGCTCTTAGTTCTAGGCGAATGGCCTTTCGGGCACAAGACCTTATATCTTATATATGCGATTAACTTCTAATGCTAATAATAACAGCGTCTTTATTTCGTTTTAATATCAAAGGCGAATAGGGCGGCTATATATCACTAGGAGATGCATAGATTGAATATCGGGCCCCGCCGATAGCTTCCCGTACATCGGATGGTCACATTAGGTCTACTATCAGCACTATCACTATTGAGTCCCTATAACTTGTGATTGCACAATATTTGGTCGGTATTTGTAACGTGTTTCCTGTGTTTAAGTATGAACTCTTAATAGAATTGGATATTGTTAAATTGTCATTATTTATTTTGTTAGGTGCCGCGTAGCAATGATTGATTTTAACAATTGCCACGCCGTTTTGAATCTTACAGTAGTCTATTTGAAGCCTACGTAGACGCGTGCGTGTTGGGAAATGATTCCAATTCGTACCACTGCGTTCAACACCGAATCTCTGCGGCTGTGCCAGAGGCTATAGGAGGCTTATTTGATACATCACATAGTTGTAACAAGTACACGTAATGTTATAAACCACTCTGCAATGGTTAAGATTTGTACAATAACGCCCACTCGAAAATTCAACACGTCTGACTTAATACTTTTGCGCACGCGAACGACAATGTAATGTTAGGGGCAAGTGGGCAAATAAACATATTGTACTCTAAAGTGGCACGGCAGTGTATACAATATAATAGTAGTTTACGTGACGGTTGCATAATGCTAATTACGCAGAGTTGCGTACAATACTTTATCTATACCTATATTGCAAATCCTCTATGTCGCGTTCAGGAACTTAGTAGTAGCCGCGTTCCGAACTTCTGGCGGGGTTTCTGTAATGTGGCTTTGTTCCTCGTCGTCATTTTTAGCAGTCGCGTCGCTTAAATTGCACAATCTAATTAAATATTCCTTTAATTCCTCAGTTACAAAATATGAACGTAATAGACGCATTTGTTTTTTTTTTATTTGAGTTTGCTCCACCTTATTTCAATCACGATGCGAGATTGAAATGATTTTTTTTTCATCATAACTACAGATAATATACATTACTATTTGACGTAATCTGAACGCGTCAGATATCTCGAACCACTTGACATTGGCAAAGTGCCTCGCAGCAATAAGCAATAAAAACAGGAAAAAAAAAGCGTCAGAGAGGTTTTGCGTTATGGGTAGATAAACTAAATAAAACCTTTGATTTTGGTTTTCACATATATTTAAAAGGTTATAATTGTCAGGGGAGATATCAATTTAGATAGTTTTCCAACTAGTATTAGATATTAGCGTAAATATGCACTGACAGAAAGCTAAAAAAAATACGCGTAGGAATAAACGGTACCAATAAACGTCAATGGCGTATATCGTCTCTTTACTTTCTCGACCTCGTATCATATCGAATAGTTAGATAGGCAAGTAGTCTTTATTCTTTAAGAACACGAGTGCTTTTCCTATCTTACTATTCGATCAAATACGAGGTTAAGAAAGTAAAGGGACGATATGGCCACACCGCGGGTTGACGGCAAGCTACGGCTGTCCTTCACCCTTAACATCGTAAAGACCTATGTACCAGTACGAAATTGACTACTCTTGAGCTGCTATTGGCAGGCAAGAGATAATTTGACATGCCATGTTGATACCATAATTTACAGCATGCACAAAAATTGACAGCTGCCTGAGATACGTCCACGTGACTTAAGTGTAGAGGTTAAGAACGGGGATATTTTTGTTCTAGACTGTTCACAAAACGGACGCACTATTTTATATCGCATTTCGTCCCGTTACTAGCTCTAGTTACATAGGAAAGTAGTCTTTATCTTTAAGGGGAAAATGAGTGCTTTTCCTTTCTAACTATTCGATCAGATAAGAGGTTGAGCAAGTAAAGGGGCGGTTTACTTATAATCATGGTTTTTTTGTATCGGATAATAAGTGTACAAGAGACACTGTCCAAGAGTTCTATTGTACTCGGTAAAACCTAATACCTTTGGGCATGTTATCGTGTTGCCAATGTTACTTACGACAGTAATGACGGCCGGGTAAAAGCCGCTGGGTTATACCTAGAATAGAGCCCCAGGTAAAACAATTAGAACGCTTCTACCGGCCAGTTAAACAACGAAGCGGTTAAATATTCTAAATACTATGTAAAACATGTATTTTTATACCGTATGAAATAAAATTTCGTTATCATTTTTAGTTTAACGTTAATGTACTAGGAATATTAACTAATTCCATTTCCAGTCGACTTGTATGAAAGCGTTTTAATTACTTTAAAAAACAATTGTGATTATTACTTTCTAAATGATATTTTTATCTGAAAGGTAACGAAACTACGCTAATTTAAAATAATTGTGATCATAGACAATTCGGTGTAACCATCGTCATCTTGGCCGAGCTGTCCGTTACATACATCACACAATCGACGGAACCAGTGTTGGACACTAAACAAAATTAATACGAGATTAAAATGTCATATATCAATTGTTGCGAAACCATTGAATAACACTTATCTTATGTAAAATAAGAATCAAGTGTCCATCATGGGTCCTTGTCCGTTACTGGTTCCATCGCCCTATTATTTAATCAATCGAATCGCGATATTCATCATTTAGCCTAGGTGTCATGATTTCTAAATAAATTATAATGTGTGGTTTGACGTTGCTACTTTTCGTGTCGAAGCTCTATATTAGTAATTGCTGTTCAGTCTAATCTACTTGAGCCATCGTTACTTTTCACTTACAACCGCAACTCGCTTTTGTATTTGACCATAACATTTTAAGACTACGCCGAGCGTACGCCGGATGTACAGTGGCGCCCTCATTACTTTTATTGTGTTTTCTAATTAACTAAAGAATTTCCTTGGAACCAAACAAAATGTGTTTGTAGCGCAAGTATAAAAACAACTTATAGGGTATATCATTTATAGTTTAATAACAATTCACCTTCGAGTTATTAACTTAACGAAAAAAAGTGGCCACCTTTTCCCGTTAAGCTGACTACTCAAAGGGTAATTGTTATTAAAGTTTGTTACGTATCCCATAAATTGTGTTTATACTTGCGCTACAAACACATTTTGTTTGGTTCCAAGGAAATTCTTTAGTTAATTAGAAAACCCAATAATAGTTATGAGGGCGCCACTGGACGCTCGGCGTTTGCTCGGCGCAGTCTTAATGTTCATCTCCATAAGCTGTTTCATTAGGTATTGTTTGCGTTCATAGGGTCTATTTTGATCGCATTTATCTATAAAATCTACAATTTTCTCACAAATGTATGCGAGATTGACTGAGGATATCCACTTTAATACACAGAAATATGCGAACATTTAGCCCGGGTGTCTCACTTCTTACACCATAAGATAAGTAAAGTTGAATAATTTAAATATCTCGTTAGTAATGCTTGTGTCAACACTGAGTGTCTCGATGTAAAAATGGATAAAGATCACTTCGGGTGCCGCCGCTATTTTGCACAATTTCGCTAATCTTGGAAATTCCTGCTCAGAAACGACAAAAAATACCATTTTGTCAAACTCCCGTTGCGGGACAAAATAGTGATCTGTAGACGTGAATTTAGGCAGGTAATACTGATTTGACATTACTGAGAGAACGTGAAACAAGGATAGATAAAAAATATAAAATAAAATTTAAAATTGCTGCTTTCTTGGAGAACGAGGCCGGAAGTGCCTCTGCTGGTACCCTGTCGGCACCGTTGTGCAAAATGGCCGCGCCAAAAGAAGTAATTTGTTTTACGTCCCGATGAGTGAATTTGCCACTTGGAAGGCAAATTTTACTACTTTATTTATGGTTACCCCGAGGTATCCCGCTCATTCTTTACTCAAGTCAAGGAGTGAAAGAGCTCACGTAACTTTGAAATTGCAAGCAGTGTTTTTAATTCACTTTAGCTGTTTTCTCTGGAGTTAAAAATTGAGTTTTTGTTGTTAATGTTAGGGTAAACACGTCATACTGCTTCGTTATATACCGCCTTCAATCAAAGATGGAGATCGTAAAACATGAATTGCTTAGCAAAAATTGTGCCACTTGATAAAGTATGGGCTAAGTTTATTAGCAATAAAGCGCTAGATATAAAAATGTTAAGGCACCGTTGCCACACTAAGTTAAATAGGAAACATCCGTAGTGTTCAAGGTATAACCTCTTACGAACTGGGGAGAACCCAAACTGCTTTAGCTATGAAATTAAAATACCGCCTTTTAGGTTTGGGAGGGCACTGCCCTCGGTGGCTGGGGCGACTGTGTTATGTCCGCATAAAAAAATAGAATAAAGTATAAATATTTTTTCACCCTTAAAATGGTAACACAAATGAATGTTTTGTAAGTGTTTATAAATAAGAGGTAAAATACTCTTGTCAATTATAGGAAATTTCATTGTTTCCTCGTTGATAGCAACAGCAATAAAATAACACTTAAAATTAACTTTTGTCTATAAGTTTGTTAGCTACTTTATATTAAAAAAGATAGCAATAAGGCGCGGTATATTTTCTAGAAAAATATAGGTTCCTACTGCCGTAGCTGTTAGAACAAAATTGAATAGCAATATCAGGCGATCGCTTGCGTACAAGAATATATTAATAATAATAGTTAATAGTAAATTGTTATTGTTGGATCCTTTTCTGTTGGTATATTTTTAATCAGATCAATTTACAGTGCAACAAGACGTTTCTTCAAGTTTAGGTGAAATTGACTAAACTTGGAGCTCTAGGACAAACGGAGCCCCCCAAGCCTGGGGGACTTGTGCACTGTAAGAAATAATGTTATCAATGTAATGGCGTGCTTACCCTACACCGATAGCCATAAATAATTAGTTAATGTTATGAAAGCCTGTTCTTCGTAAACGGTGTTTCGCTAAGGTTTATTATAATTATGTGCTTAATTATTGTGTGAAATCATCTCACCATTCATATAAAACATTGATTTCTATGGAAAGCGTAAGACAAGCTTGTAATGATAGTCTAAACTTTGTCCATGTAACTTATTTTACGTAACACCTGGCCATAATGTGAGTTTTATCGCACGCTGCGCGCACGGTAAAACTAGCATTGTGGCTAGGTGAAGACGTAAAATTGTGTACTCATCACGGGCAGTAAAAAAGAAAGCCCTCTATCGCATATTTACAACCCTCGCCTACGGCTCGGGTCTCAAATACCTGCGATTTCGGGCTTTCTTTCTTTTACAGCCCTTGTTAAGTAATGTACTATTAATGACGTATTTTCCTTGGTACGTCCAGTGCCGTTTAACCGCCATTTTTTTTGTAGAATGTGCCTGTTTCCCCGCCTACAACATAATCTTGTGTTCACAACGTTGTTCTTCAATTGATGTTACTATGTCGACGTAGCTGGGTACTTTGTTAATGTAGTTCAAACGATGGCGGTTAAAGGGTTAAAGCTATCTATCGACGCTAATTGTTTTGTACCAGTACAATTTCTGGTTTACTATCTTTACATTTATGTGATTTTTGTAAAAGCATGGAATTCAGTTTGCATTTTTAGCTGTTAGTCTTAAAACGTGGCAAAGGGAGTATGGGCCGCATTCAAATAGGTCTAATTTTGTATACTACTGTTACTGGATTAGAAAATTGCTTTATATTATTCCAACTAGAAAATCAAATGTCTAAAACTTTTAGTAAAGTTTTAAGTCTAGTATACGGTGCCCTATTAAGTTTGAAAGTTAACTGTTAGGTGGCTCATGCTCTCGGTTTAATGCTTTGACTGTTCACTCGCAAGTAGACAATTCGTTCTTACAATTAATTTCTGAGGTTGTTCCCAAGGGAGATATAATTATATAGACACTATTTTTTTAACGAAATACATAATCTAGCATTAATAGTCTGATGAGTTTTATGAACGTGGTTGAATTCTAATCTACCTACCTTCTTTCTTTATATTTTTTTTCTACAAACATCATCACGTGATGTGATGTACAGTCAACAGCATAAATAAGTGATCATTTATGTACCTTGTCACTTAAACGTCGTGTTTGAAATGTCATACAAAATTGTGAAACGATTGAAAGCGACAAGGTACAGAAATGATCACTTATTTATGCTGTTGACTGTACAACTTACAATGATATTCATCTAGTGAACACTCTGTTTATAATCCAAAAGTTAAAACCCGATTAGTGACCAGTATCAGGGACTTTTATTATTCTTATATGCCCTGTAATCTCAATTCAAAAATTGACCTAAAGCCCCTGCCTACCCTGGTGACAACCACCAAAATAACCATTGGCAAATTCATTATCCCTAAAACAGACTCATTTTTCTCTTTCTCAAGATGTTCTGCAAGGCTATATTTAGCAATTGGCGTCAATGGTTTGCTTTACGATCAAGTGCACGTTCATAAAGCTCGATGTCCTCTGTCTAGATGGTCAAGGGATTAAGTACCTATATTAGATAAGTAAGTTACTACAAGACTTGACAAACGCTGGCGAGGCTCTATATATTTTTGTGAAACGCAGAGGGTGGGCCCTCGCCAGGTTTTTTTTAAATTGCGTATTTATCGTCAGTTGTATGTTTTTAGCGGTCGCTGCGCTCTGTTATATTTTAATAGGTTTAGTCGGTAATGGTTCAGTTCGCAAATCGTCTAGCTGTGTCGAATTGTCCCGTCAGCAAATTGCGGTCGCGAATGGAACGAACTGACTCCAGCCGACGGGACAATTCGCAAAAGGGACGAGTTGAGATGGTGATGATGTGTTAGCCGGACCATTTGCATACGGAACGTGTTGCGAACGGGACCATTCGCGACCAAACCTTTTTATAATCATTACGTTTTGTATTTTCTTTTTTAAGTTAGTGTGGAGATAAACCTTGCTCTGGGCGTTTAAATTTGGTGTTCTTTTAGGCGGGCGTCGTATTATAACCATTGTAAATACATGTAAACGCAAATTAAGATGCATTACAAGAATGTAAGAAATGTTTCACTTCATGTAAATAAATGTGATTCACAAGACTTTGTTTTTCTTTGTTCATTTATTATGTATGTTATCCTTCTAAGCCTCTCGTCCAATAAATACGTTTTAATATAAAAACGATACGATTTAATTTCAAAAGCAATTAGGTGTAACCGAACAGGATAGAGCCCGTTATGTAGTGCATGATATCGTATTTGTTCGGAAAAGTTCATATTCGTCTTGCTTTCTAAATTAGCTTATTGATACAGGGTGACACCTAAGACGTAATACAAAATTTTATTTTCTGGATCCTCTCATGAGTACGATCAACTTTTACCATGGGACTAATATCGAAATCGGTAGAAAAAAATGGAATCTCTCATACTAAAAGCAATCAGCTGGTTTCACAATTTGTATGGAGACGTCGATTTTGTGTTTACGTTTTCGAAGTTGGTCCTATACTAATAGTTGATCGTAATCATGAGTAGATTCGGAAAATAACATTTTGTATTACGTCTTAGGTGTCACCTAGTATACAGGGTGCAAAAAAAGTAGGCCCTGTAGGGGAACTACCTTAACCCTTTAAAGGCAGAGGGAATATATTTCCTACCATACCGTAAAACGGGGTGAGTAGGGACACATGCTAAAATAAGTCGTAACT
The DNA here is from genome assembly GCA_963966035.1 of Acleris laterana. Classification (NCBI taxonomy): domain Eukaryota; kingdom Metazoa; phylum Arthropoda; class Insecta; order Lepidoptera; family Tortricidae; genus Acleris; species Acleris laterana. Next base: position 9,713,523 of record OZ014438.1, read on the forward strand.
TGTTAGACTGGAAATAATTTGTTTTATAATTTGTAACATAATTATGCTTCGTCTTAGGTTGGGTCCCTACTTACCCTTTAATCCCTACTCGCCCCGTTTTACGGTAATGTAATATGAATCTTAAGAATTGACGGTTTGGTTCTATTTGCGAATACTATGACAGTTGTCAAAAACCGGTAAACGGTTAAATCCTTAGATCATTTCATTTTACTTAAAGGGAGCATTCTTAAATATTTAAAAAGTAAACAGCGTCCAAATTATTTCTAAAATCGCTTGTCTCAACCGGGAATAAAAACGAATTTAGGTGTGGACAGCTAAGAATTAAGATTCCCTACTAGGCGCAGAGAAAAGAAAGTGGACAAGGGGGGCGGATAACTGGGGACAGCCGGATATGATTATTGTTCAGGATAAAATCTCTAATAAACATTTGGTCTTACTGCCGTACTCAGAGACGTCAATTAAATTTAATGCTAGGATAAGACTACACGTCACTAAATAAGCATAACATTTAATTGAAGTCTCAGTTCGAAATAAATCGTGAAATCTAACATTAATTAAAGTGAGTAATTATTTTTTGAATTTTTAGCTGGACGATTCCCGGGTGAGATAAATTAATTTTGCTTTGATTCTTTTTTAAATAAATATCAGTCAGACAAAAGAAAAGTGAGGGAGAAGAAATACTTGTTTAAAGAACCTATAATCAAATCAGCATCTGTCATTGATTCTGGCAAAGTGGACTTAAGCTGCTCGATGTTCAGTAAGTATATTCATGGAGTTGAACAAGTAGGTAATCCTTTCCTCTAGGTTTGAGTCCGGACACATTCCACTAAATGGATATATTGATAAATTAAAATTACGAGCAGCTATTTTTTATACTTATAATTTGAAATTACGATGACAAATTACAAACCGTTAAACCTTACCTTAAAAATAGAATGGAAGTATTTATAATTATCATGGTTACGTATATTTTTTTATATACTTATGAGAAATCTTTCGCTAAATACTAAATGAATTGGGAAAGACACGCGTGTTGATGGTACAATGAACTAGGTATCTAATTAACAGACTTGAAAATAAGGAATCTCCTATTGAACTGTTTTTTTTTGTCACACGATATCTTCGAAAATTGTGAACATTAGGATAATTCATTGTGTTGGAAGGGGATCTCATACTTTTCAATTTAAGGCTGCGGGTTTATAACTATGGTCGCGTTTTTCACTGTGTATAAACCACCCTTTACTACCTGATAAGTAGAGTGACGGCACCAATGTTGGACACTGCTGAAGTTACCAATAATGGACACTTCACTCTTAATTCAGTAATTTGGTAATAAATTGATTGTCTCAAAATAAATGAGTAACCCTTATCTTCTGTGCGTCGAAGTCATAAATATGTTTACACTTTAGTACCTTGTCACTTTAATCGCTGTGACAATTTCATATGACAGTTTTAACATGACGTTAAATAGACAAGGTACTAAAGTGTAAATATTTTTGACTTCGTCCTATAAGAATCAAGTGTCCATTATTGGTCCTTGTTCACTACTGGTTCTATCAATCTAAGGTAAATGCATCCATCATGGACAGTGATGAACAATAACCATTTTAACGGACAAAAAGGCACATTCAAAAGGTTTAATTCTAATAGAGGTAGGCCCGAAGTATTATAATCTTATCTAATTGTTAGGCATTAGCGTTCTATAATATATAATTACAAATTCAAAATTCAAATTCAAATCATTTATTCTGTAAGTAGGCCCTGTAGGCACTTTTACAAGTCTGAGTCTACCAGCGCTTCCAAAGAGACCACTGTTGAGAAGAAGCGCCGCAAGAAACTCAACAGTAAGCCATTTTTTAAAAATAAATCACTTATTACAATACTAAACTTAAGCTACATAATTTAAATGTCACAGGGATGTACAGGTCCCAGTAGTAATAATAATTAAATAAATCAAAATGTCGGTTTAAAATAAATAATACAATTTCGGAGATGTAAACAGGCTCCAAATGTCAAATTAAAATTAAGAATTAAATATAATTTAATTATATATAAATAAAAAAAAACACAAAAAATAAAATAAGGGAGATGTAGAAAGTCTCCACGGTCAATTTTGGAGATGTAAAGAGTCTCCAGATGTCATATTAAAATAATAGGTAATCATACAGGGAGATGTATATAGTCTCCACGGTCATTAATAATTGTAATACAAAAAAATATATATAAATCAGTCCCAAGCATTGTCATCATTCATATAATCTTTAATACTATAATAAGCTTTAGAAATTAGTTTACGTTTAACGTATCTCTTAAATTTATTTACTGATAAATGAGTAACACTACTTGGGAGCTTATTATAGAACCTTATACAATTACCCATGAAAGAGTTTTTTATTTTGTGAAGCCGTGTAAAGGGCACTGCGAGCTTATGTTTATTTCTAGTATTAACATTATGTAGGTATGTCACAGTTCTTTCTAAAATTACTGATGTTCTTATGAACATGCATAATGTTTTCATAAACATATTGACTGTATACGGTTAATATATTCGTTTCTTTGAACTTATCTCTAAGCGAGTCTCTATGACCCATCTTGTAAACAGCACGAATAGCCCTCTTCTGTAGAACAAAGATGCTGTTTACGTCAGCACCACTACCCCATAGTAAAATACCATATGACATAATACTATGGAAGTAACTAAAATAAACTAATCGAGCGGTTACTTTATTGGGATTGTTTATGTCTGGAGCAATTCTTGACATCAATTGCCGCGACCGTCCCACAGATGCTGGGACATGGAGGGGACCCATTTAACCTTTTCCACGCCATTGACGGATATATCCGCACCACTGGTTCAACGCCAACGACGGATATTTCCGTCATGGTTGACAGCGCAAATTAAACCTGAGTAGCTATGAGGTAAAGTTGACATTAGGTTTGGTGTTTAGCTGTCATTGGCGTGTGAGCGACGACTTTGTTTTTGACATAGCGTTGAAAAGGTTAAAATGGACGCCTTCCGGTGGACGGCTTTCGGCTGGATGAGGATGAACTGATGACGATAGCTTTAGTTTTCAGGAAAATGTCCTAAAACTCCTTCGATCTCTACTCAACAGAAAAAAAAACCGACTTCACCGCATAGCCAGTTAATTGCATAATTTCTTTATCTTACCATCAGGTGGCCTGCTCGTTCCCTTTGTCTATGCCATACAAAATAAGTAGGTATTTAAACATATTTTACAACAAAAGAAACAAAGAAGAAAAATAAGTTGTAAATTCATTCAGTATCAATCAAACCGATAGTTGATAGGGTCGAAGAGTTCTCGAGTGGCGTCCTCGTATCGGCAGACGCAACGTCGGTAGACCTCCAACAAGGTGGACTAAAGATGTGGCTATGGTTGCAGGAAACCGGTGGATGCAAGCAGGGTAGGACCAGCCTTTGTGGCAAACTTTGGGGTAAGAAGGCTTGATTCCAGCGCAGTAGAAGTTATTCGGCTGAAATTGTTTTTATTTACTACCTTTACCAACACAAAAAACGCCCGTACAATAAAAATAGCGGTAAGTATACTAATACTCGGCCTTCTATCTCTTTTACCGCTCTCTATGGCGGCGTAATAAATTTTCTGACATAATTATGCCAGAGTGAGAAAGCGATAGACAGCCGAGTGCTTACTGGTTTTACTTATAACTTCTTATCATGAAAACGTTCATTGAATACAAAACGGACACATTCCAAAATGAGTCGGTGTTACATTTAAAAATTAGAATCTATTCGTATAAGATTTTTAAAGCAAGAGCAAATTATTTTGGAATGTGTCCGTTTTGCATTCAATGAGCGAAAAGGTGGGTGGTAAAGCTGTTCGAATTTTAAGCATAGTGGTATTCGGCCAATGTAGATTTCAGCCGTTCTAGTATGAAGATGATATTGGTATGATTGTTAGTAATTTATTATTAATTATGAGACTATGTAACATTTACATTTCAGTCGTATTAAGAATACATCTTGAAATAGCCATTTAGACCTTAATAAAAGTTGTTAAGTCGTTTTGAAATCGTATAAGGGCGTTATAAAATTAAGGTCACATTTTTACCGAACTCCGAATAAAACTTAGTTAATTCCAGTAATTCTATACAAAATCGGCGTTTAATCTAGGTATAAGACCTTATACCAATTTGGTCGAATGCAACCTAAGTCGTAATGAAACCTAGGAACTATAATAAACCAATGGAATATTAATTAACGGAATATTTATTCAAAGATAAAATTATCAAAATAAACTTACCAAAATTAAGTAAATAACAATATTATTAGAACATTACATATTAAAACTCATCGGTATTAAATACCCTTTCACCCTTTTTCACTTATACAGTGCATTCGAGCTCTATTGGTAAGAAGGTAAGAAGTAGTGTCGTAAACGATTGTACATAACGTTTATAAGAATTAAAAACTGCATAAAAATACTTAAAAAACTGATTCGGCGTAGGTTTGTTTGTTTAAGTTGTTAAAGACCATTATTGTATCTCTTCCCTTCTCAGAGAATAAAAAAGTTTACACAACCGAACAGTGGAAATGTGTACAGTGTTGTCAATACTCGTAGGTACCTATACTGTTATGTACTATTTTAGGACAGTTATTAATCATTTAAGAAGCATATACAATACAAATGCCATCGCAATTTATAATGCATACAATATTGAGTAGCAATGACTATCGTCGAAGGACTTTACTCGATATTATTTTATCGATAACTGCTTCATACGCCTAAGTGACCTTTTGAACGTTAAGGTCTTCAGATCACATAGGTTTAAATTTTTATTTTTAAACGAGTTTAAAAATAGTAAGTATCAAAATTACCTAAAATATTTATATAATAATTTTGTAACATAATTTCAACTACCACATTATACCTACATTCATTTAACACATAACTATTAACTTTACAAAACGAATATGCCTTTATAGAAAGTTATTTTTATATGTATAGCCTAGAGACCTATACGACTCATGTGAAGGTGCAACCCATTTATGAAATGAATTGTTGAATAAACGTAAGTTATCGATAAATTAATACTAGCACGAAGTCCTTAGTTCTTGTTACTGAAACTTGCATGTATTGCTAGCTCGCACGGTTTTAGAAAGTGTTCAATTTTTCTGCTAACACAAAGCCTGGGGTACGTTGGACCTTACTCTTGAACACGAATTTATGCCCTTTTCCGGGGAGTCCACAGCTGACGGGGCGAGGGTTGTATCTGCCGACGCCTGGCCAAATAATGACCCGCTGGTATCCCGGCGGGCGGTCATAAGAGCTGTCAAAACCGTACATGTACGGCTTGAATACCTTGGGCGGAGTCAGTTGAAGGTGGGCCGGCCCTGGCTCACTCGGAATACGTACCGCCATCGCATTATTCGTCAAAACCTCTCGCCCTCTGTACGGCTTGTCTCTGCCAGTCTTATTCATTTCCCCATAATGCGACTTCTTCAAACCCTCAAAGCATCCTGGCAACATCAACGGCCACGTCCTGGCGGGGCACGGGGAGGTAGCGAAGTGATTCTTAATGCTAGTCTCGTCTCTTTCTCCTGAGAATAGGTCGTACGGCCCTCGCAGCGATACGAGTTTCTTGGATTTCATTTCGATGCTCTCTTTATCAATGATTATATAGCGGTCAGGAGCCAGACTCCAAGGCGGGCCGGGGTCCTTGAAACGACAAGGTTCTGTCCAATCGAATGATTGCACGTTGGTGTGGGGGCTATGAGGAGCTTTGAAGGGTTTGCTCTGGTAGTACGTGCCTGGGCCAGGAGTACAGAATTTCGCTGGTCTACTGAGCGGCGCTCGTCCGAAGCCGAGGTTTTTGCAGGCAGGCTCGTACTTCTTCGGTTCTCGCAACTCTGTGTCGGCAGGCCCGCCGCACGTGGCCCGCCAGTGCCGCTCGCGAAGTATTGCCTGATTCCTGTACCCAAGGTTCTTCGACCAGTCCTCCATCTCTGCTTTGAATCTCCATACATCTTTATGCTTTCTATTCTTGTTGACTTCGTAGATCTTGGTTACGGAAATAGGGTGGTACAGGCATGGGTCCCGAGCTAGATCATGCTCGACGTGCACTCTGAACCTCGGGGTGCTCGACCCAAATGCACATGGCCTGGTAGCGGGTTTGTGTTTGATCTTTCCTACCATTTTTATTTTATTTTCAAGAGTATATGAAAGGAAATAAACGTATCTAAAAGCCGACTATTAATTATTGCTTACATTGACGTTTAATAAGAATGTAGCATAATTCTTCTTCTTGTTTATATTTTGGTTTTTGAAGGTTCACCGTGGTTCAAAATGTATACAAAATATTGTACATAGTCGACATATGTCACTCCACTGAGTTTTCATAGAAAATGTAAAAATGTTCTGATTGGACTTGAGTTTTGAGGCTGCCATTTAAAAATAAATTGCAGCTAGACATGAGCTAGACTTAGATAACAAATGAGGTTGGTTTCCATTAAATACAGGTGCACCTAAGAGAGGTGACACACGAGCGTATTCAGAGCGCTGCGTTATCGTCGCTGCGTTGTTCTACATATTTAAATTACGACGTGTCACACGATGCGTTGAAATACGTGCGTCGCTCCATGTTAAAATCACAGGGATGCGACGACGAACGCACCGGCAACGCTCGTGCACATGCACCGGCATCGCTGTAAAGGTCAGTTTAGCAGTATCAAATTGTGTGGAAATGTTGGTCTTAAATATACTCGTATTAATTTATTAAGACTCCTTTTCTTGCCTACATTTAAGTGGGCTTTAACCCTCTTTCCCATGATCTATTATGCCTGCTGGATTGAGGTTTTGTCAGTTGGTCCCACCGCTTTCGTCGAACAGCTTGGTCGACAAAGCCTGCCACCAAAATATATGTGTATAATGTATATTGCACAAAATATACTAAATTAAAAGTGTATTTATGCTATAACAGCTAACGTTGGCGCGTCGGTTAGTAATTTTTCAACGAAATAAAAAAAACTTAGTTCAATTTCAACCACTAGTTCAATTACCTGACTCAGCTGCGATGTGCAGTAAGATAACCTTGTAGGATCCCCTACCTATGAATTTTGTACGTGGGGGTTTCCTACCATGTGATCTTACTGGACATCGCGAACTCAGCGGTTCTGAAGCTTTTTTAACGACTGATGCCTATTAAAGCAATACACATTTTACGGTAAATAGTAATAGTAGCTCTAGAAAAAAAAACTTTATTGTATTTAATTTGATTTTATGGCGTAAGCAGAATCCTAGCGGGGCCACAGTGCAGCGCGGAGCAGTTAAAGAATATAGAGGTAAGTAGCTGATCAAAAATCTGTCTAAATCGAATCATTTCTCGTTACGTAGGTACGACTGCGACGGATTCAGTTCCAAATTGAGTAGTTATTGTGGTATATTGCAATGATGTGTAAACTCCGAAGGCGTGTCGGTGCCAATTTTCAGTTCGCCGTATGAAAGTCACGTTGGATTTGGAATATACCTACGTTTGTTTATTCTCTTTCATTGTCATAGTGACAAAGCAAGACAGCGATGTGGATAGAAGCATGACTCTGTTAGGTGTATTTTGGTTCAAATTCCTTGGCCATCGGTAGCAAATTCCCACCTGAAAATAAACGGTTTTAAATAGACAACGAAAATGCATTTTTTAATAATGATGATTACTCAAGTAGCAGTAAGCAATGTGAACTGACAACGGTCGAAAAAAGGCTTGTAGCGACTATTTAATGAGACAAAGCGAAGTGACACCATGATGGCGGTTCTTTGGTGAAGGCTTGGTTATGTTGATTGTATCGACGTCATTGTAAAGTTGAAAAGTGGAAAATTATAATACTGTTGTACGCCATGGCACGTTTTATTTAACATATTTAGATAGACCTTTACTAATATGAGTTTTAACAATTATTAGACAGAACTTCTTACCTACTCTACGAGGTTATACAACATTATTTAATACGTGTTACTTCGGCCGCCATTATTGTCGAGTAATTTAGAGTTATCAAAACGTTGACAATACGATAACAGTACCCATACCATGAGTTACAATTACCGTACTCGCTAGCGAGTCTAATGCTCTGTCCCTCGCACTCTATAAGAATACTGCGAGGTCTGCGAGGGACAGAGTATTCGACTCGCTAGCGAGTAGGGTAATTTTAACTCATGGTAAGGGTACAGGTCGAAGATGATATGGTTTTTACCGACTAATAGAATTCCTGCTCAGTACAAAAGGAAAATTCATACTCATTGCTGTAGAATAGAGGCCCTAGCAGGGCATGTAGGTACAGTCACGATCTTTAATTTGGTACCCCCACCTTAGGTCCAAAGTCAATCTGACATTCTACAACAATAAGGTTGAGTTTCCTAAAAGATACAAATGACGTGACATCTCTAATGACATTGACGACTTCAAGCATATTTTTCTTGAAATGGGTCCCAAATTAATGATCGTGACCGTACACAGATTGGACGTTTACCCAAACAGAATAGAAATAAGTTTCTGACAAATTCGGATAAATATATGTCGAACCGTAATTTTAGGGTTCCAAAGTCGAACTAGGAACCCTTACTTATATTTTCACCACATCCGTCCATCTGTCTGTCTGTATGTCACACTTAGTTTTTCTCAGAAACTAACAAAGTTACGTACCTACTGTAAAGTAAGCAAATTTTAAAATTTAGGCTAATCAACAAAATTAGTACCATATTCTAGAACCTAATTCTACTATCGTATCGTAAAGGTAGATATTTACAAAAAAAACTAAATTAATGTACTGTCGGCCAAAAATGTAGTCTACCACACTACGGTTGTTCATTTGCACGTAATTTATACAACAAGCTCGATTTTCCCTTGCAATAATATTAAGACCGTGACATGTGTCCACCTTAGCGATAATTCGATCTCACAGGAACTTTTGTCAAAGCTGGTTGATCACTTTCTTGGCCGACCGTACTACCCATAAACTTATTATGTTATTATACTAGCGTTATAGACGAACAGACCTCGCTTCACTGCGTCACCAAAAGTGAGATGAGCTTGTCTGTGTAAATTTGTAAATGTGTGTGTGAGTTTTAGAGATGCTCTCACTGCTCTACGTGAGTTATCGATTACCATAGGTACAGAATGACACAATTAATATGATATATAGGTACCGTTGATAAAAAGTTGAAAAATCCTTTAATTTATTTTTTAATTTGGAATATATTTTAGTAACAGAACTTATGACCCGACGAGATACATAAATAATAAAGTCGGGTTAGTTACACCATTTATAACTCAAGAACGGCTGAACCGATTATTATTACTGAACTGCCCGAGAGGGTTATATTTTTCGAATGTCGAATATATGTATGTCTATTTCTTTGTGTAGCTCTGCAGCGTAGACGGCTTGAAGGATTTAAACAGATGAGGTGTCATTCGATTAGTCTTAATTATCGAAGTGACAAAGGGTACATTATCGAATATCAATATGGCGTTCGCGAAAAAAAGTTGGAGGGGGGATAAAAAGTAGGTACTAAGTGGTAACGGTCGGGTATCAAATGAAAGGTATTAAATTTCTTATTATTTGTTGTTTCTCTTTTATTTTTTGCTTTAATTTTGAACATTTACTAATCAACTTTTTTTTCCTTGGCGACAAAGGTTTTGGCTGTGATGTTGAAGGTCTTGGTGAAATATCTCTGTAAACGTACGAAGATACTGGTCGCCTGAGCTTAATATTCACCTGCAACAGACACAATTTGTTTTTTTTATTCTTCGATTAAAATCTGTGTAATAAGATTTCATAGAGAATACTGTAACGTAACTTGTCTGTTCCATTTTGTATAACTATAAGGAAAACAAATACCTACCGGAACATTTTCCGTAGGTAAAGATTCTTTTTTCAAAATACGTCGGTGATTTCTTTTTAGAAAACAGTTTTCCTGGAAGTGTTTGCTGCATAGTTGCACACCGCCGATTTGTCGCGAGGTTCCCAGTCTATTCGATTTATCAACCTTATCCATTTTTTTCTGATTACTGGATTTGCAGGAAACCTGTAAATATTGGTAAATTGGTATTCGAGCATATTTTTGTTCTATAAAAAAAGCAATACCTACTTACTGACTTTTTCCTTGACAGAAATAATAATTATTTGATTTATTAAAAATTGAATAATCATTCAATCTTAAGTATTTTCTTCTTGATATCAGATACAAGCAGCTTTAAATATAACTTTCGGGTAATTTTCTACATGGGTAATACAAAAGTAATAGGTAAAAATTTTTATTGGAAGATATCGAAATATCGATAAAAAGAATTCAAACTCTACCCCATTCGTTCTCAAATTCACGTACATAATATCTTTCTATTTAACACATAATATTTAGAAATATAGTAATATTTGAGAAGTAGACTATTTACCGCATGATATCATACTCGTAAATAAATTTGAGATATCATTAAATGAAAATAACGAATATGAAAATGGTGATAGTAAAATCATATTTACCTGTGAAATGAGTGTTTCTCTGGGTTATTGCCATAAGTTACACCACAGTTCAACACAGAACACGATACCATTGCTTATTTATATAGCTTTTTTAAATAAACCAACGGGATTGCAAAAAAAAACACAAAATAAGCACGAGGACACTGCGACAGGAGGCTAAAGGAGCTAACTGTGTCAAAACGGGTTCTGCTGTCATTGATTTTTTATCTCGTTCTCACACATACGTTATGCTGTAAGGATCGGTTTTTCACTCGCACCACTGTTCGTCTATATAATATAAGTTTATGGTACTACCAGTCCATTGGAACCCTAACCCACCATAGAACGATGTCACAATGACATTATGAAAAAAATAATTGTCACTTTTTACACCTTTAATCATAACATCACTGTGACACAGTTCCATGGTGGGTCAAGGTTCTATTAGGCCGTGAAGTACTTTAACATGTTCAGATTCTTCGTTAGATTTGGGTTTCGTAACTATATCATCTTAAAAACGGAACCCTAGGCTTAAAGTCATAGATTTAAGTAATCTATAAAAAAACACAGGTTCCTTTCTTGCTGCACTCGGAAAAAAGTTACTGATATGGGAAATAATGCTCTAGTTAATATCCGCACTGTAGTGTCACTCAGCTTTTTCTTCGTAATGTTTAGATGGTACGAGGTATTTCCCCTTCTAAAAATTTCCTACAAGCAAAACGTTCCTTTCGCAAAACGTCCCATTCCATTCACGGAACATCCTGCCAAATGTCCCTTTCGCAAAACGTCTCATATGCGAAATGCTTTAGCTAAAACGGGCTAAAGTATCCAAATGAGAAGCGACATATTTTACACGACCTTTTGATAAAAGTTAGCTTACGTATTTGAAATAGAAAACGTTTACCTCTAGCGAGTACGTTAATCGTAACTCATGGTAAGGGTACTTTGTCTTGTTTGACGACGCAGTTAGCGTATATTCTTGTAGTGACCCTGCCTACGAAGGAAGCGGTCGCGGGCTCGATTCCCGGTGAGGGCAAATATTTGAGTGTTGCGCGTGAGTATTTGTTTGTGAGTTTTGGGTGTTTTCTCTATAAGTAAGTACAGATGTAGTGCAAAATGATTTTCCTTCGGGAAAACTCGGATCTCAATCGGAATACGATGGCACCCGAACTGTCAATCAATGATTGTATTAAATGAGTGACGTTTTCATGTCCATTAAAATGGAACTTTATTGTTTAGTGACAAATGACAAATGCTGTCATTTGTCACTTTGTCATTTGACACTAAACAATAAAGTTCCATTTTAATGGACATGAAAACGTCACTCATTTAATACAATCATTGATTGACAGTTCGGGTGCCATCGTATTCCGATTGAGATCCGAGTTTTCCCGAAGGAAAATCATTTTGCACTACATCTGTATGTTCATCGTTGCCTAGTAAATAAAAATTAAGCAAAAGGGACGTATTTTTCGAAAGGGACTTTTTACGAAAGGGACTTTTGCTAAAGGGACATAAAACGCAAAGGGACCTTCTGCGAAAGGAACATATGGACAATCTTTACCCTATGCGCCTTAACTCCTAACAATTCAATTTCCAAACAAGTTCCCAAACGACAAAAGCGCGTTTAGCGCTTCACGGCTAATAAACGCTTCTGATTGTTCTGGCGGTGAGCCAGCGCGTGTCATCCGCGAGCAAAAAAAACGACACAAGTCAAAAACGAACTACCAATGAAATTAGAACTTTATTCAATTAAAGTTCTGATTTTAAATGCAACAGCTGAACAAATAGCGTATGTGTCGCTTTGGCCTCAAAACGCTTTTCAAGCTTCGAAATTACTTCGGTATCCCGTAAATTAACGCATGTTTAACATCTTTGGCCGCCCTCGAGTCTTATTAAGTTAATTGAGGTCGCGATTTTAGTTTAATGTCCGGGATTTCTTTCGTCACACGCTGCTTCTGTAGAAAAGCGTCACAAAACAAAAAAAAAACTGTGTTGCATTTAAATTCGGAATGCTATTTACTTAAAGTTTTAAATCAAACTATATTTGTTTTTGTTTTGTGACGCTTTTCTACAGAAGCAGCGGTATCGTTGCCGTAATGAGCTGTGGCTACATTAAAAAAGACTTAAGAGGATTGCGACTCCAATATCGAGTAGCTGTAAAAAAAAAAACACACGGCCTTCCTAGCGGAGAAGGGAGTCGCCTGAGCTATGAATATTACAGTCAAATAGTTCTGTCATTAAAAAAAAAAAAATCTTACGGCGGGAAATTTGCACACAAATGCAGCTCTACACATTTACATACAAAAACAGTAACAGTAGAAGAGTATGCAATGTAATATGTATGTCTATGGTAATATGCTAGAGTGTGACAAAATATAATAAGCAAGTTGTCCCGCTCTCTCTTAAAATGTCCTGGTTTGTTACAATAATAACACCTCACTTCAGGGCGACTGTCCTTGTTATGAGCACTATTCTCCGTATTCTTACTGGACCTACACTCACTTTGATAGTGTCCCAGTCTATTACACTTAAAACATTTCACAGCTTTCTTTTCAGTTTTCCTTGCTACAAATGCTGCAGACGATTGCGAACTCTCGCCTTTTTCTTTCGTTCTCTCTTCTTCTATCAATAATCTAGCAACTAAATTATCGTAAGTTTGTTTGTCATCTGGAGCGGATTCCCACGCGCATATAAAATGCTTATACACATCAGGTAGCGACATCAAAATTTTGGTGATAACAAACTTATCCGATATTTCTTCACCCAGCTGCTTCAACTGATTTTTCATCTCTTGTATTTTCGATAGAAACACTGACATTTCTGAACCTTCTTCATACTTAAATTGGAAGAATCTTTGTTGCACGATATGAATGCTCGTCTCCGACTTCTGTTCATAAACACTTTGCAGCTTTCGCCACATCTCCGCCGAAGTACCGCACGAAATGATGTGCAACATGACTTGTTCTGTCATTCTGGTCACCAGCAGCGTTTGAGCCTTCGCATCTTTGGTTTCCCAACTAAAACGTTCCTTCTCGTCTTCCTTTTCTCCCGGTTTTACTTTAGTCCCGTTTACGACCTCGTATAATCCTTGACCTCGTAACAAAACCGTTGTTTGAAATTTCCATACATTCCAGTTCCTGGAACCATCCAGCTTCATGACGAGCTGCCCGGTTTGTGTTGAATCCATTATTCCTTCCTGTAGCCTTTCCTTCCTGCCTTTATCGAACTCTCGAAAAAGTAAATTTTTCTTCTCGGCGAACCAATATGGCCGCAGCCAATTTTGCCGTTATAATTTTTGAACTACAGTTTTACGTGTTTTAAGCGAATATTCATTTATCCACACTAGTTAGTGAGCTGGTCAGTGCCTGGGCCCATAACCACTTGAAATATAAATGAAATATAGGCTTATAACATTATAATGTCATGACACTAATACATAAAAAATTTAACAATAGACTGAGAAAACTTGCAAACTTCGAGGATTTTTTTTTCATTATTGATTTGATAATTTTTTTGTAAGTTTGATGTCCCAGAGCTCTTTTTACAGCAGAAAACAGAGTAATTCGGCATTTTAAATGTAGGTAACGTTCACTCTCGCGACTGGACTCTCTCTAGTTAACAAACCGAGTGACAACTAGTTTTATTAGATGCGCATGCCCGCTTGGGCTTGTACTGTGACAGAGGGGAAATGGTGCGAATGCCTACTCCCTTCCGTGTTGCTCGAAGGTAACGTTTCTCACCTCCTAAATCAAATCCGATTTTTTACGAATTTTGAATATGTTTTATATATCATACAGAACTAGGTCTGTACGTTTAGTTTTTTTTTTCATCCTAGCAAATATTTTCTTGGAAAGGAAAACAGTACAGACATAGTTTTCCATGATAACTATAACAAATACAAAAATCGAAAATATCGGACTGGACGGAAGGATTTGTTTGGCTTCAGCCTCATTGTTAAAATGTAAATACTTGTTTGAAGGGATACTTTTATGAATGAATGAATGAATGAATGATATTTATTTTCCAAAGTGGTAGTAAGTGATCTAAAATCTGCAAAACCGGGCAAGAGCATGTTGGACTATGCTGTGACCAGTGTAAGTACCTAGGGTTCTGAAGCCGCCACTACAAACACAAAAAACCATCTCAAAAAAAACAATGAGTATGAACGAGTTTTCAATTTAAAGTTATTTTGTGCTATCTTAGAAGATTTTTAGTAGATATAAACACTTTAGCCGCCTCTATCTCGGGAACTAATTAAGTCCACTTATGCCCGGTTTTATAAAAGCCCGTTGGTAAATATGTCAGATCAATGTTTAGTAACTTCATAGGTACAAGTTTTGACATTCCTGACCGTTTTTTTTTATGCCATAGAGGAGACAATCGGACACACAGGCCACCTGATGGTAAGTGGAAACTGTGACCCATAGACATTCGCATTCACAAGACTGCAATGCAATCCTAAGACTGCAAATGCGTTGCCAACTCTGAGGACTAAGATGGAATGCCTCTAACTCACCGGCTGTCTTATCCCCAAACCGGAACACAACAATGCGAACACTGCTGTTTGGCTGTAGGTTAATGGATAAGATGGTGGTAGCGATCCGGACGGACCCTGCACCACCACCCGCAAAATCTGATGATCTAACGGATCTTTATAAAACCCAACCTTAGTCTAATTTATATAATACGAGTATGTCAAACCGCTTAACTTTAAATTTCCTTGACTAATACAAGTCGGTAATATCGACGGGTATACACAGGTATCTCGGCGACTCAGAACAAAATAAACACGCATACTTTATGCTTGAGGGGGGTTCAATGTCAGTACCCTTACAATGAGTTACAATTACCGTACTCACTAGTGAGTGGAATTCTCTGTCCCTTGCACTCTATAAGAATACTTGTGAGGTTTGCGAGGGACAGAACATTCGAGTCGCTAGTGGGTACGGTAATTGTAACACATGGTAAGGGTACTGTTCTGTGACGGTTTTCATCAAAGGATTATAATTGTTTACGATAAAGACACGTGTTTTTTTTTTTTTTTTATGGCATAGAGAAGGCAAACGGGCACACAGGCCACCCGATGGTAAGCGGAAACTGTGACCCATAGACATTCGCATTCACAAGACTGCAATGCAATCCTAAGACTACAAATGCGTTGCCAACCCTGAGGACTAAGATGGAATGCCTATACAGTGTGTTACCACCACCCTGGCTTTTTTTAAAGTAGGTTAAAATAACGTATATCTGTAACGTAACTATGGCATTAATTTAATGAATAAACAATTTTTCAGGCTTTGATAACTTTCTAACAAAATTTAAATTGCCAGCAATGTAAAGCACAGCGATTTGACAAGTGTAAATGACAGTCGACGGATACTTTGATTCTTATGATTTGCCCCCGTACCACGACATGCCCTGTACTAAGCAACAGCGATACTGGTAACGATGAACACTCAGCACATGCACTACATTAAAAATGGACAGTATCTAAGAAAATTAATTGTGAAGTTATTTTAATTATTTTTTAATTGATAGTACTTGCAAACAATTGCTAAAGTAACATATTATCGGCAGTTTGAATAAATGCCCGCATGCCGGTAACACACTGTATGCTAGTAATTTCACCGGCTGTCTTATCCCCAAACCGGAACACAACAATGCGAACACTGCTGTTTTCTGTAAAAAAATAATTGTAGGTGTATTGTGTGCAGCGTGGGTGGTGTGGGACGCGTGAGCAAATAGTCCGGTGATCAATTTAATTAACACGTTCTGCGCTGTATCGAGTTTATTATATCTGATGCTCATCTTTCCTCGGCTCAGGTTAAAATTGCTGTGCGAAACGCTGGTACAGGCAGATATATTTGTACTTACTCTTTTTAAGAGTAAAAGAGACAGTTACCACCTTACTTATAAACGTGGAAGAAGCTTGGAATTGTTTATGCCATGCTTTGTCACTTTCTGTCAGATGCAAATGTCACAATTACAGATAAGGACAAAGCATGGCATAAACTATTCTTGAAGCAACAAAATATACGTCTTGTGCGTCAGTTTACAATATGCTAGTTCAGTGTTTATGTTAACCCTTTTCCAGGCATAGTACATTTCATCGACCACATTCATATCGCTCAAAATTGAGCTTAACTACCTTCATTTTATGACTCAAATTTAATTGAACTTTCCTGAAATATGACTTCATGGATCAGTATCCTTCAGGAAGTTACGAATTCGTCGCTCTATTCCATTTCTTGCTTGTATCCTTACTATGCCTGGAAAAGGGTTACTGAAAAGATTCAGATGCAGATTTTTTTTAAAGTCCTGTGAGGGTGAGGAGTAAACGAAAAAAAAAAATTGACCAATGGAATATTAATCTACTTTGACCGAAATAAACTCAAACGTTTAATTTGATCGTTAGTTCTAAAAACAAAAGAAGTTCCACTTTACTTTCTTTGCACTAGACCTTTTTTGAATGGCCGGACAAAGGCCTTTTAAAATGACCTTGGGCCTTAGGAGGCTGACAAGATGCGAGATCTTAATCGTTATAGAAAATGTACTTGCCTCAATCCGATAGGTACAGTCGAAGTTAAAAATATATTTACACTTTAGTACCTTGTCTATTTAACGTAATGTTTAAACTGTCATATGAAATTGTCACACTGATTAAAGTGACAGACAAGGTACTAAAGTGTAAACATATTTATGACTTCGACTGTACCTGTTCCCCGTGTGGTAGCCGGATTAGAATAGTGCCATTCCGTATCTTTCCGTGGATGTCGTAAAAGCCGACTAAGGTAATAAAGGCGTGTAGTACTGTTAGGCGATGGGCTTGCAACCTGTCACTAAATACACTGGTAAACATCTTCGCCTAAGGCCCACTTGCGCGGACCGGAGTTAGCCCTTAACCCAGAGTTAAGCGTCTACTTTTGTACGTGGTTTGCCGCCTAACCTCGGGTTAAGACGCTAACTCTGGTCCGCGCAAGTGGGCGTAAGTGTGCAAAATGTGGTTACGGAATTATCAAAAAGTTTTTATAGTTGTTGGAAATTCTGTAGCTCTGCCTACCCCACTCTGGGAATAAAGGCGTGAGTTTATGTATGTATGTAGGTATGTATGATGACGTAAGCTGCCAGATGTTCGTGTCAAGCGTTTATGTCAGTTCCATACACATTGACAGTTTTCGAAAATTATTTTCGATATCGTTATACATCTTCTTCAGGGCCTCAGTGTAGATATTGTGGCGAAAAGATCTGAAAAGCAATTACGTACTTCATTTACAAACTGAACAATCAGTGCATTTGCCTACTAATTCAGCCTTCTGTAGAGTTTACTTGTTAACATATTGCATGCATATTGCTCTATAAAGAAATAACTACGATTCATTAATTCATTAAAAGATAAAGATAAAAGACATTTATTCAGTAAGTAGGCCGTACGGGCACTTTTACACGTCAAGAATCTACCCGCGCTTCCCAAGAGGAGACACTGCTGAGAAGAAACGCCGCAAGAAACTTAGCAAACAGTAATTTTTTAAACATATTACAATGGTACTACTTAATCTAGCATTATATAAAGCAATAAATATTAAATTCAATATAATAACAAATAACATGCGTAGATCAGCAGGAAAACATGCCAAAAATGTTACGTGAGAGATAAAGGAAGAAAAAGGAGAAAAAAAGATAAAATTAAAACTCACCTACTTATATTTGTTTATAACTTATAACACGGTGCAAGATGACCACATAAAAGTTTCGATACGTTTTCCTACATCAACGGTGTCCCCTAGACAAGATAAAGCTTTTGCAATTGACAACTACAATTTTTTTTTATTTGAATCCTTGTTTATTTAATATTTTTTTCTCAATAACTAATGATCAGAAAATTATGATAAAAATATGTATAATATTCAAAGGCAAACGTTAACACACAGGATTTTTTTCGAGGGCACTTATCTGAAAGTTGCAGTAGTCAATAGATCAAATTATTATTGACTATGTTTCGGGTTTGGACCATGCATTATACCGATATAACTACTCCCAAATAGATGGAAATCCAATATCCTTTCGACCCATCAACGCACAAAGAACAAATCGCGTTTCGGATTAAAAAGACCGCATGCCGCTCCAACTGAATGTCATGTCATGTCATGTGATTAAAGCGGGATCACGGCGTACGTGGAATCAGACTACACGTGAAAAAATACGGAAATTGGAGATCGATACCAATTTCGTTTCTTTTGCATTCAATCCAGTATTTTTTTTAATCATATCTTCGTCATTTATTGTTGCATGGCGGTTGTTATGGAATTATATTCGTTAATAATTGGTTAACTAAACCCCCTTAATCATAAACTCACAGTAAACATATTTTAGTTAAAGGGTTATTTGTCCCGTTCTGTTAAACTCAAACGTCAGAATGAAAATTTAGGACAGAGCATAATTTCAAACACACTTTAGTTATAGCGCGATTATGAACAACGTAAAGCTTTATTATTAATCTAATTATAAGAACCTTGTGAAAATGTCTGTTTAGGTTTGCTCCTCCAAGTAGTTTTCAAATTATTGAAGTTGTAAGTTATAACTCAACGCTAGTTATAAATAAATTAAAATCTAATCGACTTAATTATTCGGATATTAAGGGGTAGCTTATTCCATTAGCTATGTTAATGTTATGTATGTGCCAATATAAAGCGCACCCCCCCCCCCCCCCAAATACAAGTTAAGTTTAAAGAATTGTAAACAGCGGAGAGGAAATCGTAAATACCTAGTTTTTCATAACATCTACAACATTGGTATTCAAATAAGTTTCTGTCTGTAACATTTGAGACAAGCTTTTATTGCTGACTTTACTTTTTTTGCACCGTCGTCATCTACCTACTTGTCAAGTCTCCATCATCAGACCAGCTCGATGGTACTATATTATTGTATTGTCATCAAAACTAAAGGCGTATGCAATTTTTCAGCTGCATGCATCGGAGACCGGGAAGTGGGTAAAATTTAACTTTCGAGAATTAACCCTCACATACATACATACATACATTGCAAGTTAAATAAACGCTTTTAAAATAGGAAAAATCGGACTGTTTAACGGAAGAAACTTTTAGCTTTACAATCCTTCTAACCTCCTTAGTTATTATAATAGTCTTCATCTCTTACATTCACTCCAAATACGCTCACTTCTGCTCTGCCCTACGAAACAAAAAGGCAGTATGAGAAGAACTTCCTATTCTCATACGGCCTTTTTCTTTTAGAGTTCAGAGCTTACCCTCGGCAACAGTGCCAAACACAGGACCGTCTTGCAATTACCCCTATAACACACTAAGTTGCTCGAATGTACAGTCAAGGGCAAAAATATATATACACTTTAGTACCTCGTCTAATTGTCGTCATATTTGAACTGCCATATATGAACTGTCACAGTGGTTAAAGTGACAAGGTACTAAAGTGTATACATATTATTGCCCTTGACTGTACAAGTTCCTCACAATGTTTATCCTTCATGGTAAGGGGTCCTTTTACGTTGGGGGTAATTACTCAATTGAGTAAGAAAAACCCATTAGTAGATGACAACCGCGACGGAAAGTATTAATATTCATACACCTATCGCGGCAAATGTAATTATGTACCTAGACACAACAGACGTTAAATATTGTCACTGGTATTACGTGTATTGATATTTTTGACGTCTTCGGAACGTCTCTGTCACTAGGGCACCGACGGTCTCGATTTAGGCAGAACTTATTAACAATTAAATAGCATTAAAAGTATACAAAAGAAAGGGCTATGTGAATACCATACCTGTACATTATGCAATTTATTGATGAACAATGTGTTTATATTTGAACATAATGACGTGAGGTGACGCCTGATACGGTACTAATTAGATTCTAAATTAATTAGCGGTGAATAGAGCGGCCGTTGGCCTGTCGCCATGCGCCGAAATCACGGAACAAGCGTGGGTTAGGGCTGGCTCAGTGGTCTTTACTAGCCGTGCACTACACTCATAGTGTATCATACGTAATAGGATATCCAGCTAACGGCCAGTACGCATCAATAATTCCGTAAATCTATCGAGTAATTCGAGTATCAAGGTAGGACGTTAAACAATGTCAACGTCATGCCTACCTGGCAATATTCGCCCACCCGGCAACATTCGTATATCCGGCATTAAAACGGTCACTCTCGCAATGTTCAAAAGACTGTTTGTAATCGACCGCCTAGAAAAAATTAAGGGTAGGTAAGTACCTACACACGGAAAGCAAATGTCTAGTCACCTTAGTTACTTTTTGAGATTATCGCAATTTGAAAGTTAGTAACCATGTAAGTTGGTACGTAATGTTTGTCTGCATGCATTAGAGATTAAAATCGCCACTTGACATTTTCTCTCCGCGTACCCTTCAAGTACCATGGTGTGGCTGTGGATTGACAAGTGACAACGACGGTCAGGCTGCCATTCGGCTTTCCTTAAATGTATAGCTGATTTGGCTGTGAGGCGTCGAACTGTCCGGTCAAAACTTGTCAATGTCTGCAGGTGCCTCACTTCATTTACCTCACCGTGAGAGCATCAGTTACCATAGCGTTCAAGTAAACAGACTAAAGAGTATAACAATTTATTGTACCTATTGTTTTGATCGTACCGACACAATAGATGAACAAACTTAGAACCCTGTCTACTCCTTCGAAACTTTTGTAGCTGTCTGTAGTATTTTCTCAAAGAGTTCCGCTTATTTGTCAAAACAAAAAGTAAAAAGCTGGTAGTTATTGGTAAGTACAGCAGACACCCTGTTACGAGTAGCTTCCGATTACATCATTAAGTAAACTCTCGGAAAGCCTAACATTGCATGGTCATCAGATTTACATATGCCGGGAACTGGTTCAAATTGAGTTGCAGGATTTGAATGCAACAACTGCCGAACAAATAAACGAGAAGTTCATAATTCATTATTTGTCATTGATTTACAGTAACATTTAAAAAAAAACAGTGCTAAAACTCTATTCAACTTCAAATTCAAATTAGAAATAATTAAAATATTGTCATTTGACATGTCACTGTAAATTTGGTTACAAGTTTGCTGACTGGGATTTGAACTCCGTACCTACCTTAAGATAAGGGAAGATAAATTAACCACCAACTTTGTTCCTCTTTAGAACTCGCTCGTAGAATAGAAAAAGAAAAATATAATTAAATAATAGAATAGAGAATAATATGCATAAAATAATCTGAACAATGGTTGTTCTATTTAAACAATAAATGTCTAACCCCATCATGTGACGTGCTAGGCTATAAATAAATGATTGAATTTAAAAAATATTATATACCCGTATACCTAACATGGATATAAAATAAAATGAAGCGGTACACATAAAAACCTTGCCGTCCGGTTTCCGAAGCGTACTTCTCATGCCTTTCGTAACGTTCTGAACTTCTTTCTTCTTAACGAATCGAAATTCAAAGCGACACAACACCTTTATCTTTTATCTGTTTTACAATCTGACTGAAAATCGGTTGTAAACTCGTCACAATTACAGCCATCCCTGTCAGTGATCTTGGCCAAAGCTCTTGACCTATTAAATGCGATGTCGCTTCTATATTTTTAGCCACGCGGGATGTTCAGACAGACCGAGCAGCGTCCGCGGCGGACGCACGTGTGAGATGACGTCCCGCGGTATTAGGCGGAAGAAGTCGTCGCTATCCGAAGTGAAAGTGGCTGTGGTTGGTGCCCCTTTCGTCGGAAAAAGTGGTAAGTTTGACTGGGGTTTTTTACTTTAAAGTTAGAACTTTTTGAAGTGAATTAAAGAGGTTTTCGAAGTATTTGAAAGGGATTAAAATTTGAAAACGAAACATTAAAACTGTGAAGGATTTACTTTTTACCCAAGTTATTTTGCAGTCGATTTAATTTCATATTTTATATTTTGTTAATGTGCGTGGAAATGACTCTGAATTTATTTTAAACGTGTGCCCCGTAGTGAATCGCATAACAAAACGAAAATTTAAAAATATATTCCTTATCTCTCACTACGCAATCATATATTTTTCGACGGAAATAATAGAATTATTTAGTGAAGTTCGCTACGGCCGGCGAAATTATAAACTCAGCAACACGTGGCGACCAGTTTTCAGTGTCAGTTAAACTTATATTATTTAACAAAAAACTAACTTGGGGTAATAACGTTATACTAACATTGTGTATTTTAATTTTAATTTCTAAATTAAAGTCCCGCATTGCGACTTTCTTGTTAGTATTATATACTAATAATTTTGTAAACTTTTAATGACAGTATCATTAATTACTACCATAATCAAAAGAAAAGAAACTACTACTAATTGATACAAACTGAGTGGACTTTATTTATTTACTTAATAAGTTACGCCACAATAACAAGGACCAGCATAATTTAATACAATTATATTAGAAATAAATTAAATAATAATATATTAATATTACTTTAAATTTATTATGTGTTTTGCTGCTTATTAAATATAATTTTACTATTCAACCGTTTAAAAATGTTAAATAATACTTTCAGCTACGTACGTTTATTATGCCATGCTTAGTTACACTAGTGGAACAAGTGAACTACCTTCATAGGGTTCCGTGTCCGAAGGGAGCCAAACGGGACCATAATTATATGCCTGCGCTGTCCGCCCGTCCGTCGTAACAGCTGTATCTTTGGAACCGTAAAATATAGCGGGTTGTTATTTTTTCAGAAAATGTTTATTCCATCGGATTTACTGACAAATAATAAAAATTAAAGAAAGGTAAATTATTATGCTCCCCATACAAGAAAAGTTTTTTTTCCAAAGTATTTAAAAAAAAAATGCCTCAAAAACGGTATAACATACAAGCGTAAAATTTGGTATGATTGTAGTACAAACCCTAAAGAAAAACGACACATACTAAAAAATGGTCATGTCTGAGTTGGTGAATGGTTCGCGCTGATTTGATTCAAAATGTAATAAAAAACTAAATTAATAACACCTACTGTGTGGCGGTACGGAACCCTCGGTGCGCGACTCGCACTTGACCGGTTGTTTTTTACACCACCGTATTACTTTATCCGTGTCAATCACGTTAACTGGCTTGTTGACGTCTTTTCGTTTATAACAATTACAACTTGCCTTGCAAATAGGGAAACAGAAAACTAGAATTGACGACTAAATTTATAAATGAATCTCTTATTAATAACCGCGAAATAAGTGTTCTTAAAATATGATTTGACCTTATCTGTCATTGTGACATTTGAATTTTACAGAAAGAGACAAAAAGTACTTTAACTAAAGTTATTATGATTAAAGGGGGTAAATGTTTTTTAAGGCGCAGGATAAAATGGGTTGTTTTACAGTTTACACACATTTACTTACGTGGTTTTTTGATCGACGACCATCAAATTTAACAATCGCAATACTTACTTATTAAAATTTCAGCTGTATTATTTATGTCTTGATTAAATGACCTTTGTAAAGTTAAATCTCCGGAGCTATTGTTGTGGGGGACGTTACCGCCCTGCCGTGCTTTGTTCCCTCGAAGAAGCTGAATGGATGCCGCTGAACGGATTTAACGAGGTGGCCTCAGATACGTCAGATGCATTATTGTACTTTAATTTAAAAAGACAAAACAGGTGGAATTATGAATATATAAATGATTAAATATCATTGCATAGGCGGTATTAAAAAACGCGGCCGGGTTAAAGTTTATTAATTACTAGCGACCCGCCCTCGCTTCGCTTCGGTTTATATGAGTTTTCTGCAACACCCAATTTATTATACATAAAAACTTTCCTCTTGAATCACTCTATCTATTAAAAAAATAGTTTCGTAGTTTTAAAGATCTAACCATACATAGGGACAGACAGACAGCGGGAACCGACTTTGTTTTATACTATGTAGTGATAACACGTATAACTTAAGCGTAGTTTGTGACAGGCAGTTCAATATAGGTTTTACATTTTATAGCACCGCTGTAACATAATATTGTAGTGACTTATAATAGTAGGTTAGGTACTTAAAAATTAAAACAATATATCTATTCTATATACTTAAATGAAAAAAGTGACTGTCTGATCGATCAATGCACTGCCACTGCCGAAACCGCTACACCTAGGGACTTCAAAATAGGAGGCAATCTCTTGGATATCGTTGGCATTTTTGTGAGTGGGTTAAAAAAGGGGGATGTAGCGGAAAACCAATTCTACGCATACTAAGTCACGGGCGTGTTAAATAAATCATACAGGGATATTTAGGTTTTCATACATACATACTTACATTCGACGCCGCGTGGCTTATTGTTAGTTGGTAGTGACCCTGCCAACGAAGCTAGAGGTCCTGATATTTATTTATTATTTATTTACATACAATCACGCCTCTTGCCCGTAGGGTAGGCAGAGGCCACTTCCTTCCAATTGCTACGATATTGAAAATTAGATAGGAATTAAATTTATAATTAGGTATACTAAACTTAAACGTAAAGCAATTCCTATTATTTGAATTAATTATAATGAATGCCATCAAAAAATAATGTTTTATTTTACACCAAATATTTTGTGTAGATACCAAAAATCCTGTGACGATTTTGGATACACGACGTGACGACGGGACGTGTTTCTAAGTACGACAGTAGGTTTTTAAATATTAATATTTTTCAATTTTTAAATGTACAAGGCAATCGTAGGGGATCGTAAACATTTCGGTTCTACACAACTAATCGTATCGTTTTTTTATACTGGTTTTAATTAGTCCTTTCCGGGGCGGAACTTTCCCACGTTTTCTAGTTGAGCGCGGGTTGGAATTGACGCGTTTGGAAAACCGTTCCGTGTTCACCTGTTTAAATAAATACGCGGCCTCATCTATATACATGGAACTTAATGAGAATAGAGTTAAATAGTTTTCACAAAGGCCACCAGCTGGTTTGTTGATTGTCTCGGTTGATTGAATGCACCAAGCTATCATAGGACTTTAAACAAAGGCATTTACATAACAGCAACCACTTTTTATGGTTTTTTCTTTGTAGTAGGTATATTATACATTCTGAAAACTCTGTAGGTACATAAAGAGGAAACACAGGTTGACTTTTCTCGATACAAACATTCTCACCTGTTCACTCTCTAGTTTGTGGCCCTATATATTTTTTACCGGACTACGGCGATGCAAAAAGAAAGGGTTATGATTTTTACCCGATTACGGCGAAGAATAAAGGAGGGTTATGATTTTGGCCGGAATGTACGAGTATGTATGAATGTGTATTGTTCCTTCATAACTTCTAAATTACTTATCATAATTTGATTAATAACAATAAATATTATTAATCATAATTTGGTTAATAACAATTTATCATAGTTGGAAGCGTCTTGATTGTCCGCGGGTTATAGGCTCGGTGACGACTTAAAAAAAAAAATGGCGCCCTCTAAAGGACAATAGGTATATTCAGATAATTAATGTTTAGCGAAATAAATGGTTTTGATTGCAAAAACAGAAATTGAAGTAAAATAGCAGATTGTGCAACAAGGGATTAAAACAAGCCTTAAGACACGAGATGTTTAGCCACCCAAGCGGGGCGAGGGTAGCTATAGTTCGAGTGTAATTATGATTGTTTAGACGTTAAACAATCTACTTTTTACTTTAAACGCGAGGAAAAAAAACGACGTTATATGCAAAATTACAATATTGATTAAGTATAAAAAAGTTTTTAAGTTTTTAAAGTTTTTAAGAAAAAAAAAAGCAGTTTTTTTTTGTAGAGTGATGCTGTGATGATATTTGCATATTTAGCCAAAAGGTTGAAAATTAATGGACCATGCATAGTAAAATGAATTTTTCCTTTCATTATTCGTTCACAAGATGAAATCGTTTATTTTTCATAATTTTGCGCAGTTGTAATTTTAAAGTTACATCCAAGCCCTAAAAATTTACCATACACAATCACTGAAAATGGCGATAATCCCCTTTTCATAAACACCATTATTAGTTGTATAGGGGTTTCCAAAGAAAAAAAAAACATTAATCCTTGAACTTGGACTTTTTAGTTATTCGACTGATTACTTCCAAAATCGATACCTGGGGATCTGTGTGGTCTCCGACAGCGAATCCGTTGACAAATTGAGAAAAAGTAGCCGCCATCTTGAACTTTTTAGTTGTTCGACTGATTGCTTCCAAAATCGATACCTGGGAATCTGTGTGGTCTCTGACTACGAATCCGTTGAAAGATTGAGAAAAAGTAGCCGCCATTTTGAACTTTTTAGTTACTCGACTGATTACTTCCAAAATCGATATCTGGGGATCTGTGTGGTCTCCGACAGCGAATCCGTTGACAAATTGAGAAAAAGTAGCCGCCATCTTGGGTTTATCATCAAATTGTCGACACTTATTTCGTCGAATTTCACTTCAAAGTCAACATTTCATGTATTTTCATTTCGTCGAGAATTCAGTTCGTGAAATGGTCATTGCAAGTAATTTTAAATCGTGTATTTTTACTTGTCGGATGATTCATTAAATAGTTGAATTATGTCATGGAAAACGTTTCGTGATTTATATTGTTTCAAGTATTTTTAATTAACATACAAATTATTACAAGGAATATTATTTAATAAAATCCATAGCCAAGAATATAAACTTATAAACTATATACATATAAATTTCGATTATTTTGTAACGTTGTAATAAAATTTCGAACAAATGAAATTGTACTTTATTATTTCAATGTTAGACCGTGAGACGAAGTCGACGGAGCTCCGCAAAGCGGAGCTCCTATTCCGCGTAGTTGTGGCGCTTTGCGCCTTGACACAATTCTAACCTAACCTAACCTATAGATTAGTTGAGACCTAGTAGGTGTTCCGCGTAGTTGTGGCGCTATGTGTATTCGATTAGGTATTTAAAAACAAATGTAATGAAACGTCGAACAAATGAAATTCGTTGTTTTGTTGTTCTGCCAATTAAAATTCATACAAAATGAATAATTTGCCAAATAAATATTCCCTGAACAGTTATTCTAAGAAATAATAAAAATTGGAATGATCTGCTCATGAAATAAAATTACACCAAACAATAATTCGGGAACTAAATTTTACTTGAAGCGTTTTCGATGAAATGAAATTCGACGAAAAGTTTGTCGACAAAACAAGGGACACCCGCCATCTTGATCTTTTTAGTTGTTCGACTGATTGCTTCCAAAATCGATACCTGAGAATCTGTGTGGTCTCCGACAACGAATCCGTTGCCAGATTGAGAAAAAGTAGCCGCCATTTTGAACTTTTTAGTTACTCGACTGATTACTTCCAAAATCGATATCTGGGGATCTGTGTGGTCTCCGACTGTGAATCCGTTGACAGATTGAGAAAAAGTAGCCGCCATTTTGAACTTTTTAGTTACTCGATTGATTACTTACAAAATCGATATCTGGAGATCTGTGTGGTCTCCCAGCGAATCCGTTGACAAAGTGAGAAAAAGTAGCCGCCATCTTGAACTTTTTAGTTGTTCGACTGATTGCTTCCAAAATCGATACCTGGGAATCTGTGTGGTCTCCGACAACGAATCCGTTGACAGATTGAGAAAAAGTAGCCGCCATTTTGAACTTTTTAGTTACTCGA
Organism: Acleris laterana; assembly: GCA_963966035.1. Lineage (NCBI taxonomy): Eukaryota > Metazoa > Arthropoda > Insecta > Lepidoptera > Tortricidae > Acleris > Acleris laterana. The sequence goes on from OZ014438.1 coordinate 9,741,583, forward strand.
CTGATTACTTCCAAAATCGATATCTGGGGATCTGTGTGGTCTCCGACTGCGAATCCGTTAACAGATTGAGAAAAAGTAGCCGCCATTTTGAACTTTTTAGTTACTCGATTGATTACTTACAAAATCGATATCTGGAGATCTGTGTGGTCTCCCAGCGAATCCGTTGACAAAGTGAGAAAAAGTAGCCGCCATCTTGAACTTTTTAGTTGTTCGACTGATTGCTTCCAAAATCAATACCTGGGAATCTGTGTGGTCTCCGACAACGAATCCGTTGACAGAGTGAGAAAAAGTTGCCGCCATTTTGAACTTTTTAGTTACTCGACTGATTACTTCCAAAATCGATATCTGGGGATCTGTGTGGTCTCCGACAGCGAATCCGTTGACAGATTAAGAAAAAGTAGCCGCCATCTTGAACTTTGACCAGATAACGATTTTGGAAGCAAACAGTCGAATAACTAAAAAGTTCAAAATGGCGGCTACTTTTTGTCAATTTGTTAACGGATTCGTTTTCGGGTGGTGAGACCACTTTGATCCCTAAATATCGACTTTGAGAGAATTCGGCCCAAAAACTAGAAAGTTCAAGATGGCGGCTGATTTTTCCCATTCTGTCAACGGATTCCTTGTCGGAGACTGTTTGGTCTCCGACAAGGAATCCGTTGACAGAATGGGAAAAATCAGCCGCCATTTTGAACTTTTTAGTTACTCGATTGATTACTTACAAAATCGATATCTGGAGATCTGTGTGGTCTCCCAGCGAATCCGTTGACAAAGTGAGAAAAAGTAGCCGCCATCTTGAACTTTTTAGTTGTTCGACTGATTGCTTCCAAAATCAATACCTGGGAATCTGTGTGGTCTCCGACAACGAATCCGTTGACAGAGTGAGAAAAAGTTGCCGCCATTTTGAACTTTTTAGTTACTCGACTGATTACTTCCAAAATCGATATCTGGGGATCTGTGTGGTCTCCGACAGCGAATCCGTTGACAGATTAAGAAAAAGTAGCCGCCATCTTGAACTTTGACCAGATAACGATTTTGGAAGCAAACAGTCGAATAACTAAAAAGTTCAAAATGGCGGCTACTTTTTGTCAATTTGTTAACGGATTCGTTTTCGGGTGGTGAGACCACTTTGATCCCTAAATATCGACTTTGAGAGAATTCGGCCCAAAAACTAGAAAGTTCAAGATGGCGGCTGATTTTTCCCATTCTGTCAACGGATTCCTTGTCGGAGACTGTTTGGTCTCCGACAAGGAATCCGTTGACAGAATGGGAAAAATCAGCCGCCATTTTGAACTTTTTAGTTACTCGATTGATTACTTACAAAATCGATATCTGGAGATCTGTGTGGTCTCCCAGCGAATCCGTTGACAAAGTGAGAAAAAGTAGCCGCCATCTTGAACTTTTTAGTTGTTCGACTGATTGCTTCCAAAATCAATACCTGGGAATCTGTGTGGTCTCCGACAACGAATCCGTTGACAGAGTGAGAAAAAGTTGCCGCCATTTTGAACTTTTTAGTTACTCGACTGATTACTTCCAAAATCGATATCTGGGGATCTGTGTGGTCTCCGACAGCGAATCCGTTGACAGATTAAGAAAAAGTAGCCGCCATCTTGAACTTTGACCAGATAACGATTTTGGAAGCAAACAGTCGAATAACTAAAAAGTTCAAAATGGCGGCTACTTTTTGTCAATTTGTTAACGGATTCGTTTTCGGGTGGTGAGACCACTTTGATCCCTAAATATCGACTTTGAGAGAATTCGGCCCAAAAACTAGAAAGTTCAAGATGGCGGCTGATTTTTCCCATTCTTGTCGGAGACTGTTTGGTCTCCGACAAGGAATCCGTTGACAGAATGGGAAAAATCAGCCGCCATTTTGAACTTTTTAATTACTCGATTGATTACTTACAAAATCGATATCTGGAGATCTGTGTGGTCTCCCAGCGAATCCGTTGACAAAGTGAGAAAAAGTAGCCGCCATCTTGAACTTTTTAGTTGTTCGACTGATTGCTTCCAAAATCAATACCTGGGAATCTGTGTGGTCTCCGACAACGAATCCGTTGACAGAGTGAGAAAAAGTTGCCGCCATTTTGAACTTTTTAGTTACTCGACTGATTACTTCCAAAATCGATATCTGGGGATCTGTGTGGTCTCCGACAGCGAATCCGTTGACAGATTAAGAAAAAGTAGCCGCCATCTTGAACTTTGACCAGATATCGATTTTGGAAGCAATCAGTCGAGTAACTAAAAAGTTCAAAATGGCGGCTACTTTTTCTCAATCTGTCAACGAATTCGTTATCGGAGACCACACAGACTCCTAGGTATCGAATTTGGAAGTAATCAGTCGAATAACTATTCGCTAAAGGACAGCCTTACGTTGCCTTCACTTAGCAGACTCAGGTCCTTAAATTGATTATTTCAGTGGATTTTTAAATGGATCATAATCACAGACCACTTACCCTATAGACTCCGCATACAAAGGCGCCCCCGTAAGCCATGCTTATGCTCACAGAACACTAATTGGTTGCCATGGTTCTATTGGCGCGCACCACGACGCGCACACTTGATTATTCGTTGACTTTGAACTAGCCAATCACGGTGCACTTTCCGCCCCCCGCGCCCCGCCATTTTGGCTTAATGAGATACTAGACAAACTGTTCCGAAGCGGAGTCTATAGGGTAAGTGGTCTGTGATCATAATATATTGCTTAGAAATTGTTATATCTCACGATCTCTTGAGGAATTGACAAGGTTAGCAACAGGGACCGGACCCTGCACTTACCGTAACCTGGGTTTTTGAACGCATTTTTATTTAGCTGGTATTTAAAAACCCCCATGTTTTGGTAACTTTTTAATCAGCTTAGCCGCTATAAAGGCTATCGCTTCGATTTAATTAATTCGGCTTACCGCTTACCGGTATAAATAAGCCGCGAACGAGTTACCCCTTGTTGCGCTGATTGAACCTGTTAAAATATTTTAGTTTTTACACAGACCATGTAAAAGATGGATGGATGGAACGGGTTACCATAACCCAAACGATAAGCGGGTAGTTCGAAAACCTATATCATTCGGTAAGCGGTTACCGGTTGTAACGGATCGGGTTACCCGGCTTGAATGGGCAATCGTAATGAACGGCTTAAGCAAACGAACGGGTTTTCCGGTTCCTGGTTAAGAAGTCTTTCAAATTACGGACAAAACTACCCGCCCTGCGCGCCTAGTATGCCTGCGTCTATATCGCGGGTCAATCGTGGATAAAGCATCCGTCACTCTCGTCCTTATTTACGTACCAGAAGATGACGGATGCCTTATCCACACTTTGTCCCGCGATAAACGCAGTCATATTGGGCCTTCTGACCCTACATGGAAAACAATAGAATTTTAACAAAAAAAGTAAGTGGTTCTGCAAAGTCTGTATTACGAAATTGAAACCCTAAATTTTTTGAAGCTATCAGGAAATGATAACCACAAATTCAATAATGTAAATAAAAAAATAAGTACAAAACCTAGTTAAAACCCGACTAGGTACTGAAAAATATGAAACAAGAAAATATTGTCATGTGAAATTGTTATGTACAAACTATTCAAAATGTATCGTCTAATAAATCAATAACTTACATGGTTTATATTTTGATGTATACATATTCATAGTGATCTTAAGAGGATAACCGTGGTCGTTATGCCCTTGATTTATTAGACGATAAATATTGAATAGTTTGCACATAACAATTTCACATGAGAATTTCTTCTTCGCGTCGCGAGCTATGCTCGCCATCGATGCTGCTACGCGTTTATTAGATAACCCACAGGCTCGCGATCGGATACGCGTATTAAGATCGGTAAGTATGGACGTGTTTTGATACTCCATCATAATACGTTTATGATTTCATTCGTGATACAACACGATTCATCTCTAGTCGGTTTTCCCCGATCATCAAAAGGACGCATTTTTTCACGCAACGATGTTAGTGATACGGTTTGCCCAAAGATGTATCCACACTTACGATACGCATGATCGTGATCGCCAAAACCATACATGTGGAGCCAGTTTTATAGAAGGATGAAGTTACGACCCGCAGCCTAGCACGTCGATTCCTATCTGTGAGTCAACGAGTGCAAGCCGGGGCTTACTTATTCAAACTTATTCTACTTGTCGGAAACCATATTATGTAGCTCTCCGGTAGCGGTATATGGTTTTCAAAGCAAGATAGGTTAAATTAAAAATTATTGAGGACCGGCATACAAAAATAAAAAACGAGGATTAATAAAAATGCAGCGTGGTATTTTTATCGAAAGATGTGGGACCATGTTGGAGGAGGAAGGCGCGAGGTAGGGCCGAATGGAGATGCCTAGGCGAGGCTACGCCGTCGAGGCGAGTACGCGGTAATTTATAGAAAATATAAATGCAAACCTGTGTTATTTGATTTTTCTTAGTTACTTCGTTGTAGTAAAAATGCGTTTTTACTTTAATTTATAATATAAACAAAATACTATAATATACGAGAGTGTACTGTATATTCCGAAAATCATTTTTTCCAAGTGGCGATTAATACCATTCGCATATTTTACCACTTTATTTTTTCTCAATAGCTACTTTTCCCGAAGGGCTTTTTAACCATTCGCATATTTTACCACTTTATTTTTTCTCAGTAGCTACTTTTCCCGAAGGGCTTTCTAACCATTCGCATTTTTTCCGACTATATTTAATTCTCTAATTTCTCAACCAACTCAACTGACCAATGTTTTTAATATCAAAATTAAATTTAACAGAGTCGACGGAGCTCCGCTTGAGCGGAGCTCCTATTTCTGGGTGGTTTTGGCCCTCCGGGCCTGCTGCAAAACTAACATAACCTAAACCTACCTCATATTTATGATAGTCGAGCAGTGGAGAAGAACCCAATTGAAAAATAAATATAATGGGAAAATATACGAATGGTTAGAAAGCCCTTCGGGAAAAGTAGCTATTGAGAAAAAATAAAGTGGTAAAATATGCGAATGGTTAGAAAGCCCTTCGGGAAAAGTAGCTATTGAGAAAAAATAAAGTGGTAAAATATGCGAATGGTATTAATCGCAACTTGGAAAAATCGATTTTCAGAATTTACAGTACACACTCTAATATACTCATACCGGTAGAACAAGGGCACATGATTATGGGGGCAATTGTGCCCTTGTCCTTCTGAAGGTGCAATATTAGTCAACAAACGTGACGAGCGTTAATTTGGAACCCATTTCAAGAAAAATATGCTTGTTCTCGACTATGTCATTAGAGATGTCAAGTCATTTGTAACTTTTAGGAAATTCAACTTAATTGTTGTAGTTTGTCAGATTGACTTTGGACCTAAGGTGGGTACCAAATATAATCTCGTGACTGTACATAAAAACAGTACCACCGAGACTCAGGCACAAATACTCGGTCATCGCGGTCCCGGGACCTTTTGTAGGCACGGTAACTACATTCGCTACCACTACGCTACGCTAAATACCGGCCGTTTACACATTATCTACTCGTAAACGAATGGTTTAATCGAATTAGCTTAACATGAAATGATTTCATCTCCACGAGTATGTAAATAATGTCAATCCGATGCTCCGTTTTGACAGGAAAGGACTAACAAACACTTGTATTTGAACTCTTTTAGAGCAAGGCATCGTTTTGATTTAATAACCCAATAATAATCCCAAGTGATTTCACATATTATTTCACAATGTAAATTCATTTTCTATTTCAAATTTCTATTTACGCGGATGTGAATGTGGAAAGCGTACACTCGCACACTGTAAGCTTTACTCACCGGAGTACCTATAAGCCCCTCTTTTATTTAACTTGTGTTTCAATTTGGTCTGTATGTAACGTGTGCCTGGATGTGAGTGTGGCCACATGTGTGCGCGCGTGTAAATGCAACCGGGTGAGCATGTGTTTTTCAGACACGCTAACTAGGCATTAAAATGACATTTCATGAGAGAAAGCAGTGCCTAACACTGCATTTAGTAAAGGGATTACGAGTGTGTTTTCCAGTCCCACCTTACGTATATAAGTCATTTTTAATGTAAATCTATAAAGAAGCAACGGCAGTGACAACACAAGATGCGCACTTATGATATAGGAGTTTCCCAATTGTAGTTCCATTAGAGAAAGTAATGCAATGACCTCTATTAATATAACTTTTAAATCAGGAGTTTTTTATTATAGTACTGTGACACTCGCGACGCTAAAACGAATCTGACGATACTTATTACATTCATGTCATCCTTTCAGCCTCTACGTAGGAACATACATATAAATGCGGGTGGTAGGACCTTGTGCAGGGTCCGTCCGGATCGCTACCACCATCTTATCCATTAACCTACCGCCAAACAGCAGTGTTCGCATTGTTGTGTTCCGGTTTGGGGATGAGACAGCCGGTGAAATGACTAGCATAGAGGCATTCCATCTTAGCCTCAGGGTTGGCAACGCATTTGCAGTCTTAGGATTGCATTGCAGTCTTGTGATTGCGAATGACACAGTTTCCACTTACCATCAGGTGGCCTGTGTGCTCGTTTGCCTACTCGATGCCATAAAAAAAAAAAAAAAAAAAAAAAAAAAAAAGGTCAAACCGTTATTCCGCGTTACGGAAAATCACTGAATCCATTTTCGTGGAACTCGGTAAGCAGATAGCGCGGTAATCTGAACAGTCTTCTCCGAAGTCAAACATATCAGCGAAGAGCAAGCATTTTCAGACCATGTGAGTTTATGGTTAATTTACCTTACATTTTATTTTTAAGTATTATTATGTTTTTTATGATTGAAAAAATGTCATTCTGCTGGAGTTTCTTGCGGCTCTCCGCGATGATGGTCTTGTCCGAAGTGCTGGTAGATTCACTCTATTTACCGACATATAAAAGAGCCCTCATGTGGCCAATTTACTGAATAAATGTTTTGAATTTTGAAGCTTATAGGTAAGTACATAATGATGAGTTATAAAATTCAGAAGATTGAGTTAAGCGTTAAATTAGTCATAGTCATAGTCATATTCATGTTTTGTTGAATGTTGTACATACCTACTTGAGGTCTTAAAAATACAGTACGTAGCTTCAACATTGAGCCTGCCAGGATACCGTAACAAGACAAAATAAAATGGCTATATGTAAGTCACATTTACTATTTGCATGCTACAGAGCCCGCCCGAGGTAAAATAAAAACGGTAAAATAGTTATAGTTCCACGTGTTTGGCAAAACTAATTTGAACTTTTAGCTGGAGAGTTCCGGAATAAAATCGTTGACCAATTGGTAGGTGCATGAATAACCGTTTTTAGGGTTCCGTATCCAAGGGAGCCTAACCGCACCCTATTAATGTCTCCGCTGCCCGTCCGTCCGTCCGTCTGAACTTTAAGTAGCTGTAGCTTTTGAACTGTAATACATAGATAGTAAGTAGGTATTTGTGTTATTTGATACGGTGGATAAACTCAAAAAATAAATAAATAAATACAAGAAGCGTTTGTTTCGACATATTGTTATTATTGTACATTCATGCATTAAATTCTGGCGGTTTCCCAGTGGGGTAGGGAGAGACCCCTTCTTTCTACCTGCTATGATCCTAACAAATCACTTTCGCTTCTTCCACATTCATACATCGCGTCATGCATGCACGTCGGTTTCGGGTGAGTACATACTTAAGATTCGGCCCTTTTCCAGTATTTCTCCGATTTACCGAACTTACCAAAATAAATACCGGTCATCCAAGTACTTAGGTAAGTAATTGTTTATTCGGTCCGTAATAAATACTAATGTCAGAGACAGTTCATTAGGGCTTACCAATTATGACATTATACTACAGCTGACAAAATGTACAGATACAATCAACATATCCCACACAACAAACAGATTGTGCCTGGATCCTATATTTAGACAATCGATCTCTCCGATGGCTGCGTCCGTTATTAACAAAGCTCACGGGGTGCAACCTAGACTGTACTCCGTGCACCGGTCAAGTTCAAACCGCCCACGTTCAATATTAGTGCCTGAAATAATCACGAGCAGCTTGAACTTTCCAACCGTGAAATTCAGTGGTGTTATTCTTTTGAAAACGAGTTTTGTGCATCCGTCGATGAAGCGAGCGGGCTCATACGAACGAGGTTCATGCTACTAGAACCTAATAGAGAATACACGCTATCAAATTTAGTTTGCAAGCTCTGACGGGCCAACTGAAACTCGCAGGATAACAGTTCGTCCCACGCTACGAGTTGAAATATGAGTAGAGTTGAGAATCCACGGCGCCAATTAATTACTTTCCAGCTAAAAGAGGTTGAGTCTGGCAGATGCATATTAAATTCTCGCGTCAAGTTTTAATGAACACTATATTGGAACAAGCATTTAGTATTTAATATGGCATGCATTATCTTGCAAGTGTAGTCTCCGCTCTTCGTGAACCCTGATTAGGTATAATATTTAAATTAATTCGTCATAGTGTACTTTCAACGTTGTAGGTATATAAAAAACGGTATTAGGCCGATAAAATGGTGACCTCTTCTTTCAGAAATGATATCTCTGAGGCGATCAAACCTATTTTCATGAAACCTATCCAAGAACCACCGCTAGAAAACCTTCATTCAAATAGATTGACTCGTTTAAGAGATACTATGCCACAGACAGACACACACACATAGCGGTCAAACTTATAACACCCCTCATTTTGCGTCAGGGGGTAAAAGTAAACATGTCAATGTGAAATAAATTAAACTAGCGACCCACCCTCGCTTCGGTTCGATTTATGTGAGTTTTCTGTAACACCCGTACATAAACCAGAATCTTTTATTTACTTATACGTTTTAACTTTCCTCTTCCATTCTATATACTGCTGAAAACTGCATTAAAATCCGTTGAGTAGTTTTAAAGATCTAAGCAAACAGAGAACGGAAGCGACTTCATTTTGTACTATGTAAGTTTACTTAAAAACTGTAGAGGTAATCTAATCTCAAGCGGCGGGATCGTAAAAAACCGCACAAGAGCATGTCGGCCCACGCTCAGTGTAGGGCTCCGAAGACGTTACGACAAACACAAAAACTATCTCAAAAAACCACATGTATGAACAAATTTTCTATTTAAAGTTATTTGGTGCTGTCTTAGATGATTTTTAGTAGGTATCAACACTTTAGTCGCCTATATCTCAGGAACTAATTAAGTGTCCTTAGTCGTGATAGTTTTCTTTATAAATTCGTTATAAGCGCTTTTATTTAAGATATTTTTCAGATTTTTAGTATTTGTAGTTTTGGGGGGGGGGCACGTGACTCTAAAAAAACTTAGCGCTTTAAAGCTTAATATTTCATAAACGAATATTAATCGAACACACAATATTTTTGAAAGACCTATCCAACAACACTCCACACAACGGGTTGACGAGAAAAAAAATACATCCCCACGTTACGTGTAGGAATACACAATTTTTTTTTTTCATTTTTTTTTTATTACTATGTTGGCGTGACTAGTTTGTATATTCATGCCAAATTACAGCTTTCTAGTACCTCGGCTAGACTCTTAGTCTCTGAGCTAGTCTGCGGACGGAAGGTCGGACGGACGGACATGGTGAAACTATAAGGGTTCGTAGTTTGACTAAAGAACCCTAAAAAACACCTAACGTAATTGACGATGATTTAAATAGTACGCTGTTAACGACGCGGTTAGCCTTTACTCGTGATCTTTAACTTTTCGCACTCGTATAAAGCCGTGTATCTACTCACTAGTAAACTGTAACTGTAACCATAGCAGTTATGGTCGCGACCCGCGTACACATCACGATGTTACATGCAACAGAAACAGGTACCTACAGCTCACATAATTTCATTACTCCGTCACCATGTACGTTCCAGGCTTGAGTTTGGTCATATTACTTATCGGTTTTTAAAACTAATCTTTGCTTTAATATATAATTTTATGTAATATTACTTCTTCTTTTTTTACTAATGGCGGTCCGCCGCTATATTTCGCAGTGATTTCGCCAATGGCGCCAAGTCAAGAATAAATCAAAAGTACAAAGTGCAAAGCAAGGAGCTTCAATCGGCCATCTTGCCTCCCCGAAAACCTCCGGAAGACCTTATGTAATAAGTAGTAGGAACTTAATAAATAATAAGTATTGTTCTCAATACCTACGGCATTATCTGAAAAATGGCTGTCATACTTTTTTACTCATCGGAACATTTTTGTCGTTGAAAACATAGTATAATAGTTTCGAGCAACACGGAAGGGAGTAGGCATTCGCACCATTTCCCCTCTGTCATAGTACAAGCCCAAGTGGGCATGCGCATATAATAAAACTAGTTGTCACTCGGACTGTCAACTAGACAGAGTCCAGTCGCGCGAGTTAACATTACCTACGGTTTATCATCAAATTGTCGACACTTATTTCGTCGAATTTCACTTCAAAGTCAACATTTCATGTATTTTCATTTCGTCGAGAATTCAGTTCGTGGAATGGTCATTGCAAGTAATTTTAAATCGTGTATTTTTACTTGTCGGATGATTCATTAAATAGTTGAATTATGTCATGGAAAACGTTTCGTGATATATTGTTTCAAGTATTTTTAATTAACATACAAATTATTACAAGGAATATTATTTAAATTTAAGATAGTTGGCATACACAGACCGTGAGACGAAGTCGACGGAGCTCCGCTTTGCGGAGCTCCTATTCCGCGTAGTTGTGGCGCTTCGCGCCTTGACACAATTCTAACCTAACCTAACCTATAGATTAGTTGAGACCTAGTAGGTGTTCCGCGTAGTTGTGGCGCTATGTGTATTCAATTATTTAAAAACAAATGTAATGAAACGTCGAACAAATGAAATTCGTTGTTTTGTTGTTCTGCCAATTATTATTCATACAAAATTAATAATTTGCCAAATAATATTCCCTGAACAGTTATTCTATGAAATAATAAAAATTGGAATGATCTGCTCATGAAATAAAATTACACCAAACAATAATTCGTGAACTAAATTTTACTTGAAACGTTTTCGATGAAATGAAATTCGACGAAAAGTTTGTCGACAAAACAAGGGACACCCATTACCTACACTCAAAATACCGAATTGATCTGTTTTCTGCTGTAAAAAGGGGTAATGGGACATCAAACTTAAAAAATATGGTATTGCATTTCACGTGCAAGTGATTTATCGTATTATTACACCAAATTCGTATATTATATTGTAAGTAGTATGCTAAATGCTAATCCGTAAAAAAATCGGCTCTGTTAAGCAACAAATCAGATGACCAAAAAAAACGTATAATGTATTAGTGTCATCACTACAGTTTTGTTTTTGTATGTAGTTTATGTTATGACAGAACTATTTGACTGTAATATTCATAGCTAAGGCGACTCTCTTCCGCTAGGAGGGCCGTGTTGATCGAAGTATAATAGTAATGCATTAATGTATATGATTAATCAAAATAGGTTTTTACCCAGCAGCGAGACAAAGAAGGAATAAAGTTCAAATTAACAAAAAAAACATCGTCATTTTAAATGTGTCGATATGCTTTTCATTCAATGACGTTAGTTCTGTCCCTTGCTTTCTATCACGTCACGGTCACGGAGTAAAAGGGTTTACAGTTTTGCAATAGTGTTTCTCGCCCCCGTCGAGCTGTATAAATTTAGAAGTCTATTCCGAGATTTCCGAGGAAGGTTTATTGAGTTAACTACGTTGCGATTTCTTTTAGATCAACCTTCACCTTTTAACTTCTCTCTCATTCGCTCTCACAAGTTTATATGCAAGTCTAACCAACTATTCCCAAACCAGAAATGAAGACTTTTTAAAAATGGGACTGCACAATAAAGGGCCTGCTTCACAATCGACGAGTAAATTTATCTGTCATTTAAAGATGGCTCTCGCCTTTTGTTTTTTCAAGTGTAAGACAGAGAAAGGGTTTAATTTATCTGTCAAATATGTTTTACTTGTCGATTGTGAAACAGGCTGTAAATAATGTTGTTTCACAATAAAACATTTCTTCATGATATTTGCTTATGAAAAAAATAATACTCGTATGAGGCGAGTTATTAAGATTTGATTTAATTTGCTTCGGCAAGCCTAGTGGACGCTCGCCTTTAGTAAAACAACGCCGGTTGTGAGATGATTATAGGTAGGTACCTACTTTCTTTAATTATTATAATTTCATTTAGAATATGATGATAGTTTAGTTTGATATGATGATGATGATGATGATAATGATGATGATGAATACTTTCAACTTTTTTAGGGTTCCGTACCTGAAGTATTAATATGCCTACCCTGTCCGTCCGTCCGTCCTAACTTTAAACGGCTGTATCTTTTGAACCGTAATAGATAGCGGGTTGTTTTTTTCAGAATATGTGATTTACAAATAAAAATAATTAAAGAAAGTGAAACTAAAAGGGACGAAAGAAACAAACAAGAAACGTTATTTTTTTCAACGTATTTTTATTTTGGTTTGAAAAAACCGTAAAACACAAAAGCGTCTGGTATGGTTATATTTTTAACTCAACTGAGCTTATCCACTTAGGCCCACTTGCGTGGACCAGAGTTAGCGTCTTAACCCGAGGTTAGGCGGCAAACCACGTACAAAAATAGACGCTTAACTCTGGGTTAAGGGCTAACTCTGGTCCGCGCAAGTGGGCGTTAGGGCCACTTGCACGAAAAGTTTAACCCTGGGTTAAGACACTAACTCGAGTTACAATGACAGTTTTCGTATGAATCTGACGTCTACTAACTCGAGTTAGTGCCTTAACCCAGGGTTAAATTCTGCGTGCAAGTGGCCCTTAAGAATACAAAGCCATTGTGTAGTTAACCACAAATTAGGACAACGAACTCGCATTTAAAGCAGGTAATAAGCGCCTTCGAAGGTTAACATAGATTATTGACTCTTATTTCTTTAGACAATAGACTACAAAGTACAGTAATACATATAGAATAATGGCAAGCAATTTCTTTTTGCATTTTACAACCGCCTGACTAAGGTTGTATAGATACAATAACCATTGTTTTTACACGTAAGTGGAAGAGCTCAGTTCAAAAAGTTTAAACTATACATACATAATGTTACTTGGTTTCGCGCTGATTCGATTTGAAATTCAGTTCAAATCGGAATATATTTAGTAGGGGTGCGGAACCCTCGGTGCGAGAGTCGGACTCGCACTTGACGACGTCGGACGCGACAGGGGCGCGTGGACTGGCCACCCGTTCCCTCCCCGAACTCACCTACGCATATGATAAAATCACCTCAAGGTTCTCTCAACGCGAATCTTCTAAATATATAAAAGGAGAAACTGACTGACTGACTGACATATCAACGCACAGCCTAAACGGCTAAAAGTAGGCACTTGAAATTTGGAAGGGACGTAGCTTAGGTACCGTAGAGGTGCACTAAGAAAGGAATTCCAGGAATTCCCACGGGAACGGGAATTAGCGGGAAAATTTGCCCAACGAAGTGGACACGGGAACAGCTAGTCGTTAATAAATTCGTCGCTGTTGTTAAAAAATGATGGCACGAAATTTAAATTGATTCATGTTTGTGAAAAAATTAGAATTGATCACAGTCAAGCAATATAGGTAGTAAAGTCTATAAGTAAGTATTATGTTTTTTTACAACAATTATGCCTTGCAGACCAGTGTTTCTTAAAAGTTTAACAAGTAGTCTTAAAAGTTTAAAAAGTTAGCCCTCGTATATTTATCTTTTAAAAGTACGTATGTTGGTCGTTACATTGTTGTTCGTTGTGACATAGCGGTACCAAGCCTAGAGTAGACTTTGTGTAGTATGCAATATACTTGTCCAATAACTCAAGACGGATTTATAAACAAGCTGTCTACTTGGATTGACAGAAATAAAATTAGACTTGACACATCTGGTTATTCAGGCTCGTAATTAAATAATCTGCTGTAAAATTCGTTTTCCGCCTTAGCGATAATAAACATAGTTATTTTATTGCTCCCCAATGAAAATAGACTACGGGATAGTCACCACTATATCAGAACGGGACTTGCTTATGGAGATACAAGTTTTAAAACTCCTAAAGTAACATAAAAACTAGAATAAATAGAATACAATCTGTTGTTAACCGTGTTTTAAAGGTAACCCATCATTTTATCGATTTGCACTTCGTCAATTGCATCGTTTCATCGAATTCCAATTCATCGAACGCTATTTCCCATGATGTTTTCAGGATAATTTGTAGAGTATTGAATGCAACCGTTTCGCGCAGTGATGAGTGCGCGGTGAAATAATTTACATACAACTTTCAAACAAATTGATGAAGTTTATAAGTAATAATCATTATCTTTAACAAGTAAAAAGTAGTAAGATTCTGAAAATAATGCTACGGCGGTGTGTCACTTTACTAAAGGAGGTTATACCAACAGAAACTAGTTTAATGATCAAATTCACCAACCAATTTAACATTAAACTTCTTAACTAAACTTGACAGACCCCTTTTCACGCACTCTGCGGTTCGGATGCAGATTCCCTAACAACGCTGTCTTTTTACTTAACCGTAAGAGCTCTGTGTAAATGTATAAAATTCATTGGAAGGGTGATGGCACCAGTGTTGGCCACTTTTAGCTGACAGGTCCCAGTAATGGACACTTAACTTTTAATTCAAATTTCATACGGTCCGAAATTGATTGTTGCAAAACAAATGAATAACCCTTATCTTCAGTAAAATATGAATCAAATGTCCATCATTGATCCTTGTCCATTATTGGTTGCTATCGATCACTGCCACACGAGTCAGTATAAAGCCGTTCCTTAAGTAACGATTTTTTACACACAATATTGAAAATGGAACGAGCTATTTTTTTAAACTAATTGTTGGTGAACTGAATGAGTCGCTCGGCCCTTAATCGGCCTCGATATGTTGCCGATAGAAAATATTTATATGTATATGTTTTTGGTAAGTATTCCGCCCGTTTCTGGTGGGCTAGTCCCACATTATAAATATGTGAAAAAGTTAAGTAAACGACCTCTTGCATGTAGTTGTAGCACATCTGTATAGACGGTTTGACATTCTATATTTGAAATTTGACGTAAATTCCATATTAGTTTTGTACACAACTACATGCAAGAGGTCATTTACTTATGTTTTTCACCTAAATATAATTACACCCACCCACCAAATTACACCTATATATTTAGCATCCCGGTTCCAGGCCTTGGGTGATAATTATATGAGTAAATGCATTTTCCCAGCGCCAATAACTAAGTTAGGTCGCCGCAGCCGCGCCAGTCCGCTAACTGACTTTGCCGTCCGAGCTTTCGACGTTGACGCGGTAAAATCATATTGCGTTTAACTAATTTTAACGTTGTAATAGCTAGTTATTTACTTGACAGTAAGCTCAGCCGTGTTGAAAAGAATGCGATAAAAAGTCAAATCATTATTGTGTTATCGTGTTAATGGAAAACAAGAATGTTTAATTCTCTTTTTTGCGACCTTCTTGCTTGCGATTTTGTAATCCGCCCAGCAATTACGTAATAAATGGTATTTTATACTTTGTCTGAACGTAATAGTATGTATTAGGCAAGCTATGGAATGCCTACATATTTTATTTAATGCCGCATTAACCGCTGACGCACATAAAACGCTCATTCTCAGTAAAAAACGCCACTATATAAAAAAAAATATCAGATTTAAATAATATTTCATTACTAAATTAACTTGTTTTCATGAAAATGTGTTGCGCCGCTGAGATGTCGGCTCCGAAAGAGGGGTCACCATGGTATCGGGGGTTTTATCTGTTCTTTAACTATTATGACGTCAATCGGCCGCTTGTCAAAAAGTAAGTTACCATAATTCCTTTGGCTAAAACTTCCTGCGCTATTTAATGACGATTTAAATTATAGACAACGGATGATAATGGCCAGTGCAGCAGTGGTGGACGTTGGATCTATAATTACCATCAAAAATGCATAGATATGCCGTTTGAAACCGATTTACGTCGTCGTCGACATCAAAAAGGTTTGCATTGCTTTAGTTTTTTTTATTAATGTGACGGTCAGAATCGGTTATGGTCAGAGGGCTCCTTATTTTTGTCGTAAGGTTTTTTAAAAAAAAAGTTTTTAGTGCATATAATAATTAACAAGGGCGGCCAAATTTTTAGGGATATTTAAAGGGTGTAGCAAAGTGCCCAAAGACAAAACGCCTTGATTTCTATTTTTAACAAAGGAGGTTCTCAGTTCGTCTGTATTGTTTTGGGTAAATAGTAATAGGCACTGCTAAGTTTTCTTTATTTGCGATAGTCTTGCTTGCGATTTGTACCTGTCCCGCCTAGCGACACTGTTCCGTTTTGCGCGGCGAATGTTTTTTTAAATTGTGAATGTAAGTATTTGAAACCTTGCCAGTGTCTTTACAAAATTACGTTAATTACCGTTGTTTTTTTAAAGATGGAATGTTTGTAGCCTCGAGCTCTTTTCAGCCAAAGTCTGATTTTAAAACAACGTAGTTGAACAAACGGCGGATAAATTATATTATCCTCTCCCATTTATTTATTATTAGTTTAAGTGGAAGAAATATGTTAGTAATAAATAAAATAAAAGCCTCTATCAAAATCAATCGCGCTAATGTCCAAGTTACTGCCGAAGTTTTCAATTTGCCATTTTGCAAACTTTCAAATAAAGTAGGCAGTGATACTCACGAGCTCACGACAGACGAAACTAAACTAAACTATCGTTTCGTCTGTCTACAATCCAAGAACCGTACATACACACATGTACACATTACAGATTGCTTATTTCTCCTCCGTTGGTTAAAAACGAATGAATTCGTTATGCCCTGCTCCACTTTTGAAATTGAAGTAAAAAATGTAAGATTCCAACCGCTACAATCTAAATCAATCGTATTTTAGTATTGATACAAAGTAATTGAATTTTAAATCATATAGTGCCGGCTGAAAATATTGTCAAACAAGTTGGAAATTAAAACCGCTCTGTTAATTAAATGGGAAATGCACTGCGTGTTGAACTTTTATAACATTTTTAAAGAAAATGAAACTTAAGCGCAAAACACACCGCGGGCGGGCGCGGGTCGTGCGCCGAGCGGGTCAGAAGTTCGGCGGGTGTTTTAACATGGAGTTATATGGACGCATTCACACACGCGGCAGGCGCGGGTCAGGACCAACTTATGTAGAGACATAGTACAAAAACACTTTACATAGTAAAGATAACCGTAATTATTTCAAATTAGACTTTTATCTTCATTGTAAATTAAAAAGAAAAAAAATAAAGAAAATCATTTATTCGTGACATGCATAACAAAGAACAGATTAACAAATACAAGAAGAAAGTAGCCACGAAATGGTCCCAACTCAGCGTAATGCTGGCATTAAAGTCAGCGCTGGTCTTCCGTTGGAACCATCAGGTGAAACCACGGAAGGTTATACACACATAATTAAATTAACACAAAACGAGAAAAAAAAACTCTGAGTTTCGCAAAAACATGCCCGTCCTTAGATGGCTGAAAGAGCAACAGTCCCTTAGCCTTACTTGAATGACATGGCATGGAGCAAGCAAAGAAAACCGACATTAGGTTCTTTTCGACACAAATCATAAGTTTCAATGATATAATATGTAACTAAACTAAATAATTTTCTTTCAAAAATTACATTTTTGGGACAAGCTTTGTGCCCGACTGTACTGTCTTCCTTTCTTTCTTTCTTTAAAGGCAATATAGTTTTACCAAGTAGATTAGTACCCCTCTATAAGTGTGTACATATAATATCAGTAGCAAGTAGCATTCCATCTTTTATAAGTACTTATCGAGGCGTGGGAGCGTACATCTGTTTTGAACATAGAATAAGAACAAGCATAGAAACTGGAATTTAACTTTGTAGATAAGTAACTAAAAGAAAACTACTTACGGTGACTTTTCTCTTTCAACTATCAGGGTCACAGCATCGTATATGGACTCGGTAAATTGACTTTTCTTGCACCTACCAATTAACGAAAGAATATCAAAACGCACGGGTCCTTCTAACTCATTATGAAAGCCATAAATATAAAAGGTTAGACATGAGTCTTGTTCAATTTATAGTCCAATTTGTATGATTGTACAGTCGACCTCAAAGATATATTGAAAATTTTCACCTTATTCCATTGAAATAAGGTCCAAAATGTAAACATATCTTTGACGTCGATTGTACTTCTTATTTGATTCGTAATATGGTTTTGTTCGGTACACCACTACATGTAAAGATGCATCCGCAAAGTGATCCCGGTCTTGCAAGCAGCTGCGAATTTTGTGAACATAATTACAATGGAATTAAAAAAAAAATTGTCTACAATGTTATTTGGAATAATCAATGAAACTGTAGTGCCATATTACAGGATGTCCCAAATTTAAAAGTTCAAATCAACCTGTATATAAACGAACGCTTTATCTAAATAACTTCACATGGGTCTGTTAAAAGTGCAACGGTTTTAAGGATTTCAATTATCTGGAAAAGACATTAAAAAACTGAAACAAGTTGCAAAATATTAACATTTAGTTGCAATAATCACGAAAACGGTGGGTCACGGTATTTAAGTAGATAGTGTAGAGACTCGTCTATATACAGGTCGTATAAATACAGGACACGCTGTATAAACACACAACAAAAACGTCCAAAGATTAAATCGTCCCTACAATTTTGCAACGTGCCGCATAAAATAAAATAAAATACGTTTAAGACAGTTTCCGCGATTATAAAAGTTAACCGGTGGGCGGTCGTAATGTATAAAGCA
Organism: Acleris laterana; assembly: GCA_963966035.1. Classification (NCBI taxonomy): domain Eukaryota; kingdom Metazoa; phylum Arthropoda; class Insecta; order Lepidoptera; family Tortricidae; genus Acleris; species Acleris laterana. Next base: position 9,760,280 of record OZ014438.1, read on the forward strand.
CGCCATTTTTATTATTGGACTTCCTCGATTGAAACTGTAACGACCCGGTTATGATTGTTGATCTATTCTGGTCTTTGATGTGAAAAGTACACGAAATGTTGGTAAGGTATGCGAAGGTCTTCAAACACATACGATTACTTAAAGTTTGGGTCTCGGCATTCCTCAGTTTCGATCGGAACAGATCGGAAGTGGAAAATATATTTCTCGCAGACTAATTTTTGCCAAGAATCCGTGATTACATAAAAATATAGCGTAGGTGTCACCTAAAGGAGCGTCCTCATTGACAGCGTTCGCGTGAATGCAATCGAGTGGTGTGGACGTTGAGCCGAGCGTTACAAAGCTTACACACCACTCGATGTTCGCGCCGAATGCTCATTACACGCGAACGCTCTCAGTGAGGACGCTCCTTAAGTTAATTTTCCAGGGTTGCAGTAGTTGTCTTTACTGACCCTTTTTAACTTCCACCCTGTACATACTCAATTATAGATAAATATTTGCTAAAAATAAAAATAAATGTAAGGACTGAACGCTTAATCATTTACTCTTAATGAAAGATTCCGCAGTTTACTTGTTGCGTAAGCACCGCGCCGTCGAGTCGAGGCGTGCTGTCACCCGCAAGGTACCAGCTGTGTTCTGGATTTTAAAATAAATCACTCTGTAGCACTTTACTATTTGGAAACTATATACTAAGGCTATGTTTAGTGACTTATGATATTTACTGTTAAAATAGCTAATAATATATGTAAGCAAAAAGGAAATACCACGACCTGGTATGAATATCAAACGTCCAATGATTCTTATTCTACTCAGAAAAACCCCAGCCTTTGACATCTTCACTATCAACGTTTTGATAAGGCATCCGTCACCTTCTGGCACATAAATAAGTACGAGCGTGACGTGCGGCCGAGTTAAGAATAAATCGATAACATGTCAAAAGGAATTAGTAAGGTCTAATAAGGAGTAGAATAGAGCCCATGAATAAAATAAGATTTTTAACATTATGTTAGACAAGAGGCAAAGTACCGAAAGGTAGGTAGCGTTCTTTAGCCATTTTTCACCTAGATTATTTAACTGGAAACAAGCTGAAGTGAATTTGGTTGATTATTCTTGACGCTATTACGTACTTTAACCTTTTCAACGCTATGTCAAAAACAAAGTCGTCGCTCACACGCCAATGACAGCTAAACACCAAAGATAATGTCAACTTTACCTCATAGCCACTCAGGTTTAATTTGCGCTGTCAACCATGACGGAAATATCCGTCGTTGGCGTTGAACCAGTGGTGCGGATATATCCGTCAATGGCGTGGAAAAGGTTAAGGTATTCGATATTTTTGATATAGTTATGTAGGGTTAGGATTTCAGTGCCATACCGTGGTTCTAGAATCCATGGAGTCGCTATTTCCTAATTATAAAATGAATGTCATATTTAAAAATGAACTTAATAGATACATTTTAGTTCGGTTACTCCAAACCTACCAGTATTTGCTTGTTTGTAACGCTTTCACAGCAGAGATATCCTCCATCCCAAAATTCATTTAAATTGATTTACCGGTTTAAATATTAAAATAATTTTGAAATATATTATTAAAATACTGAAGATCAAAATCATACTGTACCCTTACCATGAGTTACAATTACTGTACTCACTAGCAAGTCGAATTCTCTGTCCCTTGCACTCTATAAGAATACTTGTGAGGTCTGCGAGGGACAGAGCATTCCAGTCGCTAGCGAGTACGGTAATTGTAACTCATGGTAAGGGTACTAATATGTATTATAAAACACAGGAAATAGCGACTACATGGATTCTAGAACCACGATTTGCCACCCAATGACCTAACTCTTCTTAAGATACTTATAACTTTATAAGACCAGCATTTTCTCATTTTCTTTTAATGAATATTATCGAACTTAACGATGTCGTTTCTCGTTCCATCCATTTTGACTTATCGAGGTAACATAAGAATGAGAATAAGATTTTTTGTTTCTAGTAACAAGGCCCATTATTGAAAAATACCTTATAGACATACATAACCTAAAACTAACACCGAGGTGACAGAACAGCGTCGTCTGTAGAACGAGTAGGTACAGTGGCGTTCAGAATTGCATGGACAGTTTATGAATGAATTCATTCATAAATTGTCCATGCAATTCTGAACGCCACTGTACTTGTATCTTTAAATTAACGTGAAGCTTTACCGCCCTTGGGCATTCGAGTGAGAAGTGCGTCAGTCTGTGCTGTTTCTTTGTTACTAGAATCCGCTAGGATGTTGACTAATACCGCCATTAGCTAGAATGGCTTTTATAGCGTTTCGCCGGGATCGAAGTTATTTCTCGCCAGTTTATTATTGAACCGCAGGAATTCCCATTATCGGGCTATGTCGACGACTACGACTGCGCGTGCGATTGATTTCGGAAACGTTCGGAGACGTGCACGATCTTTGATATTCAGATTTTCGGTTTCGGTTCTGACTCCTTGCTGCAGTGATGTGTAAGTCGCATGTGCTAAAATGTGGGTGTAGATCCTGTTAGGTTATTTCAGTTTGCAATAAAAATCACTAACAAATAGACGAGCTTAATAAAAAAAGTAAAAATAAAGTTGTAAAGCGAACTTATACATTCAAAGTAACTCTTCTAGTTAACGGACGACAGCGAAAAAAACCTGTCATGTTACCGCCACCCAGTAGGTAGTACTATACTCCGACTTGAATTTTATTTCGAATCGAATCAGGTGTGAGTCCAACTCACGCTTGACCATTTTTAGTATTTGATGTTCTTCTTCAGGGTCTGTGCTATAATTATACCTGTCGCTTATATTTATTTCCATTTTTACTCGTATGGTAGGTACTCTTTATTATTTCACTTTTTTTTCTTAGTAATTCCGCCGCCATAGATAATAATTATTCTGAAAAAAAACAACAACCCGCTATCTATTACGGGACAAAAGATACAGCTCTTTAAACTTCGGACGGCGTATATGTATAGGCATATTAACAGGATGCCGTTGGGCTCTCTTCGGATACAGGACCCTAAAAACAACGAACAGCTATAAATTATGAAACCGGCCTCATACTCAAACGACCTTAGATGGGTACACTTCAAATTAAGTTCTCTCTCTGGTTTTGAAAACGTGTAGTTTTGTTCGGTAGATTGTTTTACGGAATAATTGTATAAGTCATAATATTTTTTAGCATAATTTGTCAATAAGCAGAAAAGCATATAGCGTGGTATTGTTTCGCAGAAAACCTTACGCATAAATTTAGTTGGTCGAATAATTTTATGCATAACATTAATTAGTCGAATGTTCACAAGGAATAAACAACGAAACGCATAAACTTATTAAGCAGAATAATATTTCAGCATAAATGTTTAAACATATTAACAGCATAGATCAGATTAAAAATAGCAGCGAGATGTTACCGGTTTATAAAGAAAAGACGTAACAACCTGACCTATCCGAGTCGCTTCCGCCCTGTATGTTACTCGCTACCCAACATTATGCAACATGACCATTATACTAAACAAAATTATCCGTAATTAAATTCGGTCTCATCAATAGTATACTATTTAAAATTCGCCTAACAATCATTCGGATATTTACTTGCTATACTAAATATTTTATGACAAATACACGGCACCCTGATAACTGATAACACGTACTTTTCGCCGATGTCCTGCGCAACTGCGCTGCTTTGTTTATTTAAAAAGCCCAGTTTAAAACTTCAAGTACAATATTTGTATGATTTACGTCTTCGTACAACATTCTCAAGCCTTATTGCGCGGAACCGGACGATAAAATAATAACGTTGTAATTCAGGATCGAAACGTGGAGCAAGTTTTAGTGCCGCCTGAAAGATTCAGGGTCGTCTTAGACGCAACGGCAAACGCTTCTCGCTTTGTAGTTGTTTGTTTTGCTTCCTGTTGCCTTATAGCTGTTAAAACCTGCCAAATTCCAGGGAGTGAAAAGGAAACATCGGGGTTCATATATGTATATAGCTTTTCCTTTCACAGCCTGACAATCATCCGATTTTCACTGCTGATAGTGCTGATATGTCTTCCTGCACAAATAATTTATTACTTAACTTAACTTCGTCCGAAGGCACGTGCTCTCACTACAATTGTAGCAGAGGTTGACCTAGAAGGAGACGTTTGCGAGGGATTGGCAAAAGTGCGCTCTGGATAGGGATGCGTGGCGAAAAAGAGGGGAGGCCTTTGCCCAGTAGTGGGACAAAAACAGGCTAGCGAGAATAATAATTATAATGGCGATCCCTTCTTTGAGAACTGGTATCTCTTTACGGGACCACCGATTTTCATAAAACTAGCTACCATTCCTGCTGAATTAGCTTTTTAACAAAAATTGTAGACATCAGGAAGAACGTACTGACTTTCGTTACATGTTGCATGTTCCGTCACCGAACCTCGGCCAAATTGGGTAGGTAATTAACTCTACCTTAAGCCTGAAACCACGCGTGGCAACTTAAACTAGACGGTTAATACTTGGCCACCGAATTGACAGGCAACATGTGAGAATAACATTTTGGCCGTGTTAGATTATGTTATCCGACGCATTATCCAACACGTTAGACACTCGAGCGCGTAACATTTGTATCGGTTAGCAATCGCATCGTATATAAATAAAAGCTATTTCCATCCGGCCGCACGCAAATCGAGCCAAATCGGCGCCTCCCACAATACAGTTAAATTAATACGTAATTATTACAATGTTTTGACGTAAATGTAACAATTGAGCTCTGTTTATTCACGTATGTGAATTATGAGGGATAAGTGTCCAAACGCCGTATTAATAGATTGATCTTGGCTGCCCGTCTCAAGATACGTCAAAGTAAATGTCAGGTCATAGAAAACTGTCATTTCTGAATCTTCTGATGACGCAAATAACGAACTTAGATGAAGCAAAACGCTACTTGGCGAGATACAAGGATCGAAAAAAAAACACCCGAATCCTCTATCGAAAGACTTGTTGACCTCACACCCGATCAAGAGGCTGAAAAGAGCCGATATGGCCCTACTTGCCGAGAAAATCTCAGCTTAGGTCCCCCTTACTACGCGGAATCTACTTTAAAGCGAAAAATACGCCGGTCATCTCGTCAGGACGCGACTCGGCTGACAGAAAAGAAAGCGGTATTTTTAGCAAAAATAAGAAACAGGTGATTTTTCAAAAACAATTTTAGTATTTTAAAGATTACTAAGCCACTTTTGACTGATATAGACATCTAAAAGCCTATGCCTAGCAGTGGAAGTGCTTTGCTGGCAAAATGATGATGTGTACAGTCAGCAGCAGAAGTAACTACTCAACCGAAGAGAGCGAAATGAGCTGCACTCGACTCTATTGTCAAGAGAACACGTCGTATCTAAATCATTTTGTGCATGCCATTCTCCTTAGCTACTTTTGATGCTGACTGTGCGAGTACTATGTACAGTGAAATTAAGCAAAAGGCAACAGATTATCAATATCGTCACGGATCATGCCGATGGATTCGACCATCATACCAACAAACAATATAGTTTCGTTACGACATAACATGACGTCATAAAAGCTCTTATTCACTTGACTGTAGAGGTAGCCGTATTTAAAAAAAAAAACAATATGTTTTTAAAAGCAGTAAAACAAAGTGGAATGTTTGATAATAGAGCACTCGAAAAATTATAATAAAACGGTTAATTTGCGAGATAGGGGTCCTGTATTTCACATACCTATAGTTTATTTGCTGCCACTCCTTGACTGTCCAGGCTAGGTTTTAGGCAGTTTTGAGTACCCGTATCTACAAAATCGTTCCGCACGCTCATTGACACTTATTTGGAGTCAGACCAATCCAAAGATACATCAGACATCACAAACCAATCATGAATCCGTCAAGCCGTTTAGTAAACACATTACATACACCTGAAAAACATTACCCTTCGAGGAAGAGGGCTATCGGGTAAAAATACTTAACCTTAAAATCATTCCAAGCCCATGACGCAGAGCAAAGATATCTAAATTCGACAATAAACGTATGATTGTCGGGTCTATTCTTGTTGTTTACGCCGAGTATTTTAGATGTTTCTATTGTTATCGCGTTTGTTTATTAAACATGGCGTTAACAGGAGTGTGCCTTCTAGGATTAATAAATATACTTTTTTTAAGCTTATTATGTTTTATTTTTAGCTTTCCTTATCCCATTATAAATAGAAAATAATGATCTCTAAGAAGATTGTGAAACGCCGCTAAAATAGCGTGGATGTCAAAAAAAAACACAAATTTAACTCCGGGCGATAATGTTTCTCACTCCCTAAATCAAGTCTGATATCCACGATTTTTTAATGTCAGTACGTTTCTGTTTTTTGGTTATTCAAATTGGTTTAATTCTAAGAAATATGTTATTGGAAAGGGAAACGTACAGATAGTATTTCACGATATCTACAACATATTCAAAAATCATGAAAATCGTACGAGTGGTCCGGAAAAAAAGTAGCAGCACATAATATGGAATTTATTTTTATTTTGTGCTAATTTCTAAGCAGTGCATTTGTAATAGTATGTGCTGCTACTTTTTTTCCGGACCACTCCTAGGGGAGAGAAACGTTATCGCATTTTGTGTAAACATTTTTAGCTTTTCAATCCTCTTAAAAAGGGAAGGTAAGTTAGGAAACGATGTAAACCAAGTGTCCATATCACCTGGCACGAGTATAACGTGTACGTAACGTATACGTACAAAACCTTTAATACGAGTATCACGTCAAGAGTATAAAATTGATCAGTTCTAGAAAAGTTATAAAATGGGCTGTCTGTAGAATAATATATCATTCTGTCTTTGTGTTTGCAGCGTTAACGGTGCGGTTCCTGACCAAACGTTACATCGGCGAGTACGACCATCAAGCAGGTAAACAAATAGTATTAAGCGTTTTGAATCCACGAAGTCGCGCCCTACTACTCACTATTTGACGCACAGACGGAACCGTACAACTCCGATTTGAATGGCGGGCGACCATTAAGCCCTCTACGCACTATCCATCCGTGCTGTCCGTCCGTACACGATACACGACGCAAAACGATAGTAGCTGGGGCTTGCTGGATGGACTCGCACGACCGAATTTATTGAATTTGTTTGAAAAAAACATGCGTATCTGTGTGTCTTTGGCGTCGTAGCATTCGTAGCGCCAAAACAGTTCGACCGATTCGGATGGAGTTTTTTTTGCAGAAAGTTAATTTCACCGGAATGGTTGAACGTAGGGGTTGCCATTGGATATATCGGGGATTATCGTTATATTTAATAGTTATACTTATTTATTAAACTACTTTAGGGTGTGATGTAGAAATTTTATTAGTTATGCAATCTCGATAGTAATGATCACATGTTGTAAAAAAAATTGTGGCACCAGCTTAACAATATGATAGGTTTATTTATTTATTTATTTTATTTTCATTTATCTCACTATTGAGTAAATTTTACTATCGCGTCGTTAAACCACGATAAGGTTGATCTCAATGTCATTTCGCCACAAATAAATTATATTTCTTAAAGTGTCCCTAACTACTTGTAACGGAATTTAAAAACTTCTATAAATACCTACAAGTGATAAGATTACCTGGAGCTAGCCGAGCGACGCGCCGGGCGCAGCCGAGTAAGCGGAAATTAAATTCCAACCAATTTCACTACCTATCACTATTTTAACCAAACTCACGGTATTTACAAAATAATTCAGACTTTAGAACCTTATTATTTGGAGTTATTTAATTTCTTGCATATTTTTTTTATGAGACCTACATCTTGGCCTCGGGCCTGAATCGGTTAATTTCATAAATAATTAAATAATTGTGTTTGAACATAATAATCTTAAAAACTAATACGTATATGAAACGAAATTAAAAGAAACAAAATTGAAAAAACAGAAAAGTTATATGAAACAGAAAGGCTGAACATTAAATTTTACATACTTATCGATTAATTATAATATTTGAGAAATTAAAAAAAAACATTCAATGTCCACACACTTAAAAAAGCTAAAAATAAAGTAGGTAAGCCCTTTTACTCATCTTAGGTTGGATTCGACCAAACTGGAATAAAGTCTTACACCTGGATTAAATGCCGAATTTGTATGGACTAATATCGGAGTAGATGTCTTATTTCTGTTTGGTGAAATGCGGCCATTTAGGCGTTTTACCTACCACAATGCCACCAGCGGGCCTAGTATGGCTGCCTCTATATCGCGTGTCAAATATGGATAAAGCATCGGTCACTTTTTGACACGTGTACTTATTTACGTGTCAGAAGGTGACCGATGCCTTATCCAAAATTTGTCACGCGATAAATGCAGCCATATTAGGCACCCAGGGGTAGTGACGCCCCGACACTAGTTTAAGCGTGTACTTTAAATATTTCAGAATTAATTCTTTACAGACGCCCTCGATCTTAAGCTATCTTTCACTCCTACACTTCTTGATTTTCCAATATTCACTTCTTTACATTATAATCTGATTATTCTAAAATGATGCCTGACACAGATCGTATAAACCTAGCGACGCCGTTCTGGGTAGCGATTCTGTAAACAACGCCGGTCGTGCGGACTGTCGAGTGATATCCAAGCGGCGAGATTAAGTAGTCCCGTCAGTGCGAACAAAACACATTGTAGCGCGTGCATTTTCAATTAAGCAGCCTTATACGTTCGACCCATCGTGCTGATAAATTGAAAATGCACGCGCTACACTGTGTTTTGTTCGCACTGACGGGACTACTTAATCTCGCCGCTTGGATTTCACTCGACAGTCCACACGACCGGCGTTGTTTAAAGAATCACTACCCAGGACTTTCAATAATTAATCGCTACTTTTAAAAATCACTTGTGTTGTGAGTTTAGTAAGTGATAGAAATTTCGAAATACTGACAAATACATCATCTTAGAATCATCGGAGTATAGTCACATTTTGATCGGCGACACCTGACACTAGTCCGCTACGAGGGTAATCTAATTTTACAGCTTCTCGCAATCCAATTTAAACTGCTCCGGCAAAACTTTATAGTAAACTTGGAGTTGGACGTAGCACCAGACACAGATAAGATACGCTATTGGATCTACGAGACTGCGAAGTCGTATTAATTAACTTGTATAATAATATTAATAATATAATAAACAACTTCGATTCTGCACGGTGCTCGATTTCAATAATTTTGTCTTTTTACCCCCAACAAATAGAGCTGGTGGTATCAAATAAACGTGTGAATCTGTATATCTGTGTCTATAGTGGCATTGGTAGCTCCCAAATGGATGAACCGATTTTTAAGAGTTTTTTTTTAAGAAAAATATGTTTTTTCGAGATGGTTCTTAGTTGTTTTATGAAAAATTGTGTAATACTACATAGAGATATCAGCTCTAAAAGAAGGGTTCGCCATTATACGGGGGATTTTTATCCATTTAATAGTTATAATTTCCATTTTTAGGGTTCCATACCCAAAAGGTAAAAACGGGACCCTATTACTAAGACTCCACGGTCCATCCGTCGATCTGTCAACAGGGTAGTGATTCTCTGAACAACGACGGTCGGACGGACGGACGAGTGAATGTCCATGCGGCGAGTTTAAGTAGTCCCGTCAGTGCGAACAAAACATATTTTAGCGCTTGCATTTTCAATTTAGCAGCTTGGTTTCTGCCGATGGCTCGAACGTATAAGGCTGCTTAATTGAAAATGCACGCGCTAAAATGTGTTTTGTTCGCTCTGACGGGACAACCTAAACTCGCCGTTGCGATTTCGCTCGTTCGTCCGCCCGTCCGTTGTTTTTTGAGAAAATAACACCTCAGGCTGTATCTGAAGAACCGTGACAGCTAGACAGTTGAAATTTTCACAGATGATGTATTTCTGTTGCCGCTATAAGTGGCTATAACAACAAATACTAAAAACAGAATAAAATAAATATTTAAGGTGGGCACCCATACAACCAACGCGATTTTTTAACACATAATAACGCGTGCACGAGTCCGACTAACATTTGAGCGGTTTATTATACACGTTTTATCTAGGGTGATTCCTGTGACCGTTTTACGTCATTTCAATCGCTTATTTAATAATAGGCGAATCAATGAAGTATTTAAGTAAAGTAAAAGATATAGGTAAGTGCAATACGTGTTTATATGAACTGCCACAGACGTCATTCTAGATTGCACACGGTAAATAAAAATGATGCCACTAAACATTTTTAGCAATTAAAAAAAAAGAATAACCAATAAGAGTACGAATTCATACTGGCCAGTATTATTTCACATTTTTAAAGAGATTTGGCCCAAAGATACGTTTTCAGCCACCCCTGGCAGTAATACGTTCTATACCCTGTCCACGATAAAGAGCTAGTATAGCGGTCTCTCTTTTGCATCTTTTGTATGTAGATGAAAGGGACAAAAGACGAGAGTGGGCGTGAACTATGGCACCTCACTGTCATGCTCGGCTTACATGCTCCGTCGCTCGGAATATTTATTTTAATATCCCTTATGATTTTTCTGGTTTAGTTAAATAATAAAGGATCCAATAAGTATTTACTTTTGTATTCATTTATTCAAACTATTAAACAATAATGAAAAGAAGAATTGGTGGACTTTACCGGTACAAATTGAAAGGAGAGCACTATAACGCGTCCGCACTGTGCAGGAGACAGATGTTGACTGGACTTCGACCGCCATGTAAACATTGTAAACTCACCCGGTGCACGTGCATCGCCCTTATTGCTGACCAATCACGTGCTGTCCAAGTTTTCTAGTACTAGCTCTTTATCGTGGACAGGGTACCTATAGGTTTGTTGAAAATCGTTTCACCCTTCAAAAGTATTAATGCTCTGTAATCGCGTCGCAACCACGACGGCGTTTATAAACGGTGCAAAATCGCATAAGTGTTTGATTTATATTTTCCGCTGTTACAAAACAATTTGACCGCGCAACCGTGTCAAGTGGTCTTAAGATCTTTGACAGTTATTCAAACGTTTCTAGGCCGGCGTCGCTATTACCTAACGCACTCGCAATCTCAATTGGCTTCAAAGCGGAACAATTGTTTTCATTTTGCATGCAGACCAACCTTCGATTTTCAAAATGAAAACAATTGCGATTGCGAGTGCGTCAAGCAATGGCCCCTGGGGTTCGACGATGCGCTGAGAGTTCGCATCATATGATCGTAGCATCAGTTGAATCTACACATTCGAATGGTGACCATACTGACAAACAAACAACCTAACAAGTGTTAGACTTGAAAAATTCAACCGTTGCTAAACAACTTTTTTAATCGTTACAAACCCCAAATGATCATTAAAGTACTTAATGAAAAACATAAATATGATAATTAAATAACTATTCAATTATACCACTTGCCATAGTTTGTGGCCTTTTTTTTTTCTTTTTCTTTATTACAACATGGCGCCCGTTTACCGCCATAGATATTGAAAAACAAGCCAGCGGTCTCGGGTTGGATCCCCGGTAAGGCCTAATATTTGTGCGATAAGCACGAGTGTTTGTCCCTTAGCCTTGGTTGTACCTATGTTAGTTTGAATATACGAGTACCAATAGTAGAAGCCTGCAGCTTATAGTACCCGACCGATAAGAAGTCAATCCTGACACCTGTCATTTCAGTACCAATTATAACCTCAAACCCAAAAATAGGTTATAAATTGTACTGCAATGACAGCTGTCAGGATTGACTTCTTACCAGCTGGGCACTATAGACTATAGTTTGGGACTAGACCAATCTTTATGTTCTCAGGGGGACTAGTTAAGATGCATATAACGTTAAGTTAGCGATTTTCGAAAATCGACATAATGATCGACCGGATTGCCGTTAGCTGATGAGAGATGGCGTTAACCGCTTATGTCAACTCCGTACATTTCGAGTTGATAGAAAACAGAAACGTTAGCATTGTTTACGCCTTGGCTGTGCCCACAGATGTTGATTTTATTTTCTGCTTGTGTAGGTATATAGGTACTTTCCTACTTATAATCAGACTTGTGCTAACTTGGGGTACGTTCTAGGGTTTTGATATCGACCAATAAAATGTCGATATATATAATGTATACACATGTGGTCATTGGTGTCCTAAACACTATAAAAAAAGGATTATAGACGGCAATCTATAGTACCGGCAAATATGGAAAATATTAATTATTTACAACGACAACCGTTTCAAAATATAAAATAATCAAGTTTTTTGTTATTATTTTAGAATGTAGGGAGAAGAAATAATATTTATTAATATTGAATAACATCTTAAATAGTAGTATTCAAATAGTATTCAGAATAATAAATAAATAATAATAAATATCAGGGGACAATGTCACACCAATTGACCTAGTCGCAAACTAAGCTCAAGACTGTATTATGGGTACTAGACAACGATATACATACTTGTATAGAGATATATATACTTAAATATATAGAAAACATCCATGACTCAGGAACAAATATTCGCGCTCATCACACTAATATCTGCCCTTACCGGGATTTGAACCCAGGACCGCTAGCTTCGTATGCAGGGTCACTACACTATACTATATACACTTATTTAATCTGTAATTACGTATTTAATCTAAAATAACTCCAGCGCTACATAGCTTCCGGAAAATGAAATTTCGGGAATATGTATATTAGGAAAAAAGTAATTCGGAATATTAAAGTGTTCCCCTTGAAGTCTTTAATGCCATTAGAGATTCCAAATCATTTGTAACTTATAGGAAACTCAACCTTATTGTTGTAGAATGTCAGATTGACTTTAGACATAAGGTCCCAACTCTTTAAGTTGTTTTCTGTACATACAACGTTGCGTGAATTGAGTCCTGCCATAAGTTCTGTCACTGAGATTTATTATATTAAAATTTAAAAATAAGATACAAAACTGTTTTCATAAATCTATGCATAAATCAAAACATTAATTAATATAGATTTACGAAAATATATAATGTATGCTAAATTATTGCAATAGGTTGATGTACAAGCTTTTAGTATTTCTGTTTTGGATTGGTTGAGCACGGTAAAAACACGCGCCGACGATGGTGCTCTTATCGTTTATAGCTTTTGTAAAAGTTGTTACAGCTTGTCCAAATTTATATGACGTATTAATCAGACTTACTCCATTAACGATATAGGTAAATATATTGCAAATAAACTGAAGATTTCCTTACACAATCGCCAATATTCATGTATCCCTAAATCGAGTTAACGATTTTGCATGAATTTTGAGAAATTCGAAATCTCTCCATATGATCTTTCTTCATAATTTGAGATTGAGAACCGTTTCAAGTCTAATGCTAGTCTTCAATATAACCTGAGAAAAAAGGTTTCAAAGTATGAAAGAACCAAATTTCCTTTTTTAATAAGAGATTTACTTTTAACCACTATCAAAAACTGAAATTAGCAGAAAAATCTAGCGTGTTTCTGACAATAACTTCCTTAAATTTAAAAAAATCGTTTATGTATTGAGGCAACCATTTGAAATGGAAGATATTTCTTAAAAATATATAGGTATTAAAAAGGCTTTTAATTAATATATAATAATAATAATAATAATAATAAAGGTATCCATAAATTACTTTTATTTCACTAAACCTTAGGGACAGAACTTATGGCAGGACTAGGTATGTAGATAATTAAGAGAAAACGAATAGAATCAGTTTATTGTGATAATCCTAAAAAGACCTTAGATCTAGATATAGCAGCTAGTCGCCCGCTGCGCTGCACAGAAATTAGCTTTCAATAGGTCTGTTAGCGCACTAATTTTGTATAGTGTAAAGACAACTAGCCAGTTAGTGATCCAATCTAGTGCAATTGTATGTGCTCTACCGCACAGCACCTAGCGCACTAGAATTAGCGCTCTGCAATTTGTATAATGCAAGTAATGCACGCTTAACATTTTTTTTTCTCGCAAAAGTATTTTGCTACATCACTTTAGTATTCGTGCCCGAGTTATCATTTTCAATCGACTTGGTTGCTCCCGCTATATTATTATTTATACATTCATACATCGACCCAACTTACATTTTAAATGTAATATAAAAAACAAACAATTATTTAAAAAGATAATAGGGTAAAGTCACCAGTGGTCAGCCAGAGACCTGTAGTTGGCCTCTGCCTATACTTTATAAGAGTGGGAACAGTACGAAAGATATAATTCCCACTCTTCGCACTCATTATGAGGTTGACTACTGGTGACATTACCCTATATAAAATAACACTAAGGGCCTGTTTCACAATCGACATGTAAATTGATCTGCCATATAAAGTTGTCTCTCTCCTTGTCTATTTTCAAGTGCAGGAAAAAGAAAGGGCTAAATTTATCTGTCAAATGTGCTTTGCTTGTCGATTGTGAAGCAGGCGGTAAACAATTTTTATGTCGACTGTGGATTCTTCTTTATGATTTTCAAAAGCCCAAAGTTTGAACCTGACGGGACCGTATTACTAAGATTCCACTGTCCGTCTGTCTGACTGGCGTATCTCATGATCTGTGATAGCTAGACAGTTATAATTTTCACAGATGATGTAGGTGTTTCTGTTGCTGCTATAACAACAAATACTAGAAACAAAATAGAATAAATATTTAAGTGCGGCTTCGATACAACAAACGAGATTTTTGCCGTTTTTCGCTTGATATTAATAACGGCCACTGGTATATTGTCTGGTGTTGTATAGATAATGGTACGAAACCCTTCGTGCGTGACTCCGAATCGCACTTGCCCAGTTTCTTACAATCGTAAGGATATAAGGTTTTATTACCTACGTATAGTTTCCAAAACCTAGGTACCTCCAAATGAACATTATATACGTAGAACTAGCATCGCGGAATTCAAAAATAAAAACAACTTGTTCTTACTACTGTTTGTTTATATGTCAGAGATATCAACTGCACTGCATACTAGCACCGTTGTTATTGAATAATGTTTGTGTTGCTTTGTTCCAGACAGTAAATATAAACATGAAATGTTGCTGGACGGGGAGCCCATCTTGTTTGAAATACTCGATACCAGCACCAAGGTAATGTAACTATTTCATTATAATACCTCTAATATGTGTATTAAAACCTGACTGACGACTGGTGAATATTCATCTCACCCTTTTAACCTTGCTGAATCACGACACCCTGTATAATTCATTTGGTTTAATAGATCCAGGGGGTCTATTATGGCTGCGTTTATAGCGCTGAGCGTGTCAAAAGTTTTGACACTTAAGCACGACAGTGACGGATGCTTTATCCTTATTTTGTAATGCAACCATACTGAGCCCGCAGAGCTAGAGTGGAGCATCAGATTTTTGATCTCACTCATACATACGAGTACATGTCATACACCCATCATCTCATTAAAATTTTTAGCTTTACAGACTCACGTAGAAAAACAAACATTTTCAAATTTCCGATGAGCGGGAAGCGAGTAGAGCCAGCGATCAACTATTAATACATATACGTGTCTCATTTACCTACACAGGATCTAATCTTTCGTTTCGCCAAACTAGTGGACAGGTTCTCACCCGCAGTCTGAACAGCCAGCGTATAGATCCACGGCCTAATGTCTGTTTTATTGACACGGGATCTATCTTTTGTCCGGTTTTTGAACGAGAAAATAGTCGATAGCTGATCGCTTTCTCGCCGGCAATGGGACAAGTGCCTGTCTTTCCCCATCTGCCAAATCTTTCGTTTTGCATCGGAAGTTCAACAAAAAATTAAGTCAAATATATTTTTCATGTCTCATACTCTGAAAGTAGGCCATGCTTTATCTTAGAAGCGGGTTGAAAGTGATAGATGTCCACCCTAGGAAAGAAAAGTAATTACATGTTTAAATAAAGTCCTAGGAGCGCAGCGGTAATTAGGAGATGAGTAGCGGAACTTAGATCGCAGGCGGTGCGGTGCACCGGTGGGCGGGCGGGAGCACACGACACTGCGCGGATGTCTCCCAGACATGTCACAGCAATGTACTTTTAATGTTTATGCACTCCTAGTATTTGACGTAAATTTTTTTTTTTTTGTTATAAGTAACCTTTTACTTTCCTTATAATTGAAATGAAAAGTAGAATGTTTAACTCGGGTGAAAGTATCAATTGCACCCTCGAACTAGTCAAACTCGCTATAGCTCGTGCAGCCTAAATATCCCGGGCTGTAATTGATTACTTTCATCCTTAGGTTAACAATGTACTATTAAATCATTTCTTTCATGCCCACAAAGTAGGTTAGGCTATACGAGTAATGCCTTCGTCTTCTAATTTGCAGCGTATGGAAGACCTCCCAGCCACCGACGTCGCGCAATGGGCCGACGGGCTGTTCCTCGTCTACTCCATCACCGACCGGGAGTCGTTCAACTACGTGCGACAAGCCAAGCAGAGTCTTCAGCCCGAGATCCCTCTCGCTCTAGTCGGGAATAAGGCCGACATGGTGCACCTGAGACAGGTATACGTCACTCTGATCCATTCTATGGGATCTCCGTTGGGATGTGATAAAGTTGAACTGCTGCAGGCCTATTATGCTCTCCTTATACTTATTTAGTTGCCGGTGTTGGCTTCATTATACGGCGATTTGTGATTAAGAGATTTCCTTAAGCTGAGTGAGTCCTTGCGACTCAAAGATGGATTTAAGAAGGGGAGCCATCAAAATTTCTGATGTAAATTTTGGAGGGGGTGGGGGGTTTACCCCGAATTACCTCCTGACTATAATTTATTAAGCTATAAGGGCAAGTTTTGGTATCATTTTCGTATAAAACAAGGATGCCAAATTCATTTCTG
Organism: Acleris laterana; assembly: GCA_963966035.1. Taxonomy (NCBI): domain Eukaryota; kingdom Metazoa; phylum Arthropoda; class Insecta; order Lepidoptera; family Tortricidae; genus Acleris; species Acleris laterana. The sequence continues at coordinate 9,777,011 of OZ014438.1, forward strand.
ATATTAAATTTGAATTTATTTTACGTAAAGAGAAAAAAAAATAAAAAAATTGTCTTGGTTTTGTTATTTGTTTAACTTTTTTATCTAAATTTTAAGAAAAAACAAAAGACTTACTTGGATAGCCTACAGTTAGTAAAATTTTAGTCTTAGTCTGAGCACCTAATGTGCGTGCAAAAAAATAATTACTTTGCTCGGAACTAAAATCACAATAAATGTAATTAGGTATTAGGGCAAGTTTGGTATAATTATCGTATAAACCAAGGACGCCAAATTTATTCCTGATATTTAATTTGGCCATTTGGCATTTTAAAGAGCATAAGGCAGTGGCCTTGAGCCGCTCAAAATGTTACTTATTAAAGTTATTATTTATGAAGTATGTTGTGATCTGTCCTTAAATCGCGTTTTGCCGATTTAATATACAAATAATGGGGGGGATATTACTTTTTTTATAATATTGGATAAGTACTAAGAATACTTAAAAATATTTTTATTTACCAAATATAACTGCCAATATTTAGCCTCTTCTGCCTTTATTTCAAGTTTATAATGGGTAAAATAAAAAAAAATACTGTTTTTTTCTTTTATCTCAATTTTCTAATACAAAATGATAAAAATATTATTTCATAAATTAATTCTTCATCTTTCGTTTATTCGAATTCGACACCAAATTTAATGCAATAGCGTAAATACAAGCTGTTATAAAATTAAGACATAATTATTGACAACGGAACTCCCCCCACCTTCGTGCATCAAAAATCAAGATGGCTCCCCTTCCTAAAACGGTCTAAGGGTTCAGGGGATTCACTCCGCAAAAGAAAACCTTTTAACCATCAAAAGCCGTATATTGCACTTTCATGTCGTCTGCAGATGCCACTATTATACCAAAGAAGGCGGTTAACTGCCATAATAGTCGAAGCATTCGATATTCTATTGGTAACCAGTGTAACCACATTCAATCTAAAATGCTTGTGCTATTACTATTCAGTCAATACAGTCATTGGTAGTACGGCAGTATGGTCGAGTTTATCCATGTGGCGATACAAGTGGATAAAACATCTGTCCCTTTCTGATTAGTATGTAAGTGCAAGAGTGATACATGCAGTATTAATTAATTAACTCATCGTGATTGAAATGCCTGTTTTAACATACGTCAAAGTACCACAATTTGCCGTCAGTGGTAACCATATTATTTTTTGTCGCAACCACTGTTTGTCGCTGCGTTGTGGTGTGGTTGTGGTACGTGTGAAATAAGCCTAAGAATAACGTAATATCTGACGGGACTTGAGGCGGGCATCTTTCTCGTACTCGAGATAAGTTCATAAGAAAGCTATACGAATAGATACAGATTGTAAAGAAAAGCAACTTGTGTTACCTACGAGTTGGTACTCAGTACTTCTACAGGGAGCCCAAAAGCTCTCCTCGCGCTCGCGTTGAATACATTTTTTCCGTACGTGACAAGTTGAGAGAACAGTTGATGGACAAGCCCTTTTTCGTTATAGTTACGATTTCATCAGAATAGTCAAAGGCGGCCCCGAAAAACTACTTATGTAAAGCGTTGTGGACGGGCAGTTAGACTTGTACACATGTTTGATTCGTTACCACTATCATACCCGCTAACTCAGACGCCACGCAGCAATGTTCGCAATGTTGTTGATCGTTAGGTACAGCATGCATTTTTAAAGAGGGGGGGCGCGTAAATATTGGATTCAAATAATGACAACCTAATTATAGTTACATTGCAAATGGGGCGTTATAAAAACAAAGTCTGAGAACTAAGTGGTAAGCTTAAAAGCTTATCCATTGACGGGTTGGTTTTACATTTTTGAGCCGAGAGCTAATGCAGCGACGCAATGTATCACGAAAAGCATGCGGGCTATCGCGCAAAGAAACTGAGCATTTGCACAGGGTACATCGGGTAAAATGACAAGCAGAGCATTCTATCTTAGGTCTGGAATTGCCTTCCCCATGCCATGTTTTCGTTCATAAAAATATCTTTAAAATTCACATTTAACCTTCCAGGTGAGCCCAGAAGAAGGCGAGATCCTGGCTAAAGACTTCGAATGCCACTTCGCCGAGGTGGCCGCGGCTGAGCAGGTCAGCCAAGTTGGGGATGCGTTCTATGAACTCTGCCGGGAGGTGCTGACACATCGAAAGAGGGCGAAGCACAGCCTGTTAGACCGAATGCTGGGTTCGAAGACGGCATATCGCGTGTATTCGAGGGGGAAAAGTGACAGTGCGTTGCCGAAAGACTAGAACAGTGGAAGCCAGGGGACTTGGTGGCCCCTGGCTTCCTGCCTTGGAAAATAGGCTCAGATGGCACTGTGTGAGGCGATTGGAAAGTTCCTGGAGAGATTGATCTGGTATTTTTTAGTAACGTGTATCCTATAGTCAAGTATATGGTATAGTCTGCAGAGTGGAGGTCAGGACGAATACTCCTAAGGGAGTTGGGTGGTTTCTCATCGCATCTAAGAAATCAGGATACGAATTTTATAATATAATATATGTATTTTGCTGTCCAATACTTATACAGGATGTCCCAGAAACCAACGTCAACCCGTTAAGGGCTGATAGGCCTACCAGAATACCACATTTTAGGTTTAGTAAGAATCCCTTAGTTTTCGAGATATTAATATTTTTGTGAAAATCACGTTTTTTATCCCTCAGTTTAGTTTTTCATACTATGCTACAGCCACAAATGACCGAGTTTAGTAAATCTGATTACTGATAAATATTACTGAAAAGATAGGCTTTCAAACGTGATATTATTTTATTTTAATTTGTAATCAAGATTGGATGAAAAATTACTTAAGAGACAGTTTTCAGATATTTTACTGTTTTATCCCGTAACTTTGGTCCTCCACGGTATAAAAATAAATATTTATCTACTGTTGCACTAGATATTAAAAATATGCCTAGCTTATGTAGTTTTGAAAATGGAATAACACTTACTTATTTGTTCAATAGTTTCATATCTATTGCTATTTAAGTACAATGTCCCGAAAACTAAGGGATTTTTACTAAAACTAAAATGTGATATTCTGGTAGGTAATTGGTAGGCCTATCAGACCTTAACGGGTTGACGTCGGTTCCTGGGACACCCTTTATATACGTAGTACCTATTTTAGCAGTTGAATTGAACTACAATCGGCAGCGTGCAAAATTCCCGAACCCTCATTTCTTAGATTCGGGTGGGTCACGCTCTTCGAGTAAATAGTCTATGGAGTACTCAATGGCACAATGTCCCGAGCAAAACAAGTCTGCCGTATTTTAAAGGGGTAGAGGAGGGGGCGATGTAAAACTACATTAAACTTTCCGTCAGTAGTTATCCTGCAAGACTTTGTTGAAAATTCAATTAAAAAGTCATATGTTTAGAATTCGTTAAAAAACAAAATTATACATTTTGTTTGCAGTGATTGATTTCGGGGTAATAGCGTCACGTCAGACGCAATCGATAGTCAAGGTTTTTTCAATGATTGGATTGGATTTGGCAGACCACGTGTCACATGTGCGAGACCCACAAAAAAGTTTCAAAAACGAGATAGCGATTTCCAACAAAAATCGTAAAAAGAGGTGTAATCTAATGATTAGTAGTGGTATTGCCCGCTATGAGAGGGCAGCACAGCTTAAAACGTTTCATGTTTCCTTTTAATCTTTGAAGGATGCTTTTACCCTACGGACGCAATTGCCCCGGTTGACCTTACAAACAACAAAAATAATACAAAAAAATATTGATCTTATCCATTGCCAGAGGGGAAATATTGTGCAAGGAAACTCCATATAGGTACTATACAAAATAAGAAAAAATAGGTACAATATTCCCAATTGGCAACCCTATGAGACCGAAGTTTTTGGGTAAAAATTGGATCATGTTGCCAATTTCACTCCGATCAGCTTATCGGTTCCATACTCCTTTTTACCAAGGTTTACAATTGTTGTTGGCTATAGGAAAAGTTTACGAGGAAAGTAGGGTCATAGTGACCAATATTTTGATACGTATTTGTAAAAGATGTGATCGAGAAACTAAGTGAGATCTTAATAGAAATTTCTACTTCTTGTTAAGGTGGTTAGGGTAGATACGTATAAAAGAGGAAAGTAATATACGAGAGAGCAGTACAAACACGAACGTATTTTTTTAAGATCTTACAGAGTCTATATTGTTGAGGAAAATTCTGTGGCCCCAGTGTAAACGCATATATAAGTCGACTGAGCTCGTAATAACACAGGGTATAAATCATATACAGAGTATATTAGACAAACCCTTTTTGACTTGAACATCAGAAGACTTACAGCCTTTTTCACTGGAACTTTCGAATTAAGAATGCAGACGTTATCAAACATATTTCGAAGGATACCGAAGGGACGTATTAATTAGTTTTGAAATGTGTTTGCTAATCATGAATTGTTCGAAACAGGTAAAATGCATTTGGCGTCATAATTGTTGTTTTAACGATTTTTGTTATATTTATCGATGGTATAAATACGAGTACCTACTAAATAAGAAGATAAAAGAGTCATAATTTTTGCAGCGGTTTGTTAAGCTTGTTTGATTTTAAGAAGTTGGCTTTAATGGTTTCTAGTCTACCCTCGTTAAAAGACACCTGTCATAGAAATCGCACTGGATTGCGATTTTGTCTTATCTATGGAGGGTTTTATATACTATGCACATGTGCACATTTTAGTGAGGTAGTAAATTATAAATCCTGTAGTGTAAATCACTAAACACGGGCTCTATTCCACTTTGCTCTAGCCTACATTGCTTCTGAGTAAACCGCGGACGCCGACTTTAACTATAGGACGCCGTATTACTATAAAGAACAGATTTAAGTATAATCCATGATGCCGGCGGTGAATGTCGCTGTGCGAGCGCTACGGCAATGTCAATGACCGAATTTCGGCGCCTGCGCTTCTGTAATGTACAGTCAACCAATTTGATTCCTAGGCCACTATGGACTTTGTCAACGTGACGTTGTAAACCAAATCATAGGAAGTGTCCTTCTTTTTGGATGACAACGTCACTTTAACATAGTCCAAAGTGGCCTAGAAATCAAATTAGTTGACTGTACAAGTTACAATATATATAACGTTGACCTTCGTCAACAATATGATTACGATAAAGAAGCCATATGGGCTACAGCGAAGAGGAAATGAGATATCTATCTATTTATAAATGTTCTTAAATCTTGTAATTCATAATAAGAAATTTTAGATATTATGTAACACATACGTAAATATGTGATAGTATTAGCAATTATTATAGCGACCCGCCCGCTTCGCTTCGGTTTATGTGAGTTTCCTGTAACACATTATACATAAAAACGTAGCATGAGAAAAAAACGGATTGCATAAAAATCCGTTATATTTTTTAAGATCATCGTAAACAAACAGACCGACAGCGGCGGTGGGGGGCCTTTTTTATAATATGTAGTGATCTGCGTTGCGATACCATTGCACGTATCAAAATGATGTAAAGATATTAGTTACCCTATAAATTTTTGAAGCGTGTACTCCTTTAAGTAGTATAAGTAGTGTATATTCGTTGTTGTGTTATATTAGGGTAGAAGTACCGGTTTTGGCCATCTTTACACCGTTTTTGGCCACTCTATATTTTAACTAATATGAAATTTGAAATTACACAAATATTTTTATTTTAAACTTCAATTTTGACTATTTATGAATATTATTTTAAACTTTACATTTTTTTTTATACTCATGTTTACCTAAAGTGGCCAAAAAGGATAAAGTACCCACAAAGGGTACTTCTACCCTATGTATGTCCTTAATCGCATAAATCTAACAACTCCCCAATAAATGGGTTTAACCTTTTAAATTAAGGAGACACCTACAGTAATATACTCATATAAATTGCAATTGATTATGAAATAGTAATAGTAATATATATCTTTAATAGCATAAGTCTAACGACTCCCTAATAAATGGGTTAAACCTTTTAAATTAAGGAGACACCTACAGTAGTTTACTCACATAAATTGCAATTGATTATGAAATAGTAATAGTAATATATGTCTTTAATCGCATAAATCTAACGACTCCCCAATAAATGGGTTTAACCTTTTAAATTAAGGAGACACCTACAGTAGTATACTCATATAAATTGCAATTGATTATGAAATAGTAATAGTAATATATGTCTTTAATCGCATAATATTAATATGTCTTTAATATATGTCTAACGACTCCCCAATAAATGGGTTTTAACCTTTTAAATTAGACAGAGAGACACCTACGGTAATATACTCATATACATTGCAATGGATTATGAAATAGTACCATATTTATGTATAACTCTTTTTATAGTTATATGTGATGAAAAACGGGTGACATCGGTACAGCATAATCTATTCTTATATCCGATCACTTCATAAATCAGTCGAAAGTTTTTTATGTGACTGGTGGAAGAAATAAAACATCCTGCATTTTTTTAAATTCAAATACGTTTTGATGATGGCGACTAAGCGTTTGTTACACTGATCATTAATGATAAATATCAAAGTTCTGCACCAAATCTGCTCAAAAGCACGAATCATTTATAGCACCTTTTGTCATGAGGCAATTTGCCAAGTCGCTTGACTTACACCCGTATTTATAGTCAAGAAAAGTAATTACTTGAGTAAAAGTAATGACTAAAGTAACGATTTTTATATGACTTTTGACACTACTAATACTCAAGTACAGATGTAGTGCAAAATGATTTTCCTTCGGGAAAACTCGGATCTCAATCGGAATACGATGGCACCCGAACTGTCAATCAATGATTGTATTAAATGAGTGACGTTTTCATGTCCATTAAAATGGAACTTTATTGTTTAGTGTCAAATGACAAAGTGACACAGCATTTGTCGTATTCCGATTGAGATCCGAGTTTTCCCGAAGGAAAATCATTTTGCACTACTCAAGTAATTACTTTTCTTGACTATATACGGGTGTAAGTCTCAAAGCTCCCTGCAAGCGGTCTATCACAGAGTGGCTCACGCGTGACGACTACCACCGCACCGAGAAACTATTGGAAGTTCCAAATTAAAAATAAAACTCATTTATTTATTTATTTATATGATATCAATAACATTACATAGTATTATATACATTTCAAGACACGCACATTCACACACGCACCCGCTCACTAGAACTTATGTTTAAAGTCTTCGTTTTAGATTAATATGTAATAAAATTATCCTCTGCAAAGTTATTTATTTTGTTAAGTGTTACTTTAAAAATTGTATACCGCTGGGTCCTGTAACACAGGGCTTCCTAACTCAGGACTAAAATATAAATTGTATTTAAGTTAATTGCCATTTTTTTTTCTTTTTCATTTAATTTCTCGTAATAATTTATCTACACCATCAATGAGTACAACAATATAAAATGAAAAAAACAAGTGTACTTAGAAAATTTGAAAGATTTGTTTTCTATTCTATCTTATGTTATTAAGCGACTTTATATATAAGTAAATGAATTTTGTTATTTATGCGTTAATTTATATTATATTCATGTTATGTTTCGTTACAATATTTTAAGAGATCAGTAGATATAGAATATATGTACATTTATATTGCACTTCTCAACCGAATTGTAATCCGTAGAATAATCCATTATCTACAAATAAAATATATATAAATACCTCTTAGCATTCTCATTTTGTCACTATAATTAATTTCACGATGTACTTGATAAAAAAGACACATACACAGCTTATCTAACGTTCTATTTCTTAAAATCATAAATATCTTTACATAAAAAGATGACATTTCCTTAACTTACGTCCTTTAGGTATTCATACAAAATAAGTTCAACTTGAATATAATGTCTTAAAGTTTCATATGAATTATTAGTAAAATAAAATAAAATGTTTTCCAAAACCAAAAATCGCCTGGAATGGACAGCCCAACTGAAGTCGGCGTCCCACAATTTTTTAACCAAAAACTGACTTTTATATGGCTGACCTGTTACCGTTTCAAAAGCAGTAATTTTTTGCACGCTTGAAAGCGGTTTTATGTTTTGTGAAATGTTGAATTTTTGAACACTAAAGTACGAGTAACTTTGCGTTATTAATACCTTTAGGCGTTCCTTAATAATATTTCCATGAAAGCATGAATGCTTGGAACTAAGTGTGTATCTAAAAGTAAACCGATGACGTATCTCAGCGTATAATATGCAATTTAAATCCCCCCTTCTGGACTAGTAATTACATTAATAAATAAATAAATATAAGTGGAAAATCTCCCACCGATTTAACTAGTCCCAAACTAAGCTCTAGGCTTGTACTATGGGTACTAGACAACGATATAAATACTTATACGAGGGCTGCTACTTATGTAACCGGAATAGAAAAAATAAACAAACGTACATGGCTAAATATGGTTTTATTGTTTTTCGAAGTATTCTCCGTGATAATCGATGCACTTTTGCATACGTTGAAACCAATTTATAAAGCACTTTTTCCACTCTGACTGAGGTATCTCCAAAACGTGCTGTCTGAACGCGTCGACGGCATCTTCACGGGTCGAAAATCGTTGACCACGTAATTTATTCTTTACATTTGGAAATAAATAGAAATCATTGGGTGCCAAATCAGGGCTGTACGGTGGATGACCCGTTAATTCTATATTTTGACCTTCCAAAAATCGAGTCGTTTCACGTGATGTATGACAGCTGGCGTTATCATGGTGCAGAATGATTCTCCGTCGCTGGTTGTTTTTCCGTATTTCTTCAAATACTTCCGGCAAACAAATGGTCGTGTACCACTCCGAACTAACCGTTTTACGATTCTCCAGGGGCACTGTAGCCACATGGCCATTAATACCAAAAAAGCAGGCCACCATTTGCTTCAAGGTGCTTTTTGCACGAGTTACTTTCGTAGGGTTCGGCTCATTTTGAAACACCCACACCGTTGATTGTTGTTTGGTTTCGGGATCATACGCATAGATCCAGGATTCGTCACCTGTGTAGATATTATAAACAGCTTTTGAGTCACCACGGTTATATTTTTTCAACATTTCCTTGCACCATTCGACGCGAGCCTCTTTTTGATCCTTAGTTAAGTTGTGCGGGATCCAACGCGAACAAATTTTTTTCACAGCTAAATGTTCATGTAATATCTTATTAATGCTCGTCATACATATGCCTATAGTCGCCTCTATCTCGCGATACGTAACATGACGGACATGCATGATAAGTTTTCGCACAGCTTCAATATTTTGTGACCAATATATTGTGTTCAATATTTCGGGCGACCATCCTTAACTTCGTCCCTGAGCATACTACGTCCACGATTGAACTCACTAAACCAGCGATACACAGTAGTTTTGGATGGAGCTTCATCACCAAAAGTCGAAGTTAGTTGATCTATGCACTGTTGTTGCGTTAAACCACGCTGAAAATCGTAATAAATCATAGCACGAATATTTTCACGAGTGAGTTCCATACTTGCAGCGAGATTAAAATTTAAACCCGCCAAAAACAAAAGACTACGTAAGATAAGAAAAAAAAATATAGCGGCCAGTATTCAAAAAAGTGAAAATTTTACCATGGAGGTCAGATATAGCGTTTAAAAATGTTGGAATCCCGGATTCCGGTTACTTAAGTAGCAGCCCTCGTATAGAGAAATATATACTTAAATACATAGAAAACATCCATGACTCAGGAACAAATATTCGCGCTCATCACACAACTATCTGCCCTTACCGGGATTCGAACCCAGGACCACTAGCTTCATAGGCAGGGTCACTACCCACTAGGCCAGCGCGTTGTCAACATTACTTTTATACTGCGTACCTTTAGTAGAATATCTTCTTAGAGACGTGACAAAAATCCCATTAATCACATTATTAAAAATCAATTGTTGCTTCTAGTTAGAAAAAAATGCCAAATAGGTAAGGTTTAACCGTGGGTTTTTTTATGTCTTATAATCCGTAATAGTTAGTATTGCGAAATAACAATTAAAAAGAAGGACTTAAAAACCCTAATACTCGAAATGATTAAGAATACTTGAAGGCAATGAACTTACTTGAGGCTTGAAGGCTTGAATTTGGATTGCAATGGTACGGTCCACCAGTAATAATATGTATAGGTACTTATTATTCAACAATGCGCTCAAAAATAACTGACTCGCTCTCTCTCTCTCACCTCTAGTAATAAAGACGTGTAAGATATTTATGAGCCAAATGTTAGCTAATATAATATTATTCCTGGTGACTGTCCAATAGGCAATTATTGTCACTAACTTCTAAAAGTCAATGTCAGTCTCAAATTTTACTCCACTTACAGTACAGTCGGCGTCAAAAGAAGCTGATTAACTTTAATTTTATACTGTACCTATTGCATTAGCACGTTTGATAATCTTGTTTGAAATTGCTAACGTGACTGTTAAGCGACAAGGTACCAAAGCTTGTGTTTACTTTTGATGCTACCTGCGGAACACTTTGACGTAGACAACAACTCAATAAGTCAAATAGTTACTAGCGAACAATGAAGATATTGACAAATACAAAAAAACCTAGGTTGATCAAAGCATTCATCCTTTTACTTCGCCGTAGTCGAGTAAAAATACACCATAATGCAACTAAGTGGGTGCTATTTTAACTTAGTAAATTAGAAAGAGACGTATATACTGTCATTTATACAGATATCCCTATAAATCAGTCGCGATTAAATGACCGTCACAAAGGCAACCCCAGAGTCAGAATGACAAAGGGTAATCTGTGCCATACCAAGTGGTCATAAATTAAAAAATAAAAGCACCTCCCCTCGCCTGTCAGTCGGCAGCCAATAACAGCACTCGGTTTTGCTGACGTCACTCTATCCATGGAACAGATTCAAAGATGGCACCGTTATTATTATTTGTTCTCGTTTCCCCCTTCGATTTTATAACAATGGTTTTGTTTGCTATGATAGATAGTCGGACATTGAAATTTGACTGTTGATGTTATCAACGGAGGTTGGAAAACGATATTTGTACGCTTAAATTTTCACCAAAAAATGTTGGTTACTAACTATTATCTTTGTATTGTAGTAATATGTTAGTTACATTTACTTAATCTGTCTATCGGTTTATCTGTTAGGTTCACCTAAACGGACCTTGCGAAACTTAATAAATATACTAGAAATTGTATACACTCGCGGTCAAATAATTCAGGTCAGAGTGCGTTTTTCATACAAACGAGGCTATTTCGAAGCCTTGGTCCCTAGCCAGGGGTTGTTTTGAGTGAGGTTTAATGGTGGATACTCCAAGGTTCAATAGAGGAGGTCAAAAGTTCTTAAGATATCTAACTGATAGCACAATCAGTTGACACCACAGCGAGAGAGTTTGGGTCAGCATTTGGATTTCCTTACATTTTATTGTCATTTTAGATGTTTTTCTGAAGATGCACAATTCCGGCGTTAGCCGCATATTCAATCAGTTGGGTGTCCTAGGCACTCTGGAAGTCCTGTATCGATGCTCAGGGTATCCATCATCAGATTTCACTACAAGCATCCCCTGGCGAGGAACCAAGGCTTCGAAATAGCCTCGTTTGTATGAAAAACGCACTCTGACCCGAATTATTTGACCGCGAGTGTAGTTCCCGAGGAAAAAGCTATTTATTAACGAGTTTTAGGCGGACGCAGTCAGATGCAGAAAACTAGTAGTAAGTATTCTATACTCTTTTCAATCTCAGTGGATGCCTGTGACAGCTCGTAATTATAATTAACTTTACATAAACACTACATTGATACAAACCTAGACGACGTTCAGGAATTTTAATAATATGAATGTTCTGTTTTTAAATGCCTCGCTTGTGAGTACCTACCTATAGTAAAATAAGTGATTAAAATTTAGAAATACGACTTCACATGGATCATCCTAAAATGAACAGAGTATAGATTTTCTATATAACGCTCTCATATCTTATCTTATTTTACACATATCGTCTTGGATTTATAAACGTCGAACCCGGGCCTAACAATACGATAGCAGGGTACAGACAATATGGTTTTGACCGCCTAAAATCTCAGCCTAGTAGGTATGATCTGTGTATGAAAAAATATCCTTAGAACATTTGTTAGAGGCAGTTGTCCAGATAAATATATCGCTTGAAGACCAAATGGAGAAATTACCGCGTTCCGCACGCAAATGATTTGAATAAATTCTTAGAAGCCTCATAAAGTCCTGGGGTTGGTTGGAGCCATTATTTCATGAAAGCCACACCCCACGGGACGTAATGAATGTTCTTTTAACTTATTTCTTTACCGATTGACTAAGTTGACACAGAAATAAAAAATAAATTAAATTGAAAAATTAGAGTATTTTTTTGCTGTAATGTATTGGGAGATTTTAAACGATATGTCATATCAATATGATCAGGCTAACAGTGTTTTTTGGTGATTCAATGTTTTTAGCTGTTTCAATAAACAAGTTCAAACTTCTAATAATAAAACTTTGTACGGGCCATCAAATGCTTAACTGTTTCTTATTGCTGTCCGATAAATTTTGCTAATTCAGAAAAAAATGGTATTGATGGATAGGACGGATGATAATTAAAATTCATCCTCTAAGGGCCATTTGCACCAAAATTTGAACACTGGGTTAAGACATTAACTCGAGTTAAAATTACAGTTTTCTGTGTGATCTGATGTTTACTAACTCGAGTTAGTGTCGTAACACAGTGTTCAATTTTTAGTGTAAGGTGCCCTAAGAGATCCGTTTTTCAGTATTTTGTTCGAAAACCTAAGAAACGGAAAATCCAATAAAATAAAGAAAAAAAAACACTTTCATTTATTATGTATGCTGCGAGGGTTGGCAAAAAATTATTACGAACCGCGCTGCCATACTCAATAGGCTTATCAATTCATCCCTTAGCCCCTCCCTGGCTCGATCCCTGCACTGCGCGCGCGTCACTTACTCGACCGCCTCTGACGTAAACACTTCTATTTTCAAATTCGAACTTCGAATTTAGAACTCCGGTTGTGTTGTGTTCTGTGATAGTGAAGTCATGTGATTTTGGAACTGAAATGTAAGTATTATTTTCATGTTTTTTTATATGCATCGGCGAATAAGCTTTGCGAAATATATTTAGCAATGTTAGCGAATTAATATAGTGTGATAAATGGTAAAACGCCTCGCTATTAAGGGAAAATATTTTTTGTCATTTAATGCATTTAATTAATTACTGCCCGCAATATTTATAGAACTTACCATACTGTAAGAGCGCACATACGCGTTCTAGGTACTTGGTGAAAGTTAGGAGGACGCTTATAAGCGCTGCCGGTAGTAAATGCGATAATCGATAAATTCTGTGACTAATACAACCATTTATACAATGTAATAAAAATAACCAGTTGGTTCGCTTGTTATAAAAAACGACATGATAGTATAAATATATTATTTGGTTGTAGGAAAATAATATTGACGACTTTTTATCCCGGATTTAACAGTTAATAGTTGTTTAATCGGTGTTGTGGGTAAATAAGAGAGTAAAAAAAATCTTTAAAAAAACAAAAGTAAAAAAAGAACGCGAATCGAACGGTGGGCCTATGGTCGGACTTTTAATTCACCGCAGTAGGATGACAGGTTCAGTGTTGTCAGTTTTTGGTGTATAAAAAATAGTGATGTTCCTTACTGAATGAATGAAAAAATTAACGAGTAAGTAATGTAGTTCATTTGAGCGATTCACTACTTTGATATTACTATTTATTAATATAATTTTGGAGGGTTTCCAAAATGTGTAAGTAATCTATTTAATTACGTTAATTAAGGAAGTAACAAAATTTAAATACACTATTGTATAAAAAAGTGATCTGACGTTTTTTGTTTCGTTATATTCCTGTGATTTTTTAAGTATGACACTATCTTTACGAATTGAGCAGGTTCATTTTTTTGTGTTTTATTAATGCGGTTATTTATCTGCTTAGTCTGTGACTTACTCGTGTCTCATATTAACATTCTGTGGCATGCAAAATGATCAGCTAAATATAATAAAATAATACACTTAGCTAAGTACGTAATAATCATAAAATATTTAGTTCGATCTTTGATCAAATCATTCATGAGGTGAACGTGGCAAGCACTATTAAATTAAATGTGGTATCATTATTTCACAGAATGACATTTGGCCATGTCATTTTACTGCAGTGAATTAAAAGTCGGACTTTAGCAAAGATGTATTCCGCGAACTATATCGTTATCTAAATAGGGTTGACGTCAGCGGCTTGGTCGTGTCGAGCGCTTAAATTATGTCAATTTCATCAAGTTTTGTCAGTTTTCAAAAATCGTTTTTTGCGTTATGCAACTTCTCTTTGGCCCTTGTTTTGTTATAATGGCGAATTGCTATAAAACATCTAGAAAATACACTTAAATAAGGGATATAAAAACGTATTTTACGGACAGTGAAACGTATTTTAAGAACTAAGACCTACGCCGTCGTAGCACCGTGTAGAGCTCTACCTCTACGAAACTAACGGTACAGCCTTCTCATTTATTTACCTTTGAACTTTGCGATATTACATTACCATGAGTTAAATATTTTTTATTTATTTAATATTATATTTTTATTAAATAGCGTAATATGTTTTAAGAGGTAACCTATCTCAAAGTCTAAAACTGTTAGTCCGAATTTCGTTTCGACAAAAACTATTCGAATTGTTATGATTTGTCCGATGACAGGTTTCGTAAATTTTTTTCTTCACCATTTTACGTTTAGTAAAAGTATCGTTTGTCCGAAAAACTTTTCCCGTCTCATTTACTTGCCCTATGAATTGTTACGTATTTTGTTTATTAGCCCATTTTTTATTTAACCAATGATACTTTTGGCACTGCATACGTTTAGACAAATTTTCAGTTTACTTTTTAACGCTATCCTAAGTTATTTTTCGACAGACTTTCCGCTGTTATATATTATCGCAAACACTAAAAATGGCAAACGTTTTTTAGTGTTTCAGATAGGTAAGCATTTTTTATAGTATCAATTATTTTTATTCATACCGTTTTTCTACCTAATTTTAATGAAAAATGTAAAGCGAGCGAGCGAAGCGAGCGAGCAAGATGGGTCTGGGCAGAAGCGACTCGGATAGGTTAGGTTAGAAGGCTAAGGCGGGAGCGAAGCGTAGCGAAGCTCCCGCCTTAGCCTTCGAGGTTATTTTTTTGTCGTCCCTAAAAAAAACATGCTTGCTTTATGCAAAATATTTACATTTATTTATTGTTGCTTGTTTATTACAATTAGAGTATGGTGAATCAACAAAAGGTATAAGACATATTTTTGTCATCGTGAGATAAACATTTCCAGTACCTTATTAGGCAGTTAGGTACCTACTTAACACCTACATAAAAAAAAAAAAAAAAAAAAAAATCGGATCGTTACATCGGACAAATGAAATAAAAGTCAATTAAAAAAAGTCGAATTATTAATAAACCGAAAGGTTACATGGGGTAACTGATACTTCGGACAAATGAAATTTATGGAAACATATAATTTGTCGAATGATCAAAAAACCGACACAATAAATGCCGAATTGTAAGAATTCGAAATGAATTTTCGGACAAATGAAAATAAAATAAAACGAAATTTGTCGAATAGTTTTTGTCGAAACGAAATTCGGACTAACATTTTTAGTGGTTCAGATAGGTAACCGTTTTAAGACCTATCCAATGATACCGCATTCGATGTCGAAATGTAAAATAAAAAATGTACATTTGCTTTACCTATACATGTATGGGAGGAACCGAAAAAATAACGTTTTTACATGATTTTATTTTACAACTTTGTCGACATCATTTGAATGTCTTAATATGTCCAAATTACAGATTTGGAGAACCAAGAGAGTCTCTGAAAACCGCGGATTGATGGACAGACAGACAAACCAACAAACTAACTATAAGGGTTCCTTGTTGACTACGGAACCGTAAAAAAACGATATTTCATACTTATTGTACACGTAATAACTGAGGATTTCGTACTAATTTTAATTTACTATAGTCAAAACATATTAGCTCCTACGTAATTTAAGTAGTTTTGTTTCCTTTTAGTATAATTGTTAATTGGGAATTATGTTTAACGTGTTTATATGTCAGTCTGTCTGTGATGCACAAACAAATGATGGAGCGATTTGGCAGCATTTTTTCAGGAGAGCTCGTTTAATTGGTATGTTTTCAGCTTCAAATTCAGATTTTTTCTCGAAAATTAATTTGTAGGATTTTTTATTTTTCGGAAGCTGTTATGCTGGAGCTGTTTTTGGTAAAAAACATAATTTAACAAAAATGACAAAATAAACATTTTTTGTTTCTTTACGTTGGTTAGGTTATGTTTGTTTCATAAGCGATATCGAAAAACGAAGTTATTTTAAGTAAATACTCGTATTGCATTCGGAATGGTTAAAATTTGGAATATTGATCAATTTGGAATTTTGACTGCAGCGTTATGTACCTACCCTTTTTTAAGGTACTCTTAAGTTTTATGAAATCTGTTAAGCCGTTTGAGAGATCCCAGCTCTGAAAGTAGGGGTCCCTATTACATCGGCAGCAAAAACAATCCCGTCGGAGTCCAGGGGCGTTATTCTCTCAAAAACAACGGACAGGCGGACGAACGAGCGAAATCGCAGCGGCGAGTTTAAGTAGTCCCGTCAGTGCAAATAAAACACATTTACGCGCGTGCATTTTCAATCAAGCAGCCTTATACGTTTGATCTATCGACAGAAACCATGCTGTTAAATTAAAAATGCACGCG
The DNA here is from genome assembly GCA_963966035.1 of Acleris laterana. Classification (NCBI taxonomy): domain Eukaryota; kingdom Metazoa; phylum Arthropoda; class Insecta; order Lepidoptera; family Tortricidae; genus Acleris; species Acleris laterana. The sequence continues at coordinate 9,793,720 of OZ014438.1, forward strand.
CTAAAATATATTTTGTTCGCACTGACGGGACTACTTAAACTCGCCGCTTGGACATTCACTCATCCGTCCGTCCGACCGTTGTTGTTGAGAGAATCATTACCCAGCTAATCAGCTGTTACGTTTACCCGTACGAGTATCAAGTGGCTAGGGACTCGTCATTGATACATATGAATTTTGGCTTAAAATCGCTTGCTTTTGACTATAAAAATATGTATCATGCTTTGTAGTATCAAGGCCAAGAATCTCTAAATATCATTGCGGACAGACGGACAGACCCAAGAGACGGACAGGGTGAAACTGTGAACGTTAATTTTATGTTTAAGTATAATGTATGTAACTGTCATCTTCCATAATCACTATCACTACATAGTATAAACCAAAGTCGATGTCGTGTCTGTCTGTATGCTTAGATCTTTAAAACTACGCAACGGATTTTGATGCTGTTTTTATAAGATAGAGTGATTCAAGAGGAAGGTTTTTATGTATAAGTAATAAATTCTGTTTTATGGACGGGTGTTACAGAAAACTCAGATAAACCGAAGCGAAGCGAGGGCGGGTCGCTAGTTTAACTCTAAAATCATCTCATATATAAGTCTCACTTTCACAATGTGTCTTATTATACCTACAACATGAGCATTAGAACAAATTAATCATCAAGTTTTGATTTTAAGGACATCTAGTTTCTAAATTAATGTACTCTTCAAAGTGATTATAAATATTGTCCGTTTTAAAGAGATTTTGAAATTTTAGTGTTAGATTTTAGGTCAATTAAGGTTATATAATGTTTTCTATTTATTTATATACGTATCCTTTATTACACAAAAGAGTAACATACAAAAAACGTAATGCCCTAAGGCATTAACATTTGAATAAAGCAGTGATTGTAGAGGCAGTATTTATAGACTCAAATGTTGGATTTCGTGTCTAAGACGAAACCTGTTGGCTTATTGTCTAACGGACTTGCGATCGCGAACGACTTCAAAGTGGAACAATTGCTTTAATTTTCTATGCATACTCGCCTTGAGACTGTCAAAATGAAAACAAAGTGAAAGTGCGATAGGCAGCCAGATGCGTGGAGTCAAATTAAAAAAATAACAAACATTATTTTTTTTAAGTTCTCCAATAACTTCGCGGTAGGTCCCAGCTGAGGGTTTTCAACTTTATGAACTTCATCTTAGAGTATGCGGGTACTTGTGAAACCATATTGTACAGTCAACCAAAAAAGTGGATTAAGTGGTTTAACCCCTAATTGTGACTTTGGTATGCATAATAAGGTTGAGATAATGTGTCAAGAAATGACGCTTTATTTTTATTAACTTCTTTTGGGTACTAACTTTTTGTTTGATTATTCAAGTTTGAGAGCTTAAGCACTAGGGTGTTTCACATTGGTATGGAAGAAAAATAATATCATATTTTTTGCAGATTGTGCTTACGCCCTAACTCTTTATAATGTAAAAAATTAAAATGTCGAGTTTCAATGTGAAAGGACAACATTTAGAGTTTGCACAAATTGACCACTTGGGTAAATAGGACCAAGAATGCGAGCAAATTCATAAAAACTTGCAAAGTTAGATAAATTAAACACCCTATTATGCACAATATTAATTTATTAGTTTAGTTTAGTTAGCTTATTAATTTCATAAAAACATAACATAACTTTGTATTACATTTCAAAATCAAAAGTATCAATAATATATAAGCAATGTAAATTTCGCAACAGCTAATTTAATCGAAAGCAAATCCAGGAAATTAATTTGAAATTTTAATGTGTCATTAAATGATTTACCTTTTTTATTTTGTTTTGCAACAAAAACCCTTTTACGTTTCATCTATCGGCAGAAACAATGCTGTTAAATTGAAAATGCACGCGCTAAAATATATTTTGTTCGCACTGACGGGACTACTTAAACTCGCCGCTTGGACATCACTCGTCCGTCCGTTCGACCGTCGTTGTTTAGAGAATCACTTCCAAGTTCTAACCACATTTTGAATTTATTTATGAGTTCCCGATCCCGATATTTCGCCGACCGCGACGGGTTGCGTTCGACGAAATATCGGGAATTAAATTTGAACTGCAGTAGAAACCCGTTTATTATTAAACTAGTGGCCCGCCTATATATAAATATATACAGGGTGTCCCAGAAACCAACGTCAACCCGCCTAGGGCTGATAGAGCAGCTCATAAGCTATCGACTTAACCCCCATGTATGTTCAGCAATTGTTATTAGTTTCCGAGATATTAATCGTTTTCATCGGATTTTTTGTCATTTTTCCTTATGTCCGTGATACGAGAAACCCCTAAATTCATGTATTTATACACTTTTTTTTTTCAGTGTTTTCTTGCAAGATTAGAATCACTGTGAAATAAGGAAGTTTTTAAAGCTACATGCCATTTTTTTTTTCATTACAACTTTTTGAGTAAGTACACAAAGTTTATTTTTCCATACTAGGTGAAAAACAAACGCGGGGTTCCCTTAGTATGGAGAAAGTAACTCTGTGCGTTTACTCAAAAAGATGTAATGAAAAAAAAATGGCATGTAGCTTTAAAAACTTCCTTATTTCACAGTGATTCTAATCATGCAAGAAAACACTGTAAAAAAAGTGTATAAATACATGAATTTAGGGGTTTCTCGTATCACGGACATAAGGAAAAATGACAAAAAATCCGATGAAAACGATTAATATCTCGGAAACTAATAACAATTGCTGAACATACATGGGGGTTAAATCGATAGCTTATGAGCTGCTCTTTCAGCCCTAGGCGGGTTGACGTTGGTTTCTGGGACACCCTGTATACATATATTTATACCTCCCTCTTGAATCACATTATCAATTTATGAAAACTGCATTAAAATGCGTTGCGTATTTTAAAAGATCTAAGCGTACATACAGAGCGACAGATGACGGGAAGGGACTTTGTTTTATAGTATGTAAAGAAGTGCAATGAAACTCGTGAATATTAAAAGTGATAGTTTAAGAAAGTTTATAGTTGAATCAGGTACCTACTTAACATTGCTATTGTTTTTTCATCGTCAGCTAGTATTGTATACTTATTTAAAAAATACGTAATTTTCTCTTTTCTCTTTTCTCTTTTTCTTTTGTTGAATATATTTTTATATATCTTTTAACTTGTTAAATGATCAGTTTGCTCTATAAAATTTAATTATCACTACATAGTATAAAACAAAGTCGCTTCCCGCTGTCTGTCCCTATGTATGCTTAGATCTTTAAAAGTACGCAACGGATTTTGAAGCGGTTTTTTTTAATAGATAAAGTGATTCAAGAGGAAGGTTTTTATGTATAATAGATACTGTTTTATGCACGGGTTTTACAGAAACCGAAGCGAAGCGAGGGCGGGTCGCTAGTAATTTATAAGTCACAATTTATTTACAAGTCGTTGTCCTGTTCCCGTAGCCTAAATCATCGTTTGGGACGAGGTCAATTTCCCAACTTACTTTACGTTACTTATAAAGATAAATAAAATCAGGCAGATCAGGCGCTGTGGTACAGTCAAGGTTAAAAATAAATATCTGCACAAATTTACAAAAATATGTCCATTTAAACCATATTCTCATGGTAATAAGGTCTGTGTACATATATTTGAGACTTTGTGGTGCATTGTTGGTGACCTTGAGTGTTCGGTCACGAGCGTTAATTTGGGACCCATTTCAAGAAAAATATGTTTGAAGTCATCAATGTCATTAGAGATGTCGAGTCATTTGTAACTTTTAGGAAACTCGATCTTATTGTTGTAGAATGTCAGATTGACTTTGACCTAAGGTGGGTACCAAATTAAATCTCGTGACTGTACACTGTGTAGGATTTGAATCCTAAAAAATAACGTCGTATCTACATTGTAATTTAATTTTAAAAATGACATAAAACGATGTCATTATAAAGTCACGTCAACACTCAATAGACATATTAAGTAGGTACATAATTGTTAAATATTAGTGTTGACTTTTACTGACCAAGTTCAACAGAGGCTCAACTGTTAACATCCATGACTCAACTCCAGCATAGATCCTTCAATTAAAGATTATGGCCACTTTTTACCATCCGACGGTATTTTGGCTGCCACTTTGAACTTTATTCCACTGTAAGTAGCCAGCAAAACTGCCGGTGATAAGAGATGGGAATAACCGAAAGTAACACCTTTCAATGTGTTATCGTGACTTAATTATAATTCCCATTCGTCCGCTGGCGTTAAATTAATTCAATATTGAAAACTATAAACATTCGTTAATGTCGAATTTAATTTTCACTTACTTGTGAAGTCGTTAAAGTTCCTATTAATGGGTTTCGGACACGGAGATTGGAGTTAATTTCTAACGCTGAGAGTCGACGGAGAACACAAGCATACAATCTTGGTAAATATTCAATTTTATGTTTTAAATTTAGGCTTTAAAAACGACTTGTGGATGGGCACACTCTTTTCTCAATGGCCGGCCACGCAGCTGCAATACCTCTCCTGGTGTTGCAGGCGTCCATGGGCAGCGGTGATCACTTCACATCGCTTACCCCCTCTAGCATAAAAAAGGTTAATAGCAATAACTATTGAATAGACAGAATCTCATAATGGCGGCTTTTACTATCAGAATGGATGAGTCTTACAGCCAATTTTCATCAAACAAGCTTTCTTTAAACCAGTCTAACACAAAAATCAAGTTTTGTTAAACGCAACTGTTGCTAACCGTTATGAACCCTAAATGATCATTCAAATGCCATATTGAATTTGATTACTGTCATATCTTTAGTGACACTCAAGTTTAAGACAAATCGATTGACATCAGAATCATGAAAATCGACCCATGCCTTTAGTTTCTAGAGCGCCACAAAGGAACAAACATACCTACATAAATATACATATATGTATAAACAGAGCTGATAAACACATTATTCTCCTCCTTCAGCCGTCGGTTGAAAAATCTAGTCCGAATTGCTCCATCCGATTGGGAGGTGTGATCCCACAGACCGACACACAGATACTCGGCCTTCTGTGCGTATAAATTACATGTTTTGCGTGTCTCCTTAGCCGTACTGATGGAAGGCACTAAACTATCGCAGTCTTAGAAAAACTTGGAAAATAGTTGGTGGCTAACAACAAATTCGGCGCATTAGACTGCGTACTTAACCAGCAAGCTCGGTGGCTCTACGAGTAAGGGCCGTATTCATAAACTGATCTCGACTGTAATACTCGTCTCAAGATGCGTCAAAAATGACAATTTTATGACATTTTCTATGACCCTTACAAACACAACAAACAAAGTAATCTCCTGGCGTTAACGTTTTTTACCCTCTGAAACAAGTCAGATTTGCACGAGTTTTATACTCGGCGTCAAAAAAATCGGCACTTTCCTAAAATTCGTTTCAAGCGATTATTACTCCTAAGATACAGTAAGTGTATGTTGTAGACGTAATTAAAGACTATCCCCCTTATTCATAAATGAACAATGAACCTACTTTAGTTTAGGTATTCTGTCATAATGACAGATAAGCACAGAGCATATTTCAAGCACACTTGATTCAACGTTTCCGAGTATGTTATAAATGTTTGCTTTGACGTATCTTGAGACGGGTATCTCAGCTCAGATCAGTTTATTAATTGATACCTTCCTAATCATGAGTGTCTGGTAAAATAGAGACCAAGTGTTTGCATCGATAATACAACTTAAACCGACGTGTATCGATATAGCAATTAACGTCTAGATCTAATGAGGTACACGCTTCAAGAAGCAAATCGTCAGATTAAAGAATAAGCGAAAGTTTCGCAAACCACCAGATTAACTCATAGATTAGGCGTTTAAATATAATACTAGCTTTTAAGTCAGAATTCTGAGAACAACGTCACTAATCCCAGCAGTTTGCGTCAGACAGTAGCCGGTAGCCGGACCGGTCACTCTGATGTTTAACAAAAACATTTAGTTTTTCTCTCTTCTCGAAAAACAGGTAATTATGTGGGGATAATCTGTTCCTTTGTGTTATGGGCCCGGTGGGATGCAGTGAGGCAAATAATAGATAATAAGAGAGAAGTCAGCAAAAAAGGTTTTTATGTTTGGGTTGTCAGCATTCTTCGCATTGTTGTTACGCAGCTGGTGTTTATACGAGTTGTCGAAACGTTGACCTTAGTAACAATTAATAGATCACAATTGCGGAAATAAAATATAAACATGGATAAACTGGACGATGTTTCAGCTTTTGTACGCTTCCCGGTTGTGTTTTGCGGTTGAATTTAAAAATCGTACGATTGCTTTTCAATACGTTTGCTTACAAATTATAATAGCATGCAAAGATATTCAAGCCGATATATACCTACTTGTAGCATTGTGCTGATCCTATTTTTAACCCTGACGCAAAAAGAGGGGTGTTATATTATTAGTTTGACAGCTAGAGTAATTCCCATTTCCAACCTCACCTCAGGTTGGAAAATCATAGTGCCATCTTGTTGCCTGCCTGAAGTTGGATAGTGGGAATAAAATGTAATATTATATTTTATATATATATATATATATATATATATATAATATAATCATGCAAATACACGAATGAAGTGACTGTTAAAGTACCTATAGTGGTAGCCGGGATATTCTCTGTGACTGTACCCTATTCAGTACAGGTTGGACGATGGGAAGAATTTTTTTTTATTCTAAATTAACAAAGTTATGCCCCCTATCCAGCCCGAGGCAGGTTGGAAGATGGCACTATGATTTCCCAATATTCAACCTTAGTTGGATGCTCACCATCCAAGATGACACTCATTTCCCAATATCCAACCTGAGTTGGATGGTGAGGTTGGAAGATGGCACTATGATTTCCCAATATTCAACCTGAGTTGGATGGTGAGGTTGGAAGATGGCACTATGATTTCCCAATATTCAACCTTAGTTGGATGGTAAGGTTGGAAGATGACACTGTCATTTCCCAATATCCAACCTGAGTTGAATAATAAATAAATAAATAAATAAATATCAGGAGACAATGTCACACCAATTGACCTAGTCCCAAACTAAGCTCAAGGCTTGTATTATGGGTACTAGACAACGATATAAATACTTATACAGAGAAATATATACTTAAATATATAGAAAACATCCATGACTCAGGAACAAATATTCGCGCTCATCACACTAATATCGGCCCTTACCGGGATTTGAACCCAGGACCGCTAGCTTCGTAGGCAGGGTCACTACCAACTAGGCCAGCGCGTCGTCAAATGGTTGGGGAATCACGTGTTTGTGTGTATCTGACAGTGGTACTCTTAAACGATTTGGATGCAATTTTTTTCTCTGAAGAAGCTTTTCTAGCGGTGGTTTTTAATTAGGTTTTATTAAAATCTGTTGGGCCGTTTAAGAGATATCACATCTCAAAAAGGGGTATCGGGGATATTTAAAATAGTTATTGTAAAATTTCCCATTAAATTAACAGGCAAAATACTTATTCGATATAAATAAACCACTTCGATTACGATTTTCTGAATAGCTAATAATTTCAGTATACTCTGAGAGGTTTTAGATGAGAATATCCACCGAATGGATAGAAAAATATAGTCAAAGGAAATGCTTAAATCGATCAAGGATTCGTTAAAAGGTTGGCGTATAAAACATATTACAAACTAGTAGCTAGTTTTTACCGCGTCAAGACCTAGGGGTTATATGGTTTTTATTTTTTATTTATTTATTTATTTATGAAATTTCTTGCATATGGAATTTGGGTGCAAAATCATGCAGATACATTTGCCAGAGAGTTGTGTAGTCTCACCAAACCCTGCCTTTACGACATCTTCTTTCTTCTTACGATCTTATCGTACCTACAGAGAGAAAGAACGCGGGAAGCGACTATGTTTATACTAGTAAAGAAGATATTATAGATCTGGGATCTGTTTTGTACCTACAATTTTCTTTATTGTTCTCTTATTCACAAAATGCGTTGAAAAGTGTACTTGCGGTAGATTAGATCTAATTAATCCCATACAGTTTACGTACCCTCGGTGCTCTGCCATGCTTCATCAGTCGACCACCGTCCGACCTCAATAACGCTTTAAAATATTAGTATCATATTTCGATAGTGTAATGCGCATTTTATAATCATCGACATTTCTTAATTACGTATCGTTATCGTCTGCCGGTCAGCGGATGTATTAAGATTGTGGTCATATAAGTGAATAAACGTGGATATAACATCTGTCACTTTTTGACCTGTATCTGTATCAAAAGTGCGAGAGTGTCGGGTGCTTTATCGACCGTGATAAAGGCGACCATAATATGATTAATATGGAACTTTTCACTACATAGTATAAAACAAAGTCGCTTCCCGCTGTCTGTCCCTATGTATGCTTAGATCTTTAAAACTACGCAACGGATTTTGATGCGGTTTTTTTTTAGTAGATAGAGTGATTCAAGAGGAAGGTTTTTATGTATTATAAATTTTGTTTTATGTACGTGTGTTATAGAAAACTCAAATAAACCGAAGCGAAGCGAGGGCGGGTCGCTAGTAATAGATAAAATAAGGTTATCGAGACTTTGCTGTACGAAAGTCGGACGATGCAGTACAGATATTGGATTATCGGTAATTAAGCCCGCAACGGGTACCCGAGCCGGTGCAGATAAGTGCAGTAAAAAGGTGACGTATTCATATCACTTATGTTGGGTTCCTATATTCAAATCGCGGATAGATAAGGCTTACTTCGGGTTGAAATTTGACATTTGCCCATACAGAATGTGTCAAATTTTAATCCGAAGTAAGCCTATCTGTCCGCGGTTTTGAATATAGGAACCCGACATTATTATATCTATAGCCAAAATCAGGGAGTGAAAACCGGTTTATTTTCCGTAGCGGTTAAAGCCACACTATGAGAGCCTAACCCATAATAAAGGTTACGCTCACAGGGAGCGAAATGCATTTACCGGTTAGAGAGCGCTCCTTCCGTGTGAGCCGAGACAAGGGTGAATGACGGAAGCGCTCTCTAACCGGTTATAACCGGTAAATGCATTTCGCTCCCTGTGAGCGTAACCGTAACCGTAATCCGTTGGAACGTAACCCAAATAATTAACCGGTTTAACCTAAATAAATACCGGTTTATTTGTAACCGGTTACAATCCCTGGCCAAAATGCATTACGCTAACTAGTGTTTCTATTTGTTTCGTTTTCTTAGAGTTCCGTAGCCATACGATAAAAACGGGTTCTATCACTAAGACTCCACTGTCTGTCTGTCACCAGGCCGTATCTCATGAACTGTGATAGCTAGACAGTTGTTTTCACATTTTATTTCTGTTGCCGCTATAACTACGAATACTATAAACAGAATAAAATAAATATTTAAGGGGGGCTCTCATACAACTAACGTGACTTTTTGACCTTTTTTTGGCTCGATATTAATAACGGAAACAGGTAGACGCTTAAAATATTCAGAGAATATTTAGTTGTATGTTCATTTTAAAAAGTAATAATTAAAATAAAATAATATAATTTTAAGGTGCACTCCCATACAACTTTTTTTTTTATAGATGTATAATTGTACGGAACCCTTCGTGTGCGAGTCGAACTCGTAATTGGCCAGTTTTTAACTAATCGTGTCACTGGTAGATAAGACGTGATGGTGGTAAAACGTTATTGCTTTTTAGATGTTATCGTATTATCAACGTTTTGATAGCTCTTATTTACTTGACAGTAATGGTGGCTGAGTTAATAATACGGTTACATGACAAAAGCAATATCGGTTGATCGAGAAGAAAAGTGTCGGGGAGCCAAACCCGACGGTGTTTATGAAGATGAAATGCTTTAATCTGTTGTCAAACGCTGGTCAATACCATTTATTTTTGATGGATTTTAGAACCACATGTAATACAGTCAATTTTGTTAGTCTACCTGAAAACTTGTTTTCTCCTTTAATTGGAAAATAATACCATTAAAAATGGGCAAAATAAGAGTAGTGTTTGACGACGTCGAATTTTTTGGCATTTTATGCTCACTTGGATAACATATATTTTCTCTAAGTATTTTTTTCTCAAGGATAACCATTTTTGTCTAATAATAACGATTCCATGTATTTGAAACAATCCGATTCCTAAAAACGATAGATCTATTTAGTTTATCTAAACACATTTCACATTGACATTGGCATTCTACAGTGAAATTATTTTCTCCGATAGTAAACAAGTTCAACGAGGGGTTAATAAGGTTATCGTTCAGTTAATGCTGTCGTGTCCTCCCACGGAAAGACACATCTAGTACTATATGAATTGTATTGCATTTCCAACCTTATTATAACCCTTGAGAGTTTAATTATGATTTTATAAAATAATTGAACTTGTGCCTTTTCTCTGTACGAGAGCAGAATGTTACTCACGATTAATGATACAAATTAAATATTACGATAACATAATCATAACTGCCAATGCTAGCAAAAAACTGTAATTTGACACTTTGGCCTCTATTCTACAGCGCAGGGTTCCACCACAGCAGAGCTTAACGGTTCGTAAATTACGTCAAAATTGCGTCAAAAACGGCGCCATACTGTAACTATGACCCAGTCTTTTGTTTACTCAACTGTACCTAAGTATTGTACGCGTCGGTGTGGCCGATCCTTAAAGGTGCCACCACACCCGCTGCTTAAAATACGAAGACGGTACAGAATCGCAGTAACGCATCGCTGCTCGGACGGACATGGCGAAACTATAAAGATTCCTAGTCTGACTACGGAACCCGAAAAAGCTCCTCCAATTGAACTATTTGGAGGTCTGGGTCTAAGATGCGTAACGCTACCGTCAGTGATTTAAATATAATGACCGAATGTAGATTGAACTACCGTACAGTCAACCAATTTGATTCCTAGGCCACTTTGGACTATGTTAAAGTGACGTTGTCAACCAAAACGTAAGAGACTCCCTATGTTTTGGTTTACAACGTCACGTTGACAAAGCCCATAGTGGCCTAGGAATCAAATTGGTTGACTGTACCTACCGACGGCAGACGTGATAGATCGTCAGCTTTTGTCAATCCTATACATTGCACCTTGTGTTTTGTTTGATAAGAATCTATTTTCTCTTTAATTATCTCAAAAACAACTATTTTTAATTCTCCTCTACATAAAGACAACAAAGTTTTTAAGTATACATTGACCTAGCGATGATTTAATATATATTTAACGTCAGGAGGGATTAAACACTCCATGCATATACATACATAAACTCACGCCTTCATTTCCACAGTGGGGAAGGCAGAGCTTACCAACAACTATAAAAACTTGTTGATAATTCTGTAACTATATTCAACTGGTAAAACCATATTGCTTTGGACTGTTCTCGTATTGCTATGAACTCGGCTGCCATTCATCATCGTCATTTAAATTTCATTTCTTGTGACAAACCTTGGCCTTCCCAAGTTTTCCCACAAGGACCGGTCCTGTGCCCTACATACTATTATCTACAATTTGCTTTTACCAAGTAGAATAGGTCCCCAGATGTAGTATTTTTCTTGTTTTCTCAGTAGTCTTATAAGCTAGTTGAGAAAGCAAGATAATAATACTACTTACGGCCGATTATTACTTCGGATAAAAATTTGAAACATTTTATACGGAAAAATAACAAGTTTTAACCCGAAGTGGGCCTTATCTATCCACGGTTTGAATATAGGGTTCGGCCATTGTCCGTCAAAATACTAAGTATGTCGAATAGTTATCCACTAGGTACGTCTGTAAACCTATTGAACCGGATGTTTGCATTTTTGCGTACGTTTGTGTAGATTTTGCAAGTAAACGACTATCGCAACTGACTTTAAACCCGGCCTTCCCCAGCGGTGCACGTTTCGCATGCGCACGTGGTGGGTATAAATTCGTTACGTGTTGTTCGCGGTAATGATATATATTTAGAGGTAGATAACCCGGGTCTATATCGTGTGCCTTATTATTAATTTTTAGTCATATAACGTGTTTTAAGTCATTCTTTCAAACTGTTACTTTTGCAAGATTGTTATAAATCGTATCTAACCTAACGTAGCCGTGTCTACACGATAGATGTTTAAAAAAATCTGAAATGTTAACGATTCCAGCGATATAAAAATTATGACTATCAATAAATATGTCAACAATGACATTATAACTTAAAAGAGTATGGGAAACACCGGGCTCCCAGATAGCCCTACAGTGGTAGACACACGTACCTACAGTCGACGCCATAAATATGTTTACACTTTAGTACCTCGTCACTTTACCCGCTATGATAATTTCAAATGGCAGTTTAAACATGACGCTAAATAGACAAGGTACTAAAGTGTAAACATATTTATGGCGTCGACTGTACCAGATGCCAGTGATGCCGCCTAGAACAATTTTTCCACGTGGTTCACGTGTGTAGTGTGTACGTAGCATGCGCTGAAAGTAGGGTTACCATCCGTCCGAATAAGTCCGAAAATTTCCGGATTTTAATTTGTCTGTTTAAAAAAAAAGATGGAATATGATTAATAAAACTACATATTAAATGCCTAGAATACCTCTGAAACTAAGTGAATAATCTTTCCATTTTGTGACGCTTTTTGTCAGGTCTTTTCAAATTGCTAAATGGTAACCATCGATGGTAACCTTAGCTGCAGGTCCCAACCAAGCTCCTGTCATTTATTTATAACCCCCAATGCAAAAAGCGAGGAGTCAAGTGGGTTCTTAGCTAGGTTTGATGAAGCTTCTTAGCTAAGCTGCCTGTGCCGTGTTACTTAGTTACCAGTTCTGAAATCAGTTAAAAATGTCCAGCGTTTTACCGATTAAGGGATTGTTTACGAACACGCGGGCGTCGAGCGTAGCGATGGGCGGTGCGGTCTGCACTAAATTCAACCATATGGCGTTGTATAAAATGGTTTACGGTGAAGCGGTTTTAAACGCGTTTGCTTCAAATACAGGATGGCATCGATGGTCCACCGCGAATGGAGCTACTCTCTACGCCACGCACCAAAGTTTCAAATCACTTTACATCTCTAATGACATTGACGACTTCAAGTATATTTTTTTTGAAATGGGTCCCAAATTAACGCTCGTGACCGTACCTATAGTATTTGAACTAAAACGATTAAAAATATAAACTTTAATATAATTAATTTTGCACTATTGAAATAATCGCGAATAGGACATTATTTTTCAAACAGTTCACAGACCAAATTAATTTCAAATAAATCAAGAAACAATGGCACAAAGCATAACAAAAAGACGTTTTGTTAATAAAGAAACATTAAGCGGTCACACGCATCAAGTGTACTTTCTGTTCAAAGCACTCCATCCCTGTGGCCGTTCAACTAACTACAAGGGTAATATAATCGGGTCGCCTTGTTTGTAAATTAGTACGAACAGTGACCCGATTTCATTGCTTTTGATAGTAGAACAATAAAAATATAAGTAGCACTCGTCTTTATAATACTTTGTACGGCAAAGATGTCAGTAACAAAGCTTTATAGAAACAATTGTAGCGTTTCTATACATTTTCTTGTTTTCGAGTGCTCTTGTGGTTTCTTATTTTTAATTCGTGTGAATCTTTTTTAATGGTTTTGTTATTTTTCAGTTGGCCAAAATGGAAATGCAGTCGTTGCCGACTTCTTCGAGTAAGTATTAAAAAGATGTCGAATTTAATAGATAAGTCAAAATAAAACACCACGTTTTTTATGTGAAGAGTTCTTTAAGGCGGCATTCCAATGTGGCGCACGGAACCTACCTACCTACGCACGCACGAGCTGCACAGTGCACACGGAAGTCACTTGGATCAAAATTGGTTTAGGCGCGTCCCTGACGTCACTGTCTGCGTGTGCCGCTGTAGGGATATCTACATAAGTTTTGATCGGTACCTAACGATTTGATTCCCACGTATGTCTGCGTAGCGTACGCCGCTGTGGAATTCCGCCTTTATCATTGAACTAGCGACCCGCCCTTGATTCGCGAATAACCCAGAATTTATGTAAAAATGAAGACCCTGACTGACTGCAATGTCAACGCACAGCCCAAACCGCTGGCTCTGGAGATTGAGAGTCTTATGAGGTCTATGGGTGCACTAAGATAGGATTTCCGAAAATTTACCCCTACGGGAAGAAATAGGGGGAGTAGCGGGAAAGTAATTCAACGCGTACGAAGTCGGGCGTCCACTAGTTACATAAAATAAAAACCATTCTCTTGAATAACTTTATCTATTGATAAAAAGTCGCACTAAAATCCGTTGCGTAGTTTGAAAGAGCCGAAGCGCACATTCAGAAGGACAGTCGGCGGGAAGCGACTATTTTATACTACCTATAGTACTAGCGAGCCGCCCTCGCTTCGCTTCGGTTTATATGAGTTTTCTGTAACACCCGTACATAAAAAAGAATTTATTATACATAAACACCTCGCATCAAAATCCGTTGCATAGTTTTAAAGATCTAAGCATACATAGGGACAGACAGGCCGACAGCGGCAAGCGACTTTGTTTTATACTATGTAGTGATGATGTAAAGAAGATGCGGGTCAAATAAGCCAAATTGACGTTGCGTTGCGCGGTTGCTGTCGAGTCGGTGGAACAAAACCGTACACGAGCGTGATAACGAGATCTCCACAAAACACCGTGCCACCTCATTACGCATTCCCTGCCGTCCCTTTGTCCAGGTCTCTCAGGCGCTTTATCTTTTGTTTTAAACGCAGCCCGCATTTTGAAAAAAAGCACATACGCAGAGGCACTGAGCATTGTGAAGCGACGCTTAAATCGCGTAGCTGTCATAAAAATCCATGATTTTTAAATATGTGGTAGTTATTATAAAAGAAAGGCTGGTTCGTATCCGTTTTAGGGTTCCGCACCTCGATAGGAAAAAGCGGAACCCTTATAGGATCACTTTGTTGTCCGTCCGTCTGTCAAGACCCTTTTTCTCAGGAACGCGTGGAGGTATCAAGCTGAAATTTATATCAAATAATCCGGTCTACTGTCCCTTGGAGCTGCCGTTTATGCCGCAAGTTTCCGCAAATTTTCGAAACCAGCAAGGGATTCAAAAACTTCCCGTGAACTCAGAATCTTGAAATTTGGTACGAAGCAACGTCTTACAGCACAGACAAAGGAAAAATTGCGAAAACCGTGAATTATTATATTAGTTACATCATATACCTAGTAAAAATCACTACATAGTATAAAACAAAGTCGCTTCTCGCTGTCTGTCCCTATGTATGCTTAGATCTTTAAAACAACCCAACGGATTTTGATGCGGGTTTTTTTAATAGATAGAGTGATTCAAGAGGAAGGTTTGTATGTATAATAGATTCTGGTTTATGTACGGGTGTTACAGAAAACTCACATAGACCGAAGCGAAGCGAGGGCGGGTCGCTAGTATTTTTAATAATTTTAAAGTAGGTACCCCTTTCCTCATGAACGCGTAATAGTAATTCATATCAAGGTTTGTACGGAACTTTCGGTGCGCAAGTTCGACTCGCACATGGCCGTTTTTTTTTTATTGTTACTGAATATTTACTTGGAAAGGAAAGCGTAGACCTAGTTTTTCATAATGTCTACAACATATTCAAAATTCGTAAAAAATTGACTAAGTTTAGGCCCCTAAACAGTGCCAGGGTTGTATGATTTAATTTGGCCCTTGTGCAGGGTCCGTCCGAGTCGCTGCCACCTCCTTATCATTACACCGCCCAGCAGCAGTGTTCGCATTGTTGTGTTCCGGTGTATGATAAGGCAACTAGTTTACTAGCATAGAGGCATTTCACCTCAGGGTTGGCAACGCATTAGCTGTCTTAGGATTGCAGTCTTATGATCGTAGTCTTGGAATTGCAAATGACTTACCATAAAGTGGCCTGTGCGCTCATTTGTCGTGCTCTCCTTGATATAAAAAACCAATGAACCTGTATATACCTATATAGAAGAGCATTTTTTTCTAAATTGTATCTCTAAATTACCCGGGCCTAGTAACAGTCTTATCGCAACTTACTCGATATTTCTCATCTTGTTTCAGATTTTTTAAGCGTTTGATTATATTTATAGTAGATCAATTTATTTTTGACTTAGTGCTTATGTTATGTAGGTCTCACAAGTGACGTGACGACAAAAATTCAAAAGTGACGAACCTTTTCTCACCGTGATTATACTTGACAACGATAGACTTACATACATAAATAAATAAATACTAACCCTTTATTTGGCAAGGTATGTTTTTTTGTTTGGATTGTGTTTTAATTTTTTTGCTGATTCAATATCAAAAAGGGTTTGAATTCCCGTCTTTTTTATTCTTGCCCAATAAAGTTCCGTGACTCATGCATGACATGACACAAATATTTTCTAGGATCACCTTCAAGTAACAACTAAACCTGTGGTCTATAAGATTTACGTTTCAATAAACGAGGATGTACTTTTATTGTTACGCTTCTTGTCATACATTTATTTTTAGAACACCTTGTCGTAAACAAAATGTTCTATAGGATAATCCGGTGATAGTCAGAGGGGCGACTCACTTGCGACAGGATCTAGCTCAAGACAGTACGTAGTGTACCTAGAGCCACTGTGCAAATCGGATTTATACTCCATTTGGTTTTGAAGAGCAGCTGAAGCAGGTAATAATTATGATATGACCTTACATTCATCTTATACAGCCAATATACACTCACTGGCAAAAATACTCCCCCACCCGTCTTTTGTTTATACAACAGCCTACAAATATAACTACTTAACCCTTTACAGGGCAAAACTAAAAAAAGACCTGAATTCTAGCCTCATAACATTTTTTTTCAATCCAATTCAATCATTTATTGCATATCACATTACAATATATCACTTCTCCCATTCGCACAAAAATCTTTTTATAAAAAATACAAAAAGTAGCAGATGTAGGTAAGTGGTAATTTTTATAACCAGGTTTTAAAATTGCGCTTGTTTGTTCTGTGGCGTCTTCGTACTTCGTAACTCTTTCCAAGGGAACCCAAAGACCCAGAAATAAGTCGTTCGTAGTAAATTATTGTGTTTTGTACGGCTCTTAAATTAATGGATCTTTTGGGATGGTATGCAAAAAGCCACTTCGAAAAAACCATTTGTTAGCCATTATGAACCTAGGTTTATTAGCAACAAAATAGTACAAGCTGCATCGAAATTCGTTCAGTATCTCTGATATTACTCTTCGATTTCAGAAGTTACCTACACTTGTTAACACCTGTATTAGCAAAAGAGGAAGCCGGCGGGGGGGGGGGGGTTATAAGGGGTATTTTTGCCGGTGAGTGTAATTTATTGGGTTCAGCCAGTAGCTAATTAATATAATAATAGAAATAATTGAGTGCTGTCGTGTTATCGGGAGCTAGTTAATTTGACAGTGTTTCCCACGGGCGCATCTGCCGTCCCCCTCGCTCATCTCTCATTTGTTTGTGATACGTTTTGTACCAAAAACAATACGCTTTTGTTTACTTTTGAAATTCGAATTCAATGAGTTTCTGACAGGCGTTTTTTAAAGCGGGCATTTTTTAACAGATAAAATAAGTATAGGATTTTCGATATATTGCAAAGTTTTTACTATTACCAATCGGATTCTCGTGCAACAAGTAAAATCTTAGTTTGCTTTTGTGAGTAAATTTCAATTTTTTACACATGCCACTTGATGGTAAGCAGGATCTACGTAACGTTATGAAGGTTGTAAATCTTTCAAAGTGACATATAATACGAGTTAACCGTTACGAGTAGTCGAAAATATTGAACCCAATAAAGAATTCTATTTTAATATTCCCAATAACCCGCCAATGCAACAAAAAAAACGACTGCTAACTACCTAGGATTCGTAGGACTTAACATTATTTTCAATTAATACCAGGTGATTCTCACAGTCATGTCATAATGGCAATCAGTCACTCATCCATAATAACGCGATAGATGTTCCCACATCCAAATTCGAAAATTCACGCGAATTCCATGTTTGAAAGCATCCCTAGTCGATTAACACTCGTTAAAATACCAAGTTACAAATGCGGTTAAAAGTGATTCTAAATTTAAACGTCAAAATTGTTCTATAGTACGCGGCAACGCTACATTTGAAAAAAGTGGATGGGGGGTTAACTCATATTATAATAGCATCCTTAATTATAAACTATTACGGTTGCATACGCTTTTATAACAATAGCAGAACATTAGTACAAAATTTATCCGTTGTACGGGTTACGTTTGTAAAGCGTCACGCGATGTTCGGTACAGGTGACCGGTCACACGGGGCGATACCATCGAGAAGGATGATTAGGGCTTGTTTATGGGCTAATAACGAACGCATTGGAAGCGTTTTTAAATAAACGGTTGCGTCATCATGCCATTACTTATTTTGGGACATCATCGCCATAACTTATTATGAATGCTGTGGGATGAATGTTATTTTCAAAAAAGCAATTATTTTAAAGTGACGGATAGTTTGTTGGTAACCTACTTATTATTTCTAGAATTAATTAGAAAAAAACATAACAGAATTGATCGGTTCATTAGTTTAACTCAACATACTCGTATACCTAGATAGTGAAGAAAACTTCTAAATACATAAAGGAAATTTTTGTTTGATTATTTGGTCGACAGGTAGAGAATGCCATTAGGTATTAGGTCCGCCATTTGTACTTATTTCTGTGCAATAAAGATTAATAAATAAATAATAAATAATTAAACATCACATGTATGGCACGTTTTATAGCACCGGTCTTAATATTACCCTAAATGGTTTTGTACCTTGTTAGTTAGATGTTGAGTGTTATGTACTAACACTATACAATACTGAAATACAGTTTTTATAGAAAGCAATTAAAAAACCCTCAACCACAAAATCATATGAGTCTCAATGGCCGATGGCCTAAAGAACGCACGACGCATCTCAAAAAGAACGGTTCCTTTAAAATCCATAATGTTATTCACATAAAATTGAAATTAAACACCGTCTGTTTTGGAGTTGAGTCCTTTTTGCATTTATGGAGCTATAAATCAAAGCCATTTCTAAAGTGTCACAATTATGTGATCAACAGGGGTCGCAAGCGCAGTGGCAGGCCCCGCCCATTCCACCCCTCACGTTACTCAAGAGTTGAAAATTGAACAATACTCTCTAATTACGATTGCTCTTTTAGTTTTACGAATCGAACACTGCAGATATGGTTTAGGGAAAGGGTCGTTGATTGAAGTAATGATTTACTATTTATTAGTTTACACTAGCCAAGAATTAAACGGCTTGATCCATTTTGGGTTGCTTTTACAAGTTTTTTCTTAGGTAATATCATGCCAATAAACATTGGAAACAATGACGGCGCTCCTCGGTGTAACGTCGGTAAAATGTTTATGGCGTGATTACAACTTAACACTTACTTCGACAAACGGTTTTTTGTAATGTTGTGTACCTACTTGTGTACTTACCATTATCTAGAGTCAAAATCTTACTTTGGAACTAACTCTGATTCTTAATTCAAGACAAAACAATCTACGACAGACATGTCACTTTCAAAGTAACTTATGTCATTCTCAGGTTAACGTTTCAGATTTACCCAACCTTTTTATATTAATAAAAAAAGTTAAATAAAATTTCACGGTATAGATTTTGCCATAGGACAGTCAGATGAAATTTGAAATGTTCAGATTTTACCTAGATAAGAAGTCACTTGTATTTAATTCATGGTTTTCATTGATATAAAAATAGCGTTAGTCTTCTGGCCTCGTATCCAAAAGAGCATGATTATAACAATTCGTTACCATATTTTTCCTTCAAAGTTATGACCTTTAAGCAATTCAGGCATCCTACACATAGCTTATACAATGACACGTCTGTTCTCACGGTGAGACCGGTATGTTTTAAACAACTGTTATTGGAGCAACATAAAAACCCGCCTGATTAGGTACCCTTCATCACGTAGAAGAATCGACATCGTGTACCTACATAACACGACATCACAATTGTAAGTTTGCAAATAATTTTTTAAGGATCCGTGGACCCATCTTGTATAATAAACTAAGTAAAAACCTAAATCTAAGGCCGCTTTCACCATATTTGTGTAAAAAAATATTGGAAAAATATCTTAAGACACTTAACTATGAAAGTACTGAGCAACTAATAAAATAAAATTGGCACTCACACACACACAAACGCATACGCACACGCACAAACACACACACACATACACGCAGTCTCATAACATTATCCGTTTGTTAAATTTATACTTAGTATAATAGTTCCTAATCAGTTAAGTTTGATGTAGTGTTTTTGCATATACTACCTACTTGTTTACAACAGAACTTAGCAACAGATATTGAATATTGGCATACCCGCACATTGTCTCAATTTGTAGTTAATGTTACTTTCTTGAACTGTATAACTTAATAATTTAGAGGACGGTGAATCCTGTCCCATCGTGATACAGTTATTACTAGTACGGGGGACAGAGGAAACTTACTCACTATTATTCCTTTGGTATACACCAATCATTAACGAAATGGCTATAAATAAGCACCATAAACTATGATTGTAATTACATTTTATAAGTAGCTATACTGTAGGTACCGTTTTTGCTAAATAAAGTTTTTATTATTTTATTATTATTATTATTTTCCGAAACAGCCGTATCGATTTTAGGCCGTTTCTTTATCGGCGAAAGAATATCTTTCATATCTACTTGAGGGACCTGTTTGAGGTTCTCATCTCACGTGCTCACATTTATAAACGAAAGAATAAATAAAAACATAATGATAATGAAAAGCAGAAACCACAAAAAACAAAGAGACATTCGTTTACTCAGGGCAGAAGTCAGATGTGAATGACGATCAAACATTTCATCTTGGCTGGCGAAAATGCTTCGGATTGTTACTTTGTCGATGAGCCAAAAGATTGGATCATTCACAACTTTTCTTTTTAAGTCGTACCAAATGTTATTGAGGCCTGAAGTGTTACAAGTGCAATAAGAACTATGCTACCAAATGTCACTTCTCTTTAAATATATTTTATAAGTGTGCGTAAATTAAATCATAACATTCACACCTTAAAAATATCAATGAAAAAATTATCTGAGTGTGATTTGTCAAAAAGTGTAAATGTACTATCGCAATCATATTTTTTGGAGTGGCAGCCCGTTTTGGTCTTGAATTAAAAATCGGAGTATAGGTCAATTTGTGTTAGATTGTCCCCTGGTATTTATTTATTTGTCCTTGTGATGTCTGATTTGTTGAGCAGTCAATCAAACGAGCTCGGAGGCGTAAGGCGATTTGTTGGTAAGTAGGCTCTAATAATAAAAATACGTACTTTCAACCCGAGAGACGCTTATATACTTGAATACTATGTAGCATGAATGTTAACAAACGTAGAACGCATAAGTAAACGACACTTCGCACTTTGGATTCTGCATCCAATGAAAAAGACTCAAGTGAAATTCTGTAAGACCACAGCAAGCCTCGCATATGGGTTGAAAAAGGTAGATAAAGTAATAGGTAAAAAGCAGTTAGTCAACAAGGTACGTAAATAGGTAGGTAGGCTCCCGTAGAAGTATGAAAAGTGCCAACCCTATTAAAGGTATCAGCTTCAATCAGCCATTTCAATCAACTAACTAAAATGAATACGCCTTAGTAAAGCTTTTTTTTTTTACAAATTAATAGCGTTTCATTTAATTTATGTAAATAGTAAGAAATTTGTAAGTAATTTCGTCTGTACATATCGAGGAAAGACCTCATAAGTTATTTATGAGTTATGTGTATTTCGTTACATTTTCCTCTTTGTACACAATTTGTTAGTACTCCTATTTTTCGTTGGTTTTTAACTTCTTCTCTCAAGGATCGACTCCCGATCGGATTTTACGGAGAGACTTAACATGATGAAATGATCTAAAGCCTACCCTAAAACTGTCCCCTATAAGTAGACAAACATTCGCCCGAGTGCTAAATCGTCACTATCTAAATAAATATCTCGCATCTATTGACACCACACGGCAGCTGAGCCGTCGAAACTATATCAAAAATCAATTCCGAGTCCGAGAACACACCCCATTGGAACTCCATATTTACTCGAGTATGTATTTGTCATTATCCGCCTTTAAATTGTTCGAGTTAGCTTTTGTGTTATTGTCTATGGCAAGTTTTTTTCCTGAACCAGACACCGCGCTTCCTGCGTGCAAGTGCGCTTTATTTGAGATGGGATGTCTTATTGAATGGTTCTGCCTTTGTGCCTTTTCGACTAAGGGACTTACCGTATAAAGACGTATTATCTTGTGCTAAACGGTGCCGTGGGACCGAATCAAATAAAGGATGAAAAAATTGCATTCGGTTTTTTGCTCGGGAGTTTTTGAATGTTGGGGTTGAGTGGAGGCGAACATGGTGTTAATATGGTACGCGGTACGCTAGTTAAAATTTCGTGTTGATTTATGATCCAATTATTGCGAATAATTCTATTTTTTTCGATGGTAGCGTGACGTTACATGACAGTTAGCGCCACGCAAATACTCATAGAAGCAACTTGACAAACCATACAGATAGTACAAATAATATTCTCTTTACAGGTCGCATCCTTTACGACGTTCCTTGTGCGGTTTGTCGCGACCACTCTTCAGGGAAGCACTACGGAGTTTTCGCCTGCGACGGTTGTGCCGGCTTCTTCAAGCGCTCCGTGAGGAGGGACAGGCGATACGCTTGCAAAGCTAGAAACCCAGGCGCTTGCCTAGTGGACAAAGCCCACCGGAACCAGTGCCGTGCCTGCCGGTTAGCCAAGTGCTTGGACGTCGGGATGAACAAGGATGGTAAGTTCCTTAAGTTTTAAAGGGATCGTTTTGTAAAAATATCTTACCTTAACCTTGTTTAGAGGTATCCGTAGTTATGCTGCTGTTAATTAAATATCTAATGGTTATGAATACAATTTAACTTTTAGCGTAGGTTTAAAAGTCCCACGGCATAGTTGATATTGTTGGTTTGTTGACGCGATTCCTTATCAAGGGTAAATATATATGAGCGCGACCATTTCTTCTTGACTATATTTGTGTATGTATTTCTCTTTAATTAAAAGTACCAATGTCCAAGCCTACAAGTTGTACTAGCCTAGATGTTAGTTTGAGACTGAGTCAATTTGTGTGAATTATTTTGTCCCCTAATATTTGAAGTTTGCGCCTTTGCGCTGAGCCTTTAATGATGTCCAACTCCTTTTACGATCATCATACTTTAATTAAAGTAAGAAATGAAGCTAATATAATGAAAACCTAAGGTTTCATTTTAAAGCAAAAGTGACAAATTAGTTACATGTTGAGTTACTAGCGAGAAAAACAAGAAATATTGCCTTAAGCTTGACACTTCAAACAAAAGTAATGAATGAGTACCTTGTTTTTTTCTTCTTACTTGCTAGTAGAGCGAGTAATTTGTAAAATCACCTCAATGACTAACTCCAGATTATTTTACCTCTTAAACTCTTAACTTACTGATTATTACTATTATCTTCAACAGCAGTCCAACACGAAAGGGGTCCTCGCAACTCAACCATTCGGCGGCAAATGGCTCTGTTCCTCAAAGACCCGGCCATGCCAGCACCAGACATCTCCATGACTTCACCAGCTCTCGACCTTGCGATTCCTAAACACACAATGTTGCCACCACCTCCAGTACCACTATTCCATCCGTACGCGTACAACAATTTGAGTATGGTTCCTATAGGTCATTTTCCACCTAGAGTACCATCGCCTTCGCCTATATCGCCGCCTTGGCTTACACCTTCAGACCCCCAGGCTATGTGTGAGGCAGCGGCTAGGCTTTTGTTTATGAATGTCAAATGGGCGAAAAACGTCCCAGCATTTACTTCCCTATCTCTTTCTGACCGACTGCTGCTTCTAGAAGATTCATGGCGAGACCTTTTTATTATAGGATCAGCGCAGTTTCTTTACCCCTTAGATCTGAAGATCATTGTCAGTTTAAAGAACCCCAGGGTGCCAGCCAAGGATATAGTGAGCTTTGAAAAGGCCTTGTTAGAGATAGCAAGGCTTCAACCGGATAGCAATGAGTACGCGTGTCTGAGAGCTGTGGTGTTGTTCAAAACTGTAAATGAGAAGGTGGAAGGTACCCAGGAATTGAGGAGGCTGCAGGATCTACAGGCAGTGGCTTCTTTGCAAGACCATTCTCGTATCGCGCTTAGTGAGGTGAGAGAATGTTAATACATTACTTATTAATTTAGTAGCTTGAATCTTAGATATACTCAAGTTAAAAACAAATAGTTAACAAGTTTGGAATAGTTGGAATATCCAACTTAATTAAGGATACCTTAGGCCTTTCAAAATAATTATATTAAAATAACGCAAAACTCAACATTAAGTCTTAATATTTTTGTGTATTAAGGAACCTACCAACTTTGGGCGAATTTCGAT
Source organism: Acleris laterana (assembly GCA_963966035.1). NCBI lineage: Eukaryota > Metazoa > Arthropoda > Insecta > Lepidoptera > Tortricidae > Acleris > Acleris laterana. The sequence continues at coordinate 9,818,024 of OZ014438.1, forward strand.
GGCAAAACATGCAAGCAAATTCGGTAGGTACGGTCGGCCAAGAAAGTGGTCTACCAGTTTTGACAAAAGTTCTGTGAGATCTAATTATCGCTAAGGTTGACACTTGTCACTGTCATAATATTATAGCAAGGGAAAATCGAACTTGTTGTATCAAATCGGTTCAACCGTAGGGTGGTAAACCACATTTTTGGCCGACTGTAACATCTTACTGTTCCATTTGCCTACGAGCTTGCGGGACAATTTAAGCTCGGCGGGTCTTAATTTGTAGAGAAGTTTGTCACCGAGAGAGAAGTTTAAAGGAATTACTGCCTACAGTCAGTTTTAGGCGCGAAGCTACAAATAAATCGGCTTGCGTCTCTGGGTATGACGTTTATGTATTGGCTATAAAGAGAAGCAAGGCCCGCTTAACAAGATTCTTTGCGCTAGCTAAAAGATTTTCGAAATTGTTTGAAATTAACATAGCGGTCGACGTATCTGACCGGCAGCTAACGTCAATCCTATACATTTTCGATAACGATAACGAATTTTCGCAATGCATCTTGTCTAGGCCACAGGGTAGGCACGTTAGATCTACCTTAACGCTGTTTTTTGAGCAAAAGCGCCTTCTGCACTTATATCTACTCGTACTAAGATAATCGTATATAATAATACATATGTACATAATTATACAGCGTTCGCATTGCTGTGTTCCGGTGTCGGGATAAGACAACCGGCGAAATTACTAGCATAGAGGCATTCCATCTTAGTCCTCAGGGTTGGCAACGCATTTGAAGTTTTCGGAGTTTTGAGATTGGAGTCTTGTGATTTCAAATGTCTATGGGTCTCAGGTCCCACTTACCATCAGGTATATAGCCAGAGTGCTCGAGTGCCTTCTCGTTGCCATAAACAAAAAAACAGGCCTTTTATTTCATCGAGATTCCTTTCAATAAACGTATCATAACGCAGAATTTAATTTCATAAGGCTCATTTCAAGGCTCCTCTCGCCGTATTAGTTTTTTTTCTAGTTTTAAGTCTACCCTTATCTAACCTACGTTAGTAAAGTTTAAGATATGAAATACTGAAAACATTCATGGTTTCAGCAGAAAATAAAGTTCGATGAAATGATACATTCGACGAAATTAAATTCGATAAAATGACGGGTTACCTAATTATACAGTAACAGATTGTCTACAAATATCACTTATTGAATTTGATCAAATTAAACTCATATCAGTAGGCAGAAAAACGCACGCTTTCCATGTTATATGACCATCTACTTAATATATATCATTATAATTAAAATGTCAGTGATATTGCAATACCGCGTAACTTACAAAAAATAAGGTGCAAAATGAACCTAATGCAACTAATTTGTTAGTTATGCGGTATTCCAGAATCACCGATGATAAGTATAATATTCCTTAACTCTTTCTTCCAGTACTCTTCAAGAACACACCCCCTCGATCCTTCGCGCTTCTGCCAGCTCCTCCAGGTCCTCCCCGCGATAAGAAGAGTACCCAGCAGCACCATAGTGAACCTATTCTTCAGGGCCACCATCGGAGACATTCCTATCGAACGCATCATAAGCGACATGTACAGATCCGAGAAGGACACCGAATAGATGTTTTAGGTTATTTAAAATGGCGCCAACTCGGAGTCCTTTAAAATTCACCAATCTCACTCTGCACTCGCGGACAGAAAATCTATTTTATTTTTATTATAAATCTTAGTCGCGGTAAAGTTTCACTTTATACACGATAATGCCAGTGATACCACAAATGGGGCGCCAAATACTTTACCAGGAATACACTCTGCCCTCCTTAGAAAAAAAGGCGCAAGGCTCATAGAAACGCAAAGGTATAAAAGACCTTATTTCTTAAAGTATGGGGTTAAATTTGCTTTGACTATCAAATTGCACTTGCGTCCTTTTTATTTAGAAGCGCAGTTCTGTTGAACCAACTCTGTCATGAGAACATGACATGACATCGATACGTTAAATTCCACCTTTACCTTTTTACCTTTTTTTTTTAAGGAAGGTAGTATTTATGACTTGTAGGTATGTATGTTCGCATGTATGGTTCTTTACTGCCTGGTAGAGGCTGAATGGATGGCCTGATTTCGACAAGCGAGTCGTAGCGTTGCGAGTGTTAGATTTGGCAGATTTAAAAGTGTACGACCTAGGCGTCATCTTTTCATACGTTCTCGTGACCACACGCACACTAGCGCACATAATTATCCCGACCGACCGACAAAATTTGGTCTAGTTTGAGTGGCATCACAATACAGCCAGAACTAGGTCTGGGTGTTATAAATTGTTATTGTAGTCAAATAATGCAGTCGTGTATTCAAAGTTTGCCTTTTGTTAGACTTGTTGACACTTGCGATTGATTTCTACGCCTGCGCTGGCTGAATTAGGGAATATTCATGACTTTTTCCACAGATTCATGTAAATAACTATAAAAATAATCAAGACATAAGCCAACAAAGATTTGTTACTATCTTCTAGCAAAACACAATTTAACATGGAGTTTATACGGCCGACCTGTTTCATGACGTCACAGTGCACATCGTATCTCTCTGTCTAATCGCTGTCTAATCAGGAGTTTAAAGTGCTTGTATCATCCGTATTTCCTGACCGATTTTAATTTCAATTTCGCGTATTCCCTATAGGTATAATTTAAGTCCGTTTCCTTACCTGTACAAGCATGATGCAAAACTTCCGTAGAGATTCCATAATTTTAAAAAGAACGCCCCTCCGCTAATCGACCTATGAAACAGTTCAGTACAGTTCAGTTTAAGATAAGATCATCTCTACTTTAGTGGTCAGATCTATTAAACAAGAATGAAAGAGTCGGAATTAAAGGTCCTGAATGTGGAACCAAAGCCTTATTTTATTAAGTTTGTTCTACACTAATTTGGAAGTTATAACGAATGTCAATTTAAAATTAAGTGTTATATACTGCCGTACTAGACATTTTAGAGACAGTTAACTTGTTCCTTTTGTATTTAAAGAACGACTTAATAGTCATTAAAAACTCTGAGTGCGGTCGATAAAAAGCTAAATATTTATGTCAGTAAAATTTTTCTAATTTGAAATCTTAAGATATGTTTTTTATTAATTATATAAGTAGTATTTCTAGTCAATAGTTGTATTGCTCTTTTGAATTTGGAGTCTCAATAATAAATTAATTTGTCAACTGCAGGGGTGTTATTCTCTCAAAAACAACGGACGGGCGGACGAACGAGCGAAATCGCCCGTCCCGTCAGAGCGAACAAAACGCATTCTAGCGCGTGCATTTTCAATTAAGCAGCCTTACGTTCGATCTTAAGCTCGCCGCTTGGACATTCATTCGTCCGTCCGTTCGACCGTCGTTGTTGAGAGAATCACTACCCTGAATGCACAAAGTATTCCCAATATTCAATCTCTAGTTAAATATAGATAATGTTATATCCGATCATCAGTTACTGACTACGAAATGTGTGTGTGTATTTGTATAACGTCATTACTTTGAAAAAACCTCGTATCCCATAATTCGTGACATACGATTATAAACTTAAACGTGAAAAGACTTAAGTTCAAACTCATACATCTCGAAATAACAGATACGATTTTTTTAAAGTAGTAACGATATGTAAGTACTTATAAATATACTATATGGTAAAATAATAAAATCAAACAATAGTTAATATATTTTTCCAGATTAAATTAAACGGAAAGGATTCTCATTTTATTATACGGTCACGAGCGTCATTAATTAGAGAGGTCAAGTCATTTGTATGTAACTTTAAGGAAACTCAACTTTATTGTTGTAGAATGTCAGGTTGAAATTTGGGCCCAAGGTACCAAATTTAATCTCGTGACTGTACCTACTAAGTTTGACTGGTAGAGAATGTTTGTACAGTTCAGTCCGCCTTCAAAATCAAAATCAAAATCAAAATATATTTATTCTGCGTAAAATGTGGTACATACTCGTACAATGGTCTCACAATATAGGGATCACACACTTTACCAGCAGCTGGCATGCAAAATATTATTATGCCTTATGTCTATGTAAGTAAACTATTTTAATTTGCAATAAGGTATTAAAATGGGTAATTTCGTTGTGACGGTGGATAAGGTATAGTCACGGTAAGAAAAGGGTCGTCACTTTTGGACCTTAAGAGCGGTGAAATACGTTAATAATAAAATATAATAGTGACGAACCTTTTTTTACCTAAAATTACAGATAGACAGATTTCTCTATCTACAGTAGGACTAAACAAGCAATAGATTAAATATTGGGAATGACCGAGCAGCTTTCTCTATAAACAGTAGGTAACAGTAACCTAGCAATCGTTTTTTAAAGTTAATAAGTAATGTAGTTTTCATCACACTTGCTCGTAAATAGTGTCCTAACATGCTAGAAAAATCGACCGTAAATCCAAAATAATACCCGCGGGCCTTTTTTTACCATTACGTAACTAAAGTGCGTAATAGCTTTTTTTTTAAATATTATACGTGGACTCAAACTATCACAATACGTCAGGACCCCAATTCTTGTGCCATTCGATATGAAGTTTCATTCGAGATGAAATGTCAGTTGAATACTATTTCCTAACAATCTCGCATAATAAACTATTGATCTCATATGTCACTAGAATCGGACTCCGAACACGTTTGACATTATCTGTGGTAAGTCACAGACAATGATGTAGTCTGCCGCTAATAAGTTAAAAATATGATCTTTTGTCTGATTTTATTTAATTTCCTCGCAATTGTGATGAAAAACATTGTATGTTACACGGGTGGTAAAGGAAATACAAAGCTCGAGTCATTAAAGCCCTCAGCCTTCGGCTTCGGGCTTCTAACAGACTCTCGTTTGTAATTCTTTCTTTACCACCCTTAATACACAATGTACTATTATCTACACGGTATAATAGCCTACTTCATAATCATAACTTATTTTTGGTGTCGGTTATCGTATCGTATTTTGATTTATAAATTATGAACCTTACTTGATATTGTTTTAAATCTTTAGAATATCGTCTGAAAAACATTTTAGCGCTTTCCTATTGTTATAAATTGCAATAGAAAAAGACGAAGGTAAAATGACACTGTCAGATTTTTTCGAACGTCTGAAAAATTAATCAATGAAAATAGAAGCTTATTGCGGATGAAATAAACAGTAGATAGTATAATAATATATTATATACATATTTTATAGTATACATTTTATAGTATACAGTTTGTAGTATATTTTTAGTGAATATTATTTTTATGCCTTAATTTTATTAGTTTTAGGAATTATCGACAACAAGACCACTTTAATTTATTTATGGACATACCTAGTTTTATTATGTCCTGGACTTTTTTTACGTCTCTTTATCTCTTTATCTCAAAAAGTGCGTCAGTTTTTCACTGTATAGACGGGGCTTACTGATGCCGTAAAGTGAACATCAAATTCTGGGACACCTGTATTTTTAACCCCGGCAAAAATACGGGTTTTATAATTTAACGTGTGTGTCTGTGTAACTTTTAGATACTTTAAGGGTTACTTGCACAGAAAATTTAACGACACTAATTACTCGAGTTAAATAGTAAACGTCAGATTCATAGGAAAACTGTCATTTTAACTTGAGCTAGTGTCTAAATCCAGTGTTAAATTTCTGTGCAAGTGGCCCTAACAGAACTCTGAACATATTTTTCTAGATCGAGGTAGTATTTTAATTACAGATATACAAGCGTATTTTTTGCTTTTGCACATATTATTGCAAAGTCGCTAGTTACTGGGAGATGCCTAGTTTTTGATGATTTAACCTAACCAATGGTCAAATCCAAGGAAAATGTACCATATCACATTTCCAACTTTCAACCATTACTTCTTAACATGTAGCAACGTGATAGTTTCAGAGCGCAATAAAAAGTAGGTAATTACAGTCGAACTCTGAAGTTGCGGCGCATTTTATAACCTTGTCACAGTACATATTATTGTAACATATTATATGGTTAGAATTTATTATATCAATGTACGTGCCTAGGTATTTCACTAAAGAAACTCCGTGTTTTTCTAACTGTCTCCGATAACCAGGGGGACGGACAGTGACCACATTTATCTTAACTTAAAAGCTTCGTTTTTGGTTAAAATCCCCTGGCCACCTGATCTTACCCTCAGAACAACGTACACAGATATCATAAAAAATAATTTAAATGCAACTATAAGCCTGCCGTCACTAATAGAGTGTTTAAAAACACTCAACACAATTTGTTAATTGTGTTGAGCAATTTGTTAATATATGGTGGATAAGGATTTAATGATAAATAAATACACGTTCTATATATAGAAATAGCTAAGGTGTTGTAAATAATAAGTACTACATGTAGCGAATTATGTGGAATATGAATAATAAATACTATATATTTTAACTTCAGTCTTATTCTTTCTACATACATTGTTGCACCCGCAAATAGTAACCAATCATTTGGGTCATATTGTACACGAACTTAAAAAAAAAAGGTGATGACGATTTAAAATGCAATAAAATAACATCCACGTAAGTGATCAACATTTCAAAAAATGTTCTAGCATGACGCCCCAGATATAACTGAAAGTCATTTTCAACTTTAAGATTTTAATTTACAGGAAATTTTAATAAAGCATGTTGAAGTTATATTTGTAAGTGTCAAGTGTCAAACAAATTTCAAAATCTCCAGATGAAAACTAGGGTTATCACGGCAGTTAAAAAGCATTTATTTAAAATGATGCATAACAAATCAAAACGAAGTAATAGGAACTTATTTAAACCCTTGACGGAAATGAGGGGTATTATAGGGGTAAAAATCTAAATACATAAGGACGCTATTTAAATGTCACTTAAATGATGTCTAACTTACAATTTCATTACAATTGACGTATGTTTGACGTTAAGCAACAGTTTCGTGACGGTGACAAAACTCTCTTTAACTGGACATTTATTTTGATTTTTACCCATAGTTATTTCGCGTGTTTGTCTAACGAACATAACTGGCATTAACCGAAAGTCTTACTTGTATTCTGAGATGGTCTTGAGAGGTTATGAAGTCCCAAAAAAACATTATAACTCACGTATGATAGTTTTTTTGTATGACTGACTATTGCTATTTTAGATAATCAGTTTAATTTGAAACACTTAGTAATGACTTTAACTGTTTGAATGGCATGATTGCCTTGTCACTCTTATAACACTTTACGAGTTAATCAGTTACATTTGACTTAATTTATTGTATATACTATTTTGAGACCCTATTTCATCAGTTTCTTTTGCTGTTGACTGTACCTGATATTACCTACCTACCTCTCAAAGTGCAAATCAAAGGCTCTCTCGTAAGTTTTAGGTTCGTTTACTGTTTTAATTTTGAAGTAAAACCTATATCCGCTTCTCGAAATTCGGTCGAAGATTAGCCCTTGGGACGAATGAGTCCGTCCGATCTCTATTGTACATTCATAATGTCGCAAATCCCTATTGATCTGAAGTAACTAAAACGTGTAAATCGATTTTACACTTACTTAGGACATTTTTAAGACTTAAATTATAGTGTCGTGTACCTATTATATGCGTATTCATTTTTATTATCATCACGTTGCAATTACAAAAAAACGTCTGAACACGACGTTCTAAATTTTGAAAAATTATTTTATGCAAAACCATCACACTAAAATGTCCTCAAACACGTTTGCGAAGCTCCCCCGGTGATATACCTACAGACCGACGGACATGTGCAACCTATATTGTGTCTAACTCCGGATTAATCTCCGACTTTTATGAGCTTTTGTTCACCCCCTTTGCAGTTTTTCAATTTCTAACAAACACTTAACTGAATCCAAATGAATTTAAACCTTAACATCATCGTAATAAGTCTAAATTAGGTTAATACACTAGTTTTGTTTTAGTCAAGCCGTCTTTACACTTATAGTTAGGTGTGTAAGGTTCATATAACTTTGGTTAGAATGAAAAAGTATTAACTTTTGATTTTATAGACTTTGGGTCGCGTCAATTTGTGTATTGTCATTCTGGCATAATGGATGCCATCCCCACGGGCTTATTGGTTGAAACCCGATGACAGTTACGGGTTGACAAATACGCATCCCTTGCTTTTTAACACACGCAGATAGAAAGGGACGGGGGTAGTGGGAATAAAAGGCTACTTAGCAAAATATGGCGCGATTATTGAGTGAATTTAATGAAGTATAATAGGGCTGGCCCTTTGTGAGGATGTCACGAGTCTGCGTATTTCTCGATGTGACTTTATTGTTACAGATAATGCGCCCCTAAATATCTTGTAACCGATTTTGTGAGTCATTTTTTTTGCTGCAGTTGGCAGGGAATCATTTCCGTTGGATTTGGGCTCGAGAACAGCTTTACAATTTTAATAGTTTAGTCGATTCAGAAACTGTTTGATGATTTTATAGAGATAACTTAATACCTACTATGTAGGTAGTTTATAGTTGGGTATAATAGAAAATAAAACGTCAGTAAGCAACCATATAATAAGTCTGTAATTTCCAAATAAAAAGCACTTAGGTAAGACTTCTGTACCTATTTATGTCACAACAATTAAATACGTAGGTTATTAACTTGAAATTAGATACAAGATGTAATTGTTGCTTGGACGCATCTATTTTTTTGTAGTAAATACCCACATCCCTCAAATAAATATTTCCGAGTGAATAGTAACGATAATCGAACTGTACGGGGACGAGGCGTGGCGTGGGTGAAATATTTAACAGAATACACCCGACCGCCGTCTGTGCCCGATCTTTCAAACTACGAAACGGATTTTAATGCGGTTTCCATCAATAGACAGAGTTATTCAAGAGGAAGTATTAAATTCTAGTTTTTGTACGGGACTACTGAAAGCTCACATAAACCAAAGCGAAGCGAGGGCGGGTCGCTAGTGGTCGTATAATTAGTTTCTATAATTTTTAATTAGAAATAAATATTTTTTAATTATATTAAAACTACTATACTTACAAATACTTACCTTGTTATACCTGTTTTTATATTATATGTGTTGTAAACGCGAAAGAAAAAATGTATACTTAGATACCCAACCTAACCTATTAATACATTACGACTTAGTTATGGCTGTCATGAGTGAGTTAAAGAAAGCGCTGTATGATTTCTTTACTTTATTTCAGCAAATTATTCAACAAAAGCAAGCAGGTATCTATAACATCGTGATAATTCTTTTACATTGCTAAAATATTACACATTTATTTTATAAAAAATGTTACGAGATATAAATAAATGCTTAAAGTATACAGGGTGTCTGCGATATAGTGGACAACCTTACAGGGCTGGATAGCAAGGCTGAGTTTTGAAAATATGATTGTCATATCATGTTTAGTAAAAGTCGCACGGAAAACGACATAACGGGTTGGCTTAAAGTAATGAGAAGGTATTCAATTGACAATAGCAAGCAAAAAAATAATTCAAAAAGGATTTTGACAGCTATAATAAATAGAAAATATGTCAATTATTGTTAAAAAGGCAAATAATGATTAGCTGTGTTAATAAAAAATGTCCACAAGGAAGTCATTACGTGACATGTCTATCGCCTACTTGGACGACGTGAAAAATCTGAAGTGGTCTCTCACTTCAAAGCTGAAATGTATCTCCATCTACAATTTAATGTTTGATCCAGCGATGGGAATTTGGTATTAGGACTAAAGATTTACCAAAAACGGGAAGATCACCCATTCTTAATCATAGAAACCGGAGGAAAATGGCAAAGTTTGCACAAAACAAAGTGGATGAGTCCCAGATAAGTTAGCTGTAAAATATGCTGTTTCCCGTTGGTAAGTAAGGAATATTTTAAAGAAATACAATGTTCTACACTTAAAGCGTCAAAAAACACCCAAATATTCCCACATACAGCTTGAAGAAATTCCAAGAAGTGCAAGAAGTTGCGAAGAAAGTATCACTATGCAGGGAGCACCCAGAATTGACTAAAAAAGCGTGACGTTCATTTCGTATCGAAGGATTCAAACCGTCCGAACGTCGGTGTAGCTCGTCCAATGGAGGATTTTTTGGTAATTCTCAGTAGAGTAGTTTACAGCGATGGGCCGGAAGCGAAATTACATACACAGTTGAAGCGCCGGGTATAAAAGCAAAGAATTAACTGAAAAAATAAAAAAAGATGTTGTCCAACGTATTATGAAAACGGTAAGAAGAAAACTGCGAAATTTTTTAAATGGGCGAGGTTTTCTATATTATAATGATTGATTATCATGCTGGTTTTAGTTTATTTGTATATGATAAAAAGCTATATAACCTACACAAGTAATTTAATAAAAAAAATGAGAAAAAAAAATTCTCATTACTTTAAGCCAACCCGTTATTCACCATTTTTGATGCCACGACCACAGTTAGGTACCCGGACACCCGGAAGGGTTAGCTGGAAGAGATCCCTTTGTACATATTTTTATATTAATTGTATTGTTCTGATTTTTTTTACAATAAAGTATTTACATACATACATACATACACCCTGTATACCTAAGCATTTATTTAATTCTTATAACAAATGCTTATAAATGTGATTATTAATATTTTAGCACTGTAATAAAATAATTATGACGATGTTATAGATACTTGCTTGTACGTTGAATAATTTTCTGAAGAAAAATAAAATGTTAATACAGCGCCCTCTTTAAGTCACTCATGACAGCCATAACTATAGAGAAAGGGTGTGCTAAGTATTATAGGTTACATATTGCCACTAGAGGGCGCTTTTAATTTCAAAGTTACAAGTTGTTTATAAAAGGTGGCGCTAAAATACAAAATATGGTTAGATACAAGGCTTTTTTAATTTGATTTCAAATGAACCTATATTTCCATTTTTTTACTATCGACCAGAAAGTGCTTTAGTTTTACCGCAAGATCACAACTGATGGGGAATGTTTTCAGTAAATTTTAATGACCTAGAATAATTATCAAACGTAAAATTGCGTTGGTGTGTATGGTGATTGTAGTGAACAAGAAACCGCTAGTTGTGTGAGTGAGTGGGTGGGTGCGCAGTGCAGTCCTTCCGTCTAGCTGTCAACCAACGGTTCGCTGTGCTCGGAAAGCGAGTGCGAATCTTCTAAAATGTTTTATAAGTCACTAATTATTACTTAGGATTAAGTTATGTATGACTCAAGCAATACCTACGAAGATATTACACTATCTTATTGCTTAACAAGTACTTACGCAGACGATAGACACCATGGTGCAGTGTCATCCACCGTTGGAATTAGAGGAATTACCAAAAGAAGACGAAGAAAGGCTAGAAAAAGTGTTTGCTAAATTAGACATCGATGGAAATGGGAGGATTGACATCCACGACTTATCTGTGGCGCTTAAGGAGCTGGCCCCACACATTAATCGGAGCTATGCAGAGGTTAGAATTTCATTTTTTATACGGTTTGCTATGAGGTACGAATAACGGCGGTTCCACCATAATTGCTGGCCCCAAAAGCCGACACGTGTGGCGACAGCCATGACTCACTTACGCAGACTGTTTCATTTAAATTTTGGAACATTGTACTTGAACACCATTCCTTAGTGAGGAACTATAAAATTAAAAAAGTTACAGTGAGACAATCCAGCCAACCACACAGTTCAAACTTTGAAAATAGAATTCTAAGAATAATGCCTATTGCTCACATTGCATTATTATATTTATTATATATTTAGGGACATGACATATGTATTTCTGTATATTGTATTTATCTATCATGTTCATATCATTTAGGTCAGTAAATAAAAACTATACAAATCATGCTTTTTGTGCTTGTACTTTTATTTTAACAAGGCAAAGACAAGCATTGTGTGCTGGTACTAAAACCAAGTTTTTGGTGATGCATTGCAAAAAACTGATATTAATTTTAAAATTTAAATCATTGTTTTCATGATAACCATGTAACCAATGATTTATCTTCCTCTGTCAAGATTTAGCTCAAAGTATGTCACCTAGGTAGGTAATCTATAATGATAAAACTGAAGTATTATCTATTATCATTTGTTTTGTTATGTAAAGTAGGAAGTACTGATTATATGTAGCTTTAATTCACAGTTTTTCCAAACACAGCATTATAACTATTAAAAGCATTAAGAGGTCATCAAGTTTGTACCTTTCTCTCATTTGGTCTCATTTGCTTTTGTGCGAGTCTAAATGATTTTCCTCAAACCCAAAATAGTTTTATGGTCTATTGCACGTAACTATTGCTGAGCAGACTACGGCGAATTATATTGCATGTTCAGTACCAATTTTGATGTCATGGTTTACCTAGTTGTTACTGACTGCCAAGAAAGATAACAGCCCTGTATTAACATGGGCATGTCTTTGCTGATGTCCCCTCTAAGAAACCGTCAAACTAATAGTCATGTCCAGGGGTCGGATTTTTCATCGCATGGTGAGATGAAAGAAAACTGTGGAGTCGATATTAAAGCTAAATTTTAATTCATATTCATACTCATTCATTTAATTAAGAACGAAATTAAATTATAAATAAAATAAGTCATATGAGTAGAAATAAATTATATCGTAAATAAAAATAAAATAAAATATTACTTTTATAATATGCTTTACCGCAACAAAGTAGTCTGAACCAAACAAAAGATTAACTAATTTGATATAGTTACAGGGTAAATGTAACCCTTTACCAAGCAAAAGGCTTAAAACTTCCCAAATCATACTACACAAACAATTTTAATTACATTCAGTAAGATTAATTTTCGATTAACATTTTCGATCTGTCAACCTGCACAAGGGACAAAAGTATTACGGGACTAAGAAAATTGGTGAGTATGAGTATGAATATGAATTAAAATTTAGCTTTAATATCGACTCCACAGTTTTCTTTCATCTCACCATGCGATGAAAAATCCGACCCCTGGTCATGTCATAGAAAACTGACAAATCTAAGAGTTTTCTGACTAGGTCTTTTTATTACTTTATTATGTATGGATGTTACGTATATTGGGCTTTACCCGAACAAGAAACACTTTTTATGAATTATTGCACTATACAAGGAATAACAGGAAAAAGCACTCTGTATATCAATTACTATAGGCATAATAGCATGATTGAATTTTTTAAGCACAGTGGTGGATATATAATGATATCTGCTGGGATTTAACCTCGTAAGGCCCATGTCAAATTTAATAAATTTGAAAAATAATCTTATGTTAGTCAATCAAAGTCAAGTTACTTTGACAAAGGGCCTTACAAGGATATGCTGGGATTAGTAAGTACATCAACATACAAATCTAAATGTACGGTCACATGTGAGGAAGTGAAGTGTTTGGAAACAATTTATGTTAGGATAAAGGCAGGGAGCATGTCATAAAAAGCAACTGACCAGTATGGGCAGTGAAAGACAATATCCATGGTACCATCCTCCTGCCCACTTACATAGGTAGGGTGTAGCGAGATGTATATACAATGTGCCGGCATTGAAGAGTGCAGAAGTATTCACAGGGCAGTCTGCAAAATAACCAATGTTGTCTTTTTATCACTCGGACAAATGATACCGAAGCAGCACTAAAAGTTATGAGTACACATACAAATTGCATAACACAGGATGTACCTAGTTCGTTTTTTTTAATTTTTCTCTTCTGTAGATTGATAATTATAATCAGTAGATTGTTAACCAAGGAATCAATAGCACCCCTTTGTATGGGCAGAAGCAGAAGTACCTACACAACCGAAGAGGTCTAAATGATCTGCACTCGACTTTATTGTCAAGAGAATACTTCGTGTCTAGATCTAGATTTTGAGCATGATATTCTGCTTAGCTACTTTTGATGCTGACTGTACCTATAACAAGATAAGAACAACAATCTTTCAATGGTGTAATTGGTGACTTTCACAGAATTATTAAAGAAATAGTGTACCCACTTATTCGAAATATGCGTTACTTGTACAAAACCATTTGTAAAATACAGACAAGTTTTATCTTTGTGTTGATTTCAAAATAATTACTAATTAAAATCCCTATTTCTTTCCGTTACAACGAAAATTAACCATTCACATGTACTTACTTATAACGTACCTATTCTCTTAACGTAATGGAAAAATATAGAGTATTTTTTTAGCCCTTAGTCTACATTATGAGTTTCTTAATAGTTATCTGCTATCTTCGTTTTTCTTGCACTAATGACTTTATTGTAAGTGGAAGTGTGTCGGCGACGGCCAGCCAGCTATTAAACGTAATTATTTTACTGTACAATATGGAAAGGAAATCCACCCTTTTACCGGTCACCTGTTGATATTGATAGCTTATTCCGCGCTGCTAGTTAACAAGAAATCGGATTTGCACGTTTACGGGCCAACATTTTTGATATCCTTTGTTTCATTTATTCACTAGTAAGTGGCAGCTTATCATCTTTTCTTTCTTCTTATGGCGTTCGCGACTAATCGTCGTTGCGGTAACTACGAAGTTGTCAATGTTGACCTTGTATTCCCGGCCTTTTGTCCTCTGCGCGCAACCCTTATGCCGGCTCCACACGCTTGCCAAACCTCGACAAACCATCACAAATCCATACGTCTGGATAGACCGTTTTTGATGACAAATCCAAGGAACTTGCTGGTAGAGTTTGCCGTTTTTTACACGTTTGTGTGTTGTTAATATCGCTTGCGGACTCGAGGCGTATAGACGTGTTACGTACCACACTACTGAGTGCCCTAAAAAAATGAGTAGGTACCTGGTTTATCGAGATAACTTTACGCTTTCTCGAGTGTTACCAAGCAGATCCCGTCATTTGGAACCCGAAAAATTAGGACCATAAAGACAATCTTGACGTCCATGATGTTTGCTTCTTCAAAACACACTAAAACATTCGCAAGCGTATATGGACACTGCGGTTTGGGTCACCTACGTTTGTAGTTTGCGGAGATGGGTTTGTAGTTTGCGGCAAATGGCAAGCGTGTGGACTTAGCATTATACGCAGCTATGGCTGACAGACATTTTTTTTATTAATCTTCTAGGCAGCGTTAAAGCCGCTGCATATTTTGTTTTTCTAAAGACCTAGCTTTTTACGCGGTCTGGAATCTATTCATTTCACATGGACATTAAAATTCTAAGTAATAGGTATTCGTCGTAGGTAATTTATTCCCAAAATCCATACAGTCGATTATTTTGATGAAAGGTAGAAAAAATACCTATATAGGTAGGTACGGTCACGAGGGTTAATTTGGGACCGACCTATTTCAAGAAAAATATGCTTCAAGTTGTCAATGTCATCATTAGAGATGTCAAGTATGTGTCAAGTCATTTTTAACTCTTAGGAAACTCAACCTTATTGCTGTTGAATGTCAGATTGGCTTTGGACCTAAGGTGGGTACCAAATTTAATGTCGTGACTGTACTAGTAGATAAAAAGTTTACTTAAGTTTTTGTTTCCGTATCAATTTTACGTCTAAACTCTACGGAATACTTTAAAATGCTGACGTGATGAATACCGAATAAGACCGTTTGCCTGATTATTCCGTAAACGGATTGATTTGACAATAGGTACCTACTAATCGCACTGATTGATTATATTTATAACATAAATTTAAGTACTGAAGTTCTATCCTTCCCGTAATGGTTGGTTTAAGAAGACAATGATGGAAAATCTTTTTTCATCGGGCGCGAGATAGACGCAAGAAATTTCAGGGAGGTCGAAATTAATTTTCTTTTTAACTCTAATAGCCTGTGTTAAAATTGTAATTAGGAGTAGTTTTATTTAACTTGCAATGTACAGCCAAGAGAATTAATTGGGCACCCACCTTAGATCCAAAGTCAATCTGACATTCTACAACAATAAGGTTGAGTTTCCTAAAAGTTACACATGACTTGACATCTCTAATGACATGACGACTTCAAGCATATTTTTCTTGAAATGGGTCCCAAATTAACGCTCGTGACCGTATGAATGTAGGTATGGTACCTATGTATGTATAAAAGGTTCAAATCTGGCAAGTAAAATCTTACTAGGGGTCACAAAACCGGTTTTACTATCATTATCCAAAACCTAACCTAACCTGTGATGTTACATTAAGGCGGGTCCGCTGCGCCATGTTATCGTGTTTTTCTAACACCTAACATATTTGGTCTACCCTCCCTAAGGCGAAGGCGGGGAATGTAATCCACCCCCCGCGGCAAACATGTTAGAAAAACACGACTAACCTGGCACAGCGGACCCGGCTTAGGATATCCTGTCCGTGTTACGATCGCATTACTAATACCAATCAACCATAGATGAAAAAGGGTGTTAGGTAATTAAACTTAAATAGGTCTTGTACCTATTTAAGTTTATAGCCGTGTTACATCCTGCCTGACCCACCGTAGGTACCACAGTTCTTTCCCCTAGCTAGTGGTAAGGTGGGTATTTTTATGAAGCTGAAGCTGAAAATTTGCATACGCCTTTAGTTCTGATGACAATACAATAATATAGTACCATCGAGCTGGTCTGATGATGGAGACTCAAGAGTGGCCATAAAAACTCCTAAATTACACATGGTAAATCCGTCGTGTTAGGGTCTCCCCAGACCTATCGACGCGGAATCGGCTTGGGCCGTTAAGAAAAAAAATTATGTCCGTGCAGTAAGAGTGAAAATGGTATCGCTCGGCTCGGCTCGGCCTGGCTCGGCGTTGCGAACGGAACGACTTCATTTTCGATCTTATTGCGTGGACATAACACTTATTTTTGCCGGCTCAAGCCGATTCCGCGTCGATAGGTCTGGGGAGACCCTAGGGCTTGTTAGAACTATCTTAACGCGTAGATACGACTGTGCAAAAAAAAGTACAGCCGGCAAATGAATTTTTTGACAAAAACTTATTTATGGTTCATATTTTTAGGGTTCTGTAGGACTGAAGCATACAAGAAAATAGGGTACTGGTTTCTGCAAGTCACGTCTTGCTCCTAACTATTATGCGGCTCCTGGTTGGTTACTATGCGTTGTCCCTTCGTCTATCAGTCCTACTAGTTGTATCTTTTGAACCGGTGCGAGTCAAGTACGAGTGGGACTCGATGTCAGCACTCATAGGTCCTCTATTCGACACGGTAAAACAATATCGCTTCTTAAGTGTTATCGTATCGTCAACGTTACGATAGGTCTTACTTACTTGATAGTAATGTTCGTCAAGTTAAAAACCATACGATAACTCGTCAAAAGCAATACGAGTATTGTTTTGGTATGCTTAAACGACCTTGTATAGTACAACATGAGAAAGAGTTTTCCTAGTAAATTAAATAATGAATGTCATCAATATAAATTGCCTTTTGTGTTTCCCATCTCATTACGAAGAGAAAGCGTCCAGTTGAATTGTTCAGGCGGTGTGAAGTGATCACTTCCTGCTTGAGTGAATCACGATAACTAGATTCAATCAGATATTGGAGTGGTCTATGGGCAAATGAGAAATACAGAAGCGATAAAAATAGGTCAATGTATAGTCGCCCAAAAATATCTATACATATACCTACAGTCACCAGCAATAATATATTATCCAACATTGGGCGCAAAATTATTGGATTACATATTATTACTGGTGACTGTACCTACAAATACGTTGTGCGATAGGTACATTACAAAATATGAAAATTTGAGGGAAATTTTATGTCCTTACAAATTTTTGATGTGTGTAACGTAACTATACACACATTAAAATAATGTAAGTACACATGTATGTAGATGTATTGACTAAGATTGAAAAGGGCATGCTTCGATGGTTCGGTCATTTGGAAAGGATGAATGAAAGAAGATTGACGAAAGAGATATACAGATCGATAGTGAGTGGACGGGTCGGAAGGGGCCGCCCCAGGCGTACTTTTTCGAGTCAAATCGGTGAAATACTGGAAAAGGGCCGAATCTTAAGTACCCGAAACCGACGTGCGTGCATGACTCGATGTATGAATGTGGAAGAAGCGAAAGAAATTTGTCAAGATCGTAGCAAGTGGAAAGAAGTGGTCTCTGCCTACCCCTCTGGGAAACAGGAGTGATTTAATGTATGTATGTATGTAAGTACACATTATTGTTCTTTGTTGCCTAATAGAGGCTGAATCAATCGAATGGCCCGATTTTGACAGTCGAACTGACGTTAGATTAGATTCATGATTCGTCAGAAGTCGTCAGAAAAAAAAGGCGGATTTAACCCGCTATGTAACTCCTATCCACTCGTCAGTATAAGCTACTATAACGTGACAATATAATACGAAATAAGCCTACAGAGTTAGCTAGCAGTACCGGGTCCGATCCCTTGTAAGCGCAAATATTTGTGTTATCAACACGAGGGTTTATCCCTGTCTTGTATATTTTCTATGCATTCACTTAATTATCTAGTGTAAACTAGTGTGTGTGTATTTGTTAAATTATATTGATTAGTGATATAATGATCTATTTGAACTATTGTTCTAGAAATTTCTGGCCAAGTCCGGCGGAAAGGCAGGAGACATCACACTCTCAGAGTTCATCCATTATGTGCGGGAGCATGAGAAGAACCTACGGCTGCAGTTCTCACATCTCGACAAGAACAAAGATGGTATGGCCAATGTTTTGAACAATTGCAGTATAGTCTGTGTCAATTGAAATTGCCAAAGATGTAAACAAATTAGTATTGTTTGACACATAACCTCAAATATTCATCAAGCGTGTTTCTATTTAAAATAAGGTATAGGTAATGAAATGAATAGTTATTTAATCTTAAACTTAACGTGAACGTAAATATCAAGTGTTCTAAACTTTGCTCAGACCTCACTTGATCTTTATAAGCACGTGATTATCGAATAATAATAGTAAATTAGTTTGTTTGCTTGTGTTTACATCTTTGCCAATTTCAATTAGTACAGACTATAGGTCAGAACCCTGAAATTACTGACAATTGATAATGTTGACACCAGTAAATACCTTCACACGCAACAAGGTGTAAAACAATGCTAAACTTGTTTTTTTTTTTACACCTTTCAACGTTATCTATATTCTGAGTGTCAAGATTGATTTTGTATGTGCCTTGTAGCCTTTTATTTCCGTTAAGTTACTCACTACTCGATTTCAAGGTAATTCGTTAATTTAGAAAGCACAATAATAGTAATGAGGACGCCACTGGACGCTCGGTGCAGTCTTCAGATTGCAACAAAATAGTTCTCGCGCCACCGGGAACCGAACCCAGGACCGCTTGTTTCGTAGACACACGTTACTTCCAACTAGGTTAACAGCATCATCTCGGCCTATATAAACAAAATATATTGAATTGCTTTACATGATAGGATAAACTATTTACCTATGCAGCAAACGCTTTAAAATAAGAAAATGAATTAAGCATGGTTCTCGTTACTTATTTATCATTGACTCTGGCTCGTCACGTTATCGATTATGTATTAGGATCTATGATTTATTCATTTCTATTATTTATGATTCTTGAAGATGTGGAGATGTCAATTTGAAAGTTGACGAGATGTTGGTATGTACGGTATGGTAAAAAATGGGTGCTAGATAAATATACAGGGTGATTGTTTATTTTTTAAAGTTTTGTATGATCCGAAGCAGAGCTGAATTGCATTAAAAACAGGTTATTTACTAATATATTGTGGTTGGTACCCTGACCAAGGAATAATGGCTGTCAGATATCATTGTTTTCAATTGCTAAGGACTTCAAAACAATGGATTATATAAACGCGATTTCCTAAAAACAAATGCATAACAAAAATAACTTACTTGTTTTGTAATATCAAATACAGAAAATGGAGTATAAAACATAGAAAGTGCATGATATTGCACATAATGTAACAGTAATTCAATTACGATTTATTGCTCGGAAATCGTGAATATCTTAAAGATAAAAAAGGCACGTATGACCTTTTTTGAACTGCACATGAGGTCCACTATGTTTTTTAGATTTCCCTACCACCCAGTATATTAATACATTCAGCGATTTCAGCGGTTCTAGTCGTCATCGTCATCTCATGTAAATTTTAAACGCATCTCCTGAGTCATGGGTTGAGTGTTAAGACGGTCAGTGCCAAGAAACAAAGATCAAAGGAAAATTAGTATATTTTGAATAGAAATCTTGAAGTATGGTACCGAACTTACTTATTGCGATGAGTAAACAACCTATGCATTATTGAGACCGTCCTTCGCACAATTATTTGAATAAATATGATGATGTTTGAAATTGCGATGTTAGAAGGAATATTTCAATATCATTTGGTTAAACTCAAGGATTGTTATTTTGTGCAAAAAATGATGTTTCTTCGCATGGAGAAAGCAAACAAGTATCTACGACGAGACCGGTCAACATTGTTAAAGCAATAATGACCATAATTTAAACGTGATTATTTTTTTAAACTCAGGTTTAACAAATCTCTAAAGTTAACTTTAAATCATCAAAAATATCTAAAATCAAAAACATACATCATTTTTATACTTTGCAATTAAATGTGTCTATATTATTAATTTAAAACAAAGGTAACGTGACTTATGGGCCACCATGTATAGTACCTACTATATTATATTGAGATTTAATTTATATTTCTTTTTAGGTAAAGTGGATCTTGAAGAGCTCGTCTCAGCTTTCGCTGACTTAGGAATAGCAATAGGAAGTTCAGAGGCCACTAACTTGTTGAAAAGGTGAGACTTATTCTACCCTCATAAGCCAAAAGGCGGTATCTCAAATTCAATAGCCAAAGCAGATTCAATCCTCTCCCGTTAGTAATAGGGTTGCACTTGCTACAGGAGTTTTGTCTGAAATACCGCCAAGTGTCTTGGCAGGGCAGTATTGTTAGGGTGAACTGCTCTATTGTTGGCCACTTACCAATTATTGGCCCCATTAATTTTAACATAAGGTAATAGAAACGATAATCCAACAATCACTAAGTGCCAGTAACTGGTATTTTCGAGGCCAGTAATTAGGAGTTTACCCTATGCGAAAAACAGTGATTACCATCACGTATCATCGGTACACTAGCGTACAGTGCGGTAACTCTAATAGTCTATACTTTTAGGCATTTAAAAAAATTTAAACAAAACAACCACGTGATATAGTTCGTCAGCTTGGCTGACGTAAAAGTCGTTGTGGGTGAATATTCGGGCGTTCCAACCGCCGTCATTATTCTCTTTAATACATTGACGAAAATAATGATAGCTACCTGTAACTTTTGATGTCAAAATCAGCGGACCCGGGAGTAGTATCCATTCCATTTAAAAGAGCAAGAAAGTTATTAAGTTTATATTGAATAATATGCGAAAACAATAATGACGGCGGTTGAAACGCCAAATATTCACCCTTGTACGTCAAAGTTCGATAAAATAGTTTTGATTGGCTGTTTAACAATGTCTCGGGGTTTGGAATGTTTAATTTTTTTTTAAATACTTAAAAGTATAGACTATAGAAGGTGCTTCGGGCTTATACTTCTCTCTCGCTCTCATAGGCTCTAATTAAGAACGAGTGAGAAAGAAGTGCAAACCCAAAGCACCTTATTAGTGCTTACAGACTGTACGATCTAGTGAATAAACCTACGACATCGTATTTGGTCGGAGTAGTTCGTATTCGTCTTGCTTTCTCAAGTAGCTTATCGATGGGTGCTAAAACTGGCTGAGAAGCAAGATAAACTAGGACTTTTCCGAACAAAAACGATATCGTGTTTATTCAATACATTTAAAAATCTAAATGGGACTAAAGTGGGCTAATACCCTTTTTTGTATGGCATCTTTTGGTCAATGATTCACAAACGATTACTAATGGAGAAAATATGTCCTAGATCAACCTGACCAACTCTTACTGTCTACCTACAGCTACACAATACCTTATAACCAGACTGAGGTAATAAAATTGACATTGAAAAGTAATAACGACACAAACAAAAAAAATACTACTCCTTTAATACCTTCCAGAGACTTTGAATTGTAGAGCAAGTGGTATTAACAGATTTTTTAGAAGCAGAAATTACCTGTTTTGATCACTGGGTGGCGTATGCTCTTTTGCAAGTGTTTAGGAGAAATAAGTGTCGAAACCTGCAGCATTCTAGGCAAAGAAAAGGATAAGCTATATGACCGCTATAACCCTTTCCTTTTTACTGCCTGGGACTTGGTTAATAATAGTTCTGGGGAGTTATTATGAGATAGCAATGCAGTTCATTTTACGGCGAGCGTAAAGGACAGAGCTATAGCAGTTTTATAACTCTGTCCCTGTCTTGCAGCGTAAACTGAACTGCGTTGCTATGTCATAATAACCCCCCTTGTTTCAAATTGGTAATGTGCACGGCTATTTTCAAGTACTTTAATGAGTTCATAAGATTTGTGCATGTGTTACAATTTACTTAGTGTCTTAAGGAGGATTAATAGTGTTTTTCAGTCAGTCTTTAATTTAAAGGATTCTTTAGTGTCTTTAGTCATTATTAGGCTCTAACTAACTGAACTGAGTTTTTTAGCATGTTAGCATAAGAAAAAAATGCGTATAGAAGCGAATTATTTACTCCAATTAAATTACTGTGGCTCCTGTGTAAAAGGCTATAGGTATGTCTGCTGGGGTTCAAGTGAAAAAAGGTGTAAATAAGTGTCTGGTAACCTCTGTATATGATTTGATTACACCCTTTTAAATAACGATCTAATTCCATTTAATAAAGGTACGTTTTCAACTGACATCCTATACATTTTGAGTGATGGATAAGAAAAATATTAGTAGTTTTTGCATCTGTGTGGCATTGACCCATCAGATTTAATCACTACTACATAGTATAAAACAAAGTCGCTTCCCGCTGTCTGTCCCTATGTATGCTTAGATCTTTAAAACTAGGCAACGGATTTTGATGCGGTTTTTTTTAGTAGATAGAGTGATTCAAGAGGAAGGTTTTTATGTATAATAAATTTTGTTTTATGTACGTGTGTTATAGAAAACTCAAATAAACCGAAACGAAGCGAGGGCGGGTCGCTAGTAATGAATATTACTAAAATAGATTAACACCGGATGTATTACTATCGTGGAAATAGGATTCGATCTTCCGTACCTTGTCGTTCTACAGTCACGTAAGCAATGACAAAGAAAATTTACAAAATATGTTAATATGATAAAGTACAAAAGTGATCAGCTACTTTTGACACTGACTACAACCATGCGGTATACCAACGAAATTGCGAACAGGTAGCACAAGGTGTATTTTTTCGCTTGTGTGTCTCTGTCATTACACACGAGTTTATATAAAAACTAAAAGACACAATAATAAAATAAAAATATAAAATAATCGGTTTTTCTTGTTTAATTGAATTTATTAATTAGAAAAATTTTAGACTATTTTCGTTTTCCGTAAATGAAAACACTATGATCAAAGTTAAACAACGAATGGGGTTACTTTGAAACCGCTAAATATTACCGCGCACTAATTTAACTTTCTTAAGGAGCAACTATCGCCGTTACCAGTGGCGAAAAAACATGTGGAGGCGTAATTCCAACTCCTCAAAAAATACATGTTTGTGTGGAATGGAAGTTGCTACCAAAGTCACCCCGTAAATCAAAGTAACCCACCCACCCCGTTTACGGTACTGACTACATAGAAAGGGAGATCTGAGCGACAACCATGTCACGTCGCATGCAACTTGTGCTAGCCGTACTGTTAGTAGTTTCTATACGTATTTGATAATGTTTAATTATTACTAATTGACTACGTCCGTAATTCCGCATAGCGCATGTTTATATTTATACTATGCATGGAACCAGGTTAGTTTTAAATAAAGTACTGGTGTTTCAGAAAAGATACGTGGCCTAGTTTTTGGTGGTAAGTCGTCATGTAGTTGGCTTCCACTGCTATTTCATTTTGTATATGATATACATTCTGAACATTTTCTTTGGTGTCGTGAAAATTTTATATGAATAGATTATTTTTGGAAATAATAATAGTTTCCTATTGGATGCTGTGATTGATTAAAACATGCATATGTTGTATTGCTCAATAAATATAATGTAGGCTTAGACAAGATGTATTGCAATAACGTTATCGTTATCGACAATGTAGAGGGGTGTTATTCTCTAAAAAACGAGTTTAATTAGTCCTGTCAGAGCGAACAAAACACATTTTAGCGCGTCCATGTTCAATTCGGCAGCATGGCTTCTATCGATAAAATCGATCGTATATAGCTGACTAATTTCAATTTCAATTTCAATTTTATTCATTGTTTTTTGTGTTGTGAATGCACGCGCTGAAATATGTTTTGTTCGCTCTGACGGGACTACTTAAACTCGCCGCTGCGATTTCGCTCGATCGTCCGACCGTCCGTTGTTTTTAAGAAAATAACACCCCAGGATTGACGTAAGCTGCCGGACGGACGTGTCGAGCGCTTATAGCTATGCCATACATTTAGACAGTCTTACAAAATCGTTACGATTATCTTATGCCGGCGCCACACGCTTGGCGTTTGCCGCAAACACTGCAGGACACAACTATATCTTAGAGTGAGCACGATGTATTTCCATCTCATTCCAATGTATAGCTGCGTCCTGCCGAGTTTGCGGCAAACGCCAAGCTTGTGGCGCTGGCATTAACATCTTGTCTAGGGCCACTAATCTGGATTAATACATTTGATCCTCTTCACAACCCACAGGTTAATTGTGCTGTTGATTTATAATTATTAGTAGGTAATTTGGTGGCAAGCTTGAGGGGTAAATTTCTAAAATGTTGTAATATATTTTTCGATAATACATTTTTGCTAGTGACTATACCATATTTTTGAATTTTACTACCTGTAGATAATCACGACTCCATCTGGCTTAATAGTCGTAATTGAATAATAATTTACGTGTGTAAAATCACTCAAATCATTATCTTATACTTATTGTTAGTCACTTGCGGGGATTTTGGTGTAGCAACAATTCCATTGAATTATTGCACAGTAGTATTCGTATATTACCATGACATTAATGTGGTTACTAATAGAGTATAGTATGCCTCGACTACTACATTGCCGTGCCTTCTTTGATATTTCGGCAGAATTTTCCGTTTGCCGTTCTTTTGCACCACTATTAGCCCACATCATTAGCCACGAATTATGCCAATGCATTCCCAAAACGATTGTATTCTATCGTCATTTAGTTTTATATGTCCATTAGCTGAATCCTGTAAGTTGCTTTTTACTATGTTTGTAGAATTAGGCTAACTCTATTGCAATTAATACGTTCACTGCCAACGTGTATAATTTGTCTTAATTTAAAACACACCAGGTGTGTCATTAGCGGTCTTATTTTTTTTTTTAAAGTTCGTTTTTTAAACTTATACCTTGGTATTTTTGTAAGGTATAGTACCGTAATGCAAGAGGCAAGTCTTTTTGTTCGAAAAGTTGACTCTCTAACGATTAGATAATTATAATAAATAATAATTCAACTCAAGTTTAAGGTGTTTAAGCGTAGAGTAAAAACTACTGCACCCCACTACCCACTACTTAATTATTGCAATCTTGGATCAATTATGTGGTGAGCCGCGTGTTCGTGAATTGAAAACAAACACGCTGCTTTGTATAGTTTTACTTTCTGTAAAACCATGTCTTTAAACTAATTTAAATGTCCTTTAAATAGGACGTTTAAATTAGTTACTTATAATATATATTTGTATTTGTATAATATAAAAAATCCATAAATAAGGACTTCAAAAAAAAGCGTATTATGCGAATAAATAATTAAACATAACATTATTACGAACATATTTAGGGATATATTTATGCCATCCAACATTAATCCAAGACTATATTCATTGATTTAGAATAAAATTTAAGTCATACAGCCTTGGCCAAAGGTGTTGAGCACCCCACGTTTTCCTTTGTAACTTATAAAGTATAATTTAAAAAATACACAAAGACGTAAAATATAAAAAAGTATTTGGGCATGTGCAAATCATTAGTTGATATCGTTTCGAAGTAGTAGTTAGTATTTGCGTGTGAAACGAAGCAAGAAAAAGTTGGATCTAACAATAAAATGTTTTTATTTTCACGGAATTTCCCTTAATTTCAATAAATATGATTACTTTTTCCGATAGATAAACAACTTTCTACATATAATCAAAATATAAATTCACCTTTTAAAGTTTGACTTTTATATGAAAACCACATGAGTGTTCAACACCTTTGGCCAAGGCTGTTTGTCATAGTGCTTGTGTTACATCAAATGTCAGTTGCTATACTTGCGATTGTCACAATACGCTTGCACACATACAAACATAACAATTAAACAACTTATTGTTAACTGTACAACTTAGAAACTAAAAACTGAAAAAACTAACTGAATACCCATCCGCATAGAGTCGTCCTCTTCACTAGTCTCAGTTTGTCCTCAGGATGGACCAGGACGGCAGTTTGAACATCAGCTACGACGAATGGCGGGATTACCTGTTGCTTGCGCCGGCGACGGATATCCACGCTCTCATACACTTCTGGAGGCATTCTACTGTGAGTAATTATTTTTAAGACTATAAAAGGGGAGGGTAAATATCCTTAGACAAAATAGTTTTTTTTTTCACCCACACGATTTAGTCCAGGAGACAAGACTTGCGATTTGTTAGTTTAATTTTTAATTATTATTATGACTTACGATTTACGATCAATTTCCTCATTAAATGGTGCCTTTTAACTGTCAGTTCGAAATAATTATCTGGAAGTAAATTAATAAGTATCTCAACTCAGGCAGGAGACTAAATAATTTTTTTGAAACAACAAATCGCCAACCATGGATTTAAAAAAAAAACAGAATTCGTACCTGTTCCATAAAAATAAAAATATCGGCGAATGTATACACTTAAAAAAATGCTTTTTTTGTAGTCTGTTAAAAAGTCGAGGGTATCGAAAATTGGATTTGCTAAGACGTTTATATATCCTGGCTCACCTGCTTTGTATTTCCACTAGATACAACTAGTGAGTAATTAATTAAAGATATCGTATTAAATTCCCATCCCATTGTTTCATGTCGGATAAGTTAATATTCATCTTGCTTTCTCAGTTGGCTTGTTAATAGGCACTGAAACCGATTGAGAAAGCAAGACAAATACGAACATATCCGACAAAAAATTATGGGAAAGGATGATTCACTACATCGAGACAAAAGTTATGGGAAAGGATTATTCACTAAATCGATACTAGGTGTAATGAGTTATCCCAAACCCCTCAATCCCCTCATCTCTATCGTAATTTCCAATGTACATTGAAATAACTCATTATATCTAATGTAAAAGTTTCATCTTCTTTAGTTGAGGTTTCAAATCCGTTAATCATACAGTGCAACCATTTTCTTAATGCCGATCGGGAATCTTCGTTTTTCTATGACACACGAGTGACAAATATACTGTCAGTTGCGAGTGCAAGCGTGATAGAGATGGCCAGCCGAACGGTATTAAAAAGCTGGGAATATGCTGTACAACCGTAACCACTCATTTATGAAATATCAGAACAAAACATTCAACTTAAAGTATTGTTTATAATTCTTAACTTATATTTCCAATCCGGTGTTTTGGAAAGCTGGCGAATGTATTTGGTTTTTTTTTGTATTTTGGGCTTAAGCGCCCAAAGCCTTGCTTCCGAATTTTATATTTCAGAGATCGTCAACTAGGTACCATATAGTTTTGTCGACTATCTTGTCATAAATTACAGCTGTAAACCGTATTACACCTTAGTGTAATGCTATTTTTAAGTACTTAATAGGTTCCAAAGTTGGCGTGTGTAAAATAAGTAAGTAATGCTTTCGTGGTTTAGAACATTGATAATTAAATTGTTTGGTGTACCTCTATTAATTTCTTCGTTGTCGAGTATCAAGTAGGTAGGTACAAGAGTTTTATAGCAATTTTTGGGCGGGGGACTTTAAATTGTATACAGCAGATTGAGTTTTTTAATAGTGTAAGTTTCCTTATAAACATATTTCATTTCTTTCTAGGCACGATGTTTAGGTACTAGGTATCAGCACAATGGAACCCTGACCCGCCATAGAACCGCGTCACAGAGACGTTATGATTTAAGTCGTAAGAAATGTCAAACAAATTATTTTATAACGTCACTGTGACATAAACTTTCATTGTGGTGACAGTACTAGTTTGTAATCATTTCAATCATACATCACGTTTCCGAATTATGTACTGTACTTTTACCGAATCTATCCCACGAACCCTTAAAACGGACTCACGTTTCCAATTTCCATACATTTATTTTACATTAACTTCACCTCTATTCAATGACGATAACAAAGTCAACCTCAATGTCACCGTACTAGGAAATGCTACTACTAAACTAAACAGATGACGCCGTGTGTTAAAGTTGCTTACTCGATAAAATATAAGTATTTAGAAGAAAAAAAACTCGGATATAACGGCTTTGTATGATTTTCATGAAACCTAGCCAGTAGCAAATATCCATCCCGAATAATCATACACACACACACGTTAAACACCCCAATTTTTTTTCGGGGGTTTATAAAAGATCATGCTCTAGGTACCTATTGTGTGAATTAAAACTCACACATCATAACATTTACATTATAAATATTAAGGAGTAGTAAGATTAGTAGATTTGTGTTGTCATCATTTCGATTATAAACATTTTTATCTATCTATTGTTGCAAGATGAGATCACAATATTGAATCACTTCGATTACAATTACAATGACGCGAAGTCTATAAATACTTACCTACTTGCAAGTGACGTAATTGATACCTTAACGTACACTGTACGCGAGTGAATAATACCTATACATACATATACGCTGCTATGGTACAATCTGGAACTAATTTTCTATAAGCCGCAAATGCACTGAAAGCTAAGGCAGCGACGTATGGCGCGTTACCAATGTTGCCCTACTTAAAACACCTAGGCCACGCTTTGGGCACGCGTTTAAGTATGAACATACATACATAACATACATAAACTCACGCCTTCATTCCCAGAGTGGGGCAGGCAGAGAACTACCAACAACCCCAAAAAACCAGCCTTTATCCAATTAGTCGCCTCTTACGACATCCACGGGAAGACATGGAATGCCACTATTCTAACCCGGTAACCACACGGAACACGCGTTTGAGTATGGGTACGCGCACCGCGCCATATCCGCTCACAGTGATACGTTTGCGGCTAAACAGCTGTGATACTGACACACGAGTTCACACGACCTTAACTTAGATATTTGCCTTTGTTATGCTCGCATGTTATTATTATTATGCATAATCAGTACATAATTACCTTGTTACATAATAATGTCTAATAAACAAATAAATGTCAGCGGATAATCACCAACTAAGCGCTAGGCTTGTACTATGATAGGTATGTACGGTCTCGAGCGTTAATTTGGTCATTAAAGATGTCAAGTCTTTGTAACGTTTAGGAAACTCAACCTTATTGTTGTAGAATTTGACTTTGGACCTAAGGTGGGTACCAAATCTCCTGACTGTACATTGTACAAGGGCAACCATAAACATACTTATATAAGGAAATATATTGTATACTAGCTTTTGCGCGCTACTCCGTCCGCGTACACGTCGGTTATCGCTATTCCCTAGGTAACTGCTATTTCAGGCTATAATCTATCTCTGTGGCATATTTCATCCAGATCCGATCAGCCGATCTGGCGTGATTGAATAACAAACATCTCAACGTTCGCATTTATATATACTATATAATATACTTATAATATTAAAAAGCTGAAGAGTTTGTTAGTTTGTTTGCTTATATCAGGAAGTACTGGTCCGATTTGAATGTTTCTTTCAGTGTTAGAAAGCCCATTTATCGAGGAAGGTTATAGGCTCACTTAAACCGAAGCGAAGCGAGGGCTGGTCGCTAGTGTATAATATTAGCAAGATATAAGTCAGATGATACGGTAGCCGCTTCGACTTGCATAAAGGCATTCCATTTTAGTCCTTTGAGATAGCAACATGTTCGCGTTTCCTTGCGCGTCTGAATCAAGCACACCTATGTGTTCTTACGTCGCCTTCGGTCCTTCCCTGTACAAAAAACCAAATACGTTTAACTTACCTACAATCATGCATACCTTTACACCTGTCACCCAATGGAGTAGGCAACGACTACGGAACGAGAGGTGCACCGGTCCAAACATACCTCTCCCACTTCTTCTACATCCATCATCTCCTTCAGGCACGTACGCGCCGGTTTCGGGTTCATTAAATTTGAAAAGAAAAAAAAGAAAAGAAAAGAAAAATACATTTATTCACTACACACATGTCATGACACACAGAAAAAAAGTAAAAACAAAAAAAAAGCAATAAAAATAGTAGTGTCTTCGCGGCAGTGAATCGGACACTGGCTCAGCATAATGCTGAGGTGTGATATTTGGCCCTTATTCAGTGTCGCGAATTTGATCACTGTACGAGTATTATATGCGTCTTGGGTGGCCCCTACCGACATCTCCACTTTGTTTCCTTTTTCCTCTTACTCTTCCTTTAACTTTATGTTTAATTTATTTTAAAAATTACTTTACGACAGTTTCGGACCTTAACTAAACAAGTTGTATTCCGCAAACATTAAATGACTGCCGAAATCAGAGAAAGTGATTGTTTACGCCGCGCCGTACTCTTTGTCAATTACGAGCGATAGCTCTTAAGACAGCTTTCACGTTCATACTTAAAACGGCTTCAGGTCATACCGAATTTGAGACAAACTCTTTAAGTCGTTATAAATAGCTTCACTTTTGTACCTTGTCGCTTTAATGACTATGTTTGGTTAGTGCATCAGTTCAAATCGACGTTAAAATGACAAAGCACTAAAGCGTGTAGCTACTTAAAACACAGGTTTGTGGAGTCGTTAGCGTAAATTCGGCGTTCGTTGTCGTTTTCAAAATGTATAGGATTGACGTAAAGTGTCAGACGGTCGCGTCGAGCGTTTACGTCAATTCCATAGGTACATTTTGTCAGTTTTCGGAAATCGTTCACGTTAGTGTTAAGCAATTTGTCTAATTTTAATCAACCTAGGCAAAGACAAATTACAATTTCAGTTGAAAATGTTACAATTCGTTAGACATTTCACATCCGTAGCTATTAAAGTAATCGCGTCGATTGGTTCCACTTTACATGATTGATTATCGTATCGATTAGAGAAACGCCAAGCGGTAAACTCGTGGCAATGTCGACTCGTAGTGCTGTTGCTACGTTGATCAACGTAAGCGCATCTTATTTATTCAATTATGAAAGGAAATTAATACAGATTGGCCATGGTAAAAACATGGTTAAATAAGTAATTTTGTGTTAAGCTCTTAAGATGTGTCGAAGAAAATTTCGTCATTGAAAACTGTCGTTTCTGACGCGGTCTGATACAAAATAAATTAATTTAAATTGGGAAGGGGCAGCTTACACAAGAAAAGAAACGTTTATTAATATGGTAATTGTTTATCAAATACTCGTAAGTGTTGGTATAAAATAAAAACTGGAATTTTTAAGCTTGTCTGCTATAGGTACGCGATGTAAACTTATTAATTCTAGTATCCACTTTTTTGCTACGTAATGCCAACAATTTATTGGTCGTTCGAGAAAATAATTTATACACAATTTGATAAAATTTTACACTGTCAGAGTAACCTTTATCCGCTGTTTTATTATTAGGAACGGGCATAGAGATATTATGCACGCCCTTGAGACTAGGATTGACGAAGGATTACCATCAATAAATGTCATGTTAGACGACAAGGTCTTACTGATAAGGTATGGACGCGCAAAATAGTGCAATTCACTTTCTACATTTAAATTGACGACGAAGAATATCATTTATTTGGTAAAAACGCACAAAACAATATGGTTGTACCCAGTAAAATAGAAGCCCAGGGGGGTTATTATGACATGGCTTTGCAGTTCAATTTACGGCGTTAAGGACAGAGCTATAGAAGTTATATAGCTCTGTCCTGTTCTCTCAGCGCAAACAGAACTGCATAGCTTTGCCATAACAACCCCCCAGAGCAACTACTAGATCGAGGGTACAAAATGAAATCCTTGATGTCGTGACGTAACATGGAAAAAATGGCAGACATTTTTTTTTCTTTTAATCATTTTCGGAGAAAGAGTTGTAAAAGAACGTGACGTAATTAAAGGTCAAAGTTTTCTAATTTATTCTACGCCTACGCATCGTATTCTCCATCTACACTTCTACACTAATATTATAAAGAAGAAAAATTTGTATTTCTGTGTGTGTGTATGTTTTTAATGAATAAACTCAAAAACTAGTGCCGATTTCAAAAATTATTTCACCATTGGAAAGCTACATTCACCCTGAGTGACACAGGCTATGTTTTATCGCAACAGCTAGTATACCATATTTTAGCTTCTTGTCATGTACAAATCATACTACTACGTATTATTATTATAAACGCGTAAGATTGTATGTAAGATTGTTACTCCTTCAGGAATAACGATCGTTGAAATCTACGCGGACGAAGTCGCGGGCAAAAGCTTGTAGGTTATAAATTCTACTGCGATGACTCGTATCAGGAATGATTTCCTATCGGCTGGGAACAGTTAGGGCCTTATCACACTTGCGTTTTTCGAGCGAGTTGAAAGCGAGGAGAGTGCGCAACGGGATCTCGGTGAAATCGCTGCCCGCTTGCCTCTTACCCGCATGTGAATCTTAACCGCCGTCTTAAGTCTTACAATAAATAGTACATTACTGCAAATACCAGTTAGTGAGCCTTCCTGGACGAGTATGAGGTAAAAGGTCGAGGCGCCAGGCCAGGCCAGACGTATGATACGATTCCAGGATGGCTCTTAATGGTCGAAGCATATATAGCGCTTTTCTGAAAATATAGAACCAGTAGAATGATTAAAAAAAAGTTAAATAAATTAAAGTCTTAAAATATTGGTGTGCACAACCCTCAGGGCGCTAGTTCGACTCGCATTTAGCAGGTTTTTTTCATTAATTTAAGTGATTTACAGTGTGAAACTCGTCTGAGTTGTACTAGGCGCACATAAAATGGACATGGTGCGAGCGACTTACATATTTTACAAGGAGTTCTAAGTTCAAATTACAATGCATGTTATGTTATGAGATTTGTATCGTACTTACTGGGCACTTTTTCATTCCGAATTCTAAACCTCTCCACTTACCGGAGACTTTTGATCATTGTCTGGTAACTTTTTAAGGATGTAAATGGCGACTTTATGAATAATTTTTAAAAAAATATTTTTTTCGGCTCTATAAATGTCCAATACGGACCCGACGACACTGAAAGCACAACGCTCGCCGCAACGCTCTTCGCTCGCCGACACGCTGCTCGTTAAACGTCTCAAGTGGATTGTTACGTTCAATTGTTAGGTGTCACAATCACTACAACAGCGTACAACGCAGAATAGGTCATTCACTTGTACTAGTACAGTCGACATACTAAAACAGGGTGCTGTTACGCAAAAATATAACTATTTATGAGATAGAATACCCCCAATATATAGTACTTAACGAAATAACGATTCCTTTTCTTAACAGCTCAAAATCAAAATCTTTTTTTTTAATTCAATATGGGCACACTTTTTGATTGTCAAAGATCATTTACAATTTACGATTAGCTGATAAGAACCATCCCTATTGAACTACAAAAAACCAACTCGTACAAATACATGAATCCGTTTAAGGGGGTTTTCTTTAATTATTATTTCAACCTAATGTTGTTTCCAGTATTTAAACGAAATTCGCAAATATGTTTGAGAAGTAAAACTATTGTGGTTTTTGTTTCTAATCGTGTAGTGCTTTCACGGTTAATAATTTCAAGGAAAATGTATCATTTAATCTATGCAAAGAACACTTGTAGGTGTTATCTAATAACTTCAAACGAGCAATTCTTGTACCTATGGAATCTCGGAAACGGCTCCAACGATTTTCATGAAATTTAGTTCCTATGCAAGGGGTTTCGGGGCGATAACTCGATGTAGCTAGGTTTCATTATTAGAAAACTTACCAAAAAATTTGCAATGAAATAATAAAACACATCAGTCAAAAAAGTAAATTAATAGTAGATTGATAACCAAGGGTTGAAAGTGACCCATTTCACCCGAGATATTTCTGGCGCTCGAGGGGAAATGGGTAATTTCACCCGAGTTAGACACTACTTTTCATTTCGACTGTGGGGAAAAAAAAATGCTACACGCACATTTTATAAAAATCAAATTTCTTGTTTCGAACGGATGTTCGGCGTTCAACCTCCAGTGTTGTATAATAAGCTCCTTGGTCGTGACCAACTCTATTAAACTTTTTTAATGTTGGCAGTATGTGTATTTTCTGGATAGCCATGCTGAAACGTAAAAAAAAGTGTCATGCCATGCTATCACGGCATATGGCGGGCAGCAGAATAGAGGAATAATTTTAAATGTTAATTTTCTGTAATTGCGAAAAAAATAAACCAGTCGGCAAATTATTTTAATATGAACCTATAGATCGTAATAAATAGGTACACGTCGTTTAACGTATAGGCGAGTTTAGATATATAAAAAGCTTTTATTTTAATAATGTGACTTGGCTCAATTATGATACTCAGTACAAAAATACTTTCCACCCTAGAGGTGAAATAGGTACTAGATTGTATAACAAGTGCATAAAATGCACCATTTTATGCGAGGCTGTTATGCATCAAAGCGAGCTCGCGAGTGAGGATGAATATAAAGTGGAGTGTTAAATGGGTTTTATGGACGAGTTGTACACTATACTTTTCACTTCGATTGCAAGGAAATTAAACAGCAAAATGTAAATTAAGGTAAATAGACAAATTGGAAAAATAAGTAGGTATGGTTCCCGCCAATTAACTTTTATTCTTTTCTTTTCATTAGGTACGTGAAACCTGACTTAGGTCGTTACATACTGCTCAGTTATAAAAACATTTTGTTTTTTATATCTATGATAATATAACTTATTGTCTTGCTATAAATATATTGATTTACTCAAATATAAAATAATAGTAATAACACTAATAACAAATGCGACGAAATAAAAATTATAAGTTTATTGGCTGTTGGTATCCTTGCCTTGGTCTTAAAATACTAACGAAACGAAATAAAATAAAGAGGTTATTCTATGATGTTAAATTTGTCCGTGTGGCTGTTGGACCGATTGCTTTGGACGTCGATGAAGATTTTACTTTATGCACTAGAGCATAAAAAGCGTCTTTATGTCGCCTACGCACGACATAAAGACGAACTTTTGGAGCATGAGAAGTGAAAACGGAAATGTCAAGTGTCATAACAGCCTCGTTAGTAATGAACGCCGTCAAATGAAATGGATAGTATAGGAACTATTAGGACACGGATGAACATACTAACGTACATTACATAGATTGCTAAAGTTATAGTAACCCTCCTCATTTGCTTTGCCCTGCTCTGCCCTGTGTTTCGTATTTTTAATTACATGACTACTCATGTAATTAAAAATACGAAACAGGTTTTCGTGAGTAGAAAATTTTCTAATTGAGAACGTCTATTTTTATGACTTGCTACATTTGATTTGTTTCAATCAACTTGATTTGTTTATGTCTAATCATTCCGGTCAACACTTGCGCCTAAATTTTAAATCTTTTTCTTCTACCTATAGGGTACCCAAAGTGAATCCGACGGCAATGCAATATTATGTGGTATCTAGAAGCTTATCTCACGAGTTGGCCTAGTAGGTTGTGACCCTGCCTACGGAGCGAGCGGTCCCGGGTTCGATTCCCTAGGTATGGTGAAATATTGGCGTGATGACCGCAGTATTTGATTCTGAGTCTTGGAATGTTTTCTCTGTATTTAAGTATTTCTCTATAAAAGTATTTAAATCGTGGTCTAGTATCAATAGTACAAGCCTAGAGCTTAGCTTGCGGCAAGGTCAATTGGTGCAAGATTGTCTCCTGATATTAATTTATTTATCATAAATAAACCCACCGAATTGGGATTCGTCAGTTTGGCCTCGGTATGCAGAAGATCCCTGTACAAAACAAAGAAATTATCGGCAGTAAAAGCTGTCTCAATAATGTTTTTGTCAGAAACCTATTTGAAGTCGGTCAACTAACGCTCTACAAACAATTGAACTCACGTGACGACTCCATTACAACTTCCTTTACTATCTACGTCGCGGATGGTGACGAGCCGACACACCCTCTTGCGTGTCATTAGAGAGTAGTAAATGTTAAGACAGAGGCGACACGCTGTTACTATTAGGGACGTTTCTGGGTAATATGCACAATTGGTGTGGCATGTGTGCTTTTACGTGGCAGTCGTTTGATATCAAACGTTATTTTTATTACATACATATGTATTTGTATTGAATACTTGTTCAAAAATATAATATCCCTTATATCAAGATTTAAAAAAACGTGGTAAATGGTAACCAAATAGGTAAAATTAACGACTGTTACAATTTTCTTAATTCATGTTACATGTAATAACTAACTTTTAATTTAATTCTTCTTTGGCTTCGTACAACATACAGAAAAAATATCTTTCTTATTTTGGTTTGAATAGCGAGATTTAATCTAATGGATATAATATAATTGCTTATTATACTCGTATCTAGTATTTTACAAAAATATGTTAAACCCTTTCAGCGTGAAAATTAAATAAACAAACACGTTCTCGTTATAGCATAAGTAAGAATATCCAAGAATTCCTCGAAATGATCAAAACCTGTGTAAAGGCTCATTTATGGAGACTAGGCGGGACGCGTTGCGTTGTTATGAACGCTTACCCTTCTAAATGAACTCTTATACATACTCATATGAACTCTTATACATACTCATATATAGCCATATCCTCCGCTCTCAGTGCGTTTGTGATTCGAGTCCTTACGAACGGCGCGGCGTGCTGACAAACCCACAGTACCCACCTAGTGCTATCATATCACCATGTTCAACACCAATATTATAAAGGGGAAAGATTTGATTATCAGTTTGAATTGAATAGGCTACGAAACTACTGGACCAATTTGAAAAATTCTTTCACCATTAGAATCCTACATTATTCCTGATGAACATAGGCTATGTTTTATTTTTCTGCGCTGACGGAGTCGCGTGCAACAGGTAATACTTTCTAAATCTGCAAGCAGTGTTCACTCTGTTACTGGTGAAATTAATGTATAGAGGCACGTCATGCCAGTTTCCACGGTAGGCAGCGTATTAACTATAATCACAATGACTGTATTATTAAAATATTTTTCATGGTGTTTCACTTCTCACGAGCGGCATAGAAGAAATGTGTCTACAAATTGGTTTATCTTTAATCTAATACGCAAGAGATGCGTCGTTGGTGACTCAGGCTCGTTTAAAGTACACTTAAGAGCACTGAAAACGGGTCACTGTACGTACTAGGTTACGTAAAATGTGACCCATCATTATTCAGTGCCTCTCAAATGAAATCAATACAAAAATGAACCTGATGCGGAGTTACAGGCATTGAATAGAATAATGGACCAATTTACAGCTCTGGGGGAGCGTCTCAGCAACAATTTTTCTTCGCAAGTGCCGAGCAAGGTCTACAAATGATGCGTAATATTGCGTGATGAATTGTAACAGGATCATACGTAGTTGTATTATGTTAAAAACAAATGACGAAGCGGTAGGCTTAGTTCGTAAACTTGTTACTGTTTGGTTAAGCTAGTGGTCCCGTGTTTTATCAGGGTGGCGGCATTCACGACGTTGAAGGCCCCTGCCATATTCCAGGGTGCCTTTGGCAGTAGTCCATGGGGCTAGTAGAGTATTCAGACAGGGCGTCGCGACAATCGCGCCATTGGAGGCCTACATTTTCGCTCTATAGTAGTCCCGTAAACTCCGCTCGATAAAGCGTTAGGTGGAACGGCCCAGGGGTTTTAGTCCGTGCGAGTTGGACATATGACTGACAAAAAAATAAAAATATAACGTAGCTCAGAACGTCCTTCACATTTACAAAATGTCATATCATACTAGTATCTACATGACAACTTTGTCCTCATTACTAATCTGGACTTTACCCGTATTATACAATGTTGATTTTGCATTGAATAGGACAGGATTGCGTTCATTCGCACATGTTGCTAAGTGAAACAACTGTTTTTG
Source organism: Acleris laterana (assembly GCA_963966035.1). Lineage (NCBI taxonomy): Eukaryota > Metazoa > Arthropoda > Insecta > Lepidoptera > Tortricidae > Acleris > Acleris laterana. The sequence continues at coordinate 9,855,972 of OZ014438.1, forward strand.
ACTATAATGTCAGGTGTAAATGTCAATATTGGCTGAAAGACATAGGTATTGCAATGTATTATGGTTCAAAATGACAAGTCTGCATGTGTTGCTATCGAACTGCGCTTTCGATCGGCTATTAAAGCAACACCTTTAAACAAAGAATTACAACGGCCATTCTTTGTTTGTACAATAGCAAACGTCGTACCTACGTATACGATCAGTTTTGTAGTTTGTCGTTTTTACTTAATTTACGAAGCGACGTGTTAGGTTCACTCTGCCAATTTGATTCCTACTATGTCAAGGAGACGTTGTAAAGCAAATCATGAGAAGTCTCTTTTTTGTTGACGTCACTTTAACATAGACAATTGTGGTCTGGGAATCAAATTGGTTGCCTCTACTTTGCAAAAAGCCAAATGAAATTGGTTATTAAATGGTTTTACATTGTAAACTCCGCTTCAGCGTTTAAACAAAGTGGACGCGTCAGGACTTTATATTTAAAACCCTAGAAAATAAAAGTTACGTTTTCAACAGTAGTTTACTAAACATTCCTTTAAACCTCAGTTAATAATAAAAATAAATTGTAGTGGTAAAATTTGATATGTCATACATGTAGACGATTGTATGGAAAAAAGGCAAATCGTTTCTAATGATGTCCCCACCACGTAGGTATAGTCACGGTAAGAAAAGGTTCGACACTTTAGGACCTTAATTGCGTCGAAAAGTTACGAACCGTGACTGAACATATAGGTGAAAAACTTAAGTAAATGACCTCATGCATGTAGTTGTGTACATAACTAATATGGAACTTTCGTCAAATTTCAAATATAAAATGTCGAACGGTCTATACAGATGGTCATTCACTTAAGTTTTTCACTTATACATACATACAAATAAAAACCTTACTCTCTTTTGGAAATAAATACCCATACAAAGGTTTAAACCCTAAAACAAACGTATTATTTTGGCTTCTCGCAGACGGTTAGACATAACAAGGTATCGTTAGTGCTTACTAGCTCTCAACACTTTATTAAAAGCACAATCGGCTTTATTACAGTACGTTAAACTCTTCTAGAACCCCCGACACTGGGTCCGGTTGTTTGTGTGAATTGCCAAAACCACTGTTGAATAACATCAGATAATATTATGTTTACAGTAAACTATCTGTCGTCGATACGGTAAGTCGATAACTTCTGGCAGGGTCAACATCTATGCCGTTGACGGTCAAGGCACTATTAAATTTATAATTTACAGCGACCACGAAAACCGGCCCGAACCTGAGATAGTGAAATGGAGTTTGCTCTCTGGAAAACAAACGGATTGGTTGGCTTTTGGGTTCCGTATCCAATAGGTACCAACGAGACCATATTATTAAACCTCGGCCGCTGTCCATGCGTCGAACCGTACCTGTTACTTAAAACTAATCTCAGCTAAGATGCCCGTCTTAAGGGTATCCTAACTTTATACCAAATCTTTATTTTACAAACTTTCATATCGCAAAAACGTGTTTTTGCTCATACCATTACATATTACATAGGTTACATGGGCATGTTAAATAAGTTAGGTTAGACTTTTCACCACATTTTTTTTAATAATGCTGCGGGACGTCTCTCTTTGCGAAATGAAAGTTTGTAAAACTATATAGTTTGTCAATTGAAAACATTGGTGAACCCGTCTAGAGACTCATCAAAGTTAATTTAAACCCATAAAAACTGTCATATTTGACGCGTCAGATATGTCATCTTACTTATATTTCAGATAACGGCCATTAACAGGTTAATTAACCCCTATAAAACCTAGCACAGCTTATTTTTTAAGTTTTAAAACGTGTCGCGCATTACAAGAGTATTATTCAACCTCGCTGGACTAAACTTTTCGAGGTCGTCTGATCTGAAACCTTACAAACGTTACCCCTCATAAGTCTCATAACGATTTACATCATATCGCACTCACTACTCTTACACCTGTCTCATTTTTAATGTGGTTATTTTACAAATACGACCTTTTTGCTAAAACGGACGGGATATGTAACCATGGTGTAACCCTATTGCGGCAAAGGACTGTGGACTTTGTATTCATTTATATCTTCAATAAGAACGCTGTCGGTTTATTGTGTACTATTATACAATTATTGTTGTTGTATTTTATTTATTAACATATTTTGTCTCTGATCGTCACAAATATACAACTACAAGGGCTGCCATGACACCTCACGTCCCTGATATAGTGATGTGCCACCTCGATATTTCCTGACCTTGCCCTTCGCTTGAAAAGAATCCACATAAGTGCGTGCCAACGAGTGTGCTTTGGCTTCATTTTAACCCCCGACGCAAAAGAGGGGCTATAAGTTTAACGCGTGCTGTAATTTTTAAGGTTTAGGAACTATCATGTTAAAATTTATCACACACGTAAATGTGTCAAACTAAAATCCCGAAGTATCAAATCCATCCTATTTGAATATTTGTAACGGACATAGGACACCCTGTTTGTTCATCCAGATTACTTATATAGACATTTGTAAATGTAATTACTTAGCTCTCGAATTTGACAGGCTATTACTGCCCTCCTATGGAAAAAAGGCACATCTACCATATGAATTGTGTTCCAACCTTATTAATAACCTTTGAGAGTTTAATATGCTTCTATGAATTAATTGCACTTGTGCTCTTTTCTCCGTAGTATGGCAGATTACGCCACTGGAAAGTTGCGATTCTATCACGTCAGAATTTTCCGTTGTAAACAATCAGATGCGATGCAGACCGTCGTCCGGGTATGGCCTTAACCTCAATAGTTGTACTAGTACATCAGGATCATTCCCAGATGAGATGGATCTCTTTATATACCGCCATAGTGATATATCTTTATCTACACATAATAGATTAACTCAGGCTTAAATAGTCTTGAAATACCCTTATGAAATACATCAGCACATACAAATATTTATCAAATACTCTTTATTAAATAGAATATAATAAAATCTCCGAAAGAAAATTCGGAGTCTGTAGTTACGTTAAAAAACAAAATCTAATGTTAAATAAAAGGTGCCGCAACAAAATATTCGTTACATTTGGCCGTAGTATTAGCTTCGCGACATTACAATGACAGTTTTAAAATAATATTAACATTAAAAGTTAAGGCTTGAGTTTATATTATATATCCATTGCTTGGTCAAAAGGGAAAGAGTAGCGTTTAACAGGTAAACACGCTAATGAACTTCAAACAGAATTCTATTTTCTCCAAACTCTTTTTAAAGCTATAAACTAATCAATTTACCTAACCGTCGGGTTGTGGTCTGACGCCAATTTGTAGTGATCAAACAACGATAATGCTGGTGCGATATTACCTTTATCAGAAAAAAAACGCATCTCTAAGAAATATCTCTAAGAAATTCAACTCTATCGATAACCGTACAATGTTGCATTTGCTTTGGCTTATAACCAGCATTATGCCCTTTTGATTCGAAGCGAATTAATATCGTTTTCAATATAATTATCTGCATTCTGTCAATCGAAGTTCATCGTTTAATTACTTTCCTAATGGTTCGCAGTCAATTAATTAGTTATAATTATAAAATAACTTGATTAGTGTTATTTACTGCCGATGCAATTATGTATGATATGCAGATATACGTCATGTCAACTCTTTACTGATTTATTTTATTATTGAATTAGAGTTAGAGATTACGGTAAGAGAGGTTGTATTGTAATTAGGGTTACAATACAACCTCTCTTACCGCGATATTGCATATTATGTACATTTTTATCCATTAGGGCTTAATGTTTATTATGCAAAATTAGACAAATCATAACTAAAATAGGTATTTAAGTCAAAGTTAAAAAGACCGTTATAAAACGACATATTTAACTTGGCATTAATTTTCCACTAACGTGTTTGGTGCCACTTTAGTTACCAGTGACGACAGTGACAGCCCTTATTTGCTTATAAACAAAGTCGATCAGCAAAAGCAATCAAGTAGTTAGATGATGTTATTAAAAAAAAGTGATTACATGCACGATGGAAGATAAGACTACGACTAAATACGTTACCGCGGCAATTCCATGGTTTTCATTCAAAATAAAGGGTGTAGCAGGATAAGCCTTCAAAAATTGCCCCCAAAGCTTTGAGTTCAAAACTACTATCAGTTGATGCCCCGTCAAATGAAAATAATTCATACCAATTTTTAACCCTCTACTGCCAATTCGCTCCTCGGCGTGAAGCTTGGCTGCTGTTTTAAAAGAAAAAAATGTCTGCAAATGCAAACAGTGATTTAAACTTAAAGAAAAGAAAATTGATTGCAAATATTTTCAAAAAACGAGTTAATAATTAGTTTGTTGTCATAAACTCGAATTTATATTACTAAAAATAAATAAACAGAAACACTTGTTCAAATATGTATTAATGAGTTTCATTAATCTTCCTTAAACATTCGACATTAGCAAATTAAAAAAAGATCGATTACGGATGGCTTCCCGGTTGGCGGGCCGATATCTTTTACTAATGTCGTCACCGTAAGCGTGTTACATACATGGTACGTACTGAACAATACCTATATTTTCACACTGTTCCACCTTTGTTAATTACATGAAACTTACATATTATGTAGATAGGTAGTTGGTTAATATTTAGTAAAAAAATGGTGATAGTACAACGAGCCTGAATTGTTATACAGGATGTTTTGATTTTTAATTTAGGTTTTTTTCTAGGAAAATAAGTAAGTAGAGGGCTCATTTTTTTTTTGATACTTTATATTGATCACATCAACATTTGTGCAAAATTTGACAATTCTCCTTTTTATACTTTTTGAGAAAATAAATAAAAACGTTTTAGGGTTAAATGAATGTCGTGGGGTTCCAGGTGGCAGTAGAGGGTTAAAAATTGGTATGAATTATTTTCATTTGACGGGACATCATAAATCATAAATCATAATCATAAATCATAAATCATTTATTGTGAGATTGTGGTGTTAACAAAAGTTCTTATAATAGATAAAATTGTGGAAGCTCAGCACAATCAGCCGTTTCAGGCGTACAATACTATACCTACATCATATTTATACACTGTCAATTTTTTTTTTTCGCTGTTTTCGGTCAGTTACGAATCTACCGCTTTCATTCATTATTTAACAGGAATGTCCAGTGAAAATAAATATACAAAAAGCAAATATTATTTTATAGATTACCCTTAGGCCAACTGGCGCTTACGGATGATCAACTCATCGTAGTTTTGAACTCAAAGCTTTGGGGGCAATTTTTGAAGGCTTATCCTGCTACACCCTTTGCCTAGAGTGTCGAAGCATGGTCCTAGTGTGCTTGAACAATTTTAACTCGTCGTTTTCTACTCGCCATGTTAGGTCCCATAGTATACAACACATAGTAGGCAACCCAAGAGTAAAATATATATCCCCAACTCACTATTAATTTGACCTAGTCCCAAACTAAGCTCTAGGCTTCTAAATTAGCTAACGATAAACATACTGTTTTTCATATAAGTATAACACATGTTTTTAACTCGATTCGATGCTCGTTACGTCGACAAACAATGTTTTCCTTTGCAACTAGGATGTACGTCACGAACAAATAAATTGCGTATATAAATACAGTTGTTAGTTTATTATGCAGTGCTGTTTTTTTAATCTAGATTAGGCGACTTTTGGGCTAAACTTGCGAAAACAGGATGATACAAGATCTGAAGAAACTGGTGAATTACAAAATAAATATCCCGGAATCCAGGTAGTCTCGGGAACAATTTTAGTGACTTAAATATTTGCAAGGTGGCAACACTCATTATGGCACAGCATACGCGTTCACAGGCCACCTTGCGGTAAATGAGTTTTGTTTCTCATGTGCTTATGCGCAGAAAGAGATCTGCCAGGACCGTAGCGGGTGGGAAGAAGTGGTCTCTGCTTGCCCCTTTGGAAACAGGCGTGATTGTATGTATGAACTAGGGGTTGTATTAATAAAATGAGGCCGTACATTATTAATAAAAAATAAATAAAAGAAACGCTGCTATCATTCTTCGAATCAAAATCTAATCGTCAGTCTTACAAATGACACTGATTAAATCAGTTAATGTTACAAATCTTACACAAATTGACCTAGACTCAAACTAAGCACTGTACTAAAGGTAATAAACCACCTTAAAAACTAAAAATTTATACATACTATTCGGGACTTGCGCTAGTCACACAAATTTTAACGTAATTGAGGTTAGTAGTAGCAACTTAAAGAACAATGCAACGCATCCTTTTTTCGTTACAGATACCGCAGTTTCTGTACATTGTCTTTGACCAGTGTGTGTGTGGCCAGTGACAACATATAGTACTTACAATGGGCATATTAGCAAAACCGTATGTTACGGATAAAAAAATCAGTATCTCGTTTACCATTTACGATCGTGCAGTTTGTTTTGACTGGAAAATCGATTGCTGTCGACTGTGCGCGTGTCTTAGTACGCCGACGTAAACAATTGCTCATTGGTTGTCCATGGTAGCGACTGAATTACAGCCATTACGTACTGACTGATGGTGGACTAAATCACTTTAACCCACTTCTATTAGGTCCACTTATGTTTCTAACAACGTTAACAAGTCTAGGTAGCCGATATTTTTATAAGAATATTACAAACCTCAGAAGTTTAATTCTAATCTCAATAATAATAATGTCATGTTATTCTTTCAATAACGGTTCTATGTCGAACAGTCAGTCGAGTGAGCGAAGTCATACGAGCGGGCTCACTCGACGGGGAAAGCGGGTAGGCAGATAAAGAACTATCCCGATAAAAAGGTTTTTTTTTAAATCCCTTCCACATCGGTCCATCAGTTTGGGGGCTAATATGTGAAAACACATAGGTAAACAAAAAACTTTTAACACCCCTTATTTGTCAAAGGTTAAAAACAATAAGATTAGTTCGACAACTGTAACATACTCTACACTCGGATTTTTATTCTCACAGAAAAAATGTAAACAAAGGTGTTGCCGTAAACGAAAAACATTTGCAGTATTCAAAATATTTTTACTTTCCACAATTATAAGAAATCGACTGTCTATAAAAAAACTATATATTGTAATTAAGAGTAAAGAATTTAATCTGTTGATGGAAAACTTCATTTTTATATAAACTCTTTGTTGTGTTAATTTAAAACGTGAAAACCGTTTTTTTACGCATAATTTATTTATTGCACTGGTATCATTGACTCGATACACCCGTGTTAACAAGTTGGCGGTTGCTTGAAAGATTTGAGACGTTACTTCACTCGCTTCGCTTCACGATTCGTGCTCCCGTGTCGTAATCGCTTTCCAGTGACTCATTTATGCGATTTTAATTTCAATTATATCTAAAATTTATTTTTATATCACGGTTCGAGCGAAATGATAACTTAATATTATATTTCTTGCCGACCCAAACTTTAAGATCCCCTGAAATGTCACTTTGACAGTGACGTAACTTTGTTTACATTTTTTCTGTGAGAATAAAAATCCGAGTGTAAAAATATGCATGTTGGTTTTGGACTTACAAATACAGGACATCTTAAAAACTTTGATCCTTCTTAATATAAGGTGTGTATCCACCACAGCTGTGCTAGATAGCGGAACTTTAGTTAACGGTCTTTCAGTGTTAAACTTTAAATTTGATCAAAGTAACCCCGGTTTTCGGTATAATAATCACATGGCAATGTCAGCTATGGGAAGATGGGGGCAGTATGTTGAGAAGCTTTGGATTTAATGAAGCCTTTCTGTTGCCATTTACCGTTACAAGGTGCCGAAACATTGACGTAACATTACTACACAGTGGTTACAGAGTTACCACACGGTTAGTACGCATTATTTCCTAGTTTGTACACTAGTTACAAACTAAACGCAAAGTGTATAAAAATGCGTGACACAAATGTTTCCGTTATGTCCAGACGCAGCGACTAAACGTAGTTACTAGTTATTTAGTGGTAGCATTGTGTATCAACTGTTAATACATTTAGAAACCAAACCCTTACACAGCCGCATTGTGCCGAAGCAGTTACGAAACTATTGCGATTTGTAACTGCTTTTAAAAGGCTGCGACCAAAAATGGCTATATGGGGTACATCCATCCAATACAAACATGACGTCGAGTAGGGTAATATAAAAGTTGAGTTTAGGAGGTAATCAACTGTTATTTAGTGAATAGTTGCATCAATGCATCATAGTAAAGTTATTAAGGAAAAGAAGTATGAATCGCCAAACAATTAAGTACCTAAGTATATAAGTTATATCATACCAATCCTTTGTTTTTGGGTTACCCCGGTTATTTTATAATTTTATCGCGGTTTGGGGAAGTCCGTAAATACTGTATTGTTTATACACTCTATAATAAATAATATCAGTGGACTCTCTCACACAAATTGACCTAGTTCGAAATGTTTGTTACTCAATCACGCTTCAACTACTGAACGGATCGAGATGAAACTTGGCACACATATAAGTTAGGTCCTTGAATAGGTTAGGAAATAGTTAAAAATCTCGGAAAGTTTAAAATTGCCCAAGGGAATAACGATAATCGAAAACAACGCGAACGAAGGGCAGAAGTTAGCATAATAATAGAAAATAGACAGTCGGTCACCATTTATTTTACCATTATTGTGTTAGTGTCTTTTATCCGACACCAAAAAGTGTTAAAGTTAAATCACTAATCGGTTTTCCTACTATCTTTTCGCAAGTCACATCGATCCGTCTCGCCAAAAGGAAATGCAATTTAACCGGTTATTAGACGTTTTTGTATGAAAATAACCGGTTAAAACCGGTTATTCGCATTCCCTAGGTACTCGTCAAGTACAAAGTGAAAGGATGTTCAAACAATACAAAACAGCGACATGTTTGGCACCGGTTGTTGTAATGTTAGTAAGGTTCGGAATGCACAAGATTAGTCTAGATTTACGCTGTTTCGCATGTGTCAGACAGTGATAAAAAATAATCGCTTAAACATACAGGTTAACCCACATTCATAAACGCAAAATAGCTGAAGTGTGCATAAAGTATGGGTTGTCCTTCTCTGTCAACAACGTGACGTTTGAATTTGAGAGATAGTCTAGTATAGTTTGAATGTCAGAGCACACTTAAACTAGGTATAGGTAGGTTTATTGTAAGTTTATGAATAAGGTGGGTAAGAGTTTGCACAGTCGAGGAAATATATAATTTTATACTATATTCGACGATCTGGTTTGACAACTCATCATAATGCATAGTATTATGGCCACAGTACAGGTAATGCTGTTGATTATACTACACATAAAATCGGTTATTATGACGTATCTGTGCAATTCATTTTACGCTGAGAGAATAGGACAGAATTATGTAACTGATATAGTTCTGTCCTTTACGCTCATCGTCAAATGATCTGCATAGCTATGACATAATAACCCCCTGATCTGATGAGATGATCGAGTCGCAATGTGGCAACTGGGTGTTCGCTGTTCTCATCTTAGACCCACCGAATTGGGACTCGTAACTTTTGTCTTAAGACTGCGCCGAGCGTACACCGGATGTACAGTGGCGCCCTCGTTACTATTATTGTTTTCTAATAAAGTAAAGTATTTTCTTGAAATTGGTTGGTAGGTTTTAGTATCTACTACAAATGAAAACACAACTTATAGGGTATATCACATAGTTTAATAACAATTCACCTTCGAGTTATCAACTTAACGGAAAAAAGTGGCTACCTTTTCCCGTTAAGCTGACTACTCAAAGGGTAATTGTTATTAAAGTTTGTTACGTATCCCATAAATTGTGTTTTTACTTGCACTACAAAACATTTCGTCTGATTGCAAGGAAATTCTTTAGTTAATTAGAAAATACAAAAATAGTAATGAGGGCGCCACTGGACGCTCGACGTTTGCTCGGTGCAGTCTTAAAGCAGATAATAACTGAAAACAAGTACAGACGGCATCAAAATCATATCTTAAAAATTAGCAATAACTTCTGTTTGTGTTATGATGACTTATGACAATCACATTGACGAGGTGCCCAGTACGGTCAACATTCTTATTGGCCGATTGTATAGCATAAGAACGAGTGAGAGAAAAGTACCAACCCAAAGGTATTTCTAGGCAGGGATTGTAACCGGTTACAAATAAACCGGTATTTATTTAGGTTAAACCGGTTAATAATTTAGGTTACGTTCGAACGAAATGATTTGGGAACGTTATTTCGAAGCGCTCCCTAACCGGTTACTCTGTGTTTCGATACGGGATGAATGACCGCTGTCGCGCGTCGAGGCGCTGCTGGTGGCTGCGCTATCAATCTAATACCATAGCAAACCAATCCTGTCTCCTTAAACGAGCGGTCATTCACCCCTCACACGGAGGAACCGCTCTCTAACCGGTAAATTGATTTCGTTCCCTGTTTACGCTCCGACATAGAGATACCGGTTAGAGCGGTTCTTGCGAGCGTAACCTTTATTATGGGTTAGGCTCTCAAAGTGCGGCTCTACCCAACAAACAAAAACGTCGCATAAGTCTTGACTTGTACGACATAAAGTTGGATAGCAGTCTTATAATGGTAATGAGATGACTACAAGGTCCTATAGACGTCTTTAATTTAACCTATTAGTCGTGCGACGAATATGTCATAATACACTGGTCTTAGCAACGTCGGTAAGACTAAACTATACGACGTTTTATTACAGTCTTAGCTTAAACGTTTGTACGACAACGCAATTGTCATACTAACGTTATAGTCCATTAAACGATTTGAACTGACCAAATTAGGTGTTTGAAAAACCTTTATATGACATTTATATAACGTAGCATTGTATAGACGTTTTTACAGTGACGTTTATAAAACAACCACTATCTTGTTTTTCTGCGGTTAATAAGCGACTCTTAAATGACTTAGTGGTTTATTTAAAACTTAAATATAACGTTTATTTGCATGATGGCCGTTTAATGTCATTTCCTGACTTTAATCTAACCTGAAGTCGCATTTTAGTCAGGTTTTGACTTTAAAACGTCTAGGCCGCCATTATTTTACGGAACGCTGTATAGAAACTACGAAAAATGGAAGCAAAAAATACGTGGAGAAAACTAAAACGTAGTGGAACTTTCAAAAGGAAAGTTAATAGGGATTTCCTGTTATCAAAAAACCCTACCTAACCTAATAGCTAGCTGTCATGGCGTATTGCATGGTTTTAAAATAACCTTAATATGACTTTATGTTTTTACAACGTCGTAAAGAGATAAGTGTACGACAAAAGCAACAATTTCCTACATTTTTAGATACAAACATATTTTTATTGATAAAAATATAATGATTTAAACACAAAATTACGAGGGGGCATGAAAATCTGAATAGTATTAACATAGGTATATTATCATAAAACTTCAATTCCCAGTCGAACTAAACGGCATAAGAGACAGATAAAGTTAGTAAAATATGAAAGTTAAATAACATTCCTCTTTTATTTCCTTGTAACTATTTATTTTGCACTCAAATCTCGAAACACAATCACAAAGTGTCACTGACAAGAAAAATGAATAAGAAGTCTTACAGGTGTTGTGTTCCTTTACTCAAATAAAACGTTTTAGTCATTCAAAAACACCTGTACGCCCACAATACAACAAAAGTGGTAATTCCATAACGTTTATATGACTTTTGAATGACGTTAACGAAGACGGCTTGCGACTTCTGTATGACCATTATATGACAAAGTAGGTCGTATAACTGGGGCCATTTTCGCGTTTAGTAAACGTTATTAAAACATTAGTATGACTTAGCTATTACGATCAAAGGTATTAAGATAACGTTTGCTTAACTTTTGAACGACGTTAAATTGTTAGTTGGGTAACCGGTACGGAAAATAAACCGGTTTTCAATCCCTGTTTCTAGGAGCTATCACATTGCGTCTTTCGTTGCAAAGAGAAATACGATCGTATCCTTTTATATAACCTACTTATAGGTCGCCCACGAAATCCCAGAAGTTTTCAAATGTTAAGTACCTGGACCTATATAGACTGGTTTATTTACTGCCGCATTTAGTCAGTCCTTAGTGACGATTTTTCATACACATGACACGAGTTAACTAATGTATCTTTAACTGAAATTTAAAAGTGCTGTTCTTATCTTATCGCACTTATTAGATAAGAACCGTGACATCACACCAAAATGTTACAGGTGGCCCTTTAGGCTCTGAATCTGAATACATATACTCGTAATGTGACAACCATTACGCGTCCAATCTTTATTAGCGTGAACCAGTAAGGCTCATTTGTAACTGGTCGCTAATTGTAGTGTTACGTACCACCCAATAATGTAAAACCCGACTGGGACCTGTTAGTAACGGATTGGGACGTCAAGGAACCAAAGTGAGATGAATTAAAACGTAGCTTCTAAAAAGTGAATTCGGTAACTAGGCATAACACATGGCAAAGTCGACAAAATCCTTAACCACTGGGTTTCCTACGTCAAGCTGTAGTTTTGATACTACTCGTACCTCTGTCTATACGCGACGAGTAGGTAGCTGATTTGGCCTGTCAGTATGTAATTATAAAGTAAAGGAAAAGGACATGTAGTTGTAACACATCTGTATAGACCGTTCGACATTCTATATTTGAAACGTAAATTCTAAACTGGTTTTGTACACAACTACATCCAAGAGGTCCTTTACTTATGTTTTTAACCTAAACCTACATAACAGAAAATAACCATAAGTAAAAACTAGGCATTTTCAAACAGAAGATTCTAGAATACTATTTTCGATTACGTTGGGAGCATTGTCTTTTTACTCTGACAATACTATTGATAGCTGATCTTTAAATAAATATTAGGTTGTTAGTAGGTTGATAAATAGTCACTCGCACGAGTCACGCAAATATGTGTGTGAGAATCAAGATAATCGCAACAAACATTCAGTGTCACACTCACACTGGCAGTAACGTGAGTGTGTCAATAATTGCCCCTTTAGAGTACGACTCAACAAACTTAGGGCCGCATTAATAAATTCGTCTTGGCTGTGATGCCCGTCACAAGATACGTCAAAGTAAACGTCAAAACCATAGAACACTGTCATTTTTGATGCATCTCGAGACGAGCATTAGAATTGAGATTAGTTTATTAATACGGTCCTAAGACCCTCCATCCTTTTGAAGTCATTAAAACAATACCCAATATCTAATTATATTCATATTATATTGTAGTTTTATAATTATTTAACAATGTCCATAGGCGGTTGGCTGTCTGCCTGTTTACCGTCGATGGAAATAAAAAACGATCATAAACACGCAACTACCTATTCCATCGTTTTATCTTCAAAAACAAAATGAGTCGCAGATAATAGTATCGCGCTAATAAAACGTGTACAATTGCATCAGACTTTAACAAGTCCCTTATCTTAAATGTTGTCTTCTTTCACACTGAAATTTTATGTCTAATTAATTAACAACGTTTATATTTTAAAGTACTTTTCGTCTTACTTCAAACAACTTAACCCAGCTTAAGGGCAACAACAGTACGGACGGATGTCCCATTCTATTACTCCAAATTAGAGTAAGACTATAATTTCCCAATAACTGCCAGCGTAAGTGCAACAATTAATAAAAAATGTAATTAAATTTGCCTTTATTAAGGATAATGACAGTCAAGATAAATTAATCTGTATTAGCCACAAAATAAAGTTCTCGTAAAAATACTAATTACCTAAACCTAAGACCGGGGGCACGAGGTCTGACCTCACGATTGAGTAATATTCCATACAAAACTCCATACTATCTTTTCGACACTTCGTAAATTGGAACTGATTTGACCTTTTGTGGTCTAGTGTAGGTAAAACCGTTGTGCTTTTGACATTTATCGTGTTTGACTTGACAGTTATGCTGGCGAGTTAAAAACAACACAATAACATGTCAAAAGCGATATGGTTTCACCGAGTAGATAAGAGCCCGTTCGTTATTGAATTTTAAAAAACTATGCTTGTTTTTTGGCAAGCGTCATTGTCGTAAAGAAACAAAAACCGCTTGATTCTAGAACTGTAAAACATGATAAAGCTAAGATGACCTCACCGACGCGGCAACGTGGGTTAACAAACTGCATAGGTCAGGATTGACTAGGGTTGCCATACGTCAGGATTTTTTCCTGGCATGTCAGGATTTTAGGACGTGTCATGATGTCGCCAGGATTCGGCAAATGTCAGGATTAAAACGGCTCTTTTTAACCCTCGACGCAAAAAGAGGGGTGTTATCATTTGACGCGTGTATCTGTGTATCTGTCAATGGCATCGTAGCCCGTAAACGGGTGGACCGATTCGAATGCACTTTTTTTTTCTAAGCTTGCTTTCTAGCGCTGGTTCTTGGATAGGTTTCATTAAAATCGGTTGGGCTGTGGGATGTCAGCTCTGAAAGAAGGGGTCATCATTGGAGGTTTTGATCTATCTATTTTTTAGTTATTAATATAAAGTTTTAGTTTAAGTGTCAGAGTCATCGTAAATTTAAAAGGGGTGCAAGGAGCTATAAGTTTGAGAAAGCGTGGTTATGTAAACGATCATGTTTACTTTTATTATTTATCACAGTTTTGTTTTTACACAGATTATTTTAACTAAAGTACCGCAACAAATGTTACAAACACCTGTCAAATGTACCAACTTTTAAATGATAAGTCGGTAATTGGAATATTTCTTCATTGTAACTTCAATGGCGTAATTTATAACAATTTCATTGCGGCGATTAGTTAAACTTTATGTTATTTAAATGATCAAAGACTACAGCACATATTAAAGGTGTTTATAATTTGTACGAGAACCCCAAAGCAAATGTACTCTAGTACCTTGTCGTAATCAACTTCAAACTAAATATAGAATTACAAGTACGATTTTATCAATGGTCATTTATAATGACAAGGTACAACATGTTCAAAATTTTTACTGGCCGTTCTTTCCTCGACGTTTTATCACTATCACGGCTTCTTAGTTCTGCAATAATTAATTTTAGATAATTTAAAAAGTACTTAAGTATATAATATATTTTGTTTTACCTATTAATTGGTTACCGACTATATAAATGTGAAACTGGCTTTAGAGTCGTGTGATGATCTACGCACGTTCCGTTGCACGGTTGACGCGCGCGCACGTGTTACAGTATCAACAAGCACTTAGCGAGAGTCTACCAATGCCGGCCAGTTTACTAAACACTTGAAGCCACTATCACCTGTTTTACAATCAATTCTGAGTAACAAAGTCCCCGGCAGGTGACCGCTGATCACCCTTAAAGCTCTGTAGTTCTCATTTGTAAATATTCCACACGCTTTTAGTGGTACATTGTGTCGCTTTAATACCTTCCCCCGCAATAATGTTAATTGACATATGACATTTTTTATCACTATTTTACGCTTCCACTCCTACTGCCGTGCTCAGAGAAATTTTAGAGACGATTAACTCGTTTCTTTATCAATCTTGTGTATTAAAAATTGACACTAAGGAACGACTTAATCCTTATCAACTGACTGAGTTCGTCTGATTAAGCGATTTTGTATGAACGACTTCACATGACGTCAACAGTTTCAATTATCAAGTAGTAAGTATAAAATCACTAACCTCCACCAAATGTATTTCCAATAAAATTGGCATCGTTTTACTGTGGTGTTTTACACTTACCCTTCTAAAATACCTAGTTTTACTCCATAGTTTTACTTACCCAATCGTGCAGTCATATAATGGTGGGGCGCGTGTTCGTATATTAAAAACATAGCTGTTGCCCGCGACTCCGCCCGCGCAGAAAAATAAAACATAGCATATGTTCATCAGGAATTAATGTAGGATTCTAATGGTAAAAGAATTTTTCAAATCGGTTCAGTAGTTTCCGAGCCTAATCAATTCAAACCAACAAACATACAATAAAATCTTTCCTCTTTATAATATTATTATGTATTTTCCAATCACGGGACTACGGGAGTCCCGGACCTTTGGAAGGCGTACATGGAGCCGAAGCCAACACACACAGGCCCTTTAGACAAGTTTAATTTAGTAAAGTGATGGGATACCAACCGGAGATTGTCCCTGAGTTAAAACTATAGAAGTATGCCCCCACGGACAACCACCGATTAGTGTAAGTCTATTTAAGAAAGGTGGGAATATTAATAAAGGCTCTCTGAATGAACTGATATGGATTAGTGAAATAGGCTATTGATGAAACTACGGCGCCAGCCTGGCCAATGTTAATTATTTTGGTTGAAATGACAGGCGGTGACTCGCCCACTCAATGGAATGGGCCTCCCGAACTATCCAATAATCCAAAAGGTGGAGTGGTGCTTCTGTACTTTAAATGACCATAAGGTGCCCACTCGCCACTTATGCAACACATCCGCCCTTCGAGCATATAGCTCTTGCGACTCCACTCTGACCAGCCAATCAAGGCAAGCCAGAGGTGAGGGTCTGTTCCTCGTTATTGTACACCACAGCCGGCCGGTGAAGGCAAGCGTGAGGTGAGGAACAGGAACTACCCTCGGGCGTAATCAGGTCCGTGGTGTCGCCACTCACCAACAGTTCGCCACTAGCTGACCTGCGGCCAATATTATTATTATTGTTATATTATTGTAGACAATTGGAATGCGTTTTCCTTTGTTTACTAAATGTAGAGGTATCAACACCACACACTATACTCGTCTTGGTGCTTGATCAAATCGCTACTTTGTTTGCTGACACGTGTGTTATATTATATGTTATATTACATATCATCGTCAGATAAAATTGTCGTCTATTTATACTTGCCCTGCACTTATACAGCATAACAAATCTCAAACGGACTTCGGGTTTGTAGTTATCTTTCGCTCGCTCACATACGTCTTTATGCGAGTTTGCCCGACATTTTTTTTTAAATCTTTCTGGCTTTTCTTTTCTTCATGTTACTAAGTCAGCTTTGGCAGTTTCAACTTTCTTAGAATGTAACTTGGTAGTCCTAGACAAGATACATAACGTTAACTTTAGAGATTGTCGAAAACTAACAAAATTTTTAGGACTGACGTAAGCTGACGCTCCACTCCATATATTTATACTCTGATTATTCTAAGATGATCCCTGTGACAGCTCATATTATAACCACTTATTTCTTTAATTTTACACATATGATGAAGCTGTCCGAGAAAGCAAGATAAATACGATATTTTTCACATAATACGATATTGTATGATTCATTTATCTGTAGACGACCTAGCTGTTAAATTAATTATTAAACATAAATGTTTTTTCCATTTTCATTAACTTATCAAAATAAACTCCCACAACTTCCAAAGGATCTAAAGCGTTGATGGAACAGTCCCAAAACTGTTTGACTACCTAAAATCGGACTCGTCGGAGGTGTATCACATTTTTATCCTAATCCGTACCAATATAGTATTAATTAGGTCTGAATAATTTATGTATAAAAACCCTAAAAATAGAGACAAGTTCAAAGATAGGTACTCGTATGTATACACTTTTGCAACTTGTTAAGATAAGGTGCAAAAGTGTAAATAAATATTTGTACTCGACTGTAACTTTCCCCGAATATATCAACGTTGTTCTCAATATTAAAAAATTAATAGTATTATCGATCACGTGATCTACAACTGATTCTGCGCGTGGTAACACTAAAAATAGCCGCTTCCGCGATTTTACTGTGATGCAACACAAGGCTAGGAGAATATGCCAAACTGCCAGTGACGAAAGTCTGTTAAGAATAACTGTGCAACTGTTTTAATTGTCTAGTTTAGCGCAATAAATTTTAGATAAGTTGTGTTTTATTAATACAAACTACGAATGCTTGCCTATACGAGTATGTATACGTAAAAGTGCTTTGCGAATAGCTGAGAATTGCATCGCTGCATGCATACCTCATATCAGCTGTAGATATATCTGCTGATAGAAATCTCAAATCATACAACGTATTGTATTATTGTTTGGAAGTAAGATTAAGTAGATTGCAGGATATAGTTAAAAGGAAAAAACATGAAAGTGTCACTGCATATCATAACGAACGAAGATGCTTTTAAGAGTTAGAACGCCGGAGGCACAACGAGAATTCTAATAACAGGCAGTAGCATCCTAAGAGCTATGTGTAATTACGAGTATGTTGGTACCGTAAGCTTAACAAAACGAAACATTCGCTATTTACTATAGTATTCTTTCTTTGTTTTATCTTTTTACAGTCTGCAACCTGCAAGTCATTTCGTGGCATAATAGTAAGAGGTAACTACCTAGGTACACTCGAGTTCATAAATATGTATACAATTTTGTACACGTTTATAAGTACGAGAGTGACGGATGCTTTATCCACATTTTGTCACGCGATAAACGCAACCATAGGCTACTAGGCTGGCCGGAATACGACAAAAAAGGAAGCATGAAACCATAATAAAATACAAGGTAATAAGTATTAGTGGTTTTGTATGGATTTTTACTAATAGTCTGGGCTTGTACTTTATTATCTCACTCGGATCTCGCAATCGCGATCGTCTTTAAACCGGAACAATTGTTTTCATTTTGTATGCAGACAAGCCTTCGATTTTCAAAATGAAAACGATTGCGATTGCGCGTTATGCAATAGCCCCTTATCTTTTGGGTCTAAATTTTAGTCAATGTATTGGAATGACATGTGTCAGGATTGACTACTCATTTGCATTTTGAAGGAATCTTTCAACTTGAATTTGATTATTATTAATTTAATACCGGCCTGATAATTTGTCATTTGAAATTTAGAGTGTTCGTAAACAAAACATATCCTTTGAGTAATAAGTTGCCAAATCAGCCTTGTGACTTAATATTAAAGGTGATATGAATGCGGCGCGGAAGCACGCAAACTTACCAAACGACGAGTGAAAGTGGACGTATAGTCTACTTAAATTCTTGAATCATCGACGATGAGAGCCACGTTCCAATAAAGTAGGTCTATAAATCCATCCAAGGGGTCAAAATAATGAAATAACACAATGATTATAGAGGAATATTTCTATATTATCGCAATTTCGAGGATCGTTTGGTACCATTAAATCGGTCTGATGATGGTAAAGGACCGTAGCAACAGGATCAGTAGTCAGCGCTGTACGTAATATGGGACTCTAGATTGTTTTCGATAGCATTTGATAACTGTATAATAAGTCGGCAAAAAAAGGTTGTTATAATAAGAGCACAATGAATCGAAAATTATTTAACATCATAAAAGTTTGTCATTTACGTCACCAGAGATTTCCTCAATCGATACGTTATACTGACGTACTTTCATCTGTGTAGTCTAATTGAATTGACATAGTGCGTCATAGCATCGTCACGTACTATGTATACCACCTGTGAAAACTAGTCTTTCCCTACCTAGTCAATACACGATTGTTTCAGCTTAATTTTTGTCGTATTAACATTATTTATTAAAAATGACTGCAGTAGCTTCAAGATCTATTAAACACGCTTGCGTGTCGGTAGCACGCGTTATCTATCTAGTATACATTTATTTCCATTTAACAGCTTTCACCTTCACTCACCATCAAATACCACCCAGTTGCTAACGAACTTATCGCTATCTCAATTCGCAACGTGTCAGGCGAGCCCCCAATGAACTTGTATTTCGACCCGAACATACCTCCTATCAGCTGATATGCCGGTACCACTATACACTTTAGACGCAGTTTATCGAAATGTTTGCTTGGATTTTAGCGGTACAAGTTAGGTTGTAGAATCTCGTGGTAAGGTGGCAGTTATCGTCGGCTACGACCGCCGGCGGGCGGTTCGAATGACGAAACTGTCACGACACGAGGCGAGCCGTCAGTGTATAACCGATCTTTGGTTCGAATGAACGCGCCTAGCAGCGTTCCGCGCACTCAAACTAACCGTACGATCTGATAGTCCAAAGTAAAACAATCTGTGATTTTAATTTATTAATTAATTTAATTCCTCTTATTTACAAGAAAGTAAATTAGATAGTATTATGTCTCTGGAATTGGAGGAACTCACCGTCGGTACGGGGGACGTTTTCGAGGATTTCCTGATCGTGTTTCGACGATGTTTGGCAAAGGTAATTGCATTCTAAATTAGTGCCTGCTAACCATGGTCGTGGCCGATGCCAGTTTACGCGTGGACTGCACTTGGATCGGATCCACAGCTCACTGAGCACGTTGACTTTATTGTCACTGAAACTCGATCAACTTCTGGCTATTAACTTTTCTAACTTGAGAAACTTGAGAAACTCTTCGCTATGGACATGGATTCTTACTACGACGTTTGGGAATGGATCTTAAAGGTACAAAAAAGCGCTAGGGACCATTTCATTGAGAACATCCAACCTTGAACTGACTAGATAAGACCCGCTTGTAACATTTCTGGACCGCGTTCAAATCATCAAAAATGTTCACTACACTCTCATTAGCCTAGTAAAAGTCACTGTTTTTTTTTCTTTGAACTGGCAAACTGTCAGAATAATTCTATCTCTTTTCACCCATCCTCGCTCTGTTCCGCACACGTTAGGAATGCACGCCACGTGGTTTGCCTGTTGCTGGGGCTACGGTGAGAAAAAAAGAGTTTCGAATGAAATGGAGAAGGCACATTTATGACAATGATCACTCTTAATAACAGTGGATTAACAAAATATACCTGTTAAAACATTTGTAACAATCAAATGATTACTTGGTGTTAATGATAATGTTTGATACAACAACGTTTAGGCGTGCGGTTCGACTTTGGAGCGAAAGTCTAGATGTATCTGTACCTATTGCGTTTCTTGCTATCGACTGCTTTGCGAATTTCATGTGATATTTGTTCAAATAACTTGACTTAAACTTAATCTACGAGCGTTTTATGGTTCTGGTTATCTTGGGTTTTATTTGAACACAAATGCCATAAAACTCGAAGTGCCATAACCAGAAAACACTACATTGCTAATAAGAGCACTAGGTACTTTTTTTGTAGATTATTCTTTTCATGAACGCACGACCGTTGTAAAAAAAAACGAATTACTTACTATTTAATAAAGCTACAAACGATGCTGGTAAAAAACCTCTGCTAAGATATTCCCCGCGAGGTTGCCGGGTTAGAATAGTGCCACTCCATGTCCTCCTGTGGATGACGTTAGGCACGACTAAGGGAATACTCAGGGAATACTCGTAAAGGCTGTGACTGCTAGGCGATGGGCTTGCAACCTGTCACTAATACATTGGTAAACATCTTAGCCTAATTGTGCAAAATGTGGTTACAGAATTATTAACAAGTTTTTGGAGTTGTTAGTAATTCTGTAGCTCTGCCTACCCCACTCTGGGAATAATGGCGTGAGCTTTGGTATGTATAAGATAGGGCCCGGCCCAAATCTTCGAAGCTTAGGACTCCTGGCCTAGCTTGAATGACAGCGATTAGAGAATTAAAAAACAAAGGATAAAATTTACGTAAGCTATTGTGCGCTTAACCACGTTACGTCAATTACATTCGCCTTTTTCGATTTCTACAATCGTTCAACACGTTGTTGTGCGTTCACCTTTCAGTCCAGCCTTCAAATGAGTGTAATGCTAATTTCTTCAACTATGAACCTTATGTAGTATACTCTCAATAAAACACTGCTGTCATTTCGTCAACCACAATGCCCTGCTAACTTGGTATCACTGGACTGCCAAGAGTTTGGGCATTTCCACTAAATCGTGCACCCCTAAAATTAAGGAACTTTAACTTTGACAGTTTTGTGACGAAAATTAGCTACACGTACACGCAATGTATGGCTAATTTTCGTCACAAAACGTTCAAACCAGTATGTTAGTGCGAGAGTGACGGATCCTCTGCAGCAGACTCCTCAAAAAGTGACAAGCGTAAGAGTCATAACATAACACAGCGTCTTTAGCCAGCATTAAGGTAGAATAGATGCAGTTTAAACAGGAAGGAACCGTGTTCACTGGTGCGCATAATGAATAAGTATTGTTGGTAATTGTGGTAGTACCTATTTACAAAAACGTTGTTTTTACGTTACGGCATTTTTTCAAAACACGATAAGTGGTACTTAATATTTTTGTTTCAAACCTTCACAGCAATTATACCTAACTCCTATTAGCTGTTAGTGTCAAAATTGCTGTAGGTACTTATTCTTTACTAACCCTTTTTATAAATAAAGATAGGTGACTGCAATTTTGCAATTGGAAAGACGCATGACAAACTCGATGCACAGATAAAAACTAATTATAATAGCTAAGCGATTTATTGTTTATTCTTACACGCATTGCCAACACATGCCTAACGTTGCCGGATCCTAGCCAACCAACAGGCGTTGGTTAGCGAGGACCCGTTATCACGAAACTGCAATATAACTTTCAACCGGTGATAAGAATCCGGGTTAAGCTAACAAACCGTCAAATTTAAGTGTAATAAATAATATATCAATTCAATAAACAGGTTGCACAATGTAAATATTTAGCTACTATTAGCTTCCTGAGATGCCGTCGTTAGTCACCATACGGGAACGCTAATCCACTTACTCCATAATTTAGCCGAGTAATACATACTGAATATACGGGCATAAATGACTTAACCCGATTTGCATTACACGGCCAAAATAAGAACAGTGGCAAGTGGCTCAATTATCCGTGTTGTGACTTTACATGTGCAAGTTAAGGTATGCGAAAGCGTTATCAAAGCGCTAAGTACTTAAACTAAGATGGAATCACCACAGTAAGACACACACTTAACACTGACTTTAATTGGTTAAGCTCAGCTTTGGTAACATTGTAGTCGGGACCCAGACCACCGCAGTATTATTAGAGGGAGTGTGACAGCGAGAGACAGCCGAGTACAATGAATACTGTGGCTTTACTCTGCATGCTCGCTTCTATAAACTTGAAATAATAAATTAATAATATACAATTTCAGATATACTTGTATACAAATAAAAACGTAGCTACCTACTGAAATACAAGAGAAAAACATTTTTAATTGCCACTTAGATTTGGCGAGGGTTGAGCACACAACTGACACAACTGATAACATAATCTACAACAGTAATCAGTTTCTGAGAAATTAAGATGTGTACTTTAAACTCTGTTAGCTTCGGCGAAACCAGAATCTATGTACCTACGAGTATTCTCGCGAATAAAATGCGAGTCTGTGGCTTGTCTTTCCCTTTCCCGCCAAACATTTCTGAGGTCCTAGTAAAAAAGAGTACACTACTCTTTTTATTTGGACTGTGGACAGCAATGTGAATTGCGTGAAAAGAGAGTCAAATGAGACACCTGTCAATCTCAATATTGTAATGGTTGTATAAGGCTGCCTCATTGATAACGCACGCGCTAAAATGTGTTTTGTGCTGACTTAACGTATGATATATATAGGTGATAATTACTCCTCAGGACCCCAGATTTATTCTAATGAGCACCACAGACTTGTAGTTCGCACCGACCGATTTTGGCTTGTTACACTGAAAAACATGCTACAATAAGGACTGTATTACCTGATCTTTAATAAAACAGCCAGTCATATTAACGGCCTGTTGTTTGATGAGTAATTAAACTAACTAATCGTTAAAATCCACAACTAATAGTTAAATCTCAAGGAAATGTGTCAATTTTTCGATTACCCGCACCCTAACTGCCGCACTCAGAGATGCTAATAAAATTTAATGCTTGATTAAAGTTGCTGCTGTCACATTTTTCGCTATAGCAATAGAATAAGACAACAAGTCACTAAACAAGCATTAAATTTAATTGACGTCTCTGAACGTCAAAAGTAATTGTCAAGTTAACTGTAGACGAGGTCATCTATGAAGAGTCATTTATAAATACGACTCTAATAATAAGTGGCTGATTTTTTAACCCATTTTAAAATGTAAGTAGGTCTATTCATTCCTTACCCAATTCGAGGAAAGGAAATCATTCATTATAGTAAGCTAATATACGCTCGTTAAAAAGCAAAACAGAGTATTTTGACATCATATTACAAACAGTCAGTCCCTGTGATTTCTGTAAGATTGTAAGCAAGTCACATGTTTAAAAGTTACAAATACAATAATATAACCATTCAAAAGTGAACCATATAAAACTCAGTTAAAGTTGCTAATAACTTGTAATGATAATGAGACTTGTTTCGTGACGGCGCCTACGCGCGGTATGACGTCATGCGTGTCGTTCTTGAAAATTCGCACGGGAATTTACGCCATGTTTGTCTCTGATAAACCGTTCGGCAGTTCCAACGCCCAAGCTCCTCGTTTATATGTAATGTACGACTTATATAGGAGTCATGGGCATGATGAATGTTATAACTGACAGGAAAATGTGTACGAAAGGGATTAAGCGACACGACGACGCCGCGTTACGTCGGTTTTTACGCGCTGACTAATAATCTTTTATTTCGTTATGTTTATCAATACCCGGAAATTATTGATATCATTTAGGTATAGTGTACAGTCACCAGCAATTATGTATTATTCAACATTGGTCATGAAATTACTACAGACATAAAAGCGTGTAAGTACCTACTATATACATTTTCAGATGACTGTAAGAGTATTAGCGGTTACATATTACACTGGTTTCTTTCGCTTTATAAATACTATATTGATCCAAACCTTGAGACGCCGTTCGGTAACTTACATAACTAATCAAGTAATGACCTATTTTCAACTGATTTAATAAAGGAGGAAGTTCTGTATTCGACTAGTTTTTTTTTGTTACGCGGTTACTGCCTACTGTAAACCGATTTTGAAAATTATTTTATCGTTTGATGAGTTTAGTGCCGAAGTGGTCCTAGTGTCACCAGATCTGAATCTGATAAAGGGATCCGTGAGGAATTGAGGGAACTCCTCAAATATTATAGGATTTATAGGCATACATATAGCGATTTTGGTACTTTTAGTAACAAGTCCAGCATTTGTGTTCAGAAAGTAACATTTAGTCAAGTGGAACTGATGGTGAAGACCACTGATGGTAATGGTTTCTATTTCAAGGGTAGCGATAAGATATCTCGATTAAGATTGCTGAGCGACCATGACGTAGTGCATTTAAATTGTTTACACGATGACTTACCCGCGGCGTTGCTTGCGGCGAGCTTGAAATACCCTACAGTTTCTTGTTAATTGAGAAGTTGAACTACATAACAAATAACTGAAATAACGCACCTATCATAAAAAATAAACCATTTAATTGAATTAATAAATAAAATAATTAATAATTAAATTAACAAAACCTTCATAAACGCAATAAATTACTTATTTTCGAATGGTATTAGGTCAGTAAAACTGTAATCGGCATCCTACAAATCTTTAACCCAAAAGCCGACTTCAGTTTGACTGACCTATCACCATCTGAAAAGAAGTTATTATTTGCGTTTTTAACCGGTGTTTTTTGTTTTTTAAGCTTTTGTTTTACATACCTTGCTTGTTAATATAGTACAGTCGACGCCATAAATATGTTTACACTTTAGTACCTTGGCTATTTAGCGTCATGTTTAAACTGCAACTGTCAGAGCAACAGAGGTACTAAAGTGTAAACATATTTATGGCGTCGACTGTACCTAAGTGTTTGGACTTAAGAAATACGGGTGTCAAAGTGATCATCCTAGATTCACTGCACTTTATGTACAGTCACGGTAAGAATAAGTTCGTCACTTTTGGACCTTAATAGTGTTTAATTAGAGTCAAAAAGTGACGAACCTTTTCTTACCGTGACTATACAGTACTACTTAGTTAGCACAGAGTTCTAGGCAGATAAGAAGTCAATCCTGGCACATTGCACGACCACAAAGTTTCTGACTAAAGACTGTATCGTTTAGTATAAATACAACTTTACGTAGTCGTTTTTCTTTCCTAAAGTATTTTTTAGATTAAATTGTACATATATTGTGTTTAATTAGTGCTTTTATTAGGTACACATTTCATCCTGCGGGCTCGACTTGAGGCATTTGGTTTAGTCAAAATTTACCCAATTCATCTGAGTGATGTTAACGAAAGTGGACAAATTGCAAAAGAAAATGTACTGTTTGCGAGCTAGACAACGTAACCAAAAAAAAATATCATACTACGCAAACGATAATTAGTAATTACACATAATGATTCCCAAAGTAAAACACCTGAGCATTCTCTTTAATTTCTTTTAAATAAAAAAATTGGCATGGATGGCGATGGGCGGTGGCCATTTTGAGAATATGGCATAATTATTACTCATTACAATTCCGACTTTGACATCTATTATAACTATTAAGAAGCGTTTCTATCGACGTGTTTTACCGATGGTTGGATGCCACGATTGTCCATTGTGCTTGGATCTTTCACTGAGACCTTTGGTTAGTCTCCCTCCTCCCGCTCGCACCAGATATTGATGGGAAACCAAAACATTACGTAAAAAGTAGCTTTTGTGTGAAAGTAAAAATCTATCATATTTATTCTGAGGATGCTCATTCGGGTAAACATGAAGGGGACACTTAGTTAACATGTTTTGGCTGCATATCAACCTATTGTATTTTAAAATTGTACTTTAGGAGTTGCTGAAATACTTCAAATTGAGCTCAATAGGCTTGTCCGAAATATATTTTAGGGACGATTTTGAAAGCATCATAAAATCTTTAAGACACAAAAGTTAACCATATTATATCAGATGAAATGGTTAAAAAACACCTTCAGGTCATATCCTCAAAACATTGTAATTCAAAATAATACGGATGTCAAAAGTTAGACTAGATTTTGTATGTATTTATACTAAACGATACAGTCTTTATTGACATTGTTCACAGCAATAAAACAATACTAAACTTATTTGTTGCCTGTGAAGGAATAGTAAATAACATCATTGTTTGCCAGCTGTCATCATTATCCAGATTCAGGAACTTCATGGTTGTGCAATGTGTCAGAATTAACTTCTTATCGGCCGGGCACTGTAGTGGATACATGCACGTTATACAAAACGTGTTTAAAAAAGATGCAAATTTAAAATATGTCAATCACCCTAACAACGTGACGCGTAACATACTAATAGAAACTGCCTTGAGGATTGACGTAGTCTCTGCCTACAGCTGATATTGAAGCAGTTTCAGAATCGCTCTAGCCATGTTAACATGTTATATTTATGAGTTTGCTGTATTTTTGGAATTAAGTGGCCCTTGCGATCGGATTTTCATATGGTTTGTACTAAAAATTACTAATTCCAAGAAAAAAAAAATATTTTATGTAATTAAATTAATGTTTATTTTGAATTCGATTGTTTTGGAGATCTAACTTTTTCGTGTTTTGCACGGTTGTGCCTGTTAATGGATTTTGGTTTAAATACCTAAGGTCAAACAAAATTCAACCATCAAAATGAGAATAACTTGTAGAAAATATAACATTTATCAAATGTAATCAACGAAACGTTTCTCTTCAATCTTAAACCATCTAATCAGTACAGCATATCAAGCAACTTCCGTACTTTCTAAACTGTTATTTATTATTACGCAATATTAACGTTCAGCGATCCGAAGTCCATTTTACCTATAGCCTTTTTTTAGAAATGAAACGAAAAACGAGCGTACGCTTTATTCTACGCGGTTAAACGATATTGCTTTTGTCGTTATGATATCTCTTATTTACTTGACGGTTATGGCGGTCGAGTTATAAACAATAGGATACCATGTCAAAAGCGATATTGGGTTACCGAACAGAATAGAGCACCGGGACCATTATGATTTATCCTGTGCTCCTATAGTGCCCGGCCGTTAAGAAGTCAATCCTGACAGCTGTCATTCCAGTACAAATTATAACCTCAAACCCAAACATAGGTTATAAATGGTACTGTGATGACAGGTGTCAGGATTGACTTCTTAATGGCCGGGCACTATAGTTAAGATTTATAATGCTAAGTTAGCGATTTTCGAAAACCGCCAGAACATAAAGGATTGACGTAGTCTAATAACAACTTGATACTCTATCGTCATATACACCTAACTATCCGTCACCCCTAATATAAATTATATAGATACGTAGCAATTATCTTATTTGTCTCCTAATTACGTCGCTAATAAATATACTACGTAGTTTTTGACTAAAGGCTGATAGATAACCAAACGATTTAATTGATCATCACCATTTAATGGATTCAATTAGCGGAACTTAAAAAACAAAGAGTACTACTTTAAGGGCCATAATACTAAACTGATCCTGGGCTGTGATGAAAGACATAAAAGCATTTATTCAGCGACAAGTGTGACAACTGACACATACAGCACCTAAATGAAAAGAGTAGTGTGAGTGTGTGCTCTTAGCAGGTGCTTCGGGTATATACTTGTATTGCACTCGCTCTCATACACCCTTATAAAGAGCGAGTGAGAGAGAAATACAATCCAAAGCATCTAAGTCCTCACAGACTGTACAGTGGTGTTATTCCCTTGAAAACGGTTTTCTGTCGGTCGAAAGAGTTTTAGCGCGCGCATTCTCAATTAGGCAGCAGGGCTTCAGCCGATAAGATCGAACATAAAAGACTCCCTAGTTGGGAATGCACGCGCTTAAATGTGTTTTGTACGCTCTGACGGGACTACTTCAACTCGCCTCGGTCCTTTTAAACCCCCGACGTAAAAATAGGGATGGGAGGGATTGAACGAATGGACTGGTTCGATCGCTATACCCACAACACAATACAGTCTACATTCTAAATATTACAGCACAACTGGGCTTCGTGACTATGTGAATCAGGATTACGTATACATAGTACATACTCGTAGACTAGCACATCAATTAGGTTAGGACGCTACAGTGTAACTTTACTGTACTTTATACGTCATCCTCACATACGTAGTTGGAAAAACGGAAGGCCAATGTTACGACATTGGAAGATGCTTACCCTACCTTGATAAGATAGTCACAGACTATATAAATACTTCTCTTTAGAAAGTTTTTTAAGAGATATACAACTCAATCATATTCAAATACATACACAACTCTGAAAACGTAACGGTTCAATTAACTAACTACATTTCATAACTGTCTACCGTGTGAAGGTTGTCTAATGAGGTCAGTGTCGCTTTAAGGTTACGAGCCGAATCAGCTGTTAAGGTAGGGATCTACCTCTCCTACCATTGTTTTTGGAGTCATTGCGTCATTATCTTCATTGACCTTCGTCTTTTTCGTAACGGAGACCATTCAAAGAGCCGCCTGCGAAAATGAATGAAATTGCTGGCAATAATAACTGAAATAAGGTCTTAAACGACCCAGACGAGACCACACCAATGAAACTATGTCACTATTAAATTGAAACCTCGTCGGAATCAGTCCATCCTTACGGATACTACTAGCTTCTGCCCGCGACTTCGTCCGTGTTGATTTCGATAATTGTTATTCCTTCAGGAGCTTTCAAACTTTCCGGGATAAAAAGTAGCCTATGTGTTAATACAGTGTATAAGCTATCTCCATCCAAATCCGTCCTGCCGTTGCAGCGTGAAGGAGTAACAGACTAACATACACACACACGCACAAACTTTCACATTTATAATATGAGTAGGATGGTGTCACAGACAGGATATAGTCGTCAAAATTCTAACGCTTCTAATACAAAATAAGTATAGGTACTGTAGCACCGAGGTATTCAAGAAATAACTTTATAAACTGCACGACAAAGTTATACTTATTTGCGTAGCAGTTTTCTAACCTATTATATTTTATTATCTTCTTGGTATTTCTCTAGTCCGGTACAAAGTCCGGAAAAGAAGTAAAGGTCGGGCTTATACAACACCAATTTAAGCCTTGACACCGATTCAATTCGTCTAACCTTTCTAATAACCACAGAATACGTTAAAAACCTCTTTAGACGATTGCATGTACATTCAAAAAATCAGTGCTAACACGGAAACAATATAGTATTAAGCTGTAAAAAGTAATTCCTTGTGGCACGCTCTTTTTCACCGCGCATTTCCCCATTCTTCGCAGCTTGTTTTACGGTCGGCGTCTGATTGACAACTAACTTGACATATCGCCGACTAGAGCCTGCAGGCCCTTATGATGTGACACGGGCTTGGCGTGGTTACTGCACCACTAGTTAATACACCACAAGCCCATCGGGAAGAAATAGCGGCAAACTAACGCTACGAGTGCAATGTCGCGGGCGTCCTCTCGTGTAATGTATACGAGTATAACAATACGAGTATATAATATAATAATATTATGATATTGTAATATCTACAACGCAGATAATATTAATTCTGATCAAAGTTCACCACGTGTATCCATTTGATTAGTTCTTGTTTAGATATTTATGTTCTCGCCAATAGATTTCCATTAGGTACGTACCTACGTGGTATTTCATTCATGATCATGAATCATGGCCGATCGTAATTATACGATATGATTTGTATATAGATGGTATTTATTATTCTTCTCAATAATGCTAAATATTGCCTTATGGCAAGTAATTGACCAATAATTAGGAGCCAGTAGGTTGAAGTTCCTTGACTACTATCGAAAGTGTCCAGTGAAGGTGAGTCTTTTGGAATTTGAAATCGATAAGTGGGTCATTCTACTTTTAAGCGCAGGTCGATTTTTTGACAAGTGCTCTTCAAATAATATTTTTATAAAAACGTTAAATAGACCAGGGTAGAAGCCTTTAAAAATAATAAAAAGTGAAAAAAAATAATAGTAGGATGAAACCCATTGGAAAAGGAGGGAAATATTATAAAAATGAAAGGAAAAATAATTTACGGGCGATCTGAGGTCGGGAAAGGGATGGGGGTGAGATTTTAAGGGTAAAAAACGGTTTTTCTCGATTTCCGGCAAAACTAAAAGTCATATCGAAAAAAGTCAAATGGCAAAGTTGTAGGTAATAAAAAGATCTAAAACTTTTGTTTTTACACTTTTTTCACATAACCTCAAAATTTATGTGAAAAATCCAAAAAAACAAGTTTTTGGTTTTTTATTTTTATCTTTTACAAATTTTTGTTTTTTTTTAACGAAATTTGGTGAAAACTTACCTTTTTATGTCCCAAATATGCTGTAATTTATTTGATTAAAAAAAAATATTTTTTTACCTTATTTTGAATTAATATCGAAAAAACACCCTAATTTTCAATCGAAAATTCACCCGTCAAAATATCAGCTTTTTTCAAAAAGTTGGTATGGTTTCTGTTCGTTGAAATCTCTACTTTCCGATGGTGAAAAAAAAAAAATATGTTACTACAGTAAATCTTCTCAGAAAATGCAATCATCCATACTGATAATCTGAAAAGACAAAATCGAATTAAAAATGCCTTCACTATTTTATCGTGAATAAAATCCCATGGAAAAAAAAAAATTAAAGAAATAAATGTCAAAATGTATAAAAAATATATTATTATTATAAATCTATTAAAAATGTATAAAATATATATGGAAATCGGCCAAAAGTTTGTTATTAAAAATATATCGAATACTGGTTAGGCTAACGGTTGTAACAGCTGCTACGAAATATATAGTATATAATAGTAGGTATGTATGTAGTACGACCCAGACCCGCCTAGCCCCTTCCCCACTTCTCCACGAAATACCTTTTGATGGGCTACAATTTTTCGTAGGTCACTCAGGTATATCTACTCAGGTATATATAATTTATCTTAAAATAGTTATAAATAGGCATCTACGCATATAATATATTTATTATTATATATATATACACGGTATTTCGTGGAGAAGTGGGGAAGGGGCTAGGCGGGTCTGGGTCTTACTAATATATTTTTTATACATTTTGACATTTATTTCTTTAATATTTTTTTTTTCATGGGAGTTTATTCACGATAAAATAGTGAAGGCATTATTAATTCGATTTTGTCTTTTCAGATTATCAGTATGGATGATTGCATTTTCTGAGAAGATTTACTGTAGTAACATATATATTTTTTTTCACCATCGGAAAGTAGAGATTTCAACGAACAGAAACCATACCAACTTTTTGAAAAAAGCTGATATTTTGACGGGTGAATTTTCGATTGAAAATTAGGGTGTTTTTTCGATATTAATTCAAAATAAGGTAAAAAAATAAATATTTTTAATCAAATAAATTACAGCATATTTGGGACATAAAAAAGTAAGTTTTCACCAAATTTCGTTAAAAAAAACAAAAATTTGTAAAAGATAAAAATAAAAAACCAAAAACTTGGTTTTTTGGATTTTTCACATAAATTTTGAGGTTATGTGAAAAAAGTG
Organism: Acleris laterana; assembly: GCA_963966035.1. Classification (NCBI taxonomy): domain Eukaryota; kingdom Metazoa; phylum Arthropoda; class Insecta; order Lepidoptera; family Tortricidae; genus Acleris; species Acleris laterana. The sequence goes on from OZ014438.1 coordinate 9,888,019, forward strand.
TAAATACAAAAGTTTTAGATCTTTTTATTACCTACAACTTTGCCATTTGACTTTTTTCGATAGGACTTTTAGTTTTGCCGGAAATCGAGAAAAACCGTTTTTTACCCTTAATAACTCACCCCCATCCCCTTCCCGACCTCAGATCGCCCGTAAATTATTTTTCCTTTTATTTTTATAATATTCTCCTCCTTTTCTAATGGGTTTCATCCTACTATTATTTTTTTTGGTTTTAAAAATTATCGACCCTGGTCTAAAAGTGCTCGGTTTTGTAATTTAATATTGAAATAGTTACACAACTTAGCTTACATTTAAAATTATCACTACATTTAAAAAGTCACTATAATTAACTTTAAAGTAGGTAACATAGTGGTCACGCATGTCCCCGCCATTTGTATGGAAAAAGTGTATTTACCGCTGTGTTACCAACTTTTTCTGATAAAATATCAATAAATTTAAAGTGTTTTGTTTTGAACTATTAAATTTAGTTGTTCCAGTTTCAATATAAGTCAAATTTACGTGAAAAAAAATTCTAAAAATGCCTTTAATTTCACTAATGATTATTATGCGCTAAAAAGTAGAATTACCCAAGTACCTATCCAGTAAGTTAGAATATAAATTCCATAATCCGTAACATACTTATCATGTTATTTAAATTTGGAACTATTTGCACAGTCTTCAAAAAGGTTAAAAATTTAAAAATAATATATATTTAAAATGGGTACTCATATTTATACTATTTAAACCTACATGAAAAACTGAACATTCAGCTCTACAGAGGTTGGCAGTTTGAAACTACAATAACGTTCTCAACCTAGTCTACCCGTAAAGAGTCGAATTGGTTTCTGCCTTGTTTTTTTTCGCCCAAAATACATATGACGGCGAAGTGTGGCCTTGTCACTTTCTAATTACACTAACACAGTGTGCGTAATGAAACTAATGAATTTCGCAGTTGTGGGCCGCTTTCTTTTGGGTCCAACCGGATTTAGGAGAAGATTCTGCTTTGTTTTGGTGACCAATAAAGTCAATAATGACTAGGTACATTTGAAAAACCATCGAAATATGGGGAGCGGCAGCGAAGACTAACTTAAATAAAATCCAAATCGCGCAAAATAAACTCCTAAAAGTCTTGTTTAATTATAAATTTCGAACTCCTATTCGTAAACTTTACAACGATTTACAAATAATGAGTATTTTTCAATCATATGTATATTATACATGTCTATTAATCCGCAAAATTCTTCAGAAGGACATAAAATCGCACATCAGTTTCACAAAAGCACAGAAAGTGCAAAAGATTAAATTAAGAAATTAAGAAATGCTGATCATGTTGCGACCATCTTGAACAAAATACGGGAGAAAGAGCATTATTTATGAAGGTGCTAAATTATATAACAAACTACCCAAGGATGTGAAAGACTCCAAATCCATAACTAGTTTCAAAAAACGGAAGAAATTCCATGTTATAAATAATTTACACCCTTAGATACCAAAAAATATATAATTAAAATTTTCGTAAATACATACAATATAACTAAATATACTTACACTTATATTACTTTATAAATTTAAATTAAATAAATTATCTACATAATATAAACAATAATCATGATATTAGATAAGTATATTTTCGTCAAAAATGCAATATGAATAAAATAAATGAATCTAGTAATAATATATATTGAATGAATAATCCAATAATTATACACATGCATATATGTAGGTACAAAACGAATTATATATATTTAAACATATTATATACTAAATTTGAATATCTAAATCATTAAAACCCGTCTACAATAAATATAGTAGCTACAATAATATCATAATATATTAAAATAAAAACAAAATTTCATAGTATAAGGCTCATGTCTGTGCACACATGCACCAACTGCCGCATCCATGTTCATCAGCGTCTGTTCGTAACTCATAAAGATCAATTTTACGCATGCACTCCCTATCGGCGGCTAACGTGTATGCGCTGCATTAGCCACCGAAACTTTATAACTCTACCCACTTCCCTTCTGTATTTCTACCCGCAAAAAAACTGTAGTTTTTTTCTAGTCTAGTTGTAGTTTTTTTACTATTTACTACATATAAATATTATTTATTTCTTTATATTTCTCATGTAAATGAATTTTGTTAAATTTTTTATGAGAATAAAGTTCTTAAACCACAAAACACAGCAAGTTGAAGTTGAATTTGAGTGCTCGAAACAGCTGAGCGGTAGAAAGTAATTCGCGTATGAAAAAACGTCACAACCAATTTCTATCACAAACAAACAGCGGGACTAGTCAATACGCATTCTACTGACACTTTAACGACCACCGAATTCGAAGAAAATGATAAGAATTTACATCAACTGCCGGGCGCTTATGTCAATTCCAAATATTTTATGAATTTTCGAAAGTTGGTAGCTATCGTGGAATACAAATTGCTATACCGACAGTTTAACTTTGAATTTTCGTTTGTTAGTTTTGAGCATTCGACTCCTCAAAAATCGCAGATTGTATAATCTACTTGAGTAGAATAGATCTGTTCGATATTTATATTACGAGTATATTGCAGAAAGAACTGACTGAGCTACCAATATAGTCATGGTTAAAAATAAGTATCCGCACATAGTTGCGAAAATATATAGGTACATAAACCTTATTGTCATAGTAATAATGTACATATTTTTGAGACTTTTATGGGTATAAATATTGGTAACCTTGACTGTACAGTCGGTACACCCAGACGTAAGTAACACTCCGAGATGCAATTCGATGGACGGTCGACTTTATTTATAGCTGCACACTCTAGCGCTTTGTCACATTAATGTCATGCTAGAATTGCTGACTAATCTGTCAACTTAAATTTGCGGCATTTCTTCTAAGGAGTCTTTTGGGAAGCGCTGGTACATTTTGACGTGTAAAAGTTCCCGTGCGACTTACTTACTGAATAAACACCTTTTATCTTTTTTATCGCAGTATTTAGTGAAAAGCATACGTATGCATTTTGTATTAATTGAGTGGTTTAAGGTGTTATTTACTTACTGAAGTTATTTATCAACAATAAACTGAAATTTATTATAATAAACTGATTATTTTTACTTCATCGGTAACATGGAAGTGGGACAAATTTAACTTGCAGAATGACCCGTACATACATACATACATACATTGCAAATTAAATAAAAGCTAGTAAAAATATATAGGTACTTCAAATCAAAATATATTCAAAATAATTAAAATCAACAAAACTTTTTTAAAACAACGAATGTCAGCACATAAATTTGATGCACTGTCAACTACTGTCAGTGTCTGTCATAGAGACTGTACCAACAACCGCACTGTAATGAATTCAAAATTATAAATAATGCCTTGCAGACCACAAATTTTGATGAAATTTCTTGTACACACTGGTTTTTTTGAAACCAACAATATGTATTGGAAGTACTACATAGCGGTTATATCAGTAACATTGGATTTGGAAAAACGAAACATGGTCCCGTATTTTGAATGGAAAGACGTATCGGTAAACATATTTGTCTTATTAAAAACTGTTCGTTTAGTATGAGAAATTGAATTTCATTTTGTGTTGAGCTTTACAAAATTGTAGGTTTTGTAAAGTTCAACACAATCAAATTGCTGAACGTATTGCGGATGAGTCATTCTAAGACTCGGTTTCACTTTAAATAATTATACATGTTATTTCTTGCTATTAATAAATATAATATGTACCCGACTTTGTGAAACCAAGTGGAGTTTTGAGATTGAGATTTACTGTGTGTTTTATGTAGTAAAGAATCGATTATTGAAGTATAGGTTCGAAGTGTCCTATTACACCACTAAACTTCTTTGCGAGCTGGGGATCACCATGATTAACTTTTGCAGTTCACTTTAGAGCGAGAGTGAACGAGAGAGCTATAGCAGTTATATTGCGTTCTCTTTCTCTCACCGTAAACTGAAATGCTAAACAATATTATGGAAACCCGTGCGGACTGTAAAGTGGCAGGACGTCAACCAGTTTGGCTAATTGATCTTTCTCTAAACACTGTGCGTACTTACCGAGACCAGTATTAAAATTACGTCTAGTAGTGTAGATAGATGCGCCTTTTATGCCCCTTTTTGGTTCAACAAGAAGTTTATCATTGATCAGCAAATCTTGAAATTCTTCAAATTTAATTTTGTGTGTGATAATTACGTTAACTCCGTCAATAATTTAAAAGGTCTCTGGGCTTGTACCGCTTTTGAGTTAAATCTAGTTTACATGAACCCAAAGATCATTTGAAAACTAGATGGAATATCTGCTGTTAACCTCGTAAGGCCCAAGCTATTTTTAGGATGTTTATGAAGTAAATTAATATCAGGGGACAATGTCACACCATTTGATTTAGTCCCAAACTAAGCTCTAGATAAGCTGGGTACTAGACAACGATATAAATACTTATATAGAGAAATATTCAGTACAGAGACACCATCCATACTCAGGAACAAATATTCGCGCTCATGAGACAAATGTCTGCCCTTACCGGGATTTGAACCCAGGACCGAATAGCTTCGTATCCATTATAATAATGAACCAGTGTCCTAATTAAAGGCATATAAGTGCATGAACCCCAAAACTTTGAGTTGCTATAACATTTGGCTGCGTTCAGCCCCGACTATAGAGAAAGGCGAAATTCCGTTTTTTTTTTTTACATCTGTACCTGTGTCCTTGTTTTAAGACTCGGTGCCGCTAATTCATCAATTTAAACATTAACTTTGGCCGCAATAACTACAACTCTCAGTCCTTAAAATAGGACTTTGCGCCTTTCGAGGTACAGAATTTATTCCAAAATTTCAGTTAAAATACACAACAAGAACCCTGTTACAACAGCATTAAGGATAACTGTTTCTTAATTCAGACAATATGTTGTTTGACCCTTAACACCTACAAGGAAGGGCCTTACTCTACACTGTTTTTACACCTAATTTTATCGTATTATTTTTACCTTGATCGTCTTTACTGTCAAGTTCATAAAGTAGACAATACAGTAACGATACGGGAAAATACAACGTATTATAGGGCATGGATTTCTGTAACGTGTAGGTAACTAATATATTTTTTTTTATTCAAAATAAACTTGTTTTAAGGCGGTATTTACTAAAAAGAAATATGAATAAAAATTTCACCCAAAAATGCCCTGTTTAAATTATTTTTAAACTGGGCATATTTTCCGAGAAATACTTAAATGTCGCATTTTGAAACAGGCTGAAAATATGAAGTACCGTGTTTTGATATTATCCACGTTGGCTGAAAAGTGGAAAAAGAAAGGCTCACCATTTTCTTTTTTGGAGGACGACGAGGACACGGCTGTTTTCAAATACGAAGTATCGTAATGTCGTGTGTGGTATTAAAAGATAAATAATGTAGCATCACTAACATCTAAGTAATAGTGTTAGTAGTGTTGGAGTTGGCCAGCAAGTAGCATGGGATCAGGATAAGTAATTACTGTACTCCCCTAACGGACTTTGTGGAACTTAGGGACTTTTTGGGCTGTTTTTTTTATTTACTCGCCTACTCGTTGGTCAATTTCTAGGTAGATGTTAGATATTTTTAGAATACGTTGTTCTGTAAATTAGAGGTTAGCTAGCTACGACCGAAGATCAACTTTCATTAAGTTAAAGTAATCAATAGTTTTCAAGGAAAAAAACATTTACAATACAAACATCGAAAATCTTAATGTCTTATTTTTTTTACAGAAAATGACTTGTAAAGAATTGAATTTTCAAGATTTTGACTTTACATACGATGATATTGATAAGGTAACTTTAGCATGGCGTTCTTGCGGTATGGTATCTCTGGCATCGTCTATTTATATGTCATAGCACAAATTTACGTATAGCTTCTCTATTTTTAGCAGTGCCGGACGCTTTATTTTTTCTGCAAACTATCCGGGTAAAATAATATAGAGTAAACTTACTGAGAATCATTTATTCATTATCGTAATGGTGGCTTTCGAATTTCATTTTAGGTGGAGGCATTTTCGGCCCTATAGCTAGACCGCCAGTCGCTGCATTATCCGCACGCCCACCTTTAAAAAAGGAGCATCACCGTCTATTATAACAGGATCAATTTATTAATCGATTCCTGGCGGACTATACCTACCAGTCTAGTCGTGGCTTATAGAGTTAACCAAAATAACACTATATTTTCTTAGTCATAAGTACCTACTTAAAACTACTTCTCTTTAACCCGCACCAGTAGAGCTGCTTCCAATTATAATTCCATGACCTATTTTTGAGCCAGGAAAAAACAATAATTAAAGTTTAACATTTAGAGATTCGTAATAGATATTTCCGAGTACTTTAGAAATTATTTGAACCATTTTAGGCTTTTAATCCATTGCGCCTTAGAAAGGAGTTTCCTAAAATACTTTTGACAGCCCGGAAGTCGATTAATTTTCATCTCTATGTAATGACAATTGGGTTATGCGCACATACGGCGCTCCATGGTTTATAATCGCTGGGTAAATACCTCCGTGTGAAGAGATACCGGTGCTTTTTTATATAACTAACTACCTGTCCGTGCCATATCCTGATATACAGTATGTAAACTTACTAAAACCATCTCTTTCAACCAGTTGCTAGGCTAGTTGAGTTAAGTGTTTTACTACATTTTTTGCTAGTGTGTGTCGAATATTTTTAATTTTATCATTGCATAAAAATTATAACATCTCACCTTTTTAAAGTCGGTTAACTCTAAAAGTATCATCCCATGTGTAATGTTTACATCGTTGTTCAGTGCCCATTATAAGACCCGTATGTAATGTTTTCATCGTAACAGATTATTGAACTTGCGTTTAGTGCATTCTTTATTTAAATTTGAAAAAGTGTTAAGATTTCAATAATTTATATACCCCAACCTAATCTATCGCCTAGACATGCTCGGGTTCAAATAAATGGTTTTAGTAAGTTTACATACTGTATATGAACACAATAAAAAAGTTTTAACCCCGTTGAGCCATTCTCGAGTTATGGCGTGACCAAGGGAAACAGGGATTCATTTTATACATATAGATAGTCACGTTTTAAAAGTTAAGTCACTGCATCTACACATAGTCCAACAAATGCACGGGCTGATAGTCAATCGCAATAGGGACGAAGTTTCTATGAGTTAGCAGGGATGGGTCGCTTAAGGGCAACATACGCTATACTTTTTCTTGGTAGTCGGTCGATCTAGAACTGGTAATGTATGGTGAACGACGGTTTTAAAGACGTAAGATTATTGCTGGCAGGCATAAATCGTTTCATGTGTGCGCTTTATTGATTTTGGACTGTCAGGCGGCCTGACAGTCTTGGGACTGTTGGTAATCTGTTAGTCTGTGGTGATACTAGCAGTCTCCACCCCAAACGCTAGCTCAGCACGAACTTAACGAACTATGTTAGAATAACCATATACCATAGTGTAAATCTGTATAAAGCTTTGCTAACGAAACCATTTTCTTCACAGTATCTGGACATCGGGGAGGACATGAACGTCCCCGATGACTTCACCCAGAGCGAGTTGCAGACTGGCAAGTGGTGGAGGCATCTACTCGCGGGGGGCATCGCTGGCGCCTTCAGTCGGAGTTGCACGGCGCCTTTAGATCGGCTCAAGGTGTTCCTGCAGGTTGGTATTGTTTTATTACAATAAGTACTTAAATACTGCCCTAGCCAATAAGCGGGATCTCAAATTTAATATCCAAAATCGATGAAATTCTCTTCTGCTAGTAATAAGGTTTCGAATGCAATAGGAGATTTATCTGAGATGCCGCCATTTTGATCAGAAGGGGACACAAATCGACATAATCCCAAACAGGGACCGGCCCGCTATCCCATTCAAGGGGTTTCGAATGGGTTTTTATAAGGATTTATCTAGAAAAGCCGTTCGATTTGCTTTTTAAAGTGCTATTTATAAGGGTTACCCTTACCAAATCCGTTTCGTGTACGTCTTGCTCGATTTTGCTTTTGCTGCGCTATATTTTGAGTGATACAAAATATCCCTTTGAAAAAGCCGTTCTATTGGCTTTTTAAGCGTTTATGGTTAAGCAATAAGAGGGATATCAACAGCCTTCTGAGACTGATTTGGGAAAATCCTGCTTGCGCTACCTGGGGACATTGGAACTCGTTGCACATGGGTTCTCGAGGCACAGTCTACGGCATTTTTTAGAATTTTATTGTACTGATTTTGTAGTGTTTAGGGTCTTGACATGTCTAATAATTATATTGTATTTTATTTTCTTTTTATATCAATGCAGTACTAACATAGTCGTAATATTAAACTATTGTTACTAACACTATGGACTTTGTCTGAATTAAATAATTTTGTTTTTTTTTTTTGAATATCAATTTACTGCTGCTCTTTAGGTTTCCCTTACGTGAATGGCTAGTAACAAACAACTAAGTCGTATAATTTTTTCAAAGGGGTTATTCTTTTAGTGGGTATTACTTAGAGAGGTAAGTCTTTTAAAGGCTTTTATCGGGGAATGGGTGATCGGGTCCCTGATCCCAAAGTAAGGTTAAAACTTGTACCTACTATTAGTAGATAACGATAAAATAAGTACCTACTTAAGGTCGATTTTTTATTCCCACTGAAAAAAAGAAAAATAAAGGTGTTGCCGTTAACGAAAAACATTTGCAGTATTCAACATATTTACACATTCCACATTTAAAAGAAATCGGCTTTCTACTAAAACTAAGTATATATTGTTATCAAGATTGAAGGATTTAATTTGTTGATGGCAAACTTTATTTTGATATTCACTCTTTGTTGCATTAATTGGAAACGAGAAAATTGTGTTTTGTATGCATAATTTATTTATTGCACAGCGGGTCTAGTATGGCTGCGTCTATATCGCGTATCAAATGTGGATAAAGCATCCCTCATCGTACTTATTTACGTGTCAGAAGGAGACGGATGCCTTATCCATACTTTGTCACGCGATAAACGCAGCCATTAGGGCCCCTGGTATCATTGACTCGATACACCTGTGTCAACGAGTTGAGGGCCGCTTGATTGATGTGGGACGTCACTTCACTCTCTTCGCTTCACAATTCATGCTCCCGTCCTAAATCGCTTTCCAGAGATTTCAGTGACTCATTTGTGTGATTTTATTTACAATTATTTCTCGAATAAATTTTTATTTCACGGTTTGAGCGAAATGGTAACTTTTTTTTTTGTGGGAATAAAAATCCGACCTTATTGTAGAGCAAAACATAATAAACATCAAAACGTAGTAAGAAATGCTCACGCTTGACAAATTTATTTTCCCTTACCGGGCTAGCTTTGAAAGCAGGGTCACTGCCGACTAGACAAACGCATTGCAATAAGTTTTAGAAAGATAGGTTCAAGTTAAATTGGTTGAACAATTATAAGTGAGGACAAAACAGAGGGCCCTTTTAAGACTTAAGGTTAGGGCACCAGTAACGGACAAGGACCAATGTTTGTCACTTTATTCTTATTTTATAGAAGATACTTAACACTTTCTTTAAAAAAAATAACTGCTTAATCTTTGAATAAAAAGTTAAGTTTCCATTATTGGTACCTATCTGTCAACTACAATAAAAACACCGCTGCCATTTCCTTGCATGAGTGTAAGCACTTACGCACTTACTTACTTGAAATTTTGACACATTCAATAGGTAACTAAATCACATGTAGTATTATAAACCCCCTTACAAAGAAAACGAGAACTTTTGATTTTTTCAAGGAATTTAAATATTATATTATAACTAAACAAGATTTCGGTTTCAAGTTCCAAATTAAAAAAATATTGTTTAGGAAGAACAAAAATGATTTTATCTAAATACTGTTCGTAGTGCTATGCTGTAGCATAAAATTTCATTTAAATACAGTATGTACATGCAATGTGGGTTATATGTTACTCATTATGTATGGATTGTAGGGAAATCAGCCACAATATTACAAGTACATTTGCAGTTTAATATTTGTCTGACGGAGACATCATAACACAAATAAGCAGAATTTGGCAATACTTCAAAGCGAACGTTTTAAGCCACTATTATTTCAGCAAATCTAATAACACGTGTTTAGCCAATGAAAATGAGATGCGACGCATGTCTTGAGTTCTGTGCCCGTTCTCAAGTTCTCTTACAAAATAGACACGGTGCCAAGTTTTGAGCGCTCTGTAATATTTATGATCATGGCTAGGCGTCAAACACGGTACTAATTCTCTAAACACAATACTCCTCTCTCTTTCAACTGTATGCTAATTTATACTCTTTGGTTTTTTAGGTGAACCCAACAAAAGAGAACATGAGCAAATGCCTAGCAAGGATGATCAACGAGGGCGGCTTCACCGGCCTTTGGCGAGGCAACGGGATTAACGTCATCAAAATAGCCCCGGAATCCGCGCTCAAGTTCGCAGCGTACGAGCAAGTCAAGCGGCTCATACTCAACGACAGGAAAAACCAACCTCTAGAAATCTATGAGCGATTCGCTGCCGGTGCCACGGCCGGAGGAATCAGTCAGACAGTGATATACCCCCTTGAAGTACTCAAAACTAGGCTAGCGTTAAGAAAAACCGGGCAATATAGCGGCATTTTAGACGCTGCCAAGAAAATATACGCTAGAGAAGGGCTGCGGTGTTTTTACAAAGGCTACATTCCAAATATATTAGGGATCGTGCCGTACGCAGGGATCGATCTCGCTGTGTACGAGACGTTGAAAAAGAAGTATATCAACAAGTACCACCATAATGGACAGCCGGGGATGCTGCTTCTGTTGGCTTGCGGGAGCGCGTCGTGTACCTTGGGACAGGTCTGCTCATACCCCCTGGCGCTTATCAGGACGAGGCTGCAAGCGCAAGGTAATATTTATTGTATGTTTTTCACATGTTACTCATGTTTGCAAGACAATTTCCAGTCAGTTCCTGTTTTTAGTATTTGTTGTTATAGCGGCAAGAGAAATACATCATCAATGAAATTTCAACTGTCTAGCTATCACGGTTCTTGAGATACAGCCTGGTGACAGACAGACAGACAGACGGACAGCGGGGTCTTAGTAATGGGGTCCCGCTTTTACCCTTTGGGTACGGAACCCTAAAAGGAACAAATTTTAGCCCCTTCAATTGCAGATGGCGGCTAACGCTGTGACTCCTCGAGGTCTAAAACTTCATTTTTCATAACCTAAAGACTGTACACGATAAAATCTGGCCATGCATGATCTGGTGTATCTTTGCGATGAATGCATATTTTCAAGCAGTTTTTTTTTAATATGTTGTATAATTATAATACTATATAATGAAATAAAATCGTATCATAATGTATGGGTATGTGTTAGTTTTCGCCAAATATATTCTATCAAACCTTTCATCTCTTGTACAGCGTTTTTTGACAATATTCACTCACTTCCTGCTTCTACGCCACAACTGTATTTATATTGTTACAAGCAGTTTTACCCACAATAGAATGTCGTCTTACGAAAAAAATACTTTTTGAAACTCATTTCTATTTGTAGTAGTCAGGAAGACTTTTTACTCCAAGCACTGAAAGTTGTTTTTGTATGGGAGGCATTTATTTGTCAAAAAGTCAAATTCGCCAAAGTTAAAAAACCTCAGAACTATCTTAATCTGAATATAATTAGGAAAGTTTTAACTATTGTGGTAAGATAATTTAATAAGGTATAATTTGGCTTGTATAATTAATAATAATAAAATGTTTTAAAACGGAGAATTTGGTAAGACTGACAGAAGATCGTGTACAAAAAAATAAAGGTACTGTGGATTATATAAGGGTCTAAGATACAGACGCTCTTACATTTTATTATGATTGTATTTTTATTATGTAGTTTCATAACCACTGACTATTACAAAAAAGTGCTGCTTGAAAATTAGCATTCATTAAAAAAATACACCAGATCATGCATGGCCAGATTTTATCGTGTACAGTCTTTAAGTAATACAAATTGAAACGTTTTGTACACTTCCTTTTGTTGGGCAAGGCCTCTGTTTTGTTCCCACTGATGAAATTATCAGAAATTGAAAACAGTTCCAGCAGCGTGCAAAGAAGTGCAAAAGCGTTATTAGAAAATTAACGTCAAATTTGAACAAGGAATGTCAAGTGCGACCTTAGCTTATTTCACTGACAATGTGTAACAAAATCTAACTCGAATTATTTGGTTTTACAGAGAAGGCTGCTAAGGTGGCGGAGGGTACGATGCGAGGCGTGTTTCGAGACATCGTCCAGCGGGAGGGCGTGTTAGGCCTCTACAGAGGAATCACACCCAACTTCATAAAGGTCATACCAGCCGTTTCGATCTCATATGTCGTCTACGAATACGCAAGCCGGTCGCTCGGCGTCAATATGACGTGATCGACAACCTTCCACCCGTCGACAAATTCCTCGAGAAGAAACTCTCGCATCACATTCTAACCTAAGCATATTAGCAAATTTTGCATTTGTGTATATAGCTGTATGTAAGTCCTATTTATTTATGACAATGTATGTGAATTCCACTGTACCTACACTGCGTACGAGATGACTCATTGATTGCATTTGTTTGTCCGCCCGATCCTTCGGGTTTTCCACACTGATGAGTCGGGTTACAACTGTGATTGTATTAAATTATGTAAATTTTTTGGTTCTTTTGTTTTTTGTTCCTTTCGTTTTACCTTTGTGCCTAATGGGAAACCCAAATAAGTTGTAGTGGATTAATTTATGTGGATAATTTCATCGTTTAATGCTGAGTGTTGCTATGATAAAACCTTTCCCTATATTCAATCTGCATTTTAAGCTATTTTCTTTGTCTATTATATACATTGATCTTTACGATATTTGACAGTTCAAGATAGATTTGGTTACTTCAGAATTGTGCTTAAGGATAAAATTTTAGATTTGCTTCGTACAAAATGTGTCAAATTGTAACCTGTAACCCCTTTACTTATAAACGTGGAATAAGCTTGGAATAGTTTATGCCATGCTTTGTCCTTATCTGTAATTGTGACATTTGCATCTGACAGAAAGTGACAAAGCATGGCATAAACTATTCCAAGCTCATTCCACGTTTATAAGTAAGGGGGTTAGTGTACAATTTTTTTTTGTTGTTGTTGATTGAGTTTTGGGAACCGCCTTGTCATAAACCGTTTGAATGATTCTAATATACGATACTCGAACTCTAATGACAAATGAAAACTTTTTATTGAAAAACAATGCGTATTCATTTGTTACTAGCTAGGTAACAAATGTTCCGCAACTCGGAAGACATCGACGTCCGACGACATGCGGCTACGCCAGACGACACGAGCCATGATGCCAGTCATGTCGAACGGCGTCAAGTGACTTAATTATTCCCCAGACATCGCGGCCGACAAATATCGCATGATGTTGCCAGATAATGTAATAAGTTTGGCAACGTTGCACCACTTCGTCTGACGTCGCTGCCGACACTTTGCGGAACATAGTTCCCTAGATTTATTTATTTATTTATTAAGTAGTAGTAAATTTCTATAAAAGGGAGCAACAATAGTTTCAGAACCGTTTATTCCTTTAAAACCTTACCAAAAAATCACGAAAATATCTTTCATTACACTTTTTAAACATCCTAATTCTCTATTCATATGCCAACGCAAAGTGTATGAAGTGTAGAGCAACTCACTCACAGCCTAGCAAAAAAATCCATTTGACATATTTTTAGCATCGGCCTTCAGCTATATAGTCGCTTTTCGTAAAGTATACTGTCAAAAGTAAGTAAAGTTTCAAACTCGGTGCATGCACGCAAGTGAGTCTCGCTCGAACTAAGTTCTTTGCTTAATTATTATCAAATTAACTGCCAGCTTACTAGCTAATACCGTATTAATTATATTAGCAATCGATCTAGTTTGGTTTTAAGATCAATATTGATTTATTATCAATATTATCTTCATCCCATTAATTGATTCATCATTCAATCACAAGAACTTATTTTACTATAGCTATACCTATAGGTGGCCATAGTAATTTGGTTATGAATTTCATTACACATATTTGTTCCACAACTTACTATTCTATACTGGTTTTTATAGGATCGGTGAAAGTTTGGATTTATTCTCATGGTAATTTATTATAGCACCGACAGAAACTGCTATTTAAAATTTATGTAAAATCAAGACCACTCAAGCCACCTTAGCTTGCAGAATCGAAAATCCAAAAGGAAAAGAAGCGTGTTGAAGTAAAGAGCTGTGATTAAAGTAAGATAAAGTTTGTAAAGGTGAAGGTAGTTCATGTTCGTGATAGTTACTTCTATGGATTCTTGTGCCATGAACAAAACAAAACAACAAAATTTCCCCTCCGAAATAATTAGGAAAGCCTCTGCGTGTTGGCTTCGGTCCATGTACGCCTTCCAAAGGTCCGGGACTCCCATAGTCCCGTGATTGATAAAGACATACAAATCATATTAATAATAAGCAATAACTGGCGACAGCGCGTCAGCATTCTCCTGACTTCGACCTAGTGCCTTGAAGCTTCAATCTAGTGTATTTATATGCGCTTTATAGTACGCGAACTTTGTATCAAACATGAAATGCCTGGGGACGGAGACAAAATGCAAATCGCTACGTTATCCATTTTAGAAAATCAACAAAATGTATAGTGTTGACGTAAGCTGATGTCAGTGCGTTGACCACGTATGTGAACTCTATACATTTTGAGTCGATACTAAACAGAAAAGTTAGCAGCATTTGCATCTTGGCTAGACCTACTGGGGAAACTCATGCAATGGATGCGTTAATTTAACGCATATTTACATAGGCCAATACACAATTTTGCCGCAGTAGCAAATATTGGTACAGCACAAACTAAAGTACTATTTACGAGACAAAAGATTAATATTATTAGACTAACTAGCGACCCGCCCTCGCTTCGCTTCGGTTTATGTGAGTTTTCTGTAACACCCGTAACATAAAACAGAGTTTATTATACATTAAAACCTTCCTCTTGAATCACTCTATCTATCAAAAAAAACCGCTTCAAAATCCGTTGCGTAGTTTTAAAGATCTAAGCATACATAGGGACAGACAGCGGGAAGCGACTTTGTTTTATACTATGTAGTGATGATATGCTTTGAGAAATGGGCCCCTGGTGTCGGTAACTTCATAGGGTTGCAATGCACACTATTTGAATGAACAAACTATACCCGTTAAACTTATAACATCCCATTTATTCTGTCTAGGGTTAAAAAGGACGGCAATCACGCAAACACACCATCTTGATTCTCTATCGTTAGCTGTGTTAGAAACGTTAACAATTTAAATATGATATAGGGGTGACAGGTAGGTCTAGTTTGTTCCATGGATACGTGGCAACTCTTTGACTAACATACAATCGTTAAATTCAATGGTGGGACCCTTTGTGGAATAAAAACACTATAGGTAAACTTTCCTGGTAAGGTAGGCTATAAATCAAAATACCAGCAGATAATATCACACAAATAGATATCTATCTACTCCCAAATTAAGCTCTAGGTTAGGCTAGAAGGTTTGCAATACTAATAACAGCGCCTCTACTGAGTAAAACAATGTTGCTCTTGAAGTGTTACGAGTATGCTAGTGTTTTTAATGTCTGGTTCCTATATTCAATCCGCGGACAGATAAGGCTTACTTCAGGTAAAAAATTTACATACCTCCTAAGGCCCACCATACAACGAAATTGGTCAATGGAATATGAATATATTATGAATGAAATAAAGTAAATTTTCTAATTTGATCCTATCATAAAAACAATAGTTATTTGTTATACAAGGAGGGAAAGTTGTATTTTACCTGCGAATGTTTCAACACACGAGACGTAAAATAACTTTTTACCCTGGTGTGTAATGTAACACAAAACTTTTCACCTCACTACAGCGAGGAAAATAAGAAAAAGGGTTTATACTATCAATTTTGTTTCCCCTAATTCCACAGGTGTTAATACGTCTTCGTCACTCGAATCACTCATTTTTAATAAAATAACTAAAAAACTAGAAAAACATGCGAATATCTAACGTTGACGGCTTAATTGAAAAATGAAATGAATGAATTATGATTATTATGACTCCATATCTTCCCGTGGATGTCGTAAGAGACGGCTAAGGGAATAAAGGCGTATAGTATTGTTAGGCGATGGGCTTGCAACCTGTCACTAATACACTGGTAAACATCTTAGCCTAAGTGTGCAAAATGTGGTTACAGAATTATCAACAAGTTTTTAGAGTTGTTGGTAATTCTGTAGCTCTGCCTACCCCACTCTGGGAATAAAGGCGTGAGTTTATGTATGTATGTATGTATGTATGATTTAATAAAAAAAAAATCGGATGCGTTTTGTTCACAATTTGACTTATTTGGGCTGTCAGAACATTTTATCGTTTTACGTTTTGTTAGCTGTCAAATATCACTTAAGCTGCCTTCAAAAGTCAAAACTCTTTCTTCACATGTGGATAAAAAGCGATTTTCTCAATAGATATCAAATAAACAAAAAGGGTTTTCCGAGCTAGTGAGATGAAAAAGAAATTCCACTTTACTACGTTTGCACTAGATCTTTTTTTCAATGGTCGTATTTTGTACTACTAATTACTTACCTACTATTAGTACAAGGAACCTCAGGAGGTTATCAACACAAAATGTGTTAAATATTAATCTGAAGTAAGCTTTATCTATTCGCGGTTTGAATATAGGAACCGGACATAAGTCGGCACCCATTACTGTCAAGTAAATAACAGGCAATATGGTTTTACCTAGTAGAATAGAGGCCCAGATGCTCCATTTTTGCTAAAGGGTAGCTGTACCTACTGACTGAGTGCCAATAATTCAATATTGTAATCGAGTTGTGTGGACACCGGGACCTTTATTCTTTCCGGTGTCTTCAAGTTATTACGATTTGCAAGTCTTTGATGAATCTTGGATGAAAGTAAAATATCTATTTTACTTTCATCAAAGATGCAGGCCACCTCTTTCTCTCATCGGCGTATGAATTGAAGAGTAAAAGGAACTTGCATTTATTTAAATTCAGTTAACTTTGGCCTATTTAGGGTTCCGTATTTATTAATAGGGTTGTGAATTAAACGTTTCGTCTATTTGTCTAAACCGTACTGAATGTTTACAAAAAGAAAGCAATACTTACCTACCTAAATACTCGTTACACTATAGCATTTCATTAATAAGTAACTTTAGAATTAAGTACCTAAGTTATCGGTATCGGCCTCTATTCTACACTGTCCTATTCATTATCTATCTAGCTCCATAAGTATGGTTTTTAATATCAGGGAAAAAACCTTCCAAATGTCAAGAATAAAGCAAGATGAACTCAAACCAATTGGAATAATGCCCCATGTTGATGTTAACTTTAACCTTTAACGAATCGTCAAATGAGTAGAAACGATAAGTCACAAAATGTAACAATGTGTTAGTTATGAAGGAATTCCAAAGCTGCGCACGTAAATCGCACGCATCGCACAAATTCGTTTTTAAAAAAAAATATGCACGTACCTACAGAGATATGTAATGAATGAATTAACATATAAAATTCGACGTCTCGATTAGCTTTATCAATGGACATTGAAGCAGACTAAAAAGGAAAATAAATGAGAGTTTTTCGGATGTAATACGATGTATGTTTTTTCACGATAATCATGATCGCCAATTTCGAGGTTTCCTGATTGGACACCATGTTTGGACGCATTGAGTTTTCGTCGGAATATCAAACGTAGGTAATATTAAAGAATACGTAGTAGGTACTACTGTTCTTATAAAGTAAAGTCATGATACCAATGACTCATTTTTCACTTGCCTTCTTATATTAAAATTACATATCAACTTCTGAGTAAAAAGAAATGTGTCTAAATAACAATAAATATCGCAAAAAAGAAATGAATACTTAAGTGTTTTTCGTAATAGGTTGCTTAGTCATTGTCTTTTTTAATACCTATTCAACGTTTTAATAGTTGGACATGTTGCTGTCCTGTGTTGCCTATTAAGCGCTATATGTTAATGGGAAATTTTACGATTTAGTAATCTTCACAAAACGGTCTTTATAATACATATTAGTGGACGCCCGCGACTTCGTTCGGGTAGAATTAGTTAACTACTAGATACTCCCCCTATTTCTTCCCGTTTTGTGTCGACTTTCGGTAAATCCTTTCTTAGTGCTCACTAAAATCATGAAAGGAACCCCTATTGTACCAAATTTAAAGTTTCTAGGTACAGTAGTTTCGGCTGTGCGTTGATATATAAGTTAGTGAGTCAGGTTTGCCATCCATCTGTATATATATTTTATACGACAATATTTTTACCAAGCGAAGTGTTGCCGCAACGACGCTCAGAGTAATGTTGTTTTTAATATATTTACTTTAATTTGACTGTGTTATTGTTGCTACCGACCAACCAACCTAAGTCCCAAAATCCCGAAAAAATGTTTTCTTCTCCCGATAATAGGGTAATTTGGTTTGGCAACCCTAGACATGTACAATTCAATGAATTATTCCTCATAGGTACCTACACTTTCCTCGTAGGTACACTTTTGAAAAAAGTTCGCTTTTATTCCACATATATCCATTTTTTAAACACCAATGCAGTGATTCTTATAGATTGACATTTGGGTACAGTTGTGTACAAAGAAGTTTAATTAACGTCACTGCCGTGCCGGTAACGCACATAATATGCCGAACCCACCAACAAATTAACAAATTTAATGGAGTCGACGGAGCTCTACTCACGCTCGGAGCTCCTATTTTTGGGTGTTTTTCGCCCTCGGGGCCTGATATAAGAACGAACCTAACCTACCTCTTATTTATGATACAAATTTTGGTTAATCTCGGGCCTAGGGTGTGATTGTTATTTCTAATTTTGTATTATAAAACTTAACTTGTCATAACATAACTACCGCTTTTCTCTTGCTGAATGTAGGTACAGTCAAGGACTTTAATTGTTAAGCCACTATGGAACCCTATCGCATAACGTTGATCATAAATTTTAGCGTAATTTCCTTCATATGGTTTGAAGCTGTCATTATGACAGGGTTCCATAGTGGCTTAACAATTAAAGTCCTTGACTGTACTATATGAAAGTGGATCTGTAAGGAATAAAACGAGGGTTGAGTGGTCAAACCCGATAAATCAAAATAATTGTTTATTCAAATTTCAATTGTTTTGATGTATTCATTAATGTTATTTTTGACACAACAAGTTATATCGACTTAATGGGTTTGACCACTCAACCCTCGAAAAGCTAACTTTTTTCAAAAGTGTATTATACGAGGAAGTACCTAAGAGAAATAGATCATAATGAGCCCTCGAAATGAGGTCATACAATACAACCTAACCGATAGGTCTTCGTGACGTGACTGACGTGTACAATATCTTGTGTGTGCGTATCGTGCGCCGCAGTTGAATTCCGGCATTATAGCGTTGTTTTTAAATATATACTTGTTTAGCCGCCGTTAGATCCTGACATAGTGACACAAAGGGTCACAAAAACTAAATTACATTCAACAAGTAATCACTAATCAGGTACCTACTCTGTGAAAAGACACTAATTAAGTGGCAAGCAAGTATATTACAGTTCGTGTAAGAGTAAAGTAATAAATTCGGAAAGTTGTATGTAGAAAATAATTGCAGGCTAGTGACATCCGAAAGCTTAGCTAAATATTTTATTTAATATTAAATTTTAAGTAGATAGTGTATTAATTAACTATGTTTGTACATATTTATTGTATCTCCATATAGGTACATATTTTAAGATAAGAGCATTAATATTGCATACTCAATATGCCATTTTTCATCTGTTAATGTTATATGTTAAACATTTATGTAGTTAGATAATATAATAGTAGATATAAGTACTTACAGCGATACTCGTAACGCATGTCTGCCATTCGTTTCAAACGTAACGGAAAGAAAGTTTCTTATCTAGATAGTTCTACAATTATGTACTTCCTATCTATTGTTAATATTTATTATAATAATGTAATAATGCAATTAACCAATTACTGTCTTATTAATCTTCATCATTCACGTCACAATTTCAACCTTTTAATATTTAGTGTAATATAAAAATCCATTTCTGGTTCTAAATAGTAAGTACCTAATACAGATGAGAGTGCAATGCGACTCTTTCGCAAATTAAATGTGTAAGTAGCTTGGGAAAAAATTACGTTGCTGTTCGGTCGGAGTGTCGCTGTTCGGTAGTGGGCAATATTCCCCTTGCCAAAAACTCGCAGTGTAAACTGTTGTTGGTGCTAGCCACTAAAGAACATTAAAATTTCATTTCACAAGCACATCAGTTCCAAATGTTATCGCGTGAAACCCCTTTTTTGCCAAGCTATACATGATCTAAATGCTTTGTTAGTGGACCTAGCACGAAGCATTTGGACAAAAACAAAGTCAACTGTGTTTATGGCATGCACTGATCTCTATGGACTGTGTTGACGACATGATATTGGAGCTCGGTAGGTATTTGATCGCCGGTTTGTGTCCCTGCCGCTTTTACCAGAAGTGCGCAAGGCACAAGGCACAAATTATGATAACATTGATAATTTTTCATTTATATCCGGTACTCTCCGTGGGGCGCTTGAATCGGCACAAAAAATAACTGTCATTAAGTAATTTGTATTGCCACAACAGTAGACAGAGTAGGTGGGTTTATACCTGTCCAGCGTTCTTGTTCGACTAATAATTCTTTGGGATTACGTCTTGGTGAAAAAGGGTATAAGTCTAGTACACTCCTTATTCATCTATATCTTATGAGTTAAGTCGACTTATGTCCCTTTTCATCTCTCTTGTTGGGAAAGTTTAATTTGAATGGGTAGACAGCCGGGTGGAAAATTACGTTGTCACCTCTAGGGTGGAAAGTATTTTTTTTTAATAATTACGATTTCTCAACATTGTTATAAATAGGTAACTTTTTTTTTACTTTCCTCATAATCGAAATGAAAATTAGAGTGTTTAACTCGGGATAAAGTATCAATTCCACCCTCGAACTATAGGCGCACTCGCTGCCGCTCGTGCAGCCTAAATTGATCACTTTCATCCCTTGGTTAACAATCTACTATTTTCTCTAGGTACCCAATTTGTAGAGGTCAGTAACGGCATGCCATGTTGTTATATGTATAAGATATAGAGTATTTTTTAATGTCCGTCTACCTGTGTTTTTTTCAATGCACCGTTTTCTGTTATTGTTATGTTTAGTATCCATTAGAGAGTTTGTATTGTACACGTAGTACCTACAAAGATCCTACCTATAAGTCACATTTGTCAATGGTCATTCAATTAACTTAGAATAAAAATAGATGGTTTAAAAAACAGAAAACCTATACTTCCATTTTTAAAGTCGTTATTTTTTGCGTTATTCAAGGCGGTTTACTGTTTTTAAAACGTTTATTTTATTTTATACTTTGAGTGTTCATAATATGCTGTTGCAAGCTACACCCGCAGGAAAGTCAGTCGTATTTAAAAAAAAATGTTTTTAGTTACAATTGCTCAACTATCTTAATCGAGATATCTTATCCCCACCTTTGAAATAGGTACCGTTGAGGAGTTCCGACAGCCATTTGTGGTCTTCATCGTTAGTTCCAATTCACCAAATGATACTTTCTGAATGCAAATGCTAGACTTGTTACTAAAAATACTAAAATAGCTGTATGTATGCCTATAATATTTGAGGAGTTCCCTCAATTCCTCATGGATCCCTTCATCAGATTCAGATTTGGTGACAATGGGACCACTTTGGAAGTATACTCTATCAAACAAAAAATGATTTTTGAAATCGGATAACTCTGTAATAAGTTATGCGTGACCAAACATTAAAAAAAAAATTACTTGAGAACCTCCTTCTTTTTTTTTAAGTCGGTTGAAAGTATACCTACGTACTTAAATCTCGCACTTGATTCAACCAATTGCTCTCTAATTGCTGTATAGGTGAAAAACTTAAGTAAGTCACCTGTTGAATGTAGTTGTGTACAGTTTGCAAAAAAAATGCATAAGCGTAATAAATTATATGAATATTTAATATGAGTTGTACGTACATATTAATAACATACTGTACATTTTCTTTTCCTCAATCACTCGCCATTTCGTCATCCTCATTTTCATCAGTGGACTGTAAAGAAACAATGTCACTGTCATTATCTTCCGAGGAAGCACTTACAATGAAACTCCAATAAGCAGTGGTCGTCCTCTACCAATTTCAGGAAATGGTGCCATATTAATTTGCTAAGCTGAATTCAAAATCGATGTAAGTATTATTGTTTATTCATGAACGATGCAAAAAATACGAAGACATTGACAACTATTTATATCTCATCATGACAATAGAATCATAAGCGGACAGGAATAATCAAACTTGAAAGATAAGCCAATAATGAGTTTGCAAACCATACGATATATTACACAAAATGGAATGTCTGTTCGCACACATTACTCTCACATACAACAGGTGACTTACTTAAGTTTTTCACCTATATCTTTTTGGTGTAATAAATAATAATAATAAGTTCGTAGTTAGGTAGCTAGGCAACAAATTAAGTGAAGATGGCTAGGCTTCCTTGTTTATTGTAAGGAGTTCTTCAATGCTACCTACAAATTGGGTCTAAAGTCTAAACAATAAATAGGGGAGGGGGGGGGCAAAGCGGGGAAGCTAAGGAACAGAGCGAGTTAGATTCGGATTCATCTGTATAACTTACACGCAATCCAACTTAAATTAACTATTGGTATCTAAGGTATAATACTGCATGTTATTTTTTGTTCGAATATAATTAAATTTAGGTACATGATCAATTTTATCAAAAGTGGGTTTTGTCCCGCTATGCCCCGTATATTGGGGTAAAGTGGGGCAGCATAAGGGGCATTGTGGGGTACTAAATGGGGCATTGTGGGGTATGAAAAGGGGCAATGTGGGGCTTGAGAAGGGGTTTAGTGGCGTAGTGAATTATAACAACTATTATAAACGAATTAAATCTTTATTATCAAAGAATATCACTTCTAACAGTAACTGTGGGGATCATTAGTTAAATTTAACGTTAAATCCCAACGAATCATTAACATGCATTGCACAGAGATTGGCGTTATCATCTTCATCTTCTTATAATCGAATAAAATCTTTACTATCAACCCGCTTTTTTCATTGATTCTAATGACCACGAGTGTTGATTCGTCGTCTTTTTATATGTTCGAACCATTTTAGCTGAAACAAACGACGGTAGGCACCAATTAATAACACATAAGGTAAATCAAGCAAAATTAGGGGGCAAAAAGGGGTACCTATTAAGCTTGTTCCCCACTATGCCCCATCGCTTTAACCCCACTTTGCCCCTACGTGCTGTCACATCGAAACATTAACGACCGCCATCTTGCCTTGTTTATAAGCAGACTTAGTTGTTGAAATATAAAATCCTTCAGATCCGCCGATAGTCACAAAAAAAAACGTTTACGACTACAGTATAAAGGCACAGAATGAACGTGAATCAAATATCAACAATATTTTTAAGGATTACACAGGTTTTGCAAATATTTTAAATATTTCTTACCGGCGTCAATCGGCTGCCTGCGAAGATCGCGGCGGTCACGCGCAGACTAAACACCAATCACGGAGCCTTTTTCAAATTGCCATGCCGTTCGTCCTTCGCCAAAAAGTACCGCTAACCCGCTATGCCCCGCTACCCCGCTATGCCCCCCCCTCCCCTACATTAACTCGTTGCATTTTGAAACTTGATTATAGAAATTCATCACCAAGGGACGACCTAGGGTAGGTAACTTGTTTGATCAGCTACCGACGTACGGGCATGAAAAGGTTGATGAATATTGAGGAAGCGCAAGTTGTATGTTTAGACCGGTGCACCTGGTATTCCATAGTCTTTGCCTACCCCATTGGGGATAGGCGTGAAGGTATGTATACAAATACGGATCAAACAACTCTCCCTTAATCGATACCTACTTTCTTGTTCGAAATTATTTTCGTTGCTGTGCTGAGGGGAAGCCAAGGGCGGTCGTGGTACTGAGTAAGTCCTAACTTTGATTTCTCCAGTCGTCAAAATTCACAGAATGCGTACTGTCAGCTTAAGTACCCACTTACACAAAAATGTATTGGTACTATTCTCATTCTAGAAATATTTTCAGTAGGAAGATCAAATCTGTAAATCCTGGAAGTTCGTAAATATAGCTATATTTACAAACTTCCAGGATTTACAAATTCACACTCACACTCAGCCCCTGTATCGCTTTAAGATCCATTTCAAAGCCCTTTGGAAGGCAGTGGATGGTCCAATCGGTCCAAGACAGAAGAGTCGCAACAAGAGAACGCGGACAAAACCGTCTCGGTCCGTCTTGTTGAGTTTGCTCGTGACGGCATATATCTTTGATTGAAGACGACGAACTACTGTTTATTCGCGACTTACCCCGTCTATTCTATATAGTTTTAACAGCCTTGCGTATCTCTTGTCTGACGTGCACCTAACTCCTCCCTTTTGCTGACAATCATACCTTGACTCCCAGCTCCTTGATCAAACTGCCTCGAAGTACCACGCACTAAAGTGAATTTTAAAACGTACTGACAGGTCAAGTTATGCTCGCCCGGCCTCTTCACGGCTTAGTTAGGCTCCAAGACGTACGCTAGGCACGGATTCCCGCGTGCTAGTGCAACAAAATAACTCTCCTGCGAGAAAATCAAATAAACCCAGTTGTGTTTGAATTTCTTGTTACGGATATTATGTGACAATTTAGAATTCCAATTTCCAATTGCTAAATATTAAGACAAGAGCCCTGAGCCCCTGATGTTAAATAAGAAGGATCAGTCAAGTTGATAATATCTTTAGTCAAATGAGAAAGCGGAACTAAAAGGGATAAACACGCTGATGACGCGGAGCGTAGAGGCTACTGCAGGCTAACAGTTACTTCAAGTCATAAGTCTGTTAGGCCGCCTACAAGTCCAAAATATGGGAAGAACCCGAGACCTTAAAGATAGGATAGTCTAAACTCCAAAATGATGAACGCACAGGGCAATATCGGCCGATGGGCTGTTAGTCTGTGGTAGGTATCCTTAGGAAAGGACTTCGACGTTCCAATTTCATGAAAATAGTGATTTAATTTCTAATATTCTACTATAACTTACCTAAAATTTTGTGTTGTATTGCTTTAAAATCTAAGATGCATTAATTGTTTTGTTGTTCTGCTCCCCTTTGTCTGTTAATATTTCTTAATTAATAAAATATTCCAACTTTACTTTGTTGTTTTCTTAAGTCAAACTTTCCCGCTAATTTGAAGTCAGAAATACTCAAAATCGGAGGTATGTTGAATGGGAGCGTATCTACTCACATAACTTTTTAAGTCCTATATCGGAATTCCGAAAATGTTTCTCATACCTACCATTTTACATCATAATGATCACTCTTCATAAAAAAAATAGTACTAACGATCGGAACTCATAATCATCTGAATTCATAACGCCAATATTGATGAAGCCGTACACTTTTCACAATTTATTAAATATCTTACGCGTAATAAGGTTAGGTTAAATTAAGTAGATTTATAAAAATTCTCAAAAAGTAACAGTTTCTTAAAAAAAATGCATTATGAATTGCGATAATTATGACTAAAAAGTATGAACAAAATAGTATGAGGAAAATAATTATGAAGAGTGATTATTATGAATATAAATCGGTAGGAAATGGACCCATGTTGAATACCTACTTAATTCAGATTTTCGAAGTATTTAAATCATGTACCGTTAAGTATACATTTATACTAGATATCCATCACGTATATTATCAGAACAAGAAATAACGCTAAAAATTGCATCACACGTCTAGCAAAAATACTAGAACCTCATGTCAAGAAAGGAACTTCATCCAGGGGCCCAAGTGAATGCACTTAGCCCAGAACAAAGATACTTGGAGTGGTAAAAGTAGTTAGTGCAAAACAGCGGTCTTCACTATTTTTTTTACTGAAAACAGATGCAAGCAAGCAAGTTACAACTGAAGCTAAGCTGGACTTGTTACTAAAAATACTAAAATCGCTATATTGATGCCTATAATATTTAAGTGGGTCACATTTAACTTGCAAGATTTGACCCTTACATACATACATCCATAAATACACACATACATACATGCAAGTTAAATAAAAGCTTTTAAAATAGTTCATACTTACATGTTGATTTTTGAGATTGTTATTTGTGTTCGTCGTAAGGTCGTACGTAACGGCTTCGGAACCCTACAACGAGCGTGGTCCGACATGCTCATACCCAAGTCGTCTGTTTTTTTTCTATTTAGTTTTTTTTTTGTCTCATCATCAGCCGCAAGACGACCACTGCTGGACAAAGGCTTTACCCAAGATTTTTATTGTCTCATTAGCTCATTACTCATTCATTACCCATTAATTGCTAAATAGCATGTATATAGTGTCCCTGGGAAGAAATAATAACAACACTTGTTGGTTGTAAATAGTTTATTGATTGAATAAGATCGTAACGACTAATGATACAAGCAACAGCAAGTTGACCGATTTTACGAGTACATGCACATTTAACATTTTACTCATAGCCCGTTTCTTTACAGTGAAAGGGAAAGTACCTACATTATATTATATTCGATTGAATAAGTCCAGAATTATTAAAAGCTATGATTAAATAACATGCCTATTTATAAAAAAATCACAATTTGATTAAGTAATTAATATTTTTCACTTTTATACCTGCCTTTCCCAACATTAAATACTTAAAAATTATTTAAAACCATATTTTGAATCACATCAAGTTATAAACATAGCTGTTACTACTTTCTAGAATATCAGTTTTACTAATAATAACAACTACCTATAAGCATTTTCGAAAAATATGGCAGGATTTTAATTTAATTGTAATTGAGACAATTTCAGTTTAACTAAATACACCTTCCACATGCCATACCTACATTGATTATTAGACTTTTATTTGATTAAATATTACATCATAGGTTCTACTCTGCGATTAATGGTGATTAATCTAATTGTTAAAACTACCTCGGTACCTACTTACCTAAACCAGGATCACTGGGAAGCCTTATAACTTATAATGTCCGATGTCCTGTCAAATTTGGGAGACATAGTGACGAGTGTCATTAGGTGAGGAGGGGCGTGGAACTAACCCCATGCCACGTGATGGCGATTGTCTATATTTTCTAGACATTGACAAAATACACCGTATATTAAGGTCCCATACCAAAATGGTAAAAATAGGAGCTATCAACTGGAAATTTGGCACAGCTGTATATCTACGTTCTAAAGTTAACGGACCATCCGTCCAACCAAAAATACTGAAACATTCCTGATTACAAATGATGATTTATAGATTACGCAAAAAATAAAATGAAAAATAAAAAATGTAAAATTTTACAGTTTTAAAAATATTATCAAAAAACTTAAAAAAAACCTGTATAAAAATTTTGTCCGGTTAAAAGGGACCCTTAATACATAGAAAATATACTTCATACCAAAATAAGTATTTTCTTTTACGTTTTCCTAGATAGAATTTCGAAAACTAACGAAGAAGCGTTGACGTGCCGTAAAATAGGATCAGGCGCAATCAGGGTAGTGATTCTGTAAAGCCTTATTATACGTTCGACCCATCGTGCTGCTAAATTGAAAATGCACGCGCTACAATGTGTTTTGTTCGCACTGACGGGACTACTTAATCTCGCCGCTTGGTTTCACTCGACAGTCCGCACGACCGGCGTTGTTTACAGAATCACTACCCAGGCAATTCATACCCAACAAAAATTTTAACTAACGTCGGAAAACTTTACCATAGCATTAGGCGAAATATCAAACTTTTCAGTCAAAGTAGTGTAAAACTCGCTCCCCTTAAGTTACGATCGTAATCTAAAGTACTTATATCAAAAGCAACCTTCTGGTTGTGGTACCTAACTACCTACCTACTACAGAGGCCGTGCCCATTTCCATCCATCCTTCATTTAAAAAGCCGTTTTTACGACTATTTCCCGCAGGCTCAGAACAAGAAATACTTACAGACTGAGTACATTAGTAAATTGATTAGGTAAAAACACAGCAATTTGACTGTACGACATAGGTACACAAGAACCGCAAATGAAAAAAAATTGGGATCACTTATTATAAGTTATTAAACATCGATGGGTTATATAAGGTAAGTAACTACTTATTCTTATTACATCAAATCGAATTACGTAACACTAACAATTCTTAGACATGATACTTAGGTATAGAAATGGACGCCGCTTTTGGCGCTAAAAATGTAAACCTACGTACTGCATACCTACCTAGGCTAGTACCTACACTCTATAAAAAGTGATCGTTATTGACAACGGCAAATTCGGTATTAAGTACATCGAAGAAATATGAAGAAATAGATATTTAGTAAGTAGGTACTGTAAGATTATACTTGGGTGGGACAACTTTTTTCTGGTGACCCCTTTATCTCCACACGCGGAACAATACCCAAGTATATTTTTTTTAAACAAAAATTCAAACTAAAGTCGGAAAACTTTACCATAGCATTAGGCGAAATATCAAATTTTTCCAAAAGCCGTCTGTACGACTATTGCCCGCAGGCTCAGAACAAGAAATACTTACAGACTGAGTACATTAGTAAACTGATTAGGTAAAAACACAGCAATTTGACTGTACGACATAGGTACACAAGATCCGCAAATGAAAAAAAAATGGGACCACTTATTACACTTAACTTATTAAACATCGATGGGTTATGTAAGGTAGCTACTTATTCTAATTACATCAAATCGAATTACGTAACACTAACAATTTTTTCTTAGACATGATAGGTATAGAAACGGACGCCGCTTTTGGCGCTAAAAACGAAAACCTACCTACTGCATACCTACCTAGGCTAGTACCTACACTCTATAAAAAGTGATCGTTATTGACAACGGCAAATTCGGTATTACATCGAAGAAATATGAAGAAATAGATATTTAGTAGGTAAGTACTGTGAGATTATACTTGGGTGGGACAAGTTTTTTCTGGTGACCCATTTATCTCCACACGCGTAACAATACATACATACTTACATACATTAAATCACGCCTGTTTCCCAGAGAGGGTAGGCAGAGACCACTTCTTTCCACTTGCTACGATCTTGACAAATTTCTTTCGCTTCTTCCACATTCATACATCGAGTCATTCATACAATAGTACCCAAGTATTAATTTTTTAATCGTTTCTTTTATTTTTCTTTATACCTAAGTCTGGAGCAGGTTTCAGCTGTGTGATTTGGGCGCCTGCAATACTGGCAAAATGTAGTACGAATCCACATCCTGGTAGCCGAATTACTTGCATAGGCCGAACTCGGCGGCGACGGCGAAAACTGCGCAGACGCCGAACGCGTCGGCGACGGCGAAAGCTGCGAAGACGCCGAACGCGGCGGCGACGGCGAAAACTGCGCAGACACCGAACGCGGCGGCGACGGCGAAAACTGCGCAGACGCCGAACGCGGCGGTGACGGCGATAACTGCGCAGACGCCGAACGCGGCGGCGACGGCGACAACGAAAACTGTGTAGACGCCGAACGCGGCGGCGACGGCGACAACGAAAACTGCGCAGACGCCGAACG
This sequence comes from Acleris laterana, assembly GCA_963966035.1. NCBI lineage: Eukaryota > Metazoa > Arthropoda > Insecta > Lepidoptera > Tortricidae > Acleris > Acleris laterana. The sequence continues at coordinate 9,917,561 of OZ014438.1, forward strand.
CGGCCACGACGGCGAAAGCTGCGCATACACCGAACGCGGCGGCGACGGCGAAAGCTGCGCATACACCGAACGCGGCGACGACGGCGAAAGCTGCGCATACACCGAACGCGGCGACGACGACGGCGAAAGCTGCCCATACACCGAACGCGGCGGCGACGGCGAAAGCTGCGCATACACCGAACGCGGCGGCGACGGCGAAAGCTGCGCATACACCGGACGCGGCGGCGACGGCGAAAGCTGCGCAGACGCCGAACGCGGCGGCGACGGCGAAAGCTGCGCAGACGCCGAACGCGGCGGCGATGGCGAAAGCTGCGCAGACACCGAACGCGGCGTCGACGGCGTAAGCTGCGCAGACGCCGAACGCGGCGGCGACGGCGAAAGCTGCGCAGATGCCGAACGCGGCGGCGATATCGAAAGCGACGGCGATAGCGGCGGAGACGCCGAACGCTGCGGCTGGAACGCGCGCGAAGGGCCGGCTGCATGCAGCCATGCGCGAGACACCTCCATCACGATTGCGTTCTCGACGGCTGGAGCTTTCTGGAGAAGCTCATCGATCGAATGTAACTCGTCCCGAGGAAGGCGTTGACGGATGCGACGGTGGAGTAGACTGTAAACCATGTCCAGTTGTGCCTTTTCAGTGACGTCCTCTTTGGGCAGTCGAGCAAGTATTGGTCCAGTTCGAGACAAAAACTCTTCGGTAGTCTCGTCAATGCGCTGCGCAGTCTTAAAAAAGTCCCGGTACAATTGGTGAGGAGGCCGAGTGTCTCCGAAAGCTTCTCGAAGTCCATCTACGGCATCCGGCCAGAACGGCATATTCGCCTTATTTTCTTCCCACCAGGTAGCGGCATCACGTGTAAGCAGTATAGACAATTCTTCGGTATTTTTGCACATATCCAAAGTCTCTACAGCCTCAATGAAATCTTCGAGGCTTTCATCGGCGTTCCCGCTGTAGGTAGGTTCGCTCTGGGGAACGTCACCGGTCAAGAAAGGAAAGTCGTCGGCCCGCGCCCGGGCCTTGGCGACTTCACCGGCGACCGACTTCACGCAAGAGTCTTGGATCGCCAGCATCATCCGCTGGAAATACTGCGAGTTGCATTGCTGCATCTCTTGCAGGTATTTCAATTTTTTCATTAACTCAGCCATTTTCTCCATCTGCTCAGCAACCACGGCATCTACGCATTCGCCGGTGTCCGACGATGTACTCGACGGCGGTGAAAGATCGGGAAGAGACATTATTTGTTATTATTTCACTGTTTATTGTGTGTTAAAGAGCTAAAAATGTTCCAACTGTTCCTCGACAGTAACTCGGCCTCGGATGCCAAAGTATTGATTAATTAGCCTACCTACTTATTAATAGACTTAATTAAGTTGTTGCGCACGCAGGATAAAATAATTTCACCACTCGTTTGTATACAAAGTTTATAGTCAACACTATCAGTAGGGAGTTTATTAAACACTGCTACACAGTAAGCAGAACTTAAAATCACAGTTTTAATTAAAACAATAAATAAGGACCAACATTTTCACGCGACATAGGGATACCCTACCCTAGGTACCCGTTCGGGGTTCTCTTTGCGAGTTTCGATTTGCGACGAGGGCCGCCCTGGGCCGCAAGGGTGAATTCTCAAGGGCGCTGTTAGATGGCGCCACTAGGACGTCAACATTAGGTTCTCGCTATACACCTGATTTTTAGCGTTTACTTATTGTAGTTATTGTAAAAGTTTGAAAATAAATATTAATTTGCTTTTTTAATATTGTATAGCTTGTCTGAAAGTTATTGTATCATAAACAGCCTTTTTTTTAATAATGGCCAGTGTAGCCAGACTTTTCCAGTTTACTACCATTTTTAAATACAAGGTAATTTTTAAAATAAGTTTGATGCTTTTTAAAACCACGTTCTATTAGCGTTTCAATAAAATAGGCAGATTGAAAAATGGGAGATAGGTGCACAATAGTTAATTGACCAAAAAGAGTTTGACATGAGTCATCATGTCAAACTCTTTTTGGTGTGACCTCACCTATATGGGTAAAAATAAGATCATGATCATGGCAAACCTAATCATCTAAAAACCCTTTTTGCAACGGAATTATTATAGAAAGGCTCCTATGCACTATACCGGTGGCACAGCCGGCGGGATTTTGCCGCGCGAGTATGCCGCGGGATAGTCAGGCCATGCCAGAGGCGGTTTGTGCTGCAAGCCCGGCCGGCGGCTCAAATACTAGCCGGGAATGGCGTCAAGCCGGCGCGCCATAGTTTGTAGGACCCTGATTAAACAAGAGTTGTTAATTCAGACCCCTTGTTGAGAAAGCCGAAGGGTTTGTCTGTGCAATAATAGCAAACAGCAATCTAAAAATCGGTGTAGGTATTTTTTTTACACATTTCCTTCCATTATTACTGTATATCTGTAATTTTTAGTAACTTGTCAAATTATGAAAATATTCAACATGAAAATAAAATCTCTCTTTAATTTGAACACGTGGGACCTTTATTATTTGATACTAAATCACTAAATAATTGATTGTTACTCTTTAAACTTTGGATATCTAATACAATATGAGAATCTTTATAAAACTAGGTGCACCAACATTATAACTCCAAAATGAAATCAGCTGCGATTGTGACATCATTTTAATTAGTAGAATTTTATATGCACACTGGTATTACCTCTCATCTTTCAAAGTCCCTGCTCTTCCTTTTCATACCAGCACGTGTAGACGCGGACGACTTGCCAATCACCTTATAGAATAATTTTGGGTAATACGACAATCTTTATACTACTTAACTATAAATTAATTGCCAAGTAATGAACAGTGAAATTGCAAATCCGTACGCAACATACAAGTGTTTAGAATCGTTTGGCGATACCGTGAAGTGTTACGTTTGATGTCGAGTGCAGTGAAATTTAACAACGTTTTTACGATTTCTGCCTAGGCTCGCGCAGTGGTGACGCATTGATTGAGTTTTTCGTTTTGTTTTTTAGCCTAAGTACCGAACAAGATGCCTTCAGACGCTAAGAAAAGGGCACAACAAAAGAAAAAGGAGCAGGCAAGCAGTCGGAATAAGAAGCCTGTGACTCGAGTGACGACTGCCGAGGAAAATGGAACAGCGACCAACGGGGAAGCCAAGGAGGAGCGGGAACTCACAGCAGAAGGTACCCACGCGTTTACACCACGCTACAGACATGTTAGTTGGCTGGTCACAACGTTAGGAAACCACTTGAACAGTCATGTGTTAATGGAAAATTTCGAACCAATGTCGTCAAATACTGTCCAATACTCTAGTCGATATTCTGTTACCTTCCCCCCTGCAGGGTTCCTGGCATTGATCACACAAGCTAGTCAATGCTTTTGGAATTTGTTAAATAGGTGTTTTATTTTTTGCAAGCTGAAGTTGTGGCATGTGTTCTATTAATTAAAATAATGCGTTAATTTGGAACCCATTTCAAGAAAAATATCCTTGAAGTCTACAATGTTATTAGAGATGTCAAGTCATTTGTAACTTTTAAGAATCTCAAACTTATTGTTGTAGAATGTCAGGTTGACTTTGGACCTAAGGTGGGTACCAAATTTAATCTCAAAACTGTACCTATAATCATAAAGTTTTTTTTTTCATGTTGGATTGTATTAGTGGGTGTTGAATTTTATAAATAAGTACACTAATTCCACTGACACTTTTTTGTTAGTACAGTTGAGTTCATAAATATGTATACACTTCAGTACCTTGTCACTTTCATCATTGTTACAATTCATATATACAGGGTGTCCGGTATATAGTGGACTACCTTACAGGGCTGGATAGCTCAGCTCAGCAGTGGCCAAAATATGATAAATCATGTTTAGTAAAAGTTGCACCAAAAACGAGATATCTGAACGTTTCAAAATTTTGGAAATGTGGTACAGTCAACAGCATAAATAAGTGATGATTTATGTACCTTGTCACTTTAACGTCGTGTTTGAAATGTTATACAAAATTGTGAAACGGTTGAAAGCGACAAGGTACATAAATGATCACTTATTTATGCTGTTGACTGTACCCTGGCTCACCATTTTTGATGCCGTGGCCACATTTATTAGAATTTTTCAGTTTTGTTTGCTATGATATGCCTCCGATCTCAAGTGGTCTTTCATGACACGCTGCCGAGCCTGCATTTGGGCTGGTGGCAAGCAATTCAAATACTGGCTTAAAATTTAAGAAAATGTAAGTTATTACCTTTTATCGTAGTGTCGTTGTATTTCACATTAATGTAAACTGTCTTTTAAAATATTTAGAATCAGCTAACCTGATTTTAAACGGAAGCAAGAGTCGTTTATTAAATTTGCTAGTTTGATAAAATTCAGTCTTTGTTCAAATCAAATCAAATCAAATTCATTTATTTGTCAGAATACAGTAATACATGGTCTTAGTTATAAAATTTTAGCACTTGTATTCAGCATGCAAGCAAGCGTACAAATATTGTAAATATTCTATTTTCAAAACACTTTCCTATTTTATAAATTCTAGTCAATAATAACAAAAGTTCAAACTTCTAAATATTCCTTGACACTGTAGAAACATTTCTCCATTAGCCATTTTGTCAAGTTACGTTTAAACATTTCTCCCGACAACTTTCTTAATTCGTCCGGTAAATGATTAAAAATTACAATGCTCATATTAAATATATTTCTTTTGTACATATCCTTGCGACAGGGAGGTTTATACAAAAGAGACATAATACGTGCTCTGGTATGCCTTTAAATGACTTGACTCCGTTTCATAAAATATTCTGGGTGGGAGTTGACGAACACACATACGTCTCTTATGTACACGCACGGTAGTGGCAAAATATTAAGTTTTCTAAATAACGGGACACAGCTGTCGTCTAACCGAGCATTAGTCATCACCCTTATGCACTTTTTCTGAATTTTAAATACTCGATCAAACTCCACCGAGTTTCCCCATAGGATCAAGCCATAACTTAGTACTGAAGACACATATCCATGATAAGCCATTAGCGCCGCTTCTATAGAAACCGTATCTCTTAACCTTTTAAGGGCAAACACAAAACGGTTTAATTTATTACATATTTGATTAATTTGGTCTTTCCAATTTAGATGCTTGTCAATCATTATGCCCAGAAATTTAATTGAATCTACAGCGTTGTTGGACAAACTCAATAATAACTTCGCTGCTGCAATCAATAAACTCAAGTGTTATATCATTTTAGAATCTCCATTAACCAGGCCAATTTTTAGGAAAGCAGCACTACAGGTCTTAGAAATTGTTTTTTACAACGTGTGATGTTAAACTTGCCGCAAGTTAAACTAAGATTCTTAAACTTTAAATTCGATTTGAAAAATTAAAAAACTGCTAAACTTTTATTAATTTCGTGGATAGGGTGTTATAGCAAAGGAGATAGGCGAAAGTGGGCCTAGCCGTTACAGAAATCTTACTATTAAAACAATAATTAATTATGTATTTTTGAACTACTTTTTGTGAAAATAATAATGAATAACATTGTTGATTTCCGTTACCGTAATATATCGTAGTGAGGGTAGAAATACCCTCCATAACATAATATTATAAATGTCAGTGGCATTCGCTTCGTTTCGTGTTCACCTCAATGATGTGGTGATTTGTGATTTCTGGTGCTTTAATCGGACTTCGGCAAGATGGAACAACACTGTATACGAGGGGTGATCCAAAAGTTTTGATAATTGGTATTAAAAATGGGAGATATGTAAAAAGTTATATTTTAATTGGAATAAACACACTTTCTGTATTTCCAAACACTTGTTAACGTCATTCAATTGTTTTATTTTACCACTTTATAAATAGTTTTAATTTTGGAGGTCGAAATGGGCAAATTTTGTACGATCACTAAGTCATCACCAGCTCGTGAGTTTTATGTAGTTGTTTTTGAACATTCGTGAATGAAAAGTAGTAGTCGACAGTTAGGGCTAAATAGAGCGGGAGAGCGGTTATCAGTTCTGAGCTTTGGTCGAGGAGCGGCACCCTTGTCAATTACAAGGCTTTAAAGCGCAATTCCTGCTTCAAATTCGTATTTTTTTTCTTCAGCTTATTTTGAATATTTTCCCAAAACTATGATAAAATAATGTTATATAACTCTCTTAGATTATTAGGACTCAATTGCTAAAAACTAATGTCACAGTATTTGTTTGTAGGCCTCAATAATCCAGGAAAACGCCGAAAAATACACCCTAAATTTTGGTGACAGAGCTGGAGATAAAAAATCCACTGCAATGATAACTTATTTATCCTTTAAATCATATTGATAAATCAAGGTTTCATTTTCAATAAAAATATTTTGTATTAGTGTACCAGAACTTTCTCCACACCGCTCCAAATTATTACTAAACTATCTCATATTTTTGCCGTCTTGTAAAATTGTTCATACAGATGTGTTTTGTTTAGCTATCACAGAAAAACAAATGAATAATGTAGTTTTTTTTTGTCTCTAATTTAAGTTAGATTAGTGCCATGGTATATTCCACATTAAAAGAATATCATTATGTGGATGGTTCATACCGATTCTCAAAACTTATGGATCACCCCTCGTAAACTGTGGAATTGATATTACTCGCAATAATGCTATAGGCATGCATCTTTTGGAAGATGAGGCAATCCTTATACTTGTACGACAGTGGGTTGCTCCTCTTGTGGTAAATACTATATTTGTTATCTATCATTTAGTATGTTGCACATGCTTGACATCTATACCATGATTATTTAATGCTTCTTTAAATATAACTTAACAGGAAATGGACATGGATATCCCCAAATGGTCAAGTACGCAATGAGATAGACTTTATACTTACAAATAAACCACGAAATTTTATGGACGTAAGCACCATCAACAATCTCAACTTTAGAACTAACCACCGAATGGTAAGAGGCAAAATGACCATACCAAAACCAAGAATATCAAGAAAACACATTCAGAAAAAAATAAGAACTCTACCATTACCATCAGAATTGTTATTACTCACACAAGATAAGCTAAAAGAAACTGAAAATGAACTAAACATACAATACAACATATTAGAATCTGAAATTAAAAAAATAATTGGAAGATGATGATGATGATGATGATGATGATGAGTGGGGACGCGGCCGAGGCAGACGGGCGGTCGAGTGGCTCTCTTGTCATTCCGCCCTGTTCCCCTTGGTCAGGCCTCAGGTTATTGGCCCGGCGGGGCTCCCATCCAGCACTGATCCCATCTTCTTGTTTTCCTACAGAACAAAAGTGCGTCCTGTAGGTTAATGCTTTTGAGTGTCTCTGCTGATAATGAGTCCTCTCCGAATGTGCGATGTCTCAGTGACGAGTACATTACACACTCGGTTAGGACGTGTTGGCTAGTTTCCTCTTTACCACAGTGTGGGCATCGAGGATCCTGTTTGACTCCTATTACCGTCAGATGTCTGTTGAGTGGACAGTGTCCAGTCAGTATACTTAGATTGTACTTACCCAGATTTAGTAGATACCTTGTTGTGTTCCTGTTTACCCTTCCTATCATGAGTTTGGATTGTCTGCATCCCTGTGCTGTTATCCATGCCTCATTTGTCTTTGTCTCTATTCTTCTGGCGATGACTCCTTTCGTTACCGTTGCGGATATCGGAAGGGCTGGCTCCGGGCCCAGATACTGTTGATCCGCCCCTGCTCTGGCCAGTTCATCTGCCTTTTCATTTCCTATTGCTCCACTGTGCCCTGGTACCCATGCTAGTGTTACATTGGATGCTGTGCCTAGATTGTTCAGTTCATTCCTGCATTCCTGTACCAGGGAGGATTTGATGACCGGATTGTCTAGTGCTTTTAGTGCTGCTTGGCTGTCTGAGTAGATTATAACGTGGCTTCCCGTTATATCGCTTCTTTCCTTGAGATCCTGCGCACATTTCATGATGGCATACACTTCCGCCTGGAACACACTGGTAAAGCCTCCTAGTGGTATCGTTGTATGCTCATTCGCTTCTAGGTTGTAGATACCTGCCCCCGCTCTTTTTGTTGAGGACTTCCATGAACCGTCCGTATAGCATGTCGCTCTGGGTTCCGGTACCTCTGTCTCCCAACTATCTCTCTCTCCTATATGGATTCTGTATTTCTTGTCGAAGATCTTCCTTTTCTTTATTAGGTCATTGTTAGTCATGAGCATGTTCATGTTCACCATTGACTCTCTTTGTATACTTGCGTGTCTCTTGTCCACCTCGGATCCGATCCACTCTCTGCTCATTTTCATTCTATACCACTGTTCTGTGGCTCTCTTTTCCACTTCAAGGTGTATAGGGTTCAGTCCTAGCATTATCTCCAGGGCCTGTGTGGGAGTTGTCCTCATTGCCCCGGTTGTCATTAGACATGCTAGTCTCTGGACCTTCGTCAACTCCTTCTCTATGTCTTTTATTTTAGCTCTGTGCCACCACACTATGGCTCCATAGCAGTCTGGGTAGGACCACTGCTTTATATATCCATTGTGTTATCAGTGGTCTTAGTCCGCATCTTCTGCCTATGGCTTTTCTGCATTGCCATAGGGCTATTGTTGCCTTCCGACATTGCTCTTTTACATGTGTCTTATATTGCAGTTTGCTATCTAGTACTACACCCAGGTATTTTATTTCCTTAAGTGTTTCTATCTCTTCACCTTTGATTTTGATGGGTGCTAGAGTCGGCAGCTTCATTTTATTGGTGAAGAGTACTATTTTCGTCTTGGTCGGGTTCAGGTCTAGTCCTCTGTTTTGACACCAGTTTAGTACCTGCCTTATTCCTCTTATCATGACTTCTCTCATTACACTGAGGGTTTTACCCCTTACTAAGAGCACCCCGTCATCTGAGTATGCTTGCATATGTATACCCCCTCTGTTGGTTTCTCTAATGAGCGAGTCTAGTAGGAGACACCACAGGAGTGGTGACAGACAGCCCCCTTGCGGGAAGCCTCTGCTCGTCCTTATCCTTATCGAGTCTCCTCCTAGTTGTGCAGTGATCGCTCTACCTGTTAACATAGCCATTATCCACTTTCTAACCGCTGGGTCTATGTCATCCCTTCTTAGGCATTTCTCTATTGCACCAAAGGTGGCTCTATCGAAGGCGCCCTCCACATCGAAGAAGCAGCCTAGTGCCAGTTCTTTATCCTCTGTTGCTCTCTCTATCCTTGTGGTCAGGTTGTGTAGGGCTGTTTCCGTTGATTTCCCTTCTATGTAAGCGTGCTGATTCCCGTGTAAGGGCAATGTTCCTAATTGCATGCTTGTCCTTATCTGTACATCTATGATCTTCTCCAGTGTCTTCAGTGCGAATGATGACAGACTGATGCTTCTGAACGATTTTGCGTCTTTGTAGTTTTTCTTTCCTGGTTTAGGTAGGAATATTACCTTTACTTCATTCCAGATGGTCGGGATGTGACCTAATTCCAGACTCTTTTCGTAGATATCTCTTAGGCTGTTCCAAATGTATTTCCATCCTTTTTGTAGTAGTATGGGTGTTACTCCATCTGGACCTGCCGCTTTATAAGGGGCGAAGGATTTTATTGCCCATTCTCCTACCTCATTGCTAATTCTTAGGTTTAGTGTCTCCCCTGCATATATTGTTTCATTTCTGTTATCTTCTACAGACTCATGTACGCGGTATTCCCTACAGTCGGGGAAATGTGTGCTAACCATATGCTGTAGTACTTTTTTGGGGTCTGTAAGTTCGGTCGAACCTATCATTAGGCTGCCTAATTGGCAAGATCTCTCGTTCGCCAGTACCCTTACTATTCTTGCCGCCTCCGAGTAGCGTTGTATTTCTCCCGTGAAGATTTTCCAACCTTGTGCTCTTAGTCTTTCCCTTGTATTAGTGTATTTGTTCCTAATATTTCTGTATTCGTTCCAGCCTTGATCATTGCCCTTTTTTAGAGCTAGTCTTAGCGCCTTACGAGTTCTTTTCCGTAGTTTCTGTATCTCTTTATTCCACCATGGCTGTCCTTTATCCCCGTTGCACGTTCTCTCTGGACACGGGCCGTGACGAGATCCTCCCTGCTCATCTGCATCCATTCTTGGAGTTTCAGCTGACAAAAAATCCGATTAAAATGATCAATATCTCGGAAACTAATAACAATTGCTGAACATACATGGGGGTTAAATTGATAGCTTATGAGCTGCTCTATCAGCCCTAGGCGGGTTGACGTTGGTTTCTGGGGCACCCAGTATAGCGGTAATCTTTAGGGACTGTGTGTAATATTATAAACAATTGGGTGAGTATAGTTTTTTGAAGTGGTGTTTTATATATTTAATTTCGATAGGAATTATCATATAGATCTGAGAATAAAAATCCTTTTATTTTTTATCTTCTACAGAGCTTCCGAAATTTATTTTTTAAAACACTAAGGTGACAGTTCATAACTTTCTACGCCTGTTTCCCTATTACGCCTTGGTCTCCAATGAAAAAGAAAGTAATCGTTGATAGTTCTCGTTTGTAAAACAATTATACCTGTATTTGATTGTTTTGATTTCGTTTGTTTCGACTGTGTTTTAACGATAACTATTGCTTACACCTGTGCCCTGTTTATCAAAACTTACAAGCCTTGTATTACAAGCACTTTGCCTGTAAACATTTTCACTATTACAAATATCTGTTCATCAAAACTGCACTTGTAGACTACAAGTTACAAGTGATGTTTTTAATTTCGCGAGTATATTTTTACACGTGTATTCGTGATTTTATTTATAAAAAATTCTTTGTTAGTTACAACTTGTAAAAAATCATGCAAAAACTCTAGAGTGCCCGGCGTCCCTCCTCATTACAAGTTAACGAGTGTCGGGCTCAGTATTTTAAATATAATGTTTTAAATCGATTTTCTTTCAAAATGTTATCAAATGATTAGAGTGACGACGAAAATGTTAAAATTATACTCTGTAATACTTACGCCATTTGTGTAATTATATGAATTAATTGAAGTATTGCCATTTACTTGTTTTGATATATTATATGGCATAAAAATATGACTTAAAAATATTGTTGTATGTGTTGGGCAACTAATGTCTAGGTACTTACCAAAGTAGATCTTCTTAAGTTTGATTAAAAGGTGTCCTGAACATAAGTGCAGTCTTTTCATGTAGGTACCAGACCAAGCGACCGACCACCAGTTTTTTTTCCACTTTTTTATTTTTGTCTTTTGGCAATCTATCGCTGAAATGTCCTATGTGTCGCGAATCGTTTGGAGGACAGTTATTTTACTATCATTTCGAGACATTTTCAAAAGTTATTTATCTAATAATAATAATATTGCCGCTAATGAATACTTGTCCAATTATAGTTTCAATTAATAGACGGGAAATGAGCGGGAAAACTATTTCATCGCTACTATTTTTATTGACCTGTTCATGTCATGCACAGACAACTATACCATTCAGCCATGCGTTTAAGTAGAGCATAATAAATAAATAAAAACTGTGACATAGCGGGAAAATAATGTGACGGTACATTATTTTGATTTTAGAACTTACAAGTGGAATTTACAAGTGTCCAATTTTACAAACCTTGCCGGTTTTTTTTGATTAACATAATTTACTCAAACTTGTAAAAAAAAACTTGTAAAGTGTGACTTATGAACATGTAGACCTGTAAGTTTTCATAAACAAGGTACTGGACTCTGACTTTTCTACTTTTCTCCACGATCCTGGCACGGATTTTGGCCACCGATCGATTCTTTTCTCGACGATTTGCGGCACTTTGATAACGATTTTCTTTTTGGACTAAACAAACACAAATTGGCTTGTTCAAACCTCTTGGACGATTCAGCGATTGTTGTAGCGATGGAAAAACAAGAATTATGTAATCTTGCATATAACTCGGACATAGCACAGTCGAAACATACTTGCAAACAAAATCAAAATAATCAATACAGGTGTAAGTGTTTCGGATTGTTTGACAAATGAGAACTGTCAACGCTTACTTTTTCTGATTTCATTGGAGACCAAGGCGTAAAAGGGAAACAGGCATAGAAACTGTCAGCTCAGTGTTTTAAAAAATATTTCGGAAAAACTATAGAAGTTAAAAATAAAAGGCTTTTTATTCTCAGATCTATGTAATAATCCCTATCGAAATAAAATATAAAACACCACTTCAAAAAACTATACTCACCCAATTGTGATATATTTCCTCGCATTGTAGGAGAAAAGCACTATACAAGCATCAGCTAGGAGGGTGGTTGCTGGAGTCGTATATAGCTAACTCATACTCGTCCCACAATGGTCTTTTTCCCATTCTCTGCAGTAATGAGCTGTCATGGTATTCATGAATTATCAAAATCCATTATTATTCTGCTTGAAATTAGTAGTTAAGAATTTTCAACGCCTTTTTTTTTGTTAATGATTTGTTTACATGAAGTGTTTTTTACTTTTAACCCATCCCAACCCCAGAACATTTTTTCATCATTTCAAGAATTAGCGTGGATGTGTTGTGTGCACAGTGTTTACATGAACTGATGAAGGGCAAACCATTACTTGCACCATGTGCACAGCACATAGGATGTTCCAAGGGTTAAAGATTGAACCAAACATTAGACTACGGTAAAGTCATCTTTTTGTCACTAGAAGGTTCATATAATTACTAATAGATTGTGTCCATCCATCCAAAAGTCCTTTAACGCTATTTCCTTGCGAACTCTATCAAACTCTTCAATGACCCGCGATGCGCGATGAATCATGAACACTGACAAAAATGAGAAACAAACTAACACTTTTGTATTTGTTTTTTTTCTATTGGAATATAAAGGCACACCACCACTCCACCTGATGGCGAGTGGGATCTGAGACCCATAGACATTGGAATTCTTAAGACTAAATCTCAAGACTGCAATTTTATGACTTTAAATGCGTTGCCAACCCTCAGGATGAAGGTGGAATGCCTCTATGCTACTCGCTATTGCATTGCATGTTGTTTGTTATGGAAAATATCGGCTACCAATGTTGTATACAGCTGGGATTGTATGTTGTGAATAATCTATTCTACTTAAATACGAAATATATTGTTTCCTATATGTGGTATAAACTGAGCACTATACGTACTCACTCAGATTGAGATGATGACATTACCTGTACGGGTCCCCCAATGAACCATTGAACCTTTCAGGAGTCTGTGCTTGCACTATGGGGTCACATACTGAATGCACAGTTGGACTTGAGACATTGTCAGATCGTTGTGTATGGGACCAGTGAATGTGTTAAAATATTTAAAATCAAGAAAGAAAATGATAATTGATTTCAATTCCCTCCTATATTGTAAATTATAAATGTCAAAGTTTGGAAGCATGGCAATTAATTAATCTTAATTGGTTTGTTTGTCTTTCAATCATTTGTAAAGCAACAGAATGGATTAAGATGAATTTGGTATATGGCTATTTAATCTCGAAAATTTGATAATTGTGTGAAGGTTATTGAGTTCTACCCGAATGACTTACTGTATTTCACTCGAGAGCAAAAATTTCGGGCCTCTATAAAGAATCCTTTTTTGAAAACTAACCCAACAAACAAAAATTGGTCTTGTAGTGGCTTAAACGGCTAAAAATAATATTCTTATAAGAGCCGCATTACCTTAATAAGGGTGCGTTTGGGCACAAATTATAAGAACAATAACTTTATACCCCGCTTTTAGCTTCCTTATTGTCTGCTTTTTTTTCTTAAACGTCTCATATTATGACAAGTAACAAGGATAACTTCCTTATAATGGCAAGAAAAAATCTCGTAAAAGTCAATACATCTTATAAGAGCCATTTATAAAACGTTAATAAGGGCGATCACCCTTATACATGTTTTATTATGTTCCGATACAAGGGAGTTCAACTTATTGCGGCAAATCAAAGTCTCTTAAAAATCCGTTGGCCCTTATAGCCGTCTGTTTATGATTCTGCAATAAGTCTTTTTTTAAAGTGATTTACATTTTCGTAACAGTTTGAAGAAGAAAGACAAACGTCAACCATTTTATTGGAAAGTGAACGGTAAGTTATTATTTTATGTAGTTTATTTACCTGACTTATGTGCTTGTGTATAGTGAAAAGTGCATGGGAATTCAAATGCATGATAAAAGGTGGTACGCTGTGTGTTATAATATCAACCCGCCCTCGAGTTTAAGCTGTTTTTGTGCTCCAAACGTTATTAATTATTTAGTCAGGTTATATACACTGCTATTATGAGGGCAAAACGATTCGCACATCCTCTACAAGGAGTCTATGAGACTGAAGACTTTATAATGGCAACGTTATATTACTTATGCTTTCGCCATTTTATACATCGTTAGGGTTCCTTAACTCACGAACAAAATCATTTACCTAGCTAGTCTTGTACCTTAGTCTTGTTTTTATAATATAAATTTATTTTTCACTTTTCTCTATAGTTCAGTTGGATGGAAGAGATCTATATAGGGATAAGCTCGGTTTGTGCACTAAATTTTCAGATTGACATACAATTTTAATTGTAAGTAGGTACACCATAAACGATGTAATAATAATGTTTATTAATGTTTGTCCGCAGACATTACAATGGTTGTGTACATATTGGCAGATATTGACAAATTTTTGAAAAGAGAAGATCTTAAATTGCATAATATTATGCGCTGGCCATGGAAGTGGACACATTTTATTCTAAGAAAGGAATGTTTTAATTGTGCACATCCGACCCATTCTACTTTACCTTTACAATTACAATTATATTCTTCCTCACTGGATTCCTTGTCATTTTCATTTTCTGTGAAATAATATTCTACGGAACCACAGGCTGATTCGTTGGTATCGGCTTGGTCATTTTGTAGTACCATAGGCACTGAGATCATAGGAGTACAAGTGGTGGGTGTAGTGCTCACAACCATGTTTTCATAGACCTTTTTCACTTTTCTTCTGTAACTACCGCTCCTTTTCAATTTCTTCCAGTCTTTTGAATCCATTTTGAAATGTAAATTCCGCTGCGTAATAAATTCACACAATCTGCTGTTTTTCTCAAAATGGCAAATCTAGTCATATAAAACATTGTAATATAACCGAATAGAGAATAATATCTTTATAATCTCTGTATAAGGGAATATGGATTGCTTTCATCCTTGTAAAGATCATATAAAATGTTAGAATTTGTTTGTTGGATAGACGTCGTATCAAATGCTTCTATAAGTTTAAAAGCTCAATAGTTACCTTATGCATTACTTTTATAAGAATCATTGTCCATATTAAAAGCCTTTATATAACTTCGAGTTTTATACGGCTAAAAAGCAATGTAACTAGCCTCTATAAGAAGAACAGATTTCGAACCCTTATTGTACCCTTATAAGTTGGCTATATTAACGTTTACCCAGCAAAATTATAAGAATATAGGTAATATTAGCCAAATCTTCTTATAATGTGCCATTATAAGGAACATTGACATAATGAATGCTCTTTTATAACAAGTATAAGAATTTAGACCTTATAGACTTAATTTTATAAGGTTAGTTTGTTTGTTGGGAATGCACCTAGCTGTATCATACATAACATTCATAGAGACCGCACAAATTTGCGACATTGTTCGCAATAGTGTGGACATGACTTCAAAATTAATTAAAATATTATTCAGTTAATTAATTTCTTACTTGACATATAATTTGATTCCTAGTCAATAAATACAAAAGTTTGTTAAAGTATAGGTTTATTAAAAAAAATGGTCAGTATTTTTTCCAAATTTTCTGCTGTCAGTCTAAGTGTAAGTAATCGTGTCAGTTTAAAATCGTTATTTATTTATTGTATATAAATATTTACGAAAACGATACTTATTTTAAACACGAACGTAAAAGAAAGAAAAAACGACTGTCTGCCGAAAATGTAGAAAAAAATACTGACCGTTTGCCTTAATAAATATACTTTAACAAAATGTTGTACTTACTGACTAGCAATGAAATATATGTCAAGTAAGAAATTAATTAACTGAATAATATTTTAATTAATTTTGAAGTCATGTCCACACTATTGCGAACAATGTCGCAAATTTGTGCGGTCCATAACATACATACACACATACTGATTTTGTTTTTTATAGTAATTGATGATGGGTTTGCTGTTGAATAACTCTTGCGACAGGACTTGGAGGACAAACATTTTGTCGACGATGAAATGAGCTGCGTAATAATATTGATAATGTTTTTCCGATCGCATACTATAAACTGCTCTTATTGATACTGTTAATGGTATCACAATACCACCCATATAGTAACCGAAACGTGAAAACAATTCTATAATGTGAGCATTGCCATGGTAATAACAATTCTATAATTATTATTATATGGTAGTCATATAGTAGCACCTAACTTAACGTTTCTTACGTTTTAATATTTTGCTTCACTTTCATACAAACGTTTATCGCCGTATTTAGCGTATCTACAAAGCAAATAGATTGTATAATTAATCTATTGTACATAAATATTTAAAAAATTATAAGTGGCCCATTAAGGAACAGTGGTTAGTTATTTAGGGAAAGGAAAATTCGAAACCACCACCACCATCCATCCATCCATTAACCTACCGCCAAACAGCAGTGTTCGCATTGTTGTGTTCCGGTTTGGGGATAAGACAGCCGGTGAAATGACTAGCATAGAGGCATTCCATCTTAGTCCTCAGGGTTGGCAACGCATTTGCAGTCTTAGGAATGCATCGTAGTCCTGTGAATGCGAATGTCTATGGGTCACAGTTTCCACTTACCATCAGGTGGCCTGTGTGCTCGTTTGTTTTCTCTATGACATAAAAATAAAGTAAAAAAAAAAGTTACGAAATGTTAAGAACGATATTTTTATGGCTTAAAATTTTCATTCAAACTGAAATGCAAAAATATATAATAAAGTAATTTTATTAGTGGTTAAAAATTAAGCTAATTGTTTTGTAGATACGCTACGATCAGCGTAAAACGTTTTTATGTAAAGTGAAGCGATAGTCGAAAAATCATTCGTCACTTTTTAATTTAATTTAGTAAGGAACAAATTTATAATCTAGGGCGAGACCACTGGTTTAAATATGTACCTAATAGATCTACAATTATTCATAGGAATATGTCGATAGTGCAAGATTTCCACGACTTTATTCCACCGTGCCAAAAAAAGGGTTATGTTTAGTATGTAATATGTTAAACAGGCTATGTATGTATGCACGTTTTTATGTACGCTGCCATATGATTCGACAAGAACATTTTAGTGTTCCACCTACACGGTAGGTATCTGACGGTTCAACCGATGGACGTGATTTTTGGTACAGTGGCTTCACCGAACTAACAAAATATCTTCACGCGACGCAGCGTATCGAATTTGTGACAGTCTTGATTTTGTAACGTTCTCTGCTGTGGAGCGTGACTACTTTCTATAATGATTCGGAAGCAGTGAATGCAAGATGTTGATATAAAAAAGGAAGTCAATGATAAAAGTTTAATGTTAAAGCTGTTATTATTTATAGCGTTATAAATGGTTAAGAGGCGTTTTAGAGTAGCAGTTGAGTCATTCCACCGTAACACCCGAAACAGCTACTTTTTATTAAGGTTTATTTCGATATTGTAACAAGTTACTAGGAAAATTACTAGTGAATGGTCTACTATTTGGATAGTATTTTCTTTTCCTTAACAATAATCGAATCGAGAATCACTAATAAAAAGTAGCTGTTTCGGGTGTTACGGTGGAATGACCCAGTTACTTCTTATAGGGTTACTAGCGACCCGCGCTTCGCTTCGGTTAATGTGAGTTTTCTGTAAAACCCGTTCATAATCCAGAACTTATTATACATAAAAACCTTCCTCTTGAATCACTCTATCTATTAAAAAAAACCGCATCAAAATCCGTGGCGTAGTTTTAAAGATATAAGCATACATAGGGACAGACAGCGGGAAGCGACTTTGTTTTATACTATGTAGTGATGATGTGTGTACCTACCCAAAGGATGCCAGCTGGACCCCTATTATAATGTCCTTCCGGTTACAGGCAGGGCTGTTACTTTTGAACGGTAATATTCATAGCTAGACATTTGAAATTTTCATCGGGTATGTATTACTATGGACACTATAACAAATACATACATACATAAACTCACGCCTTTATTCCCAGAGTGGGGTAGGCAGAGCTACAGAATTTCCAACAACTATAAAAACTTTTTGATAATGCTGTAACCATATTTTGCACACTTAGGCGAAGATGTTTACCAGTGTATTAGTGACAGGTTGCAAGCCCATCGCCTAACAAGAAACGTGTTTACTGGGAGTTCTTTTGGTCGATTTTAATACTATTGTACCGCGGTAAAGGCAACCCGAAGGGTTCCTTGTGAGCGAGTCCGACTTGCAACTATCAATTAATATCGAACTGCGACGTTAGGTTGGTGGTCATGTGTTAAAAATATAGGAGACGCAACTATGTGCCAATGCACCTTATTCCAGTGTAATAAGAACGTCTTAACATATTCATAAGGGGATTCTTTAGATACATATTGTTGTACTGGACTGTAACACAAATCTTTGAGTTTTGCTCTTTAAGTGTTCAGCTTTGTGGTCGACATTAGATAATATATACGTTTTGGACTTAAATATTTGACATCTTACATACTAAGACTTTTTGTTATCTAGCTTTATGGAGTATTATGCTAATAGTGCATTTTTCGATTTAGGCATCTTCACAAAATTGCCAATTTATATAATGGACATTTCGGTTTTTGGTCAATTTGCGTCATTGGTCATTTTCCTTACACAGACGACGATTGAACTATTTACGCTTTGTAACAAAAGTTACTCTTACATTTCATTTTCATTTTCATACGGTTCATTTTCTTTATACAAAGCAAAAAAATTACGTTATTTAATTGAGCCTTCAAAACTACGTACAGTCATATATGAATATTATCTATACCGATTCTATTGCCAACAAGAGAATAAGAGCGTGTAAGCGTGTATAGTTTTGGGCTCTTTACCTGTACATTATTTGTTTTTTTTTAATTCGCTGTTTTTTCGTTTTGTTTCGCCTAGCCTGTTGGAAATGCTCACGCTTTGGGAACGCGAAGCCTCCGCTCTCTGTATTTCCA
The DNA here is from genome assembly GCA_963966035.1 of Acleris laterana. Lineage (NCBI taxonomy): Eukaryota > Metazoa > Arthropoda > Insecta > Lepidoptera > Tortricidae > Acleris > Acleris laterana. Next base: position 9,936,584 of record OZ014438.1, read on the forward strand.
CAGAGCATGACAAAAAATACATAAACATAATTGTGTCTTAAATTTGACGGAAGCTTTTTCTATTTGTTGCAGAGGCACTATGTCTGAAACTCGAGGAGGAAGCCAAGATGAACTCCGAGGCGCGTTCCTGCACCGGTTCCTTGGCAGTGCACCCTCGCTCCCGAGACATCAAGATCGCCAATTTCTCGATCACCTTCTATGGAAGTGAGCTGCTCCAAGATACGCTGCTTGAGTTGAATTGTGGACGCCGGTACGGGCTTGTAGGCCTTAACGGATGTGGTACGTTCAATGAGTATTCTACATAGTCTGTCCTTAAGTTCTGTCACAAAGGTTTAGTCAAATAAAACTAATACATACATACATACATTAAATCACGCCTGTTTCCCAGAGGGGTAGGCAGAGATCACTTCTTTCCACTTGCTACGATCTTGACAAATTTCTTTCGCTTCTTCCACATTCATACATCGAGTCATGCACGCACGTCGGTTTCGGGTACTTAAGATTCGGCCCTTTTCCAGTATAAAAACTAATTTTTGTTTATTTTTTAATTTTAAAATAAATTAAATTTAAAAGCTTAATTAAAGTACATTTTTAGGAACTAATCATCATTCCACATAGTCGCCGCAATTTCCGATACGATCTTTTAACAGTCACGGCCGGCACCGATTAAAACACGCACGAGTTTTCTAAAAATTTCACTTTTTGAAAACGCTTTAATGATTAGTCTTTGTTAACCAGGAAAATTTTCTATTTAATATTATGAAGCTTCTCATCACACTTAAAAACCAGCTTATGAAGCACGAAAGTTGGTCTGTTTTCGTATTTCTGCAAATTGATGTGAAATCGTAAGGTCAATTTAATGAGACATGAAGATTGACCGGAGTATAAGCGGATCTTTAGTTGCTTGGAATACATTCGTATCAGTATTTAAATATAAAAGTCTGGTCAATATGTCACGCAAATTTCGACTCAATACGAGAACTCTTACAAAAGTTGTAGCCGTTATCAGTATCGTGGTCGTGCGTGTTTTGACCCATGCTTTCCTGCCCCGAATGGGAATGCTTAAAGCTCGTACACCAAATTATTGCAATAGTAACGAACTTAAATTTCGCTTTTTTTATTCTATATAAAATAAGGTTTTGATTGATGTACTACAAGTTTATGAAACTCTATTATTTATTTTTAAAATTATAATAAACCTTTGTGACAGAACTTAAGGACCGACTAGGTATTTTTTACTAGCTACCCACAGCATTAAGTAGAACCCTCCGGAAGAAATTCTATAAATGAAATTTTAAATCGAATCTGCAATCGCAAGTGTATTGCGTAGTTTGGAGGGAGTCATAGAATACAGAGAAAACACCCAAGACTCACAAGCAAATTACTCGCGTACATCACACAAATATAGATAGATATAGGCTGGGCACCCGTGTTTGGGTAAGGACCAAAAAGTTGTCCACGCTAACTCAATCAATTAAATTTTCTATGAAACTTTTCCGTTGTGACACGAAAATTAGCCATACAATTGTAAGGATACTTTTCGTCGCACAACGGAACTTTTTTCGTCTTCGTCGTTTGTATGGTTAACTGCGCTTAACTGTGGTCCAATTTTTTGGTCCTTACCCGTTTATATTATCTTATTTGACTACATAATTTATTTCGAAAAATGTTTTCATTTTATTCTTTGGTTGAACAAAAACACATAAGTGTAAATACTAGGCTGCTCCTCTATTGAGACGCAAGTGCGTCAAGATTGCGGGGCCTATTCATAAACAGTAACTGATTTGACCTGTCAGCCATTTATCCAATTGTCGATGTAGTTAACTTTGTTGCAACTGTACCTACAAACCTAGCGGTCCTCCCGGATTTGGTATTCGGTAAGGGCGAAGACTTATGTGGTGCGCGAGTGCTTATTCCAAATTTTTGATACATTGTATAATTATGGTACAGGTATTTACTTATCGACATATATTTATCATCGTCTTTGTAGTAGAGCCTAGCTGGAGCTTAGTTTGCGACTAGGTCCAATATATGTAAGATTACTAAGGTCGTAACCTAATATCTATTTAAATTCTTTATCATTAAATCAAGTGGTCGGGTGAGTTTCTTTAAGACATTTTTTGCGGTTGGTAGGACCTTGTGCATGGTCCGTCCGGATCGCTACCACCATCTTATCCATTAACCTACCGCCAAACAACAGTGTTCGCATTGTTGTGTTCCGGTTTGGGGATAAGACAGCCGGTGAAATGACAGCATAGAGGCATTCCATCTTAGTCCTCAGGGTTGGCAACGCATTTGCAGTCTTAGGATTGCATTGCAGTCTTGTGAATGCGATTGTATATGGGTCACAGTTACCACTTACCATTAGGTGGCCTGTGTGCTCGTTTGTTTTCTCTATGCCATAAAAAAAACATACAGAAGGCAAACAGGTCCAAGTCGCTTATCCACTTTGGTGTAACCCATATTTTTTATATATCATGACGATATTATGATAGCTCTTGTTCAGTTGCCATTAAGATCTAGTTAACGTCAGCAATACGGTAAAATAAATGTGTTATATAAAGTCACCGGGCTACCTGATTCAGACCATATTACTGAAGTAAAATGAAAGAGCCAATTTATTGAACAAATTATTTCGTTTCGTTGACAAGTTAGTGTGTCAGAATCAAATACATTTGTTTGATTGAGGCATTCAAAGTCCTAAACCAAAGTTCAATGACGAATGCTCATCAGTCTCATCATTTAATAGCATTCTCGTTGCACTCTTAAACGCATTGATTGATTCTAACAAGATTGTTATTGTGAATAAGCTTCTCGATTCCGTACGAGCCTGACAATGGGTTAGATACAGACACAACAAGGAATTGGTGATCTTCGTATTTTAGCCGTGTAACGCAAATCGGGTTAAGTCGGTTATGCTCGTATATTCAGTATGTACTCGTATATTACTCGGCTAAATTATGTAGCAAGTGGCATTTGCGTGTTGTGACTGTACCAGGGACCCGACACCCCTTTTCCGGTAAAAAGCTTTTCTAAAACTTCTCAAGGAAAACCAATTCGTTTAACTTATTGTTAGCTATTGGAAAGGGTTACTTTTATAAGGCTTATGCTAACCCTTACCGCCAACCCCACGGTTATTTCACGTTTATAAGTAAGCCGGTTAAAATTTAAAAGCCGATAGCCTATCAGGATTAGCGCTTTCCTACCATTTGTGGATGAACATACCTAAATTGTGCACTGCTGTTTTCGAAAAAATTTAGCTATTTTAGTACTTGCCTGGGTTGCTGTGAGCTAACACAAGTTTACTTGAGTTTTTTCTTTGGATGCCGAAGTGTGAAATGTCGTTTGCGCGTCTGCGTTCGTTAATGTATTTTATTTGCAAGGGCAGAAATTGATGTGAACCCAGTGTTACTTTCTTCAGTGTCATCCATCATCAATCGATACAGTTATTGTCAAAAACTTAAACCACACATTTAGTGTAAAAAGAAACTTAATACAATTAATTAGTTCAGCTGTTTTGCAATATGGCAGCACCGAAAATGGCATTTGGCGAATTATTATTTTTCAACGTATTTTCATTTTTGTTGTATCGTAAAAATGGTTAAACATACTATCGTCAAGTTTTGTATGAAAATAGTAAGACCCCCAAAGAAAAATAAAATAAAACAAGAAGTCTAATTCAAATTGGAATGTAACAATACCTACTGTGCGGCGGTGCCGCTCCCTCGTTGCGCAAATTCTCGCACTTGTACGGTTTTTTTTTTGGAACGAGCAAAGGCACACCGGAGCTTAACGGTGTGTATATTACGACGTCGTTGCGTAAACAAAAGACGGGGCCATAGTAACAACATGACGCCGTTTTTGACGCACCGTAATATACTCACTTCGACTCTTATTTCGAGTGGCGTAAGCATTTTTTGGTTTCTTGATTGAGAGAACAAATCGCCTGCTCGCCTATGACTGCACTAACACAATCATAGGCAATAATTATAACTATGTGTATCTAACGAATTACAATTAAGGCAATGTCATGGTTTGCGTTCGGCGGGCGTCATGAACAAAGCCATGCATGGAAACCCGTCATTGCCGCCGCAGCGACTCGTGGCATGCTATATATATCTCTATTATGGTCTTGTTTGTTACCCAAAATCGTGTTCAGCGGGTCTATTATGGTCGTGTTTATGGATATGGATAAAACATCTGTCACTTTCCGACCGGTATTTAAATACGAGACGGATGCTTGATCCTCTGTGATAAGGGTGGTCGCCCTTATGTAATTATATCTATATAAATATAAAAAATAATGTTTGTATGTATGTCCTTTATAGAATCGTAAACTATGCATTTGATCATTTGATGATCTTCAGCAAAGTGTTGTGCGTGAGTCTACGAAGGTTTCTGAGTTGGTACGACGTAGCAACGCGCGCAGGGTACAGCTAGTTAATTATAAAGGCAAAATTGCTCTGGAGCCTTAACTAATCTACGGAGCTCGGATTTTCCGCGGCAAAACAAAAAACTGTCGCAATCTAGCTAGTGTTATATTTTTTTTTAACATATATGTCGATAGTTGTGTAATAGAAGGTCCACGAAATAAAAAAATATTAAATAAAACATTTTACGTGAGTTTTGTATAAAATTATATAGAAACAGATGCAATTCCTTCGAAATCCGTCAGCACACACAGCAGCACGTGACATTTTATTTGGTTTGTAATAGTGATAGGAGTAGATAATCATTAATTCCTCAACATTCTCTGGCAGTAGACAGTTTAAGAATAGAATAGAATAGAAAATATTTATTCGACGATCACAGGAAAAAACAAATAAAACACATTTTAAATTTAACATTGACAAAAAGAATGGCAACACAGAAAAAAACAATTAAACAATAAGGAAAAGGAATTTATAAATTTTAGCCGTTTTTTAGTTTCTGACGTGTCTACTATTTTCCATGAGGTATAATAGTCACTTCATTCAAAGTTTTACCTCTTAGTTACCCGACAGGTTATTTTATTACTTGATATGAAAAAGTAGGAGTTAAAATTTAGATAGAATAACACATATATAACAACTGTCACGAATCATTGTAAAGTAATTTAAATATAATAAAATAATACTCAATATCGATAAAAATGTATTTCTAACAGTAGCTAGATTGCGACAGTCTTTTGTTTTGCCGCGAAAAATCCGGGCTCTGCTAATCTATAACATGTACTCGGAGAGAGTACGTCAGATTTAGTGTTTATCTAAGTACGGTATTAATAAATACATAATGTGTTTGTGCTTCAAATGTTTTATGTAACCAGGGCTTGCGTCAAGGGATGAAATACGTATCGCAATCGTAAAAACAATTGCATATTTAACACGCCTCGCGAGATGTAATGAATAAGGCAAATGATATTAATGTGTATGACTGCGTTGCAATGTTTTTCAACAGTAACGCATGTATCTGTGCTAAGTTCATTCATGGTATGAGTCGGTCGTGCAATAGTGTTTTTTGAACTCTAATCTTGAGATATAAAGTCCCCTATTACTTTTTATGGTATGTGTTCATTTGATATTCGTTTGCGGGCAATTTAAAGGGTTCTCTTCTGATGTTAGCTTCAGTGTTCGAGTGAGCTTTGTGGCGTGACGCCGAGTGTAGCGAGCGGTGTTTTTGAAAGAGAAAAGTTTGTCTAACGTAATTTTTATTTTAGTACTAAGCATACTGCAGAAGCGTTCTAGCAGTGAAGCTTGCAGTTATTTTTTACATTACTTTGAATCAATTAACTGATTACTTCGAAGTTATTTTCACGGTTTTTTTGTTTGAATTTCTTGTCAGCAACAACTTTATTTATTTATTATGCTAGTCGTCTACCCGAGCGCAAGGACGATTTTGTGTGGAAAATACGAGCTCTAATGCTTTGCTTGCGGGTTCAGATTTTACACTTGCGAACTTTAGAACGTTGCCGCGGATATTAAATGAATTTCATTTTTAATCTGGTCCTTGTGACTTGAGATGACTATGACAAAGTTCATTTATAGCTCAACAATTAAAGTCCATGAACTGTTACGAACATCATTGGACTTAGTAAATGTTTTTATATGCTGTTTCTACCAGCCTGCCGTGATATCTTATTTTAAACCGTAGCTACGAATCTTAGGATTGAATTATAATAGTTTTTCCGCTTTTGAGATACAGTAGGTAAAAAAAGATACAAATTTGTGGAGATAATACGATACCTTCGACAAAATTTTATAGCGTTATCGATTTTTCTAGAAAAATACAATGGCTGCACTTGGCGTCACGCCACGTCACGCCACAAATAGGAATCGAATCTAGTCTTGAGTCTAGTCATTAGCCTAGTCAGTAGTTAGTAGTAGTGTTAGAAAACTGTGATACTAGGATAGTATGGAGCTTTAAAACGAGCCCGTGGAGTTGTAGGTAAGTTGCTGTTATACACCAATTCCGACGGTACAAAGTCACCCTTGACCACATCATCATCATCAGCCCGTTGCAGTCCACTGCTGGACATAGGAACCTCCCAAGGAACGCCACAGAGCCGGGCCTAATGCTTTATGATCCAGTCGCTGCCGGCCTTATGCAAGCCATCCCGCCATTTGGCCAGTTGGGCATCCCACGCTACGTTTGCCAAGACGCGGTCTCCACTCCAGATCATACTTACTCCGGCGGTTATCCATTCTGCGACATACGTGACGAGCCCATTTCCAACATTATGCTACAATTGTATTGTTTTTATTCATTAATTTTGAACTCTAGGTTCCTGTCATATTCAGTAGTAGTAGTAGTAGTAGTAGTCTAGTCTTTGTTATTGGGGTTTATGTTTTTAAGGTTCCGTACCTCAAAAGGAAAAAACGGAAGCCTTATAGGATCACTTTGCTGTCCGTCTGTCTGTCAAGATCCATTATCTCGGGAAGGTGTGGAGTGCAGTATCGAGTTGAAATTAAAAACATTTATTCAAGCCTACAGTCACTTGAAGCTGTGAAAAAAAAACTTCTAAGTTAAGTTCTTAAAAAAAGATACGGCCGTTTTTGCCGCAAGAAAAGTATATTTCGACACTCTCAAGGGAATCAAAATGTATATGGTATTTTCCTTTGACCTAGATCTATGAAATTTGCCAAGTAATACCGTCTTATACTTAAGGGAAAAAATCTGAAATTGTACATTTTTAATTAAATCGCAAAAAAACAGGGTCTGCATGGAACGGCGGTCCATGCAGACCCGATAACTACATGCTACGTTTTGTTTCTGACACATTGATTCTTTCCATTTGTTTATGTCTATTTGTTTGTGTGTCTTCTGTGTAGTGAATAAATGTCTTTCTTGATTAACTATTGAAAACTGCCTATGTTGAAAATTTACAGTCACACACAAATACATCCTTTAAGTGACCCTGCCTACGAAGCCAGCAATCCCGGGTTTATACAAATGCAAATGTTTATGTTTATACGATAAGCTCGATTAATTGTTTGTGAGTCTGTGATGTTATGTATCGTTCAATGATAATCATTGTCTTGTCCAGTACCCATAGTACAGTCACTCGCAGTAAAACATAATTATCCAATATTGATAGGCTTAAAAATATCAGACACGCCAAAATTTCTCAAGGTAAAATAGTCGCTCCAATTATTTTTGACCCTAATATTAGATAATTATATAATTTCTGGTGACTATACAAGTCTACTTAGTTTTCGACTGTCCCCCTCATTAATTTATTTATTTTATGCCAGCTACTTTCATTTGACGGTTAGAGCCGTCAGTGGCGTGCAAAAGGTCGAAACTACGTTCGAGCACACCAGGTCAAAATCTGAACATATTGTAATAATTCCTGTCGTTGCAGGCAAGTCATCCCTTCTCTCCGCGCTGGGTCGTCGCGAGGTGCCCATCCCGGATCACATCGACATCTTCCACCTGACGCGCGAGATGCCAGCCTCGGACAAGAGCGCGCTCCAGTGCGTCATGGAGGTCGACGAGGAGCGCGTCAAGCTGGAGAAGCTGGCCGAGGAGTTGGCGCACTGCGAGGATGACGGTAAGATGGTCATTTAGGGTAAAATAATCCCTAAGAGGCCCGATTTGACATTTGCCAACACAGTAATAAATTAATAATCTATAACCTCAAACATGCCCAGACAACATTCAAATCGGTAAAGGCGCGACTAGAGTCCAACCAGCGAGTGGTGACAAAAGCATTTTTCTAAAATTCTTCATATGGCAAAAAAAATACCTATGAAACAAGCTGTCACATTATGAGTTTATGAGTACCTAAGGTGAACGTACGAGTGCTCGTCGCTGTACTAGTATTTGTCCCCATACTTTGAAATGCAATTAACAAAATAAGATTAATCTTACTTTTATCACCACCTCATTTTAGCGATGAGAAATGTTTATGGCTTTGATATTTCACACGCCAATTTTTAAATAAAGTAATGGACTGCCAGCAAAAGCACCTGACATTTACTCATACAATCCGATTGAGTAACATTTATTGTCATTTTGAAAATAATCCGTATTGTTACCATATAAAACAAAATCCCAAATCACATGAAAATGTTTTGGATATAATGTGTAAATGAACGAAATATCACGACGCAAATAAATATTTTCTGTTGACATGTCGAGTAGGTACTCGAGATATTTTAATCGGCCAAATTAAATATTTTAAAGTAGTTTAGTGTAGGTTGCGTGCAAGGGATAGTGCTGTATAACTGCTATAGATCTGCCACTTTCTCTCAAACTAAACTGAACTGATTAATGCTGGGTTTTATAAAGATCTGTTAGATTAAATTTCGGTCAGTAATGTCAAAACTTGTATGAAGTTACCAAAATTAGGGCTTAGTTGACTCTCTTCTTTTAAAGTAGAAATGTAAATTATCTCTACCCAATAATTAAGATTTGCAGTTAGCCCACATTCAGCCGAATGTATTTATAATTCATGATAACATTATGTTAGTTTAGATGGCCTATTAATTGCGTCGAAAAACGACCGTGTGAATAAGTAGCACCCATTAACATAGACTTTACTAACTCTTGGATCAAAGAGTCTATGACATTGTACCTTACTTGGATAAGAACGTGTGTATGTACCGCGCGATTTAAATCGCCTATTACTGGCCACCCTCCGGTAACTGGCTACTTTGCAATAAAATGTGTAAAGCAAGAGATTTGCTCACATTTTTGCGGTTAAACTAGAATGCCTAGATCCTGAGTTATTACTCGGAGTACCGTCCAGCTTTACTAACAGCGTCAGTAAGAAATTTGATTGCTAGTAACTAAATGACACTTACTGTAATAATGTTATGGCACGCAAATAGTGCATTTTGGGTCCATATTTATAAATTAGTTTATTTTTTCGATATGAACATCGCTACCCTCTTGCTGAAGCAACATTTGTGCATTTGAGTTGTCAAAACTGGTCTCTCGAATTGCAACTCTACTTAAGTATATTGGATGTCAATTTGTCACGCTGACTAAAACGATGATCTCCCCCCGCTCATAGACGCTCAAGAGCAACTGATGGACGTGTATGACCGTCTCGACGACCTCAGCGCCGACACGGCCGAAGCGCGCGCGGCTAACATTCTGCACGGGCTGGGATTCACCAAACAAATGCAGCAGCAAGCCACCAAAGACTTCTCTGGAGGTAAATTCTAGAAACAAACAAGTTTCTGTCTTATTTCTTCAAAAAATACATTTTTGGGACGAGCTTTTGTTGCCGACTGTACTTTTTTGGCACAGTTATCTATTCGTCTAGACTGTTCTAACAAGCTCTAACACGTTGGGTTTATCATGTGTAATTTAGGAGTTCCTATGCCCACCCTGAGTCTCCATCACAAGATCAGCTCGATGGTACTATATTATTGTATTGTCATCAGAACTAAAGGCGTATACAAATTTTCAGCTTCATCGGAATCCTTGAAGTGGGTCCAATTTAATTTGTAAGATTTGACCCTTACATACATAAATATAAGACATACATTGCAATTGAATTTAAATCTTGTAAAATACAGAACGATGATGTGGATTGAAAGAAGATTTAGTAAGAAAGATCGCAAGGGGTATGATATATGTTACGTACGATGTTTTGTTATTTAGAAAGAATGGATGAAATAACAGTTACGAAAAAGGTATGGCTGGCGAGAATGAGTAGAGATGTCGGTAGGGGACGCCCTAGACGCGAATACAGTGATCAGATTTGCGATGTACTAAATAAGGGCCAAATCAAAGGAAACCTAAACCGACGGCTTCGCCATTTTTTGCGCTGAATAGATTGGGCCTCACAAGGTAAGGGACTCAGCGCTTGCGCGTTCCGGGTGCTGCGTATCAAACGCTAAAAAGAACGGCGGGCGCGTGTACGATACGCACCCACGATCCGGAAGCTCACTATATATGTTTCGTCAAATAGAATCCTGTACGGTCACGAGCGTTAATTTGGGACCCATTTCAAGAAAAAAAGGGTTTGAAGTCGTTGTAACTAACCTTATTGTTGTAGAATGTCAGATTGACTTTGGACTTAAGGTGGGAACTAAATCAAATCTCGTGACTGTACAAAGGACCATGGACAACTTTATGCGGAAGGTCAACCAAAAACCAACAGTGGTACTATGGTTTATTTTAGACCCTAGTTATACAATCTACTATTAATTATATAAGGTGTTCTGCGGGTATTCTGTAAGTAAAACACAGTTTCCCATAAATTGCATTTACTCTGACTATTAAAATATGAATGTGTCAGTTCTGCAATGGGACGGAACTTGGTGCCCATAGAAACAAAATGAAGTACATGTAAATACCTATTTAATGACATAACTCTCAGCTCTGTTGGTTTTTGGTCCATTTTGACGCATGGTCCTTTACTCACGGGCGCCCCTGTCGCGCCTGCGGATCGGACGCTTGCTATGTTTCGTCACGGACAACTTCATACAAATTTGAATGCGCAGCTTGCTATGGTTAGTCCCTAGGTGTGAAACACAATCTGTCAACACGCGTTTGTTAACAGGTTGGCGCATGCGTATAGCGCTCGCGCGCGCGCTCTACGTCAAGCCGCATCTGCTGCTGCTCGACGAACCGACCAACCATCTCGACCTGGACGCATGCGTGTGGCTTGAGGAGGAGCTCAAACAGTCAGTACCATCAAGAACTTTAAAGGTTGATCCACCATAGAAACTTGTCATAATGACCGAGCGTCAAGCGACGAGATAGAAATGATTTACATAGAAATTCATGTTTGGTTTTATGCGACAAGGTTCTAGTGGTTCATCAATTTAACCGTGTATAATTAAACGCTGTTAAAAACCAATATTTCTATTTATGAGGATTTAAAAAAAAAACAAGTCAATACCTTATAGAATGAAATATTCGTCTTTAACAGCGACACATTGTATTAATTTAAACCTTAGTTTATTACTTATTAGCAGAGATCGGAATAGGTAGAGCTAATTTGCCTAAACTTGAGGCATATTCATTCATGCGTGAGTGAAATGGGAATACATTATTGAATGAAGGTGCATCAAGTTTAGGCAAATTAGCTCTACCTATTCCGATCTTTGCTTATTAGTTAACGATAAGTAAAACTAAAAAAATAGGTTAAGAAATTTTTGATTGGTTGTCAAAATTGAAGTCATATTTGTCTTTGTAATCACATATAGTGGTTTTTTCCATACATAGTGAAAAACAAACACTGGGACACCTAGTACGGAGAAACAAACTTTTTGTCATTTACTTAAAAACCTGAGTAAAAAAAACGAGCAAATGGATTCAAAAACTACGCTGATTCGTAATGACTCTAATAATGTAAGATACCACTGAAAAAGTTATGAAATAAGAAAGTAAATTAATGATTTTTCGTGACATGGACATAGGGAAAATTAATGATTAATATCTCCGAAACTGGTAAAAATCGCTGAACATACATCGATTACATACATGGGTTAAATCGATAACTTTTTAGCTGCTCTATCAGCCCTCTCAGTTTTAGCGTTGGTTTTTGTTGCACCCCGTATACTCTATTGTTAACCGCTTGTATTATTTATTAGTATTATTACTATGCAGTTATGCGCCTTCCTTGGTATCACGGCAGTATCCAATAACACCGTATTATTTCCTGCCAGCTACAAACGCATCCTGGTGCTAATATCGCACTCTCAAGACTTCCTGAACGGTGTGTGCACCAATATTGTGCACATGGACAAGCGGCGGCTGAAGTACTACACGGGCAACTACGAGGCCTTCGTGCGGACCCGGTGCGAGCTGCTCGAGAATCAGATGAAGCAGTACAATTGGGAGCAGGATCAGATCGCGCATATGAAGGTATTTTTATTTTTATAGTAGAGGTAGGGACGTAAACCATAATGTACAGTCACGAGATTAAATTTGGTACCCACCTTAGGTCCAAAGTCAATCTGACATTCTAGAACAATAAGGTTGAGTTTCCTAAAAGTTACGACTTGACATCTCTAATGACATTGACAACTTCAAGCATATTTTTCTTGAAATGGGTCCCAAATTAACGCTCATAACCGTAAGTTACTTACCTGATAGGAAGTAATCATAATCACCGCCGCCCGTAAACACCAGCAACTCGAGAAGAGTTGTCGGTGCGTTGCCGGCCAATTAGGGCAATGTAAGCCATTTTCTTGAGGCAAAATCAAAATCAAATCAAAATCTACAAGTGGGAAATACCGCCGAACAACACAAATATTCTTGACTGAACACCACATACACAACAGGAATGTGTAAGGATCAAAATTCTCCTCAATTTTTGTTTTTGAAATGTATCGTAACACAGCACATTGCGTTATACTTATAATATCAAAATAAAGAGGCCAAGTATGGAGTGGTTTCAATCTGGCAAAATGATGATTGATTTAGGTTGAATACTGGTGTTCTGGTATCAATCTTGAATTTCCTTTCCTTACAGTGTGGTACTCGTATATTTAAGGTTAGATTGAGTCAAAATAACATCACTATGATAAAAAAGTACCGGGCCCCTTTTGTCACCACAATCTAACCTAAATTATCCCATATTGTGAGTTAGTTGATTACCGTTACGACAAATACTCGACAGTGTGATAGGCTATCTAGGCTATAACTATAAATAATCCCATTTAATCCCATGTAAAATGACGTCGCTAATTTAGTTATTATATTAGTGATCACCAATACTCAATATCAACAGAATTACATAGCGCGCTTCGGTCACGGCTCGGCCAAGCTCGCCCGGCAGGCCCAGTCCAAGGAGAAGACCTTGGCAAAGATGGTGGCCCAGGGGCTCACCGAAAAGGTCACCGACGACAAGATCCTTAACTTCTACTTCCCCTCGTGCGGGAAGGTGCCGCCACCGGTCATCATGGTGCAGGTAACAAAACCAGTTCAATTCTTAATTACTTTCACAGCTGACATCTCTTAAACGGCCAAGCTAAGAAATATCCCGATTTGACTGGCTTTCTTTACCTCGTAAGGTCCACCGTACTACAAACAGCCAGTATTTTGTCAGTGGGATGTGTCAATGGGATTGGGGCCTTGTCCTACCGAAGGTGCGATATTGACATGATAAACTTTAAAATGGACTGTTAGTAATTTTTCGTAAACCAATTATGGAAAAAAGTATAAAGATCTTTTTATTAAAGCAAAAAACCTAAGAAACACTTAACTTTTTAGCACTTAAACAAATTTTTAACATAATTTTTAATTTTTAGCTAGCGTTTTTCTTCGTTTAGTTTTCAAACCAATTGCGTGACTGGTAGATGACGTGATATGAAAAGTCACATGATGTGCCAGTGACGCAATTGGTTTAAAAACTAAACGAATAGAAACGATAGTTAGCGTAATGCATCTTGTCTGGGCCCTCTGGGCTCTGGTTATGACACCCCTCTGTTTCTGTCCCACAGAACGTGTCGTTCCGCTACACGGATAGCAGCCCCTGGATATACAAGAATCTCGAGTTCGGGATTGATCTCGACACGCGTCTCGCGCTTGTCGGCCCCAACGGCGCCGGCAAGTCGACGCTACTCAAGTTGCTGTATGGAGACGTGAGAAGATGCTTCTAGATCCTTCTAGAATATTATAGGGGGGCGACTGTTCGGAATGAGTTATTTATCTTACATTAGACGTGGTCTTCTTAGTTCAACCGGAGCTTACTCAAGTTCAGTAAAAAGGCAGCGTGATAAAACAGTATTCTAACTAGTACATTTACTGCTAAAAAATATTACTTGAAATATGTCAGGGTCTGTGTACGTTTACAAAATAAAAAAAAAGTAAATAATATAAATAACTATTATTTATTTAGAGAAGGGATTCCGTTGCCTTTCGAAATTTAAATGGGACCACCCTGAGATAATATGCCGTACTCATTAAAATCGGTCGAAAATCGGCGGAGAAATCGAGTAACATTAACAAAAAAATACCGATGAATTGGGAACCTCCTCCTTTTTTAGTCTTTTAAAAATAGTTAAGTGTCCACGGCTGGGCCCTAAAGTTATAGCCTAGATAAATATACAGGGTGTTTGGCAGTCGGGTGTAGGGGTTTTAATGGTGATAGTAAGGGTCATTCTGAACATTTTTGACCACATTTACTATTATGCTAAGTTTCACGGTTTCCGAGATATTGATCATTTTAATAGGATTTTTTGTAATTTTTCCTTATGTCCGTGATACGAAAAACCCCTTAATTCAAGTATTAATTTAAAAAAAAAAACAGTGTTTTCTTGCATGACTTGAATCACTATGAAATAAGGAAGTTTTAAAGCTACATGCCATTTTTTTTTCCTTACAACTTTTTGAGTAACCTCACAAAATTGGTTTTTCCATACTTGGTGAAAAACAAACGCGGGGTTCTCTTAGTATGGAGAAAGTAACTCTTGCGCGTTTACTCAAAAAGTTGTACAGAAAAAAAAATGGCATGTAGCTTTAAAACTTCCTTATTTCATAGTGATTCAAGTCATGCAAGAATACACTGTTTTTTTTTAAATTAATACTTGAATTAAGGGGTTTTTCGTATCACGGACATAAGGAAAAATGACAAAAAATCCTATTAAAATGATCAATATCTCGGAAACCGTGAAACTTAGCATACCCGACTGCCAAACACCCTGTATAGTATAAAGTATTTACCCATTGCCGCTCAGGCGCTAGGTTTGCGACAATACGCGTCGCTCAATACTTAAAACGTACGCAATCAAACGTGGCGACCGCACGGCCCTGACCAAACCGGCAAGCCACGCGATATACCTTCGAAGTCGAACAACCGTTTATACAGTGACTAAACTACATGTTGACTGTTTATCACTTGTCCACAGCTCGTCCCATCTACTGGCATGATTCGTAAGAACTCCCACTTGCGCATCGGGCGCTACCACCAGCACCTGCACGAGTTGCTTGACCTGGAGCTGTCCCCGTTGGAATACATGATGGCCCAGTTCCCCGAGGTGCGGGAGAGAGAGGAGATGCGGAAGATCATAGGACGCTACGGGCTTACAGGACGTCAGCAGGTAAAGTGTAGTAAAAAGACATGGAACTATTTAAAAAAAATGCCCCGCTACACTATTATTTAAAGTAAAAGTTCGTAAAGTCGCTAAGGCCCACTTGCGCGTAATTTTAACCCTAGATTAACCCCAGGTTAAGGGTGAATTGCAAAAATATTGTACATAGTTAAGGACTTAATTTGAGACAACGTTAACTTTCTTCCATTGTTTTTCCTTTGTGCAACGAAAGTTATCCATATGATTATATGACTAATCTTCGTTACACAAAGGAAAAAGTTAAGGATTGTTAAGGATTTTCTAATTGAGCCCTTAACCACAATATATATATATATATATATATATATATATAGCTAAAGCAGTAAAGAAACTAGGAACAAATGTCCGAATTGACGCACTCACACAAAGGCACGCCTCTACGAGACCGCGAAGCGGACATGGCAGTGCTGTAAGATTCAAGTGTCGCGTCGTCGAGACCAATCGTTTCCTTTGCATTTTATATTATTTCTTCTTTCTTTTAGTTATTCGACGGATTGCTTCCGAAATCGATATCTGGGGACCTCTGTAATCTCCGAGAACGAATCCGTTCACAGAGTTCTTAGTCGCCTGATTGCTTCCAAAATTGATATCTGGGGATATTAATGGTCGTATTTATTATCTCTAAGTATTTATTATCTCTAAGTAGTACTGTGATTCTAGTCTCATATTTGTAGCAAATTTAGTTTTCTTTAAAAACGTCCTAGGAAGCTACTATCAAAAACTCCTAGTCCTTTAGGGTTATTATCGCCAAAACCTGAAAAATTGCCGAAATATTCGCGGGTTTTTTTTTTTGACAAAGTTCTTTCGGCGCTCGGTGTCACAAACTTGGATTATTCATTCGGCCAACATCATAAACAATTCTATAAAAAATCAGAACTACCGGATTAGACGCAAGCTAATGACGACTTAAGTTACTGGAGTAAACAGAGGGCTTGCAAATTATTGCTCAAAAAATTGCCCGTGGAGGTACACCTTAAGGCTCCCTATTGAACAAATTTCAATTCAGTATTTCAAAAGCGTAAAATTCTAACTTTTAAAATTGTTTGTGAGGTTTCAAAACGTGGCAAATTATTTCTCAAAAAATTACCCGTGGAGGGTGTACCGGCTTCCTATTGAACAAATTTCAATTCAGTATTACAAAAGGGTAAAAACAATTCTACCTTTGAAAATTGTTTGTAAGGTTTCAAAACGGCACGAGGCAACAACCAGCCCCCAATTCTAAAGCTACAAAGCTTACCTACAATTAGACCAAATTGAAAAATAATAAAAAGACGTTTATGATTTGTTGTGTGACAATAATTTGAATATTAGTACCTAGGTGCACAATTAGATTTAAGTACCTATGTCAGTAGTCCGTAACATACCGCCTATAAAATCATAATATGATTTTATGTTATAGAGGTACTTACCTATTTACCTACATAAGGTACCTACCTACGTTTCATTAATTTAATTAAATAACAACTGAATGTCATAGGTACAGTCAACAGCATAAATAAGTGATAATTTCTGTACCTGGTCGCTTTCCTATTCTCCGACGACCTCTCACCCAGTTCGTTTGGTCGCTGGTTTTATGGACACCTGTAAATTCCGTCACTCTGTGTATTATATTAACAGGGACAGTTGCTGTTAAACATTTAGTACACACTAATTGAACACCTACGTCACAGAGGCGCCTACATTCCATTTTTTTTATCGTGCACGTCTTTTTGTCGTGTCAGGTGTGTCCGATGCGTCAGCTATCAGACGGCCAGCGTTGCCGCGTCGTGTTCGCGTGGCTGGCGTGGCAAACCCCCCACCTGCTGCTGATGGACGAGCCCACCAATCATTTGGACATGGAGACCATCGACGCACTGGCCGACGCCATCAACGACTTCGACGGCGGCATGGTGCTAGTTAGCCACGACTTCAGGCTCATCAACCAGGTATAGTAAAACACAAGTGATATATGGCTTACCGATGTACAGTCACGAGATTTAATTTGGTACCCACCTTAGGTCCAAAGTCAATCTGACATTCAACAACAATACGGTTTAGGTTGCTATATGTTACAGATGACTTGACATCTCTAATGACATTGACGACTTCAAGCATATTTTTCTTGAAATGGGTCCCAAATTAACGCTCGTGACCGTACCTGCGCAGATGAAAATCTTTCGAAGCGTGGGATCCAATCAGCATGATCAACGCGTTGCGTGGTTGTATTCTGTGCTATTATTGGTTATTAGTTATTAGTGACGCCATGATACACGATACATGATGATGATGAGACGGAAAAAATAGATGCAATTTAATTTGCACCTTGTAACTATTTCTTACAAGTCTGATCGTGGGCTTTAATCGTGCTTTCGGAAATCATCGGAATCATTCTTCGTGTCTGCGTACGAAGATTCGCGACACGCCATATAGATAGTGTTCTACTGTAAGTCAAGATGCGAGGAACGTTAAATCACCATATCCCCACTGATTTGCTAAGATAGCATACTAGCCAAAAAATATTAGTCTTACATTGTGGTTTTATCTAATCAGCAGTTCGATACAATGTAACGAAGGAAAGATCAAGTAGCTTCGGTTACATTTCCTTTGTTTTCACTGGATCTAATTTATTATAGATCTTTTATTCGGAAGCTGCACTCGTCGTTGATGGTAGAGATACCATCAACGGCTTTGACGCCAGCATGGTACCATAAAATGGTATAATCTTGTGAGTATAGAATGGACTTACCTAAAAACTACGCTGATGACTTCAAACTACTGCTGATGGACGATTGGTATACCCTCCACTCTTGAACACACCATTGTCGATACTGCTGCTTGGTTGACAACTGAACAAATTTCTACCATCTGTCTTACACTATTTATTTCAGGATTGCAAATGTCTATGGTTCTCAGATTTCACCTACCATTTAGCGGGCCGTGCTCGTTTGCCACTTTATGCCATAAAAAAAACGAACTTTTCAATTTCAGGTGGCAGAAGAGATCTGGATATGCGAGAAAGGGACGGTCACGAAATGGGAGGGAGGCATCCTCAAATACAAGGACCATCTCAAGTCGAACATCCTAAAAGAAAACGCGGCGATTGCCGCTAAGATACGCAAATAGTCCAATGCTTAGTACTATAGAATTAATATACGGGCCAAACGCACTGCGAGGCAGAAGTAACATTTACATAATAACTTGAATTACACTGCCCTCTTTACTTTGTTATTCGCGAAATGGCGAGCGACGCCAAGGAGACACCAAGGAGATACGGAAACATACAACTCACACTCAACGTAACTCAGATGATTAATAACGCTATTTACGGATAAACACATCTAGATTGACTAAAAGGTTATTGACGTCTAGGTAAAGTTAAAACTCGTAATTGGGGTGATTCACATTCGTATTTGCGTTGAAAAATACTTGTTGTGAGGAAAATTCTCGATTCAAATCCAAGCTCTAGAATCGTTGTTTCCCTATTTATTTGGTGTCAAAAGAGCGCATATGGAAATTAAAAGCCATAGGAAACACAAAACAATAGTTTTTAAAATACAGATGAATTTTAAATTGTTTACCAAATCGAATCTACATCAGGTGATTTGATTTGCTACAAAATAAAATGGACATGCTATAATATTTGTGTAGCAGTTCAGTTTTCTTTGCTCGCGAGTGTATGTTGTATTTTTTCTTATCGGGGCCCGTTTTCGCATTTTAATTATGCCAGTTGCGATTGTCATCTATTCATGCACACGTATGCGTTTTCAAAGCCCGAGCGATTTACCTGCATTATGTTGCAAACTGTAGAGTGTAAAAATGGTCGTTATAAGGTGGCACAGACAGACCGATTTTGTATTTATCATAGATTTCTGCTAAAGTTCTTATTACGCATTGAGATCTCGAGTGAAAATTATATCTGGGCATAAATCTATGATTCACACAAAATTGTACGTGGTGAGTATGTTTTTGGTTGTACGGTGGAAGTGTAGTTTCATATAATAAATAAATATACCGAGCCCCGATTTCGAAATATTAAAAGTTTAGAAAAAATATTCATGGCATAAAAATAAAAACGTATTTTCACGTGAATTAAAGAGTCAAAACAAACTAGCTGCTGTTATTTAAACTTTTGATGATACAAACAAGTATTAATAAATTAAGTAATTCTATACTACCAGCAGATACTACCGGTAGCGATGATGTTACAGTCTTTGTTCACCTATGGTTTAATATGTTATCTTTCCAAAATATCCAAATTTTGTAGTCCGCGCTTCGGCATTTACTACATTCTCATCAAGCTGTCACGTTTTTATGCACTTTTAGTAAAAATGGTGTATCTTTTATTGTAATCATAATCTATATGCAACCCTACCTTATTGTATATACTTCAGTGAAGCAAGAGGCTTGATGTGCTTCGGTAGTTAATTTATAGAGATACGCCCTTTTTACTTAAGGTTGTTGTGTGATTGGCTCCATTCTATTTGGATATGACGGTGGCTAGCGCCTAACTTGTTAGAGGAGAGACACTTTGCTTTGCAGAGAGCGGGCATGTTGTTTGCTAGCCGACGTATAAAAATTGGAATTACGCAGAATGCGGTGCGTTAGACCCACTACTTTAATTGATTTCGACTGTCTCTATTATAAAACCCTTGTTGGTAATTTCATTGTTTTTCGGAATACATGAACGCTGGTTTTAATATAAATTTTAAATGTGTTCTGCCGGCCTAGATTACATACTAGGTCCCCTGGGCATAGTTGCTTCGTGTACAGATACGACGTGTATGTAAGCACACGAAGTTGTCAAAAACATGTGCCGTACAGAAGGTGTGAAAAAAGCCTTTCGGGTTCCGGTAAGTCGGTAAGACTAGCATGAGAGCATCAGAGAATGAGAGCAAGTGAGAAGTATACATTCTAAGGATTTATGTGCTACTTGTAATGCACAAACGCGTTAATCTCTTGAGAAGAGTTAAGTGCGCATATTGTTGAAAATTTTGCCGCTCATATATTTTTTACTTTCACGCTAGTTTATTAGATAACATTCCTTGACCTACTGGATGCGGCTAGCACAGAACCAATCGTTAAGGAAGGCATATATCCAGCTGTGAATGTCTTTCAGCTGATGATGTATAGGTATGATAATATTTTCAATCTGTGAAGATGCTCCCAGTTACTTAATTTAAATGTACATTTGTGTAATCCTGCAACGTCAAATTAAGTGGTGGGCATTTCGTGGATTGAAAATTTCGCTCTGCCATTGGTGACTTGTAATAATGTGAACTAAATTTCCTATCTAGTTATATTTATAACTTTGATAATTAATGTAGAAATTGAAATTTGTGGAAATATACGCTTATTTGTGAGTTTAGGAACGTGATACCGGAACCAATGCGTTTTTTAATGGTTGAATGTCTTTAGTAAACAGTATCTACGTGTATTAAACACCGCGTTGCCCCCACGGTTGTTCTGTAATATACAATCTATACAACCTATAGTTAACCCCCGGAGCGTCGGCGATTTCAGACTTTCAAAGATTTAGTATGGAACGTGCGGCAATGACACCGTGTTGCTACCGACGTCCTAGGGGTTAAAGTTCAGATATCCTTAATCGCCAGTAAGTAACGATAATTTTTAATACATTCAATGTGTCAATTTTATTGAGTCGATCTATTTATCTTCATGTTTTCTGTGGGGCAAAACGAGAGATAGATTTAAATATTAGAAACAACCGTTAATCCAATAACTGATCTTACTAAATGTCGAGTCAAAGAAAACAGTCTTAAGACGAGTATCTAACTCGAAATCAGTTTATTAATACGGCCCTGAGAGACTAGTTAAGTATGTATCCTGTGTGAATGGTTAAGCGTAGGATATACGACACGAAAATATCACCTCGTGTAGGGCGCAATGACCTTAAGTCATGTATATACGCCAAGAATAATAAACATGAGTATAGAGATACTGCAAAAAGTCGACAATTACGGTGTATTTCTACTTAAACTGATAATTAGAGGCATTCGATCTTAGTCTTTAGGGTTGGCAACGCATTTGTAGTCTTCGGATGGTTTAAATACCTATTTTTTCCGTTTGTATCTCTATGCTTTTTATTATTCTTAATTATGTATAACGTAGATCTAGATAGCGTTAGTGTCTGTAGTTAGTAATGTCATGCTATCCAATGATCTCTGTAATGTAAGGGTCGTGGCGTATAAGACGCGTTCGGGGAGGAAGGGATTTTAATTAGGCGTGTGATAGTAATGGGCGTAATCTCAGTATTTGAGCGAAAATCGACCAACAAGTTAATGCGCGACCGTCCCGAAGGGTGGCAGGCGTTGGGGAGGGGTGGGGGGCACAAAGGCGGGAGCGGGTGGTCTAGCTGGGACGGGAAGTGACGCGACCAACGCAAGAACTTTTGCGATTATAATTATTTTACCCCCATAAATTGTTTGCTTGTATAGATATTCAAATTTATAGGCGCTATTTGGTTCAGTAGTCTCTAAAAGGTGGATCCAAATGGTTATGCCCATGAATAACTCATTCCATTAATATTATTTTCGTTATAATGGGTTGTGACGTCACGGTGTTAATTTACTATCGTTTGGGCAATACGTAGTGATGTATAATAGTCAACGACTTAAATATGACGGCTGATAAACTTACAAAAATATATTAGACAGAGTTAAGAGAACATAATGTATTTTTGAAAATGATTACTACCATATTTAGAAATTAAAAAATATACCTATATCACTTGATTGTTCATTTCGTATGTTAACCAATGACGTCTGCGCAGGCTTAGTAATATAGCATAGTATTACTTAAACCGCACTAGTATTACTAATTAAAACTTGTATAAACATGCCTTTAAGGTCTCGACACACTTGTATGTAACGAATAGGATTTTCACTGTGTTTTTTTATAGCTGAGAAATTGGCTGATAGCCAACCGGCACCATGAGTTCGTTCTCGCCCTAGCCAGTGAATTTCCAAGCTATAAGATAGAGACACAGATAAAATGTGATTCGGTATTAGATAAGTGCGGAAAGACTCAGCCCATTAACGAAATAGGTGTACAAAATTTGAAGTAAATACAATTTGGAAAACCAGCTTAGTAAGGCATTCGGGTATTTGTGGTAGGATTAGATTAATTTTAGTTTGTAAACAAGCGACCGTTAAAATAAAGCATTGGTTGTGGTAAGACGTTCGACTTTAATCATTACATATCTAAAACGCAATAAATAAACTTTACCTAAATTACATACATACATAAACTCACGCCTTTATTCCCAGAGTGGGGTAGGCAGAGCTACAGAATTTCCAACAACTATAAAAGTTTTGATAATTCTGTAACCACATTTTGCCCACTTAAGCGAAGATGTTTACCAGTGTATTACCTAAATTAAAGACTGAAAATTGTGCATAACGACAAACAATTAACCAGTGGCAGTGACTTTATACTTTTATACCGTCAGTCCCATGTTGTAAGAACTCCTTGCCTAATTGTTACCACATTGAGTACATGGTATTGAAGTGTTTCGTACCAAATGTGGTGGTAGCCAATTGAAAATATTGGCATTACAAATAATACTCGAACCAGTGTTCTGTATTCCAAATGACACTTCGCATTGCATAACGTCCAATAAGCAACCACGGCGTAAAAGAAATCAAGTGCTTTATAGTATGTATGCGTTTTGTTGTCAATTTTGTCGTGCAAATATTACGTAAATGACGAGTAGATACGGCTAGAGTTTATGTTTAAATTGTCGATATGACGTGGACTTTGAAACGAGAGACTTGCTACAAACTTTAATGTGAATTATTTTAATAATAAATAATACATAATATGGCGTAAACTACTATACCCAAAACTAATTGTACACTTGGGGAATCGGATGTTGAAAAGTACTTGTTAATTTCCCAACTGTATATATGTGATATGACATTGTTATCCCGTTTCACTGCCCATGGTACGTCAGTAAGGCCCATATGTACGTGATAATGTTTATTATGACCATCGAATATTATATGGTATTTGCAAGTTGAGGTTAATTTCGTTGTTCAGTCAAGGATGAAAATTAAAACATGAACGTGTTTTTGAGATTTTTCGTCTCTACATTTTTACCCTTGACTTGGGCCTTACAATAACGGCATATTTATAGCACGTTTTTTATAGAATTTTTTTAGACGTACGTACATTTATGTATAAGTAGCATTTTTTAATTGTAAAATCTGTCACAAAAATGTATTTACAGAAAAAGTACTATATGCTATATATATACGTGTGTATCTTATGACATCATAGACATATTATGTAAAAAAACTGCCAGGAAAAAATTGGGTGTGTTTAAAATCTGTGTACATAGTTGTTTCTAATGCTAGTTGGGTTTAGAGGAAAGCGATGATTCAAGGTTTGTAAAGGTCTTCTGGTTCAGGTAAGCTCGGTTTGGCTCGTATACGAGCGTACAAGGGCGAGAGAGAGGTAGAAACCAGAAGGCTGTTTTC
Organism: Acleris laterana; assembly: GCA_963966035.1. NCBI lineage: Eukaryota > Metazoa > Arthropoda > Insecta > Lepidoptera > Tortricidae > Acleris > Acleris laterana. The sequence goes on from OZ014438.1 coordinate 9,960,576, forward strand.
AGACTAATTGAACTATTAGCTAGGGTAAATCGTCAATAACTGGCCACTTTAGCAAGTGTCATTTAGTTACTAGCCATCAAATTTCTTACTGACGCTGTTAGTAAAGATACTTTGACAGTACTCCGGGTAATAACTCAGGATCTAGGTATTCTAGTTTAATCGCAAAAATGTCAGCAAATCTCTTGCTTTACACATTTTATTACAAAGTGGTCAGTTACTGGAGGGTGGCCAGTAATAGGCGATTTACCCTATCCATGAACTCCAACAGTTTGAAAACAATAACCCATATGTGTATCAGAGGTGCTGGTATTTTGTCAATTACTACATCGGAGAATTCGAAAAATGAATGCATATTTAGTTATTCACCCAAGTCAGCTGAAATGGTAACCGCGACAGTTAGAGATTCTTGCCAATCGAGGTAAATGGAAGTCCTATCCTATTAAGTCCCATTACTTATCTTAGTGCGGTTATAAACGCAACCTTATCGAATTGATCATAAGGATGTGATTTATATGTAAATTGACTAACCATGTCGCTCATTGAATACAAAACGGACACATTTCAAAACAATTTTCTCTTCCATTTAAAATCGTATTCCAACCGCTTCTAATTTTAAAATGCAACACTGACTCATTTCGGATTGTGTCCGTTTTGTAGTCAATGAACGATGTGTACGTGATGTCACGAGCAGGAAATAATAATAGGGTACCGAAAAGACAGGCCAAATCAGCTCCTTTTTATTAAATTTCAAAACGATAGCTTGTACGTTATAAAAATAAATTTCCGATGTTTTTAAAATGTTTAGGACCATAAAAATAAGTTCTGTCTTGATATTTTTGTGTTTGCATCGTGCTCGGTATAAATTTATAAATCTAGAGACTTATTCTACTCACTTTTGTTTTTATATAGCCGTAAAAGGCAAATGAGGAGACGAACAACCAGATGGTAAGCAGTCACCGTCGCCCATAAACACCAGCAATTCCAGGGGCACAACGAAGTGGTTGCCTTTTCGCGAGTACTCTTTTTAAGCCGCGCTTAAATGAGAGGAGTTGTAACCTACACGTATTGTTGGGTCATACACATATTTAGGTTACCGTCTTTCCTGATTTCTGGCTGAACCTACATCCGCCTAAACGGCGTCAGGTCTACTTTACACACAAGCCTAAGATACATTTTTTTTTGAGTTTGTATTACCCTGTTATAGACAATGCGATAACACGCCAATAGCAATAAATTTAAAAAAAAACGAGTAGAATGAGCCCCATTTCTACTGTCCGGTACCCTATAGTCTTAGTATGACGCGTCGAGGGTAAATGCGGGGACTTACGAGGATTAGTGAAGCTATTTGTAACCAGTTTTAAGGCTCCGTTTACAAAAAAAATATAATTGAAATGAAGATCCATTGGAAAGGAGATTAAGTGGAATTTCCCTTGTTTTTATGACTGACAAATTATAAATTCGACTCCGTGATAAGTTTCTTCCATTGTCAAATTACGTTGTATGGTAGGCCTTAGGAGGTTGCGTCTACTTACTGTTGGCTTGACAAAACGATTAAAAACTAATTAATATAATGTTTAACTGTATAATGTTGTAATTTGTTCGCAGTTTTTTAACTTTTTTACCATAGGGTGTTTACATGAGACAGTCTGTTTGAACATGTGATGTAATATAGGATAGTGACGCCTGTGCTAGTGTTGAATGTAGCCACACTCGTGTGCAGGTGATTATTTGTAATGGAGCCGTTTGGGACATGGTTAAGTAACGGTACTATTGTAAAAAAGGGAATTTTATACATCCGAGTTAGAAACAGTACGTTATTCAACTTTGACTTAGTCGAAATATAAAAATCTCAATAGCTACCTTAATGTTTTGTTTTATACTAAACGGCGGCTATCTACAATATGATGTAACGGGATTTCTTGGACAATGTTGAATAATCATAATATTCAGTAAATGCGGATTTTTGTGTCTCAACGGCTCCTTAGGCATTTTTATTAGGATCTTTTAACATTATACGGCTAATTACGTCCAGTTTGGCAATAATAATAGTGGGCGGAATTATCTGTTAATGAGCATTTCTAAAAAAGTTTGTACATTTCATTTACGACTCCGATTTGCGAAAAAAATTGCAGGTAGGTAGGGTAAATGATACTGAGCCTAAATAACATAGTCTCCCAAAATGTCCCAATTAATTTGTATGGAAACTTCCTTTTTTGTTACCACGAACGGAAGAATTTTGGTAACAAAAAAGGAAGTTTCCATACAAATTAATTGGGACATTTTGGGAGACTATGTTATTTAGGCTCAGTATCATTTACCCTACCTACCTGCAATTTTTTTCGCAAATCGGAGTTGTAAATGAAATGTACAAACTTTTTTAGAAATGCTCTAATATAAAACAGAACGTCAGCTGTAGGAGCATAAAACATAAAGTTGCAGCCTCTTTTTCTAACCAATAGAAAACCAAAGGAGACAGATACTGTAACACAACTAGTAAACAATATCTTTTTATAGAAATATCAAATAAATAACACTAATATTTTTAGCTTCCGAATTTATAACGATACTTATGATCATGACACCACTAGAATATATTTACAGTTGTAGTTCATAGTTACACGAAACTGATAATAGCACACCAACTCCTTAAAATAGTAATACGGTGTGCAAAGCTATGACGGATGGTATGTGCAAGTAAAAGACGATGGCGATGTTCAATTAAGAATGTACTACAAGTATATGGACTTAATGATATGGCTCATTTTTATTTGAACTTAATGACATCTTAGGTACTTTCGACGTTTTACTACGCGACAAACATTGAAGTGAGAGCGCTGAGAGCTACCATAGATTAGACAAAGCATTTAAAATATAGCTCAGGGCCTCTTTTCTGCTGGTCAAAAAAATAATGCATTTGACATGATCTCGTTGTTATTAACTCTGCTGCCAGTACTGGCCAGTAAATAAGTATTATCGTAACGTTGACAATAAGATGACAATGTCAAAAGCAACATGGCTTTACTCAGTAGACATAGAGGTCCCGTCTAACTCGCATATACCATATGTCACGTGCTCAACGGTTCATAGCGATTAATAAATAGCAATCATAAGTTAGGTGATGACAGTTGTGATATATGATTAACTAATTAACCAATTTACCAATCATTGTGAAATTTCCACAAACCTCATTAATACCACTAGTAATTTTGCCTTAACTCTAAACCTGCCTTGTTATCTTACTCGTTGACAGATTAGTCCACTTGGACTCCGTTAAATTATTGTAACGTGGAATTTCCTATTGTCAATAAATAATCATGAACTGGCACACAGTGGTGTTGTTTTTTTTATCTCTGTCCCAAAGTTTTCAGCGTTTATCTATATGTGTAAGTTTACATATTATGACATAATTCCTAAATCCCTACTAAAGTCGCCGTCAATAGAACTTGTGAACGATGTAAAAAAAATTAGTACCGTTTAACACATAACCTCAAATATTAACCAAGCGTCTTTTTATTAAAAATAACGTATAATGAATAGTTATTTCATCTTAAACTTCATATGAAAATAATCATCTAGTGTATAAATCATTGCAAATACCTCGTTTGATATTTAAAAGTACGTGATTATCGAGTAATCATGGTGAATTGGTTTGGCTTTGTTTACATCTTTTGCAAGTTCTATTGACAGCGACTTTAAAAGTGGGAGCTGTCACTCCAATGTGGAGCGGAGTGATGTGAGCGAGAAATGATTTTATTACTTACAACGCCAACAGAGGGGTATCCGTCCGCGGCATCGTAGCTTCTCCGATAAATCGATTCAGTTATGATTTATAAATCGATCTAGCTAGGTTTCATTTCTGGAAAACTAATCCAAAAAAAACTGAGCAAAGCTCGGTCATCCAGGTACTATTTATTAAAACAATCATTAATGTTCATCGATTTATTAATGAGTTAAATAAAATAGTATAAAAATACAAAATAATTACAAATACCTCTTAAAAAAGACAGGGAAACAGAAATATACAGAAAATTTAAATATAGTAATACAGAAAAATGGACGGACTGCAGATTCATGTCTGCTTTACCAATAAGTAATTTAAGTACAATTATAAAATACAATTTGGCCGCTAACAGTATCAGTCTCAAAATGATCGTTGTTACGGGTGGATCTCGGGCAGTATAGTACTACGTAACCTAAATATTGAAAAAATGGCTATTCCACTCTCAATTAAACCCATCTTGTTATTTCAATGCGGTCATCTTTACCTTTAGTGATTGCTGTAAAATCAATACAGGATGTTCCCTGTGACACGTATTTCCACGCTTTTAAATAAATACAACAGTGATACAAGCTTTGCGACGACGTTCTGTCATTTAATTGCTCGCGAGTACAGTATTCTCGTAATACGGCTGTCGCAGGGATACTACATTGCCCGAAATAGTGACCCTTAGTAAGCTACAAAACGCTCAGAATATGGTTTAAAACAAAGTGGAATAGATATTCTGAAGGTAGGAGTTGTAGGAGGCATATCATCTTCTAAAGCCGCTTCAATTGAAGTCACGAGACGGCGAAATGTTGAAGTAAAAAGTAATCTGTTCACCACAACTGTCGCAGATTGCATCCAACCTCGGATGTTAAGATTTTTTGCTAGAGGCGCTCTCCAGTGTTTGAGATTTTCAATAAGGTTTTACAAACATATATACTCCATACCAATTGACTTGTCTTATTTAGTAAACAATGTTATAACCTCAAAATGCATAATTTCTGGCTAAAACGGCCGTTATCTGATTAATAAAGCAACTAGAGACTTCGTTTTGCACACCTCTTATTTTACGTCTTGGATGATTTACTTTATGAAGGGAGCTTGAGGTTATAAGTGTTCACTAAATAAGACAAGTCTATTGGTACGGACCGCAAATACTTTGGCGACCCCTGAACCTGCCGGCCAGATCCGAGGCTGCATCCATCATACTAAGTATGAGGCAATGATAATATTATACACAACACAAAAAATAATACTACAGGTGTTAGATATTAATACAAATACAATAATCACAAGAGAATCGGAAGACATTGGTCATTTAACTATTATAGAAGACAGACATACGAGTATAGAAGACAATTATGAGCAGGGTTCGGAGTTTTTATAGCACGGTAAGACCAAGGAGTCAGTGCTGTCGAGTCGACATAATCATAAAAATTCAACTCTTACTCATATTCATACTTATTAGATTATTATTTGGCAAAATTAAATTTTATAATAAATAAGAATGATAACTTTCCTTTTTAATATGCGTTTATGAGATTAGTATTAAATAATAATGTACATGAAAATATTTTGTTTATAATTGTAAACTTTCATTACTTAGCTTGGCAGCTTTACTCAGGAACTCAGGGCGAATATAAAAGCATTTTCTAATTAAATATACAAATGAGTATGAGTAAGTGTTGAAATGTTAATGTCGACTCCACAGCTCTCATTAGTCTTACCGTGCTACGAAAACCCTGATTATGATACATCTTAATCATAATCCAATGGAAGTACAATATACAATACATTCTTACTTATAAATTGCGATATTTAAAAAAAAACCTAATTAGAATAATTAAATGGAATGTTAAAGTAAAAAATATACGTGTCTAAAATTATCTATCATGTAAATGCAACCCTTTAAATACTTAACTACACTACAGTTCATTGAAAAAGGGCCACTGTACGTACAGATTCACACGTTTTCATTGCCCTATAGTGTATTTTACAATCAATAAATACGTGATTTCTTATTATAAACGATAGAAAGTGCAGTTGTGGGCGGTTTAAAAAAATACATAGCTCGAAACTTATATTAAGAAACGGTAACTACCATTTTTCACGAAAATGAACTAACTATACGGTGGTATGTCAGACAAAACTCCAGGAGCAAGTGCAACCATATTTTTAAAGGGTGAGGATTTAAGCAAATTCGTTTACTGAATTTAAGGTATACAGCCTTGGCCAAAGCACCCATGCGTATTTCATATAAAATTCAAAATTTTAAATGTTAATTTATAGCTTTTATTATAGAAAGTTTTATAGCAATCGGAAAGATTAGTCATGTTTATTGACGTAAAGGGTAAATCCGTGAAAAAAATACAATTAATCATTTTATTGTAAATACAGACTTTTTCTTGTTTCAGTTTTCTCACGCAAATAGCTACTTAGAAACGATATCTACTAATGAATTGCACATGTTCAAACACTTTTTTATATTTTACCACCTTTGGCCAAGGCCGTATATTGGCGTATGAGGGCAGTATATAAATGTACGCACCTTCTGTAAGACAAGGGCGTAATCTCCCCTATAATCATATTATTATAGTACATTGTACCCTTGTCCTACCGAAGGTGCGGATGACAAATTATCAAGAGGCAATGATAAAGTCGCCGTTTCTTAAAGTTCTTAAGTATGTACACTTTTTTAACAACCCTTGTGCGTATAATACGTGTAAAATTCTAATTGATTACAGTCAAATATATAGGCGACGGTCACCTTGAAATTACTGGATAACATTTTACGACTATTAACCATTATTTTAATTAAATAAGGCAAAAATATGTTTTTTTATTACAGCTAAACATTTGGCATCGTAAATGCAATAATTATTAATTAATAGAACATTTTTCTTTTTTTATATGTTTTTACTTTAAAGACTTTAAAAGTTTAATTACACTAGTAGTCACAACTCGGTAAAAAAATAATGAAAAAATTAAAGCGCTGTTCGGGGGAAGTTGGAAATATGATCCAATTGTTATCAAAAATCTGCTAACTGTGGTGGATGCCGACTCACGTCAAATTTTTGCCCGACTATATTGCCACATTCCGTTACCTATCGAACTTCAGGTGATTTATCGACAACCGACTCATGATCGATCACAATAGATCAATTGATTAAATACCTAAATAAATTATAACCCAATACACAATCTTAACTAAATAGGTCCCAAAAAACTTAATTTATACGATAATTCCCAGATCTATAATACTAGGTAAATAGTAATAAAAATATTTTTTACTACGTGTTTACGTAGTGATGAATAACGTTGATAGTTATGAATTATGATAAATAAATTTTGTTTAACCCCCGACGCAAGCAGAGGGGTGTTTAAGGTGGGACAGAAACTTATGGTCCACATTTCGACAGGACTAGGGAGCAAACACGACCAGATCGCTTTGCGACTACATCTTGCTCTGATTACATACCTTTGTGCCTAGATCGCTATACGACCAGATCGCTTTGCGACCAAATCTCAAAAAGTCTGAGTCACTAATATACCACTTTGTTTTTTCCATCTTATGTCTGTCTTAGCAATGTTTACGGCTTATTCCTGGGCAATTTGCCTTTCGGGCATTTGAAGTTACCCAACAAACCTGATCTACGTAGTAATGCAAACAAAGTGGTCGACATGTAGAACCAGATAGTCGTATTGGCTATCCAGTCCACGGGATGTGGACGTAAAGTTTCTATACCTTATAGGTTTAACGTGTGTTTGTCTGTGGAATCGTAGCTCCTAAGCGGATGGACCGATTGGAACGCGATTTTTTAAATAGAAACCTACCTGGGTAAGTTACCCGTCCTGAAAGTAGGGGTGGAAATAAATTCGGGGGTTTAATTATTCAATAGTTAATAATCAAACATGAAATAATAGTCACCGATAGGCTGAAAATCGTCACCTATGATGTTCCAGTGAGTGAAAGGGACAGCGCTATAGCAGTTACATATATCCATGCCTTTTACATCCTGGAACTTACCAACTCATAATATCGCCTCAGAACTGGGTTTTTTTTAATAAAAGAATTTTGAACTGATAGAATAATGTTCAAGTGAAAATGTTAAATGAAAATCTACTTATATTATTGTTAAAATCGCCTATTACCAAGTTAATATTACAAAGATATACAACTGTTTTAAATTCTGTACTTTTTAGCAAGCATGTGGTGTGTAATGGAAGACTATAAGCAAACATGTAGAGAATAATCATGAACTAAACTAATTTTACATTTAACAGCAAAGTACAACTGGAATGCACCTTTGCATGTAGTCGTTTAACAACAATAAATCAGCAATAAATACAATCGATGCACTTGATTCATTATCAATATTGCAAAATGCGCATGACCTTAAGTATTTTAAGCTGTCAATGCTCGAAATAGCTGTCAACGTTCTCCCTTATAACTGGGTTCCTAAGAACTGCCACGAATGGATCAAATCGGTCTAAAGTCTTTAGGAGTTCGGGCAAATTCGGTTAGACTCGCATAAAAACGTATTAGAGCGAGTTAGAGAAGTACAGCACCTGAGAACTTTTCGATAGCTGTTTGATGTTGTTTTTAGGTTGAAAATCGAATCGAATCAAAGAGAGCACGCAGTACTCACACAATCTGATGCTGTCGCGATAAGACTCCTTTTGTTTACTTCTACTCGTAACCATATTTTAAATATTGTATCCTGTATTTGTCGATATACATATTATGTATATCGGAAGTCGATAGACGAGAAGACCCTATGACAGCTCAAAAATGCTACGAGAATTCCAGGCTCTGTTTCAGTTGGCAAGATAGGTAGGTATGTTTATTACACAAGAAGTTGAGTGTTAAGGGCGCGTCCATTAATTACTTAAGGCGTTTTTGGCGATTTTCGACGTGAGATTTGGCACCACCCCCTCCCCAATCCTCAATCTCACGTGAGTTTTTCGAAAGTGTGTTTCTAGTGTAAATGCGTTGGATTTATGTATGCTGCAAATGTTGTGCAAAATGTTTTACTCATTCCAACTTTTTCGCAATTTTAAAAAATAGGATGACTCCACCAACCCGCCCCCCTTCCCGCACCCCTCTGGACACCTCACGTTATTAATGGACGCCCCCTAAAGGGTAAGGTTGTTCGAGTAAACGTTATGAATTCGTACGATCACTAAACCAAACGAGTAACTGCCAAAAGACGTGCAACTTATTGCATGCAAAACGTAAGCTGATGCTTCTTCGAAAAAAAACAGTCCGCTAACGCGCTGAATTAAAGCGCGCGCGATTAAAGCGTATCCATAAAATGATTTCAAGCAAAACACAAACATTTATTGCAGCGTTTTTGGTGCAGCATTTAAATAGCTTAACGACGACTAGGTAACAGCATCTTCTAATGCGTTATTTTACGCATCGAAACAGAACAGTGCAAGAGGTCTTAATAGTACATTACTTAACAAGGGCTGTAAAAGAAAGAAAGCCCGAAATCGCAGGTATTTGAGACCCGAGCCGTAGGCGAGGGTTGTAAATATGCGATAGAGGGCTTTCTTTTTTACTGCCCGTGATGAGTACACAATTTTACGTCTTCACCTGGCCACAATGCGAGTTTTACCGTGCGCGCAGCGTGCGATAAAACTCACATTATGGCCAGGTGTTACGTAAAAAGTATTTCGGGTTCGGGTATTCTGTTAGACTAGCATAAAGCGTACCAGAGTGAGTGGAAGAGAGCAACACTTGAAGATTTTTTATGCAATAATGCAGTGTAAGCTAATTCAAACTACCTATGTTCAAGTGATTAACGTTTTATTGGTCTTATTGAGACTCTTTGAATAGTATAAAAAACACCGTTCTGCGTCTGTTTGGTCTATTACTTCTAAACTACGCAACACATCCACGAGGTTTTGACTAAAATTTAGAGATTTTCTTCTGGAAGGTTGTATGTACCGAAACAAAAGAAGAAAATAAGAAGTGTTTTTTAAAACGTTGCCAACGTGTCAGATTTATTCTAACATTTTACCTCCCACCATACCTCGTATTCCATGCTAACCACCCCACCGTTTACTCCGAATTGTCCTTCTTATTCCTCCTGTGCCGCCTGTGCTTACTGTTGGATAGTATCTCGTAGGCCTGCTGGATGTCCATGAAACGTTCTTGGGCCGACCGCCTGAGATGAACGTCCTTCACTTTGTCTGGATGGTTTTCCCGCGAGAGGCGACGCCAGGTTGATGTTATCTCTTGCTGGCTGGCATCAGGACCGAGACCGAGGACCTTGGGAACAAATATTAATTGAGGATATACTCTTAGAGGAACATGCGTCAAAATGGGCGTAGAACCAACAGAGGTTAATGGTAATATGTCATAAAACAAGGCTTTGTATGTAGTTTCATTTTCTGTTACGGGCACCAAGCTGAATGCCATTGCGAACACATTTTAATTGCAAGGGGAAAAGGGGTTACACATGAAATACACCTCATTATTATTACTGTTGCTTACCCCACATTTACAACATTTTTTTCTGCAACAGTAAATTAACTTGGTATGTACCTACCCAAAATAGAAAAGAAAGTCCTCAAATAGTCAAATATCGCTCAGTTTGGTTGGTTCTATCTAGGCCCAGACCTAAAAGATTGCCTGTGGTCCTTTAGCACAATCAGTTTCAGATTATCCACATGGGCAATGTTGGTATCTGCTAATGTTGCTTATGAAATCTTATGATCGGTTTACGAAAAAATAGGTCCAAGGAAAAACGAGCAGCTTTCTTCGAAAAAAAAAACGAAATTTAATGGTGTATCGTTCTATCACACGAAATAAAAGTAAGACCGCTAATGTTACCAGCTATAAATAGCACTATACTGTAAACCTGTCTATACTGACCTGGCCACTGCTACGCGCAGTGGCAGGCGGCAGAAAAAAAGCACAGAAATGCATTTGTTTGTCGCTGTTCGTCGATGCAAACTCGTGGCCAGGCCACACTCGTGGGCATGATCCGTATCAAATGTATGTAGATACTCCTACAGTGGAGAGCTCCTCAAAGGCTGTATTATGAAGTGTCAAGCCAGGACAGGAGATACGTAACTGGCAGTAACTAATGTTATTGTACAAGTAGTTTGAAGACCACCTACCTTGTACGCGTTCTGTTCTCCATGGGGGTCTGACAGCTCTATGATCTGCTTCCACACTTCGTACCAGCCATGGTGTTGAGCGTATTGGTACGTCTCGTGGAGACATTGTTTTACGTCCAGCCACCTAAAAATGACCGATTACCAATTAATTACATTAGTGCATAGACCGGGAAGAAAGACGTTCCAGGACCAGTATGAGTTAGAGCGAATGAGACGCAGTTAAAGTAATGCTATTTAACGTCCAGCAACCGCCCTTCCAGAGGCTTCCGAGGCTTGTATAGCTCTTTTTTTCCAACATTACGAGAAAATTCACCACAATTGTTAGTATATTTAAGCACCGTCCCAAGATTGCCATAAAAAAAACATTAATATTTAACGGCATTACTCATAATGTATTTTAGATCCGAAATAGGTACGACGTAGTATGTTAATGACATATACCATTAACTTCTCGTGCTGTTTTTGCAGAAAATAATAATTATTAATTTTAAACATACGCATAGATGTTGGTTTGTGAGACTGAATATATCAGATATGCATTAACGAAAGATTTTACAACAAACCACTTTTTTAATGACCGTCATATATCAAGGCACCGTTGCTTGCTCGTAGTGGTCTGTGACACTGAATATATTCAACGTATTGAAGAGAAATATTAAAATGCCATTATTATAGCTCAATATAAACTACCTATCAATTGCGTTATCAATGGGTTCTACCGTGGTACGCGAATAATGTCCATTACTGCAGTATTGCCGTAACTTTCACGAGTTATCGAAGATGTAAACAGTACGTTAATTTAACAATAACATCGCTAATCAGTGCCATAACAGCCACCGTTATCGAAAGTTTTAAATGAGTTTATGATTAAAAGTTGTATTGAGCCTTTCATGCCTATTATAAAGAGTTTTACGATAATTAAAGAAATAAAAACCCGACTACTGGTGTTATTCTGGCGCAGACGATGGGGGCAGGGGGGGATAATATTATTAGGCTCGCAATAATAATACCATAGCTAATATTATTGATATACTACCTTAAGAATAAAGGCCAACTTCCAAGCAAGTGTGTTGATATGTTGTTTTTTTTTTTTCCTCTTTATTTATTTAGAAGCTTTGTTCAACCTTGAACATGTCAGCTCCAGCTGGCCTAAATATGATATGTTGATAATGAACATTATATTATTAATTCTTACCCATCTTTCTTGATACGTTAAAATAAAGTAGTTCTTATTAATGCTTACCAAGGACTTGTGAAGAAGTGATGCAGCGCTTCATATATCGGGACTTCATCACCTTCGCTGTCAGTGATGGTTCCATGGAAGTAGAGATAGCCGGCCCAGAGGGAGAGGAACAGGGTTGCAGCAGTTCCCAATATCAGGAGCCGTCTGTCGAAAATATTGTAAATTAATTACATTATAGATATCGGATAAAAGGAACAGCCTACTAGCTGTTTATCGCTATTCCCTTGGGGTTGTTTAATATTCCTGGATATTAAGTATAATATGTAGTACCCAATGTCCTTCCTGGGTCATTATTCGAGCGTTTCAACCGCCTCCCGCGTTTCAACCGCCGTCTCACTTTTGTGGACATATTTTTGAAGAATTGGGCGTATATTTTGATGCCGTTTTTGGATATGTAACTTAGATACCTAACCAGAAACGAAATCGAAATCTGCAGCCACTTCTACAAAAACGTGACCAACAAACGCTCAAATAATGAACCTCCTCTGGGATCAAACTAGCTTTATATCAAATAACGTCGAAATTGGTTGAACGATTAAGACGTGACAATATAACAAAGTTACTTTCACATTTATAGTATTAGTATGGAAGTATGGATGACACTAAGTTGTTCGTGCCCATTTATTAAAATCGAACGTTCTCCATGCTAAAAATCAACTTACTTGAAGAAGTTCCTCCTAACCCTCGGCGTGCGGCGCCACTCCTTCGAGAAGGAATCAAACGCTAGAGCGGCCGCTAACACCACGAGAGAGAACCAAACAGTCTCATCGTATATGTAGTAGCGTAGCGGATAAGTAACGTACGCGGCTAGCAACGGCCACTTTAGCCCGCCGCGCTCTCGGCCGACATTGCCGACGCACCACACACCTGTGTAAACGCGGGGAATCAGTTATGTAGTTAATTTGACTATACACTCAAGGACACATAACAGACTAACTTCTTAATCAGAGAATTAATAAGATTTCTTTTGCAATGACTAGCATAGAATCATTCTATTGTAATTTTAAGACTGCGGTCACCTAAACGCAAATGTCTAAAAAAAACATCAAAGCATTGGGCCCGGAGGCATGGAGGCTTTTTCCATTCATGCCTCAGGTTATCATATTAACCTCGTATGGTGTTTCTTTTGTTAAAAAAAGGTAATCCGAGATTATAGTCTCATATGTCCATTCACAATAGCTGCCATGAATGGAATGAAGCAATTTTTATGGTATCCTGCCTTTTGACCAAATCATAATTTGACAACTAACATTTTACAATCTTTAATTTTGCAAAAACGTGTTAGGTACATTTTTCACTTGCCGGACGTCTTGGAACCATCACTACATAGTATAAAACAAAGTCGCTTCCCGCTTTCTTTAAAACTACGCAACGGATTTTGATGCGGTTTTTTTTAGTAGATAGAGTGATTCAAGAGGAAGGTTTTTATGTATAATAAATTTTGTTTTATGTACGTGTGTTATAGAAAACTCAAAAAAACCGAAGCGAAGCGAGGGCGGGTCGCTAGTCACTTCACTACATAGTATAAAACAAAGTCGCTTCGCGCTGTCTGTCCCTATGTATGCTTAAATCTTAAAAATTACGCAACGGATTTTGATGCGGTTTTTTTTAATAGATAGAACGATTCAAGAGAAATATTTTTATGTATAATAAATTCTGTTTGATGTACGGGTGCTACAGAAAACTCACATAAACCGAAGCGAAGCGAGGGCGGGTCGCTAGTAATTTATAAAATTATAATAAATAAATTAGGCGATGGGCTTGCAACCTGTCACTAATATACACATGATATACATCTTAGCCTGTATGTGCAAAATGTGGTTACAGAATTAACAACTGGCTGTTAAAGTTGTTGGTAATTCTGTAGCTCTGCCTACCCCACTCTGGGATGAAGGCGTGACGGTATGTATGTATGTATGTATGTAATTAATTAACGAATATCGCGACGGTTTAAAGACGTTTCTAATGTGACAACGTTAAAGCCTGACAAAGGTGATTAGAATATTACGTATTTTATCTAACTGCCCAGTAGAAATCAAAGTTATTGAAATCAATTATGATTTTTTGTTTTTCAGATGTGATGATATTTTGTTTAAGAGTAGGTAATTTATTGATAATTGGGTTAAAATACATGTATTAGATATTTTGATGTTTTGTGTATGAATAAAGAAATAATATTATCATAAGGAAGTCTCTGCAGTACGGTACTGGCTATGTTCTTAAAATTATAGACGTTTATCCGGACCTTGTTTGTATCCTTTCCTCACAGAGATGAAGAATTATTCTAAATTTGTAGTTATGTTTTTAAAAATTTTGCTACTGGTCATTTACTGGTCCTGGATAATAAATGCAAAATTTCTTAATTTCAAAATCATCACCACCAAAATCTTGGAATATAATAATAAGATTTTTACTCACCAAGACTAGCAGCAAGTGGTATGAGGAAGTTGAGGTATTTCAGGTTAATGCCCCAGAACTCATCAGGCGGTACTGCATGCATCATGACCTGGCCCCAGGAGTAGCCAACAAACAGCATTCCCATGAACCGGTTCATCGAGAATGGTGGCTGAAAATTAAATGACTAAGACTTAAAGAGGCAATCAATGCAAAGATAGCGTAACCCTAGATATAAATATAAGGCATCCGTAAAACAGTGGTTTGCCACTCTTTCTTATACTGAAACGGAGGAAATTCTGCGTGTCTGTACTTAAGGGCTTCTTATACAAGTATATAAATGGTATATCTTCTTGCTCGCACACATACACACACACGCTCATAAACACACACACACTTACACACTCTCTCCGCACACACACAATATAAGGCAGTCAACCAGTGTTATTAAAACCTTTACATTATAAAAAAGTCTTTGAAATAATTTGTTAGAATTGTATTATAGCTACTTTGTTTCATGTTACTTTACATGTCCGTGTGATTGTGATTTCTCTGTGTAATTCAACCGACTCCATGGGCTTCAAGGTACAGGCTCAGCCTAGTTTGAAATCCACCGGATACTGCTCTATTTATAAAAAATATTCTATTCTTATTCTTAAGTATAAAAAAGACTGCCTGACACTTTTACACGATTGTTAAGGATATTATGACATAGTGACAATTCTGTGTATGTTGTATAGGTTATGGCCGCACTCAGTCACTTAATGGCTATTAAGTCATTAATTAGTGATGATATTGTTACTCAAGTGTGAAATAATAATGAGTTAATTGTGTCTAAAATATCTGAGTATTGTGGTTCTGTAGACCTAGAACTATTATGCAAGTAAAAAAAAATTACCTGCTTTAGACCATTTTAGAATCTGTATTATGTATATTAATGTCAAAATGTTTAAGGTCTGAATTTAATTGTGTGCATTTGATACACAACTATTGTCAAACTGATAAATTTTATTCTGCTTGGAATTATATTATGCATACTTCCATAATTGAATGAAAAAGACATAAATATATCAATTATCTCCTTGAAACTAAGGACTTGATTATTTCAAGTCAAAAGTAGTGTAAGGAAATAAGGCTTTATCCTAAAAAATTAAACTACTACATATATAATAATTATAATAATAGGTAGTTAAATGGTTTTTTTTTCTATTTATTTAATTCTATATCTAAATGAAGAAATGCCTGTTGTTTTACAAGTGGGTGTTTTTTACAGACTAAACATGTGAAGCTGGGATGTGGATAGATACCTATTCATGAAGAACCAAAAAGTAGTTCTTATAAGGAATTATGTTATGTTGAATTCCCAGCAATAATTAAAATCTGACACAAGTGAGTTCATTTATTATTTTTTGACTCCAATGCAATGTACCTGTTCTTTGTCAAATATACAGTTTATGTTAAAGTAAATAACTAGGTAGGTAATGTGAATATTTGCAATATCATGGTCAACTGACTGTCTTAAATTATTAGGCCCCATAGTCCTTCAATTTAAATGGTTGATAAGATAAATGAAACAGTATAATAAATAAATTTCTGAATTAAATGTGGCTTCTCAGTTTTTATTTTCTAATAATTTCTCGCCCTTGTGTTTTCTAGTCGGTAGACAAAAATCCGGTATAAAGTGTAATTAGTAGGTAGACAAAAATCCGGTATGAAGTGTAATGACCGTGAAAAGTAGGCCACTTATCTACTTATTAACATAACAACAGTAAAGTCGCCTTACCTTCCTGTACTTGATCATTCTACCGACCAGCTCCTCCATGTACTTCGGGTCCTCGTTAGCATCGCGCACGTAGCGTGGGATCCGAAATATCTCACCAAGCCACCCGATCCCGAACCCCCCAAGCGTGGTCCACCAAACGAAGGCATGCCGGTCCCGTCGCAAATAGAAATGATGGACTCCGAATATACCCCCGAATATCCAAAGCAAGTACGCCACGAGTACGGACTTCTTGCCAGGAATACTGTCCCCCTTTATAACCATTTTTAATTAAAAATGTGCCGAACAGTGTCCAATTACACTACGTGAACCAAATAGTTCTAAGGCGATTTATAATTCGATGATGGTTAGGTGATGTCGCAGAATTTTACACTAAGAATTTTGCATGTTTTTGTACGATTTTAAGCACTGAAATGTATTTTCAGCAGTTTTAAAAGTTTGATGACATGAAATTTGATGACATGACGTGACATTGGTGACATTACAAAAAATATGAGTGTTGCCTGCTGGTCTTACTTAAGCCCTCTACGCATTATCTTTCCGTGCTGGGCGTCCGGCACGATGCACGACGCAAAAGAATAATGCGTAGGCTTGCTGGACGTCAATAATATTTATTACTACCCTGATGGACTTGCACGACCGAATTGGGGTGTATATACTGCTTTATAGCGCCCCTGGTTGGGATAACATTCCAACCAAATTCCTGAAGCACGACAGTTGCATCTTGGCCCCTCTAATTAGCCACCTTACAAACCTATGTTTTACGAGGGGAGTATTCCCGTCCCCACTAAAACAGTCCATCGTGACACCGGTACATAAGGGTGGAGAGAGAGATGACGTAAGCAATTACCGGCCTATCTCTGTGTTGACTGCCATCTCCAAAGTTGTAGAAAAAATAATAAACAATAGACTCATTGCTTACCTTAATAAATTTAAAATACTATCAGACAACCAATTTGGCTTTCGGCAGTCCAGATCCACTGAAGATGCTATACTATCCTTAACAACATTAATAACTAACAAAATAGATAAAAGTAGAAAACGCCTCGCTATATTCCTGGACTTAAAAAAGGCTTTCGACACAGTCTCTCTCTCCACTCTCACCCAAAAGATGGAACGAGTCGGTATACGGGGTTTACCTCTACGCTTGCTGGGTGACTACTTACAGGGGCGAACGCAAAGGGTGAAAATAGGAGACTTCATAAGCAACGAATCGGGTATAACTTATGGTGGCCCCCAGGGTAGTGTGCTAGGGCCCACGTTGTTTCTTATCTATATCAATGACTTGACGAATCTCAAATTACAACGTGGGCACATCGGCTCTTATGCTGACGACACGGCCATAGTGTTTGATGGAGAGTCCTGGGAGTCGGTGTTCAGAAACGCAGAATCTGGCCTTCGTAGAGTGACTACATGGCTTAGAACTAATCTTCTTACACTGAATACCAGCAAAACCAATTACATATGTTTCACTAAGTATGACAGTACGCAACCAAATGTTAACTTGAAACTAAAAATACATACTTGTAACCAACAGGACCCTACCCCCTGTAAATGTACTGAACTTGCAAAGGTTAAATTTATTAAATACTTAGGTGTATTCCTAGACCAACGCCTATCATGGCACATGCAAATTGAAAACGTTAACAATAGGATAAGGAAACTTAATTGGATTTTTAAGATATTTAGATATATTGCCACTAAGGACCTGTTAAATCAACTGTACATAACATTAGCACAACCTGTCATGAGCTACTGTATTACTGTCTGGGGCGGTGCTGCCAAAACAAAATTTTTGGAGGTTGAGATAGGGCAACGATGTTTGCTCAAGGTGATGTACTCAAAACCATACAGATTTCCTACAAAAGAACTTTATGAAATAAGCGACCAATTAACTATGAGGAAACTGTATGTTTTGAGTGCAACGCTCAGGCTACATAAAACTCTAGATTTCAGCCCTGTACTAGATACACGTCGACGTAAAAAAAATGTGGCCTCCCAATCAACCTGTAAATCCATGTTTGCCAAAAGACAGTACAAAGCGCAATCAGCGTATATCTATAATAATGTAAATAGAATAGTCAATATCCATCCTTTACTATTGTACAAGTGTAAGATCGAACTCACTAAATGGCTAAAACATCAAACTTATGATACTACGGAGTTATTATTGTACCGCACTAATTATTAACTATTCCTAAAACATGGCACATCACATACCTACCCACATGCTCATGCATACGCACACCCACACACACACACACACACACACACACACACACACACACACACACACACACACACACACACACACACACACACACACACACACACACACACACACACACACACACACACACACACACACACACACACACACCACACACACATTATTAACTAAGTTTCTAATGTATTAGATCTAAGTACCTAAATGTCTAGTACATAATTAACCACATTTCCTAATATTATATACGGAAGAGCGGGTCATCCTGACACAGGTTCTCACCTAAAAGGAAGTCCCAACCACTAATTTGTATTTGTAATTCTTAAGAAGGAAATAAACTATTTTTCATTTTTCATTTTCATTTTTTTTTCATTTACGGTTTTTCTCTTAAATTGTACAGAATTTTAGAATATGTGTGATAAAAAACATATTATACATACACATATTCTTGAAGCCGGTGTAGGAGCCATAATTTCTGTACTTTCATTTGAAAGGCCGGCAACGCATCTGTGACTCCTCTGGTGCTGCAGGTGTCTATGGCTGACGGTAATCCCTTACCAGGCTAGGCGACCCGTCTGCTCGTTTGCCTCCTATATCAAAGTAAGAATCTGTGGTCAGTGGACAGCATGATGGATACTTTGCAAGATAGTGCGTACTGCATCATGGGGCTAGACGGTCGTGCGCTGCTGTACCACAAGAAGGATAATGCGTAGAGGGCTTTAAAGCCAGCACTCATTCGTAATTTACACTATAAATTATAACACTATCTGAATAGAACGTTTCACGATTTAACCGAAAACCCACACAATAATATTTAGAATGCAATTACTCAGCGCTTTAAATAATAATCTGATCATATTAATTAGGTCTAGGTTTTTTAATCGATGAGCGAAATATTAGATAGATAACATCCGTGTGTTCGTATTTAAAACTGAAACAGTGCTAACATAAAGGCATTTGAAAATTTAAATAATTTCAAGAATATAATTTTCAGTTCCACGTTCTCATGTCTTTTTTAACCAAATTGCTATTTAGAATTTTCAAAGCGGATCACACCCGGAAGTTAACAACGTCAATCGTTAAAAAAACTTTTTTTTTCGTGTAGTAAAAATACGTCAGTCAGTCAAACAAATGGTGTGAACGTACAATCTCTTCTTCCAATCTTTTTCCACTATATATTTACTCAGTACCATACGGCTACGATTTAAACGACCAAAGAAATGCCTTGTATAATAATTTACTAAAGTCAACATCGATCGCGTCATCTGGACGTCTCATACTCAAATCACTTGTCTAACATGTTTTCGCGTAAAATTCACTGAACGTCCTTGTGTGGGGTAAACGTAATTTGTCTCGGGTTGTCTTCAGGACGACGCAATCATGAATTTCGAGGATAGTGTGAGTAGTGGCTATGTCACGGCGGAGACGATATATGGGACGCATGAAGACTCGCACGTCGTGATGTCTGAGAAGGTCCAGACTCTGGCGGGGAGTATATACCAGGAGTTTGAGCGTATGATTGCGAGGTACGACGAAGATGTGGTGAAATCCTTGATGCCTCTTCTGGTCAACGTCTTAGAATGCTTGGACTCCGCGTACCAGACCAATCAGGAGCACGAGGTGGAACTGGAACTGCTAAGAGAGGACAACGAACAGCTCGTTACCCAGTACGAGCGCGAAAAGGCGGCCAGGAAGCACTCGGAACAGAAGGTAATCACATCACACAAAACCTTGGTAGCTTTACTGCAATCCTTTGTTTCTGCTAGCAAGGTTACCAGTTTCTTGTTAGTCTGCTATGCAACTTTGACTTTATCTGTTGTTTATGTTTTGGCAAATTTAATCATCAGTGTTTTTGTTTAAATGACATGTGCAACCCATTTTGTTATCTAAGGGGAAAGGTAAACGAGCTACTTATTTATAATTAAATGAGTTGCATTAATTTAGATCGGTTTCCTTTGTCCTCCTTGCTATTGGCATATAAATCATTTGGCAGACGGTTGTTATTAATGTTTTTGTTTACACTGATGTGTACTTACATCATGATTGATAACAAATTAGATCATGATACTTGCCCAATCCTGTAATTTAGTGAATTATACAATTAATTATTGCATGCTACACAATTCCGTTGCAAAATAATTTATGCCTGCTAATCTGCTTGGTAAGTGTAGTATTTCAAGGAGATTTAGCTATGAAATACATGTATAGTTTTGTGTGCGAGGAAAATATAATATTTTACCTGTTATAAAAAAAATGCGAAGTGTTGTGTTGTGTTAAGTGTCACAATTATAAACATAATTATTGATCAAGTAAGTTGATTTGTGTGTAAAAGGTGATCTTAAGTAGGTGTATCCAATTTATTATTAAGTACCATACATTCATACATTCTTCATCCCTATGCTAAAGTGGATAGAAAGGTGGATATTTGGGGTGCAGAAGAAATATATGACATGCAAGTCTTAGTAGAGGATTAAAGTGTCATTGATTCATTCATGTATATACAGATCATCGTTGCTTGCCTTTGATGTTTCTGAGAGACGCTTAATTGTAATATTTTTTATATGAGTGGGAGCAGGGAGGCAATGTGCATGCGGATTACCTAATGGGAAGTAATCATCACCCATGAACAGATATTGAAAGTCATGTCCTTGGTGACTGTAAAAACCAAGACATACCATACCAGTACTTTTTTTTTGAAGAGTAATATGCAAATTTAGTAAAACATGTATAAGTAGTTTTATTAATGTAATAGTAATATCTATTAACATAACTTGATTTAGTTAAAATTTAACCTTTTAGTCACCACTTAAAGGCCATGTCGGTTATGTCAAATGTTGTTTATTTACATAAAGTTAATGTATCAGTATGGTTATCATATTCTAATTAGAATCTTTTTGTATCCCTTGGCAATGTATTATTTCCCGGTTTTGTACAATTTAAATAACATTGTACCATATTATTATGCAGAATACCTTTTTGTTTAATACATTGACACCTGACCAATAACCTGCCTATTTGCCTGCGTGGACAATAAAAAAAGTTATACAACTGTCCCCAAATAAAGTTTACTTACAGATCCAACCAAACCCGCACTATTACTGATTTGCTAATGCCCTTTGAATTTGTTGTACTCAAGATGAGTATAAGTATCAGACTTGAGTTGGCTTTCTGTGTACACTGTGCTTGAGTGTCATATCAAACGCTTTGTTCTACTGTGAAATACTTATTGTATTCCCCATCTCACTATGGGGAGGTTGTCAGGTAGCCTAAATACTCGTACTTCATGAAAGATTACCAGCAGTGTGATGGGGTCAAAAAATACTTACATAGTTATTATGGCTGACCCCGGGGTGTCAATAAGTTCACCACACAACAAGAATAAGTAACTAATCGAGTCCTTTCTCTTAACGTAACTTATCACGAAACGGAAACGAGTCCGTGGGTCAAGTGGTATAAGTACACACGACTCGCACAGTCGAGTCACGGGAGAACGCGCGTCCCGTCTCAACCACAGCCCGAATAGTAATGCCCACCCGGCATCCAAGCCAAAACTTAGAACAAAGAACTATATCAAATAACATTAAATACCAAGACCCACGGCCATGTTCGACAGTGTTTTCTTAGAATGCTACACTGTCCCGTTTCACCAAACAAAGACTTCCTCTGTGATAAACCACAAATCATACAGCTAATGCTGTTAATGTAAACATGAGAGCCCAGCCCAGTCAATGTGAGATTGTAACTCTCTCGCACCGAAATATATTTGTAACATGGTGGTGAATGTGACGACAGTAAAAAGTGAGATTTGCATTTCCCTAAAGCAGGTCTCATATATTTCATATTTTACTTAATTATGGTTTTTGATTCCGCTATTACACTAAAGGTCAACACACACTTATCCGAGCTGAACGCATCAAGAACGAAACGAATTTTAGAATTTGGTCATTAAGTATTTGGGAGTTTGTTCTGAATCACTTTCATATGGTCACATTTTTGTAGAAGTGGCTGCATATTTCGATTTCGTTTATGGCTAGGTATCTAAGTTTACCGGATATCTAACAAATATTCAAAAACGCCATCGAAATATACACCGGATTCTTCAAAAAAATATGTCCACAAAAGTGAGGCGGTTGAAACGTTTGAATAATGACCCAATTCTGTATGTGAAATCTTATGAAACCTCGCACTTTGCCTGCGTCGAATCGTCCGAATCTGGAAGAACCGCAAGTGTGTGAGGGTTCACAAGATTTCATATTCAGAATTCTGAAATTCGTTTCGTTCGACTCGTTCGACGCGTTCGCCTCAGATAACTGTGTTCACCTTTAGAATGCATCCATAAATTCATCTGTAACTGTGTGCCTTACTCAACTCATAAATGTAAAGGTGTTTTGTTTGTTTGTTCTATCTTTACAGCCTTAACCCCTCGTATGCGGAAGGTCAAAAAAGTACCAAGATCTCTTCTGATTACGATATAGTCCATAAAATTAAGCTAAAAAAAAAATACAAAATACAAACCAAATTTTGAGCACGGATCCGTGCCTAAGCATACGAAGGGTTAACCGATCTATGGACAATTTGGTACCAAACTTGGTCCTTTCATTCTAGAAAATCAAACAGATTAAGACGGAATAGTCATTAAGAACTTTATCTCAGATAAAGCCATAAATTATTATTATTGATCTAACTCTAGTCTAGTCTAATTTAGAATATTTTTAAGTCAAAGTCAAAAGAAACAAACAAAGCGTTCCATTATAAAAAAATAATTGATATGGAACCTCGTTGGTGCCATTACCTTTTTGGATTAACTTGTATCGTAATGGTAAAAAATAGTAATTTATGCAATAGTTGTATAAGAGAGGTCAAAAAATATGAGTGGCGTGTGTTACGATGTGAGCCGAAGGCGAGCATCGTAAAGGTAAGCGCCACGAGTGTTTTTTGACTTAGTTATACACCGTTGCATACAATACTTTTTCTACGACTAGGTTTCAAATGAAATGCAAAACTAAGCGAAAAAACTTACAAACGAACGAACGAAGTAAAGAACAACAAACGAGCGGGAAACAAGAAAATGACAAAATATGTGTCTATGGTTTACTTTGTTTTTAAATTGACGGAATGGAAAATAGAATTATTTACAATTCCAAAACATTTTAATTTGACCAATCAGAATACTTCACCAAATTAAATCCACCAATCACAATACACATCGACTGTCAAACGGAACGATAGGTTCTTTTAGGTACGTGTTTCTCTTTAACTAATTTAAATCTTTAAAAAAAACTTTGTATTTCGTATCCACGAACCAGAATACCTACAGCTATTTTAAAATCGACCAATCAGGTAACTGAAATCATTTCTCAAAACATTAGGTGATTTATAGTCCCTATTTCACAATCGTTAAAATATCGATTGTGCAACGCTAAGCTTTGGCAGCTGGCCGTATCGTTTTATCTCAAAAACGCACAAGTGCTGTTTTGGGGCATAGACAAGATAGACTTTTCTCTGGATTATTCTGCGGACATATTATGTATGTTCTTATAATAGTGTTCGTGACTATATAAATGACAGATAAAAGTACAGGAGTAGGAAAAATACATTATAACATTATGTTGTTACCGTCTCACTGACCATATTAACTGCGTTTTTACTTGTATTGCAATCGTATTGTTTGCGATTCGGCCGCCAAAACAAACTATCCGCGAACTAGATATTGGATCGAGTAATTGCTCATAGAGACTGACTGAGTCACAAGCGATAAAAACGAGTCGCGCTGTACAATAACTTTGAAAGCATCCCATGAAACACGTAGCGAGTGCGTTATAGAGTACCGTACAAATTACGGAACCCTAAGTTTAATGGCAACTCAAATTTCGTGCTAATGGTTTTATAAAAGTCCGTTAGTGAGATCAAATTCAAATTCAAAATTTAAAAAAAAACTACTTCAAATTCAAAATGCGATTACGCCTCCTAAAAATGTACTCCGATTTTGTCGATTTTTGTATATGTTGCAGATATTATTAAAACTAGGTCTGTACGTTTACCTTTGCTAGAAAATATTATGAAACAAATAAAACTATAAAACGAAATAAAATCTATATTTTCATTACGACTAAGTACATTTTCAAAATCGCGGTAATCGGACTTGATATAGGGGATGAGAAATGTTATCGCGCGGAGCTAAATTTGTATTTCTTTTTTTGACAGCCACGCGATTTAAACGTCCCTTCAAAGGTTTCATACATTAGAATTCTGCTGCGTCAGAATACCATATTCTCGGAACCTCAAGTGTAATTGCAACACCTACTTGTTCACAAACAAATGTCCCTTCGAAGGCTTCTTGGACCTGGTTATTAAAAAGATAAATGTGATCAAATAATCTTACAACATTTCGTGTTGAATATTTTTAATACCACATTCTAATTGTGCAATAGCGTTATGCAATATTGATCTGTGGTAGGCCAATTAGAACAGCATTTATATTCATATATGCTCAGCCAGTTAGCTTGGCCCCTCGCTTAATACAAGATACTTCCGATTCTGGTATCGGTGGTAAATGGCCGGTGTAAAGCGTTATGCGCATCTTAAAATTTGCTGCGTTTTAATCGAATCCGATTCGAAGACAATAGGCATTGTGAGACGTTATTATTATTTTTATATTAAGTACTATACAATTAACCGCGTACGTAACCTTATATTGTTTTATTGGACAATAATAATTATAGTAGCAACCAAAATGACAAAAATAATAATAATTTAATAAGGTTAGGTTTTTTATTAAGTTTATTTATTGTATTAGTATTGTTATTTTACTTTTATATTTTAATACTTATTGTAAAAAACCTAATTTACAGAAAATTAAATAAATAACTGAATAATAATAACCACCGCTGCCACGCTTGCGGCCTGCGGCGCATCCTGCTCCGCGCACGGCTCCCGCTTCCGGTGGTTTAGTGCGCTGCATGCATGCAATTAACTTCACTGCGTACCGTGATCGAATGCCACTCCTGTTTCAGACCCTTGAACCGGCCATTACCGCTACCGGTCACAGTCTTTGGGTATTGTAGACGGCGATGTCAAGCAGTCAGTGCAGGAGCGCTTCTTCTGCCGCTTTACAAAAGTTTTTAACGGTTTTTTGTCGAGTGGCAATAAGGTGCGCGCCTTCAATGGCTGGGTGATGCCGCTGGTCACATACTCCTTTAGCATACTAAGGTGGACTCAGACTGAGCTGGATGCCCTGGATAGTAGGGTCCGTGTACACTTTAAATCACATCGCAGGTTGCACCCACGCTCATCTGTCATGAGATTGTACATCCCGAGGAAATGTGGAGGTCGAGACATTTTAAATGCTACGAATCTCCACAACTGCGAGGTGTGTAATCTCATTATATCCTTGGCAGTGAGTGTGGGATGCATCGTGATGTGATTGCAGTAGACAGGAGCCTCACGCCTATCTCCTTGGCAACGAGAACTGGCGCATACCAACGGTGTTGAGCACTGAAGCCCGCAAGAACGTATGAAAGAGCAAGGAGCTACACGGATGCTTCTACCGGGCCCTAACAAGGCCCGATGTAGACTTTTTAACGTCCGTGAACTGGCTACGGTTTGGTGACCACTTTGGGGAGCGTACCGTGGCCCCGGCGAGTCCCTCAGATATATAATTTCCGGTTGTGCGTATTTGACCAACGGCGAGTACTTGCATACTCCAGTGTTACATATGGCCAATAGTTTTTTACGGCTCCGAGGCGTGGACTATTAAGGAGGACACTCGCCGACGACTTGAAGCTTTAGAGATGTGGTTGTACCGCAGAATGCTGAGAATTAGTTGGGTTCAACGAGTTACAAATGTAGAGGTGCTACGCAGAGTTAAAAAACCCCGTGAACTACTGCAAACCATTCGTAGGAGAAAAGTAGCCTACCTGGGCCATATTCTGCGTAACAAGCGATACCAACTGCTTCAAACTATTGTCATGGGCAAGGTAGAGGGGAAGAGAAGCGTTGGCAGACCCAAGATGTCATGGCTCGGGAACATAAAGACCTGGACAGGTGTCGCCACGGTTGAAGAGCTGTTCCGTTTGGCGAGAGATAGGAAGTTGAATGCAGAGCTGACTGCCAACCTCCAGTAGTGGAGAGGAATTTGAAGAAGAAGAAGAGTACTTGCACAGACATATCCCCGTGGCCAGTATCATCCTTCAGCAAATTGCTCTTCAATATGGTCTTGTTGAGTCTGAAGTGCGGTACTTTAAGTACACACCGGCACTAGTTCTGGAAAATGGTCGTGCTACGCTCTACTGGGATCGATCTGTCATCACGGACAGGACTGTTGTCGCCAATAAGCCTGATATCGTGTTTACAGATCGATCTCAACGCCAAGGTAGTGCTCGTCAACGTCACCATCCCGCATGACGAGAACCTCGTGAAGGACAAGCTCGCAAGTACCTATACCTTGACTTGGCTTACGATGTGACCGTCTTGTGGGATGTTGAATCAACGATCATTGTTCCGATAGTTATCTCGGCAAATGGTCTTATAGCGAAGAGTCTCGGCCAACACCTCAAGAGACTCGCTAGAAGGTTGGATCAAGGGTCAGATACAGAAGGCAGTACTCCTCGACACGGCACGCATTGTGAGGAGGTTTCTCTCTCTGCAGCCCTAACCACCGGTAGCTTGAGCCCTGCCCCGCTGCCGGCGGCACTCGTAGGTTAGGTTTTTTATAGTGTTTATTTTTGTACTATTAGTATTGTTATTTTACTTTTATATTTGAATACTTATTGCAAAAAACCAAAGAAAATTAAATGAATATCTGAATAATAATATCAATTACGATCTCGCACAAATTGGCCTAGACCAAATATACCTAACCACATTGTCCTTTTTTGAAGGAGGTTAAAATTTAAGTAATTTTAAGACGTATCATTAAATTGCAATACCATACATCCTTATGTTCACCTAAGTAATACAGTTACCTACACTGTCCTTTTCCTCTAAGTTATGGTTATTTGTACGCATTGGCGGTATTGGGGACGTCAATCCATGACGACGCGCCTTGCCAGTTAAATAAAAGCTGCACGATTGCGTAAATATTTGTAAAATTAAGAGTAAGGCGTGGAGTTCAGTTGGATCATTAACACACAAAGCAACATGAATAGATGTGTTTACACATTATTGCGCTTGAGTATATTTAATCGTATGGCAATAATAATGAAGAAATACACCTATCAGACATTAAATTTGGTAATTTAGAGCCACTTGTTTATTGATTTGGTTTTGGGAGCAACTGTTTAACGTTAACGTCGATCTAGTTCCCTTATCATTACGTTAAAAGTTCTCGAATTTACAAACCCCGCTCTTAGTTCTCAATGTGACATGACACTGTGCGGGACTTCATCTCTCGGTCCGATACTTATACTAATGGGGGGGATTCCAGTATTTCATTGAGAGGCCCAACGACCACGCGATCCAGCCCTCCTCAGATCAGGTCTTGTTTTTTAAAGCCTATGAAAAATGAGCAGGAAAAAAAATGTAAATTATTTTGATATTTGTCATTGTAGGTACTGTTTTGTTACATGATACATGATGTTGTATGGATATTTATTAACACCTGGACGATTTTATGTGCTCAAAAACGTGACATTTATAGTGGTCCACGTATAATTGGGTTTGGGTCTTACATAAATAGATCAGCCTATATTCGAATTAAAATCAATCCAATTCTATTGCATTTGGATGGATGTTTCAATATAAACCTCTAAAAGATGCATCCCTGCCCTGCCTCGCTATTGCCTAACGCACTCTCAATCTCAATTGGCTTTTAAGCGGAACAATTGCTTTCATTTTGTATGCAGACAAGCCTTCGATTTTCAAAATGAAAACAGCGATTGCGAGTGCGTTAAGCAATAGCCCCTCTGGTATATTTGGACAGTGAACTGGTTCATATCTTAGGGGTCTATATACGGATCTTATATTGATTTCGACGGCGGCTGTCTCGTTAACAGTTGTCTTGGGATTTCTTCTTAGGATAACGACTGTAAAACTAGAAAATAAAATGGCATAGGCTGTAAGTATGTATTATGTTACGTACCTAAGCTTGCCTCTTGTTAGACTTGTGTTGCCTGCTTCAAGCTTTGCCTGCGTATATCGCCATAATATAGCGATCGATCGTAATTATCTCAAAACCATCACTTTAAGCAATAGATATTTATATTATAATCTATACTAATATTATAAAGCTGAAGAGTTTGTTTGTTTATGTTTGAACGCGCTAATCTCAGGAACATCTGGTCCGATTTGAAAAATTATTTCAGTGTTAGATAGCCCATTTATCGAGGAACGCTATAGGCTATATATCATACTCACATAAACCGAAGCGAAGCGAGGGCGGGTCGCTAGTGTTGCATAAAATTAAAGTAGTTAAATGGCTGCAGTGTAGTAGGGCGGCAGGATAGGGTACCACAGCATATCGCAATTGTTGTTCTTAATTAAGAACGATCGGTATAGACGGAGCCAATTAATATTGATTGATTAGTTGATTGAGCATTTGATTAATTTGTTTTAGTACTAGCTTTTGCTAGTGACTCCGCCCGCGTAGAAGTCATTTCCCGTCGCACTCCCTTCCTCGGGAATCACAATGATCGGTTGAGAAACACTTCTGCATTTATAACATTAGTAGGGATTGTTGATGTGTTTTAATTTTGATTACATACATACATACATTAAATCACGCCTGTTTCCAACCACTTCTTTCCTTCTAATTTTGATTAATTTATTATAATATAGTTCCTGTCTGATGTTGAAGTTAGACAATAATCACATGATCTCCGCTGTACTCAACGTAGACCTACCGAGTAAGAACTCGTTTGAAATTGTTGAAGACTGCGAAACGTCTTAAAAGGTGAAAACTTGACGTTTGGTTTTGCTGCCAGCCTACGTGGACATACTTCATATTCAATCGTGTCATTCGTGTCTAAGTACCTAAGTAATGCTAAAGGTATCAAGTGTGCCACCGTTCTAAGCCTATTAAAGTCGATTAGTGAGTGACAGGTGATAGCCAATGATCGGAATACCTACCTACTTGGTGCAATTTGAGGTGAACGACCCAAAACGTAATATTCTACTCTAGTTAATGGTTTCTATGTGAAACTTTCTATGGATGTTCGGATGTTTTCAGCCTTAATACGCTCATACGGCTGAATGGATTTGGTACTTAGTAGATAAATTTTATTGAAACGAGGGATATGGTTTTCATCTGCTTCTAGCTATCGAGTAACGTCCCACCATGGTGGGTCTACGTTAAATGTAGCGGAGATTCTATCGCCACCTTTTAACTCCGTCATCAGATCGGCTCTTAGATACCATGAGATTGCGTTGTCATCGGGTTTGTCTAATTACGATTACGGAAAGTGGTTACGATTAAAATTTGACTTCAAAGATATGACCACTGCAAGTAAAATAATAACTTGTATAATAAGTTCATACTATTTATTAACAACATATAAACCAAACATTTTTGTTGATTGATTTTATACGCCTGTATATAATTTTTGGAATTCCGTAAAATTGCAGTACAGTCATCGTCATATAGTACGTAGCAGTCGAGATTACCAAATAGTTGGAAGCATCCAGAATGCTCATTAACTTCGACGCGCTAAGTGATCAAATTGCTCCGGTCATCCACAGTGCTCAAATATACCGGAGCACACACAACGGCAAACACTTGATGATTACATTCAAGACGCTGTTGGTAGCTTAGCATCCGAAGTAACCAAAAGTATGGAACACACTAGAAAACTGAGCTTTATTTTAAATGGCATAAGATTTTATTTTATTTTATCTCGGTTTAATACTGCTCGGATTATATTGAAAGAGGACTTGACCATTGAATGTTTCTGTTGTGTTCCGTACTTTTGGTTTTTTCGGACGCTGATAGGTACCCAATAAATAAAATAATGCATGTCTATATCGCTTCTTAGCTATACCGGTAAGTAATGTTATCATGGGGGGTGATATACATTGCGTTTACTTTAAGTTGAGTGCTACCTCAAAAGAAATCGCAGCAATTTATTTTGTATCATTTTAGTCTCCGGGTTTAGCTATAATAACTAAGAAAAGTCGAATCGTTAACTGATTTTAAACGTAAGTACAGTAACATAAAATCCTGTTTTTTTTTTGGTGTAGGTACCTCCCCTACACGTCGTAACGTGTACCCCATTGTGTGGCGTGTCGTTCGATAGGTTTATTAAAAAAAATGCGGGTTTGTAGAAACAATTTTTCGATTAAGGGATCCGTTTATCAAAAAAATTAAGCTTTAAAGCGCAAGTGACCCCCCCCCCCCCCGCAGCCAAAACTACAAAAACTAAAAATGTGTAAAATATCTTCAATTAAAGCGCAAGTGACCCCCCCCCCCCCCCCCGCAGCCAAAACTACAAAAACTAAAAATGTGTAAAATATCTTCAATTAAAGCGCATATAACGAATTTAAAAGAAAAACTATGACGCCTAAGTAGACAATTAGTTCCTGAGATGCAGGCGAATAAAGTGTTTATGCCTACTAAAAATCATCTAAATAAGACAGCACCAAATATCTTTAAATACAAAATTAGTCCATAGATGTAGTTTTTTGACACAGTTTTTTGTGTTTGTCGTAAAGGCTTCGGAAACCTACACTGAGCATGGTCCGACATGATCTAGCCCGGATTTTTTTTATTATTATTGTTATTTTAATACCTAATTAGTAATAGGGTCATTCTACTTTTTAGCGCATAATAATCATTGGTGAAATTAAAGGCATTTTTAGACATTTTTTTCACGTAAGTTTGACTTATATTGAAACTGTAACAACTAAATTTAATAGTTCAAAACAAAACACTTTAAATTTATTGATATTTTATCAGGAAAAGTTGGTAACACAGCGGTAAATACACTTTTTCCATACAAATGGCGGGGACATGCGTGACCACTATATTACCTACTTTAAAGTTAATTATAGTGACTTTTTAAATGTAGTGATAATTTTAAATGTAAGCTAAGTTGTGTAACTATTTCAATATTAAATTACAAAACCGAGCACTTTAACGTTTTTATAAAAATATTATTTGAAGAGCACTTGTCAAAAAATCGACCTGCGTTTAAAAGTAGAATGACCCAATAACTAATAACTATTGTAATTGTAAAAACGAATATGTCGACCTTTTGTAATTGTATCACATTAATTAAAATGGGATTATTTTAACTAGTTTACATTTTCTGTTAACTTTTACCAAAACAACGACATGAACTGACGATTTACTATTAAAAATTATGACTGTAGGTATTATTGATCAACTGTCGACGCCTATGAAGTAAAAACTGATGAATTAATCGTATACGATCCAATCGTAGTGATAAGAAGCCCAATCGCTAATACGCTCACGTTACAATATACCGGCGACCTGTCTGGTTGGTCGAGCTGCTATTCTATAGCTATAGCTGCTATTGGTCGATAGAGACAAGATTAAAAAAACATAGGTTCTAAACGTGAATCAAACCACGTAGTCTTTCCTGTAAAAAGCACATATCATAACATATTGCTGTAACTGATATGGTTATTGACAGATATAACGATTTGCATTTACCCTAACTCTGATAGTTTCCGAACTCCACTTTGGATTGCCATCGCTGTATAGGTAGCGTGTTTGTTTTACCTGGGGTAGTATGGGGAAATCGGGAACCGAAGGAGAATTGGGCATACAATAAATTTTTTTTTTGGTCTATTGTGAGAATTGCATAGAAAATAATAAAATTGATTCAAGTAACATTTCATTGCACGGATAAAATACCATGGGAAAAGTCGGTAATTTTTTTTTCATATGGAGAAATATTAATATTATTAGTCCCATACACGAACAACTTTTTTTTAAGATTCTGCGAGCCGTTTAGATGTTGAGTAATTAAACGTACTATTGAATTAAGGCCCGTATTAATAAACTCATTTTGGCTGAGATGCCATCACAAGATACGTCAAAGTAAACATCAAACCATAGAACACTGTCATTTTTGACACATCTCGAGACGAGCATTAGAGTTGAGATGAGTTTATTAATACTACGGGCCTTAGATTGCTGCTCGGTGATACTGCCGCAAGCACAGATGTCGTTCATTTTTGTTAGAATCAGAATCATGCGTCACAACACAATGTAACAATTTTGTTTCTTTTGTACACCAAAATGTAACTTGACCATTCCTCTTATCCACAGCTTTTGGAAGCCGAGGACCACTACGAAGGTGAGCGCAAGGAGCTCACTGGCCGGCTGGAAGCGCTGGACAGCATCGTCAGGATGCTGGAACTGAAGCATAAGAACTCTCTGGACCATGCCAGCAGGTTGGAGGAGCGCGAGAACGATCTCAAGAAGGTAAATTATTATTTCTGACCGACTTTTGAGGGGGTTACTCCCATCTGTTACTTTTGCTGCCTTATTACCGGTGAATAAAGTTCAAAGTGGCATCGAAAGAACGTAGCGTGGTAACAGGGGTGACAACCTTTGAAGTTGGTTACTTCTTTACACACACACTTGTTCACGTGGCCCAGAACTAGAGGCACAACCTCAAAAAGGTAACCTAGTCAAAATAGGTATTCAGGGTGTGAAAGAAACAGAGATATATGACTCCTATAGTGCGATCCCTTTTGCTTATTGAAACTTGGCTGGTTTTACCAGCTCATAACACGCCTGCTGGTGTAAAATTGATCTCAGCATAATTCGAGAAGAACGTGCGAATCCGTGAAGAAATTTAAGTGAGTCGTTCTATACTACATTTGTTTAGACGCTTAACTAAATGTAAACAAAAAGAACAACGTGACTCTTTTAAACACCCTTCAAAACTAATTGGTGAGCTTTGACGTATCAGTGTTCTGCTTCTATTGGGTGGAGAACTAAAACACGTGATTTTTCAATTATATTTAGTTAAGTACCTTCATAAATGAAGTATATTCGCCATCTAACGGTTTTAAGTAACTTTTGTATCGTTTCCTCAACAGGAGTACGCCAAACTTCATGATAGATACAACGAATTGCTCAAAAGCCATATGGACTACAGAGAGAGGACCAAACTGATGCTCAGCACCCCGAGCGAGCGAAGCGAGGTCCGCGGCCGGCTTGGGCTCAACCCCATTGGCAGATCCAGTGGTGAGACCATTGCCTTGTTATGTTATGTTACACTATATCGTGGCACTTCACCTGGCGCGTTTGTGTATTTTGAATATTTAACTGATCAATATGTTGCCATTATTTGTCTATTTTAGCCGATAGATAATACGCATTACCTAGGCAAGGTCCAAATACGCAAATAAGAAGGAAACCGTCTTCTTCTTATTCATATTCATTTCATATTTATTGAGATTCATGTATAGATTGCAGAGCAGTGATGGGATTTCACGGTGCAACACGGTGGGATATCGAGTAGGTAGATATCTTAATATGGGTGTAAATATGACCAATATCCCGGGATCTGGTTCGATAGGAAAATGTTATTGAGAGATTTGATTATGATAAGGTTGAATGAGTCCCCTGGGGATCAGGCTAGGGGATCATAGGGGACGCAATAAAAAAATCCGACTCGCAAAATGAAACATCGGTCGTCGCTTACATCTCAAAATGTCTGAGTCACAGAGGTCTACTACGTTTGCGTTACTAGTAGGTAGGTTAGGTTCGTTAGGTAACTTCAAATGCTCAAAGGGCAAGGTCAGGTTAGGTTAGACTTGGAATGCCAAAAAAAAACTCATGCGATGAGAATAGCTACCCGGCTACAAGTAATGTGCTCATTTGCAATAGTTGCTTATCATTCTACAACTAGCCTGCACTAGCGGTCTACCGCCCTTGGTGGTTCCACCCAGTGGCAATGTTCTTTTTAGAGTCTTGTTGCGTGCAAATGAGGGGTTGCTTTTTTAATATTAAAAAAGGGGCTAACGGTGAGGGAAATCTTTCTGGTTGGGGCTGATGACGAATGCAGATAGGGTCTTATTGTGTTCTGGAAATATCTTAAACAAATCGTTTTTATATCGTTTCTAGAATAACACCTTTCTTAGCGGTGTATTTACATTAACAGTAGCGGTGGCAGAGTTCAAGAAAATAGAATAACCCCCCCATATGCCGATTTACTATTATTCCATTTTGCTGATTGCAAATTCGCGTTCAAATTATATTGGAGCAAACAAGGTACCCCGAAGTTTTTAACAATAGAATCAAGATGTTTGAGTTTTGTATATGCTTCGATATATTTGATGGCGACTTTAAAGCCGTAGTCAGCGGGTTGCCGGCGGCAGCGGTGCGGTGTGCCTTTGCTCGACTGGAGCGTATCGCTTGTGCGCTGCTGCCCTCGTGGCTGATTTCATATAAACCTTTGCAGTGGAACGCACCGCACCCGCGCTGCCGCCGCCGCCGCCGCCCGACTTCGTTCCGCGCCCTAAAAGAATTATATAATACTTACAAATAATTTCCCCTCTAGGCCCGATATCATTCGGGTTCGCCTCGCTCGAGGGCTCGGTACACATCGTGGAACAGACAGAGAGCATCCCTGGTAGCCCGGTCAGCCTGTCCTCTTCCCCCCCTTCGCCAACCATCGGCTCGGAACTCGCGGCCGTGAGGACGGTCGAGAGATCGCATCAAACTGATGCTATCACTCAACAAAGCCAAGTAAGTGTTTATACTAACCAACCTTATCTATGTGCAGAATATATATACCTACAGGCGGAGGGGAAGTACTTTAAATATTGTAGACAGAGAAATTTGCTTCACTGTAGACTTAGGTAATTTTGGTTTTTAAAAGTAATTTTTACTTCATTTGAAGAGGTGTGTAATTATTTGCATAAAAACGAATGTACTAGTTTCATTTTGCATAACACAAATTGCATAAACCACAAGTCGCGGTTCTAGAATCCATGGAGTCGCTATTTCCTATTTATTGTAATACATACTACTTTGATTTTGAGCTTGTGACCTAAATGTCAAAAGTAGCAGGAAAAGTAACTGAAGAGGTCGACGTTAGGATTGCTTAGCTAATCTTTTTAAATATGTTCTACTAATCAAGTCAAGTACGGAGGTAAGATTTTTGATAGAAAAATGATAAATTTTAAACTTGTAGGTATAAACGTTTCTCGATTCGAGTGTCACGTCACTTCTGTTGTTGCCTATTTGTCATAATCTTTCAGTTCTGTCAAATCGTTTTTGCGCCCGCGATAACAACGTTTGGAAACAAGTTATACCTAGTCTGGCCTTAAAAGTAGAATAAGTAGGTACTTAAACCGTGGAACTGGAAGCTCTGACTTTGGGCGAGTCCCCAATGTGCAACCTACAAACTTTGTATTAACAACTCCTAAACTACTTTGCTGCAAAGGTAAAACCAACGAAACTTCCTTCATCGGAATCAGTTTATACGTTCCAAAGGCACGAATAACCATACATACTAAAGTATGAAATAAAATAACTGATAACATAACTGCATTAAAATGTATTATTGTACCTATAGCAAATTTAAGGGATACTATAACTAGCTCAATGTTATAATTATAATATAAAAGTTGTCGGTTGATGACAAAAATTAACAACTCAAAAACTGGAACGAATGAAATGCATAAAATAATTTTCACCTAAATGTAGATTGCCGATATCCTCGGTAGATTTTGCCGACATGTACAATTGTGCATGGTAGCACCATGGTTTCTATAAACTGTGACAGCGCCGAGCTGTGCACGCATGTAGTGTAGACTGGTCCTCTATTCTGGCGGTATTATAGGTTAAAGGATGTAGATATTAAAATGTATAAGATATCATTTTTGAAAAATATTAAAAATCCACTAAAGTTTGTCAAACCTCGAAACATTGATAGGGATTTCGTTTAAGTAACTAATGTTGCTAAGGGAGTTCATTTAATACTAAGCTACAAATGATACTTATTTTAATTAAATGATCGTTATTTTAAACCTTGTCACATTTTTTAGTTAAAATAAAAGTGCTAGTAAAACTTATACATTTGTCCTTTTATTGTAAGTATCAGACAAAAACCACACCATTATAATGTCATAAATATATTATTAATTTGAAATTTAGTTTTTTTTTAACGTAACTTCATAATGTCTTGAACTTTACTACTTGTCACGTACGTTACTGTGTTACTGTCTAGAGAGTTACATTTACAATTTTTAGTGGCCTAACCCAGGTGCATAAGCATGGTTAAACTGCCCTTGTTTTTTTTAAAGAAATAAAAATTACATCAATTATAATTAATTTTAGCGAAACTAATGACCCGATTTTATTATACTTTGGATATATCGTACATATAATTAAGGTTGTTTTGAAAAAACATGACGCTTTTTTAAAGTGGTTAATATTTGATTTATAAGTTATAATAGATTTCAAGTTTTTTTTATATTTGCGACTTGGCGTCCGTTGCCGATTTTTGTTATTTTATGCGTAATCTAATTTAATATTCTATTATATGTATTGTTTACAACAAAATTCACTCGGATTAACCGGGTGAAAAAATTGAATTTGTAACATCTGATACACTTGCGACGTAATGTAAGTAGGTACACTTAACAACATAATACGTATTATGCTTTGTCTCTATCACTATCTTGAAGTGTCACATAAATACAATTGTGATCGAAAAAGCCTGAAATAGCAGGGCAGAGCACTTTAAACCCTTTAGATAGGTACTTACGCATTGGTTGAAGTGAATTAAAACAGAGAAAATCATTTTCTCGCCAGAGGCAGTTTCACCATTGCCCATTTACCCGGCTAGACCTTTTGGTCAAATGTGTTTTTCTTACTAATTCTGACGTGCTAAACACGAATTTCGATGCTGGCACTCCGAAATTTCGAGAACTCAGGGAAACCAAATGTTACCCAAAGTGCCGCTGGAACTGTGAAAATGACAAATATAGAAAAAAAAAAAAACAGTCCAATCCATGACGGCGCGCCCCACCACTCAAATTCACGTTGCTTGATTGGGTCAAGTTAGGAAAGGTAAAAGCTGCTCAGTGCATAACTGCATATGCAGCTAAAGTAATGGGTCGAATCTTCTTAAATTGAAAACACTAATAATGATTGAAAACACTAACGTTAAAATAACATTGATATTAAGGTTAAAACGAAAACTTATCTATTTAATTCTCACCAAATCATGTTTTGATCAATGTTTATTAACAATAACTAATTAATCAGCTGGTACACCATATTACCAACCATGTCATTACAACTCTCCACATATGACCCGATACTACATAACTATTGTTACACCCGTCCTCATCGCACTCACACACCACCGAATAATGCACTTCACTAAACTTTGATTGCATACAACCAAGCGGTTTCTCATACATGTACGCACACTCACGCACAACAGTAACGTCTTGGTCCGCGGTGAAGTATTGAACTTGGGTGATCGTTCTACATACGGCCTTAGGAGCCTCACATTTTTTCAAGTATTTGCTCTCCAACGTCTGCGCGTAACAATCTGGATGCAGCATAGACCTACATTGGTAGCATTGTAAGCCGAACACAGGTCGGAGCGTCGTTAGAGCGATTAAAGTAACAAGTGTGTACATTTTAATTGCTTTTTAAATAACCGTGACACCTTATAAATAATATGTGTCACGAGACGTGACTATGTAGAGTTTAATATTTTTTTTATTGCGTGCCAGTACTTTTTGTTAGGCAATAAGTCGAACAGTTATATGATTTTTCAAGTGGTTCGATGATTCGATGTGTTATTTAAGTAACTGTTGAAATGGTCTTTAAAGATTTGTTTTTTATCGCCAGACTATTATCGCGTACGATATAATTATTTTTCGTTATTACGATATATGGAGAATCTGGTATTTTAAAATACTGGTATTTCGGGAATGAGCGGAACTCTATTAAGAAACCGGGAGTAGGTACTGTAAGTGCGTACTTGTTTTGTTTGAAGGCTACATCGCCAGTGGCACCGCCGCAAGCGTCATCAGTGAGCAAGTCCCAGACGAAAAGCGAGAAACGCAGCGCCAACACGCTGTACCAGGAGTTGGCCTTCCACGACACGGACGCGAGCATCGCTGAGTGTGACGACGGAGCTGATATCACGGGTAACGCAACGATTTTATAAGTAAACTAGCGACCCGCTCTCGGTTCGCTTCAGAGGCCCTAGCCAAGATGCAAACACTACTAACGTTTCTCTTTTCTATCACACAAAATGTACGGGATGACATTCTCGTGCTTTGCGATAACTCGTGGTACAATTTGAGTGATACCTCAAATTGTACCACGAGTTATCTTGCATCTTGGCTACGGCCACAGTTTTTATGTTTTCTGTAACACCTACATACATAAATCAGAATTTATTGTAAACAGAAACCAAAAACCCGTTAAAACCGCGTAAAAATCCGTTCAGTAGTTTTTGAGATTATCCTGAACATACAGACAGACTGAGGCGGCAGGGGATTGTATCCGTATAGATATAAGTACGTTAAGTGCATACAAAGTTACTGTAAAAAGGTAAATACTCGCCACTTCCCTATTTTAGAGAGAAATTTTCAGAAACCTGAAAGACATGCTCCTCTTTTGTCTTTTTCCGTCTGAGTGTGCTGGATAGGTTTGATCGATATTATCTGTTCCTAATATCGATATTTTGTTAACAAGCAGGGAGCTGGGTGCATCCCGGAGAATATGCTTCATCTGGTAAGTCATTGAATATAATAACATTACCTACTTAGTTTATTGTAAATATTATTAATTTAGATAAAAACCTGTTACCTAGGGTAAATACTCAGTTACTGTCAGCCTTGCAGTTACAGACCACTTTGTAATAATGGTTATGATTGTTATGAAATATGCTGAGGGAGTATATTGGATGTATTAATCGTACCTTACGTTAGTGTTTTAAAGACTGTATTGTTAAGTATATATATAAGTAATAAAACGTATTATACACTGTTTTTATCATATTATTATTTACTAATGAAAAATAACATTTTCTACTCCCCTTTTGTACGTAGAGCAACGTGTATTTCTCTGAGTTGGTTTCTGAACGTGCACATCGTGTTTTTGCGGCCCTGTTCCAGTCCCGATGAAATTGCTCCACAGAATCGGCAGAACGGTCACTTTTCCGAAGTTTTGCTTTCACTATTGCTCAAAAATGTTCGATTGGCCGAAGATTAGGGCAATTTGGTGGATTCATTGTTTTTGGTACAAAGTTAAGTTTTTCTGTTCATACCACTGTAACGCCTTGGATGGGTCCAAGAGATGGCAAGATGCCAAATCGGGCCAAAATACACTGTGTTTTCTAATCATGGACAGAATTCGTTTGATGAGGCATTTTTTTACATAGAGATCAGCCCTAATTGTAGAGGTAGTATAAATGGATGGAATGGAAATAAATGGACTCTATTTTAGACCACCTTCAGAGATCGCCTGACATACCCTGATTTTCTTCCCAATTTTTTCAGTAAAAATGTACTCTTCAGATTCACTAAGGTCAGACCCTTTATTAATGGTATAAAACTGAGGTCTTGGCAGCGATTTATAATCCAATTTCACGTACGTTTCGTCGTCCATTATTATAACACAAAGAATTTTCTTAGAGGAAATAGAGTCGTATGCCTTTCGTACTCTGATTTAACTGATATTTGCTGTTTATCGCATCTTTTCGGCTGCCTTTGTTTTTTATTTGTCTTCATTTCTCCGCTTAGCACGTTCGACCATTCCTGCAGATGTTCTTAATTCCGTACACACGTCTCTATATTTATATTGTATGACTTCCTATGTTTTTTTCTAAAATGGGGTTTGAAGGACACGGTTTCCGACCCGATATCTGTTTGTCGTTTGAAGTAAACTATTGGCCATAGTTTTGATGGCAGTTTGGATCGCACCAACACTCACATTTTCAAGCTTTGCCAGCTTTCTGAAAGTGATTCCTTTTAAAGTACCACCATTCGTCCACAATTGATTTTCTCTTTTCAGGAGATAGACCTCGCGTTTTTTATTTTAAACTAATAACTTATACAGTCTTTAAAACATTAGATGATTTATCAGTTATTTGTCATGAATTTGATTTAAATATACCTTGAAAATACTCGTAATTTGTATGAAACATATGATTTATATTTTTGAGACCGCTGTCATTAAAAGCCTATAGTTGCGCCGTTTTAAAATGCCGGATTTGACATATGTCAACTGAATACAAAATGTGTTCGAGGCATGTTTGAGGTTATATTTAGTACTGCGTTGATAGCTGTCAAGTCGGGCCTCTAGATCGGGGTGACTATAGTTTACAAATTAGTTCAAAAACTATTAACAAAATAGTGACCGGGGGCAAATTCTTTAGTATAGACTTGCCCCCACTCCCCAGAGTTTCACCTCAATGATTGTTCCTGAAGTTGCCCGTACCATTTTTTTTGCTTTCCGTCATTATTAACAACATTAGGGAGCGACCACGTCAGAGCTTAACTGTGCGTAAATTACGGTGACGCCATGTAATTACTATGACCCATTCTTTTGTTTACGAAACGTGACCGTATTTTACGCGTCGGTGTGGCCGATCCTTAATATTTAAATATATTAACTTGCTAACTAAAGCTTGTACAAATCACTAATATATTAATGTTCATTTATTTCATGACTTAACAAAACGCTGATATGCAGTTAACGACAATTACTTTGGTAAGTTATTTACTAGTTTTAATAATTTAATATAAACTGAACCGCCTCAGATTAGGGCGCGTACAGTCTGTAAGCACTTTCGGTTTTCTACATTTCTCTCACTCGCTCTTAATAAGATCGTATGAGAGTGAGTGAAAGATAAGTACAAACCCGAAGCATCTTCTAAGAGCTATCGCACTGTACCCCTGTGAAGCGATGACGTCACTACAGCAAGACCCGCGCCCTTTAAGACTGCACCGAGCAAACGTCAAGCGTCCAGTGGCGCCCTCATTACTAATATTGTGTTTTCTAATTAACTAAAGAATTTCCTTGCAATCACACGATACGTTTTTGTAGCGTAAGTAAAGACACAATTTATGAGATACGTAAAAAACTTTAATAACAATTACGCTTTGAGTAGTCAGCTTAACGGGAAAAGGAGGCCACTTTTTTTTGAAGGTGAATTGTTATTAAATTATGTGATATACCCTATACGTTGTGTTTTCATTTGTAGTACAAAAACCTACCGACCAATATCAAGAAAATACTTTAGTTTATTAGAAAACACAATAATAGTAATGAGGGCGCCACTGTACATCCCGCGTACGCTCGGCGCAGTCTTAATATTATTGATCAAAATTTTAGACTTTCTTAGAATCAAAACTACTGGGTCTATTTGAACGAAACAAAAAGTAGTACTTTGTTTATTTATGTATGAGCTTTACTTGTACAAAGTTTCAAGCGGTTTGGCGTGACAATGAAACATCCGATTACATCAAAGTCAGTTTGATCAAAGTGAATGTTATATTCAAATAGTATCTTTTTTTAGGTATGGGCAAGGAGGTTGAGAATTTAATATTGGAAAACAACGAGCTTCTGGCAACAAAGTAAGCATACATTTTATAAATGTCAGTTTGTACGCTTGTATTGTTACCTTTAGAGTAACAGGGGCATAGTTTTTACTTATATTTCTTCAATTTAATACACATTGATGTGTAAGATATTACCTATGAAATGAATGCTCCCCTCTTTTTCGCATTCATCCCTATTTAAACACATATTAAAATGTCTAAGGTTAATTCCACTTGTACGTTACGTATATTATTATTTACAGGAACGCTCTAAACGTGGTGAAAGACGATCTGATAGTGAAGGTCGATGAATTGACTGGGGAGCAAGAGATCTTGCGAGAGGAGGTTGCCAACCTGAGCTCCGCGCGGGAGAAACTGAGAGAGAGAGTGACCCAGCTGGAGGAGGAGTTGCGCCATTTGAAGGTAAATCGAATTAATGTTTACCAGTCTTAATGTTTTTTTGCGTTAGAATGACTGCAGTGAAGGCTTTCCAATAGTCACAGTTGTCCTATGAAAACTAGTTGATTATTATAATAACGTGCTTCATATATTTAAATAAAAAGATAACTTTGAAGAAGGAAGAAGTGAAGTAGAAATTTCCCTTTACAAAAATGGTGTTGAGAAAAGGTTGATGTTTCAGTATCGACATACACTATTATGATCCCACAAGTCTTAGGGACGCTGTTACGCAAAAATATGTCATCCCACAATTATTTAGCAATATAATGTCAACCCAAGACGAAAGTATTGAGGGTTGACACTTTATTGCAAAATCGTTGTGGATTGACACATTATTGCGTAACAGCGTCCTTTATTTATAGTCCAGAGTAATATGTCTATTATTATTAAAAATGGCATCCATACTTTACATACTTACGTTGTTAATGTGCAAAGAGCGGAATTCTTCATAGCAAAAATCAAACTGTCAGAGGGATTGACCTAACTGTTTTATC
The DNA here is from genome assembly GCA_963966035.1 of Acleris laterana. Lineage (NCBI taxonomy): Eukaryota > Metazoa > Arthropoda > Insecta > Lepidoptera > Tortricidae > Acleris > Acleris laterana. The sequence goes on from OZ014438.1 coordinate 10,003,554, forward strand.
GACTTATCGATGTAACGGAATAATATCGCATTAGGTATCCATAATCAACTTAAAAGATTATTCTGTAACATTTGACCTCTTTAATAAGCAACTTGCATCTCCATATTAAAGTATATCATGTCAGCGTCACATATGTCATTTATGTCACTTGAGTTTTCATGAGTGATTTCCGTGCCTTGCTACTAAAATGGTTAATCCTAAAAGAAAAACAATAAAAAAATTGATATAGAAAATAAAGATTAAGATTTCTTTTATATAGAAAATTTTAAAGAAAGTATTTTCTGTTTTATTCTTTACTATTATACTAAAATACAGTGGCGGTCAGCTAATTAGGGACACCGTTAATTTGTTTGTATGTATATCCAAAAGCCTGATTTCATTACTTTAACTTGGTTTCGTTAAGTGACAAATATTTATCGATAAGTCGATAAAACAGTTAGGTCAATCCCTCTGACAGTTTGATTTTTGCTATGAAAAATTCCGCTCTTTGTTAATGTGAAAGGAATTCTGTTTGGCTCTCTATTTGGCAATATGGTTTTATCAAGTAGAATAAACCCCACATGTCTGTGTAGCAAATCGTCAGTGATACTGCAATACCGCGTAACTAACAAATACTATAATTTGCAAAATGTACCTTACTGATATGCTCGCTAAGGTGTATTTTACATTTCATTTAATTTGTTAGTTCGGTGTTTTCACTAAAACGTCTAGTCCAATTAAGGAACTGTAACTTCAGCCGTCAATGTATAACTAATTTTCGTCACAAAACTAAGTTAAAGTGATTTTATTTTGGTCCTTAACTGGGGTACACGTTTGAGTGAAAACGCCCAGTTACGCCATATGGCAGTTTCACCGACGAGATGCTATAGGTGCTCGGCTTGTCACCAGGAGACTGTTAGCAACAACGCCGGCGGCGAGAACGAGGACGAAGCCGACGTGCCGATGTCGCAGCGGAGGAGGTTCACGCGCGTCGAGATGGCTAGGGTGCTGATGGAGAGGAACCAGTACAAGGTACGGTGGAACAGTGATACTCATACTGTACTCATTTATTGATAATATTGTAAAATATTACATGTCGGAATAACTATTTTTTTATCTAAATTACGCAGAACTTTCATTTCATGGAAAAGCATTTCTCGCCGCAAGAGTTATTTTATTTTGGTATTCATAATTCAGAGTGTAAATTATAAAGGTCAAAGTATAAAGTAACATCATACATAAATATTGCTATAAATTATCATTATATTATATCACTGACTTCAAATTGGTAATACAAATACACTTGGTTGCGGCTCAATTAATTTTCGATTATTCTCTGTTGTTTCTTTAACTATAGTAAATTTTATAATAAACCTAAGAACTAAAGTCCCTAAAGTGTGTGCTGCAACCTTAATATTTAATACCTAATGTCGAATTTCACCAACCACTTTACAGACACTCATTGTGTTGTCACGTCAGGTTGGCAGACCTGGCTCAGAAAAGTTAAAGTTTATTGACGTAAGATCTGTTAAATTCCCCGCCAAAACTATGGCACTTGACGTGTCGTATCTACTTCACTTCAAATTTGAATGTGGGATGACCATGTATTCAGTGGCTATTGGTTTTAACAATATCATTAACTGTAATTAATTAAACCGTGAGGTAATACCACCTATTGAATTCATTTGTCAAAGCCTTATCACCGATTAAAAATCACGATCAAACGATTAAAAATTACATCGATTTGTTCCAGGAGCGATTCATGGAACTCCAAGACGCGGTGCGCTACACAGAAATGGTGCGAGCGAGTCGCGTCGATTCCGGCATGGATAAGAAAAGCAAACAAAGCATTTGGAAGTTTTTTAGCAACTTATTCAGGTACGGCGGCTTTTCTGTATTTAAACATTTACCGCCAAGTACCCGACGGGTATTCTACTCACACCTCACTATCCGATTGTCGGGTACTATAGTGCTATTTCCCACTACGCTGGCGCGTGGTCGGGATGTTTTTTCGTGGCCTGACAGCACATGTGTTAAGGCTGGGTTGTTGACTGTAGTCATGTTTTTTTTCTTCTTCTCTCTTCTTCAGCATATATCTGTCCACTGCTGGACATATGCCTCTTTCATGGATTTCCATGTAGATCTGGATGCGGCGGTTCTAGTCCAGGTCGGCCCTGGTTTTTTTCTTACAAATCACGAAATCAGCGCTCGCATTATGGACTATTAAAAAACCAACGCACGGACGGGCGCAATTAAGCAATTTTAAAAAAACTAATTCTTATTTTAATTCAAAACTGCGTACAACCTGTGTAAACATACAGAGAAAACGGGCACTTACGATTATTTATAGGTACCATAAGACTTTTTTTAGATTAGCTACTTTAAATATACTTCACTACATAGTATAAAACAAAGTCGCTTCCCGCTGTCTATCTGTCCCTATATTATGCTTAGATGTTTAAAACTACGCATCGGATTTTGATGCGGTTATTTTTAATAGATAGAGTGATTCAAGAGGAAGGTTTTTATGTATAATACATTCTTTTTATGTACGGGCGGGCATCAAAAAACTCACATTACCGAAGCGAAGCGAAGGTGGGTCGCTCGTAGTGTAATAAAATGAGAGTGCTGCTACAAATTTAAAGATATTTTTCGTCGTAAATAATATATTTTTTATTTTATATCATTAAATGTCATTTAGTTACAGACAGAATAGTACATTATGTATTAAGGGTGGTAAAGAAAGAATTACAAACGAGAGTCTGTTAGATGCTCGAAGCCGAAGGCTGATGCCTGGACGGCGTGACTTTGACTCGCTATTTTATACAATAAATTATACTAGCTATTGTTTTAAAACATCGTTAAAAGTCACAAGGGGGGCCGAGGTAGACAGACAAGATGCATAACGTATAATGTATGGGGTGGTATAAGCGGCTGACGCGATAGATGCCTTCTAGTTTTCGTAAATCGCTTCGCTTCCTCCTAATTTGGCGAATAAGACAACTAACCTACTGCAACCGTGTCGCACGGACTGCCGTATGCGACAAGTTGTATTGTGGTGTCTTGTTTAACCGACACTCATTTCATAGAACGTATCAGTTCGCAGAATTTTCGATTCATAGTAAGCTATTTTCTGCTGAACCCTTTTCGATTTCAGGTGAGCTTATATATGATTAACGTAGGTTAGGTTAGGTTAGACTTGAAAACTATCACAAGATAGCCTGAAATCAACACAGGTTCAACAAAAAATAGATAAGTGTCGGTGAAACAAAGGTAAACCGTTGTATTGTGAATAGGGAATGCAAATAACCGGATATAACCGGATGTAACCGGATATTTTCATACAAAAACAGTTAATAACCGGTTAAATTGCATTCCTTAATTGTGAATTGGCTGGTCGTAAAGCGGGCCGTACAATTGACAACATGAACTTATTAAAAGGTGTGTTCTGAAAAAAACATGCGTATAGTTGTTTGTCTTATAACCATAACTTAAAAAAATCTTTTTTCGTTTTTTATTTACTGAGAAAATAAATAAACAAATTTCTCGTATTGGCTAAAGAGCTCAAACCTAACATAGTCTTATCTACGTCACAGCTAGTGCTAGACTTAAACATAACGCGGTTGCTAACAAATTGACGTCATTCCGACCATTAGTCCAAAGCGGGTGTAGCAAACACTGATAATATTCAATATTTTTTTCTCAGTAAATAATAATAACAATAAAAAAAATGGGTATGCTTTTGAGACAAACCTCTATACAGTATTCCCAGCTTCTAATTAGCTTTCGGCTGGTTATCGCTATGTAAAATCCGTTATAACGGAGTTGCCTCCCCCCACCTTATTTAGAAATCTGACAATGGTAGGCGACAGTGCGGTGTACAGCGGCTGGAAATTACATTATTATCCCACTTTGGGCTGAAACATACTATCTGACATTTCTCTATAACTATAGTATTAGGCAGATAAGAAGTCAATCCTATTGCGCAACCATGAAGTTTCTTAATATCGATAATATTTATATTGAATAATAGTAACTGAATGGTTTTACTTCTATCAACATTATCATATCACTGTTAAGAAACTACATGGTTGTGCGATGTGTCAGCATTGGCGTCTTATCTGCTTAGAACTTTATAGCCATAAAGCGTTACAGACATTTTCTAGTTCATGTTAGATGGCTGTGCTTAGCGTAGCTCCAATAAAGCTCAGAGCCTCTAATTAACACTGTAAAACAATATTGTTTTTGACCTGTCATTGTGTTTTGTGTTGAGTAGGGCCACTGTTAAAAGATACTTGACGCTTCTGTAATATCAACTTAGCTGTCACGTATCACCTGTCAGACGCAAGTGCGAGTGTTATACTGTAACAACTGTAAGCTTGGCGATAATGCGTTTGATTTTTTCTTTTTTAATCTTGTAGATCTTTCGCTTTCGCAGTGTTTAGCAGGTATGGCAAACAATCACTTTCTGTCACATAAAGGTAGCGACATGAACTGGATAGCCGATAGAATTTAAATGATTCGCAAAGCATACCTATGTTCATCGTCATCATCAGTCTATGATAGTCCACTGCTGGACGTAGGCCTCTCCCTTCGCACGCCGACGAGCACGTTCGTGGGCACTCTCATCCAGCTCTTGCCAGCCACCTTGCGAAGATCGTCGCTCCACCTAGTCTGGGGTACCTACACTTGCCGATTCGCGGTTTCCACTCAAACTCAATTTATGGTACTAATTATCAGAGCCCGGATTTTTCGCGGCAAATTAAAAGACTGTCGCAATCTATCTAGTGTTAGAAATATTTTTTTATTGATATTTCGATAGTTGTGTAATAGAAGGTCCACGAAATAAAAAAACATTCAGATTGCGACAGTTTTTTGTTTTGCCGCGAAAAATTCAGGCTCTGCTAATTATAAAGCCGAAGCGTTTGCCTGTATTATGATTAAACTTCTTGCGAATAAAAATATGCTTGTGTGCGAAAACCGATGGATAGATGCCCCGCCATCGACAGATTGACTCGTTACTTATGACAGCGTAAAACATGTCACTAGTTAATATTAAAATTCGCGCTGCTTTTTAGCTGTCAATGGCAACCTTTAACCTTTTGAACACCGCAGTGTCGGTCCTGGCCGACAACTGAAAGTCTTACCACTGACTCCACACCGTCGGCCACAGCCGACACAAGTTGAAGCTAAAAGAGACTTTGTTCCGCATTAATTACGTTGTAATTTTCATAGCATAAGCGGCGAGTGAGTGACACTTGTTGTGTTTGATGTAAGGTGTTCAAAAGGGTACTTACCTAATATTTGTCAAGGCGTTGATAAAGTTATAGTCAGTTTTCCGTTTTCTGTGTACATACAATCACTTTAGCACTTATTCCCTTTTTTATTTATTTGAATATATTTTTGTAAAGTTGATTCGAGTCGCGGAACAGAAATCAAAGGGCACTTTTAGTCAGAATTTCAGCTTTTTTTTTTTGCAAAGAATCCAGAGGTCTTTTATGATTCATGATTTATGATTGATTGAATGTTCTCTGCTCTGCTGAATTTTTTTTCGATTGCGATTCACGCTTTTTCTGTATGGGTTTTCTTTTGTTGTTGTAATAATGCTCTTGGCGCTTCAATGTTTTAAAAGCTTTTTCATCACACTTGCTCGTAAATAGTGTCCTAACATGCTAGAAAAATCGACCGTAAATCCAAAATAATACCCGCGGGCCTTTTTTTTACCATTACGCCCTAACGTGCGTAATAGTTTTTTTTTAAATATTATACGTGGACTCAAACTATCACAATATGTCAGGACCCCAATTCTTGTGCCATTCGATATGAAGTTTCATTCGAGATGAAATGTCAGTTGAATACTATTTCCTAAAAATCTCGCATAATAAACTATTGATCTCATATGTCACTAGAATCGGACTCCGAACACGTTTGACATTATCTGTGGTAAGTCACAGACAATGATGTAGTCTGCCGCTAATAAGTTAAAAATATGATCTTTTGTCTGATTTTATTTCATTTCCTCGCAATAGTGATGAAAAACATTGTATGTTACACGGGTGGTAAATACAAAGCTCGAGTCATAACACTAACAGACTCTCGTTTGTAATTCTTTCTTTACCACCCTTAATACACAATGTACTATTATCAACTTGCCTAGTTCTTGTGTAATTATTCTAATGTACTTAAGTTGGGAATACACGAAGAAAATGTTATATTTTAGTATTTATTTATCGAGTCGGAAGGTGGCGACAAGATCTCTGCTGTACTTACCGTAGAGTTTAGTTAGTTTGGTTTTGATAACCAGATGATTTCTTTGCAATCGGCAACAAAAGCTAGTTCCAAAAATAAAGTAATAATTACAGTTACTTATTCCCTGTAATTTAAGTATTATTGTGCTTCAGTTTGATAGATTGTGCAAGTAGTTTAAACGAAGTTATAGCAATCTACGACTGCACGATATACAACGAACACTGTACGTCCCTGCTCTGCGCTCTGTTAAAGCGAAAATTATGAATTTATCCCTAACCTTTTCGCCGCCATTGACTTGATACAAACGTCGTCCTCACACGCCAATGACAGCTGAACACCACAGCTAATAACCTTATGTCACAAAATACTCGGGTCTATTTTGCACTGTATCTGTGACCACTAAAAAGGTCAATGGCGTGTAGGCACGACAGTACACGACCCCTTTAGTGGTTCTTGGTGTTCAAAAGGGTTAAAGTGCATAGTTATACAATTGCCTCGACCAAAAAAAATACGTCGCTGCTTGGATAAAAAAAAGATAAAAGATATTTATTCAGTAAGTAGGCCGCACAGGCACTTTTACGCGTCAAGAATGTACCAGCACTTCCCGACCACTGCTAAGAAGAAACGCCGCAAGAAACTCAGCAATGAGCAATTTTTTAAACATATTACAATGGTACTTCTTACGGCTGAAACCTATATTCAAACCGCGGATAGATAAGGCTAATTTCGGGTTAAAATTTGACATTTGCCCATACAAAAAGTGTAAAATTTTAATCCGAAGTAAGCCTATCTGTCGCGCGTTTGAATATAGGGTTCGGCCACTAGTCTAGCGTCTAGCATTATATAAAGCTATAAATATTAAATTAAATATAATATCAAGAAGCGAAAGAAATTTGTCAAGATCGTAGCAAGTGGAAAGAAGTGGTCTCTGCCTAACCCTCTGGGAAACAGGCGTGATTTAATGTATGTATGTATGTATATAATATCAAATAATGAGAAAAAGGAAAAAAAAACCTACATTTTTGTATACAAAGTGTTACCAGCACCCTGGCTTTTTTTAAATTACGTTAAAATAACGTATATCTGTAACGTAACTATGACATTAATTTAATTAATAAACAAATTTTCAGGCTTTGTTAACTTTCTAACAAAAATTTAATTGCCAGCAATGTAAAGCACAGCAATTTGACAAGTGTAATTTGACAGTCGTCGGTTACTTTGATTATTATGATCTGCCCCCGTACCACGACATGCCTTGTACCAAGCAACAGCGATACTGATGACGATGAACACGCAGCACATGCACTACATTGAAAATGGACAGTATCTAAGAAAATTAATTGTGAAGTTATTTTAATTATTTTTTAATTGATAATACTTGCAAAGAATTGCTAAAGCAACATATTATCGGTAGTTTTAATAAATGCCCGCATGCCGGTAACACACTGTATAAGACGGTGCAAGATCACATGAAAGTTTCGATATGTTTTCTTACATCAACGGTGTCCCCTAGACAGGATAAAGCTGTTGCATTTGAGCATAATAGAAATAGAAAATAGAAATAGAAATAGAAAATGTATCTTGCTATAATGCGTTATACAGGGTCTTAAGCAATAACGTTAGGGGTTAGATCGTACATTCAGTGTCGTCTGAACATTCACATTGTTTGTCATTATTGACTAAGTTTCGGGTTTAGACCATGCATTTTTGTCTGTTAGATAGTCCTCGACCCTTATATATACTTTAAGGACGCGGAATTTTCGAATAGTTATTTGATTTTTATTTCAAATATTTAAATTATGTATATCATAAGTTTTGGTAAAAGAATCTAAATAAATTAATAACATAAATAATATTCGCATATATAAATTGAGACGCTACAGTTAAGATATTAATTTCTTTAAAAAGTTCTCTTAAAGAGTCACGGGAATTTAAGTTGTAAATAGAACGAATGGCCCTTTTCTGTAACACAAATATAGTTTGTATGTCAGCAGCCTTACCCCAAACCAGAATACCGTACGACATGACACTATGAAAATAACTAGCGAGCTGTCTCAACATTGCTTAATTATCTAGTTTTCCTAACGGCGTAAGCTGCCGAACTTAGTTTACCTGCCAGTACAGCTATATGGGGACTCTATTGCAAATTTTAATCTATTGTAATGCATAGGAAATCTGCCTTATCTACCATTTGCAAACACGTCAAATACTAGAATCTACCGGTTTAACATTAGGCATAGCGAACTTAACACATTTAGTTTTTTTAGCATTTAGTAGTAAATTGTTAGTGGTAAACCAATTAAGTAGTGTGGCGTTTATCCTAGTTTATCCGTAGACTACAGTCTACTACGTCTATTTTCTATCTACCTTGAAAGTAAGTGAAGTATCATCAGCAAAACGTACAATATCACAAAGTTTATGTACTGTCATTACCACGGTGGTAAGTCATTTATATACACCAAAAATAAAAAAAGGCCCTAAAATAAAGCTTTGAGGGTCACCTATTTTCACTGTAGCTCCAACGGATTGCGTTTTTTTGTTTACAACAACTGTTTGAGTTCTATCACTTAGATAAGAAGACATAAGACTTAAAGTTTTATTCGACAATCCATAATGTTTTAATTTTAAAATAAGGATCGTATGATCCACGCAATCAAAAGCTTTACAAAGATCACAAAATATTCCTACTGTATCGCAAGATGTCTCCCAACTGTTATATATATTTAATGAGAACAGATGCCGCATCAATTATTGATCGACCTTTGGTGAAACCGAACTGGGTATTGCAAAGTAGTTTATTTCTATTAAAGTGACCTAACATATCATTCAGCATTAGCTTAAACTTTAGACTTTACTTAAAACGGGTAGTATGGAAATGGGACGGAAGTTCGATAAATCACTCCTGTCGCCCGATTAAAAAGGGGTATTACTTTACTATATTTCATGAGATATGGAAAGGTCCCCTCTGATATGCAATTATTGTAAATCAATGATAGATGGTGTGATATTACATCTATGACATGAAAGAATACTTTAACTGAATGTGGAAGAAGCGAAAGAAATTTGTCAAGATCGTAGCAAGTGGAAAGAAGTGGTCTCTGCCTACCCCTCTGGGAAACAGGCGTGATTTAATGTATGTATGTATGTATGTTATCTTTGGTGATTTGATTATCACGAGTTTTTGATTTTCCCGTTCCTCTGTTTATATTATTCTATACAGTTTTGGACATTTCCCGACGGAATAGCGCTAATCGACATCTACTAAGTCGTGTGGAGCAGCTAGTATGGAAAAAACTATTTCGAATGTTTATCAAAGTCTGGAAGCTGAGAGCTGTTTTAATTATTGCCGCAGTCCGAAGGCGAGTCTGCTTTCAAAATGAAAACAATTGTTCCACTTTGAAGTCGATTGCGATTGCGAGCGCGTTAGGCAATAGGCCAGCTGTACCTTTACCATGAGTTACAATTACCGTACTCGTTAGCGAGTCGAATGCTCAGGCCCTTGCACTCTATAAGAATACTTAGGTTTGCGAGGAACAGAGCTTCGACTCGCTAGCGAGTACGGTAATTGTAACTCATAGTGAGGGTACTGGTAGCTCTAAAATACAATCACAGACGTCACAGTTACCAAATACCTGTCAAGACTGCGCCTGGCCAGGGCCTCTATTCAACACGGTTTTTTTTTGCGTTTTTGAGCTGTTATATTATTGTCAACGTTTTGATAGCTCTTACTTACTTGACAGTAATGGCGGCCGAGTTAAAAACAATACTATAACAAGTCAACTTATTGTTGTTGGTATTCTGTCCTATAAGCCAGGAGACAACAGTGATGGTTTCTTAGAAAAAATGCTACAATAATTATATACTTCTAGCACACTCAGAAGAAAACCCATAAAATGGGTTTTTTATTGCCAATAATATAGATTTTTAGTTACTTATATAATTTTAAAAAGTGACCCAAGAGACATCGTCATGGCAACGAGTTAAAACAAGAAGTTGATAAACCCACTTCGCGCAGTGGCATAGCGTTTATATTAATTATTTTATACATTAAGGATAAAACTACGTCAATTTGTATTTCAAACTTCGTGGATGGAAAATAACCTAAAATAGTTAATTTAAATACTTTATTATTAATTTAAGTTGGCATAATTTGTTTATTTTGTAATCCCGGGAGTTTTATTAATTAATAAAATTGCGTCCGCTTCCATACAACTGAATAACAACGCCTCCGCCAAAGTTTAGGTAAATATCTATCCGAATTTCCGATCCCTGTTTATAACACGTTATTATTGGGTCCTTACCTACCTATGAAGTTGGCGTTTTTTTTACGTGTTTTATTTCGTACGGAATTTATTCATTTCAATTTTAACTTCCAAGTATAAACTAACATTATAAAGCTGAAGAGTTTGTTTGTTTGTTTGTTTTTTTTTGTTTGTTTGTTTGATTGCTTGAACGCGCTATCTAATCTCAGGAACTACTGGTCGGATTTGAAAAAGTTACTTTCAGTGTTAGATAACCCATTTATCAAAGAAGGCTATAGGCTATATATCATAATCACATAAACCGAAGCGAAACGAGGGCGGGTCGCTAGTTCTTTATAAATTTCATTAATGCACTATGTTACAAAGGTTTTAGATACAAATAATGTGGTTAACTTTCTTACTTAATGTTTAAAATTTTAAAGTGTGAACTCAACTCTTTTCATGTGCTGCGAGTTCAAGTGTTTCAATTACGCATTGTTTTATGAAGCTAACTACTTTTTAGTAATTAAGATTTTACATACATTCAAAAAACCATTATGACATATTATTTAAAATGGATGACGTTATTTGTTATTAATTGTGTGAACCTGTAATTGAAAGCCAGAGTTAATGTTGCGCGATTATGTACCTATAATATAGGTAGCTTAGAGGTGTCCAATATTCCAGACAGAATTTTGTTTGGTTTGCATTTGACGTTACTAAATAATCCGCAAAATTGAATGTATGAAAACCACCGTTTTCATAAAATTCTCCATATGAAACGCCTATGGCCTATTGTGGGCCGACCCTACCGCTTCCGCCACGGTAACGCCATTGCTTCGTGTAATCAACTTCACGGAAAAAGGAGACCACTTTTTCTGTTAGTTACTTACTCGAAAGTCAAATTGTTATTAAGCTATGGTATACATACTAAAATTCGTGTATTCATTTGTACAAAATCCAGACTTCAATTTCAAGAAAATACTTTACTTGGAAAACAGAATAATAGTAATGATTTTAGATGATTCCCGACGATCCTCTCACTCCTTAGCGTTATACAATTCCTCAAACGGTTCTTAAAACGGGCATACAATTATTTGTTGTGTAACTGCCGCACTTAGAGACGTCAATTAAATTTAATGCGTGATTAAAGTTGCTGCTGTCACATTCTTTGCTAGAGCAATAGAATAAGACAACACGTCACTAGACAAGCATTAAACTTTATGGACGTGTCTGAGTGCATTAGTAAATAAGTAACCGTTGTAATTTCTAAAATCCTTATACTCTATGTAAGACTAACACTTCCTGTGAATTCTTAGACAACAAAAACAACTAGATACCTTTATTAGGGTGTTTGTAAGGAAAAACAAAATGTCTAATTTTTGCAGACTTCGCTTACGCCCTAACTCTTTCTATTGAAAAAAAATTAAAATGTATAGTTTCATGGTGAATAGACAATACTTAGAGGTTGCACAAATCGACTACTTTATTTTTCCACAAAAAACAAACAATAACTAATTTTCCTGTCAACTTATGTCAAACACTAATGATATTGACCATCGTCACCATATTTTCCGACTGTTGCGGCTTTGGAGAATTGCATAATCAATGCAAAATGATTCAAAAAGTTGTTACAGTGTGCAACCCCTTAATACCAATTAAGTTATGTAGTTATAGTTTTGAATACTGGTATTTTAGATTATGTAGGGAAAATTGCAAAGTGTCAAAAATTAAACCACCTAACCTTTACATTTGCAGTACGGGAGAACGCCCGCTGCGTCCGCTATCCACGCCGCACCTGCGCGCCGTCGCCGCCCCGCAGTCGTCCCTCCGACACTCACGCACTCAGGCCGATTTCCTTGAAACACAGCTGTCGGACCACCATCACAGGAGGCACGAGCGGAGCGAGCAGTTTAGACAGGTATGGGCGATTTGGTCTAGGGTTTTCATGTTATTTAACAGGAGTTTTTTTTAAGACTTACGGAGCTATCTAAATACCTAAAGACATCTTATACCTTGACTATCCAAGGAAACCATAGCAACCAATGCACTACGGTTGGTAAACGGTTGGTACGGTTGGTAAAAAACAGTGTTTTATGGACAGTATCCATAAGGGCGGCCAATAGTGGCGGCCACATTAGAACACTAGTGGCCGCCATAATTTGTGGGCGCATTTACATGCATTTTCTGAGAGCTGCCGCACATTAGGCCATTAATCACCGCCACCAAACGCGACCACTAGAGGTTCAGCCAAGCCACTACACACCGCCACGATGGCATTGCAGCCACTGGTGGTTGGATGCGGCCACCAGTAGCAGCTACTAGTGGCTTGAATACGTTGTTCATGTGGTCATGTGTCCTCGCGAATCGAACGACAAAACGTGGCCACTAGTAGCGAGCCTGGATGACTACCGCAGGTTGTGGCTTGGACGAGGCCACTCAAACGCTCAAGTTTGCACCACCGATGCTATACAAAATATATGAAAAATCTCGTCCGCAGCTTGTGGCGGCAGCAAGTCCTCTGCACTACTTTATAAACTATAATTCTGTTAAAAATTAATAAAACCGCCAAGTTCCAGTCACAGAAAACAGTTCCCAATAATGTATAATCAATCATGTTATCAATATAAGAACTACATAAGGGAAACTGCATACATTTTTATTTTTCAATTGCTACCTGTCGCCGACTATTAATAACGATGACTATGCTGCCCTTCTAAATAAAAAAACAGCATGTCCAATTTTATAATGTAGCTAATTTAAGAAATAAGGTCACGTACATTCGCAGTTCTGTGAGAACCGCGCTCTTTTTTCTGAGGAGGCCAGTATAATGAGATGACCCACCCCTTATGTTAGTACTCTATTTTTAAGGTCCGGGCACACGTGCGTAAGGAGGACGGCCGTACGCAGGCGTACGGATGGAGCCTCCCGGGCCGGACCGGCCAGAGCCAGAAGGGGCCCAGTCCGTGCACCTCGCTCTCCTCCGGCGGCGTGCCTGTCCCCGTTCCGGTGTTCTGCAGGTAAGATTATAGTTAAGGCACTCTACATACAGTCACCACACGGGATTGTTGAGCCACTTGCCACTGTTCGTAAATTGGCCGTGTTATGCAAATCGGGTTTAGTCGGTTATACTCGCACGGCTCGCGCCCAAAGTCACCCAATTGCACGTCTAGCAACGGTAACCTAGCGACAAATTGTTAAGCGTAGCGATAAATTATTTTATGATTTGTCACTTTGACTTCGGAAAAACTCGGAAAACCCGATTTTATCCGAACGCTGTTGACGTGTAATAGTCATCGTAATGAATCGCCGATTTCCCGCCATTGATTTTATAATCTTTGTTATGTCAAATTTCAATTGGCTTCAACGTATCAACAGCATTCGGATGGGTCGGGAATGACAAGAGATTTCTAGAGCCAAAACCTCTACTATATTGTTATATTTTAAGGTCTACTTAAATTGATTATTCGAATATCAAGCATGTTCATAAAAAAGAAAAATATATCATGATATATATGACTATTTATTTATTTTATTTTATTTTAGAAAACTTAACTAGTGTGGGTAAAGCTAGTAGCATATATATGCTCCATGGGAGTCTATTACAGATTGGAGACGCGAAGGCATAGACTCGACCAACTGAGCACAATAACCACTTCCTCGCAAGTCTTCCCATACTTCATGACAATGACTTTCAACGGCCTCTCTCGTTCGCTCATTCCGGTTTTCCCTTCTCTGAACCATTAAACCCCATGTTTTCGGATGGTATTGGGGTGACAATTGAAACGGTCTGCGAAATAATTGGTGGATATAAAGCCATTATTTTCGTAGTTCTGCCGAGAGTATCGAAAGACCATGGTTGCCTTCACGGTGATCATTTATAGCTCCTTCTTCAGCATACCTATTCACCCACAAACTGACAGTATTTCGCTTCACATTTAAAGCGGTTGCTATTGCACGTATGCTTAAGTCTTGCTGATGCAAAATTACAATTTGTTGTCTGGTTTCGTTGCTAATCGAAGGTGGCATCGCGGAAGGCGGAAGAAAATTGACAATTTACACGTAATTTACATTGACAATCCCATTGTCAATTTTTTTTTTAAAGTTATATTTTCCGTACGGAAGTATGAAGTATTTAATTAACTTTTCCTTGTAGGTAATAGCTGACAGATCGAAGGATTATCTGAAGTAAATAGAATTGACGCCAAAGGTTATCTATGGCACACAAAAAGGTTACACCTTGAACTCATTTAGTAATATTTGCATTTCTCTTTATCTTATATTTCTATCTTTATCATTACGAGTTTGTGTGTCATTTATGAATCACTTGATTTAAAAAAATAAATTTTCATGCAATTTTGGTGTTGGCTAACCCAAAGACAAGCCTGCCAACTTAACAATAGAGTGACTAAAGCCAACCAATTACAGGTCTAGAAACAGTAACCTAGCAACAACTGTTATTACGTAATCGGTCACACGACATCGGGAAAACTCGGAGTCCACGACTTTACCCGAACGTTTTTTAAGAGTCTAATAAATTTAATAAATCACCGATATTCTGTCAGATTATTTTTGACAGTTGATTTGATAGAAATACCGAATGACAAAGATAGAAATATTTTTCTCTTTCTGTTACACGAATATACGAGAAGACAGACATGTCATCATTCGTTATCAGTCGTTCACGACGATGTCACACGAGTATGCCCGATTTGCCTACACGGCTAAATTATGAACTGTGGCAAGTGGCTCAACAATCCCGTGTGGCGACTGTACATAAACTAACACCTGTAATCCCAGAGTTGGCTAGGCAGAGCTACAGAATTACCTACAACTCTAAAAACTTGTTGATAACTCTGTATTCACATTTTACACGATTACAGATGTTTACCAGCATATTAGTGACAGGTTGCAAGCCCATCGGTTAACAGTACTTCAAGCCTTTATTGGCTTAGTCGCCTCTTACGACATCCATGGGGCGACATGGAGTGCCACTGTTCCATCCCGGTGCCCACACGGGTTTTAGTTTAGGCACTGTTAGTCAATAAAACCGAATAAAATAACTAGTATGGACATTGCAGCCACAGCTTGGTTAAATATATAGCAGCACATTTTAGTCCTTTATGTGTGTCGTGTTTGAACTGCTTCACTAATCTGACAAAGTCGTTAAAGTGAAGGTACAAAAGTGTGCAGTTACATACTTAGGCCGACTATACACTTCTATTAAGCATAACGTTTTACAGGCCTATAGCGGAGAGCGAGCCCCGAATGACCTTGCTCTGCGCGGCGAGCGTGAACCTCAACGGTGGCATGACCCCCGACGGGGGGTGCATGGTGGGGGAGAGCGTGTTCTACGCCAAAGAGGACGAGAAGCCAGAGAACACGCTGTGTTTGGGTAAGTACGATTACCTACTCAAATCAGCAGGCCTATTCTGGCCTGCTACGGAAAAGAGGCACATTTTCTGTATGAATTATAACCCTTGACAGTTTAATAATAGTAGCAACTATTAATTAATTGCACTTGTGCCTTTTCTCGACGGCGGTATAACCTAAAGGCGCAGTTTCATTAGAATTTAGCCCGCATGCTTGTAGCAATCCATTGACGAGGTTTGACATTATAAAAACTTCAGGCGTAAGCGAAGTGTGCAAAAAATATGACTATTTTTTTTCCATACAAATGTCAAACATCCTAGTGTATGGTCCTTAACGAGTGGATCGGAATTTGAATAAAAGCATAATTGATGCGCCTTCCATTGGATATGATGTGAATGTAATGCAATTTTTACACTTTTTTTTTTTCCATTTAGCGGAAGAAATGAGCAAGGCAGCGTTCGTCCATTCCCCGGAAGTGGAGCAGATCAACAGACAACTGCAGTCTACGCATAGTGTGGAGCATCAGGAAAAAAAGTCTTCTCTCGTGTGGATATGCTCTAGCACGCAGACTAAAGGGATCGTCATGGTACGTCACTATTTTAAAAGAACGTGGGTTACTCTACGTTGCTTGTAACATAATGGCTTAATAGGCTATTTGACAGGTTATTGAAAACCATCTCAGATTATTTGTTTGTGTTTATTGAGTACTCAAAAAGTGGTAATTTTAAATTATTTTATTTATTTCGTCTAAAAAAAGGAAATAAAAATTCACTTTTAAAATATGCCGCCAAAACGCTTTCTTGGGCAAGATGGCGTCGCACAGGAATCAGTGACGTCAGTGGTCAATACATAAACAAACTGACATTGGCTAATCATAGCAAAGCCAGAAAAACAAACAAACGTCAACTGTCATATAGAATATACAGACATCCTATAATCTGTGATATTTACCGACCCTTGACGTCATCATGGATTCGGCGCCGTTTTCGATAAAATGGCTACAGATAAAAAATTATCAACTTTTATCGTGGTTTTTTGAATAAAAGATCCATTTTTTTTTAAGTAAGAATACCTTAAATCGATTTTAAAACTCATAATTTATATGAATAAGTATACATAATTATTACGTTTTTTTTCACCTTGTCAAATAGCCTATTCTCTGGTATATTTTTTAACCCCGATTGCCCATTGACAACGGGCGAAGTAATTTAAAACTTTTCTTGAGGGACACTAGATTCATAATTCGATGCGTGCCGGCACGTTCATGGGACGCTTTTTAACCTACGGTACTCCTGGAGGGTAAAAAGTAGGTACTAAGTAACGGTTTCTTTTTAAATAATTAGGTATGTACGAATTTTTTTAATAAAAATATACTAAAAGATGTTCTCGCCATAAAAGCTTGTTAAAGCAAGCTTTTATTTAACTTGATTCTTGATTGGTACGTATTTATTTATATTTAGACTATTGCACAATACATAAAGTAAGTACAAATGGCGGACTTAATGCGATAAGGCATTCTCTACCAGACAACCACTAGGCCAAACAGAGAATAGGTGAGCTTTTGCCATGTGGATTATAAACCCCTTGGCAAAGAAAATTAACACTTTTGATTATTTCGAATTATTGGAAGGTAGTGTAAGGGAACAAGATTATATTTTATACCACGAAATTAATCTAATATTATGTTTCCTAGTAAATTACTATTATTATTTTTTAGTTTGTTCTCGATAACTATTGTTGCTAACTTTTTTACTCTTAACTGTCTTTTTTTTAGATACTCGACGCTAACAAACCCGCGGACGTGATGGAATCGTTTCCTCTATCCGACAAGCACATACTGTGCGTGGCGGCGGTGCCGGGCGCCGTCGCGGAGGACTATAGGGAGTACGAAGAGAGGATGAGCGAGGGAGAGAGCCAGAGGCATTCGGTAAGAGCACAGACGAATATAGTTCGTTCGTTCAAATGGTTTGCATTCTTTAATGTTCCGCCACAATTGCTACAAAGAAGCCGCCGTTGTAATTCACACTATTTGAACGAATGAACTGTACCTCAGAATGCAGAAGTGTCGATATACAGGTGTGAACGATGAAACAAAGGTGGCTGATAGGTCAGCTTATGATTAGATTAAGTAATTTCGGTTTTAGTTGAGGGTTTTTTCTTCAAATACGGTATCATAGGTAAATTTTTGAATAATATTAAAAAATAATGTTACATTCAATACCATATTTCTATGGAAACTTCGTACCTGGTTAAAACGAAAAACATAACACGTTCGTGAGTACACAGATAGAGCTGATTTAGCGTTATTTCTTGGAAAACTATCAAATTGAATAGGTTAAAAAGCATTGAAACGTATCAGCCGTTTGATCTCATTTTGAAGACAAGCATTCAAACTTGTAAATACCCTTATTCATATTTTTATATTATAGACATTATAGTGTTTCCAATCCACGCTACTCGTCAGTTGAAGTACAGAGACATACGCATAACATCGCTTTTAATCGGAAAAGTTCGTGTCTATATTGCCTTCTCTGTCAGCTTCCCCATCGATAAGCTGAATGAGAAAGCAAGACCGAAATAAATTTGCAGCAAATTGATCGACATCCGTTTCAATGAAAAGAGCAGTTTGTTTGTGCCCTGACAAGAACAGATTGCATAGGCGAAAATCAGTTTGCGTTCACCTCGACGGCCAGGAGCGAAATGGTCGATTTTTGGGCCCGCGTCTATTTTATAGGTGCGCGAGAAAACCCCTTAGCATCTTCTAAGAGCTAACGTACTGTACGCGCATCACGCCACCTTCGCCCCGCCTCGCTCTAAAAGTTTTTTATTGCCATGTCTCACTCTTTTCACCTCTCGTTCTTAAGTTTAATAGACTGTTAGTTTTAAGTGGTTTTGCTGGTTGTAGGACCTTGTGCAGGGTCCGTCCGGATCGCTACCACCGTCTTATCCATTAACCTACCGCCAAACAGCAGTGTTCGCATTGTTGTGTTCCGGTTTGGCGATAAGACAGCCGGTGAAATGACTAGCATAGAGGCATTTCATCTTAGTCGTCAGGGTTGGCAACGCATTTGCAGTCTATGGTCACAGTTTCCACTTACCATCAGGTGACCTGTGAGCTCGTTTGTCTTCTCTATGCCATAAAAAAAATTTGTAAATGAATTGTTCATTCTCTACAACTCAAGAAGTGGTTTACTACTACTACACGCCGTATGTTTACGCACTATAGCCACAAACGCACTGACAGCCGAGGAGGCGCGGTGCAGCCCGTTCCCATGTCAAAGAGCTTTACAAAAACGTGGTGGATTCGTTTATAGTGGGAACACGCCAAACGATGCCGCGTCCGCTCTGCGTTTTTTAAATTGTGGTGCGGGATGTAAACACTATACAGGGTGGAAAGATAAGTCAGGCCCTGGAGGGAAACTATCTTAAATCCTTAAGTTGGCTCATTTTACTTCAAGGAGACATTCCTTTATTTAAAAAAAGAAATAAAACTGTATTCAAGGGTTTTGTAAAATTTTATTGTATCACCCGGGAATCGAACCGGCTAAGATTAAAATGTTAAATTTCAGTTTTTATTTGGTTCTAAGACTAAGTGTATCTTAGAGACATTTAATCCCGAACAATAAACCTATCAATTAGAAGAATAAAATAGCGAGTTTTCAATTTATAACTTTTTAGCTGGTTCGATTCCCGGGAGAGTCAAGAATATTTTAGAAAATCTGTGGATGCAGTTTTGTTTCTTAAGTAAAATGAGCCATCTTATAGATTTAAGGTAGTTTTCCTACAGGGCCCGACTTATCTTTCCACCCTGTATATCGCACACCAAACGGTCGTCATGTGTTTTGGTTTTTATTGCAGCTCTTGTTCTGTGGAGGCAAGAGCGATTCGCTGGACAGCCAGAGCAATGGCTTGCCCGTCGGCGAGAACGGGGAGAAGGAAGTCGTTGTGGGAAGCGCCAAACTGGTAAGTGTTTTAAATGTACAATTACATTCGTACAGTACGATTATTTACACTTTGACACTCGGGACATGTTGTTTTAATCGTAAAGGTTCGTGTTTTTACATGGAGTATATGAAATATTAGAATTTACTCACATAAAATAATCAAACATAATTATAATTAGTATAATGAATAATAAAACATCAACCTAAGTATAGAAAGTACATTATAATCTAAATATGCAACCTGCTACTTTAAAACTTGATGATAATTCAGTAACCACATTTTGCAGCCAGCGTATTAGTGACAGGTTGCAAGCCCATCGCCTAACAGTACTACAAGCCCATAGTCGCCTCTAACGACCTCCATGGGAAAACATGAATAAATAAATAAATAAATAATAATTATTATTAAGATTATAATTAACTTTTTATGACGTATAAAATTATCTGAAATTAACATTTACTAATCGAATATTTGTGGTTTTAGTATTGCAATGTAATAATTTAATCAAGCCACATCTGTGTCATTCATAGTAGGTCTACTGTAAAAAAAAAGTCTACATTACTGTTTTAGACTGTGAAGTGCACGTTATGATATTATGAATATGCAGCAATGTGTCTCGTGTCATTTGCACTTCCGATCTCTCCCGATGAATGTCGAGAATAACCGAGTGTACGCGTAGAATTAACTTCCTGCTACATCCCCGATTTCGTCCCTTTTCACCCAAGATTCTTTCCTTTCAAGTTTCAAGTTCTTACGTCCATTGGTGTAGGCTGTGCTTTGTCAGTCGTACGCGGAAGAGTTTTATATCGTTTTTACTTTAGAAAATAGAATCAAGTTTGAAATCGTACGTCACGAAAGGTGAGATACGAGGTTTTTTCAGAGCAATGACGATATGTTACGAGTTACGAGTTTTCTGTAACACCCGTACGTAAAACATATGTTATTTTACATAAAAACCATTATCTTGAAACTCTCTGTCTGTTGATGAAAACTGCATTGAAATTCGTTGCGTAATTTAACCTTTTCCACGCCATTGACGGAAATATCCGCACCACTGGTTCAACAACAACGACGGAAATATCCGTCATGGTTGACTTTATATCCGATATAGCGTCGAAAAGGTTAAAAGATTAAAATGTCTAAACGTACATACAGAGGAATAGACGGCGGGAAGGGACTTTGTTTTTTCACTATGTAAATAAGGCTATATTCAGGTCTCCGTAATAGTGCAAGCCTGGAATGAAATCCCGGCCGATTGGTTTTATAGTACCGATTCTAGGGACTATTATTTTGACCAACATTTTTAAAAGTTTATTGTGTCAGTTTAATTGTTACTTATAATTTAAACGAAAATAGCTAAAAATACTGCGTCGAATGCTCTACTAGGGTTTCGCCACTACACATTAATAAATAACCGTATATGGCTTCTGCCATCCCTAAAAATCCTTGCGCTCGACTACCGAACACCCTAATCACGTACTGAACAAAAAAACTCAGCATACTATACGTAAAAACTAAGATTTTTAATAACTTTTGTATTTATCTACCTCTATAACTAGAAAACTTCAATCCCCTGGTTTCTGACAAGTATATAAATATGAGAGTGACAGAAGCTTTCCACATTTTGTCACGCGATAAACGCAAGCATTCCAGAGGGGCTATTGCTTAACGCACTTGCAATCGCAATTGTTTTCATTTTGAAAATCGATGGCTTGTCTGCATCCAAAATGAAAACAATTGTTCCGTTTTGAAGCCAATTGAGATTGCGAGTGCGTTAGGCAATAGCGACGCAGGCCCCTGATGTTAAAATAATTAAACAACACAAATTATAACCATTTTCATCCTTGTACCTAACCCAGGTACAATCTATCCTCCTCACACCACCTGGCACACCGGTTCGCGAGACGGAGCCGGAACGAACCGGACCGCCAAAGGAATCGACGGTGAAAAACGTCGAGGAACCAGAATCTACCGCCCCGGACAGTCCTCCATTGAGTTCTACACCCGTTAACAATGGTACGTGGGTTTGAAATAACCCCCTTGCAAAGAAAACGGGCCCGTACGATTATTTCGAGTAGGGATTACAAAAAGGGATTTTTTGCTTAAAATTTGTCGTATTTTTCATTCAAGGTTATTATTTTTCTTCTTCAAACGGAACCCTATTAATATGACCACGATATCCGTCCGTCCATCCTAACTTTAAAGAACTATATCTTTTGAACCGTAATCGTAAAAACGGTAAAACATACAAGTTTCAAATTTGATATGATTATATTACGAACCCTGAAGAAAAACAACACAAATTCATTCGAAACTTAATTCCAATGGAATATAATAATACCTACTGTGCGGCGGCACGGAACCCTCAGTACGCGAGTACGACACGCACTTAACCTATTTTTTTTCACTTTTTAGTATAAATTCTGAGTTCCTCATAGTTTAAAACTACAGGTTACAGGTAAGAGCTGGCACGAATGGATTGAACGAACGAAAGCAATGTCACCTATCACTGAGTGAGTGCCGTTTGAACCCATGTTCGAATTTCAAACCGAAAACCTGTTATTATTTTACATACTCATTCAATCCATTCGTACCAGCACTCGTGAATGGACCTGTACTTGACAAAATGAAAAGTACTTACCTGTTTTCTTCGCTAGGGGGTGTTTTTTATTAATTAACCATCGATCAAAAAGAACAGTTATAAGATTAACGTATGTTTTTTTTTATAACGGCAAAGGAGAAGACACACCAGCGCACAGGCCCCCCGAAGATGGTAAGTGGGACCTGTGACCCATTAATTTTTATTATAATTTTCAAGAATACAATCCTAAGACTCCAAAAGGGGACTAGGTTGGAATTCTCTATGCTATAAGGATACAACTTAATTGAGAGCAGGTGTATGCATGAGGTGAGGTGCGGGGAAAAATGAAACCTAGCTAGGTAGATCGATTTTTCGCCCCCAAAAAACCCCCTACATATTAAATTTTAGATTCAGATTAATATTATATTATTATATTAGTCTGTACAAGAATTGCTCGTTAATGGGTATTAGATTTTAAAAATGCAAAGCTACTTTATTATAATCATAATTAGGTATCATCAGCTCAGGTTTTGGGGGCCTCCCGAGTTCGGTAGCTATGCCACAGCCCGGCTTTCAATTAAATTGTACTCTTATAGTAATTTCACCAGTTGTTTTATCCCAACCGGAACACAACAATGTGAAGATTTCTAGGGGCCACCATTATACCGGGCGTTTTTTTACCCGAAAAATTACAATGCACTTATTACCGCGAGCGATAAACGACTTCTACGCGGACGGAGATGGGGGCAACAGCGAGTAGGTTTTACTCGTCGATTAACTTTTTGTATGCCAAAAGCCTCTCTTAATCCCGTTGTCTGCCGGGCTGTGACGTCATCGGTGTCACGTGACCGAGTTTAATAATAATTGCTCCTAGTTAAAAAGTGATTTGACCTTTCATGTCATGTCTTTGTCATGTGTAAGACAAATTAGCACCCTTTTTAAAAATAGTAACACCGTAGTAAAATCCAATTTCAAATAACCCGATTAATTCCTCCTTAAGTGACGGATCCGGGACATGGCATACGAAGGGTAACTGAGGTGCTGAGTGTCCATAGCCCTTTTTTAATCTATTAGCCCTACTTATATTAGACCTCTTTCAATTTAGAGCACCTAGGGTCTCCAGAGCCAGGGGTCGACGCCTTCGCTGAGGAGCAATCCAACGCCGACAACCGGGAGGATGTGCCTGACCGCAAGATGTCCACTGTCATGGCGACCATGTGGCTAGGCACTAAGAGCGGCAACCTGTACGTCCACTCGGCCATGGGGAACTATAGCAAGTGCCTCGCGAGGTAAGAACAGTAAAACTTAAGGTCTAGTTCACTGTATTTCGAAGACAACTTATTCCTTAATCAGGCATACTAACATACTAGTGGGTACCTATTGAGTACATTTTATGTGGGAAACTGAATCCCTTAGCCTGGTTTAGGGTTATTATCGGATTTATTTTGAATATACAACATTGGAATTTTACATTTATGTATACGACAATATCAAAACGAGCAGTCGGGTGTTTAAAGTTTGTTTATTGTTTGCAAAGTTTTCAACTATTAACTATATTTCATAAATATGTTAAGTACAGAGGACAACCCACTGGTTGGCCACAGCCAAATTTCCTTCTCTGATACGTAAATCTAAAAAAAGGTAAATGTACTTGTAAAATGATTTCTCTCTTCTAGAACTTAAAAATCTGGTGGTTACACAGGATTAAAAACGTATTTGCTACCGCTCACGCTCATAAATAGCTCTGACACTGTTTATAAGAGAGTACATGAGCGTGGCAGGTATTTCTGAGTGGTTAATATACTATTACTGGTAACTGTACTATCCCCATAGTAATTAATACTTTGAGCCCGATATGTTGACAACGATATTATTGCCGGTACTGTCATAACTCATAATCATAACATATTTTCCACAGAGTAAAACTAAACGACGCTATCCTAGCTATAGTGGCGTGCTCCTCCCGTTGCATGGTTGCCCTAGCGGACGGCACGGTGGCCATTTTCATGAGAATGGCGGACGGACAGTGGGACTTCACTCAGTACTGGTTACTGACGCTCGGTGACCCTAAATGCTCAGGTGATTATTGACTGGTTTCAAACCTTGTTTTTTAAACAATGGGAATAATGAGTGACATGTCAAAACAGCTTCATTAGGAACTGTCAAAGTGACAGCTTGTAAGGAACGGACTTTGTAATATGGTGTATGTGCAACCCTCATTTTCCTTACAACCCACTAACCCTGTGTATATGGAATTCGACTTTGTAACCATGGTGGGAAATTAAATGCACGCAAAATACTTATTAATTGACAAACGATTTGGGATCTGCTGGTTCTCGGACCATTTTCATGCATAGTGAACAAGTTAATTAAAAAAAAAATTACTTGTCAAATATATCATTGAATGTGTCGTGAAATATGCAATAGTTTCCAGCCCTGTTATCGAAATTTTAATGTTTGGGGTTGACGTAAGCTGTCAGTCGCGTTATGTGCTTATGCCAATTTTATATTTATTTTTAGTTTTGCCTAATGCATTTTTTTAAAGGCCCCCAAAGTCCGTAGTTTAACAACGGGGCATGTAAACACGCGGCACTTGAAGTTTTACTTCCGTATTCTATTGTTCTTATGACAGGGACCGGAACCGGTTTCCGTTAAAATACGTTTTTGATCGGGTATTCAAGGCTTCTTTTTAAAATCCCAATTCGAGCGGCAAGCGTATCGTCGGCTATCCGCAATAAAAGGCTAATCATCAATACATACGATTACAATAGGATTAAACCACCCCTATTGATATGCTGTTTAATCAAGCTGCCATCCCCTATCGAACTACAAGCGGTAACCTTATTCGAAAAGGTAGTCATAACGATACGGCAACACAATCGATAGGGCTATCCGATGAACGGGTTACCTATGTGATAGGTTTTTGAATTGAAAGCGCTAAGTGCGTAGGTGCGTACACGTCGATTCACAAGAGTTAGCACGAATGGATTGAATGAGTGAAAGTATACTAGTGTGTAAAATAGTAACAGGTTTTCAGTTTGAAATTCGAACATCGGTTCAAAGGACGGCACTCACACAATGATAGGTGACAGTACTTTCGTTCAATCCCTTCGTGCCAACTCTTGTGAATCGACCTGTACTAATAATTGCCAATTGTCTCCAGTCCGTTGCCTCTCGGCCGTGGGCTGCACCGTGTGGTGCGGTTACCGCAACAAAGTGCACGTGATCGAGCCGCGCTCCCGGCAAGTGCTGCACTCACTGGAGGCCCATCCGCGTCAGGAGAGCCAGGTCCGCCAGATGGCGTGCGACGGAGATGGCGTCTGGGTGAGTCACTTAGCACATCCGTAAGATGCAGATATTTTGGGGACCCATTTCAAGAAAAAAATATGCTTGAAGTCGTCGATGTCATTAGATATGTCTAGTCATTTGTAACTTTTAGGAAAGTCAACCGTATTGTTGTAGAATGTCAGATTAACTTTGTACCTAAGGTGGGTACAGTCAAGGGCAAAAATATGTATACACTTTAGTACCTTGTCACTTTAACCACTGTGACAGTTCATATATGGCAGTTCAAATATGACGTAAATAGACAAGGTACTAAAGTGTATACATATTTTTGCCCTTGACTGTACCAAATTAAATCGCGTGACTGTACTAGTACTTACGCCTTTTTTCTGTTCACAGGTGTCGATAAAAATGGACTCCACGCTTCGCCTGTACCACGCCCACACATATCAGCACTTAAAAGACGTGGACATAGAGCCTTATGTTAGCAAGATGCTTGGCACAGGGAAACTAGGTAAGTTTTGTAAAATGAGTAAACATAGAGATTGCTGCCTTTTAAAAGTTGTATCTATCTATACAGTTGACAGTTGGAGGAGGCCTATACCCAAAGTGGGGCCATGTCTTGAGAGTTCACACCACTTAAATTTAACTGCATTTTCATTATATTTGGAAAAGTCATGAAAATAAAGGCTTATTATTATTCACCTATACATTTTATTTTAAGTCTCTTCCATGACTGACTGACTGACAGACAATGCACGGCCTAAACCGCTGAACATAGACCTTTTAATTTGTAGGGAATATTGATTAAGTACCCTAGGGTGCAGTCAAGGAATTTTATTCCTAGTCCACTTTGGACTATGTCAAAGTGACGTAATCAATCAAAACGTAAGAGAAATCTTATGATTTTATTTACGGTGTCAATTTGACATAGCCCAAAGTGGACTAGGAATTAAATTCAGTGACTGTACTATGAATGCAAAAAGGGAGAATGACGGGAAGTAAATTTATTCTACACTGGCGAGTACTAATGTAATATTAAGATGGCGTGTTCAATGTACAGTGTTATAACTCAAAAGGTCCTTCGGGTTTGTAGTTTTCTTTAGAGAGTGAAAGTTTTCTACGCTATCATGCGAGGCTAATCGACAATACTGTATAAATAATACTTCGTACGCTTACTTTTCCGCTACTCCTCCTATTTCTTCCGTTGGATTTTTTTAAACTCCTTTATTCGGTAGATACGGACCTTAGTCACTCACTCACGGAAGAGTTTAATATGTATAGAAGATATAATGTTAACCTGGGACCTCCTTTCAGGTTTTTCCCTAGTCAGGATCACAGCTCTGCTGATCAGCTCGGGCCGCCTCTGGATCGGGACGAGCAACGGCGTGGTGATATCGGTCCCTCTCTCTGAGGGTTCCAGTCGGGACTCTGGCGGAGGGTCGCTACCGCCGTTACCTACCAATGCCTCTGGTAACTGTACTATTTGTTTTAATTGCATCGATAAACAAAGTCAAACTGGACCTTTTCGGGATTTTGTAGCGGGGAGCAAGTTTTGGATTGAACTGATATTTTCTGAAGCTATATTATATCTGGAATGTACTCATACGATGTTACGTAATGTCATTTTTGATATGTATTTGTAGAATAAATATACAGGGTGTGATCCTAATTTAATTTTCCCTACTCAGTAAATTATTGAGATAAATCAGTAAATTATATCGTGGTTTTTGAAACAATTAAAGTTTAGCATTTTGTTAAAATTGTGTTTCCCTAATTAATATTACAATTATGGTCACCTAACACTTTCATGTTTAAGCCTATTTGAAAATCAACCGATCTGACAAGTAAGAAATTGATTATGTACACGGTGGCTACGATCCTGAATAAAAATAACAATTTAAATTAACGCTTTTAAATCAATTACGTTATTTTTCTAATGTTGTAGTCAGTTTTAGTTTACTTTGTTGTTGTTGTTGGGTTTAAGCACGCACGAAACAGAGAACTTTGCGTACTAGTGCGTAGAAATATTTTGTTGCAAGATGTAAACTTTGGTTTCGAGATTAGTCTCGACGTACGGGCTGCTTTTAATCAAAAACTAATAATCAGTGATCGGAATAGGTAGAGCTAATTTGCCTAAACTTGAGGCATATTCATTCATGCGTGAGTGAAATGGGAATACATTATTGAATGAAGGTGCATCACGTTTAGACAAATTAACTCTACCTATTCCGATCACTGCTAATAATCCATTATCGAGTTTTGATAATTTTGTTTTACTGCAAATAATTAATGACGAAACACGTCGAAAAATTATGTTTTCAATATTCGTTCATTCAAAAGACTGCATATTATATTGCATATTTGGTTTTTGTTTGCATACTTTAACATAAAAGATTATTGTTACAAACAAAACTTGGAGCGATCACTACTACATGGGAAAAGCATCGAAGGCAATCCCTAGCTGTAATTTAATTATGCCCCGTATTCCTATGTCTCGTTACCAGCACGAGACGTAGGCCCGTATTAATAAACTCATCTTGGCTGAGTTGCGCGTCACAAGATACGTCAAAGTAAACGTCAAACCATAGAACACTGTCATTTTTGACACATCTCAAGACGAGCATTAGAGTTGACATTAGTTTATTAATACGGGCCTTAGGAGATAGGTATAGTTTAGTTCGGGATTGAAGTCACCCGGTATATTTTATTTACAGGTCACGTGATAATGAGCCGTGCGCGCTCTACCTCCCCGACGGGGTCTATCCCTTGGTGCTCGATGGCGCACGCGCAGCTGTCGTTCCACGGGCACCGCGAGGCGGTCACCTTCTTCGTGGCGGTGCCGGGGGCGGCGCCCGCGCGCTCCCCGGACAGCCCCCGCCACGACCCCCCCGCGCCGATGCTGGTCATCTCCGGGGGGGAGGGGTACATCGACTTTAGAATAGGTAACCCATTAAAACGTAAAAAATTGGCGATTTATATCACTGTTTATACGGATCTTACATTATTACCTTATCTTTTATGTGTCTTAAATGTGTCTCTATTCAATCTATTCCAGGCACATATCCTCAAACCAAGCAATATGCACGTTAGCGATACGTATATGGTTCTATGCGACGCGGTCAGCGCTTAGCTTTTGCTTTAAATTGTTTGTAGTGTTGTGGCTTTGCTTATCATTCATTCGAAAGGTCCGATGCTAAAATGAGAGCTCGGAAAATAATGACTCGAGGAATGCTGTTGTGTTTGAGTCCAGGGTGTAGTTAGTTTTTTTTAAATTTATTTAACATTTTTAAACCCGTGTTTGTTACTAAAATTCTATGCAATCAGTACCATTACAAGTTTTAATAATTTCTTGTGTTTTGTGATTCTTGACTTCGGTAATACGGTGTATTTACGGTGTTTTAATACGTTTAATGGAATTATTTGTACATAAATCAGAGTCGACAAGAGAATTGAAAAATAAATTGGTCTGTTTTGCCCATTTTTATGGACAGCTCAACTCACGCATGAAGAAAAATATTCAAACAAAAGTTTATTTTAGACACTCGTTTTGCGATATAGTATTAATATCAATCAAACCGCTATTTTCTTACAAGATCGAATAATGACGTTGTACCTACATAATGTTTCAAGGATAATGATTTCGCTTATTGAATACAAAACGGACATATTCCAAAATAATTCGCAATTGCATTAAAAACCTTATACGAACCGCTTCTAATTTTAAAATGCAACACTGACTCATTTTGGAATGTGTCGGTTTTGTATCCAATGAACGATTTATAGGCTAGAGTGATAGGGTAGGGTAGGATACATTATACTAAGGTAATTAGATGAAATTTTGATTACACATATGCCCTCTCTTGGGCTACGCGACGCGCCTCATTTTAGCATTGACCTAACATACTTTTAATATGCTTCGAAAAGGTCTGTTGTTCCTCCATGTTTATTTAAGTTTTGTGCCTATTGTTTGATTTGAACTATAAAGTTTTTCTACTAAAGTGTTTAATTTTGTGTTAATGGTAAGGACTTAATAAAATGTTCTGTGATTGTTATAGAGATTCGTTTAAAAAAATAGTTCGGAATCAAAAAAAATGAGGATAATTAGGTACTAACATTAGCCAAAAATAAACTATCATGGAGCATATTTATTTCATTTAATTAATTAATCTACCATTTTTGTCATCAACTAAAAACGGCGTATGTGCATGTTACTTTAATAGCACATACGCCATTGTATTATTCATTACTAATACACGAATAGTAGAAAAACTTAACCGTGATTCCGAGCGGGCTTATAATTTTCCTTTTTTTATTTTTTCCCACTATTAGAGGAGCATGCCGATGACGTTCGAGACACAGCCTCCCACCTCATTGTTTGGCAGATACTAGAACCCTGAGTACCTGATAGGATATAAGCAATTTAAAACTATTCCCCCCCCCAGCCGGTATGTCCCATTTTGATCTCGGTACGCACGAAGCTTGAGTAACACGCTAGCATTAACCAATGGAATAAGTCGGTAAGCGCCTATAACCACGTTTATCATGTCATCACAACCATGACATCAACGCAAACCATAACTAAAATGCACTTGTATAAAAAAAGTATACGGTTTATAATATCTAAGGGTATCATTTTATTATAGCTAGCCTATGAATTTCAAAGATTTGAATGTAATTACAAAGTTTTAGAAGCAATATTAACATGTTTTCTCCTTGTTCAGATCAGGGAGACGCGCTGACCGACAAATTAAGTAGTTGACTAACTTATACCTAAAAACTATGACTAACAAACTAACAGACGTCATATTTATAATGTCACTATCATTTGGGTTGCTAAAACATTTGAAATGAATTAGTGTTTGTATTTGCTATGTTCATAATTGTACACTAAAAGTAATGAAGATAGATCATTTTTACTTCTTTTTGTGACAAGGAGAAGGACAGAGACCCGAAGACATGACTTCTCAAGACTACAATTCTGCCCTCATAAGTCAATATGCATTATCTCACATTCAATAGCTAAAGCAGATTCAATCCTCTCTCTTTCATAATAAGGTTGAATTTGCTACAGGAGTTTTGTCTGAGGTACTGCCATTTGTCTTAGCAGGGCAGAACTCTGAGACTACAAATGTAGATAGTAATCTTACCTTGCACACACATAACAAGATAACATCAGCGTTAACCGTTTCTATTGGTCTCAAGTGTGTACAGATGTTTATAACATAACATATATAACTAACAGTAATCGATTTTACAGTAAAACAACCGATATGGCTTACCGATGTACCTGCGCAGATGTCATTTTTCGAAGAGCGGGAACCAATCAGCATGATCCACGAGTTGCACGATTGTATTCTGTGCTATTATTGGTTATTAGTGACACCATATTGACGCGCGCCCGCGTGTCATTCAGTCAGCCGTCAAACGTGCGTGAGTGAGATGGAAAAAATAGATGCAATTTAATTTGCACATAACTATTACGTACAAGTCTGATCGTGGGTTTTAATGGTGCTTTCGGAAATCATCGGAATCGTTGTTCGTGTCTGCGCGGACGGAGATTCACGACACGCCATATCGGTTGTGTTCTACTGTACGATCTTTTTCAGTCAGACTACTTTATAACATTTCACTTGCTAAAAATCAATGCTAAACACAGATGAATAAAGACTTCGTAATGTACTACGGTACTTGCATAGAAAAGTTCCACTATGTCTTATTGTGTGAGATTTTCACTCTATGGTATCAGGGTGGTGGTTGGCTAAAATATCACGGTATTCACGGTGATTGGGTATTCGTTTTTTTTTCACTGGAATGGGATGTAGACCACACTTTTGCTTGAAAACGAAACTAGTTGATGTTAAGTAAGTCTCAAAAATATGAACAACTGGCCTAATGGCTAATGCACTCGCGATTGCAATCGAACTTCAAAGTGCAAGTTGGTATGCAGACTGTCCTTCGGACTGTCAAAATGAAAACGATTGCGATTGCGAGTGCGTTAGGCAATAAGTCTGCAGATGACTAACGAAGGGACAAAGAGCGCGTACATATTTTTGAGAACTGTCCGTTTTTTTTTACTGGGACAGAATGGAGAAATCCGATTCCAATAGAGTCATTTGATCTGTTTTATCGTATGAAACAATATTTAAATCTAATATTAACGTGCTTTTTCTTTTACGCTATGAAAGTTTCCATATATCTACGGAAACCGATTTCACCATGTCCTTGCTAAAAATTTAAACACACTGTTTAAGTGTATTTTTGTAGGCAATTCTATTTAAAAGTTTTAATAGAATATACTGTAACTAGCGTGGATATTGCTATATCAGTCTTAATAGATTTATTACGTGCCTATTATTATAAGAGCCCACTACACTAAACCTAGTTCGATAAGACTACCGGATGATATATTATATATATTTAGTAACGTCATTAATGGGGGAACACGAAATGGAAATGCTGCAATGCGAAAATCCTGGCACAGAGTTATTTGTTTTTACCTATAAGTCCGATATATAAATACAGCTGTGGTTTTTCTTACACAGAAATTGATGATCTTTCAGATGAGCTTTCGTTTTTTGAGGAGAACGATCGTATTAGATACTTATTTAAGTACGAAGCGTCGCTTATCATGCTGTTGCTACTGATTAGGCCAATCAAGGGGCTTCCAGCACTGCATTGTCGTTTAGTCCTACCCCTCCCCTGTACCGAAGAATAAACGAAACTTGGGAGTAAGTCCCATGTCTGGTATTATAGTAAGATTATTATCATACCAGACATGGGACTTACAACTGAAACAAAAATATCTTTGCCAGGTTTTTTGAAATGCAGCATTGCCATTTCGTGTTCCACCATTGATGACGTGACTAATTATAGATATAATCATCCGGTAGTCTTATCGAACTAGGTTTAGTGTCGTGGGCTCCTCTAGTATAAAAAGAAATTATTAACACATTTTTATCCACGTGTTTCATCTCCATATCTGTAATAGCGCGTTTACATTACTCGGTTTGGGCCGTATTCGAATGCAGTCCGTATTCGGTCACAGACTAGTGCAAATGTTTGTTTTTTAGCAAATAACCGATCCAATTAACCCGCCTTTGGTCACCAGACGTCTCATAACTGGTCACTCGCTAGGTCAAAAAAGCCAAGTTACGTCCAAAGAGTGAACGATAGAGGGAGGTGAGGCGCTTCTCTTCCCCTCCATCCCGCCCGCCCCCGCTTTCGCCTAGACGCTTCGCCGCCACCTCTATCACGAATTGTTATACACCCCTTTGCAAAGAAAACTAAACTTTCGTTATTTCCCAAGTGTCTTGTTTAAATATACTGTAACTAAATTAAATTTTATGCTACAAAATTAATAAAGATTTTTTCTGAAGATAATTTTCTTGTATGCGATTGTAAGCATGTAATTAATATTAGTTCAATTTTTTTACTATAAAAGCCCGAAAGTACCCGTTTTCTTGCACGTTTATTTTAGAAAAACTAATACAAATCAACTCATAAGTAACTCCCAACTTTTCAGCCGACTCAGAGATGGAAGACAGCGTGGTTGTGGCCGAGGACGGCTCGTCCAGCGGCCACAGCTCGATCGCGGAGCGCGCCACCAAGAGCCATTTGATCGTGTGGCAAGTGGCAACCGCCTAACGTCAGCCACGCCGCGTACGCGCCGATTCCGACGACTTTGTGTACGTGTGTACCACCACTAAACCGGCGACGGTCTTTATGTGAATAGGACTCAACTTAGGCTAAGTGCATACGTTCCTTTGGGACTTACGTTCATTTAAACAACACTGTGAGTTGGTAAAAGGGTTTGTGGAGCGTCAGGCAGTTTTACTTTTTATAAATTGTGTGCTAACGCTTTATAAACTTGTTATAGTTAAAGTATGCTTTGTCCCTTTATGTCAAATTCAAATCTCGCTATAAAGGTAATTTCAAGGTATATTTCAAGTATTCATTCAGCGTGTGTTTATAAATATGAGGGTAAGTTTATATTACCAGAGGCATCAGAGCGTATCAGACTTTTATGAGTGCAATTTTACTTGAAATATATCGCTATCGATCTTATTGGGTTTCACAAAGATATGTCAATAAGTGACCGAAGAGGTTGACGTTAGGAATGCGTAGCTAATCTTTTTAAATATTTACTACTAATCAAGTGAAGTACGGAGGAAATATATTAAAAAGACAAATGATACATTTTGAACTCGTAAGTACGTTTCTCGATAGGAGTGTCACTTCTGTTATTGCCTATTTGTCATAATCTTTCAGTACTGTCAAATCGTTTTTGCTCCCGCGATAGCGACATTTGGATATGTTACACTTTAGGTGAAGACTTACCTAAGTTACACTGACAAATTCCTCAGTTATTCATTTAATTTTCATTTTTTTTATTCAGTTTTTTGTAATTTAAATATATTTCCACATTAGAATTCAACTTGGTGTTCATAGTAGAAAACTAGTCTAACAAAAAGCAAGCTTTGTAAATCCGACTGCCCGTGCAGTATCAGAACTGATATTGGTATAGCCTGTGATACATGTATACAAACGCTTCCTTGGGTAGGTACTCGGGTACAGGCACTCTTAGTTCTTGGATCAGACTTCATATCATAGAAAAGTGCAATTAAAACGTGGTCCTTTACTCATATAATATGGGAGATACGCTGTGTAAGATATAGCAACCCTTTACGTTAAATTTACGCTAGCGTCATCGAATCCCGAATTGAACGTATGCACTTAGAATTAAAAAAGAGTTGATTACTGCGAATGTGGATTTTCAAGGAAAGGTCAGTATTATCTAAATAGGCTAAGTAAAGTTTTTGGAAGATATGTATATTATATATTTTTTCGATAGTCGTCATCCTGAAGATCATGGAACTGCGGCTCTTTTATTTTTATTTCCTCTAATATTTTAGAAATATTTTTTTTAGTTATGAAGTTGACATTTGTACACTTTAATGACCGACTAGCTTGTTGCCTTCGTACTTAATGAAAAAGAAAAAAAAACACTTCTATATCTGTCATTGTCAAATCAAATCAAAGTAAACAAACGATTCAATACAACGGCTCTTTTCTGTTTGCTTGTGTTTCATGTGATCAGTGTTTTTAGAAATATTTTTAACGATCTCAGAACGAACTCCGGACTTTCGTTTTGCCGCTTTGCTCTAAGACCTTTGCACGATATTTGGTCTACGATTTATTTTCGAACCCTTTGGCACTTCTTCTTGGACACCGATTTCTTCCTTTCTCGACGACTCTTGCCCTGCTTTTTGATAGCCACGAGAGCATTTTGAATTGTACAATCCACGCAATGAATTCAGGCAATCCCACACGGACTGTGGAAATGGAGTATTACAAAGATTTACTTGAATTTACTTATTTGAACTGAACTGTTTGTTTACTTTGATTTGATTTGACGTTGACAGATATAGAAGTGACAGATTTTTTTTCTATTTCATTAAATACGAAGGCAACAAGCTTGTCGGTCATTAAAGTTTACAAATGTCAACTTCATAACTAAAAAAAAGATTTCTAAAATATTAGAGGAAATAAAAGTAAAAGAGCCGCAGTTCCATGATCTTCAGGATGACGACTATCGAAAAAAAATATAGTTTACATCACTTCCGAAAACTTTACTTACCCAATTAATTAGAACATTGGTTGCATACATCTAAATTAGAAATTGATTTGAATTTAGATAGTTGGTCCATCAAAATCCATTTTTCCTGTTCACGTTTAATGTGTTTTATATGGAATGTATGTTTACAAGTAAATTTGTCATATCATAAGCCATTGTCGTAAATCAATTATTGTACCTATAATTTATGGTGACAAGAAAGAGTTGTATACAGTGTGTTACCGGCATGCGGGCATTTATTAAAACTGCCGATAATATGCTGCTTTAGCAATTGTTTGCAAGTATTATCAATTAAAAAATAATTAAAATAACTTTACAATGATTTTTCTTAGATACTGTCCATTTTTAATGTAGTGCATGTGCTGCGTGTTCATCGTTATCAGTATCGCTGTTGCTTGGTACAAGGCACGTCGTGGTACGGGGGCAAATCATAAATAATCAAAGTATCCGTCGACTGTCATTTGCACTTGTCAATTTGCTGTGCTTTACATTGCTGGCAATTAAAATTTTGTTAGAAAGTTAACAAAGCCTGAAAATGTGTTTATTAATTAAATTAATGTCATAGTTACGTTACAGATATACGTTATTTTAACCTACTTTAAAAAAAGCCCGGGTGCTGGTAACACACTGTAGAATGATTTTTAGCACGAATTATTGTCGCTTATAGACCAATACAAAATCAATCTGTAATACCATATACACTTAAGAGCAATTGAAACTGGTCCCTTAACGTTCAAATTAATGTTGATACTGCGGAATGCAGATGATATTTATTTGAGTTTATTAATGTATTCAAACGGCATAGAAACTATTTCGACAACTAATCAAGTGACAATACGCCATCAATCAAGTGACAACATCGCTGCTGTCCCTTTTTTTAATGAAGATTTAGAAAACATACGTTCCATGTAAAGCCCGTCGCCGACTCACGTGTGTTAGGGCCTTACAACGCTAATACGAAATAAGCCTTACATTATATTAAATGCCCATATGTATGTATTTTAATCGTACTGTTAAGTCGTGGGCTGGGATTAAGGTAAGGCTCATATCACCTCGGCTAAGGCCTTTGTCCTTCACGTTCTAGCAATTTCGGATTGAAGCAGTGCACGGCACCCGGACTCATATTTTTTATCAATAATGGTTTTTATCATTTTGCTGTACGATGCTTAATGGCTTCGATTTGACATTGTAATTGCTCATATCGATGTATCTCGCGGGTGTCACTTACGCTAAAACCGTTGGCTACGTCATTGATTGACCCCGTTATCTACGGAGCAAATTGGTGGCAGACGGTCGTTAGTGATGTCCAAATTAAGTAATGAAGGTTTTATTTAAAAACCCAGGATATACCACAGTACAACTAATTAGTCATTTGTTAGAAGTGAAGAAATTTAAATTAAACTATGAATAAGAATGCAATGCATCGTTACAAAAATATGAATTGTTTACCACTCACGTCGTTAGAACTGGAGAGATCGTTTTCTTGCCTAAAGTGGATTTTTTCCAGCAAACAACGTAGTCTAACTCCTATTAATTTAGATCACATTTTAATTATCTATTTTGAATTTCATATAATAAGTAAATTCAAAAAATACATACATGTTCTCACATCGCTAGCAACTGTCTACCACCCATTTACCACTTAGATAACGGGGTTTAATCATTGAATAATAGAAGTCGGTTCTTAAATTCGTTTTGAGTAAGAGTAGATTTTATATAAACTGCGATTAGAACGGTTCTTATTGACTACGATTAGAATTAGCAATTGACCAGCCGGCTCAAAACTAGGCTGTCATGCTGAAAGCAATAGTAGTGTTAAGAACAAATCAATCCATAAAAATGCTTCCGTGCGAAACTGAGAGACAGGTGAATATTGTGATTATTTCGATATGACGTACAACGGTTTTATAGCTTGGTGACAGCGTTGGCTTGTGTACGTTTAGATGTTTAACCAGATATAAGATTGAAGGGATTGAGTTTTAGTATTAAAGTTGAATTTCTCGCTTAATACAACTTTGGTATTTTTACTGCTGGACAATCGTGGTTAGATTGACATATTTGGGTAAACGTCTCAACGGACGAGTTTCTTGTGTTTGACTCTAAACGTGTAGGCTTAATCTAATCTCATCTAGGAATAATGTACAAGATGTAACCACCAAATAATTCATTTAGTAGTGTTATATAGTTACTAGGTTAGGATACAATATCAGAGATTTTTTTATAATAATTACTTATATAAATTAAATAAGGATTCTGATCGCTAACCATATGGGCTGTGTTTATGTCATCTGCATCACAATAATATTAGGTGGTTTTTATTTTTACGTGTGATAATACTAAATGCTAATAAACGGTGTTATACATACTTACTCATAGATAGATCGATGTTAATTTGTTTTTATTTATTTATTTAACGATGGCGTATGAATTAATCTTATTTGCATATCATGTTAATTACCTTTAAATATATTTATGTGTCTATTTCATTATATCGCTCATCACTGGGATATTGCTGAATTACTTGTGAAAATAAATGTAAGAATCATATTTGCGTAACTAATATTATCAAATTAAATTATATGGCGAAACTATATTCATGGTTAATATAAATTACGCAGCAGTCGTTTTTATTTGAAAGTTCATCTATGAATTGCTGTGTAGTATAAATGGAAAATTATAGAAGTGTTACTGTTGTACAGATAACGTAAGAGCAATAAAATGTGTAAAACCAGCAAATAATGAACACCCTAAAGATGATATACTATATTTATGCATCATAAAGGCAATGATAAAAATATACATGTTTATTTATTATATAATAAAGTTTAGAACGCCTACTTACAAAAAGATAAATTAGAATATAAAAACTATTACATATGATTGAAAGCAATAGAGGTGTACAGTTTTGTTCATTAAATCTAGATAAATTAATCGATTGCCTTCCTAATAAGATAGCGATGTAGTAATATTTTTGACAGTACGTGTATATTTATATTTATTGAAATGAAATTTAAGTAGCGGCTAATGTTATCGCGAAGAGACTGGAAACATTATGTACTTTGTCTCTTGAACGGTATGTCAGATGACGTAACGGTCAAGAAAATAGACAACGTACTAAACTGTTCAATATATTGCGACTCCGAAGTCTTTGCTCTGGCCAGTATACCCGTTAGTGATATGCAGGCATGCCTACAACACGTTGGGCCTTGTACCAAGCTGTTAAGACTGCCTCTTAGATAGCGTTACTCGCTCCTCATAATGTTCACTTTATAGTGTATTTGGTTGATTTTTTAATGTTATTAATTTTATTGAATAATGGTGCAACAATGTTATTACATTGAATAAGACAAACACTAGTTTTTTTTTTTCATTTACTTTACCAGCTTTGGATATATTTCCTTACACTTGTACTTTTTATTGTAGTCGGTATTTGTTTTCGGTTTTATGAAATAATAGAATTATTTATGATAGTTTTAGACTTAGTTTTTTAAGTATTACAGAAGGAGTTGATTTTGAGGCGAACCTATGAATATGAATTAGATTATAGATATTTAACGTAAGCGACATTATTTATACGTCGTTAGTTAACGCCTTATGATATGCGATACTGTCAATGTTGTTTACAACAAACGTAAATATCAAAGGAATAATATCATTTTTATTCGCCTTGGTAAAATGTGACCTGATACCTTGTAGCTCAAAGGGCGTATGTGACATTAGATGTTTTTGTTGTTGACGCTCTTTAGGCTTTAAGTAAATTTTAATATTGATTGCCATAGTGTTCCCTTAGAAATAACTTCAGCTGTAAGTCCTAG
This sequence comes from Acleris laterana, assembly GCA_963966035.1. Classification (NCBI taxonomy): domain Eukaryota; kingdom Metazoa; phylum Arthropoda; class Insecta; order Lepidoptera; family Tortricidae; genus Acleris; species Acleris laterana. The sequence goes on from OZ014438.1 coordinate 10,042,659, forward strand.
TCAAAATAAATAACTTAGTGATGTTAGCTAGGCTTACGTTGTTTTGCTAAATTATAATAATTACAAATAATTTACTGCCGCACTCAGAGACCTCAATTCAATTTAATGCTTGTCTAGTGACGTGTTGTCTTATTCTATTGCTTTAGCAAAGAATGTGACAGCAGCAACTTTAATCACGCATTAAATTTAATTGACGTCTCTGAGTACGGCAGTCAATCATTGAACGCTGCCTTTTGTACTCAATGGCATTAATAAGCACGTACTGTGAATAGGATTTAATATGTAACGAAATCATAATATTACTTTCGTTTGATATATAAGTATATTTAAATCACAACGATGAATATTCCTAACAATTTTTTTTTGGTAATGTGCTTTTTTCGTTACACAATTTATCCTATGCCTTTTGTGGTTTTACATATCACTGGACAAATGTTTTAGTTTTCTTAATCTAAATCATCTAATTATTTCTAAATCATAATCAGTATAATCACAAATAAATGTTGATAGTGGATAGATAATCCGCCATCTTCTATTTACATAACATAACATTATTATTATTTTTTTTGTTGAGGACGGCAGTTCTGTTGACTTGAAGTTAACATAAGCGATCGACATGAACTGTCATAAGCTTATGTCCTGAATATTTGTACCCCTGATCACTGTGTGAATAACTTTTTGTCAAAAAAATCATTTTTGAGCGGAGTCATTATCTGCTTATTGAAATCAAACTAATAAGTCCTACCACGGTGGGTCTATGTTAAGGTATAGCGATGATCCTGTCGCCACCTCAGCCTTGTTGCCTCAGCTGTTTGATACCATCATATTACATTGTCATCGGGTTTACATTATGTGGTCCAAATTTCAGCCCGTTTCATTACCGGGAACTGGTTCCAAATTAACAAACATACATACGTGCAACTTAAATGAAAGCTTGTACAAAGAATAGTCGCCAAAATAAGATAGTATCAAAAGTATGGGCAAAAGTAATTGGTGTACAAAGACTAGAACTAGTCGTATTGACAAACAAACATTTGATGTGAAATACAATCCTGTATATAGATATGTAAAACCAGAAAACGGTCGGCTTGGCTCGGTTAGCTTGTGGCACTGAGAGCCCTATATCAATGTGGAATCATCCAACGCACTGTGGGAGCGCGTAGAACAAACGGTCGGACATGCTTGAAAATAAAATGTTTCACTTTCTTGCTGTTAAATGACTTTTTTGTAAACTTTAACGCTTAGACCATCATGTCTTATTATTATTTTTTCACTTATTTGCCTTGTTGGTGAATAGTACTCGAACAAACATCACTATCCGATTAACCCGTAAAACTCGACTATACTTCTAGGTACTATTTTAACTGTTGTGTAGTAGTTGAGGTCCTTTTTTTGATTTTATTACAAAGAATATATGTTTAAGTATCGCCATAACAAATAATATCTAGGTGTTTCATATTATAATTAATTATAATTGCTGTTTTATCATTCATGTAAAATTAAACTAGAAAGTCATGATTATAAAAAATGTGCCAAGCAATTCCAAGATACTAAGTATTACAAGTTATAAGTTAAAGATAATTTTAATACGCTGCATTTTAACCTTACCCGAATTTAGCCGAATTTTAGAGATATTTGCAATTGGAGGTCATTTTTCGAAAGCGCCTATTTAAAAGAAATAGCAATTTGTTTCTTAAATCTGCTAAGGCAGGCAGCCGAATAGAAATGCAGTTCTAACATCGAAGAATCGGTAAATATTTATTTATACATTAAATATTACGTTTTTTGTGTCAACCGAGCGCATGAATTAACTCCTTGATTTTTACAAATAAATAAATAAATTAACGGCAAATATTATAATTTGTACCTGGCACTTCAAAACTTCATAGTCATAGCTTCAGGACTCGCGATAAATGTAGATTCGTTTCGTTTTTATACACGTGAAACTGCGGAGTTATACGTGCAATTGTATGGATGGTACTATATGCCCGTTACCATCCATAAAATATTAATTCATGGAGCAGACATTATAAAACACAACGCAATCCTGCCAATAGGTGCATTATCGGAAGATGCACAAGAATGCAATCATAAAATATTTCGATATGTGAGACTTCACCACACACGCAAAATATCTAGGATTGCTTGCAATACTGATCTGATACATGCATTACTTTTACGGTCTGATCCGGTTATCTCCAGTAACATTAAAAGGACAACGAAAAAAAAACTGTTGATCGAAGCGCAGCCACTCATCAGTGAAACCGAAACCCAAATTATAGAGTATGAGTAACCTTTTGTAATTTTTTATATCATAACCATAACGGAGAAATGATGAAAATATGACCTTCTTTTCTTATAAATAACAACAATATCTACAATAATTATTTACTATTTCGACAGTGCGCCTTGTGTAATTTAATAGCAATCTCTTTAGATGATATAATTTTAAATTGTAGGCGTAATAAAGAAATATGCATTTTTAAGTGAATCCTAAGCACAGGACCAATAAAAAACTTATCAAGGGATGTTTGCATGCGACCAGAATAAAATACTGACAAAAATCTTGCGTTTTTTTTTTTTTTTTTGCTATATAATCGGAAGACTATTCTTTTCCCCTATTAATATGTTGCTAAAAATGCACTATACTAGCATTTCGTTATAATTTAGAGGCCATAATAATAGCAGTTTATCTGCAATAAACAGTTTACTGTCGCGCACTCGCATGTCCGACCGGTTGTTCTACGCGCTCCCACAGTGCAACGCAATCATCTGCTTCTATGTATATAAGTATTTTCTACGAAACGGAATTTGGACAATCAACTTGTTATGTACTTAGTCTTCTATTTATTGTTTTATCAGTAGTGTACACAGAATATTGACAGCTTATTAAGATTTTAGAGTACTCATTGGTAGATCACGACATACTACCTAAACCACTTTTCAATGAGTGTTTTCAAGCTCGCCGCATTTCTCAAAGTCTACAAGTACAATCGGCAAGGAACCCTGGTCCACCATAGAACTCTCACAGTGACAGTTATAAATCAATAAGTGAGAGTTCACGAACTTGAAAGAAGCGTGTGAAGCAAACCCTATTTGCTTCTGTTTAGTCCACCAGAATAAATACTCTTTAACGGAACACTCGCGGATAACACGTGTGATCGCACTGATCGCAAATGTTTATGTCATAGAAAAATAATTATAATAGTAGACACATTCGACCCACACCTAGATGCTGTTTTGCTAGGAAGAACGCCTTCAGCGTCAAAATGAAAAAAGAGGGTTGCTGATTTTTCGTACAGAATAAAAAAAAAGTTTGCCTGATATTTTAGTTGAACAAGGGGCCAATGACGCGTACGTGTCCGTAGAAAACAACGTGTTATTAATTACTTATATTACTAATACATTATCTGCAAGTTACACGTAGATAATTAAAAAGTTTACGTTTACTGTACTTGACTTTGCGAATATGATGTATGATTTAGAGCTTCGGTGCAATTAAAAAGTCCGGTTAATTTCCGTGTACACTACAATTTTGTTTACAATCCAAAAGTGTGTAGTTAAGTTTATTATTATATCAATATTTTTTAGGTTTTCGTGACGGTGAGGCACAAATGTTGCTACAACAGTGGAATACTTTCATTTTGTAGGAAAATTCGTACCTCACCCTGTATAGTATGTTTTTATTTTTCGAAAAGCACCTGTATTTGCTAAATGGGCGGATGTTTTTTTTTATTTGTTTACATTCAACATATTTAAGGACCGATCATTTTACAAATTGATAATACATTATTTAAAATTAGAAATTTAAGTATTTTCTTGTTTGTAATAAATATGCAATCAAATAAAGGAATGCTGAGAAATATTTGTATGTTTAATTTTTACGGTGCCCTTTGATATTTCTTGTGGGTAGGTATATTGATTGCCATGTGAAATGGCTATCGGTAACCTTTTTTTCAATACCCAATGGAGTTAATCGTCCCAATGCGATCCAAGTACCAACGCCCGGATACGGTGCAAATAGTACCCAACAAGAATATTGAGCAGTTTAGTGCCTTGTCATAGTAAATTTCCAGTTTACTATGATAATGCAGACTTACCGCTCGCACTCAGATACAAAGTGTGCTTAACATTTTTATTAGGTGACTAGCTGTTGCCCGCGACTCCGTCCGCGCAGAAAAATAAAATATAGCCGCTCATTAAAGTGCATATAGTCGCCTAGCTAACAGAACATGAATTAAGAGTTAATTTAATCTAATAGAATGAAATTCAAAATTGTATACATTCATTTGGACCTGCGCGGTATTGTTAGTTAAGCAACGATACGTAATTTCATTGCGTTTAATGAAGTCATTTTCAACTAAATCCTAATAAACATACATAATGCACATGATTGTTTTAATAGTTAATTGTACAGATGTGATATTCAAATTTTAGCCTGGAAAATGGAATACTTATCAAAATAAATAAAGTTCTACGCGGACTGAGTCCACCACATCATACTTTTACTGGACTGGTGGAAAATCAAGTATCAAGACTTTTAAATCCTATTACCCCGGAGTTGCAAGTCCTAAAAGTTGAATTACCCTTTTTTCCATGAGATTCTGGTACAAACCTATAATTTTATGCACTATGACTTTCCAGTGACGTTGCTTGCGGCGAATTTCATATTTAATGTCCTATAGTTTCTTATTTATTGAGAAGTGGGACTACATAATAGTATAATATTATTATGATCACTCAAAAGTGTAAACTGAAGTCGGCGTCCCACATTAGATTAAACCAAAAGCTGATTTAATTTTCACTGGCCTATTAACATTTTCAATGAAGTTATTTTTTGCGTGTTAGAAGGCGGGTTTTGTTTTTATTTTACCTTTTTTTCACCCTGTTGGTCTGTGTTTTTTGTAGGTAGTAAAATATTGTACAGAATATTAAATTATTTAACAATACTTTTCCTAATTATTCCAGTGATTGGATCAGGTAGTTCCATTTCACGGGACTTCGGTGTGTTAGATTAGTATGGATATAGCATTAAACCCCGGGATTTCATATGAAAACTTTCAAGTTTGTGTTCGGTAGAGAAATGTTATAAATGTATTATTTTACAATTATTTTGCTAGCATAGAGTATAGCATTGACGTAATACGCACCTTCGGTAGGACAAGGGCACAATTGCCCCTATAATTATATAGTACATTGTGCCCTTGTTCTAGCGAAGGTGCGAATGAAGACAGTAGTTTTGAAATTCATGCAAACAAAAAAACAAACCGTACGTATCTTTATAAATATTATTTTTCACATAAATATTATTTTTCAAAGGGCATTCTTAAGAGGCCGTATACGATTTTTGCCGGTTTAGTTTTGCTATTATTTATAATTTTATAAACAGCAAGGAATAAAAAATGTTAAAAAAATAATTAATAATGTAATAATGTTCATGTACCTAATATAGTAATGTTGTTATTTCGTGTTTTGTTTTATGATTGTTCTATTCTTACTTGTAACTGTTAAATAAAAGATGGTACGTATTTACAATGATAAAATCTTGAATTTTTGCGTTTTCTTATTATTACCTACCTACCTACTTCAATTGGTTCTCCTATTGTAACCCGAAAAATATGAACCCTTTTTTCGGTAACACTAACTTCGTTAGCCCTAAAATCAAAAACCCCAATTTTGATTTTTCCTAACTATTCATTAGCCCTAATTTTAGCATCCCGAATTTACATTATATCTATTTTTTATATCCGATTCTTAATAGCCCTAATTATAGTAATCCGATTCCTATAAAGACCGAATATTACTATATACCTTACCAGGACCTTGGACCTAGGACCTTGTGCAGGGTCCGTCCGGATCGCTACCACCGTCTTATCCATTAACCTACCGCCAAACAGCAGTGTTCGCATTGTTGTGTTCCGGTTTGGGGATAAGACAGCCGGTGAAATGACTAGCATAGAGGCATTCCATCTTAGTCCTCAGGGTTGGCAACGCATTTGCAGTCTTAGGATTGCTCTGCAGTCTTGTGAATGCGAATGTCTATGGGTCACAGTTTCCACTTACCATCAGGTGGCCTGTGTGCTCGTTTGTCATCTCTATGCCATAAAAAAAAAAAAAAAAGTCTAAAACCTAACGTCTATTAAACCTAATTACATATGTTCCTAAACAACCGTATTTAAGGTCGACGGAGCTCCGCTGTGCGGGGCTCCTATTCCGCGTAGGTGAGGCGCTTAGCGCCGTGTCGCAACTTTAACCTAACCTAACCTATGTGAGTAAAATTGATCCAATTGAGTACATACATACCGTCACGCCTTCATCCCAGAGTGGGGTAGGCAGAGCTACAGAATTACCAACAACTTTAACAGCCAGTTGTTCATTCTGTAACCACATTTTGCACAAACAGGCTAAGATGTATATCATGTGTATATTAGTGACAGGTTGCAAGCCCATCGCCTAAAAATACTACAAGCCTTTAATCCTTTAGTCGTCTCTTACGACTTCCACAGGAAGGTATGGAGTGGTACTATTCTATTCTATTCTGCCGGCAACCACACGGCACGGTATTGGTTTTTAATTTATATATCGTTAAAATAATGATTAGTTCAAACAGTAATTAGGAATAATGATTATTAGTTTTAGTGATATAGAGCATTTAATGTTTAGTTCATGTAAACATTTGGGTTTATAACTTTAGGTCTAGTAATCAAATCAATTAGGACATGCAAGTTTAGCTGTCATGACATTAGGGCTAATGAAAATTATATCAAACTTTGGTATACCTAATGAAATTAGCTTTTATGTAATTCGGTCTTGTGGGGGAAAACCACTTCAATTAATGACAAGTAAAAAAAATCTGTGAAAATTTACGTGTTTCGGAATCCCAGGTGTTGTCCATGTTATGTACTTACAATGTTTAAGGTCATTCACCCGAAATGGCACTGCCTGTTCCGATCACTACTTATTGTTATTACGCAAAAAATAACAGTTTGGTACTGTGTTTGAGGGTTCATATTTGGTGAAATTACATCACAGAAATATTTCAGTAAAAGGAAAACCATTTTCTCGCCAAGGCCAGTTTCACCACGCCGGCTAACCCTTTCAATTCACTGCAGGCCAATAATTGGACAATTGGGCGAGGCGAGGAGGAAATAATTGGACTCCCCGGAGAACCTTTATGCCGAAACCCAGATCAGTTTACATTTTCTTTTTCAGGTGGGAATACACGTACGACTTTGTTTTTGGTCGGATAATTTGAATTTATCTTGTTGTCTCAGTACACATCGACAAAGCTAATTACGGAAACAAAACGAATACGAGCTCTTCCGACAAAATATGATGTCGTATTATGTTTATACACTATATCGTTCCGGAGTAGTCCCTTATGTCCCTTCTATGCTTATGGGCGATTGTGCACTACTAGGAATTTTACGGTCCGGTAATCCGATTTTGCTCAAACTAGTCTTTATGGCTTAGCATTTATTGTGTAACCGTAAAAAATCGGACTGCCGGACGGTAAAATTTCTTGTAGTGCACAATCGCCCTATGGTCTGGCTCCTGGCTGGAGGTCTGCTCAGGCGCAGTTCTTTTTCTTTACGCTGGGAAAATAAATTTACGAAAACCACCCAGGTCCAAGAGGACCCAGTATGGATATTTGGAACTCACATCTTCGTCCTTCTGGGAGGTGTCACGCGACCACGAACAAGCGCATTCGACTGTGGCACCTCGACGCCTACGATTCCGGGAAGGTGCCTTGGTTTACTAAGGACCGTATTAATAAACTAATCTCAACTCTAATGCTCGTCTTGTGATGCGTCAAAAATGACAGTGTTCTATGGTTTGATGTTTACTTTGATGTGACGGGCATCTCAGCCAAGATGTGTTTATTAATACGGTCCTACGTCCTCTGGTGACCTAGATACATCGTACGGTACAGTCATACAGGGCCTCTCGGCGGTAACAACCATATCGTCTTTAACCTGTTGTGGTATTTTTTAGACGTCAGCCGCCATTACTGTCAAGTAAGTAAATAAGAGCTATCAAAACGTTGACAATACCTACGATAACAGATCAAAGACGATATGATTTTTACCATTTAGAATACCGGCCCAGTGCCTCTATTCCCGGCGGTATGAACCATATCGTCTTTAACCTGTTGTAGTATTGTTTTGACGTCAGCCGCCATGACTGTCAAGTAAATAAGAGCCATCAAAACGTTGACAATACGATAACAGATCAAAGACGATATGATTTTTAGCATCTAGAATACCGGCCCAGTGCCTCTATTCCCGGCGGTAAAAACCATATCGTCTTTAACCTGTTGTAGTATTGTTTTGACGTCAGCCGCCATTACTGTCAAGTAAATAAGAGCCATCAAAACGTTAACAATACGATAACAACAGATCAAAGACAATATGGTTTTTCCGCCTAGAATACCGAGCTCCTCTTTTCTAGACGGAAAATCCATCGTTTTTTCAGTTATGGTATTGTTTTAAACTCTGCCGCCATTACTGTCAAGTGCGCGGTGGGAGCTGGCTGGCGGGGATGATGACGTGGCAGGGCTGGCTGTGTATGGTTGCCACTTCGATTCACAGGTCAAAAATGATTTGGTTTTTACCGTGTCGAATACAGGCCCTTAGGGGTTGCAATTAAAAGTTAAACATAATTAATGTGATTCAAAAAAGATAAAACAATAATATGTAATTAAGGCGTCTAGGTTATATGTTATGTGTCCATGACTAAACGCAAAGTTCAAAAGAAAAAAGTTTAGAATAACTTGCATCCTTGTATTATAAACTTTTGTAGATATTTATGCCAGCTTGAATGTTTTCACACAGTGCTCCCTCATTATTGTTAGTAAGCACTGTTTAAAACATAAAATTATTTTTAATTCATCCCAGTAGTGACCTCAAAACCTCTCCTGTGACCTTAATGTCATACATACATACATACATACATAAACTCACGCCTTTATTCCCAGAGTGGGGTAGGCAGAGCTACAGAATTTCCAACAACTATAAAAACTTTTTGATAATTCTGTAACCAACACATTGCACACTTAGGCGAAGATGTTTACCAGTGTATTAGTGACAGGTTGCAAGCCCATAATGTCATACAAGTGGTGAAATAGAGGTGGACACTATTTCACCACTTCTGGACTATTACAGGGTGACATTTTGGTTTACTTAGCGCCGCTTACATGAATCCCAGTAATGTGAAAACTTTTCAACTTTGCAATGCACACCGAATTGTTACTTGTCACCTATCATTGTCAGGGAGGTGAAATAGGGGGCTGATTACATATTGTTAACGTCGAGTTCATAAATATGCGTACCTACACTTTAAGACCTTGTCTATTTAATGTCATGTTTAAACTGCCATATATATGAATTGTCACAGTGATTACTGATAATAGTGACAAGGTAAGAAAGTGTATACTTACATCTTTATCACAAAGTAGCCTGTAACTGGGATTCGGTCTTATATTGTGGATGCGCCCTACATCCTGCTAGTGCAAACGAAATTTCATTAATTATATTTGTATATTTCTTTTATATCAAAGTACTTTGATATTGCTTTCGATGAAATATTGAAAGGGATTAAGGGACTGGGGCTTAAATTAAAACGCCACTTATACAATACAATTTTATTTTTATAATGAATGAAACAAATGTTAGTACTTATCTAAAAGTATAATGCAACTTAAAACTATACCGATTCAGCCAGACAACGCAAAAACTAGCACTAAACATACTTGTAAACTATTAATTCCAAAACTTTGTGCTCTAGTGATCGTAATCTATGTAAGTAACTCGAAATCAACGATTCCTATTAACTTTGGTTTTGATGTACCTAGCTGGTGACAAATTGATCTGTAATAATACAATAATTTAGTGTTACCTATATAATGAACGGACGTCTTACGTTTATTTGTTTTTATATCTTGGCAGTTTCCGGTTTAGCAGTCGGTTTTATTATATTTACGGGTCTCGCGAAGTCACGGGTGATTATCACCCAGTTAAATGTTTCTGTGGCCCGCGTACTAGGCAGCTCCGAGCACACGGCTCGAGGCATCGCATTCAACAATTGGAATAAGTACACCATATTTTGCCACATTCTTAAAAGCAAGTTTTCGTTTGATTATAAAGAATCTTCCCAATGAGCTACATAAATATATAGATAGATAACTTTGTGTTCAACTTTTCCATTTATCTATTTAGTTTATGCCAGCACATCTGATTGCGACAAAAATAAGTCGATGAAAATATGGCTTTAAATGGTATATTTCAAAATCAAAAAGGTTTTTAGGTGTATTTCAATATTAACTGCCGCAACCTATTAGTGGCAGATGACAATTCGAAATCTATTGAATCTACCTAAAGTTGTCGACGTTCTAGGTCTCATTCGACAGTCCAGAGATACCATAATACCCAAAGCAATGAGGTTGGCAAAATGACAATTCAGAGTTACATAATTTATCATTTATCATATCACTTCTGCACTAACTTGAGAGTTGGTCTGTCATAGTTACTCGTACATAAGTTACGAAATTACATCGAAATGTCACCTGTCACCTGTCACGGCCTAACTGCCTAGTGCACGGGAGCGTGAAGCCGGAATTACACTGCGGCGCATGCTTTGCTCGCACACGCTACACACGTGAGCCACGCAGATCAATAGGGAATATTGATGAGTTTTTTTCATAGCTTCAATAAAAGCTGAACAGAATTAAACATGTAATTTATATGGCCGACCTGTTACATGACGTCACAGTGCGTATCATACATAAACCATATGGATCTTTGTATGGTCGGAAATAAACGATTTATATTTTATTTATTATTTATTTATATCGGATCCCTCTGTCTAATCGCTCTAATTAGCTCAAATGCTTGTATCATCTGTATTTTTTGGCCGATTTTAATTTTAATTTAGATTTTGGTGATTTATTTCACGGTATTTTCATACTTTGTAGGGAAATGCGATTTAACACATGCCATACATATTCCCTATTGCTCTAGCCGTGTGTCACTGGGGTCATTTCGGTCGCATGCCTCTGTAGAAGTATTTACGTACACTTTTGTACGAAGCGAATTTATACCCATATTGTGTTTGCGTAGGGTGCGCCGCGGTGGGAATCCAGGTTCACGGCCCAGCCACGACCTAGCGATTTACTGTCATTAAGTACAAAAAGAAATTCGTCCACAGAGAATTAGTCGTCAAATCGGAAAAAATGCCAAATTGAAATATCACTATTAGGATAGTTTTTCATCCAGAATATTGTCCAAAATAGAATCATGTCCTCTGGTAAAATTGTCCAAAATTAATATAGGCCGACAGGAACAATAACCATTTGTATTTATGTTCACTTGGAAGTATTACCATTTGAAATACTTGTACTTAAATTTACATTACGGTCTCAAATAAAATTAGACAATATTCACTTTGTGCGTATTCAATTTTGCACATTTTTTATAATGGACATAATTCATTTCAGACTTAATTAATTTTTCACGAAAATAAATTTGGTCATAATTACATTTTATCAGATTTACACTTTGGTCAAAATTCCAAATGGTCAATTCAAATGGACGAATTTCTTTTTGTACTTAATGACAGTAAATCGACCTAGCGCAGCGGCTTCAGCGGCGGTGGTGAGCGGCGGCGGGCATGCTCCCTATAGTTCATTCCAATAAACCTGTCTTATTTAGTATACAATTTTATAACCTCAAAATGCATCATTTTGGCTAAAACGGCCATTTTCTGGTACGAGAGACAACATTTTGCACCCCATTTTTCTGATTTTACATCATTGATGGTTTATTTCTCTGGCAAAATTGTTATTATATACGAAAAGGGAGCGTTTTGAGTTTATAAAAGTGTTAACTAAATAAGACAAGTCTATTGCTATGGACTTTACATATCTTTGCATTGGTTTGTTGCCGCTGTCACTCTCACAAGATCGTGGCTGGCTATAAATAACTCTTTTGTCTCCTTTTACTAATCTCACATTGTCTAAAGAAGTATAATAGGCACAGTGATTACAAAGATAATTATATATCTGTGAACACTTTCATACCTTATCCTATTGCAAAAAGGTGGAAAAGTGTACAGATATAAGAACTTGACTATACTGTAATAGTAGCATGATGAAGATCATTTATTATCTACACTCAACCAATTAACAGATTATTGTAAAGTTTTGTTTTTTGTTTTTTTCCTGTTCTTGAAGTAAAGGACCTACACAGCGGAAATACCGAACGCCACGTAAAGTGGAACTACTCGTGCCTTAAGTATTAAAAACAGCGGGTTTTTATATAGATGTTATCTTATTATTATTATCATATAACATCTTATCCACTATCATGTGTAGAAGAAAAATATTCTTGTTAATGACCGTTTCGATTGTCACATTAAATACCGATCAAAGAAAATGTTCAAAATGCATGATTGCAATAAATATTTATTGTTCCTAGATAAAATCTCCACTGAGTATAATATTTAGATCATAATGAAGCATCACTAGTTTTACTCCATGTGGCGTTCTTATTTTCACCCTGCGAAGTAAATAAATATGTTTCTTGCATCATGCTAGCTATTCGGATGGAAGCCCAATTATTTAGGGGGCACTAAGATCGCTAACATTCTAAATTGCGCTAGTCCTGCCTCTTACGAACCTAGGCCTAGCTCAACAGGTTAAAGCGAGATGCAAAGTCAAATATTAATTGACGTGGCTACCTATAAGTGAGATTTCGGATTAGACGAAGTAAACCAACGTTTGCTGAGTTGTTTCTTTTAAGAAAAAAAATCTCAAGATACTTAACACCATTAGGATAGATTCGTATTTTCTGTTTAAGCTAAATAACTTATTTTCACTATTAGGTATATTGAAAATGACAATATTATTTTATAAATTTGCATTAGTACCTGTCAGCTTATTTTGTCTGATTAATAATACGATTTTTGACAAATAACGACAATCTAGTTGGATTCTCCCAAGCCAATACCTCCACGACTTTGGAAGCTCTACGGTATTTACTTCACACTTAAAATTTGTTGGATACATCGCTACTTGCATGTTATTGGTTACGAAATGTATCACCCACTGCTACGAGCGCAACGTCGTAGCCCGTAGCACCCCCTACATAGCAAAAATGAGATACAAACAATACGTCTGCTTATACTTGGTTTGCTTAGGCATTAAATTAAATGTAAACCAACAAAACCAAGTTATGTCAAAGATAGAAAGTATAGTTTCGATTGGCCGTTTAACAGAGTCACGTGACTTGGTTTGTTTACATTTATTGAAGTACCTAAACACCTACAGTATAACCGGTTACTATAAAATGTGTTTAACGCATTCACTGCCATTGACGCATGTACATGCGTTCACAGTCATACAAGTTTGTTCCTAGGCCACGCTACCTAGCAGTGAATGCGTTAAGAATGATTCATAGACTCTAACTTGTCATTCTATGATCCCCTAGTAAATAGCCTTCTAGATAAAATAAAGTTGTGTTGATAGCGTATTTAAGAACTTCTTCAAAAAGTATATAGAAGCGTTAAGAGCCCTATGACATGTTATGCTAATAACTAAATTGAACTTTTTACTATGAACTACGGACTTTTTGTCCCTATTGTTTAAACCAGTAGGGTTAACACAACTCTGTACCTAACACATTTTTATCGGTATGACATGGTTTATACAAAATCGAATGAACGCTCACGCTATCTTCTGTGCTCGCGTCTACTTGAACGTGAAGGTTATCCAATTACGTTGGGCACAATATAATGACTACAGCGTTAAAGTCTCGTTGATCACGGCAGACCGTATGAAAAAAAAACATAAAAAAAAATTAGCTTTAACGTTACTTCTTTTTAATAACTTTACATTACAGAGATCGTTAGGCAATTTAACTTAAAATCTATAGCTTTATTTAGTATATTGGTGTTTTGTTAATTGTATATTAATTATTGTAATATAAACGTTTTGCAGTAAAACCTAAATTATGCTTAATAAATGACATTAATAAAATTATTGAATTTTGTACTAAATAATAGGATGTATCCTATTGTGTCTTGTTTTGTAATTGCCTTAATGATTATATAGATTTACTATTGCCCAGTCAGGGGTAAAATAATTGTAGAAGACTTTACGCTCACTTCTCAGATGCTTTATATTTTACGAGCATGCAGACTGCAATAAGCTCATAAATGCTTCAAAGCATCGGGCGGCAAATACTGCCGTGCTCAGAAACAATTTAGGAACAATGAACTTATTCGGAAGACTTAATCGTCACTAACCGGCCAACTTAGCCTGTTAAGAATAACACAGTGTTATATACAAATATACTAGTCACAAATATATAATTATTGTCAGTTGCGAGTGCGAGTGTGATAGCGATAGCTTCCAAATGCTATTAAGAAGCCGAGAGCCGGGCATTGCGAGAGGCAGCAACGCGCGCTAAGTCCAAGAAAGAAAAGACGTTGATATTATAAGGAATCTTTGGTATTATATGATAGAATTCATGATGGCTCAATCATAAAAATTATTGACTGTACTCGTACCTACTCAAGTAACGATCGTTAGCGATCTTCTACCGATTCACTACTGGCGCATCCAACACTCGAAAGGTAAACTTTCCTCCGGTCCTCTGCCAATCGTTATAATCATGTTCATGCCAGACAGGGAAGCGATATAAACGGTATGCCTGATTAACGCTTATAGTTAGCACGTTCAAGTTTACATCAGGGAGTGAAGAGGGACGATTTCGGTCAATATAGCGCGTCGGGAGTGATCTCTAGCCGAACGTGAAACAAAGCGTCCTACGGTGTTGGACGAGAGTGTGGGACCGGCATAACAACAATAGGCTATTTGACAAAATTGAAAATATACTACAAATTGTGGTCATCCTATCTGATACTAGCGTAAAATAACGTATTTCACTTTATTTCACATTAAATTATGTCTATTTTTTTGGAAATTACACGAAATAATAAGGATTTTTTTTAAATTTAATCTGTGGCAAAAACGCTATGTGATGTTAGAAATACTTTATAACCTATGATGTGAAGTCACATGCAAGTAAACAAAACAACTTTTCATATGCTAAGCTGTCAAGTGAACTTGTTTGTTTACTTGCGTGTGACGTCACACTAGTCCGCCATAGATAGAAACAGCGTTTTTCGCGTTGTTTTGAAAATTTAAACTTTAACTTACATTTTTATTGATAATACAGTAGAATCTCAAGGAAATATCAATGTAGTGTGCTTGTTGTGTGATAAATAATCATTTAAAAACGTTTTCTAAAATTAGTCAAATAGCCGATTTTAACCGAAAAAACTTACTTTGTCTGCTATACCTATGTCGTAACCGAGTTATTTTTTAAAGTAATTCGTATTGTACCTACTCTAAATTATTTTGGAAGCACGTTCATGGTTACATCTTTATTCGACACAATCTAACAGAATATGAAAAAACCTCAATAAGAAAACGGGCATCTTTTAAAAACCTTATTAAGTAACACTTTAAAATGTCGTTTTCTATTGAAGGAACAATCTAGGTGGTTCTCTAGGTCTCGATACAGGATAATTTGACATTTATTGGGAATATAGACAAAAGAATTGAAAAAAATGTGTAAGCAGTGTAAGTTATACTGTTGTGCTTAATTTTTTCGTTTATCATAGGTTTCCGATATTGTTACTTGGTCAACTCTTCTCTAAAAAACTCTACCCTACATTATTTCAGCAAAATTTAGGTTCTACTGCATACGTTTAGTGGTATTATTGTTATTTTGTACATTGTTAATCGAAGTATACTTATAATTAATTTAAAGTTGGAATTCAATTGGTTTAATTAAATTAATAATTTAAAACCAAATGAAACTCACGGCGAACGGGTAAGCGTCATGAAGCGAAAGTTGTATTTCATCGACTTTTACATTTAATAATTTAAACGTACGATGAATTTCCCAAAAATAAATCTTTTTTAGCAATATCAGGGATTGTCATGGGTACAAATAAATCCACTCGGTTTCGCTGACTGGGTTACGTTTAAATATAACTTTTTCCCAATCCACGGTCCAAAAAGTCGACAAAATATCGTCCAACTCGAACGTGATTCAACATTGCGGCATGAATTCCATTTTTACACTAACTAAAAACATTTTTTCACGTTCCTGCGAACTAAAAACTAACTATGAATACAATATAATATAACTTAATTTAAATTCGACATCGTCAAAAGCAAATGTAAGAATTATAATTTAATTACGCTTACTTTAAGTACATACATTTTATATGCTATAATATTATATAATAATATTTAATCCATGCAATGTTATACTAACTCTGTAGGTACTTTTGGTACTATAATAATTGCTTATAAGGAAGGAATAGATGAATAAAAAATTGACTCGCTACGATTAATCGTTAAGTTTGGAAAGGTACGACAAAACTGTGGGGGGGGGGAAGGGTTAAAAAAGACTTACATTTACCATTTTTAATATAATTCATCGTTTTAAATGGGTTTCACTGTCACGTCACGCGTATTGAGCTCATGTCAAAGAAGTTTAGAATCAATTTAGTTGTCCAACGGTACCTGTCACGTTCTACAGAAATAACCCTGCTTATATTCTCCCAGTGGCAGACAAATGGTACTCCGTTCTCGCGATGAGTTAGGACAAACAATGGTCTCCCAAATAATATACTATCCAAGTTATTACTGTCTGTAATTTAGAGGCTGATCGTCAAGATTGAGCCGTGCAACTTTTTAAGAACATGCAGTACAACAGCAGTCAGTAACTGGAATTATGTAAACATGGTATATCTCGAGATGTGCTGATATCCAGTACCCTCGAGATTGTTTCTAGCAGAGACGTGCCGGTATCGAGGTTCCCGCCTTGTGCCCCACCGGCAGCTAAAGCTGCCGGCCCCAAAAAGCGATGTATCCCATCGGCAGCTACGGTTGCCGGGTGGTTGACGGTACGCCATGATTCGATTGTCTATCCACAGTCTTTCACATTAACACATAAATTCCTATGAATTGTATACTCGTATCAATTGATTGAGTGTGAAATTAGCTACAAACGAACATCAACAAATCATAACACTTAAACTCATGGTGAACTTGCTATGTGTAAAAAGTGTACGAGTAAGTGGATAGGTCGTGGGAAGCGAATCAAGTCGTTTGCGCGGTCGGGGTCTGAGAGGCCCGTGGGATACTGTTGTTTTAGCTCGGGTCACAAGGGGTAGTTTCAGAATCCAACCGTTTGAATCGTTCCAGTATGACATGAGCTCACTGGCCGTGCAGATGAACTTTGGTCTGAGTAGACTACGAAAGACACCCATTTTAAAATTTGGTCGATATCTTCCTTAAATTAGTGTTTGCAAAATGGCATATATTACATTTTTGGATGCAAAACATCCATTTGCATGTTTTTGTATAAGTGAGCGAAGTAGTTAATTTATAAGTTAAATTGATTTAATTACTTATTTGAACATTGTAATGTATAATACACTGACGAGCACAAATAAATGATCACTTAAAATGTATACAAAGTCATCGATAGGGGTGTGTAAGCAATATTTAAGCATAATTATAAGATAAGATAGTATACAAAAATATACATTATCATCGATCATTTATTTATTAAATAAATTGATTACATTTCGCTGTCAACATGTTGAACTCGCAAACATCAAGATCGGTCCTATATAGGTACTCGAATATCATAACAGGCGTAGCTTCGCTCACTCGTCCAAAATTCGCAAGGCAAACTTAGTAGGTAACCTTTTTCTGTCTATTCTATACCTTTCATATGCTAATATTTCCTACTCGCTCTCGCACACTACATGATGCATCACAATACGTCATCACCTCTCTTTCTACTGCTAATGGTATATAGTTTAACCTAAATGACTAGATGTCTAGTGCCTACAGTATGCTGATTTTGAAAAGCCAATATAACTAAATTATTATTTTCGATCACAGTGTTAGGCGTTAAAAGTAGAAGTGTAATAAAATAAGGCGAAATAAGTAAACGGTTAAAAAACCTGTAAAACAGATATCTTATCATCCTGATTTCATTTATAAGTATTTTACAAGCTAAATAAATTAAATAACAACCTATTTCAATAAATACTTAAAAATAATTCCTTAAAAGTAAATATCAGCCATGACTTGTGATCCTAATTATAATCAAAATACAAAAAGAATACAGTTCTAATGTCCACAATTTTAGAGATGTCTACGGCGAAAATCTTTCTACAACTAATATTTCAATGCTGGTGAAAATTACAGTAGACATCTCTGTAGGAACACCGTACAAAGCGGTCACTGCGTGCACGCATACTGCGGTGTTTAGAAAAAGAAAAAGAAAATGTGTTTTGTCGTTTCATAATGAACTATTTTTAAACCATACTGTGACGTAAAACCAATTAAATGTCAGTGTTAAGAAATTCATGATCTAAACAAAATCACATCGTACAAATAAAGATACGCCGTGAAGGCTCAAAATTTCGATACATAGTAAAAACCATTCCATTTGGCAAAAAAATTAACGGAGTTCACTTTTTACCGTCATCACTTACTCTAGAGGTCTTTATATTCTGGTTAAGGCCAACAGTGCCCCGCCCAGCCTTTCTCACGTGAACGATTTATAAAGTACACACGCTTGTTTACCTTTTTGCCAATACCGGAAATTACACACAATGGGGTCGGCTCTATGGAACATTTTACACCAAGGCAGGATTAAAGCAACACATTTTTTTTTCTTGAGTATTCTTGCTCTAATGTAGCGCAAATTTAGAAAAAAATATGTCTGTTCGCAACACATTTAGTCACTTCTGCTAAAAATATTGGATGGAAAAAAATAAAACGAAATTAATGCGGAAGCGGCAACTTTGAGCAGTGATCGTTTTGTGTTGGTACTCGATTGATTAACATGAACAACTTAACTATAACTATACTTAAATCGACGCTAACGTTGTATCATTTCGTTGTACGCGCAAAACAACTATAATTAAACGATTCGTTGTAAAATTTCGATTTTCATTGCTTGTTTATTATTGCTTATTATTGCTTATTATTATTAAGTATTGTTTCTTTTAGGAGCTTGAAAAATATTATACTTTTACTCCCAGCCACTTTGTCACTCATTTCACGCTACAAAATTACCTTCCTTACTCATGCGCACACGTCCTACAATACACACACTTTAAACTAATAACACGCGCTGTTCTGCCAAGTGGCTTTCATAACGTTAGCTCTTCGACTTGAATTGTATACAATATTTTTCAAGCCCCTTCTACAGACAAACATTCATTCAAGGACAATCACTGTAAATATTGCTTTTAACGTTTCACTCATTAATTGATCTTTATCATTACCTTAATACGAGCCAAAATATAAAATATGTATAGATATTATAGCCATCGAAAGGCGAAAGATGTCAATATTATGTTACTGTACTTCAAAGGCTGAACACAAAGCAACAGCTTGCATCTGTTTTAAATAACTTCTTATAATGCCGCATTATTCGAATCTTATTAAATGGAATTTATCAATTGAATGAATCTAGTTAATTTTAATTTAATTATCACGTTTGACAGTCTACTTATTAGCAAAGTTTGGTAAATGACTTTCGTCCCGATTACCTATTACTCAAACGTCAATATTGCTTTCATATTGCTTTTCTTACTTTAAGTCTTGTTACACACTATACGCTATTTATAATGGCCTAGAGGGTACGTTACGCTAATTTTTATTTATTGCTTACGTTATCCGTGTATTGCTAGTTTGGACTTTTTAATTTTTATCACTGTGTTTACGAACTTATCTTCCTTTTTATGGGTAGTTTTGGTCACCTCGGCGTACTTCAATGCGTTGGTCTTTGGTTATAGATTTGATTATGCTGAACCTCTGCGCTACTTTGCTAGAGTGAGAGCAATACAATCTTTTCTCATCTTTTAGGGTTTACGAAAAATCAAGTGTATATAATTAACTTTTAGCGCCGTTTGTTGGTGCATTTTTTTGTGGAAGTCGAAGTACGGAACGGGTAACAGCCATATCAACCACCATTTTAGCTACCTACTCTGATAGTCTGTAGATACCTATGCTGCCCTTTTACGGAGAAAAGGCACAAGTGCCATTAATTCATAGGAGCATATTAAACTCTCAATGGTTGTAATAAGGTTGGAAGTGCAATACATTTCATATATTTAGTAGATGTGCCTTTTTTCCGTAGGAGGGCAGTATGGTAAACCCAGTATGCAAATTAAAAGGCTGTTACTTCAGAGGTGACTTCAGACCCTTCATTATTTATTTTTGAAGATATGAACGACATTATTATTGTTGCATTTTCAATGTCACTAGGAAATGAAAATGGTAATAAGGTTTCGGTGAATCTATCGTGACTAAAGGTGACATTACTTTTTTTTACTATAAATAACTGTTCCGTTACCTACTATAAAAGGTATTTAATACTACCACCTACAAAAATTGTAAAGAAGGAAAATTTTGGTACACTGGGAAATATTTACATTTAAATGTATATATTTTTGTATATAAGTTGGTTTCGTTAATTAAGTTCCTTAGACGTAATCACTACAATTACAATAACGTTAGTATAAATATTTGAATAAAATATCTTGCTTTAGATTTTTTTAAAAGCATTTTGTTTTGCGTTTACTACAAAGAACCGGACGATTGGGATAGCTAGAGAATTGAAGAGATCGGGGAAGATGCGAAGGAGTACATAGAGAGATTCAGGAGGAGACGAGAAAGAAAGTTTAATCCGAAAACGTATACCTAATCAATAATAAAAACAGCCACGTTATAAAATACTCAATATTCGATGTGACATTCGTTTCAATTTTCAATATAGTACTCCAAAGCACCAAAAATATCTAAAAATCTACCAAATTCTTGATTAAACAATCGTATAAACTACCTAAATCCTACCTTAGTATTGCTTATTCATTTACATAGTATTGCTTTATCGCGCGACCTTCGTCTTAAACCTATTTTGTTAACGAAAGACAACTCAAACGATAAAAGTGATTACTATGGGAAATATTATGCTATATTTAAAATGTGGCACTACAGCTACAAGAGTAGGAATATTTCGAGTGGGAATATATCGACTAGGATCGAGTTAATTGCCTCCCTAGGCATTGTGTTAGTCTGTGGTAAACAAAAGGTCCGGCAACCGACGGACAGATGGCGCCATTGCTGAAGACTGATCAAAAACATTTGTAAGGAACATGGCGTCCGCGTCGCATCAATTTTAAAGGTGACTATATTTCTCCGTGTTGCCATTCCCAAAAAATATGACAAATTATACGAAAAGTCGATTTGGCTTATCAAAACGATAATTGAAGAGGAACGATATCTTTAAAAGATACTTTAATTGACAGGTTGAAATTAAATTCACCAACGACGAATTGACTCGTGAGGCACTAACTAGGTATAGAAGGGGCACCGGGCTCACAGCTCGGAATGACCATTGTGAAAAAGTACCCATATCTATCCCTATATCTAACGCTACGGTTACTTTCCTCGCAATGGCCGGATTCCTTGAAAACTGCCAACATTTCGCACATGAGTACTTTTTCGGGTCAAATATTTATATAAAACTAGTTTCTCTGTGTGTTTTTTATTTTCATGTGTGATTTGTCCAATTCAGTAGCTATAGGGTTGCATTGCCACACAATAGGCCAAACCATTTGGTCTTTATGCCTTTGTTGACTTTGTCTGAAATGTACATAAGTATTGTTTCTACATTGTAATCGTAGGTACTTGACATTGTGACAGCTCTATTTCTATAGCAGGATGATTTCCGCCGCTCGACAACTTGCGGTTATTTTGAGTGAGCTGTGATACCTCTTAATATAAGTATACAAGAGCTACCATATCGTCAACAATAAGATTACTATATAGAAACGAGATCGCTGAAACATAGTGGACTATAAGCCGAGTAAACGTAGTCGTTGATTCGATGGTACATAGGTTTTTTACTTGATGCTTTTTTATTCCTTTTGATTGAACTATTGATGCTGCCAATACAGCCAAAATTTACTAGTTCAATTGCGTTCTAATAACGTACTGTGTTTATAGTATCACAGTCCATTTATCAGTTCATTTTTTTCCTAGTTGCTTGACAGTAATATTTAAGTAATTAAATTGAATTCGGGGAAATAATGTTTCAAATCACTTCCTTTACGTTCAAACGGACCAATCAGAGAGCTCAGTTTCCCTGTGAGACCGGCGCGCGGGTGTCTACTCTACGGACTAAGGGACATAATAAAGTCTGCGTCGTTTAGACAGCGGTGCGCAACTTTTTCAGTGCCTACATTATTATTGCTTTTCGAATACCCTCTTCGCGAGCCTCGCTCGCCCCCTAGCCTACTTAAACTATCTTATTTACTATGTTTATTTTATTGCCAGTTACTTCAAACTTGTCTAATAATGCACGCTTAAACTAAAGGCATGCTTGTCGGTTTGGCGCGGTCTTGCCTGCCGCTACTGGTAGGGTTACCACCTAGGTACTTATTTTAATGAATTTAATCTGGAAGGCTTTGTGTTACGCTTGTTATTAAGGGTTCCATACTACGCGACTGTTGTCGGTTCCTTTCTAAACCTGTGATCGTCCGTTTGTGTTCCAAGTGTAGTATTTAGGTAACTGTACAATATTTCTAGATTGCAAAAAAAAATGCACTGTTGTAAATGTATTTTTTTTTGGTTGTTTGTTTGTAGCATAGGAAAATGCTTGCTTTTTTGCAGATGAAAAACTTTAGTTATACAACTTAGAAAATAAGATGAAGGTTTAGCTCTCTATTGATGGATTTGGAACTTTAATGTTTGGGCATTTGCGGTACCTACCTATGCATACAATTTTTTTGCTTTTGCTTTGGTTATCCTATGAATGTTACAGTTTGTGTTTATATTGTGTGGTACGGAACCCGTGAAGCGCGAATCCCACTCTCACTTGACCGGTTCAATTAGAGTTAAATATACTAGCATTAATTTACTAATGATTCTTAATTAAGGCAGTTTTGCACCAGTTTGAGAATTACACACTGTTGACCAATAAAAACGTGTCACTGGAATGTAACCCATTTTTAATGCTCTCCGGTGCATTTGGTGGTAACCCCAGCCACAGATGCGCCCGTCGCGTCGCCTCCGCCGTTGCCCGCTGCCCGCCATTCTACCGCATTTAGCAAAAACAGCTGGTTCAGTAAGAAACTATTTTGCTTATTTGAACTCAATTTCAGTTGTATTCAATAAAATCTAGTTGTAGGTTAAAAAAATATATCTGTGCTTTCTTTATTTACGTATTTATACCAAGCTAACGCAACTTGAAACTGAAGGTTTGTAGTTTGTAGTTCAGAGCAAGTCCGGGCGGCGGCGGGCGCTGACGCGGCAACACGACGCGTCGCCGCTAATGCTGATTTTCCAGTCACTGACCGTCAGCGCTGATAGGTATATAATATAAGGATCTGCAAGTATGAAGCGCTGAATAGCGGTTGGTCAGCGCTGACAGAGGTCAGTTAGGACGCGTTTTCTTCTCGCTGACCGAGCGTGTGTCCGCGCCGATGTTCGGCGTGAGAGGAAAACCAGCTTAAGGCACTGCCGCAGCGGGCGCGGCGAGGACGCCTTCGGACGGAAAGTTTTGGCAAGTATCTTACCGAGAGCCGCTGGACGCACTGTCGGCAGGCCCTATCAGAGCCGAGCCTCGCCCACAGCAGCCCAGCCCCTACCGAAGCGCGCTCTGCTTCCAGCCCTCGGCCAACTTACACCCTATCTCTAACCTACGTAGCGGTTGTAAAAATCACCTACAAAAGATATTAGTTTCATCCATATTTCAATACTATGTATATAAGGGTATATTTTATCGACGAGTACATACATATCATATAGGTAAATGTTTAACGTATCGGGACGTCTGACGCTACGGCCTACTGCCGCGGAGCGGCCTACGGGGTCGTACGTTATTCGTTGTTTGCGAAACGTTGCTCGATGACGCGCCGCAGCCGGCCACCCGCTCTCCTACCCTACCTTCGACGCCACTCACTCGCACACTCACTCTTTACACAACAAAACACAAAAACTAGCCAGCTCAGGGATAACCCACAAAATATTGCTTCTATTGATTGCTTTCAATGTTTCAGCACAACCGATTTTTTTACAATAATCTCATCGTACACGCGTCGTTCCGCAGGGCGACGGATGATACCGGTCGCGTACGCTCCTAGTTTAAAATTTGTAAATTTATATTACGCTATCAACTAAATTCATATTAATACTTTACGTTTACTTGTAAACCTTACGGTGGTTACGGTCCCTAGTTGCGTCTAGCCCGACTCGGCCGGCTCGGGGGTGGGGGAGTCGTCGTCGCGCACGCACGCCGACTCCTGGTGCTTGTTGAGGTAGCTCTTGAGCGCGAAGGTCTTGTGGCAGCGAGTACACTCGAAGTTCTTGTCGGAGGAGTGGGTTTGCATGTGCGCGCGCAGGTTAGAGCGGTCCGCGAATGCTTTCCCGCAGTGCGCGCAGCCGTAGGGCTTCTCCCCCGTATGCGAGCGCAGGTGGCCCTGCAGCAGCCAAGGCCGCGAGAACAGCTTGCCGCAGACCCCGCACACGTGCGACAGTTGGTGCGTTAGCACGTGCATCGCCAGCGCCGGCATGGACACATAAGCTTTTCCGCATTCGCCGCATCGCTTTGCGGACACCGAATCGAGGCTGCGATGCGTCTGCTTATGCCGCGACAGATTGGAAGAAGTCGCGTATCGCTTCCCACATTCGTTGCAAGTGTATTTGGATTTAGGTTCCGGTGGCGGCGGTGGCTCCACCGGCGAGCTGACGTTGGTCCGTCGCTTGGATCGTCCATCGCTCACAAAAAACGCGTCGTAAGTATATGCGACGGTTTCACGAGGTTTCTCTGGTTCTTCGGCCGGTTCTGGAGGTGGTGGGGGCGGTGGAGGAGGTTCGGGTGGTGCTGGTTCAATGCGTGGTGGGGTGGTGAGGTATACTGCGTGTTGGCTGAGGTCTAGGATGGCATGGGCCGCGTTGAGATCTTCTTCTGGTCGGTTGAGATGGAGGGCGCGGCTCTCGAGGCAGTACGGCCGGTAGATGTCTTTTTTCTTCGGTGGGAGGGAGAGAAGAGCTCCGGTGCTGGTGTAACACATTGAGATGGACTTGCCGCTCGCCGGTGGCGGAGGAGGAGAGACAGAAGGCTGAAGCTGCACTTGGAGGAAGGGTTCGGAGGGGTCTGAGGCGGAGAGTTGCAAGAGGGCGTAGGAGAGGGGTGGGGCGTCGCCGGTGGCGCTCACCTCGCTCGGCAGCTGGGCTGTGAACTGGGTGGAAGGCCGCTCCTCGGTGTAACCTGTGAGCAAACAAACGAAGTCTTTTTAACTCGTAATATATCTTACGCATTTACGCGCACTCAAAATGTAAGCCAACCAAAACTTTGGTTAGCTATCAACAGCCGATAGTAACAACAGCCAGTAGTTTCGTGATTCAACTAACAACAAAGTTGGTTTCTGTCTTGATAGGCTAGTTTGGAATCTAGACGTTTTTTCACAACGAGCACAATCTTAGTACATACCTAGAAGCAACTCATTTTTTTATCCTCACAATTTCATCAAAGTTATTTTCACTTTTTTAAACGACCTCGTCGCATGTTACCTCGTCGGGGTTTAAATATCTTCAATTTACGCGTACGTTTTAACAATTTTTTTTGTCTAATCCAAAAGTATACATGCTGAAGCTTTAAAAGGTTAACAGGTAAACACGTAGCACGGTAAAAAATATCGTTAGCTAACTGGAAACGTGTCGGTTAGTAGAAGGGTGCCAATCCAATTACATGGATAGCTCGTGTGGTTTTAGAAAACATTAAAGCTAGGTGTAGGTAAATCATTTACGGGACGCAGTATATTACGTGTAGGTATGTAGTGATACAACTGACACGACAATCACTCAGCATATACTTTGGTTACCCTACCTTACTTCTACGTTTTGTGGAAAAAGTCATACCTGTTACCGTCAAGTGGAAAGGAACAGTGGTACAGTCACCAGCCTATACTATCCAACATTGGGCTCAAAAATACATGACACGTTTTTTTTACTAGAAGCATAAGAAGGGTGTCAAATATTTTTAAGCGCAATGTTGGATCAAATTTGATTGGTGGTGACTACTATCAAGATGCAATCAACGAAGAACGAACGTTAATGTTAGATCGAAAATGTATAGAATTGAGGTAAGCTGCCGGACATTATGGTTTTGTGAGGTATGAAGGCAGTTGACGCTCATCCAAAAAAGGAACATATATTTTGGGGTTTGGAAACCATCAAGAAGGAGGTTTATACTTATGGTTACAGAAAATATAATTACACCAAGTCAATTAACAGAACTAAAAGTTTTCTTAAGTGTGGAAATACATCAATGTAAATTGACAAAACAATAACATGCCGAACGTAATATGATTTTACCGAGTAGAACAGGGGGGTTATTATGACATATATATGCAATTCTGTTTACGCTGAGAGAAAAGGACAGAGCTATATAACTGCGATAGCTCTGTCCCTTACACTCACCGTAAAATGAACTGCATTGTTATGTCATAATAACCCCCCAGAACTCCAGTACCGTTATTCAACTGAGTGAAGTTCAAAAAGTTGGACATAATAGGTACGAGTAAATTAAGCGGTTGTGTGACAAGAAGTGTTTTTGTGTTAAATTGTCGTCGCACAATTGAAAATCTTATAATATATTTAATAAGAACCTATAAGTTCTCCCACGTAAATTATACTTTATCGTCGTTTATACGTCACCATATCTTTAAAACATAATATCATAACTAAACGATTATCTTTCACCTTTTGGAGAGCAAACATACCTACAGATTGGTCAATAAATCAGGGCTCGGAAAACGGTATTTTTTTCAAAACGGTTTCGTCTTAAATGCCTAAGGAACGATTTGTTTCGGTTTCGTTCGCAAATAACGTTATAGAAAACGTTTTTGAACAAGAACGAAATTGAAATCTTTTTTGATCCATATAACGTTTTTAACCGTTTTTTCCCATTAGCTGGGTTCGGTAGGAATATTACAAATATCATCCAGTCAGTTAGTATTTAGCAGCCACGCGACGCCGTTTTCTTTGCTTGTTTCTTTAGAGCTTAGATTATTATTGGACACATAGAAAGTACCATTATTCTGTGCGGAGTACATAATTGGGCGTTTTCAAAAAAAGTTGTTGGAGACGTTAGAGGAATTCCACTTAAAAAAATATTTTAGTTTACTTTATAATGTAGTAAAATCGATAATAGGTATATTAAATGAGCAACATGAAAATACAAAATTTATAATAAAATAATGACTATTTCAGTAAAAAAATCCAATTTGATTTTTTCGTTTCTGCTCGTAAGAAGTTCTATTACGCCACTCATTTTAGAACGGGTTTTAAAGAAAACTAGAAAGGTTTAAAATGTTGTGAAGCTTTATTGATAAAACTTGAACTAAAAAGTGTTCTAAAAAAATAATTATTAATCATATTATTATAATTACTATGAAGTTTTATGACAAAACCTTTCCTTAACGCCACCTTTCAGTACTTTGTACTATATATTATTGTCTTTGGAGCGACGAATGCGTAATATTATTTAAAAATGTTCTTTTTTAACGAATTATTAGTTAAATAGAATGTGTTTAACAATAATAGCTTCTTAATATCTTTGATATAATATTAAATATTTAAGAAATTCAATCACATTAATAACGGGACAGTGACGTATAGTGAAGCTCGAAATGGCGTTTAGGAACTATAAGGCTACGTTCATATTGCAATATTTTTATACTAAAACAATTAATTAAATTAATGAATTTTAACAAGTAATCTCATGAGATCGTTGACTCATCATCATCATTTTTAACCGACCAAGAAAAGGAGGTTCTCAATTCGTTTAAAATAAAGTAATCACCTTCCTGTTTTATCATCAGACCCCGGATTCTATCTCTGATCAAAGTGCTTATCAAGACAAAACAAACGAGCCCAAACTCGATGGGGTTGCATTGTTTAATTACAGAGTTCCCGTGGGCACCTTCCTGTTTTATCATCAGACCCCGGATTCCATCTCTGATCAAAGTGCTTGTCAAGACAAAACAAACGAGCCCAAACTCGATGGGGTTGCATTGTTTAATTACAGAGTTCCCGTGGGCACTTTCCGGCTTCATCTTTATACCAGCTCAATGAAACCATAATATTGAATCGTCATCGGGTTTACATACGTATTCCAAATTTCAGCCCATTCCAGTAGCGGAAAAGACTGCTTCAAAACTGAATTGCAAGAATTGACTTAAACAAACCTACAGACAGACGGACAGGCAAACATAGGTACTTTGCAATAAACCATTTGTGTAGGTTAAATAAAATAATTGGCATTTTATTAAAATAATCTTTAAATCTCTTTATGAAACGAGCTTAAGAATTCTATTACGCCACTTTTTAGTTCTTTTAACGCGACCGTGGCGGTTTGGAGGTGACGTATCCATGCCATTCAAACATTCACATAAAATTACAAATAAACTATTGAACTTTCTATAAATATTGCCTTTGATTCCGAATCAGCATTAATTATTAAATATAACATTATAAAAAATCAAGTTAAAATTGGAGTCGTATGAAGAAACCTATTTAAGGTGCAAACTCCACGCGACCACTCTAAACACATTTCACGGACAAACTGCTGTCATTTGAAACCAAATGACGACTACCATAGACTTAAAATGCTGCCATAATTCAGAATTTTCATGTATTGTGGTGTTTTATTGCCAGGAACATAATAAAATACGGTCGCGTATGCGGGAAATTCCCCATGCGCTATTTCGCGGGACCGATTAAAACCTGTATTTTTCAAAGAAATTTCTATGTAAACGCACTTGTTTTACGGTTTAAAATTAAAGATCGGTTCATAACTGACCAGTGGGGCTAGACAAGTTGCCATCGTTCACGAACGCTAGCGTTAGGTGATCACTGGCGACATGTGTTGTCATTGAAAAATGTATGGGAATGACGTAAGTCACGTGATATATCACTCGTTACAACTGACACGCTGAAAAGTGATCACTATCACTCGATAGGTTTGACGACTACGGTCGATACGCGGTACTATTTTGACACAAAGGCTAGACAAGTTGCCCTTTTGACAGGTCGAATAGAACACGAGCACAATCACCATGTCGCACTGCTAGATCAAAACAGTATTAACTCAAAATCATGGCTAGTTTGGTTTTAAGTTCAAAGAAGTTGAATTAAAGTTGATTTTGACATGCATTGTATTTTGAGTTACTACTATTTTCATCTAGCAGTGCGATATAAACGTCGGTATCTAAGGGCGGTATCTATGGACGGCCGTAACGACCAAGAAACTGTCAACTGTGTCCGTGTCATCACTGTCATCATTGCTTCGCGGTCGCATAAAATTATATTGTTTGAACTTTGATTTCTTATTAAAAATGCTTCCGCTGAGACTTACATATACGCTGCTCACAACAGTACGAGCTTATCCAGGCGCCGACTCAGAGAAATCTCTCGTGCGAGCCTGGAGGCCGCGGACGGGATGCATGAAATGCTGTTCAGGAACATTTTACGTTAAGCAAGGTCTCATTTAGAGTTCTTTGCAGCCTTTTGCGTTCCCTGACTTCGTTGAGGAGATTGAAGGAGGTTCTCCTTGAACTGAAGGTAAGCATCATTTTGATTTTAACATGTATAAGTTGGTATGTGCATTATATAAACAATACTTACCTACAATGAAACTTGTCAGTACCAATAAAGATATTTATTACGATTATTATTTACCGACAAGGTCGGATCAGAGGATCACGGGGTATCCAACCAATTAACGCAACGGACCGCTGCTAGTAGATGCATCCGTCAAGTGGGGGATGCTCTCAACAACGACACAGTCTTGAAGAGGAGGATCGTCTTCCTACAATCGGATGAAGCTAGGTCTCGTATAAGACAAGACGTAAGTTATGACATATATTTAATGAAAGTATTGGATGTTTCATTCCCTGAATATGTGTAATGTTTTTTATTCACAAGGTCCCGCCCAACGTTTAAATTAACCGAGGGAGCGTTTTTTCTTTTATTGAAAACTCTATAATAGTATGGTTTTCGGAAAAAAATAGTACTTAGTTACTTATAGCGAGGTCAAGTAAGTATACTTAACCGATATCATACAATTTATTGATAAAATAACTTTTGTGTGTTTTAGGCAACAAAGAAAATCCTACAGACGGCTGGTTGACGATGCCGGATGTCCATATACTATTATCAACCCCTTGTCGCAGAATTACAAACTCCGGTGTTTCATTTTTACACGGAGCCTGCAGCCTGTATGGAAGGAGTATCTCAACTTCCATTCAATGTCTCAAAGGTCGCCCCCTAGGTTATATTGTAGTGCGGAGCAGTCCTTTTATAATTGGAGCCAAATCCAGGATGAGCCCTACTAATTAGAGGCAGGATTATACTTAATTGTTTGGTGAAATGAGTTTGAATTACTATTCATTTATTATGTTTAAAACCTCATCCAAAAAATGCTATGAATCAAAAAATTATTGATTTCAAGTATTAAACGTTCAAAACAAAATCGAAGTACATTATTTTAGTAAAGTTTCATTACTCGAAGTTACACTGATGGCCATATAATTAGGAACCGAACGCTTGCGTTTTTCTCGTAAGATATACTTAATACAATTATGACTTAAATTTTGACCACCAATCAAAAATTTCTTGACCAATTTTATTTTTAGTTTACACTTATCATTATATAATAATCTGTTTAAATGTATGTACAGTTTGTCGCTGCTAAAATCGAATATTTCATCAATTTCATGTTAAAAAACTTTGTATGGATACGTCAGCACTAAGTTTTTAAATCCCTTTAAAAAATATTCGTTTTTAATAGCGGTAAACTGTACAAAAATTTGAGGTTTAGTTTATTAATTAACGATAAGTGTAACTAAAAATAAAATAGGTCTAGAACTTTTTGATTAGTTGTCAAAATTGAAAGTATATTTGTAGGCAATTATATGGGAAAAATGCAAGCGTTCCTAATTATTTAGCCACCACTGTTATTACAGGAGGTCACGACTAATTTGGTTACGATCTCGGAAATGGATTATTCTGGCCTGACAGGATAGAGAGCAACTCCCTGATGCCAAATATGTCGTTCTGCCTGCGCACAGCGGTCGCATTAACTAATATGGCGGCTGAAAGACGTGTTATCGTTCCCAAAAAAAAGAGATAAAGGAAATGGCTGAATTTTGTACATAAAGTAAGTACTAGTAGTACTCATGTCAAATACCTATGCAAAAACTGTTCAAAAATAGTTATGGCGTTATGTACTTTCAACGGCCGATAGTTGTTACCAAAAAAAACGATAAGGGAAATGGTTGAATATTATGAGCAAAGTAAGTATTAGTTGTACCCATGCCAAATATGTAAAAACTGACCAAAATTTTGGTCGCGTTAGGGCACTAGGACCTTTTAAAGATACTTCGAAAGTATATAACGCCATAACGTGACCAACATTTTTGACAGGTTTTGCATTTTGGACATGAGTACAACTAGTACAGATGTAGTGCAAAATGATTTTCCTTCGGGAAAACTCGGATATCAATCGGAATACGATGGCACCCGAACTGTCAATCAATGATTGTATTAAATGAGTGACGTTTTCATGTCCATTAAAATGGAACTTTATTGTTTAGTGTCAAATGTCAAATGCTGTCATTTGTCACTTTGTCATTTGACACTAAACAATAAAGTTCCATTTTAATGGACATGAAAACGTCACTCATTTAATACAATCATTGATTGACAGTTCGGGTGCCATCGTATTCCGATTGAGATCCGAGTTTTCCCGAAGGAAAATCATTTTGCACTACATCTGTACTTACTTTATTTACAGTATTCAGCCATTTTCCTTATCGTTTTGTTTTGGGAACGATACCACACGCATATAACGCGACCACTGTGCGCAGGCAGTCTGACAAATTTGTAGTCAGGTTCCTCTATTCCCACTAGTTCAGTTGTTTAGTTCAGTTGACTGAACAAGTGAGATTTTTTTACTCGTTTGTTCAGTTGAAAATAAAATAAGTTATAACTGAACTAGTCAGATTTTTTTTCTCGTTTGTTCAGCTGAATAAAATTAATAACCGCTTAGTTCTACATCCATGTATGACTTCTTTGAACACGTAAAATGGTACTTTTTTGTTCTGTCTAGTCATACACCTACACGATGTGTACGAAACGAGTTGTTTAAAATGAGGTAGGTTTAGGTTATGTTAGTTTTGCAGCAGGCCCGGAGGGCCAAACCACCCAGAAATAGGAGCTCCGCCTGAGCGGAGCTCCGTCGACACTCTTATTTCAAATCAATCAGACAGTGTCGACGGAGCTCCGCTGACGCGGAGCTCCAATTTCTGGGTGGTTTGGCCCTCCGGGCTTGCTGCAAAACTAATATAACCTAAACCTACCTAGTTTCTGGTTATGAAAATGGAAAAAAAGTCTTGTTTAATAACAGGTTAAGAAACAGTGAAAAAAAATCATTATTCATAACCAGTTATGAAATCTTACTTGTGAAAGTGGACGAAAGGAAATTGACGACTTCAAGCATATTTTTCTTGAAATGGGTGTCAAATTAACGCTCGTGACCGTACAGTCACCATCAAATATCGGAGTAGGCGTTCAAAAATACCCGCACTCAACTCAATTAATTAAGCAGTGTATGTAGAGTGTGTTGATATATTTTTGCACACTTTGTTTGCTGCGATGTGTTTAAAGTCGTACCTACTTTAGTTGCTTACATTTACTTCAACCGACCTACAACATCCGACATTATGGGAAAACGAGCATATTTGGAAGGTATTATAGGAATGAAGACAACATGAATTGATTATTTTACTGAGCAGAAATTATGGAAAAGTACATAATTGTATTAACGCAGACATCACAGGAACATCGGAGTGCACGGATCCAGTTAATCTGCATTGCAGTCCTTCTAGACAATGCATACTATGTGGTAAAATTGGTGGGTGAAGTGGCTGGAGACAGTGGTGTTGGTTTTTTTCTGAAATTAAAATAAAATGACTTATCATAATTTTTGTCATGAATATAAACTATAACTTTGTTTCTACATTTTTTTTACATTCAAGTCAAATATCCGTAAGGGCGCTAAAACACTGAGATATTGTTGGACAAAGGTTAAGAAAGGTTATGTACTCGCTGTCTCCAAGAATAATATATTATCCAATATAGGGCTGAAACTATTGGACACGTCTAAAGGCAGAGAGTGTGTCAGATAATTTTGAGCGTAACGCAATGTGAAATATAAATTATTATTGGCGACTGTACTTATTCTCATTTAGTTTATATTGGTTTTGCAGACACTTTAGAGAGATCAAATAACTTATATGAATAAAAAGCAAATTATTTACATAGATTTAATGCTTAATCTTTGGCCAAAGTAGCTGGTCACCCGAAACGTCATTTAGGCATGAGGAAATTTCCTTAATGAATGAGTTATCTCACGCCTCCCCCAAAACATAAAGACTTGGCTAAAAGCAGACATATTTATGCCATTTCACTGGTTTGACTGATGCAGCCGCCGTTCTCAGTTTGACAGAGGAAGTTTGAAGTGGGACCTAGGCAGCGTATGCATGCAGGTAACGTCCGCCAGGTTAGGTAAAATACTGAAAATACGGAATAAAACTGTATACACACCATGATCTGCATTTGCGAATATCATTATAGGTATCCAGTGGACTTCATAAATATTTTCTTAGTTCCAATCACGTGTAGTCTAGGTCCCTGTAAATTAAAAATTAACTGTAGGTATATCTATATCACAAACACGCTGCTCTAGTTAATTTTATCGAGTACAGGCTTCTGTACTATTCTGCCCATGTCATTACGATTAGTACAGTACCGCAATTTTAGCAAATGTTATCCGATTTTAAGGTGTAGCTGAAAGAAAGTCAAACACAACTACACTAAATAAATAAAAAATCGTACATACATACATACATTAACCCTGAAAACATTACACTCCTTATTTTAGGCAGTCATGTAAAAATACTTGGGTATGCCTGTGCGCCCCTGCTGCGCTTTCACGTGATTTGAACATAAACCTGTATCTGATCTTCATTATTGATTTAAATAGGGAAACTATTTAACAATGCCTGGGAGACGCGTTCATACAAAGGAAGTAACTTTTCTTACATGTTACAAGAATTCATAACACATACATACACGTACATATTTACCTTAGAATAACACACAACACACAACACAATCACAATCTCATAACATTTTATGAAAAACCACATGTAAATAAATAATGTAACAAATACAACATAATACGTACCTAAATATGTTTATTTCCAATGCACATCTGCGACAGCGTCAACTTGACTTTTAAGGTCGAAAAGTATAGACAAATTTATCATTTTTAGAAAAAAAAACTAGACTGTCGAGCGAGGTTGTATCCATCGTGGGCATACACTTTGGCTAGATTTTTCATTTTTGACAACGCATGTGGACAGTGATCGCCTAACGCTAGCGTTACATTCGATGGCAACTTGTCTAGCCTATTTCGCCAAGTGACAGGTGATCACCAAAGTGATCGCCTAACGCTAGCGTTCGTGAACGATGGCAACTTGTCTAACCCCACAGGACACAACTGCTGACTTTTAAACAGTCTTATTTAGTATTTTTTATCTAACTCCGAATGTGGCGTGGAGGTGGGACACGTCAAAATAGAACCAATTTTTTTCTTATTTTGGCTTTATTTAAAATTTAACAAAGATTGATTTGCATAATTCTACTGTATTTCTGCAGATAATAAGTTATTTAATGTAAAAAAAAAAATCATTTGATATGTCTTCTTTAAATTCGAATAATCAGCCATGAAAGTCATGGGACACGACTTTTTTCAACCAACCACTTTTTCTGAAAACGCCCAATTGGTGAACACGCATCGGGATGAAAGATGAAATGAAAATGCAATCAAAACATACGGTAGGGTCGGTAGGGCAGATCTAAGATTACCTACTAAACAAGTTCATGCTTGTCGCCGCTTTGTAGCCGAACGCCGCGCGCGGCCGCGTCCCGTGGATTAAACCGGTTTTTGATAACGTTCTCGTTTCGTTTCCGTTCCGAACAAAATGCTGAACGAAGAACGGTTCGAAACGTTTTTAAAACGTTATTTTGAATAACGTTTCCAAGCCCTGCAATAAATAGATTTAAGACCTAGAGTTTCACCTTCGCCACTAATCGCACAAACAAACTTAACTTAGCCTCAATCTAGATTTGTCTTGTCGCACCACTGGTCGGTAAACTATCTAACCGCTAATTAAACCTTAAATTTACGGATTAACTCTGGAAAGTCTACTCAGCATCAATGGTTGTCTCAACACTAAATGAATTAGGAGCGACCTGTGGCGCCACCTGTAGCGACGGATTCTACGTGAACCTCCCGAGGCAGAGCAGAGAAGATATTCTAACTAACTAGATCCCAGATCCACGTATGCATATAATTCGTTTACCGCTGCTCCCTGCATTTCTTACCGCTGAACGTTGTTATTGGATTAGACTCCTACTTCTTTATGAACGACGATTGAAATTGGGATACACCTGAAAAATACTGTGAAATTTTTCATTTTTATCTGGAAGATCACGCATATGATGCATTTTATTTAAATATCTCTATTTGCTGTGTACCTACTTTATAAAAACAAAAAATGTGTGGCGCATAAAATTTTCTTACAACTAAAATGAAATATAACGATAAAAAAAGTAACTGTAGGTAAATTTTTCGAAATGCTTTTTGGATCATCATATTCAACTGAACTTTAGCATTAATTAAAATCAAATGCCGTTTTTTTTATGAATGATGTAAACTAATTCATCAAAGCATTACATAAAAAAAGACGTTATGCGAAAAGATTATTTCTTCCCCGTGTAGTAGCCGGATTAGAATAGTGCCACTCCGTATCTTTCCGTGGAGGTCGTAAAAGCCGACTAAGGTAATAAAGGCGTGTAGTACTGTTAGGCGATGGTGGGCTTGCAACCTGTCACTAATACACTGGTAAACATCTTCGCCTAAGTGTGCAAAATGTGGTTACAGAATTATCAAAAAGTTTTTATAGTTGTTGGAAATTCTGTAGCTCTGCCTACCCCACTCACATGTATGTATTATTTCTTGTCTGTGCTCGGTCAGTTCACGTTTGCAAACAGGTTTCAGCCACGTTTCAGTCAATTATTCTAGTTATGACGCAGAGACGACACTTGATTTGACGCTTTTGACGTAGAGGTCTCGTCGTGTTGGTCTCCTAGTGATTATTTTAATATAATATTATGGACATTACTTTACATTTCGTACCTAATGCTTTTATTTTGTGTTAGTTTTATCTGTCTACCTATTACCACTATTACAGTTCGTGAAATACACACTGACAGATGGTGATTGAATTAAAAACGAGTTAAAAAGAAGGCAACAATTATTTTGTAATGGTTATACGAGTATAAAATTATTACATGGTCTAGTAACAAAACTAATAATGGCTGTGTGTTTGAGCTATTCTTTTAACAATTACTTTTGTCTCTGAGGGTAGAAATGACTTTTTCCTTTGCTTAGATTATTATTGTGATCCTAAATTAAAATATATTTATAACTAGCTGTAGCGCGCGACTCCGTCCACGCAGAAAAATTAAACATAGCCTACGTCACTCAAGGTGAATGTAGCTTTCCGATGGTGAAAGATTTTTTGAAATCGGCACAGTAGTTTTTGAGTTTATTCATTACAAACAAACACACACACAAAAATACAAATATTTCCTCTTTATAATATTAGTGTAGATGTAAAATTGAATATACGAATGAAATCGAAAGAAACCGAACCCAGTTACGATGTTACCATGGAAACCGACAAGCATCCTTATCCCTTAATAATTTCTACGTCTCAACAACTCTGCAAACGTGGGTAGCGTTGACTCGAGCAAAACAATCGGTTCTATCCCCTATTATTTATTTAGGACTAACATATGTATACATACCTATACACTGTAATCACGTGATTATGGTGTATAGGTAAAAACTCGCGATAATAAAAATGAACCTCTCATATACAGGGTGTATTTGACCTTGGGGATTTAAATGCAACGATCGAGTCTAACTACTCCTGAAAGTTAATTTTGTATATTAAGAAAGTACTCAATTATCACTTTACGAAATCGCCCACGCCCCTCTTATGTCTGTACCTAGATGTGGAGAAGTAATTTTCCCTATATAAGTAGATAATGAAATATAAAAGGAATGTACTGAAAATACCTAATAAAGAAAATAATACGATTATTTACTTACCAATAAAATTCTGTAACGCTTTTTTGCAGTGATGTTGTCTTTTTTTAATTTATTACGGTTATCGTTCGACATAATATTGACGCAATTTGCTTCCGTCATCCACCCATTAATGATAACTGCGACAACATCCAATTACAGCATTCTATTGATTTCCGGACTCATCGTTGCATGCTTTTCCAGCGACAGAGATAACTGGCTGCGCTATCGGTAAAGCGATTCCGGTCTCTATAGCATCCTTAATTAGACCGGACCTACTGAACCATTTATACTCGAACGAAATATTCTTAACCGTTAAAAGATAAGACATCAAATATCAATCATTTCATTTCATTTTGCCGACGTCTTATATTTCAAAATAATCTGGGCTTTACAGTGTAATTTTGTTTGATTTGTATAGCGGTATTAATAATTCTACGCGATTAAAAGGTTCACTTTCCCTACTAATTCATCTGTCAATTATTCCTGCGGCATACGGTCGTTCGATGTCCTTAACGTACGTGTCCGTCGTTTAAGGGAGCATGTTTTGTCAACGTAAAAAGTGTATTAATGAATCAGCGATATAAATGCCACGGGATGTAGCAATTGGCAAAAAACACTCCCCCTTTAAACATTTTCCACAAGCGGGGTTAAAAAAATGGTAGTCTCTAGTCTTACCCTTATTTTACACCCGGGGAAATGCCTGTGCATACCCTCCCCAGCGGGAGCGGCGGGTTATTTTGCCGCAACGCAGCAAAACGCTGTAACTCAGATAAACCTCCTGTAGTAATATCAACCTTATTAAATCTGCTTTGGTGATTGAATTTAAGATACTGCGTCCCGTTATCGTAGCATGAGGCTTCGCGAACGCTATAGCGCTTATTTCCACCCTATCCTAGACTAAGTAATTAAAACAATGTTGCGAATTTTCTGCAGCAAAAACGTTTTAGCGAAACAATAACTTATTTATAACGTACATCGGTGATCAATCGTGTCCCGTTATTTATTAACATATACTGTCTATCTATTCTCATGATTCATGACAATGATTTCCCATAAAATTATTATTTTATTTCTTAAAAAAATGGATACCGCGATTAGCGTCAATTTCCTTAAGCCCTTATCCTTGTCTTTACCCCTATTTTAAACTTTTTGAACTGAGCTCTTCCACTTATTAGTAAACACAATGGTCTATATAATCTATATATATCTATATCTATACAATCTTAGTCAGGCGGTTGTAAAATGCGAAAAAATCTATGTTAACCTTCGAAGTTTATTTAACTGCGTGCTCGTTGTCCTTATTTGTGGTTAAATACACAAGGCTTTGTATTCTTAAGTGGATATAAGCTCAGTTTTACAGTAAAAAATAAACTGAATTATATTTTTTCCAAACCAGGGGTAACTTTTGTAGGTTATAAAATGATTCTCCGCACAGTAGAGGTATAATTTGGTAAAGCAATCGTGATAATAATATGGGCATATATTTTTGTGATGATTTGTTTCTGAGTTCAGATGTTTTCTATTTATTCTTCTTTATTTCTCTATTTAAGTATTCATGTTGCTGTTTAGTACCTGTAGTACAAGAGCCTAGAGCTTACTACGAGGATAAGTCAATTTGTGTGAGATTGTACCCTGATATTTAATTACTTATATTAAAAACGATAAAACTACAAAGTGTTTACTAACACAATTTCAGCAGTTTAAAACTTTAATGTTCTAATTTTCAATATGATAGTTGGTGGTTACGGCGTTTTATCATTGCTAATAACTAATAACCTACTATTTTAATCAACCTGACCGTAATAAGCAGAACAGCGTAACCGCCGGCCGGCATAGTCCCGCTTAACTAGTCTGGGCGGCCTTAATTGATCAAATAGTGAACGAACGATTTATTGGCTAGATTTGCGACTAGCTCGTGGGGGGATCTATTGTCTGACTATGGAAGCGATTGGGGGATATAATCGTGTAATAAGCGTTCTCTATGTTGATATTGAAAATCGATTTTGCTTCTCCCTGGTAATAGACACATCCAATTATGTCCAGCGATCCTTACATTATTCTAATATTTAACACTGCATCGCAACTTATACATTCCCAAATATAAAGATATCGTTCAAGTTTATGCAATTGGCAAGTTCGAAGGGGATCCGGGGTAATTTCCATTATTTAAAAGAAGTTTATATTTATGCCAAGATGACAAAGATGGCTGTTAAGACACTGAATAATCATCCTTTACTTATGAAGTACTTGTTACTGCTCGGTTTTTAGCTGTTTCTAACTATAAATGGCAGCTAGGTTTCTGACCATTGTTTTCAAAGACTAAATTTTCCAAGTTGCTGGTTGTTATCACTATTTTGGCCAATAATATTGGAATCAACCACAGCGTTTGGAGCGCCCCAATTCTCGCCCCAAATCACGTAACGAACGTCTTAAGTATAGCGGTAAAGCCAACCCAGTAGCTCTTCAGTATATTAATGACGCAAGGTGCTTGTGTGATATCTATAGGTTGAAAAATATAACCACGCTACGTTGACGACTGTACTTCTAACAATAATTATAATTCAAACAAAAGGCAGAATAAACGAGATCAGTAGCGTTTCGAGGAATCTTTTTAAAGTTTCTGTCATGGTGAAGATCTTGTGGCTACCTTCCGTCCTCTTACCATCTCCTTCATCATACCATCTCGATGACACTTTATTATTATATTGATATCGAAATCGCATACTTTATAATTTATTTGACATCGAAATCGCATACTTTACTTTTTATTTGACATCGAAATCGCATACTTTACTTTTTATTTGACATCGAAATCGCATACTTTATTATTTACTTGACATGAATAATTTTTTTTTAACAAATAACTAAAGAAATGAAATTAGTATGTTAAATGTATACAATATTCGAAATTTGAAGAACTCACACTTATGGTTTTTGGGGTTGGTATGTATTTACGGCGACGGACCAACATTGGGTCCACCCAACACGATCTTAACCGGTATCTTGTTCATTTAAATTTAGTTTAACTACTTTTTATCTTATCATTAGTAACCATTTTCGATTGAATAAATGAGTAATTAATGTTTTACGTTTGCTAGCAATACGAGTTTGAAAATATTGATCGGCTGTGATTGTTACACATCACAATGTGTTGACCAATTGCATTACGTATGCATCGGCGGTCAACAGAGGGATCTGTTCACTGAACTGTTAAAATTACTCGAAATCCAATTAAACGGAGACCACGCCAGGACGAATATGTATAACCGAACCATTTAGCCGTTTTGCCAACTGTAAGGTTTCATCGCGCCTATACATATGGAAAATGAATATTTCCTATCTAAATAGCGATATGAAATGACGTTTTTATACCTTGGGTAAAAAGTAATTTAACAAAGGACTTTGTTACACATTTTTATTTGTGACATGTTAATGACCAGTTTTAATAAATAATTTAAAGGATGATGGGCAATTTTGTATGGGCCCCGTCCCCACCCTCCAACAGTCACGGGATGCATGTCTATATGTTCATCAGGCAGGACCCAAAAAAAAGACAAAATACCTATTTTAGTAATAAAATCCATGGGATGTTTTTATGATAAAGTCTTTTCAAGAGCCAAGCAAGGCCAGAATGTGTTAATTTTTAAACTAGTTCCATACGATACGATTATGATTTTCCAACAAAACCCCATACATATGGCGATCGTCGCCATAGTAAAAAAAACATCATGTTGCCAAGATCTATAGTTTATAGATAAACTAAGACATGTTTCATCTCTGTTGGTGGGTGGGGACATTTTTGCCCTTTGACTTTGTTTCGACGATTTTTTCTTATCTTATATCGATGATTTCTTTTATTTCGATTTTTAATAGAATCACGATAAAATATGCAAAACGTAATAAAAATGGAAGAGGCCAAGAATGGTTCGGAATCCTTTGCGTGAGAGTCCCACTCGCACTTGGCCGGTTTTCTAATTCGGCTGAGTGCTAAAATGTTCATTAAAGTGCCTTAAAAAACAAAACAGCTGATTAGTGATCATGATTGAAAAGCAAAGCCACAAGTAGGTATAATCACAGCAAAAAAAATGACCGACGAAGTAAGTTTAGAGTTAAAATTTAAAATTTGTTTACCCGCCTTTTAGTAGGATAAAAAGGTTTTAGAGTGGTTTAACTCGGATGAAAGCGTCCATCTTACTCTACAACTGTCTAGTTATTCTCAAGTAAATATAATCCAGCACTTAAAGCCTTTCGTTAATGATATTCCATTTTATTTTAAAACGTTCATTTTAAATAATGTAGTTCACTTTCTCAACCTCGTATCTGATGGAATAGATAAGAAAGTAGTGTTTATTCATTAGAAAACATGAGTGCTTTTTCTATTTAACTATTCGAACAAATACGACGAGAAAATAGAGGGACGATATACATGTTTATTTTACAGGTGTATAATGAGGGAGTCGGAACGGCACTTTTAAACCCTAACAATAAAAAAAGGGGTTATAAGTGTAACGTATTCTGTGTATAAATGATTGTGTGTCTGTCTGTGGCGTCGTAGCTCCCAAACGAATAGACCAATTAAGATGCGGTCTTTTAAAATAATGCTAGTTTAATCGGGATGGTTAATAGCTAGGTTTTATTAAAATAGGATATGCCGTTTATGAGATATCAATTCAAAGGAGGTATCGCCATTATATTTGTAAATCTGATTTTAGGGGAATATAGCAGAAAAGTAATCTTCTCATGTAATATTAATTACTTTGAAGCTTAATCATGCTTAGGTGAAAAAAGACATAAGAGACACTGTTTAAACATTATTCAGTTTCATCTCGTA
Source organism: Acleris laterana (assembly GCA_963966035.1). Taxonomy (NCBI): domain Eukaryota; kingdom Metazoa; phylum Arthropoda; class Insecta; order Lepidoptera; family Tortricidae; genus Acleris; species Acleris laterana. The sequence goes on from OZ014438.1 coordinate 10,084,887, forward strand.
AATTTGATCCCCAATCTTGGCCTGTTTGTGCAAAATGTGGTTACAGAATTAACAACTGGCTGTTAAAGTTGTTGGTAATTCTTTAGCTCTGCCTACCCCACTCTGGGATGAAGGCGTGACGGTATGTATGTATGTATGTATGTAGTGCATTTAGCTACACTGATGGCATGAGACATTAAATAAATGCTGAGCTAAAATGTAGATTTGACGTCTTTTTAAAAAGGCCAGGCTAATGCGATGTACACTGCCGGCTAGATACTCTAATGCGCGAGGCGTCGGGCAGCGCAATGCGCGGGCAAGTCATAAGGGGTTGGCTTAAAGTAATGAGAATTTTTTTTTCTCATTTTTTTAATTAAATTATAGTGTCCGACCGAAATTTCGGTTTCGGTTTCGGTTTCGGCCAGTTTCGGCCAAAAAATCAAGTTTCGGCCCGAGTTTCGGTTTCGGCCAAAAACGGCCGAACCCTTCGGCCGCGCCGAAACTTACAACATCGTAAAAAAACGCTAACTTTGTGTTACAAATAATGTATTTTTTTCACTTTATAGGGTAGTTAAATTTTCAAACAGAACCTCTGTAACTGTGCTGAAATGTAATGATAGGTCGGCGAGATATTAATTTTAGAAAAAAACGGGCTTACTAACATTTTTTTGACTTTTTAAGGACTTTTTTTTTTATAAAAGTTTCGGTTTCGGTCGAAACTACAATGAAACCGAACCTTCGGTTTCGGTTTCGGTTTCGGCAAAATAACATGTTTCGGTCGGTCACTATTAAATTACTTGTTTAGGTTATATAGCTTTTTATCATATACAAATAAACTAAAACCAGCATGATAATCAATCATTATAAAGTAGAAAACCTCGCCCATTTAAAAAAATTCGCAGCTTTCTTCTTACCGTTTTCATCATAACGTTGGACAACATCTTTTTTTTATTTTTTCAGTTAATTCTTTGCTTTTATACCCGGCGCTTCAACTGTGTATGTGATTTCGCTTCCGGTCCATCACTGTAAACTAGTCTACTGAGAATTACCAAAAAAATCCTCCATTTAACGAGCTACACCGACGTTCGGACGGTTTGAATCCTTCGATACGAAATGAACGTCATGCTTTTTTAGTAAATTCTGGGTGCTCCCTGCATAGTGATACTTTCTTCGCAACTTCTTGCACTTCTTGGAATTTCTTCAAGCTGTATGTCGAAATATTTGGGTGTTTTTTGACGCTTTAAGTGTAGAACATTGTATTTCTTTAAAATATTCCTTACTCACCAACGGGAAACAGCATATTTTACAGCTAACTTATCTGGGACTCATCCACTTTGTTTTGTGCAAACTTTGCCATTTTCCTCCGGTTTCAATGATTAAGAATGGGTGATCTTCCCGTTTTTGGTAAATCTTTACTCCTAATACCAAATTCCCACCGCTGGATCAAACATTAAATTGTAGATGGAGATACATTTCAGCTTTGAAGTGAGAGACCACTTCAGATTTTTCACGTCGTCCAAGTGTAGGCGATAGACATGTTCACGTAATGACTTCCTTGTGGACATTTTTTATTAACACAGCTAATCATTATTTGCCTTTTTAACAATAATTGTCATATTTTCTATTTATTATAGCTGTCAAAATACTTTTTGTATTGTTTTTTTGCCTGCTATTGTCAATTGAATACCTTCTCATTACTTTAAGCCAACCCGTTACATAAGTAGTTATAGCGATATCCTCGTATGAGATCGTTTATTGAGAAACGTTACGCTTCTCCATGAACGCGTCACCCATCGCGTCGCCTGACGCCTTGCGCATCGCGTCGCCTGACGGCTTGCGCATCGCGTCGCCTAACGCCTTGTGCATCGCGTCGCCCCGCTCCCTGAGCGAGCCCTACGGCGCTTTCAATTAACCGATAAAGAAGAAGGTAAATTGCAGAATTCAGTCATAACGTGATTACTGATTACATAATTATGTCAATGGAACTAGAGATGGTGACGAGAAAAAGTTTAGAAAAATGAAACGTTAACTATTATTATATAAACAGATAGTTCTGGTAGTTCCCATTTGAAAATAACTTTGTACTTTCACTACAGTGTAGTGCCCAGCCGATAAGTCAATCCTGAACATTGCACGTTGCAAATGCCGTTATTACTGTTCCATCACACGCAACACATCAGTTTATGGTTTTTCTTCTGTCAACATTATCAATATAAGGTGCTAACAAATTAATCACGGATATTTTTACAGCTGATAGTACTCGGTTCTCGGAGTACATTTAAGTATGAAATATTATAGGTTTTCTTATGTTTTTTTGGAGAAAACTAGGAAACAAATTTGCTACGTTAAAACACCCTGTTAATAAGATAATTAAATGAGACCTCTTTAGACATTCTAGAACCTCTTCAAACTATCATTCAAGTGGCCTCTAAAAGTTGATAAATTAACTTGACAGGTACATAATAGGGGTGATTATTTTAAAGATTAATTATAATTTATATTTTTTGTTCGGTATATTAAAACAATAGTTTTCTTAATTTAAAAGTTAATTGTTTTAATTTAATGTATTATCTCTTAAAATATCCGTGACTAATTTGTTAGCACCTTATATACAGAAACTCCATGGTTGCGCAATGTGTCAGGATTGATTTCCTATCGGCCGGGCACTACAGTCAATGCCTCGATATTAGATTGTGAGCCAAGGAATAAATGTGACAAATGTATTTCGAGATATGTAGGCTACATCAAAAAGAAGGAAAACTGTAAAATAAGTAACTAAATACAGCATTCATGATTGACCTTGATCTTCTACTTAATAGAACATTGAACGTACAATTCAGAAGGTGAAGGTGAAATTAACTATTGATAAATATCACTGCTGGAAAAAAATGATGAATCTCACTGAACCCGCAGGTAGTAATTGTGGTTTTATTTATGTATATTCGGTCTTGTGAAGGTCGGCGGTTTCCGACAGTTGGTTATTTAATATTTTGCCCTGAGGAGGCTAAAGAAACTTTCTTTTTTCAAGTTTAAAGTGTATATATGTTTATTAGTCAAGGTTAAGGTTGAATGAAAGTTACACAAAAATCGTTTGTGTGAGATTAAGTGTAAATAGGGGATTGTCATCTTGTTATACACGCTGTTTGTTGTGTTTCTGTTGTTCTTTTACCCGGCCAAAGGGGAAGGCCAACGAGGACACAGGCCACCCGACGGTAAGTGGGGTCTGAGACCCATTGACATTTGCATACTCATCAATCTCAAGACTCCACTCCTAGTGAGTAGCCAGTCTTAAGGACTTATAAAAAGGCATGCTTAAAAGATATGCTTGTGATTTCATTGGCTAACTTTCCGCCACGAAACACAACAATGCGAACACTGCTGCTCGGCTGTAGCGATCTGGATGAACTCTGCAGCACTAAAAATATGGAAATATTTTCTTAACGATACGTACCGCAAAATAATGAAAATCTTTTACCTATATTATAGCCACAGATAATATTGTTGTCATTTGTTCAAGTTCGAAGTAGCACATTTCGTAATTTCAATAACTGTACTCCATTTAAACACTTTGTTTAAATGTCAACGTCAAAGTACATTATATTATCTGTCCTCTACTATTGCTAAATATAGGGTTGCCAGCCGAGCGGGATTTTACGAGTTTGAAAAGAGCTCGGCTCTAAAATCCCGTTATTTAAGCGTCCAGCTGGCCTATTACCTAACGCACTCGCAATCGCAATCGACAAGTCTTCTATTTTCAAAATAAAAACGATTGCGATTAGAGTACGGTAGGCAATAGCCCCTCGGAGTAATAACCCATTGTTACAACTCGTATTCAGTGAATCGTGTTAGTTCGTTCGTCTCCAAACCGAGCGTCTACTCGGCACGGCAGTTACTCACCAATCCAATCACCGTTTATTTAGGGTTCCGTGGGTGCTAACTGGACTATTAATAAGCTTACTCTGTATCACGTACATATTGTGTAGTGAAACGGTGCTCCGGCGAAATTGGCATTGCATGAATACATTCATTTGATTTTGTGTCTTTAATTAGTACCCAATGTTGCTTAGGATTTATTTGGGAATAAAACAATGTTAATTTTAATTATGACATACTATATTTTGAAATGCACCACAATTTCAGCAAAGACGCTAATACTATTTCTATGGTGAAGATGTATCGATTAGTGCCAGTATTAAAGTAAAACATATTTTCAACTCTCCTGTTAATATTCGGTTAGATTTAGTTTAATGTATAACAAGAAGCATCTATAGATACCAAAACTGAACTGATATAATTTATTTCAAAAATAATAAGTGCATTTTGTATGCATTTAAAAGAAAATGAACTCATCTAGATATTTTAAAAGTACATATTACATAAAGCATTTTTACAATATTAAAACAAGTTTTTTTTACTCTCGCGGCTATAAATAGAGTTTATGTAATAAGTAACGTAGAAATCAATCGTAATTTTCCTGGGGTATAATTGTTTTGTTTTTGCAAAGTCGGCTTATTGTAGTCGTACGTGGCTTTACATCGGAACAAATTGATGAAATGTAATAAGTACCTAACCCGTACATGGTTGTCACTAGCGAGGTTGGCTGGAGATAGGTGGAGCCGTTCAAAGGTTAACTCTGAAACTAGCACACTTGGGATCACATTTCACATAAGTAGTTGCACACTTATATACCTTGTCGCTTTAATGCCTTTGATAGACTAGTGCAGCAGTTCAAAAACGACGTTAAAGTGACACAGTACTAAAACTACGTATAAGGCCGACCGTGTACACATATATAACTTTTGTATAGGTAGGGATTAAGATACAAATACATCATGGCAGCCCTACTCACAAAACGTCAAAGCTTTTGAAGCTTATCGAGTGCGACCGAAGAACCTCTTAGATGTGAACTAAAAGCTGAATGCAAATGGACGAGAAAGCCTAGCGTCAGTCACTTAGGAGCACTTGCACAGAAAATTGAACACTGGGGTAAGACACTAAATCGAGTTAAAATGACAGTTGTCTTATGAATCTGACCTTTACTAACTTGAGTTAGTGTCGTGACTCAGTGTAAAATTTTCTGTGCAAGTGGCCCTTAGTAATTCAATTTGCAAGGCATTGATACCTATCTGGTACAGTTAATTGATTTTCCCGTTTTCGTAGTGTTTGTTCATTGGTTCATTAAATTAGTAGTTTATTATTGGAGAAGATTCTCTTCAAAGACGTTTTAATTACAACGAGTTAGCGGCTATTAAGATTCGTTATTGCGAAATATTGTTTGATTTACACGAAGCTGTTGTAATGCGAAATAGATAGAATTGGTTTCATAAATGGATTTATTTTGGAATCATTTTATAAATAACACAGAGTTTTATTTTTGAGTCACGGTAAGAAGATTCGTCACTTTTGGACCTTAAAAGCGTTATAATGGAGTCGAAAAGTGTCAAATCTTTTTTTACCGTGACTACCGCTTATTAATCTTAAGAGGCCTCAAATTTTAGTTAATAATAACTGAAAAATAAATGGAACTCGCTTCGCAAGCTGTCGGTTTAATAAAGGTCTCTATCTCGTTGTAAATTTTTATTCCGCTTATTATCTTTTTAATAAACTCATGTGAAACATAAGCATCGCAAACGTTTATTTTTATCAGCCGTCGTCCAGAAAGTGTAATGGATCTCTGCGTTTAATATATTTCAATTTTAGATGAAAAAGATGGCCAAGATTCTAGGCGGTTAAAACCGTATCGTCTTGGACCTGTTATCGCATTTACAACGTTTTTATATCTTTTATTTACTTGACAGTAATAGCGGCTGAAGTGCAAATACGATACGGGGGTTGGATTAGGGTTTTACTGTATCGTTTAGTATAAATACATACAAAACCTAGTCTAACTTTTGACATCCGTATTATTTTAAATTACAATGTTGTGAGGATATGACCTGCAGGTGTTTTTTAACCATTTCATCTGATATAATATGGTTAACTTTTGTGTCTTGGAGACTTTATGATGCTTTCAAAATCGTCCCCAAAATATATTTCGGACAAGCCTATTGAGCTCAATTTGAAGTATTTCAGCAACTCCTATAGTATAATTTTAAAATGCAATAGGTTGGTATGCAGCCAAAACATGTGAACTAAGTGTCCCCTTCATGTTTACCCGAATGAGCATCCGCAGAATAAATATGATAGATTTTTACTTTCACACAAAAGCGACTTTTTACGTAATGTTTTGGTTTCCCATCAATATCTGGTGCGAGCGGGAGGAGGGAGACAAACCAAAGGTCTCAGCCAGACCCAAGCACAATGGACAATCGTGGCGTCTAACCATCGGTAAAACACGTCGATAGAAACGCTTCTTAATAGTTATAATAGATGTCAAAGTCGGAGTTGTAATGAGTAATATGCCATATTCTCAAAATGGCCACCGCCCATCGCCATCCATGCCTTTTTTTTATTAAAAATAAATTAAAGAGAATGCTCAGATGTTTTACTTTGGGAATCATGTGTAATTATGGTTTGCGTAGTATGATAATTTTTTTTGGTTACGTTGTCTAGCTCGCAAACAGTAAAATTTATTTTGCTATTTGTCCACTTTCGTTAACATCACTCAGATGGATTCGGTAAATTTTGACTAAACCATATGCCTCAAGTCGAGCCCGCAGGATGAAATGTGTACCTAATAAAAGCACTAATTAAACACATGTACATTTAAATCTAAAAAATACTTTAGGAAAGAAAGACGACTACGTAAAGTTGTATTTATACTTAACGATACAGTCTTTAGGATTGTTGCGGGTGGTAGGACCTTGTGCAGGGTCCGTCCGGATCGCTACCACCGTCTTATCCATTAACCTACCGCCAAACAGCAGTGTTCGCATTGTTGTGTTCCGGTTTGGGGATAAGACAGCCGGTGAAATGACTAGCATAGAGGCATTCCATCTTAGTCCTCAGGGTTGGCAACGCATTTGCAGTCTTAGGATTGCATTGCAGTCTTGTGAATGCGAATGTCTATGGGTCACAGTTTCCACCTACCATCAGGCGGCCTGTGTGCTCGTTTGTCTTATCTATGCCATAAAAAAAAAAAACAAGAATAGAGGCGCAGCTCAAAGACGACATGATTTTTACCGGCTAGAAATACTTGTTACTTATTAAATAATTACCGTCAATGTCGAAAACTAAATTACGAAAGGCCCTGGGTTTTGCGATTCCCGATATGTACAGTCACGAGATTCAATTTGGTACCCACCTTAGGTTCAAATTCAATCTGACTTTTTACAGCAATGAGGTTGAGTTTCCTATAAGTTACAAATGGGTTAACATCTCTAATGACATTGACGACTTCAAGCGTATTTCACTTGAAATGGGTCCCAAACCATGTCTTAACAAAGTAATTTAGGTATTTATACTTCATATATTCGGGAAAGATGACTAAGATTGCTCAAAAGTGGTATAAAAGTAGCGAATCTCCGTTACATTAGTGGTCCGGGTCTGGCGTTTGATGCGATCAGTGCCGGAGCTGGCAGGACTGGAGTTTTCTCAATAGCTAAACTATTTTCGTCTTGGATGCGCGGTATCTCTTGAATCCTTCACTACGCCGAGAATTCTACATAAATGTTATTCGCTTAGGGCTGGATTTATTTATTCTGGTCGCCGGAAATAGGTTATTCTGAGGCGTACTCGTCTCCAGATGCATTTTGTAGCTTACTTTGACGTTACATGAGACGCGTCAGGATTGAAAGTTTAGATTAAGTAGTACCATTGTAATATGTTTAAAAAATGACTGACTGCTGAGTTTCTTGCGGCGTTTCTTCTCAGCAGTGTCTCCTCTTGGGAAGCGCTGGTAGATTCTTGACGTGTAAAAGTGCCCGTACGGCCTATTTACTGAATAAATGTCTTTTATCTTTCTTTTTTTTATGATTTATCTTGAGATGGGCATCTCAGCGTATACCATTACGAGTATAAATATTAATACAGCTTCAAACACGCTGTTAACTCTGAGGCCTAAGGAGTCCTAATCATTTCGATGATTGTCTTACCTCCACACTGAAACACAACAATGCAAACACTTCTGTTTGGGGGTCGGTTAAAGGATAAAATGATGGTTGCCATCTGAACGGACTGCACATGGAACACTGACAATCACGAATCAATTTCGTTATCGCAAAAGCGTTGAAAACCTAGATCAAATCGTATTCAAAGTTGAATACGAATTTATTTAGGTATTAAAAGCTTCAAAAGGTATCAAATACCTCTCGCTCATAGGAAATCAGTAAATTCTCGCCTTTGAGCGCATCCGATTTGTTAACCCGTTAACTAATAGTAGATAGCTAATAGATTCCATGAACTTGGAGGTATTTAAAGTTTCTTGATATGCTTTAGACACGTGTTGTTATGTGATTTCTAAGCACACGGAGTCACGGGCAGGCGCATCTAGTGTTGATTTAACCCTTAAATGCATAATGATGTAGATTTACATCGTATATTTTAAAGTTCAATTTCAAACATACATTTTAAGCAAATTTCAATCTTAGAATTTATGCAGTAAGATTAGTAGCTTTGTCAAAATTCAAATTTGGATATGAACTTTAAAGACGCGTTCGATTTTCGAAACGCTATGCATTTAAGGGTTAAGGGGTTGTACAGGCGTTGCAGCCCCTCCTGTACAGATTACACGAATGTGTACCAATACATATGTACATGTAACTGTTTAAAAGTCACGTCCTAAGTTAGCTGCACTTAGCGAACGTGACACATCGCCCGGACGTGCTAGTTAGTTTCCACAATCGGTCAAATTCAATACAAGGGAACAAATGCGTTCACAGTATATTTTACGTTCATTTCTACGTACGACGAAGTCAAAGTGAATAGCGACCTTTTGAAGTGTGCGATATAAATGTAAAATGTTGAACATGAAAAGGCTACGACAACGGACCTAAAAAAAATACGGACGTAACCTCATGTAATCTTGAGTTAAGCATGCAAAATGGCCGCCCGTTTACGTAGGTGCGTACTTTGCGGGTTGCCATATAAATCGTCAATTTACCCATTTCATTAGCCATCGAGGATTTTCTAATACCACCTGTGTCCATCATCATACTAAATTGTCCCGGCAATTACATAACTAAGTACTTAAGATAAAACAGATTTTTAAAAATTGATTACACTGTTAAGTTTATAGATTGTTTATGACTTAGTGATAAATCAAGTTCGACTTGCATAAACAAGGTTTAATATCATAACTATAGCGGCGTAATATTGTACTACAGATTTCCCAACTTTTTGGGATGTTTTCCGGTAAAAAAACATTCATTCATTCAAACAGTCATTTTTATTTGGAATTTGCATCAAAGTAAATGAAACATATTTATGGAAAATTACACGAATCATCATAATTTACACGTGGTAAGCGACCGTACCCCGTGACTTTTTAAATTTACTCCCGTAATTTTGGCATTCTTTAGCTACACAAGACGGCATTTTCTTAGCTGCTTGGCGCGTTGTGGTGGCAGTTGTTGGTTGTGTTGTCTTGCATACTTCACACCTTATTATAATGCCACGTGCATGCGTTATGTACGTATTTTTTTAGGGCCGTGGCTACGTCTCGTCTGCACCGGGCGCCCTCATTCTATTATTGTGTTTTCTAATAAACTAAAGTATTGTCTTGAAATCGAACGAAGGTTTTTTATGTACCCTTATAACCTTAAACCTTCTTCGTCGTCGTGTTTTCCGTTAAGTTATTTACTCATAGTTCAAATTGTTATTAAGTTTTGTCATATACCCTATAAATGGAGTACCGTAAAACGGGGTGAGTAAGGGATTAAGGGATGAGTAGGGGCACAACCTAAATTGAAGCATAATGTTACTAATTATAAGACTGAAATTATTTCCAATAGACGTAACGTTATTGTCCATTTAATACTTGTTCTTATTTGTGACAAGTTATGACTTATTTGAGGCGGTGTCCCACTCCTTAATTCCTACTCACCCCGTTTTACGGTATTCATTTGTCTAACAAAAACATGTCCTCAATTGAAGATAATACTTTAATTAATAAAAAAACACAATAATAGCAATGAGGGCGCCACTGGACGCTCGGTGCAGTTTTAATTAAAACTGGTCTATAGCAAGAGGTAATGCAAAAGTCTGTAATCAGAACCTATCTTCTCCCGTTTTAAATACGGCAACGTGGGGTTTATCGGGAGTAAAATTGCTTCTTACGAGAAAGTTAATACTTTAAATTAGGTTGTAGTTAAATGCTATGTGAAGTATGTCGTGTTGCTCGAGTCTTGTTATTCACATTTTAATTATAAATTATAATATACATCTTAGCCTAATTGTGCAAAGTGTAGTTGCAGTATTATTATCAGCAAATATTAAGAGTTGGTTGTAATTCTGTAGCTCTGCCTACCCCACTCTGGGAATGAAGGCATGAGCTTATGTATGTAATATGTATATAAGTAATTCGGTTTGTTTGTAGTTATAAATAATAATAAATAAATATAACAGGGGGCAATGACACCAGTTGACCGTCGACCCAAGCTAAGCTCTAGGCTTGTACAATGGGTACTAGACAATGAATACTTAATAGAAAACATAGAAAACATAGGAAATATATATGAATATATAGAAAACATCCATGACTCAGGAACAAATATTTGCGGTCATCAGACCAATATTTTCCTTTACTGGGTAGTGATTCTCTCAACAACGACGGTCGGACGGACGGACGAGTATTTGTCCAAGCGGCGAGTTTAATTAGTCCCGTCGTCAGTGCGAACAAAACATTGTTTAGCACGTGCATTTTCAATTTAGTAGCACGGTTTCTGCCGATGGATCGAACGTATAAGGCTGCTAAATTGAAAATGCACGCGCTAAGATGTGTTTTGTTCGCTCTGACGGGACTACTTAAAGTCACCGCTGCGATTTCGCTCGTCCGTCCGACCGTCCATTGTTTTTCAGAGAATAACACCCCTGGGATCTGAGCCCAAGACCGCTAGCTTCTGAGGCAGGGTCACTACCAACCAGGCCCGCGCGTCTTCGAAGAAGTTTAACCATCGGTAAATCTCACAAAACTTGACCAACTCGCAAACTAAGTTCTAGGTATCAACTACGCAGTAATGACTAAACAGATAACAAAAATATTACAAGATAATTTCATACAAATTATCGTATTTAGTCCCAAACTAAACTCGAGGTTTGTACTACCGATATGGGTGACAACGACGAATAAATACGTAGAGACGTCTACAGTTTCACAATTGTATAAATGTAGGTAAAATTAGAAGGGCGGGGACTTCGTGGATTTAAAACACTGAATGCCATTAAACAAATATTCGTACCGCGGTTGCATGAGGAGGGTTACGTTACGTCGCGCCGTTTGAATGTGGAAGTAAAGTAACACAACAATCATTTAACGGTTTGACGTTAATGCCGACTTACAAATGTAATGTCGCTTGCAAAAGTACTTTGTCGCTTTAACGTCTTTGACAGATTAGTGCAGCAGCTCAGACATAACGTTAAAGTGACAAAGCACTAAAGTGTGCAGCAACTTATAACGCCGACCGTACCTACTCCACTTCTTTAAAACGATACAACGAACGAATGATACGATAACGATACGAAAGATAGTAATATAAGTATCTACAATTCATTTATAATTTAGCCTTTCAGATCTATCTGTCTGTAGTATAACTGACAGATCATGTTTAAATCACTACGTAAAGCCACGGAAATGCCGTGGTAAATGAAATGCAGCGAAGAGAAATACAATTTATATTTCAACCGTCTAAGTCCTTTGACTTTCAAAGCCTGCAGTGACGTTAAGGCTTCAGAGCGACCTATAGGAACGCGATCGTAATTCGAATGCCAAGCGATTTTTTCACGACATCTACTTGACAGTTAAGACAGCTGGCACATAACTGACGCCCCTTAACATAAGGGCCCGACCTAGATTTTGACGGGCTACCGCGGCCCGCGGCCCGCGGATTGAACTACATGATGGATATGACAGTCTGAAAAATACTACCCGCATATAGAAGCACTTTACTGACGCGAATGACATCAAAACTCCCGCCGTCAATGTACTCGTAAGTGTTTCTCTGACGGCAAAATTATACTTTGACATAGTACCGTAAAACGGGGTGAGTAAGGATTAAGGAGTGAGTAGGGACACAACCTAGAACAAGTCATAACTTGTTACAAATAAGGACAAGTATTAATAATGTACAATAACGTTACGTTTATTGGAAATAATTTCAGTCTTATAATTGGGATTGACCAAAAAAAATAACTCACGGTTTTTACTTTCTCATTCGAAAGAATAGGAAATTTTAAGACATCAATTTCATTAATTTTGTATTTGACCCAATAGTTTTGTTTTAATATCTTTATTTATTTAGCAGAAATTTTATGGATGACATGATTATTTTCAATTTGGGATGGCATTTTCTAATAAATTACAACAATTAAATGATATCCAATGAAAAAAAGTGATTGTAATAGTGTATTAAAACATCCTGTTTCAAGCTGTTTTCGCCCAACCCGTAAGATACACCTAGGAGGGCTTCAAGCCGAAAACAAAAGTCAAACAAAGGTTAAATATACATTTGTCGAAATATCCAAAATAGAGAAATATTTCAAAAACTCAATAATGCAGAACGGCTTTAAAACCCTATTCCTCGAAATGGTTTTCGAATTGGAGTTATTGTAAAAATATGAACAATCCCAATTAGTAGCACATGCTTCATTTTAGGTTGTGTTCTCACCCCGTTTTGATTTACTGTCATTAAGTACAAAATGAAATTCGTCCACAGAGAATTAGTCGTCAAATCGGAAAAAATGCTAAATTGAAATATAACTATTAGGATAGTTTTCCATCCAGAATATTGTCCAAAATAGAATCATGTCCTCTGGTAAAATTGTCCAAACTTAATATAGGCCGACAGGAATAATAACCATTTGTATTTATGTTCACTTGGAAGTATTACCATTTGAAATACTTGTACTTAAATTTACATTACGGTCTCAAATAAAATTAGACAATATTCACTTTGTGCGAATTAAATTTTGCACATTTTTTATAATGGACATAATTCATTTCAGACTTAATTCATTTTTACCGAAAATAAATTTGGTCATAATTACATTTTATCAGATTTACACTTTGGTCAAAATTCCTAATGGTCAATTCAAGTGGACGAATTTCTTTTTGTACTTAATGACAGTAAATCCCCGTTTTATGGTAGTTTTAGCTTTCCCGTTCCGAAAGTTTTTTCAAAAAACAATATTTACGAAAAAACACATTTCATAACTCTAGGAATATCACTTTTTACAAAAGTTTATTTTAACTGCTACATTCGTCATTCCCGATCAAATCTTGTAAATCGATTTTCAACCATTTTCCGTCGTACAACGTTTGTCTTTATGAGTGGCTGGAAATGGAATAGATACGAGTAATATAAGAGGGAAATGCAATACTATAGGGGAGCTGATCTGATGCGATCGGGAGCTGGCAGCCGGATATCCGCTGTAAGTCTGCGTCTAGAGATGGCAGAAGCTGTTAACAACAAACCACAAATAGGCCAATTGAACATTAATACTTTCCATGGACGTTGCGTGAAGTATTTTTAATGAAGCCTGGTTAGCTGAAAAATTTAGGTAATGTGTTAAACAGTAGGTACCTACTATTTGTTTACACCTTTTGCCATTTACGACTAATAGGTAATTAATACAGACCCTGCGTCGGCATATGGTCAGCGGTAAAAGATCGTCAGCAAAAGGTTGACGTAAAAAGTGAAAGAAAATGTCTGATATTTATTATTTCCTAGTCGTCCGTAGGTACGACCTATACGTGTAGGTAGGGTGATATTTCCCCTCTCAAGTAAGGTACTCCCTTGAACTACCAACACAAAGCTACAACCCTTATAAAAGCTTTAATCCCTTGTGGTTCTGTGTAGTCCACTAGAGAAAATATTTTGTTGTAGAACAATTATCTTTGCGTGTATATTTCTCTAATAAGTCAATGGGAGTGTCTATAAATAACGTGAAATTGGCGAAACACATCTTATCAGGACTGAAAGACATTAATTAAAATTTTAAATCTAGTTTAACAATTCTAAGTAAATTAATAAAATAATGTTTTTATATATCCTACAGAAAGATGAATTGCAGCGTTTTTGGCGTATTTGTTTACAATATGGACATATGGTAGTGCATGTTTACAAATGCGTTTTGAAATTATTAAGTAATCTACTTTGCTTTCTTGCTGTCTTTATTAAGGTAAGGGCACCTATTACCGCCCCCCCCCCCCCCCCTAAAATCGGCACCCATTACCGCGGTATTTTAAAAAATGCGTTTTATGAACAAGTCGATTTACTCACTAAGAAACTTATTTTACATGAGCAAAGCGCAGTTTGTAGACTACCGGTTTTTTGAGCGCTAGTATTTATGCATCAAATAAACAACTCGCAAACCGCCAGTATCCGCGACGCCGGCGCAGGAGCAGTTTGTGCCATAGAAACGCGAGACGCCACACGTAAGGGAACTCACATTTTATTTAGTGATTTGCGTAATAGTTATAACGACTAACCTAATGCTAAGATTTTTAATTTATTGATTATTGTTTTCTTTGCGACTTTCAAATACTATTTTTATGTGTTTTTGTCTGGAAATACGTTAAAATTAGAATATTAAATACCGCGGTAATCGGTTTCGTTTTTTGCTATGGCTCCTAAATCCGAGTTATACCACGGTAATAGCTGAAATGGTACTTTAGGTTCAATGGCCTCTATTTTTTATATCTGCTGTCGGTTATTAATTTCTTTAGTGTTAATAAAAACTTTATCTATCTAAGCAGTTAAAGAGCAATTTCCGAGGTATGGAAAATACTAATAAAGGCCTTATTTTTTATTAAAAACTAGTGCACTATATTACTTGTTTCCATAGAAAGCCCTAAATGTTTGAGTCGTTTAAATATAAACATATATTTAAAGATGTTCTTATTAGTTTTATGAGTTTGGTTTTATTAGATGGTTAAAATGTTAAGGTTTTATTTGTTTAACCAACATTACGATAACTTTATTTTTTTATGGGTCGTAATTAGGTTTTGTAGTACCGTGAATTTATCCTATTACCGTGGGTAAGAAAAGATAACCCTCGGTAATAGGATGTATGGGAACCTAGTTCCGAGGTATATAGGTTTTTTATGGGTCGGAGTTAGGATCCTATACTATCTCCTATTACCGTGTGACAGTAAATGAAATATCAATTTAAGGGTACCGTAGTTCGGATTCCTTAATAAAATTAAACGATTTTTTTGATAGTAAAGCTTGCCCGTTGGAAACTGTTCTAACTGATGGTACAGTCAGCATCATAAATATATATACATTAACAACGTTTCAGAAATATATATACAACTTTATTCCCTTGCAGTAGAGTCGTGTTTCCATATTTTTGAAAGTTTAACTGTATCCATATTATTAGACATGACTGTACCAACGCGTATTTGGTAGACTGGGTTTTAAATTTAAAGAAAACAATAAAATACTGATTTATTTTATTTTGATTCGACAGATTATTTAATTATCAGTATGTTAATAAAGGTCTTTGTGTAAGTATGTTTATAATAAAAAAATATATATATTTTTTATAGTTTATCACCAGACAATTTTGATTTAATAAGCAGTTTTAATAAAAAATAAATCTTTATCCACCTTTAAATGTTTTATTACTTAATTAAGTTTTACTAAAAAAGCAACAAACTATTAAACATTCAATGTACGGAACCAAAAATAATTTAATCCTCTACCCTCGGTAATAGGAGCCAAATGCGCGGTAATAGGGTCAAAGCTCGTCCAATACCACGGTATTAGGAGAACCCGACTTTTTGGGTTTAATATTTATTTTATCCCAAATAATCACCAAAAATGAGGCCATAAAGGTGCAAATAACAAAGTTCAATAAACACACTTTTATAAAAATAAAAAAAACGGTCGTTAGGGTGTCTTGATACCCTTAATTTTTGGCTCTTATTTGAAAACTACCTTAACTCCCACGGTAATAGGTGCCGTTACCTTACTAATTACTTTAGGGACCTAATTGAAAATATTATACAAATGACAAAAAAAAAATCTTTGCCGGCTTGATATGATCATCCAATATTTAACGTAGAGCCACCGAGTTCTAATTTAACGGTGAAAAGGACAGACAGACAATAACAGCTAACGTATTCCAAATAAGAGATTGAACGTCAGTTGCGATTGTCAATTGTCACACCTATTTGTGCATGCCTAGACAAGAATGCTAGCGCGAATTTGTTCTCAAGTTTACGAGTACTTATACGGCACAAAGGACACGTTTTAGAAACGCATGCAAAGCATTCCAAACCCCTGCGGCGCGAACCAAAAAGTCGTCAACCAATTTGAGCAGTATCCCGGTATTCGGAAATTTAACCCTTTGTGAATGAACGTCCAATCGGCGTCCATTAAAAATAAAAACCTATTTTTGAATTTTTATACTCTTTGAGGGTGTGATGAAGCGGAACGTGTGTGCGGCAATTATGACTGACCTTTTTGAAGTGACATATTCGAGAACCATTTCGAGTTCAAAATATCTGATTGCGTTTTGAGAATATTCAACTGCTACAAATAATTTGGGCCTTACTCAGAGATATTTAATGCTTTATTTGACGAGGAGTACTACCATAACATAACATTCACTTTTTATATCCTTTGCTATTTATTTTATTTTTTGCTGGTTTAATATCCGAAGAGGCTTGAATCCATTACTTTTTATTTTTTGCCAAGAACAGGGTGGAACTGTTCATTTTTCAAACTCGTGCTTGAAAAATTGACACTAAAGAACGACAGATATTACTTCAGATTAAAATTTGACACATTTTGTATGGGAAAATCTCAAATTTTACCTGAAGTATGCCTTACTTATCCGCGGTTTGAATATAGGAACCCGACATTAATCGTCAGTTACTCTGTGTGCGATCGTTAGACAAACTAAGTTTAACCTTTGGTTCGTCATTTGTTTTTGGCTCAAAGCCCTCGTCGGTGTTTCTTATCGTCAAGCTCTTATTTTTACCGGCCGCCATTACTGTCTAGTGACAGTAGCAGCAGGAGTTAAAACAATTCCATAAGGTCCTAGACGATATGGTTTTCACCGCCCAGAATGTCGGGCCTGTATTCGCATACTCCCTTCTCATCATTTCAGTTGATTATTGTTTTAATTAATTGGTGTACTGTCGAGAACAAAGACATTACACTTTAGCACCATTCCCCATTGAAAAATTTGTTCCCTCGTTAGCCTGAACGGGTGACCTGTTTCGACGAGCGAGGATTGGTAAGATCCGTCTTAGGGCCGTGAGTGCCACTGGGTACGCTAATTAATGCAGTCGGCTTTTCATACGTTGCTTTTTCTTAGACTTGTGTTCTAAATCATCGTGTTGGCTGTATAATGACATACACAGACCGCATTTGGATTTACTTCAGTACTAGGCAGATGCGAATCCATGAAGATTTTGAATATGGATAGTGTTTACCCAAGGAATGCAATACCGGGATACTGGGATTCCAAACGGATTTTGCGGGACTAATCTTGTTCGTAAATTGAGCGGGACGTGTTACTCATTGCGTGGGCATGCGCCAACTAGGTACTTGTAAAAAAAAACGATGAATTGAGAGAAAATCTCCTATTATGTTTTTTTAAACTTCGGTTATTAAGATAATTTCACGCACAATGATGATACCTGCAACGCTGCATCAGTTTGTTTAAATTTTGGTTTTACTTAATTCATTTAAAAATGTTTGGAATGTAGTACCAATTAGTGATAGGAATAGGTAGGATCAGTGAGCACCATGATCCCACGGCAAAAACTGTCAGTCCCGCCGAATACCGGGATTAAATTCCTCATGCGGGATTGCATGCCCTATTTGACAGAAGTAAAACAATTCTAAACTTATTTGCTGTTTGTGGTAAAGTAGCATCAGCATTTGTAGGGTTCTGTAGTCAAACTAGGACCTCTTATAGTTTTGCCATGTCCGTCCGTCCGTCCGGCCATCTGCAGCCTAGCTCAGAGAGTTTTAGTACTAGAAAGCTGTTATTTAGCATGAATATACATATTAGTTGCGCTAACAAAGTGGAAAATAAAATCATGAAAAAACATTTTTTCTAGGGTACCTCCGTTACTCGTAACGTGGGGATGTATTATTTTTTCCTCGTCTACCCCATAGTGTGGGGTGTCGTTGGATAGGTCTTTCATAATTATTTTGTTTTATCGTCGTATTTTGTTATTAGATTACAGTGAAAAGATCAAAGGTTTTTGAAAATCGGATAATATTTTTTAGATTCATGTCCGGCAGTATTTTCATAAAGGCTTAAATAAATTTCGATAAATCTATTACCTTCCAATATTAACTTTATCTCCGCGCAATAATAAATGTGTCCTTCGTTGTTTGATTGTTTTAGTCTTTAATCTCGGACGAACATAGGGGGTGATGTAAGTGTATCTGTGGATGGGTGAGGACCAAAAAGTTGGAGCATAGTTAAGCGCAGTTAACCATATAAAAAATAGTATCCGTTGTGCGACGAAAAGAATCCCTACTTGAAACTTTTCATAGAAAATTTAATTGATTGAGTTAGCGTGGACAACTTTTTGGTCCTTACCCGGATGTGTGTCTGGCTTTGTAATTTCCAAACGGATGGATCGATTGAGACGCGGGTTTAATTTGTAAAAACACTATACTTTCTTCAATATCCACAAAAAACATATATCAATAATTCTATCAAAACTATAATAGCAACTATAGAAATTTGTCAAAGTGAAATAACACGCCAACGCCCGACAACTCACGCGAATTCGTCAATAACGAAACATTAAAACCCGAGCACAGCGCACAAACGAAATAAAATCGAGACTGGCGCTTGGCTGGCCCCGTTCTGGGGCAAAAACAGACAGTGGAGCCCCTGCATTGCACCAGTTGAATCTCGACCCCAACCCTCTAGTAGGGAGGGGTTAGGGGGGAGGGCGGGGAGTTAGGGAGGTACTTGTTGACTGACTCGGGACACAGAGCGATTGATTTTAAAACTCCGGGTAGCGTGTTCGTTCGAATTGGGCTGATTGTGCTACTATTCTGTGAGGTGCCAAAATTTACTTGCAACAATATTGTTTATGCGTCATTCAAGTATATTATTTACGTAAAGATATAATTTAGATACAAAATCAGGGTGCCTTTTAATTTGCATAAAACCGTTTAGGATAATTTAATTTAAGTACGTTCGAAAAGCGTGATAAATGTGTAGCTGAAAAACAAATTATATATTTAATCAGGCATACGATTAAATAACATAACACTTTTAATCATAACGGTAATTTTCTAGTTAAATAAGATAAGATAAGATAAAAATAAAGATTAGGTACTATATTGATTAACTAAGCACAAGAACTTACAAAAAAATATCCCATGGGCCTAAAACTAGGCTGAGCCTGTGTCTTGGGGTTTTTAATTTAGAGTCAACTTCTTGTGACCACTAGTAATCAAAGGCATTAGAAATTTCTTCTTTAAACCTAAGAACATTATAGTTGAAGAGATCTAAATTATGAAATGAAAATAAGTACAAACGTTTTTATGCAAATCATTATACACCCATAAAAGCACGCATTGAAACCTAGATGAAATAAAGAAGCCTTTACTGTCATTATAGCTACTTTAATATAAATTAAACATACGCTGTACGCAACAAAACCTTTTTATAATTGATGTGCCTGTTTTAATAAACGTTTAATCCTTGGCTAAAAGGTTAATGTCGCCATTTACGAGTATAGATCAACACAGGGCTAACTTTTAATGCAGACTACAAAACTGTTTCCGGATGACAAAAGTTATGGCTAAAATTAGAGAGGGGCAAATCCACAAGCCGCGTTTGTCCTTAACTGGGACAGTCGGCTGGCTGGCATTTTAATCGGCTTCATCATTTTCGACAGTTTAAAATTGGATTGCTGTGTGACGCCCTGTTTTACTCGTACGAGAATACACTTTCAGAAAGTGGCATTCACTGTTACACCAGTGTCCAAGCAAGTATAGAGACGACCTATACGAACGTTTTCACACAAGTACAGTGTGGGTTTATTTCTGTTACCACAACACATCGTAGCTTTATGTAACCGCAAAACATTTCAGCTGCTAAGTAAAGGTTTTCATTAATTTAGACGTTGCAGCGCGGTGGTTAATCTAGCAGTGATCCTGTCTACCTACAAAGCTTGTGGTCTCGGGTTTGACTCCCGATACGGGTAAATATTTGTGACGTGAGTGAGTATTTTGTTTTGGCTCTTGGAACGTTGACCGTTTGATTGTCATCATCGTCATCTCCTTGCCCTTTTTCCAAACATCTGGGGTCGGCGCAGTATGTTTTTTCCTTCCACACATCCCTATGAGCCGTCATCTCAGCGTTCACTATTCTTTCTCATATCACTCTTCACACAATCCATCCATCTCTTATTAGGTCTTCCTCTTGCTTTATAACCCTCCTAATTCATACTCAAAACTCTTCTCGTGACATGACTTTCATCTCTCCTCATGACATGGCCATACCATGACAACCTACCTTCCATTTTTTTTATCACTACTTTCAAACTTCTTCTTACCACTCATCCATCTCAACATTCGTATTTCATCTCCATGCACTCCTTTTTTCCTTGTCGTTTGCAGCTTATCTTTGCCCAGTTAATTTGTGTGAGTTTTACACTTCTTTAAACTGTCGCGGTTATTCTTCATAGCGGATGCAACAACGTCGAAATATCGGGAACTCACTAGATATTCTATAGCCGTTGTTTGAACCTGTTTTAGCGACATAGTCTACTTATTTACTTAGGTACCCCCGTGTGGTTGCCGGGTTAGAATAGTGCCACTCCGTGTCTTCCTGTGGATGTCGTAAAAGCCGACTAAGGGAATAAAGGCGTGTAGTACTGTTAGGCGATGGGCTTGCAACCTGTCACTAACACTACACTGGTAAACATCTTTGCGTAAGTGTGCAAAATGTGGTTACAGAATTATCAACAAGTTTTTAGAGTGGTTGGAAATTCTGTAGCTTTGCCTACCCTACTCTGGGAATAAAGGCGTGAGTTTACGTATGTATGTCCACTTATTTTTTGTGGCTTGGAGAAGGCAATCAAGGAGATACTTTGCAGACTCAAGATGCTGTCTTACCCTGACCGAGGACTTGGATGAATGCCTCTATGCTAATAATTTTGTCAGGTAGGTATCTTACCCCGCACCGGAACACAACTGCGAATTTAAATTTCATAAAATGTTTTTATCACCTCTTGTTTTGTTATAGCACCGGTGGAGCAACTAATTCCAAGGTGTTGCATAAGAATCACGTTACAAGTTTATAACAATTTTAAGTTGATTAATGTTTGTTAAATAATCATAATATTTATGTAACTTGCGAAGTTATGAAGAGGTTTTTCGATTATTGTTATACAGAATTAGCACAAAATATGTATTTACACGAATGCTTGTTTGAAAAATAACTCAACAGATTTTAATATAACCTCATTCATCATTCCGATTTAACTAGAGATACCCCTTTTTTTAGTTGGGAGTTAAAAATTGAATCCGGTGCTAGTTTAAACCTCAGTCGTAATTGTCATCGGATTGTAAAAGCACACAAACACAATGTCATGATCAAAGACAGCACAAACACCGCGAAACTCCCGCAGACTGAACGTTTATTCCACCGTCTGAACCCAAAGTTGTTCGAAACTCGAAGCGCAACGTTTGTAAATTAACCAGATCTGCTTGAGATTAGATTTAAACATCTAAATTTAATTTGATTAGAAGCTTTGAATGCATTATTTGAACAAGTCTAGACATGCCGTCAAGATAATATACATTTTACCAACTTATTTTCGATACACCGTAATTTTGTATTTTATTTAATTTTACACTATTTTGATTATTATAGTGCACATTTAAACCTTTTTGTACACAACAAATCTAAGATAGAGCAGGTGGCCTAACAGGACTGCGTATAACGAAATGTGGATGAATCGTCCGTTACTTTTTTTTTGACACGAGATTGACTATTGCTTGACCATCGTACTATTCTTTACAGGAAACATTTCGCGTGTATTTCGACCTCCACTATCTTTGTACCTATACATTACGAGTATAGTCAGCTACGAAGTAGGTAATAGCAGTTGCAGCACAACGTTTCTTAATTTGCTCTACACTTGATCTATAGAGTTCCGTACCCGGAGGGAACCCAACGGGACCCTGTTAATTTACCTACGGTGTCCGTCCGTTCATCCTCTTAGAAGAGCTGCATCTTTTGAACCGTAATAGACAGCGGGTCTAAATTTCAGAATGTGTTATAACGGCGGATTTAATAACACGTGAAAATGAATTAAACAAATGAAATGAATTAAACAGGGATTATACCAGAAACATTTTGTTTTCAACTTTTTTTTGTATTATAAAAAACGTTAAAACATACAAGAGTGTGTATAGTACAAACCCAGAAAAAAAGGAAAAAGTACAAAAAAATGGTCAAGGCTTGCGCTGAATCGATTCGAGACCGCATTCAAATTGGAATATAGTAATACCTACTGTGCGGTGGTACGGAACCATCAGTGCGCGAGTCCGACTTGCACTTGACCAGTTTTTTACTATGTCTGGTGTGTTGCACTGTGTATTTATCAAAGCAATATTAAGAGTTTGAAAGTATGAAGTAGTGGTATATTTTTGGAGGCTATTGACATTGTTTAATTATACAGTGTGTAAATGGTATACGGGCGTTTATTAAAACTGGACATAGATTAAGACTCTACTAATCATTAACAGAAATAATTATTTTGATTACGCTAACGTATACACCGTTATTAATTTTTGAACATACTATCGACCAGCAATGTACATCGAAGTCCATCTGTCAGGTAAGTACGTAATGTTTAATTAATTGCATTTTTCGTTATACATTGCGTGTTAAATTATTTTGTATGGTTTTTTTTTTAAATATAATTTTAACAAAAGCTGCCTAAATGTGCTCAGTAGGGGTTATACTAACCACAGTTAAAAGGAACGCCCGTATACCATTTACACACTGTATTTAGAGATTCAAATTTTCAAATTCATGAATCGAGTAGGTATCAAAAACGTTTCAGTAACTAAAAAATATAGATTTACAAGATGATTATTTTGTTGAACTAAAAGTTCTTATTATAACTTTATAACATAATGTACGAATGTGGAAGAAGCGAAAGAGATTTGTCAGGACCGTAGCAAGTGGAAAGAAGTGGTCTCTGCCTACCCTTCTAGGAAACAGGCGTGATTTAACGTGGTATGTATGTATGTAACATAATGTTCGAGGTAAATAGCCCTTAAGTGGCTCCTTGGTTAAATTAACGGCGGAGTGGATGCGAACCCTTGTGCAGATTGCAACGGCGGTACGGCGGTGTGCGTTATAAATCACATGTTATTAAAATAATTCAAGAAAAAAGAAAAATAGTATCTCAGGATTCCAATGTCAAACAAAGAATCTTATAATTTCACCGTGTCTGACTGCTTGGCTTAAAAACTATCTAAGTCAGAACATTGTTATTTCTTAGGTTGGTACTCATAGTGACCCTTTCCTACGATGCTAGCGATGCCGGTTTTGATTCCCGGTATGGGTATTTTTTTTGCAATGAGCGCGTGTATCTGTTCCTGAGTCTTGAATGTTATATATATATTTATGTATTGCTCTATATGTATACTACGTTTATCGTTGTCTAGAATAGTACCGATGGAAGAAGCCATAGAGCTTAGATTGGGACTAGGTCAATTTGTGTGATATTGTCGAATGCCTCGATATTTTTTATTTATGTCGTACTCAAAGACCAACCATTTTTATTCGTAGTCATTTCTCCAATGTCAAGTAAACGAGAGAAGCAGACAATAATTTTCCGAATCAGTGTTAAACTTTACAATATAACCCAACAAACTTTGACATGTCCCACAGATAAAACATTTGGCCTTATTTGCAAAGATAAATTTAAATTCCGCGCAACTGAGTCGTTAAGTAAATCGCCCCCCTTAATCGGGGCATCCACTCCACTGCAGCACACAAATGGCCTAGTTCCCTGCAAAGTTCGTTTCTGTGTCTGCTCTGGCCCCGGTGAGATCCTACCTAGCAGGTGACGTTTCACACGGTCTAGTTTCACTAAAGCTCGTTCCAAACATATGTGGTTAACATATATGTCTAGTTTCTATATGTGAGTTTAAAACAAGGTGATCGATAAGCTGAAATTTTATTGGCTTGGATTAGATGGCTATGAGTACTTACTTTTTATCGAAACACCTTTTAACAAACGTATCATAACGCAGAATTTTCACACAAACACATTTCTCGCCGCATGAGGTTAACTTTTTTTTTGTCGAAGTGGGAAATGCTTTCACGCATCCCCCCTGGCCAAAGGGTGACCAGTGCAATGGGGGTATAACGGACTCTCACCTAACCTAACCTAACCTAGGTAATGAATGTTTAAGTTTGAAATGCTCTCAAACCATTAACTAACGATGTAATCACGATGTGAAAGCATGGCTGAAACATAATAAAAGGAGTTCAGTAATTGCGTTCCTTTGTCTCATCAGTAAATTTACAAATCACGTTAACTAAACTCACTAAAAGCCATTAAATTAATTGTTTTAAAGCGAACGTTAACAATTTGTACACACGTTAAAAGTTAGAAATTAATATCATTGAATAACGCACTCGTTTATGTAAGAGTATTGCGCTTCCTTTGACTCGGGCTTTAGCAAGTAAAATTTAATTAAACTACATTGAAGAGCGAAATAAACGGGTTATTTTGAACGTGTTCTCCTGAAGACAATTATTTAATCCGTTTGAACTTTGATATAAGTAACAACCACTCTTAGGCCCACTTGCGTGGACCAGAGTTAGCGTCTTAACCCGAGGTTAGGCGGCAAACCACGTACAAAAGTAGACGCTTAACTCTGGGTTAAGGGCTAACTCTGGTCCGCGCAAGTCCGCCTAACCGGCTGAGTTGTATAGTGCTCTTCTTCTATATTGCAAGGAAATGTAACAAAATTGTTAATATAATTTTGGCACTGGCACAAAATTGCAGTTCTCGACATTACTTAACCATTTGTACTGAAGATAACCACCATTGGTTTGTGTTATACCATATTTTAATAATTTGAATTACAATTAAAATTTAATCAAACACATTTTAAACTAATAAATCTCAATTGTTTTTTTTTTATTAAACATTTACAATGCGTTTAAGTTTATAAACGAAAGATGTTAAAAAAACAGTAAAAACCATTTGAGATACTTGTAAATACTTTTAAAGTTTTTGACATTATAAAGGTAAAATAAATTTTGTTTTTACTAGCGGTACAAGTGCTTGGTTGTTCAAGGTTCGTTTCCCTGGTCCAAAAATAGTTAAGTAAATTTTAAAATAGTAAATTTTTCGCGGTTCACCTTTCATTACTCGTAAAAATATAATCCTGTGCTACGAGTGGCTACGGCGTAGACCGTAGCAATATGTAAAGGATTAGTAGCATCCTCGGTTTAAAAGGTTACATTTAAGGATTTGTAAAGAATGAAAAAAAAACATGAAAGCGGTCTACCTTAAATACTGTACTTATTATTAATGTTGCTAAAGAAGAGGCTTTAATGTTTTATGAAAAGCTTACATTAATAATTATTGTTATGTATGGCCTCTAGTATTAATAACAAAAGTAAATACAGGTTTCGTGGGGTATCAAGCATTTTTAGGGTTCCGTAGTCAAACTAGGAACCCTTATAGTTTCGCCATGTCCGTCCGTCCGTCCGTCCGTCCCCAGTCTAGCTCAGAGACTCATAGTACTAGAAAGCTGTAATTTGGCATGAATGTACATATTAGTCACGTCAACAAAGTGGTAAAATAAAATTTTGAAAAATATTTTTTTTTAATGCACCTCCCCTACACGTAACGTGGGGATGCCTTTTTTTTTTCTTGCTTACCCCATAGTGTGGGGTGTCGTTGGATAGGTCTTTCAAAAATATTGCGGGTTTATGAAGACAATTTTTCGATTAAGGGATCCGTTTATGAAATATTAAGCTTTAAAGCGCTTTTTTTTGTTAGAGTCAAGTGTCCCCCCCCCTACAGCCAAAACTACAAATACTAAAAATCTGAAAAAAATCTTCAACGAAAGCGCATATAACGAATTTTAAAGGAAAACTATCACGGCTAAGTAGACATGATTAGTTCCTGAGATACAGGCGACTAAAGTGTTTATACCTATCAAAATCGCCTATGATAACTGATAGAAAAATTGTTAACGGGGGGGGGCCTGCACGCGCGGGGGGAGTCGAACAAGTAACAAATCGAGCGACAGCCGCGCTCATTAGCGCGAGCGCCTAGATGCTGTTCGGACGTGCCCCGAAATGCTACCTAACCTACAAGTTTGCGATTTGCGATCTGAAAGTTTACAAATAATCGATTAGATTATTGATTTGAGTCGAGTATCGTTTGGAAAACTTAAAATTCTATTTACTGGCCCTTGTTTTTTTTTCAATTTCTATTAATTACTTTATAAAAGATTAAACTTTTATTGTAATTTAAAGTCGGTTTGAAGCAGTTTAGATACCTAACTACCTACATAGGTAGGTATACTGATCTCACACTTAAAAGCTTGGCTCTTGTTTGAGATATTATATACGAATTTATAAGAAAAATAATCATTACTTAGTAGACTTAATTAGTTCCTGAGAGTCCTGAGACCTACTAAAAATCATCTAAGACAGCGCCAAATAACTTTAAATACAAAATTGGTTCATACATGTTGATTTTTGAGATAGTTTTTTGTGTTTGTCGTTACGGCTTCGGAACCCTACACTGAGCATGGTCCGACATGCTCTTGCCCGGTTTTTAAGAATAAATTCCGCAGCTTTCAGACAGATATTTTTAACTTAAATTTTGCTAGGTTTTAGTTCGAATTTTCCGATTGTAAAAAAACATCAAACATGTATTACCCGTAAAAAGAACAAATATAAAAATACAAACGCTGATTATGGTTTTAAAATGACTAATATGTAATAAAAATATGGTGTACCCCAATTACTGGTTCAAGGGTGGCCCCTGGGAGCGAGCGACCGAGCTCAGCTAATTCTATGTATTTGAGACAGAGGCCTTGAGTTGCTTATCTTCTGTTTATTACAGCGCGTTATCTTTGTTTCACCCGCGTTTGTTTTGCTCCAAAACCGACTCTAGTCCGCTAAGATACGAATAACAATGAATTCGTTTGATTACGAAATTCTAACTACGCTCCAACTAATCTACCTACGCTCCCAGGCTATAGTAGATATTGCGCATGGCCAATAATTAAGAAGATGTAGATTATTGTAGATAATAGGGCCTGTGGTGGAGATCCTACAGGGTGTTGGCACGTAATTAGAATACAAGTAATTATATAAGTTTACAATGAGCATTTTAAATTAATAATCAAAAAACCTGTTCATAATTACGAGTTGAAGTATTCCCAGACAATAGTAAACTCAGATAAATAAAACAGTTCGCATGAAAATACGACTACTATTTAAACGTTACAGATTATTTTTATTCATAAAAAAGCTGGAAATATAGTTTGAACTTTTTCAACTGAGCTTATCCACTTAGTCTACACTTAGACTACAAAATACAGCAATATTGCATTTTACAACCTCCCGACTAGAATTGTATAGGTAAGTACAAATAACCTTTGTGTTTACAGATAAGTGGAAGCTCAGTTCAAAAAGTTTAAACTATAAATCTTGGCGTTTTATGTTACCGGCGGATTGATTCAGGAAGCAATGCTGTCTATTGATGCGATGTTTACTTACAACTTGCACCTGTTTCATTAAAGTGCTGACTTCGAATAAAACATTAAACACTGTACACTTTTGAAAACAAATAAGATTTAAAAACCTGCGTCGCTATTGCCTAACGCACTCGAAATCTCAATTGGCTTCAAAGCGGAACAATTGTTTTCATTTTGTATGCAGACCAGCCTTCGATTTTCAAAATAAAAACAATTGCGATTGCGAGTGCGTTAAGCAATAGCCCGTCTGGGCCCCTATTATGCACGGTAAAACCAAGGTAATTTAATTGCTTTTGGCGTGTTATTGTATTGTTTATGTTGTGATTACTCTTGATAGTAATGGCGGCCGAGTCAAAAGCAATATCGTTTGAGCGGGTAGCATAGAGACCCCAGACTTCACATTTTAATGATGTCGTCAATGTATCTTTAAACTGAGAATATGCTATGCTAAGACAAATTAAACTACACCCTGTTTGTCAACGGAGCACCTGTTTAACTTTTACGAGGTAACAAAGAACCGTCCGTACATACATTCCGTTATACGTATAAGTACATATAAAACCAAAACCAAACCATGAATTTGTAAAAACGGATCAAAACCATGCGAAGTGTCTGGGTTTTAAAAGAATGCTATTAAAAGACTGTCCTGACGCCACCAAACAACGACCAATTACTTAATACTACCGCATTATACGTCATGCACTTTTCTCGGATTTACACTAGATGTTAAGCTAAATTGGAGAAAACGCGTCTAATACATACATACATTAAATCACGCCTGTTTCCCAGAGGGATAGGCAAAGACCACTTCTTTCCATTTGCTACGATCTTGACAAATTTCTGTCGCTTCTTCCACATTCATACATCGAGTCATACACGCACGTTGGTTTCAGGTACTTAAGATTCGGCCCTTTTCCAGTATTTCTCCGATTTGACTCGAAAAAGTACGCCTAGGGCGGCCCCTTCCAACCCGTCCACTCACTTTCGATCTGGGGGGTTATTATGACATAGCTATGCAGTTCACTTTACGGTAAGCGTAAAGGACGGAGCTATGGCAGTTACATAACTCTGTCCTTTTCTCTCAGCGTAAAATGAATGGCACAGATAGGTCATAATAACCCCACTGTATATCTCTTTCGTCAATCTTCTTTCATCCATCCTTTCAATACGCGTCTAATCTGTGCGAAAAACTTGGTAGTGCTGTATTTGCTCTACGCAAGCTCAAACCAACCGTTTATTTTGTATTTGCTTATTTTAATTCAATTTTGTCGTATGGTTTATTTAGGATAACTCTAGAACTCTAAATATGTTTTACATTGCAGAAGAGAGCTCTTCGTTCACTGGCAGTGTAAAACCGAGACAATCGTGTAGGGAACTGTTCAAAAAATATGGTATAATGACGCACTATTCACAGTATGTTTTTGACATCATAATGTATACTCATAACAACATAAATAAATCTGAACGTGTGAGCGTCCCCGGCAGCGTGACACGGCAAAGGGGCCGCCTCTAACGTGTGCCGCGGCGGCTGGCGCTGCTCGACAAAAACCCGCGCGTAATAGGGCCCGCTTTCTATGAACGTCTACCCGCAGATATTAAAAATGAATCTTGGGGTGAAAACTTTGGTCGCTGACTTAAAAATCTGTTATTAACGAAATCACTATATTCTGTGAAAGAATATAATGATTATATAGTGACGATTTGATATGTACCTATATTGAATTATTTTTATTTTTATTCAAATTTCGAATTTTGACATTTAAATATTATTGTGCTCTTGACATTTTATGTAAGCATTTCAGCTTTCTTTCTTGTTTTTTCACTGATTTTATTTTGAATAATTATTATTATTACTTTTGTACCTAATGACATTATTTGATCTATTCTTTTTTTTTTTTTATTACACTGACGATCTTACAGAGATTTAAATACTACTCTAAACATGCCCTTACCCCCCCGAAAGTTTCCTCTAAAAAGTAGGCGGCATCAATAGAAATGGCGAAATTTGTAAACAAAGTCAAACAAACCAACTTACCATAGAAAAATTGAAAGTATTAGTTATTCTTGAACTTACTTTCATTACTTTCTGAAATTATGATAGAATAACTATTAATTAAACGTTTTATAAACAAAAAATGGATGAAAATTCGAGGCAATGTGAAAAACAGTAATATTTTTTATCTTTGACGCCAGCTTTATGATTAAGCAGCTATCAGTCAATGGCAATCGAAATTTACCTTTGACGTGTCTTCCATTAAACTACTCACATGTCTATTCACACAAGACTGTATTGGTTTAGTTACGTACATAAGGCAAATAAAAAAGAGGATAAGGTATTATCCAATATCATGGTAGTGGAGCCGTACCTAACAAAGAGATCGTTACACCGCCCTTACCTATTGTTAGACCCATAGCTAATACCCTTTCCCTATCTCCTCGTACGGCTGTTTTTAACTCAATGAGAATTAGATTTTCTCTCACTAATAATAACTATCCCAAATTTAATACAAGCTAATAAGTAAATCTGTAATACAAAGGATGTTCGTAGATTTAATTGGCAAGACAAAGCTTCTAACCATACTTGTTGAAAATTTTCGTAAGCGATTCTCAAATTATTATTTTGAACTAAACTTAAACTTAGTTAATTCAACTCTAAACTAAAACTAAACTCAACAATTCAAGTAATCCGCTTGCAGCATAGGCTGTGTCATTGGATGCCTAAGTATACAACCTAATCCAAGTAGCAGACAGTTTCGAGTTGCCTGTTAATAATTAGTCATGTTCACCCGGTTTCTCCGATCCAAACAAAGCACTATCGGAGAATGCCATCTCTTTCATTCTTGATTTGCGACTCAGCCAAGGGTAAGAGATAGCGCTTACCGAACTTCCTAGGTATTGTCATGTCTACAGATGCAGCTTCCATTTATGGTTTGAATGTTTGAAAAGCTAGTTGCATTTAATATTGTTAGAACATAGAGGGTGATCATTTAAACTGTCTAAATAATTCTAGACCCCGCTTTCAGCCTGAAGATTTAACTGGCAGAAAACATTTGTATTATTAGTTTGTACATATACGTGACGTGATTTGTGACGCTTTTCAATAAAATGCGTGATATCGTTAATATACAGCTTGATGAATGATGAATTTGTAACTTACAGGGAACTATGGTTGGGCAACAAATGTTAGTATATTTCTGTACACCGGTACTGTCGCCATAAATAAACATCGAAAAGCACAAAGCGCACAACGCTGATTAGCGTAATGATGTCATTATTAAAAAGTGCTTGTAAAAACCTCATTCACTTTGAATAAATTTATTGAAAACCAATTTTAAATTTACGGATTTATTTGACAGAAATAATTACTTAACAGGAAGTGTAAATAAAACTTGTTAAAAAAAAGATTCAACTTTTGTTTGAAAATAAATCGGCTATGATTGAAACATGAAGTGTCAGTTTCCTGCATCCAATAAAATCTTTTAGATTCAAATATGCTTCTTCTATTTTTTAAGGCTGTCATATTTTCAAACACAATTTTATTACAATATTAAACTCTGTACATGTCCGTCAAAGCTTATTATTACGATAGGCGTATTTGGACTTGTGTCTTTTTGCTTCGATGACTTTAGTGGCGCAGTGCCCGCATTGCAGCTGCCCATTGCGAAAACAATTCCAATTTACTTGTTTAAAATTGAGGAACTCTTTCAAATGGTATGAAATAATAAAAATGAACGGATTAAAATTGAGGCTTATCATTTTAAAAGGCTTGATTTCACTTAACACGTTTGAAATTCAATTTAGAATCAGGGCCCACATATTATATCCGACGTTACCTAATTCATATTGTTTTCGATTGTTTTCTGTATTGTTATTTTACCTACTTACCTAACTATTTTTGTTCTGGCGGAAAGAGAAAATAAAAGGAAGGCTACCCAAAGGTATCTGTATAAATTGCCAGTTACCTATTTATACAATGACGCTTATATAGATTGTTGAATAAAAACGTGTTAAATCTTTAATAAAGACTGTTAATACTGTTAATGTATGTACTAATAAAATATGTTAAAGTTAAATAAAGACTCGTTAAATCTCCAATTAAAACTGTTCATAATACATAACAGGGGGAATACATTTAGTCGTTAAAAAAGTTCATTACGTATAACACACCTGGGGGGTTATTATGACAGCTATGCAGTTCAGTTTACGGTAAGTGAAAAGGACAGAGCTAGATAATTGCAATAGCTCTGTCCTTTACGCTCGCCGTAAAATGAACTGCATAGCCATGTCATAATAACCCCCCTGTTACACGTACCACACGCGCAAACATACATTGACTTTAACTATGTTAACTATGTTAAAAGTTATTTTCTTTTTTATTGCTTTCACACATTTTTTCTCGATTTTAGCTTGAACTAAATTGTCCACCATGAATGTATGTGTTAATGTTGCTAAGTAAAGATAAATAATAATAATGGGGTCAATACTGATTATTCTCATTCTTGACAAACATCTATACACTAGTAATAGGGACATGACTCCTCTCATTTTACTAAGGCCTAAGATTTAGTTCCCACGTGCGGATAACGTGGTTTGGGGTTTTTTACTTTTTATGCCCCTGCGGCCTTGGTGTATCTTTACAGTGTGTGGTCATTTAAAATCCATTTATAGGATTTGTTGTGATTTCTATTATGCACAAACATTTACTATGAAAACAGAAAAGAGGTCATATTCACATCAATTACAAAATTATATATAGTTGAAAATCTTTTACTTATGTTTTTAAATATTAAAGTTTTTTTTTAGAACAGTCCCAATGAAATCGGCAAATTTACTAAATACTTACATTTATTTCATTACCTACTCAATGGGAGGTCACGTCGCAACAAATTCCACTTTAGAACTCTAGCAACTAACATTTTGTTAGCAAACTCAATCCCATTTCAGTTAGGGTAAAGGCACCAGTGGTCAGCCAGAGACCTGTAGTCAGCCTCTGCCTATAATTTGTATGTGTGAGAAGAGTACGAAAGATATATTTCCCGCTCTTCGCACTCATACAAGGTCGGCTACTGGTCTCTCGCTGATCACTACTGGTGACTTTACGCTACTTCAAGTTGCGCTTTAATCTTTAAACCATAGAATCATTAATGCAGCGGTGTGAGATGCACGTGACTGGCGTGTGAATTCTCTAGGCGAAAGCATCTGTTAAATATGGATACCACTTCTAAAGGAAAAGGTAAGATTCACTAGCGGGGTGTTCAAAGTTGGTTTGGTATCTACAGGGTCGCATTATCGGCTAGATTTCTATGATACCTAGATGCGTTGTTTTTAATGTGGTTAATAATGTGGTGTACGTATAGGGTTACCATCCGTCCGGATTACTCCAGACATGTCCGGACGTCTAGACTAGTCCAGACTTTTTTAAATTAGTTTCCTACCATTCCACTGTAACTAACTAAGTAAAGTTTCCATTTTGTGACTAAGTAGTCCGGACTTTTATCAAAATATCAGTCTTTTTGTCAGAACTTTTCAAATTCCTAAATGTTAACCCTATGTACGTACCTATCTATAAATTAGTAAATTAGAACAAAGTTACTTGACTTGGCATTTAATTGCAAATAAAATCCTTACTTTTTTTCGATTTACTAAACTAAATAGTCCGCCAGAAATTAGTAAAAAAAAATATAGTTGCAGATATCATTAAAAAAGATGGTTGACGTTCTCAATGAAATTGATTGATAATGTTTTGTCACATTTTCGGCAAAATTTACATTATCGTATAATAAAAGAAGGACAAATTGAACTTTTGTTGTTATGTCCATGTTTTTCTTGCGACGCTTGATGAATTCTGCAGTAATTTAGAATGCAACTCATAACAATAAGGGTGTAAGTGTAGTCGAGCGTTTAGTGTTCAGTGCCCTCGGAGTGAACTCAACGATCGATAATGGATGCTGATCATATATTTAGTTGATCAATATCTAAATGACCATTCAACCCTTTATTTTAGATTTTTATAAAATTCGTTTTAAAAACCAAAACTTTTTTGAGAAATATATGTATTATAATTTTTCATCAAAAGTAATGTAAGTACGTACCTACTTAGTCTTAAGACCTTGTGCATATATCCTTCCTTTTTTAAAGGACATAAGAATCAAAGCAAACGGACATCTAAACATCCCTAAGCAATATCGTCTTAAAGATTCAAAAATATATTTCCTAAAAATTACCTACCCCATGTAGGCACGAGGTTAAATTGTAAATAATACCGATTGTAATTTGTAACACTAATAAACCACAAAACCTTGGTAATGTTGCAGAAAATTACGGTAGTTTATTTTATACAGTTTAAAAGTAACATAAAGTAGCCTACTAATAACCTGCTTTACCGTCATACGACACACCTAATTTACCCGCAATCTGTCCATACAAAGCAATGTTCACGCCCAAAGCGGCGCGCCGTGATAGTTTCATTAACTGGCCTTTGTACACACAGTCTATCTCCTGTATCAAAGAACTAACTAACTAAGCCGTGGCCTTTACGCGAAAATTCAAATTGAGTTCCCTTTGACTTAGCAGGATGTGATACAAGAAGCACCTCGTTTTGTTGAGGCTCGTAGGTGCAATAACTGTTCGTACTGTGCCTATTTGTGAGCTTTGCTAGAAAACTGTATAAAAGTTTGATACGGCAAGAGTTGCTTTCGGAATTGTTGCAAAACTAGCAAATGAAACACTGGGACAAAATGACAACGATTTGGAAGACGAGGTAATACAACGTGGAATAGATATGATCGTTAGTACTATCTTGGCTGTTTGTTCAATAATACTATTGAAGGCGGAATATTCTTGGAAAAAAACCGGGCAAGAGCATGTCGGACCATGCTCAGTGTAGGGTTCCGAAGCCGTAACGACAAACACAAAAAACTATCTCAAAAATCAACATGTATGAAGTATGAACCAATTTTCTATTTAGTTATTTGGCGCTGTCTTAGATGATTTTTAGTAGGTATGAACCCGTTAGTCGCCTGTATCTCAGGAACTAATTAAGTCTACTTATTGTTAGTAATGATTCTTTTTCTTATAAATTCGTATATAGATAATATCTCAAACAAGAGCCAAGCTTTTAAGTGTGAGATTAGTATACCTATGTAGGTAGTTAGGTATCTAAACTGCTTCAAACCGACTTTAAATTACAATAAAAGTTTAATCTTTTATAAAGTAATTAATAGAAATTGAAAAAAAAACAAGGGCCAGTAAATAGAATTTTAAGTTTTCCAAACGATACTCGACTCAAATCAATAATCTAATCGATTATTTGTAAACTTTCAGATCGCAAATCGCAAACTTGTAGGTAGCATTCCGGGGCACGTCCGAACAGCATCTAGGCGCTCGCGCTTATGAGCGCGGCTGTCACTCGATTTGTTACTTGGACAGTTTGACTCCCCCCGCGCGTCCTGCACGCCCCGTTATTTTTCTATCAAAGTTATCATAGGCGATTTTGATAGGTATAAACACTTTAGTCGCCTGTATCTCAGGAACTAATCTTGTCTACTTAGCCGTGATAGTTTTCCTTTAAAATTCGTTATATGCGCTTTCGTTGAAGATTTATTTCTGATTTTTAGTATTTGTAGTTTTGGCTGTAGGGGGGGGGGGGGGGACACTTGACTCTAACAAAAAATAGCGCTTTAAAGCTTAATATGTCATAAACGGATCCCTTAATCGAAAAATTGTTGACATAAACCCGCAATATTTTTGAAAGACCTATCCAACGACACCCCACACTATGGGGTAGGCAAGAAAAAAAAAAGGCATCCCCACGTTACGTGTAGGGGAGGTGCATTAAAAAAAAATATTTTTCGAAATTTTATTTTACCACTTTCTTGGCGTGACTAATATGTATATTCATGCCAAATTACAGCTTTCTAGTACAATGAGTCTCTGAGCTAGACTGGGGACGGACGGACGGACGGACATGGCGAAACTATAAGGGTTCCTATCCTAGTTTGACTACGGAACCCTAAAAACGACGTGGTTTTATGTCATTGTCTCTTTTAGCTGTTAAAATAGTAATGCCGAGCAAAAACTCTTAAACCCCCAGAAATGAAGTTAAATTCCACCGGATTACACTTCGGACATGTTTAGACAAAGAATTCCCGTGGACAATCATGACATATGGAAATGTGATATACATTTATTATATATTATTATGTACAATGACTCGCGTGTCCGTCTGACCTTCAGTCGCAACCTTTTTTCCGAATCTACAAGACAAATAAAGTTTGAATTTGGAACAAAGTATGAAGTTCACAGTATCACGGGAGCGGTGATATTATAGCTCAATAAACGGTATAATTTTGAAAGTTTCAGCCCTTACCGCTGTACTCGGAAACATTTTAGAGAAAATTACCTCGTTCCTAATTCAAACTTGTGTACCAAATACCGTCACTAAGGTAACGACTTAATCATCATTAACTAACTCTGAGTGCTCTAGTTTTAAATCTCGTTTCCCACAGACGAGTAGGAATTATAATGAGGCGAGTAAAAAAGGGCTAAGGCCGGAGGGCGGGCCCCTCGGATTGATGGCACGCGTTTGGACATGACTGAAACAGCGAGGGAATACATTGATAGAAGTACAACGCTCCCGAGTTACGGCGCTTTCGCAACTTAGCAGACGGATTAGTACCCGGCCAGCTTAAATTGTATCGCGTACTCAACTTTAAGCCCGTTACAAACGTATACGTATATCCATTCATAAATAGTTTCCCTACAATATGTTCAGAAACGATAAGCAAATGGCCAATATTAGGAAAACTGTATATGTGGTTGTTCTTGACCGCGAAACATACTACTAAATTTATATTATGCATTTCTCTTCCTAAAGCCTAAAGCACACTTGACATTTTAAGTTCTCTGAGTTCGTCACTGAGATGTTGACTGGATATTATAATTGTATTATGGTCGGCGTTGTTAACGTCGACAACGAGGTTGCCATGTAAAAAAAGATGGACTAAATCAAAGTGGAATAACGGCAGCTTAGGGGCCCGTTTGGGGCTTATAGAAAAGAAACAGCGCGGTGCAGCGCGGCTGCCGAGCGGCTTTGTCGTCTACTGTACAAACGGTCATAAATAACTCTAAAAAAAGCAAGCTTTAACACTGGCTGCCTTTGTACAGTACCGATATTGAGTACTACGACGACGGCACTGAGTACATAATTTATTTAGGCAGATGATGACAGAAGAAAAGTTAAATAATATCATAGAAATAAAGTACATTACTGCAATAGTAGTTTATGCAATAGTTGTATAAGAGAGGTCAAAAAATATGAGTGGCGTGTGTTACGATGTGAGCCGAAGGCGAACATCGTAAAGGTAAGCGCCACGAGTGTTTTTTGACTTAGTTATACACCGTTGCATACAATACTTTTTGTACTCGTCGATTAAAATGTGTGTATTACGATTTCATAGAGAATACTGTAACGTCACTCTTTTCATCGTTGAATAGTCTAGATGTTACTTCAGAAACAACCGAAATAACTATTTCGATACGCTCTAGACAACCGAAATAACTATTTCGATACGCTCTAGACAACCGAAATAACTAAACAACCGAAATAACTATTTCGATACGCTCTAGACAACCGAAATAACTATTTCGATACGCTCTAGACAACCGAAAAAAATTTGAAAATAGAACTTCGGATTTCCATATATGTGTCCTTGTTTAAGGAGCCTCGATCCGATAGAAAATTGCCAATCTGTGTCGTTTCGGAACGTAGCAGCGTCGCATCATCTGTCAAAAATCTACTTTTAGTTTTCTTATATACTCGTATTAATGACTTACATTATTAATTTTAATGAACTCGTACAAAAAGTATTGTTCACAATAGTGTCATAATTAAGCTTTTTAATCTCGTACCTTACTTAGGCCACTCAGCTAGCTTCGTGGCCTAAACACGGTACTCGACTAAAAAGCTCTCAATTATAACACGATTATGAAAAATACTATTTTCTATGACTAGGTTTCAAATGAAATGCAAAACTAAGCGAAAAAACTTACAAACGAACGAACGAAGTAAAGAACAACAAACGAGCGGGAAACAAGAAAATGACAAAATATGTGTCTATGGTTTACTTTGTTTTTAAATTGACGGAATGGAAAATAGAATTATTTACAATTCCAAAACATTTTAATTTGACCATTCAGAATACTTCACCAAATTAAATCCACCAATCACAATACACATCGACTGTCAAACGGAACGATAGGTTCTTTTAGGTACGTGTTACTCTTTAACTAATTTAAATCTTTTAAAAAAAACTTTGTATTTCGTATCAACCAACCAGAATACAGCTATTTTAAAATCGACCAATCAGGTAACTGAAATCATTTCTCAAAACATTAGGTGATTTATAGTCCCTATTTCACAATCGTTAAAATATGATTAAATCGATTGTGCAACGCTAAGCTTTGGCAGCTGGCCGTATCGTTTTATCTCAAAAACGCACAAGTGCTGTTTTGGGGCATAGACAAGATAGACTTTTCTCTGTATTATTCGGCGGACATATTATGTATGTTCTTATATTAGTGTTCGTGACTATATAAATGACAGATAAAAGTACAGGAGTAGGAAAAGACCATTAAGTGAGCCTTCCTGGACGAGTAAAGGGAAAAGAGAGCTTTTATACGTCTAGGATGGCTCTTAATGGTCGAAGCAAGTACTTTTCTCAAAAATAGAACCAGTAGATTTACAAAAAAAAAAGCTGTAAAAATATTGATGACCGAATGTACACAACCCTCAGGGCGCTAGTCTGACTCGCGCTTAGCAGGTTTTTTAATTAATAAGCAATTTACAATGTGAAACTCGTCAGAGATGTACTAGGCGCACATAAAACGGAGATGGTGCGAGCGACGTACATATTTTACAAGGAGTTCTAAGTTCAAATTACAAATCATGTTATAAATGTTATGATTATGAGATTTGTATCGTACTTACTGGACACTCTATCATTCCGAATTCAAGACGTCTCTACTTACCGGAGATTTTTGATCATTGTCTGGTATTCTTATCTTTCTGGTGACTTTTTAATGATGTAATATTTGAGAAAAAAATCTTAACCTAAGGGGGCCGCCGGCAGCAGGGCAGGGCTCAAACTCAAGGAGGAACCTCCTCACAAAACGCGCCGCCGTATCGTAAAGTACTGCTTTCTCTATCTATCTCCTGACCTAGCCATATAGCAGAGTCCCTTGAGGAAAAAAAATACAAAAAACAAAAGAGTTATACGTTCAATCTCATCGACTAAAGCCATGCTGCCAAATTGAAAATGCACGCGCTAAAAAGTGTTATGGACCTCAGCACGCCATGCGTGTCCTCGCGGCAGTGATCTCAGTCGTTCGCAATAACCATAATAATAATTATCATTGATCGACTTGGTTTCTTTAAAAAAAAAGTACCTACTACTTCATAAAAAAACTACTGAAGTTCATAAAGATGATTAAAACTCAAGAAGCAAACTTCAGAGTGCTTGTTCATTATAAATAAAAAGAGTGTCCCAGTCTAGCACGCTGAAGAGAATCCAATTATCTAAAGTTGCCATTAGGTTTAATTCTCAATGAAATACTATTACAGATACGACATTTTTCTGAGGATGGTGTTTATAAGTAGTTATAGCACTAGCTATTCATTTCTTATGAATGCGATGGAACTTAGGGGACTTTTTTAAAATTAAATAATACTAGCTGGGGATTGAAGACGGTAAAAATTATATTAACGATAATTAAAACCCACATGAATGCGAAAGTAACTTTATCAGTTTTAATGGTTATGGAGATAGCTTGAACCTTGAGAAAGGACAGGTACCTTTTACGCGATTATCGATTATCGATAAACGACATTTACGCGGACGAAGTCGCGGGCTACAGCTTGTAATTTGTAAAGATCATTTTGTTGTGATTCTTTAAAGTTTAAACCTTGAAGAGG
Organism: Acleris laterana; assembly: GCA_963966035.1. Lineage (NCBI taxonomy): Eukaryota > Metazoa > Arthropoda > Insecta > Lepidoptera > Tortricidae > Acleris > Acleris laterana. The sequence goes on from OZ014438.1 coordinate 10,124,682, forward strand.
TTTCAACATCATCAAGAGATTTCATTCGTCACCCTCTACTCCTTGTTTTTTTATTGTACATTATTATACTTTAAGTTATACTCGAATAGACTCTAGGCCCTATTGTTGTCTTTCGAAAGTATATTATGCTGTATACACTTTAAAAAGCAAAACAGTTTTATAATATAGAACACGGTTGACCGTTATAAAAAAAAACTGAGGAGCGTTCTTCAGAAAAGTTATTGCTTGTTTAAAGTACTACCTACTTCACATAAGAATCGAAAACGAGCTGAAGGAATATCTAAAGAAATATCTAAATAATGATTTGTCATTTACGTAGCAAAGAAACGTGTAAGAGACATTTAAGCGGCTTAACATTCGTTTCGTGAAAGTTCAAAGGCAAAATCAGTTCGTAATTAGTTACTTTTCTTTTGATCATCAAAATTGTATTTAACAAGATAAATAAATAAGAATAAGACATAAACATTCATAAAATGCTCAGAGTTCAGAGTTCCGTAGTCGATGACTATTTTTACTTATCATTGTTTTTGGTTTGAAAAGGTAATGTTTCCCATTTATATTCGTTTATTTTACGCTTATGTATGTACAGGGTGCGGATTGTGCCTGTGACCTTGGGGCTAAAAGTGCAACGATCGATACTGAACAGCGATGAACCACTTTTGCTCTGCAACATTTAAAAATAGCTCAAGTTTAGATAGGTACCTAATTGATGTTAAAATTTAATTGTAAAGTAAGTGTATTAAAAAAATGGCCATATTATAATCATTATCTCATGGTACGGGGGCGACGTTTCCTTGGTACGAGGGCTAAAGGAAAATGAGGAATTGGATCGCGTACATTGAAAATTAAATTTAAGAGTATAAGTATGAAAAAAATAAAATGAAAGTTGGACATGTGTTTAACAACTTACGTACATATCAAAAGAAGTTCAGTTTTAGGAGCAGAAACGGTCCATGCATTTAAAGCCCCGAGGTACTTTTACAATGGTTTTACTATATTATACATCAGTACAATTTGGTGAAAGTTTTTATACTTTTTAAGTAATTCAAATAATAAGAAAAACTGTCTGTTCTTCTGCGTTTACTCGTGTATTTGAGAAGATAATGTTTTGTATGCCGATGACATTATTACATTATCATCTTCGACTTATACTCATAATAGTACATTGTGTATTAAGGGTGGTAAAGAAAGAATTACAAACGAGAGTCTGTTAGAAGCCCGAAGCCGAAGGCTGAGGGCTTTAATGACTCGAGCTTTGTATTTCCTTTACCACCCGTGTAACATACAATGTTTTTCATCACTATTGCGAGGAAATGAAATAAAATCAGACAAAAGATCATATTTTTAACTTATTAGCGGCAGACTACATCATTGTCTGTGACTTACCACAGATAATGTCAAACGTGTTCGGAGTTCGATTCTAGTGACATATGAGATCAATAGTTTATTATGCGAGATTTTTAGGAAATAGTATTCAACTGACATTTCATCTCGAATGAAACTTCATATCGAATGGCACAAGAATTGGGGTCCTGACATATTGTGATACCTAGTTTGAGTCCACGTATAATATTTAAAAAAAAGCTATTACGCACGTTAGGGCGTAATGGTAAAAAAAAGGCCCGCGGGTATTATTTTGGATTTACGGTCGATTTTTCTAGCATGTTAGGACACTATTTACGAGCAAGTGTGATGAAAATAAATTAACGAGAGCGTGGAATGGCTACCTAGTTGTGTTTTTACAAACAACTCAATTTGTTTGATGATTGTTTGTAATGTCTCAAAAAGGTTATAAATCAGTTAAAAACATACAAAATAAACTCACGCCTTCGTTCCCAGAGTGGGGTAGGCAGAGCTACAGAATTACCTACAACTACAATAATAGTTAAAAACATTAAATGTTAAAGTAAAATCACGTAAGTTCTTGGTGTTTTCTTGTTAAGTATTTCAAATGGGTGCTTTTATATAAAGGTTTATAGTGTGTTTATGAATAAGAGATGTGACTTTTTAGTTACAGTTTGTTAAACGATTTCTTGAACGTTCTTTGTAACATCTTTTGTGCCACATTTTAGGTAAAATAAAGAAATTTTACTTGATTTGATTTGTCAAAAATTAAGTATATAGAAAGTGCTAAAGTGCTATTAATTAGTGACTAGTGATCATTTTGGTCCGCTTAAAAGTCTAAACGACTATAGCCTAGCCAAGATGCAGATTCTGCTTACGTTTTTGTTTTCTATCGACCCGAAATGTATAGCGTTGATAAATATGAGCGGTCGACCCGATCTGAACATATTACGTCAATTCTATATATTTTGTTGATTTTCGAAAATCGGTAAAATAGTTTTATGCATGTTGACTAAGCCCCCTGTTTTTTTTTTTTAACTAACATAGTTTTTTAATTTCATAATTACGTTAAAACCACTGTACGAGTACACCAACGTTTTCCACTCCGAGCTCTTGCTATTTTATCTATACTCATAAACGTCTGTCTTTCCAACCCTGTAGTAATCTGCCACTGCATGGTTTTTGCGAAACTTTTTACCTCGCAACACAATTCCGTGCAATGAGCTTATTGTGGCGTTTTTTTTAGGTCACTACGACTTACAAACCTTTGAGAGAGAGGAGACGTCTTTTCTCAAAGGCCAGCAACACATCTATGAAAGTGAGCGCTCGAAAGTATACAATAAATCTCATGAAAAGAATCACCACAACCAACTCCGACATTTAATAATTACGATTATACCGATTCACGTTTGTTTTGGAAATGTTATTTGCGAGTGCATTTCAGGGAGTTAAAGTGTTAAAACACCACACCTCTTAATTGTTTAACGGAGTATTAACACAATAGCAAAATGACACAATTATCGTAGTCGCCAATGAGTCGAATGCTCTGTCCCTCATACTTTATGAGAGTACTGTGAGGGACCGAGCATTTGTTTCGCTAGCAAGTACGGTAATTTGAAGTCATAGTAGGGGTACTGGTAAAACCTCAGGGTTGCCGGTAACGATTTGAAAAGTAAGTTGTTTAAAATAACCCTGAGATAACTACATATAGTAACTATCTGGACCTCTATTTTACATTGTTTTGACTTCTATTATTCCTGTATTGTCTAGATTCGAGTCGTTAGTATATTAATAAGATGTTAAGCAAAGTGGATTAAAAGCCGCCGCGCACGTATATATCTTCTGTTATTCAACGCATTCCAAAATAGTATATTATGCAATTAGTGAATAAAGGATTTGAACTGAGAGTCATAGATGACTCACGAGCAAGTTAAGTATACTAACGACTGAATCACGACCGTAGGGAGTGATTCAAGTGTTAGAATCCTGAGCGACGCGAGTGATTCATGGCTCCCGATATACTTAAATCCGTTTTATTCAAGAGTTGCATACTATACTTTACACCATGACTACGAGAAGAAGAAAGATTCAAAGTGGCGCCAATTTATCTACTAATGACAGCAAATAACACAAAACTTTTTTTAAATGTAAACTCCTTGTCGTTAATGGCGACCAATCAAATCTTGAGGAGTTATTTGCACAAGGAGTTTGTATCTCGAGTATTCTTTGTACAGGAGTTTGTATCGCGTCTTTGTGGCACCTCCAAATACTTCAGCCTGTTCACAATCACGGAGCCCTCACAACCACAAAGTTGGGAAATTTGAACGTCGTCGGCACGTTAATTACGTAGCGGTGCGTGTATTTTTAAACTTTACAACATAAATCGTAGCTAGAGACAAAAGCAAAGATTGTTTTTGTTGATGCATTCCAAACAACAGTGTTTTCGATCCACAATAATGCGCTTTTCCGCTTATTAACGGTACAGAATTGTGTAATTGCACGTGAATTCACTTTATACAGGGTGATCCTTCCAAATGGTGACCCATTTCGAGGTATTTTGAGGATGGGGAATTTGGGAACTATACAATTTAAGGCCAAATGAATTTCCATATTTTAAATAACATGCACTTACTAACCGGGAATCGTCGTTACATTGCAGAGTTAAGTGCCAAAAATGAACAAATACCCGAGTTTTCGAATCTGAATAAAATAATATAAGAGGATAATTTGCTGGGTTTGATTCCGGCTAGTAAGTACATATGTTTAAAAAAGAACCGATTACTCTAATTCTTGTTACACCTGCTTGCAAAAAACGGGCACATTGTTATTTGTAGTTAAATATACTGTAAAACCATAACTAGGTAGGTATATAAAAAAATCTAATTTAAAATTTGTTTTTTCATTTACTTATACTTTATTAAAACTAAGTACTCGAAATAATCGTAAGTGCCCGTTTTCTTTGCAATGCTGTAAGTGTACAGTGGGGATAATTTTTGGGGCAAAATACCGTTTTGTTCTTGGGTAATCATATTAATCAGTTTCATGGTCTACTTATAATAATGTAGTACATGATACCACGTATTAGACCTAGAATATGGTGGGTGAATAAGAAAGGCGGGTGGGGTTATGTAATTCATCAGATTTAATTTAACCAATTTAACCAATATTTTTAATTTTGTTTTTGAATATTTTAGTATTTATTGTACCTATATGATTCCAAGATACTAAAATAAATGATTTGTTCTATATGATATAACTATACCTACTCCCCGGCATTAATATACTTTCTCATAAGGGCGCCATAGTAACCGCCAGCTGGTTTTAGTTGTTAACTTTTGAATTATTAATTAAACTGGCGTTATCGTGAAATGTACTTAAACTAAACTGTATGTGCAATTTAAACTTATAATAGTATTTTCCCGTAAATTTCAAGTTGTATCTGAGCACGCGTGGGCCAAGTGGTGCGACACGTAGGGCCGAGGCTCGTAAGCGCCACCTGGTGTCATAAATTGTTAAAAGGCCGACTGTAACGTGGAGGTGTCGCTTAAATTGGCGGTGAGCTCAACTCACAAATCACAATCAGGGGGGTACAGTGCCGTAACGTCCTATACCAACCGAAAGTTTACGCAACTGTAGCATTTCATGACTAACTAGTACGACAACCGCAATTAACATAAAATCGTTCCGATTCTGCCCTAACACACGGAAACAGTTTGAGAACTATCGGGGAAAATGACCTTTGAAAGAATACGGCGGATTGAATATTTTGTTTTATCGTTAAAAGGGCGTAACTGTAAGTACCTATATGTAAATAGATTTGTATTTCTACTCAAATACTTTTATTAACCATAATATCAAGAAATATCTTTTCCTTTTAAACATCGTACTAGTATGTAAGCGAACCTACCCTATTAATGTAAGGTCAAGGTGGCATGACATATGCTAATAATGTTATCTATAACAAATCCATACTAATATTATAAATGCGAAAGTATGTCTGTCTGTTTGTTACCTCTTCACGCTTAAACCGTTGAACCGATTTAGGTGAAATTTGGTGCAAAGATAGTCTTAATCCTGGGAAAGGATATAGGATAGTTTTTTCCCGAACGGGGTGAAATAAAGGGTGAAAATTTGTATGGAGCTACGATATAAACGATTTCCACGCGGACGGTGTCGCGGGCAGAAGCCAGTAAGTAATATATGCTTACATGCCTTGTTGCTAGACACGTGACGCCATGACTTACTTACGAGTCATGGAGTCAATTTAAACTGGTTTTAATAAGTAGTATAGAAAAGCATGTATCACAATCGATACCTAACGCTCGTAAACTGAGCGACAAGCCATAACCATTAATGGTGGGTTGGGATTTTATCTAGTACATTTATGTGTGTTGATATAACACATTAAGATTATACCAATAAGAATTATAGTATAGTGAATTATGCTGTGCGGTTATTGACCTTTATGGCTTAAACGACGGGATTAGGTTGGACAGGGATTTGGTTTAGCTTGCTTCGATATTGTGACCATTCTAATTCATCTGACAGTACGAGACATTATAACAGTAACAATAGGATTACCTTATAAGAAAAACAAAGTGAGGTTAAACGAATTGGAGCGTCGGCGACTGCAGTAAGCGGCGGGCGGTAGAAAGAAACCCATAGAAATCACCTGGGGGGTTATTATGACATAACTATGCAGTTCATTTTACGGTGAGTGTAAGGGACAGAGCTATGGCAGTTATGTAGCTCTGTCCTTTTCTCTCAGCGTAAACAGAATTTCATAACTATGTCATAATAACCCCCCTGATCGCCGCGGCACCTCGATGCATGCAGACATCTCTATGCAATTTTTTATTGCCGCTCGCCCCGCTCGTCGCCCCCGCTTACGCTATCGCTCAATGTGATAGCCAAGCAAGATGCCTTACAAAATTAACAAAAGCCGTCATTAATTAGTGACTTGAATTATTTTTATGAAAATAATAATAATGACATTAAAAGAAGAAAAAAAAGCAGCGGTCTTTTTTTTTAAATGATTGGTGATATCGTCCAACCGTGTAAATTATTAATAAAAGCAAGACCGTATTACTATTATTATTAAACAAAAAAAAAACGTTGTTAACCTAGTATGTTCTCAGCTTTAAAATTATGGTAATTATAAGGAAATGATACATTGTCAAGATCCAAGAGTTCCATAAGTTAAAAAGTGTGACCATATTTTATGTTTACTGTGCTTTTTTCCACTAGAAGAGAAGGCAAAACATTCACAAATACAAAGTACAACTTTGAAACTAAATGCATTAAAAATCAACTCAATTATACAGTTATTCCGCGACGACCTGTGCCACGGTCCGCCCTGTGTTAACTAGTGAGATACAAATATAATCCAATTTGCATCGACGCGCAACCGTGTTATTGCATTTCCAAGCATGTACGTATTGGATAACCTAATCTTGTTTACTCGTATGTCAACAATCGTTATTTGATTCCGATGACTAAGGCTGTTGCATTTTGGCACCCTGTGTAATAAAATGGTGTGAATCGGATATTTGATAAACACACATTGCATTGTTTCTAACCAACAACGTTAACAGATGGGCGATTTTATTTTAACGTGTGTATACATGGTGACTTTAAATAGGTAATACAAAGCACTATGTGTCTCAGTTAATGACGAACAGTGTATTACATTCATTCATTTGTTTAAATTGGCCTTCGTTAATTATCAATAATTTCCTAACAAAACTAATAATTAAAGACCTAAAGTGTGGTTACCCTTAATTAAATACCGAACTGAACTCACCCCTGTCGATATCAATCGAATTTAAACATTTTAGTCGGGTAACCGCAATAAATAATTTGGGTAAATTAGCAGCATCAGACTTAGGAGAGGGGTTTAGTTTAGGAAGAATGTGTGATAAACATTGATTTTCTATTACCAATTTGAAGTCGGTATACTTATAGCATCGTAACTCCCAAAACGAATTGATGGTAAGATTTTGATAAAGCGAAGTTTAGCTTAGGTGGTTTTAAGCTAGGATTGAAAAAAGTAAAGTAAGAAAAAATAGGAGTCGAAATAATATGGCCGACTTTTTTATTCTTATACAGTGTGTGACCTTATTAATACTGTTGATTATTATTTATATGGATTGATTGGATATTTTTTTTTTATTGGGAATTTCAATATAATTTTGGTATAATCTGATAAGCAAGCAAAGTATATTGTAACATTAAATAAAATGAATAGAGGGTGCCAAGTCAAAAATGACCGCTATTTGTAACCAGATTTTGTTTATTTTTTACTATACCATAACCCGATTGCCCTTATCATTTTTAAGGACTTAACAATCATCTCTCTCAATGAGGACTTTAGATTTCTTCTTAAAGAGGTACCGGGAAAATCGAACTTTATGATACTGGTTTTCACGTCATGGTCATCCATCATAAACCTAAATTTGTCAAATTTCTTTAATGAACCTCGCATACGCATCTTACTCTATTTAAAATCCAATTCGCAAACAAGGCAGTCGCATTTCAGCAAAGCTTTTGAACATAAAACTCTCAGGGTCAGTCATATTAAGGAGATCACAACGTGTTACTCACGTAAGTAATATCGAAAAACTCTCGTCATGTGTTGGGCTCCTCCGGAGTCCCTATTCATGAGCAGAGGCAGCACTACGAGCACGCTGCTGGCGCTCTATCACCCCGGCTCAATAAAAAAACATGAAACATGTCCAGCGTTTCTAGATATTATCTACGTGAGTAGCCCGTTGTGATCTCCTTAATAAACTTACGAATTTAAATGTCAATAGTGGATGGAACTAGCGTACGGTAGACTTACTCTCTCAGATATCACAATACACAGCCATCAGTAACAGCTGGTGAGCGTAAACCAGGGTTGTCACTGCAGCTACTAAGTTCGGGCCTATATTCAGTAATATCAAATCCGATATTTTTATATAATGCTCTGTTTTATGCACATTGCATATTGGGCACAATATTTCTGAGCAGTGCAGAATATTAGGCACTAGCCTTTTTTTCCGCGCTTACGTCATGTGGTAACAACATACCTAACCGCGGTGAGTCCTTTCCGTACGCTAATACCATAAACGATTCTATATTACGATATATAATAGTTAATAACTTCATGATAAAATAAATAAGTGAACGAAATACTGTGAAACTACGTACTTACATTTTCTGGGACGATTGGCGGGGGGTTATTGTCTCGATCAATACAAAAAACTTACCTGAATTCTATTCTATTCCTACGTTGGTTTATCAACAGATAGCGGTCAAATTGAGAATTCTAGTAAACTATGTACGAGCAAATATGGTCATCTCTTAAAAAGGTTAAAGAGGATACGCATAGTGTTACCCTGTATGTAGAAGGTAGGTGCTATAACATTCGGCCATAAAACGATATGGGTGAAGAAATTAATCGTTTTCTGGATATTGCCTACTGGCTCAATTAAAATTCCAAGTTAGTCTCAAACCCGGTTCAAAATAATAAATAGCCGTGGAATTAGGCAAGCGTTTTAGGCAGCAATCAAAATGAAAAATCACTTATTATAACGGCTTACGTATGTAGGATATAGTTGGTATACGCCGGACCATTGAAGCACAGGTTTTTAACATAAATAATTAATCAACTTGGCATTGTAATTCGGCTATACGTGTGTTGAAGTTGGTTGTTGTTGTTGGTTGGGTAAGCTATCGCTACCATTGAAAAGATTCAGGACGACGGCGTTCTCACCTGTAGAAAAAATGAAATCATAAACAAAACCGTTCACCTGTTACAGCGTCCACGATTCCCCCAAAGCATTGCGGGCAGCCCTAAAACCGCGGCACACTCAAACCTGCGCATTGTGGGGCTGTTTACTGCGTCAAAAGTTTAAATCCTAGTTACGGGAAAGTTTACCTTACCTTAATCTGTGCGGATGGAAGTTATTAACTGAAGAAACCTTCCAAATCCCAGTCAGTAAAACGCCTAGAGTTGTAGCAGTCCTGCTATAAGTTTTCCGCTGCGCGCGAAACTTGAATGCAACTTCTCAAAACGGCCCCAGTAGTAGTTCGGCAAGGTTATGCTTGGTGCTAAGAACTGGTTCAAACTGGAACTTACCGTTGTAGAGGAGCGTTGGTTCTGGATCTCGGGGCGACGGCCCAGGCGCAGTGGCCGCGGGCGCGGGGCTCCTACCGCGCCCTTCTCCGACCACGTCGATCTCCTCGTCGGTGTCCTCCGCCAGCTCCGCCGCCGGAGCCGCCTTCCACTTCTTCGCCATGAGGCAGCGCGGCATCGCGGTGCCGGCATCAGCCTTCACGCGCCCACATAGAAGAGACGAACAGAGAAGAGAAGAGAAAGCGCCTCGGGCGAGCGGCAATGTGCGAGCGATAGTGGCGGCACCGCGGCGGTAGCCCCCCTTTTATACGTCGCCGGTGATGCGCGCGCCGGCCGATCGATGTCTATTGGGGCCCACGCCGCGAGAACTTTGGGCAACTTGCACACGATCAACCAGTGGAAACATTGTAACCGCTAATACAATCATAGCCTTACAGGGTGGTCACGGTTGACCGTAATTCTATATTTTGAGGCGATCTTTTCATACTTTTTAAACTTTTATTCCGTGTTATAGACGACGTCTCTTATCTGTTACGCTGACGCGCTATGGTGCAGTGGTGTAGTCCGGCCGGGCGTAGTGGGTTTGAATCTCGCTTAGTGCGAATTTTGTAATATGAAATTTTTTTTCCCGGATAGATGTTAAATGTTAACATTTTATTTTATCTGTATTGTTGCATAACAATTTTATTTAAAATTATTTCGTATTTAAATTATTAAGTACTTTTTCATTTCAAGAAATTGCTTAAATCTTTCAGAATTTTCGAAGTCAACTTACTATATAAGTTATATCGTAAAACTGGTTTATACAACCGTTTACATGACGCGCGGCGTCGCGCGATAGCGGTGTAACATTATGTTGTGTGGCGACGCGCGGCGACGCGCGGTAGGGATGTACACATGACGCACGGCGACGCGCGGCAGAAGTGTAACATGATGTGTGGTGACGCGTGGTAGAAGCTATCACATGACGCGCGACACACGGATTTACACATGACGCGCGACAACGCGCGGCAGAAGTTTAACGTGATGTGTTGTGATTGTGACGCACGGTAGAAGCGTTCGCATTTCGCGCGGCGACTCTCAGTAGGAATGTACACGTGACGCGCGGCTCCGTGCGGCAGAAGTTTAACGTGATGTGTTGCGACGCACGGTAGACGCGTTCGTATTACGCGCTTCTACGCGCGGCAGAAATTTAACGTGATGTGTTGCGACGCACGGTGGAAGCGTTCGTATTACGCGCGACTACGCGCGGCAGAAGTTTAACGTGATGTGTTGCGACGCACGGTTGAAGCGTTCGTATTACGCGCGACTACGCGCGGCAGAAGTTTAACGTGATGTGTTGCGACGCACGGTTGAAGCGTTCGTATTACGCGCGACTACGCGCGGCAGATGTTTAACGTGATGTGTTGCGACGCACGGTGGAAGCGTTCGTATTACGCGCGACTACGTGCGGCAGAAGTTTAACGTGATGTGTTGCGACGCACGGTGGAAGCGTTCGTATTACGCGCGACTACGTGCGGCAGAAGTTTAACGTGATGTGTTGCGACGCACGGTGGAAGCGTTCGTATGACGCGCGACTACGCGCGGCAGAAGTTTAACGTGATGTGTTGCGACGCACGGTGGAAGCGTGCGTATTACGCGCGACTACGCGCGGCAGAAGTTTAACGTGATGTGTTGCGACGCACGGTGGAAGCGTTCGTATTACGCGCTTCTACGCGCGGCAGAAGTTTAACGTGATGTGTTGCGACGCACGGTAGACGCGTTCGTATTACGCGCTACTACGCGCAGCAGAAGTTTAACGTGTTGTGTTGCGACGCACGGTAGACGCGTTCGTATTACGCGCGACTACGCGCGGCAGAAGTTTAACGTGATGTGTTGCGACGCACGGTAGACGCGTTCGTATTACGCGCGACTACGCGCGGCAGAAGTTTAACGTGATGTGATGCGACGCACGGTAGACGCGTTCGTATTACGCGCGACTACGCGCAGCAGAAGTTTAACGTGATGTGTTGCGACGCACGGTAGACGCGTTCGTATTACGCGCGACTACGCGCGGCAGAAGTTTAACGTGATGTGTTGCGACGTACGGTAGACGCGTTCGTATTACGCGCGACTACGCGCGGCAGAAGTTTAACGTGATGTGTTGCGACGCACGGTGGAAATGTTCGTATTACGCGCGGCGTCTCTCAGTAGTAGAATTGATTGAAGCATTCACACGATGCTCGGTTACTTGCGGCAGGGATGTACATATGACGCGCGGCGAAACTTGGTAGAAGTATAGGTACATCTAATTAATCATTATTAAACACTTAAGAGATGATTACAAATGGCATCTTCCATTTCGTCAATAGGTAATCGACAAATGATTATGTCGTCATCTCTATTAACTTTTGCACATGTGCCTGTTCGTTTCAAGAAACACGGTTTGTCGATATTAAATTGTAGAGGTTGAACAACGCGGCACCGCGCGCCGAGTGGACGAAAATAATAATAATAGCACTTTTTAGTTTGAATCGTATACCGCGATCTGACTCGTTCGCGCGGGGTCTCGTCATGAAACCATAGGCTTAACAGGGTTTAGGGGTTGCTATACGGATGGTTTCCATATCAAATAAGCGGCGCTTTTACTGTTTGTTACGTGTGCATTTTTACTTGTTGCCTTTTCCGGGGCAAAACACGCAGGGTGTAGCCTGGCAACGAGTGCGGGAATCTAAGGGGTGTTCTTTCTATGCGTGAATTTAATCCTTAATAGGGGTTGCAAAACCCTGCCGCTAATGATCAATTCAAGGAGCTTTAAGTATTTATGAAAAGCGTACGATACAGACAGGGCTACTTTCACATGTATAACTAATATTAGTATGGATGTATGGATGGCGTTTGGTGAACAATTAGTAGCCCGCTTTTAAAATAAAGGTTGTTAGAACTATTAATAGCAATAATTTATTTTTTTCAATTCAATTTATTTTTTAAAAAATTGTATACAATTAAATCAATTTATAAGTTACTCGCCACACTGCTTACGCAGTATGTTGGCGAGACAGCGCTCATTTTTTTTTCTTAAAGTTACAAAAATATATACCTTATTGTTATCATTGTTTAGTCTATCCATCCCTTTGCAAAAATAGTTACAAAAATATATACCTATTATTTTTACAAAAGGATAGATAGACCAAACAATGATAACAAATCTAATAACAATAATAAACAGTAGCTGCAATCACGGTAAGTTATCTAGAAACGTTTCTTTTAATTTATTTAAATGGCAGTATAGGTAAAAAACGTAAGCAAAGGTTGCTCAATACAGATGTGTTAGTTGTATTGACCGTTAAACATTCTAAAATTCAAATTTGACGTACCTAAATTCCATATTAGTTTTGTACACAACTACATGCCAAAGGAACTTTACTTGAGTTTTACCTAAAGCACAAATCATTATAGTATTAATTAATTAAGAAAAGATTAACAGTACCCTGTAAATCTTTTCTTAATTAATAAGGATTACCAGCATCCTGTAGAGAAATAACTGAACTAATAAATTCTTTTCCGACATGCTCGGGAATGTTCACCTTATTGTTGCAAACACAACACGGGAAGTTCTACGTTCCAGGCCAAGGCATTAAAAAACAACGCTATTGCCCGAGAGAAGTTTATGAAATTTCATTAGATCTCAGTTGTTTTAGCTTTAAAACCATGTTTGTATTTGGTTAACTTTTACGAACGGCGATTACAGAGAGTACCTTTTTAAAAATGTCTCCAGTAGTTTGTTTTTAACCCCTGACGCAAAAAAGACGGGTGTTAGTAGTAGTGTAAGTCTGTGTGTGTGTGTGTGTGTGTGTGTGTGTGTGTGTGTGTGTGTGTGTGTGTGTGTGTGTGTGTGTGTGTGTGTGTGTGTGTGTGTGTGTGTGTGTGTATGTGTGTGTGTCTGTCTGTCTGTGGCACCGTAACGCTTTCATTGTACGGCTTAATGGTTCCAAGTTTCATTATGAAACCATAAAAAGAAGCAATTTGACAAAAGTTTGTAATAAAAATGTCACCTCTATCAGACACCGCCTCGATAAATATTTTATGCAAATCGGTGCTCAATATGCTCCATTTCACGATATCGCTGTCATGTCGTTAGTTAGGAAATTATGAGACCGTCTAGGGACCTCAGAATAGACCTCTATAAATACCCGACCACTTGTAGGCGACGACAGATCCTACAAACTTCAATAGAACTATAAATTGAATGCAGCAAAACGGCAGTTCTCCGGTGACAGATATTATCAAACCGCGATTAGTATACACTTCGGAAGTACCGTTAGCACAAAAGTACCTACATATAATGAATAAATATAATTAATTATAAGTCAATCTATGATATCTTCATAGTTTAACTGCAGACACTTATAGATAAAAGTTTCACAAAGAATTGCTTCATCATAATCGTTGAGTTCGTATAAAAACTCTACCTATTCTTGGTAAATGCCGTGTCATTTGTTTTATAAAAAAATTCAAGTCATAATAAATGTTTGACAAATCAATGTCATTATTTTCCACATAATTTTCATGTTACCGGTTACCGAATCGCTGTACGTGTCGAAAATAAATTTGTGTAGTATATGTATATATATGTATATCCACTTTCACTTAAGCGCAAACTCGTCGACGTTTGTATTCTTCCCATCCTAACCTACGGTGCCCAAACTTGGTCACTGACTGAAGCCCAAAAATCCCGACTCAAGATTTGCCAGCGAGCAATGGAGCGCAGCATACTCGGTGTTCGCAGAACTGACAAGATCAAAAACACCGAGCTGCGCTCCAAAACTGGAATTGCGGATGTGGGTGCCAAGACCGCTAAGCTTAAGTGGGACTGGGCTGGACACGTCTACCGAATGCATCCAGAACGATGGGCCAAGGTTGCCACCGAATGGACCCCACAAGATGGCCACCGGAGCAGAGGCAGACCAAAAAGGAGATGGCGGGACGACTTAGACGCGTTTCAAAGCAAATGGCGGGAGCATGCACTCAATCGGGATGAATGGCGGAAAAGAGGGGAGGCCTTTGCCCAGCAGTGGGACACCCAAATAGGCTAATAAAAAAAAAAAAAAAATATGTATAATATGAATCGTGGCAAAGTGTTAAACGGTCGGTGCCGAGAAATCATCTTCAATGTATTAACATATTTTAATAACGAAAATGATAAAACAAAGGTTCTTCTGAAGTCTTTGATGGTTATTCTAAGTGTAAACGTAATGATTTCTGAGGTTACTATTCCAAAGGATACATTACAGGAAATAATTGGATTACTGAATAATAATCGAAAAGTCTTAAATCGTGTGGTGGCTGCGACGGGCGTTTGCAAAAAAACAGTAATAACAATAAAAAAAGAAGAGAATGTTGCCAGGGAAAATTCTCGGAAACTGAGCAATCCTAAAAAAGGAAAACGAGGGCCAAAATTTATTTTAGATAATTTCGACAAATGTGCCTTACGTAATATTATAACAAATTTGTACCGCCAAAAAATTGTTCCGACTGTGCAAAAAATATTAAATCAAGCTAAATTAGACATAAACTTTCTTGGCCAAAGAACCACATTAATAAATATTATGAAAAAACATTTAGGATTTAGCTTTAAGAGATGCACACAGAAACGGTTGGAGTTAGTAGAGCAAACGCAAATCAAAGCTTGGAGAGCTAGGTATTTAAGAAGAATCCGAGAAAATGATGCCTTAGGTCCCAACAAAAAGCTTGTCATTTATTTGGATGAAACCTGGGTGCATTGTCACTACACTGTGAATAAATGCTGGCAGTCTACGTCTGAGCATGGCATACGAAAATATGACAGTGCTGGGAATAGATGGATTATAATCCACGCAGGTTCTGAACACGGTTTTGTAAGGGGAGCATTAGCTATTTGGAAGGCTAATTCAAAGAAAGGGGATTATCATGGCCAAGTAAATACCGAAAAATTTCTTAAATGGATTACTAATAATCTATTACCAAATATACCTAATTCAATTATTGTAATGGACAATGCTTCCTATCACAGCACACAGGTAAATAAACCCCCCACTTCTAGAGATAGGAAACACGTAATGATGGATTGGCTCAAAGCACATAATATTCAATTTTCAACGCAATACACAGTTCCCGAATTGTACGAAATTATTCAGAAAAATCGCCCTCCTAAAGAATACTTAATAGATGACCTATTAAAATCACACGGACATGAGGTACTTCGCTTGCCACCGTACAACTGCGACTTGAATCCAATTGAGTATATATGGCATTTAGTAAAGCAGAGAGTGGCTCAAAAAAATGTGCAACAGCGTGAAAATGAGATTGAGGCTATAACATTAGAGGCATTAGCTTCAATCACCGAAAATTATTGGAAAAAAGAGGTGGACCACGTGAAACGTATTGAAAATGACTACTGGCAAAGAGAATGCTTGGAAATTCCTCGTAATGAAGTAGTTGTCACCATAGGTAGGTACAGCAGTAAACTGTTTCTAGTTAGATGTGAACGGTTCATATTTAACACTATTTAGCACACTAATTATCTATTTTGTTTTTTCTGTGCCAGGTGATGATACGGACACTTCAGAAGACGATGGTGTTATGAATTAATAAATTTTGATGGTGTTCCTAAATTTAATTATTACACTATTTGTATTTTTTTTTAAGTAGGTAAGTATAATTATTTTTTTCCCAAGGTTTAAACTTCTTGGTACAGAAATATGCATTTTCATTTATCTGCACACTCTACCATTGACAATGTCATTTCATGTATTACTTCAGAAACGACATATGTGCTCGATTGTATTCTAATCGCGGTTTGATAATAGTAGTAGTAGGATACAACAAAATATGATTATTTTGAACATATCTATCATAATTAGAGAGCGGATTTGAAGTAGCAATCACAAGTTTAATATGGATATGACTAGTGCAATTGTTGAGAGGAACTATCAAAAAGGTGCGTAATAAATAGGATCTATTATGTTTGAGATGTATAAAACTCTTAAAACAACATGTATTGAATTTAATTATCTATAAGATTGCGTTACGGTAAGTAGGTAATAAGTAATAAGATAACTGTAAGACCAATAAACGACATGATATCTAATAAATAAATCTATCTATCGAAAGCGAAGCGAGGGCGGGTCGCTAGTCTAGAATATAACTCTTAGTGGGATTTGTTTCAGGATGTAGACTTAACGTAACTTTAAGAAACCCTTTGTTTTATAATATTTTGTAATATCTATTATCTGTTTTTTTCCCCAATAAATAAAATAAAATAAAATATCTATCTAACCAATCGCAGTAGTCATATCCATATTAAACTTGTAATCGCTACTTCAAATCCGCTCTCTAATCATAATATAATGGTAAAACAGCTGTTTACTGGCCTCTGAAATACGTTAGTGGCACCTAAAGAATGGTTCACGGGGGTATTTGGTTGGTGGCCAACCATCAGTTCACGATACGTTTTTTTAAGAATCAAAACGAAACAAACCCTTTTTTCTTTTAGCCTATGCTTAATATTGTAGATATCTATTGTACTGTAAATAAGAGTTGCCATAACAACGTGGATGTATTCCATAAACCTTCGCTCACAAGTCACAGTGCTTCAGTGACATAGAACGTCAGGCGCCTAGGCAAGACGCATAACGCTAACGTTTGTGCTTTACGAAAACTAACAAATCGTCTGGAATCGACGTAACCAGTCGACGTGATAGCGTCAGCTTACGTCAATCTTTTACATTTTGATAGTTCTCGGGAATCTATGAAATTGTGGTGGTAAGACCTCGTGCAAGGTCCGTCCGACGCGCTGCGACCATCTTGTCCTTTGTTCTACCGCCAAGCAGCAGTGTTCGTCTTGTTGTGTTCCGGTGTGTAACTAGCATAGGAACAGGATTGCAGTCTTAAAATTATAGTCTTGAGAATGCAAATGTCTAGGTTTCTCCATAACTTAAAAAAAAACTTGTTTATGTTTGCATTACACGCATGTACCCAAGTGTTAACTTTAAACTGAAACAATTTTAAGCATAAGCTATAGTATGAGATCGCATAATTGAAAGTCATTTCAACTAAAGTTCCGTGTTGTCGTTCAAGTTCAGCGTTGTGGAAGAGGACTTTGTATTGTACTTATTAAATTGATCGACTGGAAATTATTACACGTACATTTTTTTTTAATGTAACAGAGATTTAATATTTAGTTGACGATGCATTTAGCCTAGTTGGTAGTGACCCTGCCTACGAAGTAAGCGGTCCCGGGTCCGATTACCGGTAAGAGCAAATATTAGAGGAGCAAGATTATTCGTCTTATATCCTAGATATTTTCTATGTATGCAAGGATTTACTAATAAGTATTTTTATCGTTGACTAGTACCGTAAAACGGGATGAGTAGGGATTAAGGGGTAAGTAGGGACATAACCTTAAATAAGTCATAACTTGTTACAAATAAGAATTAGTATTAAATGTAAAATAATGTTACATCTATTGGAAATAATTTCAGTCTTATAATTAGTAACATATGCTTATGTTTAGGTTGTGTCCCTACTTACCCCTTAATCCCTACTCACCCCGTGTTACGGTACCCATAGTACAAGCGCAGTTTATTGTTTATTTTGTGATTAGGTCAATTAGTGTGAGATACCTACTTCGTCGGATTAGACTTTAATAGTCCCCAAACTTTTTTTCTCTCGTTGACCACTTGGCAATTTTTCACACGTAAAAACTAAGCAAAAATCTGCGGGATCTTTTGCACGGATAAAGTTGAAGGTTCAGATGGTTAAAAAATTGATACCGGCTAAAATTAAAATTAAATCGTTTTTTTTACAAAATAAAAACTTACTCACAGTGAATATTAAAGCTTATTTTTTATAGATACTCGTATGTATTTCTTTTTTGTATATTTATAAGATTCAAAAATTCAAAATTCAAAATATTTATTCAGTAAATAGGCCACATGAGGGCTCTTTTACACGTCGGTAATATAGGGTGAGTCTACCAGCGTTTCGAAAGTATTACGTAAGTAAGCAGGTAGATACCTACCGTCTGTGTATTAATATGGGTTATTCCATTAATGGAAAGCCAACATTAAAGTCATGCAATACTTAAACGGCCCCATTTTCATCTCATGGACCCCCGTTTATTTTTTTTGGCTCTCATATTGCAAATCGTTGACCCCTGTGGAACACTTTGTGAATCACTGGATTAAATAAATCAATATTCAACGTCAATACGTGAACCGTAAAAATGCATTAACACAATGCATTTGCTGTTTGTTATCTTGGTAACAATATCCATCTTAAGCATAAACAAAACTTGATATGATACATTAATTTAAGATGCCGCCTCCATATTTACTTAGCTCTTCTCGGGTGTGCAAACGTTAGGTGAATTAGCTCCGCAATATCCGATCTCTAAACTGTATAGCGCCTACACTGTCTAAGCGCTACACTGTCTAAGCGCTACGTCGTAGCTCCTGCTACGGGAACTCGATGTGAAATAATAATATCGTTCACAATTATGGAATTAACATCGCTGCAACGGAAATCAGCGAGATGGGAACGCATCCGAATCATGTACCTAATGCACTGGTGGGGAAATTGAGCTGACAATTAAACAATCAAAGCTGCGTTTAAACATTAATATCGATACCGTAAATTGAAATTCGCGTGTAAAGCATTATTTGTGATTTACGCGAATTGAAATTGAACGTATTGATATTGTAAAGTTTGTTGAAATATAGTCGTATATAATAAAATACATATAAAAAATAAATAATAAATATTTGCCCTTATTGAGAATTGAACCAGGGACAGGGAAATGTACAGCCGCGTTGCATATAAATCAGATTGGTCCTAGAGCAAATGCATTCGTGGAACGCTACGTTATTGGAATGGAGGATTTAGGTAATCCACTTTCATACGTTTTGACAGTTTTCGACAATCGTGAAGTGGAAATTCCACAGTAGTGCGCGTAGACTTCCACACGTGAAGCACATGGAACAATTGTTTTAGGCGTGTGTCACTGACGTGTGTGTGCTGCTATAGGAGTACCTACCTACATATATGTTGATACACAGTGAATACTTACCCATTTGGTTGTCTAGCGTGCGTCGCTGTAGTATTCGGCTTAAAGCATCAGCGGGCCTTTCTATGGCTGCGTCTATATCGCGTGTCAACTGTGGATCCGTCACTCTCGTACTTATTTACGTGTCAGAAGGAGACGGATTCCTTGTCCAAACTTTGTCACGCGATAAACGCAGCCATATTAGGGCTCCAGGGCTGAGATTCTACGCGGTAAAACTTATTTTTGACGTTTGTTTGGTTGGTTGTTTTCCATATTTTGATGGCTCTTTTTTACTTGACAGTAATGGTGGCCTAGTTAAACACATTATAAGACGTCAAAAGCTATATCGTTTAACCATGTTGAACAGAGCCCCTGTAGCTCGAGCACATACATTTTAATCATGCGTTAAGTTCTTGAATCTCTTTTACTATTCGATAACGTGTTCTAAACCTAAAGGCAGCTGATCCCTAACGTAAACTTGTTGGCGGCTGGCATATATATTTGTCACTCGTGTGTCATTGAAAAACAAAGATTGCCGATCGGTATTAAGAATATGGTTGCACTGTACTTCACGCTTACCACTCGATAACGATGCAAATATGTCAACTTAGTACCAAATGTAACTACTGAATACAAACTAGGGCACTGATACAATCGCTACCCTCATTTCCTTGATGACGACACAAGTTGGGAGGATAAAAGTCCGAGCTCGGGATACTGGGCCACTATCTTTTGTTTTTGCTCCCATTGAATCTGTATTGTTTATGGCTCAGCTGCCTGCAACGACAAGTTGATAAGAGCCGTTATAACGGTAACAATAAGAGTAACGACAATGTAGGATAAGGGCCCAGATCAAATCAAATCGAACGCATTCATTTATTCAGCTTAGAGCTTCAGTATGCGCCTCAACTTTATTTTGTAGCTTTTTAGTAACACTGCGCCGAGCGTAAGCCGGATGTACAGTGGCGCCCTCATTACTATTGTGTATTCAAATAAACTAAAGTATTTGCTTAAAATTGTTCGGTAAGTTTTTGTACTATAAATGAAAACACAACGTATAGGGTATATCACATAGTTTAATAACAATTCACCTTCGAGTTATCAACTTAACGGAAAAAAGTGGCCACGTTTTCCCGTTAAGCTGACTACTCAAAGGGTAATTGTTATTAAAGTTTGTTACCTATCCCATAAATTGTGTTTTTACTTGCGCTACAAAAAAGTATCGTCTGACTGAAAGGAAATTCTTTAGTTAATTAGAAATCACAATAATAGTAATGAGGGCACCACTGGACGCTCGACGTTTGCTCGGTGCAGTCTTAACTTGCAATGCAGCAATGTTTGTTTCTCTTGTTCAAATGTTGTTTGACAATTTTGAACCAGTTTGCATTAGTGGAACGGGCTGAAGTTTAGATCACATTTGTACCCTAATGACAATGCAATATTATGATAACTGGGTCATTATTCGAGCGTTTCAACCGCCTCACTTTTGTGGACATCTTTTTGAAGAATTGAGCGTATATTTGGATGCCGTTTTTGGATATTTGTTAGATGTCCGGTAAACTTAAATACCAAACCAGAAACGGAATCGAAATCTGAAGCCACTTCTACAAAAATGTGACCACGAAAGTGATTCGGAACAAATGCTCAAATAATGACCCAACTGTGGCCTAATCTGATGATGGAGTGCACGCTACTTTTGTTGGGGCTTTAGTTGATCGAACCAGACGCATCATTCTCAAGCCGTTACTACTATTGCACTAGTCTAGTTTACTCGCAGTGATATTGAATCAGCTTAACTTTATTGCAAGAGATAGCCGAGCAGTACAAGATAGAGGATGTCTGTGACTTCGTACACGTGATGACTTTTACGTATTTCCCTGTTTGTCTACGTTGGGGCTTGGGGGTTACGTGAAAAATACTTTTGTAGTGCATCTTAGGGTACTTAAAAAATATTTCAAGTAAGGTATAGTGGTTTAGACTTATTTGCTTTATTGGAGAAACAAACAAAAATGGCAAATACCTTGTCACAATATACTTAAAACTGAACTTCTAAGTGATCTTTAGTTCTATAAATGACCGGTAGAGGTGCGTACAATTTTTCATACAAATTATTTACGCGGTCGTTAGCGAGTACGGTCACTGTAAACTCATGGTAGTGGCACTAAAGATCGCTAGTAGTCCAAAGGTAAATTTACCTATCGAAACCTAATCGTTAGCGACCAACGTTTGGTGACTGTGGCCATAGAACATCGGTTTGACCAATGTTATCGAAAAGTGCCGTATCGAACGTAGTTAACTATTTCACTAGCCAAGTCCACTTTGCGTGAAACTCAATAGAATCATTGTTTTATAATTAACTTCGATTATGGTTTTATTCAAATAATCTCTGCAAGACATTATTTAGCGTGGAATTGTTATACCAGTCAAAAAAGGGCACTCTAAACCACATTCCTCAACTTTATATAACCACTTGAAACAAAATAAGAAACTGTATCGCTCTAAGTATATACTAACTAATAATATACTAATGTATAATGTACTAACTAGTGCTATATTAACGTTACTAAAATGTGTATTTGCTGTAAATACCTTTCCATATACTCTAACAGTAACTATAATTGTACTTGAGGTTAGTATCTACTAAAAACAGGGTCTTTTGTGGCTTATGAGTAATATATGAGCATGTGAAGGTTAAAATAAAACACCGAAATATGATCTACGTACTTTATTGTATTTGAATTATTCTTACATTACGATTACTAAGCAGTTCATGATTAATATCAGATACGTAGATGGAACTTAACTAACCCATATCAAACAAATCATCCAAATCTCAACCTTCAAATCATGCAATGATTATGTACTCGTATGTATGAGTTAGGTTAGTTTTGCTCCGAAATAGCGCAGTGCTCACTTAACTTACGATAGTGCGAACTTACAGGTCGACCTACTTATGTTTAAGTACATCAAAGACTTGGCTCTCATAGAAGACTAACAGGTTACATTGAGAATAGTTTTGAATATGACGTACCTTAACTTAAAGTTCGAGTTTAGTCCCGGTTCAGAAGGGCTAAAATTTACATTTATGTGCTAAACTACTGTACGAAGAATAGAATGCGTTTTGTTACTGATGAGTCGAATAACACATATCATAAGCACATATCAACTTTAGCCCCACTTGCATCACACTTACGACTATTGTAAACACATGCATGTCTCATTTTAACCTCTAATCTCAAGTAATCTACTATTGTAATCGTTACTCTATTTTAATGTTACTAAGATACAAAAACATTAAGATTATTAAGCTGCAAAGGGTAAGAATTTCCCACTGTATTATACAAACAGGTATACATACAAAAAAAAATTAGGCCAAGTTCTCCTCAAACTTTACATGACTAGGACCTACTTATTATGTAATTCAACAAGTATAAACCAAATGATTACATAGAAATAAATTATCAAAAATCATATAAATAAACTACTAAACTAATACATTTTCTGACTAGAATACTCCATTACTAATAAACTTAAATATCAAATGATTACAATGAAATATTTTTTTCAAATATCGTTTAAATAAATGACTTAGAGAAAGTTTCTGACTAGGTATAGAATACAATTTGCAATCATAACTAAAAAATACTAGATCTTATAGCTTAATATTAGCCTTAAAACCTAAACATCTATTTTAAAACGAGCAGTTCAGCGTAACGACGTAATACATTTTATATATTCCTATTGAATGTATCGTATTTAATTGGTACAGTTAGACTTAAATAAGTAAGACTAAGTAGGTATACAATCAAAAAGCAATTTAAGCCTAGGTACCGACCTAAATGTCTTAAAAGGTCGTGTTTGTCCGGTACTTTTTATGAGACGTTGACCGCCACCATATTATCTTCTAGTACTCAACTGTAAGAATGCTACAACAATCGAAACCTTCATCAAAAACATTCTCCTGATAAAACATGTATGTCTAATTAGATATCATCATATTTTTAATTGGGAATATATTACTATTATTTTTTATTTTTTAACTAAGACTGTACACAAGTTATTTATTTTGAAATATTTCCTTATAACAAGGAGCACTTAGACTAGGTTACAATACCTATATGCGGTAAAAATTAAGATTCTTAAACGTAGGGAAAATCAAACGCAAAAATTAATTCATACTTAATTTAAGTTGTTTTAATAAATTACTAGTGTGTCTAAATGTTGATTATTACGTGATATTTTTTTTAAGTTTGTATTGTATTAATTGTTTATACGTATATATATATATATAGGGCTCAGAGTCCGAATGCCGTATAAGACTTAATTCTTATAAAAAATGTTTTCATCCCAGTAAGTATCGTTGTATTCCATATCCGAAAATGTGTCCCAATCATTATACAAAAAATATTTAAGATCATTATATAATTTCGTTGTTAAAATTTGGATACATGATTTGGTACATAACATATACAATTCATAAAGTGGATTTTAGCCAAGGATTGAAATGCACATTTAGATTGCAATAAATTCATATCCTGCCTGGCCGACTAGCTCGCCAGGTATGGCTAATTTACATATTTCAAATTCATTTATTTATTGTGTATAGCGTGTGTAGTTTTATGCATCTTCCACATTTTGACCTAAAATCCGAATTTTCGAAGCATTCTTGCCTTCTAACTAATCACGTTTTAACCCTCTTGGCAAGATGGATTAAAACCAATTTCAAAACTGATTTCGCATTTGAAGCATCGGATAAGCATTATCAAATACTGCTCTGTATTAGTTCGTATTTACAAATCAAAGGAAACTTATGGGTATATTAGAAAATCAAAGGATCTTTTTTGTAAATTATAGAAGTCTAACGAAACTTTTACGATATTACGACGAGTAGATAGGTACTTCTGGAATCGTGTCGGACTCACGCTTGACCGAGGCTTTCCCCTCGTCAGCACTCTCGTGGTGTTTAATTCAGAAGACACGCATTTGACATTTTACGTCCCCTTTAACTTTAACAACGGACTAAAGAAATTAAAGGCACCTTTGCACTACCCCATTTCCAGGAACCAAACTAAACGAATGTCCGCTTGTAGCATATTCAACTTTATTATAAAGCATTACGGGTTTTGTTGGTTGAATTAAAAAGTTTGTCGGGGGTGGTAATTTTACAGTAAAACACAATAAAGGCAGATGTTGCGCTGTTACCTCCGTGTTTAGTTGCTACCCTTTTTCTTGCTTTAGGTAACGACCGCAGTTAAAAGTGGCTGTGGATTCTTGTGCACAATTTAACCTGTTAGCCGGCGTGCGGCTAACGTGCGCCCAAATAAATGGAAGTAGAACGTCCGCTTCGAAGGGGAATATGTTTTTACAAATAGACATATTCGGACTGGTCCAGTGTTAAAGGCTTGCTCTTATTGACTGTTGGCATGTAAAATTGGGGTAACTACAAGTAGGTAGTTTCATTTTTTGTAATTTTTGACGACTTAGCAATCTTTAGTTTACAATCAATCAAATACCAAATAGCATATCAATTAATTTCTTCGAACGTATTTATCATTTGTGTTGATATTCTCTTCAATCGGGTTTATTTACTCGTAACGACGGGAGGAAACTTTATAACGTTGAGATAACTATTCGCGTTTCCATGCAGGGTATGACTACTTATTTTAAGTTTAATATTTCGGCGGAGCGAGGCTCTTATGCGAGGGAGGCGGTAAGGCTAAGTTTTCGCAAATTTCCAAGCCAATGTTAGGCCATAGTTGCAGATCACATATTGTTCGTCGAATCAGCGCCCTAAAGGGTAGAGTCAAGGCTTTTAGGAATTGACTCACATTGAATAAACAACTATGATATTAAATACTTATATCGACGCATGACAAGTGCCTCAACCTCAGAGCAAGAGACGCGCGTAGGTAACATTAATCAAAAATAGCCGGAGTGAACCTTCTGTGCGTTATTTAGTCTTTGGTACCTTTTATGTACATTTAAATGAACCAACGTATTACGTCGTAAAAAGATTAAAAGGCGAGCATTAATTTGAATTTAAAGTTTGAAACAAATGGCTAAAATGCTTCGGATGCATAAGGTGCTCTTTTATGTATAAATATTTATAAATATTTGTGTAATAAAAAGCTTTTTTATAAAGTTGTCTCGTCTATAAACTACAATAAGTACTAAGTTTTCAGAAGCCCTCAGATTTGTTCCGTCTTATTACAAGACTATAATTGTAAACAAAAACTATTGTAATCAAATTATAAAATTGTAAAATACTCCTATCCTACAAACATATATTATTACATAGAACCGCTTCAGTTATAAAATCGGTTTTAATGACCTAGATGAAACCGATAACTTAAATACCGGTTTTGAATACATAGACATTTACTTGATTATAAGTACAAATACCCTAGTTTTACATGAATAACCTATTAATTCAAGGAGATGAATAAAAAAGAACTAAATAGCATAAATGGGCCGTCAACGTTAAAAGTAGATAAGTGGTAGGTACACAATTTTGTATCTTGTCATTTTAGAGCCACGTAAGAATGTCAAGTATTTTTGTATGGCAGTTGATATAGATAGACATTTGCATTCTCAGGAATACAATCTTAAGACTGCATTCCTAAGACTGCAAATACGTTGTCGATCCTGAGGACTAAGATGGAATGCCTCTATGCTAGTAATTTCCTTTAACAGTACTTCAACCCTTTATTCCCTTAGTCGTCTCTTACGACATCCACTGGAAGAAATGGAGTGGCACTATTCTAACCCGGCTACCACACGGGGATTGAATGACAATGTCAGTCAAGACATTGTACATAGTACTGCTCATTTCAGGTGGTCATACCATTTAGTAAAAGAGGTTGATAAGTATTAATTGTTTCCGGAAATACAATTTGAAGTCATCTTTTGTGCGGTTCAATGTCATCGGCACTAAAAGTTCGAGCCCTGGTGATAAGGTTAACAATAGAAATAATAATTAGTACTTTAACTTAAAATTAAAAGTTTATAAAGGTTTGCAACAAAAAGACTCGCGGAATTGTAAATCATATGTTAAAATAACGGAAAAAACCTTAAACCCCGTGAAATTGCATCCTAGATCCGAACACTGCTAGCCATAGATCGTTAGCAAACCAACACGTCTATCTGGTGGTCCTTCGGGAGACCTGAGTCAAGCAATGAACGACTTTTAATATGATATGATAATAACGATGACGTTGCCAAACGGTGTTAACAATCACGAACAAAGACTCTTGTAACACTTCAGTAAATGTACCTATATGATGGATGATATTGATGACGAAATAGTGTAACATGAAATTGAATTTCTGTTCTAAGTATTTACAGTTGTCTGTAATCGTAAATATTTTTATTCACTATAAAGTGGTAAATATAATTTTGATCCAGTTTTCTGACTTTTAAAATAGTCTAAAATTGTACGTGGCGTATTGCTTTTCGAAATATTTTTGTAGTTTTTATTTTATATTTTACCCAGGTTTTTATAGGCCTAAAAAATTGTTTTTTTTTTTAATTTGAATATTATGTGTTTATTATGATTATACACTAACAAGAAACGGTCTTAACGAAATTTCATTGACGTGGTACTTTTTTAAATTAATTATTAACTCTTACGTCTACTATTACCTGACTCATGCATGACGATTCCGCAGTCTTGACAAATATCCCATCATACGAACATTCTCGCTTAGCTAATTTTAATTTGAAAAAGAACAAATACATGAGTCAAATGAGAGTAAAATTAAAAGCACAAAATTACTATATTTTCAAATTCCAACGTATTTTTTTACTTTACCTTTACTTATTGCAAAATTAAACCAATTTAACTTACATATCACGTTTACATTATTATAAAACAAACATTTCAGTCATTTTTAACGACTTCTTAATTTTAAAATCATCACATTTAATATTATAATAAAGACATTTAGAACATTACATATCTAAAGGTTGATATAATACCTATCAATTATTACACTTACCCTAAACTTACATAGTACTAAAAAGTACTTAGTACCTACTGTATCTAATTACTAAACAGTGACACTAAGAAATAACTTTTTAAGTAATTAACGCGATAGTAGACTTATTAATAATACTTAACGCTAAGTGAAAGTTGAGACAGTGTCACATACGAAGAAGGTTTTAATCTCTACAATCTAAAGTGGGAACAGTTTATACAGTCAGTTTACGTATTAAAATGCTGCCCGCTAAAAAAAGACATTCATTTTATAGACTACAATCAGATAGTGTTATTTATTTTCAGTGCGAATAATTTGTGAAAGCACCATCTAAGTATATTAAAAATTAAATTCATTTTCTTCATCTACTTTGAAACGTCCAACACCTTTTATACATTTCTTTAAGCCAAATAGAATTATACTATGTAGAACTTGGCAGAAAAGACTTTGGAAATTATGAAGGAGTTTTTAGAAGTGAAAATGGCAACATGATCCAGTGTTTTATCTGAATCAGACGTTTATGTTAGGGTTGCCACTTGTGAAAATTGTAGTTCCACCTGTCCGCGCGTCATTATCTTTTTGCCAATCTATACCTTGATAATTTTAAGCAGCAATAACGTATGTCGATGTTTCTACAAGTCACTTAATCGAGTTTTATACATAATTGGACTGAGTCGTCAAATTCCCGAAAACTTTTGCAATAACATGCCAACCCACGAAGTATTTACAACTTCCAACCTGGTCAAGACTATGCGCGCAAGCGGCGGCAACTAATGCATTGAGTTATAGAAGCATGCCACAAGCCGCCGCGCCGGTGATGTGGCGATTTCTGTGAATTTGTTCTAGCCGCCCGCAACTCACCGCCGCCGCACTCAGTCGTGGCCGGAATAGAGCGTGCGCATACAACCCGCCATAATATTGAAGTACAGTCACGAGATTTAATTTGGTACCCACCTCATGTAGAAAGTCAATCAGACATTCTACTACAATAAGGTTGAGTATCCTAAAAGTTCCAAATGACTTGACATCTCTAATGACATTGACGACTTCAAGCATATTTTTCTTGAAATGGGTCCCAAATCAACGGTCGTGACTGTACATCATTATTTTATTTATGGTATTGGCAAACCAGCACACAGGCCACCTGATGGTACAAGTAGGATCTGAGGCCCGTAGGCACTTGCATTCTCAAGACTACAATCTTTAGACTGCAATTCTATGACTGAAAATGCGTTGCCAACCCTGAGGTCTAAAACGGAATACCTCTATGCTTCACGCGTCAAGGTACAAAAATGTAAAACTGTTTATGGGTCAGGGGAGCTGCTATTACGACGAAGCTATGCAGTTCAGTTTACGCTGAGAGAAAAGGAAAGAGCTATACAACTGTTCCTCTGTCCTTTACGCTCGCTGTCAAATGTCATAATAACCCCACAGATTGAAGTACAAATGATTGCCTAGTATTACTGCATCCGTGATTTCGGACCGTCATCGGCATAATGAATCAGGTTGGATGCGAACACGCCCTTTACTTACACTAGGTTTTGGCAGTATAAAGCGTAGGAAATATATAAATGAACGAGTGACAATCATTCATAAACCCGCTCTGGGCTTATGCTACGAGTGTCAGACAACGATTTAAGTACATCTTTAAACATAAATAAACACATACTGGGTGTCCGAGACTCCGTGATAAATATACGTGCTATTCACGTGATTTTTGACCTTTTCGGGAACCTGCCAAAGACCGTTAGCTTTGTAGGCAGTTTACTAAACAACCGACTAGAGTTACCTCGTCCTGAGGGAGCCAACTATTCCATACTACCGTTCAATATTGAGAGAGAGCATCATCTCCCAGTTTCCCGTGTCCTTTCAGCTAAGCTGTACAAGCCAAAAGTTTCCCAGTACAGAGTTTGTCATTATCCGGTAATGTTACACTGTATTCTCGAATATTAGTAGATATTCTGCAAGCGTAAGTACGTTAAACAGAGCGCTCTATTTTTTCTCCTTCGCTTAGTCAGTTTACGTCGCGAGACTTAACAAGAGATCTCCGAGCATTACATTGTGTCGCTTACACGTCGCACCACAAAACTGGTAGGACTAAAACTTACTAATCAATATTTCAAATACGTATTTAGATAATTTTTCGATTAACTTCAAATGCATAATTAATTATATATACGAGTATATTACACGTACTACGTAAACCAGATCAAGAACGAACAAGTGCGAAAAGTCATAGGTATAATTACATACTGAATAACGAAAATATTAATTAGTGAATTAGTGAAACTGCAATACCGCGTAACTTACAATTTAAATCAGTTGCAAAATTTACCTTAATGACTTACTTCCTAAGGTACATTTTGCAATTGATGGAATTTGTAAGTTACGCGGTATTGCAGTTTCACCGACGCAGATAAGTCTCAATCTATTTTAGTTTTGGATTAATGTTAACATTGCAAATATTTATCGTCTTTTAATAAATGCCACCGAGAAGGCAGCGCCGATGGAGTGGACTCCAGACCCTATAGAATACATATATTGTCAGATGACAAACTCATGAATGCAAATGCGGGTCCAACCCCAACTCCAATTACATTACTGTGGGGTTATTATGATGTATACTTAATATGTGCAATTAATTTTACGCTGAGAAATGGACAGAGTTATGTAACTGCTATAGGTACTAGCTCTGTTTTTTACGCTCACCGTAAAATGAACTGCAAAGTCATGTCATAATAACCCCCCTTAACTCAGTCTTAGTTAATGACAAGAAGAAATCTATAGTTTCTGGAGTCTATAAGACGTGTGTGTATTTATTTAGTCCTTAGAAAGTCGCGAAAGTCCATTTTCATTTAAAAAAATCTTGTGACTTTTCATCGAGACTAAATCTTGATCAAGTTTCCGTAGTAACAATTAAAACACGCGTCCGTTCAAATTGATATCGTTACATAATGGAAGACTTGCCTCGATACCGCGATGCTACACACTTCCGATCAGAGAACTACACAAATAAATTTGTTACTTAAATAATAATTTTTTTCATTACCGTAAACCTGGGTGAGTAGGGACACGACTTAAATTGAAGCATATGTTACTAATTATAAGACTGATATTATTTCCAATCGACGTAACGTGATTGTCCATTTAATACTAGTTCTAATTTGTAGCAAGTTATGACTTATTTTAGGTTGTGTCCCCACTCACCCCTTAACTCTTACTCACCCTGTTTTACGGTACTTGTTTTGAACTTTTTTTACTGCCAATACGATTGGTAAAAGTACTTTTTTGTACAATCAGGGAAACGTATCCGTTTACCACCGAAGGACCCTGTCGCAATAAGGTGACGCCGCATTACTCAAGGTTTAGTGATATGGGCTGTTAATGCGACTTGGTTGCTTCTGCGGTACGCAAATACATTTCTTTGACTGTTCAAGTTGTACATACGTGACGTAGATTTATTGTTTTAGTTTCAGTTTCTCAAATGCTCGAGTGACTAAGTGATTGGTCTACTAGTCCCTTGTTGTGTACAAGCAGACTTACTTTTAATCTGCATATATTTAAATGTTTTAACTCAAGGTGTTGCGCTGATTTTTTGTATAATAAAATGTTTGCTGAATTTGCATGCGAATGAAAACGAATAAAATATAAAGTGTTTTTTTTATTATGCAAGTCATGTTAATTTCATTGATCCGTTTGTTTATCCTATGTATGCAATGTAACGCTACAAACAAAACTATTTCTCCCTATTTATTTTGTTACTGCGCACATAGTCGGATGTTTGTTTTGCCTCGATTGGATTTTCACACGTGAGAAAGACTAATAAAACTGTTATTTTATACAATTTAAAAGGTATTTAAAAGAGTAAGATTTGTTTACATTTTTTACTTCGGGTTTTTTTGTAGTTTTTTGACAAATGTGACAGTTTGTTGCTGGGAAAAAGATAGCTCAATTTAAAAAAATATATAATTTTCGTTTTATTACATTATTTTTAATTTCTGAAAGGAAGTGTGCAGCATATTACAATCAAATAGGTAATCACTTGGGTGATACATATTCATAAATTGACAAAATTATCAAATTGACCAATATTCTAAACCTAGTCGATAGTGAGTAGAACTACAGTAATATTACAAGGGTCTAATGTCTCTTTACTGCAAGTTTCTGGTCAATATAAGCCGAACGACATTTTCCGTCATGTTTTTAGCTACGTTACTGTTCGTGGGGTTCCGTGCCCAAACGCTAATCGTTTGCCCCCATTCTCTTGGGAACTGTCTAATTTTCCAGGACAAAAAAGTAGCCAATGTATTACTCCGGAATGCACTGGACCGGACCTCTCTGTGCCAAATTTTATCCGGATCCTTTCAACCTCCAAATTTTATCCAAATTCGTTCAGCCGTTACAGTGTGAAAAATAACAAACTAAACCACAAAGTTTCACATTTATAATATTAGTATGATATATGTTTTATATAAGTAAGATAAATTATACCAACTTGAAATTTTTGTGGGCGGTCACCCATCTTGTTTTGGTATGTTCTTGTTATTGTTATACCTTTCAGATTAAACTATTTTATCAAGTTAGATTAGCATGACGTGGCTACGGAACCCCCAGTTCAAGTTTAACGTTTTATTTATATAACTTGTTACAAGTAAAGAGATAGTTCAAATGACAAATATTAACTACACTTATAAGTAAATCAAAATATCCCTAATCTCATTGAGCAAACCTACCGAACATCACCTAAAGCTCATTTAAATATATTAAACACTTTCGATATGAAATAACCGGGATATATAAGCTCATATGGATGTTATACTAAAACATATTACACAATAAATGTATTAGCCAAGGCTTTAGAGAAATTGTCTGTTGGAAACAAAGATCAGGAACTGGATTATGTTTTGTTAAAACCTACCAAGTACCTAGTCCTGGAAGGGGATGTTATTAAATCCAATGACGCTCCGACGAAGTTAGACCAAGTCGACACACGTATTTAACGGGTCAAACGGTCTATCTCCAACGACGAGCATGCGGTGACTCATTTAAGAGAAAGACTAGGACACGATGGTAAACGTTTTAAGGGGAGGAGTGTATTCAATTAAGAAGAAGGTGTAGAAATTAGGGCTATATACTACACTTTCAATAAATCATGACGTATTTTTTTTAATATAACATCCATATAAGAACTATGAATGTTCGTTGCAGTATCGTACCATTGTTTTTCATTTGTTACAGGTTGATTTAATTTCTTTAGATAAATAAAATCATATACATAAATTTCAGCTATAGTTCTCTGTCACCATTGTGATCTATTATAGACATCTAGGCTGTCTTCAAAAAGTGCGTAAAGTGGCGTAAATTCGGTTTGACACTTAACGGGTTAAGTGCTAATGCTTTAGTTGTGGCCATTAAAAGAATCCTTCATAAAAAACGGTTCACATGGATAAACATTATAAAGGTTATGTTTTAAAATGAACTAATTGGTTTCGTCGAACCGTCTAGGTATCATAAGTAATCAATTTACTTCGTTTTGTCTTTTGTATCTCGATAGTAAATGTGCATTATGTAAGTACAACGTTGATGTGTGATAATTATTATAGTACATAAATAAAGTAGTTACGTTAGGATACAATAAAATACATACATTATGAGCACAGACCGTCAGCAGAAATAACAATACAAATCAATATTTAATTCTAGTCACAAAATTTTCCGATTATTTCATGAAAGTCGAATAGGATAGGTCAGTGAGATAGTTCCGCGGAAGGGACAAGACTCTTGGTTTACAAGTCCCAGCTGAGGCATTGACTTCTTCGTAGTTAAATCGGTATCTAACATTGCAACATTTACACATTTAACAATTTTATTGAAAAGCAAGTTTAACGAATTGATGTTTACTTAAAAACTTAGAGATTATTATTTGCTTTCTTGCCTAACATTGATGTATTTACTTGAAACATTAAACGGCTGAGAACTGAATGAATTGCCATAATATAGTACCAAAGTTAATTTTGGTAATCCTTCTTAGAAAACGTGGTTGGAAATAATATTTTCAAGTTGTTTGCATTAGTTATCGTATACCTGCTGACGAATAGTGCTCCCAACGCATATAAACGTGAAACTATAACGATATAATATCATACAAAGCTAAACCTAACTAATCCTAAGTAAATGAAAGAAGTTCTGAAACTTTCGTCACTCACGTAAAAAATTGCATCCTATAAAAATACTTTTCTTTCAATCCCCGCTCTTCAGCCACCAGAGGCGTTATTACGACATAGCTATGCAGTTCCGATTAAGGTAAGAGACAAGGTTGGAGCCATATAACTGCTAATATTTAGCTCTGTCCTTTACGCTCGCCGTAAAATGAACTGCATAGCCATGTCATGTCATAATAACCCCCCTGTACAGGCTTCGCTCCGTTTTTAACATATTTCCGTCATTAAACAAATGATAGAAAAAGAACAGCAGAGTGGAAACGATTCGAGATTCAAAAGCACATCATCAACGTGGAAAACAAATAAATACCGTTATTCCTTACCCTACGGCTACATCGTAGCTGATCTTGAACATAAGGCGCGTAACGGTAATGTTTCAGCTTTGCTGAAACTACGGTTAATCCGGCATTGAGACACCATTTTACCCACAAAAGCCCAAACCTGATAACGCTGGTGATACGTGACAATAATTTATACATTGCAGTAGTAACTCGTAGTAACTAGGTAATGTATACCACATTTTCACCTGTCACCTGCAGTTGTCACTTATGTGAAATAGGGGTAAGCTGGCTCGCTCTGAACAGAAAAATTTAAAGCAAATTGAAGCCTATAAGGAAATTGTATGGTTTTCAATTCTTAGCGTGCTAAAAAGTTAAATATAGATAAAAAATGTATTGGGTAAATACCCGCCGCCGCCCATCGTTGGCCGTTAATAAGAGATGGCGTTGTTCCTTTTTACATAATGTGTAATAACTTTAATCAAGAACAAACGAAATGAACAAAATAAATATTTCGATTAGACTTTGTAAATTGTAAATCTTAGTCATTCATTAAAGACTGTGCATTGGGTTTGTTAAGGCCAAAACTCGCAACAAGTGGTTCATTAGAGCGAGCCAGCGTAGTATGTCTGCAAAGCTCTAAAGTACTTGGTCATGTTTTAATTTAACTGTTCGATTCGCGAAGCATCGTTGGGCTGTGTTGAGCGGTGAAGGTAATCTATGCCATCGGAGAATAATAAAATTGTGACGTTTGCGTCTAAGACGAAGCGATGTGAGGCCGCGAGGGCCGCGAGGTGAGCGCGGGGGGCGTGGGCGCGGCGCCGCGGCGGCAGCGCCCGAGCAACAGTTTGGTCTTCTCGGGTCGCCACTAAGCTACGCGCGACGCACCGCACGCTACTCGCGCTAGCGTCGCCTATCGCCTATCACACACAACGCTCTTTACTTTATTGCTCTCTTTGTACCACAGCTCGACGGTTTCATTAAGTCTCTACGTATCACCGTACCTACTATCTAATGGCACACCACCCGTGCGACGCTAACTTACCTATACTTTAACGTGTAAATATTACACTACGCTGTAACATTACAGGCTCTTGCCATAAATTGACGCGATTCTTCACACGGGACTAATAATTTAGAAATATATTCTTTTTAAATTTAGAATTATGGAAAGAGCCCTATCGTTATTAAGTACGTTATTATTGCTTATTCATTTTTATCGACGCGATCGAAACTGCGCTCAGTTACGCTTATTGTTTGAGTATAAAGGTGTAAAGAAGTTTATAGAGAAACGTTCGTTGCAACGGTTGGTGCCGGCTGCTTAGTAGGGCATATTTGGGCGGCTGCAAGCGGTCTCTTGATGCTTGTTGAGGTAACTCTTAAGCGCGAACCAGCGCAGGCACACTGCGCACTGGTATTGCTTGTCGGTAGTGTGAGTCGCAAGATGAGCGCGTAGGTTGGATCTATCCGCGAACAACTTGCCGCAGTGTGCGCAACGGTACGGTTTCTCGCCAGTATGCGAGCGGAGATGACCACGTAGGAGCCACGGCCGCGAGAACGTCTTCCCGCACACTCCACAAACGTGCCCCTTGCGATGAGTCAGCACGTGCATAGCGAGCGCCGGCATCGACACGTACGCCTTCCCGCACTCAACGCACCGCTTCGCTGAATTTGAGTCCAGACTGCGGTGCGTTTGCTTGTGCCGTGACAGATTGGAAGACGTCGCGTACCGTTTACCGCATTCGTCGCACTCATACCTGTCTCGCCCCAGAAAGCTCGCAGTGAGCTCGGGCGTAAGCTCTTCGTCGTCCGAATCAGAATCCAGATCTATCGTTAGCAGAGGCGGCGTCGCAGGCAGAGGTGGAAGCGGCGGCGGCGACGACGACGGTGGCGGCGACGACGGCGGTGGCGGCGGAGTTGGTGGCGGAAGAGGCGACGGAGGCGGTGGAGTCAGCGGCGGTGGCGGTGGTGGTGGCAACAACGGTGGCGGTGGAGGGGGCGGCAGTAACGACGATGACAGTAGCGACGGCGGCAGTATCTGCGGCGGCAGCATAGGCTGCGACAGCAACTGCGGTAGCTGCGGTGACAGGTACTGCGGTGGCTGCGGCGACAGCAACTGCGGTGGCTGCGGCGACAGGTACTGCGGTGACATCAACTGTGGTGGCTGCGGCGACAGGTACTGTGGTGACTGCGGCGACAGGTACTGCGGTGACTGCGGCGACAGGTACTGCGGTTGTTGCGGCGACAGCAACTGCGGTGACAGGTACTGCGGTGGCTGCGGCGACAGCAACTGCGGTGGCTGCGGCAACAGCAACTGTGATGGCTGCGGCGGCAGGTATTGCGGTAGCTGCGGTGACAGCAACTGCGGCGTCAGGTACTGTGGATGCGGCGGTAGCATCTGTTGTGGGAGCGTTGGCAGAAACTGATGCGGCTGTGGCGGCATCAGTATCGGCGGTTCCATCGGGGCTTGATAAGTTACATAGTTGAGTTGCGGTTCGAGGTTTGCGAATTCGAACGGTGAGACGGTTTGCACGCTAGTGTATACAGGTACCGGCGGTTCTTCGGCGATGATGTAAATGTTGGTAGGTTGTAATGCGTAAGCGTAGAGGGGCACGAGGGGTGGGGGTGCGGGTTCGAGAACGGTAAGGAGCGTGGGGGGAGAGGATGGCGGGGGAGGGGAGGTTGGAGGAGGGGATTGTGGGGGAGGTGAGGGAGGGGGGGGCGAGGGAGGGGGGGTTGAGGGTAGTGGGAGAGAGGGAAGCGGGAGAGGGGGCAGCGGGGGCAGCGGGGGCAGTGGGGGCAGCGCGGGCAGCGGGGGCAGGGGCGGCAGGCCTTGAGCCAGACAGAGCAGGTCGTGCGCCGCCTCGGTGTCTGCCGCCGTGCGCTCCTGCAACAGCCCGCTGCCCAGCTCCGCATACTCTGCGGCCCGTGGCTCTGTGGACAATGAACTACTGTTACTAAATGTAAACGAAGCATTTACATACAATATATGTAACGGTAACGGCTCTAGAGATTTCAATGTCAATAACGCAATAGAGGTTTTTTAAATCCAGAATTCGAGTAGTTATGTTGTCATCTCAATGTTAGACTAAAGTCCAAGGGATGAAAGTCATCAGTGAGCCATAAGTGAGCATATAATTCGAAGGTGCAATAGGTAATTGTTACTTTCACCCGAGTTTAAAACTACTTCATTTCCATTAAGAGGAAAGTAACAAAAACATCAAAATCCAATGAAAAATAAAAATACATTTATTTGCTACAATACTGTTACAAGATGTTACAAGAAATGAAAAAGTTCGGACGTATTCAACCAAATACGGGACGTGTGCAAATTATTACATGACATGGTTTTTTCTATAAAATATAGCTAAGTTTTCACTTAGACTGTTAAATATTCATCAATATAAAAAAAAAAACTTGAAGTTAATTTAATTCTAAATATTTGCTTACTTTCTAATTTTATCATCTGACATTCATGCCATTACTATAGACACTTTGAGCGTATAATACACTAGTATATTAATATTAATTTATTATTGTCAGCAAATGATCTTCAAAAGATGAAAAAATGAATGGAATTCACATACGTCAATCCCGGACATTTTTGATAGCGATAAAGTTCGCAGAATGCATCTTGTCCAGGACCATAATGAGGTTGGACAACGGTACCCCTGGACAATTATAAATTAGTTTTTTATGTAGCTGGTATATAATGAAGGTTCTTTAGGTACGAGTACCGTGGTTAGAGTGCGAGCTTATGAGCGCACTAATTACAGGCACGAGTACCTTAAAAGCTAATTATGTAACTTTTTCTACAAGCTCAAAATTAGAATGACAATAATAAACAATCGCTATCTTTTCTTGTATACTTTTCTCGATTTTTCTGCTAACAAATTACTTGTCAGCAAAATTATTACAATTATTTCGATTGGCGTTAATAGTTTGTGAATTTCATTATTAAATTTCATTAAATTTTTAAGTTTCTAAAAGAACTCTAACAATTTATCATAAAAGTTGGAATGCCAAACGAAACGCCATTTTGTTAATGTCTATATTGAACGTACCCAATGGTAACCAAATACGAAAGAAGGATACTATTTTTAGTAATAAAAATGACATTTTAAACACATAAATAATTACCTAGCCTCAAAATTAATTTTGTTTTTAATATACGTAATTTTTATTCGTATAAACATACTTTTATTTTTAATTAATACTTTTATTTTTATGTTTACTAAACGCCAAGGGTGATATCCGGAATTACCGTAACCATGGTAATAATAATGCTATAATAATTACAACTGTTATTAGCGTTGCCATCAACGCCGATTATAGAAGTTCGAACGCTTCGGCTACGCTGTAGTTGGTATTCTAATGCCATTAATGATATCAATATTAGCGATTTATAGTACGCGAGTAGAAAAAATATATTTAGATGACGAGAGGAAATTATTCCTTTAGATAACTAAAGAGGGAACAAACCAGCGAACTTGAAGCAAATATGTAAGTTTGGTTTTGATCCACGTCTCGAAAAGGTGCAGGAGATCGAGTTGTAAAATGAAAATAAGTTTATTGATGAACAGTTAAACGTCAGTTTATCGAAAATAGATAATTTTAAACAAAAACATCTAGCAAAATTAGAGATATGTAAACGGTCGACGTCGCAACATTAAAATAGCTCGCAACCGTAAAAAACCTAACCCTTCATTAAAAAAGTTAGTCGTGAGTGTAAAGCGCAACATAAACCCATAAAAGGTTAAAAATAACACCCTTTCTACGCGCGGTCAAATATGTGATAAATAACTCAAATAACGTCCGTACCGTGTGTGACTTTTTGTAAAATGAACTATGGAAACCAATCCCTTTTGGTATTTTGAAACGACACATTTTTTATGCAGATGAAAAAAAAAATGTTCAGAGCGTACAAAGTAAAACAAATATTTGGGAATACTTGCCCTTTTAAAAAGTACACACGCGCAATTTATAGTCAAAGCAAATTTAACCCCTATCTTAAAAAATAAGTCAAATAAGGTCACTTATACATACGCGGTTTCATAAGACATGCACCGTTTTTGTAAGGAGGGCAGAATATATACAGCCTTGGCTAAAGGTGTTGAGCACCCGTGCGTTTTTCATAAAAAAGTCAAACTTTAGAATCTATCTTATATTATATGTCGAAAGTTGTATATCTATCGGAAAGATTAGTCAAAAGAGGGTGGGCTAATTGGCCTAATGACCAATAAGGACAAGCGATATGTCCCCGAATAGGTAATTCTAAGTTGTAAAACTATTACTATGACAGGTGGTTCGAAATCTTTGTGTGAAAAATGTTATCGCCATGCAAAGACCACGGTTTTTCCAAGTAATTATTCTAACGTCGTCTATGTAGGCGTCCCGATGTTCCAGATTTTTAAATATTTCACACAGCGATTTAAGATTTCCCGCCATACAAAAAGTTGTAGAATATGAAAAAATCTTTCAAAGGACATATGGCTTGTCATTATTGGTTTTTAGGCCAGTGTCCATACAAAACTGACCATCATCCTTTATTGACGTTAAGGGAATGACAGTAATGGCGGCCGAGTGAAAAGCGATTCCGTAACAGGTCAAATACGATATTGCTTTTACTGCCTAGAATAGAGGCCCAGAACACATTTAATCACATTACTTAATGACTTAAATCTTTTGTTAGTAATTATTGACAACAATAGAGTATTTTAGGGAAGTATTTTTCAGTTTTATCTTCATTATTCAAGGAAACTTGTGCGATGTGACCGTTTTAATTCTAATGTGAAAGAAAAAGAAGTAAGGTAAACCACGCAGTTCTCAGCCAGAAATCTGTATTCGGTCGCTGCCTATGTATGAGTGGGAAGAATAAAAAAAATATATTTCCCACTCTTCGCACTCACGTAAGGTCGACTAAACTGGTTTATGTCTGATTATCGGTGGTGTTCTATAAACAGGTTAATAGATGCAGGCGATCCAGACGGATCCAACACAAAGTTCTACCAGTAGTATATTGTCAAGTGTGACGTCTAAACGAACATTTAAAAAGCGGCCATGTGCGAGTTGGACTCGCCCATGAAGGGTTCCGTAGCAGCAAGTAACATAATATATTCCGGCCGGTTTATTAGAGTTGATTGAATGAAAGGTAAATTGCGGTTTACGATTTATGACGTATTAAAAAAAACTACCTGCTAGATCTCGTTCTTACCAATTTCCGGTGGAAGTTTGCATGGTAATGTACATCATATATAATTTTTGTATTATCATTCTCTTATTTTAGAGGTTAGGTGGGGACACACATTTTACCACTTTGGAAGTTGGAAGTGTCTCTCGCGCAAACTATTCAGTTTAGAAGAAGATGATAGTAAAAACCTCATTCATTTCTGAAGACCTATCCATAGATACCCCACACGTATGGGATTGATGAAAAAACATTTTGAGTTTTAGTTCTAAGTATGGGGAACCCCCAAAATTTACTGGTTTTTTTTCTATTTTTGTGTGAAAATCTTAATGCGGTTAACAGAATACATCTACTTACCAAGTTTCAACAGTATAGTTCTTATAGTTCGCGTCAGTTTAGCATGTGCAACTTTAAGCAAGCATAAACGCAACACATCACAAGTAACCGCCTAACGGTCACGACAGTTTTCGAATATCGTTAGCGTTCCGCGTCTAAGGTCCCCATTATCGTTATTCAAAATGTGTAGATTTACGTAAGATGTCCGATTGTCGCGCCGAGCACCTACGTCATAACAACGTTCGACTACTGTGTCGAAAATCGTTTACGATAGCGTTAAGCCTTAATGGTCTATGATGGTGTCAAAACCCACGATCCCAGTCTTCGCAAGACGCGTAATTATAGATATCGGCACTAGTGTGCGTAGCGTTCGCAGCGTCACGCCACGTCATATATTGATGACAGGATTTTGAAATTAGTGTTATTTTTCATACCGACAGCAATATCAACGTTACAGCTAGATCTAGGTCGACCCAAACGTTTTTAGTAATCAAATTTTGTTCAATTTATTATTATTATTTAATATCCTGAAGCAATAGGCTCCCATTGAAATGGTTTCATCGTTCGCTTTTGTACACAAATTTTTTAATATTTTTTTTGTATATAGATCACGAAAAATGGTGTAGATTACTTATCAAATAAAAAGACGAATTAGTAATTTGTTTTGATCTATTGAACAACCTTTGAGTAAGTGAAAGAAATCTACACTGAGAAATAAATTTGGTTGCTTCTAACAAGATTGTGAATGTTGTGCATAAGCGTCTTAATTCCATACGAGCTCAACAATACGTTTTATAAATCAACCAAGATGTTAGTTGAATCACTAAAAAACTTGTTTTTGTTACTGCTACCTTTGGTGTAGGTAACTAATATCATAACTATTGTACTATTTTTTATACTCCTGGAAAATCTCTCTTTGTTGGCTCTTATTTTATTGTGTTGACGTCCTGCCTTGTACCCATGCGTGAAAAAATGTGGATAAAACATCCGTCACTTTCTGACACGTATGTAAGTAAGAGAGTGACTGATGCTTTATTCATGTTTGTCACGCGATA
The DNA here is from genome assembly GCA_963966035.1 of Acleris laterana. NCBI lineage: Eukaryota > Metazoa > Arthropoda > Insecta > Lepidoptera > Tortricidae > Acleris > Acleris laterana. The sequence goes on from OZ014438.1 coordinate 10,166,261, forward strand.
AACGCAACCTTAGTAGGCCCGCAGATGCCCCTTAGAGCCTACAATCCCGGGTCAACAGCCTAAGCCACACGGGCGCCCTATTAACGGCGCGACGTCAGCCTTCAATTAGATTTTCTAGTCATAACTCTATTGGTAGCTGAAGGTAATTTCATTTAGAAGAAAATTGAATTCCAACACAATTAGAAGCGGCTCTTTCCAGAGTCCCTACAAAATAAAATGTACATCGTTTGATGTTTTATGCTTTCCTAGTAATTCAGTTTATAGACTTGATTAGCTTGTCGTCTGCTTATTTTACTGCAATTTAAAAAGCATAAAAAGTCAAATGTAAAAAAGAGCAAAAACTCATCTCACTGATAAATAAATTGACGACTCAATGTAAAACAGAAAAGTAAGAATTTGCAATAGCCGGGGCAACACGTTGGTATCATACATAATTTGGCTGAAACTAAACATGTTGTTAGTTAGTATAATTTATAATTATAATGAACAGCTGTAGTGAAATGATTGGTAAAGTCATTTGAATCAAATATATTTAAGGATACAAAAGTAGAGACGAAGAATGAGATGAAGGATAAAAGGCAAAAATATCATTTTTCCCAAATAATTATTTAAAGTGCTTTCAATCAACGACGATGTCCCCCCCCCCCCCGCCTCCCTCTGCATACCTAATACAAACACAAATATATTTATTTTCAATACATTTCATATCAGTATACGGTTTTATTATTTACTAACCCATGCAATGTTCAATTAAGCCAGTCATTCGGTTTGAAGTCCCTACCTCACTGAGATTTTTAAAGTAAGAGCTTTCATAACATAACTCTGAAAGCAATATAAAACTAAGCAGGAAATACCAGTCAAGTGTACTCATGCCTGTGCCACAGTTGTTTTTAATTGTTGTCTTGTACTATTTCTTATTTTTGATCACTTTGACTTTATGGCTGCTCCTACCTCGTATACAGACTGCTACAGCGGAACGTTCTAACGTAAAATGTTGATTTTTGAAGTTATTTTTAATATCCATAGTTTTATTTAAGGAAAATAACGAATTACTTTGTTGCTTGTGACTTTTTTACCCGTGTGGCAAAATGTATTGAAGAATTTTAAAGGACGCGGTTTAAGAACTTCCATAGTCCTGACGCTGCAGCCAAAGTTGGGTTAGCAAAGTTTGCTTCTTAATTAGTTTAACATCTAAATAGCCTTATAAAGTATCGTAACTACTATATATTTATGTTGAATATGGCAATTGGCGTATAGGACAATTTTTACAGTACAATTTAGCTGTCCTTTACGCCAATTGTCATTTTAGCTCTCGATATGCACAATTGTACGGTATCAGGAGAACGAGGATAGTCGAAGAGATGAAAATTATGCATACACGCTCTTATTCTCTTGACAATAGAAGTGTGTATGTGGGTGTGTAAACTTTGTGTTCTTTGACGGTAAATCTATTTTACCCGCTGACTGTACACTATTGTATGTTTACAACAACAAAGTTGAAAGGAATCTTAGCTAGTTATCCGAAGTTACTTAAGAAGGTGTTTGTTGAATGTTAGGAAACCTAGGTAATACGATTATTTCAACGCCAGACCCATTTACATTTTACACCAAAAAAAAAAATTGGTCGTATTTGTTAGAAACGATCAATTTAGATTAGCAATGTACAAGTTGCAGAATATTCTCAGAAGTTAAGAAATCTTCTCAAGAAATTACCGAGAATATTATCGGAAAAATTTGAGAATATTGAGAATGTTCTCTTTGCATACAAAGTTTAAGAATATTCTTGGAAATTTCCGAGAATTTCTCATAAGAAACTTTCACATTTTGAGAAGTTACTTTTCGGTACAATGCTACCTTCATGATCGACTGTGATTGATGTACATTTATAAGCGTCTTGATTCCTACGAGCCTGACAAAACGTTAGATCTATACATCAACTGTACTAAGGCCCTGTTGTTTGATCAGTAGTTAAACTAACTAATTGTTAAAATTTGAAAAAGGAATCAAAAATTTGAAGGAATCTCAAGGAAATGTGTCAAATTTTCAATTCCTTTTTCGAATTTTAACAATTAGTTAGTTTAACTACTGATCAAACAACAGGGCCTAAGATGTTAGTAATGAGGTAATCTTTATTGAATGACTAAAATATACACTATTCAACGTTTACACGTATAATTCGAATAATTAAGAACTAATGTAACCCACCTACTTAAAAGTAAAATTATTAAATATGTTTGTGTAGACAATTAGAAAAAGAATGCCCTTCTAATAAAACTGTTCGCGACATTGTACCCATGTTGCTAGCTGCGTTAGTTCTCTGGGTATTTAAACCTATCCATTGGGAGAGGTAAGCGCCCACTCAGAGATCCCCAGAGGCTTCGAAGCCCGCCAGACCCTCAGGGTCTTTATAAAGCGTAGTAGAATCACTAAAGAACTTGCTGTTGTTACTATCCGCTTTGGTTGATATAACTAAAATCATTTATTGTATTAATTTTTTGTCAACTAAGAGAAAAATATTTTTGGTTGGCTCACATTTTTATGAGTGCATCCTAATGTGAATGTTTACTAAGGTACTTACGGTGTTAATACACGTTGTGTGTTACTGTTTGGCAGAGATTCACGATTCTCAGGCCTTATTTTTATTGGTTTTATATCACCTTAACAGTAAAGGAGTTACGAACAATACGATGACAATGTGAACAAACAATGTATTTATAATAAGGCCCATCAATTATTTTATCGTAAATTTACTGTTATAGAATCGAGTTTGACGTTGCTCAACGTAATTTTTAACACATATAAAGTTATAGGTAAGGTAATAGTCTAGTTAATTGAAACTACATATCATGAGTAAGTTTTCGCTTTTAGCTGCAGAGAATCATGATATTTAAAAGGGAAAGAATTAAAAATATTTAAAAAAATAACTTCTACTTGCTTATATTGTGTTAACTGAAGCGCTAGTTTACTCACTCTATGTATACTGACGGCATATAATAAGACCCTAATCTTGCCCTTAACAGGATGCATTCGGTGTAAGTCCTCGTTATCGAGAATAGGTATATATAGGATTAACGTTAGCTGCCAGAGGATCACGTCGAGCGCTTAAATGTATCATACTAAATGTCAGTTTTCGAGAATCGTAATCATTTCGAATAATGGTAACAAAATAATGAGCACATGTTTTTAATTTAGTCGTTATAATAATTTAGTACCTATAGAAGTATATTTATTAAACTGTAACTAAAATAGTTGCCATGATTCTAGATGTCAAAGTATCAAATAGTCTGCATGTCAACTACTTGACGTTCTGATACCTATCTTGTACATATTCTAGTTTCCAGCTAACTTCGTCAACATTCGATAACTTTTGATTCCCTATTAGTTAAGAACTTAGTATTCCTGAGTTTGTACGTCATATTGTTGTTTTAAATTAAATTTAGTTAGAAGTTGGACAAAATTAGCAGGTTTTTTATTAAACATTGCAATGTGAAAGGGCATCCTAAGCGTATGGCTTAATACCAGGATTGCCTTTTAAGAGGTGTCGTTTGAAATAACCATAGACAATTTGGCAGAGTACTATCATAAATTTAATTGTTTTTCGGAAAATTCGCTACGAAATTTGATACACTTTACCATTCTCTCGAACTTTTGAAAACACTTATTTCACTGACTGATGACTTTTGTCGATTTTGGCTTATCTTGGAAGACCCAAACAGTAGACTGTTGGCCTAACAGTTGGAATCTGGATCATACGCATAAATTCAAGATTCATCACCACTGATCATATCGTAGACGTGTTTTGACACTCCTCGGCCAAAATGTTGCAGGAATTTTTTGACATCATCTAATTAAAACGAGCCGTTTTTTGCTCATCGCTAAGCAAATGTGGTATCCACCGCGAGATTAACTTTCTTACACCGAGCTCTAAATGCAAGATTTTTCTAATTATTGTCTCTGAAATACCCACAATATTTATTACTTCACGGTATGTTACGTGACGAATTTCGATGATCAGCTATCGCAGCGTCGATGTTCTCTTGGGTCACGGCGGATTTTGGACGACCTTTACGTTGTTTATAGCTGAGATTGCATTATCCACGTTGAATTAAATACCAGTGTTCTATAGACCTTTGGTACTGAATACAGAAGCACTAAAGCTCCTCAAAGCACTGAATTCGCGTCAACCCTCTTTGAAAGTTATTGAATATTATGATAGCACTCGAATATTCCGTAGAGATTTCCATTTTCGCAAGAGACTGGTTGACTTTGTCACGATGCTACAGACAAACGGTTCGAACAGTCAAAAAGCATTCTTTTACTTTTGACGTCTAAATTCGAGAAGTTTAAAAACTTAAAAGGCAGCCCTCGTATTGTTTGATAGCAATGGACAGTATTTTTTTCATTCGTTTTTAACTAGGATGCTGTGAAGATTGTAAATTGAAAACTAGGGTGTTTACTGAAAACAGCATTTTATCTGATTCCCTTACAGCGTTCTTTGGCAAAGCCGACTCAAGTGTTATTTAGACGGTATTAATTATTATACAGGTCGGGAAAATGAAAGCCGGCAACCTTCCACAGCAAATTCTAATGAAAACGGAGTTCCTTTTATTTATGAATACGATAAATACTTTTCTCATAGATTTAAGAGAATCCTCTTTTTTAATCCGGAATGAAACTGGTCAGATATGGCGAAAAATGCTTAATTTAATGATCAATATTAAAAGGGTTATTGACAGAGATCATATTATTATCCCTAAATACGACTTTAAACTAAAGTAAGACCGTAAAAACATGAAGTCATTACTTAAGACTGCACCGAGCAAATGCCGAGCGTCCAGTGGCGCTCTCATTATTATTATTGTGTTTTCTAATTAACTAAAGAATTTCCTTGAAATCAGAAGATACGATTTTGTAGTGCAAGTAAAAACACAATTTATAGAAAATGTAACAAACTTTAATAACACTGTGGCCACTTTTTTCCGTTAAGTTGATAACTCGAGGGTGAATGGTTATTAAACTATGTGATATACCCTATAAGTTGTTTTTATTTGTAGTACAAAAACTTACCGTCCAATTTCAAGAAAATACTTTTGTTTATTAGAAAACACAATAAAAGTAATGAGGGCGCCACTGTACATCCGACGTACGCTCTGCGCAGTCTTACGAAATACGTTACAGTATTTATTATTTTTACAAAAATCCATGCGATATCAAAAATAAAATTATCTCTTCTTTATGTAGAATTTGCTATTTTCAATATTGAAGGTGGAAGTTTTTTCCGCTCTGTATGTTATGTATGAAAACTATATTTATAGCTTTTATTCCGTTTGTGCGAAATATTTTTGCCCTAATGTAACATATTCCAAAGTTTTATTTGTCAGAAAGTTATTTGCCCTCGCTGTTAATTCATTTACTATACATATAGCCCCAGGTCTAACCTAACCCAGCAGCAACCTAACGCTACAAGCGGTTTCAGTATCCTGGATATAAAACCAAAATAAAACAAATAGTATTTTTTTAATCCTTAAAAACAAACGTCGATAAATATTTTAAAACGCCGGGAGCGCTTCCTAACGTCTAGTCAACCAAATTAAAGTGATGTAATACAATCCTAAGAGAGATAAAGGTCATTATTGCGTCACTTTAACATACATAGCTCCCTAATGACACAGTGAGCCTAAATGAGATGCATTCTGTTAACGCTAACGAACTGGCAAAGGCGACCGACGCACCGAACGTCGGCTTACCTTTATCCAATTTATTCTTTCTCGTTTCAGTCGTTGTTATCGCACACAGAAATCCATTTAATTGTCTGGACTGGGGGTCATTGGGACACGGCTTTGCAGGTTCATTTTACGGTGAGCGTAAAGGACAGAACTATAGCAGTTCTATAGCTCTGTCCTTTTCTCTCAGCGTAAACTGAACTGCATAGCTATGTCATAACCACTCACTTGCTTGCGACTTAAATAAAGGGTGGCTTAAATCGCTTGGACATTCCGTAAACAAGTCGTCGCGGTGTTTGCTTTATTTGAAAATCGACATCTTTGCTTCTACTAAAGTATTTGCTAAGATATGTTTTACGTTGTAAAGCTAAAGAAACGGAGAATTAAATAACACGTATATTATTGAATTTACAACCGTAATAGCTCCTATATAAAATAAAAAAGCAAGAAAATTGTTTACATACCTACTAAATTTAGATGTTTTTGTTATACCAATCACCAACATTTTTGATGTTAATAACGGCAACAGGTAGGCGCTTGAATTATTCACAAAATATAAAGTTGTATGTTCACTTTAAAAATAAGTAATTAATTTAATGTAAAATAAATATTTGGTGCTCGAGCCCGACTTGAACTTTGCCGGGTTTATAGTTTTTTGTTAATGGCGGTCCCCCGCGGTACTCCGCAGTGATTTCGCCAATATATCATTGCTTAAATACTAAAGGGCCACAAATCAAAATGTGTTTGTGTTGCATTTAAATTCGGAACGCTATATACTTTAAGTTTCAAATCAAACTATGTCTGTTTTTGTTTTGTGGCGCTTTTGTATTTAAGCAGCGATATGTAAGTGAGTCGAGTTAATCAGGAAACCAAATAAATCAAAAGTAAAGGCGGGACTTCAACTAGTCGGATTAAACAATAAACAAAGGGATCAAGTGAGCACATCATCAGCTAAAACGCCCAATCAGATAGTGGGTTCTAGCAATTGTTGTTTTTTGTTCTACCCGTGTTTGGTTGTTTTTGCAGAGTGCAGCATATAGCTCTTTCTACACAATATTATACTAGAATCCCGTATTGTAATCAGCGTAAGTCGACTAGGGTAACAGATGATTACGATCGGCATAATAACTCTTTTATACAAGAATGCAATATTGTATTCAGCATAAGTCAGCCAGAGTAGGTCGCGTTCGTTGAATTATGATCGAAAGCAGGATAGCACAGATTAATTCTACAGAAAACGAACAACAGCTTTGTTTTGTTTTTAAACCTACGAAAACTGCGAATAATTTGTAAAAAATGTAAGTAAATAATAAATTGCATTAAGTAAACTTTATTCTATAATAATAGAAAGTAATATATTTTCTTGGCCTCTTTCTGAACAACTATGGTCAGGATCTCTTTGATTCTTTTGCTTTCTTAAGTAAATGAATCTAAAGAGAATTTTAATCCAACCTCGTAATAAGCTGGCTTTGAAAACCATTGGTAAAGCTGCAATCAAAACTTTCGAAACTCCTTTTCATAACTTTAGTTGGCCTATTTTCAAGGGTGTTAAAGTTTTAACAGACTTAAAAAAGTTCAAAAAGTTTCAGAACGATGTTTAATTTTGTTATTAGTTTCCTCCAACTTCCTTACAAAGCTTTAAGCGCAATGTAATAATATCATAGTAATATGTTAAAAACAAATTACAGTCAAGGAAATATATTCGCGTACAATTAAACCGGAGTAGAATAGAACTTTTTCTGTCGCTGGCACACTCTGGTACAAAGAATATATATACTGATAGATACTGTAGAACCCTGTCGTAATGCTATAGACCACGTCACTTGAATCATACTGCCGCCCTAAACAAAAACGCAGTAACTAAGATAAACCTCCTGTAGTAATATCAACCTTATTTTTAACTGTATAGAATTGAATTTGCTTTGGTGGTCGAATTTAGTATACTGCTTATTGGTTCAGGAGGGCAGCGTAGTACAAGTACCTACCACTTTGTTATGGCACACGAGCTGATAAGCCACCTGTGGCCTTAGACTAGATGCATAACGGTAACGTAAAAGACCGTCGAAAACTGGTAAAATGTGTGGAATTAATATAGGAGATATATGATCATGCAACGGTGCCCAGCAGCTTACGTAAATTTTCGATAACGACATCATCGCCTTCCCAAATTCTTTTGTCTAGGGCCACTGGGCTTCTATTCTATGTTGCATAAGCCTATCCTGCTTCCATACTATTTTGTAGACGTAGTAAAATCGGTTACTGTTAAGAGAGAAAGGCCACACATAATTCGCGATCTTAAGATTACAAATTCTGAGGACTACAGCCGCTTCACGACGACAGACACAACACGGGCGCGGCATACCGCGGCGATGTCAAGCGCATGTTAATAATAGGAAACTTCATCATTGCATGCCGCCGGCGCGCCGACAAATGAAGTTCGCTGTCGTACCGAGCAAGAAGGAAAGGGAAATGTGGTTTTCCATCGGCGAGGTGAGACGGTGCGAGAATATTTTGTACTAACAAAACATTTCCAATGAAGATGCGAGAGAAGAAGGGAAGAGGAATCAATTTTTTTTACAATGATTTAGACTCTTGTCTAAGTAGGCGTTGCCATTTTGGTTAGGTAGCTGAGCAATCGCGGAAACGCGGTAGCGAATCGCCAAATGAAAGTGGTAGCGGTGTCATTAGTGGTTCGCGAACCCCAAACCAGCTGGTCTATAGTCAAACACACTTGCAATCAGAATCGACGTCAAAGTGGAACAAATTGTTTTCATTTTGTTTGCAGAAAAGTCTTCGATTTTCAAAATAAAAACAATCGCGATTGCGTGTTCGTTAGGTAATAGCCTCTCAGTTTGCGTTCATCGAATGTTTACTGTCCACTCAGGGAGGCACAGGAGGTTTTTTTGCACAGTCCTCATCTACTTGTCAAGATAATTCTAACAAGCCCTAACACGACGGGCTTATCATGTGTAATTTAGCAGTTCCTATGGCCACCCTGAGTCTTCATCATCAGACCAGCTTGATGGTACTATTATTATTGTATTGTCATCAGAACTAAAGGCGTATGCAAAATTTCAGCTTTACCGGAAACCGGGAAGTGGGTCAAATTTAACTTGCAAGATTTGACCCTCGCATACATACGAGTACATACATTGTAAGTTAAATAAAAGCTTTTAAAAAATACTTCCATCCGCGGTGAATACCTTAAAACAATTTCTAATAAATAAATGTTTTTATAATCTAAAAGAATTCTTTGGTGCTCCTTACAAATAATTATAATCCGACACGACCCCAATTAGTATAAGTAGTTTTAGAAAATAATAATAATTAGATATTAATATGTTGTATTGTGTTGTATAGCTGCTCTCTATCCTACGTTGCTGTGCCCTTGCAGGGCGTCACATGCAAACCTCTCATTATCTACCACCTATATATATATATGTTAATGTGATATGCAATAAAATATTTGAATTTGAATTTGAATTTGAATACAATGTTCTTAAACTGGTAGCTGCCGGGCAGCACAGGTATATAGCAATAGTTTGGATCACAACAATAAGAAACACTGCTTGGTGGCAGGTTGAAGGATAAACGGACGGACCCTGGGACTGTGTTTGGTGACCTTCACCTTGCCCTCATCGGACTTATGCATCACCTGGGGGGTTATATGACATGGCTATACAGCTCATTTTACGGTGAGTGTACAGGAGAGAGCTATAGCATCTATATAGCTCTGCCTTTTTCTCTCAGCTTAAACAGAACTGCATTGCTGTCATAACTTAACTAATAGGTAACCGATGACGCTAGATTATAATTTTTTCTCTTTATTCAAGTAATTGAATAAAGAGAAAAAATTATAATCTAGCGTCATCGGTTAGGGTAAAAGTGTAATAAAAATTTTTTGTAATATTACAGAAGAGCAATGTAAATTGCTCTTCTGTAATATTACAACACGCAACATTGTGACGGATTATAACCATTTTATTTTTAATCAGCGCTCCACAACCAATCTGAACTGGCAACAAAATTGAGTTTCTTTTTTGTTCCGGTGTTTGAAAAAACCCAGATTGACGAGATTATTCGCGGACACGTTTTGTTCTTTTAATTGGCAAACCTGCGCTCAGCAACATTCGCGTTTTAAATTATATAATCCGAATTAAGTTAGTACACGAATAAACTAGTTGAACAGAAAATGCAGTTAGTTACCTTAGTGTTATAGAGAGCCCCTGTCGGCATTATTGTACCGCGGCAGGCCGCGCCGCTGGCTTTTACTCGTAAATGGACCCTATGAGGGCTGTGTGCTTAGCGTTTAGGTTAAGGGGTATTCTGAGGTGCATACTCTGCGTAAGTACAGTAGGGACGTTTTGCTTATTTAACGTTAACGTTAAGTGGTTTTAACCCCTATCAGAAAGAGGGGTGTTAAAAGTTTACCGTGTGTATCTCATACCGTGACTTCCAAACGGATGGACTGATTTGGAAGTGTTCTGTAAAGAAAGTTAGTTCAATAGGGATGGTTGTTAACTATGACAATCGGTGAGCCGTTTATATGATATCACCACTCAAAGAAGGTTTTGTCATATCGTGAGTTTTTATTATCTGTTTTTTAAATGGCATTGAGAAGACACAGCGTACATGCCTGACGGTAATAAGGGTCTAAGACCAAAATACACTTGCATTGTTAAGAATACAAATCCCTTGCCAGGACTATAATGGTATCCATTTGCTAGTCATTTCACCGGTCGTCTCCGGACCACAATAAAGCGGACACAGCTGCTTTGTGGTTGATTGCTCCGTAAGATGCTGCGAAGCTGATAACATCTAACTATCAAGTTTACAAGGCGTTGTCCACAACTTGTGCCTTTATATGTATCCCTCTCGAAGCAATATACAGTCCACAGTTTCATCTTATTGCATTGTAATAAGGTACAAAAACAGTATACTTACATTACTTTGTACCTACTCATAGTTTCAGTGATCATAATAATATTATGCTGTGACGAGTATGTCTCATTGCCTAACTGTTCAATGAATGAGGAACCTTAGGATAATTCAAGCTCGCCGCAAGCAACGCTGTGGAAAAGTCAGTTTGCTCAGTGCGTTTATCGATAGCTTGATTTACTGACAATTATTATCAAATGTATAATTCCATCTTTCATTTGCATCGAAAGCTATTTTTGCTAAAGACGTGTGTTTACAGATTATTCTAAATATTACGTGGGATAGGGTTAACTCCAGTATTAATGAAAATTCTGCGAAGTGATACGTTCTTTGAACTACGAGTGCTTTTGTCGACATAACATGGGTTAAACCGTTTCTCCCTTTATATACTGAGTAGTGTGGGATTTCCTAGCGGCAAATAAGCCTCGGGCATGCTGTGCTAGCCGCCCTGAAAATTGCTTCCGATATATTTTCTAGCCGTATCAGACGTGGACGTAGTAGAAAGAAAGGAAATAGACGTCGTAGAAAGAAAGGAAATAGAAGTCGTAGACACGGGCTATGGTATCTAAATCGATATTGTGTTTGTATTTTGTATACTGATTGTTATTTTATTTTATATTAAACAAGAGGACGCCCTACGGACTTTGGACTTTTTTTACTGTTCTCAAAGATAACCCATGTAAAATATTTACTAAATACGTTCCTCTATTTGAAAATCGCACCTCTTGAACTGAAATAACCTCTATTTCCACCTCTGTTAATGGAACCCGCTATAAATGCGACAGATATTTATGGCAAATGGAATACCTCTTTAAGTGAGACAAATTTGCAGGTGCCTTCGTGTCCCAACTATCCGAGTTTGTATATCCAACCTTTGACGCCCCGAAGTGAAATTGTAACCCGCGGTTCATAGAATCCCTCAAACGATCACAGCATCCAATCAAATACACACAGATGTGAATCCCCATAAGGTATATTTTACCATTTCGGTGCATGCTCCCAATTCACAGAATATTGCATTTCAGTTGCAAACGACTGTCACTTAGTTTCGCTTTGAAGTTTTCGAGAATGTTTGCAATTTCTCACCAATAAACTAGTTTAAAGCGTTACGGAATGATCGGCGTGCGATTTCGCATGTAGTCGAGTTATTTTGCTAACTTTGTATTCAGTTGCCTTTTAGAAATTGGACGTTGTTCGAAAAATAAAGGCAATATTGCACATTCCCTTGCTGAGTCAATAAAGAATCGGGTAGGTACCACCGGTTGAACTCTTTCACAATGAGGATGTATTAGAATTTAGAATGCTACATCAAGTTTGAGTGATGTGGTATTTTATTACGATAGCGTTCTACGTTGGATTAGGCTCGATGAGTAGGTAATAGACGAGCAAACTCTATTTACCCGGCTAATAAAAGGTTTTAAATGCATAGATTTAGAAAAGGTAACCAAAGTACCATATCACTTTATACTCGTACTCGTAACTCGTAACAAACGTAAGACAATATAGCGTAAAAGGCATCAACTCACTTCACATCGGTTTATGTGAGTTTTCTCTAACACCCGTATATAAACAAGAATTTATTATACATATAGACTTCCTCTTTCCTATCTATTGCTGAAAACTGACAAAACATTAGTTGAGTAGTTTAAAAGATCTAAGTAAACCGACAGCAGAAGCGACTTGATTTTATACTATGTACTTACAAAGATGTTTAAGTTTCGATTAAGATTATTGCGGGCATGACCCGTCACGAGAAACTCGGGCACTTTTTTAAATAATTGAATACAAATTATACTTTTAAATAATACCACAATTTGTAACTTCTGTTTATCAATAAACTTAATAAATACCACTAACTGATAATATTTCCCTACCAAATCAAATAAATCATTCATTAAATTGGAAATAACACGAAATTCGCACATAAACTGTATCTGACTGAAATATTTAATGTTTGTGAATTGAAGGTAGTTAATTTCCAGTCAAACCGCAGTAATATTTATCTAAATTCCGGTTTGTTCAGTAGTAGCTCGATATTGCCCGTTAGTTAGATTCACAAATTTAGAGCATATTTTCAAATTAATTTATTACATTCAGTCACTTTAAACCTTTAAAGCTTTTTAAAAAACGACGTGTCTACGTTTAAGGACGCCATCAAATACATCGAAACGCTTAAGGCGATTAAATATTTGAGCACTTTTTAAAACCTTCAGAGTTGAGTGGAATTCAGATACTTTTCGCAGCTTACATAATATTATTCTTGGTTTACCTTATGATCGCCGACACTCATTTTATAGAACGTTTACCTTCGCCGAATTTCCATTTTATTGACAGGCATTTTACACGTGCAGGTGGTTTATTTTTTTGGTGGTCACAGGTCTAGCCTACCCTAACCTGCGTAACCCTTGCTTACGATAACCTAAAAACAATAAGGTTTCAGCAGAAATAATCTTTCGATGAAATGAAAATATGGCAAAGTAAAACATTCAATAGCCATTGAAATTGCCAATTATGTAAACAAATGATTACTGTTTTACACATAACCTGAAATATTCGTGAAGGGTGTTTTCATTTAAAACAACGTATAATTTAAGTATTTGGTTTATTAAAACCACGAAACCATAAAACACGCTACAAATTAATTACGAGTAAAATTTAAAGAGGATTATGCCGCTAAAATGTTCCATGCAAAATTAGATAAAAAAAATCTCGTCTTATACACGTTGTAAAACCGTACAGAAACGAACATACCTAGTTTTTCATAATAACTACAACACTGATAAAAAATCATTCAAATCGGACTCGATTTAGAGGGTGGAAGGCGTTATCGCCCGGAGCTAAATTTATATGGATTGACACGTCGGTTCACAAATCCTAGTAAGTAACAACATTTAAAAAAAGTTGTTACTTACTAGGATTTTGGAAACTAAGCCACTGATAACTTGTTTAACATAATGATTATTAGTTTCATAAACGTTTTAATGTTTACATGAATATCACCCTTGAAAGATACACAGCGGATAAAAGCTGTTTGACACGATAAGTAAATTAGCCGTTATCATTTCCCTACGTGACCCGACACAAGACGAATTAGTGACATGTAAAAAATGTATAAGATACTCGGTAAACTCCCGTTTTTTTATGTATTATGTATATCAAACTGCTAAACATTCCTTCTCAATTGTACAACAATGCTATTCATGTTTCTCTGAAATTATCGCGTTTGTGCAGTGCGATGGGTATGTTTGCTGAAGCGGTTGCCGGGTTTCGTGTTTAGAACGAGCTCTGCAGCCTACAGGGAAAGATTACACGCTTCAGAGAATAGGATGATATCAGTAGTATCTGGGAGGCTAGACTAGTTCCTAAACGCTAATCGAAAACTGACAAAATCTATGGAATGGACGTAAGCGCTCGACGCGGCCATCTGACAGCTTACGTCAGTCTTATACATGCATCTTGCCTCGTGCCTCTGATGATTTAAGCGACGTATTCAAACAACAAACTTTTAAGTTGGGACTTTATCATTCGGTCACTCATAGTTTTTGAGTGACCGAATGAATTTACCATTATCACTCCATATTCGCGTACTTTTTAAGGTTGACCATGGTCATATTATTTGTTTATATACTTAATCTTCATGTTTATTTTGGGGTAGTAATCTCTATTTAATATTGTGCTCTTTAATGAAAAGCACTTTCGGTGAAAACACCATGAAACTGACTGAAGCCTGTCATATAGGTACATTTTATTTTTTTCGAATATATTTGAAATTAATATGTAGTGATGGTTGATAGATTTAATTGATGAGAGAGGTTTTCGTCTCAGTCGCACCCAGCATAATAATACGATGATGATGAGGAATATATATATCCAAATTTTTTAAAACACTGTAACATTATTTTCATCACCATTTCGTCCTCTATCTAAAGATAATTACAGTCAGGTATACTTGTTATAGTCATCGGCAGTCTGAATAGGAACAGACTTTACTTGCATCGATCAGTCAATGAGCATTCATTTGTAAGTTTAAATGTCCTAACTGTATTGTTTATGTACTGTTTAATTTTAATTTTTGTAATGTTTACTTCCAATTTATTTTACCCTTTATTTTTAATTACACTTTGCGGTTTTTGTTTTGTAAATGGGTTATTTTTCGTCCGCTAAAAACAAGGGACTAAAACAAACCATAATGACACGAGATGTTTAGCCACGCGAATTGAGTGGCATTATGGTTGTTTAGTCTCGCGTTATACACTCTACGTTTCACTTTGAATGCGAGGAAAAAAACGAAGTTCTACACTCGCGAGCAAAAAAATCGACTCAAGCTGCACGTTTGGGTTCTCCGTCCAGTATCTCTTGACCTATTCAGAATATCTTAAAAGAAATGGTATCAAATGAAAACTGATAATGTAACGATTAAAAAATAATCAAAAATCAGTCATGTCATGTTCCACAAGTGACAGGAGCCAGGTTTTGCAGAGATGCATGAAAAAAACAAACAGAAAAGAAAAGGGAAATCGTAAAATAAAAGGCATTTTAAGGAAAATAAGGTTTTATTTATTAATAAATACTTCGTATTTCCAACCCTGGCCCTTATCACAGCATTCAGGCGATTTTACATGGATCTTATCCGCTGTTTGACAAGCTCCTGGGGGATGGCATCCCACACCTCCTGCAGAGCCGTCTTCAGCTCCGTAACATTTGAAGGAGCTGGATCCCTCTTCCGAATTTGCCTTTTCAGGTAGTCCCAGAGATGTTCAATGGGATTCAGGTCCGGGCTGACGGCTGGCCAGTTCATGGTGGGAATGCCGACCTCGGCAAGGTAGGCTCGAGTGATCCTTGCGGTATGAGAAGGTGCATTATCCTGCATTAGGACGAACCCCTCGTCATAAAAACCGGCGTAAGGAACAACATGCTCCTCAAGGATGTCAGTGATGTGCCTGGCAGCGGTCAAATCACCGCCACGGCCCCCACTAGGTACAAAAACGAGCTCTGTACGCCCTTCGATGGAAATGCCCGCCCACACCATGACGGAACCTCGGCCATAGGCAACTGTTTCCTTGAAACAGCATTGTGCGTACCTTTCTCCTGGCCTCCTGTAGACTCTTCCTCGTCGGTCACAGCCATTCAAGCACACCCAGGACTCATCACAAAAAATAACTGGGGTCCATTGCTCAATGGTCCAATTTTCGTGTTGATGAGCAAATTCCAGGCGTGCTTGGCGGTGACGTGGGAGCAGTCTGGGGTCCGTGGCGGGCCGATTTGGGGTCAGGTTAGCTTCCTTGAGTCTTCGTCTTACTGTCCACTCGCTGGCAGTAACCCCTCGTACATCCCGAAGATGCTGATGGACAGTAACACCGGTCTGGTGACGATTTCTGAGAGAGGAAGTGACGATAAAGCGGTCATCCCTCTCAGATGTGCACCTTCGGCGGCCAGAACCTGGTCTTCGTGTCAAGGCCCCAGTCTCCCAAAACCGTCGGTAAACTCGGGATACCGCTGACTGGCTTAAATTCAGCTGGTCAGCCACGAAACGTTGGTTGTGTCCCTCTTCCAGCAAGGCCACGACTTGGGCGGCTTCAGTCATGGTGGAATCCATTTTGTTCAGAGTTTCCGTGTAAGGTCGTTAGCAGAGATGTGTACCGGTCAATTTCTGATAAGTGACTTATGACATTTCCCCCTCCTACCCCATATTTTTGGGGTCAAAAGGGGCACACCTCGTACGTTTCGGAACGAGTAAATGATCCACATATCGGGAAATGAGACATAACTTGGAAAACCCTGGGCGGATTCCCAGGGTTCTTGTTTTTTTTTAATGGTTACATTATCAGCTTTTGTTTGGTTTTTGTTTTTTTAAGATATTTTGAATATGTCAAGAGATACTGGGCGGAGAACCCAAACGTGCAGCTTGAGTCGATTTTTTTGCTCGCGAGTGTATACGAAATTACAATATTTATTATAACAAAGTCTCTGACTTAGTTCGCGGTTTTTTTTTTTCAAGAGAGATTAAAACTCGAAAATTATTTTAAAACTAATTGGACCATGTATAATGAAATAAATTCATCCTTATTATAATTAAATAGATTCATGATCGTAATCATTAATTGCGCTTTAAGAAATTAAATCGCTATTTTTTATATTTATCCTCAGTTGTTATTTTGAGGTTATTTCCACGCTCAAAAAACGGTCTACCCACAATCACTGAAAATGGCGATAATCCTCCTAATATACTATATAAACCGGTAAACTAGTTTGCCGTTAAAACATCACAGAAGTTAAGCATTTTTATGATCAATACTTTGGCCAGATGACGTATCAGCGCAATTAGTTTTACGCTGAGAGAAAAGGACAGAGTTATGGAACTGCTATAGCTCCGTCCTTTACGCTCACCGTAAAATGAACTGCATAGCTATGTCATAATAACCCCCCGGGTCCATAACCACCCAGGAAGTACCGTATAAATTTCCACGGTTCCTCATCCACCTACTCAAAAATGCTTATCTGCTCTTGGGCTATTAATAAACATAATTATTCAAAGACTAATAACAATAAGGAAGTTGACGCTGTCACTATAGAGAAACCAAAATGAAAATTTCATTGAGAGCGTTAAATTCTCAGTCATTCACTGAGTTACCCTCAAGTTATTCTGAGTGCACGACTAGCGACTGCAGAATAAAGAAACGCAACGGTAATTTAACTTACATTTCATTTTCATCTATATCATAATATACCATAAGGTTTAAAATGCCTTGTGTAGTAAATTGCAAGTTTCTTTTTTCACTAAAATCAAGATAATATTTCTAGAAAGCGAGTCTTGAATGGGGCTCGTACTCAAAGGATTTCCTAGGAAATGTGAGGTGTTTAATTATTATTAATTCCCTAACGCAAAGAGGAGTGCCTTGAACAACTTTACATAGCGTGTCTGGGAATCGTCGTGTTAAGAAATTAAACTTTAGCGTACAAACCCGGATGCACGCTGTCAAAGGCGCCAAAGCGCAGTTCTTGCCTTTATGTTATATTTCTTAGAAAGAGGGAAATAAGTTAATAGCTTCAATAAATTTATTGTAATTCATTTTTAAAGTGGCCATCGAGCAGCAATGTTTCATTAAGTCTACGTTAATTGCAAGTTAATTGATGAAAAATTAAGCTATTTTTGATACATTAGGTGGCAAATTAGTGAGTATGAAAAAAAGTGCAAAGTTAAAGTTCGTTAATTTCAGTCCTTAATTGAGTACACTTTTTAGTGAAAACGCCCTTAAATTGCAAGTTAATTGAGGAAAAATTAAGCTATTTTTGATACATTGCGTGGCAAATTAGTGAGTATGAAAAAAAGTGCACCTTATGTTAATAACACATCTGTTTTTATGTTAATTAGGATGCATATTAACTATTGTCAAAATATATGTTGGTATCGATGTCACACACTGTAAAGTGCTGTAAACTTCTAATTTAAAAGAAACTGGGCATTGAGAACTGTGCAACAACCAAAAATCTTTTTCAACTTTTAGCCTCTAGTCCGGAATTCTTTTTAATTTGTCGGGATTTTTTTTATTAGATGGAATATGAGTAATAAAACTACCGGAGACTTTTATCGAAAAGTCCCAAGCCGCGATCTACATGTGAGTATTTTTATCCTAGTTGTAGTTTTTATTATCGATTTCGCGGAACCCTCGGGACTTTTCCACGGAACCTTTAGGTTACTTTTTACGTAACGAATCGCTGCTCTAGAGAATCAAATTGACACAGAATGTCAGAAATTTTACTAACGTGTCAGAGATTTTGTCATGAGCTCATGTCATGAGTTTTGATTTCGATTTGTAAATCAATTTGAAGTGCTATTCTCGGGACTATTTATTCGATTTTAGTCCGTAACAATAACACTTTGGAGTTTCAATTACCCTCGTTCAAGATATCAAATAAATAACCGTGTTTCCGCGAAGTAGCCCGCTATTGATATTGGATCTTACTTTTATTACGAATATACTCGTATGTTTCTTTCTGGATTGGTCCTGTAGGAAAACTAATACATGACAAAACATGAATCTTGTAACATGCATGTTATTAAAATGCATAGGGTTTTAGATGGTCAAATAAGTTCCAATAAGTAAATCATTAATGGATTTGGTGTTCGAATATTCGTCTTTTATGCCGGCTCCACACGCTTGGTGTTTGCCACAAGCACTTCGGGACGCAACTATATATTAGAGTGGCTACGATGCATTTCCATCTCACTCTAACGTATAGTTGCGTCCTGCAGTGTTTGCGGCAAAACACCAAGCATGTGGAGCTGGCATTAGAAACTTTCATACTGCACACAATACCTTGTCCCTTTGAAATTGTTTCAAACACTAGCTTGAATTAATCAAATTGGTATGAAGCAGTACAAGAATCTAGAAAGTCGATTGTAGCCAATCACTTAAAACTTTTATATCGATTTGCAACTTTAGGTACGTCATTCGGACTACGAGTACAATACGGTGGTATTATTGGAACTTCTCATATAGTTAAGTGAAGTAGAAGATCCGTATTAATGGAATGAAACAAACATTATTGAGTCTGATACAAGAGCATATCAGACTCAATAATGTTTGTTTCATTCCATTAAGACGGATCTTCTACTTCAAATAAAATAAAATATTATTATTATTTTCTCTTAAAATATAGAGGTATAACGTACAGTCGAGTTCATAAATACCTATTTGTACACATTTATGAACTCGAATGTACCTACTCAATAAACCTCTCACCGCAAGCAAGTTATTAAAATCATTTTCTTTGAAAATACATTTAAAATAAGCGTATATTTTCTGCTGGGAATACAGCAGACAGCTACCACATCAAAGAAAACTCCACTCAAAATCCCTCAAAGTAAATGGCAAAACCAATATTTTGTTAATAAAAATTTACCTGACTGAAAATCCTGGTAATATGTGTTACTCGGTTTCCGGATAAAAAATGCAGTATTTACACGTTGATTTTTAAAACGCTGCGTTGAGGGGCTTGAACAAAGCGCAAAAGGCTTCATGCGGAAAATGGTGTTACAGCCTGTCTCATTGATGTCGCCGTAAAATAAATTCTCATTTTAACACACTTTATTTACTTTTCACTTCTCATGCTCTTAAAATGTTACTTTAGTCTCTGCACATCGGGACTAAAGCTCCTTATTAGGGATTAACGTTTTCTTTTTTAATTTACTTTGAAAACCCGTAAACAACCAATCACGGTGTTTGTGAATAGAGGATTATCGCCTCTTTCAGTGATTATGTATGGACCATGTTTTGAGCGTGGAAATAACAAAATGTGCAGAAATATTAATCGGGATTTAATTACGTGAAACACTAATTATTACGAATATGAATCATTTAATTATATTAAGGATTAATTCATTTTATTATGCATAGTCCAATTAGTTTTAAAATCGTTTTCAAGTTTGAATCTGTTTGCTAAATATGCAAACATTTAAAGCGTCACTTTTCCCAAAAATTAAACCGCGTTACAAATTTGTAAGAAATTGTGTTATATTTTTGTAATTCTGTACAGATCGTGTTTTTTCCTTGCATTCAAAGTGAAAAGTAGTGTTTTACCCGAGACTAAACAACGCTCGCTGAGCTCGGGTGGCTATACATCTCGTGTCATTATGGCTTGTTTTAGCCTCTTGTTGAACAATCAACTAGTACGTGTTGCATTTTCAGTTTTATCTCTCTTGAACTTCTACATAGATTTATTTATTAGGCTGAGTTATTAGTCCCCAGTGACAGCCGCGACGCTGACACGAATCTAAAGACACCTTGCTGGTGGAAATCGGAGCTTCCGTCCAGCCTTTACAAGGGAACAAAGAACCACACACACATACATAAAGGTCATAATCATTACCCTTCTGCTTCGCCAGTCGGGTAAAATATTTTTTAAGTAGGTCCTAAGCAAATCTAAAAATGTACTAGAAAAATCACTTCGATGAAGAACAATACACCTTTCGCTCAAATGGAACCAAAAAAACTTCGCTGACTCTGCCTTGAGACTCAAGAAGAAGTCATGGTATGTCTCCGCAGTCATCGAAGGACGTTGCAGTTCAGGGGACACATAGTAGATAAACGCTGATACTGAAGCATATACATATATAAGTGGCAAATCAGAAGCTCGAAATTATATAAAAGGCATGTGAGAATGAGCTAAATCCAAATGACGATGCCGAAAACTGAACCGACAATGGCTACTTCATTCCTTCATCGAAGCTCAAACGCTGCACGCTATACGCATGGGCCTGAGACGGCGCGGCGTCGTGATAACTTGTATGGTTGGATTCCCAATTAAGAGATTTCCAAAAATGTATAAGTGCACTATTTTTTGTTTTATAAAATCAAAGTAAATAATTTTCTTTTTGAAGAATTAGAATGCTTTCCAATGTTTAGAAGAAGGGAACTTCATGTGGCGTTCGTTTTTTCCACCCTGTATTTGTTGATGATAAAAGTCTTTTTTATGCTAAGGTTAGTAAGAACCTTGCAAAGGCGTATCTAACGTAAACGACTTTACAGTTATTACGTCCATACAAACATGACAGCGACTATAATAATAATAATATATTTTATTTCAGACCAATGATCCATATTTTGTTAGAACTGAACTGACTATGCCTGTCTTCATTGGCTAAGTTTGCACGCCGCCCTTAGCAGGAGGTGAAATCGTATTATATTTGACATTGACGCGTAGCGCGCGAGCCAACACATCAATTATTCAAAATGAAATTGGCGTACAGGGCTAGTATTCTACTCGGCTGAAACCTAATCGCTTTTGACAAGTTATCATAATGTCAACGTTATGATATCTCTTATTTACTTGAGAGTAATGACGGCCGAGTTAAAAGACAATAACATTACGTGTAAAGACAAAGTACGAGTATAATAACTTCCGGGTTCACTTCATGTGCCAGATTCAATGCCACCTTGTACAGTCGACCAAGACAGTCCTTTACCACTTTTTTACTCTGTAGGTTTTCAATTTCCCAAAGTAATCAAGACATTTACATGTTTACCTATTTACGCAGCTCTAAGCTACCATGTACTAGCATGTAGGAATCTTATAGTGAGCACTTAAATTGTTTCGCGATCATTTCAATACAAATTTATAGTCGCAGTAGGCGGGGCACAACGTTCGCAGAACAAAATTAAATGACCGGTGGGGTAGAAGATTGTAATTGGCGCGCGCGTACCGGAAGAAGCAACAAGGTGAACCAACGACGTAGCTAAGGTTGGAAACCAATGAATGCAAGCGGCGCAGCACCGGTCCTTGTAGCAGACCTTGGTCAAGGCCTATGTCCAGCAGTGCTGGATATTTTATCGTATCTACCAAAAAGATAGATGTCCAGCAGCGGACGTCTTTCGGCTGAAAGTGAGTGAGAAAACGAAGCGCCATTAGCCTCAAATCGTTCTAACAACTAGTTACTTAGGGGTTTAAGTACCGTGATCTCATCATATGTTTAACTGAAAACTAATATCGAATTATGTCACCATTGAGATATCAGATAGCGCTGTAATCGAATGCGAAACTTCATATAACGAAAATGAAAATATTAATAAATAATTTCCTTTTATTTAAATTTCATTTAATCCGTATTATTGATTGGTATCTAATTTGTTAATAAAAAGCAAATTTATCTATTTATTTATTTATTGTGGCTCACAAAATAAGTTACAATCAGAAATAATGCGATTATTATAATATAAGTATATGAATCTAGATTATAAACTCTAAACTATGATTAAAGTATATGTTAATGTTTGATGGTTAGTGGTATTAGTTAAGTATTTTATACAAAGTTAGTTAAATTTAGTTTATTTGTTAGTTTTACACAGAGGAATAATATTAATTATAGTTTTATTCTAGTGAATTAAGTACAAAATATATTGTGAATTTGGTTCTTAAAAGTGGGCAATTTACTGTTAATAATATTCAAAGAAGAATGCTCAGTCGCGGTATCATTATACAATCGGCACACTCGGGTTATAGGATTGTAGTAGGATGTGTTATTGTTATAAATTTGTTGGAGAAATATTTTAGGCGAGGGATTACGCCGTCCCGTTTTAAGTCCCCGTTTTGTATTATGATCACGAATATTTCTTTCTGAGTTTTGGATGTTTTCTATGAACGTATTTGATAGTAGTAATAAACACGCTTGATTATAGTTATGAGTGCTTACGCTATACAGAGTAATGTCAACAATTACTTGTACAACCCCAATTATTATTTTTCAAACGTAAAATTAATCAATTACTTTATAGTATTATAACGGCTAAAAATACTACGTTGAATCCACTATGCACTATGGATTCAACCGCATAAAACCAGTTAAAAAAGTTTACAAAAGTTTTTCCTGTGAAATAAAGAAGCACAGAACGGTAACACTTAGCAACCGCGGTCGACGGCGTCAAGCATTCGTGCCGGTATCGACCGTTCTGCCATTTACAAAGACGGTGATTCACGTGGAAATAATAAAGTATTCACAAAGGGAGACTTGCAGAGTTTATTTAGAGTTAAACGTTGGGGATACTAGTAAATTGCACCAATTTATCCCTCAATCAGCGACATGTGATGTCAATTATTCCGTACCCACCCTGCAGCCAACTAATGGTTTTCTTTGTGTTTGCCGTTGTCTAGTACCAACGGTAATTACAAGCTTAGAACTTAGTTTAAGAATAGGTCGATTTGTGTAACATTGTTGTGATATTTATTTATCATTCATCTATGGTCAGTTGTGCGGGATAACGTCGTCACAAGTACGTTCGTTATAAGTAGAAAACCCGCCCTGCCGCAGACTTGCCCGCAACGTTTTAAAATTATCATCAAATTCTGAGCTCCTGGCTTACACTCTTTTAAGGGTTTATTATACTTAAATATTTTTAATAACTTCAGTGGCTTTAAAACTGGTCGTGGGCATTGCTTTTTTTACTTTTTTACCAGTGAATAGCACTGTTATCCAGTCTTTATAGCAAATATTTAATCCATTTTAGTGGCCAAAACGTAAACATTGTTTCGCGTTTGATAAAAAAGTAAGGGTTTTTTCATTGCAAGCGTAGGCCAATTCGGTATTTTTATTTCAGAATTTCTGCTGACACCCGATTTTATAGAATAAATACAGTTGCAATAATAGTGAAATGGTTCGTTGTACAAATGAATTATAAACTCACAACGCCTTTGTACATTCTAACTCTGTATTGTATTAGATTTTCTGTTTTTTTTTTGTGTACAATAAAGTGTTTACATACATACCTACATACTATTCATAACATACTTCTTTTGGCAACGGCTTTTAGTGCAACAGTCCGTCAACATCATATATGACTTTTATTTTAGTCTCCTTTAATCTCCTTTAATTGAAATTGCATCAACCTACATTTCCTTATGAATTTCGCAAGAAATGCCGGGATGTTAGTTAAATTAAAAAGGTGAAATAAACTATTAGCAAACATGTTTTGCGCTTGAATTGAAAGGAATTATTTTCTGTGGAAACCTCGAATACGCGACATTTAATATCAGATGTGTACCTAAGCTCAAGATATACCTACACCAAGAAATAAACACTGTCGTGCTTTTTTATTAAATTCGACCCTTGGCCGCACCTGCGGGAAACTCAATTATCACTTTCCCGCAAGAAAAGTGAAAAAAAGGTATAAACCATGTCACTCTCCGGCGATCAGACTACCATTCCGAAAAAAACACGTTGATCCGTTTTTCAGTTATTGCGTAAAAGGATAAAACAACAGAGTTTCGTATTTACAAAACGAGTAGGAATGAAGTGATTTAAAATATCAGCAAATTATAAATACACAAATTAACTTTTGTTGTTTCTGAATAAAATTAACCAATATCAATTGTATATTGTTTTGTCAAGGAATATGGATCACTGCAGATAACGGCAACTGTGTATTCATCGAGGGAATTACATTTCCCGGTAACACATATCATATTACTTAAGGATTTTTTTTTTATAAACGGTACACAATATGTTTTGATTGTTAGGTTATTAATTTTTTTATTTTAATTTCAACAGTCGAAGATAAAACACAAAAATACATACATGACACAAAATAATAATAATTAAAATACATATAACTTAGTCAAAAAGCCCGCCCCGCGCCACTCCCGGCCGTCAGGTCCCCATCACGCTCGCCGCGTGGCCGCGCTGAATCGCGACGGACTGACGTTGCGCCAGGAATGACCCCTCTCCACCAGACGGCGCCCAATCTCCTTTACAAATTTTCTGGCCTCCGAACCCCAACAACCGGTCGTTTCTACCGCGAGCGGCGCAAATAAATAATTACCGCCGTCTCATCAGCCGCTCCAGCCCGTGGTGCGACCGAGGTGCGAAGCCGCGAAAGTGCTGACGCACGTAGCGTCTCAGAGAAGGCATCTCCCTCTATGCCAAAGCACCAGGGTCAAACCATCAGGTATTTTACCGTCCGTGCGAATAAGGCCCAAAGGCTCCAGCACACATGAAACGTT
This sequence comes from Acleris laterana, assembly GCA_963966035.1. Lineage (NCBI taxonomy): Eukaryota > Metazoa > Arthropoda > Insecta > Lepidoptera > Tortricidae > Acleris > Acleris laterana. The sequence goes on from OZ014438.1 coordinate 10,191,415, forward strand.
TGCCAAGACTAGCGCTCTCCGGACAATATCATTGAGAGCGTGGTGACGCGACGCGGGAAACGGCCGGCACATCGAGTACAACTCAAGGTATGATGACTGTTACATAAATGAATTTCATTTGTCTTAACTATATTTTTTTAGAACTCGCTTTATTTTATAGTTAGTAGTTGAGTGGTTTAGTAATTGGGACTCAAACAAGCCATAATGACACGAGATTTAGTCATTTTAAATAGTTCAATAGTGCTATTTAATGGTATTAATGAGTTAATCCGAGTTATTAAAAAAACGATCTCACTAATCTTTTATTTTCTGCTATAAAAAGTTTAATCAGCTTTATAACTTTAAATGATCGAAGTTACGTGTAACCGGTGTAGCTAAGAAACTGTGTTGGAAAAGTTGTAGGTCGACGTGTTGTTAATTAAAAATGCGGATTTCCTAGGTAGAGCCCGTTAACAAGTTTTACCCAGTTTTAATTTTAATTAAAACCTTTGGCGTAGAAAAAAAGGATTGTTACATAAATGTTATATTATAATTCTTATATTATGATATAATATAACCCAGATCTCAAGCATTTTTAGTTTATATTTGCATAACCCATTTATGTTTATTCAAAAACTCAAATGTAGGCAGTGTTTGAACTTAATAATTTTTGGTGTAGGAGTCGTATTATTACATATAAAACATAAACCCGTCGCATTACGACACTTCGCGGGTTGTCACGCAAAGCCCGCACGCGGTCAAATCCGGGTTACAGGTTAATCACTTGAATTTACCAATGTTATTTTGTCTTTAATTTTATTTAAGAAATTAAGTAGGTACGGGAGAAGTGGCCTGAAGGAGCCAGGTTTTGAAAGAGCCACTTGCATTTTTTCGGAAGTTCCCAAACCGAATTGTACAAGTTTTTATTTTTAAGTGGCGACACTGATTTAGAGTCACCCACGAACATTTGCCAACTCTCCGAAAGCAACGGACGCTGATGCGTTGAGTCATAGTAATTGTCGGCGCTCACAAGTAACTATTGTGCTTCGATTACTTTGTTTTTTGGTATTTTGTTGTAAACTAACACAGGTATACGGATTGTGCATTGGGAATGTGCATGTAGTTGGGCTGTCAACTACGTAACCGCTGAATTTAGAAAGCGTTAATATTCTTTTTCGTTTTTAATATTATATTTTAATAAAGCCAAGGTCATGAAAAAGCCGGCCTAAGGGGTTTTGGAAGAGCTGGCTTTTTCATAATAACTGGGTCTTTCATAACACTGTTATTAAATAGTGAATCAAAAGTTACGAAACTATAAAAACTTTCATTTCGTTATTTGATTCAGGAATTGCATAACGGAGAAACCGAGCCCGTAAAAACGAAAAAAAGACCATAAAAAGGACGATTGACGCAAACAGTTATCGTTTTTAATTTTCGATCGAAGGCTAATTATTAAGCAATATTGTTTAATCTCGGTATAGAATTTATCCATGTTATTTTGATTACTGTTCCAATTCTTATTAATTTAAGTAGAATACGCTACCTTAAATTTAAAGCAGTAGTTAGGAATGACTAAAATTGATTTTGAATCAATAAATTATTAATAATGTTGCTTATTTTAAATAAGAATTTGTTAGAATCGTCTACATGTGTTTTAATTCAGTGCATTAACTGTTATTTTGCGTAATTTACAGATAAACTATAAGTATTCAATAAGTGGCTCTTTCAATACCAATTTGTTATGGATTTGCTTTAGTTAAGTATTGTTTAATTTATTTTTGCGATTTTTTGTATGAAAATACAAACTATAATAAGAAAACCATCAGTTAGACAAAAACGATTTGTATTTTTTAAATTCAAACTGTATCTTTTGGCCCGGTTAGTAAACTGGGTCTTTCATCCTACTTCTCCCCTACTTAATTCCTACGACGTACAAGTTTTTACACACATGCACACCATTTAAGGGTTGTGGTTTTCGTGTGTCATGAACCCAGCTCAACAAGGCCTCTATTTTGTTCGCCTTTATCGCGTGGATAAAGCTTCCGTCACTGTCGCACTTACAATTTACATACTCGTCAGAAAGTGTCAATTTTTTATCCATGCTAATCCACTTCGATAAAAACGACCATAAAAGTTTGAGAACATAATTGTCGCGCGGTGTTAGTGTGAGACTGAGCGTCTTGGTGTCACCTATTTGTACAGAGACAGATCTCAATAAGTATTTCGGGTTCGGTTAGGGTGATGGAACCAGTAATGGACAAGGCACCAATAATGCACATTTGATTCTCATTTTACAGTAGATAGGGTTATTCATTTGTTCAGCAACAATCAATTTAGCACCGTATAAAACTGAATTAAGACTGCGCCGAGCAAACGCCGAGCGTCCAGTGGCGCCCTCATTACTATTATTGGGTTTTCTAATTAACTAAAGAATTTCCTTGGAACCAAACAAAATGTGTTTGTAGCGCAAGTATAAACACAATTTATGGCATACGTAACAAACTTTAATAACAATTACCCTTTGAGTAGTCAGCTTAACGGGAAAAGGTGGCCACTTTTTTTCGTTAAGTTAATAACTCGAAGGTGAATTGTTATTAAACTACATGATATACCCTATAAGTTGTGATTATACTTGCGCTACAAACACATTTTGTTTGGTTCCAAGGAAATTATTTAGTTAATTAGAAAACACAATAAAAGTAATGAGGGCGCCACTGTACATCCGGCGTACGCTCGGCGTAGTCTTAAGAGTGAAGTGTCCATTACTGGTGCATGTCAGCTAAAAGTGTCCATCATTGGTGCCCTCATCCTAATGTCAGTTAGGTAGGACCGTATTAATTAACTGGAAGGTTACCATGACATAATAAGGTCCGGTTTTATTTACCAAATCAAATATTTTTTTAGGTACTTCATACCTACAATTTTTGACAATCACGATTGAGATTTGATCTAACGGATATTTATAAAACGTATCAAACGTCAAAGTGAACGTGAAGTCGGAGAAAACTGTCGGAAGTGGTAGAAAACTGTCGGGACATGACAGGCGCGCAGAGAACCGAACAAATTGTCCTCACGTGTGATCTGCGAGTGTCTATAAATAGCTCGACAATGATAAAATACAACTTTTCAGGAGTAAAAGCAATTAATTTAAATTTGAATTATAATCGTAATTAGAAAACTGTAATTTTTGACGTGTCCTGAAACAGGCAATTCAAACAAGATCGGTTAGCACGGCCCTTATACTCGCATAAGAGCATATGAGAGCGAATGAGACCAAAATACAACCCCAAAGTCCTTTTAAAGAGCTATCGGACTACACTCAACGAATTTGATTCACAGCCCACTACGGAACTATGTCAAAGTGACGACACGCTTTAATTTAATTCTTAAGGACCTCTACGATCCTAGACGTACATTTGACGAATGTGCGACTGCCCTAAAACGTTACACAATAAAAGCAAAGCACACAGACCGACAAACTAACAAAACAAAACTAAGCCTCAGTTAAAAGATGTTTTTTTTATATACCTTCGCTTCCGTTCATTCCACAATTGTACACAGATAAAGTATCATTACCCGTTGTCATACATCGAGAGTAACTTATCTCGTACTTTTTATTTACAATTTCCATCTATTCGCACTAGCTTATATGCAAAAGCAGTCTTAAACTAATTAAAGTTTTTATTTGTAACAATTTAAATAAAATAAATTGGACAAAAATGTAAACCTTTTAATAATAAGAAGAAACCATTTTAAGTAACCCACTTGAAACAAACAAATCTAAAACACATTCAATGTTTTATTTAAATTACCCCTCCTTTTCCTTTCTACTACGGACTGATACTTAATCATTTAAAAATTGCCTTGGATCTAACGACCGAACAAACATCGAAGACAAAAAAACCTTGACCTCAACTAATTACCTACATTAATCTACACTAAAAAAAAAAGTGAAGCCTAAACATTGTATATTTTTCAACTATTGTTAATAAAAATGGTAGTTTATATTTTTAAAAGCAAAAAGGAATCACAAATGAAGAGCGCCTTAAAACTCACCCGGGAGCGCACGTCTGCCCGGTACCCCTGTTGCCGTCGAATGCCTGTCAATACCGGCGGCCGAGTCGGAAATAACGCCGCATGTGTTATTCCGCCACGGGTTCTACCTGTCCGCGACTTGGTAAATAATTTATTCCCCAGCAGGGGTAATTTGCTTTAGCAAGAATGGCGCCGACTTTGTCTAGCACCTTAGGGGAGCCCCGCTTCATTACGAAATAAATTATTCAATCAAGGACTTCGGTAAATTACAAGTGTATTTCCGTTTAAATGCACTGGCCGTTCATTAAATTCTACAATACGGGCATTTAAATTTTCTACATAGTCAATTTACGCGAAGATGAATTAAATAAAATTGTATAAAGTGGTGGGAACTGTTGCAACGCGAGTAGGTAAGTATTAGTCTGAATAAAATTACTTTTTAACCCCCGACGCAAAAACGGCAGGGTTTAAAAAGTAATGTGTAAATGTTATAAGTTTGACGTGTCTGTGTGTCTGTGTGTGTGTCTGTCTGTGGCATCGTAGCTCCCGCACGGATGAACCGATTTTGATTTTGTTTTTTTTGTTTGAAAGGCGAATTAGTCGGAAGTGTTCTTAGCTATGTTTGATGAAAATCGGTCCAAGATGGCCGCCGCCACAAAATGGCGGAATATATATTTTTGTTTATTAGTTATTAACCCCCTATTATTCATTTCATGTCTTTAAAGAGACGTTGCTAGTTATAGTCGTACTGTTAATTTGGAAAAGTTTAAAAAGCGAGCAATAAAAAAAAAACTTGAAAGCCTCCAACTCAAAACAGTCTATAAAGAAAACCTCTAAAAAGTAAAAAATAATAAGTATTGGCCCTACAAGTGTAATTATAAGTAGGTATTAATATTTTGATTTGAGAAACATACAATGTTTTTCATCACATTTGCGAGTAAATAAATAAAATTGTAGCGCAGAAAAAACTTATTCGAGTACGACTTCGGGCTTCTACTAGAGCCTCAATCGTAATTCCTTACTTACCGCCCTTAATACACAATGTACACAAACTTACAAAATTGAAGACACTCAACATAGTATTTTTGAAAATGTATTAGTTGATACATGTTTGTTTCAATGTTGAAAGTACTGTAAGTAGTTATTGATCTATTACTGAACCGAAGCTTGCACTCATTCTATAACACGCATTATCTAAGGCGTATACAATACTTACCTCCAACCAAACCATAAGTTTCGAAGAGGCTCATTGACGTCTCTTCAAAGAAGTTTCGAAGAGGCTCATTGACGTCACGGGAGACCGAAGAGCTGGCAGTTTCCTCGCTCAACGTATAAGTTTAACCATCCAGCGAGGAAATGCTACCAGCATCTTTGGTACAATGCCACAGGGGCCATTCTTAGATTTAATGTGTTAGTTAATTTATACATTTAGAGTTAGTTTTATTTAATTTTAGTTTTCTTTTTCAGTTACTGTGTTATGGTTGTTGTATTATTTGAAATTATATTAAAAGTAATAAAAAAAAATAAAAAAAAAATAAGCCAAGTGCAAAAGCTCCCACGAGAATGTTTCAAATTGATTCAGGATTCTCAGGAAGTCGTGTTTCAGGTTAAATATTAGCGTTTGCGCCACGACCATTATGCCATATGGAACTGTACACATTCGTTTCAAGTCTTATTAAATCCTTTTATTTTTTTCCACTTCACTTCTGACTGATTATTTATGTAATAAATTAGGTGAAAATTAGAGAAGAAGATCTTAGAGAATTAACGAAGTTTATTTTGTAAAAGACCATACGGCCACTTTTACATGTCAGCTTAGATCACGAAATGATTACATAGACAGACCGAAAGTGCCAAACCTTAATAATAAATTGATTTGAGAAAATGCTTGCAGTGTTTCCACGTTGTATAGCAATGCTTAAATTTGGACAAGCCATCTAAAAAATAAAATTAAACCACGTACTTAATTAAGATTGTATACGAGCTCGAGCTTACTAGTGTTCTTAATAATAACTTATAATTATAACTTCTATTCACCGAAGCAATGCACTCAGCATTCGATCGCTCGATTCAAGTTTATTGATCAAATAAAGCTCGTTCGAATGGGCAGTTAGCAAAGACAAAAGAGCTAATTCGGAGCCGGCGGCTTTACATTCGGTCGGGACTAGTCGGGAGTTAAACGAATTACTTTGCCACCAGTTGCGCGGTAATATGATTACAGGACACGAATTATTGTTGACGCAACACTGAAAAAATTGTTTTTATTGAATTTAGGATAGGACGGTTTTATCGCAATTAAAAGTACCAGGGTGGTTTTGACAAACAGAGTTTGGAAGTAGTGTTTTTATCGTTCGTAATAACAAAAATACGGACATAATTGAAAGAAGGAAATTAATGTTTAATTTATTTTAGGTGAACCTTGAATATTTTGTAGTAAAATTATATCTTAATATATCTATTACATTTAATCCAAATCAAGCAAAACTATTCGTTAAACTAATCCGCGGTATTATATATCTAACTTCAGGTTGCATACAAAGTGCAAGCATGCAAGGTGTTTTTTTTCTGTGCCACAAAAAAACATAGATGGCGTTACAAAAAATGTTCTAACAGCGACCTAAAAAGATAAAACTTAAATAGTAACCGATAACGTGTTTTCGCTACAATTAAATTACAATCGATATACATTAAAAATTCGCCGAGCGGCAAGCTCCGACTCCATTGACAACGTGGTTGTGTATTTTACTTACATGCCATAGAGACGTCTGCTCGGCTAGTAGTGCACTGAAGGACTGACAAAGGCGCAAGAAGAAGGGGTAGTATAGCGCCAACCGAATAACAAATTGACCTTGCTCGCCGCAATCTACGTCAAAGAGCAATGAATGCTCTATGACTTAATATTTATTTCAACGTGTTTTGAAGCGGGCTTGTTGTATTTTCCACGGTGAATGAATAGCATTGTTTAAGTGAGCTGAAAATCTGACAAGTGGTGTTCGATGGTCCCGCGGGGTGTCACAATAGAACCCTGTTGCAGTAAGCCAGTGATTAGTTCCGACGCGGTTTCTTCGCTCAAATTTGCGCGGTTGTTATGACATGCTTGAACAGTTGCTCAATGATTAAAGTCGGTGGTTGTGCTGTCTGGCCAGAGCTGGTTGAGGATCGTGCTCAGCAGTGGATTAGTAGACTAAAAGCGATGGTAGAGATCATAATGCCTCTTGCCTATTAAAGTGGTGGTACCTATGGAGTGATCCTCGGCCTGGCTGTAGCGGGGACGCTATCGCCGTCTCGGCAAAGATTCACAGCGGGGCCCACGGGTGCCTTTCTTCACAATGTCGTTATGATTAAAATTAAAAGCTCCATAATTAAAAGGCCTACACAGTCCCCCGTTATGGGCTAATTGCCTCGTCCCCGGAAACATTTGTCGAGATGGTCGCTCACGACCTCCGTGGGCCTTACAGCTAAGCGTCGGGTTAGCCCAGATTCCGTATGCCGAGTGAGTTATGGTCGGATTCCGCAGCAACTCGAGACGATAACGCGGCAGTCCGCGTCTACCATAGTGATCCTCAAAATCGGGAAAGCTAGAAAATGGGGGGAGGCACCCAGCAATAACCTATTTACGTTAGTACCTGTAAGTGCTGGGTCTTCCGCCGGGCTGTAGCAGGGCGGCGCTACGGTGGCCTCGGGGGGGCTGCAAAGCGGAGGCCCATCGTGTCGTTGGTTGCCCTTCTTCACCATATAGCAGCGCGGCATCACGGCCAACGCTGGAACAAATCAAACACGTTTTACTTGAAAGAGCTAGCAGAAACTAAACGGTTCATTTTATGAACCAAGTGACTGACTAGACAACTGTAGGCTTAGCCAAGATGCAAAGTTGCTAACGGGTACCTATAAGGTACTCGTATGTTATCGAAACACCTTTTATCGAAATTTATTTTTTTCATTAAATGGCATTTCTCGCCGCATGAGCTCTTTTTTAGTGTTCCGTACACAAAGGGTAGTCCAACGAGACCCTATTAATATGCATACGCTGTACTTTAAAAAGCTGTGTCTTTTAAACCGTAATACGAGTAGATAACGGGTGGTTTTAATCAGGATATGTTTTTACGGCTAAGTTACAAACAAATAAAAATGTTATAATAAAGGGAGCCCCATGTTATGAATTATTTATTTATTTATAAATTTTTTTAACTTATCGTTAAAACAGTAAACTACGACAGTACGACTATAGTACAAACCATCAAGACCAAACAACAAATATCAAAATTGGACAAGCGTGAGTTATGCCCGCAGAGATTTGATTCAAAACCGAATTCAAATCGAATATAATAACCTATTGTGCGTCGGTACGGAAACCTCGGTGCGCAAAGCCGACTACCTAGCACTTGACCTGTTTTTTTTGTTAGGCTCATGTCTAACCCACGTAATTAATGGTTAAGATATCCTGAAAACATCATGGTTATAGCAGCAAATAGCGTTCGATGAAATTGAATTCGATGAAATGAGATAATGATTGGATACCGCCTGCTAACGTTTCTGCTTTCCCCCGATATTATTTATAAGCCGTCGACGCGATCTGGCATCAGCTTACGTCAATCCTGTACATTTTGTCGATCGACAATCGTTAACTAGGCGACCCGATGTGTATGCCACACTCAAACGCGCGCTTTTGATCACAATTTTTTGTCGAAACGCGCGACACCCGGGCGTCACTCGGCCGCTTTGTATCTACAAGTGCCGTGATGAGCAATTTATCGCGCCGTTCCTGTGGAGTATTTGCACAGTTTAATTTTAGGGTAATTCCACGATAATGTAACGAAAGTTACCATTTCAATTAGTGTTTTTTGAAACTTTGAATGCTCATATTTTTCTAGATATCGATTTAATCACGTATATAGAGATAAATTAATCCTTCTATTTTGAAATATAACTAAAAAAACAAGCAGAATGCTAGAAATTGGTAACTTGCGTTACTCTCTGCCATGGAATTGCCCTTTATAGTAAATTTGAAAAACGTTTTGTGTGTTTTGAATGCGCGCACTGAGGGTTCCATACCACTCTACTCTACTCACACCACTCCACTCTACTCATGCTGGGCCGTTTTTTATTATTATCTGTTGTTTTTTTTGGTTTGTCGCTGTATGCGCTAACAGCATCACTGTAAACTGACGAGAGAGCCTTATTGAAAGGTGACAAAATTCACAACGTTTCACTGATGTGATACTCGAAAAAGAAAACATCCTAAAAACGAGTGTAGGTACCTACTCATGGGAATGCCATTTTTTTTTTTTTTTGGAGCTTATGCCTTCAAAAAGCGATAGGAGAACAAAACCTTGGCTTGTATTCCCGGTGGTAAAAACCATATCGTATTTGACCTCTTACGGTATTATTTTGATGTCAGCCGCCATTACTGTCAAGTAAATAAGAGCTATCAAATCGGTGACAATACGATAACAGATCAAAGACAATATGGTTGGGCCATTTGCAACGTTAAAAGATGGCGGATGTGTAATTTGTTTTAGTTTTATTTTTTTGTGTATTTAGGTGTTCAAAGTTCTTTTCTGATAGTGATTTGTACTTTTTATGCCATTGTGTTGCACAGTGATTGAAAACTTGGACTTATTTCGCGTATCTGGCATCTTTCTTCTCGTTACAAGTGGACTCGAAGTGGTACATAGGTTAAAACTATCTTGACCTCTGTCCTACAAACTACCGAACAACGTTGCCCCCAATCTTCCCAGAGAAGATTGGATTGTATTTTATTGCTATATTGATTTATACTTATATACACCTTGACACTGGCGAAATCACTAATTCGTGGAAACGCCATAGCCCGGCGGTAGTAGCTGTTGAAGTCGCCGCGGGGCAAAAAGAAGAAGAAGACAATATGGTTTGTAGTGCCTAGAATACCGGCCCTGCATAATCGGCCGTAATACCTCATTTTATGTCAAACCAAGACTTTCTTCCCCTTTATTTTCAAAAGATACAGCTCTTTAAACCTCCGAAACGCTCGAACATACGATCAGTAGTACTGACATGTCACCCAAAAATCTTCTATCTCAAGTTAGACGAGTTACTCCAATTTAACCACCGTGAAAACCACTGTTTCACGGGGGTGAGACGGTCTTATTTTGGGTACCTACTTTATATAGCCCACAGTAAAAAATATCGTAAACAGTAAATAATAAATATTATTATATCGTTTTCGAAATATTTGATGTGGTAAATCTATTTTAAGTTATAATACGTGGAGTTAGAAGACATACGCGTGGCCACTAGGTAAGTTTCACGCCGATATTGGGCGCGTGATCTTGTTTTGGTTACGAAAGTCTTTTAACGTTATTACATGACCTTTGTATGAAGCGGTAGTAATGGCAAAAGGACAAATAAAACAACTTAAGCCGTTCTTGACCCAATTTAGAAGTCATTTAGCTAGAAATAGGTAATGTACCTACTGATGAATTTAAATAACAATTATATCATCTTTTAATTGTATAAAGTTGTTGGGGTGTTTATCTCAAAACTCGTTTTTAAAGCTAGACGAGTGATGCGTTTACGCGGCAGAATAATAGGAGCACGTTTAGCACCCTTTGGGTCCTGAACCCTAAAGACGCAAAAAGTCATAAAATATTCTGAAGAAACGTGTAAAAGCGGTAAATTTTACTGACGCTCTTCGAACGCTGCGTACGTACGTTAGCAGCGTGCGCTGAGGTGCTGTCAGTTGGAATGTCGATAGCGTAAGCGAAATCACACAATACTCATTTATAATGTACGCTCTTAAATTTTGTTGGCACAACTTAAATAAACCAATGTATATTTACAAACATATTTTCAATTATTTTATCAATAGAGGAAAGCGAAGTAATTGGGCGGTAGTTATTTACATCATCATGCTTGCCCTTTTTAAACAGTGGTCGAATAGGCGACTTAGGCGCTCGAATCCCACACATTTTTAATAGCGAATGCAGCTTGTCTAGGGCCATAATGAGGTTGGATAGCGACAGCTCTTGACAATTATAAGTAATTAGTAGATTTAGATTACGAGGGGAAATTATGCCTTTAACAAACCAGCAAACTTTTAGCAGATCTTAAGTTTGCACATGTAAGTTTGATTTTCATCCGCGTCTTGAGAAGGTGCAGCACATCGAGTTGTGGAAACTAGCCTTATCTATAGAACTGACCACGCCACGCCATCCACGTGCAGGATGAACCAAAAACGAAAAAAAACACAGGTTAATCTCAACGATCATAACTTCATGACGCTCGCGAATCGATTCCGCTCCGAGCGAGCGCTTTCGAGGAACCCTGAGTTACAATTAACGTACTCGCTAGCGAGTTGCATGCTCTGTCGCTCGCAGACCTCGCAGTATTCTTATAGAGTGCGAGGGACGGAGCATTCGACTCGCTTGCGAGTACGGTAATTGTAACTCATGATAGGAGCACAGAACCATAATTAACCGGTATTTTTCGAACCGTTCCCAAGGCCTGATAGTGACGCGTAGTTGGACTTTATACACAAGCAGGCAAAGCCTTTTTTGGAAACCAATCAAAGTTGGGAATATACATAAGCTTCATTGTATATACATATTTATTCAAAGAAAAAAATACAAAGATAGAGGTATATTCAATTTTAATAAAAACGACGACGTGTAGTTTGAACAAATGTAGCGAGATTTAATTTAGCACTAATTCTATGGGCCGGCCAACTTCCAAGACAAACGGGGGCTGGCGGATAGCCTGACTTAGCCCGTTCACTTCTCGAGCTGGAGACGCACAGATAAATATGACGCTCACTTTTAGAGTTAGAGAAAATATCTTAGTTTAGATAGTTCACTTCTCCGAGCTGGGGTAAGAATGACCATTAATCCGGGAAGTATGCGCTTTTGTAGTTTTCAGAACGACGATGGTAAACTTAATTTCTCAATTATAGAAACATTTTCAAGATGACTAGAGTGTGCTAAAATATTTTTTTGATCAAACTCTCGAAAGAACTTTATGGCTTGATTCATAGAAAATAATAAATGACAATGCCAGACAGGCAAAGTTCGCATCAAAATAAACTAGAACTGAAATTATTGTGCAGCAGAAGACTTTGAAGAGTGGAAATATATAAAATAAAAAAGGAAAAAGTGTAGCTCGGCGCATAAAGTGTATAAAGTGAGAAAAGTGATTATAGATAACGCTTGAAAAAAGTGGTAAGTCGCTATACTCTACGCTGAGGCAGCGGCTCGTCCTGCGGGTGTCCACGGGCATTATTCGCATCGTTTATCCGAATAATTATTCTAACGAACGGTTAGAAAGGTAAAATTACGATTAAGTCGCGTCGTGTAAGTTACCAGAATTCTAAAAGTTTTAATTTGTGCTGTGTGGGTAGATAAAGGGTATTGTGGTAGAAGTTTTACGGCGGTGCTTTAGGTATTTAATTTTGTAATATTGTGTGTTACGTAATGTATAAAGAATTAAAGTTTATTGTTTCAGCTAATAAGAACTTCCTTAACGTCATTTTGTAAACTTTTTAGAGCTATGAAATATGTGAAACCACGGATGTCACGAAATTGTTCATTTTTCATACAGTAAAGTAGTAAGAATGTCAAAAGAGTTTTTGTTTTCCATAGTTCCACATAATATTACCATTACAGAGAAGATTTTTTTTCTGGCTACGCGACTAGTTGTATTACATATATCAACAATAAAAAGTTTTAAAGTTCCGAAATATCACGATTACGGATTCCGTAGAGCAACCTTATATACTTGGGAGCAAAGAAATCGAGCCACTTTCTATGGAATTTCAGTACTACTGGCTCGATTTCTTTGCTCCCAAGTGTACCTACATCTCTACGAGTATGAATTGTTTGTCGCTGATCGCCGCCGAGCAAACTCATAGCCCGGGGCCTTATTAGGGTTCCGATGTCAATCTAGAAACCCGCCATGTCTGTCTGTCTGTATGTCACACTCACTTTTTCTCAGAAACTTGAACATTTGTATAAAGATCAATGATGAAAGAGTAAAATGTATTATTTCACTTTACATCATGTTAGTTGGATAGCTATTAAATAGTAGTTTATGCAATAGTTTTATAAGAGAGGTCAAAAAAGACGAGTGGCGTGTATTACAATGTGAGCCGAAGACGAACATCGTAAAGGAAGGCGCCGCGAGTGTGTTGACTTAGTTATACACCGTTGGATACAATACTTTTTCTACAACTAGGTTTCAAATGAAATGCAATATTCACAAACAACACATTGACTGTCAATCGAATCGTTAGGTTCTTTTAGGTAGGTGGGCGTTTTCACTAAAAAGTGTACCCAATTAAGGATTAGCTATACCTATATTGCCGGCAGCATTGTATGGCTAATTTTCGTCACAAAACTGACAAAGTTAAAGTTCCTTAATTTCAGTCCTTAATTGGGTACACTTTTTAGTGAAAACGCCCAGGTACGTGTAACTCTTCAACTAATTTAAAACTTTAAAAAAATCTTTGTATTTGGTATCAACGAACCAGAATACAGATAATATATTTTTAAATCGACCAATCAGGTAACAGAATTCATTTCTCAAAACATTAGGTGTTTTTAATCCCTATTTCACAATCGTTAAAATATGATTAAATCGATTGTGCAACGCTTAGCAAGGCGTATCGTTTTGTCTCAAAAACGCACGAGTGCTGTTTTGGGGCATGGACTAAATAAACTTTTCTCTGGATTATTCTGCGGACATATTATGTATGTTCATATATTATTAGTATCTGTGACTATATTAACGACAGATGAAAGTACCGGGGGGTTATTATGACATAGCTATGCAGTTCTGTTTACGCTGAGAGAAAAGGACAGAGCTATATAACTGCTATAGCTCTGTCCTTTACGCTCACCGTAAAATGAATTATGAATTAATTGTCATAGCTATGTCATAATAACCCCCCAGGAGTAGGAAAAAACTGTTAAATGTTACAGCCAAAACTACAAGTATTATGTAAGAAAAGTCACGGTAAGAAAAGTTTCGTTACTTTTGGACCTTAAGGTAAAGGTAAAGCGTTGAAATAAGAGTCAAAAAGTGACGAACATTTTTTTACTCTGACTATACCTTGATTAAATTCTATAAAGTTATTTAATGGTAACGTATTTTTAACCATGACATAAAAAGTGCAAGTACAAAAATACGGATTAAAACCGATTGTGAACGGTTTTAATCCACGCCACTCAACTCCGCTCTCATAATTAAAATTGATACAGCCGATTTCATCATTCACTCGGGTTATTTAAAAATCCACCCAGCCCAACAAAATATCGCTTCGACAAAAAACCTTTTGTTTCGTATTTATTTGCTACATACCATTGTTAGCGTTAGTTCGACTTTATTGGTTTTTATTCTTTTTACAATTTAAATTATAATTATTAGGAACCAATAACCGCATTTTCCTGTTTTTCATTGCCGACTGTAAACTAAGTATCAATCATTTGAAAATAGTCAAGCGTAACGTTGTTTTAATTTTATAAACAAAAAATAATCTCGAGGTTTTTAGGCGGGAATTCACCCAGCGGGTCGACCTTGGGAATTAACTTGCAACAATACTTCAAAGAAAATCATTAAAATCATTATAAATATAAGATCTGCTTTAATCGGAATACCGTTGGCTGTTTCATCTCCGTTTTCAAACGAAATTTTTCGAGTGCTCGAATTTAAAAAATCGTCCTTCAGTTTTAGTTTGGTGTTTTCTCTTGTCGTTTCTCGTTGAACCTTTTTTAAGAAGTGACGTTATTGCTATGGCATGGGTATTTTTAAAAGAGGTGCCACGAATGGAGCCAATTGATGAATGCACACATGTATGTAATATAAATACAGGTTTTCGGTTTAAAAATCGAACTACGTTACGTACGGAGTCTTCAGATACGTACAGTACCCTAGTTTGTATATTTTAATTCTGGTCACTGATTTAGTGAAACATCACAAACAATATGATACTGAGAAAAAATACAGAAATGACTAGCAACAAAAACAAAACAATTAATTTACCCCTTTTTCCCAAAACTACTGTGCACGTTTTTTAGCAGTAAATGTTTTTAATAATCTGCCAATAGAGTTAAGGAGCTATGCAGGCCATTACTGATCCAATCGTTGAATACGAGTAAGACATTTTTTGCTGTCAAAGCGCTAGGTATTTGTGAATTCTTTAATTAGTTAATATTGGTGATTAATCACTACATAGTATAAAACAAAGTCGCTTCCCGCTGTCTGTCCCTATGTATGCTTAGATCTTTAAAACTACCCAACGGATTTTGATGCGGTTTTTTTTAATAGATAGATGGATTCAAGAGGAAGGTTTATATGTATAATATTTTTTTATTTTATGTACATGGTGTTACAGAAAAGTCATATAAACCGAAGCGAAGCGAGGGCGGGTCGCTAGTTTATTATAAGCGTCAACTGTAATGTGACAGTTAAGTACCTATCTTAGGTTATTTTTAAATTATAGTGCTAGCCTGTAAATATTACTAACATGTAACTGTAAATATATTGATTCTGAAATAAACTTTAATTAATTGAGTTGATAAGGGACGGCACTGACAGAATCAGGTGAACCATTCATTTCGTTTGTTCCCATCAGTAAAGTATTTACCGCGTATATTGTGTGACGGCAAGGAAACCTCGTAATGTAATACAGGCTCGCAGTTGGCCGGGTTGTTACTTTATTATATGTTAATAGCATTTATTTCTACCTCCGCATATAAGCTGCAATTAGACTGTGGACGGAGACAATTAGTTGCGCAAACCATCTGGAAATTCCTGCACGCCACCGGTCTTTGTAGGGAAATTAGTTAAATCAAGGTCCGCCACAACGGATCCGCCGGGTAGACTCAAATAACTCAATGACCAGCATAACTGGACCCGTCAGTGGATAAACACTGTATTTTAGATCATAAATCCTGCGTGCTTGGGGGTCAAGTTTTGACTGACAGAATTCTGGAGTGAAGTGACAGACCATGTTTTTTAGAGAGTAGTATCAATTTCCCCATAAGCGAAATGAAAAGTAGAGTGTTTAACTCGGGTGAAAGTATCAATTGCACCCTCGAACTATACACTCGCTCGTGCAGCCTAAATATCTCGAGCTGCCTTTGATCACTTACCTTTTCCTATTAATTTTGTATTTTTAAATGTTAGGTGTCCTGCACTGTAAGTTTATCTAAGCACATTAGAATAAGTATTCTTAGAGACGAACTGGTTTATTAATAATATCTGATCAGTCGCACGTTAAATCCAACAGTGACATTATGCAAAATAGAAATTCATACAAAAGTTCATCTCCATCTTTATACCTTCACGCGGCATGCCTTCTTCGTTCCCAGAGTGGGGTAGGCAGAGCTACAGACTCACTAACAACTCTAAAAACTTGTTATAAATTCTATAACCACATTTTGCACAAACAGGCTAAAATGTTTACCAGCGCATTATGGACAGGCAAGCTCATCGTCTAACAATAAATACTACAAACACATACAAAAGTTAATTATTTTTAACTGGATATCACCATTCAAATTGTTATTTTTCGTAATTTAGTTCCACTGTTCGATTAAACATGTGAAGTGTGAGTTTTAAGGTTAGATTCGAACTATATGCCCCGTAAAGTTTTAGTAAATCTTTCCAATAATAATATTTGTACTGCCATCTTACACGTCGATTTACATAAAGTTACGCTAAATATAAGTTAGAGGACCGAACAGGTATATGTATTTCGTATCCCAAGCCGTAATTTTCTACAAATCCGAGCAGCACAAAAGGGTAATAGGTACAGCTATTGAGCTATTATTTTCTAGCCCCTATCCCCCATATCCCCCCGTCCATAGACGTCAAGCGATCTGGCTAATTTCTGGCTAATTGGCATTAATCTGATTGACGGCTGATGGATGCAATTTGGTTACGAAGCGTAGGGTGGATCAGACTTGAATTTAATCCCGAGTATACGATATACTGTCAATTCGGTTACTAACAATTTATGTATTTTTAAAATAGTAAAACGCTACAATAACTACTAAACAATACAAATAATTAATTTAGCTCTAATTAGAACATATAATGCCCAAAGATGCTGACAGAACTTCGTCGCTAAATACGATTTTGATGTTATAAATGTATACAGTTTTTTATTTTGCCGTTTCTTACTTGACGACGCAAGGCTGTATGTAAATTTGACTCATTTTATGACAAAATGCAGTCAGTTGTAGATATATCTCCCGATTAACAATTTGTTTGAAGGCTAAGTGATATTGACAGAACTTCAAATAGTGATGTGCCACTGAACAGAGGCCCTAGACAAGATGCATTCGGCGTTTGTTATCGTTTTCCAAATACTGGCATACGATCGCGTCGTGCAAAGAACTACGTCAATTCCATACATTTTCACAGTTTTCGAAAATCGTTAACGATAGCGTTAAGCCACTCCGCCGTTAGCTACCTATTTAAACGATGAGGTCGTTTAAGTGAACAGTCCATTGTATAGATTTGTGTTTTTAATGGTTGTCATGCTTTGTGTTATATACCTCTAGGTATACATGAATGTAATTGGTATCCAAAAGCTTTTTTTTTACTCAGCTTTCAATGGCGATGACATTTAACTTTTAGTTACATGAATAATTGAACATATTATTAAAAAAAAAAAAAGATAAAAGATATTTATTCAGTAAGTAGGCCGCACGGGCACTTTTACACGTCATGAATCTACCAGCGCTTCCCAAGAGGAGACCACTGCCGAGAAGAAACGCCGCAAGAAACTCAGCAGTCAGTCATTTTTTAAACATGTTACAATGGTAGTACTTAATCTAGCATTATATAAAGCAATAAATATTAAATTAAATATAATATCAAATAGCAAATAGCATACGTAGTTCAGCAGGAAAACATGTCAAAAATATTACGAGAGAGACAAGGGGGGGGGGGGGGAAGAGAGGAGAGGAAAAAAAAACACAGGACAACCAAATAAAAGTTTGATATGCTTTCCCACATCAACGGTGTCCCCTAGACAAACAACTTTGCAATTTTACAAATTATGAATGACTAAGTTTCGGGTTTAGGCCAAGCATTTTTATCTGTTAGATACTCGTAGTCCTCGACCCTATAGTACGCTTTAGATATTAACGACTTTTTTAAGTAATTTTTAAGTGCTGGAAAGGGTAATGTTAAAGCTTCGTCAGGTAATTTGTTATAGAAATGAATGCATTGACCAACAAATGATTTATATACTTTACGGACGCGGAATTTTCGGATAACAATTTTATTTTTATTTCTTGTATTTAGATTATGTACATCGGAATTTTTGGTGAAAGAATTTAAATTTTTAATAACATAAATAATATTCTCATAAATAAATTGAGACGCTACAGTTAAGATGTGAATTTCTTTAAAAAGTTCTCTTAAGGAGTCACGGGAATTTAAGTTATAAATAGAACGAATAGCCCTTTTTTGTAAGACAAATATACTTTGTATTTCAGCTGCCTTACCCCAAACCAGAATACCGTACGACATCACACTATGGAAATAACTATAATAAACTATGCGAGCTGTCTCAACATTAGTTAGTTGTCTAATTTTCCTAACCGCGTAAGCTGCCGAACTTAGTTTACCTGCCAGTACCGCTATATGGGGACTCCATTGCAAATTTTTATCTATGGTTATGCCTAGAAAAACTGCCTTATCTACCATTTGCAGACACTCGTCATTTAGAAAAATACTAGAATCTACCGGTTTAACATTAGGCAAAGCGAACCTAACACATTTAGTTTTTTTAGCATTTAGTAGTAAATTGTTACTAGTAAACCAATTAAGTACTTTAACTAGTGTGGCGTTTATCCTACTGTAGTCAATGGACTTTCTATCTACTTTGAAAATTAATGAAGTATCATCAGCAAAAAGTACAATCTCACAAAGTTTATCTACTGTTGGTGGTAAGTCATTTATATAAACCAGAAATAAAAAAGGGCCTAAAATTGAGCCTTGCGGCACACCTAATTTCACTGTAGCTCCAACAGATTGCGTTTTGTTTACAACAACTGTTTGAGTTCTATCACTTAGATAAGAAGACATGAGACTTGAAGCTTTATTGGACAATCCATAATGTTTTAATTTTAAAATTAGGGTCGAATGATCCACGCAATCGAAAGCTTTAGAAAGATCACAAAATATTCCTACTGCATCACAAGATTTCTCCCAACTGTTATATATATATTTAATGAGCACAGAAGCCGCATCAATTGTTGATCGACCTCGGGTAAACCCAAACTGGTTACTGTTAAGTATTTTATTTCTATTAAAGTGACCTAACATATCATTCAGCATTAGTTTCTCAAAGACTTTACTTAAAACGGGTAGTATGGAAATGGGACGGAAGTTCGTTAAATCACTCATCTCGCCCGATTTAAAAAGAGGTATGACTTTACTATATTTCATGAGATCTGGAAAGATCCCCTCTGATAAACAATTATTGTAAATTAATGATAAATGGGGTGCAATTACATCTATGATATGAAATAGTACTCTAACTGATGTGCCCCACAAATCCTCAGTCTTTTTTAAACTAAGCGATTTAAATACCTTGACTATTGAACCTGAATTTACAGGGCTGAATTCAAAGTTTATATTACATTTACTGACATTAGTGCAAAGTAATGATTGAGCTTCAACCGCGGATGATTTAAGACATTTCGTTGTATTAGAGGCTATGTTTGAAAAATAATCTTCGAATGCTAAGGCAACGTCTTTATTTGACGTGATTTGTTTGTCACCTGCGTTTATGGTGACTTCATTGTCACGTGTTTTTGATTTTCCTGTTTCTCTATTTATAATATTCCATACAGTTTTTACTTTATTGTCAGCTGATTTGAGTTTAAGACTAAGAAAATTTGCCTTAGCAGTTAAACAAACTTGCTTAAAGGTCCTCGAATAATTCTTAACATAAATTAGGAAGTCGGCGTTCTTATTGTCCTCCCTCTCTTTATATAGGTCATAAAGCCTATTTCTACTCTTATGAATGCCTACAGTAGCCCATTCACTAAACTTGGTTTTCGACCTAGAAATAGTTTTCATTTTAAAATTATTATTAAATTGGTGTAGAATTACGCTAAACAAGTCTTTATAAATACTATTAGAGTCATTGTTTAAGAACGGTAACACTGAAAGATTAGCCTGAACTTTATTTTTGAATAATTCCAAACGATTGCTAGTTATAGGTCGGTATGTTATCGTCTGAGGTTTTTGATAAAAATCATTTAAGAAAGATGCCTTCTGACCACTATGGTCAGAATTAAAACAATTAAATATTTCTTTATCCAAACATTCGCAATTACAAAAAATGTTATCTAAGCAGGTTGCACTACTAACACCTATCCGTGTGGGTTCAAAGAACAGATTAGCTAAATTAAAAGATTTAAATAAACTTAGTAACCGAGTGGTATTATTTGATGTTTCAAGTAAGTTAACATTAAAATCTCCACAAACTATAACATGCTTCTGGCTATTACTTGCTAATTTTAACACATGTTCCATGGTAGATTCAAATGTGCAAAAATCAGATAGTGGTGGTCTGTAAACACATATTATTATATAACTTTCTAGTTCTGCGCAAGAAATTTCTACAATCCTTTCTATCGATAGCTTTATAATATCCTTTCTTTCTTTGGATTTAAGGGTACTTTTAACAATTATAAGAGAGCCACCATGAATGGCACTTTTTCTGGCAAAATAACTAACTAATTTAAAATTTATGAAATCTAATATCAATTGGTCTGGTCTAAGCCAATGTTCAGTAATGCACATAATTTGTACATTTTCATTATCTAAGAACAACCCTATTTCTAGTTCTTTGCTGGAAAAACCTTGAATATTTTGATGAATTAAATTTATACTCAAGGGTGTTTCCGCTGTCCTATAATTTAGTTTAAATCATGATTTAAGGCATTATTGCTAATATTGGCTTGCTGGGACTTGATGCTACTGTATATATTTGGCTCTATATTAAAAGCTAATAGGTCAACCAAAGTCAAAATATATTTCCTTGGCAAATGAATTTTTCCTGTGGTTAGGGTAAGGCGCTTTATAAATTTGTTAAAATCAAAGAAATGATATTTTTTATTGCAGCATATAGCATTATACATCATAGAATTAAAGTGAGCTATTTTATTATTATGACTATATGGCATACTGTCTGAGTATGGTAGCGCACACAATATTATTTTACCTATGCCCCTACCTTCAATTATATTAAGTGTTGACATTAATTTATCAACACTGGACTTATCCACACTAAGACTATTACCTACCAAAATTACCAAAGTGGTGGTCTTGTCAAAACTTCCTTTTAAAAGTAAATCACTTAATTGCATTAAAGTTGAATTATGGTAACAGTAATTTGTAACCTTTTGTTTTAATTTATTATTTAACAGTAAACCTAGTCCAGATCCAAGTTGGTCGGAATAAACAATAGTTTTAGTCCTACTTAAAATTTGTCTAGGGGACTCCTTAGCAGTATCAAGAGCCATATCTGGCTGAATCACAATAGTTGGTGAAGCTTGTAATCTATCACAATTACCATAACCACTGTTAATTAGAGAGTTAAAACGCTCTTCATTTAATCTACTTTCTTCTACCAATTGAGTGAAAGCCTGAATATGCTCCTTGACTTCTTTCTGAGTGGTTACATACTTTAAAGAAGTAACTTCAAGCTGGTCCTTTAACTTAGTTATCTCAGCATCGAGTTTCTGAGTATTTAAATCATACGCTATCCTATTTGAATCTAATTTATCATTGCACTGACGCACCCTATCTTTCATTACTGATAATTCTAATTTCATGTTAGTATAGTTTTTAATACATTTTTGACTTTTGATTAATTTTTGTGTTCGCCTAATATAATTATTAATTTTAACATATTTCTTCAATTTATTATTGCTGTTAAAGAATATTAATTTCTTACTGTCCTTATCGTTATTCCCTACCAGCTCTTGGTACAGGTTCTGTGTTGTTAAACTATCATAGCACTGACGTTCTTTTCTTAAATAATTTAATTCTTCATTTGCTGCGCCCAGTTCTTCCTCCAGGTTTGTGATGCGCTTTAATGCCACTTCGTGGGTAGAAGCGCACTGGTTAAAAGTATCAATCACAGACTACCTATTTTATTAAGAATCTACCTTGTTACAATTTTAATGCAAAAAGAGTGTCTGTACAGTTCTATTTTTTATTGTAACTGTTTGTTATTTATTAAATATTTACTAAGTACATACATATAACTTTTACTTTGTGTAAGTCGAAAAACATAAAAAATAAAATGCTCCTGTATACTGATAGGTACAAATTGACCAAGAAGATCGAAGTATATCCATATTATGAATATCGTTCGACAGTCATGTGACGGAACGTAATTTGCACTCGGCAGCTCGGTCTATTTTAGTATTGGCCCTTTGACTAATCACGCCCACGGCACTCGAGGATTAAGAGGCGGAACCAAAAAGCGGCGTGAATCAATGACAGCGTCAAGTCACGATGAAAGGACATTATTACTATTATTAGCTTTTTGCAAGAGGGTTTTAAACTTGTAAAACCTTAATTTACCCATTTTTGAGATCACTACATTTGAGTACAAAAATATGTGAACATTGAGCATGGCTAATCCGGACTAAAACAAATTTAATGTGTCAAAATACATTGTATTGCATTAAATGGCATAAATCACAAGGGCATTACGATATTGTTTCTCTACGTAACAAAGAAGTTTATACTAAATAATAGAACAAACCCTTGATATAATGGCGTCTCCAATTTCAGAGGTGATAATTCAAAAATGGGCCAGCCGATTTTCATAAAACCTAACCTCAATTAAACGAGCTCTCTTTAAAAAAAGGCTTTCCGTTTAGGAGCTGCGATGCCGCGGGCAGACCCACGATACACAGACACAAATGTACATAGACATAGAAACACAGACACACAGATACACACGTTAACCTTATAATCATCCCTCTTGTTACATCGAGAGTAAATAAAGCAAGTTTAAAAATAAGTACTTACTATTTGCACAGTATTTTAGGTCCAATTCCTTTGTAGGTATTTCAATATCACAACTTACATTTTTTTAATGTTGACTCCTACGAGTTTGTAGCCTGCTATTTTATTTTTAATATTTTTCCCCCTTCGTGCGGCATTTATTATTTCCCCCGGTATTTCGCGTAAATCCCTGCCTACCTTTACCGCCCAGCATTATTAATTCCAGTTGATGTGTCACCTGATATTTTATTGAATATGTATCTGTAGTATTTATAAAGGTAGTTAAGTATTATACTCGTATTTGTAATAAGCAGAGGGCGGAATTGCTCATGGCAAAAATCAAACGTCAATAGAGTTGGAACGTTGAATTTTATCGACTTTTTCTTCTATCGATAAGTTCAGTAACCTTTTACATTTCTGACTTTAACATTAACCTCTTTGATTAGCAAGCTAGTTGACCATTTGACCTCTTTGATTAGATTAAGAGTAAATTGTATGGCAGTTAACTGTCATTTGTGCCACTAGTCTTTTTGCAACTAATTCACTTTTGTAAAAAATGGTTAATCCAAAAAGGAAAAAAAATAACAAATGGATAAAGAAGTATCCATGCTTGACTTACAACGAAAACAATTCAACAATGTACTGCTAAATGTAATACTCACTTAAAGCAACTGAAAAAATATTGCGTTGAAACTCACATAACGAGTAAAACACATTCACTTGAGTTTAAAGAGGTAAAGGACGATAATAGTTTTTATGTAGATTTGATAATATTTCCCGCTTGTTGCAACATTCCATGATAAAAAAATATATAATCCACATTTCCGTTTTTTTTTGAAATAGTTATTTGTTCAACAAGAGAGCAAAGTTGGTTTTTGCTGCGAGTGATGATTTTGAATCCCGAGTAAGCGAAGGATTCTATTATTGAATCACGAGCGTAGCGAGTGATTCTAGGTTAGAATCCTGAGCGTAGCGAGGGATTCAAAGATACGAGACGTAAAAAACTTTGGTCTCGTGTGAGACATACAACTTTTCACCTCAGCAGCGAGAACAACACAGCGTGAAGCTGGTAGGGCCAACGCAGGTCTTCCGTTGTGACCATTTGGTGAATACACGACTAAATAACGACACGATCGCATATGCATCAATCACAAGCATTTTTGCAAAATACTAATAAAATAAAAAGTGGAAAAAATAAACATGAAACAGATAAAACCTGTCACTCAACTTGATAATGCCGTAGTGCAAACACAACTTTATACAGCTTTATGTAGTCTGTGGCTTTAAAAAAAACCTAATTAGGCCTTGTCTATGGCTATTGGCTATGGCGGACAAATTAACAAAAATTACATCGTCATTTACATTACATTACTTTTTTTTTTTAAGTACAATAATCCCGCTATTTTTGAAATGCGTTCTGAAACTGCCCCCGCGGTTTATGTCACGAAATTAAAGATTGTTAAAACGATAACAAAATTATGTAGATACATAACTTCTTATTTTTCATTAATTTTGTCTTCAAAACATTAAATAAAAAAAATGATTGTACCTACTGTATAAAATAGTTATAATAAACATATTTCAAAGTTTAACAGATAGTTTTATTTGCAATTTTACGGTTATGTGTGCATCCGAACGTGCGTTTCTTTTTGGGCCTACTATGTGTGGAATTTGAAAATCGAACTTCGAATCAAGTTGTTTCTATCTCTCGCTTTTTTCCTATCGAAGTGAAAGTGACAGAACAAAGTGAAGTTCAATTTTTTCGAATGTTGTGAGTAGCCCCAGCACTGCTCACGGCATTTAAAAAAAATAATTAAAAAGCTACTTTGCCTCTCGCTCGCAGCAAAATTGAATTTTGCTCACTGTTTTTAAGCAGCAAAACCTGCTTGTTTGAGCTGCTGAGGTGAAAATATATTTGTTGTTCTTGTTCATGGAAAATACTTCCGGACGAATCGTTGTGGCGGAAAGATACGCTAGGTAAATATAATTTCAGTTTATTCGATAGTCGATAAAATTCTACGTTCTAACTGTATTGACGTTTGATTTTTGCCATGAGCAATTCCGCCCTCTGGTAATAAGTTATAATATGTGAAATTCGATTCCAACCAACATTAAGTACTTATGTTTCCGTATACATGTGATGTTCTAGTAGCCTAACTTCATAGAACATCTCTAGTTAGTCGGAGCACGCACTAATTGATTTTGATAATTGGCTAGGTTAGAACGTTTGAGTCTGCCATCAGTTTCCGGTGTGGTTTGCTTTGTAAGTTTCGAATTGGCAAGGAGATTGACAGGACTAATAATATCACCAATTTGCGAGTTCAGTTGATAGACGATGGTATATACATGAACAGAGAGTTTGAAGGCGTAGGTACAGTCTGAGCACTTCGACTGTCAATAAGAGCGTTTGAGAGCAAGTGAGAGACAAGTACAAACCCGATGCACCTAACAGCTAACGCAATGTACATAGTTTAAGTACCTATATCATATTTTTATTGTAAAATTCTACGTGTGTTCATTACATCATGGGTACGCGGGAGCGTGAGTATGCCGGTTCGCGACGCCCCTGGGACAGCGCCGTGCAACGCACAGTAGGGGAACTCCTGCTTTAAACAAACAAGCGGCCTACTCGTCTGAATGAATCGGAGAAGTTAAATTGTCTGTCAGAGCATTATTAACGTTTGGAGCCGTACATTTTTAAGTCGGTCGATTAATTCGTCGATAGAAGCTCAGCCGAAAACGTAGTCAAACGTGGCGACACGGCGCGCGACCTCGACTAAACTTAATGCGTCCTTTCGAGTTAACTATCCCGCGCAATATACCTTTGTTTGAAAACTAACTATTGTTTAAACTCTGCCTCAGGACAATTTTATTGCGAGATAGATAGATACTTTGTTACACATTGAAAACCGAGTTACTTAAGAGAATAAAATGCATCCAGCCTGTTTTCCACTTAGTCTTCATTACATGTCACTGGGATTAATTCCTACTGAAACAGATAATAATATGAGTATAAAAATTAATGTCACTTTTCGTTGTAATTTTATTACTCGTGAACGGCTTAACCGATTTGCCTGATTTCTTTTTTGTTGTGTTCGTTATTGTCAGGATAAGGTTTATACTCGTATGTAAGAAAAAAAAGAAAATTCCAACGGGAACGGGAAATTTGCAGCGGGGCGAAGCCGCTGGCGGGCAGCTATATCCAATAAATTGTGATGACATTATTTTTAGCAATGAATTTCGTCGTAACTTTTTTCATATATTTAGCTTGCTAGAGTTTCTTGCGGAGTTTCTCGCGGTGCTTCTTCTCCGCCATGATGATCTTGTCCGAAGCGCGCTGGTAGATTTTCTCTATATTACCGACGTTTAAAAGAGCCTTTATGTGGCCTATTAACTGAATAATATTTTTTTTCTTGGTTACATAAACATTTTTTGAATTTTACCGTATTTTAGTGTGAAAGACATTGTCCAATATGTTTACGCTATAGTTACATAACTCTTTTTGAAATTGGACAATTTCATTGGTTGTTTAAAACATCCGCGATTACCATATTTTAGTACTATTAATCAAATTCCAGATCAATGGAATTATATTTTAAAATTACGACAAAAAATATTTTAAGTGGAACGTTGTTAGTTTTGGTCCATAGATATGTGCACTTTTTGATAACTGCTCTTGTAAATTCAGCTTTGAAGTACTTTACCCAAATGAGGTTAGTTTTAGTTAGCTTTGAAAATTTGGGATCACGTAGAGACCGCAGACTACTGCATGCCGGCAGATGAAAAACCGCAAATCGGAGACTAACGGGGCGAACGCGATGTAAATCGTCGAGAATACGGCAATGCCACGTTACTACGAGATTCAATAAGGAGCTAAAATAAGGACGTTTCTAGATCACACAGTACCTACGTAGTGTACATAATTACATACTGTAACTAAAAGAGATGTTATGGTACAAATTTAATTAAGCATTTAGGTACGAAGGAAAGTAATAATTGACCGAGCGAGCGCTAAGCGCGATCGAACCGTCTCCATTTCGGTTTGGCCAAAAATTATTTCGTATGTCCGATGTCTGTTTGTTCGTTCAGATGTTCTGATGAAGTTTTATGAGTAAGTTTGATTAATTATATGTTTTTTGACCATTACAACCTTATTTGCGGTATTGGAAAACTGATCGCGACCTATGTTAATGTATGGGGTTGGCAGTTTTCCGACGTCAAAGTTAAGTTTATCGCCTGCTGTTTTCTTTACACTATAATTAAACTAGATACTCAATATAATCAAAAGTATGTGTTTTATGTTGTAGAGGGCATTTCTCGCCCAGTGATTATTTGCGTCTTGAGATCAAAGTCGGTATCAGGTCTACCAAACGACAAGTTCAGTGAAGTGAAGTCCAATAGCACGAAGCAATTAGTTACTGCGCGGATCCTATGGCGGTGCGAACGAAATTTGATATTCAAGCGAGAGTATTTGCAACTGTTTAATTAATTTGCAACACCAACTTTCTGAACTAAAAGCAACTTAAGTTTATAGTCTTCCCTAAAACGAAGTGCGCGTAATTACAATGGCCTCTTAACAAGCAAGTTTGTAAACATAATAACAGAAAATATGAATTGATATCCGAAGAGTGTTCCCCGTTTCCGCTTATCTTCAAAGATAAATGTTAAATAAACAAAACTTATCGGTTACATTAGTTAAGTGAGTAAAGTTTGGTGAATTGTGTTATAATAATAAGTCTCTTTTTTAGTTTAAAAATAAATAAATGTATGGAGGTATCTTTGTAAACTCATTGTTGCAGAACAAACAGAAAATAACCAAGTAAAATAAGCCACAGAAACATAAAAGGGTTACAAAGGCCAATTTATCTCTTTAAGGGAACTGTTCCAGTTAACCTTTGAGCGATTGAAAAATAAATAAAAACAACGGATGGCTAAATGCGCAACAGTTAATGATACGGATGATAAAAATAACAGCAAATGAATACGATTGGGTGGATAGCCCTTAAACTACGGATAGAGGGCACTTAGGACTTTATGAAAACGATTAATAAACAAATATAATATTGTATGAGAATTAAAATAAATAACGGATGTAAATAATTTGTTGTATATTTTCCATCCAATTTTCATTAAAACCCTTTTCATAGGTTAAATAAACCTAATAACTCACATGGAGCTACTTCAGTCTAATCAATTGCAAAACCCGTTAGTCCTTCGGTCTCTAACAGCGAACGCAAAACGTGCATGCATGAAAAACATTTCTAGATAGGTACTCTTTTTGTTGGGCGTCTGGGCGCCCCGAGGCTTCTATTGGTTTTAGTTTAAAATTCAGGCGTGATTGCTGACTACAACTACAACTGATACTTTAAGTACATAGTCAATTCAATTTTCAAAGAACTTTCTCGTTTTCTTTTGAGATATTGATATTAAAAACTACACTCCGTTTTTCTTACCTATTCTACTTTGTTTTAACCCCAATCGCAATTGTATTGTTTTGTTTATGACTCGGCCGATTTACAGTTGGGATAAACAGCTATCATAACGTTGCCTGTATGTTAACAATAGGGGTAAAGACTAACAACGTGGATATTAATTTCAATTGATATTAAAATTACACCAATAAAAACGCAATATTTTTCTTTGTTGCTATATTACTCTTAATCGAAACAGGTAAATCTAGTAAATGACTTCAATAACTTTTATAACTATAGATGCATCCGTTGCACATACCTACTCGTAGTCAAAACAACATGTATGTACTTTTCTTGAGCTGCTGGTGTTTATGGGCGGTGGTAATTACTTACCACCAGGTACTAACTAAAACTACATTTTAGAAACGGATAGTTTTTTAAATTTGTATCAAAACAGACTGCTGAATAAATTTAAATGATTATAAATATTGCATAGTTTGTTTGTTATAAATATGAAATTCAAAATATTTATTCAGTAAATTGGCCACATGTGGGCTCTTTTATATGACGGTAAATAGAGTAAATCTACGAGCGCTTCGGACAAGATCATCATTGCGGAGAAGAAGCACCGCAAGAAACTCCAGCAGAAGGCCATTTTTTCAATCATAAAAACATAATAATACTTAAAAGTAAGTAACATTAAGTAATAAGAAGGTAATAAAGTAATGAATAATAAATTCTTAAGACTACCAAAAATAAATTTACTACAAATGTAAGGCCAATGAAACCTTAAACAAAAAATAATGACTATGAAAACATCACGACGAGGTCTCTACGTTAAAAGCCAAAACTAACTAGAATAATTAATTGAACAACAAGTCCTAGCAAACGTGAACAGATCGGACCCCACAAACAGCACCCGTTCACAAGTAGGTATGTCGCGTATATCAGACATCGCCTCTCAATGTGTCCGGGAAGGTGGCGACCCGATCAACGACCCTGCGCTTTGAGCGAGCGTGTTTTCTCGTTTAAAAGCGTCTTTTATACACAATAACTAATAAAGATTTGTAAAGATAAAATACAAGTAGTAAACATAAAATTGAGTGCTTGAATACACAGTTTGCTTAAAGGATATGTTTATCAAGGTATCTAAAAATATTGTAAATAGATATTCTAGACAATACCTAAAGATATTTTCGTCACCAATGAAGTCATTTAAAGTGTAATATGCCCTTTGTTGTGAGACTTAAATTTATTGAACGGCATATTGACGATATCAGGTGGTATCTTATACAGTTCCCCGCAAACGAAGTGCTTACCTTACGGAGACGGTGACTTGGAAGAGCGACTTTATCCCTATTTCTAGTATTCAAATTATGAACATCGCGGTCCTGTAACCTGTAACCTTCTTGGGGCTGATTTGTTTTTAACATTCATTTGTTATATATTTAAACTATGTTATATCTTTTATTATTCAATTTAACGTGTAGGGTACAGGTTAAAAACTTAAGTAAAGGTCCTCTTGTAGAGTTGTAAGACATAGACCGTACGACATTCTATTTTTGACATTTGACGTGAGTTCCATATTAGTATTTCATGGTATATGTAGGCCACATCATATTAAATGATTACCTGCTTTCTTGTAATTGGTTGTACACGTTGAAAAGAAAGTACCTTCCTGAAAAGTTGAAACGTTAGGCGGAAGTAATTGAGTTACTCGTATGGCCACCATGGCTGCGGTAGGTAAACGGCTCCCAACTTCTATCGCATCCGATTGAATGCACGAGATTTCAATCAAATTCAATGGTTACACAACTTCTGCTTAACTCAGCAAATTGGTACTGAGTCTTAGGAAGGGTCAGAGGCGAATTTAAAGATTTGGCGCCCCGGGCCAGTTAGCTTTGCCGCCTTATAAAGTGACGATAAAGTATTTCGTCGGCTTAGTGCAAGAAGTCATTAACCCACAAAAAGTCAAGTCCGAGAAAAACGGGCCCAAAGTTTTGACTTAGTCAAATGAACATTATTGTTGTAGGTTTGGGTCTAGATTTAAAAATTAAACACAAATGGTTTGCTAAATATATTTAGTATCAAAACCAATTAAAAACTTTGTACAATAATTCCAAATAACTTTTTTAAAAGCCTAAATATGTAGTTAGTGACTTTTTGTCTTTCTCGCTTTAAGGGAACTTGCAATTAGTTACTTTTTATTTTAATCACAATTAAATCGAGAAACACAGTTTTAAACGAGAAATTTGGTTTCATCAGTCTTAATTATTACCTTAGAAACTTTATGAACATTATTTACTAATTAACAACGCATAAACAGTTTTAAAAACTCTACTTCACAGATATAAACTCAACAAAACCACAACAATAACATAAAATTCTCAAAATGGCGTTATTTGTAACTCCAAACTAAAATAACTAAAAAATGTTTTTTTTTATAGAGGAACTTAATATTACATTATAATCCCAGACACTCACAGCAAGCACTACTTACTTACTGTTATAAAACATAAAAACTTCTAAAAGTATTAAAATAAAAAGATCAGCCTTTGATTTTGAACTAATACTGTAAGAACGAAAAAGAGTTAAAAAACCTAGTCATCCATTGTCCCCTGATATTTATTTTATTTTATTTATTTCTTCAGGTACATAATCACGACTTTCTTTGGCTGGCAAGTTCTGGTACCAGTGGTGAAGTTCCGCGGGTATAATTTTTTCATTGCACATTTTTAGTAAGTCCTTTTTTTAGCTAGAGTGATTGGCAGTTTTTGGTTGTAAGCTTTTCTCAAAATGTAAGTGTTATAATTGAAACCCTGTATGGGTTTTCAAGCTTACGTTTTCGCAATTGTTTTATTGGGGCCATAGATTGGGATGTATTACTTTTTAATACGTGAAATTCTTTATACTCAGATTTGAAATCGTATCTGTATAAAACAACATTCGGCCTTTTTTTCTCTAGTCGAAAAGATTTCACTTTAAGCCATCGCAGTTTTTCTCCATTGACGTCAATCGATCGATTCTGCGTTATCTCTCAAGTCGTTTAGGTTCAAAATATCTGTGTGATTCATAACTATCGGTTCGTACGGTTTTTTCAGGGTTTCATTTTTCTTATTTTTTCTGTTTGATCTTGCTAATCGAATAACATTACAGAAGTCTATCATTGAGTACACTGGCATTAAACGCAATTGGTTCTCAATCGCACTGTGCATGCTATCTACCTCCATATGTGTATGACCAGACTCTAAATATTTATGTTCTATTACCTCGAGATGAGTTGTCTGAACTAAATACAACTGCAGGCTTAAAAGGAATTGATTACGATTTTGGCCTCCACAGGTGTCAGTGAATATGGAAATCTCTTTTACAGTAGATGGGAGACATTTTATCCATAGATACAAAGCCGTACCCACCTCATCGCTTCCTTTTTTGCCATCCAGCTCAGACCAGAGGTAACAAAAGCCGTCATTGGGAGTGCGAGCTTCATAAATGGTAGCATAGTAGGTACACATTCAATTTGCGTAGGTAATAAAGAATAGAAACAGTTCCATTTGGGATATGAAGTACCTTTTGTAAATCTAAGGTTATTGAATTAAAGCTTTCATCTTCATTAGCACGAATTTTGTCCAATTCTTTGGCTTCTCGACTTTGTTCTTTTAGTGAAATGTGTAAGTCATATTTTTGTTTCCAACATTCAAGATCGGGTCCGTTTGTATTTTTGATACTGTTATACTTATGACATGTTAGACATTGGTCTTTTTTTGGTTTGTGAAAATCCAAATTATATTCAGTTCCAAATACATTTCTGTACACGTTTATAGTAACAGAAGTCCGAGACGCTTTTTTGCATTCCTCTGTATAAAGTTCGTACATTCTTGAAATAGATAGCGTGCCATCTAAATAGAGTTTTGACGATGTTTTTCGGCAATAGTGCGATTCCATTGTAGGGAATGATTCGATGTGTTGTTTTATAAAATATATATCGTCTTGTTTGGTTTTATTGTGAGCAACATGCTTACCACGTTGGTCTTCTCCTTCAAAAAGACCAGAACTGCCAACCTTGGAAAATGCATTGTTTGTCGGGCCGTTTGAAATACAGAGGGTAGGTACTTTTAAAAAACTTTTCACATACCTTGATTTTACCTTCATCATTAGAAAAAAAATACGAACGTGACATGGTTCGTTTTCTAACTGCTTTTACGTAACACCTTTGTGGAGGATTTACTGATATGTTCGCGAGTATAAAATCCTTTTGACGACTGTAGTCTTTTAAGCCCCAATATGTTTGACAATTTTTTTTACGTTCTTCTTCGCTGAAATTTAGTGGGCAGTTAAGCTTGCATTGACAACCTCCCGGCTTGGGAGCTTTTCCTGGCAATAACTGTTTTTTTATAATTTTTGTACGGTAAATCACAGTGCTTACACTGTGATTTACAATTTTTTTGCTTGTTTCGGTCGTAAGACTTTTCATTTTTTTTGTGCCATCTTGTTGTTTTAATTTTTTTGAGTGCTTTTGTTTCCAACTCGTTATCGTAAATATCACTGATCTTATCAGTCAAAAAGTCAAAAACAAAACCTAGGTACCTATACAAAATCTCGCCCTAGGGACAAAATTGGTATTTCGCAAATGAAATACTTACTTACCTACAACTTAACAGCATAAAGTAATTTGCACGTATCTTATTATAAATAAATGACAAAGGTAGTTACGCTGTGATCTTCATTCTCCTTATTTAGAATCTTTTCTAACATCAAAGATCCTCGTCCTGCCTTAAATTTAATACCATTTCGCTTCAATTTGTAAGAAATCACTAACTTCTCGCGTAACGTCCATCCCCGGTCGCAGCCGCAACGGTATGACTTCGATCGCGGTGGCCGAACCCCCGTTACCGCGAGAGCAAGACGTACTCGTAGGTATAAATGAGTTGAAATATGAACTGTTGTGCAAGAATATTTCACTAAAGGTGTTCAAATTCATACAAGTTATTTGCCAAAAGTCACTAACCATAATTTAATTACGTGAATTACATGTCTTTGGACATAACAAAAATCGATAAATATCATTAATTACTTTAAAAAATCATTCTGATTGCCATTAATGCTGTCTCCTAGTTTTTTTAAACTTTATAAAGTGCTTTAGTTGTTAAATACTAAATTAAAAGTGGTAATGTGCATCCAATGCTCATTTTGTTAAAAATAATTAAAGCATGATAATAACTTTTATTTTTGTTTTACGGTTTGCTAAAAGTAACTATATGCATATAATGAATTCTAGCACAAATACTTTCATAGCTTTATTCATATTGTTTTATTTTTTAAAGTTGATAAGTAACAAAAGTGAATAATTAAACAAAATAAAAAGATAAAAAATAACAAATTTGTTTTGTTTAAAGTTAGTAATGGTCTAAAACCAATTTACATCAAATCAATAAGGCAAAAAGTTAAGTTAATGACTTAATGTCATGGCTGTAACATCGAAATTATTCAACATAAAAAAAAAATGGATCAGTGCGTTAGAAAGAGTAAGTCGCGGCGAATCCGCCTGTGCTTGGACCTGTACTTAGTGATTTTATGCCATTAGTGACTTCTTGCACTAAGCCGACGATTTACAATAAATTAATATCGGGTATTATATTTCTATTCATGTATCCAAAATCGAATTAATTCGGTCTACCAGACTTATATAAAATAAATTACCTAATTCAACTACTCAGTAGGATAATTCCGCCGGTTTTCATCCAGTTAGCTGAGTTGCAGGTCCAAAACAATATTCAAGGAATAAAATTTACAAAAAAATCAATTTTAGTGCTAATATGCTGTATTTTAAGATATACCTGTCACAGTTTTTTTAAAAGTATTTCGCAAGTTTTTGTCCGCAAATTTTAGTTTTCGACTGTATGTGTTGTAGTTTTCGATTATTTTGTAGACGAGCTAAGAAATAGTATGCTTAGGTGTATATTTTAGTTTTCGACATCATAAGAGCAATTGGACAATAAGTATCCCAATATTCAGGCTGCTAGTAGCAGGTTCTTAAAAATTGAGACTGATTCAAAATCACACCTGCCTTCAGTTTTCGGCAATTATTTTGCAGATGACGTAATTGAGTATTATTATAGTACTACAATGTTATAAGTTTATCATAGATAATATATAATTACTAACTCAGCTGTAACCACAAACAACTTAACACAACCGCGCAAATCCACTTAAAAACCTTGGCGTGAAATCTCTTCGTATCACAATTTTTCCAGAACCACGACGACACTCGTAACAGAAAAACAAGACACATGCAGTCGAAAACCAAAATGTTCGGACGAAAACTACTAATTATAGCCTTAACTATTTAAACTGTATATTTATAATTGTGAAATGAACAGTTTGGTACTTAACGCTTTGGGGCCCAACGAGACCAAACATGAGTGATCAGCTGTTTTTATTATACTATTCTACATAAGCTTTTGTTCTAAACAGCTCAGTCTACTGGGCGAAAGTTGAAGCTGGACGGAAAACCGGCGAAATAACTCTACTTACCGCCTCTGTCGTGACTTCTGGTTCGTCACTATTTTTATTGAAAAAGCTATCGATTTTATGCGTTTGTTTGAAAACTCCCTCTTTCTCATAGGTACAACGCTCACAACGCTAATACTGCCTAAGACGGAACTATTTTCAGCCTGAAATAGGGGACAAAGAGCCAAATATACACACCCACAACAAACAAACATTAGTAGTGTACATACAGGTCAAAAAATTACCGTCCTTCGTCGGTAATTGGGAAAAAGACGGAACCCTTAAGCTGAATATTTACGTTGTGCAATCCAACAGTCGTGCCAAATTTGATAGCTAATATTAAATCTTCATTCCAGAATTTAACGGAAAACCATGATTCTACTTCTTGGGCAGTTGGATAAATCTAGCGGTCGCCCTAATTATAATCAAGCAATGTAAACGGTCACAGTTTGTGCAAATTTTCGTACATCGTTCCCGTTTCGAATGCTCAAGTGTAATTGGCCGTGATAGCGTTCCCGCAGCAGCCATTTCCGCATCCTGTACGTTCCGAACCAAATGAAAATATTTTCACTCCGTACATTAAATGTTTTTGCTATTCACTACACATTTTCTTAATTTAAAATGACATTTTTGCTTAGTACTTCTATAAAACAACGTTTATGAGCAGTTGGGTCAGTTGGCACGTTAATTTCAGTAAGCAGTGACCCGTTTGATTGTTTACACGTGAGAATAAACGCGATATTATTTTAGCTAACTATTCAAACGTTACAAAGAATCTTGTCATGATGCGGTTCAAATTATAGAATTAGTACCTGGATGGCCATAGTAATAGCATACCTAAGGCGGTAAAACAAACAATGTGTCAGAGCGCGGTATTTAACTCCCGACCGAATAGTCGATAAATATGCGCTCTGACTTTTTCTTTATTATAGCCCGTGGTATGTACACAATTAGTCACCAGACCATGAAGTAGAATAATTTTCTGAAAGCTTGCGGTAAATGCTTCTTACGGCCTAGGAGGCGTAAATATTATATCATGTTTTTATTTAACTTAACTTGTTTGTGTTTGGGTTAAATCTTGCAACTTTTCTTTTAACCGCTCTTCGTAATTGTAATGGGCTTAACGAATACAAATGTAAACCCGATGATGATTCAATATAATGAGTACCTATGTTAACGAAGGCAGCTACAGTAAGTTTAGTCTCGACAAGCAGATGAGGACTGAGCAAAAAAGGCAACAACATCATGTGGGAAAAAAAAGACGGAA
Source organism: Acleris laterana (assembly GCA_963966035.1). Classification (NCBI taxonomy): domain Eukaryota; kingdom Metazoa; phylum Arthropoda; class Insecta; order Lepidoptera; family Tortricidae; genus Acleris; species Acleris laterana. The sequence goes on from OZ014438.1 coordinate 10,227,637, forward strand.
CCTTATTACAACGTCTCTCTCCGTTTTAAGAGATTACTTTTAGACTTACTTCCTCTATTTGCCTTTTATCTCAATTCAAATATATTCGTTTCTTTTTTAGGGTTCCATACCCATAGGTTGTCTACGGAACCCTATTACTAAGCCTCCGCTGTCCGTCTGTTTGTCTATCTGTTTGTCTGTGAGCGGGCTTTATCTCATGAACCGTTATAAGTAGACACAAATTTATTTTATAAAATGAATAATAATGTTGCCGCTTTAACAACAAATAATAAAACACAATTCAATAGGGCAATTCAAGAATGGTACGGAACCCTTCGTGTATGAGTTCGACTCGCAATGACTCGTTTATTTAATTATGCTTAAGTCAAAGGCCGCTCCCAGAGTAGTCGCTACGGCATCAAAGCGGCGTTCTGCTAAGTGATTCTTTGGGAAATAACTTCCTGTTCAATTCGTCAGCTGGTTATTATTAACCGACGAGCCCGGGTTAGTCGATGAAGAAACCCTTGACAAAATGCTTTGCGCTAACACAGTACTACTAATAGAGTACTAATACAGTCCGACCTGCAAGTGGTAACAATAGCATTTTTCTCAATTTCTTAGTACCTATTTATTTTTCCGAATTGGCCGCCTTTTTTGTGCCGCCGCTCTCTGGTTGGACTCTAGTACACAGTGCTGTTATGCCAGAGTCAGCTGATTAAAGTGATTAATATAAGTACCTTCTTTTGGTAAGTTTTCTAAAAATGAAACCTAGCTAGATCAATTTATCGCCCCCGAAACCCCCTGCTGAGTAAATTGCATGAAAATCGTTGGAGCCGTTTTCGAGATTCGGATTATATATATATACAAGAATTGCTCGTTTAAAGGTATTAGATATATAAAGATTAGATAGATATATTAGATTAATACCCTTCTACTGTAAATAATTTTAGCTTACGCCAATCCTTTACATTTTCGATAGCGTTAACAAACGTAGAATGCATCTTGGCTTGGGCTGGTAGCCCTAGCCCGAGTTGTAACTTGGCCAAAAAGCGGCAAGTCTACTATCAGACTAATGGAACCTTGACCCACCATAGAACTGTATCACAGTGACGTTATAATTCAAGTTGTAAGAAGTGTCAAGCAAATGTTTTATAATGTGAATAATGTCACATTGACATTAAAAAACATTTACTCGTTCCATCGGGCTGATAATACCTACCTAACATTGTCAAATTGAAAAATATGGCCTTAATAAAATAACCATAAATAAATTACAGCGATTTCCAATTAAGTATAAAAACTTAAAATCAACGACGTACGTAAATGCAGGGGTATGAGCGCCCGAGCGAGAAGCACGAAAATAGACTCATAATGGAACATCACTATCTCGCAAAATTCCAAAAATATTGCATACTTTTGAGACTCTCTTGTACAACGCTTACCCGATAACGTTAGGAATGCAGATGCCACTGCCGGGTTTACATGCAGGATTGGGGCCTGGCCACAGCGCCGGGAAGAGGCACGTCATCGCATCGTGCACATTCACGGTGCCGTGTTTTATTATAAACTGCAATATTAAGTCAAATTTTCTGTACGTAGAGCTTGAAAATAGCTTGAAGCCGAGGCAGATTGGCATTGTGTCACGGCAACGTGCCTTTCTACGGCGCCGCGCCGTTTTCCGTTATCGAGGCCGTGCCGTGTGGTGCTGCGGCTACTCGATCGTACCTCCTACAGTTATGAAGAATTCTTTAGCTTCCCGCTAACCTTGTTAAATAACTATAATGATGAAATAATTGCACATTACTACACAGTACACAGTTTAAATAATATACCGATATCTATTTCGTATGCTTAACAATACAAAATATATTTAATTTAATGTAAACTGACCGTGTTGACTGAAGAATTTGTATTTGTATCTGTCCATAAATATGATATTGCTAGCTGAAGAATAATAAAAGTTTCGATATATTTCGTATGTCGTTATTTTCTAACTAATTGAACAAGTAAATAATACAAACTTTTTAGGAGTAACAATTGATAGCAACCTAAATTGGAAGTCTCACTTAGACAAGATAAATAAAAAATTAGCCAAATCCTGCTATGCACTATCCATATTGACTAACATAGCTTCGGTCGATGTTGCGATGAAGGCGTACTATGGGAATGTTTACCCCGTGCTTACGTACGGTATAATATTTTGGGGAAATTCCGTAAACTTTGAATCCACGTTTCTTCTTCAAAAAAGATGTTTACGAATTATATTTAAGCTCAGGCATATGCAATCCCTAAGAGACATTTTTAAAGATAACGAAATTTTAACTCTGACTTGTATCTATATACTACAAATTTGTTTATTTGTTAGAGACCGAAATGACATTTTTATTAAAAAAAGCGAATTTAAAAATAATATCCGATCCCAATATAAATATGATGTATGTACAGTTAGACCTTCCAGCTTTATACTTAGTAAGAGCGCATATGTATCTGGAATAAAAATATTTAACCATTTGCCTGAAGATATTAAATCGCTAGATGGGGTAAGATTTAAAGCAAAGCTCAAGAAATAGCTATTAATGAAAAGCTTTTACAATTTAAGTGAATATTTTAGATGTATACCTTAAGACTGTTTTAATATAATATACTTTACCTACTTGTTATTGTACGCCCGAAATGGGCAAACTGTTGGACCTTTTATATTCTGTGACCTATAATGTACACAGTTTCTGACTGACAATAAATTTATTTTATCTTTATCTTTATCTTATCTAAAATTCTCCATGTTTAGTTTTATTCCGACAAGGAATCCGAGCATAAGATGAAATTCTATTTGTATGGCACGTAAGCGCAGCGTCCTGCAGACTGAAGTACGGAACAAGTATAAAGGGAACTTTATGTTTAGAAAGACTGACGGCCCACACTTGACATTTTGCTACAAATTGCGGTTGATGAAACACGTTTAAATAAATTTACAGCGTGTGTAATCAATGCGGTTCACGGGGTTCGGTAAATAAAATATTCGGCTTCATTATTGCAATAACGAATTATTAGGATTCGCTCGTCCGCTTCATTTTGATTACACATTTCCCACAGATTGTACGATTATTTAAAATGTCCCAATAAATATTATTTTAACTTTTCAATTTGGAATTGAGTGAGTATAATAATGTATTATGTATAAAATATCTTGCTTGTTTATATGGCAATGGAATTAAATACCACAATTATTATTATTATTGCATTTTACGGTTTTTCACGTCATGATTTTTCCGTGATCTTCAAGAATACAATAAGGACTTGTTTTGCCTTTGTTTATTTTATTTATTTTGATTGTATTGTTTTCATTTTTGTTTCCTTTTTTATTTATTTGTTACAGATACAGTAACATATCACAGGTGGTAAAGTAACAATAGATCACTTAATCAAACGTAGTCGTAAGCTTCCAACTCGATGACAACCTTGCACAGCATTCCACTATTACATTACTTTACTTACTTAATAATAATATCAATTCAGAACGAGATAATAATCAAAAATAATACAAAAACCAATAACTACTCACAAAAATACTTTTGCGCGGTACGGACTCTAATAATTAATGAACCACTATAGAACTTTGTCGCATAAAACCAACAATTAATTCCTATGTAAATTCTACTCGTCACTTGACGCTGTCAGTATAACAAGGTTCTGAGGTAGATCAACATTTAAAGTCCTTGAGGGTTCAATAAATTGTTTATACATACAATACAGGAGTATGAAGTACCTGAAACACTAAACATTGAAACATTGGTTAAAACGGAGTTTTTCCGAAGATGAACACTCGACAGATCGAGTTTTGGCGCCTAATAACCCTCTCTCTATCTTCGGTGATAGTCTAAAACTCGACACTGGCAAAATACACCTTGTTAAAACAAAGAGTGAAAGCCATTAATTAAGAAAAAACTTCTTTCCGTTATTTTCATCAAAATATTAAAAACGTTTCAAAACCCACAGGACTATCATCTTATCAAAACTATTCAAAGTGTAAAAATCCTAAAAGTATACAATATCTGCATTCGCCCGCAGAGCAGCCTGTACATTATTCATTCATGCACAACGATTAATTGGCGATCTATCGATCCGTCTAAGTCCATGTCCATAACATTATATTGAACTACTAACGGAATACAACCTAATTTTGAACAGTCTGAGTCGTGGACATACCTACCATCGGTTTGGTCGTTGCAAACACAAACAGGGTGCACTAACAATTTTAGCAACGCATGTTACCACGGTTCACTACTCTAGGTATCGGAACGTAAGTTGCGGTCATTCATTGATTGCACTCACAGCTACAAACAGTACTGATGGCAGAAAAGTAGTGAATGAATGAAGGAATATGATTTTAAAACACGACTAATTGCATACAATTTCAAACGCATATTATAAAAACTGGCCAACTGCGAGTCAGTCTCGCGCACGATGGGTTCTGTACCATTATCTATACAACTTGTTTGTTGTATGGAAGCCCCACTTAAATATAAATTTTATTTTATTTTAAGTATTTGTTTTTTATAGAGGCAACGGAAGTACATCATCTGTGAAAATTAAAACAATGTTATGAATATTGAAATTGAATTAAACAAGTCTTACTATAATCTAAAAACCATGAAAATAAGTATTAATAAGTTATAAAATAACGTACAATGCGAATAAAATAAAAAATTTAGTCGATGTGTTTCTATTAGTTTGCTATCGGTACACCAAAGAACACAAATTTCAAAATACTACATGACATGTCGCTGTGTGCGCGACGTCAATATTTACGCACTGATGACCGAACCAACTAGGTATTGCGTATTTTAATACGTGAACATATTTTTGATAATAAATGTTTCGTAGGTCATGATTTCTATCATCTAAAACATGTGATCTTTATTTGTACCGTGAAAACGTCCAATTTTGCCCTTGATGGATTTTTTGTCCGCTGAGTCAAAAATAAGCTAACATTTGAATTTAACAAAAAAATACAGTATTTTAGTAACCTTTGATTGTATTAGTAGAAAAGAGTATTATACTTATGGCAACACTACGAATTGCTTTTGGTTCCAATTTCATTCAGTTGACTGTCACAGCTTGTCAAAGTGGAAGCGTGTTTGTTGCGGGCGAAATGTGTCTACAGTGTTTTTAAAATATTGGAAAATGACGAAGACAAAGGTGAGTGTTTGTTTTTGTATAATATAAACAAAAGTTACCAGAACATTTACTCATTGCTTTTTATGCAGTGAGTAGCTTAAATCGTGAATTAAGATGGCGGGCAATTTAAACCGCAAGTGTAGCATCTCGTATCTGTCAATTTTGCCCGCTCTTAAATATGTACTAGGGTTGTCACTTTTTCATTTCTCACTTGCTTTAATGCATTTTTGCATTTTTCTAATGTTACAAATTGTAATGTAAATGACTTACCAAAAATTAAGCAATTGCTTCAGATATAACTGATTTTAAATTGATAGAAATCAGTGATCTCAATGTCAAACGTTAACTTCTAAGGACCAATTGTATAAGTAAAATAAGGCTGATTTTTGTTACCAATGACTAGATAAAAGTTTTGTAATTGAACTTAATATAAGAACCTACTGCATTAAAAAAATTGTACAACTAAAATGATTTATTAGTTTTCAAAGTTTATCAAACAGGTTTTGACAACCCTAACACTTACGAGTTAGTTGTATGAAAACAGTTGTAAATTAGCGGGTAAATTTGCCCACCTCTTTCTAGACGAATTTATTATTATTTGCTTATTGGTTTTAATGTTTTTGGGCCAATTTTACCCAAAACTCTTTGTGGTCCTTGTACAGTCAAGGGCAAAAATATGTATACACTTTAGTACCTTGTCACTTTAACCACTGTGACAGTTCATATTATGGCAGTTCAAATATGACGTTAAAGTGACAAGGTACTAAAGTGTATACATATTTTTGCCCTTAACTGTACATGAATGCTCTAAGAGCTATAGTTTGGTGAATAACGGGCTTGGACAAATATGGACGAAAGTGAAAGTAATTTGGCCCGCCATGAAAATATCAAATTGCTTGAAATTCTTTAAAAATAAGGACTATTTCTTTATTGTAACACAATGTTATGATTAGTTAGACTATATATACATATAAAAAAGTATATGAAACCTCACATTTTTTTAGAAAAACTAAGAATATTTAAAAAAAGCGGGCAAAATAGGACGGTTTCACGGTAGTGGTAAAGACAACGAGAGCCGGAAAACTAGCCACCCCACGTGCTTGTAGGAGATAAGGCAGATTTTGTTTTTTTTTAAATAATTTTCTACTTCTTCTTTCTAAAAGTACGATTACATTGGAACAACACCATTTGTGGCGTTAATCTCCACCTCTCATATAACTAGAACAGTTATTAGTGGTTACACCTTGTGCAAGGCCATCCGGATCGCTACCACGATCTTATCCACCTACGCAGTGCTCGCATTGTTGTGTTCCAGTGTGGGAATAAGACAACCGGTGAAATTACTAGCATAGAGGGATTCCATCGTAGTCCTCTGGGTTTGCCACGTATTTTCAGTCTTAGGATTACATTCTTAACGTTGTTGTCTTGAGAATGCATGGGTCACAGATCACATTTTTCATATGCTCGGAAGACTTCTCCACGACGTAAAAAAAAAAGAACTCCAGCGGGTGTTACGTATGATGGTAGACCTACCATCCTACCTACAGCGCTTTGCTGAACTGCTTTGCCAACGGATCTTGCTTCCAAATAATAATACACCATGAAACTTAGGCTGGCCGGCTTATAATAAATTGACGTATTTAAAACGAAGCGGCTTTCATTAAACCTAACTAAAATTGACGGAAACCTCGTGCTAGCGTGAGATACTGTTTTAATCTATTTTAATATCCTTGCACGCCAATGCAGGCCTAAATTTAATTTAGATAACAGTTTCAAAGCACGGGCCCCCGATTTTCGTACGGTCCGGCGTAAGTGAAGTAAGCTTTAGGTAAATCGTTCACACGTCCGGAATTAAACTGACGCAAACACGAAAAAGCGGCCAAGTGCGAGTCGGACTCGCGCATGTAGGGTTCCGTACCACTATACATCTAAATAAATGTATTTCTTTATTCTTTATTATATTGGAGTGGATTGAATGAAAGGTAAAATGCAGTTTACGATTTATAACGTATTAAAAAAAAACTAATTATTAGATCTCGTTCAAACCAATTTTCGGTGGAAGTTTGCATGGTAATGTACATCATATATTATTTTTACATTTATCATTCCCTTATTTTAGAAGTTACGGGGGGGGGGACACAAATTTTTCCACTTTGGAAGCGTCTCTCGCGCAAATTATTCAGTTTAGAAAAAAATTATATTAGAAACCTCAATATCATTTTTGAAGACCTATCCATAGAAACCCCACAAGTATGGGTTTGATCAAAAAAAAAAAATTGAGTTTCAGTTCTAAGTATGGGGAACCCCAAAAATTTATTGTTTTTTTTCTATTTTTGTATGAAAATCTTAAAGCGGTACACCGAATACATCTACTTACAAAGTTTCCACAGTATAGCTCTTATAGTTACGGAAAAAAGTGGCTGTGACATACGGACGAACAGACGGACGGACGGACGGACGGACAGACATGACGAATCCATAAGGGTTCCGTTTTTTGCCATTCGGCTACGGAACCCTAAAAACAAAATATACACACAGTGTGAATTGGTGAATTTCGCCCGTTTACAATTACAGTTAGAAGGAGTGTATTGCGGCTTGCCTGAATATCCTTTGAGCTAAACCAACTGCATTGATCGAATGCTTCAACGATTGCACATCGCAATCAACTTCAGTTACACTACATTCAGAACGTGAAATAATGAAATATAACGTGTTGCAAACATTGTGAGTCTACTGCCGATAAAAGTTGTAGGTCCACTATGCGTTCTAACTCAATATGTTTTATGCTATTATTTAATTTTACTAATTTAATTGGTAATAACGAATCGCAAGTATAATTGCAACCAATGCATTAAGGAGCACCCTTGGGTCAAAATTAGATACTGTAGCCAAAACACTTTAAAATGATTTAAATAGGCTTATTTTCTTACTACGTACAGACACTAGGTACTTAGCAAGAACTTTGCTTCTTTTGAGTAACTTTTAGCAACTATTGAATTCGGAATATTTCCTATACAGAAAGGATTAACCAACTTTTCTCCGCTAGTGTGGATGCAGCGAGAAAGGCGAGGCGCAAAGTCTTCTTCGTAAGAGAGTTTGCAATGCAACAGAAAGTCTTAGCATCTCCCTGAGCGTCAAAGTGAAACTTGTTTTTTTTTTTCAAGGAACAAGCTTTCGTCGAATTATAATAAAGTTTGTAGAATAAAGTTGCGAACACTTTCTCAACGTGATACAAGTGAACTAACACTAAAGTCACAGCAATTATTTGACAAATACAATCAAACATTTTCATCAAAAAAACTAAAACAATAGAACATAAAGATATTTTTATGCAAATTGCGATTTGTCTTGGGTTTTTGCTAGGTGTATAATATTCAATTGCATATTATGACCTCTATTCTAGGCGGTAAAACCGATATTGTATTTGACCCTGTTATGGAGTCGTTTTTAACTCGGCCGCCATTACTGTCAAGTAAATGTGAGCTATCAAAACGTTGGCAATACGATAACAGCTCAAAGACGATATGGTTTTTACCACCTAGAATACCGGGCCTGTCCTTATTATTGTGGTAAGAAATGACTTCAACCTACATACATACTCGGCAAGAACTTGTTGGCTCAGCAGTCGTCATGGTGTTAGCGCCGGTCCAATATAGAAAAGGCTGTTTTTACCTAATATCGCCATTTTCCCTGTCAATCAACTTATCAGGGCCTCTCTTCCCCATGGTATTTGCTTTGATATCGCTATTATATCGTTGGTGTTATGACTACACATATTTACTTTGCGATTGGAGTTCGGGTTACATTCACAAAGTGATGTCGATATGGATCAAAATGGGTTAAATCCAAACATTGACTCGGACGCTGGTTACCGAAGCGAACTTATACCTCGGCCTGTATACAGATACAGTTACTCACCCTCAACCACCTTCGTGTCTATATTGAACATTGGAAACCGGACGCCCGTCCGAGTCGAGTTGGATTCAATACGATTAATTGAAACAAAGTTTGATAACGAATTGTAAATTGGTGAATGCGTAGTTAATTTAGATGTACAATGTACATGTGTAGCAAAACCCCTGTTCGATTGAAACCGTTTGTAAAGTGGACTAAACAATATGTTTTTGGGAAATTACTGGGTAGTTAGTGACGTTGCTATATGTCATCGTAACTTGGGTTACAAAATGGTTTACTTAGAGGTTACAGATAGTTTTAAAAATTGTATCTGTACTACAATAACTTTATCAATATTTATAGTAGGTACAGATAAGACGTTTTATTTTTAATTTTTAAATAGAACAAAATTCTAAAAAGGTGCACGTAAGACCAAATTTGATAATTAATTATGCAATTAATTATGTGGTTGTAGAATTAACAACTAGTTGTCAGAGTAGTCGGTAAGTAATTCTGTAGCTCTGCCTACCCCACTCTGGGATGAACGCGTGACGGTATGTATGTATGTATGTACAGTCTTTTTCTTACTTGAGCTAAGAAGTAAACAAATATGGCGTATCCATAAAGTTTGACAATCCATAGGGTTGGGAATCATAGAGTGAATTTGCGAATTTATTTAGTGAATGAATGAAATGAGTGAAATACATTATATAGGTTGGGTCACTCACCATCTCTCTGTAACAATGGCACAGATAAATAATAAGGGTGTCTTAAATACAATGGTGAATGACGCACGCGCACGCAGGTAAGTGTTGCGTTGTGTCAAACAGTTGGCGCTTGTATTGTCATATCAAAATTAAATAGACTACCTATACACATAATAATAGCACTCACTAACTATATAGTTTTAAAAAGATAATTGTATTCATTTATGTTCGGAATATTGTATACTAAAACCACCAAACAATTAAACCGTTACAAATCATTCATTCATTCACTTCTTCCCATCCCTACAATGAAAGGCCACACAACATTCAGTTTTGATAATCTGTGACCGGGAGTTTCGAGGAAATTATTATTTGGCTAAAATATGTTACTTGTAAGGATAATTTAAAGCTATTATTAGTGTATATGAATGCGTGTGTGTTTAAAATAATGTTTTTTTACTTATTGTGGTAACTTATATTGAGTGATTCTTTCGGAATGTCGTGATATGATTGATTGATTTTTGATTTTGATTTTGATTTTTGAATATGTGATCGAGTGATGTTTGTTTACATCTTAGCTCAAGTAAGAAATAATAGACTTTAAATATACAGTTAAAAAAGTCGTCATTTCAAAGGGATAAGTCTAAATTGAAAAAAACAGCTAGATCACAACAAAAGTTACAGGGCATGAGAGCATATGAGACGAAAATATTGGCCCGCGGAAATTCTGTCAATAAGGGCAACGATGTAAAAAAAAAACGAACTGTAACGAGCGAAGATGCAACTTTGAGGGTAAATCCAAACCAGCAATTTTTTTTAGTCGTTAATCTCGTTGTTTCTGTATGGGTTTCATACGAAAGTCCTGTTTTGATAACACGGCGACGCAAATTGAGTGCTACTTTATGTACGCTACAGAAATTACGAGACGAAATATAAGCAACTCACAACTTGAGAAAATAACCCATTTGTGCTAAATCAGGGACAAAGAAGTAAATCAACCCATAGAAGCGTAACTTAGTGTAAATTGTACTAATCGTTCTATTTCTGTTTTTAATCCTTGATAAGTTTACTACATGTCTTTCTGTATGATAGTGAGATATTATTAAAAATCAAACGTTTTAGGAGTCCAGTAAATGACCGCTTAACAAGTTCTGTGACAAATAAGCCATTTTGGATCATCCTAAGTTTCTCAGAAGAAACAAATTATGTATTCTTTAATTTAGTACATTAATTTATACAGGGTGAACTTACATACACGACCCATTCGAGCTTCCTTTGTTTATATTGATTGTTTTTTTTTCCTGTTAATATTTTCGTTCGTGTTATTTTCGTAACAATGACAGTATATATAGGAACGTGACCCGACCACCTGTGGACCTCCGTCGCCAGTTCAAGGTGCACAGGTGGTCGGTTAAAAATGGTGACGTCTGCGTGCAACAAACGCTGCCGACCCACTCCATGTCTTATACCATATAGTTACCCCACTGCCCGACGCAAAGGAGAGTAATGTGTTTATCAGCCTATGTTCCCTAGTAACTAAACGCGTCAATCGATTTGTCTTAATCGTTTGAGTGTCACTATGATATGAGAGTAATCAAAATTAAAAATGGCGCCAACCGGACGCCATATTGTTAAAGAAACAAAAAAACGACGAACTATGACAAATGGGCACTCATTGAATAGGTAGGTATTTAAAAATCTTTAGGTTTCTTTGATTATTTTCCATTTTAGATCATTTCCGGTTTTCCACTATTTAAAGGCTTGATATTGTGCTGGGGTGTTACTGTACAAAAGTTACGCGGTTTTTTTACACCGTCGGGTTTTTTTGCTACTTGACCTGTAGAAACCTGAAGAAAGTGTAGTAAAATGCAAAGGGTTCAAAAATAAAATAAAAACACGTTGTCACATTCCTTTTTAGGGTTCCGTAGTCAAACTACGAACCCTTACAGTTTCGCCATGTCCGTCCGTCCGTCCGTCCGCAGCCTAGCCTACCTACTAGTACCTCCCCTACCCCTAACGTGGCGATGTTTTTTTTCTCATCTGCCCCTTATTGTGGGGTGTCGTTGGATAGGTTTTATATTATTGTTTATACCTACTAAAAATCATCTAAGACAGCGCCAAATAACTTTAAATAGAAAATTAGTTCATACATGTGGTTTTTTGAGATAGTTTCTTGTGTTTGTCGTAACGGCTTCGAAACCCAACACTGCGCATGCTCTTGCCCGGTTTTTAATTATTGCATAGTGCTCGTATTTGAAACGGTGTTACAAAACAGTAAACAGTTAAATATTTGTATTACTCTATATTTATTTGGGTAAATAACGTTAGCTTTAAAAGGAAAACATTGCAAAACAGACCACGTAAACATTTTCCGGTAATTACCACATCATTTCGCGTTGAAATGGGGCCGACCGCGGAAGTGCTATTTTAGCGAGGTCCTCACAATAAATACGGTAAAATGCATGAATGGAAATCGAGTAATAATGAGGCTCACATTGATTACTTAATTACTCGAGCCGGCCTTCTGTCCGGCTGTAGTTTAATATTCGGTACAAACTGTATTTAAACAGGTATAATATCCCCAGGCAGAATGTTTGCTTCCCAACTGTTTCATTTATTCGAAAATTCACAAGTTATATAGTCAGTTTTTTCTGAGCACTTGCGAAGCTGTATTTTAGCTTAAGTTTGTATTATAGACATAAAACACAAAACATAAAAATAATATTTTCTAACCTATGAAAGATCGGACACGCCATTTAAACTAGCGAACAGAAGACAGGCTCGAGTATTGGATTGGCAATCGACAACGTAGACGTAAAGGTAAAGAGAGCACCCTGGTGTGTCTAAACAACCCGCTTTCATGCCTTACGATAAAGGGATGTCGGACAAAGTTGTATATACGCCGATGTCCAAAGTTGTAAAGCTCGTTAGAACCCCCAAGAACGTTACACCCTTCCTCCTACACACACCTGCCCCTATTTCACTATCGTGACAATGACAACGTCGTCATACATTTATTATGATTTAATCGATCCATAGGTACCTACTATCTACATAATTACTAATATTATTAAGCTGAAGAGTTTGTTTGTTGGTTTGCTTGAATGCGCTAATCGCAGGAACTATTGGTCCGGTTTGAAAAAATCTTTCAGTGTTAGATAGCCCATTTATCGAGGAAGGTTATAGGCTATATATCATACTCACATAAACCGAAGCGAAGCGAGGGCGGGTCGAGTAATAAATAAATTTCAGGGGACAATGTCACACCAATCGACCTAATATCCAAACTATGGTCCGACATTTAATTCACTGCAGTAAAATGACACAGCCAAATGTCATTCTGAGAAATAATGATATCACATTTATTTAAATAGTGCTTGACACGTTCACCTAACGAATGATTTGATCAAAGAACGAACTAAATATTTTATGAGCATTATATAGGTACTTAGCTAAGTAGATTAAAGAGACCACATAATGGATGGAGTGTATGATAATTTAATAATACATTACATCATTTTCATAACTTATCAGCTCGAAAATGATAAAATTTAAGTTCCTCCTTAGACGACTTAGGTACGCGTGATATTTGTAAAATTTAAGGAACCAACGGCATGTTGTTTAGTTACGTAATGGTTTGAATAAACCAAATATTAAATAAACCGGATAAAAAAGGTCACGGGTAAACGGATAGTCAGTCTAACCATTACCACGACGCAAAAGGCTCGAAACGGCGGGAGCAGTAATTAAATAATATACGCGTTTCTATCCCGTAAATATTTGTTTTGTTCAATGCATAACGGGCACGGAAGTTTGCGTTAATATTAACGTAATGTTTGTTTTGTTATTTTCTTAATTACTAAAGTCATTTTGAAACCCTCCTAAATATTAATAGTATTAATGTAGTGCAAATAACACGAATGAACTACAATACATTGTTCATTTTTTCATTCATTCATTAGGCAACATCACTATGTTTTATACACCAAAAACTGACAACACTGAAGCTGCTGTCATTCTACTGCACTGAATTAAAAGTCGGACCGTAAGCTGTAGACTTGTACTATAGGTACTAGTACTTAAATACATAGAAAACATCCAAATTCAGGAACAACCCAGATTTGAACCTAGAGGCCCTTGCCAAAATGCACTACCTACGCTAATATGTATATCAACGGACAGCCGATACTGCGAGTGTTGTGTGCCGGTCGGCGAATATTTCGATGAAACAAAAACAAGACCAAGTGCGGGTAGTTCGAAAAACTCGCCACACGATCGCGACACGTTTTAGATTTTTAACAGTTTGTATGAATGTCACGAAAGTATAAAATAAACACACAAAACTTAATGAATTATTTTTGTTAGCTGAAATGTTTCAGCCAACCTATTCGCCATATATTATTTACCATATTCAATTTGATATAAAATACTTTTTATTGAATAAACAGTTTGGTGAAGGTCCTCTTCTATTCGGATCTTAAACCAAAAGTATCTCAATAAATGGCTCTATCGGGATAACTAATCATCATAACCTTCGATTAAGCAACCGGAAAAAAATTACAGGAAAGTCAATTGTTACGTAATGTATCTTATAAATCTCAGAGATAAAATTATCCATTTCTATTGACGATTTATCTTGTTTCCAAGTGCCCATATTTATGTTCTCCGGTGAGCTATGTATTTGAGGCTATACAGGGTGAAATCTAATACGTGATACCAATGATCACCTCTGTGTTCTACCCACGAGTATGAACAACTTTCACTATGGGACCAACCCTGAAATATCGAAAAAAAAAACAGCTGCTTCATACATTTTGGTCGAGTGCGTATTGAACTTTTCTATGAAACAGCTGATTTTTTTTTCAATATTTCAGGGTTGGTCCCATAGTGAAAGTTGTTCATACTCGTGGGTAGAACACAGAGGTGATCATTGGTATCACGTATTAGATTTCACCCTGTATAGTAAAAAATAAAATTTTAACTACTTACATTTTAAATATATAGGTTTCACTTTCACAACCAATGTCCATACAAAAGTGCCCATGATCATGTGGTCTGGTTTGATTTGAAAGAAACGAATAAAATAAAAAAGTTAATTGCTTATAATTACCTATTGTAGTTGTATGTACAGTTAAATTAAATCAGCGGGGTATCCGTAACATCAATATTACATGAAGCTTGAAAATTGGTGTGAAAATAAATCTACTATGCTTCAGCTGCTCGGTTGGCCCTTAAATTATGCATGAATGCGTGAGCTATTACGTTTTACCCCCTTACTTATAAATGAGGAATAAGCTTGGAATGTGGTGTTGGAGAAGAATGGAGGGGATAAGCTGGACGGAAAAAATTACAAATGACCGAGTGCTGAATAGAATAAATGAAAATAGGAATTTACTAGGAACAATAGAAAATAGAAGAGGAACAATGATAGGACACCTGCTACGACACGACTTTTTCCTTAGAAACATCGGGGATATCCCAGAAGTTCCATAATTCTAGTTCCATATGGAACAATCGGTACATATGTATATGTCAAATAAATGATCCTAATAGTTCCATATGGAACTACATACTAGGCTTTCACCTGGTTTTGTTTTTATTTTAGTTTCAGTTTAGTATCTTCGGAGTATTATACCCCGTTATCAGTGTTGCGAAATCATTGAAAACGCTAGGGTTGGCACTGCACATATAATGGGTTTTTGTTTTACTAAAATTTGAGTGATAACAATGTTGTAACACCCGAGATGTTGTAACACGTCGTGCTTACTTCGGCCGCGTTTTGCTATTGTAAAACACATTTTTTACCGAGGGACACGATCACGTCTATAAGAAACAACGTAAAACCTGAATTGTCATATACTTGACAATGTTAACTGAAGTATGTAGGTAATCAAATCAATATGAAGAAGTGGCCAATTATGTAAAATAAATATAATATATACAAAGGTCATACTTAGTAGAGGTAGACATTTAATATGAATATGTACCAGTAGTTCCATATGGTACTTCTGGGACATTTCCTTCAAAATGAATATCCCGGTAGATCCATATGGAACTAGAAAATATGGAACTTCTGGGATATCCCCGAAACATCATAGAAGGGAAGTTAGAGGGAAAGAGAGGCAGAGGAAGACCAAGAAGAAATTACTTTGAGCAGATAAAAGAGAAGGTTAAGGTTGGGTCGTACCAGAAAGTCAAGCAGTTGTCAGAGGACCGGAGCGGTTGGCGATGGCTCCACCGACCAGAGCATGGCTCTTAAATGGAGAGAGAGAGACGCTTGGAATAGTTTATGCCGTGCTTTGTCACTTTCTGTCAGATGCAAATGTCACAATTATAGATAAGGACAAAGCATGGCATAAACTATTCCAAGCTTATTCCACGTTTATAAGTAAAGCGGTATCTCAATTATTACTAACTAGCGACCCGCCCTCGCTTCGCTTCGGTTTATACGACTTTTCTGTAACACCAGTACATAAAATAAAAAAATATTATACATATAAACCTTCCCCTTGAATCACTCTATCTATTAAAAAAAACCGCATCAAAATCCGTTGCGTAGTTTTAAAGATCTAAGCATACATAGGGACAGACAACGGGAAGCGACTTTGTTTTATACTATGTAGTGATGAAATAATATGCATTTTTTTACCCAAGTAAGTTAAAGTCGTTCTTAATAAGAACGTGTGAAAAGGAGTGAGAGACAAGTTTAGTACAAACCCGAAGCCGCTTCTAAGAGCTATTGCATTGTACTTTAAGGTAAATACTATTAGGATATTGATTTACCCGGATAGCACCCCAGCACTAATGCCAGTGGACCGACTACCAATATAAGGCTTATATTCTGTTGAATAGAGCGTGTCTCTCGGAGACAAGTGCAATTAAGTGCACTTGAGATGATATCTTCGTGTATTGAATACTCCGCTTCAAATTGATACTAAGCCTCTATTCAGGAATGTTACCGAGCGTTTATACAGGGTGACACCTAAGACGTAATACAAAATTTTATTTTCTGAATCTACTCATGAGTACGATCAACTTTTACTATGGGACTAATGTCGAAATCGTAGAAAAAAATGGAATCTCCCATACTAAAAGCAATCAGCCGGTTTCACAATTTGTATGGAGACCTCGATTTTGTGTTTACGTTTTCGAAGTTGGTCCCATACTAATAGTTGATCGTAATCATGAGTAGATTCGGAAAATAACATTTTGTATTACGTCTTAGGTGTCACCTAGTATATACAGATGTAATGCTCTTGTTATGTATATACAGGGTGCCTCTGATGGGGCTTTAAATGCAAGGTTCGGTTCTAGTCGCATTACTGATCTATTTTTGTTTTGTAACATTTTCAATTATCTAGAATTTAGATAATTTATTGATCCTCAAAGTTTAATCGTTAAATCAGCGTATTGGACATGGCACGAGGGCCACATTTCCTTGGTACGGGTGTCTTTAAACGATAATTTTCTATTCCACTTACAAACTCTTTATCAAATGTGCCATAAAAAGGTTTATCTTCGTTTTTCACCTTTTTTGTTATGAAAATAAATTACAACCTTCCTTACTAAAATTTGTAAATCAATTGTCTTGCTGTAAAAGAAATTTTATTCAGTTTAACGATTAATGCAAATTTAAAAATACCAAATCAAGTGGTTACTTCAGCTGAAATGACTGATATATAGATAGATGTAGCACTCAGACTTTAGGTTTCCGAATCGTAGGCATCCACATAACCAGGGAGCGTACTTTTGGTGCCGATGACAGGCCGATGACGCAATTTCAGATATAGGATGCTTGAAAATTACGTTATGTATAAATATCGTTGTTCACCAACTAATTTAACTGACTGTTTTCTTAGCTGACCCTTACCATTCGGCATTTTGTCATCCGTCAAAGCTCTAATCGTCCGTTTAACGTTTGGTGAAGCACTAAGTTAAATAATGATTTAAATTAACGTGATAGCTAATGTAAACGTTTAAATAACTTACAACACGATACACAAAACATATTTAATAGTGTAAAATGCACACAGTTTAATCTACCCATAAAAGGTCAATGATAAAACAAAACATGCAATTCCGACGCATTTCGAAGCACACCATTGCAGCACGTTTAAAATTCAGACAGAACTCTGTATCTACACTGTCATTTGAGATATAAGATTCATATAAATATCTTTGCTGGCCTTTCTTTATTAAGTCGCACATCTGGATAACGGTTCCAATTTCCCGCTTAAATAAATAAAATAACACAGATCGACACATCTTGGTTCTTAGAAATAGGTAGGTAATTCTATATTCATTATACACGTTTTGTTATTGTTTTTTTTTTTTTTTAATAAAGGTTTTTTTCTTATGTGCCAGTTAGGTACAACTTAAATAATGAAAAAAGGTTAATTATATGTAAAACGATATATTTTTGAAGACTAACTAATTTTTGCTTACCATTTGTAATTATATGTGTACAGTTCTATACAGCTAGTAATTTACGGATATGATATTTTATACAGTTTATATACAGTTAGTTATTACGGACATTATTAAACTTCGATTCATAATTAATAATTAGAATCTGTTCTATATTTCTTTTCTTTTCCCGAAAAAAATCCATTTTAAAATTGAAAATGACCTTTCAACTTCAACCGATGTAATTGGAGCATACTTTAAAAAAGGCCAAAGATCCATTTTTTCTGTGGTTTCATTCAGACAGATTTCCTTGTTATCATTTAAGGCGGCAATTTTTTCCATAGTTCGTAGTCCCTTGTTTTTCATTAATACTAATATATGTTTTCTATACAACGTGTTACAAAATACCCCGTAAAAAATCTAATAAATTATCAAAGCCTAAAATATTGTCAACCCTAGTAAGCTGTCATGTCAGGGAACCGGAGTTAGCATAGATTATTTTAACAGAGAGGCCTACCTACCAATTTAATAATTTTTCAACTTAAATGGGTGTAAAACCATATCCCGACGAGCGAGGTTGTGCATTGAACAAGGCAGAGCTCACTTTGAGCCGTTCCTGTAATTTTGACGTTCTTTACGAAAAAGTAAGTGCTAGTTTAGGTTTCTTCGTAAGTAGTTTAGGTCTTTTAAAATCTTCCAAAACTCGACTTGTAATATCTATCTAACCGAATTCTGTACATTTTGTTAGTATGTCTCTTAATCGTTTCACGAATTAGGTAAAAATGTACATAAACAATCTGCGTAGTTTACTCTTTAATTTTACTGAAATAGGGTTTTCACATCAATGAAAGCAATAATGGTTTTCTTTTTTTTGCCGGTAAGTCATGCGGTGATAGTACGGTTCTCAAATATTGTAAATGGACTTATTATAAGGTACCATTTAACCCCCTTTCGGCTTTACGGGTATTTTTGTAACACCTTGTATATGTCTTTTCCTTTTTCATGTAAACAAATCTTGGACAGCTTTGCTGTTACAGTTTTAATCACATCCAATGACTCTGTCAGCAAAAGGTTAGAGTTCTGCATATGTTGAGTGGATTCAACCAAAACGGTGCAATTTTCCGTTATGAAAAATATATTCTGTCTTAGATTTGGTTTCTTAATTGCTAATTTTGCACGCCTTACTTTAACCGCTGTTCTTTCGTTTAGAGCATTAATAACATTAGTGATCTCCTCCAAATATTTTCTGTAGTACATGCAGGCCTCAATCCACGTATTCCATCTTGTTATAATCGGTCGTGGTGGTTTTGGCATGTCAGGGTAAAGCTGTTTTAATACTCTCACTCTTGAGGGGGATTTTAAAAATACCGATTTTGTACTTGATATTAATTCATTCACATCGTCGAATAAGCCTCGCACTGTCTCCGCGACACGGTTGAGACCATGGGCTACACAAGTTACGTGTGTCATGTTCGGGAAAAGGCTGTTTAGTGTCCGGCCTGCCTTTATCATATAAGCAGCTCCATCAGTAAGCAATAACGCCACTCTTTCGTGATAATTGTCATTTTGAAAGAGATTTTTTAATGAGTTAACTATCAAATCCTTAATAATTTCATTATTCGTTCTTTCAAGAACTTGACAAGCGATTATATGAGGTCTGCTTGAATTGGTCCCCTTAAGTGCTCCAACGATAACATTAGCAACATTTCGTTGTGTTTGGTCTTTTGTTTCATCTACACTTACGTAAATATAGGAATTACCAATATCTTGCCGTATGGAAGTGAAAGTTTCGTCATACTTTTTTGGTAAATATCGTAATCTTAGGTTTGATTCTGACGGTATATTCACCATATTTGCATAATTCCCACCAATGCATTTTTTAAGGAAATCGACAAAGTTCTTATTTTCTAGTTGTTTCCAAGGAATATTTGAAGCTATCATAAAATTAGTTAAATCCATGTTAAAAACATATTGTGTTTTTTTCTCTCCTTCTCGTTCTAAGTGGCTCTTTGTTTTCAAATGCTTTTCAATGTTACTTACTTTTGATGTTAAATTTTTCTCACAGCAGGAGCAATAAACTTGTTTACTATTTACTACCAGACAAGGAAACTCCTGACAATATGCATTTACAGATTCCATTGCGATTTAGGTAATTCAATAGCAATGCAATAATGATTGTTACGAATTAATTAATTAATTATTGGCTCTAACCATCTTCTTCTAATAAAAATGTCATGTGTCACTTAATTATGTTTTTAATATATGTCCTAAGTGTCAATATCAGTAAACCGAAGAGGTTGATAAGTAGGTAGTCAATACTCATTCAATACTAATATAAAATCATGCTATATGTAGTTTGACGTCACCGGCCCGTCATCGGCACCAAAAGTACGCTCCCTGCACATAACTCTCGTGTTTTATAAATGCAATTCAACGAATTAGAGAGGATCGACCAATCACCGGCAATACGCAAGTGGCAGCCCTGGACAATAACCCATTGCCGTTACAAGTCCAAAACAGAGCTTTGGATTATTTTGCTGACTATCCTCGGTCGAGTACACGGGTCGCTAGAATTTTTAGAATTCATCATTCAGCAGTTCATAAAGTTTTGAAAAAGAACAAACGGCACCCATTCAAACCGGAAAAGGTACACGGGTTGTTACCGAGGGATTTCCAAATACGTAAAGCTTATTGTGAATGGTTTTTAGAACAACATCGTCAAAATCCAGATTTTCTAAATAGTATGTATTTTAGTATATAGGTATTTCTCTATGTAAGTAAGTTTATCGTTATAGCTTAGTTTAGGACTAGGTCAATTTGTGAGACAGTTTGAAAAAAAAACATAAACAGTTGAAATAGAAGCGTTAGAACTCGTAACTTACCGATATAATCAATCTGCCGTCTTAATATCATAAATAACCAGTGGGGCTAGACAAGTTGCCATCGTTCACGAACGCTAGCATTAGGTGATCACTGGCGGCATGTCGCTCATTGAATACAAAACTGACACATTCCAAAATAATTTGCTCTTGCATTAAAAATCTTATATGAATAGCTTCTAATTTGAAAATGCAACACTGACTCATTTTGAAATGTGTCCGTTTTGTATTCAATGAACGATGTGTTGTCATTGAAAAATGTATGGGAATGACGTAAGTCACGTGATATATCTTTGACCTGTCAACGTTTTGATAACTCTTATTTACGTGACATTATTGGAGGCTGAGTTAAAAAAAAACATAACGCGTCAAAGATAGTATGTGTGTTAAAATTAAATTTAAAACAATTAGTCGGTATTTCATCCCCTTAAAAAGCTGAGCATTCGGCATAAAGCCGTTTTTCATTTTGAAACACACCTACTGCATTATTAGATTAAAGCCATAAAAAGTGTATTGATATTTTCACTTCACGGTGCGGTGGTGCTACAAAATGCTACGAATTCGTAGCGGGCTACGCACCGGCTACGAGGTCGACGCCCTTGAACGCTACGGAACTTTATTTCCATTTATTTGAAGAGTATACGCGGTATACGCCTGAGTTTTTTGTTCCTTTTATGTATAAGTATATCGTTCCATCCAGGGCTCTATTTATTATACTCGGGCTAAACCTAATTACTTATGAGATTGTTATTGTGTCAACGTTATGGTAGCTCTTATTAAATTTGCTTGCTTGACAGAAAAGGCAGCGGCCTCTTTAAAAACAGGTGTACGCGTATAATGAATTGCGAATGATAAAAACGAATGTACTAATTTTGATTTTGCAAAGCAAAATTGCATTATTTGGATCTGTACAACAAACCAATGATATAAGAATACATCATACAACGAATGTATAATTTCTTAAAATTTAATGTTAATAATATGATAATATTATAAATGCGAAAGTAATGTTTGTTTGTTTATTCCATCTTCACAGTAATAGCGCCTCTACCGATCGACTTGCACAAGAACAGGGATAGTTTATAGCCCAGAGACGGGAATAAAGTACTTTATATGTATATTCATACATACATAAACTCACGTCTTCATTCCCCGAATGGTGTAGCCAGAGCCTAATTACCTACAACTTTAAAAACTTGTTATGTAACCACATTTTGCAAAATCCGGCTAAGATGTTTACCACTGTATTATTGACAGCTTGCAAGCTTGTCGCCTAACAGTAGGTACTACAAGCCTTTCCTTTACATGACATCCACGGGAAGACATGTACTTTATATCCCGTGAATAAAACAGTTGTTTTTATATTAAGGAGAAGGTAAACGAGCGCACACGCGACCACGACTTCTATTCTACCAGGTAAAACCATATTGCCTTAACGTAAAATCCTATTGTTTTAAACTAAAAACCTCCAAGTATATAGAAGCTATCGCAACGTTGGCATAACGATAATGAACATGTCAAAAAGAATATGGTTTTGTCCTTAGAATACAGTCCCGTATGGTAAATGGGATCTCAGAACCTTACTTCGATATGGACTAGGGCATGCAGTATCGGACGATTTCCAGTATCGGAATTGAAAGTCGGTATTGAACCTCAATATCGGAATCTCGGAATTACGCAGGGCATACAATATTGACTTTTCCAATACCGGAATTGAAATTCGGTATTTCTGTCTCAATCTCGGAATTCCGATACTAGTATCGGAATTGGGGATCTTTTAAAAACACACACTTTTTATTGAAATAAGATTAAAGCCTCTAAATAATCAGCATAACTGAATAAACAAAATAATTCTTTTAAGTAAGGTTTATTGGCATTAACAAAATACATATTTTTTTTACCATTATTTTAAGTTAATAAAGACCTAAATGTTGAATTATAGAATCATCTTCTATAGTTACATTATCAATAAAAGGAGATCACGAATTTGGCTTAACAGAATAACTCTCATTTAAAGATCTACAAATTAATAATTGAACTAATAATCTATGGAAGGATTAACATGTAATTATTGCATACTAGGTGCTGCCATCTATGTGTTGGAGCTTGTAACTAAACCAGGGAACTCCATAGATAACTTCGAAATAATCGAAAAATTACGTTTTGTTTCGGTATTAGAATACCGGAATTAAAAGCTAATGAATACCGGAATTACGGTATTGATAGGCCCAATATCGGAATTCAATTTCGATATTAAAAGTGTTCCGGTATTGCTCCGTCTAATCTCGGAATTGTAATATCGTAAAAAATGGTCCGAGATTCCGAGATTCCGAGATTCCGAGATCTCGGAATTCATGCCCTAATATGGACCTCTAAGGATTACAAATAGTTTTTTAATCGGTGTTTATCAAAATTGGTTATATTACCACTAAAGATGATTGCGCGAAAACCAAACGGTATTTTTACCGTAGGATACTTTGTCACTTACTACTCGTATCATTTATTTACGGACATATAGGGTGACGGCACCATTGATGGACACTTCACTCTTAATTCAAATTTCATATGGTCCTAAATTGATGAACCCTTATCGTCTGTACAATAAGAATCAAGAGTCCATCATTGGTCCTTGTCCATTAGTTCCGTCTCCCTAATAGCTTTTTTATTGGAAAAATAATTAACAACACAGTCTCGATAGGATATAAAAGCATTTCAACTGAACAAACTACACAAAAATCATTTTCTGAACGCTAGACACGGCACAAACCGAAACCATTCTATAAGATCGGTATTTTTATTACCAAAGGGAGTCCACGTACGCTTCAAGTAGAAAATTAAACCTACACTACCTATACGATGGCCACAGGCTCGATCAACTTTGAGTTTCATAAATACAACTATAAAGTTGATTTTAAACCGATCTATCCTCTTGTGATTCTGTGAACGAGAAAAATACCTGAGCGTGTGATTTCAACTTTACCGCGACACTCATAAGGTTGTTCCTTCTAGGCAACATATTGATATAAAAGCGGCGTAACAGGTTTCGTTTGGTGGAACATGAATACATCTAAACGTCCTATGTCCACCTCTATATAGAGGACACAGGTCTTTTTAACTTTGTGAAGGCAGTGTTCGCTAAACTGGCGTATTTCTGCGGTTTAAAGGGGAAATTCCATGTTTAAAAACGTTCAAACGATAGTTGGCTTGGAAATTGGTAGTATTCACAACCATAAGAAAGGATTACACATAGTTCTTCGCGAGCTTTGCTATTTACGCATAGATGTAATCTGTAGGAACGCCCTTTACGATCACAAATCTTACAACTTCCAGGTGTTGGTGTTTTTAATCGTCGCCGTTTATTTCACAAACATTGATACAACCGAACAACGTTTCAAATTGTTCTTCGGATTGGAAAAACGCCATTAAAATACAGATACGTATAAATTACGACAGATATTTCACTTTTTTTTAATCCTATCACTCTCTGATTTATTACTTAATTTTTCTAGTATCATTGACAATGCAGTTTTCACTATTTTCAAGTAAATTTTAAAATCAATCATATATGGTTAGGGAGAGCATACCCAATAGGTCACAAATGTGTAATCGTTTTCGAGAAAGCAATCCCCAAGTATTAAAAATGTGAAAACTGTGGGTAATTAGAAAATAATACCTATGACGATAATTTGCTTGATTTGTGATGAAATTAAAGATTTAGGTTTATTTCTAACGAAAATGTTGAAATACTTGTCGGGTCTTTTAAAGATAGCTTGTTTGCGTTCTAAACTTGATTTCAATGCTTGTATATTGCATGTTAACGAACCTTTTAGGTAACTGATCCAAACGTTGTTTTTCACATGTAGTTACTTCATTTTATATTTTTCATGCTGTACATTATGTTCATAACGGTATAATTTGCAAATATATTTTTTGTACAACTCTGCAAAACAGTCAATGACAAATGAAACTTTAACAGACAATCATTTTTCACTTACAACTTTTAAAATGAATTTTGGTATTCACAACCTTCTATAAATTTTCTTTCTCCTTTTTTTGTAATCGGTGCTTGACGTACATTTAAAGCATACATATCTCTGTAACACAGGTTTGCTACAAAAATAAAATAAAAATCCTCAAATCGTATTTGACCTTTTATGGTAAGGTTGTTAACTCGGCCGCCATTACTGTCAAGTAAATAAGAGCTATCAAAACGTGAACAGGTGAAATACGATTTGTATTTAACCGTGTTGAATAGAGGCTCTGGAATTTAGTTTTACACTAGATCAAAGTGGGTTTACCCTTGTTTCGCCGAAAATTATTTAGCAAATTCTTAACTCCCCAAACTACGTATTCCATATTTTTATTTGGGCAAATTATTGTTTCCCAACTCAACGTTTCGCACTGATATCATTTCCCAACTAATGATTTGATAAATTATTGTGAGACAAATTATTACCTGGGTTTTTTTTAAGATGTCAATTATGTTTTTGTCAAATGTATTTATTGGCATCTCTAGGAGCAATTTAGTTTTTAGGGTCATGAAAAAAATAACCATAACCTACCTATCTCTGGGAGCAGTTTCGTTTTACGGGTCATTAAAAAAAATAACCCTAACCTACCTATCTCTGGGAGCAGTTTCATTTTTAATCCAATTTATATTTGTTTCAGACAAGTTCAAGCTCAACGTTACGCAAAAAAATACGCATCTGATATAACTTTCAATAAACAATACAACATTATGTTACAATATGTTATTTGCCTTAGCAAATCATTTGCTACACAATTATTTACCACATAAAATTTTACGTAATAAAATTTTGCAATATAAAAATGTAGCGAAATAAAAAAAATACGAAGCAAAATTTTATTATGCCAGGGATTGGTTTGCCAAATAAAACTTCGGCGATAAGTTGATTGCTAAATGAAATTTGACGAAACATAATTCGGCAAAAAGGCGTACTACGAGTACACCTCAAAGTGAGTGGGGAGGTACCTTTACAATTATTTATTAATTTTTAGACAGGGTGGACAACTGACGCCACGTCGAGGGCGACTACCTTAAATATTGAATACATAAATGTACACTCACGCCTTCTCGCCAAAGTGGGGTAGGCAGAGCTATAGGATTACCAACAACTCTAAAAAAATGTTGTTAATTCTGTAACCACAATTTTGACAATCAAGCTAAGATGTTTTACCAGTGTATACTAGTGATAGTGTATACTTGCAAGCCCATCGCCTAACAATACTATAAGCCTTCATTCCCTTACTCGCATCCGCGGGAAGACACGGAGTGGCACTACTCTAACCCGGCAACCACACGGGTGTTTCTTTAGTTTAATGGTGTTTATTTAGAAATAAGTTATCTCTATCAATAACCTTTCCGATCTACATCGTAACATACAATATGATTTTAATTGAAAATATTATGACATATTTAGGACCGAATAATCCCATAAACCATGAATGCTGTATTCATAGTTTTCAATAATTAATTTAATGCTGCTTCACTACATAGTATAAAACAAAGTCGCTTCCCGCTGTCTGTCCCTATGTATGCTTAGATCTTAAAAACTACGCAACGGATTTTGATGCGGTTTTTTTAGTAGATAGAGTGATTCAAGAGGAAGGTTTTTATGTATAATAAATTTTGTTTTTTGTACGTGTGTTATAGAAAACTCAAATAAACCGAAGCGAAGCGAGGGCGGGTCGCTAGTAATACATATTTAACTAGCAACCCGCGTTCGCTTCGCTTCGGTTTATGTGAGTTTTCTATATAACCCGTTCATAATCCAGGATTTATTTTACATAAAAACCTTCCTCTTAAATCACTCTATCTATTTCTGAAAATTCCATTAAAATCCGTTGCGAAGTTCAAGAGATCTAAGCGTACAGACGGCGGGAGTGACTTGATTTAATACATGTTAAGAAGATTTGCCATTTCCAATTTTAAAAAGCGCCGGTCTTTGTCCTTGACGTGGCTTATTCCCACCTACATATTATGCGTACGACGGTGCACTTTGTGGTTTTTGAAGTTAGTTTTGAACCTCACGTTTAGAAGTCGTTATTTATATTTCAGATTGACTGCGGCGGCGGCGTGAATAAATAAGGCTCGATCAACAGGTCACGTACAGTCAAGCCGATGAACGGGTGGGCCGGACTTGAACGAGTCGTGTTTTATGACCGACGGCGGCTAAATGAGCCTTTATTATGCAGGGGCCCCTTTACAACGAGCTAACATGAAGCAAACTTTTAAAACCCTACATGTTGTGACGGTTTATCATCAAATTGTCAACACTTATTTCGTCGAATTTCACTTCAAAGTCAACATTTCATGTATCTTCATTACGTCGAGAATTCAGTTCGAGGAATGGTCATTGCAAGTAATTTGAAATCGTGTATTACTTGTCGGGTGATTCATTAAAAAGTTGAATTATGTCATGGAAAACGTTTCGTGATTTATTGTTCCAATGTTTTTTAAAAAACATGAAAATTACTTCACGTAATATCATTTCAATAGACCGTGAAGCGAAGTCGACGGAGCTCCGCTTCACGGAGCTCCTATTCCGCATAGTTGTGGTGCTTCGCACCTTGACACAGTTGTAACCCAACCTAACCTATAGATTAGTTGAGACCTTGTAGGTGTTCCGCATAGTTGCGGTACTATGTGTATTCGATTATTTAAAAACAAATGTAATGAAACGTCGAACAAATTAAATTCGTTATTTTGTTGCTCTGCCATTTAAAAATCATACAAAATGAATAATTTGCCAAATAATATTCCTTGACCAGTTATTCTATGAAATAATAAAATTTGGAATGATTTGCTCATGAAATAAAATTACACCAAACAATAATTCGTGAACTAAATTTTACTACAAACGTTTTCGATGAAATTAAATTCGACGAAAAGTTTGTCGACAAAACAAGGGACACCCGTTGTGACACTGTCGCCCATGTACGTTAAATATACCCATGTTACCTACTTTTAAATCACAAGTTCTGCAAGCTTTTTATTATCATGCAATGTTCGTATGTATGTATGTAATCGTATGTCAGTTTAGGTCAAATCTTGAAGTTAATTTTGAACCAGTTTCCGTTAATAGAGTGGGCTGAAATTTGGATCACATATATAAACTCGATGACAATGCAATTATATGGTATAGGTATATAGCGTCATGTCGTGTACTTAAAAAACATAATTAACGCAGACGACAGTTTTGCTAAAATAGTCTCAAATTAGTTTTATGTCCTAGCCTTATTAAAGAAAAGCACTGTACTATCCTCGGCCGGGAAGGGCGTGCTTCCCGGTGTCTGCACTAATGTACTAATGTTATCACCGCCTTCATCACCCGCAGGCTTATTGCCTAACGCACTCGCAATCGCTTTCATTTTGACAGCCCGAAGGCAAGTATCGAAAACAATTGTTCCACGTTGAAGTCGTTTGCGATTGCGAGGGTGTAAAACAATAGACGCTGGTTAATAATCTACTGTTGAAGCTATAAGTATCGCCCGCTTTTTCATCTCATCTTTAGAATTCCGTACCCAAAGGGTATCAACCCCCTTGACCATTGGGCCGTCCTAAATTTAAAGAGCTGTATCTTTTGATAGATGGCCGGTTTTTTGAAAATAGAATAAGCCGCCATAGTGAGCCAGGCGGTACGGAACACTCGGTAGGAGGGTCCGAGTCGCACTTGGCCGGTTTTGCTTCCCCCGGGCCGTTGCAGCACCGGGCAGTGAAAGAACATCTCCGCCCCCCACGTGTCGTGTCGTGTAACATCAAATTGGCATCGCCTGAAAGAATACTTAATATACTTACTGAATAAAATAATTCGAGCGGTGGCTCTCGACTACTTCCTCGGATAAAACTGTACCAATTTTAAATGCGAGTGTATGTCCTTCGTACACTAAATAAGAACTAATCGCCGTAGGGTGAAGGCACCAATGTTCGACACTTTTAGCTGAAGGCACCAATAATGGACACAACATTTAATTCAAAGATGAAGAAAAAGAATTCAGAAATAACCCTTATCATCTGTACCATAACAATCAAGTCAGAAATATTTTAAAGACAGTCACTTTAGTTTTGTATGGTCACTAAGGACCAAACTTAATCGCCATTGATCGATTCTGAGTGCGCCGTAATACATTCATGCTAGGAACAGTAGGAACAGCAGCACAGTCTAATAAGCACTTAGACGATGCTTCGGGTTTGTACTTCTCTCTGAATTGCTAATAATAAACGTATGAGAGCGAGCGAGAGACAAGTATATACCCGAAGCACCTAAGAGCTATCGCACTGTACTAAAACAACACGGACATGGGGCGCTGTTCCGAGACGGAGAAAGTTTGTGCATATTTTGAGGGATCGTAGTGCAATAAGTATGAAATAAGAATATAAAGGGACATACATGATATGTACATACGTGTTGGTACGGTTATTTTTCTACGAAAAATGATGCTCTTCGTTTATAAAGCAGAGCGTAAATAAAGCGTTAGCTAAGAAGCTTTGTAAACAGAAAAACCCAAGCACATTTTCACCTTATTTTCGCAGAACTCATAATGTCCATTAAAAAGTTTAGCATTATGCCCTTTGTTTCGCTTCTCTTATTAATAATGTGTTTACAATCCTATCTAAAGTACAGAACTGATTCAGATAAGTAAATTGACTGAATACGTAATTACACCCATTTATCCAGTCAGTGGGCATAATGATCACTTTCGTACTGGTCAGTTTACCGTTAGCTTTGAGCATTTGGACCTGCAATACGAAACCGTGTAAACAAGGGAAAACGATATAATGCAGTCCATTACAAAGAGATGTCACCAATTTAGACCTTACTACAATGCAATTCGGTGTAAACCTGGGTACATCTCTTTCTAGTCGACTGTGCTAAAACGACCATCGTTACCGCAAACTATATTGAATTCAAGTTGGCACTTGGCATTTAATTATAATTTTCATGTACATACAAACAGTCAAACAGATTTCAAAACAGCACAATAAAGTCAAAAGCCAAATTGGCCCTGGTTAATTGCCACCCCTCACCGAAATACCAATGTAACAAAGGCATCTGGGATATGTTGTATGAGAGATGTTTAAACTTACGGACCACCGGATACGGTTGATAGTTACTGATTTACTAAATTTCACTTGCGCCCTTTTGGCGTAAGGGGGTAGATATATTGCTGTAGGGTGTAGGTGCATTTTCTTTTTATGTAACCCAGCCAATAACCAATTTCTCATCACAGAGTCCAGACGAGCTTCAGATAATTAAGAGCAAGCCTGTATGTGTATTTACTACACAATGTGTTACCAGCACCCTGGCTTTTTTAAAAGTAGGTTAAAATTACGTATATCTGTAACGTAACTATGACATTAATTTAATTAATAAACAAATTTGCAGGCTTTGTTAACTTACTAACAAAATTTTAATTGCCAGTAATGTAAAGCACAGCAATTTGACAAATGTAAATGACAGTCGACGGATACTTTGTTTATTATAATTTGCCCCCGTACCACGACATGCCTTGTACTAAGCAACAGCGATACTGATAACGATGCACACGCAGCACATGCACTACATTAAAAATGGACAGTATCTAGGAAAATTAATTGTCAAGGTATTTTAATTATTTTGTAACTGATAATACTTACAAACAATTGCTAAAGCAACATATTATCAGCAGTTTTAATAAATGCCCGCATGCCGGTAACACACTGTATATACAGTTTACGTACTGTGGAAACATATGTAACTTAGGTATTCATTTGAACAATTAAATTACCCAAATAGGTACTAAATTCCTTAATTGGTCTGATTCGGCGAAACCTTTTATATTGCGGCTCCTATTTTGATAGTTCGATGCTGATGTTTACATGCGTTTAATATTTTCCCCGAACACTGAAATTTCACCCTACTACAAAGGTTTGGTTTTATAATTGCAGGTAGGTTGCATGCCAATTTGTCTAATAATGATAGCACGTTAAACGTTACACGGTTATACACGTTACACGTTATACTAATATCCAACCAGAGCTCACTCAAGCAGAGTAAATTAAAGGCAGCATAATAAAACGGAGCCTGGAGGTTTGCTACCTGAAGCGCACTGGCTGCGTCTTTTGTTAGCGATATTCGAAATAAAATTGTTTTGTAGAACGTTGTATCAACAAGAAGTTTTAATTCTAGTGGTCGCTCCTGCCTAAGTAGGTATTATAAAAGTAAAAATGTAATTATAATTCTTACAGAATCCGTAGAAACTCTTAAGTGCTCGCAGGAAAAAGTTTAATCGAGTTTTAGTTTTAAATCTAGATAAGTATTGCCCGTTCTACACATTTTGACGAAACTAAACAAAGCTTTAGCCTAAATCTACATTTATCTTTTAGCCCTTATACATATAATAAAAGAACATGTTCTGACTGACTGACTCATCGTCGCCTATTCAACAACCCCCCCTCAAAATTTCAAATTTGAATTTTTAGCGGATTGGGTCTAATGATAATTTTTTTTTAATTTTGAGGGCGAGCTGATTTTATAACGTAGGCATCGTTTAATAAGGGTTTTTTTGAAATTCAATCCCTAAGGATATAAAAAGGGGTTACAAAGTTTGTATGGGAAAACAATTTTAACTTTATTGAAACTTAGTTGAAATACTTCTTCAATGCAAATAATGAGATACGTATTTCAGCTATTAGTATAGTTCAACCCTTAAGGGGATAAAAAGAGGTTGCAAACTTAGAACGGAAAAAAAACCGGTAATTTTTAAGTGAGAAATATATGTGGAAATTGGCATTAAGGTTAATGTTATTATACCTAAATAAGAATTATGACTGCACGAGATACAGTTACAACTCGGTCTAATCCATTATAAATTAAATAAAAACCCAGTTTTAAAAATAATCCCTTAAAGTTCACGTTTTGGACTCTTTTCATTAAAAATAAACTTTGAAGGTGATGTAAAATATATGTGTACTTTTAAAAAAACTAAACCCGACTTCCCGCAGACGAAAACGTGGGTAGAAATCTAGTCCTAAATTTATGTAAGATAAAAATTTATTCAAAAAAACTGGGGTTGATTTATGAGTATACGTTTGACTTCAATATTAATTCTCGCCAGTTTCGGTCTATAGGTAAAGTCAACACACAAATTATCCTGACTTACACGCGATGCGGTGCTCATATGAGTTTACAAGTCATTTACGAATGACGTAAAGGGATTAAACATTAACTCCATTTAAATATTAAAGTTACGTAAGTTAAGGGTCCTAATTGGTGTAGCCTCTGCTTCTTGCAGAAACACAATATCAGGAGGCACAATGTAATAATTATGACGCTGCAGTGTTAGGTTTCCGAAATGCACGGCTGGTCGTTCGTTAACAGCCAGTACCTATGAACTTGATTTGCATGGAGTATTGACACACTCTGCAGGTCTCGGGCCCCGAGTGGCGGCGGCACGAACAAACAACCACATGTATGTATTCATTTGAGATTATGTGCCAAGCTTACACGCGCGTAGTTCGATTTTCTGTAGACAGTTTATGTTGATGTTTGACGAAATTGTATCCTACCCTATCGTATACGATATACTGAACGAGCAATATTTGAATATACGTATATACCGACCTACAGTTTTTACTTAATCACGTTCTAGCGTTTACGGGGGAGTAAAATTGGTCAGTCAAGTTGTCATCTTCGGGAAAATTATTTTCCAAAACCATTCCAAAATATTATCTTACACCCTTCATATTGCCAGATAAATAAACAAACCAGTTTTGTTCTGCGAACGCGAACGAATGCACTAATAAATAAAAAAAATGGACTCGGCGTTGTCGGCGTGTCCGACCTGTACATAGAATATCGGATGAAAACTTTTATTTGTCGACTTCCTGTTGTGAAGTATGAATTCCCATCACATTGTTCGTCCATATGAAATAATTAATCCGTTTTCCCTATTATGGTATAAAGATAAAAGACATTCATTCAGTAATAAAGCAGCACGGGCACTTTTGCACGTCAAAAATCTACTAGTTACTACCTATGATTTAAGGGAACTAATTTAAAACAAAGTACCAACCATGCAAATGACGTGTTATGGTATTGTTTTAAACTCGGCCACCATTACTGTCGTATCGTATTGTAAACGTTTTGATAGCAGCTCTTATTTACTTGATACCTCTAAAACGATAGAGTGAGTCTGTGCTTAACTTCATAGGTTAGTACAGTACTATATTATTTAAAGCTCCAGATTTTCCATCTCTCGGTCTCAGTAGGCAAAGCTCGTTCAACTCAAAAAGTTTATAAAATCCTTGCGTTACTTACTGGAAATGCAGTTTAAATAAAAAATAAAAAATAAAACTTGTTTATTTCTGCGTTTCGGTATCACGATCAAGTTGCGGCGTTCAAAGCTGACTGAGAAAGCAGGGTACGAAGTTATCCGTTCAGAAACGTAGCCATATTTTTATAAAATTACTAGATGTCCCCGCCCGGCGCCGCCCGAGTGTATTTTTTTCATACAAGCCTTATGAAATATACTTTACGTCCTATTCTCGGACCCACTGAATATACACACAAACTTTAATAAGAATCGGTCAAGCCATTTACAAACACTGACACGAGAATTTTATACAGTGTGTTACCAGCACCCAGGCTTTTTTTAAAGTAGGTTAAAATAACGTATTTTTGTAACGTAACTATGACATTAATTTAATTAATATACAACTTTTCAGACTTTGTTAACTTTCTAACAAAATTTTAATTGCCAGCAATGTAAAGCACAGCTATTTGACAAGTGTAAATGACAGTCGACGGATACTTTGATTATTATGATTTGCCCCCGTACCACGACATGCCTTGTACCAAGCAACAGCGATACTGATAACGATGAACACGCAGCACATGCACTACATTAAAAATGGACAGTGTCTAAGAAAATTAATTGTGAAGTTATTTTAATTATTTTTTAATTGATAATACTTGCAAACAATTGCTAAAGCAACATATTATCGGCAGTTTTAATAAATGCCCGCATGCCGGTAACACACTGTATATGTATATGAAAGTAAACTAAGGCCGAGGCTACACTGAGGCGCAGCACGATGAGCGATTTAAACAACAACTTCATAATTATGAATAATTCGCGAATTCGCTCATTCCTACATGCAAAATCACTCCCGATATTTGAATTGTATATATGCGACATGAATAACTGAACTCGTTAAGCGCAGTGGCTGCACGATAATTTAACCATAGGATCTTAAATGGCTTTAAATTTAAAAGTACTACCCAACGTGTGTGTAACCAATTGTACCTATACATATATCGATCACTTCAATATCACATTTTTATAAAAGCCAAGTTAACATTAGTCAATGACAAAACCAAATAAGTATACCTACATCCGTCCTAAAACAAATTATTGATCGGAGTAGCTTCAAAACATTTTTCTCGCTGTCGAGTAGCTGCATTAATACACCGACAGAGTAAATACCGCCCCCTCGGCGCTTTCTCGTGACCCGTTTTTAGTCGATTAGGTTTTATCGTTTAACACGATCAAGTTTTTTTTAGGATACCTGCCCTACACGTAACGTGGGGAGGTGTTTTTTTTCTCGTCTACCCCGTGGTATGGGGTGTCGTTGGATAGGGCTTACAAAAATATTGCAAGGTTTTTACAATCAATTTTTCGATGAAGGGATCTGTTTGTGGAATATTAAGATTTAAAGCCAACACTGCAAGTACAAAAAATCTGAAAAATATGTTAATATAATGACTAAGTATAAGTACAACATTGGTACTTGAATTACAAACGACAAAAATGTTTAATTAAATTCCGTTACTGTACCTAACCTAAGACAGGCCTAGGCGGTTTGGATGGTTAAACTTAAAACTTATTCCAAACGTGAACCTGTAATTCCAATCGATTATTATGTAATGCAATAATAACCACGGCCCTCCTCCAACAACCGAGCATATCATATTAGGATCATGATTAAGATCATTTCCGCCAAATTGCACCTTGAAATTCGATCACTGATTATCACGCATCATGCAGTTTCCGTTCCAGTAGTGACGACGCATGAGGGCTCGTTTGTTCGTCCAAAAGTTCGTTTGAGAACATTATATTTTACGCAATTTCTATCTTTTATCGGGTACATTAAACTTGATGCCGCAAATAAATGATACAGCGAAAAGTACAGTCAGGGTAAAAAAAGGTTCGTCACTTTTCGACTCAATTTCAACGCTGTTAAGGTCCAAAAGTGACGAACCTTTTTTTACCCTTACCATACCTTTTCTTATCTCATACTCTGAAAGTAGGCCTTTGTTTATCTTAGAAGTGATTAACGCATAAGCTACGAGTACATGGATCCCGGAAAATTATAAAGTTCCTGATAAGAGGTAGTAACGCTAATCGAAATCGCGGGCAGAAGCATAGTCCTACCTAATGTAATTTGTAAAAAAATAACGAATTAAAAAAAAACTTTATATGAAACGCATACGGATTTAGCAACATCTGCTATTTATAAAAATCTGTTAGGTAATGACTTTTTTACGGGGTACAGTCACAAGATTTAATTTGGTACCCACCTTAGGTCCAAAGTCAATCTGACATTCTACAATAATAAGGTAGAGCTACCTAAAAGTTACAAATGACTTGACATCTCTAATGACATTGACAATCAAGCATATTTTTCTTGAAATGGGTCCCAAATTAACGCTCTCGACCGTACCTATAGTCAAGTTTGAATATAAGTTGAGTACCTATAATGTAAAAACAGTTTTATACTTATGCCTAAATATTTAACTTTCATTTTATACTAGCTGCTCGTGTCTGCCGTCGCACTCGTGTTTTTTTCGTACAATCCTTATCCTGACTATTACAAAAAACAACATTTTTCTATTCAAATTGGTAAAACCATTCTCAAGTTTCTGCGAGACTTACGAACGACTATTGAATTTTATATAATGTATAAAAGAAAGAGTTAAGAATAATATAAGTCATGTTCGGAACCCTGAAATTAGCAAGCAACAGCGCCACTTTATTCAAACAAATACGACGTAGGTACGGAACCCTCGTTGTTCGAGTTCGACTCACACATGACCGGTTTTTTAGAGTTATTATTTAGCCATATATTCCTGTTAGTGAAACCAAACCTACGAAGAGCATTAAATTATGCATAGACGTGAATTTTAGAAATAATATTATGAGACGAATTAATAATCAGAAACCACATTTTTTATGTATTTCCGATACACATGTCACCCCGTATAAAATAAGTCCCATACCAGGCATGTGCATACATTGTTAACCTTACCCTCAATTTAGTTGGCTTGAGCGAGCGCAATCAGGAGCCTATTGCATAATAAAGTATTAGTAGAAATCCATACAAAACCACTAATACTATTAGCTTGTACTTTATTATGCAATCGGCCCTAGGTAAACACAATACCTAACCCAGCCGCAAAGCAAGGTAAGTTTGTAAAAACCCCGCAATTTCCATCCAGTTACCAACTTTATCTCCGATACCAACTTGGCATGTGCTTTATGGAAACTGGTTCAAGTTACAATACGTAAACTTTCGCATGCCACCGAAGTTCGAACGAATGGGAAACTTTCAGTGTCCGGTAGAAATATCGTATGGTGTTAAAGCTTACGCCCCTTTTAAATACTTCTGTTATATAAAGTTTAAGGAAGTCGTCTTTTTATCCAACTGCGAGGGAAGGTTTGAAGAATGTTCATCTCGATTTTCTATTTGCATTTTGTGTTCCGTATTGGCAAGCCAAACCAGTAATAAACCAAACAGTGTTTACCTGTTAAAGGGGTGATCGACGGTGGAGTAAGTACGCCGTACTTGTGGCTCGGTGACGTTACTCGCCCGTGTGTCACCCTAAGTACGCGAACTTCTCAAGGGAAACACGGCCGAAAAAGGTCGACGAGCTTTAGGTACGCGTACAGTGGCGTTCAGAATTGCATGGACAATTATGAATGAATTCATTCATAAACTGTCCATGCAATTCTGAACGCCACTGTACTTACTGGCACGTCTATCTGGGACTTCATAGTATTGTCAATGGTGTACTGCCGTTTGGGCAAAATATTTTTCGCCAAATTTCACTTCCCAAAAACTTATCGCAGTAGTTTCATTTCCCAAACGAACGTTTAGCACATTTACATTTCGCATTTTATTTATTTCGTCAAATTATCATTTGTCATCATTTTACTTTGTCAAGTTTTATCAGGACAAACGTTTATTAAGCAAATGTTTGCCTTTGCCAAATATAATATTCCAAAAAAAATTTTAGTTCAATTTGTTACCTCGCACACTCAATTTATACCACAGTAAAAGTAGGTTAGGTTAAGTTAGAACTGCGACCCCCACAGACACGAACTGCTACCAAAAAATTAGGTTAGGTTAGAACTGCGACCCCCACAGAAACGAACTGCTACCAAAAAATTAGGTTAGGTTAGGTTAGAACTGCGACCCCCTGGGGTCTGGGGGAGGGTTCGGAGTGTTAACCGAACCCTCCCTCCTTTGGCGCAGGTGCCCCAGCAATAGGCTGGGGCGGCTGGGGGGCACCCAGTGGTGGCATAGTCATCAACCCACGGTGCCCCCGTTAACAGCTTTTGGAGGTTAACACCGGAGAGGTTTTAGACGGTAGGCTTCCACCTCAATTGAGGTGGTTGAGAGTCCGTCATACCCCCCCCATAAGGCTACCCTAGCCGGGGGGGACGATGCGTAAATGCATTTCCTCTCGGTTAAAAAAAAAAATTAAAAAAAAAAAAAAAAAAAAAAAAAGGGTTAGAACTGCGACCCCCACAGATATGAACTGCTACCAGAAAAGTAGGTTAGGTTAGGTTAGAACTGTGACCCCCACAGAAACGAACTGCTACCAGAAAAGTAGGACTAGAGGTTAGGTTACAACTGCGACCCCTAAATTTTATCCAATGCACCACAGGATACAAATCGAATGCCAAAAATAATAATTGGGAAAAGTATGTTATGCGAAACGATATATTTGACTACATGAAATTTGGTAAAATGAAATATGACCAAGTAATTATTTGTTAAACAATAATATGCCAAAAAAATAATTGCTAACTGTTAATTTGGTTTGCCTTATGACTTTTTGGGAAATGAAAATTTGAGTAAAATAGTTTGGGAAGTGATACTTTGGGAAAAGATTTTTGACCAATCATTAGTAAACCATAAGCAACGTTGTACGGTGAATCCGGTCCTGTCGTCGAAGTCTTCCAGTCCTAGTGATCACTGCCCCATATAAATTCATATTAAACAGTTGCTCGCGCTCACCGGTCTCAGAAGTTTTTTTTTAAATAATTTAATTTAATTTAATTATTTGTAGCCATCTTTAGGCAACTATCAATTCATGTAATAGTACTCGAAAGAATAAAAAAAATATTATCTCTATCGGGGAAGTCATGAGTACGAGACATCAATTGACAAAGGAACAAGCATGACGCTGTCATACTTCAACTGAGTCTAGCCTGACGTTGGTGCACAACCGGTGGTGGGGGGCAGAACAAAACTGGTATCGCCTCGCTGGTAGGATCACTCGATACCAGGGTCTACTGGCGTGCGAACCTATCAAGCTAGAAACAGTTACTCGTTTCGTTGTGAAAATAAATTAAACCTAATTAATTGTTACTCAAGTGTTTCTTCTTGCCCGCACCCTTATACGCTCACGAAAAATGTCGTACAACGATTCCAATATGCCACATAGACCGACATCAGAAGTGGGATCAGAGCGGGCCGACGAGCGTGAAGAAGAAAACGGAGGTAGTAACGAAAATTGGAGGCTACTGTTTGAGATGCAAAACTCAACTATGAAGGCGTTGATTGAAGCTCTAAACAAGCCGCAGAATTCCTCCAAGCACGTGAGCCTTCCAGAGTTTGACCCAGACAAAATCGATGCGGACGCACGATCATGGTGTGCAACGGCTGATCTATGCTTGGCAGAAAACCCTTTAGAAGGAGGTCAGCTAATTGTTGTTATAAGCAAGGCCCTGAAGGGAGCGGCATCAGCTTGGCTCGCCCAAATATCTTACGCGGGCATGAGCTGGCAGCAATTCAAAGAGTTGTTTATGGCCAGGTTCGTGTGCACTGAGACGGCCGCGGCAACTCTCATCAACTTGAACACGGACAAACCCAAAGAAGGTGAAAGCTTAGCGGCATACGGGAGCCGCATAGTAACATCTTTACTTAATCGTTGGAAGAATGCTACTGTTGAAGAAATCGCTGTGTCGACAGCGCTCGCACATGTTGCACAATTTGACTCGCGACTGCAGCGACTGGCGTTTACATCAGAAATAACAACTCGCCAAAAACTGCAACAGGAGCTGCAAGCATTTACCTACCTAAAACGCAAAACTAGCACAACTGCAGATCAAAAAGGGTTTGAAAACAAACGAATGAAGACATCATCGGCAATAAAATGTTTTCACTGTGGCAAAAATGGTCACAAACAAGCGGATTGTTTGCTTCGTAAAAAGGATGGAAAAGCTAAAGTAATTAAACTACAACATACCACCGCGGCAACAAGACCCAACCCGCAACAACACACCACATCGAGCTCCGTGGTTTGCTTCAAGTGCGGAGCCACGGGACACATCTCTCGCAACTGCACCAGCGGAGGAGCCGCAGGGGCGGTAGCCTCTAGCGAGCGCCGTGTGGACGTATGCGTCGTGGACCCTCCGGCTGGGACTTTAAATCACCAAGGTCAGTGTTTCACTTTTCACTTTGATTCAGGTGCTGAATGTTCACTAATTAAAGAAAGCGTAGCATCTAAATTTAAAGGCAAACGCCAACACAATAATGTCGCCATGACGGGTATTAGTCAATCAAGTGTTGTCAGCACCGAACAAATTGTATGTGTTGTAGATATTGATAATAATATGATCGAAATTTTACTACACATTTTGCCGGATATTTGTTTACGTAGTGACATAATGATTGGACGCGAGATTTTACATCAAGGATTTAGTGTTAATATGAACGAAACGCAGTTTAACATTTTTAAAACCAATATTGTCAAACTACCCTCATTAAATTCCATAAGCGCAAGTAGTGACAGTGGTCTAGTTAAAAATCTACCCCCTTCTAATGATTTTACTATTATTGATACTGACATCCCTCAAGAAAATAAACCTGAACTTGTTAATGTTTTAAGTCATTACTCTGAGTATTTTATAACCGGTATGCCTAACACTCGCGTAACAACAGGTGAGCTTGAGATTCGTTTAGTTGATCCAAACTTAACTGTACAAAGGCGACCTTACCGGTTAAGTACGGAAGAAAGAAAAGTAATGCGGGACAGGGTAGATGAGTTGTTAAGTGCAAATATAATTCGTCCTAGCAGTTCACCTTTCGCGAGCCCGGCACTGTTAGTTAAGAAACGTGACGGATCCGATAGGATGTGCGTGGATTATAGGGAGCTGAATAGGAACACGGTGCCGGACCGATATCCATTACCGCTCATTTCCGACCAGATTTCGCGATTGCACGGTGCACATTATTTCACAAAATTGGATTGTGCTTCAGGTTTTCATCTCGTTCCAAT
Source organism: Acleris laterana (assembly GCA_963966035.1). Classification (NCBI taxonomy): domain Eukaryota; kingdom Metazoa; phylum Arthropoda; class Insecta; order Lepidoptera; family Tortricidae; genus Acleris; species Acleris laterana. The sequence continues at coordinate 10,268,251 of OZ014438.1, forward strand.
TAATTCTGAAGAATCAATACAGCGTACTGCCTTCATAACTCCTGATGGCCAGTACGAGTACTTGACTATGCCTTTCGGACTGAGAAATGCGATTTCAGTGTTTCAGAGAGCAATAGTAAAAGCTTTAGGTGAACTAGTAAATACCTACGTCGTTGTTTACGTCGACGATATTTTGATCATGTCACAAACTGTGCAGGAAGGGCTTGAGAGACTGAATATTGTGCTAAATAGGTTAGCTAAAGCGGGATTTTCGTTAAACTTGAAAAAATACTCATTTTTGAAAACCCAGCTCGAGTTTTTAGGCTATGAAGTTAAGTCAGGAGAAATTAGGCCGAATCGTCGCAAGGTTGAAGCACTGTCTGCCCTTCCCCAACCAACCACCGTAGCCCAGTTGAGACAGTTTATAGGGTTGGCAACCTACTTTCGGCAATTCGTCTCTAAATTCTCCCGTATCATGGGTCCACTCTACCAGTTAACATCAGGGAAGGTTCCTTTTGTTTGGCAAAAGCGTCATGAAGACATCCGTCAGGAGATTATCTCAATTCTTACTAAAGTCTTAATGATCTTTGACCCTCAGTATCCGATAGAGCTGCACACAGACGCGAGTTTAGACGGTTATGGCAGTATTTTATTTCAAATTGTTGAAGGAAAACGCCGCGTAGTTGCGTATTATAGTAAGAGGACCACTCCTGCGGAGTCGCGGTATCATAGTTATGAGCTAGAGACATTAGCAGTTGTAAACGCGGTAAAACACTTCCGGCAGTATTTGCACGGTCGTAAATTTACCGTGGTGACAGACTGCAACTCTCTCAAGTGCTCACGTAAAAAGATTGACTTGACGCCGCGGGTACACAGGTGGTGGGCCTATTTGCAATGTTTTGACTTTGATATTACCTACAACAAAGGCAAGGACATGGCCCATGCAGACTTTCTATCTAGAAATCATTTGCCAGTTAATATGCAGATGCAACCTGGATTAGAGTCCTCTTGCTCCTTCCCCGTAGAGACAGCTCAGGTAGTGACTGATAAGACAGAATCTAGTAAAGTAGAGCAAAGACGTATTAACATCACAGAACTCTCAGGTAATTGGCTTCTTGCTGAGCAAAAACGAGATAGTGAGATTTGTAGTCTGATTTCTGATTTGAATAGTGGCCAAATGAGTGACGAAATTGCAAATACTTACGAAATTCGTGCAGGCATTTTGAGTCGTAAAATTCAACGAAACGGCCGCACAAAATGCTTAACCATACTTCCTAGAGCTCTAAAGTGGTCAGTAGTTAGTAACTTTCACGAGTCTCTTATCCATCTTGGTTATGATAAAACTCTAGAAAAGCTTTACAATCACTACTGGTTTGACGGAATGTCCCGATATGTAAAGAAGTTTGTAGAAAATTGTGTTACCTGTAAAGTTGCTAAATCTCAATCAGGAAAGATTCAGGCTCAATTACATCCAATCCCAAAAGTCACGGCACCATGGCATACGATACATATCGATGCTACCGGAAAGTTAAGCGGCAAGAATGACGTAAAAGAGTACGTATTTGTACTGATTGACGCATTTACAAAATACGTTCTCTTGTTTCACACTAAAAATATTGATAGTAGGAATAGTATCAGGGCTGTAAAAGATAGTGTAGCTTTATTCGGTGCGCCGACTCGCATTATCGCGGACCAAGGGCGCTGTTTTGCAAGCAAAGAGTTTAAAGATTTTTGTGATTCAAGTAACATTAACTTGCACCTAATAGCGACAGGATCATCTCGTGCTAATGGTCAGGTGGAGCGCGTTATGTCTGTCTTGAAGTCCATGTTAACAGCTATAGAAACTAGTGATGATCGTTCTTGGCAGGATGCTTTAGGTGAAATTCAACTCGCGATTAATTGTACCGTGAATCGTACGACAAAAGCAAGCCCGCTAGAGCTTTTTATCGGTAAAGTAGCGCGTCCTTTGGCTATGATGACTTGTGAGGATGTAGAGTCAGAAGTAGACTTAGACAGTGTTAGAGAAGAGGCAGCTCGTAGTATAGAATGCGCGGCTTCGTATGAAAAACAAAGATTTGATAAGAGTAAGGCAAAGCTCAATAAATTTTCTATGGGAGATTTCGTGTTGATTAAGAACGAGGAGAGAAATCAGACCAAATTAGATCCGAAGTTTAAAGGTCCATTTCAGGTTATAGAGATATTAGATGGTGACCGCTATACCTTGAAATCGTTAAACTCGAGGCGTACTTACAAATACGCACACGATAGATTGAGAAAGATGCCAGGGGATCAGAGTTTTACTGACGAAATTGAGGATGAATTAGACGTTAGTTCAGAATGTAATGATTTAGAGAGTAGAGATTAAGTTTACATGATGACAAGACCGTACCAGAGGTTGATGTGTAGCCGTAGCTCGGTAGAAATCGGTATCTGCTTGGCAGTCCGTGAGCACGCGGTAGGCTGTCAACTCTGGCGGAGGTCGGGTTTGTGAGAAACCATTGAGCCGTGGGTAGGCTCGGCGGTCCCGTGGGGACGCGCAAAGTGATCGCAGCTAGTAGTTGCTGTGCTATGAGTAGCCAGATCACATGTAGAACTTAATCGTTTTGTTTTGAGACGGATTATTGTAAGTCCGCATTTTGGATGTCGTGTAGTAATCAGTAAAGCTCTGGATCCAATGTTTTCATAAATCATTTGTATGAATACAATTTAAGTTATTATTTTGATTAGTAATAATCAGTTTGTGTTGACATTTAAGTAGCATTATTTAAGTATTGTTCTAAGAATGTAAGATTTGTTTATTTGCGAAGTACTTAAACCATCATGTGAATTTAATAAAATTTGAATCAGATCTCCCAGAGTTTCACTTAGATAGCTAGCTCCCTTTGGTAGGTCAGGAGTGACCGAGCTATGTGATACTGTGCAAAGTATTCTGTTACAGATTAACACACTGGGACGTGTGTCATGCAGGATGGCAGTATCGGGGAAGTCATGAGTACGAGACATCAATTGACAACGGAACAAGCATGACGCTGTCATACTTCAACTGAGTCTAGCCTGACGTTGGTGCACGACCGGTGGTGGGGGGCAGAACAAAACTGGTATCGCCTCGCTGGTAGGATCACTCGATACCAGGGTCTACTGGCGTGCGAACCTATCAAGCTAGAAACAGTTACTCGTTTCGTTGTGAAAATAAATTAAACCTAATTAATTGTTACTCAAGTGTTTCTTCTTGCCCGCACCCTTATACGCTCACGAAAAATGTCGTACAACGATTCCAATATGCCACATAGACCGACAATCTCGCTACTTTGGCACTTGTCTCAGAAGTTTTTTTTTAAATAATTTAATTTAATTTAATTATTTGTAGCCATCTTTAGGCAACTATCAATTCATGTAATAGTACTCGAAAGAATAAAAAAAATATTATCTCGCTACTTTGGCACTTGTCTCAGAAGTTTTTTTTTAAATAATTTAATTTAATTTAATTATTTGTAGCCATCTTTAGGCAACTATCAATTCATGTAATAGTACTCGAAAGAATAAAAAAAATATTATCTCGCTACTTTGGCACTTGTCTCAGAAGTTTTTTTTTGAAATAATTATTTTAATTGAATTATTTTAAGGATGGCTACAATTTTAATTTGCTAATTAATAACGATTAAATTAAAGCATTGTAAGAAAATCTAATGATAAGTGAAAAATCTCGTAATGAAAACCACATTAATTATTTCACGTGATTATAAAAAATGATATAGATTTTTAGAATCAGATTCAGATTTTATTACTTACTTAACTAGCAACCCGCCCTCGCTCCGCTTCGGATTATATGAGTTTTCTGTAGCACCCGTACATAAAACAGAATTTATTATACATTAAAACCTTTTTCTCTATCTATGAAAAAAAACGCATCAAATTCCGTTGCGTAGTTTTAAAGATCTAATCATACATAGGGATAAACAGACAGCGGGAAGATTCAAAAAATTCAAAATTCAAAATATTTATTCAGTAAATAGGCCACATGAGGGCTCTTTTACACGTCGGTGCGACGGAAGCGACTTTTGTTATACTTTGTAGTGATACTATAACACAGTATAAATTACATGACAATGTCAAATTATTAATTATTTAAAGCTTATTAAACGATAAAAAGTCATACAGAATATATTATTTCAAAAATATTAAACTTTCTGAAATTTATTTTACAGAACAGTGCACGAACAGTGTTTACATAACACAAATGCAAATATTTCTCTATGTGCATTCAATCGTTTGCTGTTCGTTGCGGAATCGTTTCAATTGCAACAAATCCACTTTGAAATCCACTACGAAATGTTTTGATTGCTTCGGAGAATCCGACGAACTATGTCACACCGCAGCGGGAAAAGTTTAACAAAAACTATTTTGATACCCGAGTACCAATGTGGGATTACGAATATTAAATTAGAACTTTGATTAATTGAAACAGACAAGTAAAGCATATTTGAGAGATAAATTTAGTCGTTTCTCTTTCTAACACTTGAAAACAGACAATGAGAAAAGCAACTTTAAATGCCAGATAAATTTACTTGTCGTTTGTGAAACAGGCCCTTATAGATTATATTAACCGTCATAATATTTACAGTATACAACATTAATATATTTAAAAAATAATACGCAACTACTTTAAATTAAAATAAAACTCTCTCTCTCTTAATTTAAGAGCCTCGCTCTTGTCGGTGGAGTAATTTCCAATCTTCTCTCCTCTCTGCCAGCTCCTTGACCTCCCTATACGATACGACATGCACCTTCTCTTTGATTTGGTCTATGTAGCTTCTTCTTGGTCGTAAAATAAAAAACTAAGCTAGTCAAATATTAAAGATATAAATAATAATCACCGCTATAAAAATAACACCCCCAAAACTCCTTGCTCAGTACCTTTTACTATGTACTTATAGGCAGAATCAAAATTCCTTTACAGCACCACAATTCTGAGTGTCAAAAATTAAAATACTTCTAACTAATCATACTCTTTGAAAAAAGAGCAGTCCAACGACACCGCGCCCTTAAAATCCGTCCATAGTTTACCAAACAGGTAACAAAGAAAGTCGTTGATAAATCCCCAACATACACTCACACACGCATACATTCCTCCAAAATCATCACCCTCTATAAGGATTTTTTTGCATGCAGAGAGTTGCTGTTTGTAACGCAATATTCCATCGGTGCTTTCAGACTATTCAAATAGACCGAAATTCGGTTACCTATCTGAACCACTAAAAATGTTAGTCCGAATTTCGTTTCGACAAAAACTATTCGACAAATTTCGTTTTATTTTATTTTCATTTGTCCGAAAATTCATTTCGAATTCTTACAATTCGGCATTTATTGTGTCGGTTTTTTGATCATTCGACAAATTATATGTTTCCATAAATTTCATTTGTCCGAAGTATCAGTTACCCCATGTAACCTTTCGGTTTATTAATAATTCGACTTTTTTTAATTGACTTTTATTTCATTTGTCCGATGTAACGATCCGAATTTTTAACTACTCGGCTTTTCTGACATGGAATTTATAATTTTTAATATTTTTTTTTTTTTTTATAATTTTTGCGGCGGTTGTTTCTTTTGTATTTTTTTATCGGTTAAAATATATATATATCTTACATTTTGTGTGTTGTTTAGTTGTAAAATACGAGTATAATTGTTTAGTTACTAATAAACTATAATGTCTACCATTTAAGTGTACCTAACTGCCTAATAAGGTACTGGAAATGTTTATCTCACGATGACAAAAATATGTCTTATACCTTTTGTTGATTCACCATACTCTAATTGTAATAAACAAGCAACAATAAATAAATGTAAATATTTTGCATAAAGCAAGCATGTTTTTTTTAGGGACGACAAAAAAATAACCTCGAAGGCTAAGGCGGGAGCTTCGCTACGCTTCGCTCCCGCCTTAGCCTTCTAACCTAACCTATCCGAGTCGCTTCTGCCCAGACCCATCTTGCTCGCTCGCTTCGCTCGCTCGCTCGCTTTACATTTTTCATTAAAATTAGGTAGAAAAACGGTATGAATAAAAATAATTGATACTATAAAAAATACTTACCTATCTGAAACACTAAAAAACGTTTGCCAGCTGTTTCATTTGCCATAATTTTCATTTGTCCGAATTGTTGTTTGTATGGGAAATGAAAATTATGGCAAATTAAACAGCTGGCCAACGTTTTTAGTGTTTGCGATAATATATAACAGCGGAAAGTCTGTCGAAAAATAACTTAGGATAGCGTTAAAAAGTAAACTGAAAATTTGTCTAAACGTATGCAGTGCCAAAAGTATCATTGGTTAAATAAAAAATGGGCTAATAAACAAAATACGTAACAATTCATAGGGCAAGTAAATGAGACGGGAAATGTTTTTCGGACAAACGATACTTTTACTAAACGTAAAATGGTGAAGAAAAAAAATTACGAAACCTGTCATCGGACAAATCATAACAATTCGAATAGTTTTTGTCGAAACGAAATTCGGACTAACAGTTTTAGACTTTGAGATAGGTTACCCCGAAATTCAGTTGATTTTCCGGGAAAATACTTTTTATGTATTGAGGCTTCGCAGTTCGCGTCCGTTAGCCGCGCCGGTGTCACTTACACTATTTATAAACACTGAAACATTCCATCACAACGGTTTACAGTTAACCTTTTCAAAATTGATGTTTAAAATTGAAAACTGACAATGAACTAATTCTAATTAAGTTATAATTTATACGTGAACGGGTAGTTGTAATTAAAGTAAAAAAAAAATGAAATTAATATTTATAAATCACTACCTATACTATCAGAAACCCCGCTTACAAACGGAGATACCCGTAGTTTATTCTAAAGAAACTTACCCTAGGATTCATGTTAATATAGTATAAGTAATTAATAAAAACACATAACAAACTTTATGAGACAAGAACATACAACAACTCTTAAACAACACGATGGCTTGATAAACCATATGATACGAGAAAAAGTGATTTTCAGATAATAGAGCTTTAAAACTTTTTGTTTTAGCACAATGAAGTAGCGTGTCTAATTCCAGGAAGGAAGTTTTCGCGGCAGCGCAACGTAAGATGCTACGCGGGCAACCGTCCCTTGTCGACAGATAAGACGAGGCAGTCTCCGATGTACTTACGAGTATGTGGGAAAATGTAAGCGTATCGTTAAGGTATTAAAGTTAGTGTTTATTATATTAAATACGAGCGAGGCAAAACGTAACAATGATCGACGGGCCTCCCTATTAAGCAGTCCGCCCCTGTTTGGGAAAGGGGTGACAACCGACAGGGGTGGACGCGGGAAGCAAAATGTAACGCAGGCATTCTGTAGCCGTTGTATGATTTGTTTAGTCCGGAATAACAGGCGTCCGCCATAGACCGTGTCTGTGTCATTTAGTCTAGAGATAATTAGACTGTCGCACAAGATAATGCAAAACTCGTGATAAACGTTATTCCGATAATACACCGGTATAATGATGCTAAAGTAATAAATATACTTTGACCTTTTCTAACATTCACAAATTCATTCAAGCAGTTTTCTGAGTAAAATAGTAGCTCAGTAGAGCATTTGTGAGTAACCAATTAAAACCTATACTGGCGATAAAACTCTCGTACAATTTTTCTTGACGTTAATAAGTATTCTCTCAGCCCAATTTCTTTGTACAAACTTGTAATACACTTAAACTCCCGAGATAATATTCCGATAGCGGCTGTCCAAATTAAATGAAGGATTGCATTTGAGTCCAACTTATGGGCATATGGGCTTTTAGTATTCAAATATCTATAGGTGTAATGCAAGTTTTTAAAGTTGTAGGTAATTTTGTAGCTTTGCCTAGCCCACTCTGGGATTACAGGGGTGACGGTATGTACCTATATGTATAGGTAGAATGCAACAATGCGGTGTCTGGCTCAAAGCACCGTCCTGGCTTGACCGTCGGTGACGACGCGTTGAGCCTATTTAGTAGGGAGGGCCTGCCTATGAAGTTAGGTATTGGGGTTGCATTCAGCTCACGTCAAATCAAATAGGTATATGTTTGGTATACGATTTAAGTAATGGGATCGCGCGCTCGCTGTGTTTGGTGACTACCTTCAGTCCCCTTTGTGTACGGGGGTCGATGTTTTAATGTCATTCGATGAAGCGGATGGTCGACTTCAACTGAATTTTAGAAGTTTGTTTTTTGTATCTTACTGTTCCCGAGCACTATTTTTTACCGTCTATTGAGCAAGTAATGTTAACGTGTATAAATGAAGACATTTATTGAGTGCTAAAATTTGATAGCAGTTGGTATTGACGTTGACGTATGTATACTTACGTTAAATCTTCTAATATATAAAAACTCCTCCGAAACGGCTTGACCGATTCTTATGAAACTTTGTATGTATGTTCAGTAGGTCTGAGAATAGGTCGTAAAGTATATTTCATAAGGTTTGTATACAAATAAATTACACCGTATGTACGTTTCAAAATGGTAAAAGTTAATAAACTGAAATATGGTTGAAAGCCTCGCGGAGCTCTCACACCTAAACGAGACTAAACGAGATCACCGCGTAAAATTTCCTATTAATTTTGCTCGCTTTTATATTTAATTTATAATACGGTTTAATTTTTACTCAAAATAATAAAAAAAAAAGTGACGATAAAGCGATTCGAAGAGTGTTAGGTTGTAATGCTAATACTGCATGAGTTTATAGAAATAAGGAAAATTTGTTCTAAGACAATATATCGGTAGTGCTAGTATTACATAGAAGAATTGTCAACAGAAGACATTCTGCTCGACAAACAACATCACGCAATTTGTGCCAAACCCCTTAATTTACGCTACGCTAATGCATACGAGTACGTGAACTGTTCACCTCCGCCGTGTTTCGCACATCACAGCACTGCACTGGTATCCTACAAGGTATAATTACGAAGTTAATTACAGAAGCAGCATGCAATTACACTAGCAGCGTAGTTTTTCTCCATTATTAAATTGAGTTTTTTAATGAAGCTTGTACATTTAGCGTAGTTAAATACCTACGCTAAATGTACAAGCTTCGCAAGGCAGCATTTCGATAAGTGGCTTATCACTACATAGTATAAAACAAAGTCGCTTCCCGCTGTCTGTTTGTCCCTAGTATGCTTAGCTCTTTGAAACTACGCAACAGATTTTGATGCGGTTTTTTTTATAGATATAGTGATTTATGAGGAAGGTTTTTATGTGTAACAAATTCTGTTTTATGTACGGGTGTTACAGATGACTCTCATAAACCGAAGCGAAGCGAGGGCGGGCGCTAGGTACTTGTAATGGGTGAAGACCATACGACAACCATGCAAACAACGAAGGCGAAAAAGGTCCGTTGTGCGGTGAAAAGTTTCCTCAGAATCGTGTGGCCTGTCGCACAACGGAAAGTTTCGTAGAAATGTTTAATTGCGTGATTTTGCATGCCCAACTTTTTTATCCCTACCCATATTTGTTCAATATTACTAAAATATGTTAATGTTTTAAACTGTTCAAAATATTTTCAATAACAACATCGTATATCATTACACTCATTTATAGTACATTATTGCCTAGGCGCGGAAAGGAAGGGATTTTCTGACGAGTTGGTTAGTAGGCCGAGCATTAGCGAGGCCTGCTAAAATACGAGTCAGGAAATCGTCGTTTCCGCCGAGGCATATATAATGCTTTTCTCAAACAATGCGAGGAAATGATACAAATACATAATTATAAGTATTTTTAAAAACCTCTGACAAATTCGGAGAGAATGTTTGTTTCAAAACTACCGAGTATAAGTTAAGATAGTTCCACGCACAACGAGCCGCCGCCACCGCAGGCGCCCGGCGCCGCCCCACACTGCACCCACAAGTTGGGTGTACGGGATTTTTTCACGTTCCTTTCGATTTTATATGCAATAGAGAGCACTTTTAATAAACAATATGGACATGGACGGAAAGTGTTTTCATACGTTTATTTTACTCCTAGGAGGAAAATGAGGCACTTCGCGTCTTCGTTTATCAAAAGAAAGGTCATCCTTTCCGAGCATGTTTGAGAAAAATACATTGTATGTACAAATTTAATTAATTCCGTTTAACGATTGTAATTAATTTCACTTCAACTCAGCGTCATCACAAATTTTCGTGGAATATAAATACATTTACTACAAAGCACTGCAGCCGTACGGACTAATTACAGAGCTCAATTTTGCAAGGGACCCGAACTGAACACCCTGTAGAGGGTGGACAAACAACAGGGGTAATTTTGTCGGGAATGTTTGAGCGTACCGTATCTGGAATCCGCCAGACGGCTTCAACAGGTCCACAAACAAGGGCTCTTGAAATACTGGCGATTATCTGAATTATTTTTCGATCATTGTTAAGTAGTTAACAATGATTGTAAAAAGAAATTACATAATCGCTATTACTAATTTTATGAAACGCAGAAGTGTTTGTTTCTTTTCTTCTACAACGAATACCTAATACATATTTGGCACAGACGTAACTAGAGGGCGTGAGAGTGATATAGTCCTAGAAATTATACAGTTCCTGCGGGAATTGTGATGACTTTACTTTTCCTCTAAGATTTATCAAAATGTTTACAATACGATAACGGGGGTATAGTTCAGATTACACTGCGAGAAAGGGACAGAGCTTTATAACTGCCATATCTCTGTCCTTTTCGCTCGCCGTAAACTGAACTGAATTGCCATGTCTTAATAACCCCCCAGGTCAAAGGCTATGTGGTTTTTACCGTGTTGAATAGAGACCCTGGGGAGAGGGAATGTAATTTAACCGGTTATTAACAGTTTTTGTCTGAAAATAACAAGTTAAACCGGTTATTACGACATAGCAATCCAGTCCAGATTGCGCTGAGAGAAAAAGACAGCTATATAACTGCTATAGCACTTTCCGTGAGTGTAATTCACCGTAAAATAAACCCATGTGCGGTAAATCCAAAGTAAGGGGTATTAATAGTGCTCTTCGTCTATCGCTGTCACACTCTCTTCGTCATATTGGTTATGGCAGAGAAAATGTGAAAGATAGACAACCGAGTGCTCTTAATTAATAATTTAGTTTTACAATATAAATTATACTCGTAGTTAAAATTTAAGTGACTCTTAATTACATCGAAGAAGTTACTTGTAGTTTGAAAACATGAACAAATCAGATAAGAATTGGTTTGGCTAACGGCGATGTCGTTTGAACTATATCTGTACCCTTACCACGAGTTACAATTACGGTACTCGCTAGCGAGTCGAATGCTCTGTCCCTCGCACTCTAAAAGAATACTGAGAGGTATGCAACGGACATAGCATTCGACTCGCTAGCGAGTACGGTAATTGTAACTCATGGTAAGGGTATACTTGCAACTTGATGTCGTAACAACATTTGAACTAAGACTAGTATTGGGATATCATAAATCGAAGACCATTCGCTGGAATAATCTTAATAACTGTGTATCTGACGTTTATCTGAAGGATTGGTCGAATATTGCCACAGAGAGAGAGGAGGAAATCAAGGGAGGACGCCTTTGCCCAGGAATAATATGTTAATGAATTAAGTATCTATCTTCAATAGCTCTTCGTAATTAGAGTTCAAGTTCAATTCTAAATAATTTAGTTTAAGTATTAAGTACTCCTAAAAAATAGCAGTGAGATGGATTGGGAGCGCTCTCCTCTCTCTTCAATCTGGTTGCCCTGAAAACCAGCGTCAAGGCTAGTAAGCCTGACACCATGCAGAGTGGCAACCTTTTCGGTGTTTGTATTATTCTTTTTTTTTTAATGTTTTTGCCGTTTTTGGTTCATTTTATTTTAACACCGAATAAACGATTTCTATTCTATTCTATTCTATTTTATTCTTTGTTAAATAGCTACTGTCCAGTGGGACAAATTAGAGTTCATAGTATTTTATTTTTGAGTTATTATCAACTTCAGGATGACTGTCATTTATCCAATAAGGATCCTATAAACCTAAGATGAATAATTTCAAAGAAAGAGGCGTCTTATTTTTTTAAAGTTTAACTGAAGAGCCGAAGTGTAATCAGTAGTGTTTTAGTTTCTTATCAAAAGTCTTGTTGAAGAATAACTTGGACGTATGGTTTTTAAAGCTCCGTGTCAATATGGTAAAAATCTGCTTGTCTGTCTGTATGTACAAATGCTAACCACTTGAAATTTGGCATAGTTGTACAATTTGTTTGCCCGCATCTGTTTTTAGTTAAAAATATACATAAAAATAAGTTTATAAATTATTGAAAAGGGTTCTAGAATAGGGGGTTAAAAAATGAATGTGGTTTGATTATAGCAAATGGGGTGTGATATGAAAGGGTGCAATCAGCACATTTAAACAAAAATATTTAGTGATGTAAGTACCTACTTTTTGATTCATAGCCAAAATTGTACAAAACATGCCCCCCCCCCCCCCCCTATTTCCGGAGTTAATCAAAAAATCAGAAACAATCCTGACGCATAGCTAATTATTTATTTTTTATAGAAAAATATAACGAAGTGTTCATTATTTTCAGTTTTTGAATAATAACAAAAAAACTGAAAATTTGTATTAAAATTTAGCCTAGCCAAATTGACCATATTGCATAGAAAATAAAGTCCATAGCAAAGTGAGCATTTTCTTTTGCGGTTAATAAGGATATTATCTTAAATACGGAACCATTTGGTGCGCGAGGCCGACACGCTATTCAAGGTCATTTTAATATGAAAATATATACAGAAAATCGACTGTACCAATTCATTATTACTTAACAACATACAGGGTGTCTCATTTAGATCGGTCAGTATGGGAAAGTTTGAAACTACGAGTATAAGACATACGAAGATCTGCTCTTATGAACCATGTCATCGATTTTAATCACCACAAAAAGTGCAATCATACATTTAAAAAAACCTGTACTTACTGTAGATCGGGAATCGAACCCGGAACTTTTGAAAAATAAAACTAACACCATTTCCATTTACATATCGATTGTATAGGTCTTAAGCAGTAACTATTTATTACTATAAAACATGATATTTTCATATTAGCTCTGTATATCTCTTTCGTCAATCTCCTTTCAAAATGACCGAATCATCGAAGCATGCCCTTTTCAATCTTAGTACCTACATCTTCTATTAGTCCACATTTCTCTCTGATCTTTTTATTCTTACTCTATATTAATTTCACACCACACATACTACGCAACGAGCGCCTTTGAACTGCATTTATACGACTTTCATGCTTGTCCTGCCAAACCCAACATTCACTACCATACATCAGAGTACGGGCCAACACTCCATTGTGAACAGCCAGTCGGGCTTTTTGTGAAACGGCCATTCTGCTCACAAAGGAGATTCGCATAGTTCTTTAAAAAACACTGCATAACATTATTCAACGGTAAATTGAAGTTAGTATTGAAATTAGTTGCTGTTTTAGTGAGGTTTTCAGGGTAAACACTGGCGTTCGATTGTGCAAACTGCCGAATACAGCGATCGCGGAGATATTGACCCGACTCCTTAAGCGTTCATTTGTTTGATAGAAAGTTATGTCTATAATGAAATACTAGTTTCTTGGCTAACTGTACAAGTAAAAACAGTGTATTCAATACCTTGATATCCTTACTAAAATAGTTTCTTCTCTTATTTAAAGCCGAAGGGCTAATGACAGGGCAAATAAAGCCTGCAAATAACTTTTTAGTACCTATTAACTAGTATGGGAAAAATATGTTTTTTGTAACGTGACGAATATACAGTGTGTTACCAGCACCCTGGCTTTTTTTAAAGTAGGTTAAAATAACGTTTATCTGTAACGTAACTATGACATTAATTTAATTAATAAACAACTTTTCAGGCTTTGTTAACTTTCTAACAAAATGTTAATTGCCCGCAATGTAAAGCACAGCAATTTGACAAGTGTAAATGACAGTCGACGGCTACTTTGATTATTATGTTCTTCCCCCGTACCACGACATGCCTTGTACCAAGCAAGAGCGATACTGATAACGATGATCACGCAGCACATGCACTACATTAAAAATGGTCAGTATCTGAGAAAATTAAGAAAGAAGAGAAGTTATTTTAATTATTTTTTAATTGATAATACTTGCAAACAATTGCTAAAGCAACATATTATTTACAGTTTTAATAAATGCCCGCATGCCGGTAACACACTGTATAAACAAAGGTAGACAGTCGAGCGCTTAGGTTTTATTGACAAAAGTTTATTTGAATTTTCCTTTTTCATTAACCGTCGAGGATATGAAAAGCAAATACCTACATGTTTGTTAAATGCTTTGTCTTGTTTCCTCTTCCTTTCAGTTTTATTGTGATGAGCCGGTTTTAAACGCAGCCGGCAACTTTCAAACATTGTTCAATTGGTGTGACATTGTCCCCTTATATTTATTATTATTATTTATTTATTGTTCGAAATTAAATTAGCAGAATTTGATCCGCTTTTATATCACTTCCTTTCTTTTAATTTAAGTGTTTTAGAGCTTACCAACTGATAGTGATGGTAGGTGGCTACAGGATTAGGCAAGAAGCCATGTCTCAGATACAAGTGTACATTTTTACTAAAACTCATTTTCAGAGTAACCGAACTAATAAATACGCTATAGTACTCCGTTAAGTGTTTCTATTGATTTCTATTAAAATAAATACCGTACAAAACTGTTTAATAAGTAAATGATAGCTCTACAACTCCTTTGTTTCAAAGACTTCTCCAGAACAAGTCAGTACTGCAAACGCCGAGCACTTTAATTGAGGTAAGAACAACAGAGGAGGCGAGTCGAGTTTCTTATTACTTTTCCAACGTTCAATCACACACACAGTCACAATAGTTTCTGCTGAGTAAATCTTTCTTTATACTGATTTCATTCGTTTTAGCACTTGAATCTACAAATACAGCTATACAATCTCGGTAAATATCTGCAACTTTGGATACCCTGTTATTTGTTTGTAAGCCTTTTCTGTGCGTCTCTGTATGTATTTCCGTGCACCAGTCATCATACATGATATTTTAGTAAAGTATTTTTTAAGAATGTTCTAAGCTCTTAAGTTTCATAAGACCTATTAGGCCTATCGAAAGTCGACAGCACGGAAACAAGCTGATGTGGGGGCCCCTAATCTTTAAAATCATAGCTATGGCAACGTTTTACACAACGTATTATTTAATCAGTTCCGAAATTATAATGGATCATTGATTTGTTTGGATGTATAAAGGTACCAGTTAGGTAAGCCAAGACGAATTTTCCTAAAGTTAACAACCAGAAATGCATCGAAGAATATGAGAGGCTTATTAGACTCTAGTTGGAGCGGTTTGATATATTTATTTAGCTTTAAACTTTTGTCTTTACTTTGTTCTTCAGTCAGTATGTTCAGTAATGACATTTTGTCAATAATTACAACTGCTTTAGATTGACAAGTCAAAAAAGCAATCAAATCAAATCAAAATGTTTATTAAGTATATTAGCCACACACGGGCTCTTTTACACGTCGGTAATGAGTGCATCTACTAGCGCTTAGGACAAGACCATTATTGAGGAGAAGCGCCGCAAAAAACTCCAGCAGAAGCTAATTTTTTCAAGTATAAAGTATAATAATACTTAAAAATAAGTTACGTTACAAGGTAATAAAGTGACAAATATTAATTATAAGAAGTAGAATAAATAAAAACATTTCTAATGTAAGGTCAAATACATTAAAATAAAAATAATGACTAGGAGAACAAGACGACGAGGTTTCTACGTCAAAAGCCATAACTGAAACAATTATCAATCAATTTCAAACTAGTTCCCAGTAATGATATTGGTTGGAATTTTACGTTTAAACTTGATGATGTTATATAATGGCGAGAGAAATTGGACCTGTAGAAGCCGGAAGGCGGATATACTCGTAGGATTTCCGCTGTAACATACACCGTGCCCGGGACGTTCCCGAAGGCCTACAGCATGTCCCTGAATTAATTTGTAGTTTAAAATCAACTTAGGTACAAAGTAGGCTGGTTTTATAATTGCAACGGTGTCACTTTTCAATCGAAATTCCACAGGGGCCCACTAAAGGCATAAATCGCAGAATCCAATGGGCAAATGCTTCGCGTATTAAAAACTTTAAGGCACGTGAGACAGCACTTATTTTGGGAAAAGAAGATACTCGTATACCGGTGGTACTAAGTATCTTGTGGACGCCTGCAAATTGGTACGCGTATAGAGTTAGTTTCTCGCATCTACCCTGACTGCACGACTGCCCAAAAAAAGGAGTTTTTTTGGAAATCGGTCCACAATTGAAGGAGACATTCGTGAACATAATTAAAAAAAGTGAAGTCGTTTAGTGAAAAACTGCACATAACTACTACGTATTGATGGCAAAGAAGGAGTAAATTATTAATGAATGATTGTTAGTTTAGAAGGCAGTAGGTACGTTATTGCATATATTTTCGAGAATAAAGTAATAATAGCAAAAACGCAAAAATGAGAATATGCTTTAAAAACTAGTCACTTCAAGAAACTAATATTGTTGTTTTTAAGACCATTCATCTATGAACGATTGAGAGGGTTGGGACGGGCCTTGTGTGCCGCTTCGACCATTTCTAGTCTTTTGTGGCAGCCAGCCCTTTGTTTAGAGCTCCCGCAAAGGTCCGATTAAGTCCGAAGGAAGGAATTTCCAGATGCTTTGAGCAGTGAGGAGTTGTATCTTTTGCGGGTCCATGCTTTGTCGCCCTAAATAGATACTTCTGTTACGCATTAGCACCATTCATCTAACTTAATCACTTTTTTACCCTCAAACGTCTAAATGTTTAGACTGTCTTTACTGCCGCACTCAGAGACGTCAATTAAAGTTAACGCTTGTTTAGTGACGCGTTGTCTTCTTCTATTGCTAACTATAGCAAAGAAAGTGACAGCAGCAAGTTTAATCAAGCCTTTGACAACAATCCATATGTGTTAAGGTAGTAAAATAAAATACCGTTTGTAAGTAGATTTTACAGTGCTGATTACAATAAAAATATTTTAGGATTTTTTTATGTCGAAGTTTTTTTTTATATTTAGGAAAAACAGTAAAAAAAATTGGATTGTGAAACTTATGAATACACTTATAGTGCCCTTAGCCCATTTATTACCATAGGAATTGAAAAAAATATACAACTGTCATGTCCATATTTTTTCTTTCTGACGGGTTACTTGATTCTAACGACACGCTTTAGATTATAAAAGGATCTTGGTTTCTACCGGTCGTAATTACGAGTACTTATAAAGAAACTCAAAGTAGTAAACGCAAAATAACATATTCGTGAACGAGCGGCAACGAATGGTTGACACACATTAGGTTGACAAGTGACATGACAGTTTGACTGTTTTTGTTTAAAGTTACTTTTCTTTATTTTATATCATGCTAAGATAACGACATCAGTACTCCTAACTTTGTGTAAACGGTCTTTTTAATAACTATTTCTTTAATAAATTATCAACGACGAATTTAAGTTGAATAAAAAAAAACGAGAAACACGGGTAGGTAGTCTAATTTTTAACCAGCGAAATCATATGATAATGATACGATTGCGGCAGTTAGAGAAATGAATTGAAACACACCTACAAATGAAATACATAAGTATGTAAACATTTTACTGTAGAAAAGAATGCAAAATAACACATTGGTGTACCAACGTTTAATTGCTTATCCCAGAAATTGTTCTAGTAAACCTTAAAACGTATTTAGATCAGATAGCTTTTAGTTTTTAACCATATCGCATCGGGATATCAATAACAAAACTGTGACATCAACTCTAAACCTAACTGATAAAATGAAAACCACACACCTGACACAAAACGTAAACCAATACAGTCCTGAGACGTCATCTGTCTCAAGCTTTACCAACTGCAAATTGACGTGGCGGGACGCGACGGTCCGGTCCGGTCCGATATTTTACGGCCCGATATGGCACACCATATAAATTTATATACTAAGTAGTAGTAAAACGAACGAACGACCCTTATTTTCTTAAAAATATAATAATTAAGTGTGTCCGTACATCATGTCCTTGATCCTCGTTCATTACTGATGTATCCTGTAAATTATCTACGTCGCTATTCAATTCAATGTCAAATCGCATCAGGAGCTTTGCCTATGTACCATCTATATAAGTAGGTACTTGTTTGACCGTGCCAAACCAGACTCTGACCAGCACAAACATTAGTTTACCTATTAATTTAGGTACTTTCCTCGTGTTTGATTAATAGATAGGTGCGAATGCATAATAGAGGGCACAAAGCTTTGTTATTATAACTGTCAGTCACTTGAACGTCCCGGACATTGGTTGCACTGACCTCCGCTGTTCTATGAGACATACGCCCCAGAAAAAGGGGCGTATGTCTCATAGAACCGCATATGTATTAGTGATCTTATTTCTTAAGGTGAGGGTTAAATTTACTTTGACCGTCAAATTACTCATGCGTCCTTTTAATTTAGGAGGGCAGTAAGTGGTACTGTCTTATAGGACACCTCAATATTGCGTTTGAGAACAAGAGGCAATCGTGGCAGATACATCTTGGTCTCGAGTCTCGACCGGTTCTCGCTCTGCTTGTGAATTTAGAATTATAGGTACTACACGGAAACAACATGTCTTGTGAAGTTGTGACATTAGAAACTTTTTGAGTCATCGCTATTAGAAGCCTACAGCTTTTTTACAATACTTGTATTAAGATTTATACCTGTAACTAAGAATAGAATGGAATAGATTCAATTATTCGGCTATTAAATAAAAACAAAAAAAACATTGGTACTTTTGAGAAAACAAAAACAAAAGTAGTTACCTATTTTAGTTTCAGACCTAGACCCAAGTTTTTTAAAGTACAAAGATTTGAGATTTTCTAAATTATGTTGACTTACTGCCAGAGGACCGTCGGTAACGTAACCTGATCCAGCAGCTATCTGTGGAAAAGAGGACGAAAAGTAATAATAACGTTAAAATACCCAGGCGCAACCCAATGTCAAGTTTTTCTAGCCATATATATCGAGTTTAACTGTGCAAATTGCAACGTTGCAACCCCCGACACAAACGCCGCGGCCGCACTGGTCAGGCGATGGCGACGCGACAGCCGCGTCAGTAAAACAAACACCATTCAAGCTATGTTGGCAGCCGCATTGATTAAGCGACTTGCGACAAGATTTTGATTATGTCTCTCATAGTATTCAAATGTTTAGTAATGTAGTAACGTGTCCATGTTTTTTTTTTTTTTTTTATGGTATCGAGTAGACAAACGAGCACACAGGCCACCTGATGGTAAGTGGAAACTGTGACCCATAGACATTCGCAATCACAAGACTGCAATGCAATCCTAAGACTGCAAATGCGTTGCCAACCCTGAGGCTAAGATGGAATGCCTCTATGCTAGTCATTTCACCGGCTGTCTTATCCCCAAACCGGAACACAACAATGCGAACACTGCTTAATGCAGACACTAACAGTTCGCGTCGCTGTCGCGTCGCCAATCGCCCGACCAGTGCGACCGCGGCCTAACACATTAGGTATAGACTAGCGGTCTCCTTTGAGACCCTAGGTCGTGTTTGAATATGTAATTAATAAAGCAATTAAATAAATTGTTCTACAAATTGAAATAATCAAATAATTTATCCTTTAATGGGATAAAAGAGGGTGCTCAAGTCCCTTAAACATAAATAGATAAATACCATTTATTAGTAATTCATAATTGTTCCGCCTGGGCAGATAAACTTTTTTTAAATATTTCGTCACCCACCCCACAGTAGCTGCGGCCCACCGCTACTCGATCCTGTAACGTTGCCGGCGGTGTCCTCCGGGTGTAATTAAATCACTAGTTTCCGCGAATTTGTCCGTGTAAAAACAGTATTCTGCTACAGCCGCCATTTTTTCTATTAGAGCTTGAATTGCAAAAAAACCTTCCTGGTTTCTAGAGAGCAGTTAAAATAAAACCGATTCAAGATTTCACTGTTTATAAAATACATTGTGTCCGTCTATTTCATCTATTAAACCAATGTATTAATTTGATTTAAGTTTCAAGTTTTTGGTAGTAAAAGTACCGTAATATTTTGAATATTATCGTAATCCGTACTTTTACATTACTTTTACTTTAAAGTCGACTTTATGAATATGTTAACACTTTAGCGACAAAGAGATATAGTTTCACTTAAAATAAACCTCCGTTAAAATACATTTAAATACAAAAACAAGTTGAATAATAATAAAATATAACACAACTTTTAAAATATCTACTTTTACTTTTACATTAGTCCTTATTTCATTCTCTTTGTAATAACGCTTTAACTGGTTTTTATTTAATCAGCGGCTTTAATACAATTTATCATGCCTTAAAGTTTAAAATAAGAAAACACGTCTACGATTTTGCATCCTTCACTTTATCCCTTAAAGCATTTCCTTCTAAAATTAACAAATGTTTAATTGTCATTTTCTCAAACATGCTATGGAATATTGACATTGTGTGCCTTACAATAGGCTGCGAAGTATGACGTTTCAGGTGCGGCTGGGACAGGAAATTTCATTTAAGGGAATTTCATACAAATCGTGCAGGCCTAGGCCTGCAAAGTCCTCTTTTTTAATTTCCATTCCACATAAATTTGTGGCACAGACATCATGACATTCTGCCACTATGCGTATTAAAAAAAAAATATTTTTAAAATTTTTGAGAAAATGTTATAACGTCAAGTACTAGGAGTGCATAAACGTTTGGGAGACATCCGCGCTGTGTCGTGTGCGCCCGCCGCCCGCCCGCCGGCTGCCCGCACCGCCTGAGATCTAAGTTGCGCTATGCCTGATATACCTCCTAATTACCGCTGCGCTCCTGGTACTTTATTTTAACACCCAATTACTTTTCCGTGGACATTTATCAATTTACTTTTTTGAGTGATGTATTTTTTATTTAATTGCATATGTTTGAGAAAAGCACTATACATACCTCGGCGGGAAATATGGGGTTGCCCGCCTCAGACCTATCCGGCCTCGCTTGGCGCTCGGCCGTCTATATGTCTTCGGCCGGCAACCCCTTTTGTCCCGGCCTCTGTAGTAATGTACTATTATACGCCTTAATAACTTTCACGTTCCTTGCATCAAAAATGGCCGGCCTTACAAAAGTCATTTCTCTTAGGGTAATTTTATTTTTTAATCAATAGCGTAGATCGAAACCAATATTCATATCTTTGACTTTCAAAAGTGGCCAACTTCAACCCCATTTTTAACGTTCGTTAACTACCTTTTTTAGAGCAATATACATTTTTTTAAATGTTCGAAATTGTAAATTCGCAAAATGCTTCCTGAATCATAATTTTATCAGGTTGGGAACTATTTTCGTATTAAACTTTCGCTGGGTGCAGCATAAGTCGCGTTTTCTCGCTCGGTGCGGGGAGGATTAGACGAGATTATTATGAAAGCATAAAAGGAATTGCAAATAATATATTTGTAAACACTGTTAACATTTCATAAATAAAATGTGAGAAAATAAATATGAGAAAATGATGATTATAACGCTCCACCGGAAAAGATTTGTACTTTAGTACGGTACGGGAACAATTTTTCCGTATTTGTGACTAAGTACTGCACCAAGGGCTCTATTTTACTCGTTAAAACATTATTACTGTTGACGTGTTATCATATTTTCAACCTTATGATTTATGATAGTTCAATTACTTGACAGTAATGGTGGCCGAGTTAAAAAACAATTGGATATTGGATGACATGTCAAAAGTACTGTGGTTTTACAGAGGCACGGAACAAATAATCACATTTGTCGCCAAAAAGACAAAAAACTTTACATTTGAGTATCTACGAGTAGGATCATTCACGCAACAACTGGTTTTGCTAACTACGTTCACAAGTACAATTATAATATCCTGCATGACACTATAGTGACCTACTTTTAATTGTGTTCAGTAAAATGAAAACCACTATTGTCAAACCGTAAAATAAAACCCATTATAAAACCACATAAGAGCTAATAGTGATGCACTTCATTCACTAACTGAATGATTTGAACAAAGAACGAGCTAAAATGGTACAATGGGTGATTAGAAAAGTTTTGTAGCGTGTTCATAATTTAACATGTTCTACGACGTAAGTACATCTTGTTCACTTAAATGTTTTTATGCATCAAAAAGTTTATATGACCTTATTGGCTCACGGACTCTTTTTTCATATCACTGGACTACCCTTACGTAGGGCTACCATCCGTCTAGATTAGTCCGGGCATGTCCGGACTTTTATACTCTAGTCCGGACATTGTCCGGTTTTTTAATATGTCCGGTTTTTTTTATTACGTGGAATAGGAGTAATAAAACTATATATTAAGTTATACAGAAATAAGTCTTACGGATCTTGCTCTGCCATGCCTACCATACGACTGTAACTAAGTAAATAATGTTCCCTGGTAGATTTACTCTATATTACCGACGTGTAAAAGAGCCCTCACGTGGCCTGTTTACTGAATAAATATTGAGAATTTAGTTTTTTTTTGAATTTCCATATTGTGATAAAAAGTCCGGACTTTTATCAAAATGTCAGGCTTTTTGTCAGGACTTTTCAAACTCCTAAATGGTAACCCTACCCTTATGTAGCATTATAATTATGGTATGACAGACATTTTATAAGTCTTTTTATAAAACGCAGTTATATTAGTTATTTAATGTAATAATAAATAAAGAAGCATAAGTGATTACGTGAAGTAATAAGGATTTTTTTCATACGTGAGTGATTATTTATTTAATTAATAATCTCCTTCTATATGATTCATCCAATAAGTCGCGACACTTTTAATTTTTTACCATTAACTTAAGTTCTACGACGTAAGTATGTCATCACACGAAAGATGTCAATTTACTGAACACATTAAAAGTCCAACTGTAGTACCAAAATTATTTAGAATTAGAGAGAATAAAGAACGGGGAATAAGCGAAATGTTATTAGGTAGGTTGGTATTTGGTATATATGCTAAATAATTTATTGTACAAACGGGAAAATAACAAACAACAAAATATACACAAGCACAAAAGTTATGTCAAAGATATGTTTACTTTTTTTCACTATATTCCATTGAAATAAGGTGCATAAATGTAAACATATCTTTGACGTCGACTGTACAAAGGCGAACTTATCGCTTCTTTTGTTTATTATTATTCTAGTGTAATTTAGAGTTAGTTTAATTTACTTTATTTTTTATTTTTCACTGTTGTATAATCTAGGCTATTAATAATAGTAAGGTTTTTTAATTTATATTAATTGCCTGTGATGATTCCTTTAAATTCTAAGTAAACTGGTTGATCTCTATAAAACTAACTTATGAGCATCATAATAAAAAGAAACATTAATTTTGAATATTCATAATTTTAATTTTAATCAAGTTATTATTTCATTAAGTATTAAGTTAACTGGAAGAGATTCCTTAAAGGGATAAGTTAGCCTTTGTACATCTTCGTAGAAGGTAAAACAGCATATTTCTAAAACAATAAAGATTTTATTCGCTTTCTTACTTTTATCGGCGTTATATTTCGAAACAACACTACCCTATACCACTAATTTTGAATATTCATAATTTTAATTTTAATCAAGTTATTATTTCATTAAGTATTAAGTTAACTGGAAGAGATTCCTTAAAGGGATAAGTTAGCCTTTGTATTTGTACATCTTTGTAGAAGGTAAAACAGCATATTTCTAAAATAATAAAGATTTTATTCGCTTTCTTACTTTTATCGGCGTTATATTTCGAAACAACACTACCCTATACCACTAATTTTGAATATTCATAATTTTAATTTTAATCAAGTTATTATTTCATTAAGTATTAAGTTAACTGGAAGAGATTCCTTAAAGGGATAAGTTAGCCTTTGTATTTGTACATCTTCGTAGAAGGTAAAACAGCATATTTCTAAACCAATAAAGATTTTATTCGCTTTCTTACTTTTATCGGCGTTATATTTCGATACAACACTACCCTATACCAGAGCCTATACTTAGCTTTTTTAGATTACTTTCTATAAAATTTAGCTTTTGGTAAAAGGCTCATACTAAGATACCTAGGAGCTACTTATCTAAAATATTGTCCAGAAACTAGTGCCACGGCAGTTTAATAAACAGGACTAATACGACCAGCGTTTAATATGGTTTTTGACATCATTAAAGCCATTTATAGTCTGTGCGGGAAAATAACAACCGTAACGGTAACGCGCCGGGGAAAACTTAGGTACGGCAAAATATTTATTTATTTATTTATTTGTATATATATCGTATAGCAGCGCAGCAGTGGAAAGGCAGCCAAAATCAACGACGCAGTCAGCCAGTTCTAGAAGTATACAGAGTTAAATACGAACAGACAAATAACCCTCTTCTTTCTCTTCAAGTGATATTTTTGAACTAGAGAAAGCCACTTAGGCCCACTTGCGTGGACCAGAGTTAGCGTCTAAACCCGAGGTTAGGCGGCACACCACGTACAAAAGTAGACGCTTAACTCTGGGTTAAGGGCTAACTCTGGTCCGCGCAAGTCCGCCTAACTCACCCATCAGATTGATCTATTGATAAATTCATCTATTGATAAAAAACAGACCTAAATCAAAACCTAACAAGAAAAACGAAATTAAGAAAAAGATCTTCAAACCTGTGGATAATATAATCCTAGATTTTTTATACAAAAGATAATTCTTTTGCCTTATTTTGAAAAAGTTCTTTGAGAGAACCTAACCTTACATTGATTTGATGTAATAAGTACCAAACGTGTAAGAATGTTTAGTCGCCTATGCAACAAGGTAATTAACAAACAACTATAGAATACTTGCATTTCTGAAACTGAAACCTTTCAAGGCACGAAACCGGACGATGCGCTCTAAGCTTCTAAGTATAAAATGTCCATGGCTGCCGTTCACATGTAATGTATTGTATATATTAACACAATTATATTCTTACGCATAGATTTATCACGTTTTAGGGTAATTTAAGGGGGATTTTAAGTCACCAATTTCCTTTAAGTATGAAATTACAGCGAGAGTTGAAACGTGGTGTCGCAAGAATATACAACTCAACCGCATTAGCTCTTGTAATAAATAAGTAGCGTATTAAAATACAAGCGCAACTTTACAGAAAGTTATTTATCAACAACAATGAAAACTAACCAGTTAAAAGTTTCAGCGAGCTTTCGAAACACGTGTCGTGTCGACAGTTTAAAAATGAAAACTTTGTTGTTTGGCGGGAAATATCGCGCGAAAAGTTTGTTGACTTATTTTATAGATTAAAACACGCTTAAAATTCTTACCTTGTATTCACAATGTTTCCATGAGTTAACAGGTGAGTCGCAAGTCGCAACAAGTCCGGACTTGTTACTCTTATGAGACGCGGCGTGCGGCGGCGGCAGCAGCCCGGCCACGACACGCGTCCGACCGGTACTGACGCACGCGCGAGTCCCCCTCCCCCATCGATTTTCAAACCCTTGGTATTTACTAATGCAGAGAACTTTACTGTCGGTCCCCCTAAGATTTTACCCCAATTCTGCGATAGCGGATGGATACGCTTAATAACGATGCAAATGAACGAAAATCAAAACATCATGCCTAAAAAAGTATTACCTAACACAACATGCAAAACTCATTTTTTAAGCAAGATAAAAAAAACTTGCTTATTTAAACAAAAACACTAAACGTAAAGCTAAATTTAAATTAAGTAATTTAAATAATATTTGGTGTTATATTTTTAATCTTGCCCACAAAATACCCGATTTTACCGCAGTTCCTAACATACCCAGAAAAAGCAAATTAGGTACTCATAAGTTACTGAAATAAGGATTAGACGCACAAAATTGACTCCTTTTTAGGGTTCCGTACCCAAAGGACAGGTCCGTCTGTGTGTCTATCAACAGGCTGTAGGTATCTCATGAACCGTGATAGCGAACGAATACTAAAAACCGAATTAAATAAATAATTAACCGGGGCTCCCATACAACAATCGTGATTTTTTTACGGTTTATTGCTCGATATTAATAACGGCAACTGGTATAGTAATATTGTATAGATAACGGTAAGCCCAAGTCCGACGCGCACTTGGCCGGTTGTTTTAAATATTTTCGACGAACACCTCCACTGACAAGGAAAGGTACCCGACTTTCCGGGCCGATTTGATTTATTTTGGTATATGTTAGAGAGTACCTAGTCTAAAACAACGGGCACCTTCCTTGTTAGTTATATTTCCCGGTTCCCGTGCTAACTTTCCATAACAGGTAACTAGGACCATTTATATTTTACGAAGGAACGGCAAATTTTATTGAAATCCGGCCAGCATGGTTAGTCTTAGCACACAAATTGAACGTCCAACTGAAACCACCGGTGTTTGAAATTATTTTTTAATACAGTTGCTCAAAAAGTAGTACTTTTCGTAGCTGTATATCGTGCGGAAAGTTGGATTTTTCGAACTAGTGCGTTTTACTTTTCCAATTTTTTAAATATAATTTTGTTTCAACTTCCAAGCCGTGCATCCGACCAAAGAGTTTGCATGTTTAATCACTTTTTGATTACATCACTTAGCATTGAAACTATAAATATAGGTAATATAATATTAAATATTAAAAATACATACATACATTACATACACACACAAGAGGTAGTATTAAAAAAACAGCTCTCATCGAGATGGCTGAATCTGAATGAGTATTACGAATTACGAATGATCGGATAGTTGAGTATTAAGGTGGATTCACGTTACACCATGCCGAAGCCGGGCACTGAGTCTGGCTAATAGAGTATTTGTGCTTCTTGATTTTTAAATAATATAGGTAATTAAATTACTATGTTTCTTTTTTTTCTTTGATTTGGCTGAATGGTCACAACCATTGCCATTATGAAAAAAGTCTGTCATTTAAAAGAAAAAAAAAACCCACCTTTTTAGTTAACGATTAAATATTGTTGTGAAAAAAATAGCGATTTAGTCGATTGTGAAATACATTTATTGTAATTTTTTCGCAGATGTATTAAAAAACGTCGTTTGATATACGTGCGGAACTGTCATTTTCACTCGTCCCGAGTCTTGGCACCTCGGGACTCGTTTGAAATGACATACTTTCCGCACTAATATCAAAATGTACTTTTTTAATCCAGTTGTTCAATTAGTGGTACTTTTCGTAGCTGTATATCGTGCGGAAAGTTGTTTTTTTTTCGAACTAGTGCTTTTTAGTTCTCCTATTTCGCACTAGTGCGTATTAATTTTCCAATTTTTTTAAATATAATTTTGTCTCAACTTTCAGGCCGTGCATCCGACCAAAGAGTTTGCATGTTCTATCACTTTTTGATTACGTCATTTAGGCCCGTATTAATAAACTCATCTTGACTGAGATGCGCGTCACAAGATACGTCAAAGTAAACGTCAAACCATAGAACACTGTCATTTTTGACACATCTCGAGACGAGCATTAGAGTTGAGATTAGTTTATTAATACGGGCCTTAGCATTGAAACTATGTATAAATATAGGTAATATAATTTTAAATATTAAAATTACAAATATACATACATACATACATACACACACAAGTTATCTAGGTAATATAAAAAAAACAGCTCTCATCAAGATGGCTAAGGCCCGTATTTATAAACTAATCTCAACTCTAATGCTCGTCTTGAGATGTGTCAAAAATGACAGTGTTCTATGGTTTGACGTTTACTTTGACGTATCTTGTGACGCGCATCTCAGCCAAGATGAGTTTATAAATACGGGCCTAAATCTGAATGAGTATTACGAATGATCGGATAGTTAAGTATTAAGGTAGATTCACGTTGTTACACCATGCCGAAGCCGGGCCCAGCCCAGCACGGTGTAATGTGAATCCACCTTTATGCGTTACCCTTGGCTACTAGGGTATTTGTGCTTCTTGATTTTTAAATAATATAGGTAATTAAATTACTTTGTTTCTTTTTTTTCTTTGTATTGGCTGAATGGTCAACCATTACCATTATGAAAAAAGTCTGTCAATTAAAAGCCCAAACCCAATCTGTTTATTCAGGATCATATCATCATCGTACATCCAGTACTAAACGATGGATGTACGATGATGATATGGTCCTGAATAAACAGTGGGGCTAGACAAGTTGCCATCGTTCACGAACGCTAGCGTTAGGTGATCACTGGCGACATGTGTTGTCATTGAAAAATGTATGGGAATGACGTAAGTCACGTGATATATCACTCGTTACAACTGACACGCTGAAAAGTGATCACTATCACTCGATAGGTTTGACGACTACGGTCGATACGCGGTACTATTTTGACACAAAGGCTAGACAAGTTGCCTTTTTGACAGGTCGAATAGAACACGAGCACAATCACCATGTCGCACTGCTAGATCAAAACAGTATTAACTCAAAATCATGGCTAGTTTGGTTTTAAGTTCAAAGAAGTTGAATTAAAGTTGATTTTGACATGCATTGTATTTTGAGTTACTACTATTTTCATCTAGCAGTGCGATATAAACGTCGGTATCTAAGGGCGGTATCTATGGACGGCCGTAACGACCAAGAAACTGTCAACTGAGTCCGTGTCATCACTGTCATCATTGCTTCGCGGTCGCATAAAATTATATTGTTTGAACTTTGATTTCTTATTAAAAATGCTTCCGCTGAGACTTACATATACGCTGCTCACAACAGTACGAGCTTATCCAGGCGCCGACCCAGAGAAATCTCTCGTGCGAGCCTGGAGGCCGCGGACGGGATGCATGAAATGCTGTTCAGGAACATTTTACGTTAAGCAAGGTCTCATTTAGAGTTCTTTGCAGCCTTTTGCGTTCCCTGACTTCGTAGAGGAGATTGAAGGAGGTTCTCCTTGAACTGAAGGTAAGCATCATTTTGATTTTAACATGTATAAGTTGGTATGTGCATTATATAAACAATACCTACAATGAAACTTGTCAGTACCAATAAAGATATTTATTACGATTATTTCAGGTCCTGTGTGCTCTCAGCTTTCTGGCGACAAGGTCGGATCAGAGGATCACGGGGTATCCAACCAATTAACGCAACGGACCGCTGCTAGTAGATGCATCCGTCAAGTAGGGGATGCTCTCAACAACGACACAGTCTTGAAGAGGAGGATCGTCTTCCTACAATCGGATGAAGCTAGGTCTCGTATAAGACAAGAGTAAGTTATGACATATATTTAATGAAAGTATTGGATGTTTCATTCCCTGAATATGTGTAATGTTTTTTATTCACAAGGTCCCGCCCAACGTTTAAATTAACCGAGGGAGCGTTTTTTCTTTTACTGAAAACTCTTTATATATATATAGTAGTATGGTTTTCGGAAAAAAATAGTACTTAAGTAGTTACTTATAGCGAGGTTAAGTAAGTATACTTAACCGATATCATACAATTTATTGATAAAATAACTTTTGTGTGTTTTAGGCAACAAAGAAAATCCTACAGACGGCTGGTTGTCGATGCCGGATGTCCATATACTATTATCAACCCCTTGTCGCAGAATTACAAACTCCGGTGTTTCATTTTTACACGGAGCCTGCAGCCTGTATGGAAGGAGTATCTCAACTTCCATTCAATGTCTCAAAGGTCGCCCCCTAGGTTATATTGTAGTGCGGAGCAGTCCTTTTATAATTGGAGCCAAATCCAGGATGAGCCCTACTAATTAGAGGCAGGATTATACTTAATTGTTTGGTGAAATGAGTTTGAATTACTATTAATTTATTATGTTTAAAACCTCATCCAAAAAATGCTCTGAATCAAAAAATTATTGACTTCAAGTATTAAACGTTCAAAACAAAATCGAAGTACATTATTTTAGTAAAGTTTCATTACTCGAAGTTACACTGATGGCCATATAATTAGGAACCGAACGCTTGCGTTTTTCTCGTAAGATATACTTAATACAATTATGACTTAAATTTTGACCACCAATCAAAAATTTCTTGACCAATTTTATTTTTAGTTTACACTTATCATTATATAATAATCTGTTTAAATGTATGTACAGTTTGTCGCTGCTAAAATCGAATATTTCATAAATTTCATGTTAAAAAACTTTGTATGGATAGGTACGTCAGCACTAAGTTTTTAAATCCCTTTAAAAAATATTCGTTTTTAATGGCGGTAAACTGTACAAAAATTTGAGGCTTAGTTTATTAATTAACGATAAGTGTAACTAAAAATAAAATAGGTCTAGAACTTTTTGATTAGTTGTCAAAATTGAAAGTATATTTGTAGGCAATTATATGGGAAAAATGCAAGCGTTCCTAATTATTTAGCCACCACTGTTATTACAGGAGGTCACGACTAATTTGGTTACGATCTCGGAAATGGATTATTCTGGCCTGACAGGATAGAGAGCAACTCCCTGATGCCAAATATGTCGTTCTGCCTGCGCACAGCGGTCGCATTAACTAATATGGCGGCTGAAAGACGTGTTATCGTTCCCAAAAAAAAAAGAGATAAAGGAAATGGCTGAATTTTGTACATAAAGTAAGTACTAGTAGTACTCATGTCAAATACCTATGCAAAAACTGTTCAAAAATAGTTATGGCGTTATGTACTTTCAACGGCCGATAGTTGTTACCAAAAAAAACGATAAGGGAAATGGTTGAATATTATGAGCAAAGTAAGTATTAGTTGTACCCATGCCAAATAAATATGTAAAAACTGACCAAAATTTTGGTCGCGTTAGGGCACTAGGACCTTTTAAAGATACTTCGAAAGTATATAACGCCATAACGTGACCAACATTTTTGACAGGTTTTGCATATTGGACATGAGTACAACTAGTACTTACTTTATTTACAGTATTCAGCCATTTCCCTTATCGTTTTATTTTGGGAACGATACCACACGCATATAACGCGCGCGCATAATATAAGTGCGCAGGCAGTCTGACAAATTTGTAGTCAGGTTCCTCTATTCCCACTAGTTCAGTTGTTTAGTTCAGTTGACTGAACTCAACTCAATTAATTAAGCAGTGTATGTAGAGTGTGTTGATATATTTTTGCACACTTTGTTTGCTGCGATGTGTTTAAAGTCGTACCTACTTTAGTTGCTTACATTTACTTCAACCGACCTACAACATCCGACATTATGGGAAAACGAGCATATTTGGATTATAGGTATTATAGGAATGAAGACAACATGAATTGATTATTTTACTGAGCAGAAATTATGGAAAAGTACATAATTGTATTAACGCAGACATCACAGGAACATCGGAGTGCACGGATCCAGTTAATCTGCATTGCAGTCCTTCTAGACAATGCATACTATGTGGTAAAATTGGTGGGTGAAGTGGCTGGAGACAATGGTGTTGGTTTTTTTCTGAAATTAAAATAAAATGACTTATCATAATTTTTGTCATGAATATAAACTATAACTTTGTTTCTACATTTTTTTTACATTCAAGTCAAATATCCGTAAGGGCGCTAAAACACTGAGATATTTTTGGACAAAGGTTAAGAAAAGTTATGTACTCGCTGTCTCCAACAATAATATATTATCCAATATAGGGCTGAAACTATTGGACACGTCTAGAGGCAGAGAGCGTGTCAGATAATTTTGAGCGTAACGCAATGTGAAATATAAATTATTATTGGCGACTGTACTTATTCTCATTTAGTTTATATTGGTTTTGCAGACACCTTAGAGAGATCAAATAACTTATATGAATAAAAAGCAAATTATTTACATAGATTTAATGCTTAATCTTTGGCCAAAGTAGCTGGTCACCCGAAACGTCATTTAGGCATGAGGAAATTTCCTTAATGAATGAGTTATCTCACGCCTCCCCCAAAACATAAAGACTTGGCTAAAAGCAGACATATTTATGCCATTTCACTGGTTTTACTGATGCAGCCGCCGTTCTCAGTTTGACAGAGGAAGTTTGAAGTGGGACCTAGGCAGCGTATGCATGCAGGTAACGTCCGCCAGGTTAGGTAAAATACTGAAAATACGGAATAAAACTGTATACACACCATGATCTGCATTTGCGAATATCATTATAGGTATCCAGTGGACTTCATAAATAATTTCTTAGTTCCAATCACGTGTAGTCTATAGTCCCTGTAAATTAAAAATTAACTGTAGGTATATCTATATCACAAACACGCTGCTCTAGTTAATTTTATCGAGTACAGGCTTCTGTACTATTCTGCCCATGTCATTACGATTAGTACAGTACCGCAATTTTAGCAAATGTTATCCGATTTTAAGGTGTAGCTGAAAGAAAGTCAAACACAACTACACTAAATAAATAAAAAATCGTACATACATACATACATTAACCCTGAAAACATTACACTCCTTATTTTAGGCAGTCATGTAAAAATAGTTGGGTATGCCTGTGCGCCCCTGCTGCGCTTTCACGTGATTTGAACATAAACCTGTATCTGATCTTCATTATTGATTTAATAGGGAAACTATTTAACAATGCCTGGGAGACGCGTTCATACAAAGGAAGTAACTTTTCTTACATGTTACAAGAATTCATAACACATACATACACGTACATTTACCTTAGAATAACACACAACACACAACACAATCACAATCTCATAACATTTTATGATAAACCACATGTAAATAAATAATGTAACAAATACAACATAATACGTACCTAAATATGTTTATTTCCAATGCACATCTGCGACAGCGTCAACTTGACTTTTAAGGTCGAAAAGTATAGACAAATTTATCATTTTTAGAAAAAAAAACTAGACTGTCGAGCGAGGTTGTATCCATCGTGGGCATACACTTTGGCTAGATTTTTCATTTTTGACAACGCATGTCGACAGTGATCGCCTAACGCTAGCGTTACATTCGATGGCAACTTGTCTAGCCTATTTCGCCAAGTGACAGGTGATCACCAAAGTGATCGCCTAACGCTAGCGTTCGTGAACGATGGCAACTTGTCTAACCCCACAGATTGGGTTTATTATTTATTTAAATAAAAAACAAACTAATTGTCCTAACGCTCTCAAATTTACTGCGTTATGTTTCTAATGATGTAGAGAGTTTAAGTTTACTTTGTTGCTACACGACCCCGCAGTCACCCTGTATAATGGTAGACTAAGGGCCACTTGCACGAAAAGTTTAACCCTGGGTTAAGACACTAACGCCCACTTGCGTGGACCAGAGTTAGCGTCTTAACCCGAGGTTAGGCGGCAAACCACGTACAAAAGTAGACGCTTAACTCTGGGTTAAGGGCTAACCCTGGTCCGCGCAAGTCCGCCTAACCCGAGTTAAAATGACAGTTCTCGTATGAATCTGACGTCTACTAACTCGAGTTAGTGTCTTAACCCAGGGTTAAACTTTTCGTGCAAGTGAGCCCTAACTCGAGTTAAAATGACAGTTTTCGTATGAATCTGACGTCTACTAACTCGAGTTAGTGCCTTAACCCAGGGTTAAATTCTGCGTGCAAGTGGCCCTAAGTAGTACCATTGTAATACGAAATATGTTTAAAAATGTCTGACTGCTGAGTTTCTTGCGGTGTTTCTTCTCAGCATTGGTCTCCTCTTGACAAGCGCTGGTAGATTCATGACGTGTAAAAATGCCCGGGCTTACTGATTTTTTTTTTCTTTTTTTTAGTAAACCTTATCGGCTGTGATCGAAAATGTCTATCAACTTTCGGTTTACCCATTTTAACAGATGTTAACGTAAAGTATGTTCAAAAATATACTAGATTTTTTTTTGCGTCGTATGAACAACTGTGAAATTAGGTATTGACTGATACAGTGGCCAAGTAGGTATTCTTATTATGAAAATGTCTCCAAAGCGCATCCTTCTAAATGTTTTCCGCATCCAATCCTTCCCAGCCACACATCCTAAGTCGTCAGTCCATCTCGCGGGCTGTCTTCACACGCTTCTCGGCACCGTTGGCGGTTTCCACTCCACCACCTTTTTTTCATTTTATAATTTTAATTTTCATATAGTCACATAATAGAGTGTATCAGAGATATATTTTTCTGTATGTTATGTGTGTTGTGAATAAATGTATTTTTGTATCTTTCTTGTTTCTAGATCGCTCCTTGAAAAAATGTCTGTTAGATGAACTATTACCAAAGATGAACTTTCCGAAAAACCAATACAAATATACTAGTGAAGCACAATTAAAATAGAGGATAGACATTATAAGATCTAAGGGATTGCAATATATTTTAGTTCAACTTACCACCACCATTACCATTGATTACACTAGATCCGCCATGACGGTGATAGCCAAGTTATCACCAAATCCGTCAAAAAAAACAATACAGTTTTTTTCGCTGACTGTACTGTCTTGCACAGTCACCAGCTGCTAATCGAGACCTTTCTAATGAGTTTTGAGCCCGTGGGGTCTACTCCATTGGAGACCCCAAGCTGTTGCCAACTTCCAACTCCGTTGGATCAGTTCTTACATACCATAATGTTGCCGTATACTGCATACTACCGTAATAATAAAGGCGGTTAAATGCATCGTAATAGTATGAGCATTTCAAATTAAATGTGGTTAGCAATAGAGTAAACGACGCTTCGACTACATATTTAATTGCACTCAACCGCCATCTTTGGTGCTACGGCAGAACATTGCATGCTTTACATGTGTATGTACTCGTCCCTATTCCTAATTTCAGCCTGTCCAAATACTGAGAACTAATTCAATTTATTGACACGAATTAAATGTGTTTAATTTTATTGCAAATCAGCACACATAATTGTCTCAAAATAATCACCTTCTATATACAGTGTGTTACCAGCACCCGGGCTTTTTTTAAAGTAGGTTAAAATAACGTATATCTGTAACGTAACTATGACATTAATTTAATTAATGAACACATTTTCAGGCTTTGTTAACTTTCTAACAAAATTTTAATTTCCAGCTATGTAAAGCACAGCAAATTGACAAGTGCAAATGACAGTCGACGGATACTTTGATTATTTATGATTTGCCCCCGTACCACGACGTGCCTTGTACCAAGCAACAGCAATACTGATAACGATGAACACGCAGCACATGCACTACATTAAAAATGGACAATATCTAAAAATAATAATTGTGAAGTTATTTTAATTATTTTTTAATTGATAATACTTGCAAACAATTGCTAAAGCAGCATATTATCGGCAGTTTTAATAAATGCCCGCATGCCGGTAACACACTGTATAGATGTCATAAAAATATGTTGATAATACATAAGCATAACATGTTGACAATTAAATCGGAAAGCTGACAGATTTAGACATAATATTTTAGTATAAATTTAATAAAATTTATCTGCTGTTACTTATTTAAGAAAGAGAAAGAATAAGGAAACTCATGAAGTTCAATCCTAGGGCAAACATTCAAAATACAATTATTTTATAAGATTTTTTTACTTGATGCTTATTTTTTTCTACCTTAGCCAATCAATTTTACTGCCGTACTCAGAGACGTCAATTAAATTTAATGCTTGGTTAAAGTTGCTGCCGTCACATTCTTTGCTATAGCAATAGAATAAGACAAGACACCACTAAACTAGCATTAAATTTAATTGACGTCTCTGAGTGCGGCAGTTAGTAATTAGTACGTATCAGGGAGTCTGAAATCGCGCTCCCGAGATTTCGGCTTTTTCATTAAACTCGTTGCAGCCAACCCAAGCAAACCAATGCAAACATTTTATGGGTTGAGATTTTCAAGGTAACCTGACTGAAATACGTTGACTCGACATTGCGTACACTTGTAACAACCACCAGTAGGCCAATGCATTGGTGGACAGCCGGTGAAATGACTAACATAAAGGCATTCCATCTTAGTCAGGGTTGGCAACGCATTTGCAGTCTTAGGGCCGTATTAATAAACTAATCTCAATTCTAATGCTCGTCTCGAGATGCGTCAAAAATTACAGTTTACGTATGGTTTACGTTTACTTTGGCGTATCTCGTGACGGGCATCTTACCCAAGATGAGTTTATTACAACGGCCCTTAGGATTGCATTGCGGTCTTGTGAATGCGAATGTCTATGGGTCACGGTTTCCACTTACCATCTGGTGGCCTGTGTGCCTGTTTTTCTTGTCTATGCCGTAAAAAAAAATGACATGTGAATTCGACGTCCACACGAAACCACGACTTATCTTATTCGATATTAATTTGATAAATTTTGATACTATCATACAATGTTTTACTTTGCTGACACGTGAAGTTATATCTTGTTGATGGTGACAGGTGTAACCTAACCCAACCAACGTAATCCAGGCGCTTAGGCCCATAACCTAAAAACAATAAGGTGATTCAAAGGGATTCCGTAAATTTTACCACTTAAATATTTCCTATTATTGACTAATTGGGGTAATATTACCTAAATGCTGGATTGTAAATGAAACACAAAGAAAGAAAGAAAAAAAACATCCATATTAATATTATAAATGCGAAAGTGTGTCTGTCTGTCTGTCTGTTACCTCTTCACGCTTAAACCGCTGAACCGATTTAGGTGAAGTTTGGTTCAAAGTAAGGTTGAATCCTGGGAAAGGACATAGGAAATGGCATAATAAAACACAGCAATACAGAATTATACCTAGTCTGTTGACTATATTTTTACTATGCTATTTTATACTCTAATTTAGCTCTTTGGATGAATTATAAAATCCTTTATTATTTATTTATTTATTTAATGGCGTCTACATAATAACGTAATTTCGCCAATGCCAAGTAAATATAAGCAACGTTGTACGGTGAATCCTGTCCTGTCGTCGAAGTCTTCCAGTCATAGTCGTTATGACCCTTGAAGATGGCGGGCATCCACTTCAATGGCTTGGTGTGATCTTAAAACATAAAATCATCTTCATGTCCACGACTTTCTTGACAAATAATAAAAAGATGCCACAGATAGTGTTCATTGTTGCGATGCGCGCTCAACTCAGCATGTGCTGGCCTGGCTGTGAAGCCCACGCTGGTCTTCCGTTGGGACAGCTCGATGACAAAGATAAATTTATTCCTCATCCTAAAAGAAAATCTCACACTAAAAATTCTTTTAAAACGGCCATGGCGAGTAAAAAGTTTTCTTCTGTAATATAATCTTACTTGGATATGAAAGCGAAGATTTTTTTATATAGGTTTTTAAGTATTCAAAGTGTTTATATATAGAAATGCCTATTACAGATTTTTATAATAGTGGCATAATAAGTTTAGGTATTTGGACTTTGTGTATTTGGTTACCCAATAACAATCTAAGTATTAGAGAATACTAATAGATACCTATGCATTAATTTGTTTTAATAATGTGGCGGCTTGACCTCAATGTTAATTTTAGTTAGATATTGTCATAATTTCAGTTTTTGGCTTTCAGAAGACTGTCAATTTTATTTGACTCATTTTCAACTATTACATTAAGTCTGTAAACTACGCGGTAGATTAGTTTGTTTAGTATTCTTCACTTAAATAGCGAAGACAGCAACAAGCTAAGGCAGATAGCAATGTACAAGTTGCAGAATATTCTCAGAAGTTAAGAAATCTTCTCAAGAAATTACCGAGAATATTATCGGAAACATTTGAGAGCATTGAGAATGTTCTCTTTCCATACAAAGTTTAAGAATATTCTTTTGGAAATTTCCGAGAAACTTTCACATTTTGAGAAGTTACTTTTCGGTACAATGCTAGGCAGAAATACCTTCTTTAAATATTTGCAGGAATATGTTTTTTCTCCGACTGAATCGGAAATGTTAGACTTACTGAGCTCTGCTTTCCATTCCAAGGCGACTTCGAATCGACTCAGCGCGAGCCCAACTCTCACTTGACCTTTTTTTGTTTGTAGGTACTAAAATCATACGATACACCAAAAATAAAAATACGTTGAAAACAAAAATTTCATTCACCTCCTTTATTATTTAATTTTCTTTGATTTTAGGGTTCCTTCCCAAAATGTTTTTTTAATTTTACGATTTATAGCCGAAAATGTACAAAAAACTCCGTCCCACCCTTTTCTCCGAAGATTATGGACCAACAAAACGTGGGCAAAACGCCAAAAATATTAAACAAATCTCAAATTATTCAGTTTCGGAAAAAATATTAAAAAGCTTGAAAAATCTATATTAATCTAAACACTTTTTTTATATGTTTGTAAATCCGCCGTAATAACACATATTCTGAAATAAAAACTCTATGTATTTCAGTTCAAAAGATACAGCTGTTTAAATTTAGAACGGACGGACGGTTGGGCTTCCTTCGCGCAGAAAACCCTAAAAATCTAGTTTTCTTATCTCTGGCATTCTTTCACTAATTAAAATATTTTTTTGACTAGGATAACTAACTCCAAACTGCCTAACTTCCGTCATGTCACTATCAAAGTTCTGCCATGTTTGTTTTACCTTTTTAAATGTCATAGACTAAAAAAGTTTAACTAACATTTTCGAACTTCATTTAGAGCGTATTTTAAAGTGTGAGTATCAAATAGTCTTATTTTTTTTAGATAATGCGTTTATACTCGCAAGCAAAATAAATGGCCGAATTAATTGAAGCGCCTATTAAATATTATAATTATAAGCCTTTATTGATGGATGAAAGAAGATTGAGGAAAGAGATATACAGATCGAAAGTGAGTGGAAGGGTCGAAAGGGGCCGCCCTAGGCGTTGGTACTTTTTCGAATCAAATTGGAGAAATACTAGAAAAGGGCCGAATCTTAAGTACCAGAAACCGACGTACGTCCGTGACTCGATGTATGAATGTGGAAGAAGCGAAAGAAATATGTCAAGATCGTATCAAGTGGAAAGAAGTGGTCTCTGCCTACCCCTCTGGGAAACAGGCGTGATTTAATGTATGTATGTATGTATTGATTCAAATTACATGCAATACATTTCAATGTTTCAAATTCTCGATTTTTTATTTTATTTTACCAGTTGGTTGAGTTACCTAACTACTGATGAAACAACGGGGCCTAAGGCATGAATATTTGCAACTCGCACTAGAGTGCATTACCGGTAACCCTTAGATCATGTTTAATCCTACATTTTTGATTTCGTTAGTCTGCATCAGGTTAAAGAGAACAATATTATATTGTATTTAAACAAAGCCATTGTGTTGACATGGACGTCATAAAAAGAGCATACTTCGTATAAAGACCGCAACTGCCTTGATATTTACATTACATTATCAACTCTAACCCCTTAGCAAGTATGCACAATACCGCTCAAAACAAAAGGAGCGTGTACCTGAAGCAGTATTGTGCCGCACGCGGTGTGACGGCATTTTCCTGTAGGTAAAGCATTTGTGACCTACATGCAAAGGTGATAGAGTTTGTTGTTTTGTAAATAAAATAAGGTAGTTACACTCTTTTTTCTATACGCTCATTTTGTGTGACACGTGCCTCAAAACAATGGCTTTGTGTAAACAATTTATTGTTCTCCTTAAGTACGTAGATGTGGACCAACGAAAATTTTTGTTACGCTTCGTATTGTGTTTTTTTCGAGAGAGAAAAAAAGTTACTTTTATAACTGGCCCAGGTGAAACCTGACAGGTTCTGAACAATCATGAAAAAAGCCCATTAAGATACACGTATTTTAATTTTAAAAAATATTATTCACAATGATTGATGATTGTTTGATTGTTATGCTGAAACTGAATAAGTAAAGTCGGGATGTGTGAAATGGGAAAACATGTCAACAAATTAGTATTGTTAGACACATAAACTTTTCATCTAACGTGTTTTTAGTTTAAAATTAAAATAATAAATTTAAAAAACCCCCGACTCAGTCTGTAAAGAAAACCTCTAAAAAGAAAAAATAATAATACCTTCTTATAATTACACTTGAAGGGCAAGTAGATACTTATTATTTTTAACTTTTTAACCTCTGACGTAGCTCTTAAACGGATGAACCGATTTGGATACGGTTTTTTTAATTTGAAAGCAGGTTTTTTGGCGGTAGTTTTGTAGACATGTTTTATTAAAATCGGTATAGCTGTTTTTGAGATATAGAGGTTTTAGGGGGTTAAAAGCCCCCGATATAACGGCGCCACTTACTTAAGGAGCTGATATCTCTTAAACGGCTTAAACATATTTCATGAAATCTGGCTAAAAACCACCGCTAGAAAACCTGCTTTAAGATAAAAAAAAACCGCATGCTAATTGGTTCATCCGTTTGGGAGCTACGATGCGAAAAACAGACACTCAGATATATGGACATAGAGATACACGTTATAAACTAACACCCCTCTTTTTATTTATTAGTTATTAACCCCCTTATTGTTTATTTCATGACTTTACAGAGACGTTTCTAGCTATAGTCATATTGTTATTTAGGAAAAGTGTAAAAAGCGAGAAATAAAAAATTTAATAAAAAATTTAAAAAAAACAACCGACTCAAAACAGTCTGTAAAGAAAAACCTCTAAAAATAAAAAAATAATGCCTATTCCCCGACGTGTTGACGCTTGAATCAAAAAATGTACACCTACCTAAAATTAAACTTATAGGGCCAATACTTATCTATTATTTTATACTTTTTAGAGGTTTTTCTTTACAGACTGTTTTGTTAGAGGTTTTCTTTACAGACTATTTTGAGTCGGGGGTATTTAAATAAATAAAAAATCCGGTTTAAGTGATTAATTAATTAATTTCAGACATTCCAGCCTAAAAAAAAACACGCTATTTAAACGTTTCCAAATTAACAATACGACTATAGCTAGCAACGTCTCTTTAAAGATATGAGATGAATAATAGGGGGTTAATAACTAATAAGCAAAAATATATATTCCGGCATTTTGTGGCGTCGGCCATCTTGGACCGATTTTCATCAAACATAGCTACGAACACTTCCGCCTAATTCACCTTTCAACAAAAAAAAAACAAAATCAAAATCGGTTCATCCGTTCGGGAGCTACGATGCCACAGACAGACACACACAGACGCACAGACTAGTCAAACTTATTACTCACTCACTAATATGAAAGTAATGTTTAAGTATAGGTATAAATATTATTTTTAAAAAAATCAAAATTACATGATTAGTATGATTATGGAGTAATAATGGTAAATTGGTTGGTTTGATTTTGTTTACATCTTTGGCAATTTTATTTGACACCAACTAGGATTGGTAGCTTATCCAGTTACGCTAAGCAGGATTCAATTCACAAATCGTTTTACGGCGAACACTCTATAGTTCAATTTTTTTTTAAATATTATATCCTCCGAATTATATCATCAGCCGTTCTGATGCAATGTATGATGATATTGATGATAGCAAGAAGTTTACATTTGAACACAGCATCGAGTTTTAGTAGGAAATCAACGTATTATTACCATTATAAATGTGGAAGTGACTTTGTCTGTCTATTTGTTCCGTTTTCACGCCAATTTCGATGAAATTTGGTGTGGAGATAGCTTGAAACTCAGGAAAGGACACAGGGTACTTTTTATTGCGGAAAAGTGAGTCATTACAGAAGGAAAAGCTATAAATGATTACTCGTATTACGCGGACAAAGTCGCAGGCACTGGTTAGTAGTGCTATTAAGATCACAATTCTTTTTTTACCCGATTGATTATAATAATATGGTTTTGTATGTTTTTTTGTTATTTTGTAAAATAAGTCGGAAACATGGTTGTTGACGACACGCTGGCCTAGTTGGTAGTGACTCTGCCTACGAAGCTAGCGGTCCTGGGTTCAAATCCGGGTAAGGGCAGATATTTGTGCGATGAGCGTGAATATTTGTTCCTGAGTCATGGATGTTTTCTATGTATTTAAGTATGTATTTCTCTATTTAAGTATTTGAAGGGTCCACGGAAAGAACATGTCTAGTCACATTTGTAACTTTTTGAGATATCGCGATTTGAAAGTTACGTACCATGTCATTTTGTACGTAATTTTCGTGTAGAGGTTTATTTAAGTGGATATAAAAATATAAGTTATTTGAAGACTTATATCTGAAACTGGGTGTACTGCCGTTTCGCCGAATTATGTTTCGTCAAATGATTCATTTCGTCAAATGTTTCATTTGGGCAAATGCTTTTTTTTCTAAAACTGTAAATATTTCAGGATTTATTTCAGGACCATCGTGTAGAACCCTATAGGTTAGGTTAGGTTAGTTTTTAAAAAATCCTGAAATATTTACAGTTTTAGAAAAAAAAGCATTTGCCCAAATGAAACATTTGACGAAATGAATCATTTGACGAAACATAATTCGGCGAAACGGCAGAGAACCCTGAAACTGAGTGGTAGGTAATAGTTCATTTCGTCCTCTACAATTTGAGATTGAAAACTCATTTTCAAAAAAAAGTACCTAGACATGTTCTTTCCGTGGACCCATCTTTACATTGTTACCCATAGTAGGTACAGTCAAACCTAGAGCTTAATTTGGGGCTAGGTCAATTGGTGTGACATTGTCCCCTAATATTTATTATCATTCATTATTATAATAATATGCAGAGCTGACTGCCAACCTCCAGTAGTGGAGAGGAATTTGAAGAAGAAGAAAACAAAATCGTCAATATATATGGTCTGGTCTGTTTACTCGACCAAGGAGCCCTACTTGTTGAGTAAGGAGGGCTACCGACGATTTAATGCTATCCAGGTTTATAACTAGTGAAAGTATTTTCCACGTATTTTAAACGAATTTTCCACAGCTCGAGGGCCCTACACAACGAGCCCGCCGACCTGAATGAATGTGAATGCGAACGGTTCACAATGAATTGAAAGCCTCTACATTTAACAGTGCTTTGCAATTAAAAACTCAGGAGTGAAACTTTAAAAGGTTCTTAGTACGTGCTTGGCCTGCCCACAAGCATTCAGTAAAAGACTTTGGGTGAATCCCTTACTTGTATTGCTTTAAACTAGCTACCTCTAGGCCTAGCCAAGATGCAGACGCGCTAACGTTTTCGTTCTCTATCGACCCGAAATGTATGGAGTTGAAATAAGCGGTCGACGCGATCGGTCACCAGTACTTCAATCTATAGGTTGAAATTTTGTCGATTGTCGTAAATCGATAACTTAGCGTTAAGCATCTTGATTAGGTCTCCAGTAGGCCTAGTATGGCTGGATCTATATCGCGTATCAAATGTGGATAAAGTATCCGCCACTCTCGTACTTATTCTCCGTGTCAAAAAGTGACGGATGTTTCATCCATATTTTGTCACGCGGTAAACGCAGCCATATTAGGACCCCAGCGGGCCTAGTATGGCTGCCTCTATATCGCGTGTCAAATATGGATAAAGCATCGGTCACTTTTTGACACGTGTACTTATTTACGTGTCAGAAGGTGACCGATTCCTTATCCAAAATTTGTCACGCGATAAATGCAGCCATATTAGGCACCCAGGGGTATTAAACGCGATATCAATTTGTCTACGAAGTGTTAATTGGGTAATTAGAGTTTCCCTGCCGCTATTAGGCT
Source organism: Acleris laterana (assembly GCA_963966035.1). Taxonomy (NCBI): domain Eukaryota; kingdom Metazoa; phylum Arthropoda; class Insecta; order Lepidoptera; family Tortricidae; genus Acleris; species Acleris laterana. The sequence goes on from OZ014438.1 coordinate 10,311,538, forward strand.
TGTTAGGCACAGTTATACTACTTCAAACATCGACAAAACCGGTAACCAAATGAAAAATACACGCACTAGTTATAGTGTTAATAATGAATTTATTTAGGAAAACAAACAGCCGTGTACAAAATAATACATACAAATATGAATATGAATAAGGCCTTAAGTTCCATATATTGCTAGGTTACAATTTAATTTAATTTATTTATTTACAATTTTTACAATTTATTTATTTAATTTTGTTGTAAGTAAACAACTCAGGCTCACCGATTAATCATTCGTAGTCGAATTAAAAGTGAATGGGAGTGTTTCATCTAGCACTGTGTGTTTCATCTGGCTGGGGTGGGATATATCTATGTATAACTTTGCATCCGAAAGATGTTCTCTGAAACTTTTCGATTTTTACCATTACGTAGTATTAAGTAGTGGTAAAAACCTACATTTTTTTTTTTTATTAGCCGGTGTCAGTGATCCACTGCAGGGCAAAGGCCTCCCCTCGTTTTTGCCGGTCGGCCCTATTGATTGCATGCTCCCGCCAGTCGCTTTGAAACACGTCCAAATCATCCCGCCGTCTCGTTTTTGACCGTAATGAGGGGTCCATTCAGTGACAATATTAGTATCGGTTCGGTATTTTAATACGAAATTAATATAGTGCTAGTTTTCCACTGGCGAATTAGTCTGCCGAGATTGAAATCGATTGAAAGTGCAGCTATATAGTTTCCATTACGTAGGCACTTTTATTTTTTCAAATACGTTGGAAGCATGGTTTTTGGTTAATTGTTCGGTCTACTTATGCAACAATTTTAATGGATCTAACCTGAAAGATATCCCTTTTACTCCATAGAATGAAATAATATTAACTTAATTTTGCTAGGTTTTGTAGACATATAACATTGAAAATTACTTAAATTCCCTACAAACTTTACAATCAGGGTGGCTCACACCCTAGGAGGTAACATTGTCGATCTGAAAGTCAATCTTTAATATTAACTAATTATTTTAAATGTTACGAGCGGACTGTATGACGTTCTAAATATACTCGTACTTATAAAATTAATCGCATGTACGAAATAAGTTTATACAAATAAGGGGTGTTATGTTTAACGTGTGTGTGCATATGTGCCTGTCTGTGACATCATAGCTCTCAAACCATTTAGAGAGAACTCATTTAGTCGTGACTGTCCTCTGGATCAGCTCTCAAAGAAGGGATCGCCACCATGGTTGTTGACTATAAAATGGGCGGATTTTTATTTTGTTGTCGATTTCTTTTTTTTTCTCAGATTACAATAAAATTTGGTAAGTCAGTAAAATCGGTTATTCTGATCATGGTAAGCCCTATTTGACGCTACGTCCTACAAATTTTCCTATTAAGTTACACAAAATGTATGGAAATTTTCGTAACGAATGAGGAACATAATGGGAAACTTGTAGGACATAGCGTCAAATAGGGCTTACCATAGTTAGAATAACCAATTTTACCAACTTACCAAATGTTATCTGAGAAAAAAAAGAAAATGACAACAAAATAAAAATAATATACAGGATTTCGGTTTAAAATTCGAATTACGATTGGACGGCAATTGATCACTTAATCATTAATCATAACTGACTTAATTAAAGTTTCATTCGATCCATTTTGTTGCATCTTTTTTATTATACTTGATGATGATGGGTGGGGACTCCCGGCCGGAGTCGGGCGGCCGATCGGTCTTCCGATCGTTTTGATTATCCATTATAATTAATGCAATAATTTATTTGTTTGTTTCTTTGTATTGTTCGTATAATTCAATGCATCGACTGATCGACGTGAAAGGTATTGTTGTGGCTCCTAGGGATCCTAGCGTTGTTTTCAGTGAATGATTTTGTTACATTGATTTACAATTATTTATTAGATTTTATAGTCATTTAAAGTATGTACAGGCGAAATGCGTATGCGTGTTCTTGATGGTAGGGTAAGGTATGCTCGTTAACCAATTGTCAAATTTGAATGTTCCTACCGCCGGGTGGTGACTTCACGAAAGTTGCGTTCTAAACAGGTATATAGATATACAGTATGTAAACTTACTAAAACCATTTATTTGAACCCGAGCATGTCTAGGCGATAGATAAGGTTGGGGTATATAAATTATTGAAATCTTAACACTTTTTCAAATTTAAATAAAGAATGCACTGAACGCAAGTTCAATAATCTGTTACGATGAAAACATTACATACGGGTCTTATAATGGGCACTGAACAACGAAGTAAACATTACACATGGGATGATACTTTTAGGGTTAACCGACTTTGAAAAAGGTGAGATGTTATAATTTTTATGCAATGATAAAATTAAAAATATTCGACACACACTAGCAAAAAATGTGGTAAAACACTTAACTCAACTAGCCTAGTAACTGGTTGAAAGAGATGGTTTTAGTAAGTTTACATACTGTATGTAACTCAAACCACATACATAATATTATTAGCAAGTAAAAATACGGCAAGGAGAAGGCACACGAGTACACAGGATACCTACCTAATGGTAAGTGGCGTGTGAGACTAGGGTTGCCAACTTTTTTTTTGTGAGACCCATATATGTATACAGGTTAACTCTGACCATGGGTCTTTAAACGCATGGATCGATTCTACTCCTGAGCCAGAACTACTTTTGTTCTGTAGTCGTGAAAAATGTGTCCGAATATATTTTTTTTTTCATACAAGTTAATTTTAATTTTCAATGTACGAATCGTCCCGTCGAATCCTCTGTTTTCCTTTTGTGCTCGTACCAAGGAAATGTCGCCCCCTTACCATGAGAGTGATATGACTAATTTTACAATTCAATTCGCTTTAACATCAATTCGTTATGTAAACTATAGTTATTGTTTAATGTTGGATAATAACACCCGTATTTATAGTGAAAAAAAGTAATTACTTGAGTATTAGTAGTGTCAAAAGTCATATAAAAATCGTAGTGTAAGTCATTCATTACTTTTACTCAAGTAATTACTTTTCTTGACTATAAATACGGGTGTAAAAGTAGTTCAGTTTATCGAATATAATCGATCGTTGCATTTAAAGCCCTAAGGTCAAGGCACTCTGTACATGCATTCATATAACTACAATCGCAAGACTGCAATCCTAAGACTGCGAATACATCGCCAACCCGTCTTAAAGTGGAACGCTTTGAATGAAGTGATTTCACCGGTTGTTTTATCCCCACACCGGAACACAAAAATGCGAACACTGCTACTTGGCGGTAGGTTAAAAGATAAGATGATAGTAGTGTTCCGGAAGCACAGCTCCTTCCATCACATAGGTTCTTGTATCCCGCGAAATAGGTCAGATCCAGAGGGAATAGCTAAGCTAGTGAGAATACCATTAATTCTTATAAAATTTAAACAAACGCAAACCTAATTTGAACCGACAGTAGGAATAATTTTGTGGGAATGGTAGTTGAGAAACAAACGAATTATCAATTTAAAACTGTATTTGACTTAACATGCAAATTAGTACATGGATAAGCGCTGTCACTGCTAACGACCGACATTTCTTTTTTCTTAATAAAAGTAAGCAGTGTTGCAAGGTAAATCTTTCAAATTAACCTATTATTCCAACACACCCACGAATAAACCGCATGGTCAGGCTCAGACTAATTTAAACAGATCATGTATAGTTGACAAAATATAACCTGCACCGTTTCATCTTAGAAGCGGGACGTCAAATCGGTGCAGAGGCCCTAGACGAGATGCTTAACGCTATCGAAAACGATTTTCGAAAACTGCCAAATCATATAAACTCACATAAGCGCTTAACACGACCATTTGGCTGCTTACGTCAGTCCTATACATTATCGATAACGATAACGATCTCGCCACGCGTCTTGTCTAGGGCCTCAGATTGTACTTCGTCAACTATACCTACAACGTATGGGACGGAGGTTGAAATGAAAGGTCCTAATATGCGTCAAGCATGTACGCCGAGGCGCACGAATGTCTTTGTTGCCGTCTGGCGCAAGGAAACTGCCTCACGGAGCGTATCTTGAATATCCTCTGTCAGTCCTGTAGCGCGTATCTATCGTACATTTTTACTGAATACACCCGTCCCCATAGTCCTCTGGTGTGGTAACTTATTAAAATAACTAAGTCTAAGCTGTGTTAGTTATTAATCAAAAAACAATATATGGACCTCTTTGTTGTCTGAATCATATTAACCCCGGATTTGACTTTAAATACCGGAGGGATTTTTCCGAACCGTGGCACTCGTTCGTTGCCCTTCTCCTCTAGTTCGGCCGGTGTGAAACATGTATTTTTTCTTTAAAAGTGACTTTGGCACCCTTTGAATCGTACTAAGTAGATGGCTTACGAAAGGGTACGTACCGAAGCCTTAAACTAATTAAATCCTTATTTGATGTTACAGTTGACACGATATAAATGCCCGTTTCATATTTCGATGTCACTACGTTACGTTGCGCAGTGGCGATCGAAAGCATAAAATTGGTTACGAAAAAGCCAATGACAAACGAACGTGTTTAAAAACGCTGGAGGGTATTAAAGCGTTTAAAAACAAGGTGTTAAAATGATACGTGCCGCCGGTTTACCCCGATAAGGGTTGAACGGTTGCTATATTCCAATTTGTTTGCCCATTTGAAATACCATTTACAAAGTCTATATTTAATTGAAATACAAATACATATTTGGAATTTGTATTTCCGTTACAAGTACCTAATACTATCCAGCCCTGCCTACATATCTAACTATTCTTATATTACCTTACTATTCTCCAACACACGTAGACAGACGAGCATGAATAAATTGTAAAAGTGACATTTTGCGTTATGGCTAATGGACCCCTAAAAAGAGAACTAGGATTAATAATTCCAAAGAGGGTGGTAATCCCGAAATACATTAGCAACGTTGATGCCCCTTTTCACTCTAACCTCATTACTAAGCTGAGAGAAAGAGCTGTCGGCTTCCAACTTCGATATGTAGGTAACTATCGAACTGCCCACCCGGTTTCCATCAGACCTAGTTAAAATTGCGCGCAATGTCAATTAAAAAATTGGAATTGGCGGGTCTATTTTGGTGCTGCGACGACACTGATGGGCAGACGAGACAATCGTATAACTAAATACATTTCGCATTTGGCATTCTGCGCCACATTTAGTTTGTTAGTTACCTGGCAGTGCTATGGGTTGCTTTATCACCGACGACGGATATATCAGCGTGAGCTTGACTGGCAAATCTAGTCGTGTACCATTGGCATACAAACAAAAAAATGGAAACCATTCTGACCCTTACTTGCCTTCGATCTTCATCAAACCTGACTATGTACCACCCTACTTATTACTTAATTAAAAGCCGGGGTATGCATGCAAGGGGAGAGCAACGGTGACTATGTGAGCTTTATCTTACCTCACCCCCGCATCCCGCACCCCGCCACTCATACCTACGGCTCTCAATTAATTTACTCCTATAGCTCCCTACATTTTTATTAATTTCGGCTTATCCGTTAGGGAGCAACGATGACAAATACTGTTTATACACAGATACACACGAACTGCACCCCTGTTTGCGGTGGTGGTCAAAAATTACCTCTATATAAATTACTAGCTTCTACCTGCGACTTTGTCCACGTAGATATCGTTTATCGTTTTGTCCTCGGGACCTTTTAAATTTTCCGGGATGAAAAGTAGCATGTGTCAATCCAGGGTATAAAAATCCGTCCAGCCACTGCAGCGTGAAAGAGTTACAAACTAACACACACACACAGCAACTTTCGCATTTATAATATTAGTGGGATAATTAAGCTTGCTATTGGTACCTTTTTTACGGGTTCTGTAGTTCCAAAGATGACCCCTAACATACAAAGAAGCCAACACAATCTTTACATGTATGAAAGTTCAGGTTAAATCTTGAATATTAAAGACCCGATGACAATGCAATAATATTATGGTATCTTACAGCTGATCTGCGATGATGGAGCGGAAGGGGAAGGTGGCGACAGGATCTCCGCTATACTTAACGTAGACTCTCAGTGTTGGGACTTAGTTTGATCTCCATAATGCCCGGTTCCTATATTCAAGAAACGAATCGTTTTCCTTACGTCTCGTGAAAATTTGACATTTGCTACGTACAAAATGTGTCAAATTTTAACGAGACGTAAGTAAAACGATTCGTTTCTTGAATATAGGAACCGGGCATAAGTAGATAATGACTATGCAAAAATAATCCCAAAAAATATTTTTTTGCATAAACTTATATTACTTATTACTAGCTTCTGCCCGCGACATCGTCGGCATAGATTTCAATTATGTGTTTATCCGGGGTATCTATCTCCATTTCAAACCATCCAAATCCGTTGCAGCGTGAAGAAGTAACCAACACACACAAACTTTAAGATTTATAATTTTGGTAGGATTAGTAGGATTAGTGGATAATTAGGACCTTAGTTCCAAAGTCAATCTGATATTCTCCAACAGTAAGGTTGACGTTCCTAAAAGTTACAAATGACTTGACATCTCTAATACTAATGACATTGACGACTTCAAGCAATTTTTTCTTGAAATATAGATATTGATTCGGAGCGCTCGTTAGTTTATTTACCGGTTCATCGCGCCGGTGCAACCAGACATCCCCTCGGCATTGCATAGACTTATTACTCCTCTTTTTTCGCAGGGGATTTTGACTGCGTGTTGAGGGGTTAAATAAACCTCCGCCCATTTCATTCGCCCGATTTTCGCCATCACATTTTTCATTACGTATACGAGTATTATGTGAAAAGGAAGCAAGATTACGGAAATTGCTATGTTGTTATCCTACCAAGTGTTGGCACATTGAACTTTATTTAAGTGGAAGCGAAGCGGAAGAGAGGAAGGCCGAGAACGTGCATGGATCAAATAAAAGAAAAAGTAGACGTTGAGTCGTTTCAGGCCCTAAATGAAAAGGTTTTAAAAAGATTCATGGAAATTGCAATTAAATTTAAGAAGAGAAGAATTTTATTGCAAGGGGTGTAATTCTCTTAAAAACGGCGTTCAGTCGGTGGACCGAGTAACCGAGTGAACGCGGCGCAGCTTATATGTAAAAACCGGCGAGTTTAAGTCAGAGCGGCTGCCTAATTGAGAATGCACGCGCTAAAATGTGTTTTGTACGCCCTGACGGTACTACTTAAACTAGCCGATTTATATAAGCTAGGCCGCGTTCACTCTTTCACTCGTTCGACCGCCCGATTGCAATTTTTAAGAGGTTAAGACCAATCAGACCATCAGAATCGACCAAGAGGAGGGAACAATTCTAAAATAGTGTTACGATGCAGTGCCTCGAGTGTAAGGCCCGTATTAATAGACTAATCTCAACGCTAATGTTCGTCTTGAGATGTGTCAAGAATGACAGTGTTCTATGGTTTGACGTTTACTTTGACGTATCTTGCGACGGGCATCTCAGCTGAGACGAGTTTATTAATACGGGCCTTAGTTGCTGTTCACGCGGCTAACCGTCTCGAACGTTTAAGTGACCATGTTATTTTTACGAGAATGTTATGTATATGCAAACGCGATCGAGACTTTTTTGGGTATGTAAAAAAAACTAGACGAGGCTCTGATATTGTAATTAATCAAACGATCGTATTTATCCTGTTTTTTCTCTTAGCTAATCGATGGGTATCGAAGCTAGGGCTCTATTCTACTCGGGGTAAACATAATTGCTTTTGACATAATATTATCGTACTGTCAACGTTATGTTAGCTCTTATTTACTTGACATTAGAGGCGGCAGAGTAAAGTCAATACGATAACAGTACGTGTAAATACAAAGTCCCCTGCAAGACCGTATAGTATTTATGATTACACATACTCATCTTCTCTACATCTGTATTTAATGATAATGTATGTGCAGTGTCCATCCGGATCGTTCACATCATTAACCTACCCTCAAATGTTTAAATTGTTGTGTTCCGGTGTTGATAAGATTGGGCAGGCGATGAAAAAATCACATGGGGCAGCATCTTAATTACAAAAAAAAGAGATCATCATGAACATACAATATGATTTTAGTGGAAGAGGACTGTTCCGACCTGTAGGTGGACCTTTTCCAGGACCGCCAATAAAACCTTTGACACCATAATGTTAAAAAAAATTGCGTGATTTCCCTTACTAGTAAATTAATATATGGACAACGATCTAGTGCAAAAGGATATCTACTGTTTTGGGGGCAAATACATGTCGGGATTTTATATTCAAACCGCGGATAGATAAGGCCTACTTCGTGTTAAAATTTGACGTTGGCCTCTACAAAATGTGTCAAATTTTAATCCGAAGTAAGACTAAGTATCTGACCGCGGTTTGAATATTAACATTAACATTAGGCAGTAGGTAAGGTTATTTTTTACAAACAGTGATAAGACCTATTTCCAATAAGGCGTCTCGAATTTCACCTTTAATTTTATGGATTGGTATTAGTTTTAAAGGCGTTCTCTTTAATGCTTTGGTAGTACTTTAGCACGTCTAACTTTCTACTGTCTAGAACGCTTTATATAATATACTAGCTGTTGCCAGCGACTCTGTTCGCATAGAAGTCGGTTATCGATAATACCTCGGGAACTGTTCAATTTTCGGGGATCAAAGGGACCTATCCCGGGATTCAACCTATCTCCATTCCAAATTTTCTCAAAACCTGTTAAGAAGTTTAGCCACGAAAGCGTAGTAAACAGTGACCCTTCTTTTCATATTTATAATTATTAGGATGGATATGGATTATAGAATACAAACAAAAAACGATAATTAAGTATGATTTAGTACAAAGGTTCCAGAAGGTTGATGTTAACAATATTGTTTTTTGTTGTTTCATTTAATTTAAAGCAAAGTTGATTCCTCATACATTTCTAATAAACTAGGTTTTAAAGTAAGAATGCAAAAGAAGCAGCATGCGACTCAGTCGAAGTTACCTAGATAAGTGATAGAGAAAGTAAAGGACGTGTCGTATAAAGATGTCAAGAGCCTAAAAATAATAGAGAGGAATGGCGGGCCAGCTCTCCACTCGGAGCGATGCTCTCAACTTAATTTATGATGAAGAGGGTTTAACGCTGTGTTCAGAGAATTAAGAGACTATTCAACTAGTTCCTTTTTCACACTTGTGTATGAAAATTGTCACTAAGGAACGACTTTATCATAATTAACTGACTAAGCAGCAGTTCAAGAAAAGAATTAATAGAAAAGTGGTTCGTCTCCTTTAGGAGTTTCTGCTACCTATTGCCGCTCGGGCGCTAGGGTTGTGTCGATGCGCGTCGCTCGATACTTGATACAACCGCAACCAAATGCGGCGACGGCGTGGCCCGTTCTAATCCGGCTCGGTCCGTCTTGTTGACGCATCCGGTCTAAGCACGTACACATGCCATGTCATGTCAATTGTGACGTTTACTTTAAAAAATCATCATGTTTGTTTCCTAATTCCTGGTAAAAATACCTAAGAAAGTTATCTTTTGTTTTGTTGATATGTGATTTGTGCCGCATTTATTTTGTTAGTTAAGTCTGTTTTGTAAACTGTGGTTATTTCACTAGTTGGTGCTATATACTTAATGTTTAATTACACATATACACACACAAGCTCACGCCTTTATTCCCAAAGTGGGATAGGCAGAGCTACAGAATTACCAACCACTCCAAAAACCTGTTGACAACTCTGTAACCACATTGTGCACAATCAGGCTAAGTTGTTTACAGTGTATTAGTGACAGGTTGCAAGCCCACCGCCTAACAGTCCTACTACACAGACTCTCGTACGACTTCCACGGGAAGACATGTAGTGGCACTCTTCTAACCCGGCAACCACACGGCCAAATTAAAACGATATGCTTCCTGCCTTCCCCATGTCATACAAAGGTAATCAGTGATTGTAGAGACTTCATGGTTCAAACTCTTTGTAGAAAAGGCTACACTAGAAAAAAAAACTACTTTAATCCGAGCGGGCCAAACGCTCGTGTATATTGCCATAGTAATATGAATAGCCCACTTTTTCGGTTCCAATTATTAACTCGCACAAGGTTTATTTAACACCCCAATTTGTAAATAAATGCATGGATTACAAGGCAAAAGTGATAATAGTAACAAGTTCTCCCGCGACCCTCCCGCGGGGTGTCAGAAGATAGAGGGGACGGGCATACGCCTCATGTGACACATGAGGCCGCTTCACTTAGCCAAATTATACATTACTGCACAATAGTATTAAAAACTCGCGGAGTTAATGGCATTCTCTGTCAGTCAACGAACTGGCCACAGGGAAATCAGTCAAGGTTTATGCTAATATTCAAAGAAACCCGTAAAACGTTTCTATAGTAAGTAACTGCCTACTAGTAATGATATAATAACTAATGTAAAAACTATCTAAGTTTCGTAGTCAACAAGGAAGCCCTATAGTTTCGCCAAGTCGGTTTGTCCGTCTGTCCGACCATCCGCGGTTTAACTCAGAGACGCTTGGTGGGTACTACAAAGTACAAAGCTTTAATTTGGCATGGTTATTAGACAAATTAATCACGATATATTGTTTTATTAAAGGGCCATCATTCTTATAGCAGCGACTAAATTAAAAAAAACAGTTTGTCTCCCTTGCTCCATATAATTAGCTTGATTCTTGGTTAGATTCAATAGAATCAAAAACCTTTCGAGTTAAATATTTGGTAAGATGCATGCATAAGCTCAGTACAAACATCTCTCGATTGGTATTTTTGTATAACACAAAAAATTACAAAGTGCTGAAAAGCATCCATTAACTCTATTATATCATACTCGAACCAAAATTGTATTGTGTTGAAATAAAAGTAAAAAAAAACTAAAAAAACGCCTTCTAAAACAAAATAATAAACTTCATCTAAAATGGCAGGTCAGTCGAAACGAAGTCAGCATTTAGTTGAAAATATTGAGAGACATGAGCTGACCTGCAATTTAAAATTAAATTAAGTTTTTTTTTTTCGGTTTTGTAGACGGTTTTTTGTTTATTAATAAAATATTTAATTTATTTTAGGCTTTCTAGTGATCGTAATCAGCTGCAAAGTAGTCCCACTTCTTAGTTGATATCTTACTTGAAGACATTTCAAGCTCACCGCAAGCAACGCCACGAGAATGTTATAGTCATATTTAAACAATTATGTTCATCGTTATAGTCGCTCAACTATCGTATCCGAGATATCTTATCGCCCTTTTCGTTTCCCTTGAAGCATATGTTTTTTTTTTTCATGTTTATTATATTTCTTTCTTACATAGCTACAGACAAGGTTGAGGTCTCCTTTTAAGTATAACAAATACCTGTGTCAGGAGACCCCGCTCTCCCATGATTAGCGTAACAACATTATAGAAACTAAAATAAATTTTAAGAGAACTTAAACTCTTATGAAAAAAAGTAAATTTAAGAGAACTTAAACTCTTATGAAAACAAGTAACAAAATTCTTAATTATATAAAAAAAAACAACAATTTATCAAATGTGTGTGTGTGTGTGTGTGTGTGTGTGTGTATAGACCAGAACACTTATGAAATAAATGTCATTAGCTCTTCTGTGTCATCATAATCTAGGCTCTTTACCCATTCAGTTATTTTTTTCTTGCATTCAAGGTACGTTAATTTATATTATGTTAAGAATTTTATTTATTTTATTATACAAGTGCGAGGACTGTTTGGTGTATTGCTGTCTGGCAAAGCAGGTATTAATTGTGTTTATAGGAGCAACAGAGAAATTCCTTCTTTTATTTATGTTGGAAGGGTTTAGTGGTAGGCCTTTGTGCGTCCTCAATATGATACGGATAACATACAGCTTTCTTACTGTAGTCATATCGCTCACCGAATAAAGCTGATCAGTGGGAAATCTGTGCGGTTTGAAAAACATGACTTTTAATAGTAAACGCTGTGCTCTTTCTAACTCCAGGAATTTTGGTTCTCGTCATCAGTTTCACTTCACCAAATATATACCAAAATGTTTTGTTCACCAAAATCTTCTCCAAAATAACAAATACTTACGTACAAATACTTTTCTGAAAACCGCATCAAAATCGGTTCAGCCGAACGCGAAATAATCGCGGACAAATATACATACATACATACGTACAAACATACGGATCAAACTGAGAATCTCCTTTTTTTTAATCATGTAATGAAGTCGTTTAAAAAGTGCAGTCTCACGTCTCTTGCATAAGAGACATTAAATCAAGTAGATATGGTTGGTACGACAAAAAGAAAATGTCTTGTTTTCATTACAGCGGAAGCATCAATTTGTTCTGCTTTCATAACCGCTTCACTTTAGTCCCCGTGGTTTGATCAGTAGTTAACTCAACTAATAATTGTTAATATTCGAAAAAGGAATCGAAGTTTTTAACGATTAGTTAGTTTACCTACTGACAAACAACAGGCCCAGTTTTCGATTCATTTTTCCAATTTTTACCAACTAACGCTGATCAAACAACGGACCCCGCTCGGGGTCTCTCCTACTCACGTGTTTGCTTCGCTGAGAGCACTTAATTTTTTTTGACAAACCACTCTCCGGTATTGCACAGATCTAATATAGAGGTTTCACTTCATCAAATTCTATTGTGACTTTTCAGTACAATACTGAATCATAATAGAAGTTTATAGTACAGTCAAGTGCAAAAATATGAGAGAACGCAAATCTTAATAAAGATTTGTCCCAATGCACCTTTTTTCAGTGTAATAAGAACTTCGTAGCATATTTATGAGAGGATTCTTTGTCTACTAGGCAGATAAAAAGTCAATGCGGCCTCTTTTAAACTCGGTAAACCCTTATTGTCTTTGACGGGTTATGGCACTGTTTTTAACTCAGCGGCCATTATCAAGTAAATAAGAGCTATCAAAACTTGACCAACCGCAACCGTATTTTTCTATACAGGGCAAGTATATTGTGCCGGCCCAGCATTGATGTTCAACCGCTATGACCAATGCAAAACAATCAATCAAGTTTTACATAATATCTTCATGAAATTAAAGAAACCGACCAATTACAACACATCGTTTTTTTTCGTAAAATGTTAGGTGTATTTTGGATACCAGACACGTAGATTTAAAAATATACTGTAGGTACTTTTAGGGTTCTTTAGTGAACAAAGAAACCTTTGTCCCTCTGTTTGCAGTTTAACTCCGAGACTTGGTACTACAAAGCTGTAATTGGGCATAGTTATACATTAGAATAACGCGGACAAAGTACTTAGTATAAAATTAAATCTTTAAATAATTATTTTTCTGGTCCCTCCTAAACAAGTAAAGAAAGAGTATTTTTTTACTAATAACATTGAGTGAGGTTTCATTAAATAATTGTTAAAAATAATTATGATAGTTCTGATCAATTTTTAGACAGTTTAAGAAATATTGAACTCAAAAAGTGTAATTTTCGCTAGAGTTACGTGTTCCTCCCAAATACAGCCAATACTTCAAGCAATGAAATTCTAAAATTATCTACCCTAAATGAAAACACGTTATCGAACTTAAAAGGAAACCCCTCACGTATGAGTAGACTTGATTGGTTCTCGAGTTACAGGCGGATAAAGTATTTATACCTACTAAAAATCCTCTAAGACAGCATCAAATAACTTTAAATAGAAAAGTAGTTCATGCTTGTTGTTTTTGAGATAGTTTTTTTGTGTTTGTAGTAACATAGTGTTTGTAGGCTTCGGAGCCCTACACTGTACATATATTGTTTACCAACGGACTAAAATAGGCCATTAACGCTTAGAGCATAAATATTACCTGGAGCCGCCTTATAGGTCATATTCGAGTACAATCATGTCTGCCGAGATTTGCGGGGGGTGTTGAAATAACACATGCAAAAGATTACTTACAAATGCAAAAACTATCTGTGTCATTACACACGAATACTTTGACAAAAATCTAACACATATACATATTAATGCACACAAACATATCGCACATGTAAAGACTTTGTATAAACGCAGTTTAAGAATACGTAGATGCGAATGTAAGCGGCATAACCGACGGTGCGAGGATTAGGTCGATAGCTAATATCGATATTTTTACTGACATTTGCACAAGCATACAATTGTAGTACCTATAAACTATTACGAGCATCGTAATAGGATATTATTGGTTAGTGAAATAGTTAATAAAAATAACGCAAAAGTTGGATGTTTTTTATTTATCTTTTTTAACAATTTTATACATATATAAAGTAGCGAGTATTATAATTATTTACAGTAGAACCCGATTTATAGCATGTTCATATAGGTACCTCAAATTGTTAATTCCTTGTTCTTCTTGCACTAAGAAGACATTTCGTATAAGGGGAGGACCTAATATTATAAATCATCTTCTACCAGTCAACAATAGGACAAATCTGATAAATTATCACTATCGTTATAGCGAAGGAAAAATAGTGTACATATCCTCTAATAAATTTAAAATTATATATTTTTCACAAAGTTTGCACTCTTGACCACTCATCCAATGAGGAGATTATAGTCCAATGTTTCTTATTATTGTTTTATGAAAAGAAACCTTATTGACTGTATTTGTATTAGATCATATTTGACAAAGTTATGAAAGTTTTAAAATACTATGGTCATTGGTCTTTGCTTGTATAAGTAAATATTTGAGAGTGAAACGTGAAATACTTACTAAAATACTAAATATACCTACTTTTTCACATAAACATAAAGTAGGTACAGCAAAATCTATTAACTTTCGCCTCTTGCTTGGTAGCGTTCGATAGGTACTGACTTGCATCAAAATGTTTCGAACATATGGAACTAGTACGCGTAGGCACCCAATTTGCTTGTCTGCTGCATGAGGCGGTCCATATTTTTTTCAATTCCGGGTCTTTTGGAAAACTGTAAAATATACACTTAGTATAAATTGTATTCAGTAGGTAATTTCCAGGCCCTTAGTAAATCTTCCTTATTGTCGATAATTATTTATTTAATCGAGACTATCCTCATCACTATAACCGAGTCTCGGGGGGAGTACACCGACGTCATCATTTTGATGAAAACAATTATTTAGCTTATTAGTATTATCGACTTTATGTCAAAAACTGTTAAGTCATTTCTTACAAAGCATTAAAACCGAGTCTCGTGAGGAGTACGTACTAATCCAAGTAACAATTGGAATCGATTGCATATAATCGTTAAATTTGACGGGCGATGAAAATATTTTTATAAAAAATATTATTTTATTATAAAATTACTTACAAATGAAATGTTGTACCATCTTTTTCGAAGCTTGAAGTCGTTGATCGTTTTTTACACGAACTTACAGCACATGCAGGCTTTTTTCAAATGAGTGTTCTCTGGCTAGCGGCGATTTTGTGAATGACCATAAATCGATTTTGAAATAGGTTTTGTATAGCTTTTTGCACATTGTGCAGGTTTTTCGACAGAGGGGTAATGTACTGAATGGCGGCTCCAGGTAATATTATATGCTCTAAGCATTAACGGATATTTCAGCAACCTGAGCAAAGCAATGGTGGGTAAAGCTCGTGTGTCATTATGACGTTTTAGAAATGCTTTACTTTTCACTTGGAGTGAGTGCGAGAAGATATATACAGTGTGTTACCAGCACCCTGGCTTTTTTTAAAGTAGGTTAAAATAACGTATATCTATAACGTTACTATGACATTAATTTAATTAATAAACAACTTTTCAGGCTTTGTTAACTTTCTAACAAAATGTTAATTGCCAGCAATGTAAAGCACAGCAATTTGACAAGTGTAAATGACAGTCGACGGCTACTTTTATTATTATGATCTGCCCCCGTACCACGACATGCCTTGTACCAAGCAACAGCGATACTGATAACGATGAACACGCAGCACATGCACTACATTAAAAATGGACAGTATGTTAGAAAATTAATTCTGAAGTTATTTTAATTATTTTTTAATTGTCAATACTTGCAAACAATTACTAAAGGAACATATTATCGGTAGTTTTAATAAATGCCCGCATGCCGGTAACACACTGTATAAGTTAAGCTCGGCCTCTGTTTCAAGACCCGTGCTGCCATCTGGCGCCTCCAACCCTACCCTCGATCCAACGCAAGCGCCCAGACCGTAGGGCAGGTTTATCTCGCTACCACGTCAAGTCAAAACGTATCATTATTTTACGCCCGGCCTTACACTCGCTAAGTTTACTTAAGTAAGTAGGGACGCAGCTATTTGTTAGGATAAGATAGTTTTTTTTTTCTCATTCTTACAGCTAGCCGTGTCCGTACTTACTTAAGTAAAATTTGCGAGTGTAAAGCCGGCCTAACAGTGAAGAGTCGACAGTCTGAATGAGCGTCATGGGTGAGGATGTGCGACGAAAAGTATCCCTACAATTGTATTGCTAATTTTCGTGTCACAACGGAAAAGTTTAACAGAAAATTTAATTGATTGAGTTAGCGTGGACAACTTTTTGGTCCTTAACCTCATCTCTTCTTCTCTTGCGTAAGCACATCGAGCTTAGTCTGTCTATTCACTGAGCGACCGGCCCTAGACAAGGTACATCCGATGATCGTTACCGTTTGTTGCGTTAGAAATATACAATGTATGGAATTGTTGTAAGCGACCGGGTTAGCCAAGTGGTAAATCGGTCGGCACAACCGAAACAATTTTATGTTTTCACCATCGCTTGCGTAAACGGAATGCTTATAGCTTCGATGACGACTTGCGTTATACGCTATTTCCATATAAGTCCTAGCTAAGTTGCACTTCAGGCGACAAAACATAAAACAACATCGAAAGATAATAATACTTACTGTGCGGTACCTACCTACCAATTTCAATTAAGCTTCTTATACGATATAAGTGTGTCTCTGTATAGACTAGAATTATCAAGAGGTAAACAAGTCTGGGACAATCTGTGCCGCTATTAAACCACGTCTCTATTACGTTAATCAGGCATATTGATATTACAAGCTGAAATTGGTTACCTTTCTGTGGCTGATGTATTTCCGCCGGAGTGGCGCCGCCTCCCTGCGGTTCGCCTCTAAATTAAGATTACGTTTCTGATAATTTCTGTATTTAATCTTAAAGCTTGAAAGCTACGAGTAGACAATTTTTTATTAAAGTGCTTAAAAACATAACCAAGTTTTTCGGAAAGTCCTAAAACTGCAATTTTAGATAATAAATCGCACTGTTGGATCAAAACAGTAGTACCTAACTCCAAATACAACTGTATTTTAAAATCAACTTTAATACAACTTCAATGAACTTAAAACAAAACTAGCAAGGAGTTTGAGTTGATACTGTCTTGATCTGGCAATGCGAAATGTCAATGTCCCATTAATTGGCCAAGTCACAAAATAAGTTTCACCGCCTGTTTCACAATCGACAAGTAAAACATGTTTGACACATACATTTTAGCCCCTTCTCCTTCTTGAAAATTGACAAGGAGAGAGCCAAATTTAAATGGCAGATAAATTTACTTGTCGATTGTGAAACAGGCTCTTAGTCTCGTACAATATAATCTAGTTAGTATTATGAAACCTGTCCAAAGAGCTTCCTTGAAAAAAAACTCCTACCCAACATCGGAAACATTCAAGATTCGGGAAAAAGTAATTGCGCTCATCACACAACATCTGCCGTTTTGCCGGAAATTCAAAACGGAGCGTGATGCTACGCTGTCTGCAACGTCTAAGTAGTTGGTGTCTTTGACTTTGGTGTCTTTCATTTAATTTAGAATGAGAAACCACAACAACATTATATTGCGGCTCGTGAACTGTAATCTCTTTACAATTTGTACTAGAGTAACAATTGACGACACGCAAATAAAGTGACATTAAAACAATTTTATTTTGCGGCTCCCAGACTATTGTACTGTACTATTTGCTAGGTAATACGAGTAAATAGTTGACCAAACGCAATATAATGTTATTGTGGTTTCTCATCCTAAAATAAATTAACTATAGTACTAGCGGTACGCCAAAAACTTCTGCAAATTGTGTTAAAAGCATGAAAATCGGAACGTATAATTTTAGGTATATTTCAACCGTATAATATCTGGAGGAGCCCAAACTTGGTATGTTTTGAAAATGATTTTTATTTTAATTTAAAACAAGTGACTGAAATATTTTTAGAATCGGCTTAGTAAGCCCTTTCATCACACACCACACACGATAGTTCTCAGAACAAATTTTCTATACAAAAACAATATGACGTCATAACTCCTCTCCTTCTTTGTTTTTTTTTTGCGTGCGTGTGTCAAATTGATTATTATGGCCTAAAGATCAATCGTTTCGATTTTCATGCTTTTAACACTTTTAGCATAATAGTGCACCTGATCAACAAGAAGTCCCTCAGTAAAGTAAAACAAATCTTTAAGTCGGTTATGAAAATGGCATAAAAATCCGAAAACAACTTGAGACTTTCCCCAACTGAAATGAGATCCATGCTAGGTGTTAAAAAGAGTGTTTCACATTTGTATGGAAAAAAAAGACATATTTTTTGCAGACTTCGCTTACACCCGAAGTCTTTATACTTAATGTAAAAAATTAAAATGTCTAGTTTCAAGGTGAAAGCACAACATTTAGAGGTTGCACAATTTGACCACTTACGCTGTAGCAGCTTTTTAATGTTTATTATTTTTCACCTCAGCAGCTCAAATAAGCAGGATTTGCTGCTTAAAAACAGTGAGCTAAATTCGATATTGCTGCGAGCGTGAGACAAAGTAACATTTTAATTTACTTTTTTAATGCCGAGACCAGTGCTGGGGCTACTCACAACATTCGAAAGAATTGAACTTCACTTTGTTCTGTCACTTTCAATTCGATACGAGAAAAGCGAGAGATAGAAACCACTCGATTTGAAGTTCGATTTTCAAATTCCATACATAGTAGGCCCAAAAAGAAACAAACACATATCCCACACACACACACACACACATATACTCGTAAAATTGCAAATTAAACTATGTGTTAAAGTTTTATAATGTGTTTATTATAACTATTTTATACAGTACAATCATTTTTTTTATTATAATGAAATAAAGACAATATTAATGAAAAAGGTCATCTCTGTGGGAGGCTTATTGACGATTGTCTAGCACATGCTTAAACGTGTCTGTGTTCCGTACTTCAATCCTGTTAAATCCCTAAAGACATGTTGTTTGATCAGTAGTTAAACTAACTAATCGTTAAAAATCGTAACTAATGGTTAAATCTCAAGGAAATGTGTCAAATTCTCGATTGCTTTTTAAATCTGATCAAGCAACGGCCCCTTAAATCGGACAAAACGTATACCTGAGTATGTAGGTAGGTCGTAGTTATTTTCCCTGCAACAAAATAACCTCTCGACTTCCGAGGCAATGGCAACAGCAATCAAAGATGGCAATGTCAATATGACAACATAAACAACGACCGTGTTGTCAATGTTTTCATCACGTTTTTAAAAATAAAATACAGATATTTTTCATTTTTAATTGCTATTTTACAAGTAATTTTTATGCATGTATTTTAATAATTTTGTTTCTATTTGTTTTACACATTTTTAGTCGGTATGAAGTCAAAAGTAATGAAAAACCCCTTAAAGCCAGCTTTAGGCAGGAGTACTTCATTGCTTAATAAATTTACGACCCACCCAGTTTTGAATCGTTACGGTTCATGTTTAGCCCCGTCCCCCGACAGCGATCGTCGTCGGGATCACCCAGCGCCTCTGCATATCTCTGAACCCAAGGTAAAAAGCCCATGGTTGCGCAAAACTACCGTCGAAAATTGGTCAAAAAACTTAGGCTTCAGGAACTCTACCATTCTCAAAACTAGATGGTATTTGCAAACGATTAGAGGTCCGGCGTGGTACGACGTTTCCGAGCCAGCCGCATACGAACCAAAGCTCAAAAATCTCAGCTACGGCCGGACAGCACGGTTCAAATCTTTAAAAAGCGACACGCCTGGACCAGGCATGTACTTTAAAGAGCAACCTACCAAGCCTACTCACGGTCCGCATTCGCGTAGGCCGACCTTCTTGCGAGAAGAAGCATGCCGTTTCCCAAGTACCACCAAAAGTTGGTCGCTACCTCCCAACCGCTACATCGTAATCGACAAAGATAGCATCGAACAAAAACCCAATAAAGCGGTATCCAAACGTGGGCCGTACGAACTCTTTACAGGTAAAAGAGATATGACCACTATCAAGAATCACTTCAATTTCACACCATGCTCTGCCGCGACTTGGCCGTATGCTTTCCCGGGAAGTTTAGAAGGTCTTAAGAAAAGTCGCCTGGGAGTTATGAATAAAACTGGAAGAGACAAGTTTTGTCGAGACCGGAATATGTTGGTGAACACAGCGATGGCGTACCATTCGCCTTCGGACCCGGGACCTGCACATTACAACCTTGACGAACCGAAGGTTTTCAAACAAGTGGTCTGTGGGTTCAACAGTTCCGACCAAAAGGGTCCAGGATATCAAAGAGTAGAGGTGTGGCCCGGTGTGGGTCGTTACATAGTGCGCGCAGCCCGCTGCGGGGCCGGCGAGAAAGGATACCAACATGTCTTCAAATCCAAAGTACCAAGGACCACGGGCTACAGTCCAATTCAAAAGTTCAATACGTTTTGAAGTTTAATCAGCGGGCCTAGTTTATCGCGTGACATAATTCGGATATAGCACCCGGCACTCTCGTATTTATAAACATGTCAAAAAGTGACAGCCATATTAGGCCCCCTGTCCTGGAACAATCGGTATAAAAGCTTTAGGTCCACATCTCGTTAGGATGTCTGTAGTCACAAAGCGATCTGGGGCCCTAATATGGCTGCGTTTATCGCGTAATAAGGTTTGGACAAGGGATCCGTCACCTTCTGACACGTAAAGAAGTACAAGATTATGCTTTATCCACATTTGACACGCAATATAGCCGCAGCCATGCAATGCCCGCTGGTCGTTTTAGCTACCTAGTTATATCAAGATGTGGAAGGAAAGCTCTCTAAAAATCATGACAGATGTGAGATGACTTAATTTTCACGCTTATATTTTCTTCATTAAGTACTTGAATCCTAACACATATTCATAAACAACTAGCTTTATAAATTGTTCTTAATATATAATATGTACCTAGTTGTGTTGGGTACATATAGGGCCCAAGCATTATTATAGGATACCAGACATCTACAAAAATCAATTATTGCTTTATGAATATACTAGCCCGAGTCTGCGTCCGTATACCCAGTATCTTCAATAAAAATTACCCATACTCGTATGCAATGACTCTTTTTTTATCCATTTATAGGGTAATTCTTCAAAACCGCCGCATGATTTATGCATAAACATATTTCTACACACATACATATTTCTTTTTGGGGTGGTTGGGTTATCAATGTTATCATCATATTATATGTGCAGTTGTTGACAGATATGTACCTATACACTTTTGCGCCTCTTATTTTAATGGGATAAGGTGCATATCTTTGTACTCGACTGTAAATTTATGCAACCGTACCCCGCAAAGTCAATTTTAAGTGGATTAAAGACACTATGTACATTTCTAATCTCAAAAATGGCTAGTCTCTTAAAGAAAACATTTCATTTCACACCTTTTTGGGAGGATTCCGGGAAATTCCATACCCACAAAAAATACGTGACCCCTGGTTAGCCCATGAGCACACATACCTACTCGTTTAAAATTTAGATAGGTATTTAAACAAGATAAATATTTTAGCATCAAAACGTATTTTCTTTTTAATAAATCATAAATCACGTTAAGAAGCCAGTACTACCCAATCTAACTCTAGTAAAATTGAGCAGCAATACTAAAGTAATAAAAAAATAAAGAATAAAACCGGGCAAGAGCATGTCGGACCATGCTCAGTGTAGGGTTCCGAAGCCGTAACGACAAACACAAAAAACTATCTCAAAAATCAACATGTATGAACCAATTTTCTATTTAGTTATTTGGCGCTGTCTTAGATGATTTTTAGTAGGTATAAACCCGTTAGTCGCCTGTATCTCAGGAACTAATTAAGTCTACTTATTGTTAGTAATGATTCTTTTTCTTATAAATTCGTATATAATATCTCAAACAAGAGCCAAGCTTTTAAGTGTGAGATCAGTATACCTATGTAGGTAGTTAGGTATCTAAACTGCTTCAAACCGACTTTAAATTACAATAAAAGTTTAATCTTTTATAAAGTAATTAATAGAAATTGAAAAAAAAACAAGGGCCAGTAAATAGAATTTTAAGTTTTCCAAACGATACTCGACTCAAATCAATAATCTAATCGATTATTTGTAAACTTTCAGATCGCAAATCGCAAACTTGTAGGTAGCATTCCGGGGCACGTCCGAACAGCATCTAGGCGCTCGCGCTTATGAGCGCGGCTGTCGCTCGATTTGTTACTTGTGGACAGACTCCCCCCGCGCGTCCTGCACGCCCCGTTAACAAATTTTTCTATCAAAGTTATCATAGGCGATTTTGATAGGTATAAACACTTTAGTCGCCTGTATCTCAGGAACTAATCTTGTCTACTTAGCCGTGATAGTTTTCCTTTAAAATTCGTTATATGCGCTTTCGTTGAAGATTTTTTTCAGATTTTTAGTATTTGTAGTTTTGGCTGTAGGGGGGGGGGGACACTTGACTCTAACAAAAAATAGCGCTTTAAAGCTTAATATTTCATAAACGGATCCCTTAATCGAAAAATTGTTTTCATAAACCCGCAATATTTTTGAAAGACCTATCCAACGACACCCCACACTATGGGGTAGGCAAGAAAAAAAAAAGGCATCCCCACGTTACGTGTAGGGGAGGTGCATTCAAAAAAAATATTTTTCAAAATTTTATTTTACCACTTTGTTGAAGTGACTAATATGTATATTCATGCCAAATTACAGCTTTCTAGTACTATGAGTCTCTGAGCTAGACTGGGGACGGACGGACGGACGGACATGGCGAATCTATAAGGGTTCCTAGTTTGACTACGGAACCCTAAAAAGGATAGTGGGCAAAAATGTTTGGACGGACCCAAGTCCGCCGCAGCTTAGACTGCTTTTGTTTGGAAGGTATCAAAGCTATGTACTTCCGTACAAATGTGCGTCAAATTCTGTCCATGGGTTCTCTATTTATTTTAAGTCGAATGAGTTTAACTTACTGAGCATTATTAAAACAAGCATAACATATTACCTGTTACCTGTTTTTTAACAAAATAAAGTCAATATTGTTGACTTTATTTTGTTATACGTTATAAACTAAAAAATCTATTTAAGTGTTTAATTCAGCAGTGGTCTCTTGCGAAGCGCTTGTAGATTTGACGTGTAAAAATGCCCGTGCGGCCTTACTTACTGAATAAACATCTTTTATCTTTATCT
Organism: Acleris laterana; assembly: GCA_963966035.1. Taxonomy (NCBI): domain Eukaryota; kingdom Metazoa; phylum Arthropoda; class Insecta; order Lepidoptera; family Tortricidae; genus Acleris; species Acleris laterana. Next base: position 10,334,776 of record OZ014438.1, read on the forward strand.
TTTTTTTTATCTTTAATTATCATTACGATCTATTATTATTATTCTGTTAGATGTTTCGAGTCATACCCAATTTATGGCTTGCGGAGCTGGGTGTATTTTGCCCACTATCCTTTCGCTTATCTCCTGTAAATAGCACGACAAAGTTAAGGGGGAAATAAGGTTTTATTTATAGGAAAATAATAGTAACATTTCATTTCCATTCCATATTTTTAATAACATATTTACAAAGTCACATGCAAAAACTTAAGGTGCTCGTTTTTTACTAAGGGCACCCTAAGAAAATCAGAAGTTTCTTAATATATCTAGTAAATAAAAATAACGATGGAAGGCAGTAGAAACAAATATACCTACAGCTGTGGAAATGAGGTGTCATAAAATCATCGATGAGCAAGCGGTATAAGCGATTAGCTAGGTGCCTAGACGGGTCCTGGCGTGCGACAGGCTACGGTATTAGCCACACCGCGCGCTTAGTGCGGGTTAGGCTTAGTGGTCCCATTACTTTGTCCCACTGCTTTTCGCTTTCGTCAGTAATATTGTCACCCCCGTAAAAGTAGGTAGGTTAGGATCGTGAGGTATCTTTAGATAGGAGTGGAACAAAAAGCAGTGGGACCACGAGTCCAGAACCCTAAGTGCTATACCAAGGCCATGATATGAACAGTAGTTCCTCTTCAAACAAAGGTACATCGACCGGCTTGCATGTGCTGTTTCACACCTACTGCTACTGTTACCTATTAAGAAACGGTCGCCGCGCTTCGGGAGCGGCAATAGGTAACAAGCTCCAAAAGGGCCGGAGACAAACTTCTTTTCTATTTATACTTTGCCACGGCTTTCCGCGATGGTGTATCTGATGGGCGACATCTCTAAATATTGTAAAAAGTCGTAATTCATTTTATTTTTTAAATCCTAAAATCAATCGTCTTTTGCCATGTCAAGTCAAGGAAATTAACTAATGTATCATCATAGGACCCTATTACCATGCGGCGTCGTGTTACATTACATTGCGTCATGGTAAGGGAATACATTTTTTCGACCGTATTTTAAATACAATTTTGGTGCGAACTCATAAAGAAGCATCAATACTAACTATTATTATCGAGCATGATATTCGCGAGGATACGAGTAAACAGCTTACTATAAAGAGGCTTATAGGAGTATGTTATCTCTCATGTTGATCCGATATGAAAGAATCCAATTCAAGGTGACGAGTGTTTCCCGTTCGTCCGGTCCGTTGACCGATCAATCGGTCCAAAGAGACTTTTTTTTCCCGATCGACCGACTAATCGGACCTATGGGAAATCGTTGTCCCATTTGACCGATCATAACTAAACATGTACAGTCATTTTGAAAAGTACTTTATAAATCATAAAACCAAAACAAAAATAACTTTCAACTGCTAAAATAAACGACGATTCCAAGTATTTGATTATCTTGACTGCTACCTATATGACGCTGACTTTACTAGCGTCATGTAATTTGTAGCATCCAAAGTAACGTAAAAATCCAAACTTTCAATTCAAACCACTAAATTAACGGAATATCTACATAGTATGCTTTCAAAGTTACTTATTACATTTATCCTTAATATCTTCTATAATTTTTGTTACGGCATTGCAGTAAACACGAAGAAATAGATCATTTATTTTTTTGTTCATAAGAACATTCTAAATAAAGAATAATGTTTATTTATAGGTAGGTATTTTTATCTATAGGTAATTTTATTTTTATTTTTAATATGAATTGATTAGTCTTCATATTAAAATTAAAAACAAAATTAAAAATTAATTACTCGACATGACTGTACAATATTTAAAAACAGGGCGTCGGTCAAAAGGGAAACCGAAAGGGGGACCGATTGATCGGTCAACGGATCGGACGAACGGGAAACACTCGACGAAATTTGTCAAGGACAGAGGGTGGATACTTTTCGTCTAAGCCTAAGGGCACAAACGCACTGGACGTTGTCTCTTCATGAATGAGTGAAAGGTTTGCTTCGCTTCTCTCATTCCTGACATTTTGAAAGAAAAACTGTCTCTAGCTTTTCTTGAATGCAACTTAGCTAGACCTCCACAGGATATAAAATGACAGACGCTAAAAGCGGGTACTCAGTAGTGAGCTGTAGTCGTTTGCCCGTGGTCCTACTGCGTAGTCCTACTGACTAAAATTAATATCATAAAATGCATAAATACGAGGTAGGTTTAGGTTATGTTAGTTTTGCAGCAGGGCCGGAGGCCCAAACCACCCAGAAATAGGAGCTCCGCGCCAGCGGAGCTCCGTCGACCCTGTTAATTTGATATTCAAATATAAATCATTGATCAGTAGGACTACACAGTAGGACCACGGGCAATGAATGTGAGCTGTTACTGTTACTCAGTACTGTTGCACGTAACATCGCGATGTGTACGCTGCCTGTACTCTGGTTGAAGCTATAACTGCTACGGTTACAGATCCTGCTCGCTAGTGAGTACCAGGCTTAAATCTACATGAAAGATATTGAAAGTTATTTTGACATTAACTTTGAAATTTCAGATTGTACCACTCGTATCACTCGCTCAAAACACTAGCTTAATTAACGATGAAAAAAACGGATTTTCATTGTAATCGGTGAATTCACCTATTTACATTTTCCACAAACATCGTCTCGCCGGTTAAACAACTTAGCTAACCCTTATTCACAAACGTACAATAAAGCCTAATTTATTAGATGTTTTTAATTTATTAATGAAAGATAAGGACAAATAATTCAAACATACTTTAGCTATTTTACGCTTATGATTAAGATAGTTTGTTTCAGGGGTAGGCTTCGACGCATTTACTGCCGGCAACGCATATTCGCGTTCTCCTGTCTTCCACCCAGTACCTTGAACGCATATGTGCATTTATTCAGTATGCGGCAGCTGGAAAAAGACCTGGGAACTGGGACGGCAGCAACTGCGTTAAAGACATACAGTAAAACCACAGTCTATCGCAATCACACTCTCTCGGGCATATATCAGTTTACTTGTGGCCAGAGAGAGCCCAGGAGAAAACGGTGTTCATTTTCTAGTATTTGTAAACTTAAATTAAATGGATGCACGTTATATACGCAAGTGTCTTTATTTGGCTATTAAATTAGACCTTGCTCTCTTAGTAAGAGTCACGTCATAACAAGACCCCGTGGCACGTGAGTTTTTTATTTTGAGCAATGTAGGTACAAAGTGTTATAAAAATCAAAATACTGTAAACCGTAGCAGTTGCCCTATTAGTCAATACAATAACTGAGGTGACAGCTGTTAGGTTCGACATAATTTTTGGCTATGATATATTTTTTGTTTTTTATAACCCGTTGTATAATCCATTTTGTACAGAAACTAGGGAACCTTAATCTGAACTATTTAGAGTATACAGGGCGTCCCAAACTTATGGGACATGAAGGGGAAGTACCTTAAATATCGTAGATAGTGAATTTTGCTCAAAGTAGACTTTATGTTATTTTTAAAAGTTAGTAATTCTGCATTCATAGATTTTCTAAAAATTACTTGCTTCGTCTGGGAATCGAACCGACTTAAATGTCAAAAAAAATCACCCTACTTTTATGATGCCAATCGAAAGAATAGCTAAAAAATAATAACTCTGCTTAAGTAACATAGTACTTTAAAAGAAAGGAACAACGTAAAATGATTGAGTCAAATTTCAAGAAAGTTATTTATTGCCGATGCTATACAAAAAGCGATACGAGAACGTGGGCGAGTTGCAAACAGAATTGTGCCATATCACATCGAGTGTTCACCATAAAATGATAAGAAAATCAACAGGCAGCGGGCTCATTGAAAGATTGGCGATTTGCGTAAGACAAGAGGGATCACATTTTGAGCATTTAATTAATTAATTTACAAAAAAATACCTACTTAATTGACTACGGCAGTTTCATGTATGTTTTTAATTTGATTAAAATGATTGATTTTACCGTGTTCCTTTCTTTTAAAATACTATGTTACTTAAGCAGAGTTATTATTTTTTAGCTATTCTTTCGATTGGCATCATAAAAGTAGGGTGATTTTTTTTGACATTTAAGTCGGTTCGATTCCCAGACGAAGCAAGTAATTTTTAGAAAATCTATGAATGCAGAATTATTAACTTTTAAAAATAACAAAGTCTTCTTTGAGCAAAATTCACTATCTACGATATTTAAGGTATTCCCCTTCATGTCCCATAACTTTGGGACGCCCTGTATACAGTCAAGGAAAAAATACTAGAGATCGAGTCACAAAATACGTCGGCGTCACCTCAATGTCAATACATCAAGCCCTTTGCAAAGAAAACGGGCATGTAGTTTAAATATAGTGTAAGGGAACGAGATTTTACGGGATAAAATTGAATTCGATACCCCATGATTGTTACTCGTCATCCAAACCTACATCGGGATGAAGAGGCCATAAGCTAACTTCGCACTTCCGATTACAAAAGCAAGAGTCAAGGCTCGCATGACAGCACAACATGCCGAAGGCCTTCAACTGTTTGCACCAAAAAAAAATTGTTTGATTGTATACAGGAATAATACTTCTGCCAACAATCCCGTTGTTCTCCCGTTGTTGATCTTGATGTCTTTAGGTCTAAATTTCATATACTTGTTTGTTCACTCGATTGATAAGCAGAACAATAGCTACAGTGTTTTATTTATGTACTTAATTGTAATATTTTTCCTTATTTCTAGTTATTTTTAAACTATGCAACTGTAACTCAGCATGCTGTGTACATATTGTTTTGGGCTTTAATCAAGGGTATAACATCTATCTGTTTATTATTCATCAAATTTTGATTACAGTCTGTATTATGTACCTTTTAAAAAAAATTGCTCACTAAGGGCCACTTGCACGCAGAATTTAACCCTGGGTTAAGGCACTAACCCGAGTTAAAATGACAGTTCTCGTATGAATCTGACGTCTACTAACTCGAGTTACGCCCACTTGCGCGGACCGGAGTTAGCCCTTAACCCAGAGTTAAGCGTCTACTTTTGTACGTGGTTTGCAGCCTAACCTCGGGTTAAGACGCTAACTCTGGTCCACGCAAGTGGGCGTTAATTAACGCTCGTGACCGTACGATCAATGTCAAAGATATGTTCACATTTTTTAACCCTATTCCATTGAAATAAAATGCAAAATGTAAACGTATCTTTAACGTCGACTGTACATAAGTACTAGTATAGGCATAAAAAATCCTATCGGTGGATTTTTTATTTCACCATTAAAGGAAAGACGTTGATGAAATTTGACAGATAAATGTATTTTGTAAAGGGCATATTCCTGTCGTTATAACCTGACTAGTGACATAAAAACCCTTGCCATGTTGGTAATAGTGACACATGTCAGACCTCAAAAGCCACTGAATGTGAAATAAAAGTTTATTTTTAATACGGGGCAACACTTATGCCAGAAAAATAAAGGATTGAATGAACAGGTAGCATATCAATAAAAAAAAAACTTGTCAGGTGGTCACTTTATACAGAGGAGCTAAATCGTAATTATTGCAGTCAACCGACAGATATGTTCGACAATGACTCAGAACATTGACGCGCACACGATGTGCCTATAGTCAATTTATACAAGCCTACGCACACATACAAAGATCAAGTGATTTAGCATTAATAAGTCTTACGACTTTAATATCACACAAAATATACATAACATTACTAGTTAAAGGTCCCGATTTTCATATCATTAACTTATCAAAATCCTTTTCTTGGCATACTTTCACTTTCAACAATACACTAGCAAGTATCTATTTCTATTCACAAACTGCAAAACTAATATACACTAACCTGAAAAAACATCACTCCGTCAACTAGTTTGACTGGCATATATGCAAAAATTTAATTTCATCCATACTTGACCACACCATCTTTCAAACTAGTTCACTGGATTTATGGGTATTATATTTTAGGTATAGATTGGCAAATAAGGATCTGCCTGAACATGTCAAACTACAATATTTTTAATTGGCACCCACTATATTGAACTAGTGGATTTACACATTGTATAGTGATGTCATATCAATAAACTTCAAACACTCTTATAGTCGTCTAAACTCTTTTTAGTAAAGTTTCAAACCACTTAGTCGGAGCCATAACCGTCCTGCATCAGCGGCATCATGTCGTCTCTGTCTCGCTTCTTCTCTCCCCGATGTGGTATCTTCGTCACACCTTCGAGCACGCCGATGTCGGATAGCCTGTGAAGATTTTTTTTAAAGTCAGTCGGACGATTGCGTTTCTCTGTTGGATTAACTATGTTGGACCCCTTTACGTATTTACAGTATGTTCAATACTTAATAAAAAATATGAACGTCGCCATTTCCAAACCCTATATAGAATATGAAGACTCAGATAGGCTGTTGCCTGCGACTCCGTTCACGTACAAGTCGCTATTCTCTCGAGAAAATTATGAGAAAGATAAAGTATCCCATCTCCACACTAGGGAATGCAAATAACCAGTCATAACCGGTTTTAACAATAGAGTAGAGTATTTTTATTGCTAACCTAAACCTCGCTTTACACTCGTAATTTAAAGAAATAGCATTCAAATAATGTTTTAAAAAACTGTAGTATACTTACACTGACGCGTCATCGTCTAAAGATGAAGGGGTGAAATAGGGGTTAGCCGAAGCGGGGCGGAACTTGTAGCCAGTCATAGCGAAAAAGACGAGCGTAGCGAGCTCGCGGGACATCTCGTCGATCCACGAGTATTGAAACGGGACCGTTATCTGCAAAAAAACAACAAGTATGTAATTAACTAAATGTTAAAAAATCTAAATCACATGACTCATTCATTATACTACCACATCAAAACCGACCACGACACATAATATTGTTTTTATGGGCTCCTTCAATGTATTCAATAACTGTGGCCCGTTTTGATGTTTTGTACTTTTCTTTAGGTTTCATTTACGTAAATAACATCTTAAATACATATTAATCCCAAAAATTAAGTTAATTACCTTGAGAAGATAAACTATGATCCTCGTGAAATATATATAGCACACGACCATGATGTAGAAATGCCTGAATAGTTTCAGCTTGCGGAGGTTGATCGCCGCTTTGCCGTCAGTGCTCGATGCGTCTTGCAAGTGACGAATCGACCTGTTAACATAAATATAATCAGCCTGTATACGCTAGTTGGCTCGTACGTAGGTCTAAGATCGGTAGGTGTCATTATTAATAACCTTTTCAACGCTCTGTCAAATACAAAACGTCTAAACCAGAGCAAATATAAACCTTGGCTCATAGACATACAGGTTTATTTTGCGCTGGCAATGGCGAAAATATCCGTTAAACCAGTGGTACGGATATATCCGAATTTAAAAGTAATGCCCTTTAAAGACCTCTCAGAAATAACAGTTTTTCTAAACAAAACCCATTACATTTTGCAGAGCCAAATCCAGTCAAAAACGTTTAGTGTCCCCTCTATCATCCCAATTATAATCACTCGCAAACGAACACCCTGTAAGTTTCAAAGATCTTACCAGACTACAGGAAACAAGATGGCACCACAACAGAGCAAGTCCACTAATATAAAGGTGTATCGCCACGCGTCGTGCTCCGCCGCTCCGCCTTCGCTCTCTGCTATTATTATCTCTGCCACATTCGCAACCACCTAAGAGAAATGTTAGTCAATGTCACTATCATATACGGCCTCTATTCTACTACGTACGTTACGATAGCTCGCATAAATATAGATAGTTAGATTCGCACAAAAGCGATTAGACTATCAATCAAAAAGTGATTGACCAATTTTATTGCTAGTTATAAAACTTTGGATCATTAAATAAGTCTTAAACTGGTGTACAGGGAACTACTATTAAAAAAACAGCGTCCGTACAGATGTTTTGTATGGACGTATCAGCACTTTACATAGGAAGGGCAAGTTTTTTTTGCACTTTTACTAGTTTCTGATGTTACTATTTGCATTTTTTTTGCTCATCCTGTGTTTAAATCTCGGTAAAATTTAAAGTCCTTTTTGAACAGTAGTTCGGGCCAAACAGTCCAGTAACATAGGAACCAAAGCGAAGCGTTTTGTTAAATGACAACAGGGTTATATTGATAGTTAACATGGATTCAACGTTAAAGAGTTCCTCACTACACTCCTGCACTCCTTCGAGAACTGCCTCCCTGGAGTGGAGAAAATATGTTGTGCTAATAATATAACACAAACTTAGTCGAACAAATTTGACAGACAGTGGTGATAGTGTTGATGACGTATAAGAAAATGTTACGAGGAAATCTGGATGCTTCATATCGACCTTTTCCTAAGTCCATCAGTCCATTACTAATATTACAATCGGAAACGTTAGAATCGAAGAACAGAGTACAATTGGAAATTTTATTTATAAATTACAGTAACGAATTATTAAATATAATATATGATAAAGATAAAAAAAAAAGATAAAAGATGTTTATTCAGTAAGTAGGCCGCACGGGCACTTTTACACGTCAAAAATCTACCAGCGCTTCGCAAGAGACCACTGCTGAGAAGAAGCGCCGCAAGAAACTCAACAGTTAGTCGTTTTTTAAATATACAATTTTAAAACTTAACCTAGCACTATATGTTATCTCAAACCGTAAGTTTTTAAATATCAATGCGAACAGTAGCAACATTTGACCATTTCATTTAGCTATGTTAGATAGCTGGTTCATCTAAGATACTATCAACATACAGAAACTCTTCGTTGTGCAATGTGCCAGAATTGAATTCATACCGTGGGTGCGATTAGAACATACAAAAGGGTTTGGCATAAATTATAACCTTTTACCTACAATGTGTTAAAATATCAATGCGAATCACATCACCACATAGGTCTTCCCTAAGGCTATGCTGGACATACGCTTTCCCTAAAGGTCTCCCACGGTCAGTTTTATGCTAATCGCATCCATTGACTTCCCGAGTTCTTCACCAAATAGTGTCAAAAAAAACGATATATCGATATACTCGTAACTTGAGTCAACACAAAATGAAACACTATAGTCGCGCCATTCTAAAAGGCCCGACTTGACAGCTGTCAACGCAGTACAAACTATGACCTCAAACATGCTTCAAACACATCAAACAGAGTAGCCGTCGGAAGCGGGGCATGGTCATCTTATTAGTTATCAGTCACCTGGAGTGGGATGACGATCATGAACAGCTTCTTGTCCCGGTCCGCCAGGATATGCTTGATGAAGTTCCACCCCGTCCCAACGAGTACTATTGTCACGAAAAGCACCGCACCTTTCAATCTGTAAACGAGATAAAAAATCTAAATATATGAATGAGGCAGAGCTATTGATAACTCTGTAACCATATTTTGCACAACTAGGCTAAGATGTTTACCAGTGTATTAGTGACCGGTTGCAAGCCCGTCTAACAGTACTACAAGCCTTTATTCCCTTAGTCGCCTCTTACGACATCTACGGAAAGACATCGAGTTGCCCTATTCTAACCCGGCAACCACACGGGTATTAAAATTTAAGATGCAAAATTATCAAGTGATTAAAAAGCATAAACTGTATTTTGTTACCATATTATTGCATGCATTGTCATACAGTATGAACTGATAAAAAAAATTGTGTTGGTAAAAATCGAACGCAAACAGAATAACTAATAGAAAGCAAGCTTTAAAAAACCCAACCGCTTTTTTTTTATAATTATTTTTAACCTTGACCTTTTTTTTTACATTGATTAAAATATAGCCTATGTCACTCCCAAAACTAAGACGAAACTAAATGACACCTCACTCTTCAAAATCGTTCGAACCGTTAAGGCTACAGGAGGCTATAATGGAACGGGCATAAAGTTCCCTTCAGTAGAATCCGACAACCACATAAACAAACATGGCCGCCTAACACTGACACCGTTTGTGTATGCCCCTATTCTATAGAACGAATCATGAACAGCACTAACTTTCAATAGACAACCCCGATCATGGATTGTTTTGTTTACCTGATTGTCGAATTTTATTTAAAGGAACTTTACCTACAGGTAAGGATTTCTTTCTGGTCCAGTAGGGTAAAAACTGACAGGTAAGAAATCGAATTAAAAAACGTGGTAAAAAAAGTAGAACCCGACTAAAAAATAGGTTGTCAGCACCTTAGGTGGTCAGGTAAACTAAACATACTTACAAATGCGTAATATAAAAGAGTATCGCCCATGCCGTCACATGTTCTCCTCGCGTCCTTATAAAGTAATAATTGATCCCATGGAACGCTAACGAAAGTGCCTTGAGATATGCCAATACACACATCAGTATGTGTATTCTGTATACAGGGTGTTTGCTTGTCCTGAGGATGAACGTCCAGAATCCGGCGCATAGCAGGAATATGAGAGACATCGTGCTGTATAGCGCTGGTAGAGGCATCTCGCCTGCTGAGAGGAAGTTTCCGTCGTTGCTCTCGTATATTTCTATCTGAAAGAAGCGAATAATATTATACAGGCTGTATTTTAACATTTTTTTTTACTCTGATATACCTGAAGCTACCGGGCTGCTAATTTGAACAGGTTTAGTATTTAATGATACGCACCAGACTTCATAATTAGAAATTGAAATAAAAAGCACGTTATTATTAATATTATTTGTTTTTGCTTTTCCTACCTACATACATACATACCGTCACGCCTTCATCCCAGAGTGGGGTAGGCAGAGCTACAGAATTACTTACCGACAAATTACTTTACCTTTCATTAAAGGTATAATTTGATAACGCTTAAGTTATGTAGGTTTTTTTTTTATTATTTATTTTATAAATATTTAGATGAACTCAAAGTAAAATACTCTGCCCTTAATGAAACTACTTAAGCTAATAAAATACTCAAAAAGATCGCAAAAAAGCGTTACTTTAGCACGCATAGTTTTAAGGAAAAGGATAAAAGTTGTTGCAACTGAAGTTGGTAAAATAGCCTATTGGGAAAGACAAAGAAATACAAAAATGGCAGTTACAGTTTCTGTTTACCTTTTTGAAGTGTGGCGTGGTTTCTAAAACATAATGACATTAATGACACCTGCAGTAGCAGGACTTTATTATTTATCTAATATGTTATACAAGTAAGACGTAGGAAAGGAACCCGCGGTGCTAGACTCCGACTCACACTTGACCAGTTTTTAAATAGAGTTTTCTACAAAACAAACAAGTAACTTTTTGGCATATAATAACAAACTAATAATAGTAATAATATAACAGGTGTTTCACAGTACTTACAAGAAAGTTCATGGCCGACATCCCTATGTCATTCTGGGGACAGTTATGGAAATAGAGGTTGTACAGGCCCTCCTCTTTTACGGAGGCGACGTACATCGCGAACTGCAACAATGAATTCATAGAGTGAAATAAAGTATTTTTGGTTTTTTCAAATCCGCCTGTACTTTTTTGCAAAGGTTTGGTGTGAACGCTTAGAGGAGGTAACTTGCATTTTGTTAACGTTAACAGTCGAGATAGTGTAGCTGTCATGTGGGCTTATCTCAATCCATATTAATTAGACAAATTGATTCAGACATTAGCATTCGTGGAATTTGTCTAAGTCTACTGATTTATCTGCCCATTTTTATTTTGTTATAGAACATTTTACGCATACATAGTTACATTTTTAAATGTTTTACGCCCAAACATAATATTACTATAATTGTTAACTTATATTATAATGTATCATACAAAAGCTGGGATGAGTATAAAATAACTAAGCTAACTAAATACAGGTTGATTTAATCTGGAGCTAAAGGAGCTGTTCTTTACACAGCATTCGGACACCCGTATACAGCAGTAGCAGGATGGCAGTGCGCACACACACAATAGCCGACATATTTTTTTCGTAATTCCTTTGTTAAACAATGAATACAGTGTGTTTACTTTAACACGGACAGTTTATAAATCGTACGAAACAATAGAAGGAAATACTTTAAGGAAACAGTTTTAGGTTCCATTGAGTATTTTAAATGAAAATAATTTAGGCATAGAGTTTGTTATAAACATTAATGAATTGTATATGTTACGTAGGAGGCCCATCGGGTTAAGTGTACAAAAGTGTGCTCGAAGATATTTATTAATAACAATTCTTATTAAAACACCTGTGTAAATATCCAATGCAAAAACTTATGCAATACACAATTCACCACAACGTAATTTGGTACAAGGACAAAAACACAGCAAACAGACAAAGACTAGGAGGCTTCTTGTACTAGTTTAACTTTATGTTTTTTAATTCTTGTGTAGGTTTTAGTTTTAATATTTTTTTTCTGGTTCGTTTCTTTCTTTTGTTTTTTTACACTTTTTTTTTCTTTAGTTTCATTACATAATTTTGCGATTGGTTAAATGTATAATTATATTAGTTAGTTATATTATTGTTAGTATTGGAATCTTGCTCCAATTTTAGTCTGTGCTGTAATTTGTTTTTAGTAATAGTTTATTGTTGTATTAATTGTTAGCTTTTTTTGCCTTGTTTTCTATTTTTATTTTATTAAATTTTTTCGGCCTGCGGTGAGGTCACCAAATGGTCCCTGCGGAACACCAGCGCTGGTATTACTACCGGCAACATGGTGAGCTGGGACCATTTCATGCATCTTGCATTAGGTCAGCCGTGTGTTTTTGTCTCTTTCTGTTTAGTACTTGTTTTGTTAGATGTCTGAATAAACCTATTTTCTTTCTTTCTTTCTTTCTTTGACACAAAACTTCAAAACTTCTTTTATGTATAAAAACCTCGCTCCGCTGAGTAGGTAAATGAAGTGTTTCTATTGGTTCATGGCAAACACATCCCTCGCAACGCATCCTCGCACATCTCTGGTGGAAACGCAGCCTTACTTAGGTTTTTCACCTATAGTCATATGAAAATATTTTTGAGGGTAAATATTTGTGTGAAGAGCGCGAGTATTACCTTCTGGTTCATTATGTTTTGTATTTATTTTTTAGTACGTTTATATGCGAAGAACACCGCAGTGATTTTCACTGCCAAAGCATTATCGTCTAGGGACGTGTTAAAATCTGATCCAAATGACTTAACACTCATGCACTCACGCATTATTTTAACACTTCTAAAGACGATAAAGCTTTAGCAGTGAAAACCTCTGCGCTACGCGCCACGCTTCGTTGTATGTGCGGCGGCCCTAATACTTAGTACAAGCCTAGAGCTTAAAACTAAACTCTATTTGTTCGGCTACATGTACAGATGTAAACAAAAAAACTACGTGACATAGTTCGTCAGCCAATAGAAGCAGAACACTAATACGTCAAAGCTTGACAAAACATTTTTGATTGGCGGTCGAAGCCACGTGGTTTGGTTGTTTACATTTATTTAAATACCTACACAGATGTAGTATAGGTAAATTTTTGACCCGTACGTATTCCTCGTTCCCTAGTACAGTAGTTTTAATGAATAATTTAATGAATAACACAGCGGATTTAAAAGTTCTAGGGAATTTAAGAAATAAAAATAACAACATCTAGATATACAGTCGGGTTTTTGGACTTGTTTTAACCATATAACTTGTCTTTATGTTAGAAACTTACACTGGTGTTATAATAGTCAAAGCCGTCCCTTGTTTCCTTGGTGATGGGTAGTACCGCGCATGAGCAAGACGGGCCGCACTCCGGACCATCCTTCTGTGGTTCTGTAATAAAAATCAACCTATTAAATCAATGGCCAATGTACAATTTCTATCGCAAGGCCGCTATTCCACTTGCAAGAAAACATCTCAAAGAAATATCCGACGACCACAGTAAAATGAAAATGAACTCAACCCGGACACCTGTTTATGTATTACATTATAGAATAGACAAATCAACTATCAGATCGGGAGATCATATATTGATAAATCATATCGACACTTCTCCCCTACACTCGGAGTGAGTACACTACAGTGATTGGTCCCAGTTGTTTGTGAAAGTATAATGTTATTAATTATTATAATATGACAAAAACAAACTTCCATAAACTTTATACTTGACAGACTGTCAAATATTGGTAGAAATGAAGACAGGCAGTATCTCAGACAAAACTCCTCTAACAATATCAACCTTATACCTGAAGGGAATTCAAACTGCTTAGGTTATTGAATTTGAGATACTGCGGCTTATAAGGGCAGAGTAGATATACGTACGCTCGGCGGCTCTCTTGTTGATGAACCAATACTGCGACTGCCGTTTGATGCGGTCTGTAGGTATAAGGGATCTGTTCTGATACAGATGTAACGCCGCCAGGTCGTTGCCTCTGCAGGTTATGTTTAACCTGTAACCAAACCAACCACTCATCAAACCAACCACTCTAGAATGCAATCCTAAGATTGGAAATGCGTCGCCGACTCTGAGAACTTAGAAGTTATTTCACCGGTTGTCTTATCCCCTCGCCGAAACAACATAACGAACACTGCTGCTTGACCACTAAAATATACTTGTATGTAATCTATTGACTTGGTCCCTAAAAAAACTGTACACTTATACCAGAGGTATTTATGTAGATGATGTCGTGATTATCGGACCAATATTTGCCCGTACAGGAGATCGAATTCGAGACGGTAGCTTCAAGGGTAGGGTAGCTAACCGCTTGCTGATCTGTGTGTGTATTAAAGCGCCACTGTTGCCTTTTATTTTAAGTGTCTCACTTATGCTGACGTCATTTGTATAATTACGTATGGTGGGGACGTTTTCTTTTCCGCACTAATATAAACAAATCATTTTACCATTATTCCTCCATAACCACATACTTTTGAATTTGACGCGTGGTCATATTCATTCAGAATCATTGTGGTTTATTTTGAGGCAGGAATCTCTATTAAATATTGTAATTTTCATGAAAAGCACTTTATGTAAAAATACGAGACCTGGCAAATGGCTGTCATTATATTTTACTCCTCGAACTATTCTTGATGGTGAAACCGTAGTGATGTATTGATAGATTAATTAATTAAGAGAGGTTTTATCCTTTAAATTTACCATTCGGGCATAATATGCTATGATAAGGAATATACTCGTACCTAGATATATTCAACCTATTTAAGTAATTAATTAGATGTAACCTTTTTCCCACCACTATATCATCATTTATTTAAAAACATCATTAATTATACTTGCTATTATGATTGGCAGACCGAAAGGGACCCGACTATAAAACAATTCATTTCATTCCAAGTCTTCTGTAGCATAAAACATTTTTAAGTCTTGCTGACTATGGTGGTTAAAAATTCAAGGGGAAAATTCAAACATAGGCTTTTTAAATTTTTAAGAACAACCATTGAGTAAACCGTTTTGTAATACAAGCACGCTTGTATTACCTAATGCAATAATAGGTCATATTAGTTATGTTTAATCCATTATTTCTAGCCTAGCTCATCATCAGATAATATAATATTGTCCGTTCTCTGTGTTTACAAATACTAGTCATGGCAAATAATAATAGCCCTTACACAAACTTCTGTGACGTCTGATGTCATTACAATCGTCCAGACTATTAATCGATAAAATTACTATTAAAGACGTAATCGATGTTTTGCTAAGTACTTTTATGCGACGATGAAAGAAGAAAACTCACTCACACTCATGCTACATGAGCCTTAAAAATACTATAATTGGTTGTAAATACATATTATAAACCCATTAAAATGTTACAATCGTATAGGTTGAAGAGGGTAAATGTTAATGCAAATACTACTTTCACGCATTGAATGCCATTGACACACACGTGTGTTCAATTTAAATACAATTCATAGTTGGTGGCAGTGAACATTCAGATAAATAATAAGGAAAAGTTTATATTATTAAATTGAATATATGTTCGTTTATGAATAATGGGCGGCTGACGGATGCAAATTACGTCAAGATAATGTCGAACGATATCCGCAATATGGATATGACTACAGTTCATTTAAAAAAAAAAGACACCATTTAACCTATAGCGCGCCCCACTGCTGTCTATCACCCTCTTTGACTTCCGCACCAATAACTTCCACTTTTGGAGCGCCTGGCAGCGGGAGTACAATGGCAAATGCATGAGAAATTACCTGTTCACATACTCGCAGTACCCACATGCCTGCTCACATGAGGTTGCTTATAAACGAAACGGCGCAATTATTGTCAAAAAGCAACAATTGCTTTATCCATCCTGAAGAAACTGGCCAGCAGGCCGTAATATAAAAGACGGCAGCTAACTGTACACTAATAGCAAAAGCGTTTGAAATTAAATGTGGTTACCAATAGAGAATGCTTCGACCACAACTTTGTACTTAGCCGCCGGCTTTGGTATTGCAGGTTACACTATTGACCTCAGCTGCGATCACTGACCTCATGTTGTTGAATTCCATCCTGAGGAACACGATGGCCGGGTGCTGCGGCTAAATCAGGCTGGCCTGCAGGAAGCAAGTGTCCGAGAGGTCTCTTTGGTGTGCAAGCCGGACACGACTGACCTCAGCTGCGATCACTGACCTCATGTTGTTGAAGTCCATTCTGAGGAACACGATGACCGAGTGCTACGGCGAGATCACGCTAGCCTGCAGAAAGCAGGTGTCCGAGAGGTCTCTATGGTGTGCAAGCCGGACACGACTAACCTCAGCTGCGATCACTGACCTCATGTTGTTGAAGTCCATTCTGAGGAACACGATGACCGAGTGCTACGGCGAGATCACGCTAGCCTGCAGAAAGCAGGTGTCCGAGAGGTCTCTATGGTGTGCAAGACGGACACGACTAACCTCAGCTGCGATCACTGACCTCATGTTGTTGAAGTCCATCCTGAGGAACACAATAGCCGGGTGCTGCGGCGAGATCACGCTGGCCCGAAGGAAGCAAGTGTCCGAGAGGTCTCTATGGTGTCCAAGCCAGACACGACTGATCTTAGCTGCGATCACTGACCTTATATTGTTGAAGTCCATTCTGAGGAACACGATGGCCGGGTGCTGCGGCAAGTGCACGCTGGCCCAAAGGAAGCAAGTGTCTGAGAGGTCTCTATGGTGTCCAAGCCGGACACAACTGATCTTAGCTGCGATCACTGACCTCATGTTGTTGAAGTCCATCCTGAGGAACACGATGGCCGGGTGCTGCGGCGAGATCACGCTGGCCCGAAGGAAGCAAGTGTCCGAGTGGGTCTCGAGGTATGGGCTGATTGCGTCATTCACTGTACGGTCCAAGGTAAAGCCGTACTGCAAGACAATAAGAATTATAGTTAATAGTTAATTGTTGTGCAAAGTTGCAAAGTTGTTATTTGGCGCAAATACTGGCATAGAATCCAGAGCAAACTAAGTATCATTAAAATAAGAGCATAAGCGTAGCAAATTATCCAAAGATTATAAAGGCACGAGACGCAAATTCCGTCGCTACCTTGCGAAACACACAAGTTCACCTTACTCAAGAAAACTACTAGGTAGAACAAAAACAGTTTTACGCGCTTATATATTTATTACATAAGAACATCGGAACTATAGCTGTATAAGGACGAATATTTGTTCCTGAATATTTGATATTTTGTTTATATTCAATTAAGTGTGTAAATACATATTTGTGTAGTAGCCATGAAACAAGTTAAATATTTATTTTTAAATACTAGTCACCACGATAAATATACTTACACAGATAAAAACAACCCTTTTATACTGAGAAAAATCCCTTAGGTATAGGAACAAATCGTTGTTTAAATACTAAACGGCCACAAATCAAAATGTTTTTGTGTTGCATTTAAATTCGGAATGCTATATACTTTAAGTTTAAAAAAAAAGTATATCTATTTTTGTTTTGAGGCGCTTTTGTATTTAAGCAGCGAAATACTCGCTTCTATCGGAACCTCTAATTTCGTAGACAGCGGTCAGAAGAATAACCTCGTCGTCTATCTTCGTCCTCGATTATTTAGAGACGCAGTTAACTTAGGCCGCATTAAACCAAACCTAGATTAAAACTTACTCCAATATTAGTCTATATACAATAGGCGTTTGGTCGAATGTGACCTAAGTCGGTAATATGCACGTAACAATTACGACACGGTGCATCGTTTTGCATTTGTAATCGTAACAATTACGAATTAAAACGATGCTATGCACTCTTGCAAGCATTGTTACGATTATGATATTATTTGCTATGCTGTAATACAAAAATGTATATAGAACGGTGAGACATATAAAGACTGATTAAATGACACAACAAAGTAAATTTATAGATGTATGATTAGATAAGATTATTACGCAATGCCAAATAAAAGTGGTACGGTTACGTTTAAAATTAACAGTCGTATTTGCTGCTCACAGTCAGGCCACGACTTAGCGCGACGACGGCGGCGGCCACTACAAGAAATGCATAGAGATGTATGAAGCATACCATGATTCGCCGCCCACTGTTCCCCGCTGTCAGTCGACGTGGCTAGGCTATAAATCTTTTAGCTGAAATTCCACAGCGGCAGCGCACGCGTTAAAAACGCACACGTGGGTACAAATTCGCGATCCTGGTTCCGTTTATTTGATTTACAAATTTATTTGGCGATAACGTATTTGTATTTTTATTACGTATCGTCACTACGGTTGCAAAATCGCTATGTGTTTGATTTTGCATAACGTATTTCGAACTTTGATTTATTTTATATTTTTAAATTGTCACTTGCCGCCTGTTGATACATACCTCTCCATTCTCGACACCCGCTGGTAGTTTGAAATTGATCATCTTGACGTCCAAAATGCCTCCTTGAAAGAACCCAAACGTCGTAAGGTCCACATAGTGTCGCTCGTCATCCTGCCAATAAACAAATAAATGAGAGATATTATGATAAAATCTTAGAATAAAACCTTCTGCTAGAAAAATCCTTTTGACATAAGTATCAATGATCGGTTCAAAATGAAAAAAACTTATCACCTGTGATTGTTTAATAGTACATTATTGCAGAGACTGGGAAGATAGCCGTTGCGGGACGAGTAGGAGTTAGCGTGGCCGAGACGCAGTAGAGAGTTTACGTAAGGTCAGTCGGGGTTATTTCGAGTGAGGTGTAATTCTAACTATGGATATTCATTTCCTCAGGGTTGGCAACGCATTTGCAGTCTTAGGATTGCTCTGCAGTCTTGTGAATGCGAATGTCTATGGGTCACAGTTTCCACTTACCATCAGGTGGCCTGTGTGCTCGTTTGTCATCTCAAAGCAATAAAAAAAAAAAAAAAAAAAAAAGTAAATATCAACAGTTTAAATACCCCTCAGTCGAAATAGGGCCGCCCGACCCTATGACCAGTGTTTGTCAAATGGGTCAATCAACATTTTGCTGTTGTCATTCTATCCCGTAAGCCAGGAGACAACAGTGATAGTTTCTTAGAAAAAATGTTATAATATATTCTCCTAGGAAAAGCCAATAAAACTGATTTTAAGTGGACTTATATCGTTTGAAATCATTGTTTTAAAGAGTGACCCAGGAGACGTCATCGTGGGGACGAGCTACAACAAAAAGTTGTTTGACCCAAATAATGACAGATGTAGGTACCTATTGCTTTTTAAATAATTTAAAAATGTTTGTTATTTCATACACATGTATACTTCAATTCGTCCCATTAAATCCATTCATGGTTACTCTAGCAAATATTATTTCCACCTACTTAGTTTTTATGACTACCTACATCAGTTGTATCCACGGTTATTGATTTTAAACCGATCGACCTTGCGGTATGTAGGTAAGTACCTACGGTACGCTGATTTTTTATCAATATTTCATATCAAGCATATTCGCTTCGGATTACCCAGTGCATCGAACGCGTGTGTGTGTTTTTCTTCGCTTTAAACAGCTTCGTGTAAAACAAAGATTGCGGCACCTGGGGGCAGACCAGAAGCCCTAGACTTCTCTAGACGTTATCCTTATCGTTATAGATAACGTAAAGAATAGACGTAAGCTGCCGGACGGTCGCGTCCATTTTGTCGTAAATCGTTTATGTGCGTTAAGCATCTATGCCCTCCTAAATAAAAAGGACGCATATGTGCAATTTGATAGTCAAAGTAAATTAAACCCCCAATCTTAAGAAATCAGGTCACTAATACATACGAGGTTCTACGAGACATACGCCCAGTTTTCTAAGGTTACAAACAAACACCCAGACAGGCGGTCTGCTTAGTGCCTAGAGACTAGCGAGTCGCCTGGCGAGTAGCGAAGAGAAACGAACGTTCTAAAAAAGCAAAGGCGCCAAGCCCGCGGTGAGGCCGGTTGTGGGAATTGTAGAACGTTTGTTTCACTTCGCTACTCGCCAGGCGACTCGCGAGTCTCTAAGCGCTAAGCAACCCGCCTGTCTGGGTGGTTGTGGCCTAAGGAAGGCAGATCTATGGCTCAGCTAAAGGAAAGACAGGAGATGCTTTAAAATATTGTTGACTACAATAACAATATAATAAAATTTGTAGTTCAGTCACATAGTCAATATTGACCTCATTAATACTTATCCAACGCGCTCAAGTAATAAAGACGTATCAGATATTCTTGACCCCTTTGTAGGACAAAATATTATAGCTGGTGACTGATCTGTTACCACGTCAAATGTTTTGCTAGATACAGAGTTGGCCACAGTAAGTGTGCTATTTCGTTTTAAGATTTCGTTTTTCTTGAAATACCGTCAACCGCCATTGCCACTTTATTATTAACTTGCGAGCCGCCGTCATTTCCAGGATTTATTATATGTATATAAAAACCTTCCGTGAACAAAAGCAATAGCTATAAAAAATAACCATGATATAAGCCAACAAAAATTTGTTCCTATCTCTTTCTAGCAAAACATAATGTAACATGGAGTTTATATGGCCGACCTCAAAAACGCAAAAAATTACTTCATTTAAAGTACTAAAATCGCTATATGTATGCCTATAATATTTACGGAGTTCCCTCAATTCCTCACGGATCCCTTCATCAGATTCAGATCTGGTGACAGTGTAATTTACCAAACCTATTATTGTGTTTAATCTGACAATTCTGTAAAAAGTTGTGCGTGGCCATATATAAAAAAACGGGTTGACTTTAGAACCTCCTCCGTTTTTATTCGTCGGTTAAAAATGTCGCAGCGACCTAGCTAGCCCCCTTACTTATAAACGTGGAATAAGCTTGGTATAGTTTATGCCATGCTTTGTCCTTATCTGTAATTGTGACATTTGCATCTGACAGAAAGCATGACATAAAGTATTCCAAGTTTATTCCACGTTTATAAGTAAGGGGGTAAGAGTCGTATTTTGCGACTTGGTCCCTAAAGCCTACAAGAAACTGAAAATTCAAGTGTTGACAGACGTTCACAAAATAACTAGTCTTGAAATGCAGATAGCAGCCTGGAACGAGGGCGATGGCGAATGGGATAAATGGTTTCAGTTACAGGACAGCCTAATCAATAGAATGTACGCGCGTATTGTGTTGCATTGAGGAATATTCCAGTGAGAATTTTTTCACAAAGACTTGATAAATAAGTCGGCACTCGGCAGTCGTGGCATGGGAAGCTACCGATGCTATTCATCGATTGACGGGTAAAAATAAATCAAGAACATGTACAGAACGTTTTGTCATTCGGTATTAAATTCTCAAGCCTTATGTGGAGATGATTATTGCTTCCACCAAGATAGTAGTCCTTAGTACACTTAAATACCTTAGGTCTGGTGTCGCACCTAGGGCTTGCAATTCGAATATTCGGTACATTTAGATATTCGAATAATGCGGTGAATGAAATTCGAATATTCGAATATTTATGTCATCTAGGTAGGTACCTACTATTTCGAAACTATCGGGGACTGTCTGTCTCGTTCCCAGTATCCCCCCACCCGACGTGCCCGTTTCGTGCGAATAGGAGCAATAATTAACATAATTTTGATGGTAATCGTCAAATACCAACTACGAGAAACAAGGATGATGTGATGATACCTCCTTCAATTAATATCCGTAGTCAAGATGTGAATTAAAAGATGATTCTATCGCTTTCTTGGGTCATACTATCATCGAAATTGTAATTAGTAATCAATCAGTCACTGCAATTTATATCAGCATGGTGTATACCCATGGAAATTTATAAAATTTTAGGATTATTCGAATATCGAATATTTGCAAACCCTAGTGGCGCTCAATTTAACCGACATCATAAGAATGTTGCAGGACGTTCGCCGGATTCGATGACTCCATACAAGTTAAAATGTTGGGACGAGATACTGAATGAGGTGTTGCGTGACGCATGAAACGCATTTTTCCAAAGACTGCGTAAAGCTATCCAAGAAAAAGGCCAGGGACTAGAACTGCAGCAATCATTTTTATAATTCGAAATTAAGCTTACAAGAAAATAAAATAATAATAAATAACTGTTCTTTTATAACCACCGTTTATGGCTTACCGTATTATTGACAATAGTTTCTGTCAATATTATTGATTGAAGACTGGTCAACGAAGCCCATAATATTATTTTTACTACATTGCCATTGTCTTAATTGAATTAACAAGAAGCTTCTTATTATATATATACTTTCTACAGGGTGTCCCAAGAAATAAGAGCTGATAGAGCAGCTAAAAAGCTATCGATTCCCCTATGTATGTTCAGCGTTTTACACTAGTTTCGGAGATACATTTTAATCTGTTTTTTTTCCCATATGTCCAAGTCACAAAAAAAACATTAATTTCCTGTTTTATTTAAGTTTTTCAGTAGTATCTTACTTTATTAGAATCATTACGAATCAACGTAGTTCTTGAACCCATTTGCTCGTTTTTTTTAATCAACTGTCTTATTTTTAGGTCGCGTTCTTGTCTGTTTGTTTGTGTGGCCGTTCGGTACAAAATTTTGAATCAATATTAAACTAACTTCCCGAAGAGCTCTTCAGACTAGACGTAACTTTAAACATAACTCAGAACTAGATCGCAATACAACCATTTAGGTATATTATTCAATACATATTTAGTTGTTTAAAAAAATATTTCCTATGACATAGACAGAGCAGAATGTTTATAAACCTAAACGAAATTTCAATTGGTCGATAACAAGTGACCTACCTACATTTAATCTTAACGGAAAATAATTAATAGTCCCACCCTGTCGCGGGCGGAGTAACGATTTCCTACGATTTGGAGACAGTTCGAGTTGTAATTATAATAATATCCATCCATCTCATCTACTCAAAAGTGTAACAATCTCCCTACAACGCTACCTAATAGAAATCAGACTAGAGCCAAAGTACTATGGAGACGAACTGAGTTATAACTGTTACAAGCGAGACAAAACGAGTCGCACCACCTGCTTACAGAGCATAACATTTAATTAAACAGTAAATTAAACACACATTTGAAAGCGTCTAATCAAACCTGCGGCATAAACATGATACCGTACAAAGTCTGAAATCCACGTTTAATTACGAAACTTTGCTAACAACAAAAAAACCTTCAAAGGTTTCTTTGGCTTGTTCCACCCTTCATTTAACAAAATAAAAAACACCGGCTTGTAATACTCATTCGCGAATCTTTGGTGTAGATGACTGACTTGTGACGTCAAGCTACATATTTATATCGTGATTTTATATTATCACTGACAATAAGCCTCTGGCCTCTTTAGTTTACACATAAGGACACTTGAGTTGAAACGGACACGATAAACAATTACCTAACTGATATTGTCATATTAAATATAAGATTGTTGGAGACTATATTTTACAAAAAAAAAAACGAAAAAAAAAAAACATTTTTCTTATCAAATGTTTGTTTCATTAAATTATTACCTCAGAAATTTTGAATGAACTGATTTATTATAATTCTGATTTTGAGTGAAGTCGCCATGGAGCCTCTACTAGACTTATAGACTACTACACAGTCGTATTTGCAGAAGTTTCCCTTTCTGATTGCAAAATAATGAAAATGTCACTAGAGTAACACGAAAACAAGCCAGATATAAAAAAAAAATTGAAAGAAACTAAGAGTTGAAAAAGACAACATAGGTATATATAGATGTTAAAATCATGTTGTGTCAACGTGTGTCGGCTTCAAGTACCTATATCTTTAAAAACCATTTGAAAATAAAAATGTTGCCGAATTTCCTAATGCATTGGCTGTAAATATACAAATACTGGTCAGTATACCATCGAAAGAAAACCAAAGATTACGGTATTTACCAAAGAACTTTTAATGCTAATGTTTAGGTTTTATACGGTAAAATATAGAAATTCCTATATTTACGTTAATGCTGATAAGACGCAAGGCGAACTTCAGACAAATCAAAATAAAACATTTATTTGAGAAACAAGAAGGAATTACGAATAGCGACGTTTAAATATTGCAAACATTATCGATGGAGCTCTCAGGTATATGAACTTCTAAAACAACTCGCTGTTGAATTCGACGGATCGATTACTAACGGGCTAGTTTAAGTTGACCCATCAGAGCGAACCGACTACATTCAAACGAGCGCATTATCGATTAGGGAACCTGACCCGTCCAATGAACCCGCCCTTATATAGATGAATTTATTAGCGAGAGCGTGGAATTGTATATTCGAAGTGGTATTGTATGTGTATAGGCAAGAGAAAGAGAGAGAGAAATAATTAAGTATCAATAGAGAATACTTAAGTATTTCTCTCTCTATGACTTTCTCTTACCACGCTCTCGCTAATTCATCTATACTTTCGCTCGGATGATCGACCGTTCGACAGTCGTTTTTAGGGTCCCGTAATCATACTACGAACCCTTATAATTTCGCCATGTCCGTTCCGTCCGTCCGTCCGTCCGCAGCCTAGCTCAGAGACTTAGTACTAAAAAGCTGTAATTTGGCATGAATATACATATTAGTCACGTCAACAAAGTGGTAAAATAAAATATTGAAAAAAAAAATTATGTTACCTCCCCTACACGTCGGGATCTTTTTTTTTTTCTCTTCTGCCCCAATGTGTGGAGTGTCGTTGGATAGGTATTTCAAAAATATTGCGGGTTTGTGGGTGGATTTCTAGTTTAAAGTTGCCAGATAGTTTACAAAAGGAATTATTTTTGATGTCACTACCATCAATCCACATTGATTTACATGAAGAAAGTATAACATTCAAGAACACCTGCTCCAAGTGTGGTTACAAGGATAACAAGCATTATAACGACAGTTTTTATTATTCGCGGGAGATTCGTCAATTATTTTGTCCAGTATGCACACATGAAATGTACATGTGTACTTTAAGAAATTAGTAAGTTTATAATTGGCGAAGATACACAGTTGTGTTTGAATTTTAAACATTTTTTATTTACTTGTGGGAAGATTAATATAACAGCATCTGGATAACTGTGTTAATGTAAAAAAAACAACTTAAAATCATCGGGTGTAGAAATGTTGTCTGTATAAAAAAGAACCTGTAAGTATACAAATTTTCGTCATAAGGTCTTCAGTCTCAAGTTTTGCTACTTGAATGACCAATATTCAAAGCTCTTAAACATTTCTTTAAAGATTTGCCTTATGACTCTGTCCATCGTTACGGTTGCATAAAATGTTTGTCGGAATCCTGGTTAAGATTGATGATATGGTGAGCTACAGATCGCATTTTAACAAAAAAAAGACACCCTGGCATGTATGCACATATTAAAGGTATTCTATTATGTAAAAAAAACACACCATCCACGAAATCTCCATCCCTGACAAAGATTAGCAAAACTAGTTTCTATTATGCAAATGGTACATTCCAGCCCATTTGCAATGTTAATAAAAATATTCAGCCAGTATGTTGAAAATTGTTATAAATAAATAAATATTTTATGGATTACAAAGATTTTTTATAATATATACCTATATTGATAATTTTAACATCAGTCAATTGGTAATTGTGTTTTTAAATGTAATTTAATGTTAGTACCTATGAAAGGCTGCTAAGGAATAAGTGAATAAGGTTTGCCGAGTTTTAAGTTGGCAATGGTAATCCTATTTAATTAATTATTCAAATAAGTTTTAGCGAACGATTAGTACAGGTTGATTCACAAGAGCTGGCATGAATGGATTGAATGAGTGAATGAAAGTATACTAGTGTGTAAAATAGTAACAGGTTTTCGGTTTGAAATTTGAACATCGGTTCAAAGGACATGATAGATGACATTACTTTTGTTCAATCCATCCGTGCCAGCTCTTGTGAATCGACCTGTACCTAAGTATTACTTATTGTCTTGTAACACTCTTAATAATAATTTCATTTTCAATTTCAATGGCTAACCAGGGTTCACTTTTTAAGTGCGCATATCTATAAGAACTGTTATTAGTACATGGTGTGAGTACAATAAAACATTTACAATTTAACTTTTCATTTTAATTTTCTTATTAATGACTATAACTGCTAAGGCATTTACATTAGTTGTATGCTAGACCAATTTAAGGGATAAAGTATCGCCACATGTATAGTGTCTCAGTATTAAGTCTTCCGACATGGACTGCCTAGGCAGAGTTATACTGTACAATATTATTTCCCACATCATCAGCGGGCCTAGTATAAAGCGTCCATCACTCTCGTACTTATATACGTGTCAAAAAGTGATGAATGTGTTATCTACATTTTGTCACGCCATAAACGTAGTTATATTAGGGCCCTAGTTGTGATAAATTAAACATTTGTGTAGTAAAAATTTGCTGTACAGTCATTACTATTTTTTTTTGCACAATAGTAAATATGCAATATTTTTGAAACACTATGATAAAGAATAAAGGTAAAGCACGAGAAAGATGTGACCAAGACTTTTTCTCAACATTTTAAATGGCGTCCTAATTATTATCACACATGTTATTGTTTTACCACAGGTTGTACAGCCAAACACCATACTACTTAGCAGCTAGTTTCAAAGAAAAGTTCAAATTAAAGTTAGGCGCCGCTATTCCATAGCCATTAAGGGTAAAGAGGGGTAAATGCGTCTTTTAAAGATTTTAAAAGAATAAAATGTTTAAAAACTATTATTGCTCCCTTTTATATAAATTTAGGTACTTAAACTACTATAAAAGGGTACTTAAACTGATCTAAATTGCAGGGTCCCGCCCACTATTCCATTCAAGGTGTAGGTGTTTCAAATGGGTTTTTATAATGCTAGTAGTTGAAAAAATACTTTCATTGGCTTTTTAAGCACTGTTTATAAGGGTCACCCTTATTTTTGGTTATGCAATAAGATAGGGATATCACTTTACTGCTGATGATCTGAGCTTTAGCTCTTTAGGTTTCGCATATGTGAATGGTTAATTTATCAAATAACACCATATATTTCTTCCAAAGGGGTTATTCTTTTACTGGGTTAGACTTCAAGAGGTAAGTCTTTTAAATGCTTTTATCAAAGAATGGGTGGTTGGGTCTCTGCTAAATTGTATTAGTCCCTGAAAAAAAAATATTACACATTCACCCATCTTTGGAATCTTTCATGTTTGGAATACCCCCCCCCCCCACCTTACTCTTCTGTATATACTACTATTATAATACTATTATAAGAAAAAACTTATGCATGTGTTTGTTTATTGGTATATATCGTGCCTTCGGTGGAACATGGCCACAATTTACTATATGATTATAGGGGAAGTTGTGCCCTTGTCCTACCGAAGGTGCGATATGTTGGGGTGTTATGTGCGAGTGCAATTTATTGTGAGTGATATCCAGCAGAATGTTGTAAAAAGTTGGGAGTACTATACAAATCTTCATAATTAATAATCTATGGTGGACACATGATCAATGTATACATACAATTTACTAGTCAAACAATGTTAGTATTAAATTAAATCAATGTTGCACCTCTGCAAGGTACACCTACATAACATAACAATACACAGCTCCAGGCCGGTGACACTCCGCGCTAACGCCCACAAAATGTGCTGCCCCTTGCAAGGGCCGAATCAGTTGAGTGTCACCTCACGCGAGCGCTCGTCTCGACGCGCGCCGCCGCCGTGCGCTGCCAAAGTTTTGGTTTGAATACGCTCTTATACGAATATGGCTAATCGAAAAGGCAAAAAGTACAGCATCGCATACGGGTGCTTAAATAATAACTCCCATGTCGAATTATCTTTTTTTAACCTGCCTCAGGATGCTGAAAGGTAAGATTACTTATTATTAATAACTACGATCTAGATAGGTAGTTACGAGTAGCTGGACTTAATTACTGACACAATCAGTACCTACCTACAGTTTTGAATCCTTAATTAAAAATAAATAATTACATTAACATATATTTTGAAGTTTCATACTAGTAAACTACGTCTTATTTATTTATTTAGATTGAAAGGGAGATCGGAACAAACAACAAACAATGGCATGAACTATTTTTTCTCGTCATTTAAGTAAGAACTACAAAAGAAAACTACATAAATTCAATTTGTTTTCTTACAACTGCCACGGAAAAGTAATAGTACAAGGAAGTGTCAGCCCTGGGAGGTGGGCGGAGTCAGTAAAGCTCATGACGAGCGAAATAATACAGACTCTCGCGGCGCAGATTTAAGGTGCATTTTGCCTCGTTAGGGGCGCCCCCACTAATGATCGCAAAAATGTAACCAAGGTCACTTCCGTGCATGCACCTTGTATTATAATCGTTCCCGCGTTCTGAATAGGTTTAAATTCGCATGTTTGCTGTCACAGAGAGTCGCTTCTGTACTTGTACTATTACTTATTCTGTGACAGCTCTAAAGGCATTAGAATTAGAATAGGTACGTAGACCGTCAATTATGTGACATTATGACATTACAAAGTACATTTACCATCACATTGTCGAAGAATCGGCCAGCAACCAAACGTAAACAGGATACTTATTCAATCAAATTTTATGTAAATATTGGACCACCACACCTAAATTATCTCTAGTATTCGCTAAAACGCAGTACCGCAAGATCAATTGACTGCAAAACTACGGCTAAATGATTAAAAAAAGTATGATATACGTTTACTATGCTTACCGTGAGTAGCAACTTGTGTATTCTGCCGTTTACTCCAACACTAACAAGCACTAGGAATGTTAACACTATTTTCACCAAATGAAACATGTTTCATGACTAGTCTATTTGTATTTGTTCATAAAATGTTTCAACTGACTTAAAGTATATTGCTTTAAAATACGTTATGAAAATTTCATTTCGCGTGCGCCTAATATGTCACAGATTATAAGGGTAACTAATATTATGTGCAACGCACAGATTATAGGAGTGCAACGCAACTGACTGACGGGCGGGCTGTCTGCAACTGCACTGTGTCACAGATAGTGTAACTTATGTAGCGAATACTAGCGAACACGAATATGTAGGAACCATGGAATTAGTAAGTACACCTGGAATGCTTACTGCCAAAATCGCGAGAAGTAAAATTGAACTCAACTTGTCAAATCAGAAGGCTGATTTTGTGGTAAACAAGTGTACGAGTGTTATCTTTCCTGTTCAAGAAAACTACGCAAACATTTTATTTCTTAATCAGTCTAATAACTAAAAAGATTTCGTTTTCTGAGACCACACAGATCTCTAGATATCGATTATGGAAACAATCAGTCGAATTACTAAAAAGTTCAAGATGGCGGCTACATACATACATAAACTCACGCCTTTATTCCCAGAGTGGGGTAGGCAGAGCTACAGAATTACCAACAACTCTAAAAACTTGTTGATAATTCTGTTACCACATTTTGCACACTTAGGCTAAGATGTTTACCAGTGTATTAGTGACAGGTTGCAAGCCCATCGCCTAACAATACTATACGCCTTTATTCCCTTAGCCGTCTCTTACGACATCCACGGGAAGATATGGAGTGGCACTATTCTAACCCGGCAACCACACGGAAGATGGCGGCTACTTTTCCTAAATTTGTCCACGGATTCGTTGTCGGAGACCACACAGATCCCCATATATCAATTTTGGAAAAAAACAGTTGAATAACTAAATAGTTCAAGATGGCAGCTACTTTTTCTCACTCTGTCCAGGGATTCGTTGTCTGAGACCACACAGAGATCTAGATATCGATTTTGGAAACAATCAGTCGAATAACTAAAAAGTTCAAGATGGCGACTAAGTACTTCTCCTCAATCTATCAACGGATTCGTTGTCGGAGACCACACAGATCCCCAGATATCGATTTTGGAAACAATAAGTTGAATAACTACAAATTTCAAGGTGGTGGCTGCTTTTTCTCAATCTGACAACGGATTCGTTGTCGGAAACCACACAGATTCCCAGACACCGTTTTTGGAAACAATTAGTCCAATAACTAAAATGTTCAAGATGGCGGATACTTTTTATTAATCTGATAATAGTGATAATGGATTCGTTGTCAGAGACCACACGAAACCCCAGATACCTATCGATTTTGGAAACAATTATTTGAGTACCTAACTAAAAAGTTCAAGATGGCGGCTACTTTTTCTCAATTTGTCCACGGATTAGTTGCTGGATACAACACAGATCCACAGAATTGAGTAGTTCCGGTGGCCATCTATGGTCTTCATCATCAGTTCCGCATCACCAAATCATAACCTAAACTAAACACCCAAATAACTTAATAATAACTTAGTCATAAGAAATATGTAAACATTGTATATTGTCTAGGGAACACGGTTTCTGTAGGAGAATGTATCGAAACTTTTTATGTAGTTGTCTTACACCATCATAATTAAGTATAATTTTTATAATTATTTTTCTATTACTTGTTTACTACTAATTAGCTTTGGAGAAAATTCAGATGTTTGACACATTTTCCTGCTCAACTAGTTACGTGTGAATACATTTATTTCTTATCGTATGTTAGATTCATTGTTTTATATAGTGCTAGGTTAAGTTTCATAATTGTATATTTAAAAAACAACTAACTGTTGAGTTTCTTGCGAAGCGCTGGTAGATTTTTGACGTGTAAAAGTGCCCGTGCGGCCTACTTACTGAATAAACATCTTTTATCATTTTTTATAGTCAGAGATAAATGTGGAATAAAAGAAGATGTAGTGACTAAGATTGAAAAGGGCATGCTTCGAGGTCATTTGGAAAGGATGGATGAAAGAAGATTGACGAAAGAGATATACAGATCGAAAGTGAGTGGACGGGGCGGAAGGGGCCGCCCTAGGCGTGCTTTTTCGAGTCAAATCGGAGAAATAATGGAAAAGGGCCGTATCTTAAGTACCCGAAACAAACGTGCGTGTATGACTCGATGTATGAATGTGGAAGAAGCGAAAGAAATTTGTCAAGATCGTTGCAAGTGGAAAGAAGTGGTCTCTGCCTACCCCTATCTTTTTTATACTTTCTGAATGCAAATGCTGGATCTGTTACTGAAAATACCAAAATCAGTACTCTAGAGCATATACCCATTCAAACAAAAAAAAAATCGGTACACAATTGACTCGTGTAACAAACATACGAAAAAAAAACGTACAGTTGACATACAGACGAATTGATAACCTCCTACTTATTGAAGTCCGTTTACCCTACCCCCATCCCCACCGGAATGTAAAATTAATTTGTCCGTAAATTGCAATTCAAATATGGTCACCTTACTAGAAAGGGACGCAGTAAGCTTTAGTACATTTCTTTCAGCTTGCGTTATGGATACATTGCATTTCATTTTTCTACCTATTAACTGTTAGTATTTAAATAAAATTGAAATAATAATGAACCAGGTGTTGATCAGGTTATACGAGTACCATTCATGGTTATACTTAAAATGTTTTAAATATTTAATGACCATGCGGCTTTAATGTTTGAACAGAGAGGCAGGAAAACATATAAAAAATCTTGGAGCATATATTACCTGGAGCCGCCTTATATGTCTGCCGAGATTTGCGGGGGGTAGGGTTGCCAGACATACTATAATATATAGTATTATACTTTATTTCGCCTCTGTATACTTTATTATATACGAAACACATAAAGTATGCTAAAATACTATATTTTAAACTGAAATTCAAAGATCACAAGATGACGTTAAAATTAGGGTTTACATGAACATTTCCGAACGTACTCATAAAAAAGTGAGGAAAATATTAAAAATACTTTATTTTTTCAGTGTATACTTTATTTTTAAAGCCTTCAAACCGCCAAATACTATATATCTCAGAAAAAAATCTGGCAACCCTAGCGGGGGGTGAAGAAATAACACATGAAAAAGATTACTTACAAATGCAAAAACTATCTGTGTCATTACACACGAATACTTTGATAAAAATCTAACACATATACATTTTAATGCACACTTAAACATATCACACATGTAAAGACTTTGTATAAACGCAGTTTAAGAATACGTAGATGCGAATATAAGCGGCATAACCTACGGTGCGAGGATTAGGTCGATAGCTAATATCGATATTTTTACTGACATTTGCACAAGCATACAATTTTAGTACCTATAAACTATTACGAGCATCGTAATAGGATATTATTGGTTAGTGAAATCACTACATAGTATAAAACAAAGTCGCTTTCCGCTGTCTGTCCCTATGTATGCTTAGATCTTTAAAACTACGCAACGGATTTTGATGCGGTTTTTTTTTAATAGATAGAGGGATTCAAAAGGAAGGTTTATATGTATAATATTTTTTTATTTTATGTTCTGGTGTTACAGAAAACTCATATAAACCGA
The DNA here is from genome assembly GCA_963966035.1 of Acleris laterana. Taxonomy (NCBI): domain Eukaryota; kingdom Metazoa; phylum Arthropoda; class Insecta; order Lepidoptera; family Tortricidae; genus Acleris; species Acleris laterana. Next base: position 10,367,226 of record OZ014438.1, read on the forward strand.
AGCGAAGCGAGGGCGGGTCGCTAGTAGTTAATAAAAATAACGCAAAAGTTGGATGTTTTTTATTTATCTTTGTTAACAATTTATAAATAAAGTAGCGAGTACCTATTATAATTATTTACAGTAGAACCCGATTTATAGCATGTTAATATAGGTACCTCAAAATGTTAATTCCTTGTTCTTCTTGCACTAAGAAGACATTTCGTATAAGGGTAGGACCTAATATTATAAATCATCTTCTACCAGTCAACAATAGGACAAATCGGATAAATTATCACTATCGTTATAGCGAAGGAAAAATAGTGTACATATCCTCTAATAAAATAAATTTAAAATTATATATTTTTCACAAAGTTTGCCCTCTTGACCACTCATGGAGATTATAGTCCAATGTTTCTTATTATTGTTTTATGAAAAGTAACCTTATTGACTGTATTTGTATTAGATCATATTTGACAAAGTTATGAAAGTTTTAAAATACTATGTTCATTGGTCTTTGCTTGTATAAGTAAATATTTGAGAGTGAAACGTGAAATACTTACTAAAATACTAAATATACCTACTTTTTCACATAAACATAAAGTAGGTACAGCAAAATCTATTAACTTTCGCCTCTTGCTTCTGCATCTAAATGTTTCGAACATATGGAACTAGTACGCGTAGGCACCCAATTTGCTTGTCTGGTGCATGAGGCGGTCCATATTTTTTTCAATTCCGGGTCTTTTGGAAAACTGTAAAATATACACTTAGTATAAATTGTATTCAGTAGGTAATTTCCAGGTCCTTAGTAAATCTTCCTTATTGTCGATAATTATTTATTTAATCGAGACTATCCTCATCACTATAACCGAGTCTCGGGGGGAGTACACCGACGTCATCATTTTGATGAAAACAATTATTTAGCTTATTAGTATTATCGACTTATGTCAAAAACTGTTAAGTCATTTCTTACAAAGCATTAAAACCGAGTCTCGTGAGGAGTACGTACTAATCCAAGTAACAATTGGAATCGATTGCATATAATCGTTAAATTTGACGGGCGATGAAAATATTTTTATAAAAAATATTATTTTATTATAAAATTACTTACAAATGAAATGTTGTACCATCTTTTTCAAAGCCTGAAGTCGTTGATCGTTTTTTACACAAACTTACAGCACATGCAGGCATTTTTCCAATGAGTGTTCTCTGGCTAGCGGCGATTTTGTGAATGACCATAAATCGATTTTGAAATAGGTTTTGTATAACTTTTCGCACATTGTGCAGGTTTTTCGACAGAGGGGTAATGTACTGAATGGCGGCTCCAGGTAATATAATGCTCTAAGTAAAAAATATAACAAGTGGGGCCCGGCCAAGCATGGCGTAACTCGAATCCACCTTTATGCAGGACCGCTGGATAAAATATTGTTTTAAGTAAGTAACCGTCTGGCTTATTGAGACAACCGTATGCTTTCCTACTCCAAATTGTACATTATTAATTATTATAATCACTGATAAAAGTATAAAACACTTTATATTCTTTTGAAGCCAACCGATATATCCGGTGTGGTGTTGGTTGACCGTGCAGTGAATGGCGTACTTAAGGTAGCCAGAAATGGGAAAATCAATACTTCCACAAGCTTCTCTATGAATTAGAAAAAAAACCAGACTTGCCACCCACAGACTAGGTTTTTCAAAAGATCAATAGGATCAATCAGAGTGCTCAAATTTTGTAGTAATAATTCTAATTTGATAATTTCTATTTAAACTAGTTCAATAATTAAGTTATTTTTCTGGTATTCATCAATTAACTTAAAACTCCCTTTTAAACGAGTCATAATTCCATAAATACTCAATAAATTGATCTTTTGTTATCTACGCCGCGTATATAGCACCCATTACCATTTGCAAGTCTTGTTTCTTTCGGCGAGTAAAAATTTACTTTCACAATGAAATTAGCGTGGCAGTGTATGTTTTCTCCGAGGCTGTACAAGGTTTACGGAGAAGGACCTAGAGAGGTGAATAAATAAATAGTTTTTTGATTCAATTCCAAACAGTAATATTCAACTAAACATGTTAAAAAGTCAAAGGTCTTGAAAAAATGCATATATTTAAATATATTTGATATAATAGCAGTTAGTAGACAAGTATTAACATTGTATCATAACTTTTATTAATAAATTCAGCATAATTCTATTGGGTCCATAGTATTCATTAACTTCTTTGTTCATTATTTCGGAAATAAAAATGCAACAAACAGTAAAACACACTATATAGATTAAAAGAAAGATCAAACATCCCGATGAATGAGCTCCGCTCAGTAGAGCTCTGCTTTGGGCGTAATATAATGTAACATCATTATCTTATCTTATCTTATTGGTGGGGTCCTTATGGATACACTGCAATCCTACGGGTTCTTTTGTGTAATTACCCCTCTTTAGTGCTTAATCCAATGCAGTCTAGAAAGTGGATAGCCTTTCGGGGCAGTGGTCCAACTGCTTTGTCCAACTGATAAATAATTTTCATTTGAATATCAAATTAACAGGCTCGACGGAGCTCCGCTGTCGCGGAGCTCCTACTTCTGGGTGGTTTGGCCCTCCGGGCCAGCTGAAGAACATAACCTAAACCTACCTCATATTTATGATACTAATTTTGGTCAGTTGGACAAAGCAGTTGGACCACTGCCCTGTCACAGTGGATAGTGGAGTGCCTTGAAATAGTTAATAGTTTGGGTAGCCACAACTGAGGATTTTCATTCTTACTTCACACAATAAGTGATTCATTGTTTCCACTTCTTCGCCGCACATTGTAAAAACTGTTTTGTTAGCTCTGGTCAATTCTTTCTATGAAGAGCTTTGCATGCCCTAAGCCTGCTGTGGTTTTCCACGATTTCTGGTGGTTTTCTAGGGCATTATTGGTGCCCAGGGAGGGTGCCACAAATAGTTCCGGTCTGACTTATACATCCTAGGATATTCTTCTGCGTCAGGGCAGTTTTACAGTGATTAATGCAAAATGCAGGGCTCCGAGGGCGAAAATTATCACCTTGTGTTGGTTCTTTACTTTACATTGTGGGATTAAATTTTACAAAACATACATTTATAAACATGGCAAAGTGACTCTTGAAGTGAGGTTGGCAGCCATCAATTTGCAAATGGCTATTATCTCTTGGATTGCGAATAGCCAGTGGTGTAGCTAGGTGACCAAGGCCACTGGGGTAAAAAAGGGGCCCCTATACTGTTAGGTTTTTTTTTTTTTTTTTGTTTTTTTATTGATATTTTAAAAATCCAAAGTTACCTTAACACAAATAATCATAATTATGTACCATTAGCGCTAAATCAATAAGACGTTTGCTAATCAGGTTTTTGGCACCCCGGGGCACTGCCCCGCCTAGCCCTTTGGTAGCTATGCTACTGCGACAAGCATTTGTTTGTACCTTTAATTGCCCCAAAATACGATTACATATCTTAGGGTTGACCATGGAAGCCTGTGGTATTTAGTCAACCAACAATGTTTTTAGATCAGTTGTTTTGGCTAGATTGTATAAACTTTATACAATCTAGCCAAAACAAAATTTATTTTTTTATTTTTTATTTATGTTTATTTTCATATGCTTTATTAAAGCATATGAAAATGAACATAAATAAAAAATAAAAAAATAAATTTGCTCTCATACAGTTTTATGCGAATAATCAACTTTACCTGAACTCTCAAGATTGATTGTTCTGTATTTTATATGCAATTATGCAAGTGTTTTAGTTAATATGGTGAAGTAAATAGTAAAACATGTTTTTTTTTGTTTAGTCCCTCTATCGACGGGAGTGGATGGAAAGATGGGGTGACAACATTATTTCTATGGTAAGAAAGAATGTATAAAAAGATAAAAAATATGTATACGTACAAGGTCGGACAGACGGTTTCTGCTATAAATAAATAATTCTCTCTAAAAGCTTTTACCGATTTTACAGTATCTGGATGGTATTGCACTGTTACCATGCAACCATATTGCATCTAGAAGTTTTCAACAAAAATATCTTATACAATTAATTTATTATATATTGGTACAATATAGATTGACAATGTGACAGGTTGGTGCTACAATCTACAAAATTATCATGTTGCCAATTTCACACTGAACAATTCTCTCATTTCTTAAACTCTATTTTATGGGAGATTCTGCTTACGAAGAATCTCCCATATTTGACAGGTTACAATTCGATACAGATGAACCTAGTCCTGCAATAAGTTCTGTCACTGAGATTTATAAAAATTTAAAAATAAGATAAAAAACGATTTTTATAAATCTATGCATAAATCAAAAAATTTAATTAATATAGATTTACTAAAAAAATAAGTTTATGCTATATTATTGCAATAGGTTGATGTACAAGCTTTTAGTATTTCTGTTTTGGATTGATTGGGCATTGAAAAAAACACGCGACGACGATGGTGCTCTTATCGATTATAGCTTTTGTAAAAGTTGTTACAGTTTGTCCAAATTTATATGACGTATTAATTCGAATTACTTCATTAAATACCGATATAAATATATTACAAATAAACTGAAGATGTCCTTATACAATCGCCAATCTTCATGTTTCCCTAAGTCAACTTAACAAATTTGTATGAATTCGTAATCTCTCCATATTCTCTTTCTTCATAACTTGAGATTGGGAACCGTTTCAAGTCTAATGCTAGTCTTCAATATGGCCTGAGAATAGAGGTTTCAAAATATGAAAGAACCAAAATTCCTTTTTTAATAAAATATTTACTTTTAACCACTATTGAAAACTGAAATTAGCTGAAAAATCTAGCGTGTTTCTGATGATTCCTTCCGTAAATTTAAAAAAATCGTTTCAAGTATTGAGGTAACCATTTGAAATGAAAGATATTCCTTATAAAATTATGTTAGGAAGGTTTTTAATTAATATATACTTTATTGTAAAAAAGTACCTATTTATAGTTAATTAGTATTATTTCACTAAATCTTAGGGACAGAACTTATGGCATGACTGTACGGTCACGAGCGTTAATTTGGGACCCATTTCAAGAAAAATCTTGAAGTCGTCAATGTGATGGATGATGTCAATTCGTTTGTAACTTTTAGGAAATTCAACCTTATTGTTGTAGAATGTCAGATTGACTTTGGACGTAAGGTGGGTACCAAATTAAATCTCGTGACTGTACACTGAATTGTGAATTGTCACCTGTCATTGTCAGTTTTGTGAAATAGGGCATATGTTTAAATGTATCCTTTTTTACAGGCGACTACGCTCATCAACATAGGCATCTACACATCACCGGTGCTCTGTTTATATTTCTACAAGCGCGGTCTCTTGACTATTGAGGAGTCCTATTCTCTGATCCAGTGGCTCGGCGGCATGAGTTGCATGATCGCCCTCTCCTACATCCTCAGGGCCGTTGGGAGGTCCAACAGCCCGAAATACGTGGAGTTTTTAAACGCCCTGACCTCGCCTCAAACTGATATGAAGGCCTATCTTCAGGTCATAAGGAAGTACGACTTCGAGTATAAAGCCTGGCCTGTTAGCTACAAGTTGGCTCCAATTAAAAGGTATTTGAAGTTATTTGGAATCCAAAAGGTACTATCTTCTTTGACACACTTTTATCAGATTTATCTGTCTACCTAACTAACTATATTATGTAATCTCGGAACGCGATTTTACCTTCTAATTGTTACATTGGCTTAAAATTTTGCATACTTATGCAATTTCGATGGTAATACAATAATGTGTCACCATAGAGTTGGTATGATGATGGAGACGGAAGAGTTCACAGGAACTCCTGAATGGCTCATAGTAGATCCGTTCGGGATGTATTCATTTGACTGGTCTTGATAGTAAGTTTATCATCACCATTAGAAGTACAGTTGGCAATGTTTTTGTTGTTGAAGAAACTTATTATTTAATTAACTTCAATTGTAACTATCTAACATTGTAATCAAATCTTGGAACATACTTCTAACTTTGCATACTTACGTAATTCCAATGACAATACTATATGAGACTATGCAACCTAATGAATTCGTCAACACCTAAGGGCGATTGTGCACTACTAGGAATTTTACTGTCGGTTACGCCATAAATACTAAGCAATAAACACTAGTTTGTGCAAAATCGGACTGCAAAACTCCTTGTTGTGCATAATCGGCGTAATAGCAGGTTCGTCAAGTTTGGACTCGTTTAATATTTATTGATCATGCCAAAACACCCGGTTCTCATAGCATCCGTATGCCAAAAGATACGTTTCTCATGACACCCGTATGCCAAACCGTTTCCGACCCGTTTCTTACGACATCTGTAAGAAAATCCTAATTTGTCTTTTTGCCGTTAATAGATACGCAATATTTCTGACCATTCACGGCAAAAGGAACCATGCTAAGGGTACGGAGTTATTGGTAGTATCTAAAACTGCATACTGTTCGTATAAGCTATTTGACAATCCATTGACAAAAGAATCTTATCTTAAGTGTTTAAATTCGCATTTAATTAATTACGTTACACGTTCGTGTTTGGGTCACATAAATGGGAACGGGTGTTTCGGGATTAGATCTTTTTGGGAAACGCATATCAAACCGAACGAATCTCTTAGGAAAAGCACATTTTGTGAAACACTTATATAGGGAAACTGAATATTATGAAAACGGGAGTGACGGGAACCGGTGTTTTGGGAAAGGATGTTTTTTGAAACGGCCAGAACGGACCTAAACCGTTCGCAGCACTAAAAAGGGTTGTTTTTTTAAACAGAAACATTTCTCTTATTCTTTATACTAGACATGAATAAACAGAGCAGAACCTATACTAAACATTGTACATTGCCTGTAGCGCTTCTTGGATCCAAAACCCGTTCGAACGATGTGCCAACGACGACCTGCCTGTATACCAGCGCTCGATCCTGCAAGTGCTCGCCTGCCTCGCCACCCACACGTTTGCTCTGCGGCTCATCTACCCCGGCTCCCTGGCACTGTTCCAGAACATGCTACGTAAGTTGCTTAAGCCAAAATAGTACATTTTGATGCAAGTGCGGAAAGTATGTAATTTTTCACTAGTCCCGAGGTGTCTTGGCCTGAGCACCAAGCGAACAAGTGAAAATGACCAAAGAAATAATGGGTTACAATACTTCCTAAATTTTTATGTCAGATGTCATTGCTTAACTTTTTTAAATTACTAGAGTCGACGGAGCTCTGTTATCGCAGAGCTCCTATTTCTGGGTAGTTTTGCCCTCCGGGCCTGCTGAAGAACTAACAAAACCTAAACCTACCTCATATTTATGATACTAATTTTGGTCAGTGGTACGGTGGGTCTGCACCCCTTAGAAATACGAAATCCTGTCAATTTTGTAGCAAGCATAAGATAATAATATAAGATCTTATTTCCTTTTTGAATTCAAACTGCGAAATAATCGTTAGTCCGCTACCCTAATAACCCGCTTTATTTGCAAATTGATTTATTTGTCGATCGTGTTTCGTATAAATACAAAAAAGCCGATAGCTAGTTACCACCTACTAAGAGATCTGTCCTTCAACAGGTTCACCGCTGTTCCAAGGTCGAACCCATCTGGTCGAAACTTTCTATGGGCAACGCAACAAGATCGAAACGGTCGACGGAAACTTCATAGATACGATGTTCGTAGAGCAAAGGTCCAGTGGATCAAAGGGGAAAATACTGGTCATATGCTGCGAGGGGAACTCCGGATTCTATGAGATTGGGATAATGACTACACCGATTAAAGCTGGGTATTCTGCGCTTGGTTGGAACCATCCCGGCTTTGCTAGCAGTACTGTGAGTGTGGCAATAATTTCAGATTTGATGAACATATCGGAACAAATGCTTGTATGCTTTTTTTTAAACGAAATTGTCTATTGCCACATTTAATAATTATAAAAGTGTATAAATAAAAGAAAAATTAACATATACACAAAAAATAACAACAACTTAAAACTGGGTGTGGTGTCTATGCCGATATAATTATTTGAAGGAGACTAATATATAGACAGGGTGTTAGGCAGTCGGGTGTAGGGGTTTTAAGAGATGATAGTTAGGGTCATTCTGAATATTTTTGACACCATTTACTATTATGCAAAGTGGCACGGTTAATGAGATATTGCATTTTTTTTATTCTTGAAAAAACGCTATGTTCATCTGAAAAACAAATATTAAACACCCTGTACAGACAGTATTGATTATTTTTTGTGTTTTACCACCGCCATACCTTGGTTTTTCAAAATAAATTCAAATTGATGCCTGCTAATGCTTGACTGATTATTAATTGTTTTTCTTGCAAAAAAAGCATTAAAAAAATGCATAATAGTAAATGTGGTTAAAAGTGTTCAGAATTACCCTAACTATAATTCCTTAAAACCCCTACACCCGACTGCCAAACACCCTGTATATAACCAACTAACTGAATTATCCACTATATCATAAATCCTCTATGATGCGTTCAAGAACCGCACAATATGACCACCATAAAAATAGACTGTTTTGTTAGAACAAATTTACTATCTGTAAAAATGTTATTATTGCTAAATAATAACATCGATTTCGATAATATTATTGCATTCAAATTTCGAACATAACTGAAAAACAAAGAAATTTGATTTGACCTCTATTCTAATATCAGTCGAGATGACGTTCGAAATTAACTGTCAATTTGCATACATATTTGACAAATGTCGCACGTAACTCTAACCGACTCTAATTTGTCTGAATTAAAAAAATACTATGACAGCTGCCAGAAAACTTTTCATTACCGCCATTACCAGTTAAAATTTGTTGAATGCATCATGGAGGCTTATGTTATGATTTGTGGGTAGATAAAGTAGTGTATGTGACTGTACATAATTATAAAATATGTAATAGGTAAAGACTGTACACGATAAAATCTGGCCATGCATGATCTGGTGTATTTTTTTAATGAATGCTAATTTTCAAGCAGCACTTTTTTGTAATAGTCAGTGGTTATGAAACTACATAATAAAAATACAATCATAATAAAATGTAAGAGCGTCTGTATCTTAGACCCTTATATAATCCACAGTACCTTTATTTTTTTGTACACGATCTTCTGACAGTCTTACCAAATTCTCCGTTTTAAAACATTTTATTATTAATAATTATACAAGCCAAATTATACCTTATTAAATTATCTTACCACAATAGTTAAAACTTTCCTAATTATATTCAGATTAAGATAGTTCTGAGGTTTTTTAACTTTGGCGAATTTGACTTTTTGACAAATAAATGCCTCCCATACAAAAACAACTTTCAGTGCTTGGAGTAAAAAGTCTTCCTGACTACTACAAATAGAAATGAGTTTCAAAAAGTTTTTTTTTCGTAAGACGACATTCTATTGTGGATAAAACTGCTTGTAACAATATAAATACAGTTGTGGCGTAGAAGCAGGAAGTGAGTGAATATTGTCAAAAAACGCTGTACAAGAGATGAAAGGTATGATAGAATATATTTGGCGAAAACTAACACAAACCCATACATTATGATACGATTTTATTTCATTATATAGTATTATAATTATACAACATATTAAAAAAAAACTGCTTGAAAATATGCATTCATCGCAAAGATACACCAGATCATGCATGGCCAGATTTTATCGTGTACAGTCTTTATTAAAACACTTGTGTGATGTTATTATGTACAGTCACATAAACTACTATTCAATTCCGTCTCATTTCGAATACTCTAATTACGTACACATAATGACCACGTGAAACTTTTTTACCAAGCTGTAGCATGCATTACTGGGGCCTTGTACTGTGCGCAGGGCCGCCCGTATCCGAAACAAGAGCAGAACGCTATGGACGCTGTGATGCGTTTCGCTATCAACGAGCTCGGGTTCGCTCCGGAGAACATTGTACTGTTCGGGTGGAGTATTGGAGGGTACCCTGCCAGCTGGGCGGCCGTCAACTACCCCGAGGTTAAGGCTCTGGTAAGTTACACGTATTTGTTATCGTCAGGTAGCTAAAGGGGTTTGGGTAAAAGTGTTATCATTTGTAAAAGTCATACATTTTCAAGGTGTGCGGCCATTAGTAAAAGAGGTAAATTATGATAGAATAATTCAGAATAAATATGTTTTGTTATGTAATTTTCTCTTTAAGTGCATCAGAGCCTAGATATTTAATATTCTTCCCTGGGCGTACTTTTAGTATCAAAAACTGAACACTTCAATCTTAAATATCTCGGCTCCGATATTATTAAACGCCATAAATTATAAATATCTATGTGTATTTCGAGGTCCTCTAAATAACTATGTTAAAATCATTTGTCCTTTGATTATAAACCAGCAAAATTGCAAGTGGGAATCACACACGAAAGGTTCCGTCCCACCGTGCAATATTAAGATTGAGCAAAGACTTGTATGGGGATCCCATGTTATTATGTTTATTGTTCGTTAACAATACACACTGTAAAAATTAAATGGTCTTTTTGCTATTATGGTTCAAAAGATACAGCCCAGTGACAGACGGACGGCCAGCGCAGTCTTAGTAATAGGGCCAAGTTGGCTTTCCTTGGGTATGGAACCGCAAAAAACGAAAAGTTGACATTTCCAGATATCAGAATATTTAAGAATAAAGAATTTATGTTTGGAAATTTCGACCTTTCGTTTTTTAGGGTTCCATGGGTAATAGGGGTTTTACAGGCGACTAAAATGTTATTAATAACTAAAGTTATACCGGGTGTCCCGCGGCTATGCCACATGAAGGGAAAGTACCTTAAATATGATCCTTAGGAGACTTTGCTATTTAGAAACTTTATTTTATTTTTAAAAGTGAATAATATTGCATTCAAATATTTCAAACAATAACTTCAGTTTTTGCATGTATTTTACATACTAATAAATTTTCTAGTGACTTAAATGTAAAATTTCACATTGTTCCTTTATTTTTAGATACAATGTTACGTGGAGGGAATTATTTCTTATCATTTACCCTTTTGACAAGCATCATAAAAATACAGAAAGTTTATTTTTTCATATTTGGTTTGTTCAATTCCCAGGTGAGGCAAGCAGTTTTTCAAAAATCTTTGAATGCAGTCTTACTTACTATTTAAAATAAAATAATGTCTTCATAAAGCAAAATCATCTATCTACAATATTTAAGGTACTTCCCCTTCATGTTCCATAGCCGTGGGACGCCCTGTATAGTTAATAGGCACCTATGATAACTTTAGATAGAAAATTAGTTCATACTTGTGTTTTGTGTTTGTAGTAATGACTTCGGAACCCTACACTGAGCATGGTCCGATATGTTCTTGCCCGGTTTTTATTAGTCATCTAGTCATCTACCTGCCATATAACTGCGTGAAATTATTTCTGACATGTACGGTCACGAGCCCATTTCAAGAAAAATATGCTTGAAGTCGTCAATGTCATTAGCTCATTAGATATGTAAAGTCGTTTGTAACATTTAGGAAACTCAACCTTATTGTTGTAGAATGTCAGATTGACTTTGGACCCAAGGTGGGTACTAAATTAAATCTCGTGACTGTACGAACTGTCGATACGCTAACTAGCGTTTCTATTAGTTTCGTCTTTAAACCAATCGTGTCACTGGTGGATTACGTGACTTTCGTATCACGTCATCTACCATAGTAGGGGCAATGAATTTATCGGACTCTCGCTCGCACTCGTGGGGCTTATAGAGAGCGTAAACCCCCACTCCCCTCCCCCCGCACCAGATTCTCGACGCGACTTTCGACGACCTGCTGCCCCTGGCCTGCAACCAGATGCCGTCGTCATGGCGTCTCCTCGTCAAGGAAGTGGTGCGCTCCTACGTGAACCTGGACGTCGCGAGCCTGGTGGAGGCTTACGCAGGCCCTGTCCAGCTGATCCGCAGGACTGAGGATGAGATCATATGCCTGAGGTGAGATCTTTGCAGGGCACAGGTTATTATTAAAAGGCGGCTGATGGATGCAATATGGTGACGAAAGCATAAGATGGATAAGCCTTTTATTAAATTTTGAGTACTGTTTATGCATGTAAATATATAGTTTTAGTTGTAAATCAGTTGTCATATCCATATTACGGATATCGTTCGACATTATTTTGATTTAATTTTCATCCGTCAGCCGCTCATAAGTTATGACGACATGGCTATTTTGAGGGAGCGCAAAGAACAGAGCCATCAAGTCAAATCAATTTTATTTGCGTAAACAGGGGTATAAATAGGAGTTACATTTTATTTTGCCATAGTACGGCGTAATCTTGTAGTTAAATTAGCCTTATGTCAGGGAATTACATTAAATATTAAAGCTAGCTGCAAACTTAACGCCTTTGTCAGTTCAACCTTTCGTATGCCAAAAGCCTCAAATAATTTAATCCCGTCTTCTGCCGGGCTATGACGTCATCAGTGTCACGTAACCAAGTTTACCTGCTCCTAGCTCGAAAGTAATTTGACGTTTTGAGCAACTGAATGCTATAAGTGGAAAATTGAATTATTTCGTTTTTTTTACCGACACATTAGAACCCTATCTTGAAGCTTGTAAAATCAATTTCAAATAACCCGATTGAGCCCCTTAGGGACGGATACGGCACTAGGCATACGAAAGGTTAACGCCGCAGTTCAAACACGCCGTTGAGACAAAGAGGGTTGACGACGCATTTTCAGTCTCACCACCGAGCTGTGCCGCGTGTAAAGAATTGGTGAAACCAATAATTATTTTTGCGATTGGTAAAGCATCTCACGGAACATCTACTAGATTTCTAAACCATGAATTAAGGCTGATTTTGCTTATTTTTAGGGTCAAAATCTTTTTCGATGCATTGTAATTGGTCCCTGGGAAATGTGACAGAGTAGTGGTTTTTGTAGGAAGTAATATTTTATTTTGTTTGACAATGTTTGACAATACTTCACTGATTCAAATAAAACAAACATTTATTTAGATTAAAAAAACATTACTACCGTCAAGTCTGGCAACTTTGCAATTGGATACTAACTTTGCCACCTGCTGTGTGCTATAACAATAACGCCTATATTTTAAATACGGCAATATTTTTCCATCGTTGGACACCCTGAGTAGAAAATCGGGTTATTAACTGACAACACTGTTTAACGTATGGTCCCTAAGGATAGTGTAAACTTTTAGTTGACATCCAAATTTCGTCGGTAAGTTAACTTCACTTTTTAGTGGTCTGGAACTTTCAACGAATTTGTGCTTATGGACTGGATATAGCTGTGTACACTTTTTTGTCAACGTGTTTAATATCCCAGTGATTCAAATACTGCCATTGATTTTGATCCATTCTTTGTTAAACCCTTCAAAAATTGCATTGGCAATGTTACCATACCGGTGCAGAAAGGATGGGAAGTCAACTTTGCCACGTTTTGAAATGACCTAGGGTTGTCAATTTTATCATTATTATAGTCATTATACCTACTTAATACAATAATAAGTTTTCGGGATAATCGATTTATAATATTCAAATATTTTTTAATATAATTTATATATTTAATTTTGTGAAAAGTTTCTTCTTTAAGTAGATTTTATTTTTGACCTATTTTTGTTATAACCTACTTTCGTTAATTAAAACGGAGAATTAAGATTGGTGTGCAATAAAAAATGCTGATAAAATAACATTAAACGTTTCAATTAGTGACAACCCTGACGACAATCTTTGACATTGTATGAAAATTGGTGTACCCTTGTTTTGCCGACAACCGTTTCATCGAATATTATTTCATCGACAACGATTCATCGAAACATTAGTACTAGTAATATTGTTTGGCGTTATTTTATTTCAACTACTATTTATTTAAATTTATGTTACTACGTGGAAATACTAATCAACGAATACTACTTAATCGCTGATTTGTTTCAAATTATCTTAATTGGTACAACTACGAAACATTGCAATTCATTTCTTCGACGTATTACTTTAATAAATTTTTTATATGCCCTATTGCACATTTATACATTTTTCTAATTATGTAGCGTGACAAACAAATATGTACTTATAGTAAAACTAAGAATTATTGATAATATTGAATTAATAATATTATTGCATAACTAGTTATATCAAGAAATAGAAGTACGAGGCTTTCAAGAAAATGAACTGTTGACAGAAGTGGGTTAGGTTAGGTTAGAACTGCGACCCCCAAGAAAACGAACTGTTGACAGAAGCGGGTTAGGTTAGGTTAGAACTGCGACCCCCAAGAAAATGAACTGTTGACAGAAAAGCATGACACATTACTGTTTAGTTTTGATAGCAAAATAGTACCAATTGAAATAATGTTATGCGGAATAAATATTATTACAAGTAAAAAAAAAACAATTAAAAAAACCCGAAATGATTAGTCATGACATGAATTCTATTGAAATAAGTAAACTACCAATTAAAAGACCACGTTTCAAATTACCTGGTATTGAGTCCTCGACGCAATGACTTGTCGATGAAATGAAAATACTTGAAACGTTGTCTTTGAAATAATATTCGATTAAAAGTCTGTCGGCAATTCAATGGTAAACCATGAAAATTGCATATAAGGGTGTTCAACATTGCCACTTATTTGTTTTTCATAGTACTTCAAAAGAAAAATATTTTACAAGATGTTGGGTCTATTGTATACGAAACAAGTAACATTACATTTATGGACAGCAAGAAGAAACACTGTCGTTTTATAAACACAAATCTAGTTGGCAAAGTTACCACAGGGTAGTGCCTTCTTTGCCACAATTTGTTTTGATCTTTTTTGTAAATAAATCATTTGTATATTTCATTTCCAATGGTATTGAAATAATTTTTGACATATTTATATAACAACAAATCGACTTGAAACTGTTTGAAGTAGTATTTGTCTGTAGAAAATGCATCTTGAACTTTGGATAGACCTTAACGTTGGCAAAGTTGCCAGACTTGACGGTACTTAAAGAGAACAATACGATTGTGACAGAGTGGAAAATTTCAGTGCATCGAAAAATATTTTGACCCTTTAACCCTCGCCGCAACAGGTCGTTCTGTCTGTGGCACCGTAGCTCTTGAACGTGTGACCCGATTTGGATGCGGTTTTTTTTAAAAGCATATGTTCTAGCGGTGGTTATTAGCTCGGTTTCATGAAAATCGGTAGCGCCTTTTAAGAGATATCAGCTCTGAAAGCATGATGATGTTGAGTGGGGACGCGGCCGAGGCAGACGGGCGGTCGAGTGGCTCTCCAGTCATTCCGCCCTGTTCCCCTTGGTCAGGCCTCAGGTTACTGGCCCGGCGGCGCTCCCATCCAGCACTGATCCCATCTTCTTGTTTTCCTACAGAACAAAAGTGCGTCCTGTAGGTTAATGCTTTTGAGTGTCTCTACTGATAGTGAGTCCTCCCCGAATGTGCGATGTCTCAGTGACGAGTACATTACACACTCGGTTAGGACGTGTTGGCTAGTTTCCTCTTTACCGCAGTGTGGGCAACGAGGATCCTGTTTGACTCCTATTACCGTCAGATGTCTGTTGAGTGGACAGTGTCCAGTCAGTATCCCTGTCAGTATACTTAGATTGTACTTACCCAGATTTAGTAGATACCTTGTTCTGTTCTTGTTTACCCTTCCTATCATGAGTTTGGATTGTCTGCATCCATGAGCTGTTATCCATGCCTCATTTGTCTTTGTCTCTATTCTTCTGGCGATGACTCCTTTCGTTACCGTTGCGGATATCGGAAGGGCTGGCTCCGGGCCCAGATACTGTTGATCCGCCCCTGCTCTGGCCAGTTCATCTGCCTTTTCATTTCCAATTGCTCCACTGTGCCCTGGTACCCATGCTAGTGTTACATTGGATTCTGTGCCTAGATTGTTCAGTTCGTTCCTGCATTCCTGTACCAGGGAGGATTTGATAACCGGATTGTCTAGTGCTTTTAGTGCTGCTTGGCTGTCTGAGTAGATTATAACGTGGCTTCCCGTTATATCGCTTCTTTCCTTGAGATCCTGTGCACATTTCATGATGGCATACACTTCCGCCTGGAACACACTGGTAAAGCCTCCTAGTGGTATCGTTGTATGCTCATTCGCTTCTAGGTTGTAGATACCTGCCCCCGCTCTTTTTGTTGAGGACTTCCATGAACCATCCGTATAGCATGTCGCTCTGGGTTCCGGTACCTCTGTCTCCCAACTATCTCTCTCTCCTATATGGATTCTGTATTTCTTGTCGAAGATCTTCCTTTTCTTTATTAGGTCATTGTTAGTCATGAGCATGTTCATGTTCACCATTGACTCTCTTTGTATACTTGCGTGTCTCTTGTCCACCTCGGATCCGATCCACTCTCTGCTCATTTTCATTCTATACCACTGTTCTGTGGCTCTCTTTTCCACTTCAAGGTGTACAGGGTTCAGTCCTAGCATTATCTCCAGGGCCTGTGTGGGAGTTGTCCTCATTGCCCCTGTTGTCATTAGACATGCTAGTCTCTGGACCTTCGTCAACTCCTTCTCTATGTCTTTTATTTTAGCTCTGTGCCACCACACTATGGCTCCATATAGCAGTCTGGGTAGGACCACTGCTTTGTATATCCATTGTGTTATCAGTGGTCTTAGTCCCCATCTTCTGCCTATGGCTTTTCTGCATTGCCATAGGGCTATTGTTGCCTCCCGACATTGCTCTTTTACATGTATCTTATATTGCAGTTTGCTATCTAGTATTACACCCAGGTATTTTATTTCCTTAAGTGTTTCTATCTCTACACCTTTGATTTTGATGGGTGCTAGAGTCGGCAGCTTCCTTTTATTGGTGAAGAGTACTATTTTCGTCTTGGTCGGGTTCAGGTCTAGTCCTCTGTTTTGACACCAGTTTAGTACCTGCCTTATTCCTCTTATAATGACTTCTCTCATTACACTGAGGGTTTTACCCCTTACTAAGAGCACCCCGTCATCTGAGTATGCTTGCATATGTATACCCCCTCTGTTGGTTTCTCTAATGAGCGAGTCTAGTAGGAGACACCACAGGAGTGGTGACAGACAGCCCCCTTGCGGGAAGCCTCTGCTCGTCCTTATCCTTATCGAGTCTCCTCCTAGTTGTGCAGTGATCGCTCTACCTGTTAACATAGCCATTATCCACTTTCTCACCGCTGGGTCTATGTCATCCCTTCTTAGGCATTTCTCTATTGCACCAAAGGTGGCTCTATCGAAGGCGCCCTCCACATCGAAGAAGCAGCCTAGTGCCAGTTCTTTATCCTCTGTTGCTCTCTCTATCCTTGTGGTTAGGTTGTGTAGGGCTGTTTCCGTTGATTTCCCTTCTATGTAAGCGTGCTGATTCCCGTGTAAGGGCAATCTTCCTAATTGCATGCTTGTCCTTATCTGTACATCTATGATCTTCTCCAGTGTCTTCAGTGCGAATGATGACAGACTGATGCTTCTGAACGATTTCGCGTCTTTGTAGTTTTTCTTTCCTGGTTTAGGTAGGAATATTACCTTTACTTCATTCCAGATGGTCGGGATGTGACCTAATTCCAGACTCTTTTCGTAGATATCTCTTAGGCTGTTCCAAATGTATTTCCATCCCTTTTGTAGTAGTATGGGTGTTACTCCATCTGGACCTGCCGCTTTATAAGGGGCGAAGGATTTTATTGCCCATTCTCCTACCTCATTGCTAATTTTTAGGTTTAGTGTCTCCCCTGCATATATTGCTTCATTTCTGTTGTCTTCTACAGCCTCATGTACGCGGTATTCCCTGCAGTCGGGGAAATGTGTGCTAACCATATGCTGTAGTACTTTTTTGGGGTCTGTAAGTTCGGTTGAACCTATCATTAGGCTGCCTAATTGGCAAGTTCTCTCGTTCGCCAGTACCCTTACTAATCTTGCCGCCTCCGAGTAGCGTTGTATTTCTCCCGTGAAGATTTTCCAACCTTGTGCTCTTAGTCTTTCCCTTGTATTAGTGTATTTGTTCCTAATATTTCTGTATTCGTTCCAGCCTTGATCATTGCCCTTTTTTAGAGCTAGTCTTAGCGCCTTACGAGTTCTTTTCCGTAGTTTCTGTATCTCTTTATTCCACCATGGCTGTCCTTTATCCCCGTTGCACGTTCTCTCCGGACACGCCGTCTGGTAGGCTCTCGATATGGCTCTGTTCAGATCTTCAGCAGCTCTGTCCAGTTCCTCTCTAGTTTCTGGGCTCTTGTGGCTCGGTGTCCACTCGCTTAGTATGCTATTGTATTTCTCCCAGTCCGTTTTCCTTGGGTTTCTTATCTTTGTTCTTTCCGTGTAGTAGTCTAGGCCGTACAGTAGTCTTCTGTGGTCCGACATGCTGTCTTCCTGGTCTACTCTCCAGTCTTTCACATGTTTGCCTATTACCCCTGAGGTTATCGTTATGTCTAATACCTCCTCTCTTGCCCTGGTTACAAAGGTTGGGGTTGTACCTGTGTTGTGTATATCCAGGTCATTACTTACAATAAATTCTAGTAGTGTTTCCCCCTTCTTGTTGGTGTCGCTGCTTCCCCACACCTCATGATGTGAGTTTGCATCGCAACCTACAAGAATGGATGTTCTCTTACCTTTATATTTACTGACCGCTTCCTCCAGTTCTCTGGTTGGCGCGTTGCTTTCACCTGGGATGTAGCAAGACGCCATCGCTGCCTTGACTCCCTCTCCGCTCCCTGTCATCAGGCTGATTTCTACTACCACTAGGTCTCTGAAACATATGGTCATTAGGCATCCCATATTTCTTAGGTCTCTACTCACATATATGCATGCCCTAGGAGGCAGCTCTCCATTTCTTTCGAAGTGAAGGTCGCCCCCCAGGCTACCCAGTCCTGTTACCTGGTTTTTCCATGCATACGGCTCTTGCATCAGGACGATGTCAATTTTTTCCCTCACTATGTATTGGCACAGCTCGGACATTGCGTCCTTGCAGTGCTGGAGGTTTACTTGACATATTCTTATTTTTTTGTATTTGTTTGTGTTGTTGTGTAGTTTGTGTTGTTTGTGTGTGTTGGCCATTGCTGGTTGTGTTTGTGTGTAGTGTATACCGCCACCCGTCCTCCTAGTCCGAGGAGCCCCCGTCGGTTTCCATCTGTGGTCGATGGTCGCCGACCTGGGCTGCCTCAGCCTGGTTTCCGGGCTGCAGCTCTGAGCCACCACAGCTGCATCTGCAGCTGCAGTTCTCCTTCCCTGCTGGGGTCTCCGCCGCCTCTTTCACTCTGAGAGGTTGGGATCTCGTCAGCCGCGCCCGGATGCGTGTGGCTTGGAAGAACAGCCACTGGCTGGCCTCTTCACCCCACGCATCCTCCACGCTCTTAGGCACCGAGTAGCAAACCCGGGTGCCCGTGACGAGATCCTTCCTGCTCATCTGCATCCATTCTTGGAGTTTCAGCTCCTCTTCCCTGTCCCAGTTTTGGGCTCTAAGGTAGAGGAGCGGATCCTCCTTCAATTCATCCGGCGGGCCAGGGATCCAGATGTTGACCCTCGTGCTGTTAAGCATTCGGGCCAGCAATTTGTGCCCCTGTGGCTCGCCCAGGTCCTTCTCCAGAAGCCACCCCCTCGCTTCTGCCATGGATGGTGTCACAAGGAAGAATCCTTCCGACACCAGCCCCGACATCGCGAATTGGAGCTGCCTCCCTCGAATGCCCTGCTCTTTTATGGCCTCCGTGATGAGCCGGCTCACGATTCTCCTGACTTCGGTCCCTAGCGACTCATCCAGCGGTACACCATCCGCGCGGCTGATCGCCACTGCGAACTCCCGTGCTTCCCTTGCGGTCGCACGGTTGCCCGCCTGCGAGTCGCCGCGGTTTGGTCGCTTCGCTGGAGGTCGTGTCGAGGGTCCTTCGTCTGGGTCTGTCGCTTGCCGTTTCACTTTCGGCGGCCTCTCCGGCGGAGGGGGCCTCCCCTTCGCCTGGCTATGGCTAGGGTTCTCTCCCGCCGCCTTCTCGCGCTTCCTCTCCTTTCTGCGGTCCAGCCTCGCTCTCTTCTTCTCTGCCTTGGTGGGCTGTCTCTTGAACCCATCGCCCTCCGTCAGGGTTGCCGCCGGGGCGGTTTCCTCCTTCGAAGTCTGCGGCGGGTTCAACAGACGTTCCTCCAGGGACAGGTCTACTAACTCGCTCCACGGCATCTGCGGGGGTCCCCCTTGCACCATCTTGTTGGCGCTCGGCATTCCTCCCGCTTCTGCCCCACTTACTACCCTCTTCTCTACTCCTCCCGACATCCGTGGGGGTCCAAAGTCTCTGAAAGCATGGGTCACCATTATATTTTTATTTTTTTATTTTTTTTGTTCCATAGGCAAGGCCAGCTGGCTTCAAACCGCGCCAACGATCTGGTCGTCCGCCTTATAATGTCGCGGCACTCCGAACTGCCCGCTTCGGCCTTCGACGCGCTGCAGAAGCACGTGTCGCTATCGGAGAGCCAGCGCGGGGCCCTCGAACGCTCGGACCTGGATGAGGCTACCAAGGTTCCAATCAGGCTGGTAAGTTCCTCATCATCATTAAAGAACCGGTCAAGTTCATCCCGTTCGGTAGTTAGCTTAATGTTGAACAGCCAGTCAACACTGGTTAGTCGAGCTTTGACGTATCAGTGTTCTGCTTCTATTGGCTGACGAACTATACCGCGTGGTTTATTTGTTTACATTTAGTTAATTGCCTAAATAAAGTAGGTAAGTTAATAGTCAGACTCCGCACCGACGTACAGCCGCACAGTAGGTATTATATTATATTTTATTATATTCCAATTTGAATTCGATTTCGAATCGAATTAGCGCGAGCCCAACCCACGCTTGATATTTTTTTATTATTTGTTGTTTTTCTTCAGAGTTTGTAAAATAATCATACCAAATTTAACGCTTGTATGTTTTACCGTTTTTACGAAGCAACAAAAATAAGAATATGCTTAAAAAAACGAATCTTGTGACCCCTTTATTATTATACTTTCTTTAATTTTAATATCTGTTAGCTAATCCCTCCACCTTAGTAAGAATAACTCATGATCTAGAAAAAAACCCGCTATCTATTACGGTGCAAAAGATACAGCTGTTTAAAGTTAGTACGGACGGACGGAGGGACGGACGAACAGCGAAGGCATATTAATAGGGTCCAGATGGGCTCCCTTCGGGCAAAGAACCCTAAAAACCTGTGCTGTAATTATGCGTTCCTCGAAATGGTTTGATTATTTTATACATTGTTAAAAACAGGTGTATCCCAATTGCTAACCAGCAACTGTAGGGTAGTTCCCCGTATGAACTGCTGCATGTGACCACACTGTTTCCAGATTTCGAAATACATGCGAGACTACCGATCGTCCCACTGCACGCCCCTCCCGGAGGAACAGTTCGAGATCTCGATGAACAGTGTATCGCGTCACTAGCGGTACTTTAGCCTCGTTAGAGCCAAGATCTTGGGCCAAAACGAGCGTAAGTGAGTGTGTATAGTGCAGTGCAAGTTACTACGGACAATGTGCAGGTTGTAAGGGGAGAGATTTTATTTATTTATTTTATTTTATTTTATGGACGACTATACAGGTAAACATCCGAAATTTTCGGGTAAATACCTGGGTTTTAACCTGAAAATTGTACATCTCGAGTATTTACCTAAAAATTCGGTATTTTACCCGGTGACAATATGTAAGACCGTAGGGGAATACGCGGAAACCACAAAAGCAGGGGACGTTTTTACAAAAAAAATATGCGGTAAGCCCGTTTTTAATAGTTGTAAGTACGTTTAGCACATGTTATCGACTGGTAGGCACATTGACAGGGGCTTTCCGCTTATTCCCCTATAGTAGCCGTCTAATAACCAAATTGGGTAGTGTCAGAAACAGATTTGGTTTTTTTATTAGCTTGGTTTTGGTATTATAGCAGAGTCGGTGTTTTCTAAAATAAAACCGACTTCAAATTGGTATGGGTTTAATGAATAAAAAAACAAAAAAAACTGTTAACATTCGGCGAATATTTTGCGTTACGAATATATAAAATAAACTCTACAGCATATTTTTTTATGAAATCGGTCAGATTTAGAACCATTTTTTTGAAATCTGTTAAAAAGGTTATAAGTTTAAAAATAATATATTTGCTTGATAACCAATTCAGGCGTTTATAAATCAAGTATAGGTTCACAATAGATTTGGTCTTGAAATTAAAATTAATACTTTTTTAATATTTATTCACTCTCTTCCATTTTTTATACTTTTAGTCTGGCACAGTTTGGTTCTTAAACAGTGCTGTTTAGGATTACAATTATTAAAATGTGACGTCATGTAAAAAACGGGAAAGTGGGATCAGGTAATTAGAGAATGTAATATTACATGAGAGAGTTTTACACCAGCTGGTTAAGAATGACTGACCCCAATGTATGCCAAATCCGGATCGATGACCAAAATGGTACCATTCCCGGTGCCTGAGAAAATACCGGGAACGCAAATTTAGGAACTGCTAAAGAACTGAGCTTACTAGAATCCGCAGTATCTAGGATATATCTGTCCGAGTCACGATTTTTCTTAGCCTTTTAACCGCCTACTGCCGAGGTGTTATATCATATTTTTTTGAGCAAGATTGTCACTCAAATAGGTTTGTGTAGTTTGGTATGGGCAGCGACTCCGACATGATGAAAAACTCTTGGCGGTTAAAAGGTTAAGAGTAAAAATAATTCAAAAATATCTGCGTATTTTCCTGGATAATAAGGCCTGTAGGGACAGATAATATTGAACATGCTGACTGTATCTACATGTCATTAAATTCCTATCTTTGCCTTTACAGGCAAGGAGAAAGATATGTTAGAGGATAACAGATTTTTCTGTCAGTCCTCATTTTTTTACTTAAGGTTGGGCTTAGAATTTTGCCACTTTTTAGTCACTCAGCGTGTCGTTGTCAGTATTTTAAAATAGAGAACATCCTCCGATTCCTTAGTAAAGTTTGATGCTTTTTTCTACGTCGGTGGCACGTTTATTGCATTTTTTAAACCTGTTATCGAACATAAATGAACAATAATAGGCAATCATATATATAATTTTTCGGACAAGCATACTGTAAAGCCATTTCTTGATTATTTTAGAATTGTGTAAAAATATATGCTTTTACGGTACTAATTTTTGATAGAAGCTTCTATGAAGGAAATGCTAGGATCTGTTATTAACACTCGGGCATTATTTAAATGTCCTGCCATTAAACAAATATGACAATAGGTTTGGTCACGGTCACCGAAAACCATCTACATTACTTTTATGTTACATGTGGCAAAATTCTGAGCCTACCCTTAAATGTATTTTATTAATCTAAATGTCTGTGTATTGGGTGTTAGGATATAATTCTGGTTTTCCTATGAATTTTAAGATGATCAGCCAATTGTGATTCTTTACATATTTCTAGGACGTTGTTAGTAAGTACATACATTATCCGTCGTGTATTTCGGGCTAAGGTATTATTGCTTGCTAGTTTAAATTTTGATCGGTTTAAACTAACTTGCCTTATCGAATTAGATATAATGCAACTATTATCTTTAGTAGTACTAGTATATGAAGCAGCCTGTGTCACATTGTTCTGTTTTGTTAAATAAAATGACCGCATGAGATATAAATTGGATTGTTTATCTCATGTCATAAGGCAAGTGTATATGTTTTGATAAAAAACTGGCTAAAGCGTCTTGGTTTTATTACATGTATTGTATTATTCTTGACATATAAGAAAAACCTTTCAACCAATAAAATAGTATTTGAACTGAGTCTGATTTTATTAAAGTAAGAACTTCCAGCTAAATCTGGGAAGAAGAGGGGTCTCGTTAACATAATACCAATAAAACGTGACGTGACAAGAGGAGAGCTTAGTAATTATAAAATCAAGTAGTTTTAAATGTTGCATTTAATGTTAAATTAAGTAAGTAGGTAATAATCAACATTGTTTCGCATGTTCATCTTTTAGGCAAATACTTTGGGATTACAATTTATATAGCTACAACTAAATGTCAGTCGTCCACTGGTAGGTAATAATAATACACAAATAAAATTATAAAATTGTAGTTGACATATGCCTAAAGGCATCAAAATTATTAAATTATCAATTGTATATGTAAGATGTAGATTTATCTTGATTGTTACCTACGCATAGTCGATATGTACGGCTGTATACAGTGTTTTTCTCTGTGTAGTAGTAGTATTTCACCGTAAACGTTTTAACACTTATTGTTCTATTTATGAATGTAATTTGATTGAATCTTAATGTATGTGCATTCCAGTTAGTGGATATCGTAATCAATAAATGGTATTAATATGTGTCTACTTAAATTGATGTAACGTTGAAGCAGCACTTTAAAATTGTTTTAATTCATGAACCATGTTGGCATATTAAATGGTAATGGAGATATATTTATTGTAGTGCTCTACTAAGAATAAAAGTATCAGATTGTATTGAATTTATTGGTCTTGTCCTGATCCATTTCCTATAAAATTCAAGATCCTCCAAGAATTATAGTAATTCAATGCACGAAATCCATTCGACAGTTTCGATCCGGAAATACAGGGTGACTCCTAAGTCGTGAACCCAAATATATTTTTCTGGCTGTTTACCGTTAGCCCATGGACGCACTAGCGGTTACCCGCGCAAGCGGTTGCGGCAAACCGCTAGTGCGTATAGCGCCTAACATAGCACTCGTACGTAGCAATATGCAAAAATTGAAAATGTACTTAGTAATCGAATATATCAAATTCTCGTGTCACAGTGTTTGTAACAAAACTACGAAACGCCTTGACCGATTCTTATGTAGTTATGTGTAGCAATGTGATGTTACTGGGAATATTCCCCAAGCGGGTATTTTCCTAGTAAGGGCCGGCGCTGACTGCCGGCATGGCACGGCGTGTCATGGCAAAGGATTTCGGTACTGATATAACTATTTTTAATCTTATTACCATGAGTATAGAATTCATGTTACTTTATTTTGACACAACGATGCCGAGGGAGGCCGCGGTAGGACAGAACGTGCCTAAGCATTCCACGGGATGCCGCGGAAGGCCGTGTTATCCTTCGGAATGCTGCAGCACAACTTACCGTGCCATCCTGTGCCGTGCCGGCAGTCAGCGCCGGCCCTATTGTTGTTGCTTGAGTGGCTGGGTCGACAGCAGGATGCCACAGCATACCGCGGAATGCCGTAGCGGCCTTCGTGATGCCACAGCATAATTTGCCGTGTCATGCCAGCAGGATGCCACGGCATGCCGCGGAAGGCCGTGTTATCCTTCGGAATGCTGCAGCACAACTTACCGTGCCATCCTGTGCCGTGCCGGCAGTCAGCGCCGGCCCTAACGCTACTAGGAATATTCCCAAAATGCGGTAATATTGAGTAACTTTCAAAATTAGTATACCGTAAAACTACTATGGTCCTGGCCTAACAATAGTCCAATTTTACTTATCACATTGTTCTAAAAATATGATAGAATTAGCTATAGCTATAGTTTAGACTTTAGAGCAATAGATTTTAGGCCAAACAGTACATAATATACCCAGCAATAATAGTAGTAATGCATCATATTTAAGAATAATGTAATGAGGAAAACTGGACTACTATTGCAGTCTAGAGTCGTGTAGTTTTACGGTATATAATATTATATTTTATTGCATTAAAATGACACTTTAGCACTAGCTAAATCTTGTGCAATACTAATATCAGACAGTTAATGTATCTAGGAGTAAATTCGCAGTACTACCGGGAATATTCCCAAAATAAAAATAACAATCAGTTAAATCATAAAAATCACAGAATAATCCGAATAATCAGTCATGTCTTTCTTATCCTAAATATCACGTAAATCAAGTGAAAACATGCTTAATCACTACATAGTATAAAACAAAGTCGCTTCCCGCTGTCTGTCCCTATGTATGCTTAGATCTTTAAAACTACGCAACGGATTTTGATGCGGTTTTTTTTAGTAGATAGAGTGATTCAAGAGGAAGGTTTTTATGTATAATAAATTTTGTTTTATGTACGTGTGTTATAGAAAACTCAAATAAACCGAAGCGAAGCGAGGGCGGGTCGCTAGTTAAATATAAAACAAATTCAAATAATTAAGGTGATTAACAAGTTATTATACAGTTGTTTTTGGGGCACGGGTCGAATGTAAATGTTAAACAAAACTAATCAACAATGGCTAAATACGCAGGTACAGTCAAGGAATTTGATTCGCGTACCATCTTAAGTCTAAATTGCTGATGACAATCGATGATACTAAGGGTTATCTTTCTTTGCAACGCTAACATGACGTTTGTGCCGCAGTATGACATGTTTATTTACCGAGCTTTTCCGAGCTCACGTCACAGTGTGACATCTTTCGAAAATTTTGCATGGCATATGACAAAGACAGTAGTAGCATTTCTTTCTTACCACAATCGAATATAGCCGACCAGCAACGGATAAATAGGTTAACCATGACGAACGTTATTGGCTGTTGCTATGGGTGATTTCACAATATTAGCTTCTACCCTAGGTAACGCTTCTGACATGTTGTCGTATTGTCAACGTTACGGTAGCTCTTATCACTTGACAGTCCCTCGACGTTTGCTGTATAACAACGTCAACAATTTTGGACTAGCCTCAGAACTTTCTCGTAATAAATTGACGTTTGACAACTTAATAAATATTTAATGACCAATAATACTAAAAAGCTATAGGCTATATAGTAAAAATCAGATTTTTTATTCATAACGTTTAATATCTAGTATAAGCACCTCCACTTTCAGACACAGCTAGGAGGCGGGCCGGCATCGATTCTACTATCTTACTACAAATGTCTGAATGACGCAACGATTCCCATACTTCGTGACAATGTTCTTCCAAGGCTTGTTTCGTTCTTTCTTGCCCATTTTCCCACCTCTGCACCATGATGCCCCATATATTTTCGATGGGATTTAAATCGGGAGATTTACTGGGCCAAGGAATTTCAATTATGTCGGGATGTTGGCGAAACCAATTTTTGGTGACCCTTGCCTTATGAGTTGGACAATTATCGTGAACGAAGTGTATATTCGGAACTTCTTCCTGTGGATAAACGCATCGCACAGTAGGAACCATGATTGTATCCATTGCCTCTACATAATCTATAGCTTTAGCTCGCGAAGGCAACTGGGCAAGCTCGCCGACACCCGCAGAAGATATCCACCCCCACATATTTACACTTATACGGCCTGAAGCTCGGTTTGGGACAACATGTTCTTCTGCATACCGCGTCCTGTCATATCTCCATAAACTCAAACGTCCGTCTTGGGAAGAACGAAAGGTTTTTTCATCTGTGAATATCACAGTGCTCCAGTCAAAATTTTGGTATCTGCGTGCAAAATTAGCTCTTGCAGTTTTGTTTGCTTCAGTCAATGCGACTTTTTTCGCGTATCGCCTATGGTGAATACCGATACCGTGCAGATAATTTCGAACTGTGCGTAAGCCAATGTCAAACCGATCAGCAAAATATCTAGTTGGCGTGAAAGGATGTTCTTCATAACGTTGCCGAATCTCCATAATTTGTTCAGCCGTTAGTCGCTGTGAACCGTGGTTAAAACGGCGGCGGTCTTCTGTATGGCCTTCTTCTCCGTATCGAGTGATCCATAGTCTTACAGTTGTTCGGGATATATTTAATGACCGAGCTATATCGTGAATGCTGCGTCCCTGCTCATGCAATGTAATTATTTGGCTTCTTCGTTCTGCATAGTTTACTCGATGCATTTTCAAAGTTTGACATTTAAATTTGACTATGTCACCAATTTGATGTCTCCGAAGTTTTTTTTTTTCTATTTAAAATATGAAACTACAAATAGGTTCTTATTCAGAGTAGACAGATTGAGAACGTGAAATATATCTAGTGATGCATATCTAAGGTTAAAGTTTGCAGATCTTTCACCCGAACATGCGTCATTTTAATTATGCAAAACACTTTAGCTTGCTGAAGCGAAAATAAACCTTAAGATATGTCTATCTTTCAAGCAATAAATCAGCGAAACGGTACGTGAATCAAATTCCTTGACTGTACCTATTCAGTTTTATAACAATATTAATCATAAAATCACAGTTCAATTACAAATTGGTTAGGAACTTTGTGTTTAATAATCACATTATTAAAGAAAATCTAATTTAATGCAGGTTATATGAACATGTTGTTCAGTTTTTCCAGCAGCAGCAGTTATCTTTTCTTGTGTTCCGTAAAATGAGTAAACACTTTACTTTGTGGTGTAATAGACACTTGATTCTTATTTTACAGAAAATTAGGGTTATTCATTTGTTTTGCAATAATCAATTTAGGACCGTATGAAGTTTAAATTAAGACTGAAGTGTCCATTACTGGTGCCTGTCAGCTAAAACTTTCTATCATTGGTGCTGTCACCTTAGTGCGAAAAAAACGCAATAGTTCCTTCGAAGGAACTACCGCGAATAATCAGTTTTGTTGGATAAAGGCAAGAGAGATGAAAACGTCGTCATAGGAGTAGTTACTTGGATTTGACCCTTCTACGGTTTAAAAAACAGGTCTGTGATCTTGAAATCTAAGATGAACGTAATTGTTCAAGGGTATTTGGTAAGTTTGCATAAATATTAAGTATTGTATTTTTTTAGCGGCTTTGTATTATTTGTTTATAAGGCTTAGAGGACCCTTAAATACACATAGGTAAATAAATAAAATTTAACAAGTAAAATTATATCGGCGCCGAGATATTAACCTTTCCTTTAAATATACATACGCATCTGTGGCTACGAGTCTGCCTACATTTATGAAAAAAATATGTTCCCGTGTTCTATTAATAGTCTCGCTGTTTGTGCAACGTTCGATCATTATCATTGCAGTCAAGAATGGACTACTTACCTGCCTACATTCATAAAAATCCTACCGCAAGGGTTCATTGCAAAGCGGGATTGACGAGACGTCGGCAGTTCTAAGCTAAATATTACAAAACAATGATCAGTCCTTATGATACATATTTTTGTTATGCCGGGACGCTTCGGGAAACACGACTATATGTCTACGATATTTAAGACATGATCAAAATTACAAAGCGATAAGGAGCTGTTTTAAAACACTTGTAAAACAGTCATATTATAATTAATCTTAATAAATATTTTTAGAAAATAAAGACACATACCTGCCATTGTAGAAATCCAAAACAAATGCTTGCAATGACAACGTAATAACTAATAACAAACTATTCACTTTTGAAAACGGAATTTAACACAACGCAGCTTAGAAATACTGTGGTGTTTATTTACCAAAAAGTTCCGATCAATTATGCGAGCAAATTTTTACGAGGTGGAAGTAAATTGTGGTAGGGTAAAGTTCTGCAGTTAGTAGGCTCTCGTTAGCCACTATGTTATTCTACCCGCATTTACTTTTGGAAAATCGATTTAAGACCGCCCAGATCAATCGAATACCTCACTGTGCGTCGGACAAGAAGGGAGTGCGGCGCCGCGCCACGTGACACTGCTCAGCGCACTCGGCGACGGTAATCGGTGTAATTGTAATCAACTAATCAGCGCATGTTGTCCACGACTTGTTTGTCATTCGGAACCTTTTCATCTAGTCTGTAACGATAGAGACGCACTGAGCGACAAGCAAGGAAATAAAACTTGTGCTACTGATGCTGGCCAACAACCTGCGGGCCTGAAAAAATGTGGATAAAGCATCCGTCAGTCTTGTACTAATTCGACACCATTTTATTGCCGAATGTGCTTTTTTCTGCACTGCGATGTCATATTTTGCTTATCAACACCAAACTAACGATATGCAATTCGTAACGATGATCCACCGATATAGTCAACGTTTAAAGATCCTGTGGTCACCTTCCGACTACGTCATCACATCAGGTCTATGACACTATAATATTGCATCATCGTTGAAAAACGATTCGCACGTTTTCAAAGAACAAATTAGGTACATGGACATTGCACCGAGCAAACGTCGAGCGTCCAGTGGCACCCTCATTACTTTTATCGTGTTTTCTACTTAAGTAAAGAATTTCCTTGCAATCAGACGATATGTTTTTGTAGCGCAAGTAAAAACACAATTTATGGGATACGTGACACACTTTAATAACAATTACCCGTTGAGTAGTCAGCTTAACGGGAAAAGGTGACCACTTTTTTCCGTTAAGTTGATAACTCGAAGGTGAATTGTTATTAAACTATGTGATATGCCCTAAAAGTAGTGATTTAATTTGTAGTACAAAAACCTACCGACCAATTTCAAGAAAATACTTTAGTTTAATAGAAAACACAATAATAGTAAGGAGGGCGCCACTGTACATCCGGCGTACGCTCGGCGTAGTCTTAAATAAAAACTTGTAAATAAGGATAGAACAGTGATAATTTAAACTGCCAGATACATTAGCCATCGTCCCTTAGTCCATTAGAACAAATAAAGACGTGAAATTGTATCGACATCGATATTATTGTTGATTCAGCAACATCACTAACAATGACAGATCGGAGTCTGATCCAATTCAAACCTTGTGACCACAACGAAAGAATACATATTATAATCATATCTTTTTCTAACTCACTATAAATGCCACAAATAGAAAAAGGTCAAACGTACGTCTCTCGTTGTTTTTATAGTCCGGTTTCTATGCTATAGTACTGATTCTATGTGGCGACCCCATTAGAGGTATTTTATTTTTCTGGTCTGGCTTTACATTTATTTATTGTTCCCTGATTTGTCGTAAGTATAAGCCTCGGTCATTCATGCATGACCTCCTAGTTTTATGAGCAAATTAGAGCAAGTCTTTATCTTGTGATCTATAATAGAATTTGAATCCGCCTTTTTCTTTTTTAATAATTTGACTAACTTTAAAATTGTCATAAACACAAAACTCCTGCCAAAATAAAACTGACTAAGTATTCGGCATACATAATAATATATTATTATATAATCTTTGGCGTAATTAAGGATTCAACTTATGAAGTGTCGTTGACTACATAGGAGGTTTAATTTTCCTTTTACATACATTTCACATTTGTTAGAAATGGTTGTTTATTTGAAGAAAAATATAAACGCGAATACAACACCACAACCTCCCCTTGCTTTTGGATCAAGAGCTCCGAGATTTGGTAAAGCCCTAGAGAGTGATCTAGGCTGTGACCCGGGCCTCTACCAGCCCGCACCCGTGAACAAAGGCAAAAACACAGCCAAGGAAGACGTTTGGAGACATAAATTCGAAGTGGAGGAATGGTCAAAGCATCTGGGATACAGGAATGCGGCGATTCTTGAAGAGCGGCGGTTTAGGGCGACTTGTGGTGGGCCGGCGACCTGCGACATTAAGGAGATAAATACAGACTTTTCTAGGAGAAAAAACACAGGCTTTGGCACTGCACTTCGCTTTAAGACTGTGAAATTTGTTACACCTGCACCAGGCACGTATTGCAAGCGTACACCCTTTAAAGCTCCCCACGGCCCACATTCAAGTGTTCCAACATTTGATTATAGAGGACCCCCCCGTCAGCCAAAACTCGTTCCCTGGAGCCTGGCCCCGAACCGGTACAACATCGTAGATAAAGACAGCATCGAAATGAAACCTCAGAAGCTCGTGTCATTACGGGGGCCTTATGATCTCTTCACGGGGCCAAGGGACAAAACTACCATTAAGAATCACTTTGGCACAAACAAACGTGATGATCACTGCCCGTCGTGGCCGATGGCTTTCCCGGACTCCTTTGAAGGCTTGAAGAAGTCTCATTTCGGGGTGATGAACAAAACAGGGAGAGAAGTACGTTACAGCAGGCGTAAGCCTGGACTGGCCGACCCGAACTTACGCTTCCGCGACCTGAAACCGCTTGCAGTCTTGAAGCAGAATAAAGCACCTTTCCTTAGTTCTTGCGACCGTTCAAAGGGGGGCAAGGCAGCAGACCTCATTTATCCAGGCGTGGGAAGATACGACATCCAGTCGGGCATGCGTACTAATGTCCCTGGAAATGGGCATAAGCACGTGTTCTTGAGTAAAGTACCGCGCACTTCTGGCTGTTACGTTAAACCACCTCCGAACTCGTTTTAAACTCTACTGGCATGTACCTTGTGTTAACGAGGCTGTTATACGCGATTGATGATTGTGTACTCTTTATGTATACACGTTTATAGTGATTTTAGTCCACGTCGGCGCGCCCCGCCATTCGAATTGACGTGGACCGGTTGCGTTAATGTACTTACAAAAATATATTACCGGAGCGGGATTTCGTGGATTCAAAACTCTATATAACCGTACTCGTTTGAAATGGTTGATTATCCTTAATTGTAGTTGTATAAGATTTATTTATAAAAGCCGTATGCTATTTTTTATGTTAGTGATTTAACAGGTTCGGGTAGTTCGAGTAGTACGTCATGTATGTACCTAGTTATTTTATTTAAGATTATGTTACCACCTAAGTTTCAGCATACCTAGGAATAAGAAACCGGAGTTATTAAAGTGCCGGTTGTCATGGAAACGGACTAAATTTAATTATGATGTAATATTTTTTGATTCCAAATTAGTTTGTTTTATTTGTTTATTGTTTTTCATGTTGACCTCCAAGCAACTTGAAGGCGTTGTAGGTATTATATTTTATATCCGTGGTAGACGGTTCTAACCTTTTGATAACTAACGTTTAAAACTGACCCCACTAAGATAGAGAACAACAACCTTACTTACCTGTTTTTTGGTCACAATACCAACGGGTATAGCGCCATAACGCAACCAAAATATTGGTCATACTTTATATATTTGGCATTGGTGCAACTATTAATAACTTTATGTACAATGTGGCAAAATAATAAATAATACTTAACTACGTAGAAGCGAATGTCCTTTGACCGGCCCCTAAATGCCGCGCTTTAAATACCTACTTCCCCCTTCACCTCTTCTACGCTCCTCTGTCTTCCGCGCCCGAAGTTATGGCTGGCACTTGCGAAATATTTTAATCGGGTTATGGATGTGTTATATACAAGTTTAGTCAAAAAAAATGTTGTTTTTCTTCAACCTTGAAGAGTAACTCAGTAGATATGTAAATAAGCCAAGTTTGAGAACCACTAGGAAACTTTGCTGCGAGTGCGCGAACTAGACTGATGAAAAAAAATACTTTTACCCAGTCAGTGTTTGGAACAGGAACGCGTAATGTGGGTAGGTACTTAAATTTTTGTATGCAAGCTTTCGTGAAATAAAACACATGGGGAAAGACCTGCGGGCGCCTACTATGGTCGTGTTTATCGATGTGAATAAACGTGAATAAAATATCTGTCACTGTTTGACCAGTAGGTATGTTAACAAGTGCGAGAGTGTCGGGCGCTAGCCACCACGATAACGGCGACGATAATACAGCCCTGGGCAAAAGGACGTGAAAGCCTTCCGTCGTTGGATACTATATTCACAAAACATGATATTCTGGAAAATATCATAAAAGCAAAACATGACATTCGCAAATCATCATAGTAGCAAGACATCACATTAGCAAAACTTAACTATTATTAAGACATGAATTAGATAGTGTCAACGGAGCTCCGCTACGGCGGAGCTCCTATTTCTGGGTAGTTTGGCCCTCCGGGCCTGATATAAATCTAACATAACCTAAACCTACCTAATGATTTTATAACAAAACCCGACTATTTGTAAATATAATGTTTAGCGAATATCGTGTTTTGCTAGTATGATGTTTTGCGAGTATGATGTTATGCGTATATGATGTTTTGCTAGTATGATCTTTTGCGAATGTCATATTCTGTAGAGTAACCGAGTGAAAGCATTAACGGCCCAACCGTTAATGCACAATATCGCACTCGACCGATTATTGTTGTGTAGCACAATAATCGGTCGAGTGCGAGACGGACATGCACACTGACGGTTCCGTACCGCCGCACAGAAGGTATTATTAGTAAGTATTATTAGATTATTACATTCCAATTTTATTTCGATTTCGAATCGAATCAGCGCGAGCTAAACTCACACTTGACCGTTTATTAGGGTTCCGTACCCAAAGGGTAAAAACGGGGACCCTATTACTAAGACTCCACTGTCCGTCTGTCCGTCACCAGGCTGTATCTCGAACCGTGAAAGCTAGACAGTTGAAATTTTCACAGATGATGTATTTCTGTTGCTGTTATAACAACAAATACTAAAATCAATAAAATACATATTTAAGTGGGACTCCCATACAACAAACGCTGCAAAACTAACATAACCCTAAACCTATCTACGTATTTAGGTATTATGAAAAACTCGGCAATAGTAGATTATACACCGAGGGGATAAAGCACAGTTTTATGTCACGGGCGCAATATTGAATCCTGAACGTAACGAAGGACTCCAGATTTAACTCCCGAGCGCAGCGAGGGTGTTACGAGTTAATTCCCGAGCGAAGCGAGGGAATTAAGAAGAGTCCTGAGCGCAGTGAGGGGTTCAAGCGCGCCCAAGACGAAAACAGCTTTATCCCCGAGGAGTGTACTCTACTTTTCTCACCTTTTGCGAGACAATAAAAAAGCGAGTCTACTAAAAACAGCGTTTTATTATAGTAAATTAAAATTAAAAGTGAAAATTGATATTTGATGTTTTCTTCAATTTTGATATATTTATTTA
Source organism: Acleris laterana (assembly GCA_963966035.1). NCBI lineage: Eukaryota > Metazoa > Arthropoda > Insecta > Lepidoptera > Tortricidae > Acleris > Acleris laterana. Next base: position 10,401,665 of record OZ014438.1, read on the forward strand.
ACTTTGCAGTTATCACCAATGTATTTTATTGCAGCGTCTTACAATACTCGCGGCTTTTGTTTAATTTCAAATGTGTTCCATTCAGCTTGCCGTGGCCAGCTCGATTTTAGAAAATGTTCGATTTTCAAATTAGGTTGGACGCGGCGGTGGCGGCGGCGCCGCGCCCGGCTTTCGAGTATTAGTTGATCTTTTATTACGAAATTAGACTTTAAGGCCATTGTAATAAGAACTATGAAAAGTGAAAATATTACAACCCAGCGGGTTATAATGAGATTCAGTACAACATTACACCCCGGCTAAAGCCAAGGGCTTTAATGTTTTGGTTTGCGTAAGGTTTGCATGATATGTAATTTGGCATTGTCGAGCAGGTGGTGTGAAAAAATATACCTATAGTTATATAGGAAATTGTTAAATTTCAGAATTTGTACAAGGTCGGCAAGATGCGATGTAACATTAATATGAAAAATTAAAAAGTCGGCAAAACCTAAAAAGTAGGAACACATTTCGAAATAGTCGGCGAATAGTGATAGGACGTACAAGAATGGTCTGGTACGGAATCCTTCGTGTGCAAATCCGACTCGCACTTGGCCGGTCTTATTCCAAATAAAAAACTGACTAGTCGTTGAATGTATATTAAGAAAAAATTACATGCTATCACAAACTTATGTACATGATAGTATTAAATTTAAATACAATTTGAAGTAGCTTATATATACCTACTTATATTATAAAAAAGCTAATTGAATTGTTAGTAAGTTTGCGAGTTTGTGTGTAGGCAATCCCTGGAACTCAGTACTACGATTTGTTCCCGATTCGTCGTATTCCTGATTGGTCGGATTCCTGATTCGTCGTATTCCTGATTCGTCGTAATCCCGTTTTGTCGGAATTATTTATATAAAATCATTACAAATATTAGACCATTATTTATTTGCCTTCCCGAAGAGCTGTTATACAGTCAGCAGCAAAAGTAGCTAAGCTGGTGAGGTGTTCACAATGAAGTCAACACGCTTTTATTGTCTAGAGAATAAAAACGCGTGTAGATCATTGTAAACACCTCAACCGCTTAGCCACTTTAGAGTTTTGTACATATTTAAACTTTCTTGCAAATAAAAATATGCAATTAGCGGACTTAATGCCTCAAGGCATTCTCTACCAGTCAACCACTGGGCCAAAAAGAGATGATTATTTGGTGCAGGCTTAAAGAAAGAAAATGGTAAAACAAAACCATAGTTCACCAAATACTTGTTGATATGCAAATTAGTACGTACAAAGTATGTAGCGAAAACGTCTTGCTAAATAATTTCGTGTTGACACTTAAGAAAATAACTTTTGAGATGGAAAAGTCTCAAGGAGTTGGAACGTTATATTCTAAAGAGGTAAGTTACCTATCTGTTTATTATCTATTACTGGCCACTTGTACGACGTCCACTTGAACAGCAACTTTTCATTTGTTTCTTTTCTGTCACACCATTGTTAATGAATATTAAGATTGTGAAAATATTGTCAATATCAGTTTTATTTCGCGATTTTCCTAAAAATGGATACTGACGAAACTAATAAAATGGTATTTATCGATAGTAAAAGAGCTAGCGGGAAGATCTTATTGCGGGGAGGCTATAGATACAACTTCGATAAGAAAAACAAAGGTGGTTCGACGAACTGGAGGTGCTGTAATAGATCTGTCTGCTCGACATCCATTACTTTAAATAAAGATGACAAGGTAATAAGAGAGTCGAAACACATGTGCAAGCCAGAATTTATGAAGAGGGAAGTCGAGGGTCACGTTAATGATTTGAAACGCAAGGTGTGTGGCAGCATGGAGCCAGTCCCAAAAATTTTTGAACAATCTGTGCAAGATTTTGTTGAAAATTGTGATGGAGAATTTAATTTTACGCTCATCCCGGAGTGGAAGAAACTGAAAACGACTTTGTATAATGCACGAAACAAGTCACTAGGCGTCGAAAAGTGCACATTTCAACATTTAAGTGAAGTTGTCATTCCATTGAAGCTATCAGACGATTTCCTGATTTGCAACGACGGCGATGTTGATAAGATATTGATATTTGCTTCCCCCTCTGCTGTAGATATATTGGCGAAATGCACTGAATATTTCGGAGACGGTACCTTTAAGGCGGCACCGCCTCCGTTTTTACAAATATATACGATGCAAGTTAATTTGACCAACAATGCAGATAGCTCATGTTTTGTACCCGTAGTGTATGCCCTTCTACCTAACAAGGAAGAAAATACTTATAAGCGGTTATTTTCATTATTAAAGCATGAATTCTCTCAAAAAATCGCAAAGTTCAAATGCGATTTTGAAATTGCCGCCATTAATGGGTTGAAAGCAGTACACCAGGACGTTGTGGTAACAGGATGTTATTTTCATTATCAAAAAGCTCTGTGGAAGAAATCGAAGGAGTTAGGTTTAATTGACGACGAAGAAGGCAGGATCTATACAAAGATATGTACGCGGCTCGCGTTATTACCAAAGGAAGATATACCAGCCGCATATTTGGAAATATCTGAATGCATCCCTGACCGTTCCGTGATAACTCCATTCCACAATTACTTTTTAAATTTCTGGATGCGAAAAATTACCGGATCAATGTTTTCGGTCAGTGAAGAAGAATTCAGAACGAACAATGCGGTTGAGGGATGGAATAACCGGTTGAATCATAGAATCCCTAAGAAACCTTCCCTTTTTAGATTTATCGAACTACTGCGAGTCGAAGCACAACATCAAGACATCAAGATTAGAAAAATGCAGTTACACTGTCCGAGTGTAATAAAATCTCGTCGAGCAAAAGATGTTCAAAAATATCACCAAGAACGGGAAATAGTCAATGATTTTATTGATAAAAAAATCACAGTCATTGAATGTTTAAATAGGCTTTGTTTAGTAATATAACTAATAAAATACCAATATAGGTTTAATACACGCTTTTATTGAAAAAAAATCCTTTTTATTTATAAAACGTAAGTAAAGCCGTGGTAAATGAATAGTTTCATTCTATAATAAAAATGCGACGAATGAGGAATACGACAAATCAGGAATCCGACCAATCAGGAATACGACGAATCGGGAACAAATCAGTACTACTACTCTGATCAGTTTTCGAAACTTATTTCTCTGATACAAGTTCTGGTAATAAATAACATTGCAGTGTCAAATTGACTAACATGAGAAACCAACCCTCGCTTATAAAATGTAAGTATAGTTTTTACAGAGAGACTATAGATACGTTCAAAATACTGCGCGAACACAATTCCAAAAAACGTAACGTAACCAATAAAATACTCGTAATTAAAATCTAAATTCTAATCTAAAAAGCTTAATGCAGTTAATAACAGGTAGGTAAATCTTATACTAACAGGTAAATATATATCGAACTTCTACCTACCTTAAAAAAACAATAATTAGAAGGCGTAGGTACTTATACTTACTCAAGGGCAATTGCTATCATTACTAAGTATAAATTGTCAGTGAAAATGCATATTGCACTTAAGGAACCAGAAGCTTAGAAATTATTCATAGGTGGCGGTATAATACCGCCAATAGTGCGTTCTACTTTACACAAGAACACGTGTTTATGGCCATCTCCGGCAATATAGCGCTCGCGAGGCTCAATAGTGTATCGGCCCACACCGGGACCAATCTCGGCTGGCTTACGCGCTGAGCGGACTCCAGAACAGAGAAAAGGTGCTTTATTCTGCTTAAAGGCTGTAACAACCGGATTCAAGTCTGTATCAGCCGGTCCGGGCTCATTCGGACACCGGTTCGCACACGAGAGATTCACCAAAGTGAGACGCCCTCTGTCCCGTGCGTCTCGGCCTGTCTGTTTGCTCGTCTGCCCGAAATGTGACTTCTTCAACCTTTCAAAGGAGTCCGGGAAAGCCATCGGCCACGACGGGCAGTAATCACGCTTGTTAGAACCAAAGTGATTCTTAATGTTACTGTTGTCCCTTGGCCCCGTGAAGAGATCGTAAGGCCCCCGTAATGACACGAGCTTCTTCGGTTTCATTTCGATGCTGTCTTTATCAATGATTTTGTAATGGTTCGGGGCCGGGCCCCAGGACGAGACTTTGAGCCCAGCGGGTTTTCCAAAATCGAATTGCTGTCTATTAGAATGCGGACCGTGAGGAGCTTTGAAGGGTACACGCTTGTAATACGTGCTTGGTGCAGGTGTAACAAATTTGGCGGTCTTAAACCGAAGTGTAGTGCTAAAACCTGTGTTTTTTCTCCTTAAAAAGTCTGTATTTATCTCCTTAACGTCTAAGTACGCCGGTCCACCACACGCCGCCCTATACCGCCGCTCTGCAAGAATAGCCTCATTCCTATATCCCAGGTTCTTTGACCACGCCTCTAGCTCGTTTTCACGTCTCCATACGTCTCGTTTGCCTGCGATCTTCTTGAGCTCGTACACTTTATTTATGGGTATGGGGTTGTAGAGGGCCGGGTTGCAGCCTTCACCTTTCTTTGCGTACAATCCGCAAGGGTCCAAGTGAGGATGGTGAACTGGTCTTACAAACCTTGGATTTCTTGCCCCGAAACCAACAGGCCGTTGTGATTGCTTTTTCTTCTTGATTACTGTTTTTTGTTCAACTTTAACCATTTTTAAGTTTGAAAAGTTTTAAATACTCTAATTTAATATTATAATTGTGTACTGTTTGTCTGTAAAGTTTGAAATAAGATACTCGTGTTTTTTCGTTAAGGACCAGAATTAATATAATAATATCAATTATAAATAGATATTTGTTTATTGACACATGTCATTTGTGTTGAATATCAATTCTTTTTTCTTTTTTCTTCAATTGGCAAGCTGAACTGTTTCATTTATAATGACAGAAGTTGTATGCACAGATTGCAAGGTATGTATCTATTTCTAAAGGTTGTATGTTCGTGCCAAAGAGTAAAGTATGTGAGTATAGTTTAGGAAATATGAATTGGCCGTCTGTAATCTTCACTAAGATCTTTTTGTTAATGTCTAACAAGAGGTAATCGTAAAACTGCCCCCTTTATTCAAACAGACCAGTGGGTTGAAAGGTAAAGGTTGGTCCGGTAAGTCTTAACGCAGAAAAAAAATTATCAAAGTAGATAATTATCAGACGACCAAATCATATTTTCTGCACTATATATAGTTATGCCAGTGTCTCATCACATCGTGTTCATACAGTCTGTTTTTGTTTCTATAGGTACATTAAAACTTCACTACATAGTATAAAACAAAGTCGCTTCTCGCTGTCTGTCCCTATGTATGCTTAGATCTTTAAAACAACGCAACGGATTTTGATGCAGGTTTTTTTAATAGATAGAGTGATTCAAGAGGAAGGTTTATGTGTATAATAGATTCTGGTTTATGTACGGGTGTTACAGAAAACTCACATAAACCGAAGCGAAGCGAGGGCGGGTCGCTAGTAATATATATTTATTTATAGACAAAGGTCAAGTTGGGCAAGTGAAAAATACTTTATTTTTTCTAAAGAAAATCAACTGGATTTACTAAAATTACAGCAGCAATATTAGGTGTATCTTTACAAAATTATGAAGATTTATAAAATTAACAAAATATTACCTTAGACGCCTTCAGCCCTCATATATGTAAAAGAAAATGTACGCACACAAAAAACTGTTTCACTTGCCTCGCTATCGGGGCAAGTGAAACAGCAGTGTTTGTCGGTCACTACTTGCACTAAAAGTTATTTTAGATGCAAAAGACGTTTTTTACGAAAGTTACTAAGCTATTTAGATCTTTAGAATTTAAGTTAATTTTTGCATAGCAGAGATGAAAACGTTATTTTGGGACAAGTGAAACATACCTATATATCCAAAACCAGGGGTACTCAACATATCGGTTTAATAATTAATGGACTTTGAGTTAGTTAAATAAGTAGGTATCATAATAATAAGAAAAAATACGAGACGTTATTACGGTACATTTACGGTTATTTTATTATAGATGTTACAGAACTTGGGTATTTGAAAATAAAGTAAAGTTAAGTACGATCATTTTTTCAAGTTAGGAATTCCTTCTTAGTACACTGTATGAACGGCACAAAGTTTGCGCAAAGTTAGCACGTGATTAAAAATGTTAAGAGCCCCTAAACCGGAGTAAGTGAAACTTACCACTTTTAAAGTTATGAATCACTTTGTAAACGATAAGGCAGTAATAAACAACTTTATGACATAAGAAATTGTTTTATTGTAGTTAAACAAGCTATTAACATATTGTGAAGCAAACGTATACACGGTGGAATTTAATCGGTGAACAGGAACCCATTTTTCTAATTCAGTAATCGATGACAGTCACGTTTATGTAGTACCTACTTAAGTGGAACCAAGTTTTTTTTTATCATAACTAATTTTTAAGTTGAAATTAAATTTTAAATAAAATTTATTGTCACCCTACTAATGGTTTAGTCTGAAAAGTTTAATACCTCTTTTCAAACTATCAGCCATAGATAACAAATGGCGGCAATCATTTATTGACGTCTGATCTGTCTAGTTTCCCGCCAAAGCCAGCAAGCACTTGACGTATGTACACTTACGAGTAACTTCCCTTCAATAAAAGTAGGGTGACTTTACGAATACCCGTATCTAACAGTTATATTTCAATCACATGTAATACTCAACTTCGACATTTGTAAACATGATGTATATGCTAATGAGTACTTTCATGAAAAACTAAAGAGAGATTGGAACGGTTGGCATACGATATTTTCAGACGCCTCGAAACTGTCTCCCTTAGGCCGTGTAGGGGTAGGTGTTTACCATTCGCAATATAATATAGTGCAAAAAATTAAATGCCCTCCTGAAACTTCCGTCTACATGGGGGTATGTCTTGGTATTTTAAAAAGTATAGAATATATCCTCATAGCAAAGCTTAAACGTTCAATTGTATTCTCGGACTCCCGCAGCTCCCTCGAGTCCTTGTTGTCTGATCCATTCTCCACTAGATTCCATAATCCCATAGTATACCAAATTAAACATGCCATACGTTGTTGCAATGCTAAAGGTTTCGAGATTACACTTGCTTGGATTCCTGGTCACTCAGGAATTATTGGAAATGAGAAATCGGATCGGATTGCAAGGGAAGCGGTGGTATGCGGTGACAAATTCCCTTTTAAAAACTTTTGTCATGACCTTATGTCACTACCCAAAACATACCTCGTAAAGGCCTGGAGTGCTCGGTGGAGGTTAACTAGTGTAGCTGCATCGTACCTCCGTGTACCTACGTCATACGTTCGCCGCGTAGTAGATCGTGGACGCAACTGAAGCTTCGCAACGTGCGCGCCGGTTTTATTATTTATACTCGTGAGACAGCATGAGTCTCGCGCGCTATCTCTCTCGCACACTCGCGCTACACCATTGGTTAAAATAACTGTAATCCTATTGGCTAGTCATTTAATGTAAATATTGTTATTGGTTAATAATAATTTTAGGGTCTAAGAAATTTTGTATATATACCGATACATCGTTTTAATAAATCACTCTTATTTCGATAATCGAGTTTCACTCATCTCCTGCTGCAAACCAAGAACTCCCAAAGTGGTGACCCCGACGTGATACCTACCTACCTAAAGAAGAAAACAATGGCGACCAATAGTGAAACCACCGATACGCTACCTCAAGAACCGGTCAAGCCCGCAGTAACCCCTCATGAAGTCGGAGGCATCTCCCTCTCGCTCCGCGTACCACCGTTCTGGCGTGATCGTCCCAGACTATGGTTCATCAGCTTCGAAGCCGCAACTCACGATCTTAAGAAGAGTCAAGCACAACTATCCCAGTTGGTCATCGCGCAGTTAGACAAGCAAGATGTAGAGCAAATATCTGACTTACTTTACAACCCGCCGTCACAGGACCAGTACAAAATATTGAAGGAGCGCCTTATCTCCGTCTACGAAGAAAGCGAAGGGCGGCAGTTCCAGAAGTTACTCCAAGAGATGGAACTGGGCGATCAAAAGCCTACCCAACTACTCCGCCGAATGCGTAACCTGGCACGCGATAAAGTTCCCGATTCCACACTACGACTAATGTGGATGAACCATCTACCGCCGCACGTCCGCTCCGTACTCGTCGTCAGCGACACCATCAGCAAGACCGCCGCGCTCGACGAACTCGCACTTCTAGCCGATAAAATGCTAGAACAAAACCAAGAGATCTCCGCTGTCACCTCAACGCCGCCGCCACCACCGACATTTACGCCTGCACATGCACATCAATGCGCCGACTCTCAGTTCCTAGTTGAAGAAATAAGAAAATTAACGCTAGAAATCGCTGAACTCAAAGCATCACATCACAGCCGCAACTACAGGAATCGCCCGGCGCAGTACAGCCGCTTCCCCCGCCAACGCTCGCGCGGCAGACACAGCGCCCCGTCTCGCTCTAACTCACGCGGGCGGAGCGACTCTCCATCGCCGCACTGTTACTATCATCGACGTTTCGGAATCAATGCAAGAAAATGCACGATGCCATGCTCATTCAGCATGGAAGATAATAAGAATAAGGAAAACTAGAAAATACGCTGGAAGCGGCGGAATCTAGCGTATCAAGCAAATCCTACCGCCTATTTATACAGGACAAGAAAACAAGGCTCACATTTCTGGTTGACACGGGCGCAAATATTAGCGTCATACCGAAGCTGAAAGGAATGATCGCAAAACCATTACCATTCAATCTCTACGCAGCAAATAATAGTACTATAGCCACGTATGGAGAGAAAACACTAGAACTCGACTTTAACCTACGAAGACCGTACAAATGGAAGTTCATCGTCGCAGCAGTTAATAAACCAATCCTGGGAGCAGACTTCTTAAAACATCACGACCTAGTAGTCGATCTAAAGAACCGAAGATTAATAGACAACGTTACAAGCCTAGCAGTCAGAGCGCCAGCCTGTAATACGGACATACCTACAGTCAGAAGCATCGACCAAAACCAATCGTATCACGACATCTTAGCTAAGTACCCCGGCACCACGCGACTATCTGCAATGGAGCTCAACAGCAAAAACAACGTCGAACATGTCATAGAAACAACCGGCCCGCCAATCTACGCTCGAGCAAGACCTTTGCCGCCGCACAGATACAACGAGGCGAAGCGCGAATTCGAGAACATGATGCAACAGGGCCTATGCCGACCCAGCAAAAGCCCATGGGCCAGCCCACTGCATGTCGTCCCTAAAAAAAATGGCGACATTCGCGTTTGTGGGGACTACCGCAGACTCAACTCGATCACCATTCCCGATCGCTACCCAATACCCCGTTTAAAAGATTTCACGCATTTGCTGTCAAATAAAAAGATATTTTCAACACTCGACCTCAACCGAGCCTACCAACAGATACAAGTCGCAGAAAAAGATATCGAGAAAACCGCCATAATAACTCCATTTGGCCTGTACGAGTTCCCGCGCATGTGCCCGGGATTACGAAACGCAGGGCAGACCTTTCAACGATTTATCCATGAGGTACTCAGAGGCATAGACTTTGCATTTCCGTTTATCGATGACGTCATCCTAGCCTCAGAAGACGAAGAGCAACATCGTCAGCACATACATCAAGTATTACAGCGATTCGAAGAACATGGCGTAACAATAAATCCATCGAAATGCGTTTTCGGGCAGACTGAAGTTAAATTCCTCGGACACAACGTCTCCAAACACGGAATAAAACCGCCTGAAGAGAAAATTAAAGTCATCAACGAATACCCGAAACCATTAACAATTGAACAACTTCGACGTTTTCTCGGTATGATAAACTATTACCGAGAAAACATACCGAATGCCGCATCTATTCAAGCACCGCTAACCGCCTATCTGCACAACAGCAAAAAAAAGGACAAGACTGAAATAATTTGGACCGAAGAAGCCACGCAGGCCTTTATCAAATGCAAGAAGAGTATGCAAGACGCAACAGTCCTCGCTCACCCGCATCATTCCGTCCCGCTCGCACTAATGTGTGACGCGTCGGACCTCTCCGCCGGGGCAGTACTGCAAGAACGCGTCAACAACGCCTGGTTACCGTTAGGATATTTTTCAAAGAAATTCTCCGATACACAAAAAAAATACAGCACGTATGATCGCGAATTATTAGCGATTTATATGGCCATAAAGCACTTCCGCAAGACGTTCGAAGGCAGAAACCTAATCATCTATACCGATCATAAGCCACTCACTTATGCATTTACCAAAGTGAACGCAAACAGCGAAGTACCAAGAAGAACGCGACAAATATTATTCATCGGCGAATTCACTACGGACATCAGGCATATCAGTGGTGTGGATAACGTCGTAGCAGACGCGTTATCACGAATCGACGCCATTACCTGCCCCACCACTCTCGACTACGAACAGCTGGCTGACGCGCAAGAAAAGGACAGCGCTATACCATCTTTAATGAAGCACCCCAACCTGCAGATAAAAAAAGCAGCGTTGCCCACGTCAACCAAACAGTTATATTGTGAATGCTCTACAGCACGAGTTCGCCCGTACATACCTGAAACACTCCGTTTCAATGCATTCAACGCAGTACATGGAGTTAGCCACCCCGGGGTTAGAACAACCCGCAAGCTAGTACAAGAGCGTTTCTTCTGGCCTTCAATGAATACTGACGTCGGAGACTGGACCAAAGCCTGCACGTCATGTCAAAAAGCGAAAGTTCATCGGCATACTAACAGCGCCGTTTCAACTTTCCCGCCTACAGCTGATCGTTTCACACATGTACATATCGACATCGTCGGTCCCCTCCCCACCTCTCCGCAAGATCACCGATACCTCATTACAATGATCGACCGCACAACAAGATGGCCTGAAGCAATCCCATCACAAGATATATCTGCAGCATCAGTCGCGAAGATATTCTATGAAAACTGGATTCCACGTTTCGGTTGTCCTGTGAAAATAACGACCGACCAAGGGAGACAATTCGAGAGTAAACTATTCGTTGCTCTTACACAAATGCTAGGCGCTGAAAAAATTCGAACAACGCCGTACCATCCACAGAGCAACGGACTCATCGAGCGCTGGCATCGATCGATGAAGGCTGTACTGAAGGCTAAATTAACACCTAACAAGCACTGGATCGACGAGCTACCTATCATCATGCTAGGATTACGCGCTGCATTGCGAACAGATACGAATGTTAGCCCCGCCGAACTAACATACGGCCAAACCCTACGACTGCCAAGCGACTTTATCACCGAAACAACTGTCAGCTCAACTATGGACCACGACTACGTGACAAATCTGCGTCACACCATCAGCAACCTCAAGCCTGTGCCTGTTAATCACCACGGCAACAGTCGCGCTATTTTCGTGCACCCAGACCTACAACAATGTCAACAAGTATTTATACGTGTAGACGCGGTTAAGAAACCACTGCAACCACCATACGACGGACCGTATCCTGTAATAACAAGAAGCGATAAAGTATTTACAATCCAACTACCAGGACGCGAAGCCGCCATCTCCATAGATCGTCTGAAACCAGCTTATATACTAAATGAAGATACTACAGTGACATCTAGATCCACGCAGTCCAGGTCCGGCCGAACCATCAAGCTCCCGGTACGTTTCACTTGAAGGGGAGTCATGTAGCTGCATCGTACCTCCGTGTACCTACGTCATACGTTCGCCGCGTAGTAGATCGTGGACGCAACTGAAGCTTCGCAACGTGCGCGCCGGTTTTATTATTTATACTCGTGAGACAGCATGAGTCTCGCGCGCTATCTCTCTCGCACACTCGCGCTACACCATTGGTTAAAATAACTGTAATCCTATTGGCTAGTCATTTAATGTAAATATTGTTATTGGTTAATAATAATTTTAGGGTCTAAGAAATTTTGTATATATACCGATACATCGTTTTAATAAATCACTCTTATTTCGATAATCGAGTTTCACTCATCTCCTGCTGCAAACCAAGAACTCCCAAACTAGTAAGAGGAAAGCTTTTAGTTACGCTAGACTACAGCCTGACATCCCAACCAAAGTCTGGTTCGCGAAGGTGAGTCTGAGCAAAAGGTCAACGTCGTTAATAATCCGAATGAGACTCGGTCACTGTTGCTCGCCTGTCCATCTTGCTAAGATCAAAGTTTGAGATTCATCGCTTTGCGAATGTGGATTAGATGACGGTACTTTAAATATTTTTTTTTTTATGTGACTTTTATATAGGTAATCGTTCACAGTTATATTCCAGTTTGATTGCTAATAATGTACCCCTTCCTACACAAGTACCTACTCTTTTATATTATAACCCACAATTATACCTATTATTTACAGAATACTTGCATGTTATTGTGAAAGAAACAATTTGAAATTATAAATATGTAGATTAATATTTACTTACTTATCTAATTTCTCATACTCCATTCCTATTCTCATAGATACTTACTAATTACGTGTATGTCTTTCCATAGTTAGAATGAGAATACTAACAATGTGTGTGTTTCCCTGTACTAATTTTTATGTTCACAGCTCGGATCTGCAATTGTGGTTGTAAATAAGTTCATAAGTTTTTGTAAACCGTTTGTCATACATAAATTTCGAAATTGTTATTGGAGCATTTCTAAAAAAGTTTGTACATTTCATTTACGACTCCGATTTGCGAAAAAAATTGCAGGTAGGTAGGGTAAATGATACTGAGCCTAAATACCATAGTCTCCCAAAATGTCCCAATTAATTTGTATGGAAACTTCCTTTTTTGTTATCACGAACGGAAGAATTTTGGTAACAAAAAAGGAAGTTTCCATACAAATTAATTGGGACATTTTGGGAGACTATGTTATTTAGGCTCAGTATCATTTACCCTACCTAACTGCAACTTTTTTCGCAAATCGGAGTCGTAAATGAAATGTACAAACTTTTTTAGAAATGCTCATTGACGTGATACTGGCAGAAATGTCTTAAGAAGACGATTGCCACATAAAAAAAAAAAGTAGGGTGTCCTTTTATTCAGTCAGTGTACATTTTACCGATGTTAATTAAGTGTGATTAATTAGATTTTGAGCTATATTGCACGAGATCTCACGTATTGGTTTCTGTGTAGATTGATAATTAAGATTTTTGGATTCCTGATCAGATCACCGATTAAAGTCCACCGTGTATAGGTACCTACCTATGCTAAAGATTACAGTTTTTGACAAAAATAAAAAGAATAGTTGAAGAACATCAACAGAGAACAATCATCTTGGTAACTACGACCATATTACGAGTATATAGATTGTAGTAGGCTAAAGAGCTATGACATAAGTACTATAGACTCTTTACAGAAACATACATTTCACTTGCCCCGGCCGGCACTGTTTCACTGTGTGTGCACTGTTCAGTCGTACGATGCGTGATTTCTCTCCGGTAGCAGACATATCCTATAATCTGTGGGTAGCAGTAGACACACTGCTGTTGGCAACCGTGTAGACGGAAACGCGACGGCGTTAGCAACCGAACCCCCAACCAAGGTCACCTTGGTGGAGAGCTTGGTTGTTCACCGTGTAGCAGCCGCTTTAGTAAGGACTAGATTGCAAAACGACTACGAGGGTAAATTGAAAAGTTTTGAACCTGAGGTTGATAATGAAATTAAGTTATTTATTTAGTTATTTTTTATTAAGTGTGCAAAATGTGGTTACCTACAGAATTATCAAAAAGTTTTTATAGTTGTTGGAAATTCTGTAGCTCTGCCTACCCCACTCTGGGAATAAAGGCGTGAGTTTATGTATGTGTGTATGTATGTATGTATGAAATTAAAAAGAAAAAGTGATACTGGCACGTAAGGCTTACATATTTTTTATCATAATAAATGATCGGCGACCGGTAGCATTATATCACTTTAACGTCAAACGTGTGGACCCTCTCCCCTGTTGCCTGTAATGTTATATTTTGTTAAATATAAGTAAAATAAGATGGAGTATTTTAAGGTTTGCCCAATAGAGCGGCATCGTTTATTGTAGACAAAGCTCTTTAAATAAAGATTAAAAGAAAAATGCTTCGAACTTAATGAATAATATGGATAAGTGGGTGTTGTTAAAAATAAAACCTTAATTATATTGTTTTAAACTCACTGAATTTAATTTGCTATAGTAAATTCATTGAGTAAATTATCATATTTTCCTGCTTGATATTACTTAGGGAGAATCGTTTCTCGTAGTCCCATTAGTATTCACGGGAATCACGGGTATGGAAATGTTTATAGCATAGAATACGTAGGTAGGTTTCGATTGTGTCAGTTTTGCAGCAGGGCCGGAGGGCCACACCACCCATAAAAGGAGCTCCGCGGTCGCGCTCCTAATTTTCTATTTAAACTTATTTGGTGGTCTTAGATGATTTTATTTTTAAATTCGTTATATACGCTTTCATTTAAGATATTTTTCAGATTTTTAGTATTTGTAGTCCCCCCCCCCTACAGCCAGGGGGGGGGGCACTTGACTCTTAAAGCTTAATTTTTCTAAAATTTGCGCTTTAAAGCACAGAATACCTAATAGTTGGCTGCGGACGGACGGACGGACATGGCGAAACTATTAGGGTTCCTAGTTTGACTACGGAACCCTAGAAAAGGCCATGGACTCAAGTCTACGGAAATGAAGATAAAATATACCAAAAATAAAAACAATAGAAGGGGCTTGCGGTTACGCCGCCGAGCGCGCCTTGCGCAGTAAGTTTAGATTCTATTGGTTAATATTGGCACAGCTCCGCTGCTCCACTCATCTCCGCCTCAGTGGAGCCGCAGCTTTAAGGCCTAATTTTCTGGCTGAACCCACATCCGCATAAACGTAACAGGTCTACTTTATTCGTATCAAATAAAAACATAACTTATGCGGGGCTCCATTTATATACTGGGTAGGTATCCCTGCCTAACGGTTCATTCCCAACCGAGCCGTAGTCACACCCAACTTCACCTAATTCGTAGTCACACCAACACATTATCGTACGAGGCTTATGATATGTTAGTTCTTCAGCTGGCCCGAAGGGCCACAAGTGCCACAACACTTGAAATATAGAAGCTCCGTCAATCCTGTTAATTTCATTTTGAAATAGACATAATTGGTCAGGAGAACTACGCAATAGGACCACCCTTTCTTGAGGAAAAGCCTTTCATAAGCCTTCCCAATGATATAGCTAACCCAGTGGATTTGCTCACACGAGAATTGCTTTTGCAAACTGATTTTGTACACTTAATGTCTATAAATTGCCCAGTTAAATTGTATAACGCGTTAACGGAATTATTCATAGATATATATAATGAGTGCTATGTGTTTAAAACCATTCAATGTAATATTAGTAGAAATAATAAACCTTGGATTAATTATAACTTAAAGAAAATGATGATTGAGAGGGATAAACTCTTTGAAATTTGGTGTAATGAGCCAAAGAATATGCTTAAACGACTGAGATATACTAAATATAGGAATAAATGTACCAAAGCCATAAATAAAAGTAAGAATAAATATGACAAAACATGTATAATAGAGTGTAATAAAAATATAAAGAAAATATGGGAAAGGATACATATATTAATGGGGAAAGAGAAAAAAAGCTTGGATGACATGATACACTCAAATATGCAATGCATGGGTGATGCTGATGACTATTGTATATCTAATAAGTTCGCCTCTACTTTTACAAACGAAATCAAGGATATAAAACATGAATGTAATGATAAGTGGCTTGATCGGGATAACTATGTCAAAAAAATAGATATGTGTATGAGATGGCAACCCGTCAAGAGTCATCAAGTAAAAAATATAATCAAGAACATGAATGTAAATAAATCTCCGGGTAGCGATCTAGTACGCATGTCTGATATAAAATATGTCATAAATAAAATAAGTCCTGTATTTGCCAAGTTAGTCAACCTATCAGTTAAACACCATACATTTCCTAATAAACTAAAAGAAGCCATAATTCGTCCTATTTACAAAAAAGGCAACCGTAAATCTTTTTCTAACTATAGACCTATCGCGATATTATCTAGCATTGACAAAATTATGGAAAAATGTATAATTGACCAGCTTAGTACCTTTTTTAACAAACACGATGTCTTAAATCCCCGCCAACATGGTTTTCAAAAGGGAAAAAGTACCGCAACTTTATTGTCAAGGTTTACAGACGAAATTAATAGCTACCTTAATGTTAAAAAAATTGTGTTGGCTGTATTTTTTGACTTCAAAAAGGCGTTCGATACTCTAGAGTCGAGTACCTTATTGAAGGCTATGTACGAGTGTGGAGTGGGCGAGCCGTTGAACGAATGGTTCCGCGATTATCTCACTTCACGCTCGTTCAAAGTAAGAGTTGGGAGCACATATAGTCGTGAGTGTACAGTGGACTGCGGGGTGCCACAGGGCTCCGGTTGTGGTCCTGTCTGCTACCTGATGCACGTCAACAGCTTGTGTGGAGTGCTGCAGCACTGCTCAGCACACATGTTCGCTGATGACCTCTGTGCTATGCGTGCAGGTACGGACCTTGAAGAAACGTTCCGCCTTGTACAGCAAGACATTGACGCGGTGGTTAAGTGGTCTCACGACAATGGGATAGTTCTTAACGCTGACAAAACAAAGTTCTTGTTAATTCACTCCCCTTATCTACCATTAAATAATATTCATCCGCACTTATATGCTCATACCTATCCTTGCTTCCATCAAAATAAGTGTAACTGCGCCTGTGAACCTATAGAAAAAGTTAAATGTATCACTTATCTCGGAATGAAAGTAGATGAACATTTTTCCTGGTCATGCCATGTCAACTTTATTTATGAAAAACTTAGAGTTTTGTTAGGTAAATTTTATCATTTAAGATTCAGAGTTCCTATTAGCACACTAAGATGTTTGTATATGTCGTTGGTGGACTCCATACTGAGTTATGCTCTCGACAGCTTTGGACTCACAACTAAGACCAAGATCGATAAATTAGAAGCCATACAAATTAGATTTTTAAAATTACTTGTTAACGAAAAAATTAAACTCAAATGTAAAGGTAACTATCGAAAACTCTTTAAAATCTGTAGAATATTACCGGTAAGCATGAAACATAAGTATCTACTTGCATCTAATAACCATGGCTGTCTCGTTCATAACTCAGCGTATTCCTCATTAAAACCCATTGATCATACCTATAACACCAAGGCTATGGCGACTGGTAAACTATTCGTCCCGAGGATAAATAATTACTATGGAGACAGAACTCTCAAAAAGCGTATCCCATACCTACTCAATAGTTTGCCTGAAGCTATTAGACGTGAAAAAAATAAGAATAAATTCAAGAGACTATTAAAAAAGCATTATTTAGATCTACTTATATAATATTATAAATGTATGTTTAGTATACTTCACAGATTTTTTTGGACTGCATAATACTGTTATTTAATTTTTATGTTAGTGAATGCCTATCTTAGAGACTGCCGTTCCCACAGTCAAACTGTTACTCCAGTTTTGTGGGGCAATGCCTAATTGTTAGTTTTTAAAAAATTGTACTTATTAAATAAATAAATAAAAAAAAAAAAAAAAAGTTCCAATTGGCCACCCATACGATTGACTTTCACTTATCGAATGACGAACCCAACCATAAGGTTAGCGCTTTGAAATTGGTAACTGATTCACGTTAATATACCGATGAAAGGGTTTACTAACTTTTTTAGTGCTAATTATAAAGCTTTCGGTTACGTGTGGTTACGCTAACATGCCACGAGCCAATCACAAATGTTTACCATATAAAATAGAACCGAATTTGTTTCTTCTGCCGCTCCGCGCGATAGACATACCCCAGAGTGGGACTGAACCATACCACCGTAGTGCTGAGCACTATATGCTTACAGGTTTTGATATTCCACCCCGACCAGCTAAACGGATCAACTGACCAAAAGTTATATTTCAAAATCCAATTTAACAGAGTCGACGGAGCTCCGCTGTCCCGGGGCTCCTATTCCTGAGTGTTTTGGCACTTCGGGCGGTCTGCAACCCACCGTCGGTAACGCGTATACTTACTAATTATTAAAGGGATGTACAAAAACGACGATATAATTGTGATGGCAGTTAGTTTGAGGAACAAATCTAAAACATTTGTAAATCGACGATCAGTCATTGTTTAACCCGTCAACGCCACTCTAGTCGCGAATTATACAAGTTTAGTTTTGCTACCCAAAATTCCACAGCTCATTTATTGTAATACTCACTGATAGGTCAGTTAAATACAATAACATAGTTTACATTACTTAATGACTCCACGTAGTGCGCATTTGGAAGCCTTTTGATTTCATTTGTTACTAATAAAAAAAATACGATAATTACTCAGGTCCAAATGCGACTACAAATCACAAAATGATTTACCTCGACAAACTATATACATATTAAAAACTAATCAGAAGCAAAATATCGTAACAGTCATTTAGGAGCAGTTATATAAAAAAAAACATATCATTATAAAGTTTCCCTTTTCTTAAGCAACATTTTTAAAATATACAAAATATCGATCCAAACGAATCTTACACGAGGCTGTTACAATGTTTTGCCTGGACCTCTCACCTACCGGGTAAAACCACATTGCCTTTGACGTGTGAGGGTATTGCTTTTAAGTCGGCCGCCATTGAGTAATTATTTACTATCTAATCTAATACGATAACACATCAAAGGCGATATGGTTTTACACTGTAGAACAGAGGCCCTGGTTACGTTTACATGCTGTTACATCTAGAACTTAAAGGTAGTTAAAACTAAGATGCCTATAACGAAGACGGCCTTTCTCACGCGAGGTGTATAAATCTTCCTGGAGTGGTATTCGTGGAGGTGGAGCCGCTGTTGATTGCAGAGTCACGGTGGCGAAGCACTATGTAGCTCGCGCGGGCCCGTGCCTAGTGGCTGCCCGACCCGTTACCCTAACGCGAGGCACTAGGAGTCCCGCCCGGACTATCACACGAGCCTCGCCCCGGGTCGCACGGACCAATTCGAATCTTATTATTCTCTTTCATATTATGCTCGAACCGACCATGCATCTTAACACACTGCAATGCATAAACTTTGTAAAACAATTCAAATTCAAACAGCTGCTTTACACTTGTGATTATTTTTCAATATTAACAATTATTATAGATACATACGTATAATTAGGCATTGTTGAAAGTCCAGCTTTCATTATATTCGACGATTTCGGAATGGCTGAAACAGTTTACTTACTAACACGCCAACGCGGGTGCAAGCCGTTGTCACGGAAATAAAAACGATCACTGTTGGTAAAGAGAAACTATAATGAAATTTGCTGTAAACTCGACAATAAAAATTAAATATGCAACCAAAACAATCGCCTAAAACCAGTTTATAACATCTTATTTTTCGCAAATCAGTAACAATGCGTTGTCCGTAAAGGCAATTTTAATACGATATAAAAATAACTGCAAGTAACACTGCACATCTACGAGCCTGTTCCACTAACAAATTTACTAAATTTACAGTGAAATACAATTTGTTAGTAGAAGAGAGAAAACTGCTGCACTGAGGTCATTCGATTCGTCTTCATGATTGTTTGAGGGACCTGTTTATTGTAGTATTGTTTTGTATGGAAGAGTCGTTCTTTAAACTATCCTATTTCTCAGTCATAAAATATTAATTTATAAATAACGAAGCCAGTTTTAACTTACACAATAATTATTCACTTAGTCTCTAAAAACATTTGCGCATAAGTTTGTAAATAATTTAAATACCCGGTACTTTTGACAAATTCAATATTTCGTGACAATGTTTGGATTGATCTGAATGTTTAATCTCTTTATAATTTATTTACATCCATTATGTGGGGTTTGTATTGATTAAAGTTTGACGTATCTATCAACACAATTCATTAATCTATTTCGCAGTTATACCACGGCCAAAGACGAATCGTTTGACATGAATGCAGTCATCCTTTACAATACAGAAGACATCACACTATCACAATATCCGGTCACTATCGTACAATTGTAAAGCCCCGTCGGCGCTGCCGTCGTAAAACTATCAAGTGACCGAAAACGAAACTGATTTGGTTTCCTGAGCGGCCAGGCTCACACCCTAATTGTTAATAAAATTCAACAAAGTATTATTTACAACTAAGCTCAACTTTTGGTTGCGTCTATGGGGCTGTCGTTTGGCACTTTACAAGCCTTTTTAAAGGTCATTCTCTATCCGTTGATATGCTTACATGTTTAATTCACATGTACCAATCAGTCGCGCCCCGTACACGCAACAACATTTACTACAAGTCATAACATAATCGTATGAATTGTGATAAGTCCGGCTTTACAAATTCTGTCCTAAATTATACTACATCCGACAGTGTATAAAAACAAGGCATCGGACAGGCCAGGAGCGTACGATATAGACAAGTAATAAAATCAAAAACAAACTTACACTAATTTTGGATAATACACATTTAAATTCGTACATTACCAGCCCATACCGTGGCGTCTACCTTACAGAAAGCTATAAGATATACTTTCTATGTGCAAAACTAACACTAGCCAAGTGACCGTTGCGCTAACACGCGGGGGTCTAACAATGTTCGTTCTAAAAGGCATTTTAGTTAACTTTAAAGTCTCTACTTTCGTTTTTTTAAATATTTATATTTATTACGTTACGTCTCAAACACAGAAGGCTACATTTCAACTGTGTCTTCAGAATAAATAGCGTCGATAAAATACTGGAATCAGGGCCTAGCATTACCGTTGGAATTTTACCACGCTGAAACATCGGGTTTAATTATTCAAGTTTACATTTTAAAAGCTATGGCAACATTAATAGTCAAAGTTCTAAAGCATTGTCGAGTAGTTGTTGGAGACACCAAGGAAACTTGTACAGTACTTCTTTAATGATAGGTAAATACAATGATTAACAGCTCTCCAACTATAAGTAAGGCTACGTATAATGTTACGCTTCACCGCAATTATTCTTTTTTTTTTTAACCATTTCATTAGTACTAATATTAAGGTGCAAAATACTGTCTTGTATTTTTCTTTTATCGACTTTATACTTGGTCAAAATTAATAACAATATGAAGACTGGTAACATCGTACATTGAAGATGCAAATTTATTTAATAAAGCCAATTGGGATACACTTTTTTTTAACAATATACAAAAAATTTAAAACCATTTCGAGGCATAGGCTTCTCAAATCAATCCCTGTAGTTGGATAAAAAAATATGTTACAATGAATTAGTCATAATAAAGTTAAGAAGTTAAGAAATTACAATATATGATTATATACTTTTTTTAATAAATTATTTTTAAAACCAAAAACCCTTTTAAAAATGAAACGTTTTTAATTAGATCCCTTTAAAACGCTATTCTGTCGAATAAAAATTTAAAACGACCTATTTTTTTTGGTGTATCCCAATTAAACCATCTTTTACCTAGTGGAAACGTTGAGCGTAAAACATTTTAGTTGAGTTGAACTCATGAGGTTATGCTTTTTATTTAGTCGTGTCAAATCAAAAGGGAAATCAAAATCTAATAGTAACTGAATATGATAAATATTTATATTTATTCGTTGGGTTTATAAAACTTGCAGTAGGTTAATTTAGATTACTTTGGTTGCTGATATTGTGCCTAGTGAACATAATACGGAGCCTTAACAACGGCAAAGTTGATCAAAAATTTCTTTAGTGCACTATTTTCAACTAAATAAAAAACAAATGTTACGCATTGCCAATGCTTACCTTGCAATTTTCAAGCGTTGGTATTAGAGGTCCACTTAAGTAAAGTCAAGAGAAGAATGAGAGTTTAAAAATAAATAACTAACAAACAAAACGAAGTAGCTAACGCCATTTCCTAAACAGCTAAATCTGTCGAGGATAAAACCACTCAAAAGGTCAACCGAAGTGTTTTGTGTAGTTTCATCTCGATAGAGCCTAACCTAACAAGTAATTAGGCTAATGACCGGCCGACCAAATATCAGCGCGAAACTCAACTGCAATCCGACCAGGACTTTCAAAGGTCACGGATCAGATTAAAAAGCGGTAAAATATATGTCGATCAGTTGTTACAGTTCTACACATTTTGTGAGCCTGCTCTTAAAGTGTTTAATATTGTTAGTTTCAAATTCGTTCGCCGATTGGACTGCACAAAACGGGTTCGAGCCGATTTTGAGTGGTGCCGGCGAGGTCTGTTCCACTCATCGTGGCTGGCTGCGGCGCGCCTTACGAATGCGGCGCACGCCCGCGTTGGGTGCGCTGCCCATGCTGAACTGTACGCCGGATTGTGCGGGCGCGGCCGCCGCTCCGAAGCTGTATACTCCCTGCCCCCCGCCCAAACCTTGCGGCTGTGGCTGCTGGAACAATATAGTACATTGTGTCATTGGGGACAAAAAATATATTGCGACGCAAAAAAGAAGGGTGTTATAAGTTTGACGTGTAAGTCTGCGTGCGTGTGGCACCGTAGCTCTTAGACGGATAAACCGATTTGGACATGTTTTATTAAAATCAGTTCAGCCGTTTTTGAGATATAGAAATTTTAGGGGGTTAAAAGCCCCCGATTTAAAGGCGCCACATACTTTAAAAGCTGATATCTTTTGAAGGAAATATAACTAATATTTGAATACTTAAAGGTATTGCTAAACTAACTAGTACGAATAAACCCACCACTCTAAACAACTATTGAAATTTTAAAAATCACACTACATCTTATTCATAACAGACAAGGTAAAAAAAAAAAGGTTAATGCAGAAATAGAATCGTTGCAGTGTAGTGTGAAGTGAAATAGGACTCAGCTCAGCATGTGCTGCAGCAGGGGCCACAGCGCTGGTTTTCAGCTGAACTCTGGTGTTCACCTATTCATAGCTGAACGCGTGATGAGATAAAAATGTGTATAAATAAATAATAAATAGTGAATTAGCTACCACGTGACACATACTGCCTTCCACTCCACCTATGACATAACTCTCCAACCCCACTAGCTTTAGACAGAATAGTACACATTTTTGTGCTTAAACTTAAAACAGAAAGATAGACTTAATAGTTTGGGGCATTATCTACCAGTCAACCTTTTCTCAGTTAGCCTTGAACCTTTTTTTTTCAATGATCTCTTAGTTATTATCCCAGTGAGTCGGCGCGGGCTGACAATCAGCGCTGTGTGCGAGCACAGCTCACTACCGAGCCCTTTGCTTTTGTCGTTGGTTATTTATTTTAATCGTATTTGTAGCATTATCTAAAATCTAAGCCGTGTGGCTGCCGGCTAAGAATAATGCCACACCATGTCTTCCCGCTGAAGTCGTAACCGGCGATTGAGGGAATAAAGGCTTGTAGTACTGTTAGGCTATGGGCTTGCAACCTGTCACTAATATACAACATGGTAAATATCTTAGCCTGATTGTACAAAATGTGGTTAAAGAATTAACAAGTAGTTTTACGGTTGACGATCCGCGCTTTAGCTCTTCATACTTCCCTTGTAAATGGTTAGTAACCAATGATACTGATAATGATGGTAATGGTTGGTAAAATAGCTAAATCATATATTTCTTTCAAATGGGTTATTATTATAGTGGGTTATACTTCGAGAGGTAAGTCTTTTAAAGGCTTTTATCGTGGAATGGGTGGTCGGGTCCCTGGATAGTGATGATAAATAACTTGAACTATTAACACATTTATTAAAGTGCACAATATTCTTACCTGTTGTTGCTGTCCGAATCCAAACATGCCCGAAGGCTGCGCTGCTACGAAGTTAAAAGCCGGAGACTGGGCGGGCGGATGCGAGGCCGCTTCAAAGCTGGGAGTCCCAAAAGTGGGCGTCGCGCCCACGTTGGGTCGCCCGAACATGCCCATCGACGGCGGCTGCATGCCCCCCGCCGCCTGCTGCGGAGACCCAAACATGGCGGCATTCTGGTTCGGCGTCGAGAACATGGACGGTTGACTGTTCTGGTTTGGCACTCCGAAAATATGAGGCGTCGCCGTAGGCTGGACAGAGCCGAACGAGGGCGTCGGCGCGCCTTGCGCCGCCGCACCGAACGTCGGCGTCGGTTGCGCTGCACTACCAAATGCTGGCGTCGGCGTCGCTTGGATGTTACTACCAAACGCCGGAGTCGCAGAAGTGTTGCTAGCGCCGAAAGCTGTAGGG
Organism: Acleris laterana; assembly: GCA_963966035.1. NCBI lineage: Eukaryota > Metazoa > Arthropoda > Insecta > Lepidoptera > Tortricidae > Acleris > Acleris laterana. Next base: position 10,425,721 of record OZ014438.1, read on the forward strand.
TTAGAACTGAACGGCGTTGAACTTCCGAACGAGAATGGCTTAGGCGCGCTATTGGACGTAGTGTTCGCGCTGAATAGATTCGCAGTGCTGTTAGAAGTAGTCGACCACATATTCTCTTTCGGGGCCGTGCCGAACATATTACTACTCGCAGCTTGCAACCCAGTTCCAGGAGTCATAGAGTTGCTCGCAGTTAGCGGATTGACCAGCATACTGTTACCACTAGCTAAGGAGGCATTCAAGCCGTTGCCAGTCAAATTGTTTGCGGTAGCTAGAGAATTGACAGCGAGAGGATTCTCCGTTGTGTTTCCCATTGTGAATTGAACACCACTGGTGTTACTGTCGTTGGGCGCTCCGAACGTGGAAGGCTTGAACACTTCATTTTTACTTCCACCGGTGAAGTAGCTAAAATTAAACTTGGGTTTTTCGGGCGCCGGTTGCGCTGTCTGTCCACCACCGAAGCTAAAGAGAGGTGCGGTAGCCGCAGGCGGAGGGGCAGTGGCAGCAGCTTCACTTTTCTGAAATAGCGATACGGTCGCCGTCGTCGGAGGGTCGCTTTTAGGCGCTTGGAAAAGAGACATCTTGGGCGCATCAGTCTTTTGGAACATCGCCGTAGAAGCTTGACTTGTATTCGCTGTGAACGATGTCGTGGTCGATAGCGATGTCGACGCGATCCCGAATAGACCACCCTCCGGCTTAGGTGCAGAGAATGCGTTCGACTTTGGCGCGTCTGCATTTGTCTTCGGCAAACTGAGTTGGGTGCTAGGGACATCTTTGTTCGCCGTAGCAAACGAACCCACGGCGATAACAGATGGTTGGCTAGTAGTTGAGGTATTGGGCGCTGGCGTGGAGGCTCCAAACATAACAGGAGACTTAGTCTCCTCGGGTATTTTCGTCTCTTGCGGCTTTATGCTATCAACTTTGTCTTTAGATGTCTCGGCCAGTTTATTAGAAATACCAAACTTTGGAATTGAAGTTGGCGCTATGGAATTCTGTTTGGATAGACCAAATGAGAACGTAGATTTTGGAGCGTCCGTTTTATCTTCAGTCGTCTTGGCTGGAATCCCGAAGGAGAAGGACGGCGCTTTAGATAGCACGTTATTATTAGTTTCAGACTCTTCTTTTTTGTCATTCTGTTCTGCTGCTTTAGCCAAATTAGCTTCTTGGACTTTCGGATCGATGCCAAATTTGAATGAGGTGTTCGTAGTTCCGAAATTAAATTGCATATTTTCGGGTTTTTTGAGTGCGCCCGGTCTGTCCGCTTCGCAGCAGAGGCATTTGGTTTTATCGCTCTCATTTCTTACTAAACAGTGTTCGCATTCCCACTTGTTGGCTTGGGCTTTGATCACATTGTCTAGGTTATTGGAGGGTATACTAACTAAGTCGGCACATTTACTGCACTTGCCGAAGGTCGTAAAGCCGAAGCATTTAGGGCACATCCCTGCCGCTGACGCATCGGGTTTTTTTGTGATGACGGTGTTGGGAGCTGCATTAGTTGCTTTAGGGTTGCTCTCGCCACAGCAGACGCATTTTTGATCCGTCTCTTTATTATCCACCCAGCAGCTTTTACACTGCCATTTCGGCGAAGCAGTATTGAGCGGTTTGATTATATTGTTTACTTGTACCTTTTCGCATATGACACATTTATCTTTGTCGGCTAGGCAATCAGCTACTTTGCAGAGGGAGCATTTCGGCTTGGCAGCAACCTTCGCCGCTTTCACGTGTCCGCAACAGACACACTTTGCCGATTCCGGTTTGTTGTTAGCCCAGCAGTCCGGGCAATTCCAGTTTGCAGCTTCGGTCGTCGGCTTACTTGCGTCTTTCCAGCTTGCAGCCGCAGTCGTCGGCTTACTTGCGTCTTTCCAGCTTGCAGCCGACGTCGTCGGATTACTTGCGTCTTTCCAGCTTACAGATGCGGTCGTCGGCTTACTTGCATCCTTCCAGTTTGCAGCCGCGGTCGTCGGCTTACTTGCATCTTTCCAGTTTGCAGCCGCGGTCGTCGGCTTACTTGCATCTTTCCAGTTTGCAGCCGCGGTCGTCGGCTTACTTGCATCTTTCCAGTTTGCAGCCGCTGTCGTCGGCTTACTTGCATCTTTCCAGTTTTCAGCCGCTGTCGTCGGCTTACTTGCATCTTTCCAGTTTACGGTCGCGGTTGTCGGCTTACTTGAGTCTTTTTTTGTATCTAAAACAATGGCAGGTGCTAAACTTTTAACTTCGCTCTCAGGTGTGCTATCAATTTTCCGCTCTGGACTACCAAAAGAGAATTTAGGAGGCGTCGACTTTGTTGTAAGAGATTCACGGGTTATACTGACTGGGTGGGCGAAATTATAAAAACTGTCACTAGAAATTGATTCTGGCTTACTTTTTGTTTCTACAGGTTTAACCGATTTGGGTTCAAATCTAATCACCGATAGTGGTGGTGTTTCTATTGAGCTATTCGTTTTTGTAAGTATGGGCGTGCTGAATTTGGGAAGGTTGTTGGGGTTGATTTGTAGAACCGCTTTGGGTAATTCGAGCGGGGCCATCGTGTCCGTTTCTAAATAATTGGTGTCGCCTCGGTGGAGCCTCGTCAGTCTAGATTTTACTTTCGTCGTCAACTTATTGCTACTATCCGTCTCCGTTCGGTCACTGGAAGAAGAGAAGGTTCATTCAAATGACGCAACACTAAACACCTAAACGTTGTTTTAATATTTTAATCGGACTATTTAAAGAATGATTTATAAGTTTTATAACTGACCTTCTGGACGAGGACGGGTACGATAAGTAGTCCGGTGAGGAACTACTGTGCGATGCAATGATTTGCCGCGCGGCGTTGGTTGTATCGTTAAGCCGAGAACGCTGCTTGAGCCTCAAAATGGACGCCACACTGGGTAAATGGAGTTCTTGCGTTTTGTATGCTGTAAATGAGAGTTTACTTGATTAAGTATTCCATATTCCAATATTTTCAATCGGTTTAAACGCCCTGATGTCGGAATGTACAAACGTTAAAGAAGATAAACCCCTATATTGCAAATTTCATCGAAAACGTTTGAGACGTTTTCGAGGACGTGATACATACATACATACATTAAATCACGCCTGTTTCCCAGAGGGGTAGGCAGAGACCACTTCTTTCCACTTGCTACGATCTTGACAAATTTCTTTCGCTTCTTCCACATTCATACATCGAGTCATGCACGCACGTCAGTTTCGGGTACTTAAGATTCGGCCCTATTCCAGTATTTCTGCGATTTGACTCGAAAAAGTACGCCTAGGGCGGCGGCCCCTTCCGACCCGTCCACTCAGTTTCGATCTGTATATCTCTTTCGTCAATCTTCTTTCATCCATACTTTCCAAATGACCGAAACATCGAAGCATGCCCTTTTCAATCTTAGTCACTTAGAACGTGATTACAAAATATATGTGTACGTACAATTACGTCTAAAAATATGAACACAGTTTGCAAATATTGCTCGTTTAAATAGGTTTTTTTATGTAACACACCCTAAAACCAAATAAAAAATTAAAATCTCTCCTCTCCAGATAACACTATCTGTCAGGTAAATTGTAGCTCTGTCCTTATCTTTCTTATGACAAAGAAAAGGACAGAGCTACAATTTATTAATCAGCCCTAAGATGAACTCATGAATGGTCACAGCGTTTTCAGTTCTAAGACATATAAACAAAAGTTTTGTTCATTATAAATGGGATCCTGAAAACCCGTGATTCTGACAGGCAACCGTACCAACAATCCTGCTACCCGATTTAGTGTTGGCTCCTCCGTTTAAAACTCCTACTGCACTTACAATGTGGTTTGCCGTAAGGCGACAACGACGAACTTTCAGAGAACCTCTTCATCATCTCCTGCCTCGTGGGCCTGGTGTAGTACGGTATCCGCTTCGCTTCTGCCAGTGGTGAGGAGTATGACTCTAGCAGCTCCATCACCCTCCTGGCTGAGTGGCTGATAGTATTATCAGTGTTACTGGTAGACTCTTTGACGGTTGTGTTCTGTCGCTGAGTTATGTTCGGCTGGTTGATATAGGATGAAGCAGCGCCTCCGTACGTCGTGCGGCCGGCGTAAAATGGTGAGCCGAGCAGGGTAGACTTAAATGCCGGCTGCTTCAGATCTTTCGTTGTGTTGTTTGACGTTTTAGCTGTGAATTAATTGGTAGTTTAATCTTTTGGCTATTCAATACTCAAAATTAACAATTACACGTATGATAAAGAATCATGAATTAAACTCATATAATAAATATAACATATACATAACAATGTTACACAGGGTAAGTATTTTTACCTTAACTTTTAGACCATGCTGCCTGACAATTTACACAGACCCCTATGTCTAGGAGTTTGAGTTGAACTATTTGCCTTATACATACTTACCGTGTTCAGTAAAATGACAACCACTATTGTCAAACTGTAAAATAATGATACCACATAAAAGCTAATATTGATGCACTCCATTCACGAAGGTAATGATTGGTACGAAGAATAAACTCAAAATGGTACACCGAGGGTTACCTGTGTGCGAGTCCGCCTCGCACTTTACCAGATTTTATAACGTCCACTTTATTCTGAATAACCAAGGACTACCAACTGTTACAAATGCAATTTAATTCCGCGAGTGGGGGCACTCTGTAGGTTTCACATTGTTAGCCATTAATTAAAAACAAAAGGTTTCTTCCTTCTGGCATTGACAAGGCAACAAAAGCAACACGTGACACGGCATTAGGTAGGGGAAAAATACAGATTTGAGGGGTACTTTAGAAGCCGTTGTGTAAGGTAAATTTGTAATACTACTTTTTTTAATTGACCTTTGAAACTTTTCTAGTATCTTTAGTTTGGTTGGTCTCAATCAAGGTTAGCAACTTTAAAAAAAAATACTGTTCTCGCCAATTGTTCATCTTTCTCAAAATCCTGTGGACTACCTTAAATTAATTTAACTTTTATAGATATTCACTATTGGTTTCAATCATGTAGATGAACTGATGACTAGACCCCGGATTTTTGTGGCAATGACGTCACAATAGGGTAATTTGGGGAGTAAATGGGACGGTGTTAATTAATACGGCAACCTAGTCTATTTGGTGTACTACGGAATATTTTTTTTATTATCAGAGGGCCCAGACAAGATGCACTACGCTAGCTAGCGTTTCTCTTCGTTTAATTTTTAAAGCAGTCGCGTCACGTGATGAGCCAGTGACGCGATTGGTTCAAAAACTAAACGAATAGAAAAGATAGTTAGCGTAATGCTTCTTGTCTGGGCCCTCTGGCATATACGATATAAATTACCTATAAGTCAATTGTTAATTAATTAATTTATCGACGTTGTTCTTTCGTTAACTGAATCTCTGTAACAAATAAAAAAATATTCTAAACGACTTGCTTTAATAATAATATTTTTGGTCGTGAATGCCTAGTTAATAAAAAATATTCAGTTAAAAAAGTTATTAATTAACAAATTGTTTTAATTAACACCGTTCCATTTACTCCCCAAACTACCCTATTGTGACGTCATTGCCACAAAAATCCGGGGTCTACTGATGACGAATGCGCTTTCCTTATACCTATAAGAAACATTAATTGTATTGCACATGGTACATGGGACATGACATACAATAGTAGAATTACTTTTTATTATTATCATTAATCAGGTTAAAAACTCAACATACTACTGAGTGCGTGCGCTACCGAGCCGGTTTAGTCGGGCCGCACCCTCGTTTTGTTGCATGCGTAAGCATCTAGCGACCCGCATCGACAAAGCCCAGGCGCCCGAGCAGCAATTGGCAAGAGAAACTGCTAAAGGGCCGGACACGGAACTACTTTTCTATTTATACTTTGCCTAGATGCCTCATCCCCGTCAACATCTTTCACTAAGAGGTATATACTGAACTCCTTTACCAAACTAATATAAACTCACCACAAGCCATTTTGGACGCTTCGCTCATTTCCTGTGACTGATTCCCGAACAAGCTCTTCCGTTTCTTGGTTACACTGGAGCCTATCGTCGACACCGTGTGTTGCGGGAACATGGTCGTCGCGTCCGTTTCCGTCGTTTCAATGGCGGTTTCCTCTGGTGATCGTATAGGGGTGGAGACGAAGTTGGTCTCCCGCCGGAAAGTTGTCCGGCCTGGGGGTGACTGGACTGTGTAAGAGCTCGTCTCGTGCCGCACAGATGTGGTCGTCTCTATCGTCTCTATGTTGTTCGTGACACAGTTCTCCTGTGGACAATAAGCTATATTACTTAGAAATATAATGTCAGCAAAAACGATAATGTTAATGAGTACGCCAAGTTTTTCTTCGACGGTTTTGAAAAAGTGCACCTACAGTTCGTGACAAAATGAAAAAGTTACCATTGCTTATTTTAGTCCTTTTATAGATACACTTTTTTGAAAACCAAAAGGTGTTGGATGTTGAGTTCATGATCGATGGCAAATGGCAAGTGTAAATTCTAAACGTTCCTAATCTTCCCTCATTCCCACTGTTACTTGCCCCGATTACGTCCACAATCAGTTCCAATTCGTCCACTTCCTATCCTGACAACATTTCCATTTCGTCGATATTCCCATTTCGTTCACATTCCCACTTTGTTCACATTTTATTTTAATTTTATTTTTGTTTTTGTTCTACTTCTGAATTTACTTAATGCGTGTTAGTTAAGCTAGGAATGTTGCCAAAGTGGGATTGTGGACGAAGTGGGAATATGGATGAAATGGGAATGTGGACGAAGTGGGAAAAGGACGAAATGGTAATATGGATGAAATGGGAATGTTGACGAAGTGAGGTTGTCGACGAAGTAAGAATGTGTACGAAAACAAAGTGAACCTAAACGCTTATTTTTAGTCGTAAATTAAATTTCAACGAAAATGCTCTTAATAAACTTGGAGTAACCGTGGAGTAGCTAAGCGATGCTTTGTTCTTATCTATCGAATTCAAATGGCACAATGACAGATAAGGACAAAGCATGGCTTAGCTACTCCACGGTTACCCTAAGTTTATCAAAAACAAACAGTCACATAAAAACATAAAAGCACCTACAGTAGCATTTATATGTAAGATACAAAATTTCTTTTAAACAGGGTAGGAAAGCTTAAGTTGCTTAAACTTCTTAACTTTAGTACCTATAGTTTACGTACATGTATTTCGAGAACGACGATCAAGATAAAAGAAGACTCCTTAAAACACTACTATATTTACCCAGTGATAACGAAAATATATGTAAATCTATCTAATTTATATTGTAATCACGATAGGCTCGTCTAAAGAAGGCATTCTTAGCATAATTTGACATAAAGAAGCTGATATGGAAAGCCAAGGGGTGGCGTATGGGGGGTGGTGGGACACGGCGGGGTAATTTAAGGGATACTTTTTGAAGAAGAATGGGTGAATCAATATAGTTAAATACTAATTTGTACAGAAATATTTGTTCTAAATAAACACTGCGTTTTGTAAGAAAAACCAGACTATGACGTTTTGTATCACTGACTAGAGAGTAAAAAAACCTGTGCGGAAGTGTTTTTTCTACACGCATTTTGTGAACAGTATATTGAGGGGTCCAAACAATGCATCTAAATTCTGGAATACTACAGTACATGTATACGCGAAATACGGTATTTTTAGGTTATGTAGGTTTTTGAAGGGTTTAGATAGGCTGAGTATCTATCCCAATTCCTTAGAGGCCCTTGAAGAGATGTTATCAATATGAGGAGTGAAAATTTATTTTTTATTTTAAAATCAAACCAAATAAATGCAACAGTGAAGTGAGAATTGTATAAAGAATAACCCTGTTTATGGCACTAATTGTAAGTTTATACGTTTATATCTAAGACCATCCCTTCATCTAGTCCTAATTTTATATATATACAAGGTGTCGGGTCACTAGTGGTCCAAATGAAAAAAATAAATAAAAAAACACCTACATGTATGTTCAGCGATTTTTACTATATAACCCCTCAGAGAAACTGCCTGCCTGATGTTATGTATATATGACTCGATCCACTTATAAAGGGCACAAGGTAAAAGGTTCCGTCGCTACAAAAACTACATAATAAAAAGAAGAAAGATTTATGCCCGGTTTCTGAGGTACTTTTATCGGTGGTTTATCTGTCCATTATAGCAATTGGTCCGTTAACTTTGACAACTGCGTTTCCGAACACCGACTCAAAAATAAACTCTGTTTAAACTTGGTTTAACTTAACTGACCAAAGTGTGCCGTTTATCGGCTCCATAACAATTTGACTTTTTTTTTATTAGGTACTTAGCATTGTTTTAGGTTAAGTATGAATATTTTTTTTTTAAATGAGCACAATTGATTTTTATTTCTATGTGTAGGTGTACTTTTATCGGTGGTTTATCTGTCCATTATAGCAATTGGTCCGTTAACTTTGACAACTGCGTTTCCGAACACCGACTCAAAAATAAACTCTGTTTAAACTTGGTTTAACTTAACTGACCAAAGTGTGCCGTTTATCGGCTCCATAACTATTTGACTTTTTTTTTATTAGGTACTTAGCATTGTTTTAGGTTAAGTATGAATATTTTTTTTTTAAATGAGCACAATTGATTTTTATTTCTGTGTAGGTTAATATTTTGTTTAGTTTTATCATACATAATTATTTATAATTGGAATTGCATTATGAATACAAGCAGTTCATCAGAGTCTGATTTGGAAGTATTGCAATTTATTTATAATATTATCAGTGCCAAGAAACTTGAGACACAGGAGAAATCCTTTTGAAATGTACTCGGATGAAGAATTCAAATTGAGATATCGCTTTGACAAATACACTGTGATACACCTTAGTGACATCATCAACTAAGATCGAAAGATCCGTCCGTCTTTTTATTGTCTGTAATAGTGATGAATTCTTTTGCTACTTCGATGAGAAGCATCTTCTCTCTCTCAGTAAAATTTTTGCTACGCTTCCCGGATTCCATCAATTCCATATTAATTATAATAGTAATAATATGTATTATTACAATTACAAAGACTAGACTAATAACAATCGTTTTGTTTACGTACAGATGTAGGTGCAAAATGATTTTCCTTTGTCATTTGACACTAAACAATAAAGTTCCATTTTAATGGACATGAAAACGTCACTCATTTAATACAATCATTGATTGACAGTTCGGGTGCCATCGTATTCCGATTGAGATCCGAGTTTTCCCGAAGGAAAATCATTTTGCACTACATCTGTACGTAGGTACAATTGAAGTTTGAAGTTTTCGTTTAAGAAGTGTCAACCACAGATTATGTGTGGTAATTTTTGTTCATACAGCCACTGGCAAATAAGCAATTTAAATTTTTATTATTTATTAATTATGGAGTGGTTGGTAAGTTTCTTTAAGTTAAAATTTTACAATAATAAACCGGAATTAATGTTGAATTAAGGCATTAGAGCAGTTCTAAGTATGTCAATCTATTAAGATCCATCTATCGGCAGCGAAAGGAACTATTTATCTGTCAATAGTTATCGAACTGTTCGTAAAGCACTCAGAAACGCACAAAAAGTTAAACGACGTTTAACCTAAACATAACTTTAACGGATCAATAGCTATTAAAGGTTTAACTGGTGACTTCAGAAACCGGGCATTAGACGTAGAAAAATAAAATAATGATTTTATACATTAGTTTAATGCTGCAGCATAAAATATCATGTAGCTACGGTATGTTTATTAAACTCCTTGAATAAATTTAAAAGCCCGTTTGTTTGCAATGAGTTTATATTAGAGAACTATGCAGATTGCGACAGTTTCTTGTTTTGCTACGAAAAATCCGATCACTATGACAAACTTACCTCCGTCTCGTAGTCAGGTCCCGAGCTGAACCGCATGCGCTTGGCCGGTGGCTGCGTAGTGTTAGGGCTCTCCAGGGCATCGTCATCGGTCGAGGAGTCCGTCGCGTCGGCCGCCGGCGCCGAACCATTAGCGTTGGAGCTGCTAGGGCTGCTGAACCACTTGGTGATCGTCGCGGGCAGCAGCCCTGACACCCGTGACGTCACATTCTTCACGAACGACTGTCAAAAATTAAGAACGTATTTTTAAGTGTCCATAGAACGCTAAGAATGGCAACTTGAAGGTTCGAGGATCGGACGTTAAATGTTAAACAAAATAAAACCTTTTTCCTTGATGTAGTAAGGGAACTGAGAAACTGGGTTGGTAGCTTGGCAGGAATTAGTCAATCTCATTTAAGGTATACTTTTGTTTGTTCTCGCTCTACTGTTAGTGTGTAACTTACATTTTGCATCGGCATATGACCTCTTGAATGGGGAAATGTACACGACAGTAGTGGGAATAGTGTGAGATGAGATACGAAAAAATCTCATCTACTGTGACGTTCAAAGTATAAAAATAATAATAACTAAATTTATGACACTGTATAGGTCGATCCGCAAAAGCTGCCATGAACGGAATGAACGAAACTCTAACCAGGGATTGTAACCGGTTACAAATAAACCGGTATTTATTTAGGTTAAACCGGTTAATAATTTAGGTTACGTTCGAACGAAATGATTTGGGAACGTTATTTCGAAGCGCTCCCTAACCGGTTACTCTGTGTTTCGATACGGGATGAATGACCGCTGTCGCGCGTCGAGGCGCTGCTGGTGGCTGCGCTATCAATCTAATACCATAGCAAACCAATCCTGTCTCCTTAAACGAGCGGTCATTCACCCCCCACACGGAGGAACCGCTCTCTAACCGGTAAATTGATTTCGTTCCCTGTTTACGCTCCGACATAGAGATACCGGTTAGAGCGATGTTCTTGCGAGCGTAACCTTTATTATGGGTTAGGCTCTCAAAGTGCGGCTCTAACCGGTACGGAAAATAAACCGGTTTTCAATCCCTGACTCTAACGTCACATGTGATTGTTCGAGAATTGTCCATGAAACGTACCTAGTCCGTCCTTAAGTTCTGTCACAAAGGTTCTGTCACTTTAAAAATAAATAAAAGAGATTCATAAACCTATAGTACATCAATCAAAAGCTTATTTTATATAGAATAAATGGAAGCGTAATTTGTGGTCTTTACTATTACAATAATTTGGTGTACGAGCTTTAAGCGTTCCCATTCGGGGCAGGAAAGCATCGGTCAAAACACGCACGACCATGATACTGATAACGGCTACAACTTTTGTAAGAGTTCTCGTATTGAGTCGAAATTTGCGTGACATATTGATCAGACTTTTGCCTTTAAATTCTGATACGAATGTATCCCAAACAATTAAAGATCCGCTTATGCTCCGGTCAATCTTCATGTCTCATTAAATCGACCTTACGATTTCACATCAATTTGCAGAAATACGAAAACACACCAAATTTCGTTCTTCATAAGCTGGTTTTTAAGTATCGTTAAGATAATAATGCTGGTCTCTGAACATACCCAGAGATGAGAGGCTTCACAATATTAAATAAAAAAGTTTCCTGGTTAACAAAAACTAACTTTTAAAGCCTTTTCAAAAAGTGAAATTTTCAGATAACTCGTGCGTGTTTTAATCGGTGCCGGCCGTGAATGTTAAAAGATCGTATCGGAAATTGCGTTGACTATGTGGAATGATGATTAGTTCCTAAAAATGTACTTTAATTAGGCTTTTAAATTTTATTTATTGTAAAATTTAAAAATAAACAGAAGTTACTTTTATTTGACTAAACCTTTGTGACAGAACTTAAGGACCGACTATGTAGTTAGAATTTCAAACCGAGCTGTATTTGTTTTACACAAATGTATAATTTTATCCACTTTATCCATCTATTTGTGGCAGCTATTGTGAAACCACCAAGGTATAAACATAGTTCTTAATAATGATAAAACACGGAGGAGGCGCGTAAGGTATTATTTCCAAATATACATTATTAGTGACGCAAATGCCAGGCTGTCTTTTCCAGACGGTTCACAATAATCTATTGAAGTTACTCGTTACACGGGTAGACTCAAGGAATGACGTCAGATTAAAGGAAGTTACCTAGTCTCGCTATGCAGATGAAACGCGACATCTCTGAGACTATACTTGAAAGGTTTAGGTACTTAACTAAATGTGAACAAAAAAAAACACGTGATGTAGTTCGTCAGCCAATAACAGCAGAGCACTGACACGTCGAAGCTCGACAAAATAGTTGTGATTGGCTGTTTAACAGAGTCACGTGGTTTGGTTTGTTTACATTTAGTTAAGTACCTAAACCTTTCAAGTATAGTCTCAGAGATGTCGCGTTTCATCAGCAAAGCGAGACAAGGAAACTTCCTTTAATCTGACGTTATTAGAACTTAAATATAACTTGATTAATACGTAATTGCTTGTATCAGCGAGTTGTGCTCATACAAAGGTCGACAATGAGAGTATTTGTTTGTATATTGTATAGAAAGGGAAATAACCGATACACAATAAATGTCTAAAGTAAACCTTATGTTATATAATTAGGGTTAGGACTTTTGGTGGCATATCGTGGTTCTAGGATCCATTGAGTCGCTATTTCCTAATTATTACAAATATACCACTTTGACTTTGGCCTTCACTATTCTCACATTTCAAAATAAACTGAATACATTTTTAGTTCAATTTATATACAGGGTGTCTTGGATTGAATAAGAGATATTTGGCGGGGTAATAGTTCGCACGATTCTGATCACGGGGGTATGGTTCATTTTTGTTTCTGTTAATGTAAAAAAAAAAGAAGGATTAATTATATTAATTTTGTTACTTGATGTATCGCAGCCGATATCTCGACCTTGACATTTTGACGCTGATACTATATTACTACAAACGTTCGTAGTAACTAACGTCAAAATTCTAAAGGTCAATGACCTGACACCATACGTTGTTTACATGGTATGTAAACAAACAGTTCGTTCCATGTAAGCAGAAATCTGACTAACATTTAAAAATAATTATAAATTTTGGTGCAACTTACTGTATTTTCATTAGTGCAACTTACTGTATTTTCATTTTTGCAATTTGAACACTAGCTGGTTTTAAATGTGAATTCACTAGATCTCTTGTTCACGCTTCGCCAAGACTGATCATAATATTATCGTCCTTCTTATATTATTGTCGAGATCTAACCATTTACCATTCTTTTCTGTTCTAAAGTGGCCCGTATAACCGGTTTACAGCAAAAATAATTACGACTTGAATATCTCAAAATAACATAACAATGACATAATATTATAATGACAGCCATAAATTCATAGACTCAGACATAGAGTTCAGAAAGACATGGATTGAACGATCGGATTATTGCCCTCCGTATTGATCTGCGTGGTATTTGTGGCAGTAGCCAACAGCCCGAATGTAAAATATTTTGTCCATGGATATAAGGCCGTCGCATAATTGATTATAATTTATTATGATGTCACACTTACCATAGAGAACAAAAAATACCAACCTTTCCTAGGCCATGGAATGGATAAACTTACGTGCAGCGCAGCAGCGTATAGCGCGATAGCTCTTAGGTCCTTCGGATTTGTCCTTCTCTCTCACTCGCTCTTAACAAGTGCTTATGGTAGCGAGTGAGAGACAAGTTCAAACCCGAAGCACCTTCTAAGTGCTCACAGACTGAACATATTCATTCCGTCATACACAAACTTTCCCTTCTGCCGAAACGTAAGATAAAAATAAAAGATCTAACACACTTCCAAATAAATCTTACCTCAATAATCTGTCATTACACATACGTACACATACATAAACTCACCCCTTCGTTCTCAGATTGGGGTAGGCCTAATTACCTTCAACTCTAAAAAAAGTTGTTGATAATTCCGTAACCACATATTGCACAATTAGGCTAACCTTTCATTATCTTACTCGTTTTCGCAATAAAAAGTTTCAAAAAATACCTTGCTATAGCTATAGCCGTGTAAGAGTGCAAAAAATTCAATACAAGATTTTCGAATTTGATGTGTTTATGGCCTCAAAGATTAATCCTATTGACAAACTCTGCTTCGCTTAGGGCCTAATATGGCTCCGTCCATATCGCGCGTCAAATGTGGATAAAGCATCCGTCACTCTCGTACTTGTATTACGTGTCAGAAGGTGACGGATGCCTTATCCAAACTTTGTCACGCGATAAACGCAGCGATACACAGTGTGAAATCTGCCCTTAAAAACGGACATATATCATTTTGGAACTCAAACGATAGATTTAACCATTTCAAATGTGAGACGATCATACCGGAGTGCCAATTCTGCTCAGAACTCGAGAAATATTTTTTTTAAATTTTATTTACAAAAAACACAAACATGGAAAATCTCCAGTTTTCGACAAAACTAAACGCAAATCACAGTGACAATAAATTAAACAATGCATGGCGTGTGTATTATATAAAAAATAGAGCTCTAGTTGTTATTTTGTTTGAATTATTTAGGTTTTTGTTAATTTTGTTTTTTATTTTTTTTATCAGAAATCTCAAAGCATTAGGATTTTATTACTAGTCAAAACAATTGTTTACACGTGCAGCAAACACTAAAAAAAAATTAGATCTAAATCTCAAAGGATCTCTGAGATAATTCGTTCTAAATTTTTTTCTGATAACTATGGAAATAGGGTTGTCGCATGTTTTCCACATAATATTTGTATAGAAAAGTTTAATTTTTAAGTAACCATAAAACATGATAACATTGTGCTGACCTGATGATGGAGCTGGAAGGTGGTCAGAAGATTTCTGCTGATAAAAGGTGATACATCAAGATTTAACTGTGAATCGAGTCTTGTGTCTGCGTTAAAGACGCTTATTTGTTTAGCATTACAATACATAAATACACTATAAATCTTTAATTTTAAAAACTAGGTGTTATGTTCAGTAAAATATTATGTTGTTTTCGTTTTGAAGAACTTCTGTGCTTTCATGACTATGGCCTTCTAAATTGCTTAAAAGGTTATCATCGCTTCGTGACTCATTAAAATGTTCTTCCGTTTGGACATCATATGGTTTGAGTAACATTATAGCGGCTAGTGGCAGAGGTAATCGCTTTAATTTATTTTGCCGGTCTCTAAGCCGTATGTTGGAAATACAAGGATCAGACGACTCCAGTGCTCTATGAAACAAATCCAACATGGTTTTTTCCCGATCCAACTTCCTACAATGGTGTTCACGGTCATAACGCCAGAATTTATTTCGGGCTTCCCCAGCTTGCTCCGAAAGTAACCCTATGGGTAAAGCACAAGTTTCAATTATTTCCTTGCCATGGACTAAAATTTTATGCAATGTCACCGTCATCGGATGCCATTCATATGCTGAAACGTACTTAGATGCAATTAACTTGCAAAAGTCGCCGAATTTATTAGCGTCAATAGGCAATCCGCTAGACAAAACTACTAACATTGTATGTAGATCGTCCAGCAGCCACTGTTGAATATCTAGTATTTCAGCGAAAATGGCACGATTTTTATCGTTTAGAGCAGTTCTCGCGGTGTTTCCGTCGTTTGTTGTTCCTGAATTAGGTCGGACAACATCCACCAAAAGCCCTAATCTTTTTCTGATCTCTTCTTGGATACGTTTTTTTGTTTCAGTGACTTTAGTTGCTTCTGGTGAATTATGTCCGATTCTCCATTTCTTAACAGGATTTTTGTATCCCAGATGCAATAGAAATTCAAACACGCGAATCCACGCATGAAGTGGACTTAATCCATGCCGCAAAAGAGTTTTATCGGTAGGCTGTGAAAAAACAATATCTAATTTGTTGAATTGTGTTGAAGTAGCCTTGCAAAAAGGGCATCGAAGTTGTGAACTAGTATTAGTTATGATATTAAGGACTTTGCCATCTATGACGGTCAAGTAGAGTTGAGATTTCACTGATATTACTTGTCCTTTTGAAGTAGTGACCTCGAATGTGGTTAGCCTTTCAATTTGGTCTTCTATCATTTTTTTTTCGGAAAGGATTAAATCTTTTGACTCTTTCCGATATTGAGTATGAACTGGCCGACAATACCTATACGAAGTTGGGGTTGGGTTTAACCACAGCACCACGCGGCCTCCTTCAGTCGTAATTCGTAAGGGAATGAAAGTAGTAACAAATATGCTACTATCATTTTCTTCGCTTTGAAAAAAGTTCTGTTTGTAAAGCGATTGTCCTGAACTACCGTCAAATCCCCAAGAGCCCTCAAAAACGCAATTTAACAATTCGAGATTTTTTTCAGCACAATAAATTGAAATGGTATCGTCACACGATTTGATTATTCTTTCAAATGTGTGTGAAATAAGGCTGCATAAAGGTATCGATGCATCTCTTTCAGATACTTGAACTGGGGCATCAGGGTAACAATCTTTCTTTGCGGCTCGAATGTGATGATATGACGGAAATGCTGGATAGCCTCTCGATTTTAAATCATACTCAAGAAATTTGTATGTATCTACAGTGAATTTTCGATCTATATAGATAGCTAAAGCTTCCTCTGGGCTATAGGGCTGGGGATCTTTTTTGATTTTTGTGGCTATTTTGATTGCTCTTGACGGACTAGCTAGGCAGGAATTAACAACAAATTCAAAGTTTTTTGATGCCGGTTTTGTGAGGTTTTGCCCTTCTGCTTTTAAACTACTCGACAAAACCTTGATCAGTTTAGCAGATGGTTCATTACTTAGGGTTTCTTGTAGGTTTTTGCAAACTCTTCGTTTTTGTCTTTCGCTCAGTCCGTCGTACTTTGATTCACATCTTTGCTCAGATATCGGAAAATCTATATGAGAAACATCGGTTTTGGGATTACCTATGTCAGATTCGAAATCGCGATTGTTACTTGGACCAGCGTAAGGAACGGTAGGTTCTGAAGCAAATTCGAAAATTGAATCGCCTACTAAACCAGATTCAGTTTCGGAAACAGGCGGGCGATAGAGAAGCGGATCCAAACATTTTGAAAGGTCCGGTTTTAGGTCTCCATTTAACCAAACTGTGTGCTTTTTAATGAAGAAAATCATATTGTATTTACATGATTTGTATAAGTTTTCGCATTTACTGGTAAGTTTGGAGATTAGATCTTTGAGTCTTTTGTTATTTATGTACTCCGTATGTATTTCCAAAGTATTCAGCACTGCGAAAGTTCGATCTTCTAAGCTTACATCCAGGGGGCGACATTTCTTGCCCTTTTGCTTTGCAAGTGCAAGGAACAATTTATAAGCGTCTAGTCTGGTAAAGATATTGTTGGAACCTTGTTGGGAATTTGCGAATACTCTTGAAGGTTCGAGAGTATCGGCTGCTGCCATCGAATTAATAATAAATGCACACTTTTATAATAACTAAAAGCAATCATGCAATTTTCGAGTTGTTTTGATAGCTAACTGTCAATGCCAAAGCTAAAGTCAATTCAATTCAATTATTTTAATTTATGGCGATCGGTCGCTTTAAGGATTTAGGTCAAACATCGCTTTCTCAAATATCTATGATAAATGATAAAATCTATGACACGTTAATTCAGTCTACTCAACTCCATTTCTGCAAACATATTATATCATTTCACCAATAAGAAAAGTTAGTTATGGTGTAGTTGGGTCGAAACACTTTCATAAGAGAATTTTATTTTTAGAAAATATCAGTGAACGGAGATAAGACATGGAAATCACATTTAAGAACTTCAATTTATCGGGACAATTTATTAATACACCCACATTTAAATAAGACGTTTAATAACATGCTTTTGACAACCCTAAACGAACATTTTTAAATATGGATATTTCCAAGATCCTGCTAGATTTTGATTTGATACTTTAGGGGTGGATAGTAATGGTTTCAACGAATATTTTAGGTAAGTATCAAATGCTAATACGCTAGGGTTAGGGGAAAATAAAATAAAAACTAAAAAAGAAAAAATCAACTATTACTTTGTACTGCTTCCATAAAAACACGCCTAGTTTTTTTTATTACGTACCTGAAACAAGATGCTATTGATATCTAAACAGATAATCGGTGATTATTCTATACTTTTGCAGTTACACGCAATTCTATGAAAATTTTGAGTTTCATAGAAAAATAAGATTTAAAAAAAAAACTCGAGTTCTGAGTAGAATTGGCACTCCGGTATGATCGTCTTGCATTTGAAATGGTGAAATCTATCGTTTGAGTTCCAAAATGATATATGTCCGTTTTTAAGGGCAGATTTCACACTGTGCGATATTAGGACTCCGGATAGATTTAAATCAAAGTGGTATGATGAACTTCGCACCAGATTTTCTTCTCTGCGTTTTAGATTAGGTATTTCTTAAAAAGAAATGAAACAAAAACTAGGCTGTTTTTCTCCTTCCAATGTGACGGTCACAACGTCAAATTAAACGTAGACTCTGACAATTATTGACCTCTCTTGGACTTTGAATACAGATCAGACACAGAAATATCTTTTAAAAAACTTTTTGAACGGGTTTAGTCACTTTTCAGGTTGAGATTGGGCAGCTAAAAAAAATACGTATCCGTTATTTTAAACTACTCTATAACATATATGAAAATGAATCAAATCGGAGTTGGACAGTTGGGTACCCTTCCTTGTAAGAGTTGTAAGCTACCATAACGTGTAGAGACGATTTTATTTTGACAAAACCTAAACCTCTTTTCATAAAGAGTATTCAATGGTACAAGATTTAAAAAAATACTATGCTGAACTGTCAAAGGACAATAACAACTTATTGATTCGTTTTAATTATTGTGTGTTGTATTCATAGTTATCCCTGATGGTGGTAGAAATCAATGAAATAAATCCATGATTCATGATCTAATAAAATAACTTTAATGTACCTACGAGTACAAGTGCTATTTTACCTGTGCAAGTGTGGGAAGAGTGTGAGTAAACATCGTAATCGTAAGTTTCATTTTTAAATTATTTCACATAATAGCCCTTATCAGAGATCATCTTTTCATTCATATTATAGTTCAGTTTCAGTCTTTTTTCAGTTTTCTAAGCACCGTGGAGCTTTTGACCGTGATTAGAAAGTTTGTTGATATGGAACAACTTGTTTATTTACATTACGTTGTGACACATGTTATGTCATACACCGGTTTGACGGGGTCAAAAATGTAGCAGTGCTAGTGATTCAATATCGACAAAATTTATCGACAACGATATAAAGCAATTATTGATCATCATTAAAATAAGTGATGGCCTAGTTTGAATGACTTTTAATTTTGTGCAAACCTCTTATACTCGTAATACAAACAACCGGTATCTGACATTGACTCTGGACTCGAGTCACTTTTGACAACCGTTGAAATTACATTAAATAACAAATTAATTCAGTACGACAATATTCTTTAGTATTCCGACGAATTGAGAACCATTTAGTTTTTTAAGTCGGTTAAAAATGATTCGAAAGAAAAAGATCGTTTATCTTCATGGAAAGCTGATCATTTAGATAAAGAAGATAAAGGTATTTACAACTTTATTTTGTAAGTAATGGAAGATCCATATGTCACGAAAAAAATTGTCGATAAACTTAATTGATATTTAATGAATCACTAGCACTGGTACATATTTGCCCCCGTCAATCCGGTGTATGGTTATGAATGAATTAGTTAAGATGGAGCACACTGAGAGCATCGTCAGGATAAATCAGTCTGTAACTCAGTCAAATATTAACTTAAAAAAAAAATACCAATGTAGAGATGATCCAAATCATCCACCCTATCTACGGTTAAAATTTCTTCGATTGATTTCAAGACACCCTGTATACTTGTATTTGTTCTCTTTACCAAAATTCATTTTAACTGATTTAGCGATTTAACTAATGAATGCATTTTGATACCTACATTGTTATGTTATGACAACACTGGAGGTCAAAATCAAGGTGGTTTGTTTATAATAATTAGGAAATGTCGACTCCATGGATTTTAGAACCACGATATGCGACCAAAAGTCCTAACCCTACATATGTATAATATTCAATAGCAGTCATTACAGCGTAATGCCGCCAAGCAGCGTCTGTAAACGACAGTTGAGGGGGCGAGCGGTAAAATCAAACGCAGTGAGACGGATAAAGGTAATTATTCACAATTCGCGTCCATAACCGTCTCGACCAATCAGACGTAGCGCTAAGATGTATGTACCTTCCTCGAGATTTATATTAGCGCGCATGTTCATTGTGTGTCCACTTTAAAGCAGACGACCATACGATTTTTATTAATTTGTTTATCCCACTTGCCGCCGTGCAACGTACTGCTGAAAGTCGATAGTCTGCCAAATATCGGGAACTAAGTATAAGGGAAACTACACCTTTAATGATTACTTTAAGTAGTAACTGCGTTAATCGCTAATCCGTACCTTAATACCTAATAAGTTTCTGTCAAAAATTGATTTTTGGAACCAGCTTTTATTGCCCACTGTACTTTTTTTGCACAGTCGTCATCTACTTGTCAAGACGATTCTAACAAGCCCTAACACGACGGATCTATCATGTGTAATTTAGGAGTTCCTATGACCGCCCTGAGTCTCCATCATCAGACCAGGTCGATGGTACTATATTATTGTATTGTCATCAGAACTAAAAGCGTATGCAAATTTTCAGCTTCATCGGAAACCGGGAAGTGGGTCAAATTTAACTTGCCAGATTTGACCCTTGCATACATACATACATTGCAAGTTAAATAAAAGCTTTTAATATAACTTAGTTAAACGTTAAAGAGTAACATTTCAGAAGATTTAACGGGAATCGTGATTGAAATTGTATTTTACACTTCGTTGCGTTAGGGACTTACTTATTTAAAAAATGTACACACTATGGAATTTAGGCAAGACATGAAAAGCACAAAAGAAGGGTAGGTATATCTTCAGAATTTATTACACACCAAAGTCGCCATCAATAGAACTTGTAAACCATGTAAACAAACCGTTTAGGCAACATTTCTTCGATTTTTTTACACCAGCTCTCTATTACTCCATATGCTATTTAACCATTTGATATTCTAATTCTCATTGAACAATATAATATCACTCAAAACTCGACATTACAATGACATATTTGTGTTTCGTTTCAAGTCTGTAATTGTCTATTATGATGGCTGACTAGAGTTGGTCAAATTAAAACTATACCGAGTAGTGTGTAAAAACGATTTTAATTTCAGGGCGGAGCAATGGAAAGAATGCGTGGCTCACGTCATAATTATTAAATGAATAAAACAACATGAAAAGTTTAGACTGCATTATTGATAGGGCTACGTACGGATTGTATACCGAAATTCATAATACATATTGGTGACACGTCTTCCTCAATCTATTCTAGCGACATTGATTAAAAAATATATATTTAAAGCTATGTTTAATCTTAGTCTACTTTTCCCATCACTAATAATCTCATCAAACCATAGAAAATATCAATATGGCGCTTTGATAACATCGTTCACAAGTTTAATTGATGACGACTTTAGTTTCAGTGTTTTTTGAGGCCCGGCAGTGTACTTTTGGCAAATAGTACCTAGGTACTAAATTAACGATTAACTGACGTATGGAAAGTTAATGAGTCCGATAACAATTTTTGAAGTTATTTTAAAAATTAATCCGTTATTCGAAATGTTAACTTTGTTAATTAATTAATTAAATTTATTCGTTACGGCTAGGAACTGTACTCAGATGCATTATAGAGACCAAAAACTCGTACCATTTGCAAACGTGTACTTATATGAAAAATCGTCACTAAAAGGAATGACTTAATCGTCTTAAAGTGACTACGTGCGTCCGTTAGACCACCCGGCCTAGGTAGTGTTTATACTACTATTTAACAAAATACTGACTACATAATGTTTTAAATATCAAGCTTTGCTTAATTGGCGAAATACTGACCTGCGTTATTTAATGTACGGTGTGCTTTATAATTACCTAACTTCCCCTAACTTTGTGAAACTTTCACTATGGGTTCTAAAAACAAAGTTAATGTTCATCCTAACTACCTGTTACAACAAAAACAAATAAACAAATAAACAGAACAAATTTAAAGAAACGCAATGAAACTAGTTGTCTGTATTACGATATTTTACACTACGATTATATTTTAATATCGGCTGGTGTCATTAAACAAAGGGTTTTTTAACATGGATATAATATAAGGTATTATACTTCCCTATATGTGCAAAATGGGTTACTGAATTATCAAAGAGATTTTAAAGTTGTAGGTCATTTTGTAGCTCTGCCTACCACACTCTGGGATTACAGGCGTAAAGGTATGATTTTATTGTTTTTTTCTTTAGTTTCAATATGTTATTTTTTAGTACCTTGTCTATTTAATGTCATGTTTAAACTACCACACATGATTTGTCTCAGCGAATAAAATGACCAAATAAGGGCAGGTACAAAAAAAATGTACACATTCCTGAACACATTTGAGTGTGTTTTTTTAAAGTACTTTTTACTCGTTAGTCAAATCAAATCATTTTTTAATTTGTCTCTGAGTGTAATTATTTTCTCTTTTTACCCTCTCTTTAGAAGCACTATGAAGATGGTTCGTCATAACTTAAGATGAGGGGGGTGAGAACAAGGTGGGCGACCTGGCGACCTGGCGACCTATGCCGGGGGGTTTACCCTCAGGTAGAGTTCACTGACTACAAAAATAATCTAGATAGTGGAATAAACCAGTGGGGGATTCATCAGATGCGTCTGGCATATTGTAATGTTATTTAGAGCAAAGATATTTTATATTACAATTTCTAGATTCATTTACCGTAAATATATTTTAACATCTAATCATTTTTCATAGGACCTGCCCGCGTCGCCCACGGACGTCGGACCTCTGTAGTGCTTGCCATAATTTTTATATACTAAAGGATAGGATACAAACTAAATAACATACTTAAATTGGTACAAAGCAGAGACTCCCTAGCGGGCCGTAACTGTTTTTCGTAGCACGTAACTGTAACATCATTATGTGTACGCGGCTCGCGAGCCCGTTCTGCACTTGAAGCTCGCTACTTACTGTAACTGCTACGCGCCTACGATTGCAGTTACAGCTCGCTGATAGTATACCCTGCTTATATCGTCGGCGAAATGAGCTGGATATTTTAAGTGTTATATTTCAGGCAAAAGCTGTTATAAGGTTAATCTTCAACCTTCATCATTGGATTTTTTGCAGTCCTGCAACACTAACTTATAAAGGTAAAGTAGTGAAAGTCATTTATGATATGAAATAAATTACGATTTAAAACGCACGCATAACGCTAATGCTAGCGAATTTCAAAAACGGATATAATGAAACCCGTAATACTATTGACCGAATTATAGTTTTCAAAAGAAACACGCAACAGCTCCACAAAGAGATGAAACGGATAGCAAATTGTGGTGAATGGTTACAAATTTATCCACATTAAGGTCGCAGCCGACCGCAAGCAGCATGCCGTCTGCTCTGCAGCAGGCATCGGAAGTCTGCGTCACACCTGCTGTTGCCGTATACTACCAATACCGTCTTTACCATAAGGGCACACGGGCCCGGTGCCCAGGGCCCCATCCTCAGGGGACCTCGAAGGACCGACAATTTCTCTAACTATGATCATGCTAGATGTTTTTTAGTATAATTCGGTTTCTTTACTTTCTAAATTCTTGTGCGCCCGGGGGACCCAGCATAGTTTAAGACTGCTCTGACTTGTCTACTGCTGCCGTCTGCGGTCATGGAAATACATACAAATCTAGTGACGCCTACCGTTTGCCGTCTGTTGTCGGCTGCAGTATAAGTAATACCTTAAGAGGCGAACTAAGTTTTCAATCAATTCAGATTCAGAAAAATCAATAAAACACTTGCGAACGAATCATGTACAGTCAGCATCATAAATATGTATACATTAACAACGTTTCAGAAATATATATACAACTTTATTCCCTTGCAGTAGAGTCGTGTTTCCATATTTTTGAAAGTTTAACTGTATCCATATTATTAGACGTGACTGTACGAAAAGACTCGAATTCACCTGAGTCGGCCTACCGGTCGTGCAAATTAGCACTGTTCGGCCGGATATCTAATTATCTGGCCTTCAGGGTAAGACGGATCTTCCGATTCGGTATCAGATATCTAGCTAAACAGCTATCCGTTTCATCTCTAAATCATATCACTGTGCAGCTGTTGTGTGTTTATATTTAAAAACTATAATTCGGTCAATAATGGACGATACAATTGTATTTCGTAATTTTAAAGCCGTATTATGCTCGTAAGAAAGCCATACAAAAAGAGGTGATTAATAATTTTGTTACCACCAATGCTACCTTGGTCACAGACAAAATAAGAGACGATGACGATCTCGACAGACAAACGTCACACACACATACACACATACTCGATAGGTCAAATCATTCAATAGTTTAGTACACGTAATACACGTTACCCTGCATCTTATGTTGCAATCACATCCTCTCCTTCAAAACTGTAGCTTTTGAGCAATCATTATATTTAATTGTATTTTTTATTATACAGGGTGGCACATTTAGATTGGTCAGTATGGGCAAGTCCTTAACTATAAGACATACAAAGATCTGTTCTTAGGAACCACTGCCCTTACCATGAGTTACAATTACTGTACTTGCTAGCGAGTCGAATGCTCTGTCCCTCGCAGTATTCTTATAGAGTGCGAGGGGCACAGCATTCGACCCGTTAGCGAGTACGGTGATTATAACTCATGGTAAGGGTACAGGTCATCGATTTTAGTGAAAAACAAACCGTCATCATAAGATTTAAAAAAAAAGTTCTTTCTTTGGGAATCAAACCCAGAATTGAAAAATAAAACTACAGCTACATGAAAAAAATGGGTGTCATTTAGAAGACCCACCAATAAAATTAAACTATAGGATATGAAATTAAATGCATTTTGTTCATTTTAGAGTAAATCGTCAATAACTGGCCACTTAAGAAAGTGTCATTTACTTACTAGCCATCAAATTTCTTACTGACGCTACGATTTCTTAAAGATACTTGGACATTACTCCGGGTAATAACTCAGGATCAAGGTATTCCAGTTTAATCGAAAAATTCTTAGCAAATCTCTTGCTTTACACATTTTATTCCAAACTAGACACCTGTGGCCAAAGCTGTATTAGTCACACTGAATAAGTGGTAAAACAAAATCGGGGTGCGAGGGGGGTGAGTACGCTCGGGTATGCGACGCTGAGCTGTCAGGCACACTCCACCAAGTCCTTCATACACGTCCACGTCGTCCCAGGCTCTGCCGCCGTACAGACCTGGGGCGAACCCATTCATTTTCCGTAGTGGGTCGTGCACCCTGGAAATGCTAGCGGTAGAAACGGGCGTCGCATATTTACCAACTACCCCGGACTGCTAAGCAGCTAAGTATGGAGGATGATACCTGGTACGACAGTCCCAGCGTCTAGGTACTCCCTACCCTCTTTCCCGTGATCCAAATATCCAAATTCCTCTCACAAACACCATCCCTTCCCATCCTTATTCCCTCCTACACCCCCTCCTGGAGGAGACAACCTCGACCCCAAAAACCCCAACCTATAGGTGTTATTCGTACCGTGCCTACAGGTGCGTGACTGAGGGGGAGCTCAGTCGCTAACGGTGTACCCTCGATACCAGGCGACCTCGAGGTGTACGTAGCCTTATTCCGGCAAGCGGGGCTCTGCCGGAATGGACCTTTATTTCCCTAGCTTCTCGTGGGATTCGTATGGAGAAAGAAAACAAAAAAACAGAAGGTACCCTGGAAGGCCTATGCCAGGAACTACTGCCCCTGACGGTAGGCGCGGAGGAATCTGCCCAAACGCAGGAGCAACAAATGGAGGTGGTGGAGCTCACCAACACGGTGGAAAGGGCCGGCAACGGCCCAAACTCACTGTCTGGGGAGCCTCACTCCGCCAACGACCAACCTGCCAAGAAATTGGCAGGTTCAGCAAAGGGCCGCTACAAGGCTCTGAAGGGATTAGGGATACCACCTTCCGAGGCGGTAGAACTGGCCAAAAAGAGCTTTGCGGAGCTTAAGAGGTTAGGGTACAAATTCGGGTCCTCACACTCCAAACCGCAGCAAAAGCCGGTAAAACGGCCCCGCTCGGAAGAGGAATCACCGCAGGGGCATATACCCAAAGCCCCAAAGGTAAGTGAGACCCCTCCCATACCACCCATACCACCTACTCCGACCTCTACGCCCTTAGCCTTTAACGAGGTCCTAAGCATGATCCGAGTCGGTATCATTTATTTATTTATTTATTTATTTGATAAAAATGTTTACATGACATTACAGTTTAACCAATGCGTCACTAAACTTAGATTAACAATTAAGGATTAAAAAATTCACAATAATAGGTAACAAATCAAATTGGAATAGTTGAGCACCTAGCATCCTTCGCCTCACAGAATCTCAAGCATTCACTACACACTGCCGCCCATCGCCATGCAAACAAGTCGCACTCGGGTGTCGATGCCAGGAGCGCATTGAGCTGTGCGCAGGCGCGGGGCAGCGGCGAGTTCCTGCACGACACGGTGCGCGCCGGCGGCACGGCCAGCAGGTCGCGTCGTCGTGGTCTGAGGGCGATCCTCGGGACATCCGGAACAAGCAGTCTCACGAGACGCTCAACAAGTTCGGGGCAGTCCGACTCACCACGCAAGGCTCGACATGCCGTGGTCATGAGTCATCAACCCCACTCCGATGACGGACACGCAACTGGGGTTAGTCTGCGACACCATCGTGCAGAAGATAACCGGCTTGGTGAAAGGCGAAGGGCCTAAGTTCAAAGGCTACTCGTACAAGCCAGGATGGTTGCTTGTGACCTGCAGCGACCAAAGGTCCAAAACCTGGCTTGAAGGAGTTATACCATCCTTAAAACCATGGCCGGAAGCGAACCTCACTGTATTACGTGAGAGCGAACTTCCGAGGCCAAACATAGGGATGGTATATATCCCAGAGATAGACGCCACCAAGACCCGGCAAACACTATCTCTGCTTAGTGTGCAGAACCAGGGGCTGCACACTGAGTACTGGAAGGTGCTCCACACAAAGGTCGAAAAGGGAGGGGTGACACTCACCCTTTCCCTAGACGACCTATCTGTGGAGACCCTTCGTAGGTCGAACCTAAAGGCCAGTCTTGGCCTCCGAGAGGTCCAGTTTAGACTAAAGGGCCCGGCCACAGGTGCCCAACAGTCACCACTGGACCCTCCTCCCACCCCAACACCGACGGCCACCACACATGGTCCCCACGCCCCACAAGACCAGCCAGGGCCTTCCAGGCCTGACACATCGGTCGCGCTGGCCCCCACGCCCAACCGCAAGATCCCGAGGGGATCAAAGAGGGCAGTCCCTTTTACCAATGCCCATCCCCACCCAACAACCAGTGGACCAGCAGAGGACCGACCGCGGTTTCCCCTTAACAGGGGGACAAACAGGGGCGCCAACCGCTCCAGGGGGACGCAAAGAGGCCGGCAAGGGCACCCCGGTGCCTACCGCCAACCTTATCACTGACGCACCACGGACCAAGGGGGCGGTGTTTCTACAGGCCAATCTCCACCACGCTATCGCGGCCTCAGCGGTCGTTGAGAAAATCTTTGGCGAACATGGCCTGGACATCGCCCTCATACAAGAACCATGGATCAACGCCAACTCCATGGTAGCAGGTATGAGTAATGCAGGTAAGATTCTGGTACATGAAAAAGGCTCAAAACCAAGGGCCTGTATCGTGTTTAACAGAAACATCAGCTTTTTGCCTGTTTTAGAACTTTGCAGTGACGATCTAGTCGTCGCCTACGTGGATCTCAAAGGGCGTGGAACATCGAAGGTCCTAGTCTGCTCGGCCTACTTGCCCGGAGAGAAACAGAACCCCACGGAAGAACTGACTAAAGTCGTGGACTATGCACAACGACAAAAGTCGGAACTGATCGTGGGTTGCGACGCGAATGCCCACCATACCATCTGGGGCAGCACTGGAATCAACAGAAGAGGTGAGTTACTCTCTGAATTTATCTTTACTAACTGTCTATACTTGCTAAATAAGGGCAACACACCAACCTTCGTTACCAGAGCTAGGCAGGAAGTACTTGATATAACATTCGCAACTGAAAAAGTAGCCAAATGCCTAGCCAACTGGCATGTCAGTTCCGAAAACTCAATGTCGGACCACAAACATATTCTATTCGAGGTAACAAGTTCGTTAGGTAAAGAACCACAAAAACTTAGGAACCCAAGAAACACTTGCTGGCACACCTACAGAGACTATCTCGAAAAATACCTAACGGACCTCCCAAAATATGTTAAAACTCCAGATTCCCTCAACTGCGCAGTAATGAAACTCTCAGAAGGAATTTCCGTTGAAAGAATCTAAAACAAACAACACAACGACGTGGTGGAACAAAAAGCTGGAAAGGCTTCGCAGCTCCACACGGCGTATATTCAATCACTGCTCTAGGCCGCAAGATTGGGAAAAGTACGGTAGAGCTTTGACGGAGTATAACAAAGAAATCAGAAAAGCCAGAAGAGCGTCTTGGAGACGATTCTGTGAAGATATAGCCCAAACACACAAAGGAGCGAGAATTCACAGAATACTCGCCAAAACACCCACAAATTATCTCGGCCTACTCAAACGACCAGATAATACCTTTACGACCACAGAGAGGGAAACTCTTGAAATTCTCAGAGTAACCCACTTTCCAGGATCGTACACCTCCGATGATACCCAGCGATGTGCCCAAAGAAATCACCCAGATCACAGGGCGCATAGAGCTGATTGGAACAAGGCCACAAATATCTTTAGGCCTAACAATGTTAAATGGGCCATTGAGAAATTCCACCCATTTAAATCAGCGGGAGAAGATGGGATCTTTCCAGCCCTTCTTCAAAAGGGAGATACCATCCTCCTCCCGCATCTGGTAAGAATATTTCGGGCAAGCTTTGCCTGGGGTATAATACCAGAACCTTGGACCAGAGTCAAGGTACGCTTCATACCAAAAGCAGGGAAAAAGGACTACTCTCAGCCTAAATCCTTCAGACCGATCAGTCTCACATCCTTCCTACTCAAGGCTATGGAAAGGATTATAGACCAGCACATTAGAGCTAGATACCTAATAGCTAAACCCCTCAGCTTAAACCAACACGCTTACCAACAAGGGAAATCCACGGAAACTGCCCTCCTCGATCTGGTCGACAAAGTGCAGAAAACCTTAGAGGATAAGCAAACGGCCTTATGTGCTTTCCTTGATGTAGAAGGTGCATTCGACAACACACCCACAAATACCATTTTAAACGGAATGGTATCAAAGGGGATAGACGGCACCACCATCAACTGGGTTAAGAATATGCTCTCTAACAGGGTGGCATCTCTGACTCTCAATGCAACTTCGCATGAATTCCACACCACACGAGGCTGTCCACAAGGAGGTGTCCTTTCCCCACTTTTGTGGACCCTAGCAGTGGATCAACTACTTGCATTAATGACGGACCAAGACTATGACACACAGGGATATGCCGACGACCTTGTAGTTATAATCAAAGGCCTCAGCCTCCACACAATCTCATGTCTAATGCAAGGAGCTCTCAACACCATAAATAAATGGTGTAAAGAAAACGAATTGTCCATAAACGCAAGCAAAACTGTGATAGTTCCCTTCACTAAGAAAAGGAAGCTCGAAAAGCTACTAAATCTTAAGCTTAACGAACAAATAATTCCAATCTCAAGTGAAGTAAAGTATCTAGGGGTCACCTTAGACCAAAAGTTAACTTGGAACTCGCACATAAAAAACATAATACAAAAAGCCAAAATGGCTATGTGGACTAGTTGTCGAATGGCGGGGTCAAGATGGGGCCTAAAGCCCAAAATTGCCCTCTGGCTGTACACGGCAGTGGTAAGGCCTATAATTACATATGCCTCCGCTGTCTGGTGCACAAAAACCAACCAAAAGACAACAATAAACACCCTAAACAGTCTGCAACGCACAGCCTGCGTTATCGCAACAGGAGCTCTATCCTCAACACCGGGAGCAGCTCTGGATGCACTGCTAGACCTAACACCACTGCACCTACAAGTGCAAAAAGAGGCTGAACAGTGTATACGAGGGCTGCCTTTTAAGTTGTGTCGTTTGGAAAAACTAAAGACAATTTAAGTGTTAAATGGTATTTATTGTTTTTCAAAGTAATCACCGTGATATGTAATACACTTTTTCATTCGATCGAACCAGTTTTCGAAACACTTATTCCAGTCCGAAGTCGGGGTCTCCAAAATGGCCGTTTTGTATGCCTCAACGGCTTCTTCAGGCGTCTGGTACCGTTGACCACGAAGTCGTTGCTTGATTTTTGGAAAAGTAAAAAAATCGTTAGGGCTTAAGTGTGGACTGTGCGGCGGGTGTTCCAGAATTTCGACGTTTTGCTCTTTTAAAAACGCAATTGTTTGCCGGGCGGTGTGCGAGCTCGCATTATCGTGATGCAGTCTTATACGACGTCTTGGGTTATTTTTTCGAAACTCGCCGATGACTTCTGGTAAACAGACAGTGGTATACCAGTCAGCATTAACCGTTTTACGATCCTCGAGCACGATGTTGGCCACGTGGCCACTTTTCGCCACAAACGTGGCGACTATTTTTTTCGAAATGCTCCGTGAGCGTATTACTTTGGTCGGTTTTGGCTCATCTTGGAACACCCAAACAGTCGACTGCTGTTTAGAATCGGGTTCGTAGGCATATATCCAAGATTCGTCACCACTGATAATGTCGTAAACATGTTTCGAGTTTCCTCGGTTGAATTGCCGCAGAGTTTTGCGACACCATCGAACGCGAGCCGTTTTTTGGTCTTCACTGAGTAAATGTGGTATCCAGCGAGAGATCAACTTTTTTACGCCTAAGTGATCATGCAAAATACTGTGAACACTGGTCCCTGAAATACTTAAGGAAGCTTCTATCTCACGGTATGTCGCATGGCGATCTTCGACGATCAGTTGCCGTACAGCATCAATGTTCTCCTGGGTTACGGCTGTTTTTGGTCGACCTTCACGATGTCTATCACCAAGACTAGAGCAACAACGTTGAAATTCTAAATACCAGCGTTCCACAGTCCGGAGGCATGGTGCTTTATCATTGAAAACCGTAGTCAACTCTTCGAAGCACTGAAGTCGCGTTAAGCCCCTTTTGAAGTTGTAAAAAAATATCGCACGTAAATTTTCCTTCGAAATTTCCATTTTCACAACTGACTTGTCAACTTTGAACGAGCGCTGTACTAAAACGGTTGGGCCGATTTCGAGTCATTCTTTTGTTTTCGAATTCTAATTTCAAATATTTTAAGATGACACTAGTTCTTTTTTATGCAATCACGGAAGGCTTGCAAACGACAGAACTTAAAAGGCAGCCCTCGTATACAGAATCTGCACCATGACAAGGACGAAATGGAGCTCTCAAGCACTGACCAAGCGTATGACATCGGTGTTTGAACACAAAACCTTATGCATGCCAACTGATGACATGCATATTGAATATAACTACAAAAAACTATACTCAGTGGAGATACCCTCCAGGGACAAATGGCTGAAAGGCCAGCTGGACTACAAAGAGGGCTGCCACATTTGGTATACAGATGGTTCCAAAAAAGAGAACGATGTGGGGTGCGGCATCTACGGTGAGAGACCAAGACTCAAAGTTAGCGTCAGCATGGGTACGGAGGCCTCAATCTTCCAAGCGGAAGTCTTCGCCATCAACAAATGCGCGGAAATCAACCTTGAGAAGAACCGTAGGCA
This sequence comes from Acleris laterana, assembly GCA_963966035.1. Classification (NCBI taxonomy): domain Eukaryota; kingdom Metazoa; phylum Arthropoda; class Insecta; order Lepidoptera; family Tortricidae; genus Acleris; species Acleris laterana. The sequence goes on from OZ014438.1 coordinate 10,457,292, forward strand.
CCAGCACATCTACATCAACTCGGACAGCCAAGCGGCCCTTTTGGCACTAGACGCATTGGAGATAAACTCTAAACTAGTCCAAAACTGCAAAAAAAAACCTGAATGCCCTAGGAAACTCCAACAAAGTAATACTTAGATGGGTACCAGGGCACTCCAACATTGATGGAAACGAAATAGCAGATGAACTGGCTAGGAAAGGTGCTGACAACCCCCTGGTTGGCCCGGAGCCTTTTTGTGGTATCACAAAAAGGAAATCCTATTCACTGCTAAACGACCTATATAAATCTAGGGCGATCGAGCTGTGGAAGTCCACGAAAGGACAAAAGCACTCGAAATCATTAATTACAGGGTTCAAAAGCAACTTCTCCAAAGAGATTCTACAACTCAAAAGAGAAAAGACTTGCGCAGTGACTAGAATTCTAACTGGCCACTGCAAATTGAACAAACATCTGTTTCTAATGGGTATGAAACAAGAACCGACATGCAGGTTCTGTCAGGAAACAGAGGAGACAGCAATGCACATCCTCTGTTCTTGCGGACCACTAATGCGTAACAGAAGTATCTACCTAGGGCGATATATTGTGGACCCACAGGAGATACAACTTCTCACGGCCCAAAGCATCTGGAAATTCTTAGACGCAACGGGCCTTTGCGGTGAACTTTAAACAAAGGGCTGTTACAAAAGATCAGCAATGGTCGAAGTGACACACAAGGCCCATCCAAACCCCCCAATAATAATAATAAAACAAAATCGTAAAAAAATATGTATTTGTACCTCCCCTAAACATACCGTGGGTATTTTTTTTTATTGTCTACCCTGTTGTGTGTGGGTGTCGTTGAATAGGTCTTTCAAAAACATTATGGGTTTTTTGATAACCATTTTTCGATTAAGGGAACCATTTGTGAAATATTAAGTTAATTTAAAGTACTATTTTTGTTATTACTGTAAAATAAAAATTTGATTTTATTCATGAAAGAAGACGAAAATTTAAACCATAAACAAACATTAGACCATAAACAAAAACTCATAATTTTAACATGAGAAAAGTTGTTACAATCGCTAATGCAAATATTATTTACACTCAAATGCAGTGGATCTTGCATTGCGAATGAAATAAGGAAAAATATAAATTTTCCTACAACAATACGAATACACATATATATTTTTTTACTACAATACGAATTTATTTGGTTAACATGTGCAAACACGTTTGTAACATATGCCTATTTTTGAATTACTGTCCAATATCTAAAATCTCCTTTTCACAAAATAATTTACAATATTATTAACTAGCTTCTACCCGCGACTCCGTCCGCATGGAACTCGTTTATATCGTAGCTCCATACAAATTTTCACCCTCTATTTCACCCCCTTAGGGGATGAATTTCAGAAAAAAATGTCCTTTCCCAGGATTTAAACTATCTTCGCATCAAATTTCACCTAAATCAGTTCAGCGGTTTAAGCGTGAAGGGGTAACAGACAGACAGACACAATTTCGCATTTATAATATTAGTATGGATGAAAACCAATCAATATTCATAATTCACTGAGATCTCTTGATGTAAGATACATAAATGTATACACTAGACTAGGAATAATACATATCTCAATATGATATTTACAGTATCTGCTACCAGGTGCACATGATTGACTATGCTTGTATCACCAACTGTACTCTTTCAAAATGATCCATCCATACTTCAGTATAATGGCAATACATAATGCATTCACTGTTTGTAAATTTAATACTTTATAGAATTTCAGATGCACTGTTACTGAAAAACATGCCTGCATTTGAACCTGCGTATAAAATATTTTTTACAAAGAAACATGTGGACCAAAGAGACCACCTATATTCTAAATCAAAAGCTCATCCATAAACCAGAGAGAAACACAAATGTATATAAAAAAATTACAAAATATGCACATAGTGAAAGAGAAGTTGAGTGAGAGAGACTAGTATTCAGCCTTCAAGACAGGTTTTCATTATGCACCCGACAACCCCAACATAAACTCCTAGAATGGAAATATAATAATGTTTATAAAAAAAAAAGACTTTCATAATGACAAAACTTAATCATATTTTCATTACAATGAAATGTGACAGAAATTATAGGGTAATTACTGGCCACCCTCGGTAACTGGCCACTTTGCAATAAAATGTGTAAAGCAAGAGATATACTGACATTTTTGTGATAAAACTAGAATACCTAGAGACTGAATTCTTCTAACAGCTTCAGTAAATAAATTTGATGCCTAGTTACTAAATGACACTTTCTTAATTGGCCAGTTATTGACGATTTACCCTATTGTCTGGCTGTTGCTGTTGGATATTATTTTTAAAGACTTGAAATTGATGAAAACACTTCTCATTAATATAATAACACAAATAAACAGGTTTTACTTAATAAAACGCTTATTACAAAAAAATATAAATGTAAGATAGGTAAATATTTTTCGCTTTTGGATCTGTATCTTGGCACATCACAGCGAAAATATAACCTACCTACCTACACATGTATTGATGAAAGGTGTTGAGCACCCATGCATTTTTCACATAAATTCAAAATTGAATATCTATCGGAAAGATTAGTCATATACAGTGTGATACCAGCACCCAGGCTTTTTTTAAAGTAGGTTAAAATAACGTATATCTGTAACGTAACTATGACATTAATTTAATTAATAAACAACTTTTCAGGCTTTGTTAACTTTCTAACAAAATGTTAATTGCCAGCAATGTAAAGCACAGCAATTTGACAAGTGTAAATGACAGTCGACGGCTACTTTGATTTTTATCATTTGCCCCCGTACCACGACATGCCCTGTACCAAGCAACAGCGATACTGATAACGATGAACACGCAGCTCAAGCACTACATTAAAAATGGACAGTATCTAAGAAAATTAATTGTGAAGTTATTTTAATTATTTTTTAATTGATAATACTTGCAAACAATTGCTAAAGCAACATATTATTTGCAGTTTTAATAAATGCCCGCATGCTGGTAACACACTGTATATTGACATAAAGGGAAATTCTGTGAATAAAATAAAATAAATCATTTTATTGTAAACCCTGAGTTTGTATGGCTTCAGTTTTCACGTACAAATAGCTACCTACTTTGAAATGATATCTACTAATGATTTGCACATGTTCAATTTGTTTTTATATTTTACGTCTACTACATCTTCGTCTACTACATCTTCGTGTATTTTAAATTGAAAAATGATACTTTATTTATAAGTTACAAAGGAAAACATGGTATGCTCAACACCTTTGGCCAAGGCAAAACAGTCAACCAATTTGATTCCTAGGCCACTATGGACTTTGTCAACGTGACGTTGTAAACCAAATCATAGGTAGTCTCTCACGTTTTGGTTGACAACGTCACTTTAACATAGTCCAAAGTGGCCTAGAAATCAAATTGGTTGACTGTATATATATATTGAATATTAAATACTTCTACAATTTATTCCTTGATTCTATTGAATTTTGATTAAGACTGCACCGAGCAAACGCCGAGCGTCCAGTGGCACCCTCATTACTATTATTGTGTTTTCTAATTAACTAAATAATTTCCTTGGAATCAAACAAAATGTATTTGTAGTGCAAGTAAAAACACAATTTATGGGATACGTAACAAACTTTAATAACAATTACCCTTTGAGTAGTCAGCTTAATGGGTAAAGGTGGCCACTTATTTCCGTTAAATTAATAACTCTAAGGTGAATTGTTATTTAACTATATGATATACCCTATAAGTTGTGTTTTCTTTTGTAGTACAAAAACATTTCGTGCAATTTCAAGAAAATACTTTAGTTTATTAGAAAACATCATAAGTAATGAGGGCACCACTGTACATCCGGCGTGTACGCTCGGTGCAGTCTTAATATCTACATAGTTTGTATATAAGCTTTTAATTCTACAAAAATATAGCACTGCTAAAATTTAATCATATTATATTTATATGTCCAAAGGCGAACTTCTTTATGAATTACCATTTTGCTAACCCTAATGTAGAAGGATAATGCAAGGGGTTAGACGCATTCAAGTTGCAGGCAAATACCCATAATTATAAAAAGCAGTACCCTCAAGACTTATTTGTATGGTAATAGTTATTTACTTATGATTAAGACAAAGACTTAGCAAAGTATTATAAAACTATACCATTCTTTAATCCCTCATATACAGTGAAAAATACCAAGCTCTCATAATATAATATAATATCTATAAAATTTCATAAAATACAAAAAATATATCAAGCAAATATTGAATGTATAAATTAGAATGTATAACCAAGGCATGGCCATTGTAGATAAAGTATTTTTTCACAAAATACTGATGGGCACAAACAATAAAATTGTCCTTAAGGTTTTGTAAATATTAGAAAACAATTGTTTAGAAAATGTAAATACCCCCAGGCATATTTAATTTAATATAAACCTTTAACCTTATCCAATAAATAAAAGTACAAACCTCCATAGTTAACTTAAGCCAGGAAATACCGCCTGAACAGGTCGAACTTTCACAACGCCAGAGCTTCAAGTGCACAGCGAAACTAACCAAGCATGGACTTTGACAAGACAAGGATATCGCATACGCCAAAACTTGGATATAAACCACTTTATCCCCCAAAAAAACTACATAAACATTTATGGTATTGGTTTATACCAACAACAAATTGCGATCAATCGCTATGCGAAGCGTCACGAGTAAAGATATAAATACACATCAACGCGTGAGGCCTGAAGTCGGTATGAACGAAAAATTTAACGACAATGTCGCTAGAGCGGGAATCTGTACAGTGACAACTTACATTGTTAGATTCGCCAGAGGATGTTCGGGCCCGTTTTTCCTTGTTCTTCGAAGAGACGTCACGACTCATAGTAAATTGTTTTTTAAGCACTTGCTTATCTCATGCGGCAAAGCTACTGCAAATTAAATTTTTGCCCAAATAAATTCACAACTGGCAAAAACGTGACAAACATGGCGTCTCTAGAACGTGTCAGATTGGAGCATAAAATGGATCTTCACATATATAATTTAACACTTATCAACTGAGAACGTTCAACTATGCAGGGTTTTTAATACATTTCTAATAAAGTAAAAGCATACATCATTTTGAACTTGATAGAAATATTAAACTAATAAAAACGGCGAATTTCACATTACCGCTCGACACGCGGTGTTGCAATATTCATATTCTTTTTTTTAATTTGTGTTGCCGGTTTTTCGTTTCTTTAGTGATATGAAACAGCACGATAAAATTAAATAATAAATAATAATAAGTACGCAAATGAAAGCTATATATTCTACAATTTCTACAGTGCAAGGGCCATGCAATTTACATAATCAGACATACAGAAAAATCTTGGTGATTTTATCCAAAAAATTCAGTTTCAGTAGCTGATTGCTGAGATTATTCGAACGAACGAAGTAGTTGGCATTCGTATGTTTTTCGACGATAAATTGATTATGTTGATTATGACTTATGACTGATCTTAATGTAGCTGGTACGCATGGATCGGTCCACGGGTACTGATGACAAATTCAATGCTGGTACCTTATATAGGTGTACCAGAATCTGATGGCATTTTTAAAAGTAAAAAAACATTGATTATCATATGGCAACTGTCAACTGGCAGCCGTGTCAAATTGTTTGTTTACCGTTGCATACATTTTGAAATTCACCTTCAACGATTGTTATCTGGTGAAAATGTCGAGAAAACCGCTTAGATCTCAAGATAGGAATATTGTATACAATGTGTGTAATACAGTACGCGAAGAAGGAGGTGTAAATCAAACACAATCTTCGATTTTAAAGCGTATCGTGGAGTTGACGTGTAAGTTGAAACGAACTGTTTTGATACTTTTAGGTTTAGGTATATTTTGTCTTAAGTACATAAATGCTACTTATTACAGGGGTTCCCAGCACTACCATACGTCGAATTATAACCGAGGGCACTATGATGATCGTTGGCGTAAATGTCAACTACTTGAAGCCGTGTAACAAAACCAGTCTACTCTTATATGAAATTAATGAATTATTGAAATCACATGGCCACGAAGTTTAAAGCCTCCCACCTTATCATTGTACATTAAATTCCATAGAAATGATTTGGGGTATAATGAAACAAAAAGTTGCAGAGAAGAATGTAAACAGACCTGCCAGCGATATTAAATTATTGACAGAAGAAGCTTTCTCAACATAGAATTTTTGGAATCATTTTCTAGTTCTAGATGAGATTTCAAGTTATTTCTTATACTCATTATAAGTTGGCGAGTAAGAATGGTGTGTTTATTATTTTATTTGTGAGCAATAATTATTATCCTATTCTGGAAGTTTAATGTAATAGACCTCTAGTGTCATATATTTTATGTGAAAAATCCTAAAAACAAAAAAATACAAATTCGTCGAATCTTAAACTTCCTCGTTTTTTTTAAGCGAATTAAAAATTACACAGTATCAATACCGTTTAGTCCAATTTCCCCAGTATTGCCTTCTACATTTTTTAATTTCCCTATTTGCCATGAGATTCTCGTACACCTATAACGTCCAACATCCAAACTCCGAACATTCGTGTACAGGTCCACTACACGATCATCCAACAGTCGAACTCCGAGCTATCCTCCGAACCTCTGCGAAATGACAATAATCATGTCATGGCAGACAGGAAAGCGATCAGCAATTTTGGTTGTGTCCGGTAAGACCTTGTAATTTTACTATATTATTATTTATTATAGATCTACCAGAATCTCAAACATAAAGGGAAAATTAAATTAATGGCTTGCGACTCCAGGGTAATAGGATTAAATGCTCTGGAAACTCAATTTTTCATTAGTTCTTTAAAATGATGACGGTGGTGGACTCAGTTTGCATAGAAGTCTTTATTTCTTTGCCAGTTATTCCATTTTCCAGGAAAAAATAAAATATCATGTTTGTGTAATTAACTAGTGATCGACCAGCGAGTGGTGGACAAGCTGCATTGTTCTCAAATTCTTCATATGGCCACACAATTTTACCTATGAAACGAGCTGTCACATTTTGAGTGTTACCTATCCAGTCGCTATGCATTTGGTGTTACCAGTGGCCGGTTTAATAAAGCTATAAATTGTAAAATGTCGTCGAAAGCGGAAGAGAATTAAAGAATTATATCATACCACATTTTAAACATCACTCATTTTAAGTCTTAACTAGAATTTCTGAACCGAAACTGAAACAATTAACACAACACGATTAGATACGTCAAACACCTCACCCACTGACTGCCGAATGATCGTGGCTCGCTACTCGCGACGGTGACAGACGTACGAGCCAAGACGGGCTGGGTTGTTCTTGCGTTTCGTTCAAATCACGTTTCCAGGGTAGAAAGTGGTATGATTTTAAGATTTATTAAAGATCTTTTTTAATAGGGTTACGAGTATTACACCCTAAAAGTACTTTCGGTACCATCTAACGCGTATAGAATTTAGTATTAATTAAATTAAGTAAATGATAAAAAACATGCCAATATCTCATCCCCCTCCTGTTTCCAACGAGCATTCAGAGGCATTCATATTTTTTTATTCTCAAGTTTTGCAAGTAATTACGATTTCTATCATTTTATCATGTTAAGCAACAAATAAACAATATATAATTCGGGTTGACTAATTTTTAATACTGTATTGAACTTAAAAGAATCAAGGTTTTAGTTTTGTCAAATCATAAATCTCATTCCCGTCCCCGATGAGTAACGTGCAAGTTTTAAGTTACTTAGCGGCATGAACCTACCACTTGCCGGTCCCGCTCAGTGTTGCGCGCAAGAGCTCTGAGCGGACGGGCGCTAGGCGACTGGTTATAAAAATAACGACGATATTGTGGCACGGAGAGAACTTTGGTATCGCCTAAACTTCACCGCCTTCCTGCAATTTATTGAGTAAGTTTTTTTTTTAAATATTGGTGTTAGTTAACCGAGGTCCTTGTATTGAATTGTTATTACATATTAAATCTAGTAGAACAGGCACAAAGGCAACATAAGCAAATTAGGATCAAAGGGCAAATATTCATTACCGTCCAATTCATTACCTTCTATTTTGCGTTTTTTTTTAATGGTAGGGAATGAATACCTTTCTGTTCCCAAAATAAAACAAGCTTTCCAAGTGTATTCTAATATTATAAAACCAAAAGTGAGAATGTATGTTCATTTCTTTGATCGCCTATCTTGCTTTACCGATTTTTATCAACATTGTTCTGAGAAACAGCTTGCAAACGTTTTTTAAACAAACAGTAATGCGAGTTACTTTTTACTTAAAATATCATCCTTTTTAGGTTTCCGTACCTCAAAAAAAGAAACGGAACACTGATAGGATCACACGCGTGCCTGTCTGTCCATCTGTCCATCTGTCCGTGTGTCCATCTGTCTGTCGGTCTGTGTGACAGCTAATTTGCTTCAAAACTACTGAACCGATTGAGTTGAAATTTGGTACACATAATAATATAAGTCGGTGACTTCAAGAAGTACAGGTAAAGTAAAAAAAAAAAAAAATTGCATGGGTGGCAAATTTATTATTGCTGCTGCAACATGGTTTTTTCCAATGATTTAATCGAGTTTTCAATTCTACTAATACTATTTATTCTAAAAGTATTATTGTGGTTGTTAGTCCAAATCCCATATACATTTATTTTGGTCCCTTCAACTTAGGTACAAATCAGATTAATAAATTCTTTGAAACATCCGACATCTTCTCCAATTTTGACAGTTGTCTGCGGTTCTTGCGATCTCTTTCCCTATGCCATGCCATCTAGGCGCACCCTTACTGTACCCAGATTCTTTGTAATTCCAAGTCACTATCGTTGCAGTTAGGAGTTGAAGAGGCATTTTTGTGACAAAATTATACTTGAATTTATGTTCTTTGACTTCATTAATTATTTGATCTTTCAGAGACTACAATGGCAATAACAAAGAAAAAACATACAAAAGATGAAAAACTTGCCAGAGATTGATAAAAAAAGATAGAAAACGCCAAAAATATGAAGAAATTAAAAATATCCCAGTGCTTTATTAAGATCAAAAAGAAAAAGAGCGATTAAAATACCTAAAGAAAAAGGAAAAGAAGCAAATTTGTAGCATTAAGGACATAAGTGCAAGAGCACAATGTAAGCAAAGAAAAAGATGGAGAAAAAAATATCAATATTGTATTATATAAATGACATTATATTATAATTACATTACTTTGAAAAAAAGGAATTAAAAAGCAATTAAAAATTATAATTGCCAATTTATATTTTTATCACGCGAGGTTTTGTTTTTATATTATCAGTTATGTTTGTGTTAAGTTATGCTTATTTGTTACGTTTAATTTAAACACCTTAAGTTATTACTTAATTGTAGCTGCCTTAATAAATAAAAGTTATTCTATTTCTGTTTGTTATAAAAATTTGATAATGTAAGTTGATATCGACATTCCAAGGAATAGGTAATTTGTGTTTATCTAACCCTAAATCTAACATTTTGTATTTTGGTTTTGTTTGATTGATACTTATTTCAAAGGCTGATTAAAAATAATACTCCGTAATATTTTTTTATTAATACATTGAACACATCGAATCTTATTATCAGTCTCATTTTCCATATATGATCAATATACCTAATCATACTTTCACTCAGATATTATCCAAGACTAAAAGCCTAAAGCCTAGCCTGAGCCTTGTTAATTTCCTTCAATGCGGTTTTCATTACCTTCCAGGCGATTTTCATTACTCTCTTAGGGTTCATTACCTTCAGTCACTTTATCATGAATATAATTAAGTTATAAAGGTGCCTTTCATTGCTGTCTATTGTTTTTAAATACATGAAACCTTATGTATATTTCTTATAAAAGAACGAAAAAAAAACGATTCTCAAATTTGATGAAATTTGAACGAAACGTAAGAACCACTCGGCTACCAACAAAATTCAAACATGTTGGATCGCCGACGAACTTACTCTGCGGTTTTTAAGTACCTATTACTTTTGATGGCACACGGGTGCGGGTGAATAAGCTCGCCGAGTCGTAAGTACGCGTACTCGACAGTCTATCACCCTTAGGGCCTGTTTCACAATCGACAAGTAAATTTATCTGTCACATAAAGTTGTCTCTCTCCTTGTCTATTTTCAAGTGTACGACAAAGAAAGGGCTAAACTTATCCGTCAAATATCCTTTACTTGTCGATTGTGAAACAGGCGGTTAAAGTTCCCGACCTTTAAGTACGCGGTTTTAAAGCTCGCGAGTCTATCACCCCTTTTAATATCTATTGCCATCAAACGGCTAATCGTAATTGGGGTGAACGGTCTTTATAAGTCGTAGTAAGAAGGAATATAAATAAATAGCTAAGGTCCCCAGAATACCAAATTCATACAAAAATAGTTTTTCACCTCAGCAGCTCAAACAAGCAGGTTTTGCTGCTTAAAAACAGTGAGCAAAATTCAATTTTGCTGCGAGCGAGAGGCAAAGTAGCTTTTTAATAAAAAAAATTAAATGCCGTGACCAGTGCTGGGGCTACGCACAACATTCGAAAAAATTAAACTTCACTTTGTTCTGTCACTTTCACTTCGATAGGAAAAAAGCGAGAGATAGAAACAACTTGATTCGAAGTTCGATTTTCAAATTCCACACATAGTAGGCCCAAAAAGAAACGCACGTTCGGATGCACACATAATCGTAAAATTGCAAATAAAACTATCTGTTAAAGTTTGAAATGTGTTTATTATAACTATTTTATACAGTAGGTACAATCATTTTTTTTATTTAATGTTTTGAAGACAAAGTTAATGAAAAATAAGAAGTTTATCATGTATCTACATAATTTTGTTATCGTTTTAACAATCTTTAATTTCGTGAGTTTCAGAACGCATTTCAAAAATAGTGGGATTATTGTACTAAAAAAATTTTTTTCACCTCAGCAGCTCAAACAAGCAGGTTTTGCTGCTTAAAAACAGTGAGCAAAATTCAATTTTGCTGCGAGCGAGAGGCCAAGTAGCTTTTTAATTTTTTTTTTTAAATGCCGTGACCAGTGCTGGGGCTACTCACAACATTCGAAAAAATTGAACTTCACTTTGTTCTGTCACTTTCACTTCGATAGGAAAAAAGCGAGAGATAGAAACAACTTGATTCGAAGTTCGATTTTCAAATTCCACACATAGTAGGCCCAAAAAGAAACGCACGTTCGGATGCACACATAACCGTAAAATTGCAAATAAAACTATCTGTTAAACTTTGAAATGTGTTTATTATAACTATTTTATACAGTAGGTACAATCATTTTTTTTATTTAATGTTTTGAAGACAAAATTAATGAAAAATAAGAAGTTATGTATCTACATAATTTTGTTATCGTTTTAACAATCTTTAATTTCGTGACAGTTTCAGAACAGAACGCATTTCAAAAATAGTGGGATTATTGTAGGTAGGTACTAAAAAAATTTTTTGTCCTCCATAGATAAGGCCTAGTTTAGTATGTTTTTTTAAATCCACAGACTACATAAAGCTGTATAAAGTTGTGTTTGCACTACGGCATTATCAAGTTGCGTGGCATGTTTCATCTGTTTCTTTTTTCCACTTTTTATTTCATTAGTATTTTGCATAAATGCTTTTGATTGATGCATATGCGATCGTATCGTCATTGCGTCGTGTATTCACCAAATGGTCACTACAGAATACCGAGGCTGGCTCTGCCAGCTTCACGCCGAGTGGTTCTCGCTGCTGAGGTGAAAAGTTGTATGTGTCACACGAGACCAAAGCTATTTACAACTCGTGTTTTTGAATCCCTCGCTACACTCAGGATTCTAACCTAGAATCACTCGCTACGCTCGTGATTCAATAATACAATCCTTCGCTTACTCGGGATTCAAAATCAACACTCGCAGCAAAAACCAACTTTGCTCTCTTGTTGCACAAATAACTATTAAAGATTGCGTAATTAATATAAGTAATCATTACAAACATATTATGTTTATGATATGAAATGGTTGTTTGTTCTGTCTTCACGTTATAGCATAGACATGGACATTTCATCCCAGAAAATGAAATCCTATTACCCAGTTGCTATCTAGCTACAACTTTTAATTACCCTCGTTGCCAAGCCATGAGATTCTAGTAGACCTAAAACGGAGTTAGGAAGCAATCTTGGACTTGCGACCAAACCTGTAATTTTTAATACTTTATTGAAAATATAGCTAAACGCATGATTGCATTCGTATTTTAAGGCTCGGCAAAAAAGAGGTGGATAGAGGCCCTAGTTTGAAAATCGAAGTTCGTAGTTACGTTGACTCCATCCCTTTCTTTCAATTGTCATTGTCACAAAGGACGAGTAACACAAATGCAGCTAACGTAACCACAATAGTAGTCTTTGAACGTAACTTCGATTTACAAAGCAGGCCCTCTGTGTAAAAATATCCATTGCCACCGCGCACTAGGCCGCAATCAAGAAATTGAAGTTCCAAGTTACGTTATCTCCCTTATTATTATCCCTTTCTGCCGATTGAGTATCGAATGATAAGTGAAAAGGACGAGCATCCGAGGTTTAAAACGTTGTGCTTCAGAAATACCATCAATAGACATAAGCTGCGCGTTCGCGTGGGCACTGGAGTCGGAATCGGAGCGTACGGAAGTGGACGGACTTATTGCTTTGGGCTGTGTTGATTTCTAAGGTACAGCGTGCACTGGATAGGCATATCTGACTAATATAGAAATCAATACAAAGCAACACATCCGTCTGCTCCGTTTCCGACCCAGTGGACGTGCTAAAGTTGCTCGAACGCTAGAAGAGAAATGGAAAGTACCGTTAGCACGGTACTGCCTTGCTTTCAATTTTGGGCTTTTTAATTTTGATGAACGAAATCAATTTTTCGTCCTTACAGCTCTATATCTTTCTCCGCCATCTTGAAAAAACTGTCATTATTTTACGGTTTTATACCTGACCTGCCCATAAGGATAGAAAAAAGTAGCAATTTTACACGCTTTTATTTAACTTGAACTGTATGTATGTATGTAAGGGTCAAATCTTGCAAGTTAAATTTGATCCACTTCCCGGTTCTCGATGAAGTTGAAAATTTGCATACGCCTTTAGTTCTGATGACAATAGAATAATATAGTACTTACCATCGAGCTGGTCTGATGATGGAGGCTCAGAGTGGCCATAGGAATTCCTAAATTACACATGATAAACCCGTCGTGTTAGGGCTTGTTAGAATAGTCTTGACGAGTAGATGACGACTGTGCAAAAAAAAGCGGATGACTCGTGGTCACACCAGTTTGTCACCCCAGTGCTATTCGCTTATAGTCGGTTATTCGTCAGAAATAATTTTTATTCCGCAAAAGTAGGTAGGTTAGGTTCGTTAGGTATCTTAAGATGCCCGAAGGGCAAATCGCTCAGAACTGGGGTGACCACGAGTCTGCACCCCAAAAAAACAGTAGTTGGCAACCAAAGCTTGTCCCAAATATGAGATTTTCGATTGAAACTTTTCCAGGATGGCGGTAAAAGACAGAGCTGGGGAGGGACGAAAAATTTGGGTTACCGTGACTACCTGTGGTTCTTTAAAATATATAAAAAAAACATTGTAATCGGACCTTTTTTAGGGTACCAGAACCACGATCTACTTATTAGTACAACGAAAATGTTTGTATGGGCTGCACCTTTTCCGGCATAGCGTACTTCCAGTTCAAATTTCGGAATGGCGACAGGCAGATCCGTATTCTGTAGGGTAAAAACCCTCTGATAACTTTGTCACCACAACTGGTACATTATATTTGTCGCTTGCATTGTTTAGAGACGCGCTTTCCGGTATTGGGCCCGGTCTTTAAAGCACGCATATAATATCTGCATTTATACACAACTAGCTGTTCCCGTGCCCACTTCCTTAAGCATTTTTATGGGTTAATATAATTCACAAATAATCGATTACCTCGTGCAACGTCATTAACTTTACCTCTTTATAATATTAGTATAGATAGGTATATAGATTTACGATAATTATTCTCTATTTGCATTGAAGGATTAAATAAAACACATTTTGCTTCTTGATTTCTTTTCTATTGAAAAGAAGTTTCCAACATCACTTTTAATCATTGTAACGTAAAAAAACAGAACTCAGCTCAATTATAATTAACAAGATAATACTATAAGTCACACGCATTGCAATCAACATAACAGTATATGACCACTAAGACTTGTAAAAACCATGGATGCAATAAAATGAGTATAAATATGATTGTATGTTTTACACTTATAGGCAGCATAATTTGTACGTATCACTTATATTCGTTACATTTCACCTCTCCAAGGCACTTGTATGGCAGTTTTAATTTTACATGGTCTATCTATAACTAACAATCAATTTTACTAAAATGTTTTGAAAAAAATGTTGATAATTTAATCCATTACATAACTGGCTGTGTAGACAATATAATATTTATTTCCTAACATTAAATAGTAAATGAGGTACAATATTTCATACTATAGGAGTACAACTTAATTGAATGCCGGGGTAGGCATTAGTGCGGGGGTGACATATGATTAAGCTCATATAGTCACCATTGCCCTTTGCCCGCGCATTTCAACTATGTTGTACACAGTCAGGTGCATTTTTTAACAATATCTCCTAATAATAAGTTGTTATTTCAATCTATAAGGTATTGACCACACTGAAGCCTAAATTATACTGATGCAAAGTTTACGCAGTATCGTCCTAATCCCCCTACAGTTTATTGAATCATTGTTTGAGCTCATTGAAATATTTGTGACTGTTATGATATAGACAACAAAAGATGTTTATTCAGTAAGTAGGCCGCACGGACTCTTTCACACGTCAAAAGTAAAATACGCAATCATGGTGAAATGCAACCAAAAATGTTGATGAATAATAAAATACTTAGTCCTACCATAAGTTCTGTCACTGAGATTTATTAAAAATAAGATACAAAAATATTTTTATAAATCTTAATATAGGTTTACTAAAAAATATAATTTATGCTAAATTATTGCAATAGGTTGATGTACAAGCTTTTAGTATTTCTGTTTTGGATTGGTTGAGCATGGTAAAAACACGCGCCGACGATGGTGCTCTTATCGCTTATAGCTTTTGTAAAAGTTGTTACAGCTTGTCCAAATTTATATGATGTATTAATCAGACTTACTCCATTACTTACCTATATATATATATTGAAAATAAATTGAAGATCTCCTGATACAATCGCCAATCTTCATGTTTCCCAAATCAAATTCATGCAAAATCGTTAAGTTGATTTACTTAACGATTTTGCATGAATTTTGAGAAATTCAAAATCTCTCCATATTCTCACATAACTTGGGATTGAGAACCGTTTCACGTCTAATGCTAGTCTTCAATATGGCTTGAGAAAAGAGGTTTCAAAATATGTAAGAACAAGATTTCTTTGTTTAATAAAAGATTTACTTTTAACCACTATCAAAAACTGAAATTAGCAGAAAAATCTAGCATGTTTCTGATGATACCTTCCGTAAATTATAAAAAATCATTTCAAATATTGAGGCAACCATTTGAAAGGCTTTTAATTAATATATACTTTGTTGTAAAAAAATTATTGTTGTAAAAAAGTATCCATAAGTTAGTTTTATTTCACTAAACCTTAAGGACAGAACTTATGGCAAGACAGAACTTATGGCAGGACAGAACTTATGGTAGACAATAATTGATGTTCAAAACAATAACAAAATACGCAAGCCAGGTAAATTGAAATGATTTACACAGACTTTTATGATTGATCACAAGGATTTAAGGCTTTTGAGGTAAAGAATGCCATGTACCAACTATCCAGGATTTTGGTGAAACTCAATTTAGCCATCTTTGGCATATTTCAAGCTTCAGTATGGTCAGTTCTTTATGTCAATACTATAGCATATAAGGAATGCAAATAGATTCAATTCAACAGTTTCAAAGTTTAACTGCACTAGCTACACACCTGAGCCCCTATTATGGTTGCCTTTATCGCAGTGGATAAAGCAACCGTTGCTCTCGCACTTACATACCGGTCAGAGAGTGACAGATGCTTTATCACCATCGATAAACACATCCACAATAGGCACACTGGCATGTTAAAAATACAGTTATTAAACATTGCATAGTTTTTATTTATATATGAACACAGTTTGGATTTTTGTACTTTTGGCAAAATGTAATTCTGACCCACCATAGTACTAGTCACAGTAACATTGTTTCTTTGTTAGGTTCAATATTGTCATTTATCTAACCACATGGCTCAAGTTCAAAATGAGTGGTTTTTATATTTCAATGTTATTAGATAGAGTAATAAACATCGATCTAAATTACATCTAGATGTTTCAGCCAATAAACGGCCAGAAGCAAGTAGTGGCAGCGCGCAACACCAAGACACGGATTTTTTGCTCTTCTCAAAAGTTAGAGAAGCGACAATATGTATAGCTTTCACATTTTACATAATATGTATTTTGCCAACGTCAAGGTAGAAATCAGACACATTCAGAAAATGTCCTGTTGAAAACAAATTTGAAGACTTGTGGGGAACCTATAACTAAACATTTGTTTTGAAAAGTCTTATCATTATGATTATGATGATTATATTACTCTTAGACAGTTTTGTGGTGGGCCATAGTTACATTATGACGATTGTACACTACTTATTTCATAGGAAGACAAGTGATGTAGAAATAGTTGTGGACAATACTTGTCAATCTGCAATGTGAACCATATGACCATTATTCACTTTTAGTAATGTGTGGGATACATACATAAATACATATACTCACGCCTTCATACCCAGAGAAGGGTAGGCAGAGCTATTGCATTAATTAAATGTGGGATAGTTGATAATAATAACTTACAGAACCTTTAAAAAGCATCTTACTTTGGTATGTATGCTCGTTCAATCCGTACATCATCAACAGGACATTCATTCTTGTCACATTCAACCAACCCAATTCGTTTTACAACAGCCATCCCTATCTGCACCCTGCCAAATATGGTATGTTTACCATCAAGCCACTGCGTAGGTGCCAGTGTAATAAAAAATTGAGAACCATTAGTGTCTGGGCCAGCATTAGCCATGGACAAAACTCCAGCACCTGTGTGCTTTAAATCCGAGGTTATTTCATCATCAAACGTTGGTCCGTAAATGGATTGACCTCCTTTACCCGTGCCTGTTGGATCTCCACCTTGTATCATGAAGTCTCGAATCACTCTGTGAAACTTCGTGTTGTTGTAGTAACCTCTTCTGACTAATTCCATGAAGTTACGACACGTAATAGGCGACTGCTTCCAATACATCTCGACGACCACACAACCCATGCTATAAAGAGGAGAGTTCATTATTCAATTGTTCAGTATTTATTGTCTATAAAAAACCTTTCAATTTCATTAAATACTTATAACTTACGATGTGTCTAAAACTGCGACAGGGGGCTGCCACGTTTTGTCAGGAATACCGACATTGGCGTATCCAAGCATTGTACATTAAGTAAATATAATGCTTTTGTTTAAATTAACTTTTATTAAATCAAAAAAACAGGTAGGAGGTAACACAGATTATAGGATATGTCTAAAGAGGGAGGTAAGTAAACCAAAGACTACTTTTGTATACTAGTGAGGGTGAAGTCACAGATTATAGGGTGTGTATCCTATAATCTGTGATGTGAATAAACAACATTATAATGCATAGCATAGCTTAGACGCACAGGATCGTTACTACGAAGTGCTAATATCGTAACTTTGTATTCCCCATCTCTTTCATTCCTCAATCGTGACTAGGTTGAGAGAAAGAGATAAAGATATGGTAACTTCAAACTTCGATTTTCAAAGTAGGGCCCTCACGGGACGGCACGACCGCCACGGATTATAAATATTCATTACATTGTATGGTAGATTGTAGGATAATTATGTCAGGAGGATATTTATTATTTAGGTCTACCAGAGGCCCGTTTCATGAAGCTACAAGTTACAAATTACAAGCGTAAGTCTCATTGTAACTCCACAATGAGACTTCCGCTTATAATTTGTAACTTAACTTGTAGCTTCGTGAAACGGGCCTCAGAATGTCATGGCAAAAAGGGAAATTCAAATTTAGGGTTTGCAACTCCGTGGTAATAAAGTGGATTTAAAGGTCTTGAAACTCGATTTTCCACCAGTTCCCTAAAGGTTCTATGTGGTTGACTCAGTGAAGTAATTATATTTTCTTTGGACTCAGTCCGCGTAGAAGTCTTTATTTCTTTGAGATTAACTATCCAAAATTTGTGAAATAAGTAACGATTAAGTAGTTACGCCCCCGCCCCCCGGCTAGATGGACCGATGACCTGAAGAAGGCAGCTGGCAGTGACTGGATGCAAAGGGCGGGAGATCGTGCGCGGTGGCGCTCCTTGGGGGAGGCCTATGTCCAGCAGTGGACTGCAACAGGCTGATATGAATGATGAAGTAGTTACCCTACGTAACGCTTAAAGCTAACTTTGTAAAGAGATGGTAGTTCCTAAATTGGAAGGCCATCCTTGAAGAGGAAGTGAATGAAAACATATAGATAATGGTTTGTTTTATAATCCCAGAGGTGTTACTTCATGTCAGCATGCCTAATATCATACAATTATATTTCCCATTCAAATACGCTATGAGCATACTAAACGCATTCTAAACCTGACATACCGTTTACAGACAGCTGTTACGGTTCCATTCTTCTACAAGACGGCAATCCGTAGCAATCGCACTTAAATTGAAATAATATTTTGTTTATTAGGATTATGTACAAAATTACTCCAAAAACTTGATCACATATCGTCACTTAGCTAACAAAGCCGCACATGTCAAAATTCGATCCAGTACAATTTTAAACTTTGTATTATAGGTATTAAATTAGGGATGTAAGCTTTGTATTATAGGTATTAAATTAGGGATGTAAGGGAGCACTCATCATCCAATGCTCCAAATGTCAACCTCACCTGCACGCGGTACATCCTGCATTAACCAACGAGGCTCTGACGACCGGTCGATGGCGGTATAGCCCTTCCGAACTTGGCACAGTTAAATTATCCTATGGCCGCCGACGGGCAGCAGCGTCGGTGGTTCGAGAAACTGTGCCCTGCGATCTCCAACCCGCCTGCCCAGCGTGGAGATCATGGCAATTTCCCCCCTCATGATGAGCAGCACAAAAATAAAACGGCCCCCAGTTCCCGGTCGCCCTGCTATTCCTGGCCATGGTAGCGGCCACGGTAACGGCAGGGCAGGGGGTGCTAGGAATCCCCGGGCTACCTCCGGCTACCTAAAAAACCTGACCCTGGCAACGTATAACGGACGAACTCTGAGGCTTGACGAGCACTTGGCTCAGTTAGAAGCGGAACTTGAGAACATCCAGTGGCATGTTCTGGGGTTATGTGAAGTCCGAAGAGAGGGCGAGGACACCATAACCTTAGACTCGGGCCACATGTTCTACTTCCGCGAAGGCGATCAACCATCTCAGGGTGGCGTAGGGTTCCTTGTCAACAAAGCTCTCACTGGCAACGTTCTGGAAATCTCCAGTGTGTCGACCAGGGTGGCGTACCTTGTACTTCGGCTGTCCGCGAGGTACAGCCTGAAGGTTATACAAGTCTACGCACCGACCTCGACACACTTGGATGATGAAGTGGAGGGTATGTACGAAGACATATCCAAAGCCTTGAACAGCACCACCAAGGCCCACTTCAACGTTGTCATGGGAGACTTCAACGCCAAGGTGGGAATCCAGGATTCCAATGAATCTAGAGTAGGGCCGCATGGTTTTGGAAGTAGGAATCACAGGGGGCAAATGTTTGTCGATTTCCTGGAGAAGGAAGGCTTTTTCTTGAACTCTTTCTTTAAGAAGAAACCACAACGGAAATGGACGTGGCGAAGCCCTGACACTGTGACCAAAAATGAGATCGACTTCATCATGACGGACAAAAAGAACATATTCAGAGATGTCACCGTGATCAACAGGTTCAACACCGGATCCGATCACAGACTCGTACGTGGCTCTCTGAATATCAATCTTAAGCTTGAAAGGAAACGTCTGATGAAGTCCACGCTCCGACCCAATCCTCTTCAAATCATAGCGGGTTCTGAGAAGTTTACGAAACTCCTCGAAAATAGATTCATTGCGTTGGAACCCACCGACGACATAGACGAGGCCCTACAGAACGTGGTTGGCGTATTGAGAGAGGAGGGCACCAGATTTTGTCAACTGTACACGTACGTACGTACAGGTACGAAGTCCAAACTCTCGGATGAGACTCTACGGCTAATGGCACAAAGGCGGGAAGATACGAGTACCCAGGCCACTTCGTCAGAGCGGTCAAACCTGAACAAGCTAATTGCGAACAGGATACGACGCGACCTTCGGAGCTCCAACACACGCCTCATCGAAGAGACAATAGAGCGAAACCGAGGGTCCAAAGTATTCTCGAAGCAACTTGGAAGGAGCCACCTGACGAAGCTCACGACACACGATGGCAGAGCCGCAGCGTCAAAGCCGGAGATTTTGGCCGAGATAGAGGACTTCTATGGCCGGCTGTACGCTACACATGCGCCCCGACCTCAATCTGACGACCACGATCCCAGAGCCACCCTGACACGCCACTATACTGACGAACTGCCAGATATCAGTCAAGACGAAATCGCGTTGGCACTGAGACAGCTTAAAAATGGAAAAGCCCCCGGTGAAGACGGAGTCACTTCTGAACTACTGAAGGCGGGAGGTGCACCTGTCCTGAGGGAACTTCAGAGTCTCTTCAACTCTGTCATGCACTGTGGGAGAACTCCAGAGGCGTGGAATAGGAGTGTGGTGGTCCTGTTCTTAAAGAAGGGTGATAAAACTCTTCTCAAAAATTATAGGCCCATCTCGCTCTTAAGCCATGCCTATAAGCTTTTCTCCAGAGTCATCACGAATCGTCTCGCTAGAAGACTCGACGAGTTCCAGCCCCCAGAGCAGGCCGGGTTTCGGGGAGGATACGGAACCATAGACCACATACACACAGTCAGGCAGATTATACAGAAGTCCGGAGAGTATAATCGGCCCCTGTGTCTGGCTTTTGTGGACTATGAGAAGGCGTTTGATTCCGTTGAAACCTGGGCTGTTATGGAATCCTTGCAGCGATACCAAGTAGACTATCGTTATATCGAAGTGTTGAGATGCCTGTATGACGCTGCAACCATGAGTGTTCAAGTACAGGACCAGTTGTCTAAACCCATCCAATTGCGCAGAGGAGTAAGACAGGGGGATGTCATATCCCCGAAACTGTTTACGGCCGCATTGGAGGATATTTTTAAGACGCTGGACTGGAAAAGCATGGGCATAAACATAAACGGCGAACGCATCTCACATTTACGATTCGCAGATGACATAGTCTTGATGGCGGAGTCGCTGCAGGAACTAAATCAGATGCTGGACGGCCTAGCATCAGCCTCGCGACGTATTGGTCTCGGCATGAACTTGGACAAAACCAAGGTCATGTTCAATGACCTCATTGATCCGAGACCCGTCGTCGTAAATGGTCACCTTCTTGAAGTTGTTTCGGAGTACACATATCTAGGACAAATATTGCAGTTAGGTAGAAATAACTTCGAGAGGGAGGCCAAGAGGAGGATCCAGCTGGGCTGGGCAGCGTTTGGGAAATTTCGTCGTCTTCTCTTCACCCATCCCACAATGTTTGAAAACTAAGGTTTTCAATCAGTGCGTCCTACCCGTTATGACCTACGGAGCCGAGACGTGGACACTCACGGTACGGCTGGTCCATCAATTTAAAGTTGCTCAGCGAGCTATGGAAAGGGCTATGCTCGGAGTTTCTCTGAAGGATAAAATTCGTAACGAAGTTATCCGACATAGAACCAAGGTCACCGACATAGCTCTCAGGATTAGCAGACTGAAGTGGCAATGGGCCGGACATATCTGTCGGAGAACCGATAACCGATGGGGTAAACGAGTTCTGGAGTGGAGACCGCGGGTCGGCAAACGTAGTGTGGGACGACCTCCGGCGAGATGGAGTGATGATCTGCGAAAGATTGCTGGCAGAAAGTGGATGCGTCAAGCTGAGGACAGGGCGCGATGGCGCGCATTAGGGGAGGCCTATGTCCAGCAGTGGACTAGTATAGGCTGATGATGATATTAAATTAACTCTTAATTCGCGTTCAATCGTTGAATTTGTATTATGAGGAAATGTGCTCTTTGTAAATTTAACAAGGAGTTATTGCACACGTTATTGTGTAGTTACAACAAAAATATTATTATGGCTACTGTAAGATTTGTGAGAAATATCAAACACAACCTTTCATTTAATGTCGTGTTTTTAATAGACCAGTAAATTAACCTGAATAAGATACTTTAAGTTCCGTTGTACATGTGCACAAACGTTACTTATCATTATCACTCCTTTTGGCTTTTACGACTGACACATAAAATCTCATGTAGATATAGAACATTTAATAATGAGATGTTATTCAATTCCAGGGTTATCTCCTAGTGTGGCGCTAACCACACGGCAAATCGTGTCTGTGCAGTACGGTTTTCATAATGTTTTTGCAAGTAATACAAATACGAAGTTGATTGACATTTTAGTTGCAATTTAGGTATAGTAGAACTCGAATTAAGAATTAATTTAATAGAATACAAAATCAAAATTACATACACAAATTTAGACCTGTGATGTGACGTATTTTTAGCCTTAGCGACTATACTTCATAGAAGTAATTTTCAACAAAATCCTAATAAACATCAATATTATACACACGATTGTATTAATATACTCTTAACACTTGCAAATAATAGTAAATGCGAGTCCAAAGTTGGTTGGCCACAATGCTCAAATGGCTGTTCGTCATTGGTCGAGGTTGTGTCAAATGGAAACTTGTAACCTGTGAATTGTAATTTATAGCTTTATAAATCAAGGTCATTTGTGGAAAATCAAGTATCAAGACCTTTTACTTTTGTTACCCCTGAGTGGCAAGCACTAAATTAGAATTTCCCTTTTGTCATCTCGTGAGGCAGTTAGCTATTTTATCTCATTTTTCCAAATTCTCTTTCTTAACCCTACAATGTATACAGTGACAGATATGTCACAACCAGTTTAATCGTTAGTAGTTAAAAATAATGTAAAGGCAGTGACATCTTTTTTGTATCAAAGCAAACCTAGAGGGCACTATACGAGGGCTGTTTGTTAAGTCGTTTTAAAAAGTATCAAAGAAATTTATTTCTTAAACAATTTACATTTTATTTCTCAACATAGTCTCCCTTGAGGGCCAAACACTTGTTCCAGCGAGTTTCCAATTTTTTTATCCCCTCCAAAAAATACG
The DNA here is from genome assembly GCA_963966035.1 of Acleris laterana. Classification (NCBI taxonomy): domain Eukaryota; kingdom Metazoa; phylum Arthropoda; class Insecta; order Lepidoptera; family Tortricidae; genus Acleris; species Acleris laterana. Next base: position 10,480,608 of record OZ014438.1, read on the forward strand.
TTTTGTCAAGGTCTTCAAAATAGGCATTTACACCTGCGATGCAGTCCTCATTTGTCAAAAAATCCATTGTTTTGATTGCTGTTTTGATTCAGGTGTATAATGATGGACCCATCGTCCACAGTGACAAATCGACTCAAAAAACTTCATCATATCCAAACACAGTTTTGAAATTCGCTTTCTTTCGCGTTTTTGTTCGATTGTCAACAAACGTGGCACCCATCGTGCAGACAGCTTTGTCATACCCAAATCTTCATGCAGGATTTTATGTACTCGCTCAGTGGAGATGCCTGTGCCTGTGTTCTCAGCTATTTCACGCACCTTCACTCGGCGGTCGTCGAGTACAATATTATGGACTTTTTCAACAACATCCTCAGTAGTGACTTCGATTGGGCGACCAGAGCGTGGAGCATCAGATGTGCTTGACCGACCACGTTTAAAATCATTTATCCAGTTATAAACGGTCTGCAACGTTGGTGAGTTAGTGGGGGGGCACACTTAGAACTAGCAACATTTTTGATTCTCAGTGGCGCCCTCTATAGTTTGTAATCCAGACTAACCTCTGTCAATGTCAAGCCAAGTAACTGTCTGTGAACTTCAAAAAAGTTCACAACGATTTTCGTACTCGGATCTCGATGTGCGTTTCCCGTTTTTCTGGCAATTTTGTTCAGTTATTTTTGGTTTTGTGGAGTTTTTCGTTAAGTTTTTTGTTCTTACTGTTACATTTGTTATATTTGTTGTTGAATTTGTTATTTGTTAATTTTATCGTTATGAGTGTATGAAGAAAAGGCTGTGTATTTTTGGATGCGACAATCTTGGTGAGTAACTAATAAAATGGTATTATATTTTGATTAGAACACAACACACCACGTCATTTTAGGAGCCTTCAGCTAGTTCGTAAATAACTGCAGTAGGTATTTATGACTTACTTTCTCCTTATGGCGTTCCGTGGTGATTTCGCCATTGTAGAATTTTGTGCGTACTCTGCTTGTATTTCATCATTTAAACAATCTGCTATATTCGAACGCGAAATATACAGGTATCAACACGTAAAGAATTAGCTACGGTCCATACCAATTAACTTGTCTTATTTAGTAGACAACTTAATAACCTCAAAATGCTTCACTAAAATAATAATTTTGTCATTCAAAAACCATCTATAATGTAAAATCAGGAGAATGGTGTGCAAAATGTGGTCTCTAGTTGCTTTATTTCTTTAACACCAATCATCTATTACACTCATATTATACAAGTATCTCATATTTTACAAGTAAAACACGATTTTATTATACTTCTAGTGACCCGCCCTCTCTTCGCTTCGGTTTATATGAGTTTTCTGAAATGCAGTTTTTCTTATAAATAAATACCTTCCTCTTGAATTACTCTATCTATTAAAAAAAAGCGCATCAATATCCGTTGCGTGGTTTTAAAAATCTAAGCATACGTAGGGACAGACAGCATTCCTGCTGACTTTGTTTTATACTACGTAGTGATTCATATCCACTTGACTAAAATTAAAGCAATTGTAAGTTGGTTCAGTTAATTTGTTGTGCAATTAGTATTTTTGCTATCATTGTTATATTTGATTTAGAAACAATAGTTTTTTTTGGGAATGTGAATATATTGTCAGTTTAATTTTAAAGAAACGGTATATGGGACCACTAACATATTTGTTTTTGTTTATATTGTCACTTTGAATATGTTCGATATATTTATTGTATCTGTTGGGCATTTGCCTCTCATTCATGGAATGTTAAATAAGTAAAATATAATTATAATTCTTACAATTTCAGTTGCACAAGGTGTCCCACTGCACAGGTTCCCAAATAACAACAAGCAGCCTGAGCGGTTTGTTGCTTGGGTGTCTGCAGTTGGCGAGGTGTTGAAGGAGACTGACCCGGCTAAGATATATGCTAACAAACGAATTTGTGATCACCATTTTCTGCCAGAACAGAAGACCAGTGGTCATCGCTTAGTATGGAATGCTGTACCATCAATCAACTTGAAGCGTAAGTTTGGTTTAATAACTAGCTTTTTCAATACCTTGTAATAACTGATGGCTGGTTTAATCGTTAAAGTTATGTCACTATATTGTTAGGATCAATAATAATAATAATAATCCATAATAATAAATAAAAACTGACTAAATGTATTTATAAAATAATAAATAATAATAAGCCTTTATTATTCCGTAAACATAGTTTGTACATGTTTGTTGTTAGTATTCATAATTTAAATTAAGGACCCCTGACAGGTATAGGCCTCCTCCATGTCTTTCCATTTATCTCTATTTTTGGCGCTGTTAGTCTTCTAAAAATGTTTACCACAGTTGCATTTCACTGCTATCAAGCTGTGTTTGGAACGCTGTTTTAGTTGACGCGTTAATTGCTATTTGCAACCTGTGTAAGTTTTTTAAAGTATTTTGCAGACATAGTTTTATGATATAAACCGATTGCTGTGAAATGTTATTACAAAATATGCATATGAGGTATACTATGATTAAAAATATTTTGCTAATAATGTTATAGATGACCAAGACCAAATGATACAATAAAAATAAGCGATCGAGGTGAAATGCGACTGAAGCTATGAGGGAATAAAATAACCACAATTTACATGACAACTGTGACACAAAGGAAAAATAAAATACATTATGAAATGCAAACTGATGAACCGCTACAAAAAATATGACACTGATGAAATATAAAATAAAATAAAGTCATTGATTGATTGTATCATCAGTAGCTATGGTTCATCAATTAATCAGATTTAACCAATACTGAAACTAATGTTTGTACTTACCTGCTTATAAATTATTTATTTTATTTTTAGATATGCCTCAGGTGATCAACTTGTCGGTTGAAGAGGAACACAATTATTGTATGTCCAAAGGGCGCCGGTTTCCCTCAACTTCTCATACAGAAGTACCGATGGACAATCCTGAACCTTCGGCTTCCACATCATATACTTGTGTCGTTGTTGGAGATCAAGGTTACGACAGTAAAGGTATAAACACGCATATTATTTTACTGGAGCCAATGTTTGTACGGCTTGACCTCTGATAATTAATATACCGGTGCCGACCCTGGGCTGTAGAGGTGCATTTCACGAGATATAACAACAAAACCGATATTTTTATGTTAATAACGTTTACAAAATATTATAAACGTTAGCTATAATAACAAAATCAATATATTTATAAGGAATAACTGTCAACTGACATAATATTTATTTTATGTAATGTTTTTTTCTCTCACATTTATATTGTCTAATTTTCGTATAACACATGACATATAGCGATCATAATAAATATTAATATATATGGTATACTCAATAGGTAGGTACTGAAACGATAGGGTACAGTCGATTTCATAAATATGTGTACACTTTAGTACCATGTCACTATGATCGCTGTGACAATTCATATACCGTACTTGTTTCAGTTTAAACATGACATTAAACCAACAGACAAGGTACTAAAGTGTAACTATACATATTTAAAAACTGTACCAGAAAGGTCTTGTTTTAGCGAACCAGAAACCTCCACGAGCAAGACGAATCAGGGTTGAACCGACTCGGTTAGGTTAGGTTACAAGGCCAACGCTCTCGCCTTGGCCTTCGAGGTTATTTTTTTTTGCCCAGAAAGTCCAGAAAATTGCTTCCAGTAATGTAAGTAGGTACGGTAAGGTTGATTGTTAATTAAGAAGATCATTAGGGCTACTAAAGTCGTTCTAGGCGTTTATCTTTCATTACGTTTTTAGGGTTCCGTAGCCAAATGGCAAAAAACTGAACCCTTATAGATTCGTCATGTCTGTCCGTCCGTCTGTCTGTCTGTCTGTCTGTCTGTCTGTCTGTCTGTCTGTCTGTCTGTCTGTCTGTCTGTCTGTCTGTCTGTCTGTCTGTCCGTCCGTATGTCACAGCCACTTTTTTCCGTAACTATAAGAGCTATACTGTGGAAACTTGGTAAGTCGATGTATTTGGTGAATTTGGGGTTCCCCATACTTAGAACTGAAACTCAATTTTTTTTTTTCATCAATGCCATACTTGTGGGGTATCTATGGATAGGTCTTCAAAAATGATATTGAGGTTACTAAATTGAATAGTTTGCGCGAGAGACACTTTCAAAGTGTTAAAATGTGTGTCCCCCCCCCATAACTTCTAAAATAAGGGAATGATAAATGTAAAAGTAATATATGATGTACATTACCATGCAAACTTTTACCGAAAATTGGTTTGAACGAGATCTAGTAAGTAGTTTTTTTTAATACGTCAGAAATCGTAAACCGCTGAACCCTTCATGTGCGAGTCCGACTCGCACATGGCCGCTTTTTTGATGTTAGATTCATTGATTTATATATTATGTTTTAAATCTTAGGTGTCATAAACATTATACGTTTTATTGATTGGTATTAATATTAATAGACGTTATACTTTATATAAATATATGTTTTGAAACTATATCTTTCGTTTGTTACATCCAGTGAACGTTATAGTAAACATGTTTATACAAAGTGAGCATAATTATATTGTGACTGCTTTATTATCAGTTCTTATATCTCGTATTACTTACCTCCTGGCCTGGGTAGGTGACATATCAATCTTGCAAAGGTATTGATCCTTTGCTACATCGATCCCATCCAAAAGTTTGTAATTTTCTGAATTACTGGCGCAGAATGTGTTCATTTGTGTTGAAAAAATCTTGTAGCTCCCTGCGTTTCTTTTGTATGTTTGTATGTTAACACTTAAGTGTACTAAATGTAAAGCAAATACTGGACTAGTAAAAGAAAAATGTGTGTACTTACAGCGTGAATCTTATTTTATAACCGAAGGACGTCTATGCTGGACAAAAGTACCTTAAGATTAACATGTTAAAAAATGTTTCAGGTGCATCATTTCATCTTCATGAAAAGGTTGTGTGTCCCGAAACATATACAAGGGAGGCAAGACGGCATAAAAATTAAATAAGAAGACTGCGGCAAAAAAATAAGGCACTTAAACAGCGTCTACAACATATAAAGAGAGCTGCAAACATTCGTGAATTCAGCAAGTTGACGGAACATATGAATGAACCAGCAAGACTTTTTACAAGAATGCAGTTTATAGAGAGCAAGAAAAAGGCGAAAGGGCGAAGATTCACCATTGATGAAAAGGTTCTGGCGTTATCTTTATATAAGAGGAGTCCTAAAGGCTATAAATTAATGTCAAAACTTTTTACTCTGCCTTCCAAAAAAATATTAAAACAACTTCTTTCGAGGGTTAAACTTGTTCCGGGCATAAATAAAATTATATTTACGCAACTTAAAGACACTGTATCGAAAATGTTGCCCCAAGATCGTCTTTGTACACTCATTTTTGATGAAATGGCTATAACCCCACAAATAAATTATAATAGTAACACAGACGATCTTGTGGGTTTCGAAAATTTGGGCGATCGAAAAACCAATCGATTTGCGAATCATGTTTTAGTTTTTATGGTCAAAGGGGTTAAAGCCAAATTCAAACAACCTGTGGCTTACTACTTTACTCAAAGCTTAAAGACTTCGACACTTAAAAATATTTTAATAGACGTGATAACAAATTTACAAGCCACAGGTTTACATATCATTGCCACTGTCTGCGACCAATGCTCCTCAAATGTAAGTGTGATTAATAGCCTCATAGATGATGCAAAACACTGCTATGTATCAAATCAGAGGGAGTGGCGTAAAGATTTAATGATAGTAAATAATAAAGAAATATTCCCACTTTATGACGTTCCTCATTTATTGAAAGGATAAAGAAATAATATTTTAAATAAAGAAATGAAATACTCAAATGAAGGAACCGAAAAGAAAATCAAGTGGGAATATTTTCAGTGGGTTTATGAGGCCGATAAAACATATGGGGAGTTGCGGTTTTTACCCCGATTGACCGACGAACATATAAACAAAAATAAGATAAAAAAAATGAGGGTAAAAATGGCGGCTCAAGTGTTAAGTCGCACCATGGCAGTAGCAACTGAACACTTGGCTGCGAGGGGTGATGTACCCGACGAATGTCGCGATTTGGTGCCGTTTGTTCTACTTATCGACAAAGTTTTCGATTCATTGAACTCCTCGACTTACTCAATTCCTAATGGAAAAATATATAAAGCTGCTGTGAAACATAATTCACCTCATCATAAGTTATGGTCAGATGCTGTAAAGGTATTAAAAACTGTAAAATATTTTATAAAAAAAGGAAATACTAATTCATATTCGGAAAAATCTGTACCCTCTGTAAATAATTTTACTAAAACTATTGAGAATTTTAAGTCCATCTGGAAATTGTTACACGAAAAGTATTCTTTTGATGCCATGCTCACAAGGAACTTCAACCAGGACCCTCTCGAAAACTTTTTTGGGAGTATTCGAAGCTTAGGAGCGAGAAATATTGCTCCAAATTGCGTCGGCTTTGAGGGAGCATTTAAAACGCTACTTTTAAATAATATTAACACTAATCATTCACAAAATTCTAATTGCGAAGAGGATTCGAATACTCTTTTGCAATCCCTATTAATAAAGCCTTTTATTTCCTTAATAAGTACGTAGTTACATGAAATATGTTTGATTCACAGCATGTTGTTATAGCGTGTACTTTAAATATATACTTAATCTATATTATATAAACAATTTAGTATTAATTAATGTTTATTAAGGACCTCTTCATAGAGTAAAGGCCTCCTCCATTTTCCTCCAAGTAGTTCTATCTTTTGCTTTTTCAAACCAGTTTTCTCCTGCTGCTTTTAAAATTTCGTCGAGCCATCTCTCCGCCGGTCTGCCTCTGGCTCTTTTTCCTGTAGGTCCCTTCCATGAAGTTATTTTTTTGGCCCACCTGTCATCACTCATTCGTACAACATGTCCGGCCCACTTCCATTTTAACTTTCTGCTGTGCTCCAGAGCATCAATCAGTTTGGTTGTTTTTCTTATGCATGTACTGTTTCTTTTATGTTTCAATTTCAGATTAAGAATGCTCCGTTCCATGGCCCTTTGTGTTGTTACTATTTTGTCTCTGGTTTTTTTGTTGAAAATCCATGTTTGTGACGCGTAGGTAAGCGAGGGTAAGATGCAAGAGTCTAGTATCAATTTCTTTGCTTTAATTGAAGTATTGGACTTCAGGATTTCTTTGAAACACCAAAATTTGTTCCAAGCCATATTTACGCGTCTCATTAATTCATCATAGTGTCTACTTTTTTTAAATGATACTTGTTTGCCCAGATATGTGTACTCATGGACATAGTCAAGTAAGACACGGTTAACGTGAATTGGTAATTCGTTACTATTTGTCATAATTTTAGTTTTTATTGTATTTAATTCTAGACCAATTTCGTTGCAATCCCTATTATTCGTACTTAAAGAAAATGAAAAAGAGACAACTCAAGATGCTCCCTCACAGCCACAGCATATTGTATTAGATCAGCCTCTGGATCTAATCCAAAATAATGCAAATCTATCAGATTCAGGGGCTGAGCAAAGAGCTTACGTTTGTGGATGGGCCCTGGCAAAGTGCCTACAGAATATAGTGAAGTCATGTAAATGCTGTCGCGATAAAATAACAGCAGCACCAAGCAATGTACACAATTACATAAGAGCCAAAGAATATAATAAAAACAAGAAATGGTTGTGTTACCCCTCTGAAGATTTCATAACATGCTTTAAAGACATTCAGCAAATAACCATTTCTTTTCTTAACTCTGATTGCCATGAGAAGAATATTAAAGAAAGAATCACAAGTTTTATAGAGCTTTTTACAGACTTCACTTTTATAGATTGTGAGAGGCACAAAGAAAAGCTCATTGAATATTTTTGTAACATTTCAATAAACATTATTATTTATAGCTGGTGCAGATCTGTTAACCGAATACTTGGTGGTAAAATAACTTATGATGACGGGGATGATGTCTTAAAAAAATCAGCGCGAGAGTATTATTTAAAACATAAAAAGTGTTAAAATTGTCCTTAAAGAACACTGTGAGACTTGTAATGAGTATTAGTATTATGTAAATAAAATTATAGCAAACATTTAAATGCTTTTAATTTTAATTGTCTATAAGAATAAAAAATCTACATGTGTTATTGTTTTGCAAAAATCATTATTTCTCTCCAAGCCAGAGTCAAAACCTGCGGCGCCACTCAAGAGTTCAAGAAGTCAAAATGATTCTCTCGCGTACCTAGACAATTTTTAATGAATGAGATTAAAGATTATCTAAGTAAAGCAGAGGATCTTTCGGGTTCCGATGTATTGGTCGCAGGCGTTAGTTGCTTAAGGCCGCACCCGCACTACGGCTAAACCGTCGCGGTTTTTAACGGTGTGACTTTATAACCAAGTAAAAATAATGCACGCGGCCTCAATAGCTGCTGATTATTTACTTGATAAAAAAAGTCACGCGGTTAAAGAGCGCGGCGGTTTAGTTGTAGTGCGTGTGCGGCCTAACTATTAATATGCACTTGTAGATCTATACGTACGTATATATATATATACCTTGCATGAGAAGTTTTAGTCACCCAGCTATAGATGGCACTATGTCCACAGATGCATGTTAAACCACAGAGAAGCCACTCTTTTCCTTTTGGTATTACACTATACTCTTTGGTTAGTGCCATGAACAGAATCAAGTTCAGTTTTTATTGTGGCAGCACTGCAACCCTTCATAAAAAAATGTTTTATAACGGCACGAAATTCAGATTAAAAAATATTTTTATGTGTGAAAATCTTTGCGTAAGTATGCTGTAAATATTATATACAGGGTGACACCTAAGACGTAATACAAAATTATATTTTCTGGATCTTCTCATGAGTACGATCAACTTTTACTATGGGACCAACTTCGAAAACGTAAACATAAAATCGACGTCTCCATACAAATTGTGAAACCGGCTGATTGCTTTTAGTATGGGAGATTCAATTTTTTTCTACCGATTTCGATATTAGTCCCATAGTAAAAGTTGATCGTACTCATGAGAAGATCCAGAAAATATAATTTTGTATTACGTCTTAGGTGTCACCCTGTATACTGTCAATGATAATGCCTATCTATGTACAGTTTTATCCAAACGTTCCAGAACTTCCAGATCTGTCACACCATGCATCGACGGCGTGTCCAAATGTTACTGCATGCAGTAATTTTATGGATTTTTCATAAGTACATGAAATATTTTACTGTCACATAATGTGAAAAATGTGAAAATACTAAGATTAAAATACAACAATTATTTCTAAAAGTTTAGAGTCTAATGAAGTATAAATTAAGAAATTGTTCCATAATAATACGTTAGTGTAACCCAAACCTTATATCATGGTGTGCCATAAAACGGTTTATTTACATTATCATGCGAGAAATACTAATAAAAATGGTTTAAATAATGGAAACTAATACTATTTTTTTAAGTTAAGAGTCTACTGAAGTTTAAATTAAAAATCTAATTCATAATTAAATATCAGTGTAACCGACACCTAATAGCATGGTGTACCACATATGGAACGGATTAAAAAAAGTTAATTTCTCCTGAAATATTACTTATATATTTTTTTCATTATTTTTTCTCTTAACTAAGCCCTAAACAAAACCACATATATATTTTTCACACAAATAAAAAAAAACTCATGCATTGTAGGGTTAAATGTGAACACAGCTTTATTCCGTAACCCGTACTTCTGTAGATAGAGTATGGTATTTTTAACTATTTACACATTTTATTCTTTTTTTATGTTGAAATATATAAAATAGCAAATAAAACATTTGGCTATCAATCTTACTTATCATACCTACTCAGTATTGCCAAGGTATATATTACTTTCCTTTGGAGAACTTGCCTTACTTTGACGTAAATAAAGATACGAAAAAAATTCGCTTGTAGGTATACCCTTTAGACATACCCTATAATCTGTGGGTATACCTACTGAATACAGTCAGTCAGTGGGTAATCGAGCGTTAATATTTACTTTACTGATCTTTTATATTTCTGAGTACCCCCATTTTAAAAATTACAAGTAACGCGATGCATTTCCGTTGTTCGTTTTTCGTTGAGCCATTGTTTAAGTGCTGCAGTCGCTGAGTCGTCGATCTGTAGTTTTCACTTCTTATTTGCCTTCTGATAACTAAAGCTGGGTTTTGCGTGTGATCTGTGTTCAATTACGCGATGGAATCGGAATACCAGCCCAAACTGGGTCCCGTGCGAGCTTATCAGGGTATGTATTGATCGATGCGTAGGTGGGTATTTTGTTTAATATAAACATTGATTGGTTTGCAACGTACGCAGTTTTGCATGGGAACTCTGGAGACCCGGATGAGAGCTTCACGAGTCTGTCGGAGTACCACGACTACGAGCCTCGGCTGGAGTTCGACGACACGGAGCTCTCACAGCCGATCCCCACGGACGGGCTAGGTAAGTCTCTGAAGGTCACGGTTCCGTCACTCATACTTCGTAATAATAAACAAACTTTGGGTTTAGGTACGCGTGATCAGGAGTGAATCATTTTTAGGACTAACCATTAAGGCTCATCAAGTCATAAAGTACTTGTACATCAGTCTATGTTGAGCTCCATAAAATTAAATTTCCAACTTTTACAATCTATGTTTTTTAGTCTAGTCAGTCATGCTGTTGAAAGTCATAAAGTATAATTTGGAGTTCAAATTTTTGCTCGCCATATTTGTTGAAAGTCATAAAAAATATATTCATACTGATTTATGTCATAGTAACATAATGTATAATGTTTTTTTGGCTCTGTAATCATGAGCATTAGTAATATATGAATCAAATTTCTGACTCTCAAGATTTCATTGCATTGAGTTAATTACAGTTTATAGGATCCCCAAAATAATTGGGTTGTGTGTTGCTTTAAGTTTTTGATTTCTGTACAAAGCTAACTCAATGTGGGTATTTGGTAAAACATACATACATACCTTCACACATTAATTCCCACACTACAGAATAACTAAAAATTTGTTGTTAATTCTGTAACCACACTTTGCACCACCAGGCTAAGATGTTTACCATGTGTGTCACAGGTTGCAAGCACATCGCCTAACAATACTACATGCCTTTATTTCGTTACTTGCTTATGGCTTCCATGGGAAGACATGGAGTGGCACTATTCTAAGCCGGTAGCCATACTTTGATTTACGGGGTAACATTGCCCACCCCAAAATCTAGTTTTAATATTTAATTATTCTATTAAATGTTTCATCAGGGGTAAGCTACGTATACAGTTATACAATTATTTAAATAATTTAAGAAGATTACCACTAAAATTGTTATCGATTTAAGGGTGAGCAATGTTACCCCGTAAATCAAAGTAACCCCAGCTAACCGGTACATATTATGTATGTAAGTTGTCTGCTTAAAAATTTGCAAGTCAGTTCCGAACTAGTTTGCATAGTGAAATGGGCCAATAATTTGGACCACATAAACCGCATAAACCGCATGACAATGCATTATTAAGGTATTAAAGAGATGATCTGATGATGGAGTCCGAAGGTTGGGACAGGATCTCCACTATACTTAACATATACCCACCGTGTTGAGACTCATTACTTTGGTCTCCGTAAGCAGACATTCTATTTGCAATAAAAGTACAATCTGCAACAAAAAGCTTGTCCCTTTTGTTTGGTTTAGTTTTCTGTTTTTTTTTGGTATATTTGAGTTTGTGTAAAATAATGTTCCTAAACAAAATGTTTTAAAAAAATACACAGATATATTTTTAGAGAAAATGTAATCAAAAATAAAAAAGTTATACAGTATGTTTGAAAGTTTTAATTTTAATTATACTTATAAACAATAAAAAAATATTTTTAGTCTATCCTTAGTGTAGGTATGTAGTTAAGTATGCTATGAAAGTTAAAGGTAAAGGTATTCACCACAGTAAACTTGCAAATAATAACTCTTTTTATATGTATCATGGTTAGAGCATTTGCTTTATTTAGAAAAGAGGTTATATGAGAGAAAAGTAATATTCATTGGTTTTCAAACAATTAAAACATTAGTATGTGTCTGAAACTAACTCGCCGTAAGCAGCAGTCAAAGCATATAAGCATAATATTAGCTTACAAGTTAAAGAAATTGTATGTTGTGGATGTATCTTTAAAAATTTAATTATTTATTATCTGTGCATTGCTGTATGCCTCAGGCCACTGAAATTATGTCGATATCAGGCTAAATATTTTGTAAACGGTTATAGGGTGTTAATTTGGTTTAGTTATTTTTTTATGCGGGATAAAATTATCATGCGGGAAGTTGCTAGAAAAAGTTGTACCCTAAAACTGAGTGGAATTTTTAAGCCAAAATAAATACTATAACTATTTCAATGGTGTAAATGTATTGATTAACACCAGATACAAGTTCTGAAACTCATTTTTTTTCTTCTTTTATTAATCTGCAATCGGGCATTCATCAAATTCAAAAAATTCAAATTCAAATTCAAATCATTTATTCTGTAAGTAGGCCCTGTAGGCACTTTTACAAGTCTGAGTCTACCAGCGCTTCCAAAGAGACCACTGTTGAGAAGAAGCGCCGCAAGAAACTCAACAGTAAGCCATTTTTTAAAAATAAATCACTTATTACAATACTAAACTTAAGCTACATAATTTAAATGTCACAGGGATGTACAGGTCCCAGTAGTAATAATAATTAAATACATCAAAATGTCGGATTAAAATAAATAATACAATTTCGGAGATGTAAACAGGCTCCAAATGTCAAATTAAAATTAAGAATTAAATATAATTTAAAAAAAAAACACAAAACAAGGGAGATGTAGAAAGTCTCCACGGTCAATTTTGGAGATGTAAAGAGTCTCCAGATGTCAAATTAAAATTAAATACAATTATATAAATAAAGAAAACACACACAAAAAATAAAATAAGGGAGATGTAGAAAGTCTCCACGGTCAATTTTGGAGATGTAAAGAGTCTCCAGATGTCATATTAAAATAATAAAATAATAGGTAATCAGGTAATCATACAGGGAGATGTATATAGTCTCCACGGTCATTAATAATTGTAATACAAAAAAATATATATATATCAGTCCCAAGCATTGTCATCATTCATATAATCTTTAATACTATAATAAGCTTTAGAAATTAGTTTACGTTTAACGTATCTCTTAAATTTATTTACTGATAAATGAGTAACACTACTTGGGAGCTTATTATAAAACCTTATACAATTACCCATGAAAGAGTTTTTTATTTTGTGAAGCCGTGTAAAGGGCACTGCGAGCTTATGTTTATTTCTGGTATTAACATTATGTAGGTATGTCACAGTTCTTTCTAAAATTACTGATGTTCTTATGAACATGCATAATGTTTTCATAAACATATTGACTGTATACGGTTAATATATTCGTTTCTTTGAACTTATCTCTAAGCGAGTCTCTATGACCCATCTTGTAAACAGCACGAATAGCCCTCTTCTGTAGAACAAAGATGCTGTTTACGTCAGCACCACTACCCCATAGTAAAATACCATATGACATAATACTATGGAAGTAACTAAAATAAACTAATCGAGCGGTTTTCAAGTCTATTAGATTCCGAATTTTACTAACTGCAAAAGCTGCAGAACTTAGTCTATTCGCTAATTTAGCCAGATGACGACCCCATTGGAGTTTTGAGTCTAACGTTATACCAAGAAATACTGTATCATTAACTAAGTCTAATTTGTCATTTTTAATAGTTACAGTAGTTTGTCTATTTTTCACATTGGTAGTCATAAATTTAATACATTTAGTCTTTTTCTCATTTAGTAATAAATTATTAACACTAAACCAATCTACTACTTTTGATATAGCATTGTTTACATCCACATTAAACTCCTGTTGTCGTTTGACTTTAAATACGAGTGAGGTATCATCAGCAAACAATACTATATCATGGTTGTCCTTTATAAGGTATGGTAAATCATTTATGTAAATGAGGAATAGAAATGGACCCAAAATTGAGCCCTGTGGCACGCCCATTGAGACCAAAGACCCAGGTGATCGTTTTCCATTCACGTCTACCCTTTGTATTCTCCCGAATAAGTACGTTTTAATTAAGTTTAGCGCAGTACTTCTAACTCCATAATGGTGTAGCTTCCTGACCAATGGCCTGATCAGACGGCCATAATCAGATGGTTTGTCCGTCAACACTAAAAAATAAAAATATAATATGCCACTAAGGATTGAGATGAAAGTGGCGGTTTTTTATCACAGCTGAAATTATTTTCCATTATGCTGTATATTTTTGGATCATTCAGTTCAATATATACAAATAAGGAGCATGATTTTTTTTTTTGGGACTGTGAGAAAGTGGATATTAATTGAATTTAAAAGAAGATAAAAAGATTTTTATCTTTTTAAGATAAAATTATATTCAATACTGGCTGTACAGAATTTTTGTAAGACGGTTCTTAACTAGGTATTGTATACTAAAAAGTAATTAATAAATCCATGACCATTTAAGAGGATTGATAAGCGCCACTAAAATCGCGTGGCTGTCAAGAAAAAATCATGCAAATTTAGCTCCGGGCGATAACGTTTCTCACTCCCTAAATCAAGTCCGATTCCCACGATTTTTGAATATGTTGTAGTTATTATAAAGAACTAGGTCTGTACGTACGTACGTGTTTGGTACGTTTCATTCTAAGAAATATTATCATGGCAAGGAAAACGTACATATATTCAAAAATCGTAATAACGGACTAGGTTTAAGGGGAAAGAAACTTTATCGCATTTTGTATGCAATTATTTTGCTTCACAATCCTCTTAAATGGTCATGGATTTCTTGCATATTATTAATATTATACCCTACCCTTAATAATATAATATGCTTAATATTAATATAGTTTATTAATACTAACCAGCAGGATTTGAGGAAAATAAAGAACTTGCATGAACAGGGAAAATAAAAAAAGGTTACCTAGAATAACTTATTCATTAATAATTTTAGTTCTACTGTTGCAAAAGAATGAACACAATAATTGTATCTACTTAAAAGCGAACAAACATTTAATCTTTACATAGTATGAAATGAAGTCGCTTCCGCTGTCTGTTGGCTTAAATCTGTTAAACAATTTAACGGATTTTAATGCAATTTTCAGCAATAGACAACTTAAGAAAAAACTCTCAACGTGGTTATACAATCCCGTAGCCCACCAAGTATTTTTATATACTAAGGGCCTGTTTCACAATCGACAAGTAAATTTATCTGTCACATAAAGTTGTCTCTCTCCTTGTCTATTTTCAAGTGTACGACAAAGAAAGGGCTAAACTTATCCGTCAAATATCCTTTACTTGTCGATTGTGAAACAGGCGGTAAGTATCATAACGCGTTATTTTTTTTTTAACCAAAATTCACCTATGTTTTTCCCATTCTTTCCGTGCGGTCGTAAAATATGTCTCTTGAGTGTAGACAGTCTTATTGTTCTTGGGCTTTAAAATCGATCGATTCCACGATGTAACCGCGAAAGCGTAACAGGCTGTCGCACTTTCCTATTAATACCTAATACTAATATAATCTATGGTTATTAGTATGGGTTATAAGCGTATAACTTTCAGTACTGGCGACTCGCCTATCTTGTTTGAATACACACAATGCTAAGTTAATGGCGTCGAACTAAAGTTAGACGGAGATGCCACGAATGTCATCCCGAACGGAAGTCGGCGTACGAGTATAACTATATTTCCAATTTCCTGTTGGAACCGTTTAGGTATTATTGTGCGATCTAGTCACGTCACTACGACGGTATTGACCACTACTGACTGCTTATTGCTGGATTTAGGACTTAAGTATACCTACGCAGTAACAGCACTAGGATTTCATTTAGGTGGGTATTGTTATACCTTTAGGTCTCCTGTCGAGCAATATTTTGGTTTACCCCCATTGTATACTTGGTTCTCGTACGTTGGTTCAGACCATGTTAAGTTTGTAGAAATAGAGGAGTTACGTCTACTGTTTGTGTAACTCCATTCAATATTAGTTTAGTTTTTTTTATGCACCGTTTAAATTTTGACTCAACATCGTATAGAATAGAAATATCACTAAAGTCAACCGTTCGACGCGTCGTGCGAACGGAATGAACCCTAGGGTGGCAGACCACTTGTTTTCCCGCTTGTTCAAGTGTATACTCGTGTTACAGCAAGGTCAGTTCGACTGAGGTAAAACTACACCTCTTGGGTTGAGTGTAACGATTCAATTTATTATAATGACTGACTAGATAGTGTTATGTACTTGCGGGCCTATTATGGTCGTGTTTATTGATGAAGATAAAACATCTGTCACTCTCTGACCAGTACGTAAGTGCGAGAGCAACTGATGTTATATCCACCGCAAAAAAAAGGCGACAATAATCCGGCACACATAAATAGGTACTGCCCTGGTAAGCTAAGTAGCAGCAGGGATTGTAACCGGTTACAAGTAAACCGGTATTTATTTAGGTTAAACCGGTTAATTATTTGGGTTACGTTCCAACGAATTGGTTACGCTCACAGGGAGCGAAATGCATTTACCGGTTATAACCGGTTAGAGAGCGCTTCCGTCATTCACCCTTGTCTCGGCTCGCACGGAAGGAGCGCTCTCTAACCGGTAAATGCATTTCGCTCCCTGTAAGCGTAACCTTTATTATGGGTTAGGCTCTAATAGTGTGGCTTTAACCGCTACGGAAAATAAACCGGTTTTCAATCCCTGAGTAGCAGCACCTCAAATAAAACTCCTATACTAAGGTTGTGATTGCACAGCGTTATAACTAACAAGAGAGGATTGGATCTACTTTGGCAATCGGATCTCAGATGATGTTCATTGGGTTGGCAGGGCAGAACGGCGGAATGTATCTCGCCGGTAAACTGTAGCGTGTTTAACATAGTCCTTTCGTACCGTAAATTGGTTTGTGTTCTTTCTACCTGCAATAAATACCAATCTAATGTTACGTAAAGTTACTGGAGTTGACCATTTGTGAAACCAAAGTGTTAACAGTATGTTTGTCTGTTCGCAGCCCCCTTGCCTCCTGAGTTGTTGGATATCCCCGACGATCTGCTCCCGCGGTCAGGAAGCGATGGCACCATCGAGGAGAACTTCGAAGAGGAACTTGCAACAAAACTGGAAGAGATCTACACAGAGGTATGTGATTAGCTAGCATAGGCTAAACGTACTAACCAATATACTCGTAGAGATCTTCCTCAGGTGTTGTACCTGGGGATTATATTTAATTCGAATGAATTTGGAGGTTCAACAAGATGCTTGCGTGGTCAGGTTTAGTTGCACTGACACACGCTGGAGGCGCTGTAGTATATGGTGTGGTGGCCTTCTATTTGTCTTAAGATCTCGCTGCGTCTATTGTAGACAAAGCTCTTATAATAAAGTTTAAAAAAAAAATACTCGCTTGTCTCGCTAAGGCCACCTACAGACCGTGTAAGCTTCGCAAGCTTATGCCTCTGCTGATGTAAACCAACCTAGACAAAGCGATATTGGGTCATAGTAGCAACAGTCCGATCTGCTCATCCGACGAGGATGGGTGTGGTTGACCCCTGATATTTATTTATGACTTGACGTTTGCTCCGACCGTGGCGTTAAGATGGACATGTCACTCAAGAGCAGTTCATTAATACGTCCTTTAGACTTAAGGCCGCGTGCAAACTCTTAAACACTAACGCCGGCTCTTGAACTCGTTTTCGGCCATGACCATGACTCGTCCATCTACTGCCTACTTTCTGGTCTCTGCAGCGTGTTCTATTTTTCTTGTGCTGTCTAGATTGCAGCAACCTCGCTCGACGACAACTTCGCCGAGTTGCACGAGAGCGGTCTGGTCGAGGTGGTCGGCGATGACGAGATCGGTCGACGCATCATTGTGGTCTCAGCGTGCCGACTACCACCGAACAAGGACTTACTGCCGGACAGGCTACTAAGGTAAGGGCGGGTCTAGTTAAACTGGTCTAAGGAGACTGAGTTATTCAACGACCGAGCTAAGCTGTAGATAAAACGAGGACATAATATTTATATTTAAAAAGTCTCTGTTAGAAATTCAATGTTTCGTTGTCTACTTGCTTTGGTTTTCCGAAACCACAAAAAGAAAGGGCCGGTGTCACAATCAACGAATAATTTATCTACCATTTAAAGTTGTCTCTCTCCTTGTCTATTTTCATGTGTAAGAAAGAGGAAAGGCACTTACACGGGCAACTTTAATTGGCAATGTATAACAGACTGTAAAAGCTATCTTACTCTAATTTTGTGTAATAGAATGAGACCTCTATACTGTCGAAGGGTAATTATTTCTCAAATATATACTAGTACAATCAGTGGATCTCTTTTTAATGCAGTGGAAATGTTGATTTCTGGCTCTTTCAGATCAGCTTTCAGAAATTCATATAAGTGCTGATATTATTATGTCACACTCAAATTAATAAGCAATTTATTAGAGTTCATTTATATTCTGACTGATTTTCTGTATGTATAAACAAATTTAACATGTTGAAACTTATCCGCGTTGTCCACAGTTACTTAATGTTCACCCTCGATAAATATGTCGAGCAAGACTACAGTCTCATCTATCTACACTACGGCCTGTCGAGGTACAACAAACCGCCGACCTCATGGTTATGGAAAGCCTATAAAGCTTTCGACAGGAAATACAAGAAAAACTTAAAGGCGTTATACCTGGTACACCCAACGAATTTTATCAGGATAGTGTTCCAGATGTTGAAGCCGGCGATCAGTGTGAAATTCGGCAGGAAAGTTATGTACTTTAACTATCTTCATGAACTCTTGCCTCACATGAATTTGGAGCAATTGAGCATACCGCGTCAAGTTTTAGAGTGAGTATACACTTAGCATTTTGCTTTGTTGATTCTGAACGCATTCACGGCCGTCCCATTCCCGAGGTGTTTTCTTCGCTGCATCTTTTGTTTTATACGAACCTCGCATACTGTGAAAACGCACAAACGCGTTCAAGGAAAAGTCAGGAAAACGCTTGTCAGCGTCGCCGGCAGTTAAAGCGTTTACATAACAAACTGGCTACTATAACAATAGTTATTGATTTCTAATGTTTTCTTGTAAAATAATTATTTAAGCATTGTTTTTAATGAAGAACTCTTCACAGATACGATCGGCTGTTACTCTCTAAAAATCCGAAGGCTGCCGAGATCGCCCGTCAGTTATCGGAAAAAAAACCCACCACATCGGATCAGGACAAGGAAGAAGCGAAAGTGGGTCTTTCCCCTCCGTCGACTCAGCAGTTTGGCGTATCTCTTCAATTTATTAAAGAGAATAACGCCAATATGGTGGACGCCGTTCCCCCAGTTGTAAGGCAGTGTGTCGAATTTTTGTCAATGCCCGATGGTAAGTTTAATAATTAAACTGCTTTTTAATTATCTTTTTCAACGCTATTAACGAACTCGGTGGTTATGTTAACTAAACGAAATGAATTAAGTATACAGGGTGGACAAAGACTTGCGGTGAAGGAAAAATTGCCTTAAACAACATGTAAGCTACCAAATCATAAAAAATTAAATATGCATTTTAAAACATTATTAAAATATGAACATTATTATTTTTGATGTCTTTCCTCCTACCGCCTACTGTTTTTACAACGTTTAAAGATAATAAATTATACCTACTTTCAGTTGAATTCCGTTTGCACGTCGTAATATAACAATAAGGTCTAGATACGTCTGTCAATTCGAAGTCTCTTTGCGTAATATTTATTTAATCTCGATTGCAAAGAAACAAGTTCAAATGGCGGACCTAATGCCTTAACTTGCAACATAATGGTTTCAGTATGTTTCATCATAGTCATAGTATAAAGAAGACTTGTTTAGCCGTATTGTACATTCATAAATAAGCTGCTTAATTTGCAACCACTTCTATTCGTTTTCGTAGTCGTGAAAGCATGTAGAAATTACATCATTACTTTTTGATTGCAGCTCTAGAGACTGAAGGTATATTCCGACGATCGGCGAACATATCGGTAATAAAAGAACTGCAACGTTCCTGCAACAGAGGCGAGCCGATCTCGTTCAGAAACGACCCACACAACGCTGCAGTTCTGCTTAAGACGTTTTTAAGGGACTTGGAAGAGCCTCTGCTGACGTTCGAACTGTATGAAGAGATCCTTAAATTCCAACGTAAGTTTTTTTCCTCGCAATCAGTCGAGTGGCAATCACCAGTCGATGCAAAGTAAGTAATAAAAATGTGAAAACAATCTTATAAATACAATTGACTAGCGACCCGCCCTCGCTTCGCTTCAGTTTATGTGAGTTTTCTCTAACACCCGTACATAAATCAGGATTTATTATACATAAAAGCCTTCTGAGAAAAATTACAAACCCTTGGACAGCACATAATACTTTGTGAATCTGTTGACTTTAATCTTTATTCCATTTTTTTTTATTATTTGTCATAACTTTTGGTCACCACGTTTAATTGAAATGTTAACTTTTTAATTAATTAAACCTTCTTCATGGAAACTGACGACAATAATAAATATTATGACAATGACAATCTGTCACACGTCATGATATTCTTATTTTGTTTTTTTAATTGAGGGGCTGCCTAATTGCGATTACCACTAGTGCTCCGTGTTAAGACTGCACCGAGCAAATGCCGAGTGTCCAGTGGCGCCCTCATTACTATTATTGTGTTTTCTAATTAACTAAAGAATTTCCTTGAAATCAGACTATACGTTTTTGTAGTGCAAGCAAGAACACAATTTGTGGAATACGTAACAAACTTTAATAACAATTACCCTTTGAGTAGTCAGCTTAACGGAAAAACGTGGCCACTTTAAGTTGTGTTTTCATTTGTAGTACAAAAACTTACTGTCCAATAAAAGTAACGAGGGCGCCACTGTACATCCGGCGTACGCTCGGCGCAGTCTCAATCTTGAGCAGCTTTATCGGAAAATGTGGTTTCTGTTCACGACTTAGAAGTCACCCTGTATATTTTATAGATGTTTCACATCACTCATGCCAGGGTACGATGGGTCTGAATGGGAGGCGTGGCAGTGAGTGGTTTTACACTACATTCTGTATTAATAATATATGACGTCCTGGCGTCTGGGACACGCACGATCAGCCTTATAATATAAGTAGCTGTTCACTTTAGTGCGTTGACACTTGAACGTGTGCACTCATCTGTCAAAGGCGTGAAAGCGACAAAGTAAAAAAGTGTGCAGCTACTTATAAGTACAATTGCTCCACGGCGTTCAAACAGCCAATTTTTTAAATGCTCTTTTCCAGTGTGGTCGAACCGGGATAAGCCGAGACACGTGAAAATTTTGATCCTTGAATGGCTGCCCCCAGACAACTACAAACTTCTGAAGTACATCATACAGTTCCTATGGAAGGTACGTTAGGTATCCAGCGGTGTTATTCTCTCAAAAACAACGGACGGTCGGACGAACGAGCGAAATCGCAGCGGCGAGTTTAAGTAGTCCCGTAAGAGCGAACAAAACACATTTTAGTGCGTGCATTTTCAATTTGGCATCATGGCTTCTGTCGATAAGACCGAACGTCTGCCTAATTGTGAATGCACGCGCTAAAATTTGTTTGGTCACTTTGGCGGAACTACTTAAACTCGCCGCTGCGATTTCGCTCGTTCGTCCGACCGTCCATTGTTTTTCAGAGAATTACACCCGTAATTGGTTACAGTTTATACTGCCCTCCTAGAAGCCAATAAACAGATTCAATTCTAGATTCAATTGCTAAATTGGATTCAATCACATCCCCTTAGGCTTAGTAGTGAGGTTGTGATTGCTATAGATAAATTATCGAGAGCGCGAATTCTATTTGTAGTGGTTGTAACGTTCGCATGGAAAGGTAAATAATTTAAGGTTTTCTCTTAATTTAACCCTTTCGTTCCGGTAAAGTCATACACAAAAATCTACCCAGTTTTCCAGATCCAGTGAAATTATACCTGCTCCTCAGTCCTGTAGGCGAGTTAACTCGTTAACAGAAATGATGCTCTTACGTCCGAAAGACGACTTAACTCGGCTACGTAAAACGCTTTGCAGAGCCGGTAGACGAGATAACTCGTTAGCTAATATTGTCGAAATGAGAGTAATGAGGGTAATTTTTCTCCATGTTTTTTGTGCAAAACGAAACTATTTAAACACAAATGCTTAACGAATATTCTTGGGGTAATAAGTATATTCACTAGTTGGTAACATCACAATAACGGATGCAAATAGCTCAATATGGCTCAAGGCCAAGAGTACACGACGCAACGTGTCCGGTTGTTCAAGTGACTGTCGATTGCCCTAATCCAGGACGTAATGACAATTTTTTTTAAACGAGTATACTCGTCTACCGGATCTGAGAGCACATTGCACGAGACGAGTTAACTCGCCATCCGGGCTGAAAGGGTGACATTATATACCCTAAACAAGTGGGATAAGTATGTATTTATTTTGTTTTTATTCCCTATCATTTATTGTAACGTATTTAGAATTTGACACTGACATTATTTTTGTATTTACTTCTTTAATGTATAATGTGTTGTGCTGTATCTCTTTTTACGCTGATAGTATGAGAAGAATTCAAATATAGATTACAACAAAAATATATACAACATAATATACATATTCTGAATGCCTGTAAACACACGTTACCACTACATATGCAATTTAGCGCTCTCGATAATTTATCCAGGAGTTTTGTTTTGTCTTATTTGATATCATACAATAAAATAATATACAGAAGACGCATTACGATAATTAATAATGGTTATAATATAATACATATACTATACTAATTAATTTATGCCTCCTCTCTCCTAGTGTTGCTGTGCCCTCCAGGGTTCATTTAGTTATTACTTATTTATTAGAATAAGCTGTACCATTATGAAAAAGCAATAAATAATTGAAATTGAAATTTAAATTGAATTTGTCTTAGCAGGGCAGTATATTTTGGTTGAAAAGAGTTGTATGTGGTAATAGGTGGTGATGTTCTGTGCAACTGCTGCAGCAGCTTTTGGGTAAAAAAAAATCCTGTTATCGATTTCGCTTCGAATAGCACAATAATTTTTAGGCTTCCGTACCTAAAGGGTGCCAACGGGACCTCTGCTGTCTGTCCGTCAGTCTGTCTGTGAATGGGCAGTATCTCATGAGTCGATATCAACAAATAGTAATGAAAAGCAGCCCCCCGATATCATTTGCACGTCATGACACTACAAGTTCGATTTTCCCTTGCAATACTATTATAACAGTGACAAGTGTTAACCTTAGTGATCATTAGATACCACAGAAACTTTTGTCAAAATTGGTAGTCCATTTTCTTGGCCGACCGTACGGAACCGTTATACTGTGTGTTAAGTGTTAGGTTAGAGTAGAGGTCGCTACGGGAAGCTGTTATAGTATATAGTGTTATACCAAGAAGCGGACAGAGTTATAATAACAGTTACATAGCTGTGTCCCTTTCGCTGCCTAGTTCATAATACGGCCTCCTATATAACATAGCATGACTGTTGTATTGCAGGTACAAGACAGGAGTTGCCTGAACAAAATGACCAGCAGTAATTTAGCGGTGGTGTTTGGACCGAACCTATCCTGGCCGCCCAACGGGCAGATGTCTCTGCAAGCCATCGCCCCGATCAACTCATTCGTGGACTTCCTGTTAAAAAACCAGGAGACAATATTCATTATTTAATATTCAAATAATTGAAAAAGAACTAGCAATGCAGTCGCATTTACAGGATGATAGTTAACTCCACTTATACAAAGGATCGACTTAGATAGAGTTATAAAAGAACTAATTTGCAATAATTTTGTCCCAGTTAACTGGGGGTCTTATGTCACTGGCTTTCGAGAAATTTAACTTTTTTAAGATTTTTATTTTGTATCGTCTTTTGATTTAAAACCGTCGATTGTAAAAAAAATACTTACACTCTGGGATCTGAAAATGCATTTATGCTGCATGATTCAAACAAAAACTCTTGGCAAGAATTCCAAAATCCAAGTTTCTGAAATCAATTGTCAATTATTTTTTTGAAAATTTTGTTTTTGTCGAGATGAGGGATCGCTGTCACGTGAAGGAGCAGTAATCTCTTCCGATACCGGAACAAATTGATCCACCATTGAGCTCTGTTTGGAGTGCTTGAGCCTTGCTGCACTTCAGCAGCGGCCCCTGCACTCCGTATCGTGGGGCTGAG
The DNA here is from genome assembly GCA_963966035.1 of Acleris laterana. Classification (NCBI taxonomy): domain Eukaryota; kingdom Metazoa; phylum Arthropoda; class Insecta; order Lepidoptera; family Tortricidae; genus Acleris; species Acleris laterana. The sequence goes on from OZ014438.1 coordinate 10,504,737, forward strand.
GTGCGAGGAAGCAAAAGTGCTGAAGCAAGTTGCATCCCATAGGAGACTCTAGCCCATGGACTCAGCGTTAAGCCGTCTGAGCAGTTGAAAACCCATGCCTTAAACACAAGACACATTAGGTTCAATCAAAGCTCGAATGAAATATTTGTAATGTCAATAAACCAAACTAAGAGCTTTTTGAATTAAATTCACATCGAGCCTTCTGCTCGTGTAATCAGCTTTTTTTTAAAATCCGTAATAAAGTCAAAAGACGGAAAGAACACATGACATTAGACCCCCAGTTAACTGGGACAAAATGATTGCAAATTGCCTCTACTATAACCCCTTTATTTAGAATAGGTCGAGTTACTTGTCACCCTGTATTCATGGTATAGTCAACGGCTTTTATTATTGGGCCATGATAAAACCTTGTCATAATGACAAAAAAAATGTCATAATGTTAAAATTATCATTGAGTTCTTGCCTTAACAACTCTACTTGTTAGCAACTAGAGTTGTTGAGTCTCTCGAAACGTGTATTTCCCTTTAAAAACGTTAGTTTTCTTCGTGTGATTAAATACGACTGTACCTACTCTAGTGTTAAGAAAGGAACGTAACCTGTGTATAGTCGTTTATGAATTTTATGATGGTATCATGTGTATACCTTTTTTTAGGGGAGTTTGCAATAATCATGGCAACACCAAGAATAATTAATTGATTCAAAGCATTTCTATTTGCCTGCCGAAAATAACCAAAAAAAATGGCTTTTGATATATTTTTTACTATTTCCCGTCTATATTTGAATAAAATACTTAAGGTTTAATACAAAAAGGGCAAGAGAATTCCGTGACTCTTCCAGTAATAGGACACAGATCGGTCGGTTATGGAATTTATTTGTTAATTGTCGTCAATATTCTGACTTCTGATTTATCAAACAGTTGTTTCTGATGTCTTCCAAAAGTGTTTAGTTCGTAATTCCTGATCTAAATTTCAGTCTCCTAATAAGGCAAAGGCAGTGTCTATATAGTCTTCCTTGGGTGGATGATACTTTTTAGCGAGAGAAAGTGATAGAGTAGCGATTTTGTGCGGACTAAGTTAGATCATAGATCGTTATTGTGAATGAATAAAGCTATAACATAGTTGAACTTCAATATCTAATCGTACCTGAAGTACACATAATAGGCTCTCGCCTTCAAAAATCCGTAGAAATACGAGTAAAATATGAATTATTAGAAGATTAGCAGTAGGTACAGCTCCATTTTAAGATAGCTGTAGTAATAATGGATGTATATAATTAATGTTAGCTGGCGTGCTTCCAATCACTATCATTAAATTGATTTTTTCTTCCAACTCCTACGGGGGTTCGGCAAATATTCGTGTTGGCGTCTCTTTTATGCTTTATGTCAACGAATAAGATGCGAACACGAATCTTCGCGGAGTGTGTTACCCGGCAATGTATTCAGATTTACAAAACTTGCTTTTTGATGGCTTGATCAATGGTGACTTCCAAACGATCTGTATATTTCGCTTTACCAAGAAACGAACGTCTCTATAAGAATCTTACCAAATTTTTCTGTAGTTAAATTTAATTTAATTTAATGAGATTAACTTTGTTCTTTGTCGGAACCTTTCCGGAGTCTTCCTATTAATTAAAGCCGGCTATGGCGGATAAATGAAACCATATTTTTTAAAGTATTTTCTGTCGTAGAATATCGACGTGATTAGGGTCCCGTGTTTGCGTCTCTGTCACGCACATGTAGTTTGAAAGGGACGTATAGAAGATAAATGTAACTGGGGAACAGCACAACATGCATACATAGAAAACTGAATGAATAATTGGTTGGTTTGTTATAACTTATAATACTATGGAGTTTATGTCAAATTTCAAATATATAATAGTTAAACGCCATTACAACTTTTTTCCAAGATTTTGCCATGGGCATTTTTTTTCGGGACTTTTGTTTATATCATAAAAGTATGGTTAACTTTAGACATGTACGGGCTTGTTGTGAGAGATGCATATTGTCCCCAAATAAATTGTCAAAATAATAGTATACTTAAAAATGTATATCTAACATAATAAATGATTATAGTAACGAAATAGCTATTAACAAAGATAACTTATAATAATGTAAATAATAATAATGAATATAGATATATTGTAGTTATTAGCCGTGATCTTCAACTGTGTAATGGTGAAGATGTTATCACTCAAATCAAATTTGTGTGGAATTTATTGTTAAAAGGTTGAAATTGAGTACTTTTTATTAACAAATTAATATATGGATTGGTTTAGGCGACATATTATGTATATATATACGCACTGATAGATGAGAATGTCTTATTATTAATTGAATTAAGGCACTTTAGATACTCATAATATGATCGTTCTATTCTAAACTATAAGAATTCCGATCAACTGGCCGTAGCTCTACGAGTGTACCTGGGTATACAATACATTGCAAATACCCTATCTACCTGGTTAATTGGGTATAATATACCTGGTAAATACATACCCTCTTTTTAGTATTCATCTGGGTAGCAGTCTACACCTCGTCTCTTTTCCCCCTTTGTCGTCATTCTTACCTAATAGGAGATTAAAGGACGGAGCATTTACGATTTATACAGGATTTATCTGACCAAGAAAGTACTCTGTTTCGACCACTCAGTGCCATTTGGGCCAGTTCTATTGGTCGCAGCGATTGCGATTGTGGAATCAATGCATGCCAAAGCAAATTAAGCCTTATGACGCTGGGTTACATCAGTAATTTGTGTAACTATAACGAATTTATTTTCATAGGGTTATTCAAGAAGTTTTGCCTGCATTTTCTGTCGATTTTCTCCAAATTACGACTCAGTAATACGGACACCTAGTAAACAGCCTAGTACGTGTATTTTAAAAGGTCTGGTACCACTAAAATGTGAAGCTGGCAACTATTGCTGCCTTTCTCTTACTTTGTGTGTTAAAGCAAGATGCCCATAGTGTCTGGCCACACATTGCTTTGAAAATATTGTTAGATTAAAAACCTTCTCAGCCAATAATTCAATGTGTTCGTTTGTTATTGAAACATTTTATAAGACTAAGTATATACAATATCTATAGTAGTTATCGTTCCGCGGGGTGACAGAGTCTTTCCTTTAAACAGAGGTATATCGCGCGAAAAACACGTGTGCGTGCCTCCACCGTACGTACCGCGATCCACCTCAAGCAAACTCAACAAGACGGACCAGATGTTAACAATTATAGTAACAAAGTCTCGTAAACGGTCTATACTGTACCTCGACTCACCCTAAGCGTCTGTCACCCCGTGGTACTTTTAGACTATATAAATTAAAACAATTCAATTATGATGCTAAAATTAATATACATTAAAAAGCAACGATGTCCCAGCGCCAACAGGCCGTAACAGTCAACTTCCAACGAGTTTATATAAGATTTTTCCAATAATTATGAATGAAGTTGGCTGTAAAGTAAATATAGTGTAGGTTAGGTTAAGGTTGGGATTTGTAGATCATACTGCACAAAGTACTGTGAGTAACAATGTAGCTGGTTCAAAATTTTGTGATCTGTACGAACTAGGAATCTCGACTGTAAAGTACGGTTCAGGCAGAGCGCGACCGTTCTATATCCACAGTACGACCACTCAAGCTCCCGGTCATTGACCTTTATACTGTCCGATATGAGTGCTAGTTTGACAGCGATTGATAGTTACTGTTAATCATCTCCATACAAAACTTTATGACATATGTTGGACACTTTTAGTGTACCAGTAATGGACACAATTTATTGTTGCAAAACAAATGAATAGCACTTCTGTAAAATAGGAATCAACTGTCCATAATTGGTCCTGGTCCTGGTCCCGTCACCCTAATGCGGTCGAATGGGGTTTTTGTTACACGCTGTTTGTCTACACTTCGACGTTTCGCTCTCCGTCCTGTGTGAATCGTTCTGAACTCTTTTTGCCAAGGGTGTTGTCTTTACGAAATTATTTTAACCTGAATTCGAACGAGGTAATTGGCAACTCTGGTCTGAAACTAGATCAAGTTCCTATCGAATCAAAACGAAGTCCACTGCCGGAGATTATGGTACTTAATGGACATGATAAATGATACCCTGACCCAGACAGATAATGTTCTATGTAGCAAGTTGTCAGTGATGTGACAGAATAGACATTCAAAATAGATAATAAAAAATATAAACCACTTCTACCGACGTATGTGGTAAAAAATATATTTTTGTAACTTAACAATATATTTTTATTCATAGTTTGTGTAATTTGTTTTTTGTTTGTTTTTTCACTTTATAACATCTAACTAATTGGTTGTACTGCGGTATATCCTGGGTATTTAAATAAAACTTTTCTTAGTTTCTGGTAAACGTGATTACCTTTGGGGTGCACTCATTAATTTGGAAAACATTGTCACATCACTAACGACCGGCGCCACCAATTTGCTACGTAGATAACCGGGGTCCAATGATAGATAACTGACATAATTTAAATTTTCTACGGCATTTTTCGATGGGTGATAAAATACCCATACAACTAGCATAGAGGCATTCCATCTTTGTCCTCAGGGTTGGCAACGCATTTGCAGTCTTAGGATTGCATTGCAGTCTTGTGAATGCGAATGTCTATGGGTCACAGTTTCCACTTACCATCAGGTGGCCTGTGTGCTCGTTTGTCTTCTCTATGCCATAAAAAAAAAAAAAAAAACTGAAAGAGATATTTACTCGGACAAACGAAACTATTTTTGATACCGTCCTTTGTACGATTAACTACCTACTTACGTCTAGCTGTATGTTCATTATGTCAAACTTTTGAATTCCACCCGTATGAGTACATGTCGAATTTTGTCGATACATTTATTTCTATTTTATTTCTATATGTTTTTGTAACTTGAGACCGTAAAATATTTTTGCAACAAAGAGACAACAAAGCAAGGGAGTAGAAAGAGACGAGTTTATGCATTAGAGCGTTTTAAAGACAATACCCTTGGCATGGAGGGCATACTGGGCCTAAATGTATTTGATAATGACTTAACGATATCGCAAATTATTTTGGTAAGTTAAAGTGAAGAAGCAATAAATGTAATGATTCGAAAAAGTAATTTAAAATAATAAATGCCTAAGCAATATTTTTCTTGGTATAAAAAAAAATATATGCGAACGGTACGCCAATTTGAGCGTTTGGTAAAAGCAATATCGTTAAAAAGCAATATACTATATCGCTAAGGCAATGTCTAATAAAGGCCCTAAACAACCGTCTAAATTACCCGTCGAAAGTAATGTAAAAAACTTGTATTACGAATTTTCTTTTTTTTATTGAATTGGAAATCTCTGTGATTTTTATGTTATTGTATTTGTATATTATTATAGTGCTTTATATACTTAAAACGTAGCATGTTTAGTTTGAACATCGCCGTAAAAATATATATACTAAAAGTAAATTTAACCTTTTTTGCTAACGAATAAGGTCGCTCATGTAAAATCATTTTAACAAGAAAGGTATGATATTTTTTCTAGGGTTGTAGAAAAAAATAATCATATACTGTGGAGAGTAGAACTAAAGGCGTAGCCACGTTGTTCATACAGCGTGCGTTACGCAAGCGGCATAAACAATGCATATAAAACGCTGCGTCGCCGAGTGGCATGCTTCATTCATCTCTATGCCTTTGGTACTGTCGCTCGTCGCTCATAGTCGTGGCTTGACTCACGACCTATGTATGAGATCCTGCTCTAAGTTTAATTAAAGGTATTCCAATCTGACAACAAATATTTCTGTGAGGACCGGTTTAAATAGACGCGATTCACATTTACTGCCATGACATACCTGGCGTGTTTAAATTGTATACAATTCGTAGTTGTTAGCACATTTCAGTGCCTTTTTCTCAGATTTTCATAAGCTTACGACTCAATTTAGGGTCCTTAGTACTGAATCTTCCTATAAACTGTCCAGTTTTCACCCTACTTATTTAGGGATGTTATTCAACTAACATAAGTGCAAGTTAATGCGTGCGAGTTAAAAACCAATATGAGACACGCACGGACACGCTATTTTTAAGCGCTTCTTTTGTGTTTTGGTTTTAGGTATGCTAACATTATAAACAAGTGCATACTAACACATCGGTTAGAAACATAATAGTTCAAACTAGATTTAAGTTTTTCTTGTACCTATTTGAATCCCCGAAGAGCATTCCATTCAAGCTTTGAAAAAACCAGGGTTCGTCGAATAAATTATATACAGGATGTATACGGAGGGGTGGATCAAACGAAGGTCAAAGGTAGGGGACCTCAAGGGGCATCTGAATCACCCCCATGTATGTTCAGCAATTGTTAGTAGTTTCGGAGATATTGATCATTTTAATCGGATTTTTTGTCACTTTTCCTTATGTCCGTGATACGAAAAACCCCTAAATTCATGTATTTATACTTTTTTTTTCCAGTGTTTTCTTACATGATTAGAATCACTGTGAAATAAGGAAGTTTTTAAAGCTAAATGCCATTTTTTGTTCATTACAACTTTTTGAGTAATCGCACAGAGTTACTTTCTCCATACTAAGGAAACCCCGCGTTTGATTTTCACCAAGTATGGAAAAACAAACTTTGTGTGTTTACTCAAAAAGTTGTAATGAAAAAAAATATGTTATGTAGCTTTAGAAACTTCCTTATTTCACAGTGATTCTAATCATGCAAGAAAACACTGAAAAAAAAAGGTATAAATACATGAATTTAGGGGTTTTTCGTATCACGGACATAAGGAAAAGTGACAAAAAATCCGATTAAAATGATCAATATCTCCGAAACTAATAACAATTGCTGAACATACATGGGGGTGATTCAGATGCCCCTTGAGGTCCCCTACCTTTGACCTTCGTTTGATCCACCCCTCCGTATACACCCTGTATATTATAGCTAAATCACTTTGGGTATAATGGGTATGCATGCACCTTTTTTTTTTTTTGGATTTTATGGCCTGGTTACAAGACCTTTAGGCCAATGCATGCACCTTTATGCTTAGGAGTGTTGCCAACACAACAGTAATACATTGTTCGGTACAAATGCACGCACGCTTGTGTAAACTGTTGCGATGAGCTTGGGAAAAGTAAAAAAAAACTATTAAATTATAGATCTCATTATTATAATAAGCCTTTTAAAAAAAACTTACTTTTGTTAATAAATAACAGTATTTCAAACATTTTACACGAATTTAAACTTGAACGATTTTCGAAAACTCGTAATGTATGGAATGTAAATTTAAATATAAATCGCGTCGAGCGCTTACGTTAATCGATACATTTTCGATATCGTTCGCTGAATGCATCTAGTCTAGGGCCTCAGAGCAGACTTAGTTATCGCGTTTCTTAATGCCTTAGGAGGATTGTAAAGCGACGATTGAATCACGTGACTTGTCTTTTTTTCCATACAAATTTAGCTACGGGCGATAACGTTTTACTCACACTCTAAATCTCAAAAAATCGACTAGGTTTAAGGGAAGAGAAACATCGTATATTGTATGGAATTTTTAACTTCTCTATCAAAAATGTGCGTGCGGTCAGACTTTAATTGGGCATTTCTCCACTAATAGGAAAATTTGAACAGTTCCCTGCCAACTTTCTCTTCAAATAATAATGAATTAAACAGTAATAATGGTTTCGCATCACAAGTCCCGTGTTGTGCATACCACAATCAATGCATTTACTAAAGTCAATCTCATGTTTTTTTTTATTTCATTCACAATCAGGCGACAGGGGGCTGGTTTTGTATTCTTGAGAAAAAAATTAAGTACCTAATAGTTCTAATAAAATGACTTGCATATTAATTGAAATACTACTTTATTTTTTACTGAATTGGCCGCCTTGGTTTTGGTATAATACCAGACACGCTTAAATATATGGCTATTACTTGACACAAAGACCTTTATTTGACATTTATCTAAAGACATTATACCAAAAAAAACAACGGACAGCGATTTTCCAATTAGTGGAGAAATACCCAATTATGAAGTGATAGGATAGTGAAAAAAACAAATGATAAATAGAAACTACTATATCATAAAAAAAACGGTCCCAAGCTCATTATTCGAACATGATGGCTCACACGTACGCAAATGTATCCCTGAAGTGATTGAACTATGCGTGTTTTTTTTTATTTTATGATTTATATTGTCGGCGTAATTTATTTAAAGCGCCACGGAGATTCAAAACGCCTTGATAAGTGAGACTCAAACTAATCTCCAAAAGGCCATTTGTTTACCGACACGATACATTTTTCCTACCTTTTTATTGTATTAGTCTCCACCCATTCCAGTGTATGGTATTCAAAGTGGCTGTATGATCTAAAGTCTGAAAGGGTATATTAAGATTAGTTTTCATATCATATTATTATACTTAAGTATCTATTGACATTCTTTTGCTTCGTCTTTGTATTTTTCTATGAACTTTTTCGATCAATTTAACTTTATATTATTTGATTTAAGGTGTTCATATATTGTAAATTATTGATTTATACAAAAATATGTGCTACAGGATGTTTAATTTTGTCAACAGACATCGACTTTCTTCTTTGAAGTAACACGACAGATCTCTTGTCATAATCAAGAGTGAGTGTAAAGTGCGGATTTAATAGACTAGGAATAAAAATTGCAGAAGTTGCCTGCTGATCTACCCTAACTGCTGCGTTAGAGCAATTTCAGCAAATTCAATTATTTAAGCGGTCTTCTTTAGTGTAATATTGATTTCAAGTCTATTCGGTGCGTTAAAAAGTGTTATCAATTCGACGATTAAGCACTCCGTGACTTAATTTAACGTTGTACGATGAGATCCATTCTACATAATATATAGGTACTTAAGTAGTGGAGCGCTTCATTTTTGGATCGTAAAAACTAGAAAGACTGCAAGGTACATCCAGGTGGGAGTCATGATCCCCTCTAGAGTCATGATGCGTCGTTGTCGATTATTGACTTTTTGATCTGTGCTGTCGTGTTGATCGTATTTTTGGTACCTGGACCGAATTCTAGATCCGCCTTTGAGTCGATAAATTAATAAATACACTCTGTAGATTGATGTGAAACAAAGCAAACGCCGCTTTATAAAGCTGTAATTTACAATGTTACCTGCAAACATCAATACTTACCTACCTACTCTTCATTTTCACGGCCAAAAATATGTTAGCAGTCAAAGTCTCAAAATATGCGCAGAGTTTTTGTCAAGAGTTTGCGTAGAGCCGTCGTCAAATATATCGGAGCGAGGTGGTTATAATACGTTTTAAGGTGTCGCGTCACCGGGAGCATTCGCGAATAACGTAAAGCTTGTCCCAGAAAAAAATGTCGTTTATTGATTTGCCTAAAAGTATGGTAAACGAAAAGGTTTTCTGTTGTTTTAGACGTAGTATTATTAAAAAGACATTCAATATCCAAAATTATAAATTTATTATTTTACCAAGTTTTATTCATCCAGAATCTTCGCAGTTTACGTTTCACCCCTGCCGTCAAGACTTGTACATCTGAATCTGTGATTAGTTTCGAAGCATCGTTCCACTTTCGCTTGAAGTTATCAACTGACGTTGCATTAGTCTTATGTTTTAAGAGCTTTTGCTTCATGTTAGCCCAGTATTTCTCAATGGGCCGCAACTCAGGGCAATTGGGAGGATTATGGTCTTTTTCCACAAATTCAATGTTGTTGGTCTCATACCACTCTATAGCTTTCTTTGTGTAGTGGCACGTGGCCAAATCAGGCCAGAACAGAACAGGCTTTTTATGTCGTCTTATAAACGGTAAGAGTCGTTTTTTCAGACACTCGTTCAGGTAAATGTCGCCATTAACAGTACCCTTAGCGAAATATGGGGTACTGCGTTTGCCACACGAACAAATGGCCTGCCACACGAGAGCTTTCTTGGCAAATTTATCAGTTTTGATAACCTTGTACTCATCATCGACAGTTTTTCTGTCGGTTCCAGAATAGAAATGATGCCCTGGTAATGACTTAAAGTCCAATTTGCAATAGGTTTCGTCGTCCATAACTATACAGTAATTTTTTGTGGTTAATTTTGAATATAGTTTTCGTGATCTGGTTTTTGCTTCTGTTTGCTGCTTGGCATTTCTATTCGGCACTTTAGTTTGTTTAAAAGACTTTATGTGATTATTTTTCTTCACTCGTTGCACTGTAGATTTCGATGTTTTAAACTTTTTAGCCAAATCTCTTACGGAAAGGGTTGGCTTCTTTTGCAAAGCAGCTATGACTTTCTTCTCGATTTCTCCATCGACAAACCCACTCTTACGACCGCTTCCAGGCCGTCGCCGTATTCCACCAGTGTCCCTGAACCGCTTTAGCACCCTTTGAACGGTTCTTATAGATGTATTCAGCTCCAACGCTACTTTTTTCGCAGAATTGCCTCCGTACTCGACGTATTTGTACAATATATTTTCATGCAGCTTTTCTTGTGCAGACGACATCTTTACAAATGTTTTGAATTTCGTTTGTATTTTTTAAGAAATATTAGCAAAGGCCAGTGTCTTACAAACGACATTATTATTAAAACCTTGTTAATTGAATCTTTTAAGACAATCTCTGCTTGTGTAAACGACATTTTTTTCTGGGACATGCTTTATTATACTTCAGTACCAGTACCATAAGTTACAATTACCGTACTCTGCTCTGTCTTTCACAGTATTCTTATAGAGTACGGTAATTGGGTTAAAATCTTTTTCGATGCATTGTAATTGGTCCCTGGGAAATGTGACAGAGTAGTGGTTTTTGTAGGAAGTAATATTTTATTTTGTTTGACAATGTTTGACAATACTTCACTGATTCAAATAAAAAAAACATTTATTTAGATTAAAAAAACATTACTACTTAAAGAGAACAATTACGATTGTGACAGAGTGGAAAATTTCAGTGCATCGAAAAAGATTTTGACCCAATTATAACTCATGGCAATGGTACAGATTACATTACGAGTGAAGAGAACCGAGGATTACTTGCATTAAGAGTCAGTGAGGCAATATTGTAACTTAATGCTCATACTCTAATCTTGAATGTTATATAGGCGTATGCTTCCCGCGAAGGACCACCATTAAGAAATTTGGCCGCTAAAATATTTGTGATGAGTTGTAACGAGTATTATAGAACCGCCGAAGTCGTGTCCAGTGTTATCAATCCACGAAGTCCCGCCCCACCACTTAACTGTACGTTTTAAGATTGCGTTAACGTTCGTATATTAAGTAGCAGTGCGCATCTTTGCGAATACTCTATATTTCTCTATATAACTCTATGTTTCTCTATAATTAATCAAAAAAGTTTATAGTATTTCTTATATGATTGATTAGTTTAATGTACCTAATGTGAACCAATCAACACTCTAGCTGTAGTTTTGTACTTTTAGAATTAAATAAATTGTTTATATCTTTAATATATGCCTGTTGAAAGTAATATTAAATACTATCAGTAATAATTGAATATAGAATTTGTTATAATTTACATAGTTGTTTCATTTTAATGTATTGATGTTAAGTTTGTAGAAGGTTCTTTGGGGTTTAAGACTATTCAATTGGTTTTTCTATTTTATGATTAGGTATATTATAGTATTATATAGCTTTGTATTGGATGAGTGAGAGTATAATTAAAGAAAAAAAATCCATTGGCTCTCTATGACAGGGTTCCATACAGACAACAAAGTTGAGATGGGTTTTAATTTAGGAGAAGACAAAATTAACTTCGTTTTTTCTATCCTATACTGAATTAAATAAATGCAACGGGATAAACACCACAATACTTAAGGAATTTTAAAACACGGCTTATTAAATAATACAACTTTTAATTAATACTTAGATAGGTTCGATATAATAAATGCTTTTGACAAATACTTCTCTTACTGTTGTCAGTTGCCAGATCAAACAAGCAAGCAACCTGTAAGGGGAAGTCCGAAATGTTATAAAATGATATTTCATACAATTTAAACTAGGTACCTGTTTAAAACTAAACTAATAATAAGTATAATAACACATAACACCTAACACTTAACACTTCCCAGATTATTTTCCTCCTTTCCTTATATAATACTAAATACATTAATACAATGATTTTATCGTATGCATGTACAATTCGCACTTGATCGTATTATTAATTGTTTATTAAAAAACTATAGTACTAGGCAGACGAAGTCAATCCTGACATTGCACCACCATAAATCTAATTAGGTATTGATAATGTTGAAAGTAGTAAAAAAATGCTAAACTGTTTATGTTGCGTGTGAAGGAATACCAATAATAGCATTGTTTTACTGGGGCGTGTTTTATAAAGCTACAAGTAACAAGTTAACAGGTCTAAACAGGTAACACTGCTCTAATGGCTGGTCGTCATTGGTCGAGGTTGTGTCAAATGGAAACTTGTAACTAATAAATTGTAATTTGTAGCATTATAAAATAGGCCACTGTTGTCAACGTTATCAATACCTATTCAGTAACTTCATGATGCACCGTGTCAAGGTTGACTTCTTATTTATCTGCCTTGTACTGTAATGATGCCTATGATAGTTTTTCTATATTTATTAGGATTCGGACTTGCGCGTTCTATCCAAAGAGGTACACTGTACCTATATTAAAAACACTAACTTATTTTGTGGACATACCTATATGACGCAGTGTTGGGAGGCCACAAGCTAGATGGTCGGACGATATTAAGAAGACGGCAGGGCCGACCTGGACTAGAACAGCCGCATCCAGATCTACATGGAAATCCATGAAAGAGGCATATGTCCAGCAGTGGACAGATATATGCTGAAGAAGTAGAAGAAGATACCTACATACATAAAGCTGCATATGAACAGGGGCTCTATAAAACTCAGTAAAAACATATTGCCTTTGACATGTCATCGTATTGTCTACCACTTGTCAACGTTCCGATGTCAAGTAAATATATTTGAAAGCCACTAAACAAAGATCTATCTATCTATATTTGAAAGTAATGGCGGACGAGTTAAAAACAATAGTAAACATGTCAAAGGCAATAAGGGTTTTGCACAGTTGGATAGAGCCCGGGTGCGGCGTATCGAAAAGCAACGCGAAAGATGTATTTTCGACGTAAGATGTCACACTGGGTCACGTGGCTCTTGGCAGTAGCGGTTTAAACAATGCACTGCGTCTGCGCCACTGCTTATGCAGCGTAAAGGTTCACATCCACGACATTTCCTTCCCAACCACTTGTACGCACTTTTCCACAGTCAAATTGTCCAGTAACATCCCTTGGAAGGTCACACTTATCTCCCCCGATTCTTCTGACACGACGATAGTTATTGAATCATTGGTCTCGCTCACTCCCAGTGCGGCTCGATGTCTGGTTCCATATTTATTCGAAAGCAAAGTCTGAGTTAGAGGGAGGTAGGTGCTAGCAGCGACTATCTTTTCACCTCTTATGATCACTGCCCCATCGTGCAACGGAGTGTTTGGAGTGAATATATTCATGATCAACTCGGCGGTAATATCAGCGTTCAACCGCACCCCAGTTTCTATTAACTCTGCAAGATCCATGTTCCTTTCTATGGTTATAAGCGCACCGATCCTCCTCGCAGCCATATACGCTACAGCTTTTTCAATCGAGCTCAACAACATAGCGTCCAAAGGTCTCCTTTTTTTCAAGTGAACTATTCTCCCCAAACGCTGCAAGCCATTCCGTATTTCCGGATGGAAAACCACGAAACCAACCATTGGATCGCTGCTCACAACTTTTTCTATTATCACTTTTAACATATTTATATTAGCTAATTCAACCAAAGTCTTTACAATCAGGACTACGGCTACTCCCTTGAACATCTGCGTTAACTTCGTTTCTAACCGAAAATGCATACTGATCAGCAATATTAGCACCACCAATAAATCAAAACTACTAATCGCTTCTTCCTTATCCCAGCGTAAGAAAATTGATTGCATTTTATAGCGAAATCAATGTTTTCAATTTGAGAATCAGGCGCACTATTCGCATCACCTCTCCAGATTGAATTGATTGGTCCGGACCAAGCTGTGATATTTATAATGATTTCTATTAATTTACTCTGGCAATGCCAAGAAATTTATTTACAATTATTTTTACTAGCAACACCTAATTTTTCCTTAAAAAGTACCTAAGAGTTGCCGTATCGCACGATGATGACTTTTCAAATGTTAAGTTTGTTTTAAAGGGGATTTACTTTTACATTGTAAATAATAATAAAAAATATATATTGATAGTTCAGGGCCGTTAAGAAGGAATTTGGTGTTAAACATGCACGCATGCATGCACAAGTAAATTGACTTGGCTCACGAGGTGACCACCATGTGGGATGTTGACTCGACGACCATTGTCCCGATAGTCGTTTCGGCGAACGGTTTCATAGCGAAGTCTTGACCAAAACGTAAAAAGAAAAAATGTAAAAAGAGCCAGGGCTGATTTTACACTTCAATAATCTACCAGAATAGAGCAGTAGGTAGGTACTCCTCGACACGGCACGTATTGTTAGGTTAGGAGGGTCTTCTCTCTGCAGCCTTAACCACCGGTAGCTTGAGACCTGCCCCTGGCTGCTGCTGGCCTTAGATGAGGTTTTTCATGCTTATTTTATTTCTTAGTATAAATATTTTCAACTGATGAACCTTTTGTAAAATGATCGAAATTGTTTTCGATGTTTTCAATGGTTGCTAACGTTATCATCGGAGACCATGGAGACTATCGTGGCAACACTACATGGCAGAGATTAGTAAATGTATGGTGTATGAGTTCGGATTCCCCTGCCATTCAAAGTGCGCGGGAGGTACCCGATAATTATATTTTCGCCAGGTATTTTAGTATGTTAAATAACGAAATGCTTAAATTGAATCGTAGATGGAAACTCTTATTTTAGGAAGATTACGTTTCGCAGTTAAAACCTGATTTTATAATAGCTTCTGCCCCCGACTTCGCCCGCAAATATTTCTATTATCGTTCCCTTGGGAACTTTTAAATTTCCCAGTGTAAAAAGTACCCCAATTTTGTGATCACTGAGTGAAATCGGCCCATAAAAATGTACATCATCATGATGCATATCCTTTTGAAGCTCAAACAAATAGATTTCACTATTTCAAATGCGAGACGATCATACTCCAGTGCCAATTCTACCGAAAAGCCGACCTTTTTTTTATATGGAATAATCATTAAAACAGAAAATCTTCAGTCTTCGACCAAACTGAGAGCAAATCACAGTCAAAATAAATTAAACAATGCATGACGTGTGTATTATAAAAATAGACCTCTAGTTGTTAAGTACTTTGTTTGAACTATTTTGGTTTTTATACATTTTAGTTTTTATTTTTTTCATCGGAAAGTTCAATGCATTAGGATTGTGATAAATGTGATAATGGTTTATACTATTGTTTAACGCGCAGCAAACGCTGAAATAAAAATTAGTTCTCAATCTCAACGGATCTCGGAGATTATTCATTCTAATTTTTTTCTGAATTCTCTGGAAATAGGGCTGTTACCTGTTTTTCACATAATACTTTGGTAACAGTTTAATTCTTAAGTTACCATAAAAATATTGTAGTTACATTGTGCTGACCTGATGATGGAGCTGGAAAGTGGTTAGCAGAGTACTGTTGATTACTGGTTGTAATCAAGATTACACTGCTAATTCTGTTTTTTACTGCTTTACTGGTAAGTTTAGAGATTACATCTTTGAGTCTTTTGTCATTTATGTACACGGTACGTATTTCTAATTGAATTGGCACGCGGGTATGATGTCTCGCATTTGAATAAGTGAAATCCAGCGTTAAAGTTATCCCAAATGATAATGCATCTAGATGATATCAGGCTTATTGGCGACTATATTATAGTCCTGTCCGTCATGTGATGACAGATCGATCACAATAGAGCGTAACACAACCATTTACGAGAACTGGCTTACTTAGGCCCAGTTGCGTGGACCAGAGTTAGCGTCTTGACCCGAGGTTAGGCGGCAAACCACGTACAAAAGTAGACGCTTAACTCTGGGTTAAGGGCTAACTCTGGTCCACGCAAGTGGGCGTTAAAGTACGGCCTTAATACGGCACTTCAGACTTAGCAAGACCACTCGACTCGCTGGTGTCGGGTGTAGTGCAATGGCGAACGGGTCTATATCGATTGGCATTATTAGGTATTGTTTGTCATAAAGTTCTAATGTATTGCTTGGGCGAAAATCATTTGGTCGAAAACGGTGTTTACATTACAAATCATTTCTTTTAATGTTATAATATAAATAAGTAACGTAAGCTAACTTAACTAAACTAAACAATAAATGTTTATTAAATTCTGTAATATCAGTGTAAAATAATGTTAGACAAACAAATCTTCGACCGAACAATCGTTACGACAATAAATCATTAGGCGATGCGACTACTTGGGAACGTAGTCTGCTGGATCTCGTTAACATTCATTAGTTCGCTTTGGAAGTTAAAAATGTTGGTAAATTCATTATATTATCAATCAATCAATAAATTTTTGTAGTTATGGCTCCATCGAGACTTTCAATGTTTCCGCCAACGTCAATGTCAAAAAAGGCATGTGATGGAAAAGAGAATCTACGACAAACTTGATCGAAGACGACAAAAGACTAAACAAACATTTATTGTTAGCCTAAAATTACGTAGGGATATTGAAGGGGATGATATCGTAAGCGGCGTGACAATACGGTTGCAGTTGAAAAAAATGTGCTCGAGGGTCCCTCTGCCAGACCACACTCGCGCAAAGAGTGGTCTCAAACACGAATTATACATATGACCGTGACGTAAGCGGCTGATCGTAGCCGTAATATCTATTGGGATCGATTTCTTGGTGAAGAACCACTGCTTAGTGGGTAATTCTGGTTGACACACACACATACACACATAAACTCACGCCTTTATTCCCAGAGTGGGGTAGGCAGAGCTACAGAATTCTGGTTGAAGTTTGCCATAATATTTGCCAACAACAAAGCGGGACGATTGGCAAGGGCGGACCAAGCATTTCGTACTATATTATAACTAGCTGTAGATACCCTGCGCGCGGTGCAACGCCACTAACTAAAATAACTCAGAAACCTTCGTAGACTCATGCACAACACTTTGCTGAAGATCATCACATGATCTAAATGCATATAGTTTACGATTCTATAAAGGACATAAAGACAAACATTCATTTTGATATATATAGGTATGATTTTTCTGACGAGACTGGTTACACGTCTGTCATGGTCAGCGGTTTTTGATTGGGATTATTAAGAGTCTGATGTACATATACCACTGCTGGGCAAAGGCCTCTTCCTATCTTTATCCCGGAAAAAAAATGGTTCTTCATTTAATAAATAAATAATAATAAATATAAGGGGACAATCTCACACCAAGTGACCTAGTCCCAAACTAAGCTCTAGGCTTGTACTATGGGTACTAGACAACGATATAAATACTTATATAGAGAAATATATACTTAAATACATAGAAAACATCCATGACTCAGGAACAAATATTCGAGCTCATCACGCAAATATCTGCCCGTACCGGGATTCGAACCCAGAACCACTAGCTTCGTAGGCAGGGTCACTACCCACTAGGCCAGCGCGTCGTCAAATTTAAATAGGTACCTTTTGTTATTGTAAGTATGTAGCAGGAATTGTATTAGGCCAGTTGAAGTGTGAGCTCGAATCGGCTTCCCTAAAGATACATGCATGAAACAGTGAGGATGACACAAAACAACCAATCAGATACATTAATTAGCTGAGTATTATCAGAATAAACTTTCTGCTATTATTGGTAATTATACTGTAAATTATTCATCGGGATCATCAATACTACAAAGAGAACAACAAAGAGACTCGGGCCAATGTGGTACAATACACCGGGACTTTCCCAAATTCTTAATTCAACTGGCAACATTACAGCAGCCAATCTACACTTGATCTCCACTATTAATAATATTGTAACGAGGAAAGATTTGTATTTTTGTATGTTTGTACCTAACAAATAAACCCAAAAACTAACGGAACGATTTCAAAAATTCTGTCACCATTAGAATGCTACATTATCCCTGCTGAGTAACGAAGGCTATGTTTTATTTTTCGCGCGGACGGAGTCGCGGGCAACAGCTAGGTAGCAAATAAATAGGTAGATAGGTACATTAAGACTGCACCGAGCAAACGTCGAGCGTCCAGTGGCGCCCTCATTACTTTTATTGTGTTTCCTAATTAACTAAAGAATTTCCTTACAATCAGACGATACGTTTTTGTAGCGCAAGTAAAAACACAATTTATGGAATACGTAACAAACTTTAATAACAATTACCCTTTGAGTAGTCAGCTTAACGGGAAAAGGTGGCCACTTTTTTCCGTTAAGTTGATTGTTGTCATTTGTACAAAAATATACCGTCCAATTTCAAGAAAATACTTTTGTTTATTAGAAAACAATAAAATTACAGAGGGCGCCACTGTACATCCGGCGTACGCTCGGCGCAGTCTTAATTACAACTTAATGTTAATGTGTGCGCCACAAAATGTAAAAAGTGAAATTAAGAAATTGTATTTAATCAGGTTTAAAGGAGTCCTTAAATTAAATGTATTTTATTATTTTCGTAACAACAAAGTAACAAGAAGTATTTTTAAAACAAACAAAATGACTCGAGAATTCGAGAACTTTTTAGTTTAGGTACTTTACCTAATAAAAATATTTGACTACTTAAATATTAATAATTGGCAAGGCGCGGCATTATAATATTTTTCACTTCTCAGGCTCTAAAATGACTCACAATAGGCTTGTATAGGCGGACTAAAGTGATGTATTTAATCTCAAGGGATTAAAACTACACTTTACTCCCTAGGGACTAAAGTAGGGTGACGGCACCAATGATGGACACTTTTAGCTGACAGGCACCAGTAACGGACACTTCACTCTTAATTCAAATGTCATACGGTCCTAAATTGAGTGTTGCAAAACAAATGAATAATCCTTATCTTCTGTAAAATAAGAATCAGTGTAATTAATTAATTAATTTACGTTGGAAACCCTTAAACAGCCAATCATCGCCTTTTTCAGTGATTGTATATGGACCATTATTAGTGCAAAAATAAAATAAGCGATTTAATTTCGTGAAACACGATTAATGATTACAAATATGAATCTATTTAAATATTATTATGTAATAATAGCTTCTTAATATATTTGATGTAATATTAAATATTTAAGAAATTCAATGACATTAATAACGGGACAGTGACGTATAGTGAAACTCGAAATGGCGTTTAGGAACTATAAGGCTACGTTCATATTGCAATATTTTTATACTAAAACAATTAATTAAATTAATGAATTTTAACAATTCACCAAAACAGCCATAAAGTTAACTGGAAGAGATCCCTTAAAGGGATAAGTTCGCTTTTGTACTCCTTTTTTTCTGTTATTTTAATATTTTTGTAATGTAGGTAATTGTTTTAGTACAATGAAGTTTTTACATACATACATACAACAGGCATCATAATATAATGTTACTTATTTTATAATAAGACATCGTAAGTTGATAACTGTTTAGACGTGACCATACTATAGACTAAAGTGAAATGAAGTACCTAGGAGCCGTTTAAGTATTATGTAAGCACCAAAGGGGGGTGAGGAAGTCTTTGCTTTGCTTATTTTTGATGACACGGGGCGGCTCTAAATGGCAATGGCCACAGTATATGTATAGGTGTTTCCTTTACTACTACCGGCTATATCATCAGACCCTGAATACCGTCTCTAATCAGAGTGCTTGTCAAGACAAAACAAACGAGCCCAAACTCGATGGGGTTGCATTATTTAATTACAGAGTTCCCGTGGGCACCTTCCTGTTTTATCATCAGACCCCGGATTCTATCTCTGATCAAAGTGCTTGTCAAGACTAAACAAACGAGCCCAAACTCGATAGGGTTGCACTGTTTAATTACAGAGTTCCCGTGGGCACCTTCCTGTTTTATCATCAGACCCCGGATTCCATCTCTGATCAAAGTGCTTGTCAAGACTAAACAAACGAGCCCAAACTCGATGGGGTTGCACTGTTTAATTACAGAGTTCCCGTGGGCACCATCCTGTTTTATCATCAGACCCCGGATTCCATCTCTGATCAAAGCGCTTGTCAAGACAAAACAAACGAGCCCAAACTCGTAAGTCTGTAGCTCTGCCTACCCCACTCTGGGATTACAGGGTGTGATTCGCGGTTGGACGAACAATGAGTGAATGTTGCAGCGGCGAGTTTAAGTAGTCCCGTCAGAGCGAACAAATCACTTTTCAGCGCGTGCATTTTCAATTTGGCAGCATGGCTTCTGTCCATGAGATCGATCGAACATATAAGGCTGCCTAATTAAGAATGCACACGCTAAAATATATTTTATTCGCTCTGACGGGACTACTTAAACTCGCCGCAGCGACATTCACTCGTTCGTTCGACCGACCGCGTTTTTAAGAGAATCACACCCCAGGCGTGAAGTTGTGTATGTATGTATGTACTAATTGGTAGGTACGGTCAACATTTTTATTGATCGACTGTGCGATCTACCATGTGTACATGACACTGTAATAATTACAAGTTTAAGTCACGCAAAGGAAATAGGTACGTCAAATATAATTATTGGCTTACTGCGTTAGGGTTCTTTAATAACAACAATTCATGTTGAATGTTGTAACATATGCGAAATGCAGAATGTTATTTATATGGAATAATAATTGTTGTGTTCCGGTGAGGGGAAGACAATAACCGGTGAAATTGCTAGCATAGGGAATTCCATCTTAGTCATCAGGGTTGGCAACGCATTCACATTATTTAGATTGTACTTGAATGTTGGAAAGGGTCTTCCAGGCGGGGACGAGCTAACAGTGTAAATGTAAAACAAACTCATAGTGTTTTCAATTAATAATGATGTGATACAATTTTAGAATCTATTTAGTAAGCCCTTTCATTTCATACCACACACGATAGGATTCAGAACATTTTTTTTGTCTTATACAAAAACAATATGACGTCATAGCTCCTCTCCTTTTTGTTTTTTTTTCGTGCTACGGGTCTAAGTGATTCTTATGGCCTAAAGATCAATCGTTCCGATTTTCATGCTTTTAACACCATTTGCTGAACTTTTTGGCGTATTTGGCTCCATATTATTTTTTGCGAACAGAAATAGACATACTTACATCAAAAAACATACGTATCCCTCCTTCGCGCAGTCGGGAAAAAATGACAGAGCCTCTAAGTATTATTGTAATCACAATGTTAACGTTCAGTTAGCTATGATATCGTCAACAATGTACGATAATAATTCTAAATGCAAAGCAATTGTAGGGAGATCCCGGCTCGTGACTTCACTTGGTTGACAGGGCCTGTTGTTTGATCAGTAGTTAAACTAACTAATTGTTAAAATTCGAAAAAGGAACTGAAAATTTGACACATTTCCTTGAGATTCCTTCAAATTTTCGATTCCTTTTTCAAATTTTAACAATTAGTTTAACTACTGATCAAACAACAGGCCCTTAGTATAGAAAGCGTAGGTAATATTTGAAAAATCGGTAATTCCTCTTTCCAAAGAAGGCAAGAACCTGAGGCCCTACTGTGAAAACCGAAGTTCGAAGTTACGTTAGTTCCATTTTTAGGGTTCCGTAGTCAAACTAGGAACCCTTATAGTTTCGCCATGTCCGTCCGTCCGTCCGTCCGCAGTCTAGCTCAGAGACTCATAGTACTAGAAAGCTGTAATTTGGCATGAATATACATATTAGTCACGCCAACAAAGTGGTAAAATATAATTTTGAAAAATATTTTTTTTAATGCATCTCCCCTACACGTAACGTGGGGATGCTTTTTTTTTTCTTGCCTACCCCATAGTGTGTGGTGTCGTTGGATATTAGGTCTTTCAAAAATATTACGGGTTTATGAAAACAATTTTTCGATTAAGGGATCCGTTTATGAAATATTAAGCTTTAAAACGCTATTTTTTGTTAGAGCCAAGTGTCCCCCCCCCTACAGCCAAAACTACAAATACTAAAAATCTGAAAAATATCTTCAACGAAAGCGCATATAACGAATTTTAAAGGAAAACTATCACGGCTAAGTAGACATGATTAGTTCCTGAGATACAGGCGACTAAAGTGTTTATACCTATCAAAAATCAAAATCGCCTATGATAACTTTGATAGAAAAATTGTTAACGGGGCCTGCACGCGCGGGGGGAGTCGAACTGTCCAAGTAACAAATCGAGCGACAGCCGCGCTCTTAAGCGCGAGAGCCTAGATGCTGTTCGGACGTGCCCCGGAATGCTACCTACAAGTTTGCGATTTGCGATCTGAAAGTTTACAAATTTTCGATTAGATTATTGATTTGAGCTGAGTACCTATCGTTTGGAAAACTTAAAATTCTATTTACTGGACCTTGTTTTTTTTCAACTTCTATTAATTACTTTATAAAAGATTAAACTTTTATTGTAATTTAAAGTCGGTTTGAAGCAGTTTAGATACCTAACTACCTACATAGGTATACTGATCTCACACTTAAAAGCTTGGCTCTTGTTTGAGATATTATATACGAATTTATAAGAAAAAGAATCATTACTAAGTAGACTTAATTAGTTCCTGAGACACAGGCGACTAACGGGTTTATACCTACTAAAAATCATCTAAGACAGCGCCAAATAACTTTAAATAGAAAATTGGTTCATACATGTTGATTTTTTTTTGTGTTTGTCGTTACGGCTTCGGAACCCTATACTGAGCATGGTCCGACATGCTCTTGCCCGGTTTTTTTTGTTTGTCGTAACGGCTTCGGAACCCTACACTGAGCATGGTCCGACATGCTCTTGCCCGGTTTTTTCTCTCGATTTATTCTCAAATAACGAGTACGACAGAGATGAAGCTAACGTAACCGAATTTCGATTTTCAAAGGAGGGCATCTGGGTCTGATCATCGACGAAAGTTAGTCGAAGAGCTAACTGCAGTTAAGAGCACTGTACAGCTTCAAGCATTATCTACCAGTTAAGCTCTCTATTCCTCTTCACCGCTCCGGGTTCATGTCTAAATCCCTTCATGCAAATCGTTTGTGGTACGCGCTCCCGCTTTGAGTGAGGAAAGCTCAGAGCAAAAATATTCCTTTAACCGTTACTTGCGCAAACACTACTTTGGTAACCTCCAGGATTAAGCTTGTGCATGTTTTACAAGCTGGAACGACTATATTTGTATGAATGCGTATCTGTGTTATGTATATTTATTTTCTCGTGTAAGTATATATGTTTTATCTATCTACACTAATATTATGAAGAGGAAAGATTTGATTGTTTGTTTGAGTTCAATAGGCTTCGAAACTACTGGACCGATTTGAAAAATCTTTTACCTTTCGAATCCTACATTATCTGCGATGAAAATAGGCTGTTTTATTTTTCTGTGAGGAGGGAGTCGCGGGCTGCAGATAGTGGTTTATATACATATATGTAGGTATATTATGTGTTATTTGATTGTGAAATTTAAAAACAAGTAAAGGCTCTTGCTGAAATGCTCGCACCCACTTCAACTAATCTCTGTTTGGTTTCGGTTGACTGGTAGAGAATGCCTTAAGGCATTAAGTCCGCCATTTGTAATTACTTTTTGTATTGTGCAATAAAGTTTAACTAAATAAATTAATAATATAGAGGTACCTATATGGGGTAAAGAAATTGGAATAGCCCTGGTCATTGACACTAAAGTATCCGCTTCTGTATTGTAGAATTTGTAGATAGATGTCTGGGTCAGGCGCTTCCTTCATTTAGATTTCTTATCATATTGATAATTCCATTCGCGTAGTAGGTATAATCGAAAGCCCTATGACGCTAAAGTTAGAAGTTAGAACGGCTTAGGGCTTTCGATTGGGGTGGCCTGAATAAACCTAATTGCTTTCATTTCCCTAATTAGCCAGCAGCGGACCGACTACTCTACTCGAGTTGCTGGTGTTTGTGGGCGGTGGCGAATATTCCTACTCCCCATCAGGTAACTCGTATACTCGTTTGCCTGCCTCTCTTATTATAAACATTATTCTTGTCACTTTGTTTTTAACTAGGTATGTACATACATAATATCCTCATATCGTGTCTGAATAAGGTATAAATCTATAATGTATAAAATTCTCGTGTCACAGTGGTTGTAACAAAGTAAACCTCCTCCGAAACGGCTTGACCGATTCATATGAAATGTTGTGTGTATATTCAGTAGGTCTGAGAATAGGTCGTAAACTATATTTCATAATGTTTGTATGAAAAAAAGCTAGTCTTCTAATATATAAAATTCCCGTGTCAGTGTTTGTAACAAAACTCCTCCAATATTCAGTAGGTCTGAGAATAGGTCGTCAAGTATAGTGGGAGATCTTAGGTCCTGAACCTTGCATTTTTGAGACAAAGCAAATCCCTTGGACCAGGTGTTCCTGGGGGTGATCTGAGCTGATTTAGGCCGGGTGCCCAGTGGTACCCCCCCGCAGGTGGGCAGGGGAGGGGGGGGAAAAGTGCATCCGGCGCACCTCACTCTAAATTTAATATCTCCATACATCTAGCAACTACATCAAGTTTGGTGTCTTTTTCTTATAATTCGAGGACGAGGAATTCATTTCTGAAATAAAAAAAATACCCACCCATACAAAAAAAATGAGAAATTAAAAAATAATAAAAAAAACTTTAATTTTTTTTTCTTAAAAAAAATTTTTTTCTTAAAACTACGGTTATTAGCGTCACAAAAAAAATACTAGTAAAAAGCCCAGGTATCTTACTATATAAAAAAAAAATACTTGTCATACATTATTTGTCTGAAAACGGTGTAAAAAATTTTTTTGTGCCGCGCTGCAGACCACGCCGAAATAGGTACCTACACGCTGTCAGATTTAGTATAAGGGACGCATTCAATTTTAAACTTTATTCTACATACACAAGTAGGTAATAAAATAAATACGTCCTGTAATTATAAAAAGAAAATAAGGGTAAATAAATTTAAAATTAAAATATAACTGAATATAGGATTATTAGAGATCTTAGGTCCCGATTTCTAAGGGAACCTTGCATTTTTGAGACAAAGCAAATCCTTTGGACCAGGTGTTCCTGGGGGTGATCTGAGCTGATTTAGACCGGATGCCCTGTGGTACCCCCCCGCAGGTGGTCAGGGGAGGGGGGGGGGGAGTGCATCCGGTGAACGTCACTCTATGCTTCATATCTGCATACACCTAGCACCTATGTCAAGTTGGGTGTCTTTTTCTTATAATTCGAGGACGACGAATTCATTTCTGGAACTAATTTATTACTATCCCATACAAAAATAAAAATAAATAAAAAAAAACAAAAAAATCTTGACTTTTTTTTTTCAAAAATCCTCTCCTTGCTTAAAATTATGGTGATTCTCCCAAAAAACAAAATACTAGTGAATAGCCCAGATATCCTACTATGTAAAAAATAAACTTGACGTACATTATTTTTTAATAATTGTGTTCAAAAAAAATATTTGTATCGCGAGGCGGCCCACGGTACGGTCAGCCATACCATGTTGAGACAACTTTTCGTAGGCAGCCCCCTCTCGGCTATATTGCATAAGTATACAGGGTGATAAATTAAAATGTCACAGTACGGGGAATTCGAAAACTAAAAGTTAAATAATGTTTTAAGGATCCAAAGCCTTGATTTTGGATAAGACGTAATACTTACTGCATTTAAAGGTTTCGCCTTGGTATTGGAATGGGAATCAAACCAAGTACTTTTCCCGAATAAATCGCACCTTGGGTAGAACAAGGGCACAATGTACTACATCATTATAGGTGCACTTGTGCCCTTGTCCTACCGAAGGTGCGAAATATACATCGTTTTATTGCTGTATTTGATGCGTAAAGTGGTAAGCAATGATTAACATTCGAACAGCTGTTTCCAAAATGAACAAAATTAAGAGAAATTATGCAAAAAAGGTCAACCATTGGGTTTGTTTCCCGGTTAGTTACTACGTAACGTACGAGGCGAGGGCCGGTCCAAAAAAAGTTAGTCAACGGCGTATTATTAATCCTATTGATTTCATTTTATTGCAGCTTAATGGCAAATTTCATTACAAACTCTTTTGTATAATGTCACGGCCAGTAACATACAGTTATTTTTTTATGAAATTAGAAAAAAATGTCTGTTACTTTTTGGGATGGAGGTATCGCGGGAATCATTTCGTGCTATGATATATTACGATTATAAACGAGGGCTAACTTACAATGATTCTCATGAAAAGTTAACCAGTGCTTTTAGGGCATTATCCCCATCTCTCCTCTGTCAGTTACTGGTTCCGTGAATTTAAGCGTGGGCGGAGCGACGTCAAAGATTATCCTAGACCGGGGCGACCGCTAACGGCAGTCACTCCAGAAAACGTCATCAGGATGGAGTGGCTAATCAAGGAATCTCGAAATATTACCAAGTGAGAGATTCAGATCGAACTGAAGGTTGGATCCCAGGCAGTTTCAACCATTTTGCATGAGCACCTTAAAGTTCGGAAGGTTGCGTCTCGATAGATACCTACATTCTCTCACACAGGAGCAAAAAGATAGACGTGTCGATTGGTGCAAATTTATGCTAAACTAGCTGTTCCCGTGTCCACTTCGTTGGGCAAAACATTTTTTTTGAGTTAATAATTTTTCCGCTAATTCCCGTTCCCGTGGGAATTTCGGGAATTATTTTCTTAGTGCACCTCTACGGTACCTAACCTACGTCCCTTCCAAATTTCAAGTGCCTACGTTTAGCCGTTTAGGCTGTGCGTTGATATGTCAGTCAGTCAGTCAGTCAGTTACTCCTTTTATATATTTAGATAAATTCGAAGGAGGCATATCACAACAAGTGACCTACATTGCGACATCTGACGAATCTTGGATATACAGCTACGACCCATTTACAAAACAACAATCGACAGTATGGGTCTTTGAAGAAGATGATTTACCCACTAAAGTAGTTCGCGGCTGAAGCGTCAACAAAAAAATGGTTGCTGTTTTTTTCGACGAAGTGGGCCTGTAGCCGTAAATCCACTAGAAGATCGGAAAACGGTTACCAGCCAATGGTATAGCGAAGTTTGTTTGCCACAAGCATTCCAGGAGCTGAGCGTCAGTCGCCCAAGTAGTGGAACCCGGGGCATCATTTTTCATCAAGATAACGCTCCTGCTCATACGTCTGCCAGAACCATGGATTTTTTGAACAAATCGGGAGTGCAACTGCTACCACACCCTCCCCATAGCCCTGACCTGGCTCCATGTGATTTTTTTTATTTCCCACGGTAAAAAAATCATTACGTGGTCGAAAATTTTCGACGGCGGATGAAGCAGTGGACGAAATCAGGCGACTTTTTTGACCTTCCGCAAGAACGGTTTTTTTCCTGTTTTGAAAGTTGGTTTAGTCGAATGCATAAGTGCATAGATGTAGCAGGGCAATACTTTGAAAAGTTGTAATTAAAGTTTTATTAGGTATATTTCTTTTATTTTTTGTTTAACTAATAATTTTCGGACCGGCCCTCGTAGGTATGTTTTATTATTTAAACCCCTAAATGAAGATTAAATGGTTACTTTTCCGAATGGAGACCAACGGGACCATAATAATATGTATTACCTATTAAGGAAGATTTAGACCAAAAAAGAAAAAATGAGTAAAATAATAAAGAGGTACCTACCCACCCATACAAGACACGTTTCATTTCAACGTATTTTTATTTTTTCTGTTTTGAAAGAACAGTATAACATATACAAGAGCCAAATTTGGTATGATTATATGACAAACCCTGAAGAAAAACCACCAATACTAAAATATAGTCAATTGTGAGTTGGGTCGCGTGGATTCAATTCGAAATTGGAATATAATAATACGTAATGTGCGGCGGTACGGAACCCTCGGTGCGCGAGTCCGACTAGCACGCCACCGGTTTTTTCACAATAAAGGCCTTGTACATGTACTGATATTAGTCACGCAGACAAAGTGGTAAAATAAAATCTTAAAAAAGGTTAGGTTATCTTACCTCCCAGTTTCTAGCAACATAATAATACCCAGTAACTTATCGTTTCCAATTTGTCCATATATGTATTGACTGACCCATTCTGATTGCTTGTAAAGTAAAAGTTTTACCTATAGCATAGGATAATCCCATATTCAGTTAAATTTTAATTTTTAATTTATTTACCCTTATTTTATTTTATAATTACAGGACGTATTTATTTTATTACCTACTTGTGTATGTAGAATAAAGTTTAAAATTGAATGCGTCCCTTATACTAAATCTGACAGCGTGTACCTATTTCGGCGTGGTCTGCCGCGCGGCTAAAATTTTTTTCACCGTTTTCAGACAAATAATGTATGACAAGTATTTTTTTTTATATAGTAAGATAACTGGGCTATTTACTAGTATTTTTTTTGTGACGCAAATCATTGTAGTTTTAAGAAAAAAGAAAATTTTCGGGAAAAAAAATTTCAAGATTTTTTTTTATTTTTTAATTTCTCATTTTTTTTGTATGGGTGGGTAAATTTTTTATTCCAGAAATGAATTCCTCGTCCTCGAATTATAAGAAAAAGACACCAAACTCGATATAGTTGCTAGATGTATGGAGATATTAAATTTAGAGTGAGGTGCGCCGGATGCACTTTTCCCCCCCCTCAGTGGGGGGGTACCACTGGGCACCCGGCCTAAATCAGCCCAGATCATCCCCAGGAACACCTGGTCCAAGGGATTTGCTTTGTCTCAAAAATGCAAGGTTCCCTTAGAAATCGGGACCTAAGATCTCCCACTAGTAGGAATATTTCATAAGATTTGTATGAAAAAAAATTACCTACACCCGGGCGGCGCCGGGCGCTGCACGCTGACAGCTATAATATGTATACTTATTAATCTTATTATATATAAATATAATATACAATCGCGTTAATAATATTGTTGTTACTTATTGAATAATTAATTTAATTAGTGACTCTCGAATTCTCGATTGATGCTTATTTTTGATTATACAGCAGCAAATATACGCATTCCGGTGGAATGGCGCACATACCAAACGCGAATGTCACAAGTCACAAAGTAAGTAAGGATTAAATTAGTTCCAGTTTTATCCGCCCGCACAGTTAAGTTGTACACTACTTTCACGATGATTCAACGGATAACGTTAATTTTGTCTATGTTTGCGGCCGAAACACACATTGATATGGATGCGACCGTACACGTATGACGTCATCGATCGGGCGTTAGGTGCGATAAAGCGGTACATTCACTGACAAGCGTGTTGGAGAAAATGTAGGAGGAAAAATAACGGTGTTTAAAATGTTTTATAAATAACTATGTGGAAGTAACATTGTCGGTCTATTTGTCTGTGACATTTTTATTGTACCCCTGTCGTTTGGAAATCACTTAAACGAATACTATTTTAGCAGACTACGGCGATCTTAACAGTGTATTATGATTTTGTGATTTTTAAGCAACATTTTTAAGACTATAATAATATATTAATCAGTATGTTTATATTTTACCTCGTAATGGTAGCGTGTATGTACGCGGTCCCTATATCGGATAAGTTAACGTTGGTTACACCTCGGTTACTCAATCAATTAACGACCTATAATTTATAAACTTAAGTACTATTGCGGAATGCTTGCTGCTTCATTAGTATTAAAAGCTTAGAACTAAAGTAAATAAATTAATAAATATCAGGGGGACAATGGCACACCAAAATAATTGAGCTAGTCCCAAACTAAGCTCTAGGCTTGTATTATGGGTACCTACTTACTAGACAAGGATATAAACATAAATGTTTATGTAAATTTATATACAGAAATATATACTTAAATTCATATATAACATCCATGACTCAGGAATATTGCTCAGGAACAAATATTCGCGATAGTCACACAAACGTCTGCCCTCGGGATTTGAACCCAAGACCGCTAGCTTCGTAGTCAGGGTCACTACCAACTAGGCCAACGCGTCGTCTCTTCTTTAGTTAGTAAATAAAAATATCAAACAAATATCATAACATGAAATAAGACTGCGCCGAGCGTACGCCGCTTGTACTGTGGCGCCCTCATTACTATTACATATCGCACCTTCAGAACAATAGTGACCTAATTGAGTAATTTTAAATTTCGATTTGGGTCTCTATAGTAATAAATTTATGACTTGAAATTTGAAAGCTGACATTTTGACTTAGGTCACTGTTGTTCTGAAGGTGCGATATATACATACATACATACGACGATGACAATAAGAAGCCCTACTTTGAAAACCGAAGTTCGAAGTTACTTTAGCACCATACCTTTCTCTCCATTTAGTCACGAACAGCGAGTGATAGGGATGGAACTAACCTAACTTCAAACTTTGATTCAGTAGGGCCTAAGGTGTCTTCCTTTATAAAGGTTCGGCGTTTAATGATTGAAATTTCACAATCCCAAGGATGTTCGAACTTGAAGGGTGATGAATGTAAACTTTTATTATACCGTTAGAAATTTATCAAGCAATTTTATCATATATTGTTCCAGTATTGCCATAGTAGAAAATTAGAGTGGAAGTTAATGATTTTTGCAAATTAATTTCACAAGATTAGTTAAAAGTTCACATCATCACTTAGAAATCAAAATGAAAGCTATAACCTATCTTTATATTACGATAATTATAAATGTACTTGCATCTGCTTATGTTTCTGAACGAAATGTCCTTTTATTCGCAATGGTAGCATTATACTTTTTTAACGCGTTAGCGCCAACTAGTGGTCCATTTCAGTAACTTCTTATTGATATCTCTTGCTCTAAGTTCATGTTGTAATATACTCTCGCTAAAATTTGTGCTATTTGCTGACAAACCCGATGTTTATTGAATATGTGCTCGTGTTTGGTTTGTTTTTCCTTGTAACGCAGTGAAAACCTTGTCTCAATGTATAAGTTATGCGGCAAGTTCCTTTCAAAACCAATGACATTAGATGAACTCGATGTGCGTTTTGGCCATTTTACTTGGCTTGCGTTGGTGATTCGTACATAGTCACGTGACCTAAGAGGTTTTTGGATCAATGGCGCCAAATGTCTGTTACAGAAAATGTACGTAAATTAACACAGTATTATAACATTATTAAGTTGATATGAAGAAATACAATATCGATTTGCACCATGCATCATAGATATTCATATGGATTCATGTCGAACAATATGATGCGTAGGACCAGTCACGTCAATCGGGCTACAAAACAGTGCTGCTATCTATGTTGTCAATTTTGTTATGTAGACTATCTAATGGAGACTGGCCGTGGGATAAATATTTACGGTTAATATGTTTAGAATGGCGTTGTTGGAATTTGTTGTTGCGTTGTGGGGGTGTGTTTGACATGTCGGGTCGTAGTGCGCATGATTTGCGGACTAGGTCGGTGGCGGCCTGCGTCCAGTGTTTACCGAGCGCCCGTTGCGAGTCCGTAGCCCCGCCATACATCGCCCGTGCAATGTGAAACGTCAAACGGGATTGTTGTTCGTTTTCACCCGAGTCTCACGTGAATTGTGCCCGCCGCAACAATATCACAGTGCTAGACACTACATATAGCTCGAAAAATGTACCTCTCTGTATTCCGAGACATAGACACGACAACTATAATTGGTATAGAATGATTTGTCTCATTATATAGCGCAAGCTTGTTACTTATCAAAACGCAATGGGGTGTTAATTTATCGCGTTTATCCACCCTAAATCGTTTTTCCGTCAATCGGAATAGGAGAACATCGTAATTTCAAAGTAGCATTGTTTTGTTGTGTGATGCATTGTGCAAGAGAAATGTGAACTGTCAAATCTGTCATTGGCGTGTGCAGAAGCCCCATTTAGCCTCTAAGTGATAAATTGTAGTGTTTGGACTCAATTGAGACGTGATCTTTCGTGTTGCAGGTTGCACTTGTCATTGTTGTACTTTGTTCAACTAAAATGCCATCAAATAGAGAGCGATGTGACATTCTATACGACGCTACTCCCGCGCTCCAAGTGTAAAGCAGTAAGGAGCTTGTGAACATGTAGTTTGTGAATGCTAAAAGAACGATGTCGTTGAGAGGCACAAAGCGCGCTTCAGGGGTGCGCCCCGCGGAGGAGGCCGGCTCGTCGAAGCGCCGCCGGGCGGAGCCCGAGGACGCGCTCTGGCAGCTGCGCCCCGTTAGTGACCTCAAGATGTCATCCATATACAACAGAAGTGCCTCCGAGGCACCAGCTGAACTTTTCAGGTAAGTTTTCTCTTTATTTGTAGATTATAATGTTGAGTGATACTTAATTTTGTATGCATCTGTTTAATTAAGAAATGTCTTTAATAATTAGGTTCCTATTATACGAGCCTGCAATATTACTGATACATCCAAATTTAACGAAACACATAGGCTAATTGAATATAATTATATTGTTACACAGCAGGTTATGTATAAATAGTAGTATGTAAAGGAGTGTAATAGGTAGTCCAGCATCAACACAAAGTATAACATTTTATAGGAATTACTTCCAAAAGCAAAATAGGCACAAATCGTGGAGTGGGGAAACCAACTCACTACAAAAATACGAAATCACTTATTCTGAACCACTGCTTGTCTTTTACTCAATCAATTACTGCGGCATTCCTTGAATGTTAACATAGTTTAATGTTAGGATCTACACTGCCGTGATATATCTATAATGCCGTTATCTACCAAATTTATGTTTTAAAAATCGCAAACACAGATTGATAGTGATTTATTTCTCATTAATATAGCATTATAAGTAAAAAAAATACCAGATGTCAGATAACGGCATTATAGATATATCACGGCAGTACAATGTTTAGTTATGTACTTTAAAAACCAGTGGCCGTTTTGCATTCAAGTAGAGTATTTCCTTTAGGTTAATACACCTACATTGTAAATCTGCCTTTATGTAGGTTTTCTATCAAACGTTTTACAGTTTCACAAATGCCTAGTGCAAGGCCTCCCCTCTCTAAAGCTACTACCATCAACAATATAAAGGAACTAAATAAAGCTTCAGCAATTTATAAGCTTTTGTATTGTAAGATACTATGAAATGAACTAAAGTAAAACTGCTTGGCTTCATATACAAATTGTGTTCTGCCTCGCTGCTTCATTGCCACCATTGCCAGTTTTGAGAAGCAAACCAACTTAAAGATTGTTGGCTAAGTGCATACAGTCAATTTGTATTGAAGGATTAGAAGTGAATTTGTTTAATTACTATATCTAAGTCTGACTTGCACTAATGGCACAATTTATAAGTAACCTAAAGTCAAGTCCAGAATTAGCCGAATTAACTTGACAGTTCATTGTACAAGAATGCTATGGTACATGAAAAGCCTGACAGAAGCCATCTAAAAGGATCACAATGGCTTGTTGTAATAAGAGTATTATTTTTGTGTTTTATTCCTAATTTGAGGAGTAGGTATCGTAAATATCTGCTTTAAACCATACATCCTGTCAGATATAATATATCATAGATATATATCATAGTATACCATAAAAATTGCTGTAGTTCGTCCCTATTTGGCCAGTATGTGTGAGTGTGAAAGTTAGGACAACAATTACTTGATAAAATATAAATAGAATCAGATTTATAGAAGGCACAAGGTTATATTGACATATTTGTGGAGACATAAAACCTATCACTATTTATATTTTTCTATGTCTGGCAATATTTTCGGCTGTCAAGTTAGTTCGCCTAATTCTGGACTCTACTTTAAGCCTAAATGCTCATTTTAAGCCGGGTACTCACTAACAAGCTGTAACTGTAACCGTAGCGGTAACAATGACAAGTTTTTGTGGAGAGCAGGCTAGTGAGATACATACACATCACAATGTTATGTGCAACGGTTACAGTTTACGGTTCACTACTGAATTCTTTGCATCATATTACTTTTGTGGTCCAACTACATTTCAATGCTGCAAATGTCTTAAAAATTATAAAAAAATTGCATCAGCTCTACAAGAATATAGGGTCATATGCACATAAATAATCCACATAGAAGACATTTCTGCTTCATTAAGCACATCTATTTTTAATTTGGCAGTAGACAAAGAGGAATACATATCTTAAATCTTTCAATAATCCTTTTGATTACGATTTGAACATTATAAGTGATATAAAAAAAGTGGATAAAGGCCACTACCAAACATTGTTTTGGTGTTTCATTGATTATTTCAGAATTAACACTAAAACAAGAGGCTTAAATACTAAAAACAGAGCCTGTGCTCAAACTACAGACTGTGGAAACATTATATATGGATAGTGCACTACAAAATATTTATCAAAATTCAAGCGTAAAAGGAAGTACATAAGTCTAGTATTAATAATTAAAATTTACTGTGACACAACTCAGGTGTCACAAGTGAATTTCGGACAGCTTGAAATGTAGTTAGAGTTGTTTAATTGTTAGTTCTAGGAATAGAATAGGAGCATTGGGCACATTTGAATTTAAATACAAAGTCTCTGTGACAAAGTTGTTCAAAACTTTATGTAGCATTAAAGTTGTATTAAATTGCTATTACATTATCCTATGTTGGTTCAGCCAATTATAGCAATAACAAAACTAGTAGCTTATTAGAAACTCTACTTACATGTTTTTTTTACACGCATTTAAATGTATTGTATCTTTGTTTTGTGGCATATGTCCATTTAACTGTACCTTTGTCTCACAGGAAAGTTGAATATGAATAATGGATTGATTTTTGTGTAGGTGAGGTGTACTTTTAAATCTTTTCTTAATTCACTGGATAATTTAATAACAGCCTAAACACTGATGTGAACAATATACACATCTATTTGATACATTTTCTTCTGCATTCAAAAACTATGTTGTGCAGCTTAAATAAAACCAGCTTTACAACAAGTTCAAATAAATTGGTAAAATGTTACATTAGTAACATCATATATACATGATTATTACTCAAACAGATATAGTTTTGAGTGTGGGCAATGTTACCCCCTAGGGCTAAAGTAGCCCGAGGTAACGGTATAGTCAACATTTGTTAAAAAATAACCAATTGTTTTCAATTACAAAAAACGAATTATACAATTGTCGAAGTAAATGTCAGCAGTGGATGTCAGCAGACGAACTTATATGGTTTGGAATATTTATAAATTTGTTTAATGCTGCTGTAATTTCTTAAGTGCTGCCATGCAAGTTATTATACCATGTGCAATGCGCATTTGCATTTTTTTAAGATTCAGTGCGTTATTCGAAAAAGGCGTAAAGTTTATCAACACAGCATAAGCGAATATGTAAGCTTTATTGGAGGTTTTTATTTGTAAGTTCAAACCAAGTATCTAATCTAAGCCTACCTTACTCACAACTTAAACACATCCACTAGTTTTTTCAGTTGCCAGGGAAAACTTACTTAAAAAACCTGTTCCTTTCTTTCAACTGTGTAATTGATTGATTGATTTGGTTTACTCCAAAAATTTAGACCTAGCTTGCCTACAAAAAAAAAACTATCAACAATCATCCTAGTCATTCCCTATAATATCAAAGTTTTAATACAAAAGGCAGTATAGTGGAGTGTTAGTTAAGTTGATTGATGCATTATGATGATTTGTTTTTTTTATTGAGATGGATAATTAAAAGTATATTATTATAAAGTATAGTATAATGTATGTAAAAAGCAGCATATGATTGTTAAATTAATTTATTCATAGTGTGAACTAAAATAATTCAACTTAGAACTTCATGTTTAAGCCAGACAGATAGTTTGTCTTATAAAAAACTAATAATATATTGGATGAAGTAATCAACAACAAACAAAGTGACTGTTTTCCCGTAAAAATACTAAAATAGAATATTTATTTACTTGTTAGTAATTAAGTTGGTTTCCAAAGTGAATTTTCTCTTGAGAGTTGTTAAAGCGTTCTAAACAGATAAACATATTAACCATTTAAACGTCATAATCAGCGATATATGAAAGCGGATGTCCTTGCCGCGGACGTCCAACTGTTCGTGAGTCGTTCTACGACGAACAACACGGGGTGCGTCGGTCGGTGAACGACGTCCTAGGTAGTGATTCTCTTAACAACGACGGTCGAACGGACGAACGAGTGACAGCCTTATACGTTCGATCCATCGGCAGAAACCATGCCGCTAAATTGAAAATGCACGCGCTAAAATATGTTTTGTTCGCACTGACGGAACTGCTTAAACTCGCCGCTTGGACATTCACTCGTTCGTCCGTCCGACAGTCGTTGTTGAGAGAATCACTACCCTGGCATCTGGGGCACGCAGCATGGGGTTTGAAAAGTTAATAATATATATAATGATCAGTCGTAAGACTAGAATTGACAGACGTAATTGGTTTCACAATCGTATCATACCCAAAACTTAAACTTGATTATTTACACAATATGAAAAGCAATCTTAAGAACTTACCGCCGCGCCGTGCGAACTTATTTGCCTCAGCCATTGCCGCCAGCTTTGCCCCCTCTCGCCAGCCCCTTTTGTATACCCATTTTTTGATTGTGTAAAAAATTGGTACTATGTTATTGTTTATTTTGGTTTGCTTTTGTTTTACTGACAATTACCTTTTCAGTACTACGATGGATTGAAAATTCTTTTGAAATGGATGTTTTGTTTGTCATACCCATATCCAATTTTTGTTAGAAATGTACGTAAAATTATCTTTATATTAAAATAGGATCTTTAAACAATTGGTTAGTTGTTAAAGTCAAATGTAGGTGTTACATTTTTGTTAATCATGTCAAATCTCCATTTATTAGTAAATATGTAAAATTGCTTTAAAAATCTGTAATTTCTTCAAAATATAGTTAATTAATTCTTGACCTTTTTACCGTAAGTACAAAAATATTTTGTAATTCATCTACTTGTTATATAGTTATTCAATATACAACAACACTGGATAATATTTTTTTGGGTCTAGTATTATAGTCGGGACCTTTTTGTTCCGTCACTCATATTTAAACAAATCAATTTACCATTAATACTCCATATTCGCGTACTTTTGAGGGTTGAGCATGGTCAGATTATTTATTTGTATACACTTGATCATGGTGTTCATGTTTAATTTGAGGTAGTAATCTCTATTCAATCATGTATTTTTTGATGAAAAGTACTTTCAGTGAAGATACAATTAGACTGACTGATGCTTCGCACCAATCATGTACGATGATGATGATGAATATGTATTTAACCTTTTTAATTATCTAATTAGATGTAACACTATTCTCATCACTATTTAAACCTCTATCTAAAGACAATTACTGTCAGGTATACTTGTCATTGTCATTGGCAGTTTAGTTAGTACCTAAATCACTTCACCCTTTCGTTTGTTTTGTATGAAGCTTGCTTTGGTGTTTTGACTGTCCAATCAACAATCAAAGGCTTACAACCCCAAGTGAATATAACCAATAACTATACATCACTTGTTTGTTATTTGTCTGCTTTTGCAATATCAGAACGAATATTGAGCTGCCTTTGATCCAGTGCAAACTGTGGTTTTATTTTTTATTTTAACCGGAGATATTAAATTCTGCGTCGCTATTGCCTGACGCTCTCGCAATCTCAATTGGCTTTAAAGCGGAAAAATTGTTTTCATTTGTATGCAGACAAACCTTCGATTTTCAAAATGAAAATTATTTCGATTGCGGGTGCGTTAAGCAATAGCCCCTCTGGTTTCGACAGGTAACAACCTGCGTTTCTAGTTAAAAGTTAATTAAAACCGGGATTCTAGTTAGTTATCCAAAAGAGAGTGAGTGTAACACAGATTTTCTTTAAAGGAAAAGTAATTTATTTCGCAGAATGGTTTAGTTGTTAGCTTGCTAAGTTGCGGAAAACGTGCAATAATCTTCGTTGCCAAGGCCAAGCCATAATAATGTATGTTTTAGATTTAATGAATGGATGGACGTTCACAATAAATGGGGAGGAGGGAGGGGTTAATGGTGCGGTCCTGGGGCAAGGCTACGTTGAGGTGTTTCGTTTTTAAATTGAGACGCAACAAATGCCCTGCGTAGTCAAAAGAACGATGCGATTTAAAAACTTTGTGCAGATTCTTTCACATTATGCAGATGTGTTGCCTAATCAAGTTAAGATGGTTACACACATTGAATAGTCCCATATAAAAAAAAACTTAAACACACCGACAGCATTAAAGACTGGTGACCAAATTTTTAAATTAACCTGGGCATTTTGTTTTACAATAATGGGAATTAACAAAAAAAGCAAAGAGCGTCTCAAGCCGTATTGTTCCACTAAAAAAAAGCGTCGCAGCCTACGCGTCGCTGTGCTGACAGGGGCCCTTAACGTCACAGAGGACCTATACAAGATGCATTCCGCGAAATGATAATCGATATCATTTCGCGGAATGCACCTTGTATTAGCGAAAATGTAGATCGACGGTCGGGTCGGATGCTTATATCCATTCATTACGTTTTGTCAGTTATCGAAAGTCGTTTTCGTTAGCGTTATGCATCTTCTCTGGGCCCTTGGAGTGAAACAAATAATATTTCTTCGAGCACATTGACGATAGGAACGGCTTTATAAGGTGTGTTGATAAAAAATCATGTTGATTGAGGTTTGTCGCAAAAGTAATGAAGTTTTTGTTCATTATTTATTGCGAAAATAAATAATCAAAATTGCTAATGATTAAATGGTTTAAAAGCCACATGGTCATTTCTACGTCACAGCTAGTGCTACGTAACACGGTTAAAAACTAAATGACGTCTTTCCGCCCACTAAGCGGGCGTAGCAAACACTGTCACTATTCATTTTAAAAAAAACCGCATATAATTAAAAAAATATGTATACTTTTTAGACAAACCTCTATAAGCATAATTTTTTAGAACACCATTTATTATCAATTGTTACATTTTACACAAAGTAACATATGCACCATTAACATCGTCAAGATCCCCGTGTGAAACTCCACTACTAGACTAAAACAGTGGTAACTGTTTTTCAGGAAGGACCTGATTAGCGCAATGAAGCTACCTGACTCTGAGCCGCTGACGACGTCGGAGTACTGGGTGATCACGGACACTTGGAAGCAGGATTGGGAGCGGGGAGTGCAGGTCCCGGTCAATCCGGACTCGCTGCCCGCGCCCAAGGTCCGGATTACCGAGAACCCGAAACCGCCGGACTTTAAACGGTTCAGACTGTAAGTACCTGCCTATTTTAACTTATTTTTATTCAAGAGAGATTTAAGATCGCAAGTGATGTTAAACGTGATGACTGAAATTGAACACATTGTATAAAGGGCAGACTTAATACCTAAAGGCATCCCCATGATTAATAGAGATAGTCGTACGTTTCTAATAGCCTACGAAGCAACTCGAATACGCATCACAATAATCAATTGATATTTGTTGGACAGCGCTAGTAGATTCATTACACGTGTACAAGGGCCCCGATTGATCCGGCCAATTTACTGAATTAATTAATGAATTGAGGATACTCTTAGATCCAAGTAATACTGTGTATGTGTATCCAATTTTAAAATAATAGTGGCGTAATTATTGCGACTGGAAAGGTACTACGGTTTGATTAAATTAACAGTTGGTCACATTAACCCCAGTGACAATTCAACCATGGCAGTTTAAACCAGGAATTGTTAAATTGTATACTTGTATATAAATTGTCAAACGATTACCGCTAAAAATAAAACCTATATTCTAATTAGAGGTAATGTTGTCATTCCGCTTTTGTCTTTTTCACTATGTATGCACTATTTACAGTATTCTTTACCTCTATTTAATACCGATATTCGTTGCTCTTGATAGATAAGGTGTCAGGTAGACATTATGACTGAAGCACAACAATTATAGGTGTAACGTAACTCAATAGCATTATTGGCTAACATTGGTTGAAATGTCAGCTAGTACTGAACAAATAAATTGATTTTCGACGTAATTCAAACTGTCAATTTGTTTATTCGCCTTTCTGTAATAATTTAATTAAGTCATAAGGTCATAACAAAGTTCAAAATTCGAAGTTCGTATTGTACTGTTCGGCAGCTTTCAAAGATGAGTAGGTAAGTATGTTAACAAGAAAACGAGAGGGACAGTATTATACGAACTAAAACTTAAATTTCGGTCTTAGTTAGGAGTACGTTGGCGGGGTATGGGCGGACTCTTTTTTTTAATTTTTTCTTTAAAGTAAAAATGAGCAAAAAGAGAAAAAAAAAGCATTCCATTTATCCACAAATTGGTAATATAATATTCACGAGAAAAACCACATGAAAATCTTGTATATTATAAATTAAAATGTATTGTGATGCAGAACCATAAAATAATAGATGAAAGATCAAATGACACGTCAATGACGTCACGATCAAAATGAAATATACAAACCGGTCATATGACAGAATTGTAATCTTTTCTGTGATTGTCATAATTCAAAATTAGAAATCTTGGTTGTTTGGACACTGACAGGTATTACCGGTAATGGTTTTATTGGTAAAGTATCAAATAGAGGTAATGTTGTCAATTGTCGAAACCGCTATTACATTTGAATACCGGTTTTGACTATACCGCTTATTAGAGCTTTAGTGATATGAATAGCAAAATGCAATTATAACCGGTTATACCTTATTTAAAACCGGTAGGAAGAATACCGGTAACGTTCCCTGGTTTAAACATGATGTACACATATTCGTACTCGACTGTACATGAAATTTGCGGGCATCAGCCAAATATAGGCATCGGGTGCAACAAGTCTGAAAATACTTCCACGTCCCAGTAAAATCGATTATTTAGTCTGGCCTGAGAGCGTTGAAGCGGACGCGGGACAAGTACAATCGCGAAGGCCGATTTAATACTTGTTGCACTATTTGTGCAATCTATAATGAAAATATGCTCACTCCAGACCTTGCAATAAGGTGGCATTTGCAATAAAAGGTTAACAACGTATACGCCCGTCCAAGAGCTAGGATGTCATGAGTAGTTCCACTGACACCAATCATAATGGGCGCAAATTGAGACGCTCTGCGGAAACGTCACTTAGCACTCGCATCTGCCGATTGATTGTTAAAGTGAAGAATTGTTAATACCTACTGCCATGTAAATATGCAACACTTGTTACAGGCGTCTATTTGACTTTTACAATGCCTATTGGGCGAACTGGTACTTTTAAAAGCCTTGCTTTAATGACGACAGCATACAGAATGTAGTAAACAAGGTTCAAAATAAACTATTGCTTTAGTTAGTGAGATGGCAGATAGGTCAATTATACCGGAACTAGCCTCACATTCACTGCCATATTGATTATTAAACAACGGTTTTTTTAACGGTCGTGAGATTTAGTAAGATGTGGTAGAACTCCCGTTTGCTTACGTGAGATGCCATGTAAATGTAGGTGGGTTCATACCATTAAAAACTCGTATTTAATGCGTTAATACTGATGTCTCCTCGTAATAATACTAATAATATATATTTTTCTCAAAAATGACAGGAAAAGTTGACATTACTATATATTGGGATGCGAAGTACATAGTTTACTGACAGATCTCAAATTAAAAAAAAAAACATTGCGTGCTCGCTACACAAGCACGCAATGTTGCATACAAATTTCATTACTATCTATTATCTAACTTTTTAAAAAGTGAAAACGGCCTTAATAAAATCTCGTCCGTTTAAACCAATCCTCGCCCCGCAATCGCCTGCTTCACTGCCTAGGCAATAATGTACTATTATGCGATTTAAGAGGAGACAAATTATTCTACGTTTAACAGCGATGCCACACGAGCCGTGACGAGTGCGTTGCGTCGTCACAAGTCGTACTAATAAAGAATACGAGTATATACATAAACGGAGTATACTAGACTTAAACCCCTTTTTCACTTGATCTTTAAGAGAGTTATATACCCTTTTTCACAAGGTCTCCAGAATTTAACAGATAGCGACGCATGCATTTCAACGCATCGTGTGGCATGTCGTTCTAATTTATATGTACCCGGCACCGGTGCACCGGCAACGCCCGTGTGGCACCTCTATAAAGTGTAAACTAACGAATTTAATCAAGTTAAGTACAAAGTAAAATGTGACACCTTAGCTAATGTTTCAGTAGCATAGACAGTACAGCAACATTAAATGTTAATAGTACATTGTGCATCAAGGGCGGTAAGAAGAGGATTGCTAACGAGAGACTATTAGAAGCCCGACGCCGAAGGCGGAGGGCTTTCAATGACTCGAGTTTGCAATCTCCTTACTGCCCATGATACACACAATGATTTTCATCACATTAGCGAGGAAATAAAAAACAAATAGAAAAAAAAACCTTTTCTTTAGATTTTGCTGGCAGCAAATCATTGTTGAGTAGTTGAACCGCATTTAACAAATCAGGTGGTGTTGATGTCACTACAGATTCTTCCGATGAGGAAGTCATATTTAGTTTGTTTTTTTCGTACCTTTAAACAAAATACGCTTCGGAAACAACAATCAAACAAAATTAAACGAACTCGATTCGCTAAGCTAAAAGAGTTTGACAACTTTTATTTAGTCTTCCACAGATAATGCTTAGAATTGCTTTTTTTTTAAACTTGACAAATACAGGCCATTCTGCCAGATTGTACAAATTTTCTAAATGAAATTTAATAAAATTTTTGCGAATGTCTCTGAAATAATGGTAAAATAGAAATATAATGCAGACAAATGTGCCGTATAAGTTTAATTAAACAGTAAAATTGGTTTGTAGCCAAGTTTTGAATATAGGAAATAAACCTTGGCTGATTTTACACCTCCTTGGTCTGAAATGATGTACACGTGTATTCTATATTTTAAAACTAAACTCATAACTCCCTAGGGAGTTATGAAAATCTATAACTCCCGCGGGAGCTAAGTCGGCTATAACTGCCCTAAACGCCTGCGTGTTATAAAACCCTTTCCGAGCAAGTGTGATGAAAATGTTATTAATAATGAATTTCTATGAAAAAAAAGTTAACGTACGATTTTTATTAACCCCTTCCTTTCAAAGAGCTTTGGTGAGATTATGATTGTATTGTGTAA
The DNA here is from genome assembly GCA_963966035.1 of Acleris laterana. NCBI lineage: Eukaryota > Metazoa > Arthropoda > Insecta > Lepidoptera > Tortricidae > Acleris > Acleris laterana. Next base: position 10,547,647 of record OZ014438.1, read on the forward strand.
CGGACGTCCTCAAGTGGTGAAGCGGTTATAACGTCACAAATATGGCGCTCTCAAGAGTGAAACGGTGTAAATTTTGCTATATCAATAGTTCATCTGAATAGAAACGTTTCAAATGATTGGTAGTGTTTTGTTACTTGCTTAACAAGTCTGGATATTCTGTTTATATTACATTTTCCAAATAATTTGTAACGATTCGTTTTCAAGAAAAAGATTGCCCTGCATATTATAATGTAAATTACAAAATGTCGAAAAATGGCGGGGACAGCGGCGAAATACGTCAGTTATCAGAAAATATTTTCCGTGTTTCCAGTTTTCCTTTTTCTATGAAATTAATTGAATAGTGCTCCTGACAACCCTTTGTAGCTTCGCTATGCAGCTACGAACAGATATTTGTAGATAGTAATTTTATTACTCCTTGTTGAAAATGAATAATTTAGAAAACGGTTTGAAGCAAATGTTTATTTAATTCCGTTCAGACTATTTCTACGACATCTTTTGATGACATTGATTTATCTGCCGTCTTATATATATATTTATTTGCAACTCGGGAAGAAGCTGTACATTTTAAACCTGGTCGCAGTAGTGAATTGAAGTGGGAGCGGTGGTGGGAGTGTACTTAGTCTATCAATAGCTGCAACAAGGTACTAAAATGTACAGTTATTTTTGAGTTCGGCTGTACTTATTAAGGCCCTAATAGTAGAGATGTTTAGGAGGTTCGATTCAGATTCCGAAAAATCGGAAGCTTCGTTTAACATTATACCTACGATTCAGATTTCAGCTCCTTAGACCATTTATCTACGAGAACGACACATATTGGAACAATTTCTTAAGCACAAAAGTCCGTCGTTTTTTGGGGGACGTGAGGTATCGGTAGCAGCACTACATACCAAATACTGACAAAGATTCAAAATTCCTTCTCATTGCTACATACCACTTAGTAAAAAAACGCTATACGTGAAAAACTTAATTAAATGATCTCTTGCATGTTGGTGTAACACGTCTGTATAGACCGTTCTACATTCTACAGGGTGACACCTAAGACGTAATACAAAATTTTATTTTCTGGATCTACTCATGAGCACGATCATCTTTTAGTATGGGACTAATATCGAAATCGGTAGAATTTTTTTTAATCTCCCATACTAAAAGCAATCAGCTGGTATCACAATTTGTATGGAGACGTCGATTTTGTGTTTACATTTTCGAAGTTGGTCCCATATTAATAGTTGATCGTAATCATGAGTAGATTCGGAAAATAACATTTTGTATTACGTCTTACGTGTCACCTAGTATATTTAAAATTTGACGTAAATTCCATAATAGTTTTGTATATAACAACAGTATGCAAGAGGTCATTTACTTAAGTTTTTCACCTATACCTAGCTTAAAATTATGTAAATTTGCACATTTGTTTTTATTACCAACGTGAGCACAATTTAAAAATACTATAGAAAAATAGGTACTGTCGCACAAAACGTGCTCCACTTCGTACTTACGTGGGCTGGGCTTATACTTAGCGTGGGCTTGTGCTGAACCGTCTCGTGGATCAGTTCTTTTTCCGTCTCCGTGAATAAAGAATTTTCCTTTTATAATTGGCTTTGTAAATTAATTACGTCTGATATACATTAGTTACCGTGCGGCCGTGTCCGCCAAAGTTGCTCTCCCGCTCAATATTTGCCAGACGCGTCGCGGACGAGACACTTCTAAGTGACTGAACGATAATTTCCAAGGACTTGTAGATATTCTTGTTCATATGCGATATTCTATATTTTCTGTCATTTCATTAGCTAATAAAATCAAAAGATAACAAGTGGTTTATATTATTTATTCAAAAAAATATATGAATGCAAATTATGTCGTCGTAAACCATTTAAGGGTTAAGGTGTCATTTCGCAGCCGAGCGCATACGGTAACGGCAGGCGTCACTACTGGTTTGTATGCATTTCTGTAATAAAAAAATATCTGTGGAAACCATTTCTGGCAACTTTTTTATGTTATTTAAAATTAGACGTTTATGCAACACGAATCAAACTGCCTTTCATTTGATATGTCATTTTACAATGTGGCTATTTATGAAAAGCATAGCGGCAATTATGAGACGCACCACTCCCCAAGTAAGTAACTTGCAAACGCACGGACAGCGGAGGCGGTGCGAAGGCGGCGCGGCGCGGTGTAAAGGCGAGGCGCTGGGGACGGGGAGGAGAGACCGCGCGGAACCGAGCACAAATCGCGGCGCGGAGGCGTTATGTGTGACATATGAAATGGTATCGTCAGTGGTTCGAAACGTTGAAAAACATCGGATAGCGAAGAAGAACTATTAATATTACATGCGGCATATATTCAACAAAAAATTACGGATTTGGGTCCACGATGAATAATATTAAGAAAAAGCAAAAAGAATCCGACGAACTGAGAACGTCCTCCTATTAATGAAGTCGGTTGAAAAAGAAATGAGTAGCTACAAGATTTCCATCACTTATGTAAAGAAATAACTCTGACAGCTTTGAGGAATTACACGAAATCTTTCGACGAAAAATAATGAAGTAGGATACAAATCGAAGTACAATTATTTGTTTAATGCAAGTATATTGATTTCGTTTTAACACCCAGCTGGTCAGCTGGTGGTGGTTCTCCAATAAGCTCAAAAATTTCAAACAACACAGTAATCACGGCAAAAAGGTGTAAAATATACTGATAAATATGCCAATTACAACTTAATTGATAGGCAACAAAGTCTCTTTTGATCTTGAACTTGTATCGGCTGTGGTCAACGGTGGCGTCAGTGGCACGACTTTCAGGGAGTCTAATATGGCTGCGTTTATCGCGTGACAAAGCGTGGATAAGGCAACCGTCACCTTAGACACGTAAATAAGTACGAGAGTGACGGATGCTTTATCCACGTTTGACACGCGATATAGACACAGCCATACTAGACCCGCTGTTGTACAGGGTTGGGCAGATTAAGTGTCCTATTTTGAAAGGGCTATAAAATTTGGAAACCAATAATAAAATTAAAACGGATTAAATTTTTTGGTTAATTACAATTTATAGATACTAAATTAATTGTGAAGTTCGAATCGCTCTCCTTTTGCCTGTATAACTTTACGCATTCTTCCGAAAAATGATGTGCACGCGGCACGCACTACTTCTTCAGGTATTTCATTCCATATCTTAAGCAACCGATGCTTGAACGCGTCTAAATTCAGGCCATGGGTACTCCCGATCTTGCTTAACATATAGCCCCATGTGGAGAAATCCAAAGGATTTAAATCCGGTGGAGCTGAGGGCCATTCATTCCAAGGTATGAAATCGGTTAAATTTGTTTGGCACCAGTCCTGAGTGCGTCGAGCTTTGTGGGACGGAGCACTATCTTGCTCGAAGCAATAATAATCGTCCCCATACAAGTTTCGTGCATTCTCCAGCAAATAATTTTGCAAAACGTTTTCAATGTAGTAATCTTGATTAATTTTGACACCTCTGTCGATGAAAAGTAGCGGTAACTTCCCTCTTGGAGATATCGCACCCCATACCATGACTGCCGATGCACTTTGGAAACGTTCTACAGCTAATTTTTCAACAGGAAGATGCCGCAATGAAACGCCATACACGCGATCATTCTGCCGATTGTGACTATCTTGTAATATGAAATTTTTTTCATCTCCTGCGTGCCAAGCCAGTAGCTCCCTGCATTTTTTCACTCTAGCTTTCTTTAGCGCGGCAGTCAGTCCATGAATTTTTTGTTTTCTGTACGTTTTGAACCCAAGATCGTCACGGAGGATGCGGCTCATGGATCGCCTAGATATTTTCATATCTTTTGCCAGTTTGCTAGCACTCTGAGCCGGATTTCGTCGAATTCGCTCACGAACGCATTTTATAATAAATAAATAAATAAATATCAGGGGACAATCTCACACCAATTGAACTAGTCCCAAACTAAGCTCTAGGCTTGTACTATGGGTACTAGACAACGATATAAATACTTATATAGAGAAATATATACTTAAATACGTAGAAAACATCCATGACTCAGGAACAAATATTCGCGCTCATCACACAAATATCTGCCCTTACCGGGATTCGAACCCAGGACCACTAGCTTCGTAGGCAGGGTCACTACCCACTAGGCCAGCGCGTCGTCATTTTATCATCTTTTCGACACGAATCGATGGTTTTTGGCCAGGTTTGGGCCTGATTCTCGATGTTCCTGTTTCTTTGTATCGTTTTATGGTCCGCGATATGAATTTAATATTAATACTTAAGTGTTTCAGCTTCTTTAATATCTCACACGGACTGAAATTTTGTTGATATAATTTCACAACGAGTTCGCGTTTTGCTTCCATTGTTGTCAAATACATAAAACAAAAGATACGAAGCTGTCGCCTTACATGCATTGACACTAAATACAAGCTCATCTTAAACATATTATAATATAGTATCAACTAAAAAGTCGGCATATTATAAATGAAAAGTCACGAGATAAAACTAGGACACTTAATCTGCCCAACCCTGTAGTTTTACATACCTACACAAAAATATCTCGATCGCGTTTGCGTTTTTCTCGCATTCGCTTAAATTAGGGTTGCGTCCGTTACCGTAGTAACCGTCACGGATATCTCTATATTGGTACTGTCGAACTCAGCAGCTACTGTTCATTTTAGTACCTTGTCGCAGTAACGTAGTAAAGTCGGAGTGGTTTGAATTTAGTAAAACAAATAGCTGTCACAAGGTAGACTAATGCCCCTAGATTTTATGTGTAATTCTTTAAAGTTGCTATTGCTCGTATAATCCTATGCTATTAAACGAGAAATATTACATACATAAATGTTTGTAATCACGATCTCGAAAACGGGTCGAGGGGTAGGGCGTAAAATCGATCTGTCAAATTGGTCAGTATCGGGAAAATTTATCTTACAATCCGAGTGACCCAAAAATTTTGCGTTTGTTGGTTGCGGATACCCATCCGCAACCAACAAACGCAATCCGCCCACCCAGACACCCACAGACAGACAGACACAGGTACATAGACTCACAGATACTCAGACACTCTTTCCGTCGGTGTTTAAAACCAGGAAAACAAAAACTTTGTATGAAATCAATTCTTGTCGCCTTACATACATTTATTTTTTAACCCGTTTACCTAACTACCCCATGCCCATATAAGTCGATTTTATATATAGTTGAAAGAAAATAAATTACTAGATATTTTCAATGCAAATAATACTTATAAAGCATGGTTCATTTAGAATCACGGTTTGTTGACAACTGTCCCTTGGAGCTGTGAAAAAATCAAACTTCTAAGCTAACGCAATCAAAAGATACAGCCATTTATGCCGCAGTTGTCTGAAAATTTTCGAAGCTTTCAAGGGAATCAATACCTACAGGCTACTTCCCGTGAACTCAGAATCTTGAAATTTGGTACGAAGCAACGTCTCAAAGCACAGATAAAGGAAAAAATGCGAAAACCGTAAAATTTTCATCTCATAATAAAATATTTTTAATCATTTTAAAGTTACTCCCAGTATCGTCATGAACGCGTAGAGGTATTAAATTGAAATTCATATCAAGGTTTGTACGGAACCCTCGGTGCGCGAGTCCGACTCGCACTTGACCGGTTTAGATTTTTTAAACATCAACTGCTCATCGGAGCCTACCTAATGATTTTTAAACTCTGTGAATCTACGTAGAGCGGAGATCTCGTTGCTTCCTTCCTACTTAGCTTTCGATACGTCCCTTAACATAAAATTGCATTGTTATCGGGTTTAAGTACATCAAAAGGCAGCCAGTGGCTAAATTTGGTAAAATGGGACAAAATCATGAACATGCTTCTGCGAGTTATTCTATTTTCACGGCAAGGTGTCCTGTGAAAATCTAATAAGAGTTCGAAATATTTTAGTTTCGCCCTCGATATGCTGGGCTGAAATTTGCTCAACGGAGCGAATATCGCTGCAATTTTCAGTGTACAATTACCTCACTACTCTGCATGTCTAGGAATGTAGTTGTAGGTAAGCATACAACTAATTTAATTGATATTACGATCACGGGCGTATATTCAATTTAAATTAATTTGATATGAGTAGCTACCAAATTTTATCCTATTCTAAAAACGGATGCTGTATTGAACATTATATACGTGAAAGGCTTATTAAAATATGGTGGTCCATCAAAGGTTGCAATTATGATGCACCCGCGTAAGCTGGGTGGCTGGGTAGTCCTCGTAATTATCTCGACCACCCACTTCACTTTGATCCTTCCCTCCCACTGCATCGAGGGGGAAAACGTGGAGGCGTGATCAATCTGGTTATCGTCCGGAAATTCTCGGAATATTCTGCGTTCCGTTGGTTCACTAGTTTATTATTTAATGGAAAATGGAGGAAGTTTGTAATTCAAAGCTCAGTAGGGTTTATGCTTTCTACTTTATAAGTAATTATAAAGTACAGGCTGCGTAAAAATCTCATATTACTGCAATTTGTCTTCTTAATGTACCTACTTAGAATGTTTGTGCATTCGAAGCAAGCTAAGAGTAAATTTAAGATACTTATGTATTTAGTCTCTGGCAGTTCTATTTAGAAGTGAGACGCACTAGGTAAAATGCGAACGGAGTCTTCCGAGTATGCGTCCACGGAAAGATTCCACGAGTACCTACGAGTACGCGACTCGAAGAGTAAAAAATAGCAGCTTTGCGTAAGTGCGCGTCGTTAGAATATGGATCAGATATTCAAGTTCCAGTATCACGACGTGACGATTAACAAGTTCTAAGCATCAAAACATTTTAGAACCTTTATTGATTTCCGTAAATAAATAAAGTTCGAATAAAAGCTTCCCTTAATACTTTATACAGGCTTAGGACTGTCGGGTGTTCGATTAAGTACGAGGGCTGCCTTTTAAGTTCTGTCGTTTGCAAACCTCCCGTGATTGCATAAAAAAGAACTAGTGTCATCTTAAAATATTTGAATTTAGAATTCGAAAACAAAAGAATGACTCGAAATCGGCCCAACCGTTTTAGTACAGCGTTCGTTCAAAGTTGACAAGTCAGTTGTGAAAATGGAAATTTCGAAGGAAAATTTACGTGCGATAATTTTTTACAACTTCAAAAGGGGCTTAACGCGACTTCAGTGCTTCGAAGAGTTGACTACGGTTTTCAATGATAAAGCACCATGCCTCCGGACTGTGGAACGCTGGTATTTAGAATTTCAACGTGGTTGCTCTAGTCTTGGTGATAGACATCGTGAAGGTCGACCAAAAACAGCCGTAACCCAGGAGAACATTGATGCTGTACGGCAACTGATCGTCGAAGATCGCCATGCGACATACCGTGAGATAGAAGCTTCCTTAAGTATTTCAGGGACCAGTGTTCACAGTATTTTGCATGATCACTTAGGCCTAAAAAAGTTGATCTCACGCTGGATACCACATTTACTCAGTGAAGACCAAAAAACGGCTCGCGTTCGATGGTGTCGTAAAACTCTGCGGCAATTCAACCAAGGAAACTCGAAACATGTTTACGACATTATCAGTGGTGACGAATCTTGGATATATGCCTACGATCCCGATTCAAAACAGCAGTCGACTGTTTGGGTGTTCCAAGATGAGCCAAAACCAACCAAAGTAATACGCTCACGGAGCACTTCGAAAAAAATGGTCGCCACGTTTGTGGCGAAAAGTGGCCACGTTGCCACCATCGTGCTCGAGGATCGTAAAACGGTTAATGCTGACTGGTATACCACTGTCTGTTTACCAGAAGTCATCGGCGAGTTTCGAAAAAATAACCCAAGACGTCGTATAAGACTGCACCACGATAATGCGAGCTCGCACACAGCCCGGCAAACAATTGCGTTTTTAAAAGAGCAAAACGTCGAAATTCTGGAACACCCGCCGTACAGTCCAGACTTAAGCCCTAACGATTTTTTTACTTTTCCAAAAATCAAGCAACGACTTCGTGGTTAACGGTACCAGACGCCTGAAGAAGCCGTTGAGGCATACAAAACGGCCATTTTGGAGACCCCGACTTCGGACTGGAATAAGTGTTTCGAAAACTGGTTCGATCGAATGAAAAAGTGTATTACATGTCACGGTGATTACTTTGAAAAACAATAAATACCATTTAACACTTAAATTGTCTTTAGATTTTCCAAACGACACAACTTAAAAGGCAGCCCTCGTATGTATTTACAGTTTCAAAGTTATTTACTTACAGTCAAGCTGTTAACTAACCGATTTTAACTAGTCATATAACAACATAACATAACTATAGCAGTCTAAAATGTCACGTGCAGTACTCGCAGTACTCGCACCGCACACACTGTTTATTTAATTTATACATTGTTTTACACCGTCCGTTTATGAAAGTAAAAAATGTTACTTTACTTTACCAGGTTAAGAGGATGTACAGGGTGAAAAGATAAGTCGGGCCCTGGAGGGAAATTAAAATCCTTAAGTTGGCTCATTTTACTTAAAGGAGACATTCCTTAATTTTTTAGCAAAAACAAAACTGCATTCAAAGGTTTTCTTTAATTTTATTGTCTCTCCCGGGAACCAAACCAGCTAAAAATGTTAAAAATAAACACTCGCTATGATTAATGTTAAATTTCACCTTTTTTTATTTCTAAGACTAAGTTTCTTAGAGACGGTTAATCACGAACAATAATCCTATCGATTAGAAGAATAAAATAGCTTACCTTACCTTAACGACATAGGTAAAAATAGTATATTATGCAACTAGTGAATAAAAGACGGATTTAATGCGAGGGCCATAGATGACTCTCGAGCAAGTGAAGGATACTAACGACTGAATCACGACCGCAGGGAGTGATTCAGGATGATTGAATCACGAGCGTAGCGAGTGATTCAAGTGTTAGAATCCTGAGCGACGCGAGTGATACATGGCCCTCGATATAAATCCGTTTTATTCAAGAGTTGCATACTAAACTTTATACCATGACTACGAGAAAAAGAAAGATTTAAGCGAAAATAGATATTTAATGACGAAAAATGGAAGGTAAAATTAATTAGAATGCACATTAAAATTGGAACAAATGTTTTATTTATTAAGAAACACTAAATTTTATGTTCGTACAACTTTCAGTATTCAAAATGGCGCCAATTTATTTTTCCTTGTATTTTTCACAGAGAGAAAGGCAAAAGACATCGATTCATACAGCCTATGGCGCCAATTTACCTACTAATGACAGCAAATAACACAAAACTTTTTTAATGCTAAACTCTTTGTGGTTAATGACGACCAATCAAATCTCGAGGAGGAGTTTGTATCGCGTATTTTATGTTCTAAATTCAAACACCAAAATAGTGAGTAAAAGTGCTTTTTATTCACTGTTTTGAGTGAATAAAATAAGCCTTTAATAGGGGGAATGGTATAAACATTATTTATCCATAAATAACCTCGCCCGGTCGCTCGTCCTTCATGTCGTCGTTTAAATACTCGTCGAGATGTCGCCAACACAACCAGAAAATTCCCGATCCGTGTAAAACGTATCGAGTGCGAATGACGGCGTGTGCTTAGCGGAACGAGATATCTCGTCGTTTCGAAGTTTCTAGTCGCCGTACTCCTTATTTGTACTTATAGTAACAATTTCAATATGGCCTGAAAAAAATATTATAGTCATAGAAAGTTTTTTTTATGGTATGTTCTCAATCATTATGGTTTTAAATGGCTGCCTTAAAGTAAGTTTAACACGTGTGTCTGCGGCATCGGACCTCTGAACGTAAGGCAATTATGTATCGGAGGATTTCTGTTTAAAAACACGATACTCGCACGGCCTTGAGGAATCATATGACACCCCATTCATGATTCCTCGGTGGCGTTGCTAGGTGGCCGGCGGGGGGGTCGCTAGCTAGGCACAATACAAGCAGGGGTTGTAGTTATATAGGTCTTATTATTAGTTCGGACCTGGGGGACGACAGATGGTTTTAAATTGCAATGGGGTCGCGAATTCAAAAATGTTGAGTATTAACTGGATTCAATGATAGCTCTTTTAACTTTTAAAACGACATGCTCGAATACCTTGTAACGAATTTGCTAAATAGAATTCAACGCCTAGTCGTTTAGCCTTATCGATTTTCAACGGAGCCACGAGCTATTCTAAGGAGTTATCTGATATTCTATTCTTATAAGGTCATCTCGGAGATAGTCGGGGTTAGGGCTAGCGGATTAGTCTCGGGGAGGGAGGGCATTGTAGTGTTACTAATATGTATCTGACAGCTAGACTACACCCCAACTTGTTCCAAGATTCAAACTAATACAACTGTTGGTTAAATGCTCTTAATTGGCACGTTATTCAGCTTGTGTCCTATAGGTTTCTATATATAGAATCTAGTTAAAACTCATCTTTATTGATTTGGAGTAGGTAGGACTCGTTTATAAAAATAACGGGACAAGTGCTAGACGGACTCGCGCGCCGAGGGACCCGTGCTTAGTCTACTTAAAATAGGTGTTCTTTGTACACACAACAACACACCTAACTAACCATTAAAGACGGAGCAGAGAGAAAAAGAAAGAGATGTATAATTGTATATATGTGTATTATGTCAACAACATTCGATTCTAGTGCGACTCTCTTTCACGCAATATTTCAGATTTCTGAAGTGTATAGCTAGATGTGTTGCTGTGTGTACGTAGTTACTTGGATAGGTTATTGAACTTGATTAGATCAAAATGAGTTTATTTTCTATTGTATTTGAGTGAGATCTGCTGCTTTTGGCTTATATTGTTGATATAAAGGTAGCTCTTGCTGACATGGAAATAAGAGCTATCATAAAACCAACCAATTTACCATAATATAAAAGCAGGAAAGGTTAAAACAAGTGGAATAAAGGTTAGGGTAAATGGCCAATAACTGGCCACTTAAGAAAATGACACTTAGTTCCTAGCCACCAATTTTATATACAGACGCCGTTCGTAAAGATACTTTGACAGTAGTACGGAGACTAACTCTGGATCTAGGTGTTCTAGTTTAATCGCACAAATATCGGCATATCTTTTGCTTACACATTGTTGCAAAGGGGACAGTTACTGAAGGTGGCCAATAATAGTCGATTTACCCCAATTAATGTCACTATTACATTGAACATGGTATCATTCTTCTATTATTGCCATGTGTTACTTACGTCGGTTCGTCGTTAGTCAGTTTGATTGTATGAAACACGCCCTCGGGATACCGAGGCGAAACCGGCCGGCTGTAAATGTTGGGGAACGTGTTTATTCGTCGTTGTGATGCGGTGTCGATACGACGCGCTCTCGGTGTATCGCTTCGCGACCCAAAATTTTCATTTGCGTGGGTATGTCGCGAAGCGATATGCCGAGCGCGTGCTTTGTAGGCTTCAGTAACCAGCAACAAGGTAGCGGCCTTACTTTGCAATATAAAAACGATATAAATAATCAAAATTAACGTTTAATTCCGCCTTTTCCGTATAAATATTGTTACTTCATTCTACAGGCCCAAAGAAAAGTACATCCACTTGAACCGCGACGGTGCGTATATTGCGGACAAACATCTGCTGAGCCCCACGCCCGCGCGCGCCGAGGCGGCCTGTTCCTACGACTTGGACGGCACGGACACTGCCTGGCTGAAGTTGCTGAACGGAGAGCGGGCCAGGGCCGGCGCTAGCGCCATCAGCGAGAACCAGCTAGAGAAGGTCATCGAGGAACTAGAGGTCAGTCATAGATAGTTTACAGTACGCCGAGACGCTAGTCCGCCTGGAAGTACTTAAATCAGATCACCGAACTCGTTTTATTCGCGTTGCATATTTTCCAGTCTCTTTTATCCCCGCTCTTGTCAATGAGTTTTAGCATTCCCAAGCGTTTTTTCACTCATATTTTTATTTCAATCGTATTTTTAAATAAGCTAACCGGCTCACTTTTTCCTAATCTTATTTATTTATTATGTACACTCACATGTTACTAGCCGCATATTTGCAACGCACTGAAAGACAGGTAGTTGTTAATCAGGCTTCCATTTTTCTAGTTGGGAAATACATGCGGTTAATAATAAACCACCATGCAAAGAAAAAGTGCACTTACGATTATTTAGAGTAGTTAAAATATGGTCTAAGAAAATGAGATTTTATGTTACAAACGTAAATTAATATGATTTATATATCATTATTAGTTTTTTTTCGTAAATAATAGACTTTGTAGCAAAATCTAATTTCCTTAGAGTATTTTTAAACTACTTGACATAGTCAAAAGCCCCGTTTTTTCTGCAAGGGGTATACATAATAAACGTACTGAAATAAATTACGATTAGGAAAGCAAAAGTAAGCTGGCAATATAAAAAAACGATTGAATTAAAATAGAGAAAAACGTGTCTGGCAACACTTTGGAATGGCAAAAAACATTGACGGGAGAAAACACAAAAAGGGAAAAATGCGACTCGATAATTTGCTACGCGGAGTTAACAAGTTTGTGGAACTCATCTAACTACTGCCTGGCTGAAGTGGTTGAAAACGCGCCAGGGCTGGTGCCAGCGCTGTCAATGAAGATCAGCTAAAGGTTAGTCAGTAGTGAGAAGAGAACAGTCGATGGGGTACGCTCTAGATCAGGGATTGGGATACACTATAAGAAATATAATACTACCAATGAAGGAGTCCTCCACTCAAATTATGCTTTACGGTGTCGAATAAAGTAGATTGAAAACATTAGTCTAAAAGTAGATGGTTTAGGAGAAAACCGTCTGTATTTAACAATTTCATACTTTATACAAATTTTTAATAGCGTTACATTTAGTTGGAATTTCAACCATAGTATTATCATTCAGAATGGGAATGGAGCTTTAACGTTAATTTGACGAAAGTATATGAAATGACAGTTATCAATGGTACGGTGTACAGAAAAATAGGATTTGGAATAAATACCCACAAAAAAAAAGCCTTTCTATATTCTTTGTCAAAGGTGAAAAAGCCTAGTTAATAATATTTGATAAGTAAATTATAATGTACCTATCTAGAGTGTACCTCTTCTTATGTGTCTGATGTTTTTGTAGACAGGTTTAGTTAGTGTTGAACAAAAAGCAGATATAGGTAAATATAGTGTCTTAACATTTTTTTTGCAGCTAACAGATTAACAAATCGAAACAAAATGTAATATGAATATAGGCCAGTCTGTAGCGGCATTTACGTAACAAAAGGTGGAGTATAGTACATTTTTGATATGTTTTTTAAGGTATGGGTAAAAATACAAGTTTTCGACTTTGAGTATTGCGCAAGCCGCCAGCCGCTTTCTCAAAAGCTCCTAAATAATTTGTTTAATAATTCAAAGTGTAAACAAAGCAAAATTGTATACCGTGTTTAAATAAAATAACAACATGTTATTTTTGAATGTCTTTTAGGTAAATAGTTACCATCGTCGTTATAAATTTAAAAGGTAATGATAAAAAAATTACTTGCAAGATTTTACACAAAAATACACCCTAACATATAAATAATTGAAAGACGGTTGACGGTTGACGTATAATATTCATGATAACCTGGCTTTGTTTGATCGCGCCGTGTCAGAGCGGGGAATGAGCTGAATGTCTTTGTAAATTGAAACCCGCGGCGCGACTTTTTTTCCTGCCTATAAACAGATGCTTGCAAAAACAGTCAGCAGTTTTATCTGTGGCCTGAGTACTGGTAATTAACCCATTTTAGACTCCTTTTCCAGATTACGGAAACATTCTAAAATTTTTACAAAATCAAAATTTATAATTTAACTTCTTAAGGATTTTATTTAAGCCAAAATGTACCTTCAAAGTAACGAGTTGGCTTAAAGTATTGAGAAGGTATTCAATTGACAGTAGCAGGCAATAAAAAAAATTTACAGCTAGATGAATAGAAAATATGTCAATATTGTTAAAAAGGCAAAAAAAGGTTAACTGATTTATGAAAAAATGTCCGTACGAAGTTATTACGTGAACGTGTCTGTCGCCTACTTGGACGGTGCGGCGTGAAAAATCTGAATTGGTCTCTCATTTCAAAGCTGAAAATGTACTGTTACGGGGTGGCTGAGGATTCTCTTTAAAAAACTTCTTCTTTCTAACCCGACGGAAGTCAAATCCAATGTAAATCTAAATTGAATATTCCGAGTAAACAAGCATAGGTTTTTGTTTGCAATGTCTTCAAGTCGTTGCAAGCGCAGCAATATTATTTTATTTACCAAACCCTGTATTGTCAGATATTTATAACAGTCATCATGTCATCAATCAGTCAATCTACAATTTAATGTTTGATTCGGTGGTGCCTTGGTATTAGGACTAAAGATTTACCAAAAATGGGACGACCACCCATTGTTAATGATCGAGACCATTGAAATTCTAGTTGTTTATGCTTTATCTCATTATTCTTTTATATTTGTGAAGGGGACAGTTTAGCCAAACTCGTAGTATCACAGCACATTCAATTCAAGATGTCGACTCGCACCTGCCTCTGCCCCTTCAAGTTCAAAAACTAGTTTTTTTTTAAATCCTCTTCCTTATAAGAGACTTTGTTTCGTATCAATAATGTTTAATTTGCATGTTTGGGGTGTGAGTGACACGTTTTGTATTCGACGTGAGCCGTTAAAAAGCTTAACAATATAGATCAAAAGTTATTATACTAATATACTTATTGCAAGTTAAGGGAATAAAGGCTTGTAGTAGTACTGTTAGGCGATGATCTTGCAACCCCTTAGCCATGGTGCAAAATGTGGTTACAGAATTATATTATTATTTTCGAGTTATTATTAATTCTGTAGGCCACCCCACTCTGGGAATGAAGGTGTGAGTTTAAGCATGTATGTATGATATTATACTTCACCTTATTTAAATCTAAAATACCAACAGATGTGAATAGGAACATGCACGTATAAGTTTTACAAACCGAAAACTAAAATGAATTAAAAGGCTCTCGTGGCGCTTTTCATTTTGAAGTGCGTTATTTTTTCGCCGAGAGACAAAGACAGCGAACGGTCACCCGTGAGGACCATGAGGCCTTTGTTGGGGTCTGTAATTAGTTAACGTTTGTCGGATATATGAATCTAATATTGGGTCCTTACCTATGAAATTGGCGTTTTTTTACGTGTTTTATTTTGTACGGTTTTTTTTCAGTTCGATTTTAACTTCCAAATTATTTTTAAATTTCTTTAATACACTATATTACAAAGGTTTTAGATACAAATAAAATGGTTAAATTTCTTACTTAATATTAAAAATTAAAGTGTGAACTCAATTCTATTCATGTGCTGCGAGTTCAAGTGTTTCAATTACGCAGAGTTTTATGAAGCTAACTATTTTGAAGTCATTAAGATCTGTATAATATAGCTTAGAAGTGTCCAATATTCCTGAGAGAATTTTGTTTGGTTTGCATTTGACGTAACCAAATAAACCGCAAAATTAAATGTATGAAAACCACAGTTTTCATAAAATTCTCCATGTAAAACGCCAATTTCATGGGTAAGGACCTATTATATAAAATCCTCGTGTCAGAGTGTTTGTAACACAACTCCTGTCCGGTAGGTCTGAGAATAGGGACGTAAAGTATATTTCATTACACCCGGGCGGCGCCAACAGCTAGTAAATTATATACTTAATTCATATTTTTTAATAGGTGTATTATCCAATATAAATTTTGTTACTTTTGTGATGTGTGTATATTGTGTTCGATCCTTATCCTTCGATCGTCACAAACACGTTTTACTTCACAAAAATGTAAATGGATAATGTGATAGAGCATAAACAACTAGAATTTCAATTAGAGATGGTGTTATTCCGTCAAATTTCTGCCCAGCTACATAAACTAAGATTCAAAGTTATATTATCGTCGGAAATGTCAGATTATATAAAGATACAATATTATATTTATTTAACATGAATCGCAGTAACAAGCAGGTATTTATTACCCGAAAATATATTCTACTTTAAATACCTATAGATAAAAACAGCACTAGGCTGAATATTGAATCGAATTATAAACAGCACTTTTGTTAACTTGAACGCTCACCGCACTCCCAGTTTTAAATCGAATTATCCAGAATAGCGACGTACATCCGTTCCCTGTAAAACCTTGTCGTCGTCAGTTTTTATTAGATCTGAATAGGGTTAAAAGCCTTACATGTCGACGAGCAGAATATATAACGAAAAACTAAGGAGAGTAGAATAATAACGAAAAAGTAAGGAAACAAAACTTTATAATAGTGGCATTATTAAAAATCTTACTAAGAATTTAATTCCACTTGTCTATATTCTACTTATTCTGTGCTTATGCTAGGCAAATTACTCCAAGATATGTCTCATCAATGTTTTTCTTTTACCCATCCCTATTAGTTTACTCCTATCTCTTATATCATTCTTCATACACACCCAGTTGCTGTTCTTGCGTATACATATCTTGTTACAACCCTCTTAGAAACGTCGTGGGACGCTATACCGGTTGCTGTTTTTAATATCGAGAAAAAAATGAAAAAAATCACATTTGTTTTATTGGAGCACCACTTAAATATTTATTTTATTATGTTTTTAGTATCGGTTATAGCGGCAACAGAAATACATCATCTGTAAAAGTTTCAACTGTCTAGCTATCACGGTTCATGAGATACAGCCTGGTGACAGACAGACGGACAGTGGAGTGTTAGTAATAGGGTCCCGTTTTCGTTGTCCTTTCATTTCGCCGAACAAAGTTTCCCAAACTGATTAATTTCCCAACTGTTTCATTGGGGCAAATGCTTTATTTGAGGACCATCGTGTAGAACCCTATAGGTTAGGTTAGTTTTTAAAAATCGTGAAATATTTACAATTTAAAAAAAAAAAGCATTTGCCCAAATGAAACAGTTTGGGAGACGTTGTTCGGCGAAACGGCAGAGAACCCCCGTTTTCACCCTTTGGGTACGAAACCATAAAAACTTCTCTCTTAACCGTATACGTTTGATGCAGCCAACGTAAACTCTCGGCCTAGTTTGGATAGAATGGTCGCAAAGCTTGCATCGATTAGTTAAGGAGCGATATTAAATAAACTATCAGCAGTTAGAGGTTATCGGTAAATAAGTTAAGTGTTTCGCTGGAAATTAACGCGAAAAGCGCCTTGCGGTGCGGCTGCAAGCTTGTTGAAATTTGTACTGCTGTCGGACATTTCTCGTTGTTTTTTTTGCATGGGCCCTAACAGTAGTATCATACAAAATTGACGCTCACGTTTAATCGTGCTCGTGTGTGTGCGATGAGATTGAGTGTTAGTTGCAACTTTTATTTATTAGTTCATGCTGACAGTGTCATTAAATGTGCCAGGAACCTAAGCGGTGCGCCACCAATAACAGTACTTCATTTTCCTAGCGTGGTCTTATTGGTGGATGTGGTCGTCGTGCACAGCTTGACTGCTTACCAAAGCTATGGTGTTAATTCAGGAAAATGAAAAAAAAATGATAGACGAAAAATCGTGCATCGAATTTAATTATACTGAGCTGTTATTGTTTTGTGCGTATACGGCAGTTATCTAAACGCGGGGCGCTGTTAGGATGTTTAGTGTATGTCTAACGAAACCCAAAAAAGAAAAAAAAGTTTGAATTTAAGTTATAATTATAACCGTGATTGACTGATTGACTTAGTTAATAACACTTAATCTATACCGCTGGACCCTCTAGGGTTTGGAATATTTACTCCGATATTTTAGTGTTTTTGATCAACGCTGATGCGCACCACTAAGTAGGTACTTAATTTTTTTGTACAGAGGAGTTCATAAATATGTGTATACTTTAGTACAGGGTGGCCAAATAACAGGTATACACTTTAGTTTTGTAATTTTATTCTGTTTTTTTTTTTAAGTTTTCCTTGTTAAATGTAGTATTTAGAGCTGGCAGTTAAACATGGAAAACAATGTCAGACAAATGTCCACCTCTAGCAGCATAGCAGATGTGAACCCTTTTCATTGCGTTTTTCATCACATTTTCAAACATTTCCTGCGTTATCTCAGTGACTGTGTCTTGAATTATTTTTTTAATTGCTGAAGGTTCATTGGCCTGTTAGCATAGACACGTTCCTTTAGATAGCCCCACAGAAAAAAGTCAGGGGCTGTTAAATCAGGCGATCTTGGGGGTAAATCAATGTCACCGTTTCTCGAAATTAATCGACCGGGAAACGTTCTTTTTAATGTTTTTATTGTGGCTCGTGCCGTGTGACACGTTGTTCCGTCGTAAAACGATCCATAACAAATTTGCCATATCTACTCAAAGTAATTTTCATGCAACAACTGTCATATTTACCGCCAAAACAAAATGGCGGCAAAAAAAAGTTGTATACCTCCAAATTGGCCACCCTGTACCTTGTCTATTTAATGTCATGTTTAAACTGCCATAAAACATATTTATGAACTCAACTGCACAAAGACGCAATTATGAAAGGGGGTGCGAGACTGTGAGGATTGAAAGCAGTTATGTAGAAATGCACTTAAAAAGGTTTTACGAAATTCAACGCGAGTATAATAGCGTCAATTTAATTCGACGAATACGAAGATCCTTTTGCGTCTCGGCAACTTCGTACTTAACTAATGTTTTCAGAACGCGATATATAGGAAAACACGTTAACTCTCGAAAGTTTGTATTTGTCCAATTAACCCAAGCGCAATAGAAAGTCTCGCATTTGCGTGGTTTGAGTAGCCTTTCAAGAACATCGTTCCAGAAATACTCTTCTTATTAGTTTTGTTTTTACAGGTAAATGTTATCGCGACATAACTACATTTCTTTGATGGGATTTTATGTTCGGTTAATGAATGTCGGTGATGTTTTTTTATGTCGTTAAGTGAATATATAAATTTGAAGTATCCTAAGAAAACGTTTCTTTGCACTTACGCGTAAATTTCACGTCCGCATTCCATCGATTGAGTTAAATAAAATTGGAAACCTATTTAGTTATTAGTTTTTATTTTTACCTAATGTTATTTAAGCGTAATGAATACATTCATGCCCTCATTAATAAACGTGCAGTAACCGTGGAGTAACTAAGGTTGGTTGTGTTTGGTTGTATCTGTCATTGTGTCATTTGAATTCGGTAGATAAGGACAAAACATGGGTTAATTACTTCACGGTTACTCCACGTTTATTGATTAGAGCACCAATTTTCATCCGTGAATAAGAGAAAGCGTTTAATTGTGCCGATTCTAAACGTTATGGCGTTTTATTTCTTCAATTCGATACAATCCCTGTAATTCACTCCTAACTTATTGACTGCATAATTTTCTATCTATAGCATGTTTGCAGTAGGGGGACCGCGACGGATTATTGGTAGTCCCCCAGCCCCACAATCAGTCGCCAACGGCCCTAGGCACGTAATATCAATACTATACATACGACATACATAAGGCATATGTATTATCATAGAGTTAGGTTTATTTTGAAACAAGCTAAATTTTAACGATAATCCACAACTAGTTAGTGTGTTTGGTATACTTAGCTGAAATATTAATGTTTCGTTATCGAATTTACTCACATAGTCTCTAAAGCCGATATTATACGGAACAATATAACGCCCATTGCCGTCATCGGTATAAATAGAATAGCATTCAAAGCCTTCACCTTTTTGATATCTCCACGAGCAGACGACCAGTGCTATATCAACATTTGTGCATATGAAGCTATTTTGGTTCAGGCATTGCTCTTAATAGGTGGATCGATAAGAAACTTCTGGATGAATGATGCACAAGGGCGAGCGCAGTGGAGATATTTAAAAGGCATATATATTCAGCAGTGGACGTGTTCCGGCTGTCTCAACTTTTCGAATATAATTTAAACTGAATAAATAGGGTTTAACTTACCGTTCCGAAGCAGGAAGTACAAGCTGTCGTATTCCGAATGTCTGCAACCGTTATCTGTGAAAAAATCGGTGCTTTACGCGATTAATTTACGTTTTAAATTTATAACAGTATGTGCCTATACGTGAATATCGCGAAGGAATTGAACACTAATTTTCTACTTCGTATACATACATACAGATACATTATAGAGTTACCACATGATTTTTACAATTAAAAAGCGTACTTACATCTAATATTTAACAAATTATGAATTAATAGCCAACATTAAGTTCGGCCGTCAGCAACGTCAAATCCCCATAATGCCTAAATACTGTACGACTTAATCTTTGAATCACTTAAATCGAAAACATCTAAAAGGAAAATATCGATTGTCAAATAAATAAAATGACAATAACAGGATAGTAAAGCAGTCATCAAGGTAGATGAAATGTTTAGATAAATTTGGGTTTCAGTTGTTTTGAGATAAAGGTGGTACGAATTACCGCCATATTTGCAATTCGAAAAAAACAGCGGGGCACGACGGTATATTGGTAACAGGGTTAATAAATTGTATAATTAAGTTGGTGTAAAATCTGCTACTTTTGAGTTCCTTTCTAAAGCCTAGCCTAGTATTTATTTGCACGCTACTACAATTTAATGATGAGTGACATCCAGTGTCACGCCGGTTTGATGCATAGCTCCCACCGTTCGGTGCAGTCTAGTGCCGCCCGTCCGAATCAAAACCTTACAACGTTTGGCACTTACACAGATCTAATCATGATAGCTACACTATTCGTATGACAGCAGTGATATTAACAGCGTAACCGCCAGATATGTAAGGAGCGTTTTGATTCGCACGGCGTATAGATGGACTTCGTGGGGTGGGTAGGTGGGGGCAGGCGAACATATCAGTATGCGTTTGTTAATTGAGTAGTCTCCCAACCCGGGCAAGGTAGATGTGTGCATTTTGACTACAGGTGTGTATTGTGAAACCAATAAGCTATAATTTCGAATAAATATGATGCACACTTGTGTGGGATTGAATGTACGTTGCAATTTGCGTCCATTTCTGTATAATTATACAGGGTGGTAAGGAGGGAGACCAAAAGGGGAACTGCCTTCATTTTTTTAAATAGCGTGGTCCAGTCGCAGGGCACTTTGTTTTTTCTTAGGTAACTAATAATAATAACTAATAAAAAAAAAGCGGCCAAGTGCGAGTCGGACTCGCGCATGTAGGGTTCCGTACCACTATACATCTAAATAAATGTATTTCTTTATTCTTTATTATATTGGAGTGGATTGAATGAAAGGTAAAATGCGGTATTAAAAAAAAACTAATTATTAGATCTCGTTCAAACCAATTTTCGGTGGAAGTTTGCATGGTACCTCAATATCATTTTTGAAGACCTATCCATAGATACACCACACGTAGGGGTTTGATCAAAAAAAAAAATTTGAGTTTCAGTTCTAAGTATGGGGAACCCCAAAAATTTATTGTTTTTTTCTATTTTTGTATGAAAATCTTAAAGCGGTTCACCGAATACATCTACTTACAAAGTTTCCACAGTATAGCTCTTATAGTTACGGAAAAAAGTGGCTGTGACATACGGACGGACAGACGGACGGACGGACGGACAGACGGACGGACGGACGGACAGACATGACGAATCCATAAGGGTTCCGTTTTTTGCCATTCGGCTACGGAACCCTAAAAAGATAAAATCTTAGGTAATATAATTTAATGCGAGGAAATAATACATAAAATATTGTCTAACGTTTATTAATCTTTATTTAAAAGTAAAATAGTAATCGAAACAAATATAATAATTTAATAGATTTTATAAAATAAGGTTTTTTTTTTAATTTTTTATATTCTTTGACTTCGATTTAATTATTCCTCAGGGTTGAAGGCCTTTTTAATTATGTGTTATTTTGAGAAAATGTATTTATTAATTCCGCCGTTGTAACGTAAAAGGGCACAATTAATATTTAGTAAACAAGACAAAATAAAAGTTTCCGTTTTCTTAATTAAAAAAAAATGCATACTACAATAATTCTGTTACCATATAAATACGTTTAGATTTTTTTTATTTCCTTAATAAATTAAATAGAGGAAAAATAGTATTATAACGTATAACTAACCAAATTTGCCATTTTATTTTAACGTTTTATACAAATTGGATGCAATGCCATGCATACTCTCGTGTATTTTAGCGATGAATAAATATTTTCAAGCAGTTTTTTTTAATAACTCGTATTATTATAATACTCTCTCTGCCTACCCCTCTGGGAAACAGGCGTGATTTAATGTATGTATGTATGTACTATATAATAAAATAAAATCGTATCAAAATGTACAGGTATGTGTGAGTCCTCGCCTAATATATTCTATCATACCTTTCATCTCCTGTACACTTTTTTTTTGACAATCTTCACTCGCTTCCTGCTACAATGTCACAACTTTTTTATGTTAATTTTCATATTCATATTATTTATTGGTAATATATAAATTACGCGTCAGTTTAGAATTATTACATTGCTGTTATACATATTAATTATAGCCTCATTGGATTTTACCCATTTACACAATTTTATCTTAATAAAAAATACAAAATGTGCACCTTAAGAAATGTAATGTAGGTTTGTATACTATACAAATAACTTTTAGGGTTAAATTGTTTGCTTAAAAATTTCATTATGGTCGTAGAACGCCTGCTCGACAAGCCATTTTTTAAGCCTACGTTTAAGTAGTGGTGCGCTTTGCGTATTGGTAATGTCATCCGGAAGGTGTTTGTACACCTTAGGACCCATGATGTGGATAAGCTTCTGGGATTTAGCCAGTGTGTGTAACGAGCGGCAGATTTCCGGTGCGCACGCTGTGGGTCATGTGCCTGCGCGGGGGATCGATCCTGGGAGTTGTGTCCAGGTTTTCTCGTGTGTGCACTGCCACATACATTTTACAAGCTGTTTTACGCACATTAGAATGTCGTCTTTCCAAATAAAATACTTTTTGAAACTCATTTCTATTTGTAGTAGTCAGGAAGACTTTTTACTCCAAGCACTCAAAGTTGTTTTTGTATGGGAGGCATTTGTTTGTCAAAAAGTCAAATTCGCCAAGGTTAAAAAACCTCAGAACCATCTCAATCTGAATACAATTAGAAAAGTTTTAACTATTGCGAAAATATAATGTAATAATTTATAATTTGGCTTGAATAATTAATAATAATAAAATGTTTTAAACAGGAGAATTTGGTAAAGACTGTCTGTAGACCGTGTACAAGAAAATATAGGTACTGTGAGTTATATAAGGGTTTAAGTCACAGATGCTCTAACTTTTTGATTATGGTGGTATTTTTATTATGTAGTTTCATAAACACTGACTATTACAAAAAGGTGCTGCTTGAACATTAACATTCATAAAAAAAATACACCAGAGTGCATACATGGCCCGATTTTATCGTGTAGTCTTTAGGCATATTTTACTACTTATGCCTTTCCATTTTAAAATAATACTTATGTTATGCATTTTGTTAAAAATAATGAAATAAAAGGCGTATCTGGTAAGTTATCCGTTTTCTTAAAAACCCGCAAGCTGCTCAAAGTCACTTAATACTAAACAAAAATGCACATTTTGTCTCGTATGCCCTTTACTTCTAATACAATTTAAAATCTTTAAAAAAATCCATGACGTTATAAATAAAGGCATAATTGAAAAATTATGCCCTTTAATTTTAACCATAGTCAAATGAGCCTCTTAGCCTTAGTAAATGTTAATATCTCGGGCAAATTATGCCCTTTCGGCTAACTATATCTCCGGAAGTTCGTCACGAAAAGCTATATAGACAGATGTGCCTTTTTCTCCTGAGTCTGAATATGTATTTCATAAAAAAATATAGTGCCCTTTTTCGTTACGACGGCAGAACTACGCTTTTTATCTGTACCTAAAATACAGGCTGTTTTCTCTTATTACCTTTAACTGAATCCCGGTTAACTCTTTCCTTCACTCGTAGTAAACTGGAAACGGAAAGAGTTACAGCAGATAATGCAAAATTCTAAAACTGCAGTGTAATAAAATGTTTTTATTCAATAAAGTCTCCTTGGCGTAGGATTAGCTATGATGAGAATACAGGGTAGTTCCCCCCATGTGGCGATTCCCACCCTCCGCCTCATTCACCCAATGAAGTACTCAGTACTACTTAGTTATTTCACGCACAACAAAAATATATGTTTATATTTTGGCTGTATTTATTTAATCTTAACTTATTCCTAACTAATACTAAGAAACAAAAGTTTGTATATTTGTTACTCAATCACGCCAAAACGGCATTGGTACAGAGATAGATAACACATTCTGTCTGTCATTCAGGCTGGGATAACACATAGGCTACCTTTTATCCCAAACAATTGAACAGTTCCCGGGGGAATAGCGATAAACGACTTCTACGCGGTCGGAGTCTCGCACAAAAGCTAGTCGTCAAAGTCGTTCTTTAATATAGTTTAATCTTTGTCTATTTAGAGTTCCGCACCTCAAAAGGAAAAAGCGGAACCCTTATAGGATCACTTTGTTGTCCGTCCGTCCGTCTGTCCAGAGCCTTTTTTTTGTCAGGAACGTGTGGAGGTATCAAGCTGAAATTTATATCAAATACTCAGGTCTACTTTCCCTTGCAGCTGTGAAAGAATCAAACTTCAAAGCCAACCCAATCAAAACATGCAGCCGTTTATGCCGCAAATTTTGGAAACTCGCAAGGGAATCTAAACCTTCCCGGGTACTTCCCGTGAACTCAGAGTCTTGAAATTTGGTACGAAGCAACGTCTCATAACACAGATAAAGGAAAAATGGCCTAAACCGTAATTTTTTAGTTACATCATATAATACAAATATTTTTAGTAATTTTAAAGTTACTCTTTCCTCATGAACGCGTAGAGGTATTTAATTGAAATTCAAATCAAAAACTCAGGTCTATAATACCTTTAAGCTGTAACAAAATCAAACTTCTATGTCAACGCAATCAAAAGAAACAGCAATTTAAGCCGCATGTTTTCAAACTCGCAACTACTCCCAAGGGAATCAAAATCTTAAGGGTACTTCCAGTCGATCTAGAATCTTGAAATTTGCCATGAAGCAATGTTTGTTGCAAAGGAAAAATTCGGAAAACCTTAAATTTTTAGTTACGTCACATATTTTAACTCGACTGCCGTGATGGGTGAACTTTTACTTATTTACCTAAAGACTTGTACGGAACTTGGCCGGTTTTTTATTGCAACGTCAGTATTTCAGTTTCATTATAGGTAGACATGTTTTTAAACACTTCCTAATACATTTTAAAATACATAAATAGTTAATTATACATAAATAGTAAGAAAAAGTCACTATAAATATCGTAAAGGTGCGCATATACGGGCAATTTTTTTGAGTAAGTTGTAGCCGTAAATCTTTGAAGGTATTTTTTCTATTACAGGATATTAGAGCACTGTTATTGTTGACTGCTGTGAATAGACACCAGGATTTTTTTTAAAAGGTGTTCTGTAATCTGAAACATGCTTACAGAGGTTTGTCCCAAAATAATGCTTTTGTTCTTGATCATTATTTACTGCAGCTTTTCATATTATCTAAATTTATAAAAACGCTGTAGAGATATATGCCTGATATTACTTTGTTTTAGATAAAAGGGTAAGGTTGTCAGATGATATTGAATAGCTACCATGTTCCCTGTCCGCTAGGGCGATGGGCACGGACTAGTCGCCTTTGTTCGGTTACTAGGCAACGTTCCCATACCTGATCTCATGTGTCCTTTGTTGGGTCTAAGATATGCTCTGCGTCAAATGCGCAACTTGCATAACTGTACTTACAAAAAACTCTTGCTTGAACATAAAGTAGGTATAAAGAGGCAAAATTACTCTTTAAGAGATCTCCTAGTCTAAACATGGCTTTAAAAAGTATGTGATTGCATAAAAAAAAAAATGTGGCGCTGCCCATCTCAATTTAATGTAATGTTGCGTTGGGCTGGAACGTAAAAAAATCCATGATATTTTTGCGATAGGAAGGTGATCTAACTTAATAAACGAGTTGATAAACATTTATAACCTTGGAAGAGAGAAACCCGTTTAAGTCCTCAACTTAAACAAGATTGAAGAACATTTTTTTAAGAAATTCAGCGTACTCGTGTGGTTCATAAGTTTTGAGACAAACTTTTACTTTCAGAAATAAAACATACCTAATAATATTAATAATACGGGTCCGTAGCATAATATCGAAAGTCAAATTTCATAAGTACGAAATTCCTAAAAAGTAAATTTCGAATATCAAAGTGTATAATGTACGAAATTCCTAAAGATGCATGTCCTGTGTTTAATTAGCCTGTTTTAAAATGTCTAAAGTACAATACCACTAGTGCACGAAAAAACTAACGACATTTTACCTACGCCCGGTTGGTCTAAGTTTAAAATGTATCAAGTGCGAAATTGTATTAATTTGGGGTGGAGTTTTAAGGTTTGAATGTATTGATTTTCAAAGAATTGTCACAGAGCTTTTTGTACGTAGCGATTTTGAGCACTAGAAATATTGAGTTTGAAGTTTTGTCATTCGGCATTTTGTACAAAGGAATATTGAATTTCGAAAATGAGATCATTCGATTAAAAGTGCATTAGAACATGCATCTTGAGGAATTTCGTACATTAGACATTTTGATATTCGAAGTTTTGTGTTAGGAATTTCGTAGTTATGAAATATGACTTTCGATATTATACTACGGACCCAATAATACTGGCAGCTGTCTAATTCTTATTTCCATTTTGAATTTGGAATTTTTTTCTTCTATTTGAATGTTCTTATTATTGTTTTCAATTAATTTTCTTGTGATGGCGGATGCAAAAGAATTACGCGCGACTGTAATTTCGCTACATATGGCGGGAAAAAACCAATGAAGATTTTCCGTGTCTTAAATTGTTTTGGGATTAGCCGAAACTTTATGTAAACCTTTCAAATAGCGTTGACAGCGTATATTAAAGTGTATCAAAAAGTTTGACGAATAAAATAAATTGCAGCAGTAACTTAAACGCGTAACAAATGAATTTATTACGTTTTAAATTTGTGATTTTATGTAACTTGTGTACTTTTTTACAGTTTCATACCTATAGTTCCGTACCTGTTTTGAATAAAATTATGAGTAATGTTACTGATGAGTGATGATGTTCTTTTTTTTCAAGGTAATTTTGAGACTGTGTTTAATATTATTTTAAGAATTGTGTTATATTTTCTATTTTAGGTGAAAACCACTATACAAGCCTTAGCCGGGAAGGAGGGTTGCTGGACTCGTAACGTAATGCGGAGTGAAATCTGGACAAATATTGAATCTCTGTTTAAAATATTAAATTCTTGAAAAAAGTACAATAATGAGTTGTCTCTTGGTTAAACAATTTGGACAAATTTCATGGCCGTAGGATTTTTTTCACAATAATTATGGCAAATCGAGAAACAACGCGTCGCGAAACTGTTTGTAATTTCTTCGATACAAATCCCTTCTGGTCGAACGCGAAGGTCGTGGAACATTTTTCAAAAAAGGTTTCAGAGTCTGACCACTGCTTATAGCATTTTAGTGTGCTCACTTAGAAAAACGAATATAAGAAAGCCCGGTTCTGGAAGACTATCCCGTTTAAGCCAGTTTTCTGAGAGGAGTCGTTTAAAGAAAAGTACCGCCGGCCGAAAATTCAAATGCCGTGGCAAATTCATGAAAAAGTATCTTAAAGACATGTGTAATAATCAGTGATCGGATCTAGGATGCAATTTCCCGGGGTTTAAGTCCGTTAACTTAACATGGATATGACTTACAATCCCGCGAGTCTCTTTGATACCTACATTTATAAAAAGGTAAATAACTTTTAATTGTAAGTAGTTTACACTATAAAAGTAATAAAATAATATGTAGTTAATAACAACATTTTTACAGTACTGCATAGAAGAACTGAACAAATTACAAATTCGCTTCGCTTACATCAGTAGAAGTCGAAAGGTCATTTTCCACTTACAAATGGATCTTAGATGTTAAAAGAAATCGATTAAAGACTGAAAATATTGAAAAAATAATAGTATGTTACTTTAATTATATAAACACGACTAAAACATAGTAGTTTTAATTTCATTTTATTTTTAGGTTAAGTCTTTGTCATGTTACTATTTCTTTTGTCTAGGTATTATTGTAAGGGATATAATTAGTATGCTATTGTGTTGTATGTTATTAAGATGTTTATTTTTAAATTTTGTTTCAAAAAGTAGAGTTATTTTATATCTTAAATATTTTTTAAAAGTATGTGTCAAATAAATGACCTATTATAGATAGATAGCGAACATTTTCATTTTGGGTATTTAGTTTAACCCTCGACAAAAGTTCTTAATTATTAATAATAACCCATTTCCCAAAATCCCGGGAAATCCCGAGTCACATCCATGTTAGGCATAACGTTTATGGTCGTTCACCCCAAATTGCATCCTAGATCCGATCACTGGTAATAATTGATAAACGATCAAGAAAAGTCAAGTCAAGTCTGTGTCAGAAAGACAAAAAATAAAAAAATCCGGATTCGCGGTTTGGTTAAAGATACATTCCACGCTAAAAAGTCTTGTGAGTAATGAAAGACGAATAATATCTCACATTAGACGGAAATTATTGGCAAGAGAATGATTGTTTCAAAAATACCAATGGCTCAACTGAAGAAATCGTGAAATATATAGAGCCTACGAAGGTTCCCAAGAAAGTTTTACTGTGGCTTGCGATCAGCCCTCTAAGGCAGTTTTTTTGAAGTCGGGTTAGCCGTTGATGCCAACCGATACATGGAGCGATGTTTGCCAATTGTGCCGAATTTTATAAAATTTATAGAAGAGCTAATGTGATGTTTTGGCCAGATTTGAC
Source organism: Acleris laterana (assembly GCA_963966035.1). NCBI lineage: Eukaryota > Metazoa > Arthropoda > Insecta > Lepidoptera > Tortricidae > Acleris > Acleris laterana. The sequence continues at coordinate 10,576,293 of OZ014438.1, forward strand.
TTCCAGTCAAAAAAAGTTACGCAAAATGGACGAGCTAAAAATCCCGTACGTCCCCAAATTAGCGAATCTACCTAACGCCCCAGAACTTTGTCCTATCGAAGATTTTTGGGCAAATCTGAAACGCCGAATCTAATCGAATAATATTCACCGAAAAAATGTGTAAAGTTAAATTCGAAAGGTTATTGATAACATACAATTAAATAAAATGCTAACATCTGTGTTTACGTCATCCATGGACAAAGGAGTAAATTACTTTTTGCATTAAACATTGTTAATTAAACTTTTTTAAGAAAACGTTTTTTTTTTTACTTTAAATGTGTATTGAACTTTGTCCATATTTCACTCCGCATACGTTAGTAGGTATAGGTATAGCGCGGCGTCGACTGCGTCTCGGCAGCCAACTTCCCGCAACACCCATTTTCCCGGTCTTTGCAGTACGTTTTGTGTAATTAGAAGGTTCTCTAAACCATTAAAAAAAAAAACCTTGCTTGCAAAAAACCATGTTCATACAAACTTACGCCCCAATACTTAATTTTATTAATGGAATTTGCGTTATAATAATTAGGTAGTCGGGTACATGTTGTAGGTTTCACTTATTCTATTTTAGGCAGGCACGTCCCACGTGGAAGCTTCGAGAGCGCCCAGAGAGTTTTAAAGCGTTATATCCTGAATTACCTATTCACCACCTCAGTGTCGGAGGAGCCGCCGATAATAATTGACGTGTTCGCGGTGGTGTCTTAGAAAATCAATACATTTGAATAAATTAGAATCAGTGCATCTTTGAACTTTATCGCTTTTTATTTTGAAGTTTAGTGCATTATGTATTATATAGGTGTATACGTGGAGTGGTTGGTCTTAATTTTTTTTAATACTTACACTGTTTTTAAGAATTGCTTCAATTTATTCTGCGTTATCAAGGGTCCTGCAATAGTGCTCTTTTTTTAAAATGACTTTAGGTTTTTGTTAAACGAGTCATTGTATTATTTTTACAATAACCGCTATTGGAGGGTCGTTATTTTATAAAATTATTTGTTACATTAAATTAACCAGATTTAAAGGTTTTCAATTGTTTTGTTCAGTGGAGATGTTGGTAGTGGACTTCCTAGACGGATGTACGGTGATCAGATTCGTGATGTACTGAATAAGGGCCAAATCAAAAGCACCCGAAACCGACGTACGTGCATGATGAGATTGATGAATGTAGAGTAAGCGAAAGTTTTACGTTCAGACCGGTGCACCTGGGGCGTTCCGTAGTCTCTGTCTACCCCATCGGGAGACTGGCATGTATGTATGTATGTATGTAGTTCGGGAATTCCCTGCCTGTTGCGGCGCGGCCGCCTCAGGTCACTTAGATTAATTAGAATCAAGGCGTCGCCGAACTTGATTTTTTGAATCGTGTATTGCTCTGTTATTTTTCTTTGATTTGTAAATGTGAAGTAATCTTGAGCCATTGTAATAATGATTGTGTAATCAAATTTGAAAATAGAACTGCTGCGATAGTATGAATATCTTACGTTTTCGTTATTGAAGGTTCGTTTGAGTGTTCGTTTTACGTGATGCCAAGTTAGAAATGGACTTAAACTGCTCTGTAATCAACGCCATGCAGCGGCTCACCAAGGCGTAATATACCGCGACTCTTTAAAGTTTTATAAAAATCGACGTTGGCGGCAGCGGATGCTCGAAGGTTGCAAGTTATTACTAACAAAGGGATAATAGAAATTTGTTTTACCAAATAGTAATACCCTGATGAGTTTCCGGTGAATGCATTAAAAGTATTCTTTAATCACCATATTGTATTATTTCTCTTTAATTATTTAATTTAGGCGTAAGAAAACACCTCCCAAACACGATATTGAACGGTATCAGATACCCCTCATGAACTCTTCATAAAGTTTGCGATGTCGATCACACTCTTAGACCTTTTTTTTTTGCCTGAAATATATCTTAGAACACCGCCTACTGGTGTTTTTGTAACATTAAGTTCTGCATCCAGTAAGCGGTTAGAAAATCGTGTATTTGGTTGCTTGTCGCTCAGTACGTCTTTGTCGTTACAGACAAGTTGTAAAGACAAAACCGAGCGACAAAAGAAGTCGCAAACCGCTTCTGCTAGCCATAGGATACTTCAGAACAAAACAGAATGGAAGTTTCTAAACAACTAAATTTATGATTGCTTTCATTTGCCTTATTTTTTTTTAATAAAACAAAGTTATTTCTTATAATATAATGTTCAGAAACAAAACAAACGACTGTCGTTATAGAGACTTGTGAGAGCTGTAAACAGGTCTTACAGCCCAATCGAATAAGGTAAGGAGTTGTAGGTATGCATATTTTAGTACTTGAATGTAGGTACCTACTTGGTAAAAGCTTTGTCGTTTATTTAGTTTCTGATCTTGTTGGTCGGCGTAACTAAATCCGTCATTCATTTCATTAGAATCATTAGTATTACTGCAAGCTCGTATTTTGGTCGTACTTCGACGCAGTTTAGCCAAGGACGTAGATACTTAGCGCGGCACTAACTCCTACGAGCGCCCAGGTCACGTTATGATTTTAATAAAATAAGAGTCGAGGGATAAGGTTTTTAAAAAAAGACAGCCTCTGAGTTGAATCAGTCGATTCAAAATAAAACCATGCGAATGTAGTGGAAATTGAGCACACGCAGGATTGAGTTGTGCAATAAATATATTTCAGGCACTTTGAAAATGTGCTACACGCAATAAAGTTCAGTTGGTAGGGTTTATTGCCTCGATATTTCTTTTATTTAAATTCGAGTATGTCACCTACATTCAAGTTAGAATCAAGTAAGTCGAAGCAATGATACTTGTTTTCTACTTGGTTAAGGTAGTTGCTTGCTTTTGTCTCGGTCCAACTTGTAAACTATTATAGTTCCCTAGTTGCTTGGATTACAAGTGACTTGCTGATTTTCACCGTGGTCGTCTTCCACAAATAACAGGACTACGTACTAATATTTGCGTTCAGTTAATACATAATTTGTTCATATTCAATGAGAAAGTAAATTTCAAAACTTACATAATTATAATGATTATATCATAATCAAAACAACACATAACCTTAGTCTTCTTTTACCTATTAACTTTCAGATATCATTAAAATTACCTAAGACTTTTATAACAGAAGTTATAACGCAAACATTGATTGAATATTTTTAGACAGTCGTGCTATTGCTCAGTTTAACGTAGGTCCTACCCATTATCTGCAACTATTGAAAAAAATACCAAAAAAAAAAACTTATAGCCGAGGAAGAAAGAGTAGAGATGAGTTTAGAAAATGGAATGTACGTACCTATCTACCGTTCACTTTGGACTTAAATGTGCTCGATTCTAAATAGTGATACATTCAATTATTACAGGTCACCTTAACAAGTCTCTTTTTACAATTTGAGAATTTTCATTGGCTTATCTTGAGCTTAAACTTATCAGAGAACAAGTAACATAGACATACCCGTTTTTAGTGTGGGCATTGTTTTTTTTTTTATCAAATTGCCAAACTGAAGCACATTTTCACCTGCGGTCCCAAAACAGCTTTAGCTACACCGGATTAAACACGGTGGATTGAATCATTCAACACGGTTACTTGTTTCCAATTTGGAGCAGCCGATCTGGTGAGAAGTTATTGCTATAAATGTTAGCCATCGTTAAAATTAATGAAAACCAATCAAACTAATTATAATGCTAATTATTTTGTGTGAGATGTTTATCTTGCAATATTACCTACCATCGTCATATCGGAAAACGCCTACGTAAAGCTCCTATGTATAAAATCACTGCAACGTATTTGCGAATTGCGCAGTTGCGTTGGATGCAAACAAAGTTGTTTATTTTGGACCTGTATCGATTCCCGGGGGCCTAAATAGGTCGGCGGGGCTTTTCCTAGAACCCTTCGACCTGCAGCGTGCAGCTAGGATGCCCTGGAAATAGGTAGTGATCAATAACTCATCCTTATTTTCTACATAGTAGGTCAGTATCAAAACAGCCCGTGATAACGCAGCACGGGCACGGCGGTCCCGCGATGCCTGGTAGGGCGTAGTTAGATAAAATACTTAGTAGATTAAGCTTTATGCCCACTTATTAACTTATTTATAGATTCTTTTGAAATAAGAAATGAAACTAAATCCTTTTTTGGTGTTATAGGTCGTTTTTTTTTAAATTTAACTACTTTTATTTTGAATTTAAATGCTGACGTGTCGAGTGCGAAGTCGAAGAAAAGAAAAAGAGTTATAATTCATAGTAATCACAATTCGATAAGTGCCTTGTTTCATCAACGAAAAAGTGAGCTAAACGTGGATAGTTGAGATCAAAAAGCATACGCTGAAGAAACTTGTTAGGGTAGCTGAAGCTACAAGTGGTTCGCTCCGTCTGAAAGTTATGTTTTTCATGAAACATACCTATAATTTAGTGAATATTCTTAAGTTGCCTTTGTTTTACGGGTTGTTATTTGGTGTATTTATCATTAATAATACAAAACATCACATTTTAATTCAATTCCAATAAAACAGGGTTTTTACATTATGCAAGGAACGGCGGTCCAAATTTTAAATTGACTTAACCGTATCATGTGTGGCATTTGATTTCTATAAATTAGGTTTTACAATAAATATTCAAATATAAAAGTTAAATAATAGTTACTAATACAAAGTGTAAACTGAAAATAAGAACTTTAGTCATTATTATTATATATTCATAAATAAATTTTAAATTTTAATTTACTCTAAATTATTATTTCCGATGCCTACTGCGACCCGTTGTGACAACGTAGGGCAGCCATGTTAAGTATGGTGTTGTGTCTTGCTACGGATGCGCTGAAGTGTGAAATCTGTCCTTGCGAACCCCGGCGACGCGCTTGCAGGCGTTGCAGTGGCCTGGACCGACTACGTTACCCGGGCTTTGGGTAGCACTGCCCACCAGGGGGCCAACTGACCCCTATACCCGGACAGAACCTGTACCAAAACAATAAAAAAAATGGCGTAATATCGAATATTAAAAAAAAAGAGTTCAAAGCAAAAACCTGTTCTTGGGTTTCCCTCGTACAATCCCTTTTTCAGTCTTATGGCTAAAATGTGTAACTTAATTTTAGATCGATCTGTATTTATAAATTTACCTTCGAGATAAAAATATCAGATGCATTTAAAATTGTATTTGTTTGACAGTACCTAAGGCAAATTCAACTCTAAAGGATTGAGAATTGGGACCCAGTTCGAATGACATTAAAAAAAACAGTATAGTGACATTATTTCTACTCTCTGTATCTTTTAACATAAAAACACCTAATATTACGAAACAAAATGGTGTGTAATGGGGTGTGGTGGTTGATACAAAAAAATATTAATTGATTTTCATTGTATTAATTTGTCAAACGAATTGCAAATTATATTCCTGCTCTGTTTATAATAGCGGTTTTGTGACCCCAAATTTGGCGTTATTTCCGAGTACTGTTGTGCAAACCGTAGGCGATTTATTAAACTAAAGTTTTTTTTTTTCTAAGACATTTGAATTTAAAAATCTTATTTTATACTTGCAGTAGGAAAGTCTCTGACGGTATAGTTAGTAACTTAAAACTATATAAGGCTACTGTCCATTTTTATACCACATTTTTCATGCATTTCTCTTCTCAACGTATTTAAAATTCGACGTGAATTTTACGAATTCCTTTCTAGTGAGACTATGTGACAAGAGAAAACTATTTTTTTTAGTTCTTGACACTACGGTGTTGCAAGCATAATTTGTATTATTATACTGGACGGAGTGCTCTATCGATCGGGTCTTATGCAAATCTAGGTCCGCGGCCCGGATGGCGGGGTGCTAGCTCGCGAAGTCGCGAGCATTAGTTCGGGAACCACAAGTCTAAACAGCTCTCGTTGATTAGTTAGCGTTTGTTTCTGTTGCGGGTCTTTGGTTAAATTATTGTTGATTATTATTAGTATTTTTTTTAAAGATCGCTTCTGTTTTTTTTGTGAATCTTATCTATCTATATCTTATCTTTTTAGGACCGCTGGTCTGCACTATTGTTGAGTATCTACGAAGCATCGTGAATATTCGAGATCGCTTTTTAAGACCTAAATATTTTTCAGGCATATTCTCGTTCTATCAAGCAAATTGATAAGTTCAGCTGTAAACACGTTCTCTAATCTACGTTGTCTTTTCCATACAATTATCATGTTCAAATTAAAATGATCTATTGGCACATCACATTAGATATTATAGATGGAATTGTTAGAAATAGGTAGTGTGCTTAATAGTTTTCGCGCGAACTGAACGAGAGAGGTTTTTGGTGCTAATTAGGTAAATAATATTATGTTTGTTACCGTTTAATTAGTGAAGATTAATAATTAATCAAGCTTCGAAAGCAAAATGGAATATCTAAAAGTTAAATTTAGGGCGTTGTCAAGGTGCTAAGCTTTTTAAATCAGCTGCCCTTGGTAACTGCGAGAATGTTCGAAGAATTGTAAGCTTAAAGAAAATAATGATCGTAAAGAAAATAATGATCGTGAAAATATTCATCATAATTCATAACAAGTAGAGCTTCTTAAGTCATGGGCGCACAGAGAGCGACGCCCGCGCTTTGAGGAGCGTTCCTATATTATAAACGCCCCCGCCACGCCTTAGGAACGCTTATTAATATCAGAACGCGACTTATAGACTTTAATGACACGGTAATTATTTCTTGAAATAGCAATTTATATAAGCCGCTTTTCATATTCCAGACAATTTGTCTCGTATTTGAAATACAAATTACCTACTTTTAAATGTAAATGTTGTTTAACTGCACTTTCTATAGGGGGTCGCAAAATTAGATGATTCAAATTAGGTACATTTCTCTTTGTAAAGAAGCAATACAGCTGCAATTTTGTCCACTTTTATGAGCAATGCAGTGAGAGTGCCTTGTCACAATGAAATTCAAACAACATACACTGTCAAGTACAGTTTAGTCATGACAATGATAATTGACATGTATAATGACAAGGTTCTTAGCATGTTCAACACTTTTGCTGACCGACTGTTTCTTCTTTTGTTATTTCTCGAAATATGTCGTTTTTCATGATTCGTGAATTCATTCATGCGGAGCAGTGCCAGGTTCATTCTGAACATGCTAGTGGGTTCCGAGTGCATCTGACTGCGTTGGAGAGATAACAATTACACAATAGTCCAACGCTGACATTGTTGGACGCTTAACCGTTCAGTGCTAGCGACACGCGGGTCGTGTTCAAAATCGACACCATTGCTTGTTAGTGGCATAAAAGTGCTTGAAATATGCTCTGTCCCTATCTGTCATTCATTATCCTATTGAAATTTGATATTAAAGGACAAAGAAAACTTTAATTAAAATAGGTTTATTGTGCATTTATGTGTAGTCGTACGAGTAGGTACATTTAGTTTTATTTCTTTTTTGTTTTAGGAAACCAACAGCTGATAAATTACACTAAACATAACATAAGAAACCTATAGCCAATTATAGGTTTTCATAGATAGAACTAATAATAATAATATTATTTTTTTTATTTTTTTTGGATTGGGTAGGGTATATACGTACGATTGAAACCTATAGTTTCAAGCTCTACTTAGATACGCTTATGAAATAAGTACTATGCCAAATTTCCATTTATTTGTACATTTATTTCCCTCTTCAGCTAGTCGGGAGACTCCGCATGCGTAGAGATTATTTATCGCTGTCTTTTTTTTTTTTTTTTTAATTATTTATTGTACAACAAAAATACATTTTACATTTAAATGAACACCTCATAAACCACTTAAGGGTTTGTGCGAGGATAGAACGCTCTGAAATTACAATAAAATGTCGATATTATAATCCGAAACTGTTTAATTCTCCGGGATAACGAGCGCCCTTTGTCCGCCTTCGCGCTATATATCTAAGATATCTTTACTTAATTTCTCATCGATGGATTGAAGCATTAAACCGTAATGTGTAAATTTCAAAAATAGATTCAGTCGTTTTTTGAGATAAAGCTCTTGCATTGTCCTTATGAGTGGGGATATGTAAATTTGCAATGCACAAATAACATGTTTCATTCTACACCTCGTGAATGCAACTGAAAGAGTTCTCCATACTATCATATCAAAACCTTTTAACCTCCCATCTCGATACCTGACCTGCAGTGTATTTGAAATTAAAATCATGATTGAAAATAAGATGGGTTCGAGCTGTGCAGTGAATAAATTTGATCACTGCACTCTTAGGCTCAAGTCGTAACGGCTTCCGAACGCGTTTGAGTTCATTTTGCATTGCACGTGCTACTTATTTTTTTATTTTGAGCCTTATTGATTTGTAGATTTCAGTCAACAGTGCTTCGAAACGGTACGTGACTCTGATCAAGTTTTTGTATGTATTGTGCATGCGGTACCAACAAAACTTACATTCGCGTTTCAGTCGTTAACGGTTCGCCACGATTCTCTCTCGCAATCCTCTCTGTAATTTTTTTGAAATAGTGTTTTATCAAAAGTGTAAAATACTTAAATTTACAAATTTGATTTACTTACTTAAATATTTTGACAAAGTAAACCGACGGTTTTATAATATTAATCATTTTTATTATATATTAATAGTTTAATTGTGTGTTTTAAACTAACTAGCGAACGGGATGGTTACAAATCAGTCTGTATATTGGTGAAAATACACACTCGAAATAATAGTGCTCTCGCTGTGCTCGAGCTCCAAAATATCTCATGTGATATAGGTAGGTGCCTTTCATCCCTTGGTAAACAATCTACGATTAAATAAAAAAAAAATGCCTCTAGATGGCCGCATCTTAATTAGTTATTTTTGTAAATTTTAGAGGACAATCTAACACAAGTTAACCTTTTCCTTAACTAAATTATATATCAATTTAAAGTAAACCAAAGTATAAATGTTTACCTTAATATTTGGCCGCGCTTGAAGTATCTACAGCCGTATGGTGAAAATAACGAATACCAGTTGCAAAACGAGCTACGTTAAATATTTAGAATAGCAGCAAGCTTCATCGGTAGCCCATCCTTTTAAGTTTATTCAATTACACTTCATCGATTGTACAATTTCACCCAACGCTATATTCTGCTGAAACAATGACATTTTCAGGATACCTTAAACATTTTTTACATATCGCTCATTGAATACAAAACGGACACATTCCAAAATAATTTGCTCTTCCATTAAAAATCGTATTTCAACCGCTTCTAATTTTAAAATGCAACACTGACTCATTTCGGATTGTGTCCGTTTTGTATTCAATGAACGATATGTTAAGTAAGGTCATACTTGTGACTACCAAAAAAAACATTCATGCGTTCGTTAAAAGGCATTTTGGATAAAATAATAGCTAACCAGTTTGATCACACGTTTCATTTTCGAAAATAATACATTCTGCTTTTAATCACGTCTTATTTTTATCGTCAATTAGGCATCATTAAAAATATAACTACTTACCACATTATTCAGACAAACATTTTTTTTTTCTTTCTTTTATGGCATAGAGAAGACAAACGAGCACACAGGCCACCTGATGGTAAGTGGAAACTGTGACCCATAGACATTCGCATTCACAAGACTGCAATGCAATCCTAAGACTGCAAACGCGTTGCCAACCCTGAGGACTAAGATGGAATGCCTCTATGCTAGTCATTTCACCGGCTGTCTTATCCCCAAACCGGAACACAACAATGCGAACACTGCTGTTTGGCGGTAGGTTAATGGATAAGATGGTGGTAGCGATCCGGACGGACATGTCCTTAGCGATCCGTGTTGATCTGCAAAGTTTGTTTGTCACCAATGACTGGTTCAATTCTAATGTAAATGAACATCGTCCAATATCAATGTATGTGATTTAAAAGTTGAATTAGATCTTTTGGGTAAATTTATAATCTTTAGTCCGGCTGCCAAAAGTTAATTTACTAGGATGTCGCTGTGTGCTCTCGTTAAAGAATGGGTGAAGAGTGGACACCGAGCGACAAACGAGTCGCGGGCAAATGTGCTCAACGCCCTGATAACACTATCTATTAGATCAATATTAGCTTTGTCCTTGTCTTTCATATGTCAGAGAAGAGGAAAGTGATTATATTATAACATTAACCGTCGGATACTTTTATCTGGAAAAATCGACCCTTTAGGTCGGATTCGACCAAACTTGAATAAGACTTAATCCGAAATTAGTACAAATTCGGCGTTTAATCTAGGTATAAGACCTTATTCTCGTTTGGTCGAATCCGCTAAACCTAAACCTTCTTGATTTCTCCTTCTCACCATTCCATTTTCCTCTACATTTGACAGTAACAGCATAGATGTGTTATCTTGATAATGGAGGACCCATCGCGGCGCGTGTGTTTCCACAAAGTGCCAAACCTGGGGCGGAGGAGGTATCTAAGAGTTTTACCTAAGGGTCTATATACAGACGGTCTACCTTTGAACTACCGTGTACTTACCAAATTGCAGTTTGTATCGAAACTTACTGCGCGCTGCGCATTTGGTTTGAAGTCGACATCCATTTTTAATTACAGCACTACTTACTAGCGTGCTCTCTATTTAAATATAAATTTACGGGTGTTATACAGTCTTCAGTTCAGATGGACCGTTTGAAATAGATCTGAACTATTGAGTTTTTTAGTTATAGATTTATTAAACACTTAAACCTTCTAATTAACTAACAACAGTTCCCGAATTATTCATATTTGTTAAGCACAACTATATTAAAATAGGTGTTAAATAAAAAACTATAAATATTTGCTTTTTGTTCAGTCGAAGTCAAAAATATGTTTACCGTCATGTGTAAACTGTCATTTGAAATTCTCAGACCGATTAAAGTGACAAGGTACTAAGTGTATACATATTTATGACTTCGACTGTTCTATGGAACCACCCTTACGGTAGTATCGTTTTCGGGCTCATTTGGAATCCTCTTATAACGTTTACTGGACTTGACCTTACGTCAACGTTTAAGCATCATACTTAAACTTTATTTTTCCCTTAGGTCCGGACGTGGGACAAGATTCAAGCAATCATGAAGTCGGAGGAGGGCCTTGGGATAGAGTACGACGAGAACGTAATCTGCGACGTGTGCCGTTCTCCCGACTCCGAGGATGGCAACGAGATGGTCTTCTGCGACTCTTGCAATATCTGCGTCCACCAGGCCTGCTACGGCATCACCGTTATTCCCGACGGTAACCCTCGTGCCCCTGGGGTCTTTCTTATTATAGTCTGCAAGTGGCCGTCAACTAGTATCTGCAAACTACTAAACGGATTAATGGTGTTTTTCTGATATAAAACTATAAACTAATAATTTAATCAATGTTTTGATTGGCTGATTCTATCTCTAAACATCTGTTGAATAGTAAATGTTTTTATGGACTAATATGTTAACTACATTTGTGTCTACAATATTTATTAATGTTTTTGATTGCTTTGTCTTTTTGCTTAGAATGATGTTCAGAAATATATGTTGAATGCTTTTATTGCCTACAATTTCAGGGCAATGGCTGTGCCGACCTTGCGGCGGTGGTGTTCGACCGACGTGCGTTCTGTGCCCCAACCTCGGAGGCGCAATGAAATGCACGCCCACCGGCCACAAGTGGGCCCACGTCTCCTGCGTCCTTTGGATCCCAGAGGTGTCAATCGGTTGTGCGGAAAAAATGGAACCCATCACCAAAATTTCCTCCATACCGGCCTCCCGTTGGTCCCTTGTGTGTGTTCTTTGCCGTGAGCGCAAAGGCGCCTGCATACAGTGCTCCGTAAAGACTTGCAAAACTGCCTATCACGTGACGTGTGCATTTAAACATGGACTAGAAATGCGTGCTATAATTGAGGACGAGAATGCTGATGACGGTGTGAAGCTGCGTTCGTACTGTCAGAAGCATAGTGTTAACTCAAAGAAGGAGAAGTGTCCGGGCTCGGGCTCGGAAGAAGAAGAGGTCAAGCGCAAGCGTCGCAAGGACATGACGTCGGAGGAGAAGAACCAGGCGCGGGCAGCGCGCTTGGCTGAAATCGAGGGCGAGTTTGACCGCCACGTCAGCGTCAAAGACGTCAGCGCCCATTTAATCGACGTCGACCAAGACGCTATAAACTACATTTACAACTACTGGAAAATGAAAAGGCGCGCGGGCCGGAATCGCCCGCTTCTCCCACCAAAGTCGGACGACAGTGAGTTACTAACCCATCGTCAGGAACAAGCCGATATCGAAAAGATGAAGATGTTCGTTCAGCTTAGGCAGGACCTCGAACGCGTCCGCAATCTTTGCTACATGGTCAGCCGTCGCGAAAAACTTTCCCGCTCGTTTTTTCGTATGCGGGAACAAACCTTCCACAAACAGGTCGCGGTCCTAACAGCCGATCCCTCTATAACCGGTCCCGATCTATCCGCTATCATTGAAGCCAACCACGGCCCCTCGATCTATGATAGGCTCTATTCCCACGCCAACGCTCCTGACCATAAAAACGACTTTCAAGAACTGTTGGCTCGCATCGCTCCACCAAGTTCCAGCGATGAGAAGAAGAAAGATCGTAATGGCATGGTCAGACGCTCGAAGTCTTCGAATCCATATAAGAAGCATTATGTAAACGGGGCGCGGCGAAGCGGCAGTATGTACAGCGGGCTTTCTAGCGAGGAGAGTGCGCCAGAGCGGTCTACCCGCTACCGCGGCCGTGCTATCGGCTCTAGCACCGACGATGACGTCAAGAAACCTTCCGGCTCACCAAAGAAAAAGATCTCCCCTAAAGGCAAAGGGGTGGGTAAGAAATCACCCAAGAAAATTGAAAGGAAGAAGAAGAAAATTCCGCAATCTAAAGCACTCGTGCTTGAAAGCAGCAGCGAGGATGAAGCTCTAAAATCCAGAATGAAGAAGGACCGCTCGCGTAGCAAGACGCTTCAGCATCTCGAAAAGGAAATGGCCGATGCCGCAAAATCAGACGCGTCGGGTACAGATAGCGAAGAGCTAATACCTATCAGGACTACGAGACAACATAACAGCAAATTCCCTGATAACATATACTCTGACAGCAGTGAGGAATCTTCTGGAAAGGCCGATGTTAAAGCCAAAGCTGTCAAATCAAAATCTACCAAATCTTCAGAGACTGACTCTCAGCAACCGTTGCCTAGGACGAAAGGGGCAATGAAAGAGTTCATTCCCAGTCAATCTGAAAAGAAGAGTCCTACCAAAGTAGACAAACCTGCTCCGAAGAAGAGGGGCAGAAAACCCTCAAATAAGGATAAAAAGACTCCAAATAAGAATAATGATTCTGATGACGAAGCCAAGAACAAGGAGAATATCAAATTGGCAAAGAAAAGTAAAGATAATCCCACTGATATGATTGTGCCACAGAGACAGGCTGCGAAGAAAGCTTCAGAAAATATGCGCTCTACTAATTCCGTAAAGAAAGAAGAGTCTGGTAACGAAAAACCAGGGAGTAGTGACGAAAATAAATCAAAACCAAAAATATCCATTAAATCCAAGGGCAAAGAATTCCCGAAGGATAATCCCGCTAAGGTTGGCCGGAAAAAGTCATCAAAGGATATTGACAAAGAGACAATTGCGTATGTTCCTCAAAGGCAGGCGGCTAAGAAAGCAGCCGCACATATTAAGAGCGGTCTCGGCACTAAAGCACCTGTCGCAGATACATCGGATACTGATAAGAGGAAGGAAGCTGACAAACCTGACTCTGCCAAGGTCACCCCGAAAAAAGATGAGGGTGAGCGTTCAAAGTCCAAGCAGAATGATAGTTCAAGCTCATCATCAAACTCGACCACTAGTAGTTACTCGTCATCATCAAGCTCGGACGACGAACCGGAGAAACCTGGCATCAAGCCAACCGCTAAAGCGAGGGAAATCAAACCCCTGATCCGTACCCCATCAATGTTTTCACCTCCTGGCTCTAGGCCGACTGTGGACTTGCCCTTTCTCGACAGGGTGTCAAGACCATTGTCTTCGACGAGTGCCTCTAGTGACTCGGAAAGCTCCCAAGGGTCACGGTTGTCCGGCTCGAGTAGTCCGTCGCCCAAGCGACCTCGCCGGCGAAGGAAAGGCAAGAGCCTCTCGACGGATGCGTCCCCTCGCAAGGCCTTTGACAAGAAGCTTAAAACTTCCGAACGGGGGTCCGAGTGTAGGGTACCATCACCGGCTCCTGAAGGAGAGGAATCGGGCAGAACCGCCGACGTGCGGGCCGCCGCGCGTGCTAGGACCAGAAGCATTACTTCAAGCGGAAATATGCCTAATAACCCTGATGCCCGACATAGAAAACCATCTAAAGACGACAACGGATATGCCTCCGGTTCCAATAAGACACCCAAAGAGGGCAGCCAGTCCCGTGAACTTCCATCTCCGCAGCGGAAAGAGGACGAGGAAGTAAAGACCGAGGTCAAGGATGAAGTGCCACTTGTCGAATCGAAGCTAGTAAAGGCGTCGCCAGCAAAGGCTAAGTCACGCGTTTCTTTAGATGACAAGGACAAGATCAAAAAATCACCTAATGTAGACTCAATTCCTAGCAAGGCTAGTCCTAAAAAGAGTGTAGACACAAAACAAAAGGGCATTGTCAACAGGCGTATGAGTTTCAAAGAGGTTCCAAAGGAATTAATTACAGTGCATGAGCCCCCACGCGAAACAGCCAAAAAGAAAATACTGAACCGGCATGACGAACAAAGCCGCGCAGCCCGCAGCGTATCGCCTGTTAAGAAAATAGATACTTTGGAAAAACCTGCCGAGACCAATAAGAAGAGTCCGGCTCCCAAAAATGATTTCAGCGAAAATGACAAGTATACCGATGATGAAAAACACTGGCTAGATAAGCCTCAAAGCCCTGCCATGCAACCACCGGCTGTAGAAAAACTGGGAAGCCACGACAAATATATGACTGAAGACGCAGATTCGGCAGACAAAAACAGCAACAAAATGATTGCCAAAATTCAGGCCAATTTGAACGAGAATACAATGATCAAGTCACCAAAGACTCCAATGGATGCTCGAACGAATACGGATCCAATAGAGGTGGATAATCCAGTACCAAGGAATTTGAGGAAGCGATCCACGTTGGAAGAAAAGAAGTATAAAGTACAAGATGCGAGTCATGTGCAGGGAGTTGAGATTTCGAAGAGCGCTAAAATACCTTCCGTGAATCCCTGCCGTTCTTTGTTTTCGCCGCAGCCTAAAGACAATGAGCCATTTGACCTCGAAATGCTTGCCGTTGACGACAATTTCAACAACGAGGAAATGATAAAACCCTTTACGTCATACCCAGAGTTCTTCTTCAAGGAAGACTCTAAGGAGCAGGGTGTGCAAGAAACGCGCAACTTAGTCGACCGGCTAAGAATGCAACTAAGTCATAAGAAGCCTCCTGTAGATGATTCCGCTCAAGATGAGAGTGCTAACGAGGATAAATATTCCAGGGAAGGCGATGGACCGACAAGTCCCAATAAACGTGGCGAAACTCCGCCACCGAATAAGAACGCAGCTACTGACATCCCGGAAACCGATATTCCTTTGAGTGGCCTACACCAAGTCAATCACAGGCCACAGTTAGATTTATCTTGCAAAGACGTTGACAAGGACTGTCAGCCTTTACCCATGACGAGTAACGATAAATGGCGAGATGTGCCAGGACACCACAACGATGTTGATCAATCAAACGATGGCAATTACGAACGACATTACAGAGATGAAATAAAAGAACCTGCCACAATTCAGTCCGATGTTCAATCACTTTCCGAAGTCGGCGACTCTATGTCGGTTTGCAAGCAAAGCGATGATTCACAGACCATATCAGTAGTTGATCATAACGAGCCAGTGCTAATGTTGGACCATCAGAATTACGAAAACAACAACTCCCAGATACACTCCGATTGCGCTACGACCTCTTCAACTTCACCTTACGTGAGCCAAGAAAAATGGAGGGAGAATAAGATAATTTCTAGGCGCTCGTCCGCTTCCAGTACGACGTCTGAGTGCTCAATAAACTCGCGGAAAGCAGAAATGAAGTCCCATATGTCCCTTAACAGCTGCAACCCGCATCTTACTCACCCAAGTCACATGATGCCAGAAATCGACCGTTATCCGCCAATGCCCGCATACGCTTGTTCCGTTGAGCCTTCCATGCCGTTAAACCAGTATTCATCGTATCCACCGGCCGCATCGCCATATCTTAGTTCGATGGGTTCTTTACCACTGTTCGGTAGCGGGGCCTGCGCTTCCGCTCAGCTGACTTTACCGTCTCCAGGTCCGGGTCTGTATCCTCCTTCCGGCTTACCCTATTCCGTTTCTCCTCTTATGCAACCCCTGCGTCCTTCGTTCCCCACGCTGTGTGCCGCGTTTACATCGTCATCGCAAAACATAGCGCTTACTACGGCCATGATAGCGCCGCCGACCCCCAAACCACTAGACTCTCCACGCGACGATCCCGATGTAAGCAGCAGCGACAAATACATACATGTCGTGTCAAGCCCTAGTGTTGACTCGCTATCCTTCACAGAGTCGAGCAACAAAGCTCTGACAAAAATGTCAACTGACAGCAACGAAACGACCCTTAGCCTGAATCCGCAAGAATCAAAGTCACCGATTCCCCCAAGAGCTCCAAAATCTCAAAAATTCTCAGATAAATCGCCAGGTAAAAGCCCCGCCGGTATATCGCCAAAGCAAGGTGAGCCATCAAAAGGCAAGCGGGCGAGTAACCGGAGCAACAGGAGTCAGAGAGGCCGCGGGCGATCAAAGAGCCGCGGGCAAGGACCGCACGGTTACGATTACATGGGAAATTCTATACAGAGCAAACTCGTTGGAACGGTGTACGATTTTGACGAAGAAATTGCCAATGACGGGGTTGATTTGAAGGCGCTTCGAGACAGGCGTAAATCCATCGATTTGCGGGATGATAGAAAGTCTGAGCACTCGTATAAGGATTCGTCGCAGTCGCCCAGGACGGCGAGTCCGCAGCCTCCGAAGAATACGAAGGATACGAAGCCACCGACACCGGAACCACCTGACCCTGAGCGGTCTCCACGGGGCGAGTCTGCAGAGCGCGGCCCGGGCTTCTCGCAAGTGCATCCAGTGCTGCCTGGCCCGGTAGACATGCGAACGTACAACCCTTCATTCGAGGGTGCCGCACCTCCGGTCGCTGATGCGTACCACAGTCATCTCCTCGCTTTTGCCAGCGGCACGGCGGACCAACAACTCGGAGAGATCGACGAAGAAGACGAACAACAGCTTCACTCTGCCCTTATGGCGAGTCAGCCGGGCCCCAGCTCTCCGGCCGCCGCGCCATCCGCACAGCCTTCAACCAGCAGCGGTGAACCCTACACGCCTCAGCATCCTAAAGTCTCCCTATCAGACTCGAGGAATCAACTTAAAGTCAAGATTAAAGGACCATTCCTGGACGCCAACTACTCCAGTTCGGCAACAGCCACGGCACCACAACCGACGCCCCCAGTGGACGCCACCAACGCCGCAGTGAACCCTGCGACTGGGGCGGCCGCCGCGGTGACTGGGTCTGGGAACCTTCGTCGTATGCGGAAGAAGGAGTTGCTACGCCAATACTGGACGCAAGATATGAATATGGATGACCCGGGTATAATCGCGGCCGTCGCGCCTGTTCCCGCCGCGCCTACCCCTATCGCACGCGCTATTATAACCATACCCAAAGCCGTCGCTTCTATGACTAGCATACCTACTAGGGAAGACTACAGAGTAAACGATACTCCTGTAGAAAAGAAGAAACGGAAAACCACCAGCGGTCTTTCTCGGGAGCTGCGTCATTTACAAGTGAGCATGAACGACGATGTCGATCCCACCGATGATACTAAGGCGGCGAGTACCATCATCGCACCCCAGCCGTCTACGTCAAAACGGCGCGGTCGGGTCCCAAAGCGAGCAGCCCCAGCCGCGATCTCTCCCGTCGCACCCTCTCCCGTCGCGCCGTCTCCCGTCGCGCCGAAGCTCAAGATCAAGCTCGGTGCTAACACCGTGCAACAAGTGGAGGAACCTTCTGGCTCCCAATTCCGCCCCCCCAAGAAGCGTGTCCACAGCATTCCCAAACCAACCTTCGAGGACTTGCGCCGAGAAAGCATGAAATACCGCCGCATGGTCATGGCAGACTTCGAAGAGGATGACAAAAAGAAAAAAGTCAAGCCTAGCAAAAGCGAGAAGCGGAAACGCAAGAAGGACAAGAAAGCTGAAAAGGATAAGAGATTGCAAGTAGTAAATAGTGAGAGTGATAGTGCCAAGTTGATAATAAAGATCAAGCGGTCTAAGGAGCAGGAGGCGGCGGCGCCGGCCGCTGCCGCGACCGCAGCCGCGACCGCAGCCGCGACCGCAGCCGCGGTCGCGGAGCCACCGATCGATCCGTTCCTGTACGATCCGACGGCGCCGGATCCGCTTGCTTTGGATTTGCCCTCGTTTTCTGAGGCCTCAGGGGTTAGGAAGGTGCGTACTGCTAAAGTAACGCCTATCCGGTTAAAAATAGCTCGCAGCTCGCAGGGCTCCGGTTACGTTATGCAGGACGTGGCGACCGCCGGCCCGTCATCCGCCGCCGCGCCCGAGGGGCCCGCGCC